>OY725347.1:14284782-19084782 GCA_963243735.1 Neocrepidodera transversa | reverse complement strand
GATTATCCAATGATTACTTGCGGAAGGCAAACGATTCGATTGGTTCGAGCTCGTGATGACTCTGATTGTCTTATTATTAAAGAAAAAGCTGGCTCTACCTCTGTGACATCTGTGGCAATAAAGATCGATACCATCGAGTTGAAAATCAAGCACATTTATCCAAATGATGAAATTAAAATCAAATTAATGGAAGCCATCAGAAGCGACACTCCCATATTGATTCCATTCAGAAAATGGGAACTTAACGAGCTGCCCGCAATTACGTCTGGTACAAAGAGAGAAATTTGGGCTGTAAAGACCACTACCGTTGTCGAACGTCCTAGATTTGTAATTGTATGTTTTCAAACCAACAAACGCAGCAACGTTGCAGAAGATCCTACAACTTTTGATAATGTTAATATAGCTAGCATTAGACTATCACTGAACGGCGAGTATTGGCCCAACGAAAGAAACATGTTGGACTTTAGTAAAAACGATTACGCTATGGCGTACCATAACTATGCTGAATTCTATCCCAGCTACTCGCACAGTTATGTAAAACATCCGTTGCTGAGCTACATAGAGTTTAAGAAGAGAGCTCTGTTTGTCATTGATTGCTCGAAGCAGGAAGAGACTATGAAGTCCTCCACTGTAGACGTGAGACTTGAATTCGAAACTGACATTGGATTTCCAGCCAACAGCAAGGCGTATTGCATCATAATTCACGACTGTCTGATGGAGCACCTTCCTCTAAGTGAAGTTGTTAAAAGCTTAAATTAAAATGTATTTTATGTAACGTTAATAAATGAAATGAAATGAAAAAAGGTTAAGTTTTATTAATCGTTTATTACAACATTACATGAGGATCGAAGCCTTCTTTGCATACATTTATATAAAATTTTTAATAACAAAACACATATGGCTGATAATGAGAGACAGGATATTGCAAATGTCTTGTTAATGTTATCTGTTAATTGATCTTCTTTACGGCCATTTCCAATGATGTTGGTTGTATTCGTCTCAACGGGTAACATACTTGGGGTATTCTTCTATTATCCAAATTGAAATTTTTTAACTGCTTTATAACGTTTTCTTTGTCCTTATATAATTTTATATCTGTATGTAATTGCACTATTTGGTCTAAAAATTTTTTTGTTAGTTTACGTCTGTTCTCGTCAGAGCTCATTGCGTTTCTGATTTATATTTTTTTAACGTCCTTCTATTTACCTTTTTAACTAATTTATTATACACCCTTCCAGCATAAATTTTATTGTTTTTCAAAAAATATTACACATTGTAAAGTCTCTTCTGTACGAAGTTTAAATTTTTCTAGAGCGCATGCTTTTCCACATAAAAAAAATAAATATATTATGTTCCAATACGCTTGGTTATCTCCCTAAGAGATCTGTCGACTACGTCACACACACACCCAACAAGCTGGCTCGCAGGATCGGCGGCGCATCGCGTTTAAATTTTTCTATAAAAAAATAATAAATATATTATGTTCCAATACGCTTGGTTATCTCTCTAAGAGATCTGTCGACTACGTCACACTCATACACACACACACACACACACACACACACCAAGCTGGCTCGCAGGATCGACGGCGCATCGCCACCGACGGTTATCTCCGTAAGGGATCTGACGGCTACGTCACACACGCTGGTCCGCGCGCCGGCCCCGATGCAGCGTCTTCATAATATATTATGTTCCAATACTCTTGGTTATCTCTCTAAGGGATCTGATGACTACGTCACACACATACACCACGCTGGCTCGCTAGTCCGCGCGCCAACCTCGATGCAGCGCCGCCAGCAGCGCCATCTAGTGACAGTTTTTTGACTTTATTTGGAATCGGCTTTACTTCACTACTTATTAAGCATTTATTAATAGTAGTACATAGTGTTAAAATTATAAAAATAATTCTGTAAATGTTATATATCAGTTATTTTTTCACATAAGTTTTGTATACTTACCAATATATCTACATTTTAGAAAAATCCTGGGGGTAGAAGACAACAAACTGGTCATCGCACAAATCGAAACTGATTTAATTTATTGCCATTTTAACCATTCATTAAATTTTTTTTTCACAACAACGGTTAACTTTATAAAAAATGGCATAAGAATTCTTTGTTTGAAATAATGTTTTTAATTATAGCATTACTTTTAAGAACACCCTATATATTTTTTATTTCAAATTTTATTCCAGAATGTTTCTCTCTTTCATTCATCTTGACATTAATTTAGTCTCTTTAAACCCTTTAATATATAATGTATATCCAAAAGGATCCACAGAAACACTCACACTTAAAAGACCCAAAATCTAAATTGGATAACAAAAAATCAGATAAAATGTGAGAAATATGCTAAACAAAATAAAAACTAAAGAGCACGAGTCATGTAGACGACGTGATATCTTCGATATTTTTTTATTTACGAGAGCATCGGTAGAAAAATAATTAAACAAAGTTAATTTAACCCAGTTAAAAAAAAACTTTCAGAATACTTACTACAAGTAGGTGTTTATTTTTATCAAAATTAGATTGTAGTTAAAGAGATCGAGTCCAGTCAGGCTGCTGCTAAATTTATAGGATTCAGCTATCAGTTATCTTAGAATAGATGTGGGAACTAACAAGTTAAAATGATCGGACAAAATTGCATGCTCATAGTAGAGAAGATTTTCTTACTCATTCAAAGCAATTCATCAAACATTATATCTGTTAGTTATAATTATTTAGTTAACTAACTTTTAGTTTTTAAAATAATGAAAAGGATATGTACTGCGCATACTCCCATATGATTACAAATCTAATTTATAAGTCACTGCCATTACTTAAAGAACCTTTAACTAGTGACTTTGCTATGTACCGATTCTTTACTAACTAAATCACAACAACTATATAACAATAATAAAAAAATAATCACAAGCAGGAGGTATTTAATATTACATAATTAAAAATGTTTTTAAATGATAAGGTCGAAGCAATTTAGCAAGTTCTCTATGAAATTATAATTTTTCCGCCGACATTATATTTTCAATTTCTGAGAAAATTACATTACCCTCAGCTGACTGGACTTTAAAATTAATCAAACAAATTGCTTCGGGCAGTATGGTTACTCAATAGCACGAGACCTTTTTTGTACTTCGTTAACTCGCTTTTATAAATTTTAACATATCTCAATGCATGACCTAAACGCCTTTAACGTTCGTATTCTTTAATAATATTTAAAAATTACAAGTTGGTATCTATTAAATCATTGCAAAATTAATTTTCGAAGTGCATACATTAAAAATATTTTGATAGATATTTCACAAAACAATTCTCTCAAACATAATCAATCGATTTGCCTACGGTCTGTGTACAGAGATATTTAACAATTAATTTTGCTCCGAAATGCAGGGAAGAGAGAAACCACTTTTCACTACAAACTCCAACTAACACCTTGTATACCCACAAACCAAAATCAAACTTGCCAAACTTCCCTCGAAATCGAACAGTATTAAAGTTAGTGATTACAATTACTCGTCCTAACTTACACATAACATTCTAACGAACTACCCTTACCCTTTCTGAATTCGTGCATAAAGGACCGTACTCTAGAAATTTCCTTAATTGGTCAGAGTCGAATTATCGTATTTTCTTAAACAAAATTTAATTTGTAAATACAAATTGATAGATTAAATCCAAATTTAAGGATATTTAGAACAAAATTCTAATTTACAAAATTAAGGTTTTTACTGAGTCCCATTAATTTCGTGCTGGCGAAAAAAAATTTTTATACTTACTTTTTATCAATTTTGTCGGCGTTTCCGATACTGTCCGGACTTCAGGATATCTGTCTGTCTGGATGTAAAGGCTATAGTTCTCGAACGAAAGCTGCGATTGAGTTCCGGTTTTCACTTTACTAGTTAGTTTTCTCCAGTTTCAATTTTTAGAACTTTTTCTATATCACTTCATCTATTATATTAGCCTACATGCATGTGAGGAGTTTGGTCAGGATCGCACAAGAAAATTTGGGCCGAAGTCCAGAAACGGTGAACCAGCGTTTGAACGTCTCTAGAATTTGATTTTTTTAAAGGACCGTGCACTTTTCTTATTAAGGCGGTTGGGTCCGGGGCGATTTTTTAAAAATTTGGTGTACATATATCTTGAGTTATATGGATCATTTTTTGCTCACTGCACTATGATCCTTAAAACACAAGGTGATCCAAAAAAATAGTTTTGAAAATACTGACACACTGAATTTAGTAAAAACAAACATTCAGATTCTCTTAAATAAAAATCGGTCAAGTACGTGCCGAACTTCGTACATTTAGGGTTCCGTACCAAATGTAGAATATAAGCCAGCTGTGCAGAGGCAGGATTCTTAAAGGTACCCTAAAAATGAGGGAATGGTAATGAAAAAATCATATTTATTAATATATTGGTATTCGTTGGTAAAATATACGTAACAGTAAACATTATCAAAAAATTTTAAGTTCATAGCTCAATGGAAAGTTAAAAAATACTTCGGAACAAAATTTTGTAAAAAATGCTGACTTTGACGGCTTCTCATACCTACACTTTGCAATATTTTTTAAAACAAAAAATATGACTTTTATCTACTCAATGAGCTCTATCTAACGATACCTCAATTGATGGGATAGGCCAAAAAATTTGTTCAGCGCTCCCTTTAGCTGTATGGGAGCCCCCTTGAAAAGATTTAAAAATATTTTTTATAATTTGTATTGCTTTGGGTTAAGAAGACGCATATACTGTGAAAATTTGAAGACTCTAGCTCCAACGGTTTAGCTGCTAGACCGGTGTGACAGACAGACGGACGGACGGACATGCGAGTGAGAGCAATAGGGTTTCGTTTTGACCCTTTGGGGTAAGGAACTCTAAAAAGAAGTCGTTACTTTTATGCTTATTTTATTTTAATCGATTTTATTTAAAATTGCTTTCCTTTAGCCGTTACTTCAATAGTAGTTTGTTCAACAAGTGTGGATGTAATGGCCACATCGCACGCGGACGAAGATTACAGTTACAGGGTTTGAACCGAAGACCTATTCCAAAGCAAGAGCATAAGTAGGGGCAGGGGCACGTCAGCGTGCGAAAATTTTCTATCTCAATAGCATTGTAAGCCACACCCCCTTGCCAAGACCACCATTTTTAATACACGTCTTTTGTCAGCCATTTTCTATCCATGTTGTCATCTATCACCCGCTAGATAGCGCTTTAAGCAGGTCTCAAACAGATTTTAACAGGTCTCAAACAGCTTTTACAGATCTCGAACAGCTTTTAACAGATCTCGAATAGGTCTTTAACAGCTTTTAACAGGTCTCGAACAGCTTTTAACAGTTTTTGATCAGGCATGATCCGATCTGTTAAAAGCTGTTCGAGACCTGTTAAAAGCTCCATATAAAGACCGACGCGTATACGGTGTATATACAAAATGTATAAAGAAAACAACAAATAATTATAAAATTGAGTCAAAGAAATTCAAGTGTGTATATCTGAAATGTATCATCGAAGAAAAATCATTCGCAGAACCAAAGACAAAAGGTCATTAGGGTCTAACTTTGGTATTAATATTATGATTTTGATGGGACAAACGGTATTATGTATAGAATACTTCATACATGTGTCAAGTTTAGGTCATGTTTTGGCTCATGATCATGGGTCATGGGTCATGTGTATCATAGGTTAGGGATCATGTGTATCATCCATTATGGGTTATGGGTCACAATGGGTCATGGGTTATGGGCGGGTCGTGGGTCAGTTCATGCTAGGTTAGCCTAGGTTAGGTTTTTGAAATCAGGACCAATTTAAAACGTAACAAATATAGGGTGTTTCAATTAAAAATAGATGAATTGAATAAGTCACAGTTTTACCAGATATCCTGTATGCTGGCAGATATTTTTGGAAGATAGTTTTTTTACAACTTTTATTTAAGACATTTTTGCCTATCTTAAATAGGAAAGCAGCTATAGTCCATCCACCCACATCTATGTACAGAAAATTACTAACTTAGTTAGTAGAGTAAACCACAGCTAATGTATTAAATGTAAATTTTTTAGCCACCCTGTATTTTTGGAGTCATAGTGCATTGAGCAAAAATAATGCATATTACTCAAGAAATATGTATATCAAATTTTAAAAAACTCTGCCAGGGACACAACCGCAATAAGAAAAGTGCATGGTCCTTTACAATCAGAACCTGCTACCAAATTTCCTATTACCACTTGAAAACTGAAAAATTACGCTGTTGCATAAATTTAAAAAAAATCCGAATTTAACATTAAAAAAAAATTGTAATGCGAAATTTAAATTTAAAAATTGTTAATAAAATTCAGACACACACATTCATCTATAGACATATAGATTTCAGATACGAAATTTGTAAAAAATGTATTTTATTTGTCCTGTATGAAAATATTTGACAATTGTAGCAGATACTACATTGTTAATTTTAATAAAATATTAAAACAGATATTACACTTCTTTTGTTCTTAAAACTTGTAGAAAAGTTGAAATAACAGCGTTATCAGATTTACCAATATGCATATCTGGATCAGAAACATTATAGTTAAGTGTACAACGTTATACTAAAAATTTAATTAAAGTAAATTATACTAATCATTATTTAGGAATTTTTTTGTTATATATTTTTAAAAACAATAAAGAGCTAATTTAATTTTTTTAAATACCCACTATTTTTTTGGAATTCAGATTACTACTATTTTTTCTTGTCAAAATTAGTGGTATAACTTATAAAAAAATCATCTGTACGGTTCTACAAAAGATTGCAATCTCTTATATTTTAAAATGAAAAATTTTGATCTAGATACTAAAAATTTATAAAACCCATAAACATTATGACTCGATTTATATTTTGCTTGACCCAGATTTCGTGTACAAAAGAACAGGGCTTAGAGCAGGCATTAAAAATCTCACACCCTTTTCTATTATTAAGCATTTTTAAACAAAATGTATGTTGCACGCGAAACCACTTCTTCATTCATTCCATTTGCAGGCGGAGGAGCTGTTCTCAAGCGAATTGCCTCCTGAAAAATTGATAGGGTTGTTAAAGTCCCGATTTACTGCACGGGTAGGTTTTCATTATTGCCTTTACCTAGACAGGCGGTTTTTATTGTGATTACGTCGTCATTCGGCAAAGGACAACTGATCCACTCGAATGTCTTTCAATCCGGTTTTCTCCTGAATCAAATGAATAAGTTTATTGGGTCAGCCGTGTCTTACAGAAATTGAATTTGTACGCAGTCGGAGTGTCTCTGGTTGGTAAATTCGCAGTTATCATTTTCCGGGTTATAAAATTTATACACTTCGGGAAATGTGCTTTAGTATTTATGAGATTTCGTGATAACCATTCGAGCTGTCCGTGTCAGCAACATCAAATAAACTGATATTATAAATTTGTCATAATATTGTTATAATCGTAATTATATGTTTTTATATGAAATAATATAATATTACATTACTTTACCAGCCAATATAATATTAATAAGTACATATACAGGGTGTTGAATTCTGATTCTAAAAAAATCGATTTTAGAAAAATCTGCAACTGCTTTATTTTTGAGATATAGGGTTGGGTAAATTTGATTCAATTTAACCAGAAATAAACTTCAAACTTAAGTACTATATCTTTAATCATATTTCTAAATTTTAGTTTCATGTGTAAAACATAAAAATATAATTCAATTTCGGTTTTACCCACGTTACTACATACCTTCCATAAACAATCCAAATTCGCAGACACACTGCGTCTCTATGTTAACGATTATCTCTATCGCACTCATAGTTCCAACAAATATTATTTCTAAATTCATGCATTAAAAATCTGATTGGCTTTCAAAAGTACTCGAGAGAAATCATTCCATATATTTCCAGCCAATCAAAATACTCAACCCAAGTTAGCGGTTAGAGATATACCGTGCCTAAAAATTCAGTTCATCAAAAACTCTAAAACATAGATGTACTTAAATTAAATGAATAAAAAAAGGGCAGTGGACTAACTTAAACACGTCCAGTGCCGGTACTGAAACTGAAATTAGTAAGGTTGTTTAGTTACATAATAATGATTAAAATATTATGTAACTTTTTGTAAACTCAAAATAAGTATTTTAGCCTTTAAGTTATTATTGTTTTTGCGATTAGCTTTGCTCATTTATATTTTGGTGAGGGCCTAGATTGACATATGTCATCTTGTCATGCGACACACATGTACGCTAGCAAATATCTTTTATACAATTTTTTTATGTTTGTACCAATGTTGTTGCCATTAACCGTGTAATGGCGCTTGTTTTTTCAACATTTGAACTACCCTTGTTGTTCGGCTCTCTCTATAGGTGAGAATTGTCAACAAATTCTACGTGAAACATTTCACTTTAAAGTTTATCAAAGTCACACTTGGTAGCGATTTATTGATCTGGATGATCCTGATAACCAACTGAAGAACCAACACTTGCTGGATGTTGAAGCACGACATTTAACATAAGAGCTTTATGTCAACCATGAGTGACCTTTTATTGTTTTTTTTTTAATTTCTAACTTTTATAAGTATTGAACAATTTAAGTTTTCTTTGGATACCTAATTTTAATTTCCTTTTTTTTACCACGTGAAATGGTATTCTAAATGTTAATACGTATACATATAACAATATGTGTTAAATAATTTATACACTCAAGTGTTAATTAATTTTTACATTCACGTTTGTTCAAACATTCGCCTTAAGATGGCCCAAGTGCCGAAACATGTTGCGATTGAGTCGGTAATTTTTAAGTTGTATTGAAATTACCAAACATTTTTTTTATATTAATTTCATGTGGTCTCGAATTTGAGTTTCTCTCTCCTTTGATACACTATACCACAATTGAGAATGAATAATTTTATATTTTTTAAAATTTTCGATATATTTTAGAAACTTTTGAATATTTTGACATTTTTACTTTTTGAAATTTTCAAAAAAGAACTACAAAATTTTCATTTTTTCGATATATTTTTGAAATTTTCGATATATGCTTTTGAAATTATCGAAATTTTTGAATTGCTACACATTTTTATTTGTTTTTTTTTTGAAATTTTGGAATTTTTTATTAAATTTTTGAATTTTTTAAAGCTGAGTTTTGTTTTTAAATTTTTAAAAATTATTACAATCAAGTTTATTTATGTTTTATTTAAATTCAACTAATGCGAAAATATTATAATGCGAAAATATTATAATGTATTTTTCAATATTTTTGTCCGTATAGCGTTCAGCGCAGCAAAATTTTGCAACCAAATGAAGTTTAAAAATAAAATTTATTCAAATATTGTTAACACCATCTTTACTCACTTGTAGTTGCAGTTGTTGCAGTACTCAGCATATACTTTAAAACGTAAGTAGGCGGTCCACTAAAATCAAGTTCGATTTTAGTGTTCTGCGCAAAACCATCCTAAGTGGAGAATACTGTATTTAGTTTGCCACAATCCCAGTTATAGAACCTGAGTTATTCATATTTTAAGCTCCTAAAACTTAGTAAAAAAAAGTTGTTTATAAAAAAGTAGCACAAGGTTTTCGTGATCTAAAACTTTGTAACGCTCTTTACGTCGTCAAGCGGTGTTTTGGCGCCTTCGTTCAGGTTTAGGATTTCCTCGGGCGCCACTTTCTGTGGGGAAATAATACTCCAGAGGTCGTTTATGGTATCGACCAATGCCTTTTCGGCCAGTGGGTTGAGTACCTGGGTAAACATCTTTATTAATAACCAAAATAATACAGGAGGCGGGAAGGAGGAAGAAGGAGGGCATGTAACAAGTTTTAATATCAAAGCAATATCTACAGTGCATTAAATACGGATAAGGTTAGAAAAACTAAGCCCGGGTGCGAAAGGACTCTAACAACGGTAGGCGCGGAGTGAAGGGGTACTATTAAGCATAATAATTAGGTAACCGGAAAAACTCCAATATTCCTACTTTCGACGTATAGCACAATGTAACCGAAGCCACCAGAATCATTGTTGCCGTTCAGTACATTTGTACTATTTCTAGTACATCATCGACATCAAAGTACAAAAGTACATCTTATGACAAATAGGCCTACTTCTAGTACATTTTTAAATAAGACCAATCTAGTACATTTTAGTGCTTCTGTTCAGAACATTTCAGAAAAGTCAGAGAGGCAACACTGACCAGAATATACTTCCCGTCGAACGAAATGTACAATGTGACCGAAGCCACCAGGAGAGTACTTTTCGTCTGTAAATTAGCGGCGACGGAGAGCACTGTGTAGCCTAAGATGTCTAAAAATCATGGTGTTTCCACTTATACCTGTAAAAGTTTGGGTCAAAACTGGGAGATCTCTACCTAGTTGATTTTGACTGATTTTTGAGAGATTACTAAAGTTTCAGATTAAAAATTTTAGATGGCGCATACATCGCTCATAATAAACTGTAATCACAGATTACACAGGGTGTATTTATAATCTGGTACTGAATACAGACGACTGCTCGAATCTGCAGCTTTACACTGTCCACACAAAATACAGTATGGCCCCATTTGACGAAAAGTATCCATACTTATACACTATTTAGAACTATATTCCTTATGAACTAATACTAATACCACATACATAAAAAAATCCGCATTGTAATTGACAGAAAATAATTTATTTGACATCTCATCTGCTTTAAGTGATCTGTGACAAACTAAGCGAGGGCACGAACAATTCTAAACAGCGCCATCTTACAAAATTCTGGAAAGTTCTATTGAACGCAACAGGTGGTACTCCCAAAAAGTTCGAAACAAAATCTAATCAGTGGATACACCAGGGTTTTTAGACATCTTAATGTAGCCGAAGCCACCAGAGTACTTTCCGTCGATTCCTTAAGACGGTACTAAAGCCACAGCGACGGAGAGCACAATGTAAACGAAGCTACCAGAGCATACTTTTCGTCCTTTAAAAAAAGCGGCAATACTAAGAGAAACTCAAAACAGTACATAAGAACAGGTTTCTCTCAAGTCAGCTATGATCTGAGATCAGAGCGGAGTTCTGAGAATATTTTAAATCGCAGTATACCTTACTGTTCGTGGTATCTAAGCGGTAAAAGCGCAACGGACGGAGTGTGAACTTTCTACATGGATCGCGTTTGATCCTATATTCGGAGGAAGGTCGCGGTGTTTATTATATTTTTTGTATCCACGGTGCATTTTGATTTGACTTATTACGGTCAATTGCCAATCGCGATATTTTTAATAAAAAGTATTTTTAATAATAGATTTTATAGGGAAGCTAATTAAAATAATAGTTTTAAAATGTAAATATGAAACGGAATTATTGTTATTTAAAAAAAGTACTAAAAACGGGAATTAGGGAGGTCCGTGAAGTTAGCCCTCAAAGTGTCAATTTTTTTTTCGTAAATTTCAGATTTGTTAGTGCTTCGTTAGTGCTTCTTAGTGCTTTAACTATTTTCGTTAGTGCTTTTTCCGTTTTCTACATATTAAGGATTTTTTAATTTCAAGGTCAGCCCTGACAATCTAAAAAAATGGACTAAATTTGGTACTTTTATTTAGTGCTTCGTTAGTGCTTCTTAGTGCTTTAAATAGTTTCGAAAGCGCTTGTCTATTTTTTTAGATATTTTAGATTATAACTTCAACGTCAACCGCAAAACATTTTCCCATTGACTCAATTTTGGTATCAGTTTTTAGTGCTTCGTTAGTGCTTCTTAGTGCTTCAAATAATTTCAAAAGTGCTTGTCTATTTTTTTAGATATTTTAGATTTTAACTTCAATGTCAACCCCAAAACATTTTCCTATTAACTCAATTTTGATATCAGTTTTTAATACTTCGTTAGTGCTTCTTAGTGCTTTAACTATTTTCGCTAGTGATTTTTCCGTTTTCTGCATATTAAGGATTTTTTAATTTCAAGGTCAGCCCTGACAAGCTACCAAAATAAACGAAATTTAATTTCAAGGTCGTGCACTCGTTTTATTAAAACTTTTTAATACTTCATGTTTAAACTGCAATAACGTCAAAGTAAGTACCAAAAAACAAATACAGTAAGTTTTTGAAACTACGCACTCCGACCATTACCATACATGTTTCATCCTTTCGGAATCTTCAGTGGCACTTTGTCGGAATGCATAATTTCAAAAACTCACTCTGTCTGAATACCCCAAGTATTTCTATGTATTCTAATACATTCGAAGTAAGTACTTTATGGTCATAACTGACTTTACGGGGCATCTACAAAAAAATAAAATATATTTTTTACTGTCACTATTCAAAGTATGCTTTTTCGCATCAATTTTCATTCGCAAAGTAGATTATTTCTCAAGTGTATGAGCAAAGAACTTATACCTTGAAGAAACAATACACTTTTATAACTATTATATACAGTCCAAATGCTAACACAAATGGCCAACTCCGGAAAAAAAATCAAAAAAAAACATTAAGAAAACTATCTAAAGCACTAACGATGCCTCAAGAAACGACTTTGGATTTAAGTCAATCCCATATGATTTAAGGGCTGACCTTCAAAATTAAAAGTTAAATATCTCGAAAAGAGAAGAATCGTGATTGCAACTTTTTAAAGCACTAAGAAGCACTAACAAAGCACTAAAATCTGATACCAAAATTGACTCAATAGGAAAATGTTTTGGGGTTGACGTTGAAGTTAAAATTTAAAATAGCAAGAAAAATAGACAAGCATTTTCGTAACTATTTGAAGCACTAACTATGCACTAAAAAATGATATTAAAATTGAGTCAATAGAAAAATGTTGTGGGGTTGACATTGAAGTTAAAATCTGGAATATCTAAAAAAATAGACAAGCACAAGAAAAAAATTGACACTTTGGGGGCTAACTTCACGGACCCGAATTAGGTACTTTAAAATTTTGATAAATTAGTAACCTTGTTACAACTTAGGGATTAACTTCAGATGAGGATAAGATCATAATCATCCTGTAGACTGTACCTATCCCTTAATTTTTTGGAATGTTTTTTTACTGCACTATAACAGATTTCCAGTAAACGAAAGTTGAATAGGTCCTAATATTTTCTCGTTATATACTATTTACAGACTTTTCCCCTATAACCTTGTTTGATTTTTTATATTCATTAATAATAATAATAATATTTATTTAACCATAACCACAATCAATACAAGTTTTTTTTTTTTTTATTTAATTAGCATACATTTCAAATAATGGTTCTAATGTTAAATAAATGAAAACAAACCCCCACAAGAAGATAACTTGAACGTGGGGTGTGCGTATTTCATTAATTTATCAATAGTTACCTATTTAGCACATGGTTATTTACTTTACTTTATAAGCCTACAACCCTTCACCTACAATAAATTCATATAATTATAAACTAATATTAAAAAAGAAAAGAAATTTGTGTAGTATACTATATATTTAGCCTAACACATATTAAAAAATCATGAAGATGCTCGTGATGGATATTTAATAACCAATTTTTAATTTTCCTTTTGTACATAAAGAATGAGTTAATTTTTTTTAGGTCTGTCGGGAGTTCATTATATAATTTAGGACCTAAGTAGTTAAAACACTTTAGACCTATTGTTTTTTCAGCTCGAGGTACAACCACCGCTTCGGTTTTATATCTCGTATTATAGAGATTATTGATAGAGACCAAACTGTTTTTTTTTTCCTATACTGATATATTAGTAAAGATTTAGCATACAATTGATACATGTTCATTACTCCGGATTCACGATGGATGGCTTCAGATGGGTATGTTTTTGGTTTTTTGTAAATGGTTTAAGTATACACTTCTGAATTTTATGTAAATTATTCAGTAGAAGTGCGCCCGCGGATCCCCAAGCAAGAAGGCAATAGTTAAGATGTGATTCCACTAAAGCGTAATATAAAGTATTTAAATGCGCTATATCAAGAAATTTAGAAAGATTTTTCAATTTATATACAATATATCGGAGTTTTTTAATTATAATCAATCAATTTTTATATCATCTTTTCAAAAAGGGATTTTTTCGACACTTCTAGCCCGTTTATTTATTTTTTCTTCGCTGCAATTTCTTTATATCAATATTGAAAAACCTGTTGTACTTTTTAAACGAAAGTGACATTATTATTTAATTAGTTTACTGTAGTAAACGTACTATTTGGTAATGGCAATATTTCCCTAATTTATCACTTATGTAATACCGTAATACTCTAATAGAAACACGCAATCGAATCAGTATGAAATGGTGTTATTTGCAATATTTGCATTTGGGGTGCTGCCCATTGTCGAATTATACATTTGCGTTAATCGTATGAAAGTATGTCAACTGCCTGAACCCATTTTCTATTTATTAGGGCTGTAAAACGGTTTAATGATATTTCGAAGGAAGATTTGTGATTACAGTTATGAAGATATTTATTTATTATTCATAAATGGTAGTCACGATATTGTCGATTGACCTTTCTAATTATATACAGGATAATTTTAAAATTTATTCACTGAAATTTGTCTCATAACATTATTAGCATTTATTAAATAGTTATTGTAAGTTTCGGATTTATAGAATTTTGTACATGATTTATAAACTATATTTAAACTTTTAGTAAATATATTGAAATTTTGTACAATTTAATTAGATTATAAAAATTGTAAAAATTTATTTTTTTATTCTACAAAAAAACAACTATCATAAGCAACACTAAACGAGTGCTACAAAGTTAAAGTCGTAAAATTATTTTCATTGTGTATAAATTTAGGGAGAAAGAAAAATACAAGGAACCCTCAAAATCCCTTTAAGCGCTTTACAAGAAAGTGTAGCAGTTACTGGTGTTGAACTCATCACGGTTCAAAGAATAATAAAAAAAAACAAATGTCAAATTGTAAACTACTTATTATTATGCATGCTGGAGGTGTACTAAATCAAAAATCTTCATAGAAAAAAGCAATAATGTAGAAGTGATTAATGTAGTTACTTTTTATGGCAACTTAGCCCGAATTATATGTAGTAATTAAAATGTATTGCCAACACTATGTTGTGGATAAGATTTTAGCAGTATACCAGAATTAATTGTTCCTCTATATGGATAAAAATAACAAAAATATGGAGAAGATAATGGATGAAAATAGTAAGAAGATGCGTGACAATGGCATAGAAAATAAAACATGAACTGAAACAAAATAATAAGATAACTTTAAAACGTAGTAAAAAATATAATATATAAATCTCCATGTAATGAGATATGAAAAAAAATGGAAATTATAACTAACGGAAAATTAAGAGAAAGGAAAAACTTGAGATATATATTTGTCAAATAAACTATATTGAAGATGATAAAAATTTAGATAATATAGAATAAAATTTTGAAGTATCGAACAGATAAGTACTGGAGATAGTGGATGCCAGGTAGAATATAAACAGAGTAGTTCAGATTTTTAATGTAAAATTTTCAAATTAGGACATTTTGTTATTAATTATTTCATTCTTTAAAAAAAATATAGGCGTGGAAAAAAATTGTAATCACTTTATTTAATAGAAAAACTATAATAAATATGTCACAAGTTTAATTCGACTTTATAAACTCTCCTTTAATCTGTCGAAACAATATTTTGAAAACAATCCTGTAATTTCATGATAAAAATGTAATCTAAATGAGGCGTACGCTACTGAGGTTGATATAGATCATGTTGAACTTGATCTGAATTAGACATAGCTGATCATATTTTGAGATCCGCCAGTGTTATATTTAAAAAAAAATTAAATTATCTTTGGTACAATAATTTTTAGAATACATATTAATGAGAATAATGGGTTTTTAATTTAGTTCTAGAAAATTATACGTAAATAACAAGCATAATTTTATACGGTAAATATTATGCAAATAAACAATTCGTAAATCACCAATAGGTATAAAAAAAATCGGCTGTGTCGCCCCAGAACTGTCTCGGCCGGGTTGTAGAGAATAGGATTATTTTAATTACAAAATACTAAGCATTACATTAATTTATGGAACAAATTTTAAATAGAAACCTGATTGTGAATTCTTCTACCGAATTGATATTTTAATGTTGATAATGACATAAGCGGGCTCATGCGCACATTATATAGCAACATGCTACAATTAGGATCTTCTAAAATAATGCCTAAAAACTATTGGGAATTCGGGAAAAAGTTTGATGCAAAAGTTGAAGGGAATTTTATGCTTTACAACTTTGAACTAAACATTTTGCACTAAAGCCCATTGTTTGTTTTCAAAATAAAATAATACGCAATAAGCCTAAATTGTATATCTAGCGGAGAAACTACGGGGAATTCTAAATAAAGTTAAAAATAAAAGTTATAGGAAAGACAATCCTTCCAGAACAATCATTCCCGGACAGACCTCCTCGGACAATGTTTCCACGATAATCCTTTCCCGGATAGTCCCTCCCAGACAATCCTTCTCAGGCATCATTTCTTGGAAAATCATTCCAGGAAAATTCTTTCCGGACAATTTTTCATGGACAATCCTTCCGAGACCATCCTTGTTTGAAAATCTTACTCAAACAAACCTTAGGGGACAAACTCACTTGGACAATTCTTCCAAGAAAATCTTTCTCGGTCAATCTTTTCAGGATAAACCATTCCGTATAATCCTTCCAGTTAATCTTTCTCGGAAAATCCTTCCCAGACAATTATTCTCGGAAAAATCCATCCCAGACAATTATTCTCGGAAAAATCCATCACAGAGAACCCTTCCAGGATAATTCTTTCCAGACAATCCTTCCCAGACAATCCTTCTAGAAAAATCATTCCCGGACAGACCTACCCGGATAATGCTTCCCCGACAATCCTTTCCCGGATAATCCTTCCCGGACAATCCTTCTCAGGCATTTTTTCTCGGAAAACCATTCCACAAAAATCTTTCCAAACAATTTTTCCCGGACAATCCTTTCCAGACCATATTTGTTTGAAAATCTTACTCAGACAAACCTTACCGGACAATCCCTCCTGGACAATTCTTCCCAGAAAATATTTGTCAATCATTCTGTTCAGGAAAAACCATTTCGTATAATCCTTTCAGATAATCTTTCTCGGAAAAGCCCTCCCGGACAATTATTCTCGGAAAAATCCATCCCAGAGAATCCTTTCCGGATAATTCTTTCCAGGCAATCTTTCCCAGAAAATTATTCTCGGAAAATTATTTTAGAATAATTCTTCAAAGAAAATCCTTCCCGGACCATCTTTCCTGGAAAATGCTTCCCAGACAATCTTTTCCGGATAAGTCAAGTTATGAAATGATAGTAGAATGCTCAAGTGGAATTATCCTCATACACGCGGCGATTCGATTGGGGGGAGGCGGTTGTCGGCAAAATATCCCCGTAAGAAATAATTAAAAGCTTATAGAAATAAACGAAATAAATCGTTTTTTTTTAATTGGTTAATTTGTTGATTGATAATAATAATAGTAATTTTAAATTTTAAATGTACAAGTATGTACACTAAAGTGCATTGTTTGTCCTCAAAATTTTGACAAACTACGAAAAACCTATATGCACATTTTTTGCCCGCCCTCTAATTTAGCACCTATTAGAAATTGGGGATAAAGTTTGGTATAAAATTTTAGGCTCTAAAACTTTTCATTAGAACATTTTGCACTAAAGTGTATTGTTTCCCCTTAAAATTTAAAAAAAGCAAAAAAGCAAAAAAAATCTTATATATTTCCATTCAATCAATGTCGGTCCTGGGGACCTTCTACTATACCAATTTTAACCAAAATGGTCGCATTTGAGGCACATACCAACCCTTTATACCAAATTTCAGCATAATTGCTCCAACGGTTCGGTAGTTATCGTGGAATACTACACACAGACACACAGACAGATACACAGACAGACCTAACTCTGGAAATATTTTTAATTTTCTTGGGAGACTTCAAAATGAATACTTACATCGATATCTCGAATTTTTTTTTGCTCGTTCACTATACTTTCCCTTTGATGGGACCGAGAAAGTAAAATTGAACATTTATCTATGAATAAAATATTTATGTTAAGTAAAGTGTGTTACAATTTTTTAATAGTGTAATTTTCTTAAAACTTCCTTCATTTTATATAACTAACCTACTTAATATTCCACAAACTTTAGGTATTGAATACATTATCGATCATCTTCCAATAACCAGCATCCAATAGGATATTGTTTAGTAGGAAAGAGAGTTAGGTAAATAAATCGAAATATCTAAAGTGCAACGCCGAAGTCAGCGTTTCGTTAATACAATGCAAATCAGAGTGATATGCAACATCTGCTACATCCAATGTAGGTATACGAGATTCAGTCATTAATTATTGACAATAGTACCAGGTCTGTACTAATCAGAATAATGGGACTTGGAGGAATATTAATGAATGTGTATATTCTCATGTTTGTTTTACCAATAATAAATTAAACATTCCTCGTCTATATTACTTTCCCGGTCCGGTATAGTGAACGAGCAAAAAGAATTCGATATTTCGATGGAAATATTCGTATTAAGGTCTCCCTAGAAGATTGAACCCATTTCCAGAGTAAGGTCTGTCTGTGAGTCTCTTTGTGTCTGTGTGTAATCTTCCAGGATATAAAGGGTTGGTGTGTGCCTCGAATGCGACCATTACTTGTTAGATTTTTTGCCTTTTTTAAATTTTAAGGACAAACAATACACTTTATTCCAAAATGTTGTAGTGCAAAGTGTAAGAGCAAGAAATTTTCTACAATTTTTGTATTAAACTTTTTCTCAAATTTCCAATAGTTGCGCCACTAGATGGCGTGCAAAAAATGTGCCTGTAGGTTTTCAGTAGTTTTTTCAAATTTTGCATACAAACAATGCACTTTAGTGTAAAAGTTTCTAGTGCAAAGTTGTAGAGAACCAAATTTCCTTAAACTTTTATATTTAAATTTTTTTTTAGTTCCTCATAGATTATCCGCTAGAGGGCGATAAATATACACATTTAGACTTTTTGCCTTTTTTTTTTTAATTTTGAAGACAAACATTGCGCTTTAGTGCAAATTATTCTAGTTCAAAGTTGTAGAGCATAAAGTTCCTTACAACTTTGGTATCAAACTTCTTCCAGAATTCAAAATAGTTTTCACTCATGATTTTATGAGATCCTAATTGTGGCAGTGTACTATATAATATGCGCATGCGCCCGCTTATGTCATTATTGCTATTGAAATATCAATTTGGTAGACCTATTCACCATCTGCTTGCTGTTTAAAAATTTGTTCCATAAATTAATGTAATGCTCAGTATTTTGTAATTAAAATAATCCGATTCTCTACAGCCGAGTTCGGAAAGTTCTGGGTTGACACAACCGATTTTTTTTGTTAAACTTCAGATATAACGATACTTAGAGATCAATCATCAGTCAGCTATTGCACCTCGTATTCGTATTCGGAAAGAAATTTTTCGTACGATATGATCGGATATTCGGGTACTACACAAAAAATATCAAATGAGTTTACGGTCCATAAAACATATCTTAAAAAATTTGGTTGTGCAGCGATTTGATGAAGAAGCCATTGACAAAATTGAACTCTAGGATGATAATCGGCAGCTGCCAATCCTTGAACTTCCTGGAAGTGGTAAGGATAAAGTTGTTACTCGTGTAGCACCCACCAGACGGAAGCGGTACTCGTATTCATATTCTTAGCATTGTGACGTGTGCTACTTGATGGTTCGTCGGCAACTCGCTGAAGAACCTCTTCTTCAAATTCGACCGTTCTTACGGTTTGAGCAACATCAGTATCATGCATGTTGGTTTTAAACATGCCTGTCTCAGAGAGAGCCGCCGATGAATAGCAATAAACATTTTGTATCCCGGATGCTGTCGTTCGAGATAACGATTGGTCAAGTTTTCCATTAGCAACAATTAATTTTTGTTAACTTCTTGCAAACTTCACAAAAACGATATAACGACTAAGGCGGTATGGAATGCAGCTACAAAATAGTAGATTCTGTAACAAGGTTAGAATGAAAACTTCGAACGAGTGGAAAATTCCGAACGCGAGCGTCAGCGAGTGTGAGGAACCACGAGTGTCGATTTTTTTCATTCTAACAGAGTAACAGACTATATTTTCTCCACGATCAAAAAGTATGAATCAAAATTAAATTAAATCTGAACACAAGTTCTTTGTTGACATATTTGTATTACATTGTAGTAATATTTATAGTGTTATGGTACACTTACCGAAATTAAAATCTGGTGCATTGGCGTTTTTTCATAATTTGCAATTTTAGATATTATTAAATTCTATATCTACTTCACTTGATTTTTCACTCATTATTTTGTTTAAATTAAAACTTGTTTGAAAATAATTATTATCGTCGCCATTTTGTATCTGACAGTGACACTTTTGAAATCCATGGCAATCCCATATCGTCTATTTCGATTACAGAAAATCCATTCTTTACCTTGATAAAGAATGAAAATACATGCAAAATACATAAGAAGCAAGTGTTTCAGACTCTAGAGGGTGAATGTTTACATTCTATTATTAAAAATGATTTCGGAATTCATACATTCAATAATGGTCGTGGAGAAAACAATTTCTGTTATCGTTTTTAAAGATAACAACACACAAGCGCCGGTAAATTGTTTAAAATCATCAGCTATAAAATTTTTAAACATTGACATTGACATTTTGAACAACTGTTGTGATGATATCTTAAACAAAAGGCACAAATTAAATGCATTAAATCCTATTTATTCAATTTATCGTCTTTCTAAATTTAGGTAAAACACCTCTGTCGTAGAATCATTCTTGTCAACGAGGTTCTAACAAAATTGGAAGTTATTTGCCTAGTACTATATACTGCATATAGTACTAGGCAAAAAACTTCTAGTACTATATGCAGTATTTCATTTTTATTTTTATATGCAGAAGTAATGATTGAAAAGGCAAACAATTGAGTTGTATTTCTTGAAAAAGTAGATTTGTTCGGAATATAATAGATTTTCAGGGTATTAGTTTTAATATACGTTTTTAAGTTATTTCTAGGGCCCTTCTATGGACTTAATATACCCCACCCCATGCTAGTATTCCATACTGTAACCATTTGTCCCACTTCAAATTGGAATAGATAGTAACTCCTAAATATTTGACGTAATTAGTTTTGTTTATAATAATATCATTAGTATTAATTTTGATCGTTATATCTTGATATTCAGGGATGCTGTTAACATATGACACAAAAGGTACAAAAAAAGTTTTGTCAAAATTGACTATTAGCAATATCCAACTCAATATTCCGTTTTAGAACTTGTCATGTGTTAGAGTTGTATAGAATAACGGTGTGGTAGGCAAAACATATGATATATCCGGATATTACATAAAACGAAAATAATAGGGGGGCCAAAATAGTTCCTTGAGGCACACCATACGTAACGTTAGTATGATCACTAATTGATTGTTGATTTTTACCATTTGGGTCCTATATTGAAGATAACTTGTCATTATTGGTGTGGTATGCCTCTAATTTATTTATTTTCCAAGATGTTGAACAAACTCAGTGTGTGACACTGTGTCAAACGCCTTGGCCAAATCTAGGCATATAGTTATTGTGGGGTACCTGTATTTATTAACTTGTAAATTTTTGAAGTCAGTGTAATGAAGGCGAAAGAATTAGAGGAAATAAAATAAAAAGGAGGAAAAAATAAATAATTTGTGCATTAAACCAATTTCAATATCTAAATAATAACAAATAACTAAAAATGCAAATTCATGTTATAAACTTCACGTACGATATTTAATCCACAGGGTGTAAAAAAATTATTTGTTTTAAAACAAGTAGTGACAATATGTCGCAATTTAAAAAATATATCAGGTTCGTCAGAGAGCACCAAGCCACATTTGCTGGCATATTGTGTGACACAACGCGAAAACCAATCAGAAAGATGGTACGTTACCATCACACTTTTGATACGATATTTCCGGGTGTCATCCTGACGTCGCGACGAGTGTGCCTGACACACAGACACGAAAAAAAAATCAGTCTCGAACTGGCAGTACTTTTGCTCTTGTCCCAACGGCTTTAACTAAGTCCTTAAGCGTCTAAATAATAATTGCACGAAGCTAATTACATTTTTTCATAAGGTGCGTAGGTTCAGAAAAAAATTAGCCAACGTAAACTGCGTGTGTGAAAATATAAAAATAGTTCTGGCGGAGCTTTTCGGTCGTACTGAAATTGGATTGAAGAAAAAATCCATAGACCGCGAGTTAAAGCCGGTTTTCATATAGGCTTTACTGCACTTTATTGATCTTCGGTTGATGACGTGTCAAGGTGACTATATTGCCAGTCCAATTCACATATAAGCTTCAAATCTAACTTACCACTTCAATTTTTTTCCGATATCGTTAAAAATGTTGTCCTTTCTAAATTGGTTTTTGTTACCCATGTCATAGAGCTCATCGTATTGACTGATTAATAAAATGAACCTTTCAATTTCTCTGTCATCCATACGCGCCATTGTTAAAATTACTACTTCCGCACCTCCAAGTGTCCCGTAAACTTTTTAAAATAATAAAGATATCACGCTTCGAGGAATCACATATTTTTATCTAGCGACGCTACATTTTATTCCGTAGTTTTAAAGCCTGACGACAATTCGACGAGTCAAGGTACTTGAAGTTCAGCGTCGCGTAATGTAAGTGAGAACCGCCACATAAGAAACCACGTAAACTGATTAAAGCGACATTTTAACGTCAAGCTGAGTAAAGCTAGCCAAAGCTTTAGTGAGAACCGGTCTTTAATATCCCACTACTAAGGAAAACGGCAGGCCAGTCCGCGTGGCATGTGAGTTTATTTGTGTTTTTAATTTGTTTCGTTACCAGGTTCTAAGAACAATTCAGTTTGGGTATAATTCTCCAACATTATCAAAATATCTGTTAATTTTATTCTTGTATTTTTTTAATTGTATTTCAAAACCCCTTTGAATTATTTCCGAACGAAAGAAAAATTATCGCCGAGGCCGCTTGCGACCGAGGCAAGATAATCTTAAGGTCGCCAAAAAGTTTCGCGGCCGTGGTATACACACTATTTTTTGTACAATCGTTAAAATTATTAAAATAGATCATTGCAAATAAATATGTTATTGCGTTAAAATCAACAGCAGTTCAATTTAATTAACAAAATCTACAGCTGCTTTGGAAATGACCGTGTTTGATTATACAAAAAATGTTGACAGTTCTTGACAAAACTCAAATATGTCTTGACATTTTTAGTGATATTTTAGTATTTTGTTGCTTCAACTTCTAGAGTAAATACAAGTAATAATACAAACTGTACAATTAATGTTAATATTTATCTTGAATAATATAAGTATAGATTTGTTAATTTAAAAATTAATACTTTAATAAAAACTAATAACTTTGTTTCGTATTGTAGAAATGTGAAAAGTTGAAAAGTGACCTTTGCTTTTTCGGCCGTTGTCATGAGCAACGGCCGCGAAATTGAATTTCGCGGCCGCTGTGGAGAACGCAAAGTACTCACTTCGCGTACGATTGCACGCCTGTTTTATACATATAGGTCCAGTCATACGTTTTTACTTTGGCATTAATTTTGTTTTGATGTATTTGTGTTATCATGCGTTCATTGAAAGTGTTAGCTGGGAGAGTAATAAAGGTAGCTTTGTACTGTGACATTTGTTTCAGGATAGAGAATTCCTTTGACAAATATATGATCTATAGAATATATAACTAGTTTATATTATCCTGAGATAGAAATTGCTGATATTAGCGAGTTCATTAATTAATGTTATCTATCAGAATAATAATAATTTTAAAAAACCGCCCCCTATTATCCAATGGAAATACTGAAAACACAAATTCTAATGCATGCATGTATACATTTTAATGGCACATCGTGATAGCAAATAACCAATAGATTTATGCAACATTCGCAGGACATAATACAGGAGCACGATATGATAATTGCAATCTAATATAAATCACATTATTCATTTTAACGAGTGCAATCATGGCACGGTGCATAAATATTAACAATACTTGTCAGATTTTCCCAATAAAATGGTCTACCATGCTGTATAGATAGTTCAGGATTATTGAATCCCGGAGAACAATAGCATTTTCGACAAACCGATACGAGGAAATGCCAATATTTAACGTTAAATGAAACGTTTCGACAACAATTTTCGCAAAAATAAAATTAAATGTTTCGTTCATTATTTATTTATGACTAAAATCGTTTAAGTGGAAGTTGAAAAATATCAGTATTCTAAAATATTTCAGTTGTAGTCAACATAATATTTTCACTGCAACAATAATATTTTAGAAAATGTAAGTACTATTCCCTAATTTCAATAACCCATTATGATGATAGGGCGAAGCTTAAGAGGTACATGTCAAGTTGGCTCAGGTCAAGTTGGCACCGGGACATTTCGGAACCAGACAAGTCTTAGTACTACTTACTGAACCAAATAGAGTAAATCGCCAATTAAAGCTAACGTTAACTTTTACTTTACGTTGTTCATTATTCATACACGCTTGTATAAACATGTAAGTGCACTAATAAATTCAAATTTTTCCAATTTTTCCCAAAACTATTTATATAATCATCCATGAAATACAGGTGCTGAGTTTTATATTTTTTTGAATGGTAAACAAATACTTTTTAATAAACTTGTCTATCGGAAACCAGTCAGTGTCCGAAAATAAAGTGTTAACCCTTAAACTCCTAATTAAGGGGTAAAAATAAATAACACTTGCACTTGTCAATTTTCTTTCCATCACAACAGCACACATTTACAAAATAACTTACCCTCCAACTTCAATGCACCCTACGTGACAATTTTACAATATTTTACTTTCCCGGCCCCTTCAAAGGGAAAGTAAGGAGAACGAGCAAAAAAAATCGAGATATCGACGGAAATATCCATTTTGAGGTCCCCCATAAGATTGAAACCATTTCCAGAGCATGGTCTGTCTGTGTGTAATCTTTCACGGTAACTGCCGAACTGTTTGACCAATCAAGCTGAAATTTGGTATGAAGGGTCGGTGTGTGCCTCGAATGCGACCATTCGTTTTTGGTTTAAATTGGTATGGTAGAAGGTCCTCAAGACCGACATTGATTCAATATATATGAAAGATTTTGTGACCGGTGACCCTGACGTCGCGACGTGTGTACCGGACACACAGACGCGGAAAAAAATAAATCCCGAACTGGAAGTACAGTACCTTTTCTTGAACGGCGGTCTTGCCCCAACGGCGCTAACTAAGTCATTTAAGCGGCTAACTTATAATTGCATGAAGTTAATTAAATTTTTTTTTAAAGTGCGTTGGTTAAGAATAGTATATTATATACCAAGGGAATAAAGTGCATCTTTTAATCCCGAGGGTGAAGATTGTTTAACGAGCGTAGCCAGGGAAATAATCACCTGTGGGATTAAAAGACACTTTAGTCCTTTGGTATATACGCTATTTTTTACACCGCGGTGCCCAAGCCCCCTTAAAATTCAAATAATTATTTACCTGTTAATTTTGTAAATATTTAAACGTAACAATAAATCAATTCTATTATTTGTAAGTTTCCTACTTCTGATTAGGCAATCATGTTTGATATTAAATTATGTATGTTTTAAAAAATACCAGCTCATAACAAAATTTAAAAAAAAAACAAGGTTCCCGGATAGGGGGTCTCGAACCCAAACCAATTTCGATTCGCATTCAAATTACCATTACGCGAACCAACTGAGCTAATTCTGACAATAAAAAATATTTGTAAAACCTTGTCTTATACGGATATTTTATGTAAATAATGACAGAAGATTGCGACTTGTCTCTTTTAAGATATTTTAGAAAAGAATCGTAAAAAATATATGAAAAAGCTTACGACGATCACGTAAAACGGTGTTGGAGAAAAGAAAATTGAAGACTGTACTACCGAAAATTGTTTCCTATACTCCTTTGTTGAATTATTTGACAGTTCTGAATTAAATTAGAATAAATAAGGTGGCTGGTTTCAATTGTTTTTTATTTGCGGGACTAAAACATTTTAGCCCCTTGGGATTAAAAAATTTTAGTCCGAAGGGAGTAAAAGTGACACTTTAGTCCCGCAAACGCGGGACTAAAGTACTAGTTTTTAAACCCCGCGGAGTAAAAAAAAATTAGGAAGCTTAAACTGCGAGCGTGAAAATATAAGAAAAGTTCTGGCGGTGTTTTTCGCTAGTACGGAAATTCGATAAAAAAAGAAGAAAATCCATAGACGGCGAGTTAATCTCCCGCTGCTAGGGAAAACAAAAATTCCATTCCGCGTGGTAAGAAAGTTAAATTGTTTTACTATCCCTAGTTAGACGTTTGTACATTATGGTTTTTTTTTTGTTGTATGGTTACCTCCTTAAAAGTGGGAGAAGTATCTAATGTCTTGCGTCCTATTTAAAGGAACAAATAGGGATAATTTCCATCCTCCTTCATTTTTAGATAAGTGGGATTAATCTGGGAAAAACAGGGCTGGTTATAAGCTAGAGGAACGCGAGACATTACTTTCTGAGGGTGTAAATTTTGGTGCCATTTATGCAACATATATGTATTACTATTAATTGTTTCGCTACTTGAAGCTACTTAAAGTAGATCAACAGCAAATTTTTCTTTTGAGGTATTTTATTTTAAATTGTAAACGTCATTTTTTGAGCCTTTTGTTAGGACAATAGAGGACGAGAGAGTCAACTCATTCATCAGTTATTCATTGGTAAAGTATGTAGTAATTTTTTTGTATTTTTAAATTTGTTTTTCATATATTTTTTTTTAATAAATCACGTAAAAGTCAGCAGAGTAGATTCATTTTTGCTCAACTAAAGGGGAGGAACATAATCAAAGAAAAGGAAAGAAATTTAATAAACTGAGAATACGTTCATCTAGAACTCTAGAATAACCAATAATATATATAACCCCAGAGAAAACCTCCTGCATCGCCAAGCCTGTCTGTAAGGAAAAGACTCTCCAACATCGCGAGAGCACGAACTGCCCTTTCGTCCGAAGAGTGGTCGCTACGTTCCCAGAGAGTTCGGCGAGGGAACACGTCTATTCTTCCAGAGTCGTGGCTAACGCTCAGGGCAGTTTATTTTCTCTCCTAGTAGAGTGGTGACAGGAGCGCTGTCGTTACAATTTGTTAGAGGTAAAATTATTAAAGTTTCATGTCAAAAATCATCTGCAACACTTGTGGGTTATTACACCCGATATAAATTATATTTGTATCAAGTTTCTTTTTTCCTTATGAAATTTTTAAATATGTCTTCGGTCTTATTAAAGGTGTACATAAGAGGAACATAAACTGTTATGCGACTAAAAAAATCCATCGAATCGCCATGTTTATTTTTCTAATATAGACCTTAAACAGACGACAATATTATTCATTCCTCATAAAATCTTACACTATTATATAACTATTATTCACCGACGCCTCCAAAAACAGTTGGATGGTTAGTAACTCTTTTCCAAACAAAAATTCGTCAAAAATACTTCCATCTATCCCCATCCTCATTTACCCTGAATAACAAGTTGCAATCTGCACTGATTTCCTTGCAAATCCATCCAAAGCATCTATAACTTTCATCCTCTAGTACAAGCTATACAGCTTCTCCCTGAAGGAATAACGGTATCTCTTCTGGTTTACCTCACATGTCGGCATTATCGAGAATGAACTGGTAAATTGTGCAGCAAAAGAAGCAACCCTGTCGAAAGAGTTTAATTGTGTAGATATTTAAAAAACGTCTTTAAACGTATTGGCCATGGCAAGAATACTGGACTAGAATTCCTTTGAAGGTACAAGAAACCCTCAATCTATTTAGTCATTCCTCCTTCCTTCATTAACAAGAAGAGTTTTGAAGATTAGGAATCGGACACACAAATCTCACACCCAGCCAGCTAATATCCTCAGAACGTAGTTCTTTATTTTATCACTGCAACAGCGCATTATCTGTCAAACAACTCCTTATTGAATATCAGTAGTACTCATTCAAAAGATGATAGTTTGGACTTTTAAGTACCATGACTGAAATTCTCAACACACCTAACCTGATACATATGCTCTTCTTAAGCCTCTCTAAACTGTGAATTTTTCTATCCAAATAATGCACGCTACGTTGACCATTCCGTTGTATTTAAAAATAATAAACAGGAATGGTAAATCTCCTTCAATTTAGGACAAGAATTTTTTACTATTATTCCATGTATTCCTATAAAAAATAATATATCTTTCCCGACCAAATTACGTCAGTGTTTTCAACAGATACCATTAATCTAATTGACACGAACACAATGCTTTCAAAAATTAACAAAGCGCGACACGAGAACAACACAACTAAACGATTTCTTTAAGTTAATCTGTCGAGACAAAACGTTAATCGCAGTCAGCGATGAAGGCGTAATATCAGAGATAAGGGCATCTGTTGTCGCACGTATGAAGGGTAACAGATGGAGTGTCTAAGTAATAGCCCTACACCCTCGGTGACGAACAGCTCGGTCTCAAACTTAGTTACTGTGGCAAAGGGTAATGCATCAGACGCCAACTTCAAGATAAACGAAGTCTCCGACAGACCGAACCGGCATCAACTTCCGGTCGCCAGATGCAGCGGACAAAAGTCAGCAGTAAAACAAGAATATCGTTGGTCACTTAGACCCTAGTTATTATTTTAATTTAAGGTCATCTTCAAAAACAGATATTTCATTTTATTTTATCCTTAGTTAAATACATTTCATTAAGTACTTGGTTGTGTGTACAATAAAAAAGATCAGGATCTGTGAGAAAAATCGTATATTATTAGGCAACAAATTTAAATGTAAATTTAATGAATTCAATCAAATGGTGAATTTAAAAAAAGAAGGTTTTATTAAGTTTTATTGGAGTATAAATATGAAATATAAAATTGTATTTTATTATTAATAAATAATCAATAATACTTAAACATTAAACACATTACCTATACACATATAAATTATAAACAAAGTGGTTAAAAAAAATTATGTATTTTATTTATCTTTGTCGGAATTTGTTGGTTGTCATTATAGACCGAGAGCTCTCTGTAAAAAAACCCGTAAGCAAAATAAAATGTAGCAAATCGGATAGAACGGAAGAGGGGAGCTTATAATAGAATATACCCAAGTGGGACGGAAGTGAGGAAAAATACATCGCACGTGATGCACATGAAAAAAATTGAAAATTTGCCCCACAACATGGCGCTCGAAGCGCGGAGAAGTAAAGTCTCTAAATTTGGTATTCAATTTTTGTGGTTCGAGCCTGGAAAAGTCATAATTATTTATATATCACGTAGTGGACGTCCGAACACTGCCACAGGTGATAAGAATCGCCAAGTCGTCGACAATTTGTTTGAAAATGATCGGCGAATCACTCAAAAGCATATGTCGAACTATATTGGAATATCAAAGAAACCTGTCGGCTTCATTGTTGAACAACATGAAAACCATAAAATCTGTGAACTGCGAACTGCGAAACCTCAAGTTTGAACTAATTCCACACCCTCCTTACTCCCCGGATCTCACGCCTTGGGTTTTTTATTTTTCCCCTACTCAAGGTGAAGACAAAATCGTAAAAACTTGTTACACGTTAAAAGAAATGTGTTAGACTTAACGGTGACTGTGTTGAATAATAAATATATGATTTTGAACTTTATAAATTGTACTTTGATTTAATTTTTGCCCGATCTTGCTATTTGTTTTTGTTCGTGTTCTACATGCATATATACATTACTTTTCAGCCTCCACCCGTAGTAAAAAAGTATATTATTTATTCAAAAAATTAGATTATATATTCTTTTACTAAACAGTAACACATTTCGTTTTCATGTTCCTGTTCACCTATATCATCATTAACAATTTCACTGTCGTCCTCCAAAAATTCTTTGTAATGAATTAGACCATTTTAAAATAATTAGTATGGATCGACCTACAAATTACTGTTGAAATTTGTATTCATCAATCACTGCAAATCTGCAGTTTTCTTTGGTGATTTGATCTGGCCCAAAGAGTACTGCTCCAAATTAAAAGAAGTCAAGGACTTTCCACGTTTCACACGGAACTGAAATACCTCGAGTTCATGGTCGTTATACATTACTCTCATCTTAAATTTTTCCATTCTATTCTCAATGATATTTCTCTTATATGTAATGATACCAACTATCACATCCTTCTTTAACTCTTTCACATTATAGTTTTTATCCATGTTTACTTGACCCACTTGCTTGTATATTTCATGAGATTCCTCTTTTGTTTTGATGAAAGGTTGTTTTTTAAAAATTATCTCTACTCTCCAGAAAATTTTATCAGTTTGTAAGAAACTACGACCTCTACATCAACATGGTAATTTCTGTTTTGCCCCCCCCCCCCCAACTGTCACAAGCATTAAATATTTTATATCAGAAGTTTCTTCCTTTTTTGCTACATATTTGAGTTCAGGAAAAAAACAGTGCTGAAGCAGTGTTTCACCGTTTTGTCTGCTCCATGTAAAGAGTGGGGATTTTGTGACTTTTGATTCACAATCCCAGAGGTAAAGTAAATTATGTGTCGCACACCTTTTCTTCCTCACCGTCGCCGAATTTGATATTAATAAAAATTAATTATTTATTGAATCTTATTTTTTTACTTTAGCATTTTGCAACAAATACCCAGATACTCAATAAGGTAAGTAAAGACCGCCCTTTTGGCCGCTAAGGGTTTTTTCGATGCCATAACGACCCCTGGAGTATTTTTCTTCACTTATGCTGCCCGGTGTAAGTGGTGTTCATACTATAAACGTAAGGTGGCACCAAAAACAATCCGAAACCTGGACTAAGGCGCCAAAAGACCGTATGGCGACGCAAAGAGCGTTGTGCTATCAAGTTTGGATCTCACACTTTTTATTTCTGGATTTCCTAATTCCTTCTATAATTTGTAATGAAATTTTTAAATTGTACACTAGGTATATTCTCTTTGAATTCTCAGCCCCGTAGTGACTTTCCTGTCCCATAATTTCTTCGAAAATTGCCTGACCTTATTTTTATTTGAGGTTAATTTATGTTAATTTATGTCAGTCATACTTAGTCTTCTAATGTTCTTTCGGTATATCTCTTTTTTTCAGAATTTTGGCAACTCACACCAAATACCTATTTGGAAGTTTGTCAATTTTCTGAAAAAAAAAATTTACACGCTCATTGATATTTTGGTTTGAATGTATAACACAAATCATAGTGTCAATGGAAATTATAATTTATTAGGTTGGGTGTCTTCCATTTGGGACATCTGACACTTGGTGGAGTAAAATTGGCTGATCTTAATTAATTTTATAGCCACTTCGATATATGAGTTTTCGGTAATTTTCATTTTTTGCTGGAGTGATTTTAGAGCATTTTAATTTGGTGTCTTTTTGTTCGTTAATTCATCAAATTGCGGTCGTGAATTCCTGTCATAGTAAATTAATAATAATTATTAAAACCAGTGACAACTTATATCAAGTGCTTAAAAATAATAAGTTATTAATTTCAGACAGCCCGATGGTATTTATAAATAATGTCAATATGAGGCGCCCCTGATAGGGTGGACCAAAACTAACAATTTGAGAACATTTGACATAAAATATAATTACTAAAATTTACATGATTGAAGTAGGTACTGTATTATTCTAAAATAAATATTTTAATTACAATACCCCGTAACTTTTTAAATATCAACATTTTACAAAGATCAAGAAATTAAAATATAACGTCAGAATTGTACCATTACTGTGTATGCTTTATTAAGTGACACCCTGTACAAATTCTCTTTTAATTATTTTTTCTATAAGCGTGCGGAAAAGCATACTATTCCGCACGCATTTGAGTGCGGAAAGTTGTACTTTTCCGCACGCTTGTAGAAAAAATACTTTTTGCTAAATTTTTTTTTAATTCTAGGCGCTTGTAGAAAAAATACTTTCTGCTAAAATTTTTTTTTAATTCTAGGCGCTTGTAGAAAAAATATTGTTCCTAACACTTGCGTAAAGTATCTTTTCCCCACTTTCCGCACTTGTTAGGAAAATAACTATTTTTAACTAGTAATAATAATAAAAAAAAGTAGGCAATATTATATTATTCAACAAGCATTTAATCATGGATATTATTCACCAGGGTGGCGTTTACGTAACGAGCGAAGCATATACCAGGCGTCAATAAATAAGGCTTAAATTTGGTTTATACAGGGTACTCCTTGCACTGTACCTATTAAGATGAACTATAAGTGATTTTAACTGTTGTTTATTTTAGCATGAAGAAGTTTACCAAACTTTACTCTCTTACAATTTTTTTTGCCTTATTTCGTTATTCTTTATTCCCCTCCTCAACTATATCGAAAAAGTAAAATAAAAAGTTTGAGCGGTCGGGGAGAACCCCGTCAAGAACGAAGTTCCCTACATTTTTTCAGCTCTTAGATATGTTTTTATATCTCTCTCTCCCTGTCTTTTCCTTTTTTTATTATTTCTTTCTATTCTTTTTATTTTTCTACATTTTCCCTATTTATCCATATTTTTTCCTACTTTTCGTTTTTCGTACTTTTCGCTATTTTTTATATACTATCAGATTTTACCCATTTTGCTAGATATCTATATTCTTCCTGTCTTTCTCTATTTATTATTATTTTTTCCTAGTTTCCCCAATTTTTCCCTATTAGTATCTATTTATCACTATTTTTCCTACGTTTTGATATTATTCCCTATTTCCCATTTTTCCCTATTTTTCCCTATATTTGCCTGTTTTATATATTTATCCTATTTTTTCCTATCTTTCCTTGTAATTCTATATGTTTCCCTATTTTTGCTTGTTTTCTCTATTTATTCCGTTTTTTTCCAATTTTTCCTATTTTTTAAAATTTTTCATTATTTATTCCTATTTTTTTTCTATTTTCCCTAGTCATCCCTATTTGCATGTGTTTTTCCCAATTTTTTTCTATTTTTTCCAATTTTTCTAATATTTTCTTAATTTTTAATGTTTTTTTTAGTTTTTCCAATTTTTCATTATTTTTCATTGTTTTTCCCTATTGTTTTTTCCTATTTTATTCTATTTTTCCCAATCTTTATTATATATTTTAGTTGAGTTTGCTTTTTTGTTTGTTTATTTGTTTGTTAGGGTTGTAGCGCTTTGTATGGCTGTTGAAGAAATTTGAAAACTCGAAAAGTTTGTTCGATATGGTGTCTAGATAGGAAACCAATTTTGAATTTTAAATTCAAGATGGCGAATCCAAGATGGCGCACGAGATTTATGATTCTGGACTGATTCCTTTCAAAATTGGTATTTGCGGGTATTTGAGGTCGGAGATTATGAATTTTTTGTCAAAATTAATAAAACCCAGATAACGACTTTAATATGGCGGACGAGATTTATGATTATTTATTTATTTGTTAAGATTAAAAAAGTGAGATTGCGATTGGAAGATGCGAACGAGATTTATGATTTTTGACCAATTATTTTTTGTTTGTTTATCACGGTTGCAGTAATTTGGATTGTTGTCGAAAAAATTTGAAAACTTGAAAAATTTGTTCGTTATGGTGTCCAAACGTGCAAGAAACCAATTTTGATTTTTTCATTATTTTTTTCTCTTTTACTTTATTTTTTCCCCTTTAGCCACGTTTTTTCTATTTTCCCTGGTTTTCACTATTTTTTAGTATTTTTCCGAATTTTTCCATACTTATTCCTATATTTTTACCTGTTTATCTATCTTTTTTCCTATTGTTGTCCTATTTTCTTTATTTTTTCCCATTTTTCTTAATTTCTTTTCTATTTTTCTTTATTTTTCCCTATTAGTCTCTATTTTGCATTACTTTCCCTACTTCACTTTATTTTTCCCAATTTCACTTTTATTTTTCTATACTTTTCTCCATTTATCCCTATTTTTTCTTATTTTTACATTATAAAAATTTCTTCGTACGTTACAATTTCTGATTGATAAATCCTACCACAAGCACAACTTAGTTCCAAAAATGTCAGAACCATATAAATCGTTAATTGTAAACTTTTGATAAGAAATGCTCATGGTACACTAAAGTAACCAGCTAAAAGTATACGAATCTATTTTAAACTTTAAAAATAGGACAAGTGGATTTGTTGAATTTTGCAATAAATTAATTAATATTTAATGAAGATCCCTAATATTGCAAATAAAGGATTTAGATTGTCTTAAAATTCTTGTTTAATAATAAATTTATTATAAAATAAAAGACAAGTCCCCAACTTACAAATAACGTAGCTTCCTCGATTAAAAATAATTTTTGAATATATTTATTATTTTGTCAGCCAAAATGACATTTGTCATATGGATTATGTAAAATTTATAAAAATATACTGGGTGGTTCATTTCAAAATTCAACTTTAACTCTGATTATTACAAGTCATAAATATAAAAAAATTTAGCCACCCAATATTTTCATTCAAGCCTGTCAAAATAATCAAAAGTAGAAAAACTTTTTTTGTTCTTAAGTTCACTTGACCCAGGGTTGAAACATAAAATAATATCGATATAATATTATTTAATAATTTAAAATTTGATAAGTATTTTAATATATATTTCATATTTATCAGATAAAGCTAATCTTGTTTTTAAATTATAAAAAGATGTTCGATATGTAAAATATTATACTTAAACATGATGTTGTTGGTGATCGCTGCGATAATTTTAGCAGGTAATTTTATTTATTTTATCGAAAAACTATGAATTAATTTTATATATAATGTTTTTATATAATAGTCCGGCTTTTCCTATTTGAATTTTCAAATAAATAAATATGAATACAGATTACGAGGCTGTTTTCAAATCAAACCTTAAGTATTATGCCAATTGAGATATAGCCAAATAATTTTGCATAAGATGTTTACCATAATCTCTTTATATATCCAGATAAGAGATCCCTCACTGAGAACTGTATAGTACTTTATATAACGAGCAAAAATAATTTTTGTAAAAATAAAATGGAACGTAAGAAATTGAATGATTTACTTTTTATCTATGGAAGTTTATAAAATATTAAATATTTAAAAATAGGAAGTAGTATAGGTATAAAGAACTTAAACTTAACTGAAGTATGTATAGCGGGTGACACAGCGACATGGATCACCTCTATAACTTTTTTATTTATGGGTCGATCGTAATGAAATTTTAAGTGAATATATTAGAATTTTAGATGTTTTGACGTACACAATAAAAATGGCCTACTTCTGGTTTCGTCGAAAATGGGTCCAAATTTTAATTTTTAAGAGCTATTGTCCCACTGAGTCGGCTAGAAATGCCGAAAAACGTATTTTTAATATAAAATTTACATTTTCAAAATAGCTTCCTTATGATCAGCAAGGACCTCCTCCCACTGATGAAGTGAAGGAACTTGTTGAGTACTGCAACAGAAATAGAATGAAACTCCTCGTAGGCTGCGATGCCAATGCTCACCACATAGTGTGAAGGAGCACAGATATCAACGGCAGCGGGAGGCACTTCTAGAGTTTGTTGCTGAAAACAATCTAGAGATTGCGAATAGAGGCAATGAACCGACCTTCGTTACTACGACAAGAAGGGAGGTCATTGACATCACACAAGGCACTATGAGGCCGTGCTCGTGGTTGAGAGAGTGGCAAGTATCACGAGAGGAGTCGCTCTCTGACCACAGGCACTTGACATACATGCTGGATGGGAAAATCATGGAGGACAGGACATACCGCTACCCCAGGACCTGTGACTGGGAAACTTTCAAAAAGGATCTCAATCAGGCACTGGTGGAATGTCCGCCGAAACCGAAAAACTCTTGTGAAGTTGAGATGGTGTCGGAATATCTGACACACATCTTAAGTAAAGCGTATGAAAAAAACTGCCCTTTAAAGCTAAAGAAAGAGAACCGAGACACCGAATGGAGGAACAGGGACCTTTCCAAGAAAAGAGCAGAAGTCCGCAGACTCTTTAACCAGTCCAAAAGAACTGGATACTGGGAAGCCTATAAGGCATCCAGAAGAGAATACGGCTACGCCGTAAGGAATGCAAAGGTTACTTCCTGGAAGAAATTCTGTGAGAACATAGAGACAATTCCTGAGGGCTCCAGAATCAGTAAAATACTGCAAAGGGAAAAACAAGGATGCATTGGGTCTTTAAGAAATGAAAATGGTAAGTATGCCAGCACCGTGGAGGAGACTTTAGACTTGTTATTAAACTCACACTTCCAGGGCTGCTCACTTAAATAAAGTCAAGAGAACGGTACTGTGGTAGCCCAAGTAACCAGGGCCACAAAGCAGGACTGGGCCTTGGTAAACAAAGTTGTTAACAGAACCAAACTTGCATGGGCTCTGAGAAGTTTTCAGCCATACAAGACAGCTGGACGGGATGGCATATTTCCAGCCCTTCTTCAGAAGGGACTAGATGAGCTTGAAGGCCCACTGTGCCAACTACTCCGTGCCAGCCTGGCACTGGTATATGTTCCAGAAAAATGGAGGTCTACAAGAGTTGTCTTCATACCCAAACCGGGTAAAGCGTGCTACGCAGAAGTCAAATCTTATAGACCTATCAGCCTGACATCATTATTTCTAAAAACCTTAGAAAAGATGATTGACAGATATATAAGGGACGAGGTATTGGTAGACTACCCGATACATCGAAACCAATTCGCACACCAATCTGGGAAGTCCTATGATGCTGTGATTCACACGCTGGCGCTCAAGGCGGAATAAGCATTGGACTGTCAAGAAATCGCCCTAGCGGCATTTCTAGACATAGAAGGGGCCTTTGATTCGGCTTCATATAAATCCATAGTGGGAGCAATGCGGAGGCAAGGAACCGTTCAGAGCATTACGCTATGGGTGGACTTCATGCTTCAGCACAGGAATGTTTACAGCACTCTCCACAGCGTAACAAGGGAAGTCGTTGCTACCAAGGGGTGTCCTCAATCGGGAGTACTCTCCCAACTGATGTGGTGCCTGGTGGTTGAGGACCTTGTAAGAGAGCTAGAGAGAGAAAATATCTATGCACAAGCATTTTCTGATGACGTAGGTATCATTATAAATGGAGAATTTGATGCCGTTGTATCAGATAGGATGCAACTTTCACTCAATATGGTAGAAACATGGTGCCGGAGAGAGGGATTAACCACGAATCCGGCGAAAACTACAGTTGTTGCCTTTACAAGGAGAAGAAACCTGAACATTAAGGGACTATCCATGTGGGGAAAACAAATCTGAAAAAAGAAATTAAATATTTGGGAGTTATCCTGGATAACAAATTAACGTTCTCTAGCCATATAGATAGGGCAACGGATAAAGCTCTAAGAACCCTTTGGGCCTGCAAGAGGATTTTTAATGTCTTGTATCATTCCTAGTAATATCTCTAACATATTTGTTTGTGATTGATCTCCTTTTTGTTCTTCATGTATTTTTTCCCCAACATTTTCTTCTACTTTAATTTCAACGAAATTTTGTTTTACAACTTCCATTAAATCACCTTGTCATTGTTTTGAATCATCTTTGTGTTCTTCCATTGTACCTATTTTATTTCTTCCTCGTAAATCCATTTATCTTATCAAAACACTAATTTCTCACAAATAAATTATATTACACCCGTTATAATATAATTTTTCTATTATTTTTAATTTTGTTTATTAATTATTTTTTTTGAAAAATTTAATATTATTCCAAATTTTTAAGCATTCCTTGTAATATTCTAATATACAAAGTACCTTTTACTTTCTTTAAATTTCATACGTAAAATATAAATAAATAAAGAAAATCAACAATTCAGGAATAAAATATGAAAAATCCAAAAATCTTAACAAATTGATGATGAATTCCTCAAATTCCCTATTCTTTCGTTTCGCTCGTTTCTTGTTATTATTGCCTCACGTTGGGCGCCATTTAATATTATCAAAGATTCTCAATCCGGGCAAGATTCACTATACATAAAATTTTAAATATTATAAATAAGAAAAATAAGAATATAATTTGTTTAAATTTTTAATGTTACTTTTCTTCTCCCTTCCGTTCTTCCCTTTCACTAATGTGTCTTCTATTAACCTGTTTTTTTCTTCTTTCTGTCACTCTCCCTATCTTACTTCCTAGTTTATATTTGTATATGTGTGTTCCAATTTCTTCTTCAGGAGAAAGCGTTGTCATCGTTGTAAATAAACCTTTTCTAGGAAACAATGCATTTGGTCGTGGTCGGTTTAATAATGTACTAGGTCTAGTAGTTCTCGGTCCAGACGTAGTAGTCGTAGTTGCTGATATAGAGGTCTGGTAGCTCTCAAAAGTGGGTTTTGACTTCGTCTTGACGAAGACTCGTTAGTGGTTTGTACATCAAGAGTAGTCTCACCACCATCACTTATTTCATTTGGATCATCAGTAATTACGGTAGTTAGGTTATTTTCTTCATCTGGTGGAATTTGATTTAACTAACTCAGAAGCTAATGTAGGACGTATTCTAGGTCTACCAGCAAATAATGAACTAGAAATTCTAAATCCAGCCCTCCTAGAACTTGATCCTAAGGTTGACGAAGGTTGGATACGTGATGAACTACTACATCTACCAAATCCAGTAGAACTAGATGTTTTTGGTCTGGAAAATCGTCTATTTCCAGTAGATGTAGGATTGACAGAAGATGATGCAGATGATCGTCTTTCTCCAAATCTGTTACCCTTTGACGAAACTGGAACGGCAATTACAGTAGGGGTAAAATCGCTTCTTGTTATAGTAGCAGCAGTGCTTTGACCTGATTGTTTTCGTTTTGTAGCAAATGATGCTCTTTGTCTAGATGCAAATGGTCGAATAGCAGGAGTAAACGTACGCTTCCTAGATTGGAACGTTAATCTTGATTTACCTTTTCCAGTATCTTTATCCTCCACTTCTTCTTCATTTTCTTCAGTAGTTGATTTGTCTTCACTTCTAGCATTGCTGAATGAACCTTCTATAGCTACAGGCGATGGTGAAACAAGTTTAGTGTTATTTACAGCTTTCTCTGGGCCTTGTGTACTTGCAGGTGTGATTTCATTGATACCACTTGGTTTGATAGAACTTTTTTGACCTATTAGGAAACTTGAACTACTCTGAATAGCCTATGCGTAACGTCCGTCGATAACAGTTCTCAAAACTTTAGATTCATAGAACGTTGTGGTATCATTTTGTACTATTGAACCTTCTATAAATCGAACCAATCCATTTCTGTGAGCAATACGTAAGTCAGCAGGTAGAGCAGATTTTTTTTCTTCATCGACTGCTAAAGAACTGGTACTTTTGATTACTTCGGCATATAAATTATCTACATATGTACCGAGAGTTTGTGATTGCTAAAATAATGTACTAACTCCTTCAGCATCAACAATTTTTCCTTAATTAATGCTTACTACGCCGGTAGATTTTAGAGTTTCGGTAGTAATAGATGTAGATTCAATTTCAGTAAGAATACTAGATGTGCTTTCTAGTACTTTGGCGTATAATCCATCAATGTAAGTACCATATACATCTGTTGATAGTAAAGTTGTTGTACCGTTATTTTCTATCTTCCATCTTCTTATAGTTATTTATTTTATGTCTCTTTTCTTTTTATATAATAAAATGATTTACCTTCATATAGTTTTTTTTTCAATATCCATTATCAATATAACATTACAAATTCCTTCATGCTTCCTTCTCTCAGCTATTACAAATTTTTCTGCCTGACAGATTTCTCTATTCCTATCATATCAGCAGAAAGCGATACTGAGTATTTTTAAATACAACAATAAATAACAGACCATTATAAACTATACGTATTTCCAAAACCTTTTTTATTTGTTAAAGTCAATCGTAATGTTTTGTGACCATAATTTGCCATTTTCCTTTTATATACATTTTTGAAATTGATGGTACAAAAATAAAATGTAATGTAATATCTAAATGCCAAAGTATTTGGATTTCAAAGAAAACTTGACTAGAGTTTTTTAACAGTTATGTCACATATGTCACACTTTTAAAAACAATAACTATATATTCTTTCTAAATTGTGGATTGAAACAAAATGATTGTGAATAAAATAGTATACAAACCTTGACGGAAATTATCATTCCTGTCTCGGGCAATGGATGGCCTCTTCATGGTGATCTATATTTGCACTCAACAGTAATGATGAATTTCCCGCCTCGGTATGTATTCCACTATTTCTTGTTATTTATCTGACAAATTCCAAAAATTAAATTATTAAAAATTGACAAACCTCTTTTTCTATCTCACTAGATTAATTTCATTATTAAAAATTGCCAATAATAATTGAGCCAGGATTGATCATCTATAATATAATATCTGACTACTTTATATTAGATTTTACTATCACTATATTACAACTAATATTATGTTCCTTATTTTTTGCTACAGCTGGACAAGCCGTGTTAACCGAAGATTGCGTACACAGAGATTATGGAAATGACGGAACTGTGTGCGTATGCGACAAAAACCATTGTGATGAGTTAAAATTCATCGAAAAGTTAGAAGAAACGAAATATGTCAAAGTTACTTCGAATAATGCGGGTTTAAGATTTCAACAAGAAGTTGGTAACTTTTCAGAAATAAGTTCGACCGAACCTCAAAATCTAATTGAAATCGGTACAGAAACCTATCAAGAAATTATTGGTTTTGGCGGAGCTTTTACGGACTCAACGGGTATTAATATTAAATCTTTAAGTGAGGATTTACAAGATAAAATTATGAGGTTAGTAATAAAAATTTCATAAATAATTATAACATTTTTTCAAGTTAACCATTAATATGATGTACATATTTTATCTACAATTAAATGTTAATCTAATGAATCAAACCAAATGTTTAAATACTAAAAAAAAATAATATTTTAATAAGAAAATAATATTTTACTTTAACTTCCTTGCTAAAACTTTAGTTACTATTAAGGCGGTGAAACATAAGGAGGGTATTATTATTATTATACATAAAACTTGGCAAATTAAAAGTACAATGAAAAAAAATTGTCTTTCTTTGTGCAGGGCATATTTTTCTGATGAGGGTTTAGAATATAATATTGGTAGAGTCCCTATTGGAGGAACTGATTTCTCAACTCATCCTTACTCCTACTGCGATACTGAAAATAATACTGCTGATCCTGACTTGGTTAACTTTAAATTAGCACCAGAGGACTACGATTTAAAGGTATGTTATTTTGAAAGACGTTAACTGACTCATAAAAGATATTTAGTTAATGATATTTGTTATAATTTTTTCAATAGAAATAAACTATAAGTCATGTATCACAATATATTCAGCAAAAACAGCAGTTTTAATAGGCAACTAGTTTCGGCTTATGAGCCGTCTTCAGGTGTAGAACAAAGGTGCCTGGTTCGACCAAAAGCTTTATAAATTTACAATTTTTAAACTTACCATATAGTATTTTAACAAATGTTGAAGCATAACATACCGTTTTATAAAAATTATTTAATACATTTTATAACATTGGGGTTAGAGGGAGGGGAAAAGGAGTACATGAATATCGAAAAGTAAAAAATTTAAAAAATATTAATATTGATTATAATTCTGTCTACAAGACAGAAAAATATAGAAAATATAAAAAATATAGGCACTTGATACGCGCAACGCACTTTTAGTGCCACATTAAAATTGTCTGAAAGGCAGATAGGTTTTCTTTGAACAAGAAAACCAGAGACCGGAAATTTTTTTCAGAAAGCGGATGACAAGTGACGTATGGCAAGTGACTGATAAATAGGAAGTAGAGAATAAGGGGGAATTTTTTTTAAATTAAAATATCAAGTCCGGTTAGAGAAATATTTGGGAAAAACCGAAATTGACGATTTTCGTTTGATTTAATTAATACCTTAATTTTTAAAGATAGAAAAAAGCAATAGGTTTTTTATTGAAAGTCAAATATCGTTTAACGTAGCGTATCTTTTTTTTTAATCAACGTTTTGTCTTTGAAGGGCCACCCTCAACTATTATTTTAATACGGATCTATTATTTTTATTTCCATTTTTGAAATTCCCATGTTTTTCTCTATCAAATCATGTATAATACATATTTTTTTTATTGAATTTTGACAATGAACTGTTATTTAGTAATTTTTCTAAATACGGTCCTGCTCTATTTTTACAGGAAATTTTTATTTTTGAATAAAATTAATTAAAAATTGAGTATACCTTGAGCTTATCGCCCTAAGTATACTTAATTTTTATTAAATATCTGAATTTAAATTTTCTTAACTTCAATCAGAAAATAAAAAAAAATATTTAAATTTCAATTATTTACAATGTATTAAACAAATTAGTCATTGTGAATTATTTTAATTCTAAAAAATTGCTCAAATTCTGGTCCTCCTTGTTTTAGATATTTTATAAATCTTGCAATCATATTTTCAGGGTAAAATGAACAGGACTGTACTTAAAAAAATTAACTGTTCTATAGATTGATAAAAAATGGGGATTTCAGGGATTAAATAAAAAGTAAAATATTAAAAACAAAACTGAATTTGTCTTGAAAATATATATTTTTCCCCATTTAACCGATATTGCATACATTGCTTTACGAGATCTCTGTATACGCAAATTAAATCCGGTCCAAATCTTTTATAATTTTTTTCCAAAACTTATTCATAAGATTTTATTATTATCTAATTAAAATATAAATTTATTTGCAGGAAATATCGTTTTGTTCGAACATATGCATTAAAAATGTATGAAATAAATGTTCTAATAAATTATACTATAAAAAGTGTATTGAGATTAGAAACAATATTTTTTTTTATCATCATAACTAAAAAATAATAAATCATCTTAAATAGCCAATAAATTTTTCTATTAAATTTAGGAAGTATTATTAAATAGTCCATATACATTTTTTAAATTATTATGTATTGTGTACTAGAATACCACCAGTGGTATACAATCATTTTTCAATTTTTTAACACATTGGATTTCAATTCTGTATCTATATTTTTACTCTGCCATAAGTGGTTTTTAGGCCAAACTTTTTTCTCCGCCTCCAAAAAATATGAACGAGGTGTCATTCGATTCGGACTAGCGTGAAGATGATTTTTGAAAAAAATCAAGAGCCGTTGGCAAAAATTGCAAAAGTTATAAACAATTAAATGAAAAAAAGGGGGTTTGGTTTTTTGCAAATATCTCAAAAACTGTTGGACATTTTTCAAATTCGAAGGAGATTCAAAAAGAGAAGGAAACTTCCCAAAAAAAATCTCCCAGAACTGTAGGACTAATATTTATAATTTTCCCATAGGGTTAAAAATACGGCCGAAAACGGGTTTGCGTAAGCGCCGCCCACTTTGGACCTTGTATGAATAAATATTATTTAAACTTATTAAATATGAAAATTAAGAATTCAAAAAATTCAGGCCTCTAGTGGATAGATTTATGAACAATAATCCACGGTCATAAAATTTTTATCGTGATTTTTCTATTAATTATGCATTATTTAATTAACAATTTTTTCCTACTCGAGCATGAATATTGCAAGTGCGATAATTGTTAAATAAATCTAATATTTTTTTCCTTTTTTGGACCAATTTTTAAAAAGTCTTCGAGGAGATTCCCGTTGGAAAAACTTAAAAATTGTTATTTTTCAATTTGTTATTAACAATTTACTTAGGTAACTTCATTGCACATAAGTGACGTCACGATGGTAATGGCGGCATATTCAAATAATTGGAAATTTGAATTTTTAAATTAATTTATTCAAAAATCTAGCTCAAATTACGGTAGATAATTATATTCAATGGGTTTTACTTGATTATTTCTAACTGTTAATAAAGAAAAAATGTGTGGTTATATTTTTGTTGAACTTCCCCCCATTTGGGAAAATTATGAGTATTGGTTCTACAGTTCCGGCAGGTATAATTTTTTTTGGAAAATTTTCTACTCTTTTTGAATCTTTTTTTCAAATTTGAAAAATGTAAAATAGTTTTTGAGATATTTGCAAAAAAATCAAACTTCATTTTGTTCAGTTAATTGTTTATCACTTTTTCAATTTTTGCAAGCGGCTCTTGATTTTTTTCAAAAATCATCTACACGCTATTCCGAATCAAATGACACCTCATTTATACTTTTCGGAGGCAGAGAAAAAAGTTTGACCCAAAAAGCACTTGTTGACCAGACTTTATTAGTTATTTTCTAAAATAACAATAACACAGGAAAACAGCTTTTTCCTTGTTCGAAATAAGTTCGGCGTATAATATATTGTAAAAAGATTTATATTTATGAAGTGCAAATAGGACTTCAGAAACCCTAATAAATATTAAAGAACTAATTATACTAATTTCAGTACTATATCTGCAATAGCTAGAATTGAATTATATAGATTTTGTGTTACAGATTCCATTTATTCAGAAAGCACTAGAACTCAGAAATAACCAGATAAACTTATTTGCATCGTCTTGGATAGCTCCTAATTGGATGAAAACAAAACAAAATTTTACTGACAAATGGTCATTCCTAAAACCAGAAATGTATCAACCATGGGCAGATTATTTTATTAAATTCTTAGATAATTACAAAGAGAATAATATATCGTTTTGGGGAATAACTACAGGAAATGAGCCACTAACAGCTTTTACTACAAAGGAGATACCTTCTGTTGCTTGGACACCTCCAGAAATGGTAAATTTGGGGTTAATTCTAAAACAAATTTTGGGATAGAGATTATTTTTAATAATGAAAAACACTATTGATGTAAATTTTCTAATGATATTTATTTTACAGATAAAATGGATTAAAGAAAACTTAGGTCCAACTATAAGAAACTCGCCGTATTCTGAATTAAAAATATTAGGTTTAGACGATCAAAGAATACTTTTACCATGGATGATAGAATTAGTAAGTTACATTATACGAGGAAAATTTAATTACTGCTTCCGCACCTGTGATATTTTCATGCAAGTTATAGACTTCCTTAGCTTTTATTGCTCTTTTTTTTTGGAGACATGCATTATTTAGACAGACAGTAAAGGTCAATAATTTTATTTTTTTTTCATTTTTCTGAACTAAAGATATAGACATCGTGATAAAGTATTTAAGTCATACCATAGCATTTATGCAAATAAAAATCAAACTGCGTGATGCGACAATGCTTCTCGGAAAATTGTTTCCTACACAATCTTTTCCGGACAATCCTTCCCTATGACAATTTTTCGAATCGACAATCCTTTCCCACGACAATTATTCCCCGCGACTATCCTTCTCCGCGAACTATCCTTTCCGACGACAATCCTTCCCGCGACTATCCTTTCTTAAGACAATTTACCCATACATTATTCATTAATACTATTATTAGCATAATATGATTAATACTTAGGTTTGCCGAAAGTTATCTTGATTTTCAAGATTTTTAGAAATATGAAAAATATTCGAATGTACTTTTTCGGTCTTTCCCAATATGTATAAATCTACGAAGACTGTCCTGTGGGGAAGGATTGCCGTACGAACGGATTGTCGTGGGGAATCATTGTCTCTGGAAAGAATGGTCACGGGTAAAAATTGTCCAGTAAAGATTATCCTTGAACGTTTGTCATGGATTCAGCAAAGTGCTCTTTTTATTATAATAAATATAGTTCAAACAAATAAACACAAGGGAATAAAATGTTATATGACCATAACCATAAACATACCCCTAACCATAACCATATCATTAACCATAACCGTAACATTAACCATAACCATAACATTTACCATAACATTAACCATAACATTAACCATAACATTAACCATAACATTAACCATAACCATAACATTTACCATAACATTAACCATAACCATATTACTACGGCCCGCCAATACTTCACCTTTGGTGCAGTATGGCAAACCGTAGTATTGAAATCGTGCAAAATTTTTTGCTCTAAATGACTTAAAATGTCATGAAACGTGGAAAAAATTGATTTTCCGCGAAAAAAAAGTCTGTCTGTGTGGATGTCTGTGCGCACGATAACTCGAGAACGGTACGGCCGATCCGGAAAATTCTTTTGGCAATCGGTTTGTGTTCAAAAAAGAAAGGCTCTATCAGAAGATGAGCAATTTCGAGTCCGAGGAACCCGGTCCCGCCTACTAAGTGAAACTTCTTTTCGAGACATCTCGATAAGGAAAGCAAATTTATCGAAACTGAGTTCTATTAAGGTGTTGTGTAAGGACAAGACCGGCTCGTTGAAAAAAAAAAATATATACATATATATCGATTTTTCGAATTGGACTTTCTTCCGCTTTTACTAGTTTACATGCTTTTTTTTATAATTACACATAGTAATATTTATTTTTATATAATGCAATCGTATTCATTTAAATTTTAGAGTTTATGTCTATTTCTATTTTTTCATATTTTTCTCTGTTTTCCTTTGTTTTTTCCTATTTTTTCGCATATTTCGCTATTTTCCTATTTTTCTCTACTTTTTCCTCTTTTTTCCAATTTTTTACTATTATAACCATAACCATAACATTAACCATAACCATATTTATATTTTTTTTTTCACAAGTAGCCATAGTAACGTTTGTTTTTATAGAATCTATTTTTTCATATTTTTCTGTGTTTTTCTTTATTTTTTCCTATTTTTTCTCATTTTTGCCCATATTTCCTCTTTTTTCAAATTCTACTATTATTTCTTATTTTTTCCTACTTGTATTTATTATATTTTTTCAATTTTTCCTGTTTTTACTCATTTTGCTGTATTTTTTATCTGTTTTACTATTTTTTTTCTATTTATTCCATATTTTCTCCTTTTTCCCTATTTTCCAATTTTCGCCTATTGCATTCTATTTTTTCCTATTTTTATCTATTTTCTTCTATTTTTTCCTATTGTTTCCAAATTTTTTTATTGTTCTGACTTTTTTTATTATTACTATTTTATTTTCTGTTTTTCCGATTTTTCATTTTTTATCATTTTCCATATTATTCCCTATTTTTCCGGTTTTTCCTAATTTTGCTAAATTTCTCATTTTTCCTGTTTTCCTCAATTTTTTTACTTTTTTGAGTTTTCCTATTTTATATTTTTTCCCATTTTTCCTTATTATTTCCAAATTTTTGTTCTCATTTCCGTATTTTTGTCATATTATTACCCGTTTTTTCCTATTTTGCTTACTTTTTCTGTTTTCACTCTTTTTTTCCTGTTTTTGCTGTTTTTCCCTATTTTTTTTTCAATTTTTGTTCTATTTTCACGATTTTTTCCTATTTTACTTTCCCGACCCACCTCCGAGAAGGGAAAGTATTGTGAACGAGCTAAAAAAATTTTTCGAAATAAAGATGGAAATATCCATTTTGAGGTCACCGGAGATGATTAAGACCATTTCCAGATGGAAGACTGTCTGTCTGTGTATATTCTTTCACGATAGAAGCCACACGTTTAATCCGATTGAGCTTAAATTTGGTATTTTTCGGTTTGGGTTACCCGTCGGACGAACCTGTAAGTTTTTATATGACATCTGTCAAACGGAAATGTCACTATCAAAAAAAGACAGATGCAATATGTCACGGAATTTAACTTGCAATATGTCATTTGAAAGCCCTTGAAAAACTCTATTCGGAACAGTCCAAATTATTTCTCCAACTGTCACCTGTCAAAAATAAAAAAATGTAAAAATTTGAAATTTTAATATTAAATATATGAAAAAGTATTCGTGGATACTCGTCGGGAAAGTTTTGGGGGCGACACAACCGATTTTTTTACATATCCAAAAATCGTTCACCACGACTGGAGAAGATTTTATTTTAAAAATAAAATTACAGTAAAGAAAAGTAAAATCTTGTTTCCAAAATAAGATAAAAAAACGTTCACATGTTTGTGATTTGAACTCACACCTTCGAGAGTATGACATTTTAATATCAATCCCCTAGCCCATGCGGCTATCGCACCTACTCCTCCTATTATCAACTTTAACTATGCAAAATCTCACACTTCTCCGTTCACACATTACACATAAAAAGGGGTCCGAAGCTTTCTCTTTGCATAATAATATATAGATTACTAAGTTTAGATTTGTTTGTCTCTGATGGATCCTGCACCTTGAGGTAGTCTCCTACTGCATTGGGCAACAACTAGCTTAATTTTGATGTTTACATTATTTTTTAATCACAAGTGTATGTTTTAGCTCTTTTCAGACGAAGATGTAAAAAATTATGTAGACGGAATTGGGGTTCATTGGTACATGGATTTTTTCGTATCACCTAAAGCTTTAGATGATACACATAATAAATATCCTAACAAATTTATTTTGTCTACAGAGAGTTGCAATGGTAAGAAACCTGATAAATGAAGCCAAAAATTATAGAAAACATTAAATAGTATTATACATATTAAATATTTTAATTTTTTGCTAAATGTACTATAAATAATATGAGTCGAAAAGAAGGATTATTTTGTTTACAATTTGAAAATAAATAAAGGGGGTAACTAATAATATAATATTCATTTTTTAGGATTTTTGTTTCTTCACGTTTTATTAGGAAATTGGGATAGAGCACAAGTATATGCTGATCATATTATACAGGTAAGTTATATGTAACTTAAATATTATAATTTGCATCGCCCTATATATTTTAAATATCTTTGTTTTCATTTTGATACATTTTATTTTATTTAGAAACTTTTAACACACGTAAAAATTTCTGTGAAATGAATATCACAGGGTGTGGAAATTAAAGTGTCCTTTATAATCATAATTAACTTATTGTTAGCATTACCCTGTATATTATGAATATTTTTGTTTTCATTTTGATACATTTTATTATATTTAGAAACTGTTATCACACGTGAAAATTTCTGTCAAATTAATACTCCAGGGTGTGGAAATTAAAGTGTCCTTTTTAATCATAATTAACGTATTGTTAGCATCACCCTGTATATTATGAATATTTTTGTTTTCATTTTGATACATTTTATTAGATTTAGAAACTTTTATCACAAGTGAAAATTTCTGTCAAATTAATACTACAGGGTGTGAAAATTAAAGTGTCCATTTTAATCATAATTAACGTATTGTTGGCATTGCCTTGTATATTTTAAATATATTTGTTTTCGTTTTGATACATTTTATTAGATTTAGAAACTTTTATCATAGGTGAAAATTTTTGTCAAATCAATAATACAGGGTGTGGATATTAAAGTGTCCTTTTTAATCATAATTAACGTATTGTTAGCATCACCCTGTATATTTTAAATATTTTGTTTTCATTTTGATATATTTTATTTTATTTACAAACTTTTATCACATGTGAAAATTTCTGTCAAATTAATACTGCAGGGTGTGGAAATTAAAGTGTCCTTTTTAATCATAATTAACGTATTGTTAGCATCACCCTGTATATTATTAATATTTTTGTTTTCATTTTGATACATTTTATTAGATTTAGAAACTTTTATCACACGTAAAAATTTTTGTCAAATTAATACTCCTGGGTGTGGAAATTAAAGTGTCCTTTTTAATCGTAATTAATGTATTGTTGACATCACCCTATATTTTTTAAGTATTTGTGTTTTCATTTTGATACATTTTATTACATTTAGAAACTGTTATGATACGTGAAAATTTCTGTCAAATTAATACCACAGGATGTGAAAATTAAAGTGTCCTTTTTAATCATAATTAATGTATTGTTGACATCACCCTCTATATTTTAAATATTTTTCTTTTCATTTTGATACATTTTATTTTATTAAGAAACTTTTATCACACGTAAAAATTTCTGTCAAATTAATACTACAGGGTGTGGAAATTAAAATGATCTTTTTAATCATAATTAAGATATTCTTGGCATCACCCTGTATATTTTAAATATTTTTATTTTGATACATTTTATTTTATTTATAAACTTTTATCACGGGTGAAAATTTCTATCAAATTAATAATACAGGGTGTGGAAATTAAAGTGTCCCTTTTAATCATAATTAACGTATAATTGGCATTACCCTGTATATTTTAAATATATTTGTTTTCATTTTGATACATTTTATTAAATTTAGAAACTTTTATCCCGCGTGAAAATTTCGGTCAAATTAATACTACAGGGTGCGAAAATTAAAATGTCCTTTTTATTCATAATTAACGTATTGTTGGCATCATCCTGTATATTTTTTTATATTAACGTATTGTTAGCATTATCCTGTATATTTTTGATACATATTATTTAGTTTAAAAAGTTTTATTGGATTTAGAAACTTTTAATGAATAGGGAAATTTTCTGTCCAGTCAATACTACAGGGTGTGCAAATAAAAGTGATCTTTTTAATCATAAGTTATTGTTGCCATCACCCTGTATATTTTTGATATTTCTGTTCTGAATTTGATATTTTTTATTAGATTTACGAACTTCTGTCGAGAGAGAAATTTTGCTGTCAAATTAATACTACAGGGTGTGCAAACTATAGTTTTACGTATTGTTGGCATCACCTTGTATATTTTTATGATTTATTTTTTTAATGTGATAAATCTTATTGGATTTTCTAAATTTTTTTCAGGAATGAATTTTTTTGTATTTTTGATCACTAAATTTTTCTTTAAGAAATTTGTTTTATTGGATAAAATTTTTATAAAACCATTTTTTTTAAGGATTTAAATCATTGGGTGACGGGCTGGACCGATTGGAATATGGTACTAGATTTACAGGGAGGTCCAACGTTTATTAATAACTTTGTTGATGCTCCTATAATAATTAATGCTACGGCTCAAGAATTTTATAAGCAACCCACTTACTATGCTTTAGGACATTTTTCTAAATTTCTCCCAAAAGGATCATATAGATTAAATTATACTGCGTCTAATGATTTTACAGTTACTGCATTTAAAAGACCGGATGAAGGCACTGCTGTTATAATTTTAAACAAGTAGGTGTTTTTTCTAGTAGATTTAGTTTTTAATTTAATCTTTTTAATTATTTTCATAAATAATTAAGAGATTAAGTAGGTATCTGATATATTTTATTTATGTTTTAGAAAGTTTAAAGATGTTTCTATAACTGTTCGAGATCCAAAAAGAGGCGATATAAATATTAATTTAACATCCAGATCTATAACATCTATTGTATATTGGTAAAAGAATACTTTTAATATAAATTTTCTTTAATTAATACAATGAAATAAATATTTTTTTATGACTTCCTTTGATACCAGTCGACCCCAGATGCCATAAAAAATTTTCAAGAGGGTAGATATTCTGTGCAAAGGGTGGAAATTTGGGTAATTTTTTATAAAATAAAGGTGTATCATTAGAAATAAAAATCTGATGTGGCCAGCACATGACCTCTCGCCATTTTTGAATCAAAAATTTACAGGTTGACACAAAAAAGTATGAAAAAAATTTATTTTTTTGTAAATCTGGCAACAATGGCAAAAGTTTCTAAAATTTTAATGAGATGAAAATAAACTATAGGGTATACAAAACATATGTGTAAAACTTTATTGCCGTTTTGTATAATAATGGCGTCATCACACATAGCAACTACCACTTCCGGTTGTTCGATTGGCACCAAAATCTAATCAGATCTAATCTAGAGTATCAGAATCCTCTATGCAAAATTTCAAATTTTTTTCTTCAGTAGTTTTAGAGTTATCGTTACTACAACATCCATCCAAACACACACACACACACACTAACACACACACACACACACACTAACACACACACACACACACTAACACACACACACACAGACATCATCGCGAAAATATTAAAATCGTATTCTAGGGACCCCAAAACGTGTTTATCCATTGAAAACGCACTACCCAATTTTTAGCATGATTCCTATACCTCTCTTATCTGAAGGGCGAGAGGTAAAAATCGATATACAAGTTAGTAGCGAGAAGGGTAACCCAACCTATAGACAATTTAAATAATGTACTAAATACTTTGTATTTTTTTTTAATTTAATAATTCTCAGATTAGAATGAGGTACAAAGTCATATCACAATGTATAATAAAAATAAAATATTAAAACCAAAATAGGCTAAGCGACATGTTTCGGCCTCATTAGGCCATCATCAGGCATAAAAACAAGATTACAATGAGGATAGAAGTAACATCATTTAAAGGTAAAGGAATAAATGGAACAAATATAACAAATGAACAGCAACAAAAACATTAAACTTAATGTTCATTGCGGTAATGAAAATTAAACTAAAAAATTAAAACAATTACAAGATCATGATTGGAGAAGTAGAACGAAAGACACTTGAGCCTACGCTCACCGATTTTTCCCTATGTATGCTGTGTTAAGTACGGCAGATAATTCCCCCAAAATCGCTTTTTTTATTCAAAAACAGAACCTGAAAAAACGTTCAAAACGTCAAATTTTATGATGCTTACGACGTTTTTTAATGTTCAGTATTTTGAAGCGTTAAAAAACGTTCGAATCGTCACATTTTACAACGTTTTTAATGGTTTTTAACGTTTACTTTTTGATGTGAACAAATTTTCATTTTTTAGCATCAAATACATGTATTTCCCATAAGGAAACATGTAAAAATAACATGTCAAAATAGATGAGATATGGCATTGTTTGACGTATTTTTTCGAATACAAATTCAAAGCGTTAAAAAACGTAACAAAAGTTGTAAAATGTGACGTTTTGAACGTTTTTAACGCTTCAACGTACTGAATGTTAAAAAAACGTCGTTAACGTCGTAAAATGTGACTGGGAAAAATAGGGGGGGCCTCAATCGTCTTTCCTTTTACTGATTGGTAATTTGACTATAATATCCGTATCACTAAAATGTTGGTTGAAAATAGAAAGTATGCCGAATAAGTTGTACCATGCACTGGTGGTTGTAGTCAAAACGGAAATATATTTTTGATTGACTGATGACAAAGCCAAAGTGAACTTAACAAAGACAAAAACGAATTGAGTGCAGGCCACAGGCTCCGTATAGGTTAATAAATTATGCTAACTCCGGTAAAGAAGAAAAAAAAGGATACTAACCCAATGTTTACAATAATAGGTAAACAATTATAAAACTAATACAAAATTATTAAAACCATAAATTGAGGAACAAATAATTATCACTGGGTTGAAGTTGTTCTTTTAAAGAATTTAAATTGATATTGGAAGATTCTTTTTTAATTTCATACAAGGAGGTCTTTTATTGCAATTGTGGATTAAAGAAAAATTCAAAGGGTTCAATGAATGAACAGAAGAAAGGATGTTATTGGTAATAATGTCAGTATTCATGAAACTATGTCTCAAGTGCTCGTTTTTACGGGTGTTTATGTTCCCAGCTTTGAGGAAGAAGGAGCCTGTTCAGAACTAGCCACAACAATAAGGAAAGAATATATCCCAAAATCACGTAAGACCAGGTATTGCCTTTAACCAAATAGCAAATAATAACCAGCAATCAAAGCAATATATTACATCACAAAACGCTATACAACAACTAAAACAAATGATGAAAGGGCTTATGGAGCAAATGAGTACCATGATCAACCTTTTAACAACCGTCGTTTAAAAAATGGCATAAAGATTGACAACTTAAAATTCGTGATCTGGAATCATAACGGTGTAGCACAACACAAGCACAAACTTAGTATATTTCTGGTGTTATATGATTGATGTAATACTAATATCAGTAACACATTCCAGAAAAAATAATTTCATTCGATTTCCAAATTATTATTATTGAACATACCGTTGAACACTTTAACTCAGTGATACAACAAGCTGCACTACTCAACACTAATGAAACTATTGAAACAAAAAGTGATGCTTATCCAATATCTATATGTGAGAAAATAACACAGAAGAGAAAACTTAGACAGCAGTGGCAAGTAACTAGATCATCATAATGCCGTAAAAGAACTAAAAAATTTGATAGCGGCCCAAAAGAACCGTAGCTTCAGCAAATACCTAAATCAATTAGATGCAAGTAAAGCAACTAATTACTCTCTAAGGAAGGCTACTCGAAAATTAGAACGACCTCAATATCATATAGCACCTCTTAGAAAAGAACAAGGAGGTTGGTCAAAAAGTTAAAAAGAAAAGGCTGAAACATTCACAAATCATTTGAGAAATGTATTCACTACCAATGATACAACTGAACTTACCAAAGAAGAAAATAAAATAAAACAAGCTCTCGAAGAACCATATCAGCTTGAATCACCAACAAAAAGCTGTACAAAAACCGAAATAAAGAAAATAATAAAGTTTAACATCAACCGAAAAAAAGTTCCAGGTTACGACCTTATCACAGGAAAAATAATACAAGAACTACCGAAAAACGGATCTGTGTTCCTAAATCAACTATTCAATGCAGTCATGAGACTTAGCTACTTTCCCTCACATTGGAAAGTAGCTGAAATTACACTGATTCTAAAACCAGGTAAAGAACCTGAAAATGTAAAATCTTATTGGAAGATTGGCTTTTTGCCAATACTCTATAAATTATTTGAAAAGATTCTACTAACTAGGCTGACACCTCTGCTAGAAGAAAGCAGAATAATTCCAATACACCAATTCGGATTTAGGCAACATTCTACTATTCAACAAGTACATCGCGTAGTTAACCGAATTCATCGGGATCTTGAAGCAACCAGATACTGTACTACATTCTTCCTAGACATAGGACAAACATTTGATAAGGTGTGGCATCAAGGGCTGTGTAACGGTCCAGTTTTTGTGTTGAGTCGAATTTCTTTTTGATAGCCCTTAAATATAGATTTCGATTAATGCGCTTACCTTGTATATGTATAACGATAATTATCGATTAGTTGTTATTTATTTTAAGTCTGCGATGTTATTGACCCTCTGATGTATATACACATAAACTGATATTTGCTCCTTCTAGTAATACTAAAAAGAAGATGGGCTACTGTTAATTGACTATTATCTTTGCTCAGACTCATAATAGGTATTCTTGTATACACTACCTTTTTATTTGTGAGGTCTATGTTGTTTTTATTCCATTCACATCGATATTATAACAGCTAAACTGATTTCATCAGAGTGTGTTCTTTTTCTCGGTTATTTTTCATCAGAAATTCTATCCTTGTATTGTTTTGAAGGTTCGTGTTAAAGGTTATTTTGACTTAATGCCTGTCATCTGACCATTACAAGTGATCTTGGTATAAGTGAGTTAAGCAGCATTAAGAAATATTTTGTAGCTGTGCCGTACCAGGGTAGAGGTTCAGGGTGTAGGAAATTTTTACAGTTGGCAGACATGGTCAAGGGGCATCTTTGGTGAATCGAGGCAAGTGTGACTTGAATGTCAGCTTCGTGTGTTGAAAGGATTAATCCTTGATTACTCCTCGATTCTATGAGCAAGTTTGGTTAATAATTGTATTGTGGTTTCTTATATATACAGGTATACTATTGTTTGTAAACAATACCTACTCAGTTAAAGCGCAATGTAAAGCGGAAATTAACGGATACTTTTCCTTTTGAGTTTCACAATATTTTTTTTAACGCCGTTGAATGGATTCTATAACATACGCCATTTTTGGTACCAAAACTATCGGAGATAATGGACCTAACATCTGCTTTGATTTTTCTTAATCTCCGCTGAGAGCGTGATATTTTTATGTTACTTAGCGCCTAGTAAAGTATTAACATTTTGAATGTTACTGATACGTCAAGCGCCACGAATAATAGTTGGTTGGATTATATTTTGTTTATTTAATTCTACTTATATCTCAGTCTTGGACTAATTTTATTTTTTTTATTATCATATTTGGAACCATTGGGGGAAGTTTACTACTCCAAATAAATGTATTTACGTATTGGTACATTGTCTGTTTGATTTACCTTCTTTAGCCGTTTAGGGGTAAGTCAGTTTAGGAATTTGAAGACACTACCACGGCTTGGCGCCAATTTTATTTTTATTGATCAATTTTACCCACTCCCATCACTTAGAGTGACACCGAAGGCAGAACGGTTGAGGATTAGCTACAAACTATTATACACTACTGAAATCATACCTTGTAAACAGACACTTTAGAGTAAAATATGTAAAGGAAATATCAGACATCCTACCTATCCAAGCAGGAATTCCGCAGGGAAGTGCGCTGGGACCTTTCCTTTACTTATATTATACAACACTTGGTACAATAACAGCTACATTTGTTGATGACACTGCAATTCTACGTTCAACACAAATCCAACCACCTCTTAAGAACTTTTGCAAAATAACATGAAAAATGGTTAATTAGTCAAAATCTGTGCACATAACATTTATGATCCGTACAGAGACTTGTCCACCCGTATGTCTCAATAACAAACAAATACCACACAAAGAGGACGTAAAATATCTTGGAAACCAACTAGATAAAAGACTGACCTGGAAATACATATATTTTCCAAAAGAAAAGAATTAGGCCACAAGTTACGAAATCTATATTGGCTAATAGGCAGGAAGGAGGTCACAATTAACAGTACAAAATAAACTACTGATACTGAAGCCGTCCCTTCCCCGCACAAGCCATTGGCTTCTGGGGTTCACTCGTAAGGGAGTGAAATGTAGGGCGAGTATTATTATTATTGTTATTATTATAAAACCGTATTAAAATGTATATGGACATACAGAATAGGACTATGGGGAACAGCGGCCAACTCCAATATAGAGATCATGCAAAGGTTTCTGTAAAAAGTGCTAAGGATGATCCTTAATGTACATCACTAACAATGCCATATATCAAGACTGTGAAATAATTCCCATCAAAGAAGAAATAAAGTTCGTATTAAAAATACAAGAATAGACTGAGAGTGCAAACAAATTATTTTGCTAGGAATTTAATGCAACAGTTATGTGCAGTGATTTAGTGTAACTAAAAATAAAATAAGTACGAAAATTATAAAGTGCATTCCGCTCACTCCCAACGCCAAAATATTTAAATAGACTAATATAAAAAGCAGCATATTACTGGATGTGCTCGCAGCATGTCAATACACTATTATAATAAATATTACTTAATTCTTACACGCTTTTGTGAATTATAGGCACATTGCAATAAAATAGGAATGTTAAAAAAAATAAATTATAAATATGCAATTATGATTAAATCAAAAAAAAGTTTTGCATCTTATTTTATATTAATAAATTGTATTTTATTTGTTATTGAAAAACAAATAAAAATTGCGAATTAAAAAAAATATATTAGGTACAATTAAAAATTTTGATATAAATTATTTAACAATATTGAATTTAAATATAAACGAAAATTAAATCATCCGTTCATAATTTCTCAGAAGTACAGAAAAGACTTTCTTCAAAGAACAAATATTATTTCCTCTTAGAAAAATAATTACGAGAAATAGGTCAGCAGTTCATTGCAAACAAATAACTAATTTGCTGGTTTGTATCGGAAAAAGAGCAAACAAATTACTAGAATTTCATAAACGAAAGAAAAGAGAAAATGAAAATCGAAAAAGTAATTTACGTAAAAGAGATAATTAGAAAAGGTTTATTAGAAAGCAGAAACTTAATCGATATAGTCGTTGATGAAAATCAACTAGTAAACAGAAAATTATTACAAATAAGTAAATAAAATGTGGGTTTGAATAAAAAGAACTTCGCTAAAGAATAATTCGATTCTAATGGCTAAAAAATTTGTATCATAATGAAAAACTGTATCATAATGATACTCATTATGGAACAGATTTTAGTCTTTTAACTAGCGTATTATAATATAGAAGCAGAAAAATAAATATATAAAAATGTAGGTATATATTTTTATTAAGACCTTTGAAATGAGTTATAATACCAAAAAGCTAAGTATTTATTACTCAACTTCCATCTTGATTAATTAATGATAATTTTTCCGTCGGCCGTCCATTTATGATGTATTTTAACGCACTCAAAATCGTTGATTAATGACACCTATTAATGAATGATTTTCTATTAATCAACTATTTTATTATATGTAACAAAATGTACACCGCTCTTATACATTTATATTAGCAGTGACATTTGAAACCAAGTAGATGTGTTAGTACTATCTGTCATTTTTTTTTTTTTTTTTTTTTTTTTTTTTTTTTTTTTTTTTTTTTTTAATTAATGTGTCTCAGCATCTAGGCTATTGACACGGTTACAATGTTACAATTTAACTTATTCCTATATTTTATCGTACAAGTTTATATCTTTTATAAATTTGATTACACTGCACAATTCACTATTTAGAACATCTGGAAGAGTTTGTTTCAAGTTATTATTTCTCCGTTCTTCGAAATACTGTAGGCAGTCCAACAGGAAATGTTTCACCGTTAGTGGACTGTCGCAAAACCAGCATGTGGGAGGTTCTGCAGATGTCATTAAATATCCATGTGTAAGCCTTGTGTGGCCTATACGCAGTCTTTTCGAATGATTATTCGGTCTCTTCTGGACATTCTGGGAAGGCTTATGTGGTTAACCGATGGTCTAATTTCATGCAGTTTGGTTTGATTACTAGTCCAGTGGTTTTGCCAGGAACTATTTATTAGGCGTTTAAAAAACATCTTCCTACCCTACATGGGAGGGTACCCAGATAAGGGTTATTGTTACACCTTGAGAGGATAATTTGGAATAGATTTCATGAATAGCTTGTGCAAGAGGATGACTAGTATAGGTGTTTTTAATGGTGTTGATTGAAGCAAGAGAATCTGTACAGATGGCCACTTCTTTATGTTCTGGAGTTAAGTGTTTTATTGCTTGCAGTATAGCAAACATTTCTCCAGTATGGACACTAGTAAAGGAAGGTAGCAAGAACTTGGATATGACAGAGTTACTAGAAGTGACTGCGCTTCCAACACCATTTTCGCTTTTTGAGGCGTCTGTATATAGAATTTTGTCAAAGGATGTTCGGTTGATTATGTGTAGGAATGCTTGTCTCAGAAGTGTGTTGGGGGTTTCTTCTTTAGAATAGTTACACAATAATGTGTTAATTTTTGGTATAATTTTTGTCCAGGGTGGTATGGGGTATGTCATTATTATTTATTTTATTGTTATAATTTCGTAAAATTCTATATATGTTTTAAATAAGATATCTTTATTTTTGAAAACTATGGTCGACGGAAAAGTTCTGTAACGAACTCGTGAATTAAAATGGCGATTAACAATCTCGAACATTAACCTTAAATTATCTCGATTGTTAATCGCCTTTATTAATACGCTTGTTCGTTAAATAACTATTAATAAATGTTTTAATTAGAAATTATTAAGAAATTGCTAAAGTTACATATTAATTATTAATTCTCTTTTAAATTAGCAGTAAACTTTTCAAATTGTGTTAATTATATTGACACTTACCTTACACAATCGTCACTAAATATGAAAACCGCTTACCTGAAACAGAAAAAAAATATTAATTTCAGATAATTATTTTAATAATATTAGTTTGTTTAGTTTGGAAGTGGATAAACTTGACTGGAATATTATCCACAATTTACAAAACCAATTTATATTTTGGTTAAATTTAATAGTATTCATCTTTCGGTTTAGACTTTTGGCCAATAAAGTATTTTTTACCATTCTATTATCTAAAAATATATTTAAAATTAAATGCATATCATTTCTGGTCGTTCAGAGAGACGTGTGCAAAATAGATTTCTTTCAATAGTATATTACGTAACAAGAGTTGTAAGTAATCCAGAAAATAAGTGGGCATAGAAAAAGTATAGTATGTTCCACGAGATGTAAGCCCATTACGCACTCGTGGGCTTATAACTCGTGTAACGTACTATACTTTTTCTACGCCCTTATTTTCTTCTATTAAATAAAGGACATCGCAATTATTTAAACTTTATTATAATAGTTGTTAACAACAATTGAACAATTATTGTAAGTCGATTGTGTCTTATTACTTAACTTGGCTTTTTCTAAAATCTCCGATGGTGTGCTCATGATTTCACCATTTTCACTTCTAACAGACATACAATAATAGTTTGTTGCAAAAATTGACCATATAAAAGACATGACGTTTATTTTCATAGCATGCTAAGAACACGCAACTTGTTTTTTGAAAAATGGTATAATGTGTTGCCGATTTTTAGGGGCATCACTCTTTTATTCCAAAATGTATCTCGTTAATGATAAAAGTTTTTATGTTTTTCAACTGACCAAATTTATGTAAATAGACCAAATTAAGTCGTATAAAAATTTGATTGCAATTTGATTAAACTAAGAAATTTAAGTGTTCTTGTCAAAGCCCACTTGTATTACGTGCAGGTTATTGTTAAATGTCATTTACAAACGAATGTTGACAGTGCGATTTATAACGTTTACTGACATGGCGTAGAAAATATGTTTTACTTAATGTATCCTGTTGTCAATGATACCCGTCCTTCTCTAAGCGCTATAATATTAATAAAAGCGACTAGTGCATATGTAACTCTGATCATCGGATGTATCGATTTTCATACTAGAAAGAATAAAACCGTTGCAAACCCCAGTTACACATAATATTTTTCCGCTAAAAATAGCTTCAGACCACATCATTATCTTATTATCTCTCGTAAAGTTCAGTTGAAATAAAATGTCTCGGCATTATAGAAAAGCGGTTAACCGCACCCTGAAGTTATAACCGTATATTTTCTGAGGTTTTAAATGTACTAAGATAGTGTATATTATTTTTACAGTAATAGTGAGCAGTTACTCCATAAAAATAATAAATTGTAGATTTTGTTTAATAATAAACGGGTGAATAAATAGCCCTTACAGTTCACTTAAATGATTTATTTGTGTTAAGATGATAAATCATGATACGCTATAATCATGTTAGTCCTTCGATGTGATGATGTTTGATGTCAAAACGTCGACCACCTAGTAATCGTTCCAAACTTATATCTATTCTTAATCACATTTGTTCAGGAAGAATTTGCTCAAAACATTTAAAACCAAACAAAACCATTTAATTTTTTTCTCTGTTAAGTGAATCTGTCAACGGTAGCAATTTTTAGGGTTTTCGAAAAACGAAAACTTATAAAACGGTTTTGTCCGCCCGTCTGTTGGCCTGATTCAACTCCAGAACGGTGAGAGATATAGAGACGAACGGACAATGGCAATTGATTGAGCACCGTTAAAAATCCTAAAACTGATATTTATCTTTGGCCTATTTTTACTTTCCCGCTATTTATACCATAATATACTGTAATATAATAAGGTACATACATATAGAAATTTATTTATGTAACTTTAAAATTTTGAAAACTCGAACTTACGGCAAAAATATTGTTGTTTTTCACTTTGTTTCTTAGTAATTCATAAAAATAGACTGTGATAAAAAAATATAGCTAATTTTGTTTTTTGTTTGTAGCATAAAATATATTTTATTAAAAAAGAAACATTGAAAATAGCTTTTGAACTAAACATAATTAGAATGAAATGTTGAAATTTAAATTGGAATGTATCAAAAAAGTGATTAAAAATTAAATTGAAGTTAGCCCATTGAATGCGAAATGTGGAAATAAAATTTTAATAAAGCTAGGTTTTATCCAATTTCATGTAAAAAAAAACATTCTTGTATATATTTTTACAAAACTAATATAATAACTCAAAAAAATTGATGTGGCCAGCACATGGCCTCTCGCCATTTTTTAATCAAAAATTTAAACACAAAAAAGTAGGAACAAAATAAGACTTTTTTGTAAATCTGGCAACAATAGCAAAATGTTTGAAAATTTTAATTATACGAAAATAAACTATAGTGTACACAAAATATATGTGTAAAACTAGTAAAAGGAATAATCTCTGCGCGATTTTTCAAGACTACGGCCCGTTTCCGTCAGCGGAAGAAAGTCCGATTCGAAAAAATCGGCAATTTTCCAATATTTTTTTTTTATTTTTTTTTCGATATCTCGAATAGAAGTTTCACTTGGTAGGCGGGACCGGGATCCTCGGACCCGAAATTTCTCATCTTCTGATAGAGCCTTTCTTTTTTGAATAAAAACCGATTCCCGAAAGAATTTTCCGAATCGGCCGTACCGTTCTCGATTTATCGTGCGCACAGACATCCACACATCCACACAGACAGACTTTTTTTTGCGAAAAAACAATTTTTTCCACGTTTCATGACATTTTAAGGCATTTGGAGCAAAACAATTTTTTGAGATTTTTGCACGATTTCAATACTGCCATACTTCACCAAAGGTGAAGTATTGGCGGGCCGTAGTAACTTTATTGCCGTTTTGTTAAGTAATAGCGTCATCACTCATAGTAACGTCCAGCGCAGAGTTCTCTGAACCGTCACTCATCAGTCGAAACGGTAGTTCGCGCCCCTGCGGTGTTGCAGAGTCTTCGCCCTTACAGACAGGATTAGGGGTCGAGGGTGGTTTTCTCTGCACACATTCTAAATATGTAACTTTTCAAATAATGTAATCAATTCAATACCGTCTGAACTCTTACCCAGGATATTATGCATGTATCATTCCTTTCAAATATATCCACCCCTTAGGTAAAAAAATTTAAATAGGCCAATGAAATTTTTAAGCTTGATTTATTTAAAAAAAAATGATAAAAAAATATATAAGAGAAAATTTATCAATAAAGACAAATATAAAAAAACAATTGCTATGATGAAGAAAAATAAAATAAAAAAATGATACTTTGACAATTATTACAATGGAACCCAAAATATTTAGTTCATCAGTATCGTAATGAATTGAATTTGTGTAAAGTTAATCATTATTCACTCATTATTAGTCTGCTGAGCTTCATCTTTTTCTACCCCTTATAGTTAGGAATTATCTTTTAATCTTTTAAGACGTAATGTATTACGTTATATCTTGATGTTTTGGATGTCCAAACAACCTTTTTGTCGACTAACAAAGTTAGAAATAAGTTGTGGCATGAACTAATATCTGATGAGGACACTGATCCCCCGTATATTTAGTGATGTTTATTTGTCAGAAGAATATAGTCCCGGTTCATACGTGTCAAAATGAATGCATTGTTAGTGAAATAAATAAAATTATCAAAATTCAAGAGACGCTCTAACGCACCGTTTCGGGACCTCGGCCCATCGATAACTGGAATGACTATGGCAATCCTGGCCCAACTTCTTACATCTAAGGGTAGCATTATACGTGGAAAAAGTTCTTAATTTAAACTGGAAAAAGTTTTCTTATGCAAAACACCTAATTTGTATAGCGAATACCGGAAGGGCCCACCTGATCGTGCTCAAATTCAATAGGATTCTTCCCAGGGGAAAACTAACTCGTAAAGTGAAAACCGGAACTCGTTCAGAGCTTTCGTTGGAGAGTTATAGTGTTTACATCTAGACGGACAGACAGTCGTCCGGAAATAATTTTTTTGGATTTTCGAAATATGGGAGCTGAGAAAGTGATATTTTTTTCTTTTATGAATATGAGAATTATGAAAATAATTTCTAAAAAAATGATTTAGGAGAAATCAGATTCAATTTTAGTTATGCTGCATTATCTTTTTTATTAATATTGTTATGTAATGGCAAAGTTTATTGGCTATTACAAAAGAACTACGACAAGACTGTAATTAAAAATAATTGTCACTGATGGTGTTAGTTATTTCAGATAAAACGTCGTTAAAATGACAATTGTAATATATTACTGAATTTGAACTTTAAAGATTTATCAATTTTTGTAATAAAAATGGCAGGTCCTTATTTAAAAAAAACTTGATCGTGGCCGTTAAGACACGAAACGTGGTATCGAAAATTTATTCCTCAAGTTTGAGATACAATTAAACTTTCCTTTACCATTTTTTGATATTTCTTTCAATACAAATTCTAAGCGTCAAAAACCAAAAACAGCATTTTTAGTTCTCGAGGATGGCGAGAGTCCCTGTAGATTTTTTTCTCATAAATAGTTAACTTTTGCCCATTTAATCGTCTTCGTATCCTTTATGGTATAGAATATAAGAATGTTAGCACATGGTAAAAGAAACGGAATGTACAGAAATTCCAGTAAAATTCATCATTGAAAATATCTTAAACATTCTATACTTGATTGTGGATTTAAAATGTTTTATCAATAATATTTTTTTGTAGGTATAAAACATTTTGGGAACTAATTTAATTTTTATACGAATTTTTATCTTTAACTATTCGCCTTTTTAAAATTGATCTTTAAACACCGAAAGAAGGTATCCTCGTAAGTAAAATGTATAGTGCACAAAATACGTGTTCTTGAAATATCTCCCTGGAACACCCTGCATAGAAAAATTGAACACTTAATCCAAACGTTATGTACCTACATATTGATTTATTAAAGAAATGCCATTGCCAAATTGCTCTTTTTTCAAACCTTTTTATAAATTTTTCACAAACACCTTTCAGGACGAACAATTTATTTCGTATGTTTCCTCTAGGGGCAATAATTCTTTCTCGTGTACCCAATCAATTCCTGTAATAAATTTTATATGAATTTATGCACGGAGAAGGTCATTTGGTTAGTTGCTAGATTACTTAATTTTATAGTTTAACTATTTTTTTTCTTATAATTTATACATCCATTTTGCAAAATATAATACAATAATTTTGTGTTGAAATCATTTTTTACACTTAATCTTTATTAAATTTTGTTATGTAATATTTTCAACTTTGTACTTGTATTTATTTCAACTTTAAATTTTTGGGACATATTAAGTCAACTCTAGAAAGATGTGCACATGCTTTTTACTTTCCCGGACCCATCAAAAGAAAATATCCATTTTGAGATCCAAAAATAAGATTGAAACTATTTCCAGCGTATGGTCTGTCTGTGTGTCCGTGTGTAATCTTCCACGATAACTGCCGAACGGTTTGACCAATCAAGCTGAAATTTGGTATGAAGGGTAGGTGTGTGCCTCTAATTCGACCATTGGTTTTTAGTTTAAATTGGTACAGTAGAAGGTCCTCAAGACCGACATTTATTGAATATGAATTTTTTACTTTTTTTAAATTTTAACGACAAACAATACACTTTAGTGCAAAGTTGTAAAGCATAAAATTCCCTACAACTATTGTATGAAAATTTTTCCCGAATTCCCAAAAGTTTTCACAAATAATTTTAGGAGATCATAATTGTAGCAATGTGATATACAACGTGCGCATGCGCAGCTTATGTCATTATCAACATTAAAATATCAATTCGGTAGACGTATTCACCATCGGTTCGCTGTTTTTAATGTGTTCCATAAATTAATGTAATGCTTAGTATTTTGTAATTAAAATAATAATAATAAATAACCTATGCTCTACGGTCGAGCCGGGAAAGTTCTGGGGTGTCACAGCCGATTTTTTTTTAAATCTATTTCATACTGTGCACATAAAAAAATTAACTATTCAATATGCATAATTAAGTCTACGTCTTAGTATTATTTGAATTATGCTTTCAGTCATAGTTTAATATACTAGTATTCTAAATAAAATTATTTCGTAGACAAAAGTAGCTAAACTTGACGGAAGATAACGATATTGATTAGGATCTTAAGTTTTTAACCTTAATCAAGAAATGTAGTGTAAGATTAAAATTAACATTTACTATTTAAGATAAAAAGTAATAAAGAACCCCGCACATACGTTATGGGAATTGGCTCCCGGTCAAATTGGCTGAAATTTGGATATGCTTTTCGTTTCGGCATCCTGAACAAAATTCTCCCTGATCACAAAGCTCAATTTTGCTTATTTTGGCTCCAACGGAGCACGAAAGCTAAACGATTTCGTCAATATTTACCACTTAAAAGGATAATCTCTTCGAAAGTTTCGTATTTGCTGCGTTAACAAAAAATCCCCTCTTATATTTTCGAGGTCGCTGAATTCAAATCCAATGTAAATATAATAATACTGACAGTTGACAGCTGTCAAATAACAAGAAATAATCAAAATTGATAAAATCCCCATGTAAATATATGTTTTTGAGGTTGCTGAGTTCAAAACTGATGTCAAAAAGACGAAATTGGCAATTGGCAGCTGTCAAATAACAAGCAATAATCTGACAGCTGCAAACTATCAATATCAATTTTTTAACACGTGTTTTGAACTCAGCAACCTCAAAAACACTCATTTACATTTGTATTTGATCAATTTTGATGATCACATGTTGTTTCACAGTTATTTGGCAGCTGTCAACTGTCAATATAGTCCTTTTAACATCAGTTAATTCAAAAGGATGTCAATTAAAATTGTAAAAATCGAAAAACTGGTGTATCTAGCCATCATCAAGTAGCTGTATTTAAAGGGGTTAAGAGGTAAGAAGATTTAAGAAGATATGCTAAATACCCTTGACGATCAATGTCCGTCTTATCTCATGATTGGGGTATTGGTGTCAAAGAAATATCTGAGACGCTGAAAATTTGATATGAACGTGTGCATCATACAGTTCACGTCGATTTGCCAAATGTATCAATAAATGACTGAATGCTAACCATAAGCGTGCAAAGATAGAAGCATCGCGTTCGATCTATGCTCGGTTTGAAAAATATGCCATTTTAAGCAATGTTGTTATTATTTGTGGGTGATCAAGAGCCTCACCTAATTTTAAAACTTAAGACCAAATGGTGGGATTACGGAACCCTGTTGATAAAATTGGCCGCTAAGACCAAGTGACCAACACCTCTTACAACTCCAGGTCTGTCTCTAAGACATACCCACCATTTACCGGAAGTACGATACTCTCCAAGGACTCGATTGACAATAGTATAATTTTTTTAATTCCGAACCGGCGGATTAATTTAATATTCACATTATGACAGTTGATAATTTTAACAGTTTATTTATCCCTGTATGTATGATAAAAGTTGTATAACACCAATTCATTTTATAAAGCCAATTAAAAATTCAGTGTGTGTGTGTGTGTGTGTGTGTGTGTGTGTGTGTGTGTGTGTGTGTGTGTGTGTGTGTGTGTGTGTGTGTGGGGTTGGGATATTGACTGCGGACCCTGTGGTTCCATTAGCCTATTAAAAAAATCAATAAATAAATTTAAAATAAAAGTTTTGAAAAATAAACACCAGTTCTCTATAGCGAAATTCTAAATAATAATTTAAGAAATGGGAAATAAGTTTCCGATAAGATGAATTATAAAAAAAAAATCCATTGACCTAGTTAAAAATTAAAGAAATAAATAGTATGCAGGTGTAAAAAAATAATCTTTTGAAATTACTCTATTGTTCCCTGTAATAAAAACAGCGAGGTTAGACTGATATTATTTTTCTCTTTTAATTTACGAAAAGCTGTATACTCTTTTATAATGAATCAGTCTAGTCGAAAACCATTCTACTTTACTTTTATTCTATGTTAAAAGAATATAAAATTGTGCTTCGCGACGTTAATTAGTTATTTGCGACTGTATATTTTGTAAAACGCTAGATCGGAAGTTATTGTATAAAATAAGTGATGAGGGAAACAAAAATAAAAATACAAGCATTTTTTTTAATTTAAGAGATTAATTTCATGATATGATTTAAGTTAAGGAGATAATAATAGTGAAACTCAAGATAACGATAACGACACAGAGCAAGAAGTTGAAAATGAGGATGGGTCTTTAGATATTCTTTTATAGGAAGAACCTGAGTAGCGTTTGGTTAAACTTCCATATTTAATAGGGTGCTTGCATAATTTTTTTTTGTTTTTGATTTAATTAACTTTAATTTGTTTATTACTCCCATTGGATATTAAACATTTCTGTGACGTCTTAGGGAAGTTTAGAAAACAGAAGCCTGTAATTGCAATTACGTCCATGAATTCTGTATTTGCGTGAAGATAGCGCTGCAGTCTGCGTTATTTATTCAACACATCAGAGAAAACTATCGGCTATAGGACTGGCCCCATTTTTCGCATATCTCGTTAACTGACCTACCTCAAGTCGTCACAGATTTTTTTTTTTTGAATGGAGATTATCATTTTTTTAGGAATGAAACTGAAAATCTAAACAAAACTGAATAAAAGCGTGAAAATGAAATTAAGATATCTTAAAAACTAACATTATAAAATTGCGCTTTGCATTATAGTCTATTCAAAATAAAATGCGTCGCACGTCATCGACGATTTGATGATTTACAATAAGAAAAACATCCTTGTCAATATCCCTTAAACCCCCAATTAGTGACTTTCGTACATGAAAGGAATTTTTGAGTGCTCTATTTGGTGATTTCACTGCCGTCTTAATATTTCGTCTATGTTGACGTGCAACGGTTTTTGTTTTGAATAGACTATAATAATTTTGTTAGGTCAGATTCAGTTGCCTGACGTCATATCTCCTACGATTGTAAATAAGGCGGCGTACTGCGCTTCTTTATTCTCGTTATTTCTCGCATTTCTTTTGCTGTGTGACAGATAATATATTACGATGACTAAAATTAAAAAAGTCAGACATGCGTCAATCGTGTCCTAGTATAGAATAAGAGTATAATTTGTAATACTACGCTTTAGCTATGCGGAGATATGACGTCACACGCATCACAATCTGCGCTAAAAAAGTAACACATTTAATATTATATTTCTCCGTTATCCATTGACTGATTTCTATTAGTATCTTATTTAACAAGACTTGTAAGTATACCATTATGCACGAAGTGAAAAAGTTTACGCACCAGCCGCTACGCACCTTCGTACGTACTTTTCACGGGTGCGTAATGGACTTACAACTAGAGTTACGTACCCTACTTTTTCTACCCCGTTAAATAAAACTTGGAGCCAAGTATATACTTACATTTTATTATTCGCGTAAAAAATATTGCCTACATTTAGGGGCAACATAATTTGTTCAAATTAGATGTCGTACAAAGTATTGGCTACATTTAGGGGTAACATACTTTCAATTCAAACTTTTTTTTGAATTAAAATTATGTAAATATACTAGATAACGTAATACATAAATAACTATTACAATGCAATTTGAATAAAGCATAAAATTTAAGTTGTCTTATCAAAACGCACGTGTGCGTTATGAGAACTCATAACGTGCATGTTATTATTAAATGTCACATACCAGAAATGTTGACAGCGCGATTTTTGACGTTCTTCAAATGAGATGTGAAGAAGAAGTCGTGATAATTAATTGTGACAACTATAGTACGGAGGGTTTTGAGACTGCGTATTTAAAATTTGGCCTTGTTAATGTCAAAAATGCGTCACAGCCATTGTCCACAGCGCGGTTTTCTTCATGTTGCTTATGATGAGCAATATTTAAAAGCAGCAAAAAGAGATTTGAGATTTTGCCTAATTTACGATAATTACTAAGAAAATAAAAAATAATGTGCAATATATAAAAAGGGTTTTTTTTTTTTTTGAAAAAAGTGCAAAATTTAGAAAAAGGGGTATTTTTTTAAATTAAAAATTTTGAAAAAAGTGCGAAAAGTGAAAAAAATGAAGTATTAGAAAAGGGGGGATTTTTATTACAAAGAGGAAAAAAGTACTTATATAGTGAGATAATGATTGGCTAAAAAAGGGGTAACAATGAGCGATATTGATATTAAGCTGATCTGTGTCAGTTGGTCAGGAAGAAGAGGTAACTTTTGAAGCACTAATTTATAAAAAAAATTGAGGAAAAAGCGAATTAAAAAAAAATGAGAAAAAAGGGTTTAATTGAGCTAGTTACTAAAAAGGAACAAGAACAAAACACTTACAAAATATAAAAGTTTCAAATTTTGACAACTTTTTATTTTTAGCAGGTGATAATTAAAAAAATAGTTTTAACTGTTCTAAATAGAGATTTTTAATGGCTTTTAAATGAGAAATTACAAGTCAAATTCCGTGACATATTGCATCTGTCATTTTTTGACAGTGACACTTCTGTTTGACCGATGTTGTACAAAAACTGATGGGTTCTTTCGACGGATAACCCAAATCCATATACTAAATTTCAGCTCAATCAGATTAAACGTGTGGCCTCTATCGTGGAAGAATACAAACAGACAGACAGACATACAAATAGACAGTCACACAGACTTCCACCTGGAAATGATCATAATCATCTCAGGGGACCTCAAAATGGATATTTCCATCTTTATCTAGAAATTTTTTTTTAGCTCGTTCACAATACTTTCTTCTCGGAGGTGGGTCGGGAAAGTAAATTCGATACTCGTTACCTTGATGCAGAATATACTATTTTGGTTAATCCCGAACTTTTCTAGTATTTTATAAAGTTAATAAATATTGCAATTTTAGAAAAAGAAGTATGTGTACATTCTGGAAATCAATCTTTAGTGTTGTACATTGATATTATTTAAACAGTTTATTTTTGAACAAAAAGATATAAATTATGAAAATGAAAATAATAAAATAATAGAGTTAAACTCAATTTAATTAAATGCCTGTATATGCACAGGGGCCGACTGGCCCGCCGGTATACCGGTCCCGGTGAGAACTGGCCGGTGAAAAAAACAGTGCTTGCACAAACATGCAAATTATATGTATACATATTTTGTAAAGATTGTTTTGTCGTAAGCAAATAAATAAAAGTATTGCATTGCTATTCTTACTTCACTTTTACGTCATATTAAAAATAATTAAGCTATTGCAGTGGTGGAGTAACTGGAGTCAAGAGCAGAGGGAGCTACTTACGGATGAGGTATATGGAACGAATGACACATACGGGCATAAACTGAAAAACTGTACATACAAGGTGCAGTATAATCTGTCTTGTTTCGTCGGGCAATGATAAAAATCTTTGGAGCCTCTACTATTTTGTTTTAAGATAGTGAAGCTGCAAAACCACCAAAAGCTCTCAGCAACATATGTTATTCCATGGAATTTAACTCAAAGACTAGAAACGACGCCAATGCAATTCTTTCTAATTTTCTCTCTTTTGAAACAGTTTTAGTCGCAATGATATTTTGGACAATATTTAGTCCAACAACTATCTGACTATCTACAGACAAGGAACATATACATTTCTCAAATTTCTCAAGCTTGGTAATTTGTGGCCTAAACACACAAATAATTGAAAAATAAATACAGAAATGAGTTTGGTGATGTGGTTAAAGCAGCAAATAGGTTCGTACTGTTTATGTCTACATTGAGATAAAAATCATTTAAGCTCTATACATGAAAAGTTTGGAGTAGAGCAAATCCTGAGTGTAATGATTCTGTATATGAATAGGAAGAAGACAAATTGATCAAGCTTTGTGAACAAAGTGCAGAAGTTAAAAGAATCTGTTACGTTTTTTTCTATGCCACCCTGTATTTTCATTATTCCTCTGCTCAGTATATCTTAATTTCAGACTAGCTTTATATCCCTTCTTAATTTACTCGCGTCGTGACCCTTCCCAAGATCTTCCTCTTCTCTTGGTATGACTATAAAATGTCATTCCTATGTTAGCAATTATCTCTCTTTGCCTCTTCAGTCAGAATAATGGACTTTTATTTTTTCAGTGTCGCTTATTGAAAATTTGTTTTCTTCCCCTTGATCTGTAGGGTGAGTTTTTATTATTTATAACAAGTTATCCATAATCTCGAATGTGGTTGAAATAATAAAATCTAAAATCAGATACCAGAAATTTAAAAAAAACAAACGTTGTTAAACGGACATAAATGGGGAAACGGCAACTAGTTTCGGCAGAAGTGCCATCATCAGGCCAAATAAAAGGAAATTAAGAAAGAGTGCTTATTTTTGGTTGGCGCCAAAAATTACAAATTAACTAAGAATGCGTGTGAGCGCATAGGTACGAAAAAGGAATAAAGGGTGAATATAAATAACGTAAACGTGGTTTTTGGAAATCAAAACTATAGTACGTAAAGGTTGGGTGTAATTAAATTAGTTAGGTATTTAAAAAAAATCATAACTCTCATGAGCAAACTGTGTTCCAAACAAAGTAAGGATAACACCAGATGAAAGGTTGCGATCTGATAAGATCCAACCGAAAAGGGATATATAAATGTAGGAAATGGAGGTGAGCACGGACAATACCGGCAAGATAATGGAGAAGGAGTCATAGTAGGAGAAAAATTCGTATACCTTATATTATGTTATATTTTCACTTATGACCCCTGTTATCATTATTAATTATTTCGACGCTTTAACTTTTATTTATTGTTATCTTTATTTCCTTTTTTATGCAGGTTTTTTTTTTAATTTTTACGTAAAAGTTCAAAACTTGTCTTTTACAATAATATAAATTATCTGATGTTTGTGGTGCTATTTCAGTCTCGATTACAAAAAGAGAATCTATTTTTAATTTGTTTTTATAGATTCAGTTCACAGTTTTTTTCCTTCTTTCTGAACGTTTTGCTGTTTTACTGCCTTATCCAGGAATTTTTTGGAAGAAACTCGAAGACAAGAACAAAACCAAACTAAGTTATATTTTCCCGACAAATAAAACAAAAAGTCTCTGAAGGATTATTAACTAAATTTTCTTTTACAATAAAACAAATACAGTGTGACTCAAAAAGTCTGCACCATATGGGAAAAATTTTTATTATTCATTTGACAGAAAATTTTATTCTTGATAAAAGTTGGTGCCTTGCATAAAACTGCTATTTCAAGCGTCAAACTTTCAAATTTCTAAATGGTATACAGGGTCATGCAAAAAATAGGAATTTTGACGAAGAGTAAAGTACCTACGTTTTTTTTTTATAATTATTATATTCTTTGTTTTTATTTCAATTTTAAAAAGCTAAATCTTCTTTAGTTTAGGTTTGATTTTACATGTTTAAGATTAATAACCATTATTTTGTAATTTCTGTTTTATTTTTTCAAAGATTCATTTGTTGAGTTAATTATTTACATTTTGGTACTAAAAACGTTTGGGTATCATTTTTTTACCCATTTTCTTTAATTAAATCATAATGGAAGTTTTAATGTACCTGTCTACAGGGTGAAATTTCAACTTTGCACCCAGAAAAAACAAAAATCATAGAAATTTTTAAAACAGGCCGAGAATGGTGTGAAAATAACGAAAAAAACTAAATTTTTCTAACCATAATGTATTATAGTAATTGAAGGAAGGCCCCTAAAGTGCATCCGAAATGATATTATTTTGAGCTATGCTAAAAACATAAAAAAAGGAATTTTTTGAGTAGGAGGCTGTGATTTTAAATCTGAGTGTAATTTTTAATTCTAAACAACTTTTCTAAATAATTTTTTTTGATATTATCAAAAATAAGGGTACTTTACTCTTGGTCAAAATTCTTATTTTTTGCCCGCCCCTGTATACCATTCAGAAATTTGAAAATTTGACACTTGAAATAACAGTTTTATGCAATGCATCAACTTTTATGAAGAATAAAATTTTCTGTCAAATGAATAATAAAAATTTTTCCCATATGGTGCAGACTTTTTGAGTCACACTGTATAACACTTAATTTAAGTTTAATTTCCTTAAACCCATAAAAAGAAAGAAAGTAGGGATTTTGAAATATATCAAAGTTTTTTTGTCAATTGTTTCTCTGAATACATCAAAAAATCAATTAGACTGGCGTCCAAATTTTTTTAACTCGATATTTTACTTTTCGATATATTTCAAATTCTATTCATTCAACGAACTCATAATAATATTAAGAATTGAGCTTAAATCACATTTATTACTAAATCACTTTTATCAATAAATAAAAAACAAAGTTTCAAATCTTAGTGGTTTTTTGAGTTTTAAATAAAAACATTTAATTAGTTTCATCTCCCAAGGCAAATGTACAATATGAAGGCCAGTGCCACTGTATGCATAAGATAAATCATGTTATAACCTAATTATAAATTAATAACTTTGTTTATTTTCTGAGAACCGGTTAATCGACGGTGCCACACCCTTTACAGTCAGTATTTTAAAAATTTAATATACCTAGGGTAATGCTTGCCACATGTGTTCTTTTCTCACAGTGGATAAATGCGAAATAACAGGTTTAAAGACACATTTGATGCTTATTGAAAGATTTAGGGCGTAAAATATAGACAGGAGTCTTTTTCCATAAAGTGGTTAGAGGATTTTTCAAATTGTTATTTTATATCTGCTTCAATACTTTGGATCTAAAATATATAGCGACTTAAACGTTTTTTTATTATTATTGAATTCAATTTAAGATAAAAGTTATTTTATGGCTGCAATACTTAACTCAACTGTTTTATTCATAATTTAAAAAAAATTAAATGAGGCTTCATTTAATTAATGTCAGCAATCAGGTACAAATTCCTGAACTATGGATTTTTAAAAACCTACCGATAACAAATACCATTAACAAGGTTCTGATTATAGTTGTCCCAGTTTCCGAAAAATTAAGTTTTCAATATTCACTTTTCCGAAATTTTTAGATAAAAACATGCTGCTAAATTGTATTAAATCGGTCCAATTTTTCCTTCGACCATTAAAACAGCTTATCCGCTATTTTCTGCTCACTAGCATCAACAAAAATTTGGTTTTTCTACTTGCATAACTTCAGCAACAATATACTTATGTTGCTTAGACACCACGATCAGTAATGTATGGCGCGATTTAAAATATTCTCGTGAGTCCGTTCCGAGCTCACAGCCGACTGAGATATATAGGGTCTCCCATTTAAAAATATAGAAGTTTAAATTATATTTCCTTAGTGAGACCCCTAAAAAAATTCTTGTGCGCCAGTGAAATCTTTAATAATATATCTATCAAAAGTTTTCATAAAGCTATTTCATATTTTTCTTAATTAAGAATTTACAGAACCTTGCAGTTTTCGACAGTTTCCAATAATCGCCCTGTATCTTACAAATGCAGGGACCTACTATCGCTACTTTAATAAAAAAAGAAGTCATAACATATTAACTGCTTATTTTCGATCTCTGAAAGTTTACGAGATACCTGCAAAACACACAAATTTGGGACACCCTGTACACTATGGTGTCATCGACAACATTGTGCTCTCTGTCGCTTTGATTTTATCGGCGGAAAGTACACTCTGTTGGCCTCTACTACACTGTGCTCTCCGCCGCCGCCGCCACGATTTTACCGACGGTTAGTACTCTCTGGTGGCTTCGGTCACATTGCACTTTTCGTTGACGCAATTGTAATGAGGAAATTCGACGGGAAGTACATTCTGGTGGCTTCGGTTACACTGTACTATCCGTCGAAAGTAGTAATAGAGCGTTTCCATTTACGTAATTATTATGCTTACCGCCCTAGTCCGTTAATAGTCCCATTTAACTCCGCGCCTATAGAGTCCGCCAGCACCCCGCTTAGCCTTGTTTAGCTTGTCTATATCTAATGCCCCTGTAGATATTGCTTTGATATTAAAACTTGTTGCTATTTCACCTTCCAGCCACCTGTATTATTTGGGTTATTTTAATTAATAAAGCTATTTATTGTACTATTTAGATTTTTGTTTATTTATCCCATTCTTTCTTATTTTTTTATAATTCCGAGCATCACCAGCTTTGCAGTGAATACCCAGCTACTTAACCCATTGGAGCAAGTAAAGCCGACACTACTGGGCGATACCATAAACGGCCACTGGAGTATTCCTTCTCTACTGACGCTGCCCGTACAAGTGGCTTTCACATTATAAACAGAAGGTGGCGCCTGAAGAAATCCAAAACCTGATCGAAAGCGCCAAAATAGCGATTGACGTCGCAAAGAGCGTTACACTTCTAAATCTTTATTTGTTGCTGAATTTATTGGTTTTATTAAAGAACTTCCATCATCGTATTCAAGCACTGACACGAAGTTTAAAAGTGTAGGTTTGTACAATACCGTACATCTCAACTAACTGTAAAGAGTACTGTCAATGTAGCAGATTAATGAAAATATGAGACGGTGACTCATCATCCCAATAATGTATGATATAATCATTATTTGCAAAACGCAGTACGTTTCTGTCTTAATTTTTTTTATGAAACTTTGTGACAATGATTTTACATAAAATCTTTTTTGGGGCAGTTAAAGTAATTTGTCCATTGAAATTTAACTTTAACTTTAAAAAGAGGTTCTGAAATGAGTAAGCAATAATAACTCATAAATGTTTGAATTATTTTTTCTATTTATTAATGCAAACTAAAACTATTATCATAAACAAATACTGCTGTACATTTTCTTATTCGAAATAGATAAAAAAATATCCATTCGAAAAATCGCGTTACCAGTTGAATTTGTATGGGTAAAATTCCAGACAATTTATGCGGCAAAACTTTCAATAAACGTCAAGCGTGCCCTTCTGTTATTTTACATTTATACACTGTGAAAAAAGGCCACATATGGCAAGCAGGTAGGTATATTACATTTCAAAGTGAATATTCTGAGTGAATAAACTAATGGTTAACTACGGGGTTTGTGCATAAAAATTGAGTTATATTTTTGTTTTTTGTTTTAAGTGAGTTTGGTTTTATGTATTGAATGAAATTTATAAACAATAAGTACTAGGATTTAAATTAATCAAAAATAAAAGTCTTTTTGAATTCATTTTATACATGTATATATGTATTAAAATTAAAACTTATTGTCAATGAGAACCTTAATTTGGAATATGATTCCTAAAATTAAAAGTTTTATTTAAAATGAAGACTTGTATGTATACATGTATTTGTAACAGAATTAGTAAAAAGTAAATAGAGGTGTAATATAAGGGGTGCAATTTAAAAGGTGTATACGTCATCTCTGTAACAATTATAATAATACTAATAATATTACTACAAAATTTCCCTTGGTACAATAAAATGATGATTATTGATATAATTAATTACACAAATATATTGTAATGATATTTACAAACTATCTCAGTAATTTGGCTGGGTCCTAGTATAAAAAAATAATAAACATTACAAAAAAAAAATATAAAAATAATTATAATTTTGGGCGCCTAAATATTTTTTTTTTCTTCTTCCTGTTCACTTTTCCATATTCTGTCTAATTTTTCTTCTTAAATTTTCTTAAATTATTTCAACACAAATTGTATTATATTCTTTCTTCAACTTTCTTCCTAATTTGCTGGCGTTGATAGAATCCTCGTTTTAATCTTTTTAAAAAATTTCTTTTATTTTTAATTTTTGGCAAATTTAACAATAGTTTTTCTTCAATTGGTATTTAATTCCTTTTTTTTATACAATTTCTTTTATTAACAACTTTTTGTAAATCGTATATTGTGATATTTTTTTTTAATTCTAAGATAATGACAATTCTCAAAAAAAATATCCGTTTGACAACCCGTTTGTTTATTTTTTTTTTTTATCCAAAATTTCTTTACCACTAGATTTCTTTTTTTAAACTACCTCAGCCTTATTTTAGATTATTAACCTTATATTCCCTTTTTACCATCTGACTTAAATCTCATGTATGACAATTCCAAAATTTCGATTTTATTATAACATCTTTCATTATTTTAATAACTTTTAAGATTCTTTCACTTTTCTTCAATTTATTACCAATTTATCTATAATACCTTTCGTTTCCTATTCTGTACTTGCATATCAACTCTCCTATCTTACTTAATAAACATAACACTTAACTTTGAATAATCTTTTAATAAATTAACTATCAGCTCAAACAAAAATAATATTAATTTATAAAATTCCCTATCAGGGTGAACAATTTCATAACAATATGTTATCAACAAATTATACGAAATTATAAAAACGATTGATCAATTCTTAGAAACCCTCGCCTGTCCGACAGAAATGCAAAGATGCCAAAGAGGTCTTTACACAACGAAACATGAAAATTAACTTACTGACTGACCATTTACAGAATAAGGTTTGAACTTAATAATTCTTGGAAAATATCGACAGTCCCGCTGGGAACTATTTTGTATCGCCAATGAAATTTAAACGTATTTTTTCGTAACTAAAAAGATTCTTGTTCTGTGTTTGGACGAGTCAATTGTATTTTCTCCATAAAAATGGTTACATTTACACAATATATTCTACTGGATGTTTTTACACTCTGTTACAGAGGAAACACTATGGCTTTAGTACAGCATTTGATTTACAATGAAGAAAAAAATTGGCATAAACATTTATGAATAAAATGTTTTTTGCACTTTATCGGAATATTTTAAAAAATGTAGAAAAATGGCTGCTTACATAAAATAAACGTATTGTCCTTAATGATCGCCTATTACGTTATTTAAAAGTCGTTATTACTCAACAGCATATTTTCTTATTGGGATTTATATAAATCACCCTGTATATTCACAATTCATAAAACTAGTGATTCAGTAAAACCGCTTATATCGAACTAGAATTTTTTATCGGTATAACCTACTCACCAAAACATTGTATCTATAAACTTCATTTTAGGAGCAGCGGGAACCGCCCTTAAACTTTACTGCCGAGTAAAAAATCCCCCTCGTTGTGCCCGCCGCAATTCCACTAACACCTTTTTATGATTCTCTTGAATTAGATTATTCTGCAGAATATGAATTTATGTATGTGTACACTGATACTCACAACAACCAAAATGAGAAACACTGAATAAATAATGAACTTTTTTTTGTTTTTGAGATGCTACGTGCAGTAATTTTGTTTCTCTTTGTTATCTATGAAAAATTTAAAAATAGCAAATTGAATAAAATTATAACATATACAGTGCGCGCGTAAAGTATGGAAACATGAAGTTATCTTTGAAACAAAAACAACATTTTGGGTATGTATATTAGATGGACCAGCGATTTTATATTTTATATTTTCGACGTTTTTACTATTTTCTGTTATAGTTTTTTTATTGAAACATGCAAACTGTTCAAGGCCAATATTGACCATTAATTTTAAGAAATTAAGAAACACATTTGTATTTTGTTATTAATATTACAGTATAAACAGAAAACAATACCCGAAGAAAAAAATATTAAATTTAAAATTGCTGGTCTATTTAATATACATAACTAAAATTTTATTATTGTATCAAAGATATATGTGTTTCCATACTTTACGCGCACTGTATGTTTCTACAAAAAAAACAATGCCAGCATTTAAATATTTTAAATATTACTTAAATATAAAAATAAAATAAAAAATACAGCATGGGTTGAGCTAATTAATTTATTTTTAAAGAACAAAAGTAATAAAAAAAGGTAAGTTGATTTAAAGTGAAAAAATGTATAAAATATCATTAAATAATGGGCTAACTACCAGTAGACCGAAAATAATTAGATCTACTCTTTCCCAATAGACCGAACACTAATAAACCGAACACACTCCCTATTAACCCGAACTGTTAAATCACTATTTTTATCTATTTAAAAAAGAGCCTTGACCGACCAAATATAACCACCTGTATATTTAAAGATAACTTGCATTTACCTGTCAGTATCCATCGATCATTGATTATTTGGTCTATTGTTGTTCGGTCTACTGGTAAGTCGGTCTATTGCGAAAATTCAGCTAAAAAAGCGTTCGGTCTAATGGTTTTCTATATAATAGGAATATACCGAATAATGTAATGAAATTATCGAAGTTGATGCTTGTACATAATATATTATAATGATCTACAAATTTATTATTATATTAAAACTGTTGATACTCTCTATCTCCATTGGAAGTGGGTTCTATATAAAAGAAAAATCATAAATTTTTACTTAAAAAATTAATAATTAATAAAATTTTGAAATTTGAAGTTGCCTTCCAAGTTCCTCTTCTCCTTTTTCTTCGTCGAAGATAATTCTGAGATGTACCTTCCTCAACTGCTCAAAATTTTCCCCTATACTCCTACTTGATGCTGCTCCTCTTTTCGATCACAATTCCATGGAATATTTCTCTACCAATTTTTTTTTATAAATCGTAACTTTTCCTTTTCTTTTACAATAAAAAATGTATCCTTTTTCTTTTTTGGTTTTATTACTTGCAATATCTAAATTTACATATTTCAGGTATTTTTATTAAAATACAAAATTTAAATTCGATGACAAATTGTATATAAAAATTATGACTTTTTTTATAATTTTTTCTCGTTTCTAATCAATTTCGACTTTCTATAATTTTTCAAACCTCCCAACCAAAATCATTACTTGAATTTTTTTCTTATCAAAAAATTTTTATACGGAATGATTTTTAATTTTTAAATTTAAAATTTAAATAATTTTCTAAATATAAAATAAATTTTATTTCTATCAAAATTTGATAAGATCTTCCTTCAATATCAAAATTTGTTGATTATACCAGAATTTTTATTTATATACCCAATTATTTTAAATTAAATCATTATATTCAACTATAAAAACTTTCGAATATAATTTTATAATACAAACTTCTTTATACTAATAGCAATAATAAATTAACTTCTATAACTCATACAAAATGATTCCAAAATTAAATATTAATTTATAGGTATTCGTATATTTTAGGTAAATAGTCATATATTATTTTGAAAAATGGAAAGAGCAAGTATCCAAATCGCGTATTTTAGTTATCCAAAAGATATTTGACAGTAGTAGAACCGTTTAGGTAATAGAATCTTTTAGAAGTATCTTTTAGGTAATAAAAACTTTGAGGGTAGTAGTTTATTTAAGGGCAGCAGATTCTTTATGGGTAGTAGATGCCTATAAGTAGTAGATACCTTAAGAGTATAAGATTCTTTAAGGGTAGTAATTTTTTAAACGATACTGGATCTCATGAGGGTAGTACGGCAATAAAAGTACCAGATGCGAAATATGTTATAACCAGTGAACTATACGTACAGGCAATGGACCCGTATTAGGCGTTAAGTGAGGCAAAACAAATACATAGGCATACGGATATCTATCTTTCTATCTAATGTTAGTTAATGGAGCGTATAGGAGAAAAAATGACTTTATCTAAATAGTTAATCAGGAATTGCAAACAGTACAACGTTCAAGCAAAATTTTAACTATTCCCTCACGGGGTTGGTGAATAAAATAAAAACAAAATTAGAAATGTTATTTTTAAATTTTTAAATAAAACAAATTTTTATCAATTTTTGTCTTACTGCGAAACTTTTTCCATGCAATTCTAAATTTAACAGTTTAACATTAAGCACTAAAAATACTACAATTATTTTTCAAAAAATTTAAATTTCGTGACATTCTTGAATTACTACCTTTAAAAATAAATAATAAAATAATTTATAACTATATTTATGATTTTTATTTAATGTTAATATTACATCTATCGCCAATAACAAATCACACCAACAAAATTTAGTTAATGTATATTTTCACTAATATTGTACGTTTTGAATAAAAGGAAGCCTGAAACTAACTGAATCAGAAAAATTGTACATCTAACACAACTCGTTTGCTTCAGTATGATAAAAACCGGAACGGGACACAAGGACGCGGCCACTAGGACGCAGCAACTAGGACGCGGGAACACTAGGACGCAGGGACACTAGGACGCGGGGACACCAGGACGCGAAAGTAAAATAAGGATTGCCACATTGAAATATATATCTAGCGGTTCCAAAGATAGTAAAGGACCTTTTACGTCTACATTACAAATTAAAATGAATATGAAGAAATATTTAAGATTACATTAAATACTAGCTCTAATAGAAAATTACACTAAAATTTAAAAAAATAATTTAAAATTGACAAAATATATTTAAATGGAAATACAAAATAATTCTCTTTATTACATCGGAATAACATATACTCTTTTAAAAATATTGTAAGTAAATTGCATTCAATTTAATTTGAAATAAAAATTTTAATAAATTCAATTTTCATGATATTTTTAAAAGTACTTAATTAATGTTTTAAGATCGGTTATTAAATGATACATTTTTAAAATTAGAAAAAAGCTTATTATTAAAATTTAATAATATACAGTGTATTCCATCAAAAAAAATGTTTCTGTACGCTCTGGAATATGCACGACACTGTGTTTCTGATGAAAAAAAAATAATATAAAAGAATCAGCCAGTTTTCGAAACAATATTTTGTATATGGAAAAAAAAACAATAATAAGTGTGGGTAACCCTTTACATATATATATTTATTTTTTGAAACTGACCAATGATCAATATAGGCCAATAAAATGCATTTTTGTAATAAATTCATTTAATTTTAATAATTTCGCGTCCTTGTGGACCCGCGTCCTAGTGGCCCCGCGTCCTAGTGACCCCGCGTCTTAGTGTCCCTGCGTCCTAGTGTCCCCGCGTCCTAGTGGCCGCGTCCTAATGTCCTAGACCCGATAAAGACAGGTTACCGTATCTAAGACTATCCTTGTTTTGGCTGCCCCTGACACATTGCACGGTATTATAAAAAAGGGGCGGGTCCGTTTGAGATACTATAGAGTTATAACCGAGTAGCTGTCCGTCATATTCTAGCAAATGAAGCAAATACAGAAGATATACGGTAGGTACCATGTGAAATGGAAAATTCACTTGCAGATAACAACATCACAAAAATCCTAGCCTGCCTAACGAATATCATTCTAATTAATAGAAAAATAGAAACAGTCTGTGATAGCCATTAATGGCCTCAGTACTTGATGCGAAACTTAAAAAAAAACAGTACTAATCTAATTTGGTATAATAATGTCATAGAATCACATTGATTGATTGTAAATTTTGTCAATATCTATACATTTTAATTAAAATAGATTATATTTTGGCATGCAGAATTTATAGTCAAATAAAAAAGTTTCGAGATATCGACAAAAATATTCATTTTAGGTTCCCCGAGAAGTTTGAGGCCAGTTTCAGAGTGAAGCCTATCTTTGTGTCTGTGTATGATACCTGTCGAATCGTTTGACCAATTAAATAATTTTAAAATAATTAGTATAAATTTATACAGCCATCCTAAGCCCAAAGCCTATCTCAATTTTTTGAAATTTTAGTTTTTTCTATACACAGACTCCTTATGACCTAGCCGTTCATTTTAATAAATAAAATGGCTCTACTTCATAGAGCTGTGCCACTATAATGCAGTGTTAAAAGTAGGCGTATCTCACAAATACCCCAGAAATATATTACAAAATCCTTAATATGTCAAAACTGTTGATTTTTCAGATATGCCCTTTGAGCTTAGAACGGCAGTATAGTTTTTATATATTTTAGAACAAGTCGTATATTTTCTCGAAAAATAGAACAATAAAGCATCTAAATCATGTCGCTTAGTAATCCGGACAATATCTGCTGTAGTAGGACCTTTTAGGTAGTAGAATCTTTTAGAATTTACTTTAAGGAGTAGGTTTTGGGAGTAGACTGTAGATATTAGATTTTTAAGATTAGTATTTTTTTAAGGGTAATAATTTTTCTTGTTTTATTTTAACGTCTCTTTTTGATAAGCAAGTACGTTTCTGTGCCACCAACCCTTATCAGTTCCACGAGATATTCGTTCTCATCCGTCCTCCTGGTTACCGACGTGAGTGGAAATGTGCATGGCACGGTTTTAGGAAAATTCACCGCCATCAATTCATCGCCGTCAGTTCATCGCTATCAATTCACCACCTCATCAATACACCGCCATTAATTCACCGCCTAATCAATTCACCCCCGAAATTTTTTTTTTAAATCTTTAAAGGTGAAAGAGACATCAGATTCAAATAAAATTTTTATACATTTTTTTATATTTTTAAACATTTTTTCATTCTTATACATTTCATCAAATTAGTATATATTTAGAACGTGGTGTTATGTGCTATTCCACGTATGTAGTCGAGAATATTCATATCTGGATTGTACATACCTACTACTCTTTGTAAACGTCTAGCACTGTCATGGTATTTTTTCTTAGGCCTTGGAGGTTCTTCTCCACTTAAACACTGCTCTATGCGTAGTTCGTTTAAACTTTGTTCTCTTTTAATGGCCTTGATGAATTTCCAAATATTTTAATGATTTGCAGATACTTGTTGCTCAAATGCCATATGCCATCCTTCGACAGAATTATTTGTTTCAGGCAATCCTTGCAAAACTGCTTGGTAACAATTCCACACATCATGATGAAATTGTGGTGATCTTCGTTGCTGACGTCTGCCCGGGCGGCCTATTCACGTTACTTCGAAATAATCGACGTCGCCTTGTGCTTCGGGTGGAAATATATTATTGTCAATCATTTCTTAAAAACGTCAACAACGGAGTCGATTGGAACAAATGTCAAGGCAGATAACAACCGAAGATTTAAAGCGAAATCTGCTTCCATTTCGTACCGTTGTTTTAAACCGCTTTTAATATTTCGGAAAATACTCTGCCAAAAATGGAAAAAGCAACCTTGGTGCCTAATCCATGGAAATTCTGCTTTAACGGTGTTTATTATCGCCTTTTCGAAGTCTGTTGTTAGAGTAGTAGGTGACACAGATGGTTCCAATTCCTTTATTTTTCTAAAGAAAATAGCGTAAGTTTCTTCGCGTATATTTGCTAGCAGAGCGTAGACTAAGGGCATCGAAAGGTTGTTTTTAAATCCATGAAGGGTAAATATTTGATAAAATAAGTGTGGAACTATTTTAAAAGTACCATCTGTGTACCAATTCTCACTTCGTGCCAAAAGTTAAAGATTCCGCCTAGTGGAAAAAATTAGAATTCTGTTCTTATCGCGGTCTCCAGAGTCAAATAACAAAAATGGTTCTCCATTTAGGGAAATTTTGTAGTCTTCGGGGAATACAATTTCAGTACGATGTCCCGGAATAGCAGGACCGTCATCTTTTTTTGTCTTATATTTCTCACGGATCGCTTGAGATTACTCACGTTTGGTAGATTTGCAGCAGCAGCTTTGCTACATCCCACAGAAGCACTCGATAATATAAAATGCGGCGTATTTATTGTGTTTTTCGCATCATTTCGAACCACATCCATAATCTTGGCAGCTTCAACGTTACCCGCATCACCAGTATGATTGTGTTCTTTCCAGCGTCTCACTATTTGATCTTCTACTGTAGTCCGCGGGCTGGACACTTCGTTTTCTGATATTTTTCACATCTCCAGTGTGTTTTTTCGTCAACTGTCCTTAAAGAAGCAGTTACCAACTTCGCATAATTTTCTTTTGCCTTTTTCGTTTTAATAATAAACCAATTTTTGTGTTAAACTTCAATACCTGTATATGACAAACCCAAGAATCACTCACTGAAATATTTTCCTTTCCTCCCGAAACACCCTGTATTTTATTTTTAAAAAAAATTTCAGTGTATCAAGTATTAAATTTTTCAGCGGCGAATTGATTAGGCGGCGAATTTATACCGCATGGCACAAATACCTTTTTGCGCTTGCCCAAAGTCTTATGAGAATATTTTCCACTTTATGTTTCAGTGGCATATGATTCCACCGCCGGACTGAGACTAAGTATTAAGGCTGTTGCTTTAACCAACTTGGTATCAAGGCTGTTACCTTAACAAACTTGGCCACCGTTTCCGCTCTGCGTATATTCGTTTCGAATGAAGAAAAAGTGGTAACTAACAAAATTTAAAGTAAATAAAGAAATATCTGATTATAATAATTATTTATAGTAAACCTTTTAATTATCATTCACTTGAGAAATCCAGTAATTCAAACCACAGATCACCACGGACCGGTTAAATCGCACCTGTTTCAATCACAACGCATAAACACAACAGGTTTGTTCTGGTTATGAAAAAATTTAAAACAATCCTGAAACTGTTGCCAAAGGTCTTGAGTATACTTTTCAAAACAATTAATGTGTGAAAACTATAACATGTATTGAATATTTTCCTATATATTTTTTAATCGTGATTTAAATCTTGGAGGATGAAGATGATATTATGGCTGCTGCCGCCACAATAAATTTATTGATATGAATAAAAGAAAAAAAAGAAACAAGGTAGCCGATATGAACAGGTTTGTTTGAATTTTATCAACCAGTGAACGTTCAATATGGCAAAAAATGCTCTTATGTATATCATCTTATCCAATAATAAAATAGTGCGTTTTTTTTGTCATAAAAATTTTAAAGTAACAACATTAGCTTATTCATATTTTTTAATAGAAATAACCTAACCTCAGTTTATCTACTTGTCATATTCAAATTACATATTATTTATCAAAGATATAGCTGTTATCGCTGATTTTTTTTGTTCTGGTTCAACTACTTGTTGTAGAAAATTTTCAATAGTTTTAAATACCCTCAATATATTTAAATACGTAGTTAAATACATAAGCTTCATTTGTATTTACTGTGTATTTAAAATACATTCTTGTCTAACATTAAATACTGTAGTTAAAGTTTAAATACATTATTTCTAGGAAATTTTGAGATTGGTCACTTGATTTTCTCTTTTGCCTGGAAAAAAATTCCTCTTAACTTTGGATTATCCCTTCACGCCGACATAAAGTTTCTACTTGGCGGGTCGGCGGTTATTGTTTATTCCACAATTTTTTTATTACCCTATTACCTGAGTCTCTAATGTCGATAATCTATTATTAGATGGAAGTCCTAATTATATTTAAATACAGGGCAGAACTATTTTGATTTGTATTTAAATACATTGTCAAGTGAAGTATTTTAAATACAACGTAAATACATTTCTGAAAAAGTATTTGTATTTTTCCAAAGAAACTAATGTCCTCAAACAGTTAGCTGTTAATAATAGTTTCCACCCTAAAATCATAGATAAAATTCTTCATAAATTATAAATTAAACGTAACACCCAACTTGCCTATAATACTCATTCCATCTCCCAAAATGATTTCAAATAATTTTCATTACCTTACTTAGGAAAAATCTCACTCGACATTGCTAAAGTTTTCCGTAATTCTGATAACATTAAGATTTCCTTCAGAAATAAGCTCTCGATAAAATCATTAGTCAGCCACACTAAAGATCCCCTCCCTGTTCTTGATAAAAGCGGTATGTATAAACTTTTATGTGCTGATTGCAACTCTACCTATATAGGAAAAACTGTTAGAAAACTTGACACTCGTATTAAAGAACACATCAGATACGCTGATAAGTCTACTTTCGGATATCACCTAAAATTTAACGATCATAATTTCATTCCTTCTGAAAATGTTAAAATTTTACATATCTTTAACTGTAACTTCAAACTTGATCTTATAGAAGACTTAGAAATTCTTCGTGAATTAAATAATCCTTCCTCTTTCTGTGTAAATACTCAAATCAACTTAAATATCAATAAATATAAACCTCTGTTCAAGAGCCTGTGAGTGTGTGATACTTAATCACTTCCTTCCTATTTCCACGCCTTCTTTTCTGTAGTCACCTGTCAACCTTACTCCTCTTTTCCAAATTCACCTTCTTCCTCTCGGTAGTCTAACTCTACGTCATTTTCTTCTTTTCTTTTGTCCTGCCTTTTAAATTTATTGCTGCTCAAAACTTAACCTCACTTATAAATCATTGTAAAACCTGCAGCAATTATTGTCTTATATAAAGACAACTTAAAGGCCTGGGCCTGCCATGTTGATGATGATCATGATTGAGATCCTTTCTCTCATCGTTTTTTTACTCGTTCTATTAATATGTAATTTTGTCCAAAAAAATCTTTTTGCTTTGTTACTATCATTATTCTCTATCTAATTTGTTAATATTTAATTATAATTGTCCTGAAGATGGCATTGTATGCCGAAAGTGCTCGACATTATCTTTGACCGAGAAATATATATATATATATATATATATATATATATATATATATATATATATATATATATATATATATATATATATATATATTTCTCGGTCAAAGATAATGTCGAGCACTTTCGGCATACAATGCCATCTTCAGGACAATTATAATTATATATATATATATATATATATATATATATATATATACGCATCCATTGACAAAAGCGAGGCCCGATATATTGAACAGGCAACCCGAGGCCCATCGGAAGGAAACATTTTTATAAAGTATATTTTAGTTTTTTTAAATGTTTTTATATTATTTAATAATAACCCCCCATGAGGGGTAAGATATTTCTAAAATTACAATATACATGTATGCAAATCACATTCGAGTCCCTTTACAATATTTAACTAACATGCGAGGCCCACTGTTTATAAATTGCTTTTTTAATGTACATACGAGTCCCCGCGACGTTGCCAGGGAATTTAGCTACCAAAAGCTTGACCTTGTGTTTTTCTCCATTCGTTTCTAATGTGAACGGGATTTATGAAAGCAGAAAAAAACCGATAAGAAATTTATTTTACAAGTGTCTCGTATCATGTTTCGTTCAAAGCTCTGATGGTTGTTTACATTAATGCACCTATCTTTTTAGTTGGTGTGGTGATTTAGTTTCTATTTAATAAATTAAATAATAGGATTTACATTTTCAAAAACAAACAGCAAAAAAATATATTACAGGAAAAAATATCTTATGTCTACTTGAAATATTCTTAATTTATGGATGACAAAGTCACTCGATCCTTGAATATCACAGATCTAGTACCTAAATCGGATACTGTTTTTGATTTATTTATTTCGAAAATTTAGAAAATACTAAAGAACACGTTGCAACTACATGGAAATCAAAGAGACTTACAAATTCCAGTTTAAACTAGGACACCGAAGGCTTTAGCCGCAAAAACAATCCGAATAAAAAATTAAAACAAAATTCAGATTCAAATTCTAATTCTAATGAACCTCAAAATGTAGAAGAAAGCCATATTTTTCATAACAAAAAATTAATTAAGTGAAACATATAAACTTAATATTGCACATTTTTCTGAGGCCCAAAAGCATCAGTACAATTTCGTGATAGCAAAAAAAAATTCTTATTATCACTTTCGACGTTTCTGAATTTGAACAGAATCTCTTCCGCTATCCGCCATACAAATTAAGGGTTTTGCATAAGAAAACTTTTTTCCAGTTATAATTTTTAGAACTTTTTCCACATTACAATATGTATATTATCACCCCACATGTATGTGAGAAGTTTGGCCAAGATCGCACTAGCCATTCCGATACCCAATGGGCCAAATTCCAGAAAAGGTGCATCACCGTTTAAGCGTCCCTTGAATAATAGTTATTATTATTATTGTTTAGCTGTGACAAAACTAAAAAAAGTTGGATAAAACATGAAAAAAATATTATGTTGAAATATTTTAAACATTTTATAAAAAATAAAATAAAGAGGGGGTAATCCGAACACTAGTAATAATTGTTTAATCAATTGCTCTTCAGATAATTTTTTTTTTAATTAAGCGTATTTCTTTTTTTTATATTTTAATATTCTCTAAAATATGTACCAGGGAATACTAACAAAAAAGTTATTTTATAATCATAATTTACCTATTCTTAATATCATCCTGTATATTTTTGGTTTCAATTTTTTTAATTTAATTAAATTCATTAGATTTATAAACTTTTATCAAGAGTGAAATTTTCTGTAAAATTAAAAGTACATGATGTGCAAACAAAAAACTTATTTTATAATCATAATTTAAATTTAAGAAATATTTCACACATATAATACTTTTTAATCTCTTTCAAACAGTCTATTCACTATTTTCATTTATTTTATAATTTATTTATATTTATAGGTACGATCTTAAATTTACATTTTTATATTCTGTTTCGAATGGTACAAATCCCATTTTAAAATCTTTAGTTTAAGTTACTCAATTTAATTTAAAATCGTAATAAAACTTCAAATTTATTTGGACCTTTCTTTTAAAAATTGCACAATTTCTAGAATAAAATTTAAAAAAAAATGAACAATGATAAAATCTTTTATTACAAATTTAATATTATATTTTTATTTTTTATGTTAATATTTACCATAAAAATATTAACACATTTTTTGAATAATTTTAAAATCAATAATTAATTAATATTTCCTCCAATTGTATTCAAAATGAGAAGTAGACCATTTTTAGGTTTTCTGGATCAAAATGTATTAATAAAGTCAGTTTTATTAACTTTTTACATTTTTGACTATAACTTCTACAATTAATATATTAAAATTATGAAATGATTTACACATTTAGCACTTTTTGATCCCTTTTGGACATACTATTTACTTTTTCATTTGTTTTATACTTTTTGATAAAACGAAATTAAAAAAAATATTTATTTAGGCTGTAATAATTACAATTCAAAAATCTAAATTTAAATTATCTTTCGAATGGGTGAAATGTCATTTTAACATCTTTAATATTTTGAAAGTTATTCAATTTTGTTTAAAATCGTAAAAAAATTTCAAATCTTTTTTGAAGCATTTTTTTAAAAATTATACACTTTATTTAATAACACTTTGAAAAAACTCAATTATAAATTTTTTTTTAAAACAAACTTAAGTTTTTTTTTAATTTTTAGTATTAAAATTTACCTAACAAATGAACATAATAAGATAAAAAATATTTAAAAATTAAAATAAAAGCTAGCGGCGAAATTCGAAAAAAGACAAAATTTGTAGAAAATTTAATTTTTTATAATTTTCATCTACTGTAATTTTTCTTAAAAATGCATCATTTTGGATCAAAATCTAAAAAAATTGCGCTAAAATCCATATATGGTTCTTTCACGCCCTGGCGCGGCGACACTGCGCGGAATAGAAAAAAAGTTAAGACAAAATTTGTAGAAAATTTTATGTTCTATAATTTTCATTTACCGCAATTTTTCAAATGCATAATTTTGGCTCAAAATCTATAAAGTAAAGGTGTAAAAGTCTATATTAGTCTAGTGGAGAAGTGAGTTTTCTACGAAAAATAATTTGAAGGGGGTAAGAAAAATATGAGCGATGGCTCATTCGACGCAGATTGCAATTCTGAGAAATGTGTCATGTCGATTTGTTTCTGCAAATAATAATTTTAATTCTTTAATAAAAAACGAAAAAAAAAGTCATTTTATTTTTTGATAACTCAAAAACTATACAAGATAGCGGGAAAATCCTTAGAGAGGAGGAAATTTCCAAAAAAAACTTCCAACTCCCGGACCTCCAGCTCTAATATTTATAATTTTAATTTGTTTCTGGGTCCCCGCGCGACTGTTTCAAGATGAGTACGCCTCTATAGTGATTACGGCGTCCAAAATAATTGTTTTAAAGTACTAAAACATTGATTCAAAAATTTTTAAAAAATTATGGTATTATTTCAACACTTGAAGAAAGAAAGTCCCGTTGGATAAAAAAATTTTATGGATTTTTCAAAAAGCTAGTCTATTCTTAATTAACTATTTTCTGACTTCATTGAAAACTGGATAATTGTTTAAATAATCAACCCAAATTTTTTTCGCCTCCTGGAGTACTTTCTATGAGTACTCAATAAGATGACGCTATAAAATTATTTAAAATTTGTTTATATTGTTTCTAACGAGTTTTCTAAATCTGAAAAATCGTAAAATTGTTGTTAAAAATTTTTTTCTTATATACTGGTATAGCTGTTTTTATATTAGAAATAAGGATTAAATTCTTATGGGTAAGATTTTTTAACGCAATTTGTTTATAAATTGTTTATAAACAAATATATTTGAAAAAAAAAATTCTTTTTGATTATAATCATTTTTTCATATTTGCATTATTTAAATTATTAGTTACAAAATAGGTTTTTTGTTTAAAAATCATTATTGATGGCTCATAATAAAAATAAAAAAAATAAACAAAATTTGATTGTCACAATAATGTTTTTCTAATCCTACTAAAAATTACAAATCTCTAACAAAGTTGAGAAAAATAAAATTTCGTATTTTATATTGGATTTTCAAAAAAAAATCCGAAAATTTTTTTTCGTCACATTGTTGCATATGGTTGTTTTTGTAACTTTTGGTAATATTAGAAAAAAATATTGTGCCACTCAAATATTGTTTATAACAAATTTTGAAGTAAATAAACAATAAAATTATTAATGAAAAAAAAATTGTATTATAAGCCATCAATAATGATTTTTAAAGACAAATTTAGTTCTTAACTAATTATTTAAATGATGCAAATATGAAAAAAACGATTATAAACAATAAGAAAAATTGTTTTAGAAATTTTTTTTTTTAAATTATCATTGACCCCAAAGTACTGTACGTTTTTTCTGCAGTACACGTGTACAGTGCTGTACAGTACGTATGCAATACTCTGCAGTATTTATGCAGTTCTCTGTAGTACACGTTATATCTGATCTTATTTAGTACAGTTAACATCCAACTCTACATTATTTTTAACCTCTTTGTTCCCTTCGGTATTCGGTTCAAGTGAGTTTTAGTGATTTGCTGATTAAAACACCCTTTCTAAATTTTAATTCTTTTGTGTATTCGCATGGTTTCTATATACTATTGACGACTGTAACATCCATCACAAGTTAATTTTAAATTTTACAAAAAGTAAATATAAGATTAGTTAAAAGCATGCAAATGTGGCCTATTCTATTAGTGTCTATATTTGCTTATTGCTGTTATCTTAAACATAAAACAACAATATTGAAAACAACTGTAAACAAGAAAAGTTTACAAAATAAAAAATGTCCAAAGCACTCATGTTTTGATATTAAATCTGTTTACATTAGTCGGTGATTCTCGCGCGATATTTTTTAACAAGGTCATAAATTAAAAAATAAATACAGATCTAGGTAAGTTAATATTTTTCGATTTTCTCGAGAAGAAAACAAGAACCTAACAAATGATTTAAATAATCAGTAGCCTTTGCCAACTATTAGATTAGTAAATTATATTTTATTTTTGAAGTTAATAAATCAAATCTAAGAGAAAGTTAAAACATTTTTTTTCTTTGCGTGGAAAACTGCAGTAGGTACTATGCAGTACGTATGCAGTGCTCTATTTGTTTATAAACAATTTATTAACAAATAGCATTAAAAAAATATTACCTACAATAATTTAATCCTTATTTCTAATATAAAAATAGCTATGCCATGGTATATGAGAAAAAAAATTTAGCAACAATTTGACTTTCATTTTTCGTTAACTTAACTCGTTATAAATTATATATAAACAAATTTTAAATAATTTTATAGGGTCATACTGTTGAGTATACTGATAGAAAATACTCCAGGAGACAAAAAAAATTTATGTAGCTTTCAATGAAGACAGATGTATGAAAGACAATGGTTAATTAACAATAGGCTAGCTTTTTGAAAATGCATTTAAAAATTTTTTCCAACGGGACTTTCTTTCTTCAGGCGTTGAAATGATACCATATTTTTTTCAAATTTTTAAATCAATATTTAGTGCTTTAAAAATATTATTTTAGATGCGATACTCACTATAGAGGCGGCGTAATCATCCCGAAATGGTCGCGCGGGGACTTATTTTCAGCAACAAATTAAAATTATAAATATTAGACCTAGAGCTCTGGGAGTTAAGTTTTTTTTTGGAAATTTCCCAGCCTTTAAGGATCATTTTTGCAATTCCCGCTATCTTGGATAGCTTTTTTGAGTTATCATCAAAAAATAAAATTGTTTTTTTTTTCGTTTTTTGATAATAACAATTGCAATTTTTATTTGACAAAAAAAATCGACATGACACATATTTCAGAATTGCAGTCCGCGTCGAAAGAACCATCGCTTATATTTTTCTTACAATTCTAACCATTTTTCACAGAAAACTCACTTCTCGACTAGACTATATATATTGTAATGAAATACTCTGTATGAGTTTATTTTTGAAGATTTAATATAATTTTGGAAATGCAAAATAAAATTTTAGTTAAGGCACAAGTAAATAATAGGTAAGAGAGAGACAAAAGCGATTAAATTTTTTTTTTAATAATCAAATAAGGAAAATATTAATTTGGGAAAAGAAACAGATGTAAAAAAAAGATAATAAACAAATAAGATTTTTTGTCAAAAGAAAAAAAATTAAAAATGTCAAATATATAAAAATTATTAGGAGATGTTTTGTAAAATAATAATATGTATGTACATACATGATATTTGAAAATGGAATAAATATATACCAATAAAAGAACCATTTAATTAAAAACAATATATAAATAAAGAAGTTTATCAATAATTAAAGTACCTATAAAGGAATGAATTTCAAGGAATAGGATAACTACATGGAGATACATTACAGAAGCCAGGTGGCAGAGGTACAATAACAACTTTGATATCCTGTAATTTTCATTTTTATTTTAAATATAAAAAATTTACTTTTGATAAATCTAGCAATAATCGCAAACGTTTTTAAATTTGAGATATATATGTAAAACTTTAATGCCATCTTGTTTAGTAATAGCGTCATCACTTATAACAACTGTCACTTCCAGTTTTCCGATTAATACCAAAATCTATACAGGTCGTCTCCTTGCCACCCTAAATATATATATATAAAATTTCATCTAAATCGGTTCAGCCGTTAAACATTATCATGTTCACATACACATAGACATCATGCTAAAAATGGTAGAAATAGATTCAGTTGACTCCAAAACGTAAAGATCCCTTAAAATCTGGGTATGGCCAAAAAATCATGAATGCAATACTTTCCTTCTATACTTTGTTGGGTTCGGAAAGTAAAAAGCATCTAAAAGCCGTTGAAGTTGAAGCTATCAATATTAAAAAAAAAAATACTTCATTATTGCAAAAATAGAGTGGGTTCGAATTAAAACTTTTATTTATAATCAATATAAAGAAAACTAATATTTATGTAACAGCCGTTTTTAATTTTTTTTTTATGGCGAAATTGTTTTTTTAGTGTATAATTATGATATCTTTGAAGAAAAATAACATTAAATATTTTTTCAAAAACTTTGAAAATTGCACGAAATGGTTGCTTTCAAATTTTTTTTTCATACTGCGACTGGTTCAGTTGTCTAGTTTAAAAAATTACATTTTTGACCCAATTAACCGATATATCTTAACCGATATATCCTTATTTTAGGTATTTGTTGAGTTAACTTTTTTGTTTGTTTGTTATGGTTGTAGCAATTTGTACTAATGTTCAGACACTTTATTGTAAAAGAAAAGTTTGTTCGTTATAATGTCTAGATGTGCAGAAAACAAATTTTGATTTTTTTATGTTTTTATTTTGTTTTTGTCGCAACTTGAAAGTTTTTTTTATTATTAGGTGAGAACAAGTGGCTAAATTAATAATTTTTATTTCATAACTTCCAAATGACTAAATATTTTTTAACATTAAGCTAATGCCTTGCTTTAGGCAGCAGTAAAAATACAAGACCTTTTTTTTATCGGATAAATTTATCTTTGTTGCCAAAAAATTTGCCAAATCAGTAATTTTACCAGAAAAACTGACATAGAGAAATCGCGAGATAGAATGTCGAACGATTTTGCCAATGATGTTTTTTTCAAGAATAATTACTGAAGCAAAAATTTTGAGTTTTAAAGAAATTTATCCTTAAAAGAAAAGCTCGAGTGTTTTTTGACAAGATAAATTACCGATAGAATATATTATGAATGCGCAACAACAATATTCATATTGATACAATTAAATTATTTCATTATTATTATGATTTTTAAATTATTTTACTATGGCCCGCCCACACTTCACCCTTGGTGAAGCTGGGCAAACCGTAGGATTGAAATCGTGCAAAAATCTCAAAAAAATTTTTGGCTCCAAATGACTTAAAATATCATGAGACGTGGAAAAAATTGATTTTCCGCGAAAAAACTCTGTTTTTATTCAAAAAAATAAGGCTCTATCAGAAGATGAGCTATTCCGGGTCCGAGGATCCTGGGCCCGCCTACAAAGTCAAACTGCTATTCGAGATATCTTGATAAGGAAAGCACATTTGCCCATACTGATGTCTTTTAAGGTATGTAAGTCAAGACGCGTCGATTGATATCCATATTGCAAGAGTCTCGTTGAAAGAAAATTGAAAAATTTGAAAAAAAAATTGAAAAATTTGAAAAAAAAATTATTGGAAAAATTCCCATTTCTTCGAATCAGACTTTCTTCCGTTGACAGAAACGGGCCGGCCGTAGTCTTGAAAAATCGCGCAGAGATTATTCCTTTTACTGGTTTAATAATTTATTATTTATCTTGCATATTTCAATATCAACAAAACTGAATAATTGAATTGACAGAACTAACAGACGTACCGACGCAGCGTATAGGGATAATAGATGAAGTCTGATTATGAGGAACAGGCATTTTTATCCCTTAAATTGTGAATTTGGAACCTTTTGATTTCATCAATGTTGAAGAATATCGTCCGTCGCCATCAACCAAAACTACACTTTTTTAACACTCTAAGTACCTTTCGCTAACTATGTTAGTTTATCATCAACTCCTGATGATGATAATATAGTTAGCGAAACGTAAGTAGATTGTTACAAAAATGTAGTTTTGGTCAGTGTGACGATATTCTTTATCATTTTTATCGCTGTCAAAATGAGAAAACTGTCATCATTAAATGACACATATTATATAGGAGTTAATTTATAAAAAGAAATACATTGTCGAAAATTTGGTTTTTTAAATTATAATACTACGGGTCGGCAATAACACATTTTTTGAAAAACTTTTTAAAAATAATGTTTACTTAATTAATTCACCGATTTTTCTTCTTAAATGACTCTTGACTTTTTCTTGTGTTTTGTTCTCTTTTTATGAGGAATAAGCATGTGTTTTGTAGGGTGCAAATTTGGAAACACCTTGTATATGAATACAAATTTTATCGACGTTTTTATTTGTAACTTTAGTTCCTTTCTGTACCTTTTTTTGTCAAAATAGATTTTTAATATTAAATTTTTAGGATCCTTTATTTTCTTGGAGGTGAACTTTGCAATTCAAGTGAACAGGAAAAGTTCTTTACGCATTTATTGCAACTATGATTTTTCTAATTTCATATTTTTTAAAAATTATGGCAAATTTTTAAAAACTCAAATATCTTGATGCTACATGTCACTATACTCATTTTTTTAATTCGTAAAACAAAAAACAAAAAAAAAATCGGTTGTGTCGCCCTAAAACATTCCCGACGAATATCCAGAGACTCAAAACTTTTTCAGATAAATTAATGTTAAAGTTTCAAACTATGACACTTCTTCACTGGTTCTTCCGACGATTAACCGAAATTGGTTAAGTCCGTGAAGTACTTTTTCAGATATTTAATGTTAAAGTTTCAAATTTTGACATTTTTTTAATTTTGACAGGTGACAGTTGGAGAAATAATTTTGACTGTTCTGAATAAAGTTTTTCAAGAGCTTTCAAATAACATACTGGAAGTCAAGTTTCGTGTATCATTTTTTGACAGTGGCACTTACGTTTGACAGATGTCGTACAAAAACTAATGGGTTTTTCCGATGGATAATCAAAACCTGTATATCAAATTTCAGCTTAATTGGATTAAGCGTATGATTTCTATCATGGAAGAATACACACGGACAGACAGACAGACAGACATACTTTCAAAATGGTCTTAATCACCTCAGGGGACCTCAAAATGACATCTTTACCTTCAAAATTGTGTTTAGCTCGTTTTTAAGACTTTCCCGTCTCGTATGGTGGGTCGGGAAAGTAAAAAATAAAAGCAAGCGGTGGTATTTATAAGTAATACCTTCAATTGACATAAGCGTGGTCAAAGTAAGGTTTAAATTTTTGTGAGATTCCCCATTTTAATATTAATAATTGATGCAGAAAAAGTATATTAAATAATGGCCATAAAAAATACTTATTTTAAGTTCTTAGAAATATTATCGATAACTGGTGGCTACTATGATTAAAAACTAATTTAGATCAATCTTAACAAAATCGTTTCGTTCAGTTAATATAAATATTATAAATTTGTACAGCATCAAACGATTTAAAAGTGATGTTTTTATTCTGTTATCAGTTAACAAACACATTAACACCGTTGCCATGTTTAAGGGCCTCGGAATTAATAATGAACTTGTAAATTGAACGCATATACGAGGGCCTCGCATTTCTAACAACGAATATATACAAAACGATTGAAGCGACAACTTGTTAAAAATAGAATGAACTAAAAACCGTATAAGAGGTGGTATGCAGATTCACTTATGAGCCCAACAAAAAATCGGAGATAAATATTTTGGGGGGTCAGAGGAACAAAAATAAGCTTATATACAAGCATTTGACATGCGAGGCCCGGTTTCGGGCCTCGCATGTCCAAGACGGGCCTCTTTTAGTATGTTGCACATGCAATAAATGGCCTCGTAAGTGACAACGACATATATATATATATATATATATATATATATATATATATATATATATAAGAAAGAACTCTGTGTCTAGTGAGGTTGTGGTCAACGACAATCACAAAAGAAAACTCTTCGTTAAAAAGTCAAGCTTTCGCTAATATTTATTAGCATTATCAAGACATCTAAAAGTGTACAAAAAAATTTAGAAAAAATACAAAATATTATTAGACACACTTACTAGCATGAGGATGTGTGGTACTGTGTTACATACTTCTTTAAAACAGACATAAGACATTAAAAAGACGGCACAACAAAGTCATAAAAACATAATAAAAATGCGTAATGCATTGTGCACACATAGAGGTGATACAAGTTACAAAATAAAAATTTTTTACAATTTAAAAAACATCTTAGAAAGAAATTTGTGTTAAGTGTGCAAGGGGATGACACACACAAGCGATAAGCTTGACGGCTGACAATCATGACAAGTGACTGATGACAAAGAACCAACATCAGACTCAGACGTGTAAGCACAAACGCCACCGAATTATATGAGAGTACCGGAGGATGTATTCAAAAATCGAAAAAGAAGAAGAGTGTGAAATAGAAGACAGTGTCATTAGAGCGGGAAAATTTGAAAATTTTGAAAAGGATTAAGGACGTGACACAGGAAAGTGAAAAATTGCCATGAGGCAAAATACAAATGGAGCAGAAAAGTCAAAAACAATCTACACCATACGACGTGGTATTGGCCAAGTAAATGTGGGTCAAGTTTGTTAATGACAGAAGTATTAAAAATCAGACAGTTGGGAGTTAAACTCTGCGACATTGTTATTCTTAATTAATGCAAAAACAAAGTTGTATATGACACTAAGGTTGCTAATGTCAGTTCGTTTGTTCATAGAGTTTTCCTTCCTCATGATGTGAAACATCTCTAAGAATTGTCTCTTATAGGGGTTGCGTTCCGATGTTATAACTCTCGTTTGATCAAAGGCTATAACATGGTCTAGTGAGAGAGAGTGTTCTGCTAAAGCGCAAGATCTTTTTGACTTGTTGATATCACTCCTATGAGAGACAATACGACCAGAGAGGTTTCTACTCGTTTGTCCAATGTACTTTAAATCGCAAGCCTGACACGGTATGCAATAGATTACGTTCGACCTCTGCATCGCATCCACAGGATGTTTGACTTTAGAATGAAGAGAAGATAAGGATTTAATGTGTTTACAGGCATTGCAGGATTTAATGTGTTTACAGGCATTGCCTGTAAACACATTAATTCCTTATCTTCTCTTCATTCTAAAGTCAAACATCCTGTGGATGCGATGCAGAGGTCGAACGTAATCTATTGCATACCGTGTCAGGCTTGCGATTTAAAGTACATTGGACAAACGAGTAGAAACCTCTCTGGTCGTATTGTCTCTCATAGGAGTGATATCAACAAGTCAAAAAGATCTTGCGCTTTAGCAGAACACTCTCTCTCACTAGACCATGTTATAGCCTTTGATCAAACGAGAGTTATAACATCGGAACGCAACCCCTATAAGAGACAATTCTTAGAGATGTTTCACATCATGAGGGAGGAAAACTCTATGAACAAACGAACTGACATTAGCAACCTTAGTGTCATATACAACTTTGTTTTTGCATTAATTAAGAATAACAATGTCGCAGAGTTTAACTCCCAACTGTCTGATTTTTAATACTTCTGTCATTAACAAACTTGACCCACATTTACTTGGCCAATACCACGTCGTATGGTGTAGATTGTTTTTGACTTTTCTGCTCCATTTGTATTTTGCCTCATGGCAATTTTTCACTTTCCTGTGTCACGTCCTTAATCCTTTTCATAATTTTCAAATTTTCCCGCTCTAATGACACTGTCTTCTATTTCACACTCTTCTTCTTTTTCGATTTTTGAATACATCCTCCGGTACTCTCATATAATTCGGTGGCGTTTGTGCTTACACGTCTGAGTCTGATTTTGGTTCTTTGTCATCAGTCACTTGTCATGATTGTCAGCCGTCAAGCTTATCGCTTGTGTGTGTCATCCCCTTGCACACTTAACACAAATTTCTTTCTAAGATGTTTTTTAAATTGTAAAAAATTTTTATTTTGTAACTTGTATCACCTCTATGTGTGCACAATGCATTACGCATTTTTATTATGTTTTTATGACTTTGTTGTGCCGTCTTTTTAATGTCTTATGTCTGTTTTAAAGAAGTATGTAACACAGTACCACACATCCTCATGCTAGTAAGTGTGTCTAATAATATTTTGTATTTTTTCTAAATTTTTTTGTACACTTTTAGATGTCTTGATAATGCTAATAAATATTAGCGAAAGCTTGACTTTTTAACGAAGAGTTTTCTTTTGTGATTGTCGTTGACCACAACCTCACTAGACACAGAGTTCTTTCTTAACTAGTTCATGGTCAAGAACTACCCTCGCTTATATATATATATATATATATATATATATATATTTTCCACTGATAAATTAATTTTTACATACTTGAAAATACGAATCGGCCTTTTCTTTCATCATTTGCATTTGTATTTAAATACAGTTTTAAAAGCATTTTTAACAACACTGGGCATCAGCTTGTAAAGTCTATTTAATTTTAATCCGCATCAAAATACCAAGAGCGTATTTTGGAATTTATTCTCCAGTACTTTTTCATATCAAGCGAATACCAAACCTTCATATTTTCACCTTTACAATAATCGATAATATTATTACAGTAGCGTCTATAATAATGGAGTAAAAATAAAAATTTTCCATCCCTCTCGATTCCACCTTAATTAATTATATTGATTGTACTCAAATAATTTTTTTATTAAAATATATCATAATGTTTTGGGATTTTCTGTATGTTATTTTTAGCTTTTGTTATTTAGTGTGCATAATTAACAAAACCTATTCCTTTAAGTAAAATGTCTCAAAAGAGTAATAACCCAAATAAGTATCCTATACTTTTCAAAATTTAATAATGGAATAAGTGAATATACTCATATCTTATTCAAATCATCTGCGACATTTTCCATTCTGTTTTAGCTCTAAGTCATTTTGGTGCATTATTTATAACCAGAAAAGCTTCACTTTATGACCAATTACACAGCAGTTTATGACGAAAACCACCTCGATTTTAGTTCCCTCTAACACATATTTTCATTTAAAGAAGTCTATAAACTAGAGCATTTAGGAGCCATTGAGCAGTCAACAGTGCTTTATGTAATGCATTTTAAATTTTCAGTTTATATTTTAAGGTTATTTTGCGTAAAACATAAGAGATAATAGACTAGGAAAGAGATCTGATGAATAATGAATCTATTTGTATTCATATGTATTAATTTGTAAAAATGATACAGTTTTTATCATAAATATCATTGAGTTTTCTAAGAATATTTAAGATATATTGGTACATCCGGTTGTCCTTAACTTAGTTCGTAGTTGTTGAAGATATTAACAGTATGTACTGCTACGAAGTCACGCGAGAACAGTTTAGCTCTCAAAGAGCTAACGAAAAATTTATAGTAGTTCGGATTATAACTAAAAGAAAATGATTCAGAAAATTGTAGATTTGAAAATATATATTGGCAATAAAATAGTGGAAACCTAGAAATAAATCCGAATAGAAATAATAGAAAGAATAACAGAAGTAGAAAAATTACAAAATGAGAAAATTTATATAAAAAGAATCAAAGGGGAACTTAAAAAAGGAGTTTAAGGTATCACGAATAGAAGCAAAACATTAGATTATAAATGGCTGAATACAAACACAAACCATAAAAAAATCCGAAGAAAGTAGCAAAAAAACAATTGCGGGTAAAAAAAAACAAGAAAGAAATAGAAAATATTAACCTTTGTCGCTTCTAAAGGTGTATCCCTTCTGGTCGTGAAAGCTGAATTAATGGTTATAGGAAAATGAAACAGTAATATATAAAGATTAAATAATACTTTTTGTGAGACCAAGTGATCAACACCATAAAATATTAGTTATACGGAAGTGAACAATGCAAAAATGGATGAATATACAAAAGAAACGACGGATAAAATGTTGATGCAAAAATTCAAAAAAATCATTAGAGTTTAATCACAATATAAATAATGCTGTAAGGAAAAAAATTGAGGATGAGAAAAGGTACAAAAAGAGAATTGTAAAATTTAAGAACTAAGATAAAGTCAAATAGATGGATTCGATTAAGAGAAATAAACCAGATAAAGTAATAAAGTAATTTTAATTTAAAAAATGAAGGTTATGCAGTAGAAGAGAAATGGTAGTACAAAAATATAATAGTATATTATTTAACAAGTAGCTGTTATCTATACAAATTGCAACATGAGCCGAAACTGCTATAATCATCTGAGTGGTAATAGCCATTAAACGCGACTTCACCGGTTTAAAAATTATTTGTAGTTGAACATTATGAAAAACAAAGTGTTACATCTAAAGAAAATTAGAAGCATTATGTATTTAACAACTCGTTGTTCTACAAATCCTGATAGCATTAGTATCAAAAAATAATTTTTAACGCTTAAAATTTAAGCGTCGTTTTTTTTAAATCTCAATATTATGGATTTAAATTAAAAAAAAAGATGTTAATACGTTAGAGAAGAAAATACAAAAAGTTTTAAATAATATAATAAAGAAAAAAAAGAAGATAATTAATATACAATTAAGACTATAGATTTAAAAAAGTTTTTATACTGGTCATATTAGATGGTACAAAACATTAGATAATGAACCCTGTGGTAGTTTTGCTGAGGCACGCTTTATCGTGTATTCACCAAGTAAGTGTTTGCTAGAGAGCCTGTTAACCCAAAGATCGTATTTAGGTTCGATGTCATTGTTAAGAAGATAAGCGTAGGCCAATCACGTAAGGCCCAGACGTAACCATGTTAAACTAAAGGAAATTCACCAAGGCACAAAACAAAAGTTATTTGGAAAAGGTATTCATTTCCGATTATTCAGTCGTATAAAATGAAAATGGACATATTCGTTTGTAAAAGTATCAAGTTTTACCATTTTACCTAATGCATAAATAATGAAAATTGATAGGGAAAAATAAGTAAATATGCGTTTTTCCAGTATATGTATTTATTTTATAATACATAATATATTATTCGTCTAATGTTTCTTCTTCTTCATTGGTGTTTTCTTGATCTACATGAATTATAAATGGATCAACGTTAACTGCATCCGAAGCTTTTTCAATCTCCCACGTATCCGTAATAACTTTTTCGGTATGACGGACATATGAACTCCACTGTTCTTCTGTAATAGAATTAATTGCTTGGACCCACACATTTATAACGTTATATTGGTAGTGGTAGGGCTGTAATCTTAAAAATTTATGTCCATTTTCTTCGGCGTATAGTCTTCGGTGAATTGGATGTCTGAATTTACAGGCGATTTTTTCAACCTGTACAGGCTCCTCCTAGAAACTTTGAGCGCCGTCGCTGCCACTTCAATACAACTTGTTCCCTATTGTTGACAGAAGTCTGTATGAGCCTGGAAAAAGCCTAACACATTTAAAATTAATTCGTTCGACTTATCGTTAAAGCGTTTAACCAGATTTAATTTTACTTTTGCAGATAATAAATAAATCGTTGAAATGTCAAACTTCTGACAGTAGTATTAATGTGACATTAGTTCGTGCTTAATAAAGTCGGAAATCTCAGACTTTCGATTGGTTCACACTGGGTTTAACAATACTTAAATATTTTTCAGCCATTACAAAACCAGTATTTTCCTTTTATTTTGCGTGTTGTGCTACTCTAAATCCAGTTTTAAGTTACGACATTAATTTTGTCCAGCGTTTTTCATTTCATCATGTTTGGTTGAGATAAACAAAGAGATATTTGTGCCTTGGTGAATTTCTTTGAGTATAGTAACACTTGATCTGGTTTGACTGATTTTTTCATTTCACTCAGTTTAGACGAGATGTTTTCCACCTATTTTCGCGCACACTATTCACTATTGTTTTGATTGAGAATTTGTCATCGTTGTATACAAGCAAATGAGTTCGCTCAGTTCGCTTCTTCATTACCACGTATCATATGTGATGATAGTTTGTTTAACCATCCTCTGCCGTTACGTCATAATCGGTGACGTAGTCTGCTGTTTTACGTTTGTCATATATTATTTGAATGTTATTTTATACATAACCTCAAAATTAAAATATAACTAATGACATATGTTAAGGATTGCTTTCAAAGACACATGTTAAGGTATGTTTGTATGAATAAATTAAAAATGACAAAAATTGTATTTTGCTTTATCCGTTGCGTACCTTTTTACATAATTTAGCAATTTTTTTCCTTGAAATCTCCTTTTTTAACTGGCGAATTATATAATATATTGTAATGTTATAAAATTGTACTTAATCAGATGACAATACACTATCCAATACTAGACTTTAATATCCCACTTTGGGCATCAGAGAATACTATTTTTTTTTTATTTTAGATCGTTTAAATTGTTAAAGTATAAAAGAAAATATTCCTTTATTGAAATTTCTATAATTTAATGAAATTTAATTTCTGGATCATTTACCTTACCAAAATCTCATGTTGGGTCCACGGTGTATGCCAGAACACTAATTATATGGAATTTCGGAACACTACCAATAAATAAAATATACCTTGTACAACAAACTGTTTATTAACCAGAACAAAAATATATCTTTCTTTATATATGTATGTCGTAACGGCAGAGGATGGTTAAACAAACTATCCACGTAAGTATAGTTTGTTCAGTGACCCCTGACCCCTACGTCATCACTATCGCTTGTCTTATAAAAAGTCAAGTCAAGTGAGAAATGTTCTTCAGAGAGTAATGTTGAAGATATACGCAGAGAAATAAATGTGAAACCTAGATTGCCAAATTTTGTATTAACTTAGAGGATATTGTCTTTTGCATTATATTATTTTGCAATTTTTCTCATTTGTTCGTAACAACTTTTAAGTTGCTGACCTGTTCTAAGGCCAGATGTTTGTTAGGACTCCCAAGCTTCTCTCAACACTCATTTTTAGGGATGTATATACCCTGCGCTGTATGATGTGCGTGTTTTATGCCTTATGGATGGGTAAAATCTTATGAGTTCGCGTAAAAGCAGTGTATCTGTATCTATAAGGGTGATATATCATTGGTGTCACGTATATATTAAAATGATTTGTTCTTATGCATAATTTTGGTGCTGTTTTATGTATGGTATGATTCTTATATGATTATCATATATGCTGCGCTAGATACGGCATCATGTAGTATTTTATTGGTAGAAGAGGGATATAATGTTGACAGCGTACTCTGAGTTAGGTACTGATTTGTCATTGGTCAAACTACGTCGATACTCATTTCTCATTGGTCAAACTATGTCGAAATTTGAAAACGAGCAATCAGTGACCGAGTATTCTAGACCAACCCGGACCTACCAAACAAGTAACCTACATCCGCATCTATTTTATTTGGTTTTGACAAAATAATGAAAAGTGGATGTAAAAAAATTATTTTTTGACTGATTAATTATTATTGACCGGAGATTTTTATAAAAAAAATAAAAAAAAATGTTTCAAAAAAGGGTTGGAAAGTAATAAAGAAAAGTATAAATTTAACAGAATTTTGAGAGAAGAATATAAAGTTTTATAAAATGGATGTATACCAGTTAAAAGGATAAAAAAATATATATACCATGGTTAAAAGAGATATTTGATTTTGGAAGTGGACTCGATAGAATTGAAAAAGGAAGATTAATGAAAGGTGATTTATGGAATATAATATTATTATTTTATTTATCAAAATTTAAGGAGTTATAATAAGATAAGTTTTTTTTATGTATTTGACTAAACAGAAAATTAAGAGATCTGCGGGATTTCTTTATTGGTCAAAATTCTTCCAAAATATTTTCTCTCATTAAAAATGAATTTGTTATAATGTTTTGTCATTAAAGGAGTGCGAAAGGTATTTAATTTTATTTATTATTTGGATACATTTTATTTTTGGATTGAACTCACCCTGAGAAAATAGTAAAATAATAAATAAGTTCGTTTGTTTAAAATATAAAGAACATACCAATTTAATATATACAACTTAAATTAACTATATAGAAATTCAGTTAATTTGAAATTTATGTGAATAGAAAAACTATCTATATATAATGCAAGTGAATATTAATTAGAATAACTAATAGTACAGGAGACCAAGCGGGAATTTACTGAAGCTTGGCAGATTAATATATGGGGGGATACCTTGCACCCTGTTGAGCACCTTTATCTGATATGAGCTCTTAATATAGATCCGCCCGTCTAGGATAAAGGATCATAATAGTAAAAAAGTTGATCATTAGAAATTCTCGATCGCGTCAGATTATAGTAGAGTGATTTAATTACATCCTAAAAGGTGTACATTCCAATAATCTGACGATTTCAGTGTGACGTAAGGAAGTGGGGCAGATACAAATTAAAAAAAAAAAATGTCATCTTGAAATGCTCGAGGGCGGTTAATTTTATTTTTATTTTCAAGGAAATAATCTAAGAATCACGAAAATAATATAATCTGCCGATATCCTCTAGCCGGAGTACTTCAAATCATCAATAATGTGTAGTGTGTGCAGCTGCTGAGGAATATGTATTTCCCACGCTATTAATGTCTGGCACTTTCTAGTATGTCTTTATGACTATTTTTTTACATTTTGAATGAAAAGGCACACATCATATATTTTTTTTCTTTTTAGCATCTAATCTTTGTAATCCAATAGGCTCCCGTAGCGCTCTAGTAAATCCCCATTTTGACTCTTGGCTCACGTATTTCAAAACGACGATTTTTTTCTGCATTTTTCAAAAATCACCGAGAGTTTGCGTTACATTTAAATCATCAGAATATTAAATGAGAACTTTCTTTGCATACATTTGTCACCACCTTAAAATATCTGACTTGCTTGATAAAATTTTTTTTTCTTCTATTTTCAACCCTTCCGTACAGCCACCCCCATTATGCAAACCATCAGATTAAGCAACCTCTATTATGAAAGATACGTTGGCCATACATAATATCAATGTCTGACGCGCTCGGATATTTTCATGTAACGGTTTTTTTTTATATTTTTGAATTTCTATAGACCCACCGATGAACGGGTATACATTATGTAACATTTTTTCCTATCATCTAAGCTTCGAAATCTTATAGTTCTTCACGACGCTCGAGTAAATCCCCATTTAGCATCGTGGCCTCTCCTACTATAAGTTGCATCTACATTTTGTACCGGGCTTGGGCAGCCAATCATATGTTTTGACTTATAAATAAACCATATAAAATTGTTGCTCGAAGTGCCGATAGATGTCAAAACCAAGTTAATGTTAATAATTTTAGTTTTCAAATTATGAAACTTTAATTTTTAATACTACAACTAATTTAAAAACAAAAAAAATCACTGTTATTCCATAATTTTTTCAATTCTGTGGGCAGTCCTATATCTGCAAACTTTTTAACGGTTAATAATTATTTAAAATCAAATATTTTGCTATCTTTGGTGTTTGCAAAAATATCTGCTTAAAAGTAATATCGTTTAATAAGTGAATATTGAATTATAATGTTTATTATAATAAAATATTGAAAATATTTTTCGCAGTGCGCTACCCTTAAATAAAAAATAAAAAGTCTCAGATTAAGGTTAGCTATTCTACATAAAACGAAGAGTGCTTTGGTCGTTTTCTGGATGCGAGTGAGCCCCGCTCCCAGATAACTGTCCCATAAAGTTCGTAGTAATGAGTTCTTCGTTCACAGGTGTTCGTGTGCTCTTGTATTTTAGTTTTCCCAGCATTAGAGGGTTTGGTGTTTTCGGTAATTGCCTAGTTACCATGTACGTTTATTGGTTGTTCTTGAAGCTAAATTGGTATTTTCTTGTTATGTATGAATGGTCAATGGAAAGCATGTTCAAGAGAATTAAGATAAATTATTTGCAACAAGGGGATCACAGAAAATATTTATTTTAACACAAATAATTAATTCATTTTTTTGAAAGTAAATTCAAAATTTTATCTTCTGAGGGCAAAACTATAGAACAATCTGAATATTAATAAAAAGACAAATAATCTGTAAACATCTATAGACTTATTACACAGTTAATAGTTGGAACTTCCATCCATGCTTTTTTTTTGTTTCGACCGAATAGTGAAAAATGATTGTTAAAAAACTAGTACTAGTGATGGCTTCTTTTATATTCTGATAGTGTTCGAATATTTTGATAATTATCTGTTCACGAATTAATTTTTTATCAAAGTTGAAAATAGATGAAGCTCTGGATGGATGATTTGTACTTTAGTTTTTTTATTTCGATGTAAGTCAAAACTAAGTGTGTATCGTTTTTTTTTGGCTGGACAGTTCTTGTACAGTCGCTTGGACTTATAATTTTTATATGATAACACCTTTTATCCCATACCTTTTTTAACAACAAAATAAATTTCCGGATTTCTTGAACTAGTAAATTATATTTAGTCCGTCCAGTAAAACTACCTTCATTATTAATTTCGTCAATAAAATGTTATATGCAAGCTAAAGACTCTTTTTCTCGGGACTTCACTAGCTCATGAGCAGTGACATACAAATATTTTTGTTCAAAGCCTTCCGGGTAATTTTCATCGCAATTAAATTTATTCTACATATATATTAATTATATACTACAGTGTATATGGTATAAGTAGCGGGAAAGTAAAAATAGGTCAAAGATTAATATTAGTTCGTGGGTTTTTAATGACGCTGAATCGATTACCATTGTCCGTTTGTCACTATCTCTCACCGTTCTAAACTTAAATCAGGCTAACGGACGGACGGCCAAAACCGTTTTATTGGAATTTTTTTTTTCGTAAACTCTAAAATATTTCCTGCACTTTGTTTACTGGTGCGATTCCACAAAACTTTTTCCCCTGTTTTATAATAATCTAAGATTTAACAAAGTGCTTTTAGGAACAAAGATGAATCGTCAACATTATTCTTTACAAAAGTGCGAAAATTTTCTAAATGCACTCCTTTTACTCCTTTTGTATAATATGCCGTTAAATTTTTATCTTCTTGACAAAGATATTCTGTGGTTTCTTTTTCAAAAACAGCGACAATTTTAATTAACTACTAATTCGCAAAGTTTTATAAAATGACACAATACAGTTTGACATAACGAGCATGTAAATCTTTCGGCTGTATAAAGTAAATTTGTCGTTCGAAGAAAAAACGTCGTAAGTTCTGAAAATTATGACAGCTGATTTTCTATGATGTGGTGTCATGTTTATCAAGAATATTAACTGCTTTTATGCTAAGCATGGAAGACATGTCTTATAGAAATAGGGCACACTTAAGTGTTCGCTGGTATCTAAATATGATTATTCGAGAGGATTGCTCGATCATCGACTGCCACAAAAAGCAAAGCCCTGTTGTCATATTGCTTACTGGAGACATTACGTTATATATACATTTGAGTCAGAAAATAATAACTTCGGTTTTTTTTTATTAAAAAATAATTTTTATGTGTGCAGACAACGCGTTAAAATATTTTTAATAAGGTATACATTGATCTGCCAATAGGCTAATTCGACATTTTTTTTAAACTGAAATCGAGAGATTTTGTTATTTAAAAACGATCAAACAAAATTTGAGCGCAAAATGTTGATATTTACGTCCGCTGTAAGTATTTTAAAATCAAGGATCGGGGAGAGGCTTGAAAATGTACCTGTGCGAGAGATTAGACCGTGTGACGTCAGCAGTCATGAAAGGTTCGTCCCTGGTCCGCTGCTGCGCTATATTCATGTTAATCAAATACAACGAAAATTTTCAATTTACCAAATTCTCGGAAACCGGATCTGATATTTTAATTTTGAAAAAACTAATTAATTCGTCTTTTTCCCATTTAACCAACATTAATAACGGTTTACCAATTCCTAATAGTGTTTAATGGGACGTATTCATTTTATTTTTGGCCTCGATTTTTTTTTTAAATCCTTCTAGTATATCCTTATATTGTCCCCGTGAGACACAATACGGCATCAAATTCCTTCAGGAATGGCCAAAATTAGAGTAAATGTATGACGAATCATGTGGAAATCTATTACCTTCCTCTCTATCGGAACCCCGCTGAAGGCGAGAATTTTAAATGCATAAATATCAATTCTGGCCACGTCTTAATGTTATAATTTATTTTATAAGAATTAACAAATTAGCAAAACCATAAACTGTTTATCAGTCATACTTCTTCTTTTCGCTTGTACAACGTTGCCAGTAGCTAAATTTAAAAACGATTCCTATTTTATTATAACACAGACAATATTGTTTATAATAATCCTAGATTTTAGTAACATTACAAAGTGACTAGATTCTTTTTATAATAAACTACAAGTTCGAAAAATGTAGTTATTCAAAGTATTATATTTTGTTATATCTGAAGAAATGTAATATAACATTAGACGTGGCAACATCGGAATGTATTTAAAATTCTCGCCTTCAGCGGGGTTCCAAGAGAGCGGAAGGTACGGAGTTTTCAGGCGATTCGTCATACAGGGAATTCGTTTTAAATTCGATCGAATTCCTCCCATTCCTGAAGGAATATGACGGTTTATTATGTCGCATGGGAACAGTTTAAGGGTATATTTGAAGAATTAAAAAAAAAATAGAGGTCAAAAATGAAATGAATACCTCCCATTAAATTTGCGCCACCCTGTATATATATAACGTTATTATAAAATGAACTTGTTGAAGTTTTATTTTTAAATAAACAATGTATTTAACAATATTTACTTAATCAGGAAGCATACATCAGACGTTTTTAAATCATTAAAAAAATAACATAAAATCGGTTTCCCGACGAGTATCCAGAGACGAATACTTTTTCAGCTATTTATTGTTAAAGTTTCAAACTTTGAAATTTTTTATTTTTGACAGGTGACAGTTGGAGAAATAATTTTGACTGTTCTAAATAGGGATTTTTCAAGCACTTTCAAATGACATAATACAAGACAAATTCCGTGACACATTACTTCTGTCATTTTTTGACAGACATACTTCTGTTTGACAGATGTCGGACTGAAACTAACTGGACAGCGATTAACCGAAACTCATTTTATCGAAATTGGTTCAAATCCATGAAGTACTTTTTCAGATATTTAATGTTAAGTTTTCACAATTTGACATTTTTTATTTTTGAGTGGTGACAGTTGGAGAAATAATTTTGACTGTTCTGAATAGTTTCACAATGGCTTTCCAATGACATATTCCAACAAAAATTCCGTGACATATTGCTTCTGTCATTTTTGATAGTAACACTTTCATTTGACAGATTTCCTACAAAATGGGTTCTTCCGACGGATAACCCAAACCCATGTACCAAATTTCAGCTCAATCGGATCAAACGTGTGGACTCTATCGTAGAAAAATACAGACAGATACACAGAGAGACAGACAGACAGACTTCCATCTGGAAATGGTCTTAATCATCTCACTGGACCTCAAAATGGATATTTTTTTCGAAAAATTTTATTATATCGTTCACAATACTTTTCCTTTCGGAGTTGGGTCGGGAAAGTAAAAAACGAATCCAAAATCAAACCTTTTAAATCTGAAAATTTAAATACAGTAGCATCAGAATTATAATTAAAAAATGAATAGCTTTGTTGCATTCTCGTACTGTTTTGATCCCCAAGATTTTAATTTATAATTTAAATAATAATACACTTTAATAACATTAAAAATCATCAAAAATAATTTATACATCCCTCATATACAGTTTTTTTATTCATTCATATAAAAACATTTACAAAACACAAACTAAATAAATACAAGTACATTGAAACCATAAGTAATGTAATAAAGTATAACTTTACTCGGTCTGATTTTGTTGTTAAACACGCCGAAATATTTTCCATCTTCGTTCTTCGCAATAATATTAAATATCCATGAATTTTGTAGCTTGCGTATGATACAGAGGCAGTTTTGGATTTAGAGTGACATTAAAATTCCCTATTTACGACTCAACGAAATGCGACTATCAAACATGGTTTTAGTTTAAAAGGTAAACAGGTTATTTTACGATATATGAGAAAATTCAAAGTTATAAATTTTAAAATAATGCTTGAACATTCGGTGCATTTTATGAGTGAAAAAATATGTATTTGAAAATACACAATAATTTTACAATTAATATGTAATAATGTTTTATAGCATAGTATGCTTTTAAAATAACATAAAAAATGTTTTTTTTAATGTAATATTTAAAAAAATGCAAATCATAGATAATACAGTACTTTTACGCTATTTAAATATGCTTCGTTTTAGTTTAAATAATTTTTAAAATAAACTGGCACTTGTTTTTACAACTTCAAAAAATGGCGCTATCAATCATCAGTAACATTTACTTAGTGAACTTATACTGAATTAGGGGAATTAACTGCCACCGCAGCATGTCTCGAATGATATACTGCTTCTAAATAATAATAATCCCACGTGAATAAAATATTAATTAAGGCTACATTGAGAAGGAAAAAAAAGTATCAATACTGTCATGATATAAGGTTCTTATTTGTATCTGAAAAATTAAAGTTCTTCGTGACCCTTCTAATACGAAAATAATTAGGATACCGAACAGAGGAAAAACAATAAAAGATGAAATTGCCTGCTAGAGATAAAAAGCGCTGGAAAAAATAGTAACGAGAAAAGGTCCTGATCTCGACAGCATTCCTTCGCCAAAAGGCAAAGGGAAAAAAAAAGAATATGAAGTGTTTTTTAAAAATACCTATATATTGTTATGAAATTTTTCTAAATAAGTAGAAGTTAACGAAAAAATAATTAAAAACAAAAAATCAAGGACGTTTTAAAAAACATTGAGTATATACAGTGCGTTTCATCGGTAAACGTACATGCATAACATGAGGTACTTCTTTTCTAGATGATTTCAAAAATCTCTATACAGGGTGTTTCATAGGTAAACCGACATACGTTAACTGCAAATTGAGGGCACTTAGGTGATTCCAAAAAACTAATATTTGATGGTTCTAACCCGCCTCATAAGTGAGGTACAGGGTGTTTTGTCAAAATTGCTTATTTCTTCTAACCCTCGTTTCTTCGGAACATCCCTGTATATTTATTTAATATTTTGCTTTTATTTTTATGTGATTGCACTCAGTAGGATTGGATCATCTTTAGATATTGTATTTAACTTAATACAGGTTAATCGATTAATGTGTTAACCAATATTAAAATCTAGGTCCGTATTCGCAAAAAGTTAATAAATTTAGTACCTTGGGATTTAACACGATGTATATACGAATATTCAAATTTGGTTAGGGTATCTAAAAACCGTTTGAAATTTTTAATAAAAGTATACACTTTTCAGCGTCCCGCATGTTATTCTACTACTAATATATTTGAGCAATAATCTAATTTTACAATGAAAATAGAATATTAATTTTACAAAATTTGACTTGGAATTTGAGAAAGTTTTTTTTTGGCAAAATAAGTTTTACAATAATTTAAATGAATATATATCAAAACATTACATAATTATAGGTTACATACGTCTGATAATAAAAAAGGTGACAAATAAAATTGTTAATACCTGTATAAATCTGCAATGTTCACTCATTAGCACAGAACAGTTTTTCAAAAGAAAATAATTATATCTGGACTGAGACCACTCAATCTGACAACTAAAGCGAAAATAATGCTTCTTCGTGTAAAATCCCTGTCCGTTATAGCAAGCGGAAATACGTTACAGTCATGTGATTAGGGACGGAAATTTTAATATTTGAAATCGCGCAGCTCCTAATAAAATAAAGAATTAAATTTGGTGAATTAATGAAGTAATTGAATTTACAAAATATCTTTTAAATCAGGATAAATTTGATAAATTTAAGAAAATAATTTAGTATAATTATACAATAGGTATAATTATGTTAACCATACAAAGCCTTAAGGAACTTTACCTAGGGGTTTAGAAATTTATACTCATATAGAAAATATAAAATACGTATTTTTTTGAAACTAAATCAAATACGCAACTTGTAAAATATTTCCTATTGTGTATTTAATAGGATGGCGCACAAAATATTTTAAATAAATGAATAGACATAATAATTAAAATTGTAAAACATGATACTAATTAAAATCTAACGAAGTAAAATAAAATTTTAATACAGAATATTTAAAAAAACAATACCACAATATTTTATCTATAGGTGTAGCGGGCTACATGTTTTAGAAAACTAATGGCCATCAACAGGCAAAAAAGATGTATCGCTAGTACACCATATTAAATATTATTTTCAAAATTAATGTGAAAATTATAAAAAATCCCCTACCCTTTAGTTTGGAATTTTTATAATTTAACTTTAATTCTACAAATAATTTAAAAATGTTAAATCTTATTCTCCAATGATTGCTGTTTGAAACTTATATTATTTGGAATTACAAATTTTAATACCATTATCTTTAAACTTTACTCGTTATTTTGTAGTTGCGATACATGTATTTTGCCAGATGATGTTTATTGTTTGGCCGAAACATGTAGCTCGCTGTTTTGGATTTTGGTTTTACAACTATAGATAAAATGTTGTGGTATGACTTAGAGTTTTTTTATCATTCGTTATAAAATAATAAATATTTTGTCAGTAGATAGAACGACCTTTAACTTTAACGGTTCTGTAACTAACGACAATGACGTTTAGATTGTGACAATTGTACAAGAAATCAACTTGTTAAATTTTATTCTAAACGTCATCACCTTTAGTTATTGAATCTTTAAAGTTAAAGGACGTTCTATCTACTGACAAATTGTATAATAAATATTATACAAAGAATTTTGCTAAACATTAAATCAACATTACATATAATTATAAAAAATGGCGCCCACCAGGGGCGATCATAAATTAATGCTATATAAAATTGGTCGGTAATAAAATGGGACTATATAACATTGGGCGATAATAAATTACGACTAAATGAAATTAGGCGATAAAAACTTAGTAATAGACATGAAAAAACATTAAAATAAAATAATAAAACGAAGGATAAAAATAATAATATAAAAAATTGGAAGTTAGTTTAACACGTTGTGTGCATCATTTTATAATAATATATATTATTTGGAAAATTGTTGTTAGATGCTGATTTAAATTTTTTTTGTGAAACTAACTAAAAACTTAAATTGAAAACTTTCAAGATATATATCAAGTTGTTTTTAAAAGAGAGTATTTTTATATAATATTCATTCCCTATTTAATATCTAAAGAGAAATATTCCCTAATAATTTTAATTGCTCATAAACTTTTATGATGCTAATTTATCTTAATAAGAGCTTGGAGCACATGAGCACCGAAAGGTATATAAAACTGGACATAAAACGTCAAAATTAATGTTAGATATGGTAATAGAACTTTACATTGTAGACGTAATGTCATGATAATGTTGGTGTCCTTCGTGTCCTATATGAAAAAGGGTTGTGATAATGCGTTTTATATGGATTAATTCTATATGAAAAAATATATTTATGATAAAATATGATACTGGGATTTTTACCCAGATGAAGTTGACATTTATTTTTATTTTTTTTTAACAAAATTCCAACTAAAAATAATTGTGAATAAGAGCATGCTATATTTTTGGAAAAACCAAAGATCTGGCAAAAATGTAGATATCACTTCGGTCGTATCAAAATCTTTCATAACAAATATTGTAAATGTCGTTTCAGAAATAATTGGAGCGTTCCATACATTTGCCTCATTATGCAGAATAAAATAAATATGAATTAATTCAAAATAATACAAAATCTTTCGTTTCTTTATAAACTAGATCACTTAAATTTTAGATATTAAATAACATCTTGTACTTGTTGTTTATAGTTCCATTAATGGTAAGTATTATTTTTAGAATTAAAATTTTATAGGATTTATAAAATGTATTTTAATTTTATCTGATAATTATTTAATTTTAATAAAATAAAAATTTAAAAAATTAATTAGGTATCACGAAACATATCCAGAAAAATATTTTCCAATTTTGTTTTAGAGCTAGCATATTTTTCTGAGAAATACTCTTTTTCACTTCATACATACTTTGATAATCCTTTTGAATAATGAATACATGAATAAATCACTATTATCCATTTGTGAGAGGAAATCGTACTTGACACATGCATTTATTCCTTTCATGTATGATCCTAATGGCTCTGTTATCAGAAAATTTAAAAAAGCTTTTTGTGTTCATTAGCGTAATTAACACCTCTTTAATAATTCACATGAGCTCAATGAATTATTATTCAACCATTACTAAATTTGAAGTTATCAGAAATGTAAAAAATTAAAAACTAAATTGAAACTTGTTTTAGATTATTTTGGCTTAATTTTTTAGAGAATTTTTAATCATCTATAATCATTTTGAAATGTATAATCATTTGAATCGAAATGTTCACGGTTTTTAAACGGAAATTTTTAGTATTATATTTTAGCTTCATATAAAATTTTTCTGTTATTAATAAATGCATTTTTCAAGTTCTAGCCGAATTAACAAAAAAAATTGATGAGCAAGAAAAAAGGCTTACTTGATAAAATGTCCATTCAGCAGTTTTTGACTTTTAATGAAGTAAAAGATGTAATACTAGAATTGGAAGATATGGGTCAAAGAATTAAACATGTTTACGATTCGAACGATCGAAATAAATAAAAAAGCTACTCCTAGAACAAATTCGCGAACTTCGTTGATGAGTAAAATTGAATAAAAATATGATTATAAGATAAAAGTATGTTCAGTAATGTTCAGTGGTATAGTCGCTGACATTACCTTGACGCCACTCACCTCGACTTGGTGAAATTTCGGTCAAAAATGATGACCAAGTCGCTCTCATCTCTGACATAACTCATCTGAACTTGGCCAAATTTGGTAAAAAAGGCGATCAAGTCGTTCACATCACTATGACACTCTCCTGGGATTAATAAAAATTCGGCTAAATTAGTGGTCCACTGTCCCAAATCACTCTAATAAAACTCCCCTGAACTTTGAATATATGTAACGCTCTTTACATCGTCTTTTGTCACCTTAGTCCAGGTTTCAGATTGCCTCGGGAGCCACCTTCCCCTTATAGTATAAAGGAAACTTGTACGGGTAGCTTCAGTGGAGAAAAAATACTCCAGGAGTCATGTGGCATAGACAAAGCTCTTAGCGGCCAGAATAGAGGGCTTTACTTGCCATACTGGGTTGAGTAATCGAAATATCACTGCTGCTCCAATTAGGACGGCCACAGCAACGGACTCGATGGTCTTCGACTGTGATATAACATAAGGTCGGCTGGGTATGCGATACAAGTGTGCAAGTGACTCCATCTTTCGGCGGGGGTTACGACTGGCCTTATATTTGAAGTTAATTCTAGTTCAGTGCTGTACGTGATTTTATTTAAATATTTTAATTATTATGGAATTTAAAAGTAACTTCGTTACAATGTATTCGTTGTATATGTATTTTACTTTTATATTATACCCTTTACCATAAAAATTATTTTACCCCCATTCGATGTGTAGCGCATGGACATGGACAATGAGCGTTTTATGACCCCACATTTCTCTTTACTTCGCACCAACCTGTTCCATAGGGAGACTTAGCAAAGCAGGGGACGGATTTGAACTCAAATTCTTGGTACATCTGGATATGTTCCGACTCAGCTATATCTCGACAGTCGAAATCTCCGACTGTTGGATTTTATCGAAGATTAAGACCAAGGCATTTCGTGGCTTCTGTCAATCCCTGTGATTTGTTGACTTTTCTTCGGTCGCTCTTAGTAGTTTCTGCGATTCTTTTTCCTTTGGTCTTTCGTATCTCTTTTTACTTGGATTCCATTAGTCTATCGGTTTTACGAATCTGCTCTTGGGCTTAATAATCCAAATCCTCTATTCTTCATCTTGATGTCCCTATGTAATACTGAATGTTCCTTCGGTTTTTAAAATATTTAACTTCAATGAAGGGAACAGGTGTGATTTGTTACGCATCTCTAAGGAAAGGATACTCGAAAACGAATTTGCTTAGCCGTCAAAATATAAACCTTTCCAGAAAATAAGGCATAGAGGTGTAGCTCTCATTTTACTTCTTTGTTTTTTTTTTGTTTTTATTTTTATTAATGAAACTATCAATTAAATCATAAAATTTTAATTTTTTTTTAACACTAAAAACATCTTTAACACTAATCAATTTTTTCAGCACCAGTGATGACTGGGCCTTGAAGTTCAAAGACGAGCATGAGATGTGGTACAATTTGGGTGCGAGCGTACGTTTTTGAATGGTACTGTTGTCGTCTATGACAGTCAGTCCAGCTGGCGGATGACCTTTTGCTCCAAGTAACAAAATTGGATTCGACTTAATATTACCTACAATGTTCCACTTGTGGTCAAAACATGATGGCCCCATATTGTTCAAGCCAGTAAATTCTTTGTTAGAGCGTTTGTCGTCGGATTTTGAGTAACAAAAGGTTGAAACAGCTCAATTCACAAGTACTTTAGGTCGTTCTCAAAGCATACGATGTGCAGTACGCTCTCGGGTTCGCGGCACGACTCGCAGTATGTGGTTCTAGTAATTGACATGGCCACAAACTCATCGAACTTAATAACAGTTGTTTCCACTAAACCATGAGTCATCAGGGAGAAGAATGTATTGTTTCCATGCTTGAGTATTCGTGATCACACACAAATGACGTGGGATCGCTGTTCATAGGTGATCGAGCGCTTGACTTTGTCATTAATTCTATTCAGAATCTTCTTCGGTAGACGGTAGAACTATTGACTAGCGTGAAACGTTGAGACAACTGACGGTGCAAATCGACGACAAGCGTTACTTCACCTTGGAAAATCAGCTGAAGTCTTTTAAAGAGGCCTTCGTTGCTAGGAGCATCAATCACAGTGTGACGGAACTCTGGTGAGGCATGCAGAATGTTGTAAGTAGCGATGACAAGTAATCTGAGTCAGTGGTCTCAATAAAAGGTATCTCAGGGTAGAATTGTTCGTCTACTGCAATCTTAGGCACGACGACCGAATTAAGGGAACTCTTGTTCGAAGGGCTAACAGTAATCAAGCCGAAGAAGTGCGTTAACCTTGGAAACGTCAATCTGAAGCTCAGGCACTACGACCTGAGGCAGTTCCATGGTCTTACGAAGGTGGTTAAACTTTCGGCCCTTAAGTTTTTTAACAAGCCATTATTTATTTCATTTGAGCGCTGATTCTTACTCTACTCGTCAAGCCGATATTTTCGAGGAATGAGCAAAATATTTTGGCTCTTAAGTCCTTTTACAGCCCACTATTTTCATTATTTGAAAGCAGATTATTTATCTACTCATCAAGCAGAATCGAATGGTGTGTTCAACTACTCGAGAAACCTCATCTATTTTCTAAAAATCCGCAGAATAGGAGAAACTCTAGTGAAATTTGGGATATTCCTCGATTTTGACATTAATTCCTTTAACAAGCAGCTATTGTTTATATTTAAAAGCGGATTCTTACTGTAGTCATTAAGCTGAATCGAATGGCGTATTCATCTGCTCGACAGACCTCATAGCTATCCGAGATATCCGCAAAATGGGCGAAAATCCAGCCCAATTTTTGACTTTCCTCGATTTTGACCTTATTTTGTCCCTGAAGTCCTTTGACAGCCACAATCTTCTTTATTTAAAAGCGGATTCATTATCTAATCATCAAGCGGAATCGAATGGTATATACAACTACTCGACGGACCTCATAGATTTTCTAAAAATACCCAAAAACGGCGAACTACAGCAAAACTAGGGATATTCTTCGATTTTAACCTTATTTTGGCACGTATGTCTTTTAAAACGCCACTATTTTCTATGTTTGAAAGCTGATTCTTACTCTAATCATCAAGCCGAATTAAATTGTACGATCTGCTCGAGATACCCCATAGATTTTCGAGAAATTATGATTTTGGAAAAATGGATGTAATTTTAGTCATATTTTACCTTCTTTCCTTTTTTTTAATTCGTTCTAAAACAATATTTTTATAGATTTTAAAACATTTCTGAGTGCACCACTGTTTTAGATTATTCTAAAAATGTACATATCTGGAGATTCTGGCGACCCGGGGATGAAAATGTCTAAAGTTTTTTTCTAATTCGTTTTAATATTTGCCCAGTTTTTTAGTTCAATCAAAAATCTTTATTTTTGAAAATACTTTTAATACATATGAATATATCAAAAATAATTTTTTATCATAAAAACGTACTCATAAATTTTAAATATTATTGGTTAACATACATTAACATTTTTATAGAACTCGTAAAGAATAATGCAAATTTTCATTGTATATACGACAAAATTTCCAATTTTAACTTTAATTTTAATTTTAATGAAGGCAGTGTTTTTACAAGTTGCAAAAAGGAAAATTCAACGTTTTAACAGCTGGTAATTCCCACTACTCCTCTTAATGTTCTTCAAAACCCTTTAAATTACAGTTAAGCCTTTTCCGGCTAATTTCTAAAATGTTCAATTCACTTTTAATATCAAGGAATTAACTGTTACTCGAACGTCATAAAATCCGATTTAAACTTCATTGGGTTAGTTTTTTTATCAATGGTATTATAACTGATTTTAAATCTCTATAAGCGGTAAACTAAGGAAAACGTATATACAGGCTATTTCTTTTTTTTTGACCAATGTAATGGACTTCAAATTAGTTAACTTTTTGCCCATTTCATCATCTTCGTGTCTCTTATGATTTTGAAGATGCCAATATTAGTACATGATAAAAGAAACGATAGAATATGTACTAACATGTTAATATAAAAACAATCAAATCAGTTTATAAATTTCAGAATAAAATATTGATTATATGATTATAAAATTAACAACAATCCTTTATCAAGATGATATTAATATTTATTTGTACGTATATGTATATATTAAAGTAGTATTTATATTTGAGCTCTAGGTGTGATCTATTTCAGATTCATTATGTATTTATGGTTCTATCCAAGTTTGTTGTTTCTACCCGCAAAAAGACCTTTCGGCGTGGCAAGAACATACACCTCTGTCGTGATAATATTGTGTGACAAAGAAAGACTATATTGTGAAAAATATATTCAATATGTTAAGATTTTATTTTTAAACCTGATATCGATGTCATATGAATAATTTCATATTTTTCTTTGACAAAATGGTTTATACGTATAAAGGAATTCAGAGAATTACTGGATCAAAATAAATCGTATTTTTGAAATAAATGTACTACCTCGTAAATTTTAAATTTGCAAAATAATTAAAACTCTATTGATGAAATTAAATCACTCGAGAATAATTAATAGCATCTAAAAGATTGCAAGAAGTGTGAAAATCTAATATTACGCACTAGTGCGTCAAGTCTAAATTATTAAAACTAAACAATTAAAAATTCACATTTTATAAAAAAATTATCACTTTTTAGATCCATAAATAAATATTTTTATTTTTTCTATTTTTTGTATTTATTTAGGTTTAATAACTGTTTGTGACAAATAAACACACAAATAAATAAAAATTGTAATATATTGAGGTCGAAGAATGCTAAAAATTACATTGAAGGAAAAGTAGCATTTCTTTCTTGAGATTTATATACTAACTTGTTGTCACAGCCGAGATCCATTAAAAATGAAGAATAGTCTAGATCTTTAAAGTTTAATTTACAGAAAATTTTAAGTTTGAAACTATAGCCATTATGTTTTATGCACAGATTAGAAAGTCACCTGTTACCCCACATTTGCTATGATCGGTCCACTTTGGATATATTAAAGATTCGAAAAGTATTTTATTAAATAAAACTAGAATATTCCTATCTGAATGTTTGATAATAAAATTATCTTAGTTTGTAATTAAATAATTTAAAAATATAAATTTAAGACTTAAGGTTATTGAATAGTAATAACTTTCATGCAACTCATTTTACAGAGAATTTAATTTCCAATGGAATGTAATAAGTAATTAAATCTTTAATCAAATATTGTGGTAAAATGTATTAGTTTTACTTCCGAAATTAAGAATTTATATATACATAACCTTTTTAGGTTGTGGCCGCAATATTAAGCAATCTTTATGTCAATAAGCACAGGTAATGACTTAAGGCCGAAAGCGCGAAATACGAATTTTTCATTTCTTAAGACCTTACGCTTAAAACAATTAAAATTTAGAAAAAAGATGGTAACTAATTCGACATTAGTAATTTTAGAGGTATTAACACTAATATCAACTCATCACATGAACATCTTCAAGCTAAGACACCCCAAAAACTTGCACTTTATGAAACCCAAGTTAGATCATCGAGCAACGTAGTCATACATCTTTATACCAGATACAAGCTTTATTGCCGCTTCAAACTTAAATTTGGTATCTGCTGCTTTGCTCGCACCGATCCCTCTTGCCAACGAGTGGAAACATTAAAACACATAGTGGTTCAAAATAACATCTTAAAATATCACTAGATTCATCTGTTGTCTCTATAGGCCTCCAAGTGGTAGACAATTCGAAGGACCAGCAAATACAGTAGATATCCACAACATCAACTGGTTGAATATTCAAATTTAAACGACCAACAAGGTCACAAAGTCAAAGAATTTGGAATCAGCTGCGGCTTTACCAAGCTCTTTGATGAACCAACAGGAATTCCGGATCATATTGGAAGTTTTTCTGGTCCCCTATACCTTTTGTTTACAACGCATCCTGAAATTTAGACCATTACGGTACATTCTCCATTGGGATCTTCCGACTATAAACTTATTTCAATATCGCATGAGCTACCAATAAATTGCATAAACCGCGCAAACTCTGGCACATAAATCAGTACAATGAGAGGATCTTAAAGATTATTTCCGATTTTTTCGCTGGTAGGAAGTTTGCTTCCATGCGAACGATTTGCTAAAGGTTTCCGAGGTCAAAAAGGGTCCTTCCAAAGGCAAACATTGGTTTGATCAAAAATGTAAAAAAATCTGTCACTTCCAAAAATCTTGCCTACTATTAACGGTTTAAAATCACATGCTTCAAAATTTCACCAATTTCGTCACAGCTCGATATAAATGTGAACAAACAATCGAAGAAAGCTAAGAACCAGATAACTAAAAGCAAACTTCATTCCATTCCTAACTGTTTAAGGTCCTTTTGGTCAGTATCTAAGGCATTTAGTCAGAATTTTAGTAAATTCACCGCTTACAAGAACGTATGGTGCCATTGCAACGACATAGACAGAAAAATCCAACCTGGTAGGAGAACTATTTTCTAGAATCTCGACGGTTAACTTTCATGCTAAGACACCACCTAAAATTCCATGTGTACAATCAACAATGCTCGATATTTTTTTCCAACACAATATCATACAGCGCATTTTGACCAATCTTAATATAAAAAAAGCTCCTGCCTGATGAAAACCTATCATCATTCTTTGTGCCAGAAAGCTGATATCTATATTTTCAACACGTCTTATAAAAACGGAATATTGCCTTTCAGCTCAAAATTCGTTAGAGTACAGCAAAAAGAGTAAAAAGATCTTCTCAAGCAACTATCCAATGCTTTCCATAGTATCAAAAGTTATAGAGATAGCTATCAATCAACACGCTGCACAATACTTGGAATGCTTTAACCTCCCTAGCAACCATCATTATGGTTTTCGCAAACAAAGATCGAAGGGACCTTCTCGCCTATTTCACCCATCTCTGGAACAGCGCGATTGTACAACATGGAGTCCCTCGCAGTTGCGTTAGACATCTCTAAAGCATTTGATTGTATTTAGCATGATGAACTCTTGACCAAAATGCTCTCTTATGGCATGCCCAAAAAGTTTTACATAAGGCTATCTAGTTTTCTGAAGGATAGTTTTTTGCAGGTAGCAATCGACAGTTTTCTTTCTTGAACCTTACCCATAAGAATACCATGCGTTGATCGTTCTATCCGAAAGAAAGCGACTCTTATTGGATACCTAGAACTAACTAGAGAACTTAAACGTTTGGAACATCGAAGGAAGGTTGGCGATCTTATAAGTTTTACTAACTCCTCCTAGAATCGTGCGTGAAAGGGACACCCGTTGGGCTGGTACGTTCCATCTACAAGAAGTTCAATTTTATACTCACCATTAAAGAACTCCTTTATCTGGCGTACGTCATCATTCTGAAAGACCTTCCTGAAACTGTGTTTCTCAATTAATATAGTCAAATTAAAACTTGGACATTTTAGAACATGGTTCTGATGAAATTTCATAGCAGAATTTTTACTTCCAGAATTTTCACCGTTAAATGCTACTAACTCACTCTTACCCATTGACACCATATTCTTCCTTTTGCTTTCATGATCAAGTAATTTGGCTTTTACAAAGTCTAAGATTAGTTTATCCGGTTCAAGCAAATCCAACGCTGTGGCCCTTTTATATTAAGTAACAGGTAGAATTAGTAAAAGGTGACAAAGTATGTCAAGATCTTCAAATATGTGGCACCAACTGATTTCAGTTCTCTTACAGTTTCCTCAAATTTGATGTTTCAAGGCTGTCTTAGTGGCTAGTTTTTTCCGCAACAATTCCTTATTGTTGAAAAACTGACTACAATGTCTTCCACATCTTACTGAATAATGACTGAATTGCACTTAACATCGTTTTTTGCAAAATTAGCTGGATTTTAGTCATTTGTATCTTGTTGTACACATTCTTTAACACTGTTTCCAGTGATCATAGTCCTTCCTATTAAATTATGCCATACTTTCAAAAGTATACCCGCAGTTCAGGCATTTGCCATTTTCGTCGTTTTCTTTATTCATCAATTTTAATCAAAATTTTTAGTTATTTATTCTAGCTAACTGGGACCATAACCTGCCTACAGTTCGTGACTAATAACTAAAGTTGATATACACTAAAGAAAATAATGTGAACATTTCCAGTTAAGAACAACCATGTGGTATATATTGACAGCTATCAATTCCAGAACTTACTCAGTGGTGCCAACATATACAATAAAAGTCAATTTAGATCGTACTAGGAAGTTATTATTAATACTATTGAACAATTGAAATATTACGGACAAATTGTGAAATATGAAAACTTACAAACTGAAATAGAAATAAAAGTATTGCACTTATTTTATTACCAATAATATTTTTCGCTAAACTACTTGAAAGAATAAAACAAGTGTGGATTTTCTAAAGCCGCAGCTTTTAAATCCCCTATAAAAGCTGTTGTTTTAATACTGCACATTCATTACTTTATTATCGAGTTAAACCAGGTTTCAGAATGTCGTTATTTTTGATTAAAATTTAATTCTCAAACTACTTGCTTAAAATTCCTCTATTTATTCATTCAAATTAGTTCCGCAGATATAAATCCAAATAAAATTGTCGGATCATATTTACCAACGCAGAGTTTGAACAAATTCAAAACTCCCCGTTAATATTTTTTGTTTCATTTTCAGTTCGTTAATTAACTTTTGAACAAACTTATTTAAAAGTTATACTCGGGAATTTGCTTTTAATAAACTTCCCGTTACAGCCTACAACTGAATACCTAGAAAATAAACAAAATCGGAAATATATAGATAAATATTATTCAGATTCAGATGCCAGAAGTTTTGCATTATGGAGTTAAATGTTTTTTGTTTACGATGTCTGTTTTTGAAGTTGCTGAAACCTTAGTATTTGCAGAAATTGGAGAAACTTCAATTACTGAGACAATTCTACAGCGAAGCTGCGGGTCTTAAAATAAATTTGGCCTTTATTCTGTCTCTTAATATTCCTCTTGAAATTATGGACCTTGAAAACTTGGAACTTAGGCGGAACCGACTTCATTATTTTGTATAATATATTGATAATTTGCAGAGTGTTTAAATACTTTAAATCATTTATGCCAGATTTTTTCTGTTTTAGTTTTAGGTATGAAATAAAAAACATATTTATTCATCAATAAACTATAAGAAACTCTTTTTTTTGCTCAGTTTTTTATTTAGTAGGTTGGGCTATTGTCTTTAGAAATTGTAAACTCGGTTGGGCTCAATGCAAATTCGACATCGCGCATTAGTAGTAAAATAGAAAACCTATAATTTTGGATTTATATTTATATAATATATTGAAAACGGTTATTTTAAATAAAATATTTAGAATGGGGAGTTCAACTTAAAATATTAGTTCATCTTTTTTTTCATAATTTAGGAAAAAAATCAATTTCTTTTTATGAAAACATCGTTTTTTTTCTATAATTTAACATGAAAAAATTAATATTTAAAAATGACTGCATCTATGCAACTTGTAGTGCACCTACATCACTTATGTGCAATAGCTGCAGCATAATATTAACGTGGGCCAGTTTCTCTAAATAAAATTGACGCTTTCAAATAAATATGACGTCCAGTTTTGGTTTTTCATATATTCTTTACCTTCTGTGATCCAGTGTATTCTCGGTCCCTTTGTTACATTTAAGGTGTCTGATGAGGAGTCCTGTGGTAATTCGTAGTTGATTCCACCTCATTAAAAGTAGTCCTTCAGTTACGTTCTTTAACAATTATTTTATAAATTTTTTCCCGTGCAGTAGTCCGGGTACATTGTCCCACTTTAATTTGTATTCTCGCGTGATCCATTCTTTCATGTGGTTCCTCAACGTACACTATGGTACTCCCATCGCCAGTTCTGGACCAACAAATGGGGTTAACCATCCGCTTCTTGCGAGCTCGTCATCCTTTTCGTTTCCAGTGATGTCTTTGTGGCCTGGTACCCACGATAAAGTTACCTTAATGTGAGTCGCCAGTCTAGATGTCTCTTCTGGCCTCCTTAGAGCCTTAAGAGCTGCTTGACTGCCTGAGTAGATTATGATTATCATATTACTATTTCTCGCACATTCGAGTATTGCATAGACCTCTGCTTTGAATACAGAAGTATATCTTCTCAGAGAGAAGCTCTGTTGGTACTTAGTCTATTCACAGTATGTACCAGCTTCAGTTCTCCTTCGGTTTTTGACCCGTCTATGTACCAGGTAATTCCGCTGGAGTTTGACCTAAAATCTGTGCTTGTATTCAACTAATTCCGATTCTTAATTACTATTCTCAGATTTTTATTGAATGGGTAGTCCTGTAGTCATCGTAGAACCCTTTTAGATTCCCCCATTGTAATATCGAGAGGTTGAGCAGGGTTTCCATAGCAACTGTATGTGTTGTTTCTATGAGTCCCGATATTTCCAAACCGGTAAGTAAGTAAGTTTTTGTATCTAGCACTACCCCAATATATTTTACCCCTCCCTTCAGATGTACCTCTTCACCACGAAGCCGTAGTGGGCTCTAAATTTCTCCTTTTGGTGAATATTATTTTGTTAGACTTGGAGGGGAATATTTTAAAACTCTTATATTCTGCCCAGAGCGTGACTGCATTTAGGGCCATCTGAAGTCATTCTCTAAACGTAGGATTGAATTTTCCCTTTGATCGCAACGCTTTGTGTACTTCTTCTTGTAGGATTATCAGCAGTCAATCCATTAGCAGATTATATAGCAGAGGAGAAACAACTCCCCCCTGCGGACAACCACGGTCACATGAGCTGCCTTTATATCTCGCATCAGAGATGTACATATTAGCCTTTATCTTGCTGTCTATTGCAAGCTTGTATTTTCAAATTCTTTAATGTGATTTTTATATATATTTTAATGAAATATTTTGTATAAGTTAATTGTTGTTATGTAAGTAGAGAAAAGGAAAGGAAGGTATCATAGCTAAATTGGTAATAAATTCAAAAAAGTGAAATAATCTTAAAAGATGATACAATAAAATTGAAATTTTGGAATCATAATACATTAAATTTAGGTAATCGAAGGCAGGTACTTAAACATGGAATATAGTGTTAATCAAAATAAACTAAGGATTGCGATATCGATAAAATCTAATGGGCAAAGGTTAAAAAATCTCAATTAAAAAAAATTGAAGATAGAATAATAACAAATCAATACGACAATTTTATAATTTAAGATATTTAACTTGAAAAGTTATTTTAAATGGTAGATATTTGTGTTGACTTATATGTATGAAAAATAAAACAATACCGATGAGATAAAAATTTCAAAAAAAAATTAAATAAAAAAATTATTAAAATTTAGAAGAAGTCAATTAAAAAGAAAAATACAAAAGTCTATACCTGGTGGAATTATAAAAAAACCTAATCAAGAATAAGTTATGGAATAAAGAATTAAGTTAGGAGAATCTATAGAAGAAAAGAAAGTATCAAATCAGACATTTTATGGAATTAAGCAGATAAGAAGAAGTTTGAAGATTTTTTTTTTTAATATTATACAAGACATCAATAATATTTCCTCCTACGAATGGTTCTTCTTCTTTTATACTTTGTTTCTCATCTTTAACATACTTTGTTTCTATTTGGGTTAATCAATTCTATTATGTTAACTTGCTTTTTCTTCTCATTTTTCTGGTAATTTATTTATTCCAGTGTTGTTCCCATTCTGCGGTTATTATCCTCTATTTTACCTATGATTTTCTTCCTCTTCCTGCTTTTTTAGTGTCTTATTGATCTTGATACAAAATATTTTGTTATTTTTTTATTATTTAGGATTTTTTAATGTTACTCTTCTTGACTGGTTTTTGACTTATTAAATCCTACTCTTAATTATATATGATGAGAGATTTTAGATCATAAAATTTTTATAATAATTTTTGATAAATATTTATTGAAATATCTTAAATATTCTTCATTTCAGGATTCTTCAACAAAATGTGAAAATTAACCGGAAAGTACGAAGCTGCTAAGCCTTTGAATAATAATCAATTATTATTTATTACCCATTGTAAGAAGACGAATTGTAGATAGAACTAACCAATAGATAAACAGATAAACTTTTTCCACCGAGGAGTGTCGCGCTGTTGCCATCTCTTCCTTAACAGAATTGTCACTAATGTATGAATATCGATTAATTTATAATTTATGCAATTATTTATATCTGTTGTGCCATTATTTGTTTGGGTTGGAGCGGGAAAGATTTTTGAATAAACATTATTTCTTTTTAAGCATAATAAAATAGTGCTAACTATTTATTACAATAATATTTGTTGCTTCGGCAACTGGTCCTTCTAACTATGCTCTTTAACCAAAAAATAGTGAATAAAACCATAAAATTACAAACTCTAAAAATATACGAACCAGCCCTTAACTTAAAAAAGTTCATTTCTTCTTCATTTAATGCATAAAAATTTAATTACAATTTCTTCTACTTTTTTATAAAAATATTTATGTTTATTTATAAAATGATTCATTAATTACTAAAAACGAACAAAAAGTTTCAAATCAAAATACAATCAACAACACCTGTAGATATTGCTTAAACGATTCTCCTGAAATGATTGTCATGAAATTATCCCGATGGAGAATTCAATTCAGTACAGTCAACGAGACATTGACAAATTAACGACTGCTAATATTCATCAATAACCTCAATGCCTAAATATATGTCCTAATGGCTCTAAAAGGATTTAATGCTAAAATGGCTTTCAATTAACAAACATTGCACCATACCAAATGCTCTACTCTATGATTTAATAGACGGATAGTCAAATTACTACTCACAGTTGCTGTCAACATAACAATCTAAGCCTACTGACCAGCTATTATTCGATTGTAATTCAGTAATAGAGAAATACGGAGATGTGTAGTTATCACTTATCTCATATAAAGTTAGTACATAGGATAGATTTAAAATAAATTAAGTAAAATGAATCCTGATATTAATATAGTTAAATTAAACTTTTGTAATACATGTAATTTAATAGAGTCTCTTTAGAAATGATTGTCTCCCACGTGACCAAGATGATACTTCACAAAATTGTAGAACTTTCTCTAGACGTCATCCAGTGCCGGAGATAATTTCAGTTTATTTTTAAGATGTATAAAAATAATAAATGTTCATATCAATCTTCTTCGTGTAATCTCCAAACAAAAATGGGGCACAGATACCAATATTTCGTTACTTTTTTAAATTAAATATACGTTCAATTCTGGACTATGAGTGCACTCTTTATGGGACTTCGTTAAAAACAAATTTGATAACCATCGACCGCATCCAATATAAATATTTAAAAATATGTCTAGGTGTAATGACGTCATCACCTAATGTTTCAGTTTTAGCAGAATCCCAAGAACACTCGTTATTTTTACTAAGAAAATATTTAGATGAAAAACAACTCATTAAATGCCGAACATTTAACACGAATATGATCACAAAAATCTCCAATATAAGTACCAGTAACCCTATTTTACCTTATTGATGAGAGAGAACTAAAATTGTATATTCGAAAATAGCATAAACATTATGTATAAAAACCTTTTTTTACATTTATACAGGGATGTATTGTAGCATATTATTATATCTGATAAACTGTTTTTAATCCTGTTAAAAAAAAAAAAATTTAAACAGGGAACAGCTTTGTATAGTAATCCATATTCTCTTGTACTTTATATAATTTTTACCTCTCAATTTATCATGAATGTAATTGGCAGATAATTGGTATGTACGCCTAGAATCTAATACTAATTTTTTACTTAAAATATTGTACTATAAGTCAAGAAAAAAAAACACTTTGGCAGATAACCCTCCTGTAAATTGTTATTCGGGATATTAACATAACATTTATATATAAAATTTTTCTCTGTTCTTTTACCATAAACAGGGATCAGCATTGTATGGTACTTTATATCCCCCTTCTCTGTTATATAATTTTTACCTCTCAAATTTATTCTGCTTGTAGCTGGTAGCTAATTGGTATGCACGTCTAGAATATCTATTTAATTTTTACGCCTAATATCGCGCTAAGTCATCATAGGTAAAAAAAAAACGAAAAAAAATGGGGGCGCTTCTTTCTCCGCTCACTTTTGGTTCTCTAGACATTGGATAGATCGTTGCCTCATGCCGCGAGGTAGGTGGGCAGAACGCAGCAGACTCGGCAGCTGCGCTCAGACCAATATAATTATAAGATTTTGACATATAGACCAGAAATTGTTTTTTGATCCTTCACTGAAATACCTAGCCAAAACAATATACTTCTGCAGTCCATACTGAGTAGGATGGGTAAGAACCTAACAAAAATTTATAAAGATGGGTCTAAATGTATTGACGGGCCAGGAGCCGCTTTTTTATATTTTTATGTTAAACTAAACCATGTTCAATAATTAAGTAAACAAAAATTAAGTAATTTTTTTTCGATTTTGACAGTAGAAGCTTTAGCAATTAAAAAGGCATTAGAATGGTGTAATATAAATTCAGTTCAATCGACTGTTATTCTATCAGACTATACAAGGCTCTCCAATTAAAAATTCCAAACAAGAACTGATTTTTGAAATAAAAAACCTTTTGAAAAATATATTTATTTTGTTTGTTTTAAAGCCTATTGTAGACTTAAAAAAAATGAAAATGTAGACCTGGAATCTAAGGAAGCTTGTAGGATAAACTTAACACAGAAGTATATGTATATAAAGATGTAATAAATCATCATAAACAGTTTATTAGAAATAGATCGTCATTATCGCGACCATCTAAAAGCCAATATTTTCAACTCCATATTGCCGTTTTCGAGTACAACAAAAAATGCACGTCCATTCTTTCTCGCCTAAAACAATAATGGACGATTTCCCTTCCATCTTTATAAGATAGGTTTAATAAACTGACATTATTGTGTATGCAATAATAATATAATAGAAGACCTCATTCATCTAATTTTTGAATGCTCAAGGTTTTCAGTAGGAATTTCAAAGCTATACAAGTCCCTAATTTAATACAATGTCCCACTGCCCGTAACTTTAGATACGCTTCTTGTAACCTAAACTGTGTTCTTGATAAATTAATTAAGTTTATTCTGTATATTAAAATAGATAACTAAACGTTCTGCTCTTCCTACTATAACATTAACACTGTAACAAAGTTAATTGTTCCCGAAATAATTAAAATATGTAAATTAAATCGTGCACGGCATTGGAGTCGAATTGACTTAAAATTATGAGAGAAGCTTCGAATAAAAGGCCAGTCGTACTAGCTGAACCTCCGCCGGACAGATGGAGACACTCTCGTCTGTGCTTCTTAGACACCAAAGTTCATATCGAGTAGGGCAATTTAACCGTTGTCGGGAGTTGCACTGGCAGCCCGAAGTCAGACTTGCTGTGGCCCTCCTAATTTAAGCAGCAGTGCAGTCCGTTTAGAGATAGGCCAAGCTGAAGGGAGCGAAAAGCTAAGACAATTCCTATTGTACCGCAGTAAGGAACCGTCAATCCGACCACGCCAGTCTAGGAGACGTACCAGTACTGTCCGAAATCACCGACAGAGAGCATTACATACCTTTTTGTTCTTCGCCGTAATTTCGGTAATAATAAAAGTCTCATTTCTTGAATTTTATTTTTGTTTCATTCCAGCAGCTAATATACCCAGGTTACTCAACCCAGTAGGGCAAGTAAAGACCGCCATTGCTGTGATCTAGATTTGAACCTGACGCATCTCCAATTCAGTAGCGTACACCTGATTTAACATAAATTTACAAATTTGAATTACTCCCCTAATTTTTCCAAAAGACTATTTTTGCAGAGTCTAAAGGTTAACCTGTTTCAACATGTATTTCAATAACACGCTGTAGGTTTGTTCCTTTTTTTTTAATTTATTATAAAATTAAACTCCATTATACAGGGTGTCCCTCAAATAGTGTAAAAAATTCAAGGGGTGATAGTATTCCTAAAATTAATAAAAAAACGTTCCTGTAAGCATGGGTCGTTAATTGGATATCAAGGGAGTTAGGGGCTTTAAAAGAGTAAATTGTAAAAACGTTTTGTTTTAATTATTAGTTTAAAAAACAAGATAATATTTGGAAAAAAAACTAGGGGTCATCAAATTTAACACTAAATCCAACGGTGATATCGAAAAATTAATTTTTATAGTCGGAAAGGGTAGTTATTGCAAGGATAGAGGGTTAATTTATACATAACTTTTTGGGGTTGTTTTTTATCGTTCAAAAAGGTATTCTTGTTGCAAGTCGCTTAGAGTAACCGTTTTCGAGAAAATAGTTTGCTGAACATTAATTTGAGAAAAAGATAAATTATTTTGGTTGCTCATAGGTTAATACAATTTTATGAAAATTGTGGGGTGTTAAACTAATCATGTAAATCGAATATTTATCCTGTTTTTAAACTTATAATAAAAAAAAAACATTTTCAAAATTTTCTCTTAAAGCCTCTAACTCCCCTAATGTGCATTTAACGACCTATGCTGATAGGAACTTTTTCTTTTAATTTTAGGAGTACTATCAGCCCTTGAATTTTTTTACACTATTTGAGGGACACCCTGTATGTAATAGATAGCAACATTTCAAAACCAAGTCTGTTGAAATATCCTTTCCAAATTGTAATCGATAATTATAAAGTGCTTCTTTAGTAATTGCAATTTTGCATCCACTTCAAGAAATATAACGTTAAAATCTTATTTATGTTGTGTATAACAATTAAAATATAACATGTATGTTATGTTTTAAGGAGTTATTGGTTCTTAGTTTCATATTGAATCGAAGCAAATGCGTCTAACCAAGTATTAACATTCAGCATGCCCCGAATAATTCCCATCATTTCGTTTGTATTGACTACATCAGAGTGGTTGTTATTCATTTGTTGTTTTGTTTAGTCGTAGGAGGCGGTTTCCACGCTTGTTTGCGAATAAATTGAAATCCTGTTATTTCAACGACAGAACTTGACAAGTCAGGTCTTGTTTGTGCAAATAAACGGCTTGAATAAACTAATTCTGTTCTAATTCTCTCTTGAAAACCATTTCTCTTTCGAAATATTTCCCGTAGTAAAAGCTGAGCAACGATAATGCAATGGTGTTACTTTAAAAAAGAGTATTTGAAAACTTATCAAAGAGTGGAAACGTTCGTAAAACTAAAATAGGGAAACCCTTTCAATTGGTAAAGTCGGGCAATAAAACGCGTTTAAATTTAAACTGGACTAATTTTTCTCTGAGAAAAATATTTTAATAAGTAATAACTTTTAGTTCTTAGAATTCCTTATATTTTAAATTTGATTCTAAATGATCTATTTCCTATCCAAAATAATGCCATTATTATTCTTGACATTATACTATTGCGCAAATATTAGATGACAAGATTTACATGCTGTAATTATTGGTATGTCTAGTCTGAATTTAATACCTGTGCTAATGTTACCAGGCACAATGGAATTTGAGTAAATTTGCAGACGTGGATTGCTCCTTAATGATTGTTTATTCGTTAATAATACAGTTGGCCAAAGATCATATCTAGAATAGAATACAGATTACAAAAAATTCATTTTCTAGCCTAACAATTTCCAATAAAAATTTTTATTATTAAAGCTACAATCATTTTCCTATTTACCAAAATATTGTTCAAAATGACAATAAGTTAATGACGATTAAAAGTGTTTAAACCATATCCCTGTTCTAATTAAAAAATATTGCAATTAATAACTTTCTGCCATTTTCTTTATAACTTTTTTCATTATTACTTTTCTTAGACATCTCAAAATAAGCTAGAGATAAGAACGCATTAAAAAAGGTACTAGTATAAGATTAAATTTTTCTTCTAGATTCAGATTTAAAATTGCTTCAAATTGTATAATCCCAAAGATTTTATCTTCAAGTTTATATAGCGCCTAGTTCCTTATTCCGATGTTATTTTTAATAATATAAGATCACCTCTTAGTTCTCTGTGGTACCCATACCTCTCTTATCTGAAGGGCGAGAGGTAAAAAGTAAAATAATATCTTAAATTCTTTGACCATAGTCGGAGTAGTTTGATTTTTGCCGTACCTTGTTTTCCTAACAATCAATTTAAGGTTAAACCCCTCTTAAGATTAAGTAATTTACCTCCTTTTACCGGTGCGCGCAAACGCCTTTTTTTAACTATTTGTAGCTACCAACCATCTACTAAGCAATTTTGGTAAGTTTTGTTTCTTAATATTTCTCCTAACTGTATTATAGGCCTAATTATTCCGAAAATGGTTGCCGTTCCCCCCTTTTGTCTTCTTAACTACGTTGTTTTAATATAACTTTATGGTTTTATTTTATTATTACCTCTTAAATACATTATTATTTATGCAGGAAACAATATTGATTTTATTGAAAATGCTATATTGGTTTTTCAAACCAAAAAATCCGATGTGGCCAACACATGAATGACCTCTTGCAATTTTGAACCAAAAATTAGCACGTTAACACAAAAAATTATACAAAAAATTAACTTTTTTGTGAATCTGGCAAAAATGGCAAGTTTTTAAAAACTGTAATGCTACAAAAATAAACTCTAGTTGCTAAGTACGGAAAGTCAATCCGGTTACAGTTTAGAGCAGAGTAGTTATTTAGTCACATGACCATCGAGCAAATAGTGCGGAAAATATTAAAGGAACAGCTGACAGTTGACACTGACAGTTGAGCAAAAATTATCGACCAAACCAAACAAATCAATATTTGTAACATTATTTCTTTTTATTTGTGAATATTTTTAATTTTTTTAGCTTTGCAATAAAATAGTGAATGTCTGAAAATACAAAATACCGTGTATAGTTGCATCCGAGTGTCAAGTATTACTGACAATTTAGGATGAACATTCATTCTACTAATGTTCTGTAGGTATCTAAATCTAATTGTACTTTAAATCTGGTATTGTTGTATGATAAACAAATTTCGTAGTTATCTATTTTTGTTTAATTAACTTTATTACTTTATCCTTTAAAACGCAAATGAAATTCAAAAGCAATAAAAACAAACATGGCCGCCATCATACTTTAATAACCAAATTCGGATGGGGTGTAAATAGTTAGCAACTTTTTATACCAGCTTGGACTTAAGGATCACAACAGAGAGGGTTTAGTTCGAGCAAAACGATACTTAACACACACGTCAGAGCAAAAAGTGTTAAAAGTGTGTACTTTCCGTACGCACTAAGTGTATGTACAAAACATATGAACAACTTTATTGACATCTTGTTAAGTAATGACGTCATCACTCATAGCAACTGCTACTTCCGGTTATCCGATTAACACCAAAATATTATCAGATCTAATATAGGATATAAAAATCTTGTACGCACAATTTAAAAATTTTGAATAAAATAGTTTTTGAGTTATCGTTACTACAGCATCCATCCATCCATCTATCGATCCTAACACACACACATTGACATCATCGGGAAAATATCACCTCTCTTGTCTGAATTACAAGAGGTATCTCTTCTGTATCTGTAACGTGAGGAGGTCTTAACTCGTCAGCCGGTATACAGTTTTTAAGTAGTTGACAACGTCGCCAAGAGATGCCTCTATAAATTGGCCGGTGTTAGCCAATACTCGCCGAACACAGTTTTCCTAATTGACGAGAGTGTCGGACAATCATAAAGGATGTGCTCGATTATCTCGTCTTCTTGTTCACACCCCCTGCAGAGTGCGGTGCCTGACAGCCCCATGTTGTTGATGTGTTTTCGTACTGGACAATGACCAGTAAGAATGCCGGTTAAAAGTCGCAGATTCAGCCTAGTCATGGACAAGTATTTATTGGTTGCTGTGTTGTCAGTGTAACTTACGAGGTCACTAGCAAATCTGCATCTTCTTGTTTCGTCCCATCTTTCCTTGAGTTTTACAAGCGAGTGATTCTAAATTAGGTTCGTTACCACCGATGTCATTTGTCCAATTAAGGAGCCAGGTCCAAATAGTTTTTGGTTGGCTCAATTCTTGGCCAATGAGTCAGCGAGACGCTTACCTTTTAATGAGGCATGGCTTTTGATCCATTTTAGGGTGACTACATTGTTGATAGATGCTTCGACCAATACTTGGTGACATTCTAGTAGTAACCCTGAGCAAATTCGTGACCTATCCAGGGTGAGTAGTGTTTGTCTGCTATCTGATGAGCATATTTCTAAAAGTGATGTTATTTCAGCTGATTTCTTTTAAGCACCGTTTGAGCTACGCTAGCAATTTTTCCCATGGCTCATTTTATGTTTAGGTTTAAGGATCTGGAGTATATCCCGCACCCTGAACCTTGTTTTGTTTTGGCGCCATCGCTGTAAATATGAATCATATCTGCCACATCCGGCTCTTCTGTATATTTTGTGATAACTTTATAGGGCCTGTAGATCAGGTTCTATTTCAACTGAGCGCAGTGTTATCAACTATGTTGAGACATGCTGTTCTTTGAATTTGTTCCAGTTTGCGGCAATTGCCTGTTGTTGGGTTTTTGGTCCCCAGACAATTGCACCATATGTTGACATAGGTCTTATGGTGGCCGTGGCCGGCCATGAGACGACTCTGAGGGAAAACCCCAGGTGCGGCCAACAGTTCGATGGCATTGTTTAAAAGCTTTTATGACTTTATTTTCTAGGTGAGACCTAGGTACTTCACCTCTGTTGCAAGGTTCTGGAGGTTTTAGTTTCAGTATGATTTTCTTGTGAAATGAACCATTTCTGTCTTCTTGGGATTGATAGACAGTGAGTGGTCCTCCTACTACTGTTCTATTATTCTGAGAGCGACTTGCATTCTTCCCCGGAGTGTGTTCTGGAATTTTCCTGTTACCATTATGACCAAGTCATCCGCGTATGTTATTGTGTAGTGATGGTCGTTGTTGAGGCGGCTGATGAGAGTGTACAAGCCCATGTTCCAAAGTAGAGGTGATAACACCCCTCCCTGTACACATATCCTCGCAACCAAGCATGGCATGGTTACATCTTTTACACTTCTGTTAACTATTATAGCAGCAAGTAAAACTCAACAAGTTTAGGTGCGGGGTTAGTTTGGCAAAATAATATTTTGTGAGCTGATCATCTTTTGGACCCAGTCGCAGCTTCCAAAGCCGCTGCAAGCCGCAGCATTTTGTGCCGACGGCAAGGCAGCAAGTACAGCCCAGATTAAACCAATATTAATAATTAATACAGGACAGAACTACAGCAGACCGTTGTTTATTATAAATGCAGTAATCTTCTGTCTATATATATATATAAAAAAAAATATATGGTCACTGCATACTATCACTAAATGATTAAAGTGTATCCATATTCATATAAACAAAACAGAAACCGAAAAATATTAATCTTGTCACAAGTTAACTCAATCTGGGGTCCAAAAGCCGCAATATACAGATCTGGCAAAAATATACGGGATATAGGGAATTTGTAATGAGAGGAAGAAGAATGTATTTATGTAACGATTCAATAGGGAAAAATAGGATGAAACATTGACTCCATCCTATTTCCACCACTCTTAGGTAACGCGTGGACGATAGCGATGTGTTCGCGGCTGGCTTCACTTTAAATTATATTTATTTAGTAATTGATAAACTGGAGAAGAGGCTATTTGTAGCCGATTCTATCTTTATGCCAATAAAAAATAGCCAAATCCCTTATAACGTGATAATTAGCAGTCGGTGAAAGCTGAATTTGATCTGGGCACAATACACTCTCAGATACGGCCCTAAACGCCGACGTAGGTCCGATGCGCTTCGATAAATTACGATTGTTTTTAAAAAGGCGTATACGAAAATATTTTGTTCTTATTCCTCGCATACCGTTTATTGCGCTTCTTGTCTGTTGCATGAAGAACCCTACGTACCGCAAAGTTTTGGCCAAATCTGTTTACTAATAGTAAATTTTATATTATTTGAAGACTTATACATGCCAATTTTTTCATGTTTAATATTATCTACCGTATCCGTTTATCTTTCAATTTGCTTAACATAGTAACATCTTTTTTTAGTTACTGTGGATGATGATATGTTACTTTATAAATGCAAATCAGTTGATGGAAATAACAATGTCAGCCACGTAGGTTAATGCTGAAGGAGGGAATATAAAGCGCTTATTGCGTTATTACCTTCGGGACTGACTAAGTTAAATGTCTTGAATGTTAATTATGTGACATGATTACGTTATCACTGTCGAGGTTTTGATTGTTTCGTTATGTTGAAATTAATTGATGCTTAAAATTTATATATTAATTATAGTTTACAACGAGACAGTAATTATATTTTAAATTATAAGAAGAAAAAATATGGCAAAATAATGAGGATTTAGCTAAAATATTAGATACATTAAATTAAATTTAAAGTCATAATTTTAAGATCGCTTTAAAATTATAACTAAAGCGCCAAAGTTGCTGAGAAAAATCATATTTCTAATTTGCTTATTAAGTGCCTTTTTGTATTTATACTACAAATTAATTTACGAATAAATATTTTCAATAAATAATCCTACGTTATAAACGGTTTGGAATATGTGTATTGAAGTTCTAGTACCACTAAGCTCGAACTTTAGCTGGAGTTTCTATTTTGAAAGATTAAAGTAAAACCACATCAAAGATGGCTAGGATTTTAACAACCCATCAGTAATTACTTTAGTTGGCAGATTAATTTTCAGGAGTATATTAGTACATTTTCCAATATATTATAAGGCGTAGAACGATAATACGTTTTTCCTTATGGTAGAAATTGAATAAATTGCTTTATAATTAAAAAAATTATTTACTTGACGTTTCAATTTGTTCAGGTACCGAATTTAAAAATAAATGTTTAAATTTGATATATTGAACTTTTTTTTGGATTAGTTTTGAAGTAAATATTATTTAGGGCTGTAGGTGTTCAATAGCACCATTATCTAGAAGTAGGTAGGTTATAACAAATTTTTTCTACAAACACTACTCAAAGTTTTATGTTTGAAAACTTGATATTTTCTAAAAGTAATTGAAATTTGACATTAGTATGTCGAAAAGTGACATTTTTGTACTAAAAAGTTTCTTTCTGCACAATACCATAAAAAAACAAATTAATTAATAGAATTAATTAAAATAACTTTGTAATTTATTATATTTGTTTGAAAATTTTAGGTAATTAGTTTTATTTCAAACAAAAAGTGGCTTGTAGAAAAAGTGTCGCAACTTTTTCAAAGTAGTGAGAAATTGGCACTTTTTTGAACTTGTTACACAATATACTATTTCGTCTCACGTGCTAAATCAACTAGTACATAGTAACAGTTTTGCATCCGATATGGTTATTGGGCTTGTCTCAACTACTGAAGAAGCTAACTATAACGTCGAGTATGTATCTCGAAATTGACACAGTCTAGTTTGACATTGTTCGTAAAGTTAATTCAATTTTATTTAATAAAGTCTCTAGAAAATAGGCTTAAACATGGAAACATAAGAAATTTAAAAATAATAACAGAAACACAAAGCATAAAGAAAAGTATTGAAGGAGAATGTGAAAATAGCTTGCTATTTCTCCCTGTATTTTTACAATTAACAACACAACAACTATTAGGAACCATTTTTATATTTAATTTTTACGTGTTTACTTATGACAAGAGCCAGATTTCACGAAAATTTTGACAACTACGAGCGCTGGGATCGTCCGACCATGCAGTCTGCACCCAGCGAATATGTAGGATCTTTAAAAAGCAAAGGATAAACCGTAACGTCGGCCCTGTCAAATTACTGGACGAGGGGAGAGCAGCAATGAAAGATATGAGAAAGGAGGACAACGGAGTGGTGTGAGGACTTAATTGATTCCATTGACAATAAAAAGAAACGAAGAAATGTGGGGAACACATGATAATCAGTCTAGGTGTTGTAACGAAGGTACCGTGTATTTAAAATATTTAAATAAAATCGCGCACGGCACTGGAATAGAATTAAGTTAAAGTTATTGAAATGCGAAAAGTTTCGAATATAAGTCCAGTCGTACCAGTTGAACATCCGTCCGACAGATGGAGACGTTCGAGTCCGTGCTTCTTAGACGCCGAATTTCTTATCGAGTAGGACAATTCATTCCGTTGTCGGTATCTGCAGTGATAGCCCGAAATCCGAGTTGCTGTGGCACTCCTTCGACCTTTAGAGACAGGTCAAGTTAAAGGGAGCGAAACCAAATTCTATTGTATATAATATACCATAGAAGGTAAACTAATACAGAAGCGAAAGTAACTATCGGCCCTTTTGAGTGACGAATTTAAGAATTTTGAATATTTTTAGAAGTATATTAAGCGGCAAAAAATTCAACTATCACTCAAATTTTGACTATCGCTTCATCAGGAACCTTCGCTTCTATATTAGTTTATCGCCTGCGCCTATACCGTACCGGAACCGGAATTGTCAATCCGACCACGGCAGTCTAGAAGTCGTGCCAGTACTGCCCGATGTATCATCGATTGAAGAACCATTACAAACCATTTTATTTTTTGCCGGATTTGGTAATTTTTTTTGAACAAAGAATTATATATACTTTTTGACCTTCTTGTTTTTATTTAACAATTCGGAGTTTGTGATTAAGCAGCAAATATCCAGGTATTCAACCCAGTCGGGCAAGTAAAACCCGCACTGCTAGCCCCCAGTCATTTGGTCGATACCATAACAACCCCTGGTGTATTTTTTCTCCTCTGAAGCTGCCCGTGCAAGTGGCCTTTACAGTATAAACGGAAGCAAAGAGCGTTATAGTTTTATTGTGTTCAAGCAGCCATAATATCTTACTAAGAGTAATAAACAATACATTAACAGTGGAGAGCGTGGCTGAGGACCAGTTTAGTACTAGAAAGAAAACTGGTATAAGGGATGCACTTTGTATAGTAAGATGTATAGTGGATAAAATAGAGACGTTTATCTTTGCTTTGTAGACCTGGAGAAAGCGTTCGACTGGTTTAATGGAGAAACTTTTAGCGATATACAACCAAAATTAAGTTAACTGGAGGAAAAGAAGAAGCACACTGAATGTAAACCAACGGCTTACAGGGTTAGTACAAGCATAACAAACTGGTTCCAGATTAAAAAAGGTGTCAGACAAGGATGTTGTGTATCTTTAAGACTTTTATATGGACGAAATGGTGCAGGAATTTTTCAAAATACATAAAGTATTGAATATAGAAGCAAGAAATATTGCTAGTGTACAAATTACAGAAAACGGAGAAGTTGGTAGAATGTACAAACAAAAATGGGGAATGTGTATGGACTTAAAATATAAAAAAATCGAAAGTAATGAAGACTAGGGGAAGTGCAGTGTTAAACAACAGTGTACCTAAAGAAAGGTCTAAATTTGTAATGTTTTCTATTTATTCATAAATCTAAACTGGTTTTTAAACATTGTTCAAATTCAATTATATTTGGAAAATGTAATAAATTATTTTAAAAATATTTTTGCTTGAAATATGTTTTAATAAAAAACATTTGCCGTTGCTAGAAAAACGGAAAAAATAATTGATCAGGTTCATTTTAATAGCTATATAAGGAATATATTCGTAGCAAGTACGAAGGATTCCAGTTAATTACATGGTGTCAATGGTTAAACATCTCGTTGACATCTATATAAACAAAAGTATACAAATAAATTATTAAAACTTATTCCTTCTTCACTGACACCAAAATTTAGTTGTTGCGAAGATCAGTAAAGGAGCAAGGCTAATTCGAGCCCTGACTCCCATGTTAAACCCCATAAGAAATCGCTAAGGTCCATTGTAGCAAAAATTGGCTCTAAAAGTAGTGAAGGTAAAATTCATCAAGAGCTGTTTAAAGCTTTTCGAAAGCTGTTCGAGACCTGTTTCTGTTGTCATCGATCTACAAACAACTGTTTTTCAATAGGTTTTAAACAGGTCTGGAACAGCTTTCGAACAGCTTTAAACAGCTCTTGATGAATTTTACCCCCACTACTTTTGTAGCCTATTTTTCCAGAATGGACCTTAGCGATTTCTTATGGGGTTTAAGATGGGAGACGGGGCCTAGTTCCTTTACTACTATCAATCAGCTGATTTAGTAATTTTTCGATGAAATATAAATAATGATTGATTTTTAAACTTCTACGCATATTTTTGTGGAGATTTGGAATTACTTTACCATTCCGCAAGACATAAAATTTAAAAAGGTAATAAATTTAATTAAAACAGAAAGCTCTTTCGTTCGTGAATAATAATTTCTAATTTTCTCACTCAATAATTTGACAACATTAACACATGGAGGTAGCTCATATTGAGATAACAGCGAAGTTCAAAGTTTTAAGCTGCCGTAAAACTTTTTCCAAACTTTGAGTCATTCTTAATGTCGTCGGTTGAAACCTTACAAGAAAGTTTTGTTTCAGGTAATAACCTCTAATATAACTTTCGATAACGGCAAGGTAAGATTGTCTCATAACATTAGCCAAATGAAATTAGTTTGTGGTTAGAACCGTATACTTTTTTGTAAGATAAAAAAAATAGTTATCAAGTTACGTTCATCTTATTGACGCAGTAATAAAAGTTTGAAAACTATAAGTAAAAATATAATTTCCTTATTAATCTTAGTGAATATAACAAAAAAAATGCTCTTTTATAGCTGTGGGAAGTGCCATAATCAGTTTTCAATTTACAAATATAAACGATGTTAGGTCATTTCAGGGATAGATGTTGGCGCCAGTCCATTTTTTAATTTTATTAAGTGCCTAAAAATAAACAAACAGAACCAAATATTATTTCTCGCTACAACTATTTGTTTCTTTTCGTGGAAATACTAAAATTAAGAAGTACCAAATTAAAACCCTGTTTTGAGTCTTGTAAGACACAGAAACGTTAAATAGAAAATTCGATTTGTTCTTATACAGTGGTTTAATTCCTATTTAATTCTGTTTCGTATTGATAAAATATTTTAATTCAACCACCGTGAGAACGAAAATTTGAAGATATACAAAAAAAAAATTTGGTCTTGACGGATTTACTTCTATTTTAAATATCTGCCTGAAGAATAGAGCATATCTACTATTTTTTTTTAATTATGAGTGTGCGCAATCGCCACTATGTAAACTAAGTACTATTGTACATGCATATACCTAATACTTTATACTGCTAGTTTAATCTAATAATAATAAAATATTTTATCTACTCCTATAAAATTATATATTATACAATTAATTGTTTCAATAAACAAACAGCTTGAGTTATAATAACTCACTACTATAATTCAGTATGTAAATATTGTGCAGTAAATTCTTGGAAATTATAAAGCTGATAAATACGTTCCATTGACATAGAAAAAATGGGAAGGAATGTATAATTAAAAGATTTTAAAATTATTAAATTATCAACGCCTCACAGTCTTCATTACAAAAAAGATTCTTGGAATTTAGTAAATTTACTACACACTATTTACGAACCGAGTACCAATGTGGTTCTGTACAAGCCAATTAGCCGAAGCGGAATAGTCTATTATTGACATATAAGGAATTAATGTCACTTGATATGTTGTAAACAAAGTTATTTCTCTGTATTTGGATCTTAGAATTTATTGTTATAGTCATGGGATAAAGTATAGTATTCAACTTGCGCTAACGGTCATAACGCATCTGCGTGAGTTATAACTTACATTACCACTCGTTAAATAATATACTATTAATAGCAGAATCTTTTAGTTTGTGTTAAGTTTTGAGAAATATCATACATTTTAAACTATAGACCACTACATATCGATTCTTCAATTGATATTAAAATAATTTGTCCAGTGACATAATAAATAACAAAAAGTATACCGCTTCTATATGGCTCTGGTGGGATCTCAAGTGCTTCTTTTTATAAAAATAAACCAGGCGTTGTTTTAAAATAGCTCATAAAATAGTATGCTAAAATGTCTAGGGGAATATATGGCACAACAGAAAAGAAATTGAACACTTTTTTTATTACAACAATATTGTGGACGGTCATAGCCTAAAATATTTTATTTAAGAACCATTTTCTAGTGAATAAAAATTTTTATATTTATCCATTATTAATTACATTCAACCTTTTCATTCTTTAATTCATTTTGCTCCATGTACAGTAAAAACATAGCAATCTCATAATAAATTACCATGTATTTTAAACCGATAGGACAAAAAACTAAAATTAAACACCATTTAGAAGTAACATAATTTTGTGCACATATATTTTGTTTAAGGACCATTATGGTGCGAAGGGAAAATTAAGTAATCGTGCAATTCTTTTTTACAGTATAGCATATATTTCATATACTCTAACTTTTGATATATTATTTAAATAATTTGAACCAAATAGGTCATGCAGTGACATTTATTAGACAGACGATTAATTAACCATCATTTAAAGTAGGATTCTTAAATCGACTGTTATATAGAATAGTACCATGAAAGATCGCTCTAATTGTTTTTGACACACCTTATTTATACCGAGTGGGGTTTATTAACCTCAAAAAAAAGAAAGATTTTTGATAAAACTTTTGGACAATAGAAAAATCACTCTTTCTTGTCTGGTGATTCGTAAGCATACACATTTTATAAATCGTTATCTTATTATTTCTTTTTTATCTTACTTTGATGACGGTGGTACAATTTCAATAAGTTAAATATTTGTGAGCATATCCTGTGCTCATATCTTGGTTCTTATCACCTTTGCACGTGTCGCACGACAAGTTTGATTGATCAAATTTATTTTGACATAATTTAACTTTAATTTAGAAATAATTTAGCTCGCTTTCGTAGAGTAGTAATTAGAAAAAACGTACTTCAATTTTGAGTTCAATTCTTTTAAATTTGTTGATGTTGAAGACATTTTTTCTTATTAATGAATCATAACTGAGCATAATTTCGTGACCTCTCTTAATTGCGTTTGTATCTTCGTCCATCTAAGTTATTTTTTTCATTTAGCAAAAATCAAAATTCCTTTTTTATTGTTTCGTTTCACCATATTGTTTTTATGAGCTTTTAATTATACATTTCGACATTTATTTTCTTGTCAAATAAATATCTTTGTTACTGTATCACAATTGTTGTTCTATTTCTTTGCTTCAAATACATTAATTAACTTACCTTCATTTGATTGTCGAGTCGTCTTTGGCCAGGGCAATTCGACAAACTGCACTTATCTGATTATTTAGTATATCTTTGATTATCTTTTTCACAATTGATTTTAGTGATTGTAGGGTAAAAAATCATGTTTTTTATATTGATTTTACTGATCATTATAAAGTATTCAATTTGCTAATCTCAGTTATTTGTACCTTTTTTTGACATTTTTATTAGTAACTAACTATTCATTTTCGAATTTTTATTTCCATTTGTTTGATGCGCTGACGATCTGTGTGGGACAATTTCAATTCTATTAGTTTGTGTAAAATTTACGAAACTTTCTCTTGTGGTCCCTAAAGACAATATCTTAAACAAAGATCAGTGAAGTTGTGGTTGTATGTGTAGTCACACATTAATTCTTGTGGGTCTTTTGATCAGTGGAAACTGCCAAGTGAGTTTGCGGTCATTAACTCTGAAATTTTTCTATTTTCATTGGCTCATTCATCGAAACAGAAAAAGTGCACAGAACTTGCACTTTATGCAACATACCACATCACTGCTAGGACACATACCCTGCTGCTGTCACACTCCAGGTGGCTCATCCAGAGTTTCACGTCTCACCTGTCGCCTCCGGACGATTTTTGGTAAATCCATTAAAAACCCAATGACTGTGCAGAACGTTGTTACGAAAATTTTCAATCATTAATTTTTCTATTAATTAAATTCACTACAGTTTATTTTTACCTGTTTCATTTGACTAATTTCCAGGAAATCAATTTTCTTGTTTGATCAACAACTAAGTAATTTAATTATTTATCGGGGGATCAACTTGTCGGGATCCTTCAGACAGACATAATAGGCAATTTATTTTGCAATATTATTAAAAATAATTTTAACTCACTTATCCATCCTGAGTCATAAATTAGAGCTAGCTATTCATTACCAACAAATTGTAACTTAAGTCTCATGCTATTAAAAACTGGTTATAACAGTCAACCTTTTCAGGTTTTGATCCCTAACTTTAAAATAAAATAAACACAAAAATAATTGAATTGCTATTAAATATAAACGCCCCTAGGCACTTTTAGAGTTTATAATCCAAAAAAATAGTTAAAATATACTACTTTAAGTCTCTTTGTTATTATATTCTGTAATTTATATTTTATTTTATTTATTTATTTTACCGCAACATTATTTGTATTTGATATCATTACTTCTTGGTTACCAATCACCTTTTTCTAATTTTCATCAGTTTCTTAGTGGTCGTATTTGTTTCTTTTTCTGATTTTATTCCTCATTTCGAAGATTCTAAGACATTTTCTTTCCTGATTTCTTTCTTTAATTCTATTACCCCTGAGATTTTTTATTACTAATATTTCTTTATAATTTCTTATGTAAGTATTTCTTTCTTTAACATTTTTTATTTTGCTGTATATTTTTATCTTTTTCCATTTTCTATTTTGTATCTCTGATTCAAATTGTGTTAAGTTTATTGTTTCTTCTTCATTTCATCACTTACTGCTATTGTTGCTTTATTTGTTTCTATGTCTATTTTTAGTATTTCTGTATTTGTATTTTAATTTTCTTTTTTAATATACTTTCAACTTCATTGCATTACTCACTTGTTTATTCTAATTTTTTCTGTTCCTATATATTACATATCACTATTTCTGAATTCTTTCTAAGCTTTTTCTTATTTCTTCTTTTATTTATTTATCATTTGTTAATAATTTCTATTCATATCATTTGCTCTTTATTATCTTTTATTAAAATTTGTATTTTACCTCTTTTCTTATTTTCTACTTGATTTTTGCAGGTTTAGTTTTTTTAATTATTCAATTTCTTTTTATTTTCGTCTGTCCTTCTTCATTTTATTACCCATATTAGTTATTATTTGTTTTACTTTGGTTTCTATACGTTCTAATTAGTGACTGTCTATATACCATTTCTTTTCCTTTAAATCTGTCATGTATATTATCAGAATTTTTTAATATCTTCTTATATTTAAATAATTTTTTTAACACTTTTTTATCTACGTGTTGTGTTTTGCTTTTTTTAATGATTTTGTTCTTCCATACCCAAGAAAATGGCTTGCTTTCCTTTGCACTTTATTTCTACTTCTAATCTTCATTTGATTTTATATTATTTTCTTTATTTTCGTTGATATTTTCTTCCAGATTTACCATGGTTTTTTGGGTTTCTTCTGCCTATTCTATATATAATGTTTCTTCTTTTAACCTTTTCATAATTGCACTTGGTGAGACATTTTTATTAGTATAAATATTTATTACCACATGTTAAAGCCTAACTTCTTACTTTCCTGACCTAAAACCTATTCAGGAATTTTACATTTTGTAATTAAAATAATCCTATCCTCCACATCTGAACCGGAAAAGTTCTGTGTTAACACAACCGATTTCCTTTAATAATGATGAATAAATGGATAAATTTTCAAAAAAATAAATTCTTAAATAAGTAAATTCTTAATGAAATAAATTCTTAAAAACATTCTTAAGTAAATAAATTCTTAAATTAATAAATTCTTAAATAAATAGATTTTTACATGTATTTTAGACAAATTTCCCATAATTAATTCAAGCACGTGGGGGATTCGGTAATAAACTTTCACACCGAAATATTTAAAAAATACTAGGACAATGACGGTTTTTGATAGTAAATGTTAATATCATTTTACTATAAATGTGAAGTGTAATTTCATGCTCCTTTACTCCAAGGAGGAGAAAAATTTCAGGAAATTTTTTAAGGTGCTATGGTAACTGGTAACTGGTAACAATTTTCATATTTGTTTAATCCGTCTCGAATGACAATTAATTAATTCTTCGTTCTATTGTGTCGTCCCATTAAATTTTTGAACTGTCATAAATTTGTCAGAAAAAATGGCAAAACTGGTAACATATCTATTAAAACGGTTGTTTAAAACGGTCCAAACGTTCAAATATAAATTGAAATATTATTTGATGGACAAGTGTTTTAACAGTGTAGACGAATATTTGGAAGGATAATTTTATATTTATGCGTAATAATGTTTTTAATTGTATCTGTTTTATTGATGTAATGATGTTTCTTTTTTATTATTATTATTATTATTATTATTAATAAGTAGTACTAAAATTTCACTTTTTTTGTGTAATTAAATAGACGACACCTATACATGTACAATGTCTTTGGTAAATAAAGAATTAACAAAAAAAAATGAATTGCAATTTTTTAATTAGAATCAGAAATTTAAGATGTGTTCAAATAATGGACGAAAAAAAAAGAAACTGTGGGAAAAAATACAAAAATTTAAAATTTCTTATAAATAAAATGTAATAATTAAAAACTGTTTGTTTTTTATCTAATTTTGAAAATATCTTCCCTTAAATTGGCTTTTAATTGGTCGAAAATGTTAGGTGTGAAATTTTCGCCATAATTTAAATTCTTTCTTATAATGAGGAATACTAAAAGTCTGATAAACATATACCGAACTACATACTATCACAATAAATTATTCAATACCATAAGAAATTATATTATACAAAAGATTTTTTTTGTTCCTAACAGAATACTCCCATTCATAAATTTACTTGTATCTGGATGACAATCATAGACGACTTTTACGTGGAATTCCGTTATATGAAAAACAGTAAGCGAACGTGCTTTCGCTCCCTAACCCATGTTTGTTATTCCCCGGTTCCTGTTAGACATTTTTCATAAAATTTTAATTTTAAACCTTGATAATACACGTTGGGGATATCTTTTTGGATTGTCAAATTCTTACGATTATTGTTCGCTATAAAAATATTTCGGGGCTGAATAAAAAAAACTACTTATTTGTTTTTTTATTAAACTCTTTCACTTAATCGTAATGTCTTATACTCTATACATCTACCAAATATATCATACAAGAACGGAACTTTTCTATGATATAAGATATATTAACATAATATTTGAAAATAATGCATTATATTACTAATTTATAAAATTGTTAGAAAACGTTTTGAATGTATATTTTTCAACAAGCTTGTAACAAAGTAAGTTTTCAGTAATAATTAAAATATATAAATTAATTCGAACACGGCACTGGAGTAGAATTAACTTAAAATTATGAGAGAAGCTTCGCAGTTTTTATTGAGTAGGACAATTCAATCCGTTGTCGATAGCTGCAGTGGCAGCAAGAAGTCTGAGCTGCTGTGGCAGTCCCCTCGACCTTTAGAGAGAGGTCAAGCCAAGCTGAAGGGAGCGAAGCAATTTCAATTGTACCTGAGTCCAGAACTGTCAATCCGACCACCGCTAGCCTGGAAGACGTGCCTGTCATATCGTCTGACACTGCCGAGTTAAGGACCTTGTTACACACCTACAGGGATTTTCTTTTACCTGTTAATTTTATTTATTTTAACATCGCAGTATGGCAAGTAAAGACCGCCCTTCTAGCCGCCAGTGATTTTGGTTGATACCACAATGACCCCTGGAGTATTTTCTTTCTCTACTGAAGCTGCCAGTGCAAGTGACCTTCACACTATAAACGGAAGGTTGCGCCAGAGGCAATCCGAAACTTGGACCAAGGCGCCAAAAGACCGCTTGACGACGCAAACAAGTTTATAATGGTGGCTATTTCCTACGAAGATGAAAGTTGCAACACAAGCCGAAGGCGAGTATTGTAATCATCTGAGTGGGTAATAGTCATTATGCGGGAGTCGAATACTTTACTTTATCTGCAACTTTTTAGTTAATAAAAGGCGCTTTGTATGTTGCCAAATTTAAAAAGTTAATTTTTATTAATATAACAATTATTTAAAAATACGTAAGTTACTCTTAATAGGCTTATTGCAGATAAATATTCAAGAATGGCTTTCTAAAGTGCTTGCGAATATTTTAGAAACGAGTAAGTCCAAATGAAAAAAACCTTTTTCTAATAATCATAGATAAGTATCCAAATATGAAAATAACACTTAGCGACATTATTCATTAGGTAAATGCAGCCTTTTCTAGTATTGGTAAAATGGAATTATCGTAGTCAGGATCTTCTGGTATAGAAATCAATCCATTGAACTATAGTATTTTCAGTGAATTGAATTTTTCAGCATTACTCATAGATTAGTCACACAAGCTAAATCAACCATAATAAAAATCGAGGCTGAATTGGCTTAAGATGCTAGACCGTCTTCAAATGCTGGACTCCTTTTTAGCGACAAGCAATCTTCAGAAGCTGTGTTATCTTCTGAAATTGGGTTATCTTCAGGAGCCGCGTAATCTTTAACAAACACTAATTTGTTTAGAGTTGCTTAGAAAAAGTTGTCCGTGCTCTGATTTTCATAGGTAGGTACTAATTCTAGTTGGACATCTGTGTTGTAAAACAGGATCGTCATAAATTTGACACGAGTTTACAATGTATTTTACAAAACATAGTGCCATGAATTACTGAGCCAGAAAAGCTTTAATATTATTTTCGTGATGGCGAAAAAAAATTTTTACATCCACTGTCTATTACTTTTCGAAAATGAAAAAAAAACACAATGACTCTCGAACGAAAGCTCTGATCGAGTTCCGGTTTTCCCTTGATTCCTCAGTTTTCTTCAGGGAGAAATTTGGCCCGGATCGAACAAGCCTTCATGCTTCTTAGCATAAAAAGTTTTTGCTCGATGGGCCAAAGTCCCGAAACGGTGCAATATCGTTTGTTCCTGTTTCTTTCTTTAATTTTTGATAACAAAAAATCAGTTATCTCGTTTTATTACTTTTTTTACTGGTCGGTTATAACGCCAACTTTTTTGATATCATTAGTGTTATTTTGTATTGAAACTTCCAACCATATAGTTTTCGTTAATTTCGTTATTTATCACCTTTGCCTTAAAATAATATTGTTATTTAGCGACAGTATTCGACTTCGTTCCTGTTCAATAAAATTATATTTTTGAAGAAAAATAACGGAATATCTATGATTTCTTATCTACGTGTCTTTTATGGTTTTCTTTTTCAATTTTGTTTGGGTGTAAGGCTTGATCCAATGTTGGATCCAGGTATTTTGTCAGGGTTGAGGCAAAAAGGTTATGTATTACTCTTGTCGGAGCTAACTTGTCTGAGACGCGTCTTTCTTTGCCTATTGTGAGATCATCAAACCATAGAAATCTGAGTAAAGACTTCATTTTGTTACGGGATATTGCTGCACGGAAAATAGGCCTCTTAATAGCTGGATTTTTTATACTCCACAGCTCCAAAATTGGTTCGCGATTTGCCTTGAAGCATCTGGCAAAAATTAATAATCCAATAATAAATATATACAGTTCTTCCTTATTCAGGCGGTTCCAGTTATCGCCTAAATTTGATTGTGCCCGATAATTAGTTTCGCGAATTACAATGTCTATAATTTCATCTGTAAAAAAAAGGTTGATAGCTTCGGCCTTGGTTGAAAAATTTGAGCTACCAGGCGTTTTAGTTAGGATGTTCCTTGCTAAAAGGCTGGTGCTGTTAGGTTTCTGTTTATTCCACAATGTACCATCTATTCCCAAAAATAATTTCACCTTGGTTTGTACTGTCCTCACTTTGTTCTCCGGTGTATGTTGTACTGTTTTCGGCATTTTAATCGTTCTCTAATAATATATCGTCGTTTTCTGATATTATTTCATCTTCTATATCATAATAAAAATAACTATTTGATCTAACTCAGCCATGTTAAGGAATTTGCGAGATATATATTTCATAGACAAAACACTAAGCAACTATATATATTCGCCAGGAAATAAAGATAATAATTAATTAATTACTTAGAATTTTACATATAGATAGTATTTACCTAATATAAAATTGAAAACGTGAAAGGCCAAGGCAGGTATTTTTTATTGGGACTGTTTCTGCTTCAAAATAGAATACTAACCCTTTACCGCATGGCGTGCCATATATCTCACATCTAAAAAATTATTATTTTGTTTCTTAAAAATCGTATAAATTCCGGTTTTGCTTAAGTGACCATAAATGGAACGTTCATAGCTATGCAAAAAATTCCGCGTCCATACCAATCCCAGTCTTGTATACTGTTATCAGTTGTTTACTACGTGTAAGATGGGCTACGCTCTAAATTCTCGGATTTTAAAGTCATTTAGTTTGTAAAAAGTGCTATTTTCATCACGAAAAAATTATGCAGATATTGTTTTAACCTTGTAGAGTACGTCTAAGTAAGAGAAAACTTTTTTACAATTATTTTTTTATAAAAAAAAAGGTCAAAAATGATTTGTGCTATATGTATGGCACACGATGCAATTACGGCAAAAGTTTAGGATAGATACTATTTTTGCAGAATGGATCCAAAACGTTTTTAAGGCAAGGTGAAACATGTAAATATACCTGTTGCTGAAAGCGAAGACTCGGATCTATCAGACGATGGTAAGATTAGATTGACGGAGAGCCGGGAAATGGCGGAGAGCCGAGAAATGATGGAGAGCAGGAAAAGTGATGCCGAGGATATTTCTGATGAAGAGGTAGATGGTGCTCCTGAAATAGAATCCGATCCAGAGGACGACTTGCTACTTATAGAACGATTACGATTATTGAACAAAAAAAAATGATAACTCAGAAAAAAAAACAACGTCCAAAAAAACCTGCGAATTTGAAAGAATATGAAGTAGAACAATTCATTTTAATCTGTCTATATACATCCTTGATTAAATTACCAGCAACCAGACTTTATTGGAATGCCCATATTGGTCATTCTGCCGTAGCTAACGTGATGAGCTGCAACAGATTTTAGGAAATAAAAGATTCTTGCATTTCAATGATAATAATAACTTAGTTCCTAACAATCAACAAGGCCATGATAAACTTTTTAAGATACAACCATTTTTGACAAAAATTCTGCAGCGGTTATTGCTTGTTCCAAAAGAGGAACACTTAGCGAAAGATGAGCAAATCATACCGACAGATGCTCGCATAAGGATTAAGCAGTATAATCTCAAAAAACCACACAAATGGGGCTACAAGAATTTTGTTCTTAGCGGAATCTCAAGATTCTGCTATGATCAGAGTAATGTTATGGCATCCAATACACCAAATTGTGGTGTAAGTAGTAATGTAGTGATACGAATGGTAGATAGTGTTCCCAGGCACCAAAACTACAAAGTGTTTTGTGATAACTGGTTTAGCTCAGTTCCGTTAATGGTATATTTACCTCAACATGGCATTCTTCCATTAGGAACTGTAAAATCAAACCGGTTGGTTAGCTACATAATACCAAAGGAAAAGGATATGAAGAGAACAGGACGAGGCACTATGAGAGAACAACTTGCTACAGTAGATAACACAAAACTGTCTGTTGTATGATAACAAAGTAGCAAAGTAGTAACCACTACGTCTTCCAGTTATGGACAAAAGAAGGTTTTTTAAGCAGAAAATATCCACAGAATGATTCAATGTCCACGAAATGTCTTTGTTTACAACAGTTACATGGGCGGCGTGGATATTCTTGATTCCATGTTAGGTTTCTATCGTATTCGAATTCGTTCCAAAAAGTGGTACCTGCGAGTTTTTTTCCATTTTCTAGATTTATGTACTGCAGATAGTTGGTTGTTATACCGAAGAACAGAAAGGAAGGCACTGCCATTTTTGGATTTCAAACTTGCCGTAGCAGATGTACTATGCTTAGGTGGAAAACCCATTCAAGAAATCTGCAGGAAGACGATCAACCAATGACATCCAACAAACCTATGAGCGAAAGAGAAAAAGAGGACCTACATAATAAATTCCACAACAAGATGATCGTCGAGATGGTATGGACCACTTGCCAGAATGGCGTGATAATGTTAGAACAAGATGCAAGCTCCCAGAATGCACCTTTAAAACATATACTTTTTGCTATAAATGCTCAATTCCAATATGTTTTAATAAAGATAGGAATTGCTTTATGCAATTCCATACTGAATAAAATTATTTTTAGTTTCATGACGTTCTATAAATGGCACATACCATTTTTTTTTGTAAAATATAACCAAAAATAATCAGTTCAATATTGAACTTCTTGAAGAAAAATATACCTTGGGGTCAACCCTTGGTCATACGAAGGTTAAAGTGAATTTCTCGGTCCGCAATACTAAAAACATCATGTGTTTAACATCATGTGTTTTTACCATCTAGTATTTTTATTAATCATCACAAATTTCCAAGGCACTGTTTCAGTATATCAAAAGATTCTTAAGTTTACAAATAAGGTTAGATCAAAATAAACAATAAATTATAAAGTAATCATTTATTTCAGTTGGTTTCCGTATTATCAAATCGTTATTTTTTTACTCTTAAAACGTATATGTTAAGTAATCCAGATCTTGACTTATATTAGCTTTTATTTCTTTGTAAAGCAATAAAGCCATAAGAATATACTGATGAAACTCTTAAAGTTTTGTCCGTCTAAGTAAATTTTAAAGTTCACTGTGAAGTAAGAACGTATATGAACCCTATTCTGTATGCAAATTCAAGAGAGCTGCCAACGGGAAACCGCCTCCGGTTTATTAAGGATTCGTGAGAAATGTTAGAGTCAGCCGTGAGTTGATAATATACATGGCACTACAATTATTGTTCAATTAAGATTTAGTAGGTCAGTGCTGTTTGCTCTTTAGTTAATAATTTCATGATAGGCATACTCGATAGTAACCGAGGTTAATAGAGCTAATTTAATTGAAGATGTGTATTTTGAAAAAAAAATGTCACAAAGATATATTAATAATTAGGAACATTAGTCCTATATTTGGGGTCATTCAAAAGCGGTTATTTTATTGATCAATTACATTCGATATTTTTTTTGTACAATTTCCAGGTTCTGGGCTAATAATTTTCAGATATGTGGACTAAAAGACGTGTGAGCCATAAGATTTTTATTTATTGGTACCACTATTGTTAACACATTGACTGTGTATTTCACAGAAATTTATTTTTCATTCCAGTTGAACGATTTATGAATATTAGTATTCATAACTGTTGATAGGATACAAGACTCCACAATTTCTCGAAGGACCAAACTTCTTCGGTAGAAGTTAAACCAATATAAATGTTAAAATAAAAACAGTATTTGAAATTGGAATGTAATTTTTATTTCACAGAAATTTATTTTTCATTCCAGTTGAACGATTTATGAATATTAGTATTCATAACTGTTGATAGGATACTAGACTCCACAATTTCTCGAAGGACCAAACTTCTTCGGTAGAAGTTAAACCAATATAAATGTTAAAATAAAAACAGTATTTGAAATTGGAATGTAATTTTTATTTCACAGAAATTTATTTTACATTCCAGTTGAACGATTTATGAATATTAGTATTCATAACTGTTGATAGGATACAAGACTCCACATAGCATAGCAACAGTCGCTTATGCATTTTTTTTTGTTAACTGTAATTTGCAAGTAGGCAGAAAAAAATCTGAGAGACAGACGGAATAATATTGTGTTGATTATAAATCTATTTTTAGATTATAAAATATTAAAATATGCAATAATAGACATTAGTATGAACTGGAAGATTAATGTGATTAATTTTAAAAGAAATATGAATTAGTTTGTATTATCTGGATAATATTAAAGTGAAATTTATTCACCAGTGGAAGGTTTGAAACGGTTCTTTATTCATTTATTATGTCAATACTTTTTGTCTAGATTCACGAATTGTCTACTCTTGTTAATACTCTACTTAACATTAGTCTAACTATCGCGATTTCTCTTATTATTTCTATTCTTAAAATTTAGGCTCAAAAAATCAATATTAGTATTTCCATGCCTTCATTTCTTATTAAAGGAGCCATGACAGTTTTTCTTATTCCTAATGGAAAAATAAATTGCAAAATCATCAAGGTCCAAAAGTAGTGATTTTTTACATCTACTTACGATCAGTACTAAGCAGGGTACTATAAGTAAGTTCACCGTGTACTAAGTAAGTAGTTTAACTTGGGACTGTTTTCCACCGATTGCAATTCCCACTTATTTCTTCCACAGATTGATTTGTGCCTTTTTAGTCTTTGTACTTGTACTCTATTATCTAGCAAATTCACAGCTAAGGAATTTGGGTGAAACTCGAGTTTTCTGACGTAGGGTTTACTATATTAACTAATTTCTTCTTGGACACTATTCACGTTTAGATCGAATCTGATTTCTCTGTTTGGTATAAACCAGGGCTCGTTTGTAATAGTGCGTAGAACTTTGGATTAACGCCTTTCCATTATGTCCAGGTGAGATTTGGCTGATGTTCCCCATAATTGTACCCCATATGTCCATATTGGTTTGAAGGCTTGTTGTTTAGTGATAGTTTTAAGCGTCTGTCTAGAAGGAAATGGTACTCGCTGAATTTGTGAGCCAATTGTTTCCTCTTCATCAGGATATGAGTTTTGCATGTAATTCCCCTGTCCAGGTTCAGTTATAAGTATTTTACGCTGTCTGATGTGGGTATCATTTGTCCATTTAAGGTTGTTATTAGAGCGATATCTCTGCATTTTTTAAATGATTTTTATTCTTAATTTTCCTGCCCAGTCCCGGATTTCATTTAATTGGTCCTGAAGGAGTCTTCCTGCTACATTAGAGTTTCTATGTTCAAGCAGTATTGCTTTATCGTCGGAAAAAGTGGTCTTCGTAATCTTCTCACTAGTTATCAAGTCTGCTGTGTAAAGAATGTATAGTGTGGGTCCCAACACTGCCGTGAGGAACTCCCGCTTTACCTGGAAATATTTGTGTTGTTTCTTATTTGTGTTGTACCATAAAGTACTTTTCTTGCATTTATGATTCTAAAACAAGGTATATCGTGTGTGGTAATGTGTTCTTTAGTATATAGAGGATACCTTGATGCCTGACCTTGCCAAGGGCCTGGTTTACATCTAATAAGGAAGCCTACACAGTAGCTTTTCTGTTCAAAAGTTTGGTTGATGGTGTCGAATTGTTCGATCGTGCTGTGTTGCTGATGGTACAAAAACTGGTGGTCTGGTATGAGATTGTTTTCTTAGATGTGGGTCATGATTCATGTAAAAAGTATATTTCCTAAGACTTTGCTCAGGATCGGTAGTAGGCTTATAGGAAGAGACATCGTTGGGACACTTTCAAGGTTTGGGAATGAGGATGACTTGTGCAACTTTCCATTGTGCTGGGAAGTAGCCGAGACATAAAACTGCATTAAATATTATTGTTATAAAGACAACTTCTTTCCTAAGTATTTCTTTTATTAGACCTCCTGTGATCAAGTCGTACCCTAGTGCTTTATTAGAGTGTAGGTTATATTTTATTTTTTCTTCCAATTCCATAACAGTTTTAATTTAATTGTTTCTTCTTCCTAGGGGGTGATTGTGATGGGGATAGTTGAAAAACGTTTTCCAATTGTTGTGAAAATAGTATAAGGTCACTCAGTGAGATTTGACAACAGGAGCTTATGGCAACAACTGATAAAATGCGGAACAAAGCAGATCAATACTCAATCAAAAGTGGATCAGGACCTCATTAAAAGAGGATCATGAGTTGCCACATTAATCACCAAATCTCACTAATCACGTCACGAGTGATATTTGTTAAGCCCATTTAGTTGATTTGGACCTTGGCGATTTGACATGTATCTTCTTATAGCTTATAGATTATTTGCGCCTACTCCCTATTTTTTATACTCTACCACCTGTGCTGGATTTTATTAATTTTTGATTCTATTCGTCCCATTTCCATATTTTTCTTTCCCGGCAGCATCAAAGGGAAACTATAGTGAACGAGCAAAAAACTTCGAAAAATCGATGAAAATATCCATTTTGTGGTCCCCCAAGAAGATTGAAACCATTTTCAGAGTAAGGTCTGTCTGTGTGTAATCTTCCACGATAATTTGGAATGAAAGGTTAATGTGTACATCAAACAATGTGCATGTAGTTTTTCCGTACTTTTTCCAAATTTTTAAGACAAACAATACACTTTAGTGCAAAATTTTCTAGTGCAAAGTTGTAGAGTACCAAATTTTCGAATTCCTCTTAGTTTCGCCGCCAGAGGGCGAAAAATATACACATTTAGGCTTTCGTCTTTTTTATATTGAAGACAAACAATGAGCTTTAGTGCAAAATGTTCTAGTGCAAATTTGTAGAGCATAAAATTCCCTTCAACTTTTTTATCAATTTTTTTCCCAAACTCCCAAGAGTTTTCACCTCTGATTTTAGGATATCCTAATTGTAGTAGTGTGCTGTAGGCTTAATGTGTTCCTTCTTGTAGGATTTTTGTTTTTTTGCCATGTTTTTGCCTTTGTTTTACCTTCTTTCTTTTTTTGGCCTTTTTACCCCTTTTTTGCCCATTTTCTTGCTTTTTTAATTTTTTTTTTCTTGTTTGGACTTTTTTGAGCTTTTTGCCTTTTTTTCCATTATTTGTTTCTATTTTGCCTTTTTTGTTTTTTTCCTTTTTTTGTCATTTTTATCACTTTGTGCCTTTTTTATGCTTTTTATACTTTTTTTAACAGTTTTTAATTTTTTTGGACTTTTTTTCTTATCTGCATTTTTTGGCGTTTTTTGCTTTTTTTCCTTTACTTTGTCTTATTTGTCTTTTTTGTGGACTTTTCGCTGATTTTTGTTTTAGCATTTTTTCCTTTTTTTGCCTTTATGAAGCATCTTTTTCTTTTTTGCTTTTTTTTCAAGTTTTTTTTTTTGTTAGGTACCTTTTTTGCTTTTTTTGTTTCTTTGTACATCTTTGCTTTTTTTCCTATTTTCACAAATTTTATTATTATTATCGTATTTTTGATTTTTGCCTATTTTTATTCTCTTTTTATTATAGCTTTAATTTTTGCTAAAATTTAGCATTTCTTTATTATTTTTAACAACTATTTGGAAATAAATCGTTAACTTGTTAATATTTATAATAATTTGTTTTAGTAACTTTTGCGCATTTTTGCAATATTTACCCAGTTTTTTCAGCAATTTATTTCATTTTTCAGCATTTTACTTTCCCGTTCAACAATTTTGTATTTTGTAACTAAAATAATCCTATTCTCCACAGAAGAGCAGAGAAAGTTCTGGGGTGACACAGCCGATTTTTTCCTGTTATAATTATTTATAATTAGCCTATAATGTATATGTTACCTTAAGTTTGTCTTGATTTGGCCTCTTTCCTACCAATTTTCTAGATTACCTTTTCTTTCTTGTCATCGTGTTTTTTATGTAATCTTTGTTTTCTCCGGAATTCTTTAGTTTCGTCTTTAATATTATTATTTTCTAATCAATTTTTTCCATCTCTATAAATTTTTTTCTTTCCAAATTTTCAGACTTCTTTAACCTTGGCCTAAAAAATTATTTAATCCTTATTTTAGTACATTTTGCTTATCTGTGTCTAATTTATTCTTCAAATTGTTCATAGATTTTTATTTGTGTTGAAATTTTCTAGTTCAAAAATTTAAATTAATTTTGGATCACAAATAATTTTAGTTATTATTGCCACCCTGTTAAACTCTAATCACAATTCCACATAGCGACCTAAATTTTGGAAGCATGCGAAAAATGCAACGGCAACAATTATGCTTGTAAAAGTGGAATTCATACCAAAATCCATACTAGAAGGTTAAAAGAAAATATGCAAGGTGACGCTTAGACCGTCTATAAGTACTTCCATCTTTTACCCAAGGTAGTCCATATAAAAAGCCTCATTATTCAACATAAGGCTCCGAGATGAAATTCCAAGCCTGATATGTAAAGTGAAATTGACTTACTTATGCGTTAAACCAAACCCACTTCTTCACCCCTTTTTCCAAATTATGGGCGTTGTCGCCTCATCCACCATTTAAAAAGAGCTTCACAACTAAATTTGGACAAAAACGAAAATAAAAAGAAATCAGCATGAGAAAAAAAGAGATCCGACTAGGTCCGACTCTTACCTCGAACAGTTAACTGCAGAGTATCATTCGACGAAGAAATTTAACGTTACAAGATTAGTAAGATAATAATTATTTTGTTAAAATAATATTTCATATATTTCACTCGTTATATAATTTTATAAAATATTTATATTAAAATTAATTTATGTCAAAGGAATTTTTGTATAAAACTAATAAAAATATCCCGTTTCATCATGTCGTGAATAAAAAGAGTAATTCCAAAGACTCTCATCACGTCAAATCCTGGCATTATAACTCAGATTCCTTTCAACAGCAGAACCGCAATACATTCTTGATACTGTTGCGTCATCCAATACATCGAGAGGCTTTGTGGTCTTTTAAAGTTAATCAAGTCAATTATGACAGGCAATATAGTGGATTACCATTCAGTGTATTGATTGAAATTTTCAAGTAATTATATACATGTATTTCGTAATGAAAGCGTATGATATATTTTATTTAAAATTTGTATAGTTCGAGTATAAGTATCATATTTATTCATAGATTTAAAAAATCTGTTTAAAAAGTTGGCTCGTCAATGTAAATTTCATCTCTAATTTACCAAGCTAATGTAAACTAATTCTTAAAAGTAAATGAATACACTATTATATAAGTTTTATAAAACCGGTAGATAGTTACTGATCGGTACCAACCGGACTAGTCACTTAATAGGGTAAAATCATCTGTAAAAGCGACTAAGCAAGTACAACTTGGTGCTAGTAGATGATGGGACACATCCGCCATCATAATGCCTTGGGGTGGTGGGGAGCGGGTAGAGTAAGTTTTTGAAACTATATACTCCAACAATTACCATACTTGTTTCATCTTTATAGGAAAGACCAGTGGTACTTTGATGGGAGAGCATAGTTTCAAAATCATACTCTGTATACACCAAGTATTTCTACATACTACAAAAATGATAGATACGATATCTATAGTTGTTGATGGATACCAACCGGACTTAATAGGATAAAATCCTCTGTAAAAGTGACTTAGCAACTTGGTGCTAGTAGATGATGGAACTAATCCGCCATCATAATGCCTTAGGGGGGTAGCGGATTTTTTAGGGCAAACTAGTATTGAACTAAAAATTTAATTGAGCCTTAAACTCTTTTTAACTTTACCAATTTTCGATAAAGAACCAGCCATCATTTTAACAAGGAGATGGGCTTAGTCTTTTACTTCGATATGTAGGATTAATTTATGTTAACTAGATTATCCATTCCCAAATGTCGTATAGTATATCAAAGGAGATAAAAACTCAAAGTCGATACCACATGAATTTAATATAAAAGAAACTTTTTTTAGGAAATTTTAATAAAATTAAAATCAACCAATTGTTTTGGCACTCAGGCCATCTTTGTTATTTTAGAGACTAACATAGTTGTTCCAAAGGTACGAAACTTAATCATCTTGAAATTTTCTAAATAAACAACGTCGTGACAGATAGAAACGTAATTTGTCTTAACGATCAACTCAGACCTTCAGAGAACTTAATTTCTTAATCAATAACAATTTCCGGAAGAAAAAAAATCAGTAACAATTTATATATATTTTAAAATACTTAATTAATTAAACTTTTATTCAGTTTTTCTTTCCAAATTTGACCTTTATTTTGATTTGTTTGTCTAGGTTATGTTTTTATTTACTTCACATTGACATTCACATTCTTCTATCCTACACAAATGCCTCCTGTCCATTCTTCTTCTCAACTAATTTAAAAATGTGTCTGGTACCCACTCGCTTATCGTTCCAGTTAAGATTTACTATTATTTGAATTTACCGCGCCGTGTTGACTTGTCAACAATTGGTCATTTATATTTTCCATCTCCGGGTCCACCATTTCACGTTGTATTAAAACTGTTACACACAAAAATAATTTCCTATTAATTTTTTGATTTCCAATCTTCACTATGCACTTCGATTGTTCATCGTAATTATTGAATAGGTGCTCTTATGGTAATCATCAGTGGCCTTTTTTCGGGTGGAGCCCTTTTCGGTACAGTGGTCAGTTTTATCCGAATTTAATCTTTTGTCCCTTCTAAAGGTGTAGGCTTTTTTGGGCACGAATGCGGGATTAAGGGTTCTAGGAAAATGAAATAAGATTATTTAAATATTAATTAATATTTTTGTCATATCTTGAATTGTGGGTTATTCCTAAATACAGTTTAAATAAAATTATTGTCAAATTCTTGGTTTTATGAACGGGGTTGTCTTATTTTACTACTCAATGTGTCAGTAGATAGAACGTTCTTTAACTTTAACGGTTCTATAACTAATGACAATGACGTTTAGATTGTGACAATTGTATAAGAAATCAACTTGTAAAGTTTTATTCTAAACGTCATTACCTTTACTTATTGAGTCTTTAAAGTTAAAGGACGTTCTATCTACTGACAGTAATACTCTTATGCCCGTATTTATAGTCGGTACTCAAGACGCTGCCGATACTTGAGGTCGAGTCTGCCATGGCTCAAGCATACGCAGACTCGACCTTAAGCATCGTTACGGACTTGAGCACCGACTATAAATACGGGCATTAATCGGTTATATTCAAATTTATCTATGTTATTATCGATATTCAGTTAAATACATATGTGAAATTAAATAGTACACATATACCTAGCAAACTTAAAAACTCGAATTATAAAAAACGCCATTTTTATTTAACGAATTTAATAAAACAACACAAATATAACACACTTTGAAGGTGTTAATTTATTAAAGCAGTTACGTATCATTATAAAAATATAATATCATTTTTATTCGGTATTTTATATATTTTATGTTTTTTAGTGTTATATTTTTGTAATACCTAGTATACTTTTTAATCGGTATTTTATGTAGCTATTTTATATTTTTCTAGTGTTGTATTTTTCTAATAGTATATTTCTTGTGATTTTTCATATTGTTTTGTATTAATTATGAGTTTTTTAATTTATTTTAGATATAGTTTAAATGAAATTTTTGTCATGCAAATCATTGTTTTTATTTGAAGAAAAAATTCTTTACTATACAAATCAAATCGAGATTATTTATTTGGAGAAAAGAAATCTTTACCATATATATCAAATGAAGGATATTTATTTTGAGAAAAAAAATTAAAAAAATCACTGAAATTATTACTATAATTTTTTCTGTAAAATATTACTTTGAATCAAAAGGATTAGTTACTTTATGGTCGATAACCGCTGTGCCCAAGAGGCCCAAATAATTTTAAAACCGGTAGGATTACGGAACCCCGCTGACAAAATTGACCGCTGGGATCAAGTGAACAACGCCCCTTTTTTCAACAAAAATTTTTGTAACATTTTTAAACAATTTAATTTTTATTGTTGATATTCTACTACGTGAAACGGAAGTTTAAATTTATTTTATAACAGGATTTGTTAAATATTTCAACTACATTTAAGTTTGTTCAAACATTTAAGTTTTTTATAACACGCCTTTGATATATATACTTATCCACTTGTAATTTTTTTATATTAAATGCTAGTATCGACTTTGAGTTTTTATCTCCTTTGATTAATTTATGTTTTACCACAATCTGTTACGTTTTTTTGTGCCACCCGGTATTTTTATTATTTCGGTTCGGTGTATTTAATTTCAGCTCGCTTGATATCCCTTCTTAAGATCTCCCTCCCTCCTAGGTATTTTATGAAGAAATGTAGAAACATTTTTAACAAGGGACGGCAACATGTTTCGGCCAAACGATGGCCGTCATCAGGCCTAAAATACAAATATAACACTATTTAGATACAAAAAATTAATACTTAAATATGATTACTTACAATTAAATTATTTCTCAGACACAATAAACCGGATATTTATAAAATGGTATGAAAATGGAAAATTGTTAACTTTTGTTAAATACACATTTTCAATGGAAATTTTTTTTAAAAGACCAATAAAAAATTTATTTTTAAAAATTATGAAAAGAAAAATAAATGAGTATCCCAACCGAAGTATTACAACTCCATACTGACGGTAATCTTATATAAATATCAAAGTGTATCCTAAGATGCACTCTGAATCAAAAATTTTTTAAAAAGTTTAATTTTAAATCACTGCGTAGTACACCATGTGGCAAATGGCTGAAGAGAATAAAATGACAATTTAGTGTTGACAAGTGACATATTGAATTTAACGTACTCAACAGTAGAAACCACAGGGACAAAGCATCAAACAACAGGCAGAACAAAAGGACCAGATGAAAAATAGATGAAGAGAAGATTGAAATTAATGAGAAGAATTATAACCTATGCATTGTAACGTGGATGAAAACAAAACATTAGAAGAGTAAATTTAAAAATAAATAATTTTCAGTGGGATAGAGCTGTTCATTAAGATAAGTCACATTATTATGAGAAAGGGTTTTCTTGATTTCAAACATCTTAAAAAGATTTCACATAGTACCTTTCGTGCAATGGTGTAAAAGAGAAGCGTTAATGTTTTAATGAGAATGTCTAGATTATACAATGTGATTTGCAAAAGTTGATCGAGAATTAACGATCTTAGTATCCCAAAAATTATCTATGTGTTTTTTGTGTTCATTAATACGAGATTCTACTCTTCTTCCAGTTTCGCCAATATAAATGGCATTGCAGTTTAGGCAAGAGAGACGATAAGCATCAGGCTTATGTAAGAACGGAACTACATCTTTAGAATTTACTAGAAAACTTGAAGAAGAAGAAAAGGATTTGAAGGCAATATGAATCTCGAAAAAGAAATTGGGCTTAGAAAAGGGATGACGCCAATGAGATCAATTTTGGAAGTGGCAACAGATAAATTAAAAGTTAATTTAAGTGTGAATTTGTAATAAATCTTTTCTATTAGATCTAAAGAGAAATTATTATATTTTTCATAAAAACCTCAGATTCTTGAGTACCAGTTGCTTCGTAATCAACAAGATTAGGTTAGGAATTTATAGTCTATGTAGATATGATGTCAATATTTATAAAAATATGGTGGTCTATAGGTTCGATTATACATTAATTGAACCCATTTATTGAAAAGAATTAAAAGTACTAACAGGTATTATTTTAAAAATCAATTTCGATTCGACGAATATAATATTTATTTAATGACTTCATATATCAAACATCCAGAATTTGTATGATTTGTTGGGTCATCTAAATACAGTTAAAATTTTTGGTATGGGTGATATTCCCATCTGAAACAAAATTACCACATCATCTATATGTAGAGAATGTTTGAACCAATCTCTAAATGTTAAAATTACAGTTAAAATTTTTGGTATGGGTGTTATGCCCATCTGGAACAAAATTACCACATCATCTATATGTAGAAAATGTTTGAACCAATCTCTAAATGTTTTTTCTTAACAAAAGCATCTTTTACTTTTGATTTAATTCTTTTGTAAAAAAATTATAAGTTTTCCTGTGGCAAATATCACATTTATTTAATTCGTTTCGTTCAACTAAGGCAACTAAGACTTCTGCTGTTTTTTTTTATTTTAGATCTAGGATTCTTGTACTTTTAATTTAAACAATGGTAAATGACGTCCTCAGACATAAAAGGAAGTTTAAGATTTTCAGATCACGGTCCGAATAGAAGAGGAGTGGGGTGTACACAAAAGAAAATTTTTCATCTAAATTAATTAATAAATCTTTATAGTAATAAAGAGATAATTATAGTTTAATTAAAAAGAGAATAGAAATAATTTTAATTAACACTTCAGAAATACCAACAAAGAAGTATTTATAGATAAAAGAGAGGATTGAATTGAGAACGATTGTTTGGCACGCCATTGCCTCAAGAATGGTGCTACAAGCTGAGTGGCATTCACTCGAGTTGACTTTCAATTCCCGATTTTCTGACAAGGATTGTGTTTGCAAACGATGAAAAGTCTGCGGGAGTCGAGAGTCGAGCTTTGCCGGCATGCACACGACAACGAAATATAACTGCATTCAATTTCTGATCCAACAATACATTCCATACTCGCTATGAATTTACCAGCATGCAATATGTATTATTTTGCGGCTTCTGGTTTGTATCCAATTAACAGTCCATATCTGCAGTCGAGTTTGGCTGCAAGTTTTTGCATTCAAATTAGGTTTTAGAATATTAGTTGACACGGAAAATGTCACAAAAAGTAAATAAAACTTTTATTTATTCTTCCTACTCATTTGTTAAAATTAAACTAGCTTTAATTCAATTAGAATAATTTTAAAATATAATAAAAGAATTAGTTAGCAATATAATGTGTAGAGTCTCACTTACGAAACTCAGAAGTGTATAGCTGGGATAAAAATATTTCAAAGTGGCATTTTATTTAGAATATTTAAAATCAATTATTACCCCACACTAAATATTAATAATATTTTTTTTTTTTTTTTTTTTTTTTTTTTTTTTTTTTTTTTTTTTTTTTTTTTTTTTTTTTAATAAATAAAACACGAAGTCAGTACCACATAGTATAATTAAGTAGGTTGTTAAAAGGCAACTAGTTTCGGCTAAAAAGCCATCTTCAGGCCTACAATATTAGAACAATGATTATATGACAATATAAAAAATTTTTTACAAAACAACTTACCGAACATAAGTATCGTAGAATTAAAAATTGAAAAACATTAATTTAGTCACAACCGCGCGGTTGTTATGTCAACATAAAAAATTTATAAGGTGGTACATTAAAACTAACAACTAATCAAAGGTAATAAACAATTAAAAAACTTAAAAAATTAAACAATTTGGGGGGTCCGCATTAAGGACCACAGGGCAACGAATGAATGTTAACCCGAAGCCACATAGTGCCGCGATTGCCAGCCAACCCTTCCAGAAAGGACAGAGAAGCAAAGACGCGTAGTAGTAGACGTGGTATCTCAGACCACATATTAATCTAAAATAATTGAATGTTAAAGTAACCGAATGAACACCATGCGGTAGTACGACCATGACAAGATGGGAGTCACAAATGACATTGACAATTGACATGACAGTGGCTAAGGACACTGACAATGACAATTGACAATGACATTAAGTGTATGACCATTAGCAAACATACACTTAATGTCATTGTCAATTGTCATTGTCAGTGTCCTTAGCCACTGTCATGTCAATTGTCAATGTCATTTGTGACTCCCATCTTGTCATGGTCGTACTACCGCATGGTGTTCATTCGGTTACTTTAACATTCAATTATTTTAGATTAATATGTGGTCTGAGATACCACGTCTACTACTACGCGTCTTTGCTTCTCTGTCCTTTCTGGAAGGGTTGGCTGGCAATCGCGGCACTATGTGGCTTCGGGTTAACATTCATTCGTTGCCCTGTGGTCCTTAATGCGGACCCCCCAAATTGTTTAATTTTTTAAGTTTTTTAATTGTTTATTACCTTTGATTAGTTGTTAGTTTTAATGTACCACCTTATAAATTTTTTATGTTGACATAACAACCGCGCGGTTGTGACTAAATTAATGTTTTTCAATTTTTAATTCTACGATACTTATGTTCGGTAAGTTGTTTTGTAAAAAATTTTTTATATTGTCATATAATCATTGTTCTAATATTGTAGGCCTGAAGATGGCTTTTTAGCCGAAACTAGTTGCCTTTTAACAACCTACTTAATTATACTATGTGGTACTGACTTCGTGTTTTATTTATTAAAAATTACTTGGACCACATTTGAGATATGGATAACCTCATCGAATTAATAATATTATTTATTTATATTAAACTGAAATGTATGATGTATGTTCTACATTATCTTTATTAAGCCAGGTAAATTATGGTTCATTTTTTTTCGGTACCAATATGAGGTTCAGTTGTCTTCTGAGCCTGAAGTGTCCTGTCAGGACACCTAATGCTTACGCTCCGCCTCTTTAGGTATTACATAACAGCAGATTATCCATGCTCTTGGTACCTTTTATAAATGCTTTGTACTGTTTTGGTCTTGGAAGTTCCATCCATTATTCCCTTAATTGTTTCCCAGCGTACCATTTACATGTTGGTAGAAAATACCACAAGTGGATTGCGGTTCAATTAAGAGTTTTTCGGCTCCTTTACCAGCCAGGCAGTCGGCATCTTGATTTTATTCTATGCCCTCATGCCCAGTTACCAATTCAAGAGTTATGTTGTCATGTTCTGCCAGGTCATTTAGGTTGTTATAACAATCTTATACTAGACTGGACTGTACCTCCCACCATTTTCATGGCTTTAACGGATGCCAAGATCCTCGAACAACATCACATATTTACAAGCATTTATCGAAATCATTTCCGTTTAAAAGACCGTTGCCATAGATCCCAGGTTTAGAATACATGTTCTTCCTAAGGTCATATGATAGAATCCAACACCTGTGATATCTTCTGTTTTGGACCCGACTGTATACCAGACATTGATTTTTCTAAGTCGTGGCCTCACTCTTTCTGTGTCTCTCAGGTATGTTTACTTAAACGGTTTCACAAAATTGTGGATGACAGGTATTCTGCCATCATCAGACCAAAAACTGACATCATTCAATAAATCAGATGGGATTATAGTTACACAAACTTCACTTCCAAGTAACACGTAGATAACTTATCAAAACCTTTTATCAAAATTATGAACAAAAATGATTTAAAATAATACGGTTGCCTAAGTGGATTTAAAAAATCGTAAGTTAAGTGGCACAAAAAAAAATGAAAATAAAATTCTGATTAAGTTATAATGGCTATAACATAACAAATTACAAAAAAATCCGATCGCCTCAAAGACAATACCCTAGTAGTAATAAAATTTTTGACCCACAAGGGAAATGATCGTATAAAAAAATAAAATTTTATAAACAACGTGAATGAAAGTACTAAAGTCTGTACATCCAACAAACGGAGTAACAAAAGTGCATGATCAGAACATGTTTAGCCCTTTTTGGTTTGGATTCAGGGAAGTTTGACTTGACCGTGATACTTTTAACACTTATTTATTACTGTTAGTTGAAATCTGTAGCGTGCATTAAGGAATTGTTAAGAGGCCCACACACCACGTGACTTTTGTGTTTGCCGGATAGAGAATTACCCAAGGAAAATGTGCTCGTATTCTAATAAATTCGATGTAAACATTTTTTATTTAGTATTTTTAGATTAATGTCAAATAATCCTACCCTCCAGTCCCTTTTTTCGGCGCAGAACTGTGTACAGCGTCATTAAACATAATTATTCGTATTTGGACGAGAACTGGTCTAATATAGCAACTAAAAATATGTGGCTTTTTTATGATATTTAAAATATTAATGAGAAGAGCGCTTCTGTGCCACATTTTTCAAATTCGTCTGGAGAAAAAAGTTGATAGTCCTATCACTTTTACTAAAATTATTTTAAAAATAGTGCCACAGACGCACTCTAAAGAATTAACTACAGAATTGATTGGTGAAAACCGCAGCTTCATATATTTAATATTAACGGAGCGCCCGTCCAAAAATGATTCCAGGCAAGATAACATATGGTATTGGCGCCTCTTAAGAGATCGTATTTTGAATAGTATTTTGTGTTGTATTTTGTATTGTACTTTTTCTGCATTGTTTTGGAAATCTTGCATGTATCCATAAATAAATATAATTTTTTGATAACATTTTTAAGAGGTTTTTTGACGGAGAAAAACACACTTATCAGTTTCAGACAAAGAAATGATGATTAATGTTTATAAAACTCAACAAACTCATCCAAATTTGTTGTTTTTCACTCCTTACAAACGTATAAAATTATATATTTTGTATCAATTAAGTAGTTTCTTTCTATTTATGTTTAAAATCCCAAACTCAAAGAAGTTGATTCATCTTTGTACTTTTGTACTTCTTAATTAATTTATTTTATCAATAAATATTTAAAACGATTTATATAAATTTAATTTAAATTGCATTTTCAATTTTTTAAATAATTTTTGTGCAACGAAACTTGTTTCGGCCAATATTTCTTTATTCGATTTATAAAATATTTGAGTAACTAGACATCGGTTGTATTCGTCAAAAACAGATGGTGTTCACATGATCACTACGTTTGTTGGATGTACAAACTATAGTATAAACTAAGTAGTTAAAAATTTAAATGACAATATGGGGGAATTTGACGTATGACAGCAAAGTGACAATAGTCCAGAGTGATTCCTAAGCGTCTCAGCCTCGATTTGACAAGCCACAGACCCGGCTCTATAGGGCGGCATTCTAGCCTCCTGCTTTAATAATATATGAATACGAGTAAGACCTAGAATTCTGAAGTCCGCAATAGACCACAGCCTCTTCGTCCACGAGGCTACTCCGTCAAATGAGACCTTTTTATAGACAGTTGAAATTATTTCGCAACGACGAAATTAATTAAAAATATGTCAATGTCAAGTTTAAACAACATACAACAAAAGTGAAGTTTTACTCGTTCAATCCCTTTCAAAAGGAAAAGCAAACCTAAAGAGCGTGAATCGGCATTGAAAGTGATATAGGTTAGTGAAGTAAGTTCCCGGGCGTCTGACTTTACTTGACGTGAATAACCCTATTGTTAAATAAAAATCTGATGTGGCCAGCACATGACCTCTCGCCATTTTTGAATCAAAAATTTACAGGTTGACACAAAAAAGTATGAAAAAAAATTATATTTTTGTAAATCTGGCAACAATGGCAAAAGTTTAGAAAATTTTAATGAGATGAAAATAAACTGTAGGGTATACAAAATATATGTGTAAAACTTTATTGCCGTTTTCTATAATAATGGCGTCATCACCCATAGCAACTACCACTTCCGGTTGTGCGATTGGCACCAAAATCTAATCAGATCTAATCTAGGGTATCAGAATCCTGTATGCAAAATTTCAAATTTTTTTATTCAGTAGTTTTTGAGTTATCGTTACTACAACATCCATCCAAACACACACACACACACTAACACACTAACACACACACACACACACACACACACTAACACACACACACACAGACATCATCGCGAAAATATTAAAATCGTATTCTAGGGACCCCAAAACGTGTTTATCAATTGAAAACTCACTACCCAATTTTTAGCATGATTCCTATACCTCTCTTATCTGAAGGGCGAGAGGTAAAAATTAATTAGAACGAACTACCTAAAAAGAAAATGTTTCATATCTTACAGAAACTTGTCCAAATGGTTTGTTGTTTTTTATTAATCATATGACTTTTTGCCAAAATGGTAAATGGTGGGTTATTTAAATGGTCATTTATTATTTTTGTCATTTTTTCCTATATTGTAACAAGTTTGTGGTTTGTTATTTGCTTCATTACTGTTTAACACGCTTTTATAAGCTTGACCTGTATGTATGGATATATGTAATGGAATATTTTAAATTAATTTCCATGCGACAGATATGTCAGAACCATCCTAATTTCCCTCCTGCAGTATAATTAATGTAATCAGTTTGTATCCTTTTCTACAAGTTTACTTATTTTATTTTAATTTTCTTTGATATCGTAAAAATGTATTGAATATTTTGCCCATCCAATTATCTATTTATCCACTATTTTCTATGATCATTCCTATATAATTATGAAATTCAATCTACTGTATTTTCATGATATTTATTTTCTTTTTTATTCCCTAGAGAATATAATTTTTTTCCAATATTTCTAAGTTATGTTATAAATTTGTTTCTGAAGTCTGATAATATTCTCATGCCATGGGCGTACATTATTTCTTTTATTTGGTTCTTTTTCATTTTTCAGACTCTCCTTTTTCTTCACTTTATCTAATAAAACAGAAATTAAATTTCTTTATGTTCAGATATCTTATAAAGTCAAGTCCAGATTCATTGCCACTAGATTAGAACATATTTGATAATTTCCATTACTAAATTCCACTATGGAAACTCTTTACACGTATATTTTTAGTTATTGAAATGTAAAATCCACGGGATGAAGGTTGGATAACATTTCTCACCTGGGAACTCTTTTTCACTCAATATTAAAAAAAAATAATAAATTTAATAAACATATTTTCTTCTCTTCCTTTGGTCTACCTCTTCATATCATGATAATTATTTTCTGTCTCACTTATTTTCTGTGTCCGCCTTTCCACTACTACTCTCCCTTCACTTTTGCTCCTATTTGTCGTTCTGCCTCCTCAAATGGTCACTCCTTTCTTCTTATATCTTTTTTTCTTTGAATTTTTTTTAATAAATAATATTGCTGACTTTTTAACAAAACTTTTTATTTCTTCCTTTCAATAACCCATACATCTCTTATAAATTCCATTGCTTTTCCCAATACTTGTTATTTACAGTTTTTTTTAAATACCTTTTTTTTAATTTTTGACAATCTATTTTATTTTAATCAGTGCATCAACAAAAAACCTTCAATTTTTTTTTTAACCCGAAATGTTTACCTACTATTTTTTTTAAACTTTAATTTTGGTTGACACCAACAAAATGACAAGTCATTTCACCTGTCATCCAACCTGTCACAAGGAATTTCATACTTCAAATGGCTTAAGCCCTATTCATATTACCAAAATTAATTTATACTTTATACCATTTACTTTTTTTTAACTCAACCAACCCCTACTTACTAAAATATTTTATAATAAATCTTATACAGGGTATAACAAATTTCATAACAACTACCCAAAATTACAGGTTATAACAAATTTCATAACAATATATAAATCTTTTGTATAGGTTTTGTCGTTTGGTGAAACAAGTAACATTTCGAAAAACCAATGGTTTCCAAAATCCTTTGATATACAGAATGATAAGAAATACCAACCAATTAATGTAATAAATGATGACGACCGAAAACATGTACCATATACAAACACTCAAGTCCCTATTTATGAAGTAATCAAAGGATCACATTTTCTTTCAGCTTATCGAAGAGATCAACAGACCTCTACAACGAAAAGATCAACGGATCTTTAACACGACTAGATCAACGCATTTCTAAAACGAAAAGATCAACGGATCATTTACATGAAGAGATCAACGGGGCTCATTTTCTTTCAGCTGATCGTAAAGCCTGAGGGCAGGCTTATACATTCACAGGGTGGCCGAATGTAAGAAATGTACCATATACAAACACTCAAGGCCCTATTTATGGGATTTCAATGAAACCAAGAGACGAAACTTATTCTTGTTTATTTTGGGAATATAGCTTATGACGTATGGAATTTTTCTGACCCTTCTTTGTTTGTTCTTACAACATTTTTATTACCTTCATAAATAATTTTAATTAACTATATTGCTTTCCTAACTATTAACTTATGTAGTGCGTTCAAGATGTGTTCCATAGCGATTCGGTCACATGACTTTTCAAGTTCTGAAAAGAATATGGGCATGTCTCTGTTTTTGTTTATATTATGTATATTAAATAAGTACTAACCTATATCAACTTGTTAAAAACATGCAACATTAAAAATTGAAAATTATTATCATTATTAGCCACGAAACAATTTTTATTTCAATTTTAGCGAAAAACCTCATTCAAACTTTTCCGGGCTGATTCGACATCAAACGAAAAAGTTGATTAAAAATCTTTTAAATACAACATAGAATAATTACGAACTGAATTAGTAATTTCGGATTTTTATTACTGATCTTTTCAGGATTTTTTTTTATAATTTAACTGTCAGTAGATAGAACGTTCATTAACATCAAAGATTCAGTAAATAACGGCAACGATGTGAAGAATAAAACAAGTTTATTTCTGGTACAATTGCCACAATTTAAACTGCGTTATCATTACTTACAGAAACGTTCTATATACTAGTATTAATTTATTGAATCAATTTTTTAACTAAAATATTAATGGGCCATTTTTTCTGGTTTAGTAATTTTTAGATCTTTAATTTGGAACGTTTGTAGTAAATATTTCTATTCCATTCTACACTAATATATTAAAATAATGTATAAATTAGAAGCATTTTAAACGAACTAAAATAAAAAATTTAATCCATTATTCATTTTTATGGTCTTAAAGAAACATGCTATTTATTTTTCATTACGGGTTGGTGAGTTTACAAAAATGATACAAACAACTTAAGGCTAGCATTAAGGTATGTTTTATTAGAAAGAGCAGGAATTCGCAAGATCATGGTTTATATAGAAAGGGGTAGCTTGGAGAGCGCTCTAGACAGTGTATACCGTTTTAATGTTTGATATGCTACTGCCGCCATTCGTGCGGTAAAAACAAAAACGAAAAGCGAGCGAAACAAAATCCCGGCAATCTCTTTTCTCTCGAGACGAAAATTGTTTTATTATTAATTTTAAAGCTAACAGTAGGAGACGTTTGTGCTACAGTTCATTAGCAAATTTATTTTTTCCTGAACCTTTTTAATCTTAAATTCTCAGTTAGTCATAGTTTTAGCTCTCTAACGTGGAATATAAGAATACAAAACGATATTTTTAACGTTTAAGAATAAGAAAAACTTGTATTACTTATTGCTAAATTATGTCATTACTTTTTAATGATACATATTAATTATGTTCAGTGATGATACTCAAATTAATTGAGTGGATTGTTTTTATAGTAAAGTCAGTCATCAAAATTTACCAATGTAGGGTGATTCCGCCAGTTTTGGGCGTTTTACTCTGTACATCGAATAATAAGAAAACTACTAACTCTACATACTCCAAAATTTCGGAAGAAGTTCTACCATACTTCTCCCGCCCATAGTCCTTTCGATTTACCTGTTTTGCCATTACTATCTTTCTTTCCTTTAAAGTTTAGGAGATAGTGATCGAAGTGAATGTTGTTCGTGGGTTGATCCAGTAGAAAAAAGTATTGGGACATACTTGTTCAACGGTAAGTTCAAGTAATTTTTTTCTAGATATACAGGAAAAACACTTATGTAGGAGGTAAATAAACTACCATTTTATTGCAAAAAAACTAAATAAATCATTTTTTGGCCGGTATATTTGAATCCCAAAACAACTATTTCCCATTTGTCGGTCATTAAATTGATTATTTATGGTCCTTTAATGACAAGGCCCAATGCAATGGATATTTATCATTCTGTCCTTTTTGAATTTCCCATAGAAGTTGATACTATGTAGCCAGTTTCCGGTCACCAAAATGTCATATATAAAATAAACATAATAATTGCTTGTGTATGGCCGAGAAATGGTATAGTGTGTACCTGTTTTCGGCCAGCACCTTTTTCTATCGAGTATTTGCGGTCGACAACTAACTTCGAAAACGCTATAGAGTATTTGCGGTGGATAATAAACTTCGAAAACGCCTTGTTTTCGGCCAGCCTATCAGACAAGGAATTATGATCGATTTTCCACTTTGTTTTATTGAATTTTGCTTTGAAAAGAATTGTGAAGAATAATTAATGCTTTGATACGTAGGTACGCAACTTCTTTGTTTTCAGATGGCACCAGTCAATAAAATAGCGAAAAAGGAAAATGAATTGATGAGATCTCGATAAAAATGGCACATGATGAAGATGCCTTTATAAAGACCCTGACAAATATAAACGAGCACAATATGAGTATTCCAGCAGCCTGTCGACTATACGGAGTTACCAGATCAACCATTCAAGGCAGGTTTCACGGAAGAATCGTAGAGAAAAAATGGAAAATTGGACATGATCCGAGCCTGGGAGTAGAGAGGAAACAAATATTTCCCAATAGCTATCTCCTTCGAGAAATTGCGTATCAGAGAAACTTTGAAGGCAGAATGAGAAGCGAAGTTGAAGGAAATTAGAGTGGTTAGGAGAAAGAAAATTGCTGAAAGGAAATCAAAATTGAAATCAAAAACAAACCCTGGGAAGTTAAAGCAAAATTTCCATGTGGGGACCATGTTCGTTCTGGTCAGTGATGTAGAAGATGAGGGAGAAGTATTGACTGAGACAGCTGTATAGTGTGGTATTACCTGAGATGTAGCAATGTTTTTTCTCTCCCTTATTCTGATGCTGCCAAAATGGATTATATATGCAAAAATTGTACCCGAACGCAAATCGCTACTCCGTACTTCATTAATTTGGATGTTTCCTTTTCGTAATTTTTTATTTTTGTTTTAAGGAAGAGTATTTTATTTTTGACATTTTTATTGATGTTTTTTTTCTATAATTTTGTTTTTGTATACTGTTTTGCTTTAATAAACTCAAGAAATATGTGAGCTGTTCATTCGAAAAATCGCTAATATCGACCTTATTGATGAGGAATATGAGATCCATAGCAGAGGAAAGGTATCAATGGACTAAATGTTGGGTACTTGGCCGAGAATCGGTACACTAGCAGGTCGAGAACTGGAATTTGGTGGCAAAGAACCAGCAAAAGTGTACTTTTTGTGAATATAATTTTTTACTTGAAAGTATGGAAATCCTACGGTTCTCCATTATATTGTTAATGCCTTTTTCTATTTGTTACATTTTCTTGAATTTTCTATATGTGAATATGTAAATATGGAACCCTATTAAACCTACGATATCCCCTAAAGTGAAACGCAGGTCATTAGACTAGTTGAGTTAGCAACCCAAGGGTTCAATAACAGACAGTCGGCAGGAGCTGCATTTGTGGATGTCAGTAGTTTTGCTCGAAGGCCTTATTTACAGAATGATGCAGATTGGGTATACGAAACATATAGTACAATTAATTCATTCCTTTGTCAGAAAGCATATTTCAGAGTCAATGTAGGACATGTCCTATCTGACGTTGGAGTAATTGAGGCAGGTGTGCCCCAAGACGCAGTTTTATCCCCCCAATTATACAATATTTTTACCGCGGATATGCCCCAATCTCCATATACAATGCTCAGCCTGTATGCAGATGACACTACTATAGCATCAAGTAACGCCTCACCTAGTGTTAAAACATTTACAAGCCCACCTTGAAGGACTTGAGGATTGGTTTGTAAAATTTAAAATTGTGATCAATGCGAAAAACTCAAAGGCAATATTCCTAAAAAAGCCGAGACATATTCCGGATGGGGTAGTAAATCTATTCAGACAAAATATTGACTGGCAGCGATCAGTCAAATATTTAGGGATCCACCTTGGACGTAGGTCTAACGTTTACCGATTATGTAAAGACAATTATGTTAAAACCAAGCAAACGAGAGCACACCTATCCCCCCTAATAGGGAGGAAAAGCAAATTAAAAATCCAAACAAAATTAAGACTAATAAGGAAAAAACTCCAAAGTCAAAAAAACATCTGTTTACGAGAAGCCATAAACCTACCTCGGTATGTGCCCAATCGAGGGTTATTGGAGAGTCTAAAATCCGAAGGGATTTTAGACAAATTAAATGCCCGAGCAGAACGGATATTCGAAGACCTGTGGATACACCCAACTTTTGAGCTCAGAGAGCTCCTCGAATACGATGCCAAAGACCACGGAAATCACACTATGAAACTTGGTTTAACTAATCTTTGACGACACACCAATTTCTCTTTAATTTTAGGTTTTTGAAACACATAAAAGTCTAGTCAACAGTCTACAGGCAACAAAAGGAGAAATCCACAAAAAAAACACAAAAAAACACACAAAGGAGCTTGCTGCACCAAAAATTTTTTGTTTTATTTAAGAAACCCTACACAGTTAGTAAAGTTCGCTGTATGAACTGGTGCTTATTATGTTTCTAATAATTGTGCTTTAAGTTTTAGGCAAACTTCACGGCAATGACGACTAAAAACAAAAGCAACATGAGAAAATCATACATACTGACAAAGCACACACAAGCGACAAGACAAATAGACGACAAAAGGGGATAGAGGCCCAATGGGGCGGAATGCCGCTTGATTTAAGTGAGCGATGACAAATGACGACCAGGGGAATCTGGTCCTTAAACGCGACTTCACGATATATCCACAATAGCAGATATGTCGGGGGGAGAACCAAGGAATTTAAAGGTAGGAGACTTGGGGACTAAGTGCCGATTAAGTACAATATCCCCTTGCCTCGGAGTGTGTGTTTGTGTCCCCTTAAGTGGCCAACTACTGGTGCAATCATCCTACCTACCTAGGTAGAAGGTTTTGGGCGATAAATATTGCCTATATTTGGTTATTTGTTACCAAGGCCAACAAACAGATGTGCATAAATTATATTTTAATTTTAATCTCACACGCAGCCACCTATTTAATAGATTTCAATAAAATTGGTATTGGAATGGTTGCGGTGTAGTGAGAAAGTACAAAATTGGGTTAAAAACTGTTATACCACGAGAGAATATTAGTAGTGACAAAATATATAATATGGCAAACAAACTCTGGCTTTGTAAGAATATTTGTAGTCAAAAATATTTATTTCCCGGTTCATGTAGGTAAAGGTAAATCGTCAATTTATATTTTCCCCAGTATCTCAAAAACCGGACCTGATATTTTAATTGTGAAAAAACCATTAAAATATACGCGTCATTTTTTCCTTTTACCAATATTGTATCTATACCGGTTTACGAAATCCATATAGTATTCAATTAAATCTGCGCCAGATAGTAACTCTTGAGAGGTACAGAAAACGTAAAAAAAGTAAAACCTAAATAGAAAAAAAAACAAATTGATATCGATGATCTGATAAATGACATTTGTTGAATGACAATTGAAAAGTGTGATGTTACGTTGATAAATCATTAAAAAATAACTTTCTGATTTATTTAATGGTTTCAAAAATTACGCAACTCTATTGATATCAGTGTTTAAAAAATTGAATTAATTCAAATATGTAACAAATGAATGGAAGCATATGACGCATTTAACAGTTGGATAATGGATAATTTCTAAATTAGGATAAAACAATTAAATCTGAAATTCGAACATAATGAAGCTGTTTCCAATAATTTGTAATATTCGAATATGTGCGGTCTCAGCATTACAGTTGAATGTACTTATTTGAAAGCAATTGATTCCACGTGAATTTTTTTAATAATTGTTAACTAATAATTATAAAACTATTAAATGCACTTGAAAATAATAAAATAATTTTCAAAAAATTGATGCTTTAAAGAATGTATAAAGAAGCCATCTTGAAATAAGTTATTATTGAATACTATCAATGGATAAAAATATTTGATGACAGAGACACTGCAACTTAATATGTTTGTCCGTTTCTACATTTCATTTATTTTATTTCTACTTTTCGTGCTATGTTTTGGTATCCTCCACCCCCATATCTACACCCTTATCTGCATTCCACTGTTCACTCCGATTGATTGTGCTACGGGTTTAGCAGAAAAATATTATATTCGTGCTGGGTATTTAAAAAGTTGTCAAGCAAATTTTTTTGCAAAAAAGAAGTTGAAGTTGATCCATGTAAAAGTAGGCAAGGGGGCACCCTAGCCACCTCCCCCACTTTATTTCTACCCAGGCGTACCGCGTCTGCTCTGGTCTTCAGGTACTTCAGCTGCGTCGGCTCTGGTCAAAGCTAAAAAATACTACGTTAAATGAGTCAAAAAACGACTCTAAATGGAATATTTTAACGATTTTCACGCAGCGTTAGGTGAGTTAAAAACATCAATTTTCAACGTTTTTGATGCATTTAATATGCTATTTTTAAGGCCGCTTTTATGGGAAATACGTATAATAATAATAATCATTTTAAAGCACCTAAAAACGATGCATGAAAATCGTTAAATGTTTCATTTCTGGTCGGTTTTTGATCATTTAATGCACCTAAATTCGATGCGAGAAACCCGTTAAAATCTCACCATTTTGAGTCGATTTTGAAGCATGTAACGCAGCATTTTTCAGCGGACACGGTAGGCTTGGGTAGAAAAAAGTGGAGGGGGTGGCCAAGGTGCCCCCTTATACTGTCGCTCGTCCCGATTCCTTCATTTTTCTATATATATTTAGGGTTGGGATTGAAGAGGGTAGTTGGGATTTTTTTGCTTATTTTTACCTTAATCTACATGTAACGACCTATTAAATGATGTTTCACATGATACATGCATTTTTCAACATTCTAAATGGATAATTAATCACAAAGTTAGACGCTATGATCCATTTGTTGTTGCTAGTTCGCATGATTTTCGCTAGGTATTTATTCTACAACACATTGCGAATAGAGAACCTTTTTTCGAAGTGATGGTGGGTGTGACGTCATACCGCTCTCTATTTGTGACACGCAGAATTTCCTATACCTCTCACTCTAAACTTTTAATTCTCTATACCTATGGTTGGAGCGGTCTAGCCTATCTACTATGTAAGTTGTGTAATATATGCATTTGTATTGATTATATTTGAACTAATGTCTCGTCGGCATATTTTAAGGTTACCTATCACTGAGTAAAAAATTTCAGATATGTTTACAATTCTTTATACTTTCATATTAAATTTTCTATAATGTTTGAAATTGCATTATTATTTTGATCGTTACGTTTTATTTCCATCTTCAATTTTCTCCTTAATTATTGCAATCCTTGTATTGGAATCGAAATTAACTTTTTCATTTAAATAAGGCGTCAGAGCAAGGCAAAAAAAGCGCTGTCCAAATAATATAAATAATTATAACCAATAACTTTTATATAAGATTTAAACCTCCTGTTTGGGATATAATCGGTTTAATATGGTCTATAGAGTTATTTTTTTATTTTTGACTAAAATTAAATAAGGCCAAAAACCGTCCCTAGAGACACACTCCTTCAGAGATTCTCCTACTTTAACAATATATCATTAAAAAAACACATTAATAAATCCCTTAACATTATAAAAACCAGTGTGACTCACATTGTGCCAAAATTAATAAAAAAAAATTTTCTGCATTCTGGTATGAGGCTCATCGCTTCTTTCTGTATCCAATTGTAAAACCGAGACGAGACCTTTTTCAAAATTAATTAGGCGATACCGAGACCACATAAGGCGAGACCCGAGAGTCTCGTTCATATTTGTTCAGAATTTCTGAGAAATATAAACTAGCAAGCAGTATAAATATTTAATTTTTTTATAATAAAAGAAAAGTCTACATAGTTTACGATAAATTTACCAAATTTAAAATCTGGTAATCATCTGTGAAATATTTTATTTTGTATAAAATAACACTCTCAATGTGTTTCGAATTTTTAGGACTTTCAAAAAGTTTGAGTGTAATAAAATTTTATGACCGAGTCAAGTCTTAGGTATCCAAAGGGTACCTAGAAAATACATTTGTTGTTGAATGTTGAAGGTATGTGTGCAGAATAAAACATTTTAAATAACATTTTCAATTCTATTGAAAATAAGAGTAAAGAAATCAACATTTACATGCTCTCCAGTTCAAATTCGACAATTTTAATTTTTTTTAAAACGGTGTCTGGTTAGACGTTCAGTTATCGCTCATATAAAGAATATAATAAAAGGGTACTTTGCGAAAATATTGTAACTTCTATGAATGAAAAAAAGTTGTATTTTATTACATAACAATATGTTTATAAATACAATTTGTCCAAATAAAAAATAAAAATTAATAAATAATCACCCATTTATAAATTGCAATAGAATTAATAACTACCTCGTTTTGTACTATCTTAGAAATAAGTTCTAGCAATAACGAGATTTGACGAGACGAGACGAGACAAAGGGTTACGAGACGAGACTGAAACGAGAATTATTTTTTTCTCAACTAACGAGACCGAGACAAGATTTTTGAAATTCTCGCCTTATCTCGTCTCGTATGAAGCAATAATTATCTAATTATCTGGATTTTTGCAGTTTTTACTAATAATTTGTGTTGTATAGTTCCAAATAATAAATTATTTTTTAATTTTTATGAGTAAGATAATAGATATAGATTTCTTTAAGGTTTTTACTTACGGCTTAAAATTACCTATTGAAGTAAATTCCAGTGTACTTCTACATAGGCCAATAAATTAGATAACACACTTAAAGAAGATGATAACGTTGTAAAGTGTATATGTCTCTCATCTCATATTGGCATTTAAAGCAGCGAAGCAGCTGAGAGACGTTCACATAAGTGTATTTAGTACTATAAAATTATATATCTAAGAAACATTCCTTAATTCTGAGTAAAATAAGTGGTAAACTAAGACTATAAAAACAGGAACTATAAACTGGAAACTGGTTATAAAATATATGTTCACTTTGTAATAAAAAAATAAAAGGAAACGCCAATGAATAAAATTAATTTTTTTATAACAAACTTAAAGACTTTCATAAAACTAACATGTGAATGTCGTATAAAGATTGAAATTAGGTCACTCCAGATACGCAATGCCATTTTTTATCCTCTAATATGTAATAACTGCATTATTTAACTGAATGTCCAAAATGTACCAATTCAATGTTTTCAATACAATTAAAATTATTTGAAATATAATTTACCGAAAAATATAACTAATATTTTAGAATTAATCAGGTCAATTCGAAATCTTAACGTTTTAAACGGATTTTTCCCTGCAATTTGATCATTATAACAATTTTACTTTTATACCATTATAGTGTCGTCAATTATATTTCATGTAAAAAAGAATAATACTTATATTATGAAAAGGATTCAACTCAAAAAATTGTATTAACTTACCTGTATATGGGAAAACCGGATCCATATTGAAACCAAAACACCATATAGACTTTGTCATGACCTGGCGGAACGACATCACATGGTAAATTCACACTTTTTCCTTCGACGGCTTGAATATCTTGGGCAACAACAACTGTAACAAATTAAACAGATTTTAAGCATCAAACTATAAATATCGAAAAAACAAAATACTATCCATACTCAAATGTGGTAAAGTATTCAATAAAGAATGAAACAACTCGAAGTCATACCACAAATTTCTTTAATAATGACAAACAGTCTGAAAAGGCAAAGGCGACATGTTTTGGTATACACGACCATCATCAGGCTACTAAAAGTCAATTTGTAGTCAGTCATTAAGTGCATGGTAGTAATTACGCAGTACGTTTCTTTCTTCATTTAATTAATTTTATTTTAAGTGCATCAGTGATGCACTTCGACTGCATTTAACAGAAAAATGTTTTTTAATTAACTCCTGTGCAGTTATTTAAATATCCTTTTAATTTTAAGTTTATTTCTTAAACTGTAATTTTTACTTATGTAACATCATATCAAATTTTTTAACTGTTTACTCAACGTTTTGGATCCAATTTGTTAGTAGCCTGATAATGGTCGTGTAGACCGAAACATGTCGCCTTTGCCTTTTCAGACCGTTTGTCATTTTTAAAGAATTTTGTGGTATGACTTCGAGTTGTTTCATTCTTTATTTATAAATGTCGAAACAATTCTACTAGAAAAATTGGCGGATCAAACTGATTTCATTATGTAGGAGGCGTCACTTAAAAACATTAATGGCTTGACTCCCTAATTCCAAAAATGTTTTGATACTTATTGCTGAATTTAACATTTTATCTGAATTCAGGAATTTTGTGCCGTAGCGTCGGCTCTTTTAGAGAAGAGCCTATTACGTCACACTTCACGCATCGACAACGCCTTCCTTCTTTGCAGGACGGGAGGCAATACCAGCAAACAACGGCGTGTACGTTTTAGAATTAAATTAAAACTGGTATTAAAAGGTAAATTATTTATTAATGTCAACTAAACAACAAAAAAATAAAAGTTATAAATTATAAATTTTACAATAAATTTAAATATATTGGATATCCCAAAAATTGTTAGGTTAGAAAGTATACATATATTTGTATGTAAGTGTAACTTTTAATTAACATACTTTATACTTCCTAAATTATTGAAAACTGTTTACATAAAATAATATAAAGTATTTCTACTTGTTTATCAAGTATAGTATAGTATATCATTATAGAATGTAATAGAATATAATTTTTTATTTAAACGGTTCTATTTTTTTACTCAGAATATGAATCAAGTAGTGGTTCAATGCCATCATAGGCATCCTCTGAAAAGTCTGAATGTTCATCAAAGGAACCTGTTTTTACAATAAAAAATAAAGAATCGGACAATTCGTCCAAAAGATGCTCCCTATTTTCATGTTTGGCCGTATGGTAAACCAGTTTTGACCGTTCCTCTGGTGTGATTGCTTCAATTTTTATTATGTATGCTAATTTTTCAACGTCCCTTAATTGAAACGTATTTCGGCCTGTTTTTAACAGATGCCCACATTTTTTCAATCGGATTCCACTCTGGGTGGTGGGAGGTAAACGTAAAACTTTATGGCAATGCACCTTTAAAATGTCCAAAAGATAGGTTGCTGGTCTTCTGTGTGCTGTTATTAGAGCGTATAGCTCGGGTTTCATCAATTTCTCATGATGAGCTACTCCTTTTTGGATAAGCCAACTAATCATGTCAGCTTTTCTCGTTCCACTGGTAACTTAGTTTATTATGAAAACTGGCGTTATCTGTCACCAGTACTAATTTGGGTTTATTATTTGGAATTAATTGTGAACTGACCATTATCCTTTACTATTTGTAGTATACCTAAAATTGTATAATTAAAAAATATGAAATCAACAAACGATCTGTTATTGTAACGCTACTAAAATATTCCATGTTAATAAATAATTCACATTTTGCAGTGGGACAAATGATTTAGTGCCTCAGGTTCTAAGGTATCCGCTACTCTACTTTTTCATACTCATTTTTTATGTCTTGTTGTTTCTGAATTCTTTTATATGTAGATTCAGAGATTCCTGTAGCTGATAAAACCCGTTGCCGAAAATTTTTTAATGGCATTGTTAAACTATTTTCATCTTGATCTTTCATAAAATTTATCACCCGAGCAACGGGTTCTCTAGTTTGGCTGGGGATAACCTGGTCCTCCTTACCAAATAAATATTTAGGTTCCAAAGATAATTATTTGCTATTGACAATTTTATTTTTAAACATGTTTCAACTTACCAAAATGTGTAGACGTAAAATAATTATTAAAAAATTGTGTATGGCGCAGTGTTGCCGGACGTGATTAGGCGAATTACACCCAAAATGAAACGCAACGCTCACATTTTGCTCACCATAATCTTTGCCGTCATTTTGGCATAAATCATCGCATACACAAAAGGTCTATTCATTAATGTTGCTTTGCGTAACCTGTTGAAGTTGATTTTATTCTATGGTTATGTGTGTTTATCGCTTTAAACAGAAATATTCATAGAAAAAATTGAGTTTAGTAGCTTGTGAAAACGCAAAGTAACAGGCTTAAAGAAATTTCGAATTTGACCTTGAACGAAAACAAGTCTATTCATTAGTTTTGGTTTGTTGCGTAACCTGCTGAAGCTGATTTTTTTCTATGGTTATGTCTGTTTTTCGCATTAAACAGAGATAGTCATAGACAAAATTGAGTTTAGTGGCTTGTGAAAACACAAAGGAATAGGCGTAAATATATTTAGAACTTAACCTTGAACGAAATCAGAAATAAACTTCAAGGAGCTGGTAGCAGGGCTGGAACTAATGAATGAGGATTCCAGGGAAAAGGTTCTCATTTCATATAGTTTTTCACACTTTACCTTTATTATTTATAAAATAATACAAGTTTAAACATTTATCATACTTTACTAGAGGGCATTGCTTTAGAAGGAGTGATCTTAAGGCAGCCTCCTTGTCTTTTTATTCCCTCTTTGGTAAATAATAGAGTAGTAACAGTTTCGGTGTTTAATTTTTTTCTGTGATCAGTCTTGATAATAATTAATTTATTGAATACTCGTTCCACAACAGCATTAGAAAAAGAAAGAATTAACAGCAGGTTTATCCGAACTTTCTAATTTGGAAAAATAGGAAGATTAGCAACATTTGTTAATTGAAAAATTTTTGACCAATATACTTCAGAAGTAAACCTAATGCTCTATGGTAATAGGATCTGAATACCTGAAATGCTCGCAAGATGCTCACATTGACCCAATTCTCACCGTTTTACTCCACTATACTTCTCTCATGCTCACCAATGTGAGCAATTCCTCACCGATTGGCAACACTGGAGGCATGTCCCGCACTAATATTTCGAATTTTGTTAGTGCTCATCGTGACGTAAAGGGCGGACTGTACTAGTTATTTTCAGTTTATTTTTTGAAATTTATTTGTTATCAACAGTAGATAAACTAAGAGAGCACGGGATAATTTACAGAAATGACCGCTAGAGGGCGCTAGTAGTGGCGCTGAAAACAGTTTTACAGTCAGTAGATAGAACGTCCATTAACTTTAAAGATTCAGTAAGTAAAGGCGATGACGTTTAGAATAAAACTTTACAAGTTGATTTCTTGTACAATTGTCACAATCTAAACGTCATTGTCAATAGTTACAGAACCGTTAAACTTAATGAACGTTATATCTACTGACAATTAGTATACAACGCATCGCCATTTTTAAGCTACAATCATTAGCGTCCAAATTCGTTATTAGTAGTCAGATTTAATTATGACAAACTTCATCGTATAAATACGTTAACACAAATCATGCGCAGATTAAAGGGCATTAAGGTCAAACTTAGTTAATATTTTTCCAAATGGAACGCGGAAAAAGGCGGTATATTTGAAATCAGACGAAGTTTGACCTTAGTGCCCGTTAGACTTTAGTTCTGCACATGATTTTTGTTTATCTATTTATTCTACGTCGCAAGTATCATACAACGGCAATTTGTCAGGATTAATACCACTAGAGCTCAGATTTGGCCGGATATTTTTTATAAGTTTTATTTCGAGTATTTATTTACATTGGCAATTTTACGAGACCTATTTGACATAGGTCGAGTTAAATTTTCAATGAAAATAAATACGTGAAAGAAACTTAAAAAATTTCCTGCCCAAAATCTGAGCTCCCGTGGTATTTGGTAAGACAATTCCATGAATAGAAAACTCAATTCAATTAAACTTTATTTAATAAACTAAAAGAACAATAAGTAGAAGAATAATGTTTAGAAAGAATAATTGTTAAAATTACAATTATTATATACAAACGAACAGTAAATGCTCGCGTTGCTACGGTAACATAATTTATATAAATTTTTTATCCACTTGCAAATCTATTCCTTCCTATTTATCCGATTTATCCACTTGCAATTCTGTTCCTTCCTATTTATCCTATAGCAAACTGACATTTTTGTATTAGTATATGGCATTATTTACATATGAGTGGAATTGTCCTATTTAAATCTGTTGTACGCTAAAACTTTGTTTGCAGGTCCACCACCAGCGCCATCTTGCGGTCATTTCTTTAAATTATCCCGTGCTCTCTTAATTTATCTACTATCAACATGTGTTTATAATTTTTGAAAGTGAACCAGTTGGAATTGCGCAAGCTAGGATTGCCAAAACGAACTTTTATTTCACAAATTTTAAGACTCGACTTTTTTTATTAATCGGCATAAACTTTTGTTCACTTTTTTGCTTAGTGCGAATCTAAAATCAAAATGTTTTTATATACAAATAAAAAAAAAATCGCAAATTGTAAAATTTTAGACACTATATCTTTCGATTGGTAAGAGTTACAAACTTTTTATTAACACTTTCCACTAGTAACTTAGAATATGTAGAAACCGAATCTAAAATAAAAATTTCAAAATTAAAAAAAAAAAATTCTACATACATACAGACATATGAAATTTAATAACGAAATTTTAAATGTATGTCTAAAAATTTATTTCAATAATATGTATAAAAAAAAGGAATGCTGACCTAAAATAGATCAAAAATCGTCTGCGTCAAGACAATTTTTCTAGATTATTGTATTTTATGCATCAATAGACTGATCTAAAAAATTTATTTAGAATTTGCGGAATCAAACTCCTCGATAATTCTGTTCATACAATATAAAATTTCATAACAAAATTTATATTGACGAGTCCTTTTTATGGCTTATTCTATGTAACATATTTCTCTTTTTAATTGGATTGGCAAAATTATTTTAACAGCGTGAGTTTATTATTTTAATTATATTTAAATTATTTTTTAATCATTTATAAATTTTTTATTACTATATATACCGGGTGTTATTGAAATAAATATGTACATATTTAGACGTAGTAATCTTTAGACTTAAACTTAATTTACATCTAGGTTATTAATGATTTGACAGTCGTCGAAAACCATTTAGGAAGTGTATTTCTTTGAATTTTTACCAACTGTTCTTTATAATTATTATGCCTTTTACTAAGAATAATAATAATAATAATAATAGAAATAATGTTTATTTACAAAAAAAGCAAAAAGTATACAAGAGATTTTTTTAAAAAGGGAGGTAGATGTACATAAACAAAGATGGTCCCGTTTAAAATGTTGTTTTTACTTCATAATGTCTTACAATTTAACTCTCTTGTCCTGCTATTGTCTTGTTACGTTACCAGGCACATAAGTATTAAGTAAAAAATAGGAGAATTTAATGGGTACTATTTTCGTCAGTTAAGATACAAACAGCAGGTTAAGTACAATAATTCAAATTAAATTTAATTTATAGCGACATTTTCTTTTCCGATTCCGATGAAGAAGTAGAAATAAGAAATGTTTTAAATGTAGTCTACAGACGACCGTACATAAGACAATAATGTTCAAAATGTATTGCTACATTGTTACAAACAGAGGATATTAAATTTCCTACAGAAAGGTACTTATTTATAAATTTATAATTTATAAACTCAAAATTTCATCTACATTTTTTAAGAAATCGTGGTGCAACAATTACTTATAACATTGCGATTTTATGCAACTGGCAATATGCTAGTCACAGTTGGAGACTTTGGTGGCATACATAAATCAACTACTAGCGCTATTTTTACTAATTTTTTCGTTAGAAGGCATAGCTACAGAATCTGAAATACCATCTGGGGGCAAGAGTAGTATTAAAACATGCTCTAGAATTTCTAAGACTTGCATACGTTCAGATTTGATACATTCTTCAGTATAGAAGCATTAATTACGATTTTATAATTGTATTAAATATGTATAACGTACATACACATGTACACAATACTTAACAAATGTGTGAGTACGATCGTCTACCGGCGAAGAAATTCTATCATGTGCCATATATTATTTTTATATTCTTACCTTATCGTCGTCATTTCTAGCTACTAGTAATTCAGTAGAATGTGATATTTTATAGAGAGTAATTTTTCATCTCAAGGTGTAAACTCAACTTTTTTAAAGGTAATACTTAATTTTTTATATGTTGATATGTTATTGGGAATTGGCCATTGAAGCTGTTAAATTCCTCTGTGAGTGTCTGCCATGCAGCTTCTTTTTCTGTCCATGAATTGTGATCCGATTTTTTACATTCAACAATTTTACAATATTTAATTGCTAAATTATTTAAAAGTTTTATTTCATTGTTTTTTATATTTGTCGAAGGTTGTTTCTTCTTATTAGAGATAAACATTGCAAAAATTTTACAAAAAGATATTTTCTACAAACATTGTTTTGACACTTCACAATGAATTAACCTCACTTTTCAACAAACATGGAAGCCAACTTTCACACAAAAAGTAAAACTGGAAACTTAACCTATTGGTAACTAACAGTCACCTAAATTTTGTTTGAAAAATGCAGTCGCACTTAACAATTACTTTATCGGATACATTGCAGTTATGTTATTGGTAAATAACAGTAATATTAATAGCTGATTGAAACTGGGAGTAAGTAATTTAAAACATTATTTCGGAATTCAAAAGAATTATATAGAAAAAAATGTTTCAAAATTTCGATTTGGGCCTAGTTAAATTCCCAAAAATTTCAATGGACCCGGGATACATTAAACATGTTAAAGAAGATATGAATGAATTTGATTAAATAATGAACGATATAGAAGAGCGATAGGTTCGTTATTATATACACCAGTGTTGCTATAACAATATTAAAACGAAAAAAATAAAGGTAAGGGAAAAGGACTGGATTCTGAAATCTGATGATACTCTTTACTGTTATGTAGATGCGATTTGTGCTGGAAACAACGACATTCTAATACAGTATATATTTTTAAATACTGAAGAGGTCTAGTAAGTTGGAGAAGTAGGAAGCAAGATTGTGCCTCTCTTTCTTCCACACAAGCAGAACTAATAACACTGATTGAAGCTTATCAAGAAAGTATGTGGCTGAAAGTACTTATCCAAGATTTTGTTAAAGTTGCTCAGAGAATCGTAATTTTCAAAACAATCAGAGTTGTATAAAAATGTTAGATTAAGAAAAAATTAGTGATAGAACAAAATATAGAAACAAAATATTACTTTGCAAGAAATTTAAAAAAGAAATGGTTAATTCATATGCAACATTGTCCGACTGAAGAAAATTTAACCGATCTGCTCACAAAACCTATGAAAACTGTAAAATTTGAAAACTTATGAAAGAAGATGGGATTAATTTAATAATATTTCTTAATTTGGTTTGAGAGAGGGTGTTGAAATAAAAAACCAAATAATTATTTGTATTTATAGTGTGATTATTATGGTGATTTATATATTTTGATATATATTGACACTATGTCCAGAGGTTTTTTCGTCTTTTAACCCTACGTTAAACGAGTTGATTTTACGACACTATTGGGCGCACGTTCTGCAATCGTAGCCCAAAAAGAATTTTTTTGTCGTTATCTGATTTCTCCAGTCTCAAATAAATACCTGAAATACGATAAGCCTGACATCTAAGGAAGTCGGTGAATTAGAACTTTGATAATAATAAAATTAATTATTTTGTTAGGAAAAATCAAATTTTCATAAGTAAGATATCGAATTATTTTATAACAATTTTTATTGTATAATAATGAATACAAAAGGTACAAAAAAATTTAATTCTGGAAAAAAAGCAAAAAATTAAATAAAATGTAAAACAAATCATGGCAAAAATTGACTCAAAATTATTCCATACATTCTATGGAAATATCAACCAGATGATCTTTACATGCATATCTGTGGCATTTTTTACAATTTTTTCATATCGATCTATACCGTTTTTTATCACAAACCGAACAACGTCTTACAGTATTTGCTGTTGGAGGGGGTACAGGTGTAGCGAGATTCCTAGTATAATTGTGCGGGCCTGAATTATATTTGCGGCTTTATCATTTCCCATGCAATTGGTCTAATAAATCCACCACAATTTTTCAATAGTATCGTCATGATGCATACTGGAGATTAGTAGGACCGATTTATTTTTCTTTGGGCAATAAAATACAGTCTTCCTGGAATCCAAAAGTAGATGCTACTTCGCTTTTTTGATTCGCTAAAAATTCCTTAGGTACTTCACTGGTATTTTTTTCTTATTGTCCCGACATATGTAAGCTTTTTTTCTTTCAATAATGTTTTGACTAGAGGTACACTGGTGAACCAGTTATCACAAGTTATGTTTCTGTTTGTATCTGAAATCGGTTTTACTCTTCTTAGAATAATACCTTCCCCAGAATTATCGAATTTGAATGGCCCTTCGGCTTGTGTACCTACATAGGTTTTAAAGTTAAATGTATATCCAGATTTTAGCTCTACCAAGGCAAACATTTTCAAACAATACCAAAAGTTGATCGTCGATTGTTAAATATTCACTCGTTATGAAATATTTTTGAAAATTTGCCAAGTACATTTCAAATGCCTGTCTGATAGGAGCCATTTTATCGAGTTCTCTTCTGTGGATTCTGTCTCTGATATCGTCGAAACGTACCAATCTCAAAGAGAATCTAAAACGTTTTTCGCTCAGCGTAAGGTAACGAAGTTCAACGCCACTGCCTTTGGAGTTGTCTGAAATTTTATGAAGGTTTTTCTGAATATATCCCAATGAACCAATAATATGTGCAAGTAGTTGTATAATAGTTGTGTCCAAAAAAAGGTTCATATAGGTAAATGGAGATTATGAAATCGAGTTCTGACATTTACGTTAGGTGTTGTGTCTTTTCTACACTTTCTTTTCTTGCCTTTTCCTAAACAAATAAGGATTGTTTCTTGTTTCTTATTTATTCACATCTTCAATGTTTTCAACAGCAATATTTTTGCTTGCTTCTTCTGAAGAAGAATTATGTAAACTTTTATTTCCATTTTCTTCGGGATCATAAATTTCATCTTCCTCACTTTTATCCTCGGCATCACTTTCGTCATCTGATAATTCATTAAACCATTGCAGTCATACATTTGCATTTTTCGATTGATATCGTTTCCTTTTTTCCTGCGACATTTTCCAGTAATTTTTATAACAATTCAGTCAAATTATTTACAATTCAATAGAAAAGATAAACTTACGTGTTAAGGCGCGCGGTCTACGATCGCAGCCCAGGCACAATTGTTTACAAATACGTACATTCCTCTTCACTGCAGGTGGTAGACTTGTATGTTAAATTATGGTCTGTTTAGTAGCCACTGAAAGCGGCACGTGCGCAAAACTTTTTGGGTTCCAGTTAGAGTCAATCGAAATGGTGTGGGCTACACCTGTAGTCCAGGCGCCTAACGAAGGGTTAATTGTAATATCTGTAACTGTATACTTTGCAACAGTGTTTCTGTCAAACAGGCGACGGTTTCTAAAAATTAATTAATCATTTTTATAGTTTCGTGTTCATTTTAATAATAATTAGTTATTTTATTTGTATTTATTTTTGTATTCATGTTATTTTACCTGTATAAATAAGTAACCCTCGTCTATAAATTAGTCCACGGAAAAGGTACGTAAAACTTTATAGGCTTCACTCAGGATGGGATAGAACATCAACCAATATTGATAACATAGAATTGTATAATTAATTATGTCAATAAATTATCATTTTCTTGTAATTCACGCGTTTCTAGGTTCGCTCGGCATAACAAGATATAATTTTTCGTAATATTATTGGTATTTATATAGAAAGAAAGCACCATTAGTTCATATGAGGTATTCACCTTTATTGCACCTTTTGTTAAAGAATTTTACACTCATTTTTATTCCACAATTCCTTTTCATATCCTCCTTACTTCAAACTCAAATTCTTTATATACCATTCTAAAACCAACCATGTCTTCCAAATACTTTTAAAACCCTTTTACTCTACTTTTATAATTCCATTCAAGCAATTATCTTTCTTATTTATTTCCAAATACATATTTTCTTAATATTTTTTCTTTGTCTCATTTTAGTCCAGTCTGTAGGGAGAAATATGGGTCTTTTACGACGTAAATTTGCTACAGGATGAAAAGTATACTAAGTGGTAGGCAGAGATAAAACTAGCATGCCTATATACTTTTACACACGAAAAAAACTTGCATAAACAAATTAGGAAGGTCCAAAGTTAGTGAAAACATGTTTTTCGCTTCTACAAGCAACAATACTGATTTTAGCGAAATAAGTGTTCAATACTTTTTTTTCGGCATTAACAATACCTTTAATTTGATCCATTCCGCGATTTATTTCGTCAGTTAGTTTATTAAAAAATAGCGAAAAATCGTCAAAAATGTCGTTTTTTTGCAATGATAATAATTATTACAAAAAAAGTTTTTTTCATATTATTATTGCTTTAAAAGTAAGGTTTTTTGATTCTGAATCAAACAAGCCATTGCAAGACTGAATTGGTTAATTTATTGCTGAGATATTTGATATTGTTTATCCCAACACCGTAAATGTTTATTGCTCTAACTTTTTTTTCTATGAACATTTTAACTTCTATAAAGGCTCATTCTCTTTATAGAGACTTATATTTTTAAGATCTTTTTGAACCAAATAAAAAAAGTAACATTTAACCCTTTCTTTATTGCCTTAAAAAGAGGGTACTTTTTTTGTTATAAACAATTAGAGCTGGTGCGCGCCCTGTACATCGTATCATTTTTTAACTTACAAATACCAAAAGCTGATTTCAAAACAAAAAATTTGAAAATAAAAAGAATACTCCACGACCAATAGGGACCGAGTTAACAATTTTTTAAAAAAAAATCACAGTTACATTGTTTATAACTATTAAGAAATAAATTTTACGGCATTCGATAGTCAAGTACTTATATTTTTGGAAGTGTATATTTAGAATTTAAAAAAATTGTTTTTAGTTACTAAAAACATTGTGTAAATTCGTCGATTTTCTCGCGCGGTAGTCAAAAACTGATCTCGAGAATTTAAATCGGCGAAGTGCGGAGAAAATAGCTATATCTCGGAACTTTTATATCGGATTTAGGCCTTTTTTTAATTTGGGGTAACACGGAAAGTTATGAACAATGGTATTATGTTTGTAAATGATAATAAAAAGTCATAAAAATTATAAAAAAAATATTAAGTGCGAATTTTACAATTTTTTATCTCAGTAAATAAGAATTTTAAGGGAAATTCGCAGGAGTACAAAAAGTTCTATTTTTTATCGAAAAATAACTGATTTTTTCAAATCGATCGAAAGAAATTTTTTTCGTTTTTTTTTTATAAAATACTATTTTATAATTTTATATGCATTTTGAAATTGCAGGTCATCCAATATTCTCCGTTGCGATTTTTTTCCTGTCGAATTAGTGCGCTTGCAGCTTGACCAAAAATAACTCAATTTTTTCAAATCCATCGGAGAAAATTTTTTTCATTTTTTGGCCAGTTTTTGTCTCTCTGCAGTTTTACTTAATGAACAATAACAAAATAAATCTTCAACGTTCGTTTGAAGAGCGGTAAAAGGGCACAAAAAGATTTTAGGCAAGCGCAATCAGATAGTGAAAAAAATCGCAACGGAGAATATTGGATAACTTGCAATTTAAAAATGCATATAAAATTAAAAGATATTATTTTAACAAAAAAAATCGGTTCTGTCGCCCCAAAACTTTCCCGACGAGTATCCAGAGACGAATACTTTTCCATAGATTTAATGTTAAAGTTTTAAATTTTGCTATTTTTTTATTTTTGGCAGGTGACAGTTGAAGAAAAAAATTTGACTGTTCTGAATAGAGTTTTTCAAAGGCTTTCGAATGACATATTGCAAGTTAAATTCCGTGACATATTGCTTCTGTCATTTTTTGCCAGTGACACTTCCGTTTGACAGATGTCGTACAAAAACTAATGGGTTCTTCCGATGGATAAAGGAAACCCATATTTTAGGTGAATTAAATTAAGCGTGTGGCTTCTATCGTGGAAGAATACACACAGACAGACAGACAGGCAGATAGACAGGCAGACCTGAAAATGGATATTTCCATTTTCATCTCGAAATTTTTTTTTGCACGTTCACTTTTCCCTACTCGGAGGTGGGTCGGGAAAGTAAAATGAAAAAAATTTCTTCCGATCGATTTGAAAAAATTCATTATTTTTCGACCAAAAGCAGGACTTTTTGTACTCCTGTCAATTTCCATTAAAATGCTTATTTACTGAGATAAAAAATCTGATGTGGCCAGCACATGACCTCTCGCCATTTTTGAATCAAAAATTTACAGGTTGACACAAAAAAGTATGAAAAAAAATTATATTTTTGTAAATCTGGCAACAATGGCAAAAGTTTCGAAAATTTTAATGAGATGAAAATAAACTATAGGGTATACAAAATATATGTATAAAACTTTATTGCCGTTTTGTATAATAATGGCGTCATCACCCATAGCAACTGCCACTTCCGGTTGTGCGATTGGCACCAAAATCTAATCAGATCTAATCTAGGGTATCAAAATCCTGTATGCAAAATTTCAAATTTTTTTATTCAGTAGTTTTTGAGTTATCGTTACTACAACATCCATCCAAACACACACACTAACACACACACACACTAACACACACACACACTAACACACACACACACACACTAACACACACACACACTAACACACACACACACAGACATCATCGCGAAAATATTAAAATCGTATTCTAGGGACCCCAAAACGTGTTTATCAATTGAAAACTCACTACCCAATTTTTAGCATGATTCCTATACATCTCTTATCTGAAGGGCGAGAGGTAAAAATAGTAAATTTCAAACTTAATAATTTTTTATATTTTTTATTATCATTAAAAAAAATAATGAGATTGTCGACAACTTTCCGTCTTACCCCAGATTAAAAAAAAGACCAAAATCCGATATAAAGGTTCCGAGATATAACTATTTTCTCCGCACTTCGCCGATTTAAATTCTCGAGATCAGTTTTTGACTACCGCCCGAGAAAATCGACGAATTTACGCAATGTTTTAAGTAATTAAAAACAATTTTTTTAAATTTTAAATATACACTTCCAAAAATATAAGTACTTGACTATCGAATTCCGTAAAATTTATTTTTTAATAGTTATAAACAATGTAACTGTGATTGTTTTTAAAAAAATTGTTAATTCGGTCCCTATTGGTCGTGGGGTATTCTTTTTGTTTTCAAATTTTTCGTTTTGAAATCAGCTTTTGGTATTTGTAAGTTAAAAAATGATACGATGTACAGGGCGCGAACCAGCTCTAATTATTTATAACAAAAAAATTATCCTCTTTTTAAAGCAATAAAGAAAGGGTTAAATGTTACTTTTTTTATTAGGTTCAAAAAAATCTTAAAAATATAAGCGTCAGTGAGGAGAATGAGCCCTTATAGAAGTTAAAATGTTCATAGAAAAAAAAGTTAGAGCAATAAACATTTACGGTGTTGGGATAAACAATATCAAATATCTCAGCAATAAATTAACCAATTCAGTCTTGTAATGGCTTGTTTGATTCAGAATCAAAAAACCTTACTTTTAAAGCAATAATAATATGAAAAAAACTTTTTTTGTAATAATTATTATCATTGCAAAAAAACGACATTTTTGACGGTTTTTCGCTATTTTTTAATAAACTAACTGACGAAATAAATCGCGGAATGGATCAAATTAAAGGTATTGTTAATGCCGAAAAAAAAGTATTGAACACTTATTTCGCTAAAATCAGTATTGTTGCTTGTAGAAGCGAAAAACATGTTTTCACTAACTTTGGACCTTCCTAATTTGTTTATGCAAGTTTTTTTCGTGTGTAAAAGTATATAGGCATGCTATTTTTATCTCTGCCTACAACTTAGTATACTTTTCATCCTGTAGCAAATTTACGTCATGAAATTTCCCTACATCCTGGACTATTTACAGCTTTCAGATTTTCAAATTTCAAAGAATAACAAAAGAAAAATTTCACCCTCACTTTACTTATTTTTTTCAAAATAAAATATAGTTACACTGAAACGAACATGCACACATAAAATAAATTTTCCTTCATAATCTTTTACTTTCCCGGACCAACCAAAGGGAAAGTAAGGTGAACGAGCAAAAAAAAAATTGAGATATCGATGGAAATATCCATTTTGAGGTTCTCCAAGAAGATTAAAACCATTTCCAGCGTATGGTCTGTCTGTGTGTCTGTGTGTAATCTTCCACGATAACTGCCTAACCGTTTGACCAATCAAGCTGAAATTTTTTACGGAGGGTCGGTATGTGCCTATAATGCGACCATTAGATTTTGGTTTGAATTAGTACAGTAGAAGTTCCTCAAGACCGGCATTGATAAATGCACATGTAACAATTTTTTACTTTTTTTTTAAATTCTAAGGACAAACAATACACTTTAGTGCAAAATGTTGTAGTACAAAGTTTTAGAGCATAAAATTCTCTATAACTTTTGATTTAAACTTTTTTCAGAATTTCCAATGGTTGCGCCACTAGAGGGCGTGTAAAAAATGTGCATGCAGGTTTTATCTAGTTTGTCTTGATTTTGAGGATAAATAATACACTTTAGTGCAAAATGTTGTAGTATAAAGTTTTAGAGCATAAAATTGCCTACACCTCTTGTCTCAAACTTTTTCTAGAATTTCCAATAGTTGCGCCACTAGAGGGCACGTAAAAATCTGCATATAGGTTTTCTCTAGTTTTTCTTGATTTTGAGAACAAACAATGCATTTTAGTGCAAAATGTTTCAGTGCAAAGTTGTAAAGCATAAAATTCCCTATATATTGTTTGAAAATTTTTCCCGAATTCCCAATAGTTTTCACACATGATTATAGGAGATCCTAATTATAGCAGTGTGATAGACAACGTGCGCATGCGCAGCTCATGTCATCAACATTGAAATATCAATTCGGTAGACATATTCACCATCGGCTCGCTATTTTTAATGTGTTCCATAAATCAATGTAATGCTTAGTATTTTGTTATTAAAATAATAATAGTAAATAACATATTCTCTACGGCCAAGCCGGGAAAGTTCTGGGGTGATACAGCCGATTTTTTACTAATATGATAAGAATCAGAAATTTGACTCATTCGCTTTGCATTCCAAAGTAGTGGTTTCAACTTATTAATTTATTTATTAATATTTATATTAATTATTGTACTGGGAACCAATTTACATAGTTATGTAATAAACGGTAAAAATAAAGTTTCTTTAGCGAAACCTGTCGGTGACAATTTTTTATATATGACGAGTTATATTACCAGTAACTGACTTAATAATGTATAAAACTATGCAGAACATGATTAAAACTCGTTTTTAATTTATATCTTAAAACACAAAACTTTCATTCATTCAAAAATATTTCAAGAAGTAATGAAAATAACTTATTTTATTACGTCTTCAAAATTCAATCTAACATATTTCGAAACTATGCTTACAACTCTGGAAAGTCACGAAAATGTCCTTTTATAGCAATAAGAAAGCCCATACAAAGTTCTAAAAGTTCGTCATTACATTTCTCGGAAACTATTTCAAGTATACGCAAATAAATTTCTGTATACGAATAAAGGTATACTTGAAGGAGGTAACATTTCCGAATAGCTATTGATATACACTTCCTGGAGATTACTTGAAGATGTCCCATTGAATACTGAAGTCGATATTGAATATTTTTGAACTGAATCAGAGTCGGAATACATTTATTTGGGGACACCAACTTTCCATATATTAGTTATAGGTAGTTATTAATATAGGTAATTAAGAGTTAAATAACATTAAAGATACCATAAACCAAATAATTGAATATAATAATAATGCTAAAAAGTTCTGTAAAGCTAAAGCTACTTAAATCGACAAGGGGAGTTTTTGTCTTTGGCTTAAAGAAGAAAAATATTATTAAGACATAAAAACAAAAACTAAATATCGAAGATCAGCTTTCAAGGATTTCCTTTTATATAGGAAATTTTGTTTGTTGACGAAAAACCGACATATAATGCAAAAAACATTATTTATCAATAGAAAATATATTTTCCAGTAGTAAAAATGGAAAACATTTTATTACATATATTTCTTGCGGTCGGAGGTATATAACCTTTTACTGATTTTACTCAGACTTCAATAGACTTTCTTGACATAAAAAAGAGTTGAAATATTCTGATATAGAAGTAGTAAAAATTCCCATTTCCGAGGTAGAGCTAAACACAACTTGGCTAGTTTATGATAGGGAAAGCGTAGTCCCTTCTTCGACCCTTTCACACTACCAGTCGAATGTTTATGGAAAGTGGCACCGAATTTTTACGGTTTTTCGATTTTGTTATGATTGTATTTTTTTTAGAGTGCGGAGAATATAAATTCCTGGTTATTTCAAATTGAAATGGAACTGAGTCGAATATCGCCTGGAAATATATATTTCGTATATTTGCTTTTATTCATGATGTTAAATAAATTTAAAATTACTAAAGTAATAGAAGAGTGAAAAATATCATTATAACTTAATTGAAATTAGAATAAGATAAATATGGTCCTACAATTTTTTATTAAACCGTACTAATTTAATATCGATTTACATTGTTCTTAATATTTTAAAAGTATAAAAATTTGAATTGAAAATAAATAAATATTCGTTGAAAAACAGTAGAATAAGTTAGATCTTCTTTAACGTTTAAATAGTTATTTTCCTAACAAGTGCGGAAAGTTATACTTTTCCGCACGCAATTGCAGTTGCCCGAACGACGCGAAACGGAGTTCGGGCATGCAATTAAGTGGGGAAAAGATACTTTACGCAAGTGTTAGGAACAATATTTAAAAAAAAATTTTTAGCAAAAATATTTTTTTGTCATGAAACAAAAATTTTCTTAGTGCTTTTTAATAAATAAAACATTAGGCTGAAAGTAATCATAGTAACCAAGCAAGAATAAATTTTTAATCATTTTAGCATTTATAAAATCCGCACGCAAATTAGTGCGGAAAGTTGTAACTTTCCGCACGCTTGTAGAAAAATTATAGTTTGTATTAACTACAAATACATTTTTCAGCATATCTATGTAAATTTCAGATCATTATTAATTCTTACTTGAACAAAAATTTTTAAAGCCGCTTGTAAAATTCATTTATATTTATTTTTTTTTAATTAGAAACAGTTTCGATAAACAAAACAAAAACCGAAATAATCGTCATGTTTTTAAACCACTTGTTTGGTTTGAATTTAAATTTAAATCTGGATTTTTACAAAAAATAAACATTTATAGTAAAGGGAATATACATGAGGTCAAATATGATATATTTATGTTTTTTAGTAAATTTAATTTCTTTTTCTTGTTTTTTTTTCTTGATATTGAATTTTTTCTGTGGTCTGTATGTCTGGTTGTCGTCTGCAAAGTGTAAAAATGCCATAACTTTTGAATGCTTTAATGTATCAACGAAAAATTTACACCATTTTTTAAGACCCACGAGTACTACATTCTTATAGAAAAAAAACGGAATTGGAAAATGATTAAACGGGATTTTCCGCGTTTTCCCGCGAAAGTTATTCAAAAAAGAAAAATACGTAAATGTAGGACAATAGCTCAACAAGTATTATTTGAAGTATATTTCCGAAACTTGTTGAGAAAGTTGGGAAAATGGGGAAAAAAAATGAAATAAAAAAAAAGAAATTTTTCGAAATTAAATTCCGAAAATCTCGGAAATGAGAGGGAATATAGAATAATGCCAAGAGTACTTTTTTGCTGTACTTGAAAATAGGAAAAAACATATTCTAAAATAATAAAAAAATTGTGAAAAATAGGGAAACAAAAAATGAAAAATATGGAAAAATAATGAAAAATATGGAAAAAATAATAAAAAATAGGGGAACAAATAATAAAAAACAAGGAAAACAATATTGGAAAAGGGGGAAAAAATAATGCTATATAGGGAAAAAATTATGAAAAACATGGATGAAAATAATGAAAAATATGTAAAAAAATAATTAAAAATATAGAAAAAAATAATGAAAAATTTTTAAAAAAATAATAAAAAATCGGGAAAAAACAATAAAACACAGGAAAAAATATTGGAAAATAGGGAAAAAAGTGATGTAAAATGGGGGAAAAATTATAAAAAATGTGGAAAAAATAATGAAAAATATGGGAAAAAATAATAAAAAATTGGGAAAAAAATTATAAAAAACAGGAACAAAAATATTGAAAAATAGGGAAAAATATATTGCAAATAGTGAAACATTGAATGAAAAATATGGATAAAAATAATGAAAAATGCGGAAAAAAAAATGAAAAATATAGAAAAAATAAAAAAAATTTGGAAAAAAATAATAAAAAATACTGAAAACATAATAAAAAACCGGAAAAAAAATTTTAAAATAGGGAATAAAAAGTGCAAAATATGGAAAAAATATGAAAAATATGGAAAAAAATAATGAAAAATATGGATACAAATAATGAAAAATATGAAAAAAATAACGTAAAATATGTACAAAAAATAATGAAAAATTTAGGATAGAAATAATGAAAAATAGGGAAAAAAGGAATGAGAAATAGGGGAAAAATAATAACAAAAGAAAAAAAAATATTGGAAAATGGGAAAAAAAATAATGCAAAATGGGGAAAAAATAATGAAAAATATGGAAAAAATAATAAAAAATATTGATAAAAAAAAATGAAAAATATGGAAAAAATAATAAAAATTGAGAAAAAATTATTTTAAAAGAGGAAAAAAAATAACTAAAAATAGGGAAATAAATAATGTAAAACATAAAAAAATAAGGAAAAATAGGGAAAATATAATGAAAAATGGAGAGGATAGAGAAAAAGAGATTAAATCACGTAAGGAACTTAGTTGACTTAAGTAGAAGACTATAGCTAAGGATAAAATATAAGCATAGTACTTTCTGTAATCGGCGAAGTTTCAACATGTGTGCAAAAAATGTCTATGCGGAAAAAACGGAGCAAGAGGGGATCATAGTCGTCGCATTTACTACACCCTTGTCGTTAGTTGCTTGTTGCACTACTATATTCATGATAAGTTTTTATATAAATTGGGGACAATATATGATAATCTGACACGTTTGCACAATTAAAAATATGTATGGCGTTAAATATTATTATACCAACTAGTAAATCCAACAAATTATTCCCAATTTATGAAATATGAATTGAAATAATTGCTGTATTAACATTTACATAGGTAAATCAACACTGTGATATAATTATTATTTAACGTAAACTACAAATGTGTATGTATTTTTTATTATTGACTATTTTAGAGATAAATAGTACACTACTTCTATCGGAAATGGGTAATTTTTTTTATAGTAGATTGTAAATTTCTGTATCGGGCATAGAAATGCCTCTAGTAAGCAATATGGCAACCGCGCTTTGTTTTATATGGTAGTCGATGAGACAGAATCCCATTCAAAATGACGATACCAGCTAAGGGTTAATATCATTTGGTTATTTAGTATCATCATATTTGCCACAATTTGCGTTTGAGAAAAAGAGTACTACAAGTGGTGCATTCACCATTATTTTAAATCATATTTCCGTTTATAATAATTAAAGTTTACAAACTAAACAGCCAATCGAATAATTTTGTATTGTGATTAAAACACAATTATTCATAGTTATTTTTCGTATTTTAAAAATGTATTAATGTATCATATTTTCCCTAGTTTGTGTTTAAGAAAAAATAATGTAGTAGTAGTAGTTCATTCTCCATTATTTTTAATTTTTCCATAAAACAACCAACACTTTTGTATGTAGAACAAAACAAACATTTTAAATTAAAATGGATGTCAAGTAGAAAAGAGTAATTTAAAAATTACTCACGCATCGATGTTTTGATCGATTTTTTAGTTGATTTTTTAGTCGATTTTTATTCGATAATGTTTAAAATTTGAATTTTTATTAAATTGGCTATATGGCTCGTGCTAAACTTCAACTTAATCGACCAAAATAAATAATTTTCCACTCTAGTTATGTAATATACTATTTTCTACACCCACAGTGATTTTGTCGATTCTACGTTATTAGAGAATGTATATGTAGGCATATAATTTCATTAGCGTGAGATTCATATCACCAATCAGAGTTCATACTATCACTTCACTAGTGTGATTTGAAATCCACCAATTAGAGTTCAGATTTAGTAACCCACCACCTTTTTTTTATTTTAAATAACCTGTCGAAACAATTGTCAAATTTTTTTATACTAATACAGAAACCTATTTGTAAAAATAAGTAATTCCCGTGATAACTTAATAAATAGGATTTCACCAGAGAGTCATTTAGCAGCAACGATGTAATAATAATAATAATATTACCCGAACAATCAAAAACTAAATATGAATATGACCTACTTAAAAATAGAAGGTGGCTATTAGTTTTATTTAATTTTACAATAAATTCATGACCGCTTGTGCTAACTGTATCTTTTTTTTTAATTTTTTTATAATAGTTTTTTTCTTTAGTGGGTTGTAGAAAAATATACTATTCAACTAGCTTGGATTATCCATATTGATTACAATGGAAAGTGGCTTTTATTCGCACGCAGATGAAAAGTACTTATTTATATGTAAAAATACCTATCTAACTAGATTTATCTATCCCATACATCATTACAATTTACAAATTATAGTAATAATCATTTCATTTCATTTAATTTCTATAGCAATCCAAAACAATTCTATTTGTTCGCAGTTGTACAATTTCTGAGTTATTGTTAATTTTTTATTTATATTTATTTTACTCTAAAAACAATTGTAAATATAATACAAAATCAAACCAACATAGAGCCGATCAAAAAAACCTCAAAATGTACATTATTTGGTAAAATTATTGCATGGTCGTAGAAAAAATAGGGTACATCACTTATGCGAAAGTGATTTGTCACGCTCGTTGGATTATTGCTATAGGCTTACGCCTCGTGAAACAATATTCCCCACCCATATGAAAAATGTCATTTATCGACCAAGTAATGTAATACTGTTGATCTGAAACATAATAAAATTAAATTGAAATAGATTAAAATAAGAAAATTAAAACTTATGAAGAATAACCCAAAAGTTAAAATATACAGTGTGTCCACGGATGGGGTATCCTATAGGTGAAAAAATTTAAAATTTTAATTTTAGCGCAAAAGTCATTCTTGATAAAAAGTTTTGCTTGTTCTAAAATCTAAAATACAATCATCAGATATCAATTTTTTCTAGTAGTAAACGTGGTTTATCAAAAAATATGAATTTTACTTAAGAGTAAAGTAGCTTTAAATTTGACAACATCGAAAAATGATGTGTAAAAAAGTTGATCAGAACTAAATATTAAGTTCAAATATGCAATTACATCCATTTACATTGAAAATAGGTTTTGTGCTTGTTTAATATTGTTTCTATTTTGAATGAACATTTATCTCTTGTGAAGAAAACTAGATTATCCATTCTCGAATGTGGTAAAATTTATCAAAGGAGATAATGAAACTCGAAGTCAATACCACATAATATATTTTTTAAATTGAAAAGATCTAGTAGCGAAGCGACATGTTTCGGCTCAGATGGCCATCTTCAGGCGAATGCTTGGAGATTAATTAATTAAGGTATTAAGTTATACTAAGTGGCATGAAACTAAACAAAAATATTGTTGAAAAAAACAAATAATGGTAAATACAATATTTCACTCCACAAGAGGAATTACACATTATCAACACTAATAAGCTTATCGCCACAAGTTAATATCGAAGTGCATCGTAATGATGCACTGAAACAAAATTCAGGTAAAAGAAATTTTTTGGTAAATCACGCTGGTACAACTTCCATGCACCAATTTAAATCTATTAGTGTTGATAATGTGTAATTCCTCCTGTGGAGTGAAATATTGTATTTACCATTATTTGTTTTTTTCGACAATATTTTTATAAACTTTTAATTTTGTTTAGTTTCATGCCACTTAGTATAACTTAATACCTTAATTAATTAATCTCCAAGCATTCGCCTGAAGATGGCCATCTGAGCCGAAACATGTCGCTTCGCTACTAGATCTTTAAGATCTTTTCAATTTAAAAAATACATTATGTGGTATTGACTTCGAGTTTCATTATCTCCGTTGATTTATCTCTTGTGTTTATAAAAGTCATGATAACATTCTCGTTTCTTAATATTTTCTAACAATTTTGCAATTTAAACATGTAACTACAGTAAAATTTGCATTGTTATTGTACCTAAAAATACATTTTTTCAATGTAAATGGATGTACTTGCATATTTGAACTTAGTTTTTAGTTCTGATCAACTTTTTTAAATAACATTTTTCGAAGTTGTCAAATTTAAAGGTACTTTACTCTTGATTAAAATTCATATTTTTTGACAAACCTCGTATACTACTGGAAAAGACTGATATCTGATGATTGTATTTTAGATTTCAGTACAAGCAAAACTTTTAATCAAAAATGACATTTTTCGCTAAAACTTGAATTTAAAAATTCTTCACCTATAGGATACCCCATCCGTGGACACACTGAATAATACGACTTTCTTATTGAGGATTTTTTATTGGATTAATATAACAAGATATCGAAATAAACTTACCCTGTCAATAACACCAAATTAATACTTTTGTAGTATTTGATAATTATGTATTTTTTAATCAATTAGCTGTTTTGAAGGTAAAATTAAAAACTAATTTATGATAGTTAAAATGTTACCTATATTTACCTTAAGTGTTATTTAAATGCCGTAATGTGGTTTTTGTTTTGGGTAAGAAGAGAAAATATCAATAAAAGGAGTGTTAAGCGCCAAATTAAAAAATCGACTGTGTCACCCCAGGACTTTCCCGGCTCGACCGTAGAGAATATATTATTTATTATTATTATTATTTTAATTTCAAAATACTAAGCATTACATTGATTTATGGAACACATTAAAAATAGCGAGCTGATGGTGAATTAATATTTCAATGTTGGTAATGACATAAGCTGCGCATGCGCACGTTATGTATCATACTGCTACAATTAGGATCTCCTAAAATTATGTGTGAAAACTATTGGGAATTCGGGAAAAATTTTCATACAATAGTTGTAGGGAATTTTAAATGTGTATTTTTCTCGCCATCTAGCGGCGAAACTATGAGGAATTCGATAAAAGTTAAAGAAAATTTGATGCTTTACAACTTTGCACCAGAAAATTTGGCACTAAATACATTGTTTTTCCTCAAAATCAAGAAAAACTAGAGAAAACATACATGCACATTTTTTAGGCGCCCTCTAGTGGCGCAACTATTGGAAATTTTAGAAAAAGTTTGAGACAAAAGTTACAGAGAATTTTATGCTCTAAAACTATGTACTACAAATTTTTGCACTAAAGTATATTGTTTGTCCTCAAAATCAAGAAAAACTAGTGAAAACCTACATGCACATTTTTACGCGCCCTCTAGGGGCGAAACTATTGGAAATTCTGGAAAAAGTTTGAAACAAAAGTTATAGAGGATTCTATTCTCTAAAACTTTGTACTACAACATTTTGCACTAAAATGTATTGTTTGTCCACAAAATCAAGAAAAACTATAGAAAACATACATGCACATTTTTTACGCGCCCTCTAGTGGCGCAACTATTGGAGATTTTAGAAAAAGTTTGAGACAAAAGTTATAGAGAATTTTATGCTCTAAAACTTTGTACTACAAAATTTTGCACTTAAGTATATTGTTTGTCCTCAAAATCAAGAAAAACTGGAGAAATCATACATGCACATTTTTACGCGCCCTCTAGTGGCGTAACTATTGGAAATTCTGGAAAAAGTTTGAAACAAAAGTTATAGAGAATTATTTTCTCTAAAACTTTGTACTACAACATTTTGCACTAAAATGTATTGTTTGTCCTCAAAATCAAGAAAAACTATAGAAAACATACATGCACATTTTTTACGCGCCCTCTAGTGGCGCAACCATTGGAAATTTTGGAAAAGGCTTAAGACAAAAATTGTAGGTAATTTTATGTTCTAAAACTTTGTACTACAAAATTTTGCACTAAAATGTATTGTTTGTCCTTAAAATCAAGAAAAACTATAGAAAACATACATGCACATTTTTACGCGCCCTCTAGTGGCACAACTATTGGAAATTTTGGAAAAGGCTTAAGACAAAAATTGTAGGTAATTTTATGTTCTAAAACTTTGTACTACAACATTTTGCACTAAAATGTATTGTTTGTCCTTAAAATCAAGAAAAACTATAGAAAACATACATGCACATTTTTACGCGCCCCCTAGTGGCGCAACTATTGGAAATTTTGGAAAAGGCTTAAGACAAAAATTGTAGGTAATTTTATGTTCTAAAACTTTGTACTACAACATTTTGCACTAAAATGTATTGTTTGTCCTAAAATTTAAATAAAGCAAAAAATTGTTACATGTATATTTAACCAATGTCGGTCTTGAGGACCTTCCACTATACCAATTCAAACCAAAAACTGATGGTCGCATTCTAGGCACACACCGACCCTCCATACCAAATTTCAGCTTGATTGGTCAAACGGTTCGGCAGTTATCGTGGAAGATTACACACAGACACACAGACAGACAGACACACAGACACACAGACACACAGACAGACCATACGCTGGAAATGGTCTCAATCTTCTTGGGGGACCTCAAAATGGATATTTCCATCGATATCTCAAATTTTTTCTTTGCTCGTTCACCTTACTTTCCCTTTGATGGGTCCGGGAAAGTAAAATAAACCAAGACGTAAATATTTTAAAATTATAATTCAAATGAATACTATTAATTTGAATTAATTAAAAATAAAGAGGTTCTTTTTTAATAACTATCAAAATACAAAAGATTATTAATTAACAAACAATAAAATGGTTGATAATTATTATTACAGATTTTGTACACCGGGCAGACATAAAGTTTTTACAATAACATTTGCTGATAAAATAATTACAAAAAAAATCGGCTGTGTCACCCCAGAACTTTCCCGGCTCGGTTGTAGAGAATAGGATTATTTTAATTACAAAATACCAAGCATTTATGGAATAAATTTTAAATAGCAAGCCAATGGTGAATACGTCTACTGAATTAATAGTTAAATGTCGATAATGAGATAAGCAGGTGCATGCGCATATTTAGTATATCCTAAAATCATGGTAGAAAACTATTGGAAATTAAGAAAAAAGTTTGATACAAAAGTTATAGGGAATTTTATGCTCTGCAACTTTGCACTAGAACATTTTGCACTAACGTGCATTGTTTGTCCTCAGAATGCAAAAAATCTTACATGTTTATTCAATCAATGTCGATCTTGAGGACCTTCTATTGTAAAAATTTGAATAAAAACTAATTGTAGTATTAAAGGCCCACACCAACACTTCATACCAAATTTTAGCATGATTGGTCAAACGGTTCCGCAGTTATAGTGAAAGATTACATAAAGAAACACGGACACACAGACATACAGGGACACAGACATACAGATACACCGACAAACAGACACACAGATACACAGACACATAGACACACAATCATAGAGACACAAAGACACACAGACACATAGACACAGACACACCTACACATAGACACACAGGCAGAATTTACTCTGGAAATGGTTTCAATCCTCTTGGTGGCCTCGAATTGGATATTTCCATGGATATCTCGAATTTTTTTTTCCTCATTCACTATACTTTCCCTTTGATGGGACCGGGAAAGTAAAAATTAGTGGATGTAGAGAATCGTGGAAAATCCTTCCCGATGACAATTCTTGCTTACGACAAACCATCCTCGCGGCAATCCTTTCTCATGACAATTCTTTCCCACGACAATTCTTTCCCACGACAATCCTTCGCTAAGACAATTGTGAAGAATTAACGCAGATTCTAAGTGGTTGTACTTCTCGATATTTAAATTCTACAAAGAGAGCAAAGTTTTATTTGTATTAATATATAGAAATAGTGACTGGTTTACCTTTTAACTGAACAGCCGGGTCTCCGCAATTTACTTTGTACCTTCTTGACCATTATTTTATTGCTTTTGTTACGCAGTTAATGTACAGGAGAGCTATTCGAGTATACGAAATATATCTCACAGAGAAGATTTGTCGTGATGAATGATTGCCGTAGAGAACAATTGTCGTGAGAATGTATTGTCCGGAGAAGGAGTGCCACAGATTCCTAAAGAATAACATTTGGTCTATTTCACCTTCACAAAAAATATTGCGAATCCCTGATCTATAATAGTAGATTGTGCAACAAGTGTGGATATGATAGCCACATCACATGCGGATGAACATTGACTGAACCATAGTTTCATCTTTTTCTCTTGAAATAGCACAATTATCACTGTTGGTCATATCCACAAGTTCAATGGTTTGAACCGACGACCTTCGTATCATAAAGCGAGAGCGTTAGCACTAGTCTACCACAGGCTGTCACGGATTTATTAGAAAATCGCATAAAACTAATATGCAGCTTCTATTTTCTTTTTTTTTATTATACAGCGAAGGCCATTGACACAGATACAGTACATACACAATATGTTACACTATACATTTTAAGTAGGATAATTTAAGAGTATTTGTTAATATGATGTCTGACAATTATGATGATGTATAAACAAAAAAAAATAAGTACGAAAATTATAACTTGATGTCTCTGAGGTAGTTAATAACCCGTGACTGTTGCTCTGGGAGTTCCAGAATATCCTGCAGGTTGTCCCTAATTTGGTGGTCTCGACGCTTGTTCCGATAGTAAACACAATCTACTAGAATATGCTTCACTGTAGCTGGGCTGTTACAGTGCTCACACACGGAAGGATTTTCGGAGGCCGTTAAGTAACCATGTGAGTACTTGGTGTGTCCAATCCGTAGCCTTCGGATGATAATTCGGTCTCTTCTTTTTTTACTGAGGATAACTACTGGTTCGATGTCTAGGTGGATTTCGTGTAGTTTTGACCGACTTCTACTCCAGTGAACTTTCCAGGCTACCCGTATTCTCTGCTTGAAAAAAGTCTTTAAGTCTTCTGGTAATTGGGTGTTTTCGTGACTTAGGTTGGATAAGCGTGAGGCTTGTTTTGCAGCTTGGTCCGCTTTTTCGTTACCTGGAATGCCCACGTGTGATGGAATCCAGATCAACGTAGCAGTAACCCCTTGAGAGGCAAGTCGATTAAAATTATTATGTATTGACTGAACAAGCGGATGTTGTGTGTATAGGGATCTGATGGAATGAATAGACGCTAGTGAGTCCGTACAGATGGCTCGATATTTGAATTCGGCTGTTAGGGAATTAAGTGCTTGGAGTATACTGAAGAGTTCACCTGTGTGTACACTGTAGAAAGGTGGTAAGATGCTCATTTTGATTGTTTGGTCTGAGGTAGTAACCGAGCAGCCTACTCCGTTATCACATTTGGAAGCATCTGTATATAGGATTTGAGATTATATCTAAAAAGGATTGTTTTAAGAGTTCATTAGGTGTTTCATTTTTTGAAAATTTAGTTAGTGTGAGATTGAAGTTAATAGTGTGATTGTTCCACGGGGCTGTACTAGCAAACGGAATGTGAGTTGTTCTGGACAAATCTGTGTTACACAGCAGTGGAGTAAGAATTTCAGGTAAAGACTTAAGTCTAGTTGAGGGGTACAGACTAGTATGTTTGGATATTAATAACGAATGAACTGGGTTTTAAGGGTTGGCAGATACTCTGGAAGAATAAGTTAACAGGAGTTGTTGACGTCTTAACCAGAGGGGAGGTTCGTTGGCTTCACAACATAGGCTTTCAGCCGGAGTGGACCTGAAGGCTCCTAGGGAGATTCTAAGACTGGTATTCTGGATGGAGTTTAAGGTTTTTTAATCTGATTAAGTAGCTGACATATAGATAAAGCAGCAGTAGTCTAACCTGGATCTGATGAGCGAACGGAAAATTCGAAGTAGGATTTCTTCTTCAGCACCCCAATCATGGTTAGAGAGGCATTTTAGAAGATTAATTCTACTTAAACAATTTTCTTTGATGTCTTGAATATGCTGTTTCCAGTTAAGCCTGCTGTCGAACGTAAGTCCAAGTATTTTGTGTTGGGTATTTATAAGTAGGTAGTATCCATATTTAGTTTTTATTTTAGGGATAATAATATGATTATTATTATATTTTTGTGGCTAAATATAAATAATCAGTGAAGTACTATTTATTAAGTCATCACTGAAATTTCTTATTTTAAGAAGTATGTTTCTGTATTAGTATAAAATATTCTGACAGTTGTTTTGACAGGTTATTTAAAATAAAAAAAATAGGTGGTGGCATACTAAATTTGAACTCTGATTGATGGATTTCAAATCTCACGCTAATAAAATTATATGCGTTCAATAGACTGACATTTAATATCCATTTGGGTGTAGAAAAACACATTATAAGTAACACACCGAGAAGTTTAAAAATTATAGTTGTAAATTTTACTTAAAATTTGTCAAATAAAGTATCAAAAGACCCATTTTTTTCATTAAATAAATATAGAGCAAAGCTGGCACATCTTCAATTATTAACAAATTTGAAATAATGTAGATATAGTATATACAATAAGTATAATTTGTTGCTTTAGGTATATTTTAAATACAATAACCTAATCCATTCAAAAGGGGATGATAATATTGTAATAAATCAAAGAAACTAAATCATGCACCAAGGTAATAAAACATCCTGATATAAAACAAAAACATTAGTTATAATTTTATATTTGTTTTTTGTTTTAAATTATTTTGAATACATTATATAACCCATACTTTTTATATTAAATCTACCGCTTTATATTATTCATTTGATAACAAAATGCAGTTTACTAGTTTAATATTAACAATTTTTTGTTATTTCGCCACTGCGTCACAAGTTTGATGCGGTCATAAAAAATGTTATTGGCTCATAAAATGAATATCTGTTCCATATAACCAGTTACAAATTACAAAATATGTGAACTCCATTTTGAACATAAAACATGACGAAGGGTGTAGAAGCATAAAATGGGTTAAACAAATTATATTTAAAAATCGTTATTTTTTTTATTTAAAACGAGAAAATTGTGGTTATAAACTAGTATTGTGTATAAAAGTGTGAAACCAGCTACGATCCCTTACATATAATATAAACTGTAACAATGTTATTTATTTCAGCCAACAGATCACATAATTTTAAACCTCATTAAGGCCTTTGTCATATAATTGGATATGTTTTTATTTAACAGAAAGATGGTGCAACATTTTCAGAATAAGGCAACATTATTTTAAAGAGGTTCTGAGTTTAACAAAAATAAAAATTTCATTTTCAATTATTGAATGATTTTCGTAATACGATTAATTTTAGAAAAGATTACATTATTACTTTAATAAATGCACTATTCCCGCGGACACCCTGTATATGCCTTATATTGTAATTTAATGCAGGAGGCAGTAAATTGGGTTTACGTGTATGTGGTCATTACAGTTCCCCCTACCGATTTTTATCCATATAGTATTATCCCTCTTATAAAATGATCAGGTCATTGGTAGGTATTGCTTATTGATATATTTAAAGTTTTTATATACGAATATAATTCAGAGTTTTATATATCTAGCTAGTGTATTTATTGGCTTTTTTTAGTGGTCATTTTTATACAGGGTGTTTCATTAGGAGACGGAAATACAAATAGAGATGACCAAATTAATTGGCTCTAACGGTCTTTGTAACCGACATACTGGGTGTTTTATCTATTTTGCTAATTTGTTCCTGGGGCCATAACTGAAATACGGACACACTGGTAAAGATCACGGCAGCAGAAATAGACCAGAATAAAATCAATATCATTGTCTTTAAAAATACTGGACTGCAGTATAAAATTTCTGGAAAGATATCAAGGCCAGTCACTCTTGAAATCAGAAACTATCTTAAATTACATGAAGCGGATATATCCTGCTTTCAAAAACCGTACTCTTATTCAGTCAATGATATTTATAAACTACCTAGGAATGCACATATTACTCCTATATACCTTGTAAAATTTTCTGATTCGAGAATCACTGTCTGTAATTTAAGTTACGGCGAATTTAAATTTCCATTAGTTTCAGTTTACTTTATCTGGGGTGAGTACATCGAACCTCAGCTTTTAAAAATGGATACCAAGTTAAATTCCTTCCCCAATGAGACTGGGGGACGAAAACTGAAAATCAGTATCACAGCCCACAATTTGTACATAATAAATAAAGATGGATAGCCTTATACCTTTTCGACCACAAATGGGGAAGATAATTTGGATATCACATTAGCCACTGGGCCGCTTTTAGACAAGAAAAAAGACTGGAGAGTGTATATAGACGGTAATAATAGCGACCACAGACCTATATTGATTACTATTAACATGGATCTAATACCCAAACAGCACAAGTACGTCCCCCGGACATCCTCGGGACGTCCGTTTTTGGATGCTCGTACGTCCCGGGTACGTCCAATTCAGGACTTTGGACGTCCCCAGGACGTCCTCGGGACAGATTTTGTTAATAATCAAGGAGTCCCGAGGACGTTCGTTATTGGTCCCAAATTAGAACAAAATTTCCTTCCTAGGACAGATATAGGACATTTCTAGAACCAATTTAGGATCCTTTTAGGACCAATATAAAACCTTTTTGGGACCACTAAAAAGCCTCTTTAGACCTGTATGGGATCTTTCTGGGACCGTTATGGTCAAATAAATATTAATACAGTATTATTAACTAGTTTATTAAAAAAACAGTAATAACATTTTTTTGTTTATGGTTTTTTCTCGTTCTGTAGGTACTCAGTTTCAACCAGTATTTTATTGACAATTCAGTCTGTGCCTCATTATTGGTTAAACTTGCTCTATCATCTGCAATAAAAAATAATAAAAATCATTCGAAATTTTAATATGCTAGAGAGGAGTTATGAATATAATTTGTTTACATTAGACATTATATATATTATAAAAACACTTATATAATTCTCCTTACCTTTTGGCAGCAAACGGTACACCCAAAACAACTTTTAAACACTTATTTTTTCTTATTATTATCATTATATTCTTAAATTATTCTTTGACGTTGCCTCTTGCTTAAAAGTGTAACAACTGTAATGGCGGACGGCTCGGGGAACGATGAAAGATGTTAAAGCGGTGTTGCCAAGAGGAAAGATTTACGTTCTGTATAACTCATGTACAACATTTATTATAATCCAAGGAAAAATAATAGCGAAATTAGCTTTTAATGAAAATTCATTTATTGACTTAATAAGAATAAAAACACCTACACGGTCAAATAGTATTTATTCTTAAATTGTGAAATTCTACTTCACCTGGCAACACTAGTCTGCTTGCAACGAATCTCGAGCACCTCGAGACTCGTACCGCGTGACTCGTACCGCGTGCGCGATGAACCGACCTTTGGATATATCTTTATTATACTTTTTATATCAACCACTCGACTTTGGTATTTAATTTTTTTTAAATAATATTTTTAGTTTTTTACAAATTATGTTAAAATGGAATATTTATGGGTTAGTTCAACTTTAAGACATTTTACTTATAAAATATTTTTTTCCAATACAACCTATCAGCGGCATCAGTTTACGCAGTTACTTTTAATTATTTGATGAAAAATATAAAAAATCAAAATCACTGGAATGCTCAACAGTGGACCTAAATCGGACGTCCTGGAGACGTACAAGAAAGATGTCCCAGGGAAGTCCAAAATCAGTCGTCCCAAGGACGTCCTGAAAAAGGCCTGGGACCTCGGATCTAAATCGGAGGTCCTCGGGACGGTCTGTGCTGTTTGGGTAGATACCTTCACAGCAGAACTAACCAAAAGGTCGCAGAAGTGGCTGGTGAGTTGATTGGTTTTGAAGTGATAGACATATCGAGACTTGAATAATTTGCAAAGAAGATCACTGGCGCATATACAACTCTCATCCAAGCTAGTTGTCGGGTCAAGAAAATTCGAGCAAGATCAAATTTGTGGTAGAGTGATGGTTTAACAGTACAAAAGCACTAACTTTTTCATGCTCGACGGCAGTATCAAGCTAAGCGAAGAAGAGGCCGGCCTTGTTTTCAAGAATATGCTACAGTCCTACTACTAGATGTGTATAAGGAAAAGTATTATAAATGCTAAAGAAACTTCTTGGCGTTTTTTCTCTTGGAATTCATTTCTTAATATAGCATTGTTAAAGCAGACGGATCATCTACTATAGCCCAGAAGGATATACTGGACGAGATCTTAGATAGACTTAAGCCTTCCGATAGCGAAGAGTCGGACCTAAGTTTACATGGACAGATGCGCATCACATCTGCAGATATCGAGGAAGCCAATTTAGCATAAGCGGTGTCTCGAATCTCTTCCTTTCGAGAACCTGGGTTGGATCAAATATGTGGTCGGTTAATCCAGATGACGTTCGAGATTATGAAGACCGTTCTACTTAAGTTATACAAAGAATATATTAACTTTAGAATTTTCCCCAATAAGTAGAAAATCGGCAAACTAGTTACTATACTCAAAAGACCGGATAAAGCCCTCAGATCTATACTCTTTTATCCGAGCTTGGCAAGATGTTTGAGCGCCTAATTCTGCAGGAAATTCAGAAAGAAGTGCCTGACAGACTCCTTCTTTACCTATCGCAATCCGGTTTTAGATATAGGAAATCTACTGTCGCGGCGGTTACATAAATTACTAACTATATTCGAGAAGCCCCCTGATACTGTTTATCTCTTTTTGTTGATATTGCTCGAGTTTTCGACACTTTATGGTGGTACAGTCTTCTTATAGAAATGCATAATCTTATGATGTTATAGAGCTCCTTAGAAGCTATTTACACAAGGTGTTCTACCAAACCAATCATAATAGTGCCTTTAGGAATTCATCCAAGGGCTATCCCCAGGAGTTATAAGTCCTTGGGCCTACCTTAAGCAATATTATAATGGATTCACTTTTGTTAGGAATATCTCAGTTATTGCTTATGCTGAGGATTTAATGGTCACCATTCAAGGAGACAGCAGATTAGAGCTTGAAACCACTGCTGCGAACTGTATGCTTATATAATAAAAACTTGGACTGACAATAATAAACTTCAGATATCTGAAACCAAAACTAAATACGCCGCTCTCATTCAATCGCCATCCCGTCATCAGGTATGACGGGCGACGCATTTCTAGTGTTTCCTACATAAAATGTTTGGGTATTATCATAGATCTTAAGCTTTCATTTGAAGAACATTTTGTGTATATTATTGACAGTGTAAAAAGATTTTTCAATTATTAAGACACTCCATCGCCGCGATTGGAGCAATATTGAACTTTTTCATACTGCTCTACTTCAAATATATCTGAGGGAAATTTTTTCATACAACATAGAAGTTAGGTTACTCGTGTAAGACGCGTGGTAAACCAGAGGGCCCTTAGACCTTTCAGGTAATATTCTTCCGAACTATGCTTGGTGCGTATTCTTCTACTCCCTGTGAATCCGTTTGCATCTTCGCCAAATTGCCTCCAATTCATCTTTATCCACAGCATATCTTCTTGTATAGGTAGTTAGAACGGCATGGTCATTCATTATTTATGGGGATCGAGCTTAAGGCTAGAAACTTTAGAAATCTTACTGATAAAGGTAGACATTTGTTCTCCCTGATCCCGGAAATCAAACCTTGGTTGAGTAAAGAAATTTCCTATTTGTATAGAAAAACGGTGCACCTTCTTACCAGTTACGGTAACTCTATGGTGCACCTCATCCGTTTAGGAAAGGCTGAAAATTAATTATGTCCTTATTGTGATGTCGTAGATTCTCCTACACATAGACTTTTCTATTGTATTCTTTTTGATGATATTCGTCGTGAAATAAATTTCCCTAATTTTAACTCGCCAATTTTTCCTGCGGCTGATTTTGAAAGCATTTCTCATCTTATCCCCTTTTAGTTTCAATTTGAGCCAGATGACTTCCCATGAGGAAAGCCAGATTCAATTTAATGTAATATGTAGTAAATGTGATACGTAGTTTAACTAATAGGTGTTAAGTTTTGAAGATCGTTATTTGGTTGAAAATTGTTTCAGAATCATTTTTCTATTTTGATATTTTTGTATGTAGTTTAATGCAATATGTAGTTTAACTAATAAGTGTTAAGTTTAGATTTATTCAAATTTTCTAAGGCTTCGCCATATTTGAACACTTTAGAATTCTTACTTGGTTGTAAAATTATTTCAGAATCATTTTTCTGCCTTTCCCCATGAATACATTGGCCTCATGATGGCGAAATTTCGCCGAAACTAGTTGCCCTCTTGAAACTTTACATTTATATCAATAAATTCGTTGTGGTACTTTGACGTCGAGTTTTATTACCTCTTGATATTTGGTGTTGTTTCCTTGGCTTTGCCAGGGTATTAATTCATTTACCTTGTAACTATTACCCTAACTACGTGGCCAAGAGGTTTAATAATAGGCACCTCAATCACCACGGCATTAGCCCTGTACTCCTGCACCCAGAATGGGCCATGTCAAGAGGAAGAAGATTGTTTCATTATTTAAATTTTATTGTTTGCTCTAAATAAATTTGTTATTTCACCAATAAAGTAATTCCTGCTCATTCATACCGGTCTGCTATACTATTTTACCTTTTCCTTAATTGTCCTTTTTGCTGTGTCGGCTCGTGGAGAGTAGGCGTTTGAAGTGGGATCCATTCAACCCCTCCCACCCTTTTTTTTGGGCCATAACTGTCGAACCACCGCATATATTTCTTTTATATTTGGTACACATGTTTCATATTCAGAACAACAATGAGCCAGTTACTTATCAAAAGAAAAATCCAGGTCCGGATTGACAAAGAAATAGAAATCAATTATGACCTCAAAACAGCACCCAGTATATTAAAATATTTATAATCCATTATCATATTTGAAAAAAGAACAATAAACTAAATTAAAAAGTGCGTTTTAAATTTTTGCGCAGACAATAGATGCTGTTTAAGTATTTCCGTTTCCGAATGGAACACCCTGAACATATATATTTATTAGATCGGGATATTGCCGCGGTGACAATACTTACGGAGAATAAAAATATATTAGTAACCTTAAGAGAAATAACCAAAATCCATATTCAATTCAGTTATACGTGGCAAATTTGACTAAATCGGTGACCTCTGATCGTGATTTAAGTATTTTCGTTTCCCAGTGGAACACCTTGTTTAAGTTAGAAGTTTTAGGGAAATTTAGAGTGTTTTCCAGATTACGTGTTAACACGGATTTAAAATTAGTTACAATGTTGTTAGTTCATTCATCACTAAGTGTATATTATACAATGTGTATTTTTCAATGGTTATACACCATTTTTTTATTCTAATTTACTTTTTATACAAACTAAAATAAAAAAAATTCTGTCGACAAGTGAAGGTAGATTTTTGATCCTTCCCAACCCCACAATATGGTTGGATCCAAAAAGTTTCAAGCGTTTCTAGTCTAATGACCTGTTTCAATATTTTTAAAAATGACGGAGTTATGAACTATTTGAAATTTTACCCCCTCCATTTGAACACATCGAGGTTAGGTCGAAAAAAGTTTCAAGCGAATTATTTTATGAAAAAAGTTAATGACCTGTTTCAATATTTTGAAAAATGGCGTAGATATAAATTACTTGAAATTTGAACCCTTTATAGTTTTCACGTACTTAGAGGTAGAATGCCTATTTGCCCATGCCAAATTCTTATAAATTTACCACAGTTGAGAATGAATATTAACAAAACCAGGACATTTACTGGGTTTTACATTTGACATTTGATTTTATTAATTCTTCGCTTGAGAAAAGGGCAGAGGATTCAGTCTGTTATTTCAGTTTATATGATTTCAAGCACGTGTTTTAGTTACTCGTGTCGAGTTAGTTCTGTCTTTTAGTTCCCTTGATGTGTTTATTATATAAGACCATTATGTTTCGTCAATGCAGCCGAGTGCCGTTTCCAAGTTATTTTAGCTGACCATGCTTGATGACTTAGAGCCGACTTCAGAGATGTTCCTTAAGTATAAATAAAACAAAAACTTCATATACACAAATTTTATTTATCTCCGTTTATTTTATTTTGTTAACTCTTTTTTTCGCATTATTTCCATATTATCCGAGGCTTTTCTGAGCTGGTCAATTGTTCTCTGAAAATATATTTTAATTAAACTAACGCATTGGTAAGTTGTCAAAAACATTGTCAAAAACATGTTGTTAAGTTTTTATTTCTGTGCCACCCTGTATTTTCATTATTCCTCTGCTCAGTATATCTTAATTTCAGACTCGCTTGATATCCCTTCTTAATTTCCTCGTGATGTGTCCCTTCTTAAGATCCTCTTCTCTTGGTATGTTAATAATTCTGTCTCTTTGCCTCTTCAGTCAGAAAAATTGACTTTTATTTTGCGTGTGTTGCTTATTGGAAATTTGTTTTTCTCGCCTTGACATATAGGGTCAGTTTCTATTATATTGTATTATATTTTCATTATTAATTATTTTTAATTTTTCTTTTGAGATATATCATACTTTTTTTGTCAATTGTTTCTAAATACATCAAAAAATCAATGAGGCTTAATACTTAATAATTTACTTTTCGATATATTTCAAATTCTATTCCTGGAATATTTATTTATTATTACTAAATCACTTTTATCAACTTATAAAAAATAACATTTCAATCTATTTGAAGCAGTTAATTTAACTAGTGAATTGTCTAAATGAACAGTTAAGACCTAAAGACAACGCTTTTACCTATCAGACAATTTCAAGGATATTGACTTCTTTCCATAGGCTAACTTTCGTTTTTTCTTACATTATTTCCCCCCTGTTTCATTTTATTTCGAATTCATGTCAATCCTAGTTTTCTTATTATTATTAATTATTTGTTTCCCTTAAATTTTACAAAATATCCCCTTCTAAATATGTCAATTGTAAAATGTCCATCAATTTCTTCTTCTTTAATCATACCTTACCTGAGAAGACGTTATTCTTTTCTGTCTTCTTTACTCTATGGCCATTCCCTATATCTACACCCACTCTCTTACTCTTGTACAATTACTTACGTTTGTTATAAATATTTTTTGATATTATCTCATCCTCTGTATTGTAATTATTTGCGCCGCCCCTCAGCCTATTGTTAGACTAATTTTTTAATAACTTATTTCCTTTTTTAAATGGCACTAATAATTTTTACTGTCAATATCAAATTGAACCACCATTTTTTATATGGTCCCATTAACTAGTAATTTGTTTGGCTGCTCGTGTTTTTGTACTGATGACATTTATTGAAACTCTACGTGACTGGCCACCAAAAAGGCTAAAACCTTTTTGTGGTCTCATAAAAATTCTTTTAATTTTCTACGAAACCCTACGTGGTTTTTACCTAAAGGGTTATACCAATTTATAGTGTATTTTATCTTCAGTTTGTCTTGAGGACCCGATGTGGTTGGCTAATACCCTCGGGGATACAATTAGCCTACTTACATATTTTAATTTCTTTGGATTGATCCTCATACAACGTTGAAATTAATACATGAGGCATTTTCCCGCAATTTCCTGTTTCTCAAGGTCTATGAGTACCTATTAAGTATTTCATTATCAAAAAAACCCTTAAATTTCCTGGTAGAAATATTTTCCACTTTTCATATTAATTTTACCATCCTTTCCTGTATCACAACCTTCCCTTTAATCTTCCCTTTTATAAGCGAGTTCAACAATATGACAATCTACTTGTCACTAAGTTTATTTAAATTTTATTTTTAACGAGTAATATCAGTCATTAAAATATTTTTCTCTAGTAAGTCTTAATCTATTAAAATGTTTCCTACCTTAAGAACTACTGTATTCAAGGCTTGTTAATTTATGTTATTAATTTGATTAGACGCATGGGTTCGATCTAATATTTCTCTCTTTCACACGACTTGCGAAGTCTATCTATTTCTTTAATGTCATGGATATATGTCTATAATTATAACATACAACCCATTAATTTTTCCTAAGTTAAGTGACTACTTTTCGATTCGTTCTAAATAAGGAAAGAAGGAAGTGCACCCACTCATTCTCAAGTTGGTGTAAGTTGAGCAGGATTTAAGAAAAGGCTGAGTTACATTTGAGGAACATGTCTCAATTCGGCCCTTAATATCTAAAAATTTAGGCTTTCCACGATTCATGATAATTTCTCTCGTCGTCTTGTGTTTAAGTTGTCGAGCAGTTCATATGCAATTTCTTGGTCGCCATGATGCAGGAATGCTTGATATTAGTCTTCGCTGATTTAGATTCAATACAGCCAGATATCTTGGGATGATATATGATATTTTATTGCGATGGAAAAAACAATTCAAGTAAAAATAAGAACTTAGTGTAACGCTCTTTGCGTCGCCAAGCGGAATTTTGTTGCCTTAGTCTAGGTTTCGGATTTCCTCGGGCGCCACCTTCCGTTTATAGTATGAGGGCCACTTGCACGGACAGCTTCAGTAAATAAAGAAAATACTCCAGGGCTCGTTATGGTATCAATTAAAGCGTTAGCGGCCAGAAGGGCGTGCATTACTTGCCGACAACAGTTTGAATTATCGTCTAAGAAGCACGGATGCGAGTGCCTTCAACTGTCGGACGGAGGTTCAACTGGTACGACTGCTTCTCCCATAATTTAAAGTTAATTCTATTCCAGTGCCGTGCTCGATTTAATTGATATATTTTAATTATTACAGAAAAGTAACTTTGTTACATTAGTATGAAGTACAGAGAGCACTATTGGCTCCTTTGGATAATTTTACAACTACCAATATACAAATAAAAGCCTAACCTATAATCACATCATCAAATCGGTTTGATTTCCCAGTTACGATGATTAACTGAAACGTAATTAATAAAAATATCCATATAAATTTTGGATTTGCTGGAAAGCATGAAGTCAGATTACATCAACATGTTAATGTGTAGTTTATTCATTTACTAGACAACCATACCCTAAACTTTGAACTGTGCTTTATTCTTGATCGTCTTTAAATTTTTATTGTTATTTTATTTTGTTTATATTTATTAATATTAATTTATTGAAATAGATAAAATATTTAAATATTTTTACCTTTGGTTATATTGAAAGAAAAAGAGGCAAATAAAACTTATAGTCGAATTGAGCTACATATCAAATATCGTCTCGTATCATGTTTCCGTATGAACCAATCATTTCTTTAGCTTTGTTTTGTGTGTATGCAGAAGGCGGAAACGAATTCAAATTGGGTTTCCTTAATACTGTATAGTTTAGCGATATTTCCATTTCGAGTCGAGTCGATTTCGAAGTTAGGAAACAAATTACGTTTGTGATACAGTTTGACAGTGAAAAAAAATATATGATTGTGAAATAGGGAACCCTCGGCGAAGAGAACAAGGCGGAAAGTGTGTAAAGAAAGAATCTGTACGTTAAATTGTTTTGTAACAATTGAACGAAATTGTTTTGTGTTTTGTTGGTGGAGTGTCAGCATTCTTGTTATAAAAGGCCGACACGGAATTCTCCTCGAACGATCCGATTTTTTAAGGAGGAATGGCTAAATAAATGTATACAAAAGAAATCGAAAATACGCATATCTTGTCAATTCTGCTATAATTTTAATAACTCATTTTTTTAATTATTGAAAAAAAAAATTAAAACCGGTCATATTTGGATTTATCTATTTATTAAAAAAATAAGATTTAAAAATGTATAATTTTTAAATCAATTTTTACTTATCTTTTAAACTTACCTAATTCGATTCCACTGTTTTATTTTATATTGGCGATGAAGTTTTATTTTTATCAAAATAAAATTTTTCAATTGGTTTCTGAAGACTTAATCACTGTTTTCATAACATGGTGTCAATTTATAATTACAACAAGTGGGCGATCACTCAGAAAACATCATAGAAGACAAGCATATACCAATATACCGGGTGTAAATGGGTCATGAGCCACTCCTATAACTTTTAAATTGGTTATTATAGTTGAGATATTTTTTTACATAAAAATCAGACGTTATTTTTATTTCATTTTTGAAATTTTTTGATCAATCCTATATAGTTACGATTTGGTCTAAATTACTTATAATTAGAATTACCTAAAAAATCTCAATTTTGTCAATTAATTATTTTTGTCTCTTTTATTAAACATTTAATTGAGCAAATCCAGTTTTTTAAGTAAAACTAAATTAAACCTAGATGGGCCACCCGGTATTAAAAATTGTTTATTCAATTACCATTAAATGATGTACATAACCATTCTTTTTTTCCGTTATAAAGGAGTAATTTCTTTCCGTTTAATTTCGATACAAATTTCTCCTGAAGACATCCCTGTTTAAAAATAAAGGATTTTTACAACATCATATTTTAAATATAAATAATTATTAAGTAACAAAAATAAATAATCGATAATTTTAAGTAAACATTAGCACCTAGGGTGGATAAAAAAAACTATAAATAAAATAAAAATGGAGTCTTAAGTAAAATTTGATCGTCGACCTGTACATGTTTAAGGTCGTAGAATCCAAATATGTAGAAATATACAGGGAGTTCCATTTGAGTTTCCAATTTTCATGTCATTTCCGGTCAACCCGGATGTCGGTCATATTCGATTTTTGTGTAAAAAAATCCAACAATAGCTCTATTATAATCGACCCAAATTTGGTGTAAATATGTTAATCCATTTAAAACTTATATAATTGGTCCATGATCCATGTACAATTTTTGATTTAATTTGTTATTTTTCGGTCAAATTTATTATTTACTTGTGATTAAATATATTTATTATACTTAAACCAAAATTTAGGTACATTAATACTTAATATCGAAGAGTAGAAATGAAATCAACCTGATAAACTTAAAAAACTGAAAGCTGAAGCAAGTCGCACAATAAAACAAAGTAAAAAATTATTAAAACTTTATCACATTACAATTGGGGAGCTGAGGTCTTGTTAAAAATATAGGTTGCTTATCCGAACCAGGCTGAATTTTTATTTATATGACAGCTACAAATTAAATTTTAAAAATAGAACAGCACATAACACTGCTCTGCAAATCTGCCTTGAAGATTTTAGATCCAACCCAGACTTATAGAGACATCTACATCCTTTACCTCAAATTCTTTTTCCACTACTTCATAATACTGACTTTTCAAAAACAACAGCTAATCCATCCTCGTTTGATGCCCCATGGACAAATATCTACTAAAAATCGATCTCTCTTTTTCCAATTATATGAAACACCAAACTGTTTTCTTAAACAGTCTTTCCAAAATAAGATCAACTCCATCTCCTACGACACTATCCTGTATACCAATGAATCTAAAAGCAAATCTGGTGTTCACTATTCAGTCACTACTAAAAGTATCATAGTCAAAACTCATTAAAGAAACTTATATAGCGAGGAAAAGTTCTATCATTGATCTTCACATGTAGGCATCACAGGTATCGAGTTAGTGCATCGGGCCGCTAAAGATGCTCTATCTTCAAATATAAACGAAGAACTTATATATTACCACAAAGTTTACAAAACTTTTTTAAAAGATTGATTAATTATTCCTGGCAGAGTCAATGGAATAGAAGTTCCTCAAAACTACAGATCAGACCTATTATTCTTGCATTAAAGCTGCGCCTTTTGATTACAATAACAAATGCCTTAATAAGAAGGTTGCGCATAGGACACACCCGCCTCACACATAGATATATAATGACCTCTGAAGCTCCACCTTTATATCAAAACTGCTCCAGTACACTATCAGTCAAGTATATACTTAATGAATGCATATATTAATATAATGAAAGACAACACCATCATATGGCTGGAAATTTACAAGGGATCTTCAATACCATTGGAAATCTAAGTGAACTCATCAATTTCCTGAGGGATACCGCTCTATATGATACTATATGGTATGTCGTGCTACAAAAGAGTGTTTAAATAATCCGGTGTTTACCAATCGTTGTATCTGTTACTAATTTTATTTATTATAAACAATAGTATATGTGTCAATAACCATGCACGTTAATTTAAATTAAAATATCTGATGTGGCCAGCACATGACCTCTCGCCATTTTTGAATCAAAAATTTACAGGTTGACACAAAAAAGTATGAAAAAAAATTTGTTTTTTGTAAATCTGGCAACAATGGCAAAAGTTTCGAAAATTTTAATTAGATGAAAATAAACTATAGGGCATACAAAATATATGTGTGAAACTTGATTGCCGTTTTGTATAATAATGGCGTCATCACCCATAGCAATTACCACTTCCGGTTGTGCGATTGGCACAAAAATCTGATCAGATCTAATCTAGGGTATCAGAATCCTGTATGCAAAATTTCAAATTCTTTTATTCAGTAGTTTTTGAGTTATCGTTACTACAACATCCATCCAAACACACACACACACACACACACACACACACACACACACACACACTCACACTAACACACACACACACACACACACACACACACACACACACACACACACACACACACACACACACACACACACACACACACACACACACACACACACACACACACACACACACACACACACACACACACACACACACACACACACACACACACACACACACACACACACACACACACACCTATACGGACTTTTGTACTAATACGAGGACCGAGCCCGATCGAGCCCGATTTCCGGTTCTACATCTGCGTTACGAGGACCACCATTTCTAAAGTTATTAGAAGCTTAATTAATATTAGAATCTTTTCCATTGCAATCAAGTAAGCGTCAGTTAATCTAATTTTAATATACACTCCATATTTCGTAAGATATTAAGATATATGTACATCAAACATACACACAATAGTTTATGTAACATGTCCTATGAGGTCTCCACACAAGCCCATACGTATTAGGACTTGAAGATTTCTTGTTATGAGGACCTAATTAACTTGTATCTCCTATATAACGATTTTATACTGACAGCCAATTTGAATAAATATTTAATCTTTTCTTATTTTAATTAATTATGGCAAAAATATGACTCTTATTCTATGGTCTATATTTTTAACGTTTTTATTAAATAATGGATGGCTAATTTCACAGTGACATTTTTAACTTTCAATAGTAATTATGCGCCAACTCCGTTTCTCGGCGTTTCGAGGTCTTTAGTGGAACACAATTTTCTACCAAGGCTTATATATAGCATTTTTTCACTACTAGCATTTTATGTTTTAAAAATATTCAAATTTGTTCAAATTTGTGATTTGAGTAACTGACTTAAATGCGTCCACAGCGTGATTATGTAGGTATACAGAGTGTCCAGAAATGCTTTTCAAAGAAAACTGCAAAATCTAGAGCAAATTTTATGTCGATTTGACTTAAATCACCTTATCGAAAAATGCAGGGAACTGGAGCTCTTTAAAGATCGGTTTAATTTAAATAACTTCAACACGCGCTTTTTGACGCGGAGAGCATAAATTTGTTTTTTAAACTCCGACTAACGAATTTTAATTAATCTGGTTTAAATTTTGTACAAGGTTCTTTAAATAATATTAGATCTAGCTTGCTGATTATTTATGTACGTGTTTGGTACCTTAAAGTATTATATTCTTACATGGTCCTCATAGGGACCGTGTGCGTAGATACTATTTTTTGTGTGTATTTTTCCCAAAAGTATTATATTATTGCACGGTCCGTATATGAACGGTATACTCAGACAGTTTATTCTTTAGTGTGTATTTGTTCCCATAAGAATTATAATAACAGGCAGGTGCGACATTTTTGTTTTTAACTGAAATCGAGAGATTTTGTTATTTAAAAACGATCGAAAAAAATTTGAGCCCAAAATATTAAAATTTACGTCCGCTGTAAGCAGTTTAAAATCAACGATCGGCGAGAGGCTGGAAAACGGTACCTGTGCGCGAGACTAGACCGTGTGACGTCATTAGCCATGAACGGTTGGCCCCTGGTTCGCTGCTGCGCTGTATTCACACACATTTTACAGGGTTACCGTTTTTAGTAAATTTCCTACTTAATTAGTAGATTTTTAAGAAAAATGAGGGTGTATGGTAGAATTTTAGTAGAATTGATACTAAGTACGTTCGACATTTTTGTTAAACTGAAATCAATATTTTTTTTTTATTAAATTGAGCACAAAATGTTAATATTTACGTCAGCTGTAAAATTCAGTAGATTTTTCAGATTTGAATTTAAAACTATATTTTATCGCTATCTATCTATGGTTTATTTAAGACGAGTGTATCATTGCAGAAAAAATATTTTGTATCATCCAAACGTCACACGTGATTCGCTTAAATAAGTTGTTTGAACAAACGTAAGTATGGGCTCTAGTAGAAGCGTGGAATAGTGCTTTTTACTGGTGCAATAGGTCCGGGATCGAATCCCGCACACAGGAAATCTTTTTTTTTTTGCTTTTTATCGTTATATTTTGCTTTTCAACCTGATTAAATATTTTTCAATAAACCGTATTCTACCAACATTTCAATAATAAACTACCAAAATCACGACTGTCTCATCGCAGTAAAAATATTTTGTACATACTTTTTACCTACCCGTCTTGACAACCTAAACTAGCCTGTGTATTAAGAAAACATTAAAAAAAATATTTAATAACGTTGAAAAGTAAAATATAATGATAAAAAGCAAAAAAAGGTATTATTTTTATTAAAAGAAGTCTATCTAAACTAGCCTTTGTATTACTTATTATTTAAGCGAATCACGTGTCATATTTGGATGATACAAAATATTGTTACTGCAATGAGACACTCGTCTTATATATACCATAGATAGATAGCGATAAAATATAGTTTTAAACTAAAATCTAAAAAATCTACTAAATTTTACAGAGGACTTAAATATTAATATTTTGCGCTCATTTTTTTTTATCGTTTTTTAATAAAAAAATATATCGATTTCAGTTAAAATAACCTGCCTATTATCAAATCTACTAAAATTCTATTAAACACCCTCCTTTTTCTTAAAAATCTACTAAAAACAGTAGATGTGTTTGTATCGTGAATACAGCGCAGCAGCGGGCAAGGGGCGAAGCGTTAATGGCTACTAACGTCACACGGTCTAGTCTCGTGCGGTACGTTTTCCAGCCTCTCGCCGATCCTTAATTTTAAAATGCTTACAGCGGACGTAAATATTAATATTTTGCGCTCAAGTTTTTTTGATCGTTTTTAAATAATAAAACCTCTCGATTTCAGTTAAAATAAAAAAAATAAGAAAAATGTAGAATCTGCCTATTCAAGGTGCTTATAGCCACAACATAATAAGAAAGTTTTATCTAGAAAAGATAGATTTATTAATATACCATAGAAATGTACATTGTTTATAGGAGAAATTAGTAAAAAAAGTATAAATAATAAAATTAACTAGAAATAAAAAATCTTTAAATAAAAACGAATAGTAATTAAATATAACAAATCAATTAACTTACATAATATATGTAACAAAATGTCAATGAACTTATCCAGTAGGAACGAATTTATTGGTTTTATATTAATGAATGAATAGCTTAAAGATCATAGTTGCTTATGTTGATTTTCAATGTTCTAATAATATTCATTAATTAATAAAAATTAATAAAAAAAAATTCATATATTTTGAAATTGGCGCTGCTTCCTGACCAATAATTAACGTTTTACTTTCTACAGCATTGCCAAGATTCTAGCTTTGTTCGTTTGTAGACAAATTTAACATACTTCTTTCCTTCTTTTAATCATAACAAATGAGAACGAGAGTTGCCAATTTAATCGATATGACAACATAGCCAATTGGGCCACGTCACAAGCCACTATAGCCCCAATTTTCAAATTTTAAGAATTAATTACAGCCGCAGGATCGGTCTCAGAAGTGCTGGACCCGGTGCAATGTGTTATGGTAGGCCAAAATTATAAAATAAAAATATAAAAAAATCACTGGATTAGTCCATTACAAAATAAATAAATAATTTTAATTGTGAATTTATGCTTTGAATTTTTTTACTGCTTTTATTTCATTTATTCTTTTCGATATATTTATTAGGGTGGAGCCCTTTTCGGCACAACGGTCAGTTTTAACCGAATTTAATCTTTTGTTCTTCTAAAGATGTAGCCTTTCTGGACACGAGAGCGGTATTAAGGGTTCTAGAAAAATGAAGTAGGATTATTTAAATTTTAAATAATATTTTTGTAATCTCTTGAATTGTGGGTTAATTCCTAGATACAGTTTAAATAAAATTATTCACGGTTAGGCTAATGGTTTTCATTGAAGTCCGACACAATCAGCATATATACTTAGATATATTAGCAAATTTTGAAATACAACGAACAAATTTGTTAATATCAGCGTATCCGACAAAGATAGAAAAAAAATTATAAGATGAAAAATGCGTTTTTTAATGGAACTTATACGACTGCACAGATAAAAATAATAAAATATCGAATATCACAATTGGCATAAATACAAAGGTACGGAACCCTAAAAATAAGGGAATGTTAATGAAAAAATTATATTTAGTAATATTGGTATTTGTTGGTAAAATATACATAACAATAAACATTATCACCAAATTTCAAGTTCATAGGTCAATGGAAAGTTAAAAATACTTCGGAACAAAATTTTGTAAAAAATGCTGACTTTGGCGGCTTCTCATGCCTACGTTTTTCAAACTTTTTGAAACATCTACTGAATGAGCTCTAAACAACGATACCTCACTTGATGGGGTAGGCCAAATTTTGCGCCCCACTTTGGCTGTAGGGGAGCCTCCCTTGAAAACATTTAAAAAAATTTAATATAATTTCTATGGCTTTGAGTCAACAAGACGCATATACTGTGAAAATTTGAAGACTCTAGCTCCAACGGTTTAGCTGCTAGACCGGTGTGACAAATGGACGGACGGACACGCGAGTGAGAGCACTAGGATTCCGTTTCGACGCTTTGGGGTACGGAACCCTAAAAAGGATTAGTTACTTTATAGTTGATAACCACTGTGCCCAAAAGGACCACCTCAGTTTAAAACTTTGAAGCCCAAAGACCGGTAGGATTACGGAAACCCCTTGACAAAATTGACCACTGGGACCAAATGAACAATACCAATTTATCAATCAGGGTGTGTTTCGCTTAAGTACCGACACAGAATAGGTACATGTTGGGAACCCCAAAATATGATGTTTTAACGCAACTTACCTCTATACCAAGTTGTACCCTTAAGGAGTTACGGAGACCAAAAGTAGGGAGATAAATTTCGAAAAAAAAATTAATATCTCTGCAACCGTTTAACTTAAAAAATCTATATTTCGTATATTATTTAAGCGCATTTATTTGGGTACTGGAAATTTAAAAAGTCTCTAAAGGTATGACTAAAATGAGGTGGTGTTCCATTATGCATGAACCAATGTTCCATTACCAATAATAGCAGCCCAAAATGAGAGGATGGAGATCATTTTCGACAAAATTCTTTAAAGAAATTTGTTAAAATGTGTTTGCTTAATTTTTGTTATTATGTTTTCTGATTTAAATCGATTTTATCAAAAATTATTTGCTGGTTGTTAAATTTAATTGACAAATGCATGGTCAACTAAAGTTATTTTTGTATTAACATTTTTCGAAAAATATTTAGTATTTCTAAAAATAAAAGAGTAAAAAAGTTTTAAAATGAAACAAAAATTTTAAAAATCGGCCGATGGACAAAAAAGCTCTTAATGGTGATAAGGGTGGGTTACCCCCAAACAACTCCTTAAAATGATTTAATTAATTATTATTCACCCCCAATTTAAGACTTATGAAGCGCCTAAATCCTAAATAATGTACCATATATAGATTTTCTAACTTAAACGGTTCCAGAGATATTAAGCGACCACTTACAAATCTACAATGATCAGCTGGACACTCTTTAATGCAGGAAAGAGATTATAACTATATAAAAATACAAAAAATGTTTATTCCTTTTGAAAAGGTAGAAAAAGACAAATGGATATATATGCGTTCACACATTTATCGGAGATAAAAGCTTTTACTGGGACCGCAGAATTTGCATCTCAGAAAAAGAAAAGCAATATAGGCCTATAATAGACAAAAATTTCTTTAGTTAGTCAATACTACCTTCATAAATCATAACAGTTCCAAATTCTTAGTCATCTTTCAGTATAGCCCCAACTTATTTTTTTTCAAAGTTTTTTTTTGTTGTTCTAGATTTTTCTAGTTATTTATAACATCGTTCCAAATTTAAATGCCTTAAAAAATTATTTCAAGCTCAAAATTAATTAAAACCTTTTAGAGCTAGCCCCTAATTTTTTTTTTTTAGAAATTTTACTTTCCCGACCCACCTCTCTGAGAAAGGAAAGTATTGTGAACGAGTTGAAAAAAATTGTCGAGATAAAGATGTAAATATCCGTTTTAAAGTGACCTGAGATGATTAAGACCATTTCCAGATGGAAGTCTGTCTGTCTGTTTGTATGTCTATCTGTGTGTATTCTTCCATGATCACACGTTTAATCTGATTGAGCTGATATTTGCTATATGGGTTTGGGTTACCTGTCTGAAGAATCCATTAGTTTTTGTATGACATCTGTCAAGTGCAAATGTCACTATCAAAAAATAACAGATGCAATATGTCAGGGAATTTGACTTGCAGTAGATCATTTGAAAGCCCTTGAAAAACTCTATTCAGGACAGTCAAAATTATTTCAATAAGTACCACCTGTCAAAAATAAAAAAATGTCAAATTTTGAAACTTTAACAATTAATATCTGAAAAAGTATTCGTGGATGCTCGTCGGGAAAGTTTTGGGGCGACACAACCGATTTTTTTTATTGTTCTAGTTGTCCTTAGCATTGTTCTAAATTTTTATGTCTTAAAAACATTTTTCAAGCCCAAAATCAATTAAAACCATTTAGAACTGACCCCCATAATTTTTTATTTATATTACAAGATTGTTTTACTAGTTGTTCTTAGCATTGCTCCATTTCTATCAGATTTTTCCATTATTTTGAATATTGTTCCTTATAGTTTTAATCCTAAGGAAAATATTATCATATATAATACAACGAGTGGCATCTTGATTATCGATAATCCCATAAGTTAATGCATTAACTTATAGGATTATCAATAGACACGATACCACGAGTTGTATTCAATAGATTATATCACGAATTAATGGCATTTTAAAAATTTGACAGCTCAATAATTTACATTTACAGTACAAAAGCAATGACAAAGATAACAGCATTAAAAGTACCAAAGTGTGATTATCAGTTATTACTCAGTATATGGTGAATGATTATCGATTATTAATCAAGTAACAATATAGGACATTATTACATTATGAGTGATATAATCGTATTAATTAGGTACGTGTAAGGAAAAAAAAATTGATCACGATCCTCATTTGTATTGGCTGACTATTTTTTTTATCATATGAATTTATCAAATTGTCAAAAATTTTAAGGTAAGACTGCTATACAAAATTTCAAATAAAGGAAAAGAAAACTTTTTATTGACTAATATAAATACATATTACTGGTTTTATTAAAATCTTTTCGCAGACACTTTTTATTTTGTCCTTTGCTTACTTTTTTAGAGCTTTAAATGGTTTTTTTTTTAACACTAAAATTTGAAATAATTTTAAGAGCAATTTCTTCGCGCTCCAACACCGTCAAAACGTTTAAATTTCATGCATTTGGTTTTAGTGATAGAGAACACAATACTGAATAAATTTCACCACTTTTTGTTTTTTAACAAAGAAAAAGGATTAATATACAATTTCGTCGAATTTTTTTTTTAAAAACCGACCATTCCGCCTAGAAAAAATGTAAACTTTGGTGAAATTATTAAAAATAATAAAACTTTTCCTTACAATTACTGTATTAAAAATGTAATATTAAAAAAAAAGAATTCGAGCAATCTGCAGATTCATCTTTCCTTAATATAATACAAGAAACAAATTAAATATTCAATTCGATATTAGCTTCTAATCATTAAAATACTAGATATCGTTCTGTTCCTAAAATAATTATAAATAAGACAAATATTGTCCCAACTACTTAAAATGCAATTCTTTCGTTGGCCGAGGTTCGTTGAGTCTCGGTTTCGATCGGTTTGTCGGGGACGTTATTTAAAGAACAAGGCCGGACTCCAAGAGTTAAATGAAATAGCAAATTTTAATTCAAACCAAATGAAGTAATTTTTAGAATTATTTGTAGTTTTTGAAATGTATACAGTGTGTCCCAAAAATAAAATTCTTGTAAACTGTATACGGTATGTCTCAAGCTGGGTTTTTTAGGAATACTTTTTCTAAATAGTTGGTATATAATATTTGCCTTTAAAATATTTTTCCTTTTCAGAAAATCTCTTAGTTTATACCAGTAAATGTCCCAAAAAAAACTTCTTGTAAGATATATACCTACAGTATGTCCCAAAAATGAAAATTCTTGTAAGTTGTATACAGTATGCCACAAAATGCAAATTCTTATAACAGCATGTCCCAAAAATAAAAATTCTTGTAAGATGTATATAGTATGTCCCAAAAATGAAAATTATTGTAAGTTGTATACAAAAATGAAAATTCTTACAACAGCATCTCCCAAAAATAACAATTTGTGTAAGATGTATACAGTATGTCCCAAAAATGAAAATCCTGGTAAGTTGTATACAGTATGCCACAAAAATGAAAATTCTTATAACAGCATGTCCCAAAAATAAAAATTCTTGTAGGATATATACAGTATGTCCCAAAAATGAAAATATAAGTTGTATACAGTATAGTATAAAAATGAAAATTCTTATATACAGCAGGTCCTAAAAATAAAAAGTCTTGTATGATCTACACAGTGTGTCTGAAGTTGAGTTTTTTAGGGAATACATTTTCTAAATAGTAGGTATATATTATTTATCGTTAAGATTTTTCCCCTTCAAAAATCTTTTAATGTTTTTACCTATACTACGTACCAAAAAAAGTATTGTCAAATGTATACAGTATGTCTCAAAAATGAAAATTCTTGCAAGTTGTATACAGTATGCCACAAAAAATTGAAAATTATTCGATTTTTATTCGTCATTTATATTCTTCTTTCTCTTCTTAAGAAAATATCGTTTACTCCTTAGCCCCATACTTTCCAATAAAAAGAAAATTTTTAAAAAATCCACAAATAACACCACAAAACTAACGGCACTAAAAATAATCTCAACAATACTGGGCTTGAAAATTTCTTGAGTCCGTATTTTAAAAGTCAACACAAAACGCCGCGGTTGAAGGGCTGTTAAATAAAATGTTTTCGTGGGTTCCATGACAGTTGCCCACTAGAATAATCCGCACATGATAATTCCCTACAGACAATTTCCCACAAGTAGAAACGCCCACACGAAATTTGCCCACAGAGAAATTTGCTCACATGAATAATTCCTCACAATAAATTTGCTCACAATGATATTTCCTCACAGAGAAAATTTATTGGTAATTATTCAACAGTTATTGAGTTTATACAAAAGCAATTATAGAGATATTTTTTTTACAAAGTTTAATTAAATTTCTACTAAACGTTTCTTATATTTCCATTTCTTTTTTCAAAATGAGCACAAATTTTATATACTTATATGTATGCGTTCGGACATTTTAATTTGTTTAAAAATTACAAATATATTTGAATGAGTACAATAAAATATTAAACATATTTTAATAATTACATTGTGGAAATTCATTGTGGGAATTCTATTTATGAAATTGTATTATTTATGAAATTGTATTATTTTAATCCTTTCGTTGCCTAATTATTAAGTTATGCTTAATCGATATACACCGATCAACACAAATTTCATCAGAAGATTATAATTATCAATTAATTATTTTTTATTTAAACTCAATAACTATTGAATAATTACCAATAAATTTTCACTGTGAGCAAATATCATTGTGAGCAAATATCATTGTGAGCAAATCTATTGTGAGGAATTATCTGTGTAAGCAAATTTCTATGTTGGCAAATTTCGTGTGGGTATTTCTACTTGTGGGTAATTTTCTGTGGAGAATTATCATGTGGGGATTATTCTAGTGGGGAAGTGTCCGGTCACCGTTTTCGTGAATCGCCTCGGTCGCTTAAAAATTTGTGGTGAAATTTCTGAGATACGGTGCACGAAGCAATTTCTCTTAAGAACAACTAAAGCATTCTAGTACACCAAAAAAAATTTGGAAAAAAAAATAATGGCGAGCTAGCTTTAAAAGGTTTTAATTGATTATGAGCTTGAAATATTTTTTTTGAAATACAAAAATTTGAAACAATGTTAAGAACAACTGAAAGAATCTGATACAACAAAAAAATTTACGAAACAAAATAATGGAGGGCTAGCAATAATTTTAACAACATTCAAAATTAAAAATTCGAAAAATGGAGGCTAATTTCGTACACACCAATATTGATCGTTGAAGACAATGAGATCAACAGTATGTGATGTAAAAATCTAAGCAAAAATTAAACACATTATGAATACATGGTCTTTACAACCAATGCAATATCATTGCCAAATACACACAAAGTGTATAGATGACGGCGCCCCCTTCAGGTATGTTATAAGAACCTCATCCACCTGACACATTACTTATGGGGACCAAATATTTTAGTAATGTTATAGGTACCATTTGAGACCAAAAACGACGTAGATTACAAAAATCAGGTTAATTTCTTATGAAGACCGGCTTGATGTCCCAATAAGAAAAACGGTCCTCACAACCATAAGGGTTTTTCGGAAATTGTCCTCGTAAGGTCTCAAAAGTCCACACACACACACACACACACACACACACACACACACACACACACACACACACACACACACACACACACACACACACACACACACACACACACACACACACACACACACACACACACACACACACACACACACACACACACACACACACACACACACACACACACACACACACACACACACACACACACACACACACACACACACACACACACACACACACACACACACACACACACACACACACACACACACACACACACACACACACACACACACACACACACACACACACACACACACACACACACACACACACACACACACACACACACACACACACACACACACACACACACACACACACACACACACACACACACACACACACACACACACACACACACACACACACACACACACACACACACACACACACACACACACACACACACACACACACACACACACACACACACACACACACACACACACACACACACACACACACACACACACACACACACACACACACACACACACACACACACACACACACACACACACACACACACACACACACACACACACACACACACACACACACACACACACACACACACACACACACACACACACACACACACACACACACACACACACACACACACACACACACACACACACACACACACACACACACACACACACACACACACACACACACACACACACACACACACACACACACACACACACACACACACACACACACACACACACACACACACACACACACACACACACACACACACACACACACACACACACACACACACACACACACACACACACACACACACACACACACACACACACACACACACACACACACACACACACACACACACACACACACACACACACACACACACACACACACACACACACACACACACACACACACACACACACACACACACACACACACACACACACACACACACACACACACACACACACACACACACACACACACACACACACACACACACACACACACACACACACACACACACACACACACACACACACACACACACACACACACACACACACACACACACACACACACACACACACACACACACACACACACACACACACACACACACACACACACACACACACACACACACACACACACACACACACACACACACACACACACACACACACACACACACACACACACACACACACACACACACACACACACACACACACACACACACACACACACACACACACACACACACACACACACACACACACACACACACACACACACACACACACACACACACACACACACACACACACACACACACACACACACACACACACACACACACACACACACACACACACACACACACACACACACACACACACACACACACACACACACACACACACACACACACACACACACACACACACACACACACACACACACACACACACACACACACACACACACACACACACACAGACATCATCGCAAAAATATTAAAATCGTATTCTAGGGACCCTAAAACGTGTTTATCCATTGAAAACTCACTACCCAATTTTTAGCATGATTCCTATACCTCTTTTATCTGAAGGGCGAGAGGTAAAAAAAATACTTAAAAAAAATGGGATATTAAATTAACTAACAACTTTAAAATAAATAACGCTCTTTTTCTCTTGGAATATGATGAAGACGAAGATAATGAACCATTATATTATAAAAAAATTTTGGCTACTCATACTTGAACTAAAATTTTTATTGAATAAAAAAATTTGAAATTTTGCATACAGAATTCTGATACCCTAGATTAGATCTGATTAGATTTTGGTGCCAATCGCACAACCGGAAGTGGCAGTTGCTATGGGTGATGACGCCATTATTATACAAAACGGCAGTTAAGTTTTACACATATATTTTGTATACCCTATAGTTTATTTTCATCTCATTAAAATTTTCGAAACTTTTGCCATTGTTGCCAGATTTACAAAAAAATAATTTTTTTCCATACTTTTTTGTGCCAACCTGTAAATTTTTGATTCAAAAATGGCGAGAGGTCATGTGCTGGTCACATCAGATTTTTCAATATGCAATTGAATAAAAATATTAAAATTTACGTACGAGCAGTCTGCTGTCACGTCTAGACTTGTCTCGAAAGAAGCAGTCAACGCGCAGCAGCCAACTGCCAGTCGTTGATCCAGGGCGTCAGGGACGCTCTAGCGAAAGCACATAATATCATTTTCCCTAAGACCGGTGCTTGACTGCCAGTCGTGGCGGTCAGACGTTACTGCCAGCAGTTCTAGTGAAACCATCTTTAAATGAATCGCTAACGCAATCCGTGCGATACCATGAGGTTGGTTGAGTACGTGTCTGTACTCGAAGTCCATCCGTGACGGCTACATCTCTCGTGCAGAGTGTTAACTTTGTACAACGGATCACGTTTGCCCATATGTTCGACAAAAGGTCGCGGTGTTTATTTACATTTTTGCTTTCACGGTGCATTTTGATTTTAGCTATTTACGGTCTATTGCCAGTCGCGAATTTTTAATAATACACTAATTAAAACAAGTAATAGGGATAAACCAATTATAATAATTATATTTAAATGTTAAGACGGAATTTCAATTATTATTTATAGGTAAAAGTAATAAGAATGGAGATTAGGGGATTAAAAACATTGGTAACTTCGTAACTTCGTTACAGTTGTAATATGAAAAACAATGAAAGTTTATATCAGCCATCAACCACCAACAAGTTTCGAAATAGTTGACCTCTAACCAAAGCTGAACTTTAACAGTATTTGAAAGAGATCATATTGACGACAAATATGGAGAGGATGAAGTGGTTTATTTCAAATAACTACCAAATAGATTCCGTTTAACTGATCAATCTGATCAATTATTTTTTGGACTGTGCACAATCAAATAGAGAGAATACGAGTTTAAATTGTAAGCTGTTAATTTGGGTAATTTTTTTGTCTGTCATACCGCACTAAAACGAACCGTTTACGACTACAATTAAAAAATCGTTTTTATGAATTTTAATTGGACACATTCACAAAATAAATGTAAATAATACCATTGAACCGATATTAGAGTGACAATTTTAAAGAGCTCTTATTCACTTACACCAAGTAATTTGCAAGGACTGATTTATGTGAAATCGACTTAAAATTATTTTTTAACATTTTTCTTTGAATAACATTTCTGGACACCCTCTATATGATTATCTAATTAAATTTTGACGTTTTATAAAGAATTGGTTCGGAGATTGATGTGGAGTCAGTGAAACATTTCAGCAGGAGACAGTAACATGGTTCAAAGGACTGTAAAAAGTACCGCTGATACGTTGACTGTTTAATTATATAGTTCGGTTTATTCAGCATTCAATAATACAAACATCGATGAAAAAAGACTCACTCGACAAATTCTAACGTGGACGAAAATTATAAATAAAATAGTAAACGCTAATTCGATATTCCAATTTACAGACGCATAATCAACATAAAATTCTTTAAATGTACTGTACTAAATAATAGATATTTATACACCAAGTGAGTTAAATGAATTTTTATTCTCTGTTTATAGTTAGTTGAATATTACTGTTATTGACTAAAATCTCTGATATAAAACATCGGTAAACGAGTTAATTTTCGTTTAAAATTTTGGAAAAATGGATATCTTAGATTTTGTGAACGAAGAACTTGTTCCAGAAGAAGTGTTAAATGCAGAAAATGAGGCTTTAGCAAAAAATAGTACCCAATAAATCTAATTAATTGTAAGAGAAGGAGTATATGCTTTTTTGCCAATGGCGACACAAAAAGCAGGTTAAAGGAGTTAACAAGAAGATAATAATGGCATACATATCTGAAAAATCAAAAAATGTGAAGTCTTCGTCATTATGGTCCTATTATTCGCAACTTAAGAAGATGTTGTCCATTAAAGAAAATGTGGACATAAGCAAGTAGGTTTTTAAATTATATTAAAAAATAAACGTTTGAGTTAATAAAAGGTTACTTTTTCAGATTTCACCAAGTGAAAGCATTTTTAAAGAACCAATCAGTGGGATATAGACCAAAGAAATCAAATGTATTTAGCAGAGAAGACGTCGAAAAATTTTTAGATACTGCTCCTGATGACAAGTATTTACTGCTTAAAGTAGCTTTGATAATGGGAGTTTCAGGAGGCTGCAGAATTTGCGAACTGGTAGCGATGTCCACTAATAATGTTGACGACAGAGGAAGTGTATTAGTGGTGAAAATTCCCGACACTAAAACTTACAAAGAAAGAATATTCACTGTTGTCAATGGGAGCAATAATATCAATGCAATTGATGTGTTTCAGAAATATAAGAAATTGCGCCCGAAAAATGTACCACATACACGACTATTCCTAAACTATAAAAATGAAAAATGCACAGTAGGTTTCAACACATTTTCCAAAATGCCTCAGAAGATAACAGGGTTTCTTGGCTTAGAAAATGCGGGAGACTCTACTGGACATAGTTTTAGACGATGCTCTGCCTCTTTGCTGGTGGAAGCAGGCGCCGATTTATCGGTATTAAGACATGGAGGATGGCGTTCTGACTCCGTTGCAGAAGGATATGTTGAACTGTCTATAAGAAATAAAACAGAAATTTCAAGAAAAATATTGGGTAATGAAGCTGCAGTAGGTGCACCTGAAAAAGCTGGGACAGTAGCCAATAATAAATATAATATATCGGAGAATACATTACAAGTTTCCAATTTAAACAATCAACCCGTCGCCATCGGTACAAACATCGATTATAACAATGGACCCATCCATTCAAACGTAGTTTCTAATGTTTCAGAGCAACTAACTATTCCATTCAACAACGAAATGAAGCTCCAGTTTAATAATTTAAATAACTGTAACTTTTATTTTGATTATAAAAAATAATTATGCAAAGATAGTTTCCATTAAGTATTATTGTTTCCATAATTATTGTTACAAGTTGATTTTTATAATAAAACTTTTAGACTGATTCCATTGTTTATTATATTGGCTTAACATAATATATGCACACATGTCTAAAGAGTGCTAATATCGATAACTAAATAGCGACTTCCACATTTGGCTGTCGACAGTAATATAGGTACATTATTAGGTTAACTAATAGTGACTTAAAAGTTTTTTAAAAATTTAACTTACTCTTTTAGTTGCTAGTGAATAAAACTTTATTTGTTACTGTTGTTATGGAATTAATAAAGTCATTTTAATGTGTCAAAATTGGATAAAATAATAAAACCCTGTGTAAAACCACCAATACTAAAAACAAAGAATATATTCAAATTAAAACCTATACAAATAAAACCCTAAAATCTGACAAAAAATAATTGGAATTCTCATCTTAGATCTATGTCGATTTATTCCCGTATATATTCTCGGTTTGAGGGATACGCTAAACTTACTACGTTTTCTTTCAATTCGAACACACGTTTACCCAAGGGTTTACTTCCCGAGACCTTGTCAAAATATTTCTTTAGAGACAAACGAATACAAACTAAGAAAATAACATCCTATATTTATAGTTATAACACATATTCTTTTTTTAGGAAGCCTAGAAAATATTCTTTTAAAAATACCTTTGAGGGATATTATAATTTTTTTAACTGACTGGAATATAAATTTAAACTTATGAGTTTAATTGACTGTTGTCTCAGGATGCATAAAAATATTTTTAATAAATTTATGGGATCTTGAAAATCCTGTTTTCAAAAATTTTTCTAATTTTAACTTTATTCCCTTCGAAAAGTAAAAACAATTTGTTTATCAAAATAATGTATTACATATTTTATAAATATAATGTAAAACACGCAGAGGTTAGATTTACCAGAGATACGAAAAATTTTATAAAACATCAAACCCAATTTCCCATCACTTTCATAAACAGAACCAACAAAAGACCAATCTATCAGCGATTGTAAACATCGACAAAAGGTATTTTAATACCACATCAGTGGTGATTTTTCCACACAAAATCTTTTGAAACACAAAAAACATTCCCCTGTCGTAATGCCCGTTAATCGATTAGCAATTAGCATTCATCGTTAGATCGTTTGAGACGAGATGACAGTGGCGCTTTTTCGTTGCTGGTTAAGGGTTGTTTTTCAAACGAGGATTACAAACTAAGAACTCAACGATTTATTTTTTAACCAGTTTAATTAATGTTCTTAGTGAATGACAACTTTCGCCGCTAGTATGATTTACATATTGAGTTAGATACTGTGCTTGTCTTAACTTGTAAATGCTACAATTACTGAGATGATTTTGTAGGCTGATAAACTATTTATTAAAATTAATTTAGATTAAACAAATAAAAATCTTAATTGAACATAGTGATTGACTTCCTGCAACACATTGTATATACAATAAAGCAGTATTCATTTTTTTTATTACTTTTTTACTATTTACTAATTGTAATTATTTCTGTATTCTGAAAATTAGTATGTTTCTGTAAAGTAACTTTGTTTGTGTTTGAAATGCAGCAGAAATATGTTTAACGTTCATTCCAGCTTGCATATATTTTATAATCTGGTAAATGATGAAACAGTTTTACACCTCTTGATCTCTTGCTATTTTACGAGATGAGATGGTAAACTTCCGCTTTATTATTCTCGATATTTAAGTCCCTCTCTTTGTTTACAACAGTATGCCAACTTTATATCAGCAATTTTTTGAATCGAAATTAGACTCATTATTATTTTACAGTTCAACATCTCAAAAGAAATGGGACAAAATATTTTAGCTTAATGTGGTGCCTTTTGTGCTACACAGAATAAACTTTTAAATAATATAATGTTGTAGTTCATTAAACTAGTAATTTAAACAATATAAAGGTTAAGACGTGATATTATTATTTCATGCGGAAACGTGATATCGGAAGGCAACAACCGACAGTTGTGTCAGGTCAAGTAAATGTTTATTGGTGGGTTTTCATAAATAGGTTGTTGTCTCTTTGATACAAGCTCATTACAATTAGATTGAGTTATATTGAGTTATATTCAAGATATATTAATTATATTATAATAGCACATAAAACTCTAAGTCATTTACTACAATTATATATTTAATTAGAACAATTGGAGGGTGGCGACTAGTTTCGGCTATTAGCCATCTTCAGACCTACAAATAATTACAATCGAGGAATAGGGGAATACAAAAAAAAATTTAAGCTAACAACTTACCAAAAACTGACATGTTAATAATCGTTAAATCAAAGTAATTTACAATGGAACACCGTGGTTCAAAAAATAAGGAAAAATACAAAAATGGGGGAAGGAAAAACAATGGATTAGTGAATAATAGATAAACAGTGGTTGGAGCACAATGAAATTTGGAGCATCGAGTGGATGCTTCCTTAAGTAAGCTGAGGCGAGTTTACTAAGAATCCATTTTGACGAAAACTGTAAATACCACATTGGTTTTTCAACATGCGTCGAAAAAATTATAACAAACTTTACGTTTTAAAAACGTTAACTTTACTTGTCTCAGCGAACAACTTAAGACCAAAGATAACCACATTTTTCTTAAAGATCTTTTTATTCCTTTTTCAGTTAATTTCTACAATTTTTCTTTGTTGTTCCCACTTCCATTCTCTTCGCCCCTCCCTTTAATGTATTTCGAGGCAATTTTTACCAAATTTGTTAATATTTTTTTGTTTTACCACTTGTTAAAAGCTTTTATGTACCTTCCCTCATTTGTTTGTTCTTTTTAGCTTAACACAACCATAGTTTGCTATTCTTTGACTTATGACATTTGTCTTAATGTCAATTGTCATCCTCTTCTTTTTTCTGACAACAACCTAGACCTGTACCCATTCTCATCTAATCACTCTGATAAACGTTACTTTTGTTAAGTTTAATCAGGTCAACTAATAATTTTTTTAAACGTTTACTTTTAGGTTTTAATGTTCATTTAAATTATTATAAAAAATATTTTGTGACTAAGGGTAGGCCATTAACTTCTTAACATGTATTTTTAATCTTCGGTAATTCTTCCAATTCTAATTTATTTTCACCTCTCTATTGTTTAGTTCCGGCTCTCACTTGTCATTTTCAAACTCCATCTCATTTCCTTAGTTGATTGTTTCTTACGAGTTTGAAATATCGTTGCTCGTGTACCTCAATTTCTCACTGCTTTTTATCGAATATTTACTAATCCATTGTTTTTCATTTCATTTATCCTTCCTTTCCTCTTGTTTTTGTATTTTTCCTTATTTTTTGAACCATGGTGTTCCATTGTAAATTACTTTGATTTAACGATTATTAACATGTCAGTTTTTGATAAGTTGTTAGCTTAAAATTCTTTTGTATTCCCATATTACTCGATTGTAATTATTTGTAGGCCTGACGATGGCTACTAGTCGAAACTAGTCGCCACCCTCAGATTGTTCTAATTAAATATATAATTGTGGTACATGACTTTTATTCGCTTTGACCAGTTCTGGATAAGCTTTTGGTTTTAATTATATTATTATAGTTAAACATTTTCAAGGGTCAAACCGATTCATTCGAGTTTAATCATCAGACACTAGTATCTTACTCATTTTAATTTAAAACAAAAACTTGTTTCAACTCATTTAAGGATGATGATGTAGTGCCTTTTGGGTTACACAGAATAACCCTTCAAATAATAAAATATTTTAGTTTTTTTAACTAGTTGTAATTTAAACTATACAGGGTGTTTCATAGGTAAAGGTACATACGCTAACTGTGGATAAAGGACACTTAGATGAATCCAAAAAACCTATATACGATGGGTCTAGCTCGTTTTATTACAAAGTTACAGGGTGTTTTGTCAATATTACTCATTTCTTTCACCCTCCGTATATTTGGAACCATCCCGTATATTTTTCTGATATTTAGCAAGATTGTTCTACTCTATTAGGACAATCAACAAACAAAGTGACTAAATTTAAAATCCAGGTCCGGCTTCAAAAAAAGTTATCAAAATAATTTTTCTCTAGAACAACACCCTGTATATCGAAATTTTAAAAATTCGACTGCATATTCGAAAAGAGCGGAAAAAGTTGAGTGGGAATAAATATTTTTCGAGACTGCACATTTCATTCTACTTTAAAAAATTTAAAAGCAAACTTAAGATTTATTAATTTTTGTGGAATTCGTGCCTAGTTGTGTTATTCATTAGGAATTGTTTTTTAGTGATAATGCTCAGAGTTTTCAACAAAATTCTTTTATGGTATCAAAGAAAATTGCTTTTCAGGTTTTTGCTTAATGAAACGTTGACTAAATATTAAAAAATTGACGATTCTCAATAGAATAAGCAATCTTCAAAATAAAAAAATCTGATGTGGGCAGCACATGACCTCTCGCCATTTTTGAATCAAAAATTTACAGGTTGACACAAAAAAGTATGAAAAAAAATTATTTTTTTGTAAATCTGGCAACAATGGCAAAAGTTTCGAAAATTTTAATGAGATGAAAATAAACTATAGGGTATACAAAATATGTGTGTAAAACTTTATTGCCGTTTTGTATAATAATGGAGTCATTACCCATAGCAACTGCCACTTCCAGTTGTGCGATTGGCACCAAAATCTAATCAGATCTAATCTAGGGTATCAGAATCCTGTGTTCAAAATTTCAAATTTTTTTATTGAGTAGTTTTTGAGTTATCGTTACTACAACATCCATCCAAACACACACACACACACTAACACACACACACACACACTACCACACACACACACACAGACATCATCGGGAAAATATCAAAATCGTATTCTAGGGACCCCAAAACGTGTTTATCCATTGAAAACTCACTACCCAATTTTTAGCATGATTCCTATACCTCTCTTATCTGAACGGCGAGAGGTAAAAATGAAGTTCCAAAATAGACTTTGACTAACCTTTTATTGGTGAATTAATTAGTGAAATCTAAAAGAATTTGAATAGTTTTCGAAACGCATTACAAATTAAAATTAAAAGAAGAGTCCTAATATTCGCTGCCAGAAAATGTTTGGTAAAAAGTTAAAGTAAACAATTTTTAAGTAATTAGATAAAATTCTTCCTGTTTTCATTTTTTGAAATATTTCTTTTCGGCATTCTGTTTTGTTCAAATTAGAGGCATTGCACTATTAAAGCAAAAAGTATGTAGGCTTTGAAATTCCTAAAATTGACAGAAGAGTGATATTATGCATTATTACTTTGGTTCTAATTGTTGCATCTAATTTGTTTAATCATTGTTTTAAATTTAATTTCGTTTTTCTTATTTATCTATAGTTTTTCGTTCATTTTTTATTAGTTAATCTGTTATTTATTAGTAACTGAATAATTAGACACCGAAGAATTATTAGTAAATGCTTGTTCACGGATGAGGCCCAGTTTACTAGAAATTGTGTTTTTAATTTGAGAAATGCTCATATTAGGCCGAAGAAAATCCTTATGCAACTAGACAAACTCATTCGCAGCATAAATTTTCTATGAATATTTAGTGTGGAGTTTTAAATAATAATTTAATTGGACCACATGTGTTACCTCATACATTAACGGGTGAAGACTACTTAGAATTTCTACAAAACAAGTTACCTGTATCGTTACAGAATGAGAATATTGGCGGAATGTATTTTCAGCATGATGGTGCTTCACCTCATTTTAGAATAATAGTTAGAGAGTTTCTAAATAATAATTTTCCTTACATGTGGATAGGCAGGGGTGGACCAAATCAGTGGCCTGCAAGGTCGCCAGACTTTAATCCCATAGATTACCACGTTTGGGGATGTCTGAAGACAAAAGTGTATTCATCTGAAATCAATACTAGGGAAGAACTTTATAACCGTATTCAAAACGATTGCGAGGAAATGAGAACTAATCCAGCCATGATTAGAAAATCAGTTCTAAATATTATTCGAAGAGCAAGACTATGCATTCAAGAAAATGGTTCACATTTTGAACAGCTTCTTTAGGTATTTTTTAATTGAATAAATAAATTTTATTGATTACATGACCCCATTAATTGTTTGGATATTTTATTTTATTGATTTTCAATTTCAGTTAAAAATTACGCTTTACTGTTTTCGTTTTATGCAAAATTAAGATTTTACCACTTTCTGCCTAAAAAAGCTTCCCTTGGATTAGAAACCAATTTCAAAAGGAGATATTTTAGTCAGAAACTTGATATTAATAAATTTCTTCAAACTTAAACATTTTTTGTTTTTTTTTTCTTGAAAATTTAGACTACTGTCTTACGGATTGCTTTTGTGAATCATAAATTTGTCCTATATTTGTCATCAGAAAATAAAGATTATTTTGCACTTGTATTATTTAAACAATGTTTTATTAAGCAAAAACTTAAAAAGAAATTTACTTTGATACCGTAAAAGAATTATATTGAAAACTGAGCGTTATCACTAAAAAACAAATCCTAATGAATAACACAAACTATGTACGAATTCCATGAAAATTAATAAATCTTAAGTTTGCTTTTAAAATTTTAATAGTAGAATGAAATGTGCAGTCTCAAGAAATATGTATTTCCACTCAACTTTTTCCGCTCTTTTCGAATATGCAGTCGAATTTTTAAAATTTCGATATACAGGGTGTTGTTCTAGAGAAAAATTATTTTGATAACTTTTTTCGAAGCCGGACCTGGATTTCAAATTTGGTCACTATGTTTGTTGATTGTCCTAATAGAGTAGAACAATCTTGCTAAATATCAGAAAAATATACGGGATGGTTCCAAATATACGGATTGTGAAATAAATGAGTAATATTGACAAAACACCCTGTAACTTTGTAATAAAACGAGCTAGACCCATCGTATATAGGTTTTTTGGATTCATCTAAGTGTCCTTTATCCACAGTTAGCGTATGTACCTTTACCTATGAAACACCCGTATAAAGGTTTAGACATGATGTTATCATTTCATGCGGTAACATAATATCGCAAGGTAACAACCGACAATTCAAGTTCGACGTTGTGTCAGGTGAAGTAAATGTTTATTGGTGGATTTTCATAAATAGGTTATTGTCTCTTTGAGATGGGCTCATTAGAATTAGGTTGAGTTCCATTCAATTAAGAGTATGGAGTTCATGCCGCTAGTATTACAGGGCTGGAATAGATGGAAAGAAAGCACCATGAGTCCACATGAGGTACACCTTTGTACAATCACATTACACGAATGTTCATGCATTATCACCACACTATAGACGACGACATAATTAAAATATTATGTAATTTTTTTTTTAAACGTTGGTCGTCTTTGACATCAAATAAATTTTAATTAAAAAGGTTTTATAAAGAAAATTTTACAGAAAAAATCAAATTCAATGTTACAAATATTATAAGGAAACTAATTGTATAAACTAAGTGGATGTGTACTCAATAAATATAAATGAAAAACGAATTGTGAATTTTATTGAACAAACACTATGTATTCATCTAATATCTAATACGGTAAATCATAAATTATTTTATTTTATTAACTGTTTGTAACGATAATGCATAGTTAGTTGAAATTTTTATAGAAATATATTTGGATTTTATTGAATTTTCATTATACTTCTCTGTTGCACGTAAACCGTCACTGAAATTCGACAGGCAAAATGATAAATGTCCAGATATAAATACGAACTTGAAATACGGAATTACTCCGTTTGATGTTACTCTTTACTTGTAAGATGCATAAGAAATAATATAAAAATTTTTTTTGATTAAAAATCAAAAAACGAGGAAAAATTCATGAAAATTTTATTCATTGATTTATTTATTTTTATTTACACTGACTATACAGGCTGTTTCTCTTATTATGTGATAAAATTGGTCGATAAAATGGACAAAAGATATTAATGTAGTAGAGAAAAATTTACAGGGACTCTCGCCCTTCTCGAGTTGTAAAAAAAGAACTGAAAATACCATTTTTGGTTTTTTACGCATAGTTTTTTATTCAAAGAGATATTAAAATATTGAAAATACAACGCTTCATGTTTTAACGGCCACCATCCAGTTTTTTTTTCAAATACGTATCAGTCTTTTTTATTACAAAAAAAACAAACCGTTAAAGTTAAAATTCAGTTATATATAATGACGTTTTATCTAAATGAAGTAACATTATCAGTGACAATAATTTTTAATTACAGTCCTGTCGAAGTTCTTTTGTAAATTAGTTTTAATTTCATCAAATCGAATATAACACGAGACATAAATTATCTATTTTAACACAAATGATGCATTATCAGTGAAATGTAAAAAATGATAAAAATTATAGGGTGGTGCATCGTTTCCGGACTTCGGCTCATCGGGTACCGGAATGGCTAGTGCAATCGTGGCCAGACTTTTCACATATATGCAGGGTAATATTATATGTGGAAAAAATTCTAAAAATTTAAAGTGGAAAACACTTTTCTTATAAAAAATACCTAATTTGAATATCGATTACCGGAAGGGCTGGCCCGATCCTGCTCAAATTCAATAGGATTCTTCCACGGAAATAGAAAAGTGAAAACCGGAACTGGATCGGAGCTTTCGTTAGAGAGTTGTAGTATTTATATCTAGAAAGACTGAAGTTTGTTTGCAATTTCAGACTATGGGAGCTCAGAAACTGATAACAATTTATTAAAATGATTGAGAAGAAATCAGATTTGAAATTTTCCATTTTCGTTATATTGTATTATATTTTTTATCTAAATTGTTAAGTAATGTCAAAGTATGTCAATTATTATATTCGTTTTGATGAAACCAAAACTAATTTGCAAAAGAAGTACGACAGGACTATAAATTTTTATCAATGATGATCTTAGCCAAAATGACAGGGAAAAAGCAGTGGCGGGTGTTACGGCCACTGATGATACCAAAATATCAATCAGAGAAATTTGTAATGTTTTTAGTGTTTTGAAGGCGACAAGTCGCAAATTTAAAGATAAGAGGGCCCCTGAATTTCAGGACAATGGAAAATGTAATGTAAAACAAATTTTTACGCATGAAGCGGAGAACATATTGGTATCTTATATTATCCATATAGCTAAAGTCCAATGCGGATTAACAAAGAAATAATAACATCTTCTACAGTAGTGGAAAACTAAATTTTCTTCATGTAAATATTTTTGATAGATGCGTCTCCGGTTACGTATACTGAAAAGGCCCGTGTCTATATACAGTGTGTCCACGGATGGGGTATCCTATAAATGAATTTTTTGTAAATTTCAGTTTTGGCGAAAAATGTCATTCTTGATAAAAAGTTTTGCTTGTGCTGAAATCTAAAATACAATCATCAGATATCAATTTATTCCAGTGGTATACGAGGTTTGTCAAAAAATATGATTTTTACTCAAGAGTAAAGTACCTTTAAATTTGACAACATCGAAAAATGTTATGTAAAAAAGATGATCACAACTAAACACTAAGTTTAAATATGGAATTAAATCCATTTCCATCGAAAAAATAGGTTTTGTGCTTGTTCAATGCTGTTTCTATTTTGAATGAACATTTATCTTTTGTGATTATAAAAATCATGATAACCTTATCGTTTCTTAATATTTTCTAACAATTTTGCAATTTAAACACGTAACTACAGTAAACTTTGCATTGCATTGTTATATTACCTAGAATTACATTTCAAAAATGAATACATTTTTTCAATTTAATTGGACGTAAATGCATATTTGAACATAGTTTTTAGTTCAGATCAACTTTTTTAAATAACATTTTTTGATGTTGTCAAATATAAAGGTACTTTACTCTTGAGTAAAATTCATATTTTTTGACAAACCTCGTATACCACTGGAAAAACTGATATCTGATGATTCTATTTTAGATTTCAAAACAAGCGAAACTTTTTATGAAGAATGACAATTTTCGCTAAAACTAAACTTCACCTATAGGATACCCCATCCGTGGACACACTGGATAGCCCTTAACACATTTCAGTCACGGTATCGAGTTTACGCATGCGCAGATCGGCTTGGATCATGTGTCCATTATTAGCTCTGTGCGGAGTGCATGGTGGGGACAACTGAAACGATCCCAGCGCTCGTAGTGCTCAAAATTTCGTTTAATCATGATCTTGTCATAAGTAAACACGTCAAAATTAAAATATAAAAATTGTTCGAAACAGTTGTTGTGTTATTAATTGCAAAAATACAGAGAGACATACCAAGTGCAAATTTTACACATTTTCAAGGGCTATTTTTAAATTAGAGAAAAGAATGAAATGGATAAATGCAGTTAGGAGAAAAAAGTAATGTATAACCTAATTCTGTAGCATGTGTACTTAGACGAATGTGTATTTTATTTTACAATTATTCGATGTGATTAAATAACTTTTGCCACTATGTCTCAATCCTTTCACATCTCTAACGTGAACAGCGGCGACAGGTTGCTTCCCTTTATCCATCGTTTGAAGTTGAAACAAAATTTGATGAATAATTTACTCAAATCCGGTTTGAATAATTACATTCATTATCATCTAAAAATTATTTTAAAAAAAGTATGACAAATTATTGTGACTGAAAATCTAGCAGATATTCATAAATTTTTATTATTTTAGCTGTCATGTATTATTTATTTGGATGTGACTGATTAATGTGCCACTAACCTAAGAATCTTAGTTTTAGATATTTATTTACATGTTTTATTTTTACTTTCCCGGACCCATCAAAGGGAAAGTAAGGTGAACGAGCAAAAAAAAATTTTGAGATATCGATGGAAATATCCATTTTGAGGTCCCCCAAGAAGATTGAAACCATTTCCAGCGTATGGTCTGTCTGTGTGTCTGTGTGTAATCTTCCACGATAACTGCCGAACCGTTTGACCAATCAAGCTGAAATTTAATATGAAGGGTCGCTGTGTGCGTGGAATGCGACCAATAGATTTTGGTTTAAATTGGTAGAGTAGAAGGTCCTCAAGACCGACATTGATTAAATACAAATGTAACAATTTTTCACTTTTTTTAAATTTTAAAGACAAACAATACATTTTAGTGCAAAATATTGTAGTACAAAGTTTTAGGGCATAAAATTCCCTACAATTTTTGTTTCAAACTTTTTTCAGAATTTCCAATAGTTGCGTCACTAGAGGGCGTGTAAAAAATGTGTATGTAGGTTTTATCTAGTTTTTCTTGATTTTGAGGACAAAAAATACACTTAAGTGCAAAATGTTGTGGTACAGAGTTTTAGAGAATAAAATTCCCAACAACTTTTGTCCCAAGCTTTTTCCAGAATTTCCGATAGTTGCGCCACTAGAGGGCGCGTAAAAAATGTGCATGTATGTTTTCTCCAGTTTTTCTTGATTTTGAGGACAAATAATACACTTTAGTGCAAAATGTTGTAGTACAAAGTTTTAGAGCATAACATTCCCTATAACTTTTGTCTTAAACTTTTTCTAGAATTTTCAATAGTTGCGCCACTAGAGGGCGCGTAAAAAATCTGCATGTAGGTTTTCTCTAGTTTGTTCTTGATTTTGAGGACAAACAATGCATTTTAGTGCAAAATTTTCTTTTGTTTAACTTTTATATTTAACTTTTTATCGAATTCCTCACAGTTTCGCCGCTAGATGGGAGAAAAATACATATTTAGGATTTTTTTAAAATTAGAGGTAAATTATGCTCTTTATTGCAAAATGTTTCAGCGCAAAGTTGTAAAGCATAAAATTCCCTACAACCATTGTATGAAAATGTTTCCCCAATTCCCAATAGTTTTCACACATGATTTTAGGAGATCCTAATTGTAGCAGTGTGATATACATTGTGCGCATGCCCAGCTTATGTCATTATCAACATTCAAATATCAATTTGGTAGACGTATTTACCATCGGTTCGCTGTTTTTAATGTGTTCCATAAATTAATGTAATGCTTAGTATTTTGTAATTAAAATAATAATAATAAATAACATATTCTCTACGGTTGAGCCGGGAAAGTTCCTGGGTGACACAGCCGATTTTTTATTTATGTTTATAAATTTTAGGGAGATTTTTTTATAACGAATTTTTATTTTTTATATACAACTTACATACTTCACACAATTGTCAACCCTCAGATAAAACCGATACAGAGGTACCTCATACCATTGAATGAATACTTAAAAAAGTATCCAAAAAAAATTGACATTTTGAACATACAAAAACATACGTTCAAGTTATTCCTTTAAATTTATCCTCTTTTCGAATTATTTATTAGTCCTTATTAGAGTACCCGAATATCTCGAATATTTTAGCTTACTTCAAACATTTTATACTTTTTTACTCGTAATTTTTAACTTATCTATTGCGCAATTTACTTTATTGGCAGGGAGCGTGACGAAAATGCCCAACACTGAATAGGGTGTCTCTGGATCACAGTCGTATATTAGGTATATTTAGGTTGATCTTTGACAGTATACAGAGTTCGTATATAATGCCGTTAATGATGTTAATAATGAACAGTATTGATTCATTTTCTCTTCGTTTGCTTAACAATTCAACATCAAAATCAGTTCTTCGATTTTGGTAGGAAATAAATTTTTCATAAAAACCATACATTTTACACTACACTATTATTAGCAGTCTCTTGTGAACCATTTCTAATATTTCTGCTCCAGTAACTATTTATGGGATTCATATGGGACAGCAATATTTCAGTATTGGGCTAACATTGGAATTAAGCAGATAAAATGATTTATCTCCAAATTCACACTAAAGTTCGTCTTCTTAAACTGATATCCTGGGTAATAGTATATTATACACCAAGGTAGAAAAATCTTCATAACTTACCTCTCTATTTTATTTGATTAGAACGAAAATTCACTTGAAGTTATAGAAATTGAAGAAAATTCAAGAAACTGCTTATTTGCTGTCGTTTTGTTTTTAATAATGTATACAAAAAACTATTTTGACAAACGCAATGACATTTGCGTATAATTAATTTGACAGATTTCCTTAGATCGCCTACCTCTAATAATATGTTTAGTTTTCAGTTGTTTTTATTATCTACTACCAGTCAATAATTAAAATTTATCTGCCAGTAGGAAAGAAATCTATCTTCTCGAAGAAAAAAGAACTGTGGGATATACAGCACTATGTATAGTAAGTTAAAAAAAATCTAAGATGCAAGATGCAAGAATTTATTATAACTAGCTTAAACTTTTGTATAGTTTTAAAACTGTTATTATAAATTTATCTTTACTTTACATTATAAATGTACAAGAATCATTACTATGTAGTAACTTGACAAAAAATTTATAATTTGAATTGTCATTATTACTAGGTACGTTATATGATCAAAGTGTAGATATATCAATATTTAATTAATCTGATCAATAGTTATAGCAATTGAATCGTTTGGCAGATTGGCAAAATCAGCAATCACAGTTCTAACAGATAACGTACTGGTCCAATCGACAGATATAAATCCTAACCTCAACATTAAAATCAATTTTGATCCCCAGTTTCCCATTCGGATTCCCCTACTGAAATTAATTACAGGAAAACGTGTATCGTGAATCAAGTCGGGTGTGGTTATTAATTGAATTATTTGCAAGACAAACCTAACACTATCGCCCATTTATACGTTGCTACAGAAATTAAATATCTAATTCGACGTGAGTTCAGTTTAATATTCATATATAATGGATGCTTTGGTGAGGAGTATGTATATGCAAATACAAGAATTCAGGATTATTCCAGTATTTTAACTATATTGTTTGTTAAATATTTATAACGAAGAGGAAAATTTAATTTATTGTACGTATTGCATAAAATTTAATAAATTCTATAAAATTTATAATTTATATTAAAGAATCATTGTTTATTAAAATACAGTGTATTTCAAAAGTCCGGAAACGGTCCTGCATGTTTCAAAAGTCAGGAAACTGTCCTGAAATTAAAAAACTAGTAAAGATAAATTGTAGGTATTTTTTCACATTTTCATACGCCTAAAATTCAAAAATATTTATTTGTTTTTGCTACATGAATTTTTTGTATTTTGACAATTTAATGTTTGGTAGTATTTAAATTCCAGGACAGTTTCCAGATTTTTAGAACACACTGAATAAGGGGATATTTGTAAAATATTGTTAGGATGGGAATTTTTTTTTCATAAACGACATTTATTTTCCATTTCTCTTGAATTAATCAACTGCAACATGGTAGAGCGACAATTAATTAATTGTTTATTATGTCACTATTAAAAAAAAAATTATAATATTTCTATCATTTAATTATTACACAATTCATGGATTTTCTCGTTGTATTTAAAATATTTGAGGAATAATTTTTGGCTCACTATTATTTATCGTTTTCTAAATTTTTAAAAAAAATTTAAATACAACATTTTGTCTAAATAAAAATGACTGACTTAATCAATTAGTCTTAAATCAGCTTGTCTAAAGTGCACCAGAGTTTAATTAAGCCAAAGCTTGGGAATTTACTTCGTACAAATTAAAATAGAAAAAAGAATCTGAAGATAATGGTTTTCTTACAAAATAATTTAAAAATAAATTCATTGTGGACTCCTTCTTATTTCTGTATATTGATTTATCTAATCCACAGAATAAATAAAATAAATATTTATTCGCAAATTTTCTCAAAGTTAGTTAAATCAAATATACAAGCGCAGGTGTTTCGAAAAGATTCCATAGATTAAAAAATCGGCTGTGTCACCCCAGAATTTTCCCGGCTCGGCTGTGGAGAATGCCATTCATTATTAATTATTTGGAATATTAGCCAAGGTTATTTGATAATAAAGATAAACAGATGGGAAGATGATTATTAAATCCATACATCAATTCTTTCTCAATTTCTTAGATTTTACTATAAATATTATACGCAAAATTTATGAATGGGTTTAGGGTGAAAGGAGCATCTACATACCAATATTCAGGTTGACATCTTCAATATTTAAAAAGTTCTGCGTAAAAAAGACAAATCAATGTCGTACCTGAGGACCTTCTACTACACCAATTTAAACCAAAAACGAATGGTCGCATTCTATGTATAGACCAGCCCTTCATATCAAATTCTAGCTTAATTTATCAAACGGTTCAGCAGCTATCGTGGTGGAAGATTACACACAATACAGACACACAGACAGACCTAAATTTGGAAATCTTCTCGGATATCCTCACAGGGTTATTTCCATCAATACCTTGATTTTTTTTGCTAGTTCATTATACTTTTCCTTTGATGGGACCAGGAAAATAAAATATAATCCATCTCCATAATTATTTTATAATTGTCTTGTCCATTTTCCAAATGTCTAGATGTAATGGACACACATAAAAACTAACAGTTTAGATTTTATTATTATCATAAATTAATTCATCTGCCAAAATCTCGGTAGTTTTCTAAGAAGGCCAGTTTTTCCACTAGCTAAGCAAAAACACAAGTCAAATTAGTCTCAATTTTTACAGAAACACAATTGTTCGATATGAAGAGTCAGCAATTAATTGAAGTGGAACGATGAAAAATATAGGAAAATGGCACTCTAATAGTGGCGTTGACTACAAACAGTCCATTAGAACCGCAGGACAAACATACTTATTTGTATGCCTAGACCGGGAAATACCTTTTTGGCGGACCGAAAGAAAGATTATCTTGAGGTCGCCAAAAAGTTTCGCCGCCGTGGTATACACACTATTTTTCCTACAATTAGCAAAATCTCAACTGCTATGGAAATCGCCATGTTTAAATATATACAAAATATTTTGACAGTTCCTGACAAAAAGCAAAATGTCTGACACTGAAAGCGATAATTAAATATCTTGCACTCCTCCAGAGCAAAAAACTATTGTAAACTTGGCGCTTTCCGATTTAATACCTGAAAAATCTAAACGGCACTACGAAAAATGTTACAGTGAATTTAAAAATTGGTGTGACAAACGGAATGTTAAAACGGTATCTGAAAACATTTTATTAGCCTATATGATGCAGAATTAAAATATGCTGAACCTATGAGAAGGGGTCGATGTCAGTAGGTTTCCAAAATTAGTACCACATCTGAACAGGAAAGCAGTGACCAAATTGATTTATTTTTAAAAGCTGATGAAACCTACTTATTGTTGAAAGTTAATGTTAAAAAATGTCACTAACATTTGTTTTATTTATTGTACTGCTTGTTGTAGGTAGTTTTATTAACAGGAAGAATAGTTCTAAAAATAATAGATAGTCACGCCATCTATCGTATGGTTGATGGGTACCAACAGGGCAAGCCGTTTATCAGAATACAATCCTGTAAACGGGTCTACCAAGTACAACTTGGTTGCCAGCAGATGGCGTTACCCATCATCCATCATAATGCCTAGGGGGCAAGCGGCTACCTCGCAATAATATCAAAAAACAAATACAGTAAGTTTTTGAAACCGTGCACTCCGACCATTACCATACATGTTTCATCGTTTCGGAATCTTCAGGGGCACTTTGTCGGAATGCATAATTTCAAAAACTCACTCTGTCTGAATACCCCAAGTATTTCTATGTATTCTAAAAATAATAGATAGTCACGCCATCTATCGTATGGTTGATGGGTACCAACAGGGCAAGCCGTTTATCAGAATACAATCCTGTAAACGGGACCAGTTTACAGGATTATATTCTGATATTCCTCGACTCAATATATTTTAATTTCATACTAGCTTGATATCCCCTTCTTATTTCTTCGCGTCATGTCCCTCTATTCTCTTGGTATTCCTGTAAAATGTCTTTCGAATATTAATAATGTTCTTATCGTTGCCTACTCAGTCAAAATAATTGACTTTATTTACTGTTATTTTGAATTATTTTAATGCCGGTATATATTTTTTTGTTATATTTACTTAAAAGTTCATATCTTATTTTTTTTTTATTATAATAATATAAATTATCTGATGTATGTGTCTCGTTTTACAGAAAGATAATCTATTTTTACCTCTCGCCTTTCAGATAAGAGAGGTATAGGAATCATGCTAAAAATTGGGTAGTGATTTTTAAATGAATAAACACGTTTGAGGGTCCCTAGAATGCGATTTTAATATTTTCGCGATGATGTCTGTCTGTGTATTAGTGTGTGTGTGTGTGTGTGTGTGTGTGTGTGTGTGTGTGTGTGTGTGTGTGTGTGTGTGTGTGTGTGTGTGTGTGTGTGTGTGTGTGTGTGTGTGTGTGTGTGTGTGTGTGTGTGTGTGTGTGTGTGTGTGTGTGTGTGTGTGTGTGTGTGTGTGTGTGTGTGTGTGTGTGTGTGTGTGTGTGTGTGTGTGTGTGTGTGTGTGTGGACTTTTGAGACCTTACGGGGACAATTTCCGAAAAACGCTTATGGTTGTGAGGACCGTTTTTCTTATTGGGACATCAAGCCGGTCTTCATAAGAAATTAACCTGATTTTTGTAATCTACGTCGTTTTTGGTCTCAAATGGTACCTATAACATTAATAAAATATTTGGTCCCCATAAGTAATGTGTCAGGTGGATGAGGTTCTTATAACATACCTGAAGGGGGCGCCGTCATCTATACACTTTGTGTGTATTTGACAATGATATTGCATTGGTTGTAAAGACCATGTATTCACAATGTGTTTAATTTTTGCTTAGATTTTGACTTCACATACTGTTGATCTCAGTGTCTTCAACGATCAATATTGGTGTGTACGAAATTAGCCCCATTTTTCGAATTTTGGCATTTTGAATGTTGTTAAAATTGTTGTAGGTTTATAACAAAGTGTTACAGAAAATTATTTCTTAAACTAAGTAATGCCATTATTTTTTTTTCGAAATATTTTTTGTTGTACTAGATTGTTCTAGTTGTTCTTAACATTGTTCCAAAATTTCATGTCTTAAAAAAATATTTCAAGTTCAAAATCAATTACAGCCATTTAGAGCTAGCCCTCCATTATTTTGTTTCGTAAATTTTTTTGTTATATCAGATTGCTTCAGTTGTTCTTAACATTGTTTCAAATTTTTGTGTTTCAAAAAAAATATTTCAAGCTCATAATCAATTAAAACCGTTTAAAGCTAGCTCGCCATTATTTTTTTTCGAAATTTTTTTTGGTGTACTAGATTGTTTTAGTTGTTCTTAAGAGAAATTGCTTCGTGCACTGTATCTCAGATAAAGGGGAAATTTCTCCTGTGAGGCCCCCACCACAAATTTTTAAGCGACCGAGGCGATTCACGAAAACGGTGACCGGACACTTCCCCACTAGAATAGTCCCCACATGATAATTCTCCACAGAAAATTACCCACAAGTAGAAATACCCACACGAAATTTGCCCACATAGAAATTTGCTTACACAGATAATTCCTCACAATAGATTTGCTCACAATGATATTTGCTCACAATGATATTTGCTCACAGTGAAAATTTATTGGTAATTATTCAATAGTTATTGAGTTTAAATAAAAAATAATTAATTGATAATTATAATCTTCTGATGAAATTTGTGTTGATCGGTGTATATCGATTAAGCATAACTTAATAATTAGGCAAGTATTAAAATAATACAATTTCATAAATAGAATTCTCAAAACTTGCTAATGAATTTTCACAATGTAATTATTAAAATATATTTAATATTTTATTGTACTCATTCAAATATCTTTGTAATTTTTAAACAAATTAAAGTGTCCGAACGCATACATATAAGTATATAAAATTTGTGCTCATTTTGAAAAAAAAATAGAAATATAAGAAACGTTTAGTAGAAATTTAATTAAACTTTGTAAAAAAAATATTTCTATAATTGCTTTTGTATAAACTCAATAACTGTTGAATAATGACCAATAAATTTTCTCTGTGAGCAAATATCATTGTGAGCAAATATCATTGTGCGCAAATTTATTGTGAGGAATTATTCATGTGTGCAAATTTCTATGTGGGCAAATTTCGTGTGGGCCTTTCTACTTGTGGGAAATTGTCTGTAGGGAATTATCATGTGCGGATTATTCTAGTGGGCAACTGTCATGGAACCCACGAAAACATTTTATTTAACAGCCCTTCAACCACGGCGTTTTGTGTTGACTTTTAAAATACGGACTCAAGAAATTTTCAAGCCCAGTATTGTTGAGATTATTTTTAGTGCCGTTAGTTTCGCGGTGTTATTTGTGGATTTTTTAAAATTTTTCTTTTTATTGGAAAGTATGGGGCTAAGGAGTAAACGATATTTTCTTAAGAAAAGAAAGAAGAATATAAATAACGAATAAAAATCGAACAATTTTCAATTTTTTGTGGCATACTGTATACAACTTGCAAGAATTTTCATTTTTGAGACATACTGTATACATTTGACAATACTTTTTTTGGGACGTAGTGTAGGTAAAAACATTAAAAGATTTTTGAAAGGGAAAAATCTTGAACGATAAATAATATATACCTACTATTTAGAAAATATATTCCCCAAAAAACTCAACTTCAGACACACTGTGTAGATCTTACAAGACTTTTTATTTTTAGGACCTGCTGTATATAAGAATTTTCATTTTTATACTATACTTTATAAAGCTTATATTTTCATTTTTGGGACATACTGTATGTATCCTACAAGAATTTTTATTTTTGGGACATGCTGTTATAAGAATTTTCATTTTTGTGGCATACTGTATACAACCTACCAGGATTTTCATTTTTGGGACATATTGTATACATCTTACACAAACTGTAATTTTTGGGAGATGCTGTTATAAGAATTTTCATTTTTGTGGTATACTGTATACAACTTACAATAATTTTCATTTTTGGGACATACTATATACATCTTACAAGAATTTTTATTTTTGGGACATGCTGTTATAAGAATTTGCATTTTTGTGGCATACTCTATACAACTTACAAGAATTTTCATTTTTGGGACATACTGTATATATCTTACAAGAAGTTTTTTTTGGGACATTTACTGGTATAAACTAAGAGATTTTCTGAAAAGGAAAAATATTTTAAAGACAAATATTATATACCAACTATTTAGAAAAAGTATTCCTAAAAAACCCAGCTTGAGACATACCGTATACAGCTTACAAGAATTTTATTTTTGGGACACACTGTATACATTTCAAAAACTACAACTAATTCTAAAAATTACTTCATTTGGTTTGAATTAAAATTTGCTATTTCATTTAACTCTTGGAGTCCGACCTTGTTCTTTAAATACCGTCCCCGACAAACTGATCGAAACCGATACTCTACGAACCTCGGCCAACGAAAGAATGACATTTTAAGTAGTAGGGACAATATTTGTCTTATTTATAATTATTTTAGGAACATAACGATATCTAGTATTTTAGTGATTAGAAGCTCATATCGAATTGAATATTTAATTTGTTTCTGGTATTATATTAAGGAAAGATGAATCTGCAGATTGCTCGAATTCTTTTTTTTTAATAATACGTTTTTAATATTTTAATAATACATTTTTAATACAGTAATTGTAAGGAAAAGTTTTATTATTTTTAATAATTTCACCAAGCTTACATTTTTTTCCAGGCGGAATGGTCGGTTTTTTCAAAAAAAATTCGACGAAATTGTATATTAATCCTTTTTCTTTGTTACAAAACAAAAAGTGGTGAAATTCATTCAGTATTGTGTTCTCTATCACTAAAACTAAATGCATGAAATTTAAACGTTTTGACGGTGTTGGAGCGCGAAGAAATTGCTCTTAACATTATTTCAAATTTTCGTGTTAAAAAAAACCATTTAAAGCTCTAAAAAAGTAAGCAAAGTACAAAATAAAAAGTGTCTGCGAAAAGATTTTAATAAAACCAGTAATATGTATTTATATTAGTCAATAAAAAGTTTTCTTTTCCTTTATTTGAAATTTTGTATAGCAGTCTTACCTTAAAATTTTTGACAATTTGATAAATTCATATGATAAAAAAAATAGTCAGCCAATACAAATGAGGATCGTGATCAATTTTTTTTTCCTTACACGTACCTAATTAATACGATTATATCACTCATAATGTAATAATGTCCTATATTGTTACTTGATTAATAATCGATAATCATTCACCATATACTGAGTAATAACTGATAATCACACTTTGGTACTTTTAATGCTGTTATCTTTGTCATTGCTTTTGTACTGTAAATGTAAATTATTGATCTGTCAAATTTTTAAAATGCCATTAATTCGTGATATAATCTATTGAATACAACTCGTGGTATCGTGTCTATTGATAATCCTATAAGTTAATGCACTCAACGTGTTGTCAAATTATAATTCCACTCGTCCTGCGGACTCGTGAAATTAATATTTGACAACACGTTTCGTGAAATTACTTATGGGATTATCGATAATCAAGATGCCACTCGTTGTATTATATATGATAATATTTTCCTTAGGATTAAAACTATAAGGAACAATATTCAAAATAATAGAATAATCTGATAGAAATGGAGCAATGTTAAGAACAACTAGTAAAACAATCTTGTAATATAAATAAAAAATTATGGGGGCCAGCTCTAAATGGTTTTAATTGATTTTGGCCTTGAAATATGTTTTTAAGATATAAAAATTTAGAACAATGCTAAGGACAACTAGAATAATAAAAAAAATCGGTTGTGTCGCCCCAAAACTTTCCCGACGAGCATCCACGAATACTTTTTCAGATATTAATTGTTGAAGTTTCAAAATTTGACATTTTTTTATTTTTGACAGGTGGTACTTATTGAAATAATTTTGACTGTCCTGAATAGAGTTTTTCAAGGGCTTTCAAATGATCTACTGCAAGTCAAATTCCCTGACATATTGCATCTGTTATTTTTTGATAGTGACATTTACACTTGACAGATGTCATACAAAAACTAATGGATTCTTCAGACAGGTAACCCAAACCCATATACCAAATATCAGCTCAATCAGATTAAAAGTGTGATCATGGAAGAATACACACAGATAGACATACAAACAGACAGACAGACTTCCATCTGGAAATGGTCTTAATCATCTCAGGTCACTTTAAAACGGATATTTACATCTTTATCTCGACAATTTTTTTCAACTCGTTCACAATACTTTCCTTTCTCATAGAGGTGGGTCGGGAAAGTAGAATTTCAAAAAAAAAAAAATTAGGGGCTAGCTCTAAAAGGTTTTAATTAATTTTGAGCTTGAAATAATTTTTTAAGGCATGGAAATTTGGAACGATGTTATAAATAACTAGAAAAATCTAGAACAACAAAAAAAAACTTTGAAAAAAAATAAGTTGGGGCTATACTGAAAGATGACTAAGAATTTTTAACTGTTATGATTTATGAAGGTAGTATTGACTAACTAAAGAAATTTTTGTCTATTATAGGCCTATATTGCTTTTCTTTTTCTGAGATGCAAATTCTGCGGTCCCAGTAAAAGCTTTTATCTCCGATAAATGTGTGAACGCATATATATCCATTTGTCTTTTTCTACCTTAACTTAGAAAATCTATATATGGTACATTATTTAGGATTTAGGCGCTTCATAAGTCTTAAATTGGGGGTGAATAATAATTAATTAAATCATTTTAAGGAGTTGTTTGGGGGTAACCCACCCTTATCACCATTAAGAGCTTTTTTGTCCATCGGCCGATTTTTAAAATTTTTGTTTCATTTTAAAACTTTTTTTACTCTTTTATTTTTAGAAATACTAAATATTTTTCGAAAAATGTTAATACAAAAATAACTTTAGTTGACCATGCATTTGTCAATTAAATTTAACAACCAGCAAATAATTTTTGATAAAATCGATTTAAATCAGAAAACATAATAACAAAAATTAAGCAAACACATTTTAACAAATTTCTTTAAAGAATTTTGTCGAAAATGATCTCCATTCTCTCATTTTGGGCTGCTATTATTGGTAATGGAACATTGGTTCATGCATAATGGAACACCACCTCATTTTAGTCATACCGTTAGAGACTTTTTAAATTTCCAGGACCCAAATAAATGCGCCTAAATAATATACGAAATATAGATTTTTTTAAGTTAAACGGTTGCAGAGATATTAATTTTTTTTTCGAAATTTATCTCCCTACTTTTGGTCTCCGTAACTCCTTAAAGGTACAACTTGGTATAGAGGTAAGTTGCGTTAAAACCTCATATTTTGGGGATCCCAACATGTACGTATTCTGTGTCGGTACTTAAGCGAAACACACCCTGATTGATCAATTGGTGTTGTTCATTTGATCCCAGTGGTCAATTTTGTCAAGGTGTTTAAGTAATCCAACCGGTCTTTTAGCTTCAAAGTTTTAAACTGAGGTGAGCCTTTTGGGCACAGTGGTTATCAACTATAAAGTAACTAATCCTTTTTAGGGTTTCGTACCCCAAAGAGTCGAAACGGAATCCTATTGCTCTCACTCGCGTGTCCGTCCGTCCGTTTGTCACACCGGTCTAGCAGCTAAACCGTTGGAGCTAGAGTCTTCAAATTTTCACAGTATATGCGTCTTGTTGACCCAAAGCCATAGAAATTAATAAAAAATATTTTTAAATGTTTTCAAGGGGGGATCCCATGCAGCCAAAGTGGGGCGCAAAATTTGGCCTACCCCATCAAGTGAGGTATCGTTGTTTAGAGCTCATTCATAATTTTGGCCTACCATAACACATTGCACCGGGTCCAGCACTTCTGAGACCGATTCTGCGGCTGTAATTATTTCTTAAAATTTGAAAATTGGGGCTTTGGTGGCTTGTGACGTGGCCCAATTGAAACATATTATATTTGGCTATGTTGTCATATCGATAAAATTGGCAACTCTCGTTCTCATTTGTTATGATTAAAAGAAGGAAAAAAGTGTGTTAAATTTGTCTACAATCGAACAAATCTAGAATCTTGGCAATGCCGTAGAAAGTAAAACGTTAATTATTGGTCAGGAAGCAGCGCCAATTTCAAAATATATTAATTGTTTTTTATTAATTTTGTATTAATTAATGAATATTATAAGAACAATGAAAATCAACATAAGCAACTAGGTTCTTTAAGCTATTCATTCATTAATATAAAACCAATAAATTCGTTCCTACTGCATAAGTCCATTGACATTTTGTTACACATATTATGTAAGTTAATTGAGTTGTTCTGTTTAATTACTATTTGTTTTTACTTAAAGATTTTTTATTTCTAGTTAATTTTATTATTTATACTTTTTTTACTAATTTCCCCTATAAACAATGTATATTTCTTCGGTACATTAATAAATCTATCTTTTCTAGATAAAACTTTCTTATTATGTTGTGGCTATAAGCACCTTGAATAGGCAGGTTCGACATTTTTCTTATTTTTTTTATTTCAACTTAAATCGAGAGAGATTAAAATATTAATATTTACGTCCGCTGTAAGCATTTTAAAATTAAGGATCGGCGAGAGGCTGGAAAACGTACCTGTGCACGAGACTAGACCGTGTGATGTTAGTAGCTATGAAAACTTCACCCCTTGCCCGCTGCTGCGCTGTATTCACGAATCAAACACATCTTACGGGGTACCGTTTTTAGTAAATTTATTACTAAATTACTAGATTTTTTAAGAAAAATGAGGGTGTTTAGTAGAATTTTAGAAGATTTGATATTAGGCAGGTTTTTTTTTAACTGAAATCGATATATTTTTTTATTAAAAAACTATACAAAAAATTGAGCGCAAAATATTAATATTTAAGTGCGCTGTAAAATTTAGTAGATTTTTTAGATTTGAATTTAAAACTATATCTATCTATGGTATATTTAAGACGAGAGTCTCATTGCAGTAAAAATATTTTGTATCATCCAAATGTGACACTTGATTCGCTTAAATAATAAGTAATACACAGGCTAGTTTAGATAGACTTCTTTTAATAAAAATAATACCTTTTTTTGCTTTTTACCGTTATATTTTACTTTTCAACGTTATTAAATATTTTTTTTTAATGTTTTCTTAATACACAGGCTAGTTTAGGTTGTCAAGACTTCTTTTAATAAAAAAATACATATCCCCGGGTAGGTAAAAAGTATGTACAAAATATTTTTACTGCGATGAGACAGTCGTGATTTTGGTAGTTTATTATTGAAATGTTGGTAGAATACGGTTTATTGAAAAATATTTAATCAGGTTGAAAAGCAAAATATAACGATAAAAAGCAAAAAAAAAAAAAAGATGTCCTGTGTGCGGGATTCGATCCCGGACCTATTGCACCAGTAAAAAGCACTATTCCACGCTTCTACTAGAGCCCATACTTACGTTTGTTCAAACAACTTATTTAAGCGAATCACGTGTGACGTTTGGATGATACAAAATATTTTTTCTGCAATGATACACTCGTCTTAAATATACCATAGATAGATAGCGATAAAATATAGTTTTAAATTCAAATCTGAAAAATCTACTGAATTTTACAGCTGACGTAAATATTAACATTTTGTGCTCAATTTAATAAAAAAATATATTGATTTCAGTTTAACAAAAATGTCGAACGTACTTAGTATCAATTCTACTAAAATTCTACCATACACCCTCATTTTTCTTAAAAATCTACTAATTAAGTAGGAAATTTACTAAAAACGGTGTGTGAATACAGCGCAGCAGCGAACCAGGGGCCAACCGTTCATGGCTAATGACGTCACACGGTCTAGTCTCGCGCACAATTACCGTTTTCCAGCCTCTCGCCGATCGTTGATTTTAAACTGCTTACAGCGGACGTAAATTTTAATATTTTGGGCTCAAATTTTTTTCGATCGTTTTTAAATAACAAAATCTCTCGATTTCAGTTAAAAACAAAAATGTCGCACCTGCCTGTTATTATAATTCTTATGGGAACAAATACACACTAAAGAATAAACTGTCTGAGTATACCGTTCATATACGGACCGTGCAATAATATAATACTTTTGGGAAAAATACACACAAAAAATAGTATCTACGCACACGGTCCCTATGAGGACCATGTAAGAATATAATACTTTAAGGTACCAAACACGTACATAAATAATCAGCAAGCTAGATCTAATATTATTTAAAGAACCTTGTACAAAATTTAAACCAGATTAATTAAAATTCGTTAGTCGGAGTTTAAAAAACAAATTTATGCTCTCCGCGTCAAAAAGCGCGTTTTGAAGTTATTTAAATTAAACCGATCTTTAAAGAGCTCCAGTTCTCTGCATTTTTCGATAAGGTGATTTAAGTCAAATCGACATAAAATTTTCTCTAGATTTTGCAGTTTTCTTTGAAAAGCATTTCTGGACACTCTGTATACCTACATAATCACGCTGTGGACGCATTTAAGTCAGTTACTCAAATCACAAATTTGAACAAATTTGAATATTTTTAAAACATAAAATGCTAGTAGTGAAAAAAATGCTATATATGAGCCTTGGTAGAAAATTGTGTTCCACTAAAGACCTCGAAACGGCGAGAAACGGAGTTGGCGCATAATTACTATTGAAAGTTAAAAATGTCACTGTGAAATTAGCCATCCATTATTTAATAAAAACGTTAAAAATATAGACCATAGAATAAGAGTCATATTTTTGCCATAATTAATTAAAATAAGAAAAGATTAAATATTTATTCAAATTGGCTGTCAGTATAAAATCGTTATATAGGAGATACAAGTTAATTAGGTCCTCATAACAAGAAATCTTCAAGTCCTAATACGTATGGGCTTGTGTGGAGACCTCATAGGACATGTTACATAAACTATTGTGTGTATGTTTGATGTACATATATCTTAATATCTTACGAAATATGGAGTGTATATTAAAATTAGATTAACTGACGCTTACTTGATTGCAATGGAAAAGATTCTAATATTAATTAAGCTTCTAATAACTTTAGAAATGGTGGTCCTCGTAACGCAGATGTAGAACCGGAAATCGGGCTCGGTCCTCGTATTAGTACAAAAGTCCGTATAGGTGTGTGTGTGTGTGTGTGTGTGTGTGTGTGTGTGTGTGTGTGTGTGTGTGTGTGTGTGTGTGTGTGTGTGTGTGTGTGTGTGTGTGTGTGTGTGTGTGTGTGTGTGTGTGTGTGTGTGTGTGTGTGTGTGTGTGTGTGTGTGTGTGTGTGTGTGTGTGTGTGTGTGTGTGTGTGTGTGTGTGTGTGTGTGTGTGTGTGTGTGTGTGTGTGTGTGTGTGTGTGTGTGTGTGTGTGTGTGTGTGTGTGTGTGTGTGTGTGTGTGTGTGTGTGTGTGTGTGTGTGTGTGTGTGTGTGTGTGTGTGTGTGTGTGTGTGTGTGTGTGTGTGTGTGTGTGTGTGTGTGTGTGTGTGTGTGTGTGTGTGTGTGTGTGTGTGTGTGTGTGTGTGTGTGTGTGTGTGTGTGTGTGTGTGTGTGTGTGTGTGTGTGTGTGTGTGTGTGTGTGTGTGTGTGTGTGTGTGTGTGTGTGTGTGTGTGTGTGTGTGTGTGTGTGTGTGTGTGTGTGTGTGTGTGTGTGTGTGTGTGTGTGTGTGTGTGTGTGTGTGTGTGTGTGTGTGTGTGTGTGTGTGTGTGTGTGTGTGTGTGTGTGTGTGTGTGTGTGTGTGTGTGTGTGTGTGTGTGTGTGTGTGTGTGTGTGTGTGTGTGTGTGTGTGTGTGTGTGTGTGTGTGTGTGTGTGTGTGTGTGTGTGTGTGTGTGTGTGTGTGTGTGTGTGTGTGTGTGTGTGTGTGTGTGTGTGTGTGTGTGTGTGTGTGTGTGTGTGTGTGTGTGTGTGTGTGTGTGTGTGTGTGTGTGTGTGTGTGTGTGTGTGTGTGTGTGTGTGTGTGTGTGTGTGTGTGTGTGTGTGTGTGTGTGTGTGTGTGTGTGTGTGTGTGTGTGTGTGTGTGTGTGTGTGTGTGTGTGTGTGTGTGTGTGTGTGTGTGTGTGTGTGTGTGTGTGTGTGTGTGTGTGTGTGTGTGTGTGTGTGTGTGTGTGTGTGTGTGTGTGTGTGTGTGTGTGTGTGTGTGTGTGTGTGTGTGTGTGTGTGTGTGTGTGTGTGTGTGTGTGTGTGTGTGTGTGTGTGTGTGTGTGTGTGTGTGTGTGTGTGTGTGTGTGTGTGTGTGTGTGTGTGTGTGTGTGTGTGTGTGTGTGTGTGTGTGTGTGTGTGTGTGTGTGTGTGTGTGTGTGTGTGTGTGTGTGTGTGTGTGTGTGTGTGTGTGTGTGTGTGTGTGTGTGTGTGTGTGTGTGTGTGTGTGTGTGTGTGTGTGTGTGTGTGTGTGTGTGTGTGTGTGTGTGTGTGTGTGTGTGTGTGTGTGTGTGTGTGTGTGTGTGTGTGTGTGTGTGTGTGTGTGTGTGTGTGTGTGTGTGTGTGTGTGTGTGTGTGTGTGTGTGTGTGTGTGTGTGTGTGTGTGTGTGTGTGTGTGTGTGTGTGTGTGTGTGTGTGTGTGTGTGTGTGTGTGTGTGTGTGTGTGTGTGTGTTAGGATGGATGTTGTAGTAACGATAACTCAAAATCTACTGAATTAAAAAACTTTAAATTTTGCATACACGATTCTTATAACCTAGATTAGATCTGATTAGATTTTGGTGTCAATCGGAAAACCGGAAGTGGCAGTTGCTATGAGTGATGACGCCATTACTAAACAAAATGGCAATAAGGTTTTACACATATATTTTGTATACACTACAGTTTATTTTCGTATCATTAAAATTTTTAAAACTTTTGCCATTGTTGCCAGATTTACAAAAAAGTAAATTTTTTCTATAATTTTTTGTGCCACCGTGTAAATTTTTGATTCAAAAATGGCGAGAGGTCATGTGCTGGCCACATCAGATTTTTTAATTTCTTTTTACAGATTTTCTTAGATTTTTGTATTTCATATTTTGATCTAAAATTCATGTATTTCATTTTATTGTTATCATTGTTTTATATTCTTTTTCAAAAACAGAGACTACGAAATCTGGTAATTTATAAGATATTAATCTTATATTTACTTTAAGTGAGCTTTCAGGGGTTTTTTCCTGGGAATTACTTTTTTTTCCTTTGCACTAAGTTTACTGGACTATAGTTTATTCAGTTTTTCCTTTGGACCAAGTTTCTGTTTTTGGAGAAGGAAGATTAAAGGAACCCCAAGAAAAGTTAATTTTTTTTCTTGGCTCTTCGTCTTTGCCTGTAATGGTGTAAGACCTCTCACTACAGTTGAGGTACGATCTTCTCCTTTCTTCCAGAAATAGATCTTTTTCAGAGATATGGTAGGGTAGATTGTAGCATTGCAGAGAGAAGTTGTATCCAACATAAATCCTAAATATTTACATATCGAAACTCTGAAAGCGGTGTTGACAGATTTAATTTATATAATATATTGGCATTTTATCATTTTTTAAAGTACATATCAATGAACTGTTGTCACTTACAGTTGGATAATTTAGTAAAAAAAAAATATGAACAAAAATTTAAATATGATTTTTATATTTCAATTTCGAAATAATACAATGATTCAACGAAGCTTATGCATTTTTATGAGTCCTACTCGAACCAAAAGGTGCTTTTCGAGTCGAGATGTTGAGAACATCGGCTTTACATTGAATTCCCATAAGTCTGTCTCTTTCATGCTCTCTCTAATCTTTCCTATGTCTATGGTGTTTTTTCTCAACTAAAGAGTTTTGGAGGAATTTTCCTTTTGGATCCACGCTTGACAATAACTCATTGGGGTTTCGTCAGTAATTTCAAATCTCTTTCAGATTACTATTTAAATAGGTATTCATGGGTATTTAATGGACAACGTGGTATCGTGGGAGCCCATTATTACTCTTATTTTTCCGTTTAGAAGAATGATTACAAATAAGCTGCTGAAACCTGAAGTGTTATCATATATTGGGTATAAGTTGGACCACCCAGTATACATCCAAATTTTAAAGTGGTACTCGCGGTTCTCTATACAAAGTGTTTCTTCTTTTTTAAGCTCTATTTTCAATTGATTAATAGCACATCAGAATTCTTTATTAGTCTACTCTGCTACAGAAATAATGAAAAAAAGCAATATTCACATAATGTTTCCAATCATTTTAAAATTCGTATATGGGAAAGTTTTAATTAACGTTTAATATTGAACATTGTAAAATTTCTGTTTCATTATTTTGGTGATTGTTTTTTATTGCATATTTTTGGTCTGTAATGATCTCCATTTGAATGATAAAAAAAAACTTTATTATGATTTAATGCTTACAGCTAATGGTAGAATAATTATTAACAGATAGTTAACAATTTAAAATTAATGGCTTTTTAGATGAATTAATAGATTTAGATTTGTTACAATTGTATTATAAAAATCAAAGGTGTTTAAGATCTGGCGTTTTTCAAGTAAGTGCATTTTAGATTACCTGTATTTAAATCAACTCAAATAAACTTTTCGTTTTATACCAATTTACCGAATCCAAATCCCCCTATAATTTGCTAAAAAAAATTTTATAATAAAAAACAAAAAACACATTTTTTTTGGTCAATAATGTGAATAAATAAAAGAAAAAAATTGTGACTGTTCTTTAATTAAAAATTTTTGAACATAAATATTGAACGAAATTAAAAATAAAAATATTATACCTTATTAACGTGAAAAAAGTAAAATTTTTGTCCTGGATTTTTAAGTGTCACATATAAATCCTTAAACTTAATATTTTATAGTCAAAAACACTTAACGCCTCATTTCTAGCTAAAACAGAGTAAAATTACCCAATTACATTAACTTTCCCCAAGGAGCAATAACAAGGAAGAAGGGAGTAAATGAGATGTGATCTTCTTTTACGTATTTCGAGATATTAACGTCTCTTGCCTCAATTATGACAGAGAGTGTGCAATAATATATTCAAACGGCTTTGGCGTTTATACTAAGAGTAATACATAGTTACGACTCCGGATCCATTTATGCAACCGAATAAAACAGAAGCTCGCTGAAAATTTTCCACATATTATTTCTTTCCTTTGAATCTAGGGACGGATCCAACTGTTAGAATCAGTGAATTATAAAATTTATAAAAACTGAAATTTTTTACAAAAATTCATGTTTTTTATTAATTTTTCAGTTTGATATTTTTATTTTGAACTAAAAATTATCCAATGTGAAGGAAGAAGTAACCTTTTTTAAATTAAAGGCTGGTTCGTATATTTTTATAGTTTGTAATTTTATGGTTCACTTAACTTCATTATTTTTAGGTTAAAGAGCAAAGTTCGAAGGACCAGTTACCGAAGCAACAAATATTGTAATAAATTGTTACATTTACGATTGAATAAAACTACACTTTTCTATAGGTAGATATTAGTGAGTATTTTGTAAAGTTTGAAGTGGCAACATCGCGACACCCCTCGATGATGGTTACGCAAGATAGTAAAAACATACAGTTTACAGAATACAGACTTGGGATAGCGAGCGAACTTAAGGACTCCCCGAATATTTTTAACGACCCTCCCCCCGAATATTTTTAAGGACCCCCAATTTTTAGACCTACGAAAGAACTCCTAATTTTAGGGCGCCCGAATATTTTTAAGGACCCGCAATTTTAGGACCTACAAAAGAACCTCCAATTTTATGACCCCCGAATATTTTTAAGGATCACCACTTTTAGGACCCCCTGAATGTTTTTAAGGACCCACGAAAGAACCCCCAATTTTAGGACCCACGAAGTAACCCCCAAAATTAGGACCTCCGAATACGGGACCCCAAATATTTTTAAAAAATATGGTTTTAAGAATAAATATGATTTTAATAAAAAAATTTCGGGGCCCCTAAAAATATTTGGGGCTCCTAAAACGTAATGCAACAGGCGCGATGTATGACGTTGACGGAGCAAAAAATCGCCAGAACTGAGCAAAAAATTGCCAGACTGAACCTTAGCGTTTTCTTATGGGAATTACCATGGGCAGTGGGGGAGAACCGATGCTGCACAAAAATGTCCATAAATTTCGTGGTGCGTATAATTTTTGTGTTTGAATTTCTCGGGCCGAAGTACTAAAATATCATGTATTTTTAAGTCATGTAATATTTTCGTATGAATAAATGAAATCCAACATGCAAGAACAAAACATCATATCTTAATGGAGTAACCGACATATGACAGTACGTAAATGATTAAGGAAAAATGTTCAATGGAGTTTATTGCTTATAAATTTTGGAATCTAGATAGGTTTGACCCTTAAATACTTAAATGTTTCAAAACGTAGTTAATTGAATAAAAGTTATTTTTATTTATTATTTCTCATATCTACTTTGACCCATTCAAAGTACTGATAATTTAAATTGCGTTGTATAATGGATATTTGTAAATTGTTTGCTGAAATTTAATAAAAAAAATACGATACAAATAAATAATTTGTGCTTTTTATCGATATTATTTTTTCATTTTTTGTTCAAAAAAATTGTGCAAGTGTTTTTTGGATTTTTTTAAAAATTCTCTTTAAACCTATTTTTCATTATTTCATTTATATCTTTATTTAATAACGTTAAAGAAATGCCATGATTTAATTTAGAATTTTATTATTAAATTATGTATAAATATTTTAGCTCTTTCAATCGATTATGTACTACACAAAAATAGGATGCCTAGTATTTTTTATTATAACCATTATATTTTTCTTCGTTCGTTGGGTTCCATAACTTATATTTTCTTGTCTTCGTACCTAGGACGTAGTTATACCTACATTTAGATCGAAGTTATACCACACTTAAGGTGAAGTTAGAAAAGAGTTAAGCCAAAAAAAAGATAGAAGGAGCTTAATAAATATTGTTGTTTATTGTTACCTGGATGAATAATTTAAATAAACTGTTTAATTTATTATATACTTAATTTAGAATCAAAAAAAAGGGATCTGAGTAATATTAATGGTTCGTTTGAGTTTTATATCATTTGTTTTATGATAAGCAAAAAAATTGAGGAACTGAACGTTGTTATTACCTCTCGCCCTTCAGATAAGAGAGGTATAGGAATCATGCTAAAAATTGGTTAGTCAGTTTTCAATGGATAAACACGTTTTGGGGTCCCTAGAATACGATTTTAATATTTTCGCGATGATGTCTGTGTGTGTGTGTTAGTGTGTGTGTGTTAGTGTGTGTGTGTGTTAGTGTGTTAGTGTGTGTGTGTGTATTTGGATGGATGTTGTAGTAACGATAACTCAAAAACTACTGAATAAAAAAATTTGAAATTTTGCATACAGGCTTCTGATACCCTAGATTAGATCTGATTAGATTTTGGTGCCAATCGCACAACCGGAAGTGGCAGTTGCTATGGGTGATGACGCCATTATTATACAAAACGGCAATAAAGTTTTACACATATATTTTGTATACCCTACAGTTTATTTTCATCTCATTAAAATTTTCTAAACTTTTGCCATTGTTGCCAGATTTACAAAAATATAATTTTTTTTCATATTTTTTTGTGTCAACCTGTAAATTTTTGATTCAAAAATGGCGAGAGGTCATGTGCTGGCCACATCAGATTTTTTTTTTAATCAAGTCTTGTTTTAGTATATGGTATATTTTCGGTTTGGTAAAACAAACCTCAACAAAAAAATGGACCTCGAACACCAATAAGTATATAATATTTACATGTCTGTAATCGCACCAATTGAAAATTTTTTTTTACCGATTTGTTGATAATTGGTCACTGTATAAAAATTCATTATTGATAAAAAGCATAATGGATTTATACTATCAACAAAAGTATTTTTTCTACTACCTACTAAAATAAAATACTGGTGCTTAACTAAAGTATTTTACGCACTAGATTGTTCATATTTTACTAAAAACCTACATATTTTTTGGTGGTAGAAAAAATATTGTATGCAACTAATGTGTAAAGTGACTTTTTTTACTCATGTAATTGCAGCACTTGCTTTGGCTTGTGCGACGAAATTCACATTTGTGAAAAAACTTGCTGCATAAATTACTATTTTAATATTTTCTATTAAAATCATTTTTTAAATATTTTTTATCGATCATATTATCCAGTTATTTAGCATTTATTTTTGATCATGTGTTTAATTATCTCTAATAGAATCATTATTATAGTGATTGAAAATGTTTTGCGTTTTTTCCGCTTGTTATTTTCATGAGTTTAAAATATTATTTTAAATGAAACAAGTTTTTAAATTATTTTAAATTTATCATTTACCGATAATAAAAATAATACATTTCATGTAAGATGAAATATTTCTTTTATCGAAATAATCTAGTCCGGGCCGTAGTACTTTATACCTCTTATGAAAATGAAGACAGACTTATTTTACTATCATTTCATAATACCAGTTTGTTTCAGGGATTTAAGGGTATTATCGTTACGGACTCCGTTCATATTTCTGGCTCTATACTACTGCGGAATCGTTTTAATTAAAGATGGCAATTATAGTTGTTGCCAGCACTAGTGGCGTATTACAGAAAATATATAAGGAATAAGGAATGAAAACACGAAAAACAAATGTTTATTATTGGCAAAAAAAATGGGCCAGGATAACATTTTTCTCCACGACTATTTAACAATAAGTTGATTCTTACTACATTTTTATGTTGAAGAATAAAATTTACGCTAAATTAGCTAATCACATCCTTTGTTTTATAGAGTTTACGCTGATATCAACACATTACATTGATTTGAAAATAACTAACCAATCGCATCTTAGCAACATCCTAAAAAGTCGTCATTTTATTTGAAATATCAAATACACTAACGTCAAAATTTAATATTTTAAGTGTCAATTAAAGATTTGTGTTAAAAATTATGATTTAGATATATAATTTTTTGAATAAGTCGCAAAAGAATGGCTATTATTCACTTAGATGATTCCAACACTCGCTCGTTGCTCTCGCTCGTGTCCGAAACTTCATCTTATGCTAACTGTCTCTTGTGCCATATTTTTTCTCGATACGATCATATTTATATTTCTGTTTTTCCATATTTATCTGTTTTGCATTGGTTTTTGATATTCTATTTTATTATTTAATTAGCGAACATACGTTTAAAACATGTTATTAAAATAACATGCAAATAGTATAATTTAGACATCGGGAGAAATTGCAAATGTAAAAAAATCTGAACAATTCTATTTATCGTAAGTAGCATACATATTCTAATCGAAAATTGGTAATACATTATGACTTGGAGACTTTAAAATATGTTTTCTCCACGACCATTATTGAATGTATGAATTCCGAAATCATTTTTAATAATAGTATGTAAACATTCACCCTCTAGAGTCTGAATATGTATTCTAAAACACTTGCTTTTTATGTATTTTGCATGTATTTTTATTCTTTATCAAGGTAAATAATGGATTTTCTGTTATCGAAATAAACGATATGGGATTGCCATAGATTTCAAAAGTGTCAGATACAAAATGGCGACGATAATAATTATTTTCAAACGAGTTTTAATTTAAACAAAATAATGAGTAAAAAATCAAGTGAAGTAGATATAGAATTTAATAATATCTAAAATTGCAAATTATGAAAAACACCAATGCACCAGCTTTTAATTTCGGTAAGTGTAGCATAACACTATAAATATTAATACAATGTAATACAAATGTGTCAACAAATAACTTGTGTTCAGATTGAATTTAATTTTGATTCATACTTTTTGATCGTGGAGACAATATAGTCTGTTACTCGGTTAGAATGAAAAAATTCGACACTCGTGGTTCCTCACACTCGCTAACGCTCGCGTTCGGAATTTTCCATTCGTGTCGAATTTTTCATTTTAACCTTGTTACAGAACCTACTATTATACCGACTTGACGCCACTGGGAACTGTTAAAGAGAGAACGTCTCTAACTTATTCCGTATACTTTTTAAATATCTCACTATACGGGTAGTAAATTCTGCAAATTAAATCCGTTGAAATATATTGCCGTTTTAGTATCTGGTAAAATTCGCGAGTTTAATCAATGCAGCTGCACGAATTTAAGCTTTAGGTCGACATATTGTATTTTATATAGTAAATATTTTATTACCGGGGAATTTCTTAAGGCTGCTATAAAGTGTAAAATTTTAATATTTTTTGAGGTAGCTATCCTTAACTAAGTCAATATTAGTATATATTAAATTCTTTAAGAAGCCATTTTTATGCCTTTTTAAATAAAAAACGATGTTGTAATAGACAAAATCAAATCTAAGTTTTATAATATTTAAATATTTAAAATAAGTCTTTCAGGCGCAGTTTTATTGTCAGAAGATCGAAATTAATAAATATTTCCAACTAAAAATAGCAAATATCATTTAGCTGTTAATGGTTTCATTCACCATTAATATAGTAATGGCTGATAAAGTTATTGCGTAATAAAAATCTTATAAAATTCAAATTATTTAGTCTCATTTGGCCAAAATTGGTTGCATGTCATTAAAAATTCCATGATTTATATGCTTTATAAATAATTATACAGGATATTTCATTATATTCTGACTATTTTTAAAATCTTATATCTTCTAAGTGGTTCTAGATAATGAGATGCAGTTTTTACAGTGGTGTAATTTTTTTAACGGGACAGCGTATATATTAAGCAATATTCTAAGACATTTATTTTTACTTTGTAACAGTACCTTAAAATTTAAAATTTCTACACAAAAAGCGAAGCTTAAGAACTTTAACTAGGATACTGTAATGATTTAGATATAAAGTCGAAATTGTCATAAACACAATTGTATTAGCTAATAACTAAAAGTAATAAATAATAAATACTTAAGAACATGTTTTATGGTATTCTAAAAAAATCGGTTGTGTAGCCCCAAAACTTTTCCGACGAGTATCCAGAGAAAAATATGTTTTCTGATATTTAATGTTAACGTTTCAAATTTTGACAATTTTTTATTTATGACAGGTGATAGTTGGTAAAATAACTTTGACTGTTCGGAATAGAGATTGTTTGTGGATATATTGATACCACATTTAGATTGGCATTTGCCATCAGAATCATAAATTGTCTTCCCAAAATTATCCCTTTTATTAACCTAAAAAATATATGACAATAATTCAACAAAAGTCAATAATAAAAAAAAATCATGCCAGAGCCGTAACTAGTAACAAACTCATGTTAATATATCAAACATGCTCCCCCCACCCTTTTTTGGAATGTAATATGATTTTCAGTCACAAAAAAACTAACTAACAAACATATCGCTATAAAGAATTTAACACTTATTGTTAATATGCACAATTTCACAATAGCACGTTTCAAGATGCCTTTAGAAGTTTTTACTGAAATAACGCGTACTTTACCATCTGCTCCTGGGTGAGTCTCTAGCACTCGTCCTAGCAACCACTTCAATGGAGGTAAGCCATCATCTTTTATGAGCACCAGCAATTCTATTAGGATTGAGGGCGTAGCGCTATGCCATTTTCCTCGCTGCTGCAACGTCGAAAGGTATTCTTCGACCACCGTTGCCAAAAATGTTGTAGAAGTTGGGTAAGCTGCTGAAACCTTTTCAGCTTTTTAAAATTATTGAAAATAAGATTCTCCTGCGGTAACGATAACAATGAGGATCCAATTAAAAAATGGCCTGGAGTGAGAACTTCTAAATCGCTGGGATCTTCAGACATTGGTGTGAGAGGTCGTGAGTTGAGTATAGATTCTACTTGCGCTAATATGGTATTCATTTCATCATCCGGCTCGACGGACCATATGTTTGTGGTTATATTGATACCACATTGAGATTGGCATTTGCCATCAGAATCATAAATTGTCGCTTTTATTAACTTAAAAAATATATGACATTCATTCAACAAAAATCAATAATAACAAAAAATCATGCCAGAGCCGTAACTAGTAACAAACTCATCTTAATATATCAAACAGAGATTTTCAAGGGCCTTCAAAAATGACATATTGGCAGTCAAACTCCGTGACATATTGCTTCTGTCATTTTTCGACAGTGACACTTCCGTTTGATAGATTTCGGACAAAAACTAACTGGTTCTTTTGACGATTAACGGAAACCCATTTGCCGAAATTGGTTCAAATACATGAAGTACTTTTTCAGATATTTAATGTTAAATTTTCACAATTTGACATTTTTTTATTTTTGACAGGTGACAGGTAAAGAATAGAGTTTTTCAAGTGTTTTCAAATGACATAATACAAAATAAATTCCGCGACATATTGCTTTTGGTCATTTTTGAAAGTGACACTTCCGTTTGACAGATGTCGTACAAAAACTAATGTGTTCTTGCAATGAAACCCATATACCAAATTTCAGCTTAATCGGATTAAGCGTGTGGCTTCTATCGTGCAAGAATACACACAGACAGACAGACAGACAGACAGACAGACAGACAGACAGACAGACAGACTTTCATCTGGAAATGGTTTTAATCGTCTCAGGGGACCTGAAAATCGATATATCCATTTTTATCTCGAAATTTTTTTAGCTCCATCACAATAAAGAGTGTTTAAAATTATCAAAAATTAAGAAAATACAAAAATGGTATTAAAATTGTTTGACATTTTCAAAAATCTAATAAAGTGTCAAAAGATTTTTAAACGCCAAAAATTGTCAAAATTGTACTGATACTCCAAAAAATATTAAACTTGTTTAAAACTGTCAAAAAAATTGTAAAAAGTAGCTAAAAAGTTAAAATAAGAAAAAGATTAAAAAGTAAAATTTAAAATTGCCAAAAAAGTTGCAAAAATTGCTTAAACTTAGAGTTAAAAAATTGTTAAAAGTGACAAAAACTATAAAAAGTGATTTTAAAATTTCATTAAATGACAAAACACAAAACGCTGTTGAAGTTTGTTTGGAATTTTCAAAAATCTAAAAGAAAGTGTTAAATTTTTACTTTCCGAACAACAGAGTTGTATAGAAGGAAAGTATTGCGATCATGATATTTTGACCATACCCAGATTTTAACGGATCTTTACGTTTTGAGGTCACCTGAATCCTTTTATACCATTTTTAGCATGATGTCTGTCTGTGTGTATGTGTGTCTGTGTGTGTGTGTCTGTGTGTGTGTGTGTGTGTGTGTGTGTGTGTGTGTGTGTGTGTGTGTGTGTGTGTGTGTGTGTGTGTGTCTGTGTGTGTGTGTCTGTGTGTGTGTGTGAACACGATAGCGTCTAAACGGCTAAACCGATTTAGATGAAATTTTATATACATATTTAGGGTAACAAGGAGACGACCTGTATAGATTTTGGAGTTAATCGGACAACCGGAAGTGACAGTTGCTATAAGTGATGACGTCATTACTAAACAAGATGGCAATAAAGTTTTACACATATATTTTCTTTACTTTATAGTTTAATTTCGAATGATTAAACCTTTTTAAAACTTTTGCCTTTGTTGCCAGATTTATCAAAAAGTATTTATTTTTCATATTTTTCTTAAATAACCAAAATAATGCATTTTTATGAAAAATTACAGGATATGAAAGTTGTAGAACATAAAATTTTCTACACATTTTGTCATTACCGGTTTTTTGAATTCCTGATAGTTTCGCCGCTAGAGGGCGTGAAAAAAATTTATATTTACATTTTTGTGACTTTTTTAGATTTTGAGACAAAATTATGGAATTTTATGAAAAATTACATGGTATCAAAATTGTAGAACATAAAATTTTCTATAAATTTTGTCTTGACTATTTTTTCAAATTGCGCACAGTTTCGCCGTTAGTTTTTATTTTAATTTTTATCTTTATTAAATTATTATTTTTTAGTTAAATTTTTATATTAAAAATTTAAAAAATATATTTTTAAATTTGTAATAATTAATTTTATAATTATAATTTTTTTCAAAATTTTATTACAAAAATTTTGGAATTTTTAAAAAATTGGCTAAGAAATGTAAGATTATATTACGATTTTAAACTAAATTGAATAACTTCTAAAATATTAAAGTTACTGAAATGTGATTTTCACCATTCGAAAGATAATATAAAACTCTAAATTTTAAATGTATTTTAGTTTCTTAAAATTTAGAATTGTAATTATTATATACAAAATTAAGAATTGTTTTAAAATTTTTTGTAATTTAGTTTTATCAACAAGTATAAAATAAATGAAAAAAGTAAATAGCGTATCCGAAAAAGATCCAAAAGTACTATGTGTGTAAATTATTTCATAATTTTAATATAGTATTTGTAAAAGTTATAGCAAAAAATGAAAAAAATTAAAACAATTCAATGGATGAATTTTTGAAAAAAAATTTGATTTTTTTTTTAGTTTTTTAAACTAACTTTATTAATGCATTTTGATCCAGAAACCTAAAAAAAGGTCTGTTTCCCATTTTCAATAAAATTGAATGAGATATTAATTATTTATTGATTTTAAAATTATTCAAAAATAGGTTTTATTTTTTTAAGGTTAAAATTAATATTAAAAATTTTAAAAAAATTACCCTTACATTTGTAGTAAAAAACTCTATAATTGTGATTTTTTTCAAAATTTTATTCGAAAAATTGTGGAATTCCTCATTTTTTTTTTGAAATTTAAAATAAGTTTAAAAAAAATTGAATAACTTTAAAAATATTAAAGATATTAAAATGGAAATTTATACCATTCGATAGGTAATATAATTAATGTATATTAATGCAGAAAAACTAAAATAATCGATTAAACAATTACTTTACTAGGAGTGTTCGGAAAGTTGGGTGGGATTACCCCCTCATTTTTTTTAATTGTGCTAAAAATGGCCAAAATCATGCAGGTACTCAATAAATTTAATAACCCACAAAAATGACAAAATAAAATAACAAGAATAACACGGCAATAACGTAGTAACAATCGCTTGAACCTGTAAAAAAAAATGTGAAAAATGCTTAAACTTACTAATCATAATAAAAAATTGTTAAAAGTTTAAAAAATTGACAAAATACAAAAAATTATTAAAGATTATTTAAAATAATCAAAAATATAAAATCGGTTGTGTCACCCCAAAACTGTCCCGACGAGTATCCATCAATACTTTTTCAGATATTTAATGTTAAAGTTGCAAATTTTGAAATTTTCTTATTTTTGACAGGTGAAAGTTGGAGAAATAATTTTGACATATTGCAAGTGATCTTCCGTGATATATTGCATCTGTCATTTTTTGATAGTGACACTTCCGTTTGACAAACGTCGTACAAAAACTAATAGGTTCTTCCGACGGGTAACCCAAACCCATATACCAAATTTCAGCTCAATCAGATTAAACGTGCGGCCTCTATCGTGGAAGAATAGACAGAGACAGACAGACAGATTTCCATCTGGAAATGGTCTTTATCATCTCAGGTGACCTCAAAATGGATATTTCCATCTTTATCTCGAAATTTTTTTTTAGCTCGTTCACAATACTTCCCTTCTCGGAGATGGGTCTGGAAAGTAAAAATATTCAATGTGTCTGCCTTCTTATTCTATAGTTCTGTGGAATCCAGTCATTAAGTTGTCAAATGCTGCTGTCAACATTTCTGGAGGAATTTGTTCCATTATCTGAAATATGTTATTTTTTAATCCCTCAATAGTTGTAGGCATCAGGTTGTATACTCTACCTTTCACATATCCCCATACAAAAGTATCTGGAACAGTCAGGTCTGGAGAATTTGAAGCTCATTCTATTGGTCCCCTTCTACCAATCGAGTTATTCCAAACTATTGGTTAAGATATTCTTTTGCTATGTTGGAATAATGGGGTGGATAACCGTCTTGTTTTAATTTAAAATACCATCTTGTTCTAACCGAGGGTAAAAGAAGTTTTCTTACATATCGGTATAATTATTACCGCGAACTGTTTTCTCTGCAAAAAAGAAAGGTCCGTACAATTTTTCACGTGGTACCGCACACCTAACATTAATATTAGAAGAATCTCTTTTATGTTGATGAAATTCTCTTGGGTTTTCTGATGCCCAAATCATACAGTTATGTTTACGTCGACTTATAGACTGCGAGCGTGATAAAAAAATTATTGGATTTTCTCGAAGGACCAAACTTCTTAGGTAGAAGATAAACCAATATGAATGTTAAAATAAAAATAGTATTTGAAATAAGAATGTTATTTTTATTCCATTTTTTACAAGTACGAACATGAACAGAAAAATCATAAAGCGGCACATTAATTTTAATTTTGAATCCGAAACATAAATATTTAAATTGTACTCAATCACTTCACTCACTGTAAAAACTATTTATATTGTTTTGTTATGAAAACTCAGAAAACTTTTTGGGTGCGGTTAATTATGCACCATTTTACTTATTTGAAGAAACTTTTTTGCTATATTGAATGCATGACTGAATTTGTTCACTATCTGGATGCGATTGATTATTGTGTGCTGTGAATTTTAACGGAGAGTAGGGTTGGTGGTTTTTTATTGGTAGGAGACATGTGACGTGGTATATATATTATATTAGACTATCTATCATGAAACTCTTTTTCCCTCTTAGGTGGGGTTCCTTAAAAAAAATAATAAACCTTACAAAAAAAAATAAATAAAAAAAACTATAATTTTGGGCGCCTTAAATACTTCTGGTTGGGATCTTCTCTCTCCTGTCTCTTCCTCTTCTTTAGATCCCACCGACAAATCCACCTTCTTCAAATCTTGTTACACTCTTCCTTTATTTAAACCAGCTTCGTCTGTTTATTTCTTCAACCTTTATTATATCTTCCTTCTTCGAAATTCTTCCAAAACTACTCCATTTTAAATCATCTCCAACATATCAATTCCCTTTTCAAAAAAAAATTCCCTTAAAACTTTTGAATTTTTTTTTTATTTTTAAACTTTTTCCTTATTTCAACATTAACTTCGTTTTTTTACAATTTTTTTTATAAATAACAATTTTTGAACAATTCTTTAAATTCTTGTGACATTAATTAATTTCTCTGACATCCTTCTTTTTTTCAATCAAAAAAAACCAAAAAAACTGTTTATTATTTTTTTTTTTCATTTTTTTTTTTTTCCCTCCCAACTAGATATTTTTTAATCTGTAAATTTAAATGACTAACGACACTAAGATTTTTCCTTTTACTTGTAACACAATTGTTGTGAACTCATTATTAAATTCAATGAAAAATAATCCTCTAAAAACAAACATTCTTAAATAAATCTTAACACATTTACATATATTCACACGCACCTTAAACTTCTTATCATAACCTAATTTTCATTGTCAAACTTACATTTGACAATAACCTTCTACTTTTCAATCACAGTCAATCACAATACAAAAACAGAACTAAAACTACGCATATAACTTAAAAAACCATATCAATATATAGCCTTGAATTCAGAATCTAAGCGAGAAGAAATATATCTCTCTTATAATGAAGGAATAATATAAGAGAAAGATAAGCTTGCATAGAAACAGTCGCTTATGTATTTTATTTTTGTTAACTGTATTTTGAAAGTAGATAGAAAAAAGTCTGAGAGACAGACGGAATGATATTGTTGATTTTAAATCTATTTTTAGATTATAAAATATTAAAATATACAATAATGGACATTAATATGAACTGAAAGATTAATATTATTAATTTTAAATAAAATATGAATGAGTTTGTATTTCCTGGATCATATTCCAGTGAAATTTATCCATCTTCTATACAAATCTCTTAAAATTTTACACAAAAGCACTCTTTTAGCATAGTCCCGATTACGTTAGGGTTTTAGTTTGAGAACATTAGAATTCTGAAATCTTTGTTGTGTTGATTTCCAAATTTGATGCCATTTTTCCGAATTGAAATATTCGGATTTTTTGTACAAGCTCATAAATAGATAAAAGTTCATGTAAATTTGCATTTATAGTTTTTCTAGATACAAAAGCAGTATTACTAAATTTCGTTAACATGGATCTTATGGTATTTATAGTAAGAGCATTTTTTACCTTCCCACTCCCCGAACTAATATTTTAAAATTTTTTCCCTTACATAAAATGTGCTCAAAGTGAAATACTAGCTTGATATCTTTAATACTAATATTTCGGCCATAAAGACGTATTTCTTGCAAAGCTAATTGTTATATTTTTTTTGTATTTTTTTAATTTGCTTACCATCCTTGTTCTGTTATTATTTATATTCTGTTTATATATTATGAGCTGTTAATTTTTCTATTTTCTGTATGTATTTTATACTGTTCATACATCACTTCTGTTATTTTTAAAAACATCCAGAATATACTAAAATAAATCGCTATTTTCAAAACGTCTAAAAATATTTGCACCTTATGGAAAAATTTTATTATTGATTTTTGAGAAAAAATTATTCATGGTCAAAGTTAGTGCTTAACTTTTCAGTGGTCGCGTACTTGTCGATGAGACCGGCTTATTCGTTTTATGGATAAATTTAAAAAAAAAGAGGGAATGGTGGTATACCTCTCTCAGTAGGTGTAACGATTGAGGGTAGCAACGCCTAGTGCAAATTTGATTGTGGTAGAGTTTGTAGATTTTATTACAAATAATAATCCGGTGCCTCAGACTGGCGCGACTGATTACGTTACAATTTTTGGAGTGGTGAAGTAGGTAGCAGATGTTTTTTTAATAATTTTGTTATTGATAGAATAATAAAACTCGGAAGTCTTACCACATGAAATATATTTAACCAATCAAAAAATTTTTTAAAGCCTTGCATAGTGGAGGGTCTCATCAAATTAAATTTACATCAAAGTGCATCCTTAAAGTAAATAAATTAAAGTAAAATTTAACAAATTGCGTATTAGTTAAACAACCATGCGGCAACTAATCGGTGACAATTATGACAAGTGACAGCTCGAACATAAAAGGCGAATTTAGGTGAACTACCAATTTGTACCCTTGGTTAAACCTTTGGTTATTAGAGAAATGTCACTTTGAAATGTCATCTTGGAATGTGAAGGGCATGACAAGTACGCGCTTAAACGCAACTGTCCATCCATTTCAAATGTTAATAGTGCAAACACAAAACACAACAGGCGAATTTGTGATTTAAAATTAAAGTAGTTATTTATCATTATTCATTACACCTACAGTTAAGAAGAATTTTTGCCATTTCTATATCATTCACTTCCACCTGAACATCCTCCTCTTCGATGTTCAGGCTTAATAAATATCTTTGCTTTTCCATTTTGACTTTGACTAAATATTTAAAATAAACTCACACTTTTGCTCGTGTACTCACCTTTAGTGACAAAGTGGCTTATGTCAACCAGATTTCATCCAGCTCTAAACTTGGGTAGATATTGGTACGAAACTGACAAAACAATGATGTCACGAAGGACTAAATAGTGACGTCACATATGTCACAACTACCAAAATATCTATAACCAAATCCGCCTAAACGCGATAGGTACGTACCGCTGCTCATTGGTTCTTGGCCTAAATTCACCTAAAGTGATCCGACGTGACAGATAACAACCAGAGAAAAGGTAACAGGCCACAAGCAGAAGTAATGAAAATGATAAAGTTAAAACAAGAAGAAATATTACCTATAAGATGTATCAAATTAAAATGATGAAAGTAAACATTATAAGAGTAAATTTAGAAATAAATAATTTTGGGTAGGGTATAGTTGTTCATTGAGATAGACAACATTTGCGTTAGAGAGAGTGCTTTTGATTTCAAACATCTATAATAAATTTAATTTTGTGCTTTTTGTACAATGATGTAACAAAGATACGTTAAAGTTATCTTTAGGATATCTGGATTCTAAAATATGGTTAGCGAATGCAGATGAAGAATTGACAACATCAGAATGGATAATCTTCTGTTTTTGACTTTGTTATTGATTATTATTTTAGTTTTAAGCATGGCATTTTATGAAAGAGAGCAATAGCGCATGCACCAATTATTAGATGAAGTTTTATTGGCAGATTTGTAAATTAATAATCTTATATACGCGGAAGAAGGCCCTTTTGATGAATCTGACCTAGATGAATCCTATCAAGAAGAAATTAATGGGGAAAGGAGCAATTTAGCTAATGATCTGAATAAGCTTTATTTAACTAGATGAGCCTGTTCGAGAGTTCTTCCACGGTTACTCTAGCTGCGCCTCCAAGAAATAATAAGCCAAGAAATAGCTGCTGCAGAAGTTAATGTTCCACCAGGTCGATGTACCTACAAAGTGTGGATGGCAGAAAAATTGAAAAACGAGGTTTTTCTGCTATCAGTGCAATACTTATTTATATGTGTTTGGAGCATTTAACTCCGATATGTTCTAGGTTCAAACAAACCCCGACAGAAGTTGAATAATTAGGAAAATTTATTTTAAACAAATTAAGTATTACTTAAAATGTTGCTTTTTGTTATAATATTCTACTGACAATATTGGTTTTTTTTATTTTTGCACCTAAATAAAGTTCTATATTTGAAGTCAGTTTTTTTATTAAGACAAAAAATATGTTTTATACCTTAAAATTCAGTGATGATATTTAATAATGATAAGTTATATAATATGTCGACGTTAAAACGATAAAACAGATAAAAGAAAAAATTTTTTCCAACCCCAGAGACAGTTCGCGACCAAACTCGATACAAATATTCGCGCTATTACTGAAACGTTAATTAAAACCATAAAACATGAATTCAGTGCAAGAGTAAAAATATTTTTTGACTTCACACGTATGAGGTAAATGTCTTTAAAATTGTTTTAAGATAACATTATATTACAAGTCAGAACTATTTTTTTTCAAAAATCAAAATTTAAAAAATCATATGTTGCAAACTTTTTAAGATACACTATATATAAATCCTTGAATGAGGTTTCCCGTAAAAAGGTATAAGTGAGTAATTTTATTCTAATTCGGTTTAGGGCTACTTGTTGCCTGCACTCCATTTTTTTGGGATATAACCATTTTTTACATTAAGCTGTCTCTTATTCATTCAATCGATTTTAGCATAAAATAAAAAAAATTGTGTAATAAATATTTTAAAAGTTGTCTGAAAATCCCATTGTATTTTCGGCGGCAATATCTACTTATTCATGACTAGGTATTTACATATAACACTCAGTCGTTAAAGGCGTGACAAACTCCAGACTTTTTTTCGTGCAAAAATTAAAAGTAACACACAAAGGATCAGATTAGATTAGACTTTACCATTTCTATAAAATGAGAAAAAAATAGAACTTACCAGATTTATGTGTTAGTAAAAAAATTAAGCATTAGTGATTTAAGTTTAATCGTTTAAGGCATATTATAATATAGTATAGTTTGTTTAACCATCGTCTGCCATTACGTCATAATCGGTGACGTATTCTGCTGTTTTACGTTTGTCATATACTTATATTTTCCCCTATTTTAAGTGTCTATAACTTATGAACGGTTTTGGATAGAAAGATTCGGTTTTCACTGATTTGTTTTATTTATTTCTGAAAAAAAACGCCCAATAAAATTGAAATAAAATGCAAATTCTAAGCTTCATCACTGACAAAATCATCTTCATCATCATTGTGGTAGTCCTATTCATTTTTACAATGAAAAATTAACTAAAAAAGGCGAAAATAACCAAAAATATTAAACAAAACAAAATATGACAGCTGAACTGCCAAAAGTAATAAATAACATTTATGTCGACATTAGTTAAGAAATACGTTAATGACGTCATAATTCCGTCTCATCTATTTCATGATTGAGACGTCAAATTGGACAATGTATGACGTAATGGTAGAGGGTGGTTAAACAAACTTTATATCATTTTAGAAGTCAAATCCACACTAAGAACCATCAAGGACCACTACGATAATTTTTACGGTAGATTAAAAAGTAAGTTTTATGTCACCTGACAAAGAAAGTTAACAGCTACATTTTTGTTAATAAAAAAAATTATTAAACCTAAAAATAACAATCTAGGCTCTGTAAAAAAACCGTACAATCAAAACAAAGGCAATTATTCAAATAAAAATCTTTTATTGGACACTGAATATTAAACCGGAGCGTCCGATTTGCATTCCGGGTGACGAAGGTAGATTTTTTTCTATCCGAATTGCATCCCACGACCATCCGAATTATATCCTAATGACCAGTTTAATTTTAGCAGTAAAACTAATCCATTTTATGACAATAACTGACAGCGTTGTCACGTTTACTTAACAGTGCTGTGAGGGCTTTGTGCGAAAAACTAATTCAAAAAGAAATGAAAAACACAGAAATAGATTATATAACAACTAACGATGTAAAGCGATAATAGTGCAAGATGGTTTCATACAGGTTCCAAAAACATCATAGAATTTCACAAATAAAAATGAAAAGTTTTTATTGAGAAACGATAAAGAGAATAATATGCATATATTTGCCTGTCAAACTAATATCAATTTCTTGTTTAAATTTATATGTTACGTTTCAGTATTGTCTAAAATATTTTCTTGAATTGTTTACGCTTAATGGTTTAAGAAATAATAACTATATCCCACTAGTTTTCTGTTTACTTTCTAACAAACTTTCTGTCTCATATTGTCTTATTTTCCAGTACTTAAAAGGAACATGTTTAAATCTAAATATTCCTCTAACTCGATTTAGAAACTGCAATTCACAAAGCTATTTCAGAAACTTTTTCTTTATTATCTATTCGTGGTTGTAAATTTGATTTGGGACAATTCTGGTTTAGAAAATTCAAAGAGTTGACTTATTAATCGACTATCAAAATATTTCAGGGAATGTAACGAAATTTCAAAAATTTTGACGTACACGTTTGGTCTATCTTTCCTTGACCCTAAACATTTGGAGAATTTTATGCTTTAAGCTTAGCTGCAATTTAGCTAGAAAACGACAAGATAACTCAATTGTTCGAATACCTTGTTGAAAATTATACAGCTGATAGCTCAACGCTTCCACCACATGTTTGGATAACACATTCAGAAATATTGTAATTCGTTGTGATAGGATAAGATATAAATTAAAGTTCTTAAACAGTCAGGAATTTTAGCCCAAAGTGTCAACGTTGCTACGGAGTTTACCTGAAATAATTGTAATGATTAGCAAATACCTTTTTTCGAGGGGAATGCAATAGGCAGGTTCGAAAATTTTGTTTTTTAACTGAAATCGAGATATTTTGTTATTTAAAAACGATCAAAAAAAATTTGAGCGCAAAATATTAATATTTACGTCCGCTATAAGCATTTTAAAATCAACGATCGGCTAGAGGCTGCAAAACGGTACCTGAGCGCGAGACTAGACCGTGTGACGTCAGTAGCCATGAATGGTTCGCCCCTTGCCCGCTGCTGCGCTGTATTCACACACATTTTAGAGGGATGATACAAAATATTTTTTCTGCGATGAGACAAATCTAAAAAATCTACTGAATTTTACAGCGGACGTAAATATTAATATTTTGCGCTCAATTTTTTTTTTGATCATTTTTAATAAAAAAATATATCGATTTCAGTTTAAAAAAAATGTCGATCCTGTCTATTATCAATTCTACTAAAATTCTATCAAACACCCTCATTTTTCTTAAAAATCTACTAATTTAGTAGGAAAATTACTAAAAACGGTAACCCTGTAGAATGTGTTTGTATCGTGAATACAGCGCAGCAGCGGACAAGGGGCGAACCGGTCTAGTCTCGCGCACAGGTACTGTTTTCCAGCCTCTCTCCGATCCTTGATTTTAAAATGCTTACAGCGGACGTAAATATTAATATTTTGCGCTCAAATCTTTTTGATCGTTTTTTAATAACAAAACCTCTCGATTTAAGTTAGAATAAAAAAAATAAGAAAAATGTCGAACCTGCCTACTCGGATGGTATCTATTCTTGGTCAGTTAAAAATTAAATTATTGGGATGCAAATCGGATATCACTTATTAAACATAATGAAACTGTTGAATAATTAGTGTTTTCGCTCATTAAGGTGTGGGTCGTTGAGGAATTCCGGTTCACTGTCTTGTCTATTTGCATTGTCCGGACGAAGGTTGCCGTAACAAGCTTTAGCGTCCGGAATTTGAAGGAATTGTTTAGGTATTTGAAGTCCTCATATACAGCAGATCTGTAATATAGAATCTAAAAAATATTAGTAACCCTTACTTTATAGCCATTTGTTTTCTTATGACGGTTTTAAATTTATTGTTAAGAATTCTCTTCTTAACGATTCTAGTTCTAGTATTGAATTTTACTTGTCACAAGCCAAAAAATGTTAAGTTTAATAAAAAATTAAGAGGGCAAAAAATTTACAAAAAGTTGGAAGTTTCGTTTTATGTTGGTTTTAAGAGATACGGATTTTATATATGTCGTTATATCTAGAAAATTGTATTCTGTAATAATATAGTTACAATTCAATTATAAAAGCATTAATAGAATTTCGGAACCAGAATATAAGAAACAGATTCGGTTAAAAACGACACTACGACGTAGACTACAATTCTATTTTTGTATTTTTATTTTATTGATTAATTTTTTTTTTTTTATTTATTTTAGAGCATAAAATATCTTATCCCAGGGAGGGTATGTAGAAAAAAATTTTATTTTGTATAGTAATTTCAGTTCCTTTTTTTTATTTTCTTTTTCAAATTTTATTTTATTGTTTTTGTTAAAACAATTAGGAGAATCAAAAAGATCGGAAAAAAATACGAAAAAAAAAAACAAAAAATATTGGAAAAAAATTGAAAGATAAGGATTGTAAAATACGGAAAAATCGCAAAAAACCAAGAAAGGCGCAAACAGTCGGAACAAAAAACAGAAAAAATGAAAAAAAATGTACAAAAATGCAAAAAAATTGTAAAATGACAAAAAATCGGAAAAAAAAACAAACAAAAAAACCGAAAACAATTGTAACAATTAAAAAAAAATTAAAAATTCGAATAAATTAAAGTAGAACAAAAAAAACCTCATAGGAATAAGAAAAGCATGAGAAAAAATTAGAAAAAAAAGAAATAAAAAAAAACAGAATGAGAAAAAAATAGTGGGAAATTAAAAAATCACGAGAAAGTCAGAAAAAAAAAACAAAAAGTCATAAAAATAGGAAAAAACGAGTTAAGCAATCCAAAAAGAATCAGAAAAACCAAAAAATCGAAAAAAACACAAAAGAAAGATATAGAAAGATGAGAAAAAAATAAGGAAAAATTATACAATATCGAAAAAAATCAGGAAAAAACAGAAAAATTAGAAAAAATGAAAAAAAATCAGAAAAAAACAACAAGGAATCGGAAAGAATCAATCTCTTTTCTTTCATTTATTAAAAATTAAATATAAAATAGTGAATTATAAATAAAAGAAAAAAAATTCTAAATTAGAACAAATTCTTTTACATCTTATCATGATATCGTAGAAAGGGACTAGAGAGAAAGAGAGGGGAGGACGTCTGGAGGAGCATAACGCTTTTTCCTTACGTAACGCTTTCTGCCAGTTAAATCCTACTGCAAGCCACGTTAAGGGACTTCGTTCCAAAAATACTTTGCCTGTATGATGAGAATCTTTATTGTTACATTTTTGTGAAAATCATAAAAAATTGTTTTATTAGTGAAAATAATACTTTGCTTTATTTTTTTACCCCGTCTATTTTATAAAAAATATAATGGAATCATACATATGAATTAATTCAGTATAAAATAATTTAAGTAATAATTTTTTGTTTCTATAAAAATTAAAAAAATTAAAAGATTTTTTTAAAGCTAAAAATTACCCATGTTGTAATTATATTTTATCTACTGCTTTTAAGTTATATATTAATTATTCAAGTGCTTTTGAGCAATTAACAATATCTATAAACAATTAGCGTGAGTTATAATAACTGACTATAGTGAGTTATGGAAAGGAATGTATATTTACGAACCGATTACAAAGGTAGTGAGTTATTATAACTATCCTGGAAACTGCTATAATTGGGTATGTAAATATTATGCAGTAAATTCTTGGAAATTATAAAGCCGATAAATACGTTCCATTGGCATAGAAATTTTACCAAGATTTTATACCAACTGGAAAGTAATGTATAATAAAAAAAAATTTAAATTATTAAATTGGCGGTTTATAATACGTAAAAGTTTGTTGAAATTTACTATACTTACGGTAATCGTTATAACTCACTTGATGAGTTACAGCACGAGCCGTAGGCGAGTGCTACAAATTTCATCTACGTGAGTAATGACCTACATTACCGCTCGTTAAATAATAGAGACTTTTAGCACCTCACCTCCTAACGCTAACGCTAAATTTGGTTAGCGTATAGAATAACGGTATGTGAAAAATAGAGTTTTAACAAAGTAATTGCATTTTTATGCATTTTAGGTTACGTCATGTGTCAATTATGACATCCCGCTATTTCAGAAGATTTACTGTAAACAATCGAAAAAAGGGGAAGCTCATTTTGTAAACAGGATATTAAAAATTTAGTAACAATTTGTACATTTGTTAAAATTTATGATTTTTTTATTTAGAATAGAACCCACTCATAAAAATTTTATATGTATTTGTTGGTAATAATTATTTATACATTTTTGACTAAAAACTAAATCATGGATTTATTTTCTTAACCATGGAAATATATTAATGATTATTTATTTTAATTAAATTGAATTAATAATCAACTTTATAAGAATATTATTAAAAAAAAATAACACGTTGTGTAGATAATACTTAATTTTTATATAAAATTAATGTTTGGCTATATATTTCAAGTGAGCAAGTGTAGAAGCAAGTAAAATTTGCCGCTAATACCGGCAAACAAATTTACGTTCATTGATGTAGAGAGCTGCACGAAAAACTGTAATGAAGCGATAAATTATACAGAAATTCAAGATAAACGGGGTTGGTCATAAATTTTAAATATCAAGGACTAGGAATGGTGTACGCTGTAATGTTTCATGGGAGTACTTAGTATGTATCGCATTTTAACATGCGTGTTTTAAAACAATGAAGAGCTTTGTTACCAGCGCTATTATGTCGAGACATATTGCTTGTTTCAATTAAATTTTCTGGTTCTTAAGACTGGGTTATAATTTGTCTTTACATCTTCTTTAAATTAGCAAGCAAAATAAAATTAGCAAATTATCTAATTAAAGATTTAATTAAAGGTGCATATAAAAAAAGAAATCAGGAAAAACAAGATGACCATTTAATTTGTAATAAAAAATTTAAAACTTATTGTTCGCTTTTATTTATATTAAAGTATTCCAATTTTTGCCACTACTTTACCAGGTAATCAGAATGGTAACCCTTTTGCTCACTACTATTCATTTTCAGTATTAAAAATATAAAACTCCTAATATAGTCAAAACGATTTTATTAAAATGTAAAAAATTTCAAATTTACGTTATAAAAAAAAACTGACATGTCCACTACTGTGGCCTTTGTAAAGTTGTAAAATACAATAAAACTTTGCGTTGCTCCGCGGTCTTTTGGGAGTTAGTCCAAATAAGGGGTTGCCTCGGACGCCACATGTGAAGGCCACTTGAACCGGGCAGCGTCAGTAAATACTTAACGGGTGGTTATGGTATCGACAAAACTCTATCAGATAAAAGAGCGACCTTTACTTGACCTACTCGGTTGAGTATCTAAGTAAAGTACGTTTCAAGATATTTCTACCTACCCTAATGGGATTATAAATTAGTTTGTGAATTCCTTTTTATAAAGTAAAGAATAACTGATCAGTACTCTTTTTTCGATATAGGTATGAATAGGGAAATCGGTTTATTTTGGAAAAGAACAAAGTACCGGTAACATGGAAATAGTGGTCCCGGTTAAAGATGATGATTTTTTGATATATTATGTTTTCAGGTATTATGAATAAATTCTAAAGGTTTTAGGGAGAACAGAGTTATGTATCCCAAAAAATATACACCACATATTTTAGGTATTACAAAAATAATTGATCTAATCGATAATTTTCTTTAATTTGTTTTATGAAAGTTGTGCCAAGTATTATAATGCAGGATTATCAAAAGAATATACCGATGATAATTTTATTATACAAGGCGTCCCAAAAATAATATTAACCTAGAAATTTTAATAAAAATCTATAATATGACAATATAATGATCTACATCATCTATAATATAACGCTAATAAGTCTTTATATAAATATTATATTAATGGTAATTGACTGAAAGTATTCAAATGTTAACTAACACTTTATTTAAGAAACATAAAAAATCATGATGATTGGTAAGAAGTGTAAAACGTTTTACCAAACCATTACTACTTGAGTACATTTTTATAATTTTTTTTTAATTATTCTGATTTTATGCGACCATTTGTAAATTTTTTGTCATTTTTTTGGGATTTTGTTGCGATTTTTTGTAATTTTGCTGCGTTTTTTGTGATTTTTTGCGTACTTTTTGCGATTTATTTCAATTTCGATTTTTTTCATTTAAATTTTTTTTTATGTTGACAGTTATTTCCGGTTTTTAGTTGCCCTTCTTTAGCGATTTTTTTGTGCCTTGCGACTTCTTTTTCATTTTTTTCTTGCGTTCTTTTTCAATTTTTTTTATTTTTGTGCTTTTTTCCGTATTTTACAATTTCATTTTTCATTTTTTTTTCAATATTTTCTGATTTTTCTTTCAATTTTTTCCACTGTTTTCTATTTTTTTTATTTTTCCATATTTTTCTCTGATTTTTCGATTCTGCTAATTTTTCCTCATTGTTCTGTTTTTCTGAATTTCTTTCTTTTATATACTAATTTTTTCTTATTCTCCTGATTTTTTGCTATTATTTGCGATTTTATTGGATACTTTGTTGCGATTTTTTTTTTCGATTTTTTGGGACTTCTTGCGATTTATTTATTTCGATTTTTTTCATTTTAAATATCATTGTAATGGTGACAATTGTTTCCGGTTTTTGGTTACACTTCTTTAGCGATTTTTTTACGATTTTTTTTACGATTTTTTTTGCGATTTTTTTCGATTTCTTTCAACTTCTTTTTCGTTTTTTTCTTGCGTTTTTCGGTTTCTTTTTTTCAATTTTTTTTTATTTTTGTGGTTTTCATTTTTCAATTTTTTCGGATATTTCTTTCAATTTTTTCCACTGTTTTGTTTTCTTTATTTTTTCAGATTTTTTCTGAATTTTCGATTATGCTAATTTTTCCTCATTGTTCTGTTTTTCTATATTTCTTTCTTTTATTTTCTAATTTTTTCTTATTCCCCTGGTTTTTTTGCGATTATTTTGGAGATTTTGTTGCGATTTTTTTAGCGATTTTTTGGGACTTTTTACGATTTATTTTAATTTCGAATTTTTTCATTTTCAAATATTTTTTTTATGGGTACAATAATTGTTTCCGGTTTTTGGTTGATCTTCGTTCTTTAGCGAGTTTTTTATTTTTTCGTTTATTCCGTATTTTACAATTAGATTTTTCATTTTTTTTTTCAATGATTTGGCATTATTTTGTATTTTTATTAAGATTTCTAGTTTAATATTATTTTTGGGACGCCTTGTGTAATAAAATATTTACTAGTAATTGTTTAAAATTTTGATGACCGTGTATTATAATACATAACTTTCATAACAAAAATCAAAAGAAAATTATCAATTATAATAATTATTTTCGTAATACCTAAATTATGTGGTCTATATTTTTTGGGATGACGTAACTCTCGTCGTAGACATACAATTTCCCTAAAACCTTCAGAATTTATTCGTAATGCCTAAGAACATGATATATCAAAAAATCATTAAATTTAACCAGGACCACTTTTCCTATATTACCGGTACGTTGTCCTTTAGAAAAAAATATTAAAGTAAGAGAACCAGAAATTTAAGTTGTAGTGTCTTATTGAGTAATTAAAAAAAATTGGTAAAATTGAATATGTGTTTAATAAAGCGATTAATTGATCATTATATTATACATAGTGTTCCACGCCACATTCTCGGATATAAACTACCCCAAAAAAACAAACAAATGTGGTTAAGTATACATGATTTTATTTAATTTATTATGTTACATATTCTGAAGCACGCACACTTTCTCTTTGAAGACAAATAAAACCTTGCTTTAGAGTTACAATCACAAGTTGTGTATATTTTCATAAAAGTAATATAACCCTTATTGACAATCTTATTAGGGTAGGTAACAAGCCACCGAAATATCTTCAAACGTACTGTATTCGGTGCTAAAAATATTAAAACTCACAACCAATTAAAATCACCAAGTAAAAATAACTTTTATTTTAAAACTAGTAATACTAAATCCGATGAGGAAGAAAAAAAGGTGTGTAGCAAGGTTCCTACTTAGTGACATTGCTGTCTTATCTGGTCGGATGATACATGCATGACTATCAGCCTAGCGTGGTCGCCTGATTGAAGGTTTCAGCACAACTGAGCTTTCCTAGCTTTCCATTTTACTTTTCCTGGTACCATAATTATCCAAATTATCTTGTAATAATTAATTTCGAACTCTAACACAAAGCAAAATATCGAGAAGTGACCCTAATTGTGAAATAGAAGTAGGCTGCGTTTAAAGTTGAGATTTCAGTTGATCAGTTTAAAAGATGTAGCCCATCACCCTGTATGACTCTGCTAAAATTATGTTTCTGTTTTTTTCATGAAATAAAACAGTGAATATTAAATCTGTGATATAGATCAAAGACTTGTTGAAAAATTGGAAATCATGTATAATCATTAAATTGAAAGAAAACTTAGACAAAATATAAGTTTATTTATATTACTTCAATTCCATATTTTCTGAAAATTCGCGGCCCCTCTGAAGACTACAGGCCCCAGGGGAATCCCTCCGTTACCCTTCCACCTGTGGGCGGCACTGGTTGCCGTTTCCTTTATGAAAAAAACCGAGCATTCAGTGGCGATTTTACACTGTTAGGAGTCGGAGTCAGATAAGGAACTGAGTGATAGATTTCGCCAATTTATCTCTCGTTACGTAGATGGGGATGGCGAAGCTTTAATTTGAACCATTGATATAAATAGATAGGCTAAAAGACAAGCTCGAATGGAGAATACACCGGAGTTAATTTTATAATAATTATTTCCGTCCCGGGCGAGAATAACGAAATGATGAGATGGGTGGAAAGAGATTTTTACCAATGGTCGCTGGCAAGATGACATAATTGTACTTTCTGGCAAATCCAGAATTGTCAATGTGTGGTTTTTGTAGATTGGAGTGCTTGCGTTATTTTTTGTTCTGATTTTTTTTACTTCAATATGTTTATTACCCTTATTGAAGAGCACAAGACCACAATTTATAAACTTTTTTGGCATTCAGTGCCCTTAATTTTGAATATTTAATATATGTATGACGTCTTGAGGTAGCTTAAAAAACAAAATCCTATAATTATTTTTAAATCCATGAATTCTCTATTTATGTGAAGATGGTGCTATAATCGACGTTATTTATTCAACTTTTTACCACAAAATTCCTTATAATCATTGTATCACAATTTTTAAGACTACATTTTTAATAGTCTTTCTAAAACTATAAAAAATACGTAACTTCGACACTAGCTCCCCCTTACGTTATTTTATAGTATTAAGATGTAAAGTTAATGGTTTATGACACATCAGATAAAACTGTCGGCTGTAACCTGAATATGTCGCCTACAAAATCATCAGGGCCAATAATAAGGATTATAGAAAATTAACAACAATTAAGAAATCAGACGGCACCTTTACTGAAAATAGAGACGAAACAATACACCACCTACATGACACTTACTTCCCGGGAAACGACGAAGAGACAGACGGGCCGGAACATAGAATTGTAAGAACGCAAATGCTATCCGAGACACACCACACAACAAATGACCCATATTTTACGAAGGAAGAAATTGCTTACACAATATCATCCATGAGAAACGGCAAAGCAACCGCCGGGGATAAAATTCCCAAAGAATTATAGAGATTATCAACGATAGCAACCCAGACATAGTCCTCAATCTGCATAACAAGTGGCTGTCAAAGGGCAAATTTCCGAACATATCTAAAACAGACCGATATGTCTGCTACCTACTCTAGGCAAAATCATGGACAAGATGACAACCAAAACACTTATATACCATATTGAATCCAGGGCGGTTTCAGAGAAGGCTACTCAATCATCGACGCCAGTGTCTAAAGTGGTTGATTTAATCAAACAGAACAAAAAGAACAAATTACATACAGCCGTAGTCACATTGGACATGTCAAACGCCTTCAATACCGCCTGGACACCCACAATCAAGAAAATGCTTAGTGAAAAAGCTACACCACGAAAAGTACAAAATCTCTGTATTGACTTTCTGAAAGAAAGAAGGATCCGCAACGAGAACATCGTAACAGGTACAACAAGAGACTGCCCCCAAGGTTCAAGTCTTGGCCCAGCACTTTATCTAATCATTATGGAAGACTGGTTCAGTAAACTGGAAAATACAGGTATAACAGATGTTCAGACAGACCTTGTCCAAGCTTTTGCTGACGACCGGATCCTGGTGATAGGGGGCAAGTCTCTGAAAATCAGAATGCGAATTCTGGGCATTCATGAACAAACTTACTTACAATGTAGCTAAGACCGAAGCCATATTTATTCCGGCCTAATCATCTAGACCACCAAGATTGAAATCTAAAGGACAACTTATCGACTTTCAATAACATATAAAATACTTGGGGATCACACTAGACACGGGACTACTATGGCTTGACCACATAAAAAAAAATACGGCAAAAGACCGCCAATAACAAACTATGCGCAACAAGGGAACGAAACTGGGGTCGGAGCTCGACAAATATCAAGTTCATATACGAAAATGCAATAAAACTCATGGCGCAGAAATATGGGGAGGACGGTCGAAAGACTCAAGAATAATTAAACAACTGCAGGCAATAGAAAGGCCATTTTTACTAGCTATTTGTAAGACCTTTGAAATAGCACCCACATTGGCCTTGCATGTCATTGCAGAATCAGCGCCACTAAAAGCGGAAGCAGAAGCCAAACATACCGCGTACGGAGTAAAGATGGAGAACACCAGCATGTTCTGTATCAAAACACATGACAGAGTACACCCCGCTACATGCCTATCCATCACTATAGAGACTGAATACAAATCTGAAGTAGACATCTTTACGGACGCCAGTCAGAAAGATGATCTTTCGGCCATAGGGCTGTTCCGAGACCTTAAATATAAAAATGAAACGGAGGACATTGAGGCAAAAATAGCAACAAAAATACACATAAACAACCTGGAACTCCTGGCCATATAGAAGGTAATAGAATGGGTCGAAGAAAACGCCGAAAATAAATACAGATTCAAAAAATGCAATTGTAATGATAAATAAACCGCACCCACGCAACACCATAGCCAACTGCATACAAAAGAGAATACAAATCATAACAGAAGCCAATATAGAAACCCGCATTAAACACGTGCAACGATCAGACAACGGCATAAAAAGGGCACATAAAGGAACCCTTAACAAACAAAAGAGAAAAAACAAGATAGATGCGTGGCAAAGAATTTGGACAAACGGGAAAACTGGAAGAGGCACATACCAATACATTAAAAAGGTTGAGGAAAATAATGAATTGGAAAACTTAGAAACATAGATACAATGTGCGAATGTAGTACAGGAATAGAAAACCAATAGCACATAGAAAACCAATAGCACATTATTAACTTATGCCCCTTGCCTCACAGAAGTCTGGCAAGACAGACGCTAAACTCAAACGTAGAGTCAATTAATATGAATTTAAACAATTTAGACATTACAAGCGGTCAGGTCATAGGATGGCTAAATGAATGGGCCAATGAAATAATTATGGAAGACAAAGAGGGACTAGACCTTACCCCATAAAAAAAAACTTCTTTTGTTATAAGCTCTTATGTTACATCTATCATGTCTCAAATAAAAAAAAGGCCCCGCTAATTTTTGGAGAGTGGTAGTTGGGAAGGGTTCCCCTTGACAGTGGCTTCGCTATATAACGGATAGCTAACATGCCCAGTGCCAAAAGGTTGGAGAGCGGAACTGAATTGACCAAAAACCAATTCAGATCCAAACACTACTTCATGTAACATGAATTCAGATAAATCAGAGTGGCGCCATCCTGCGCATACTTTTTTAACTGATTACGTTAAGTCGTCACAGATTTTAATTTTTTTGAATTATAGGACGAATACAGGTTAAAAAAAAATTCAAAATACGGGTTAAATATTTATTGGACGGGTTTCTAATAGCCCATTTACCTAAAATCATGCAAACACCCCATTATAAGAAATATGTTTTTTAATATTCAATTAAAATATTATTATCAGATTGAATAATTCCTGGGTATATTTGCATTAAATTAATCTAAATATAAAAATAATTGTATTAAGTACAGATTATGAGTAAAAATTTGTTTTTAAAACTATTATGTGACATAATCGAAAGCTGTTCTGTTAACGGCATCACATAAAATTATTACAAAACTTAAGAACTACATGGTGAACTAATCTTAATCAAAAAGTTTAATGTTTCAAAATAAGTGTAAGTTTCCTTACTACAACCGCATGCACTTAAATGAACAACTTCCGTGTTCTTCCTCGAATTTCTGTTTCATCAGTAAATTTTGTTCTCGTCAACGAAAGCCGACTAACTTAATAGAACAGTGTTTGTATTAAATTTACTAGTTGAATTGTATGTTCTTAGAAAATTAGAAAACATTGAGTATTATAATCAAGTTATTTTAGATAGTTTTATGTGTATAAAAAGACTATTGTAGGAGTGAAATATAACAGTTAATAAAGCTCTAAAGTTTTTTAGAAAAGCGGTAATAATAATGAATAGTTTTAGATTTTTAAATAAAACATATAACTATAATTTAGTAGTGTGAACTATTATTCGAGTTAAGTTAAAATTTTAGTCATGATAATTAATCACACATCTGACACAAATGTAATTTATCATATTAAAGATTACCTTCTTTAAAATGCTAGTTACATATTTTAAGTATATTGAAAAACTACAGATATACATTCAATAGCTAAACTGTCAAGTTTCTATCATAGGCCAGGACCTAATTTGACAAATTGTGGATAAATCATCCAGGTAAAAGACCATTCCGCTAAGAGTTCTTTGAACGCATTTGTTAAAGGTCAATAAACAAGAGCAATATCGAATATTTGATCATTTTTTAGATTAAAAGTAATGTTTTTGGACCAAAACCGTTGCAAATATCAATGAAAGTCAGTATTTTTTTATCTGTTGTTTTTTTTTCGGTTATGTTACGAAGTGAATCAAAACATATCAAAAACAATTAAAAGGAACTAGTAGTGGTAGTAGTGGGCAGGGAACGGTCGGCGGACAGAAGAGAAACCGATCGGATATCAGCACTCCGGAAAAAGAAAAAAGAAAAAGACAGGGGTGCAAGAGGACCCGATCGGGCCCCTTCATCTGCCACGGGGTAAAAAACAAATACAAATAATTCAAACATATACACAACACTGTAAGGCATCGATAGCAGTCCCTTCAACGTTGTATAACCAACCAGAACATTGATCTGGCTTTAATTAAGGAACCGTATGTATACATGGGACGAATTAAAGGACTTAACATCTCTGGGGACTCCGACTTTATTTCTTTCAATGGAAGTAACCCCAGAGCATGCATCGTTGCTAAGAAAAGCCTGAAGGTGTTTCCACTGTGGTCCCTCACTACAAGGGACTTGGTGGTAATATCCCTCAAGCTGGAAGGAGGGAATCAACTGACAATTGGTTCTGTCTCTCTTCCTTATGATCAGCAAGGACTTCCTCCCGCGGATGAAGTGAAGGAACTTGTTGAGTACTGCAACAGAAATAGAATGGAATTCCTCGTAGGCTGTGATGCCAATACTCACCACACAGTGTAGGGGAGCACAGACATTAACGGCAGAGGGGAGGCAATTATAGAGTTTGTTGCAGAAAACAATCTAGAGATTTCAAACAGATTCAATGAATCGACCTTCGTTACTACGAAGGTCATTGACATTACACTAGACACTGTGAGGACGTGGTAGTGGTTGAGGGAGTGGCAAGTCTCACGGGAGGAGTCGCTCTCTGACCACAGGCACATAACATATATGCTGGGTGGGAAAATCACGGAGAAGAAGACATACCATAACCGCAGGACCTGCCACTGTGAAACTTTTAAAAAGGATCTCAACGAGGCACTGGTGCAATGTCCCCCGAAACTGAAAAACTCTTGTGAATTTGAGATGGTGGTGAAATTTCAGAAACACACCTTAAGTAAAGTGTCTGAAATAAACCATTACAGCTAAAGAAATGGAACCGGGATACCGAATGGTAGAATAGGGACCTTTCCAAGAAAAGACACTGCGGGCTTAGAAGATACCTGATAGGAATATCGGAAGATTCCCTGTGTAGGAAATGTGAGGAAGAGGACAAAACTCCTCTTCATGTATTATACTATTTCTGGTACCTGAACATGGAAAGGGAATGGCACTTTGGGGTACAGTATCCTGAACTAGAAGAGATAGCGAAAGCTAACATCAGGGCTGTCCTTGACTTCGTCTATAGTACTGGACTAATGTCAAAACTGGCAAGGCACACTAGGCCTAGAGCCTTAGTGCAGGTGAGACCTTCCACGGACGATTCAGGAAGAAAAAAACCAACAATGACATGAAATGAAAATCCTTCCGGGAAAATTCTTCTCTAGATAATCCTTCCGGGACAGTCATTCCCAAAACAATCCTTTCCTACGAAAATATTTCCCATCGATAATCCTTCCCCACGACAATCCTTCTCTAAACTATCTTTCCAGGACAATCCTTCGTCACGACAGTCCTTCTCCAAACTATCTTTCCCGGACAATCCTTCCCAAAAAAATCCTTTTCTAGGACAACCTACCCACAATTGTTCTTAACAAAAATTATTCCCATTATTCTTAACTATAAATTATTCTCATGCGAGGATATTAATAAGTATACAAGGGAGTATTCAAGAGATTTGTTTTGCATTACTCAGTCAGGTCCTTCTTTTAGAAATTAATTAAACATAGTGAGAAGTTTACTTCTTAATTGGAAAGCGGTATCTCTGCAATTTAATTATCTCTTTTTGGACCAACAATTATTTTATTTAGTAGAAATGAAAGTCGTGTATAACCATGTATTAAAGAACAGTTTTAAAGGGCAATTAGTTTCGGCTTATAAGTCATCTGCAGGTCTAGAAAAATGGAGGAAAGTTCGACTAAAAATATTTTATATAAACAATGTGTACAAATACCATATAATTTAATATTAAATTTTAATTAATAATACATAACGGTTAAAATTTTACATATTGATAAAACGTATAGGTGGAGAATGAAAAATATTGTAAAAAATTATTGAAAATTATAATTTTGTCTAAATATAAGTAGCAGTAGGAAACTAATCGATTTTATCCTTGTTTAGGAGATCCAAAGTTGAAAAAATAGGATGAGGGCATTAAAACCGTGCAAAGCACGTGTTCGCAAGGCACAAGCGGTGCTCACACCGTCCATGCCATTACGACAAAAACATAGCCCATACATGAGCCACAAAACTAAAAAGAGGATAAAAGGGTGAATTACCAAATTTTGGTAAATCCAAGGGTAGAATCGGTGCAACATAAGCGCTCAATACATATGACCCGATACATCACACTCCTCCATCCCGTTTCATTGGTCACTTGTCACCTGTTACGACACCATCTTATTCATGGTATCACCGAGTCTTGTAATCTCATGTTTTACCCATTCTACCCTTTAAATAGAAGTTTTATGTCTACTAAATAATTTGAACTCATTTGAGATATGGACAACCTCCAGCAGTTTACCATCCACCAACAAGAGAGCTATTTGACAGAGTAATTGAAGGAGCTATTCGAATATAGACCTGATAAATCTAATTTTGGACATAACATTAAATTTAATAATTATAATTTCTCTTCTACTAGCAATAGCAAAATATTACAGAGTGTCCCAGTCAAGTTTAGGAAGATGGAGGACCTGAAAATACTTCGCGCGATGAACTTAAACTCTGTTAATTGTCACTCAGATTCACCAAACCAACCTTTTATTTAAAACGTTATGGGGATCTCAACGTTTCAATTAAGAACATCCTTCGCTTTCATCTACATTTAATAGTTCAAACGTTAGTTAAGTACTGATTGAAATCTTAGTTGATCTTTTACATTGTTTATTAACTTAATTATTTGTTCTTTTAATCATTTCATTCTCTGTTCCAGGAGACATGTAATTTACCCTAGCAACAATTACACATTGACCATGTGAACCCGGTTTTAGAATGTTGTTCTCGAGCTCACAGCTGTTTCGTAAGAGGCGAATAAATGTGTCTTTCCTTAGTTTTGTTATACCTAACATACGATCTACTTTTTTTTACCCTTCTTTTCAATTAGACTTGAATTTGTCCATGTCTAGCCATCTTAAACACCATCTAGCTTTAGTCTTGACTAACCTCATGAATAAGCCCTTCACTCTAACCCTCAAAAAAACTTGTCATTTAATAGCTCCCCAACTAACTGGTGTTTTGGGTCTAGTGCAGTATGTATGGATCATACCACTGGATTCTAAAACCTAGCATTGACATCCTTTGCCTACAAATTGTCATGAGGGTTCTCTAAGCTCATACATAACGATGTTCGTTAACAATAATTATGGAATTATTAAAATGTTAAAACATTTTTAGGACTGCATTATAATAACTTCACTTGTAACAACCGATGTCTTTTTAATTTGAGTTTTTTATGGGAGGTGTCTTCGTCTAGATATTAGTTCAACCTATTTATATTTTTAAGCTTTTACCTGTAACTGAACATTTTAGGAAGGCTCTGATGACGGTCGTTGATCAAAAGCGCGCAGCCAAATTTGATCAAAAAAGCAATTTTCCATAACTGTCTTTATTATTCTTAGATATTGATGAACTCTTCTTTCCACGTTTATTCGTTTAATGTGTACTTCTAATCCACTCTTTTTATTATTCAAATAAGCATATGTAAGAAATATATGTCACGGGAAAGATTTGTAATAAGGATTCGTAGTTGCAAAGGATTTTATCCGTAAGAGAATTTTCCAGGAAGGATTAACCGGAGAATGATTGTTATGGATTCCTAAAAACTACTATTTTTCCAAAAATACGTTTTTTTTTAATTTTTTTCAGTTTTAGTGGGAAACTCATTTTGTTTAAACTAATGGAGTAATTACATTAAAAAAAAATTCAACTCGAACAAATTTGATTAAAAAGGAGTGTGGAACTACGTATATTGTCATTAAGGCACTTCTTCATTCAGATGGAGCCATATGAAATTTTAACAAATTAAAAATATGCTGGTAATCGACTTTTTCATTGATTAATAATCGAACTTTCTAGATCTTTTGTTTCAAGAGATTAAAATTTTCCATTTTCTTGCACCATTTAAACCCCGATACGTCAAAATTAATTAATACGTCAAAATTAATTAATACACCCTCTTGTAAAAAAAATTGTTAGATTAAAGAAAAGAGCATGTTTAACATATTCCTGTAATTATTTTTATCAACCAAAAAAAATATATCAGGTGTTTTCCATTAAAAATTTAATTTTTAATCAATTTTCACGGAAATATAAAGAACGTAACATTTTATTTAAAAGCCTAAATCGAGTACCAAATCAGATTTTAAAATAATCTGTTTATTTATTTTGAAATTACAAACCCTCCCGGTAGTTCACTTTTTGAATTTATATGTATATAATAATCAAAATAAAGTAATTTAGGTCATGGAGATGTATATTCATATAGAATTTAACATTTTCCGTTATATTTTCTATTATTTGTAGCATGAAGCATAATTTAAGTTATGTATCTAGTGTACCATTTACAGGAATGCGAATATGAATATGCATCAAATATCACAAAAGTTCATTCTAAAATCGGCATAAGCATTGTATATTCTACGAACTAATAACAAAAGCGCAAACGAGAATATATTTCCAACTAATTGTCAACATTTGTTTTCACAGAATACTCGGTTCTTCCAATAACCTACAATTTACTTTACTATCTACAATTTGAAGCCGAGACGTTCGGTGTAATTTCATTGTCTTTAATTTGTTTCTATGTGTACAAGTGATTTTCGTCTTAGAGTTACAACTGTTATAAAATAAAAATAATACCATTATGTTGTACAGCGTTATACTTTTATAACTTGTATTAGACAATTTAAATAATTAAACAGCAGTGTATTGAATGCTTAAACTTAAACTTGAAATTGTATTGAATAAAGGGCGTGTCTACATCTGCAGACATGTATCGAGGGACGCGTCTGTATTTAGAGACAATATTTACATTCCATAAGCAGACGCCTAATCCATTATACCTTGTGTGTATCTTCTAAGTGCCCCAGTAAATACAAAAAAAATACTGAAAAGTGACCATATACATAAATTCGTTGCGAATTTTTCGTAGTGCGTCTGCGCAATAAATTTGGCTGTTTAATAATCACACATCTGCAATTGAAATCGGCGTGACAACATGATTTGTGTTGATAGTAAGGTTAAGTGTGTTAAGAATCACTTGTTGTAAATCGGGACAAGAAACCCCTTTACTAAAAGCTGTACGATGAGGTAGACTCGGATGAATACCGACCAGAAAGTAATTTTCACAGTGAATCGGAAGCAGAACCAGATTTTCAACCATCTGCAACTGAACTTAGTGAATCTAATCACTCGGAAAAGGATTATTCGCCTTTGGTTAGAGACATACCCGAGGATGAACCCGAGGACCTACTCGAGGATAAACCGTTCATAAATAATGTTGCTATAAATTTTAGTGATGAAGAAAACGGTAATATGAATTACTTTTACCATAAAGTCAATATTTTTCGAAATATACAGCGTCTAAGTTTCAACAACAAAAATTCGTAAAAATTAGTTTAATCAGTAACAATAACACAAATTTAGATAACTAAATAAATAACGGATTCAATAATTAAATTGGGATACTGTCACTTCTTGACAAGCAAGCGATGATTTGAATTTCTGCCACACTTTTTCAAGAATATGAGAACGAATTTGTGTTACGTTTTTTTGTGCCACCCTGTATTTTCATTATTAATCTACTCAATATATTTTAATTTCAGACTCGCTTGAGACCCCCTTCTTATTTCCTCGCGTCATGTCCCTCTCTTCTCTTGGTATTCCTATAAAATGTCCATCCCATGTTAATAATTCTCTTTATTTGCCTCTTCAGACAAAATAATTGACTTTTATATCGTTTGTGTCGCTTACTGAAGATTTGTCTTTTCTCCCCCTAGTTTTATAGGGAAAGTTTTTATTATATTATATTATATTTTAACTTTTTTATTTACTGTTATTTTTAATTGTTTTTTATGACGGTATATATTATACTGGAATACCTTGTTGTTCATGATGACACTCTCTCTCTCTTTCTTATATTTGGGTTGGGTTCCTTTTATAAAAAAATAATAAACATTAGAAAAAAAATTTGTTTTAAATTATAATTTTGGGCGCCTAATTAAAATTCTTTCTTCGGTTCTTCGCTCATTTACTTCTTTAACATTTATCCTATCTTCCATCTTCAAAATGTATCCCATATTGCTTCCTTTATATAAAAAAATCGCCCTTTTAAACTTTCGAATATATTTTTTTTATTGAAAAACTTTATAAATTAAGCATTAGTCCTTTTTTTATTATAATTTCTCTACTTTTACAACCTTCTATTAATATTAACACATTTTTTAAAAATTTTATTATTTTAGCTCGTTCACAATACTTTCCCTTCTAGGAGGTGGGTCGGGAAAGTAAAATGACGGATGTAATATGTCAAGGAATTGGACATGCAATATGTCGTTTGAAAGCCCTTGAAAAACTCTATTCAGAATAATCAAAATTATTTCTCCAACTGTGATCTGTCAAACATTAAAAAATGTCAAAAGTTGAAACTTTAACATTAAATATCTGAAAAAGTATTCGTGGATACTCGTCGGGAAAGTTTTGTTGCGACACAACCGATTTTTTTGATAGTGATACTGTCGTTTGATAGATCTCGTACAAAAACTAATCGATTCTTCCGACAGATAGCCCAAACCCATATTCCAAATTTCAGCTCAATCGGATTAATACTTCTTCAGATATTTAATGCTGAAGTTTCAAATTTTGACATTTTTTTATTTTTGACAGGTGACAGTTGGAGAAATAATTTTAACTGTTTTGAATATAGTTTTTCTAGGGCTTTCAAATGACATATAGCATGTCCAATTCCGTGACATATTGCATCTGTCATTTTTTGATAGTGGTACTTCCGTTTAACAGATGTCGTACAAAAACTAATGCGTTCTTCCGACGGTAACCCAAAGCCCTATACTAAATTTCAGCTCAACCGGATTAAACGTGTGGCCTCTATCGTGGAAGAATACACACACACACAGACCGACAGACAGACTTCCATCTGGAAATGGTCTTAATCGTCTCAGGGGACCCGAAAATGGATATTTCTGTTTTTATCACGAATTTTTTTTTGGCTCGTTCACAATACTTTCCCTTCTAGGAGGTGGGTCGGGAAAGTAAATTCATGTGGAATATTTGTTTTAGTATTATGTGGGTATACTCCAATTAATTCTGTCAATACTTGTTTCCAAAACAATTATAAATATTTTAGATCAGAAATTTTATCGAGTGGCCAGCTAGGTCACTAGACCTTACTTCACTGTTGTTTTTGCAGGAGTACCTAAAAGTAAGTGTATACTTTGATAGTATCATTGTAGAATAAAAAGAAAAAAGTTATGATGAAATTGGAGCCATACTGTTAGAATTAGTAAGAGTAAGCAAATCCTTGCTAATTGTAAAGAACTTGGGATATCCTAATTTAACACCATATATAATCCGTTTTTTATTTAAATAATTAGATTTAGTGGCGCGTATATAAACTATATCTGAAAATATTTTATTCCTATCTGGTGATTTAAAACCTTTCAATTACGCTTTTGATTTTGTCGGGTGTGAATATCTTCTCAGCCATTTCTACCGTATTTGGTAAGGCTTCCTTTTTATTGTTAGTGTTCATCCTATAAACCAGATCTAGTAGTGCAATCAGACTTAATATTTTGCCCTCTATCTTTTTTAAAAAACCGATGCTACTAAGGCAATTTTGCACCAGCATTTCCATATTCCGTACAAAGTTATCACAGAATATACAGCAGAGCCAGATATTGCAGGTATGCTTCAAAACAAGATTCAGGGCGAGGAATATATTCCAGATCCTCAAACCTAAACATAAAATGGGTTAAAGGAAAAAGTGCCACTGGCATCCTAATAGCAGCAAAAGAAATCTGCAGAAATAATATCACTGGTAGAAATATGCTCATCTCTACAGATAGCAGGCAAACATAACTCACCCTGGACATACCACGAATTTGTTAACGATTAGTACTAGAATGTCTCAAGCATTGGTCGAAACATCCATCAACAATGTGGTCACCCGAAAATGGATCACATCAAAAGGTAACCGTCTCCGTTGACTCAATGGCCAAGAAAGCAGCCAAATAAAAACTATTCGGAAATGGTTCATTTATTGGACAAATGACATCGGTCGTGACCAATCTAATTAAGGATCACTCCTTTGTAAGCTTCAACGAAAGGTGGGATAAAACAAGAAGCTGCAGAGTTGCTATGGATGGTCATTGTCCAGTACGAAAACACCTCAACAACATGTCAGACAACACACTCTGCAGCGGGTGTGAACAAGAAGACGAGACAATCGACCACTTCCTCTATGACTACCCGACACTCTAGTCAATTAGGAAAACTGTGTTCGGCGAGTATCGGCTAGCACCGGCCGACATAAGAGAGGCACCTGTTAGCGACGTTGTCAACTACAAAAAAACTGTAGGCTGGCTGACGAGTTACGTTCCCACTTACTATGGAGGATGTACAATGGGCCTAATGAGGTCTAAGTGCTGTGGGACAGCCCACTTCTGGAGCAATCCACCCACCCCACCTTACAGATACAAAAGAGATAACTCTATCCCTTCAGATAAGAGAGGTATATAACCCACCCTCCTCACGTTATAAATACAGATACAGTATAACAAACATCATGCTGACCAGTGTAATTGTTCATAAAATTCAAGCATTTTTTACATCTCAATTTTTAATTATTTACAATAATTAACAACAATACGATAATAAGATGTACAATACCTTTATAAATGTCCGCAAAATTCTAATCAAAATATTTATTTATTATTTTATATACTACTGCAACCATGATTTGATCCGTTATTAGCTACTTCTTGAAATTACTAATAAAGAAATAAATAAATAAATAAAATTATAAAAGAAGAATTTTTTGATTATATCTAGTTTTAACAAAGTCATAAATATATAGTTTTACTTGATTATTGCTCTCAATAACTTTACGTCGCGCCTCGTTGGCATCATCACATTACAGCCAAACATAAGAAAAGTTTCATCAAAACTTTTACCCGTATCTTGATAATACTCTTTTATATCGCAAGTTACTAACATGTGTACTGTGCTTTTTGGTTGAAGCACCAATAAAAACATTTTCAATTAAGGGACTTTTCTGGTTAATAAATTTTTATTGACGGTTTTAACATCTTACTTTTTTCCAGGGTTTTAAGAATCAGCCGTTAACTTATCAAAAGTCTATAAAACTTTTAAAGCATAAAATAAAGGTAAGTATCTTAATTTTAAGGCTCATTTTGGCTATTGTAAAAAAAGTTAATAAAACGGCTTTTATGATTTAGAGAGAAACATAAATTTTAACAAAATTAAACTAAACGAAGAACTACGATAAAATTGAGAAAGTAAGCATCCACGGCTATAGTCAAAATAAAAATTTCGTTTTTCGAAATTGGCCCTCTTTAATTTATTTCTCCACTTGGATGCTTAATAAACTGATACATTTAAATACTGTTCCATTTCTTTAGTCAATTAACTAGTGCTCGACAAGTACGTGTTAACTGTCAGTTAAGAGTAAATATCTCCGTTAATGGTTGTATAATAAACATAAACTGAATAAAATAAAAAACTATGTTCAACGTTTTTTTATATAGAAATACCTATAACAAACTTCATAGAGACTTTAAAAATGTAAATTTAAGCGTCAATTACTAAATAATTATTTATAGATTCTCGATCTCCATTTTTAAAATTCAGCTAATTTTTATCTGTATTTTGAAGTGCACCATTTACAACAATATCATCAAAATTTATTGCGCACTTAGTCTTTAGCTCTTAGTTAATTTCCCAGGAGTAAAATATGGGAAAAGCCGAAAGTAAAAATCAGATCATCTCAAAGGAAATGAAATTCCATAATTCGTATGCTTTGATTTAGGTGGTTAATATTCTAGTAAGTTGGAACTCGATTAACATTAAGAGAGGCACTCCAACGCGTGCAAAGGGCATAAATGCGTGGAACGAGGATCAAAAGCATAAGGGCGTTTTCCATATAAATAGGTTGATAAGAAAAATACACGTTTATATATTGATTTTTCCGTAGAATTACAGTTTATATAAATAATGTAGTTATTAATTACCGGGTGTTCCAGATATTTTTAAAAGCCAATTGACTATATAAAATCATATTATGAAAATATTTTAGTTTAAATTTAAAAATTATCGAAAAAAAGTATGTAGCAACAAGATTTAACTATCATATAATAATCCAGTTTCTAAATATAACTTTAACCAATAACTGAACCGCTTCTATAGTTTGTGCACCCTTGAAATTCCACTTCGCTTTTGATTTTAAGTTGACCGCATTTATTTTATTAACAGAAGTATTGACTATCTAAATCTAACTTGTGTATAAAAAAAATAAATAAAAACAAATATTTATTTGAATAAAAGAAGTATTGACCATCTAATTCTAGCCTGTGCATTGAAAAATAAATAAAAATAAGAGTATTTCCTTGGGATTCGAACCAGAAACTTATACATGTAAAGCATACACCTTACCACTAGATCACACCCCGTATCACAATGATAGTTAATTATACTTTCTAGTTAACGTACAATAACAAGGTTTTCATGGGACTAGCGTTAGAATCAAAAGCAAAGTGGAATTTCAGGCGCTGGACTCTTCTGACTGGACATCCCTTTTATCGAAGATTTAAAATTTTTACATATTTATTTAAACAGTAAATAAATGTAAATACAGCCATTATAACATCTCTATAGTAAAAAATGAAACTTTTGAGCTTATGGACAATTTGCGTTGATCAATAAAAGCAGTTTTTCCAACCTTATTAATATATTACGAAACATTTTGTAATAATCCAATATCACCGAACGCTACAAATTTCGATAACAGAACCAAGATAACAGCAAGCATGTTACTCCTTATGTGGTTAGCTTAAAACGCACATAGTTAAGTTAGAGAAACCCTCGAAATATATGACCAGTATAAACCAGTTAAGCGTAAGCTCATTGCCAAGACGAACTTTTAATTCATCAAGTTTAAAATTTTAAACATTATAACATTTTTGTCCTAATCGGTACAAACTTTTCGAACTAAAATTTTTTGTTTACTTATTTTAAATTTTACATAAATCAGAAAAATTTAGAACTTTAATTCCCATTAGGGGAAGGTAGGGTCCATTGACACACGGGGAACATTTATACAGTAAGTAAACATACAGTAAGTAAACATCTGTAAAATACCCTCTATAGATGGCAACAATTAGTCTTATAAGCGCCGATGAAGTGGCTTTCATTTCTACACACACACATGAAACTGAACCCATGCCATTCAGTTTCATACTTTTATTTCACTAAGTTAAAAGCCGGAAAGCATATTATACCATCCTCTTCCTGTTACTTCTAACAGTTCCTCAGTCCGTCTTTAGCTACTTACTTATCCTACCTGATGGGTTAGTTAATTGGATAAGTAGTCTTCCGTTGCAGCAGAGAGCTGTGTTAAGCACTATGTCCTCTCGTCATCGTAGGTTTGTGTGTGTGTGCTTTTTTCCTTTTCTTTGTGCTACTCCAAATTAGCTCTTACTATGAATCAATTCGGCTAATACAGAAGGCAGCAGTATGTCTGTTGTCTGTTGCAGTGATATTTGTCATATAATAGTCATCGTTTGAACCATGCTATTGCCTGCTATGCTGTCATATTTTGGTCTCCTGATAGCTTTAAGGGGTCGTGGATTCCTGCTGGGATTTTTTTTTCTGGGTATGTGTATGAGAGATGGATGTCTTGGTAGAGGATATTTTCAAGTTTACCTTCCTTTTCTTGTAGCCATGTCTTCTTTTGTGCTGTCCTCTGGTATCACTACATCTTTCACTTGTCACTTTCACTTCACTTCACTTTGTTTCACTTTTTCCACTTGCAAGCTTTAAATCGAGTTTATGCGTCTTTATCTTAGAACTGTTTCCTAGGTCTTGCGTGTCTTCTATAAGTTCCCTTATCTCATTTTAGGATGTCTCGTTAAGATATCATATACATCCATTGCACCGATTTTTATCTTCTCGAGTATTGGTGTTTGTTCTAATTCTCTATATAATTGTCTATTTGACACGTAGTAAGCCGCATTTATTGCTTGCCTATGTAAATATTTTGTATTGCTTGCATCCTTCTAATTTTGGTCTTGCAGATGTGTACCCAGGCCGGTGACGCATATGTCATTATTGGCATGTTAGTCTACAAGCGTTGGCTAGTGAACACGTGTTTTCTACACTGAAAAGTTTTTTGCATCCTGTGGGTTTCGACTCAATTTTCGTATAATTTTTGGTGTTGTTGCAGATTAAAATAAACTCATTGGTAAGTGACAGTTTTGTTACATTCATTTCTAACAATATTGAACGAAAAAATAATGAAGGGTATTTCTTTTTGTCATGGGGGGGGGGGGGGGTAGATTGATACACTTCGCAACTATATTAATGTACCCCTGAAGTGTATTCACCTAAATAAATATAATATTAAGCCAGGAACTTTACAGCATCGGCTGGAGAAGTTGAAAAGAGTGCAACAAAATATTTCTCGTCAGTTTTTTTTTCAAATACTGTTCGCGACAAGTATTTTCAATAAATAAAGAAAAAATGATAAATGATTATATAACCAAATGCAATAAAATGCATTATGATCTAATGATTCTTCCAATTAGAAGTCCTGCCTGTGTATATGCGACTGCAATTGCAAGTATCCTAGTAGATGGGATAAAAATAAGATGTCTATATATTTTATAAGTTACAACTAGACAAAATCAATGAAATTAGCTACATTTTTTAATATAAAGTACTGTTTAGTTCTAAATTTACTTTAACGTTAAAAATATATATTCGACTTCAACTAAAATAAAAGCTGCAACAAATTGAGATGTACGGCATACTTTTAAGAAATCGATCTCTCGTAACTTTTACAATACTCACGTCAAAGATAATTCTTTTAAAGGAATTTAATTTTACCTCTTCATGTACCTACTTTTACGTTTCACAGATGTTCTCTTTTAAAACTTTCTCGTTTGTCTTTTGAGAGACTTTTTTTATCTTAGGGTTCGTTTTAGCACTTACTAACGCGACATTTTTGCTTTGAACAGGTAAGTGAATTTAAATTGAAAAAGTAGGCACAGATAAGCTAATTTTAACGTGTTTTTAGAGTTGCTACCGATCATTTTATTAAATCGTATTAAAGTTATTTTAAATTAAAAACCTTATTTGACAAATAATATTTGAAGGAAAACCTTATTGATCGACACACATTTGGACATTTGATAAATCTGGCATGGAGTTATTAATGACAAACCAAATCTGAAAATATTTTTCAGCGAATTATGATTCGTGCCTGCGTTCATTTCAAGCGGATCTAGAATGTAATTAAAAAATAAGCTGTCGGTGCGTTGAAGCTGCGACAACACTTTCATGAGAAAAATAGTGGAATTGATACTCGAAAAAATTTCATAATATACAAAAGCAAATAAATCGAAACTTTATTACCAAAAACGTTTTTAAATGTTTCGCACTATGTACCAAGATAATAGAAAATAAATCTAGGTTAGGTTAGTTTGGACTCTAAAAATTTGAAAATAATTGTTCAATAATTTTTTAATTGCGTAAAAAAATAAATCATATTTTATATTTTAATAATTCCAAATCTTTTGCTTTTATTTAATCTAAAAAAATGCTGTCTAAAGGAAATCAAGAAAGTACTTAAGAAAAAGAAAATAAACAGTGTTACCCGAGACTTAGCATCTGTTTTGGATAAAACAAAACTAGGCAATATTAATGCTACATTTTTGATTAATACTACAGAGTTTACATTATTAGGTAAATAAAACACATATATGCACATTTTACACATAGAGACCATTAAAAAAATACTTTCATATAGATTCTAATATGCCTCTTTTTATCCTATGAAACGGAATTTTTTTTTAAATATTACTAGCTAAAGCTGCTTCTGCGAGGCTAGGTTGAGTGGGGATGTCCACAGGGATGGGTGCTATCACATCTACTGTGGAAGGTGGTCTTGGACGCTCTCATCAGCCGCCTCAACAATGATCATCACTACACAATAGCATGACTTAGTCATCCAGTTTAGAGGAAAATTCGAGAATACACTCTGCGAAATAATGCAAGTAGCTCTCTGAATTATAGTGCAGTAGTGCGAGGACCACTCACTATCAATCCTAAGAACACAGAAATAGTTCTTTTCACGAAAAAAAGGCAGGTACTGGAACTAAAACCTCCAGAACTTCTTAAAACAAAACTAAACTTCGCAACATTGGTGAAGTACCTATTTCTCACGGAACTCACATCTAGAAAACAGAGTCAAAAAGCATACATTGCGTATGAACAATGTCGTCGAACTGTGGGACGCACCTGGGTTTTTTTCCCAGAGTCGTCTCATGGACAAGACCTATGTTAACATACGATGTGGTCGTCTGGGGACCAAAAACCCAACAAAAGACATCTGCCTGCAAACTAGAACAAATTCAAAGAACAGTATATCTCAACATAACTGGAGCCATGAAAAGAACACCAATGAAAGCTATGGAAGTCATCCTCAGTCTCACCCCCCTTGATATTTATATCAGGGATGTTGCGTTTACAACTATGATAAGACTCCGCTCGATTGGAATAGAACCTGATGTAGGATCCGAAGAGGTCAGAAAAGACTCCGCTCGATGGGAATAGAACCTGATGTAGGATCTGGAGAGGTGAGTCGTCGCTTCTGGCGGGAGGCACTTAACACGCTTCCACTGCTACAAGCGAACATGGACCCTATATGCTTTCAGCAGGCCCTACACAGTTATCACAAGAGTGCAGGATATACTCCATATCCTTAAACCTAAGCATAAAATGAGGTATGGGAAAAGTACCAGCGTAGCTCAAATGGAGCTAATTAGTATCCTAATAGCAGCAAAAGAAATCAGGAGAAATAAAATCACTGAAAGTCATATGCTCATCTATACAGATAGCAGACAAACACTACTCACCATGGACAGGCCACGAATTTGCTAAGGGTTAGTACTAGAATGTCACCAAGCATTGGTCGAAGCATTAATCAATAATGTGGTCACCTTAAAATAAATCAAATGCCGTGTTACATCAAAAGGTAACCATCTCGATGACTCATTGGCCAAGAAGGCAACCAACGAGAAACTATTTGGATCGATCTCATTTGTCCAATGAGGCTCCTTCATTAGACAAACACCATCGGTCGTGACGAAGCTAATTAAGAATCACTACCTTGTACAATTCAAGGAAATATGGGATGAAACAAGAAGCTGCAGCGTTTCTATGCACCTCGTAAGTTACCCTGACAACACAACAGTCAACAAATACTTATCCATGACTATGCTGAATCTGTGCCTTTTAACAGGTATTCTGACTGGTCACTGTAAAGTACGAAAGAAGCTCGACAACATGGGGCTGTCAGACACCGCACTCTGCAGGGGGTGTGAACAAGTAGACTAGACAATCGAGCACGTGCTCTATGACTCTCGTCAATTAGGAAAACTGTGTTCGGGGAGTATTGTCTAACACCGGCCAACATAAGAGAGACAACTATTGGCGACGTTGTCAACTACATAAAAACTGTAGGTTGGCTGCTGAGCTAGATAAGTCGTTATTTACTATGGAGGTTTAAGTGCCCCTGGACAGCCCACTTGTGAAGCAACTTATCCTCCACACCTTACACATACAGAGATACAGATATTGGCTAAGGTGATAAATGTAGACCAATTATTATGATGGTACTATAAGGCTTCTGGATATTCCAAAACAAATTAGTCTGATGAAGAGACGGCATCTGCTGTATTTGAAACTGTTATTGAATGGGAACTGCCAAATCACATAAAACATATTAAAGCCATATACTGGAAAATATAGTTTTGTCTTCCGGGAATAGTATCATCTTGTCGAGTGGGACAATACCACGGGTGTGATGTACACTATTTTTCCTACGACCACGCGATAATAAACATTTTGAGGTTTTTTGGCAGGTTATATATTTGTTTATTTTTAGTTTATATAAACAATCACTTTTGTATGAAAATAAACATAAATATTGCTAAGTAATGTTAAAAAATGTTAAAAATTAACAACAGCTAGGAACTAAAGGTGGATTCATGCCAGCATAAATTAAAACTGAAATTATGATTATAAAACCATATGATGTAATGGTGGTGTTCATGCACAAAACAAAGCAATTAAAATTTAAATTCAACTAAGAAATTATTTTTTTCGATAATTTACAACAACGCATGCGTCAAACTGTCAAATATCAGTTTGCCGTTAAAAAAAATCAAAAGATTCAACAGGTGCAGAGCTGATTTCTTTTTATAGGTTAGTGGTTACGTTTTGTTTTATATATTTTACTCTTTTTTATAATATTTATATATTTCCGGTTTTAGAGATAGTGGTAAGTATAATATTTTGGTATTCATTAGGATTTACAGTGTGTTTGAAAAAGTTGGCAACAAATGGGAAACTCTTTTGGATACACAAGAGACTCGCTTCACTAATGCACTTAGCAGTCTGAGCACTAAACCACGCATTTTCCTCATGGTAGTAGTTTTCATATTTCTTTCATAAACAAAACAAATAGACAATCAGATAATGACAGTTTGACATATGATCGAACGTAATGCGCATGTCTCTAGTTTCTTAGTTTCGTTTAATTGTTGCTGCATGAACACCAGCATAAGTTTAAGTCTTAAATTCATTTTAGTCTAGTTGATGTTGCATAAATCCACCTTAAAACTGAGAAAAAAATGGAATTATTTTGAATTGCTATAAAAATAAAAGTAAACTGATTATGGCTGAAATTTGTAAAATTTACTGATGGATGAAAAAGATAATTTTTTAATAAAATAATGCAAAAAATATCGATGTGGTAGATCTAAATAAGCATTATGAATTTGACAGATAGGTTATTATAAATCTGACATTTTTTACAGTATTCTCCGCACACGCAGAAAAAATATTTTTTTACCTTATTTAAACCTTATAATTTGTTTTCTTCTTTCAGTTTTTAACATAAAAAAATTAATATCCGATTTGAAACATTGCATAGAATCCATAATTATTTGAATTTTGATATTTTTCTGTACCACCTTGACTAGTTATATTTCAAGCCAGTTTTATTAGCAGTTAATGGAATTTTCAAGTGGCACCCTTTAAAATTGCTCTGAAAAATTTTAAAATTTCAGTTTTGAAAGTAAACTTGCTACTTTGCATAAAAATGTAGTAACTACACAGCAACTACGTGACAAATTAACGTTTGCACGGATGGTAACATAATTTAAAGTTTATGTTAGTAACTGATCTGCTAACTTTATAGAGAAGTTAAAAGTCGGACAGGAAATTATAAGATTAAAATGCGAAATTTGAAGTTTCTAATTATATAAATTTTTGTTTAAATCAATAATAACGTTCAAAATTGTATTGAGATTTCGAATGAGAGCTTCATTTTATTTAAATATTATTATAAAATCCTGATGATAACTTACAATGACTTAATTTTCTTTAATTACATTGGTTAATCGTTCTAAATAACAATACTGTGCTGTACTTAAATTGGTTTCAATATTAAGAGATAATTAATTTTTGTCATATTAAATATCACTCTGTAGATTACTAAAAAGACATGTTTCTTTGTGTGAATATGACAATGAACGAAAATCTTAAAATATTAGAGACGTAAGATATTTTAGCAAAATTGATCAGTTTTTTCATCAGTTTTCTCGTATAAACAATGAGATATCGCTAAATTTAAATGGTCGTGCGTTTGTCCTAATATGATTTAAAATCAAAAATATATTAAAAAATCCAGAATCTATTCTTTGATTTTCTTCTAACATATAGCGAGATTCGTGTTAAACTTTTATAATTATTTTATTAATAAATACTTTTGTTGTTACTTATTTTATAAATATTTAACTCTCGCCAAAAATTTTAGATAAATTAATTAGAAAAAGTTTAGTTTTATTAAATTATAATATTAATTAATTTCAATAACAAACGATTAGTGATAAAGGTCCCAATTAATGACGACTGATTCCATAATTAACTTCAGGATCAAAGGTAGCCAAATTTCACAACTTCATGTCCCGCGGGCATGAACACAAAAGACAGTTTATTTTAACGTATTAATAATGTTTATTAATAAAATTACAAATTATGAAATAAAATTTTTATGAAAAAAATAATAACTTATTGTATTATTGAAATTAAATTAAATTTTCAGATTTTTTAAAATATTTATATTGTAGCTTCAATAACCAATACACTGTAAATATTCACTTTAGAAATTTTACCAGGATACATAAATCAATAGGACAAAATCTGTCCTTCTCACAACATATGTAATACATAAAACCTTCTGAAACGAAATTAAATTTACTCGTTCACAAAAATATAACAATATAAAACAACGTATTCAGTTTAATCAAATTATGTTATTAGATAAGAAATTCTAAGACAGGACATGGCTTTAGATGATATTAGAAATAATCACTATTTCATATTAATTATTTATCTATACACTTTATAACAACTTTAATATCATATTTATTATATAACCGAATCTCATGTAAACTAGGCACGCAGATGGTTCTACGTCCCTCTCAACAGTGGGGCCGTCCACCGAACCACTGCCTGGACGAGTCTATTATCTTTGGTAGGGAAGGTAGGGTAAAAGGTACTACTCAAGGCCGGTCGTAATATAAACATTATGCCAACACGGCCATCCTGAAATTTTGACGCTCTCCGCCAAATCTTCTTACCTTTTACGCTTATTTCTCAAAATTCTCGGTTTCATCCTGACTTACTAACATTCTTACCACCTAAGCAGGAAATATCTTGATCAAACTAAAAGGAAAATAATTTGATTATTAATACATCAAAATATGGGGTGCACAGCTCAAGGGTAATCATCGTCGAAGCGTAACTGGCCAGAAGGTCCAAGCATCTCAAAGCCAGAAAACCCAAGCTATACGGTAGAAGATAGTCCAAGCGACACCAACCAGAAGGTCCAAGCATCACAAAGCCAGAAAACCCAAGCTAAACTTACTATAAGCCAGAAGACAGTCCAAACGTGACTATCCAGAAGGTCCAAGCATCGCAAAGCTAAAAAACCCAAGCTATATTTAAAAAAAAAAATAATAAAACATAATTTGTGTTACCTTGTTATTATCATCTGTAAAATAACTTTCTAGAATATCTTTGTAATCATCAGGTGTTTGATCCTTACACCAAAGTCGCATTTGAACTAGAAACATCAACTGTTGTTGTACTAATGGATTCTGCTATGTCATTTACTTTACCGAAGTTCATACCTGTTCCTGAGCGATACTTTTGTTACCTTATATGGAACCATCCATCCATATTCCACTTTTTGTACTTTTAAAGCTTCTCTTGAAGGTAACACATAACTATAAAAAAATTTCTTGTTACATATTTCTTCTTGGCATCAGATTCTTCTTGGGCAGTTGAGTTTTCGACGAGACATTTGTAAAGGAAGTTTGTTTTCGGAAGCAATAGTACTTAGACGATTTATTTCAGGCAGTCAATTGTCATTTTGTGGTTTTGTGTACAGTTGAATTTATTACTAGCTGAATACAGGATACCATAGAACTTCATTCAGACGTAACATCAGCTTAAACTATTTACAAATTTGCAATGAAACGCATGTATACCTCCACCTGTCCGTGGGCTTGATAACATAGGGTGTAATAAAATGCCATTAGATATTCCATTCAGTTAACAAATCATGATTTTGGAATAGCGTTTAGGCGTACCATTGTCGGTGATAATTCGAGCTGAGGTTCCAACCCGAAATCTTTTATACAATCTGCCAAATCTTCGGTTTTTAAACTTGGCACTGCATATCAATATGAACATTTTGAAAATGCTTCAACTGCTAAAATGTGGGTAACTTTAGCTTCAGATTTTGGTATTAAAGTGCTTAAAACAACAAAACATCCATATAAAATACTTACTGCAGCTTAAACGATCAACTTGATCAAATATACTTACTAACCTTATAAAAAGTTTGTAAAATATGTTTCGAGTTTTTTTTTAAATAAATAAATAAATAAATATTCTGGTAAATTAAAAACGATCTTTTACATTTATTTTATTTAACACTCGCTCTAAAATGATACATATGTGGTTCCCCTTTCTTTTGTAAAGGTATTCTAATATTATTTTCTATTAAGTGGTTAATAATTTTACGTACAACTTTTCTATTAAAAATCGGTAGGTCCGAAACTTATTTTAAATTCACCAGTAGTAATTAGCGCAGCGACTTGATTGCCACTTGTGGTTAAGGCCTGAAATTTATTTCATCATTGTTTGAGTTCTTTCTCTATTAATGTAGGTTTAGAGAATTCTAAAGTTAACACATTTTAAATATCTTTACGTGTTACGCCAGGAAATACCTATTAAGTCTGAACCAACTCTAAGCATCACAAGGATTAAAAATTACTTGAAACATTTCATGTGAAAACTTTGTATCATTCAACAAAATGGTTACTATCTTTATGACCTTTTTTTGTGAAGAAAATGAATTTTTGCCAACATCCTTTATAATCATTTCAAAAAAGAGGGGCAAAGACGCCATGATTTTAATAATATTAATGATACTTGTACACCTGTATAAAATAAAACGTCATATATCATATATTTTGTCTTCAATATTTAGGGAATATAAATTTAAACTGTGATTATTTTCTTGTTTTATGGGAGTAACAAAAATTGATCATTTTTGATTCACTACTACGTCTTTTCTTCGCTAAAAATTTGTCAACAGTGTGACACGCCTTTTTACTATAATCACATATATTGCTTATTGATACAATCGGCTCTTTCAAGTTCAACACCAATTGTGGGTACCTAATAACAATAAGTTAAACATCTGTCTGCATTAAAAGCAATAATCTCATGCATTGATTTCCAAAAATAAACTTCAGGAAAGAATCTCGATTAAATATTTTCTTACATTTTCCCAAAAACGGCAGTCCGTAGTCGGACCGCCAACAATTAAACCACTAACCTGCCTGACCGTCAAAACTACATGCATTTCAATATGCCAATATGTATCATAGTCGAACGACGACAACGGAAATTTCCTAGGCCCGAGTATGTAGCCGTATTAATTATTTATGTATACACTTTATAACAACTTTAATATCATCATATTTATTATAAATTATATAACCGAATCTCATGTAAACTAGGCACGCAGATGGTTCTACGTCCCTCTCAACAGTGGGGACGTCCTCCGAACCACTGCCTGGACGAGTCTATGATCTTCGGTAGGTAAGGTAAAAGGTACTACTCACGGCCGGTCGTAATATAAACATTATGCTAACAGTTTTTTGGTGGGTTTTTCCATCCCTGTAAAGTCCAAAGTTCATGATTTGTAACCCGACCTTTACCTATCTCGATAGATCAGACTTAATATTATATGGCACGGATTCTAATTACATAACCAGTCGCTGATATATCGCATAACTAAATTCAACTCTTTCAAATTTGCCCAGAGGGCAGCACTTACTGGAAGTCAAATTTGTAATAAAAAGGGATACGCCCTTCTTAGTTCGTTTAGTAAAATGTTCTCATTTCTGATTTGCTAGATTCCAGTAAGATTAAGGGTGGTACCGGGAAGCTTACGGGGGTCGAACCAATCCGGAAGCCTTTCGCTGTGTAACATTAATTTCGTTTATATCTTTGAAAATTATTTCCAAATTTGAGTTAGTTAATTTCCAACTTTTCGCGGGATCTGTTCTTCTTCCAATAAGCAGTTGTTTTAGATAGTAATATTCAGAGGAAGTTTCCTAACTGAAATTCTGGTTTCACGGTTACGGTACTGTTTAAGCAAATAATTGTTTCTTACTCGCCTAGCTATTAATGAGAGTCCGCTTGATAGGGAACTGGGTAGCTGCTGCTCTTTAACGATTAACTAACGTCATTTTTCAATAACTTGTAAATTAATTCTCTCCTAATTGTTTCTTTAGTAATTTGGACCAAATTATGGTCATGTATTTAGACATCTCTCGATAATAAAATTAATTAGTATGTATCTCGTTTTTCAATCAATGAAAATAATTATACTTCCGTAACCTAAAAATGCGTGAAAAATAGTTGCTACCATGATAACTTCTGTCTCGCGATCTCATCTTACAGAATCCACGTCTGCCTCGCTCGGCTTACAATCAATTAGCGGTGTTTTACCAAATCAATAATATATACTACAAATACCGAATAAAACAGAAAGACCCGATATTTAACACTACAGTTTTATAATGGAAACCAAACAGAGACATATATTTAGAAAAGTTTAGTACTTATGTTCATAGTAACTCTAAAATATATTAAGAAATATATTTTTTTCCGATTTATTCAAGCAAAGGTAATATTACACGTATAATTTGCAAATTATACCTCCTTATCCTTGAAAATAATATGTATTATGTTTCTTACAACTAATTTGTCTTATCCCTATCTAATACAAAAAATAAACGCGATGTTATTAATTTTTTACTATTTAAACACAAGGCAGTTTTAAAAACACCTTATTAAAATTGATGAACAACATGAAGCTCATTATATTGTTACTGTCTAGTTGCTCGTTGGTGGTAAGTAAAAAAAATTTTTTTTTTGGTAGAAAAATACTGTTTTTAGTTTTTAACGGATAACATTTTTATTTAAAAATATTTCTAAAAATGGAACGAGAAAGTTTTATTGTATCTGAAATTTGCTACAAAATTGTACTAATAAATCTTTGATACGACGTTTCGTGTCTTAACGGCCACCATCAATTTTGTTTTTTAATCCGGAAATACAAAAATTGATAAACCGTTAAAATCCAAATTCAGTTATTTACCACACTTATCATCTCAACGACGTTTTATCTGAAATTACTAACATCATCAGTGACAGCAATTTTTAGTTTATTGTCCTTTTGATTTTGTCAAAATGAATATAACGTTATTTAACAATTTCTATAAAAAAGATGTATTATCAGTGAAATAAAAAAATAAATTAGTAAACATTAAAGAAGCAGAAAAATAATCGACCTTTGTCGTAATTAAAAAATATTTAAAATTATGATTGAAAACTATTAGGAATTGGGGAAAAAGTTTGTTACAAAAGGTGTAGGGAATTTTATGCTCTACAACTTTGTACTAGAACATTTTGTACTGAAGCGCATTGGTTGTCTTCAAAATAAAAAAAAAAGCAAAAAGCCTAAATGTGCATATTTTCTCCTCAAAATTTGAAAAAATTGCTAATAACATACTTTCACATTTTTTGCGTACCCTCTAGTAGCGCAACTATTGGAAATTCTGGAATAAGTTTTACACCAAAATTGTAGGAATTTTTATGCTCTAATACTTTGCACTAAAACATTTTGCACTAAAGTGTATTGTTTGTCCTTAAAATTTAAAGAAGGCAAAAAATCCTACGTGTGTATTCAATCAATGGCGGTCTGGAGGACCTTCTGCTGTACCAATTTAAACCAAAAACCAATAGTTGTATTCGAAGCGCACACCAACCCTTTATACCAAATTTCAGCTTGATTGGTTAAAAGGTTCGGCAGTTACCGTGGATACACACAGACATACAGACACATAGACACACAAACAGACCTTACTCTGGAAATGGTTTCAATCTCCTTGGGGGACCTCAAAATAGATATTTTCATCAATATCTCGAATTTTTTTTTGCTCGTTCACTATACTTTCCCTTTCATTGGACCGGGAATTATTTTATTTACACTTTTAAATATAAAAGAGCTGATGACGCGCAGGGCTCATGCCTGTTAAGTGGTTCTTACCCTACTTAGTATTCTACGACTCATGACTAAAAGAATTTCTTGCCCTACAGGAAGACCTTTACTAGGAGGGTTCACGAGCCCTTGGACTATAACTATGTTATACCGAAATAATTTCAGGACAATATTAAAATACAGATGACTCGAATTTGTTTTAATGTCTTCATTGGATTACCTTTTAGTAGTCTTTTGTTATTGTGAAGGGCTGATTAACATATTTTGTAGTTATTCTATTATTGAATACGTTCAATAAGGTGAATATTAACTATTTTCAATACATATTTATTTCTAGATCTGTTGGAATGAACAATACAACAAAAAGATAGAAAGAGTCACAAAAGAATGCCAAAAAGATTACGTCACTCAAGCATCTGAAACCTGGTTAAAGGAGGACGAACCTCTTGATGACTTAGAAGGTCAAGGTTCGCACATATTTTGCAGACTTAAAAAAATTGGAAGCCTCAAAGAAAACGGAGATATCGATAAAGAAGCAATGGAAAAAGATCTGACCAGTGGTATCGATGATCCTGCTAAAGTAAAAATTATTGTAGAAAAATGTTCAACCAGAAAGCCAGGAACGTCTCCTGAAAAAAGTGCTATCGATAATTTTAGATGTGTACTAGAGACATACGAAACTTTGTAAAATGTTTTGTTAAAAATAATAATTTTCAGAGCTATTTTTGTATATTTATCATTTATAATTTTTGCACGAATGAACTTAAATAACATATATAAAGGATTTAATACTTTATTACTAATTCGGGTATTAACAACAGCACGGCACTGGTCAAATATGTTTACAAAAGTTTTCAAAAATAAGAGTAATAAGTTACCACGAGTTGGGCCCGTGGTGGACAATCTTGGGCTCCGATTTTGTTCCAGTGAAGAAGGAAGTGGGTCGAACTTAAATTAATTCGGGGTAATATAATAACCATAAGGGTGTAGTAAGTCCCCCCTGGCCTGTTTCTTTCCCATCGACATATTCTGCACACATGTTGAAACGTCGTCGATTATGCTTATATTTTTCTTGTCGAACTATTTAAGACTGACAAAAAGTATCTCAAATCCTATCAAAATTGAACGAAAATGGATAAGAGCTTTTCCTAGAGATTTTCAAATACAGCAAAAATTGATATTTATCAATATTCGCCCTAGTTTTCGGAATTTTTGAAAGGTGATTTCAAACTTTTTTTTCTCAACTTTCTCAATAATATTCTAAAAAACAGTTTAAATAAAAGTTGAGATATTTAATCTCTACATTTTCGTGTTTTTTTTCGAATACCTTTCACGGTTTCGTAGATGTCGATATTAACAAATTATGACACTTTTGGAAATTCAACCCTTCAAAACCTACAAGGAAATTTCCGACTTTTACTAGGCTTTGTTATAGTACTTCATTCTATATACTTCCGTAAAAATTAAAACTGTTTGCTCAAAATCTACGACCTGTAGCGTGTTTCCTGCGAAACTTGAAAAAAAGTCAATGAAAATTTTGGACAATTTTCAAAATATCTCGGATCCAATCAAAACCGAAGGAAAATAGATAATACTTTTAATAGCCGGACGAGAAGCGTGTATTTACGTCTTTCCTTGTTGTTTTTCTTAGAATTCTGTTTGAATTCATCTTTCTCAGTTGTTTTGGGCTACCCTTATGCCCTTATAGATGAATTGCAGTTAGCTGAATGATATATAGTCCCATGCCATTACATGCCAAGTAAAAAAAAGAAGTTTATCGAAAGCTATTTCTACAAAGGAATTATTGTTTATTTCATGATGGAAATTTAAACTCTTGACATTTGTTGGTATTCTCCGTCATTTAAGAGATTTTCAAAATTTATCATTTTCAAATATTATTTTTTTCGAACTTTCCCAATAAAATTCTGGAAAATAGTTCAAATAAGACTTATTAAACTACTCCGTTACTACATTAATGTATTTTTGTTCAAAAATTTTTCATGGGTTTATAGATATTGATATGTAAAAATTGACAAAAAGCCCACAAGAAATTTTCCGATTATTCCGATTTTCAATAGACTTCGTACCAGTACTTCAAGATATCCGTCCACGAAATATGAAGAGGTTTGTTCAAAAATACGACTTGTATCGTGTTTCCTATGAATCTAAAAAAAGTGCGAAAAATCCGGAAAAACCCAATTACTAACTTTTCTATGTCGCTCACTTTTTATAAAAATGAAGTATACGTATCAAAAAATGATGAAAATTTCATGTTGACACATTAAAGCGTTCGGAAGTTATGAGGTTTTGAAGTTTTGCAGACATACAGACAGACCAACAGACACATATACCACAGAAAAAATTAAGTTATTCAGAATTCCTTGGGGATCATTTCTCCAAAAGACACTATAGCCCGTTTTCGTTTAGTTACGGAAAGAGCGATTTCTTATAGGTCGTAGTATGCAACTCCTTATTGGGTCGTCGCTAATAAGGGAGTAATTTAAAGGTACGCGTCCACTAATCGGATCGGGCCGGGGCGGATTGCATCGCAAAAATTAAACAATTGGGTTTCTTAGCGACGGATTCAGACGGACGGATGCAGGCGGATTTATCGTCCATCGCATTATTTGAAGTTTATTCTTTGTTGAAGGTTTTGAACTAGATGAAAAGTTGTGATGAAGAACTTTTTTAATTTCAATTATTGTATGAAGAAGAAAAAATCCAAGAGAAGAAACGTCAGCGCCAGCGAAAAGACATGTTCTGGGTGCACGATATAAATAGGAAACGGAAAGTTTATGGTGAGTTCCATCATTTGGTTCCTGACTTAAAAAAGTGTCCGATAGTTTTTTGCGAACTTTCGAAATTAATAATTCTTTAATCATTTTCAAAATTATAATAACAATGATTGATATACAAATTTCGCCTCTTAATCATCCGTTAGTATGCGAGCGGCCTGCGTCTACTGGAAGCGGACAGGTGGGGACTCGCAGCGATGGCATAAATCCGCCTGGCGACCAATTCAGCAGCCCGTTCGGTCGCGCCCTGTGCAACTCCACAACCAGTGGACGCATGCGATCCGTCCCGGCCCGATCCGCTAGTGGACGCGTACCTTAAGACAAATAATGAAAGCATACTGAGACCAGAAAGTTAAAAAAAAATGAATATAGGGGTGTGATAGCAAAATCAGCACATATACTTGAAACAAAAATATGCTTGCGGAAGTGAGTGGTAAAAAATATTAAATGGAGGTAAGGGAAAATAGAAGCAAGCTTAGAAATATGCCAGGCATCAGGATATTTATTAGTTCTTAGTAGAGAAGAAACAGATATTAAAAGAAAAATTAGACAGAAACCAAATGAAGAAGGACAATGGAACAAAAAAAAACCATGGAGAAATAGTAACTCTCTTTAATAAATATAAGTAAAAGGTAAATAAGATATTGAAAAATTAGACATGATAACTTGTGTTAATTTTCATCGGCTTCTAATTACAATAATCTGCAATTTATAAAATTCCATTTCTTTTAATATACTATAATAATTACATATTATTTATTTTTATTTATGTTTTGTTCTATTATTTGTATACAAACATTCATAAGTAAAATCATTTAGCTTCATTTTATATATTAATTTTTATGCATGACAATTTAAAAAAACTACATACTGTAGTATTACTAAAACCTACAAAAAGTTTCATATAATTTTGTTACGAAGTTGTTGAAAACCTCCGATTGTCTGTTATAGTCAACAGGGCGGCATTTGAGCCGTACGGTTGCTGCTGCTGCTGTGGCAATGTCGTCAAGAAAATCCTCATTTACCTACCCTATCCTTCATACACTAAACTTAATGTTTGAAATTTACTATAATCTGAAAGTTTAAGCATAGCATCAAATGGTAATGGTAATTTTAAGGTATTAACTTTTGTTCTATTTTTATAAATTATTATTTTTGAAACTTGGAGAAGAGCGTACTACTACGTGTGAAGTAAAGACAATTTAGTAACATCGCTTTTAATAACATCGGCTTAGCGTTTTCGGTCAATGACTATCATAGGAGCCTTCGTCACAATAAAAAACAACATTTAATCATTTTTACAATGATATTTTTTGGATTTTTGGGTATATATTTGAAAAGAATTTAATGGATAAGGAGCAGTTTGTGAAAACGATTGAATGAGAATATTCAATAAATTAAAGTGATATTTCATTATGTTAATTGCACTGTGAATTTTAAAACTTTCAAGTAGCGATGAAGAATCCGTTTCATTTGATACTTAGATATGAAAAGTATTAAATTGATTTTAGGTTAGAATAGGTATTATTGCATAAATAGCACTTATCAATATCAAAATATTTATTACATAACCTTAAACTATTTCAAACGAAAATATATCTGATAAAGAATTACTTACCTCTATTTTATTTAATTAGGTCGAAAATTCACTTAAAATGATATTAATTCAAACGAAATTAATGAAGGTAACAGAAGGTTACTCGTTAGGTGTGTACACACTTGGTAATGAAGAAAAGAAACCCAGATTTTGTACTCTTTAAGTGTGTAATGAAATTTATTTTGAAAAAATCTCTCAATGCTCTCCTCCAAGAGGATAACTTTGAGGCCATGGCCCGACATAGGGCATAAGCTAAGTGTTATTGTTCTCAAAACTGAGGTTTTAAACACTATGGTTTTTAATTAGTTTTCTCTTTTTGCTCTTCAATTTCTTGACCTTTGTCCTGAAGATGGCTGGTTAACCGGTCGAAAACGCTTAACAAAAATATTTTTTCAAAATAAATTTCATAACACACTTAAAGAGCACAAAATCTGCGTTTTTTTTTTCAAAACAAATTGTTTATTTGCTGTCGAATTTTTTATTATAATTTTTAAAATAGCTCTTTTGACAAACGCAATGACAGTTGCGTATAATTAATTTGAAAGATTTCCTAAGATCACCTACCTGTGACATCACGTTTAATTTTCAAATGTTTTTATTATCTACTACTAGTAAATAATCAAAAATTATCTACTTGTAGGAGAGAAATTTAACTTCTCGACTAGAACACAGCAACACATAATGACATCTTTTAATAATAGTAGTGGAAAAAAATTATTATCATGGTTCAACCATTGGTATTGTTAACTATTTTCAAGGTTTTTAATTAACTTTTAAGATTAATTTGTCTTATTTAATGTGACACTGATGTCGTCTCCATTTGGGTGTTTTTATTGGGAGGTATCCCCCTTTATGAAGAAAGGCTCTGATGATGGTCATTAATGTGTACTCCTGATCCAGTCTTTTTATGATTATCATTTCTGTTTTCATAGAATTTAAAAAAAGATCCTATTCACTGTAAGAGTTTTATAGTATTTTGCATTAAATTACAGACGATAACTTAAAATTATCCGCCTATGACAATGCACAAATACTTGCATAACATAAATTAGTCGTTATTAGTGAGTAACCGGGCGAAAAAAAGCATTTCCTAACGACTGCTACTTTAATGTCGATAAATATACCCATGGTTAAACATTTCACTGTCAGGTGCACTACCGATGTGCCTTACCACCGCGTTTAAGGCCAAATAGACCAAATAGAACAATAGAAATATAAAAGTATAATAAATATGGTATATTTGTTTTGGTAAATTTTAATACTTACGATAAAATATGCTGTAGTTTATAAACAAATCTTACCTGCAACAAAAAACATAAATTATTCTCTATTATAAAAAAAAATAACTAATTCGTAAAATAGTATGACAACTTAATTTTTTTATTTAAAAAAAATTTTTCATATTAAAATTTATAGGGTCAAACACAAAAAATATAAAAATAAGAAATTGTAATGTGTTTTTATTTAAGAATTATGTTTATTTTTGTGATCCACCCGTCTGTAGATACATTTATAGAGAGTAGTCATAAAACCTATAAGATATAGGCAATAATCACATATTCTTTGAGAAGGTAACAAAAATAATGTAACTGAGGAGAAAGGATAAGTATATGACGATGAAGCTGGTAAAAACGTTTTTGTAAATTTGTCCTGTTTGGCTTTCAATGAAAAAAAAAGTAATTATTACAAAACTTCACCTTTATTACTACGTCCTACTATACAGGATGTCTAAAACTGAAAGGGATAACATTGCTATATCAGAAACCATAAGAGATACAGAGGTAACTACTTTGAAGAGCATTGGCCGAAAAAAATCTACAGGATCTTTTGCCTTTGCCAAATTTTTAACGCCTATAATTTTTATTTAAAATAATATCAAAAACTAGAAAAGGAAAGTTTTATTTTATATCAAATTTATCACGAAAACGTACTAATAAATCTTTGATACGAGGTTTCGTGTCTTAGCGGTCCCCATCAAGTTATTTTTTTCAAATACAGACCTACCTTGTTTATTATAAAAATTGATAGACCGTTAATATGCAACACTTTAATGACATTTTATCTGAAATAAATGGCATCATCAATGATAATAATTTTTACTTACGGTCCTGTCTTTCGTTAATTCATTTTAATTCCGCCAAAACAATCATTAGATTACTAAAAAATGTCTATAAAAAAGTTGCATTATCAGTGAAACAAACAAAAATTATTAAAATAATAGAAATTAAACAAGCAGGAAAATAAGTAACCTGCGTCGTGAATAAAAAATATTGATAGAGAATTTCAAGACAAATTCAGTGATGTATCATACAATACATTTTCTACGACATTTTGTATGACAAATAATCATCATTATCGATAATCTACTAATACGGACCTGGATCTTATCTTATGAAAAAAAGGTGTAAACAATTAGTATAACAAATAATGTAATTTAGAAAATAATTACAAATATTTAACCAATAAATTTAAAGTAATACTAGGTACATTTACAGAAGAACTACGACAGAACCGTAATTAAAAATTATTGTCACTGAAGATGTTAGTTATTTTAGATAAAACGTCGGTTAAATGACAAATATCATATATCACTGAATTTGCTTTTTAATGGTTTATCAATGTTTGTAACAAAAAATACAGGTACGTATTAACCAATAACTTCATGGTAGCCGTTAAGACACGAAACGTCGCATCAAAGATTTATTAGTATAATTTTGTAGAAAAGTAAATATATATCAATTTAGAAGTATTTAGCCCAACAACCCCTTGTTATTATTTACCCCATGAGCTAGTCTATTTAGCAAAATACTAGGACACTTTACGGTTTGATTCTAATTCTCCGTACCTGATTTTTAAAAAATAACAATTTAAATAAAAACAACAACGACCGATCACACTAATAGTGGAATAGGTTTAATGAACCAAATCGAAAAAGCACATTTCTAATTATTGGATATTTTACTTTCCCGACCCACCTCCGAAAAGGGATAGTATTGTGAACGAACTAAAAAAAAATTTCAAGATAAAAACAAAAATATCCATTTTCAGGTCCCCTGAGACGATTAAGACAATTTCCAGATGGAAGTTTGTGTGTTTGTCTGGCTGTCTGTGTGTATTATTCCACGATAGAAGAATATCCTTCAAAATTATTTCTGCCTCGTCAGAAACAAAAATATGTAAAATTTTAACATTAAAAATCTGAAAAAGTACTACATGGATTTGAACGAATTTTGATATGAGTTTCAGTTAAACATTGGAAGAACCAATTAGTTTTTGCCCGACGTCTGTCAAACGGAAATGTGACTGTCAAAAAATGACAGAAACAATATGTCACGGAATTTGAATTGTAAAATGTCATATGAAAGTCAAAATTATTTCTCCAACTGTCACCTGTCAAAGATAAAAAATGTCAAAGTTTTAAACTTTAACATTAAGTATCTGAAAAAGTATTCGTCTCCGGATACTCGTCGTGAAAGTATTTCCCGCTATAATAGAACATAATTTGATTGACGTTAGGCCGTACGAACTCTAACAATTTAAATTAAAAAATAAGAAATATCTGTCAAACGGAAGTGTCACTGTCAAAAAATTACTTTTGAATGCCCTTGAAAAACTCTATTCAGAACAGACAAAATTATTTCTCCAACTATCACATGTCAAAGAAAATGTCAAGATTTTGCCCAACATGTATCAAACGGAAATGTGACTGTCAAAAAATTATTTCTCCAACTGTCACCTGTCAAAAAAAAAATGTAAAAGTTTGAAATGTTAACATTAAATAACTGAAAAAGTACTACATGGATTTGAACGAATTTTGATATGGGTTTCGGTTAATTATTGGAAGAACCAGTCAGTTTTTTCCCCACATGTATCAAACGGAAATGTAACTGTCAAAAAATGACAGAAGCAATATGTCACGGAATTTGACTTTTAAAATGTCATATGAACCTATTTCTCCAACTGTCACCTGTCAAAATAAAAAATGTCAAAGATTTAAATTTTTACATTATCTATCTGAAAAAGGATTCGTCCCTGGATATTCGTCGGGAAAGTTTTGGGACGTCACAACCGATTTTTTTCTCGTAATAATTTGGTGACAAATAATTCCAATATTTAAATCATCCTATTCCATTCCCATAAATACTTCAGTACACTGAACACATCTTAAATTCAATTATCAGCTCATTGTCAGTTAATGTCAGTCTTCTTTTTCTTCTTTTCCAGTTTGCTATGGCCATTAAATTTATTTGCAATGCAATTTGTTAGCAATTGGTCCTGGTGATCATTTAGATCGAAGATATTCTATTACAAATGTAGCACCTCCCAATCCATGACAATTCTTCCCCAGACGATTCTTCCCGAACAATTCTTGTCGTGGAAAAGGATTGTCATGGGGAAGGATTTTCGCCGAGGGAAATGATTGTCCGATTGTCCGAGGAAAAATTTCTGGCAAGGACGAAAATTGAATACTTTGGGTTTAGTCTCTTATAATTATCTTTTTAAAAATAAATACAGTTTTAAAATTATTTGTTTGAAATAAATAATTGTATTTTTAGATGTGCATATATAAATTACTAAAATTAAATTCTGACAAACAAGGAAAAACAAAATTAAATTAACATAATAATAAAGCATTCTGTGTTTACCTGCGTAAACTGAAAAATAAAACAGACATACGTAGGGGTTTTTATACCGCCGAAGGTAATTCTTGTTAATTTTTGTTTGTCGAGTTTGGTTTTAGTAAATTAGTACGGCTGCTTCTGAAAATGGGTAACTAGGTCACGGTTAGCTCATTGTGGTTTTTGTACTGTACGATTTTAAATGAACCGTCTTTAAATAGAAAATTCATAATTAAAATATATGAATATTTCAAAACAGTAATATTAATAAATACCGACATTTGTAGTAATGTTCCAAAGCAGGAAAAATTATATGGGCCAAATTCCTTAACCCATTTACTGCTCATGACGTCTGAAAGAGTCATACAGCTACTACAGTACATTGCGCATGACGTTCTCAAACGTCATTCGTATAACCTTGTTTCAAATGATCAGTTGTTGTTTAGCACTGACTAAAACCGCATGCATATGATCTGTGCACCTACGTGTAGTATTGTAAATTATGTTTATCATGCTAGTGCGGTTTCAAGAATGGATGACGCTATACCAGGGCCGCCTAGGAAAAAATCTTCAAAGGCAGGTAAGAAACGTAAAGTTCAGCGTTCTTATACACAAGAGGAACTTGAATATTTATTATGTAATTCTGACGATGATCTCGACGATCCCACTGTCGCAGTTGATGACGAGAAATAAAAATGTGGCTGGTATGATTCCGATGAAATTGCGGATAATATGGAAGGTACAGATGATCTGAATCATATTTATAGGTTTATATCAGGACCACTATTCTTGAATATCGGGGAGTAGAAATGATGAGAGAACGTGACGTAAAAGTAGGCATGGCTCTCTGAAACTGAAAATACTGTATTCTTCAAAACATTTCTCTCAAATATTGATAGAATAATTTCTCCCTAAGGGAGCTGCGAATTCTACTGGTCCCAAGTAAGAGAAAATGAAAATAACAATGGAAATAACAAAATATAACCTAAAATAAAGTCGAAACAGTGTTTTTGTGAGTGATTTTTTTTGTATTAAATGGATGTAAACAATGTCCCATACTGGAATCATATCATGAATGATGATGTTGTGGAGGCAAATGAGGATCTCCAAATTTCCTCCAACCAACAGAACCATTTTTATTATCTGATAGAAAATTTGTGCAAATGTTTAGGCTGTCCAAGGATATAACCGATGTGATGAAAATGGTATCACCATTTATGGAGCCGCAATCTAGAGCATCAGCCCTTTCTATAACCACAAGGGTACGTAAGCAAATACATGGCTAGAATTCAGTCACATTAAGCTGATGGATTTGACCTGCATAAAATTACCTATTGGATTATTAAGCAGTATCTGTCTTCTGTTTTACTTTTAGTAACACATATGCAATAATATAACATTTTTGAGTTACTAAGAAATGTATGCAGTATAATCCAAAAATGTAACAGTTGACTGATTTTTAGGTTTTAGCTACGTTGTTCTTTGCTAGTGGAAGCCATTAAGAAATAACTGACACTAATCACTATATATCAATAAGCCAACCGTCAATAAGCAGAGCCATAAGGGAGGTTACAAATGCCTTGAACAGGCCCGAGATATTAAATTTCGGTCTGGCCTCCATGAACTCCAACATTACTTCTTTTTGTTCTTGTCTTTTGTCTTATATGTGCCATTCATGTTTTTTTTTTTTTTTTTTTTTTTTTTTTTTTTTTTTTTTTTTTCGCCCCAAAGATGTCAAATAAAGACGCAACACATTTTTCACAAAACAAAAATGGGGTTAGAGCACAAACATGCAACAATTTTTGACCTTGGTTAGTTGTCTATCAAAAGGGGTCATATTTTTGAATTTTTCTGAGTGATCGAAGTCAAGAACATTCTAGAATAACTTGGTGGAAGGAAATAACTGTAGATGAACTTAAAACTTTCTTTGTATTATTTTTACAGATGGGTAAAATTCCACTGAATCATATACAAGACTACTGGAGAAAGATCCACTTTTTAGCATCCCAATATTTAGTGCAAAGATGAGCCGTGATAGATTCCTATTGATTTTTAGGTGTCTTCATTTTCGAGAAATCCTGTACCCAACTATCCACTACCTGAAGATAGGCTGTTCAAGACACGCCCACTCAATAATTACATTAATGAGAAAATGATTGAAATTTATTATCCGGATAAAAATTTATCATTAGGTGAATCGATGGTACTGTGGCGTGGTAGATTGGACATTCATATATCAAGACAAGTGCCACAAGTACGGAATAAATCTATAAACCTCAACAAAGCCGGAAAGTATCGTTCTAAAATTCTCTGTTTACACTGAATTACTTGACGATTATGGTAGTAAGCATCACATGTCCAAGGTAGTTATGAATTTAATGGAGGAAATGCTTGATGCAGCACATTCATTATTTATGGATAATTATTAAATACACTACGTACTGGAACTCTAAATATGAGGAGAATCTCCATACCTCATGAGGTAAAAAGTGCCAAATTAACTCGGGGGAAACCATAGCACGCTATGCGAATAATGTCCTAGTAGTCAAATGGAAAGACAAACGTGACGTACTTTATATTTCTACTGAATTTGAAAATTCCATGACCGACTATAAAAATAGATGGCAACAAATTTTACAGAGGCTATTTCCTATAGTATAATAAGAATATGCTATCATATTATCCATTTGAAAGAAAAACTCTCAGATGGTATAAAAAATTAGAAATCCGTATTTTACACATGCTAATGATCAATTCATACTATCTCTTTAAAAAAAAAGTGGAAACTCCAGCATGTCTTTGTATGATTTCCGCCTTCATGCCTACTGCACAGGCAAATGCTAAACATGTTTTTGAGAAGGACGCTTCGACCACAGCTAGAAAAGTTTCACACCGGCACTGTGTAATGTGCCACAAACATAAAAAAATCGGCTGTGTCACCCCAGAACTTTCCCGGCTCGACCGTAGAGAATATGTTATTTATTATTATTATTTTAATTACAAAATACTAAGCATTACATTAATTTATGGAACACATTAAAAATAGCGAGCCGATGGTGAATACGTCTGCCGAATTGATATTTCAATGTTTATAATGACATAAGCTGCGCATGCGCACGTTGTATTTCATACTGCTACAATTATGATCTCCTAAAATCATGTGTGAAAACTATTGGGAATTCGGGAAAAATTTTCATACAATAGTTGTAGGGAATTTTATGCTTTACAACTTTGCACTGAAACATTTTGCACTAAAGAGCATAATTTATCTCCAATTTTAAAAAAATGGAAAATCCTAAATGTGGATTTTTCTCGCCACCCAGCGGCGAAACTGTGAGGAATTCGATAAATGTTGAAGAGAATTTGATGCTTTACACCATTGCACAAGAAAATTTTGCACTAAAATGCATTGTTTGTCCTCAAAATCAAGAAAAACTAGACAAAACGTACATGCACGTTTTTTACGAGCCCTCTAGTGGCGCAAATATTGGAAATTCTAGAACAAGTTTTAGACAAAAGTTGTAGGGAATTTTGTGCTCTAAAACTTTATACTACAACATTTTGTACCAAAGTGTATTATTTGTCCTCAAAATCAAGAAACAACAGAGAAAACATACATGCACATTTTTTACGCGCCCTCTAGTCGTGCAACTATTGGAAATTCTGGAAAAAGCTTAAGACAAAAGTTGTACGAAATTTTATGCTCTAAAACTTTGTACTACAACATATTGCACTAAAATGTATTGTTTGTCCTCAAAATCAAGAAAAACTAGAGGAAACCTACATGCACATTTTTTGCGCGCCCTCTAGTGGCGCAACTATTGGAAACTCTGGAAAAAGTTTGAAACAAAAGTTATAGGGAATATTATGCTCCAAAACTTCGCCCAACAACATTTTGCAATAAAGTGTATTGTTTGTCCTTAAAATTTAAAAAAATAAAAAATTGTTACATGTGTATTTAATCAATGGCGGTCTTGAGGACCTTGTACTGTACCAATTTAAACCAAAATCTAATTGTCGCATTCTAGGCATACACCGACCCTCCATACTAAATTTCAGCTTGATTGGTCAAACGGTTCGGCAGTTATCGTGGAAGATTACACACAGACACACAAACACACAGACAGACCATACGTCGTAAATGATTTTAAACTTCTTGGGGAACATCAAAATGGATATTTCCATGGATACCTCAATTTTTTTGGCTCGTTCACCTTACTTTCCCTTTGATGGGTCCGGGAAAGTAACACGAAGAGAGACCGCATATTGTTGTGGAACATGTCCTTCAAAACCTGCTCTATGGGCGACTAGTATCACTTTTTAGAGTATCATAAAGCTGTATAACTTACCTTATTTTTCGTTTTTTATGTGGTGTTTATAATTTTTATGTATGACCTTTGAGAAATAAAATGTTAATTTTAAATGACGTCCAAGAAAGTCATGAACATGTAAGAGTAACTTTCCATACCTAGTGCGCAGAACAGCTTTGAACGTCATATTTTTTTTTAATTCTAATTCCGATATTTTTTTGAAAAAACAAATCATGAAACGATACTTTAAGTTGTTGATAAAAAATAATTATTGTTATTAAGCTCAAATTTTTATATTACGAATAGAATTTGAAATATGTCAGAAGTAAAATGTTAAATAAAAAAAATTTTTTGGACGCCAGTCAAGTTGATTTTTTTGATGTAGTTAGAAACAATTGACAAAAAAACTACGATATATTTCAAAATCCATCCTTTCTTTTTTTTTGGGTTAAGGAAATTAAACTCAAATGAAACGTTATATTTGTTTAGTTTATGCTAATAAACTCCTAATAAACTCAGAGAGATTCTTTTCCTTTTTTTGTAAAAAAACTTAGCTCTTCATAAAGTTGAGGCTCTTGCGGTTATGAACATAAAACTTCTTGGTCTCAGTACAATCAACTGTCCAGAGAAAAAAAAACTTCTTGGACCCGGCAAAACCAGAGGAAATTTCTTGGACAAGGAGAAACAAACTTTCCAGAGAAAAAAACCGTCTTAAATGAAAGAACCAAAAAACCATTAAAGAATGAGGGGGAGAAAAAAATCAACACAGGCGATATAAAGTTGATTCTTAGGTAAAGAGAAGAACATTATTAACATGGAAAAGACATTTTATAGGATTACCAAGAGAAAAGAAGGACATGACGAGAAGAAATAAAAAGGGGACATTAAGCGAGTATGAAACTATAATCTACTGAATAGAAGAATAATGAAAATACGGCGTGGCAAAAAAACACGTAACAATCTTTGAACCATTTTTATCAATAATTTGATTAAACCAATAAAAGTTCCATGAAAAAAGAAGTCAGCCACCAGTATATATGCCAAAATTTGACAGCGGTAAAAGGGTTACATTTTTTTAACCTTGCCTCACTCGCGCGCGGACTGACGCGCGCAAAGACATAATTGATTCATTTACTTCCGTAGTGCCGCTCCCTAACTTAATACCTTCTTAACTTCGGCCGCTTGTTGGCAGTTGCTACTGTAAAGCTAAAGCAGTAAAGCATGACTTGACTTAGTAGTTATAGTACGTTCGTTGCTAATCTAGAGGCAAATGCGGAGTGTGTGTTAGTCCGCAAAGAGTAAACGTGTTACAATTTGTGCTTATGCTTTTGATATTGCTTTTGGTTAGTTAAAAAGTAAATTTTAAATGTTTGAGGGTTAATATTTTTTTATTTAGTTAGTGTATTTGGGTTTTGTAGGACAGCTTCTTATGAGAAAGAACAAGAGCGACTACATAAATTGATGGAAATTTGTTTGCAAGAGGATAAAAGTTGGTGAACCTGTTACTTAAAATGATCAGTCTGATAAAGATGAGGTAAACTTGTTGGAAAGGGAGGATCATGACAGTGAGACGAAACAAGAAATTTACGATGATAAAACAAACGATATGGAGTCGCTGGTAGGACCATTATTTTTAGGAAAAAATAAGTCCAATATGTCTCCGTAAAATTAGTCAGAACGAGATCTGAAAATCTTATTAAACGTTTACCAGGTCCTAAAAATGCTACAAAAAATTTAAAAGATGTTTCGGCCATATGGCATTATTATGTCGATGTCAATAATGTTTAGGAATATTGTTGAATATACAAATCAGCATATCGAGAGGGTTCAAAAAAATTATTTCATAGAACGAGATGCTAAAACCTTGGATATCACAGAAATTCAAGCAGTAAGAGGTGGATGATTAAAGTCAAGTCGTCTGCATGTAGATGAATTATGGAATTCTAATGCAACAAGGTTTCAATTTCTTCTGCAACATATAATAATTGACGATATGGAATCCAGAATAGAGAGAAGAAAATACAACAAACTGTCACCAATAGGAGAATGTTATGAAATGTCAAACACCGTACGTGCCTATCGAATACGTAATAATCGATGAAAAGTTGGATGCTTTTAGAGACAGATTTCGCTTTCGGCAATGCATTCCAAACAAACTCAACAAAAATGGAATAAAAATATTTGCACTAGCCGATGCCAAAACGTATTACACTTGTAATTTGGAAGTTTATTTGGGACGACAGCCAGTCGGATCAAATGCAATTGACAACCCCCTCCCCACCCAAAAGCCGTTGTTTTGAGAATGTGCGAGCCTATAAAAGGAATTAATTGAAATGTTACATGTGATAAATGGTTCACTAGGATTGAACTAGTAAAATCCTTCTTACTTATTTAGGCATACTTCGCAAAAACACGCGAGAGCTACATACAGAATTCAGCTGCTCCAAAAACAGACCAAGTGGCTCTAGCATGTTTGCATTCCAGAATGATCTTTCTCTAGTTTCTTATATTCGCAGAAAAAACAAAAATGTAGTATTGGTTTGAAGCTTGCATCACGACGATGAAGTAGATTACTACCGAGAAACCAGAAATGATATTAGATTATAACGCTACCACAGGTGGTATAGATACAGATAATAAGCTATGTGCAGCCTCTGACTGTGCAAATAACACCCGAAGGTGGCCAATGGTAATATTCTTCGACATGCTAAATGTTGCAGGCATTAATTCATTTATAAAATAATCCAGACATTCAGTTACTGTGCCGAAAATTTCTACGTAAGCTTGCATTTTAACTTGTAGAAAGTCACCTCAAAGTCCGAAGTCAAATTACAAACATTCCAAAGACATTGAGTGGAAGAATAAAAGAAATAATTGGAGAAGAACATGTTCCTGAACCAAGCGTTGAAAAGCCTGTGGATACTAGACACCGATGCAGTTTTTGTGACAGGAAGAAAAATAGACCAACAAGATTTTCCTGTAACAAATGTGGAAAATACATATGTGTAGAACACTCGTTGTATATATGTACATGTATATATGCTACACTGAAATTTATACTCAATATTGAGTTTTTCTTGTTAATTTTATACCAATTATTTTTCTGTATGTTATTTTTATACTTTTTAATAATTACTACAATAAATATTGTGCTATTCATTAAGAGTTTTCTTTTCGCTTTAAATAATAAACGCGGACCGACAGTCCGTATACTAAATTAGGCATGAGTAATGAAACGTTAAATGTGTTAATCGGTTAAATGTATCACAACTAATTACATAGTTGACGTTTATAAAATTTGGTCGTTGAATTTTTTGGACAAATAAATTAACGCACTAGGATTTAATTTTTGTTATTTTATATACTAATTACACTATTCAGTAAATAATATATTTTGGGCCAGAATTATATTAAAATATTCAAAGTTAATTTCCAATAATTTCAAAATAATGCACTTAATTTTTCTACTCTGGAATTGGAGTGATGCCGCGCCGCTTTTGAAAGTGTCTTCAATAAATACACACCCATATATAATGAAAGTTTATATGGTTTACAGGTGGTCATAACATTTCTTATAATAAAAAACGCTTACAAATGAAGAATTGAAATACTGGCTTAAAAATGAAAATTCAAAATTTCATGATATTATCAATACGACCGAAAGCAGCGATCTGTGCCTCGATTCTCGACTTTATTCCTATAGGAAACCAGAAATATTACATACAAAAAGTAAGGCAATAGGTCGAATTTCCTATAGGAATAAAGTCGAGAACTAAGGCCCTGGATGAAGCTATTTTGTTAGACAAAATTGAGCAAAGTGACATTATAAATCCTGATGAAAAATCGCATGTAATGGAAATACAATCAACTTTCATAGAAAAGCAAACTGTTACAAATTATGTTGCCAAAGTGGGAACTGAGTAGTACAAAAATTTCAATAAATTTGAAAATTAGCAAATCAAGAGGTAATGTTCGGTGCACAGATCTAGCACTAATAGATTACAATCCTGATATATATAGTTTAAAGGATGCTTTGCTTCTTTTCCCCAAATATTCTGAATAGTTACTGAAACTGACTGGAAATCAGAAGCCTTTCATATGAAATGGAATAATGGGAATCCCGGCAAGACCAAATTGTACGTGCCCATTGCTTATATAGAGATTAAAGCTTCTCTTTTGTTTATATTTGGTGCCCTTCTTTATTCTCAAGAGCCTGTCGGGTAAGCTTTGGTGTCAAAAGATTTCTTACTTTCGTCCCATAGTACCAGATACATTGTCAAGAGACAGATTCAAGCAAATTACAACTTTTTTAAGCTTTGAAAATCACATGACAAATTAGAGAGGTCTTTGTCAGAAATCTCTAAATCCGAGTCTGTCTGTAAATGAACAAAATATGCCTCTTATAGTCAAGTCAACAAGTGCTTTTTGGGTCAAACCATTTTCTCCGCTTCCGAAAAATTTGAACGTGGTGTCATTCGATTAGGAATATCGTGTAAATTATTTTTGAAAAAATTTAAGAGTCACTTGCAAAAATTGCAAAAGTTATAAATAATTAACTGAGAAATAAAAATGGGAATTGGTTTTTTGCAAATATCTCATAAATTGTTTAACACTTTTCAAATTTGAAAAAAGATGTAAAAAGAGGAGGAAATTTACCAAAAAAAAACACTACATCCCGAAACTATGGGACCAATATTTATAATTTTCCAGTGTGTTGAAAATACGACCGAAAACGGGAACTTTGGCTTGCGCAAGCTCTGCCCACTTTGGACCTTTAATAAAATATTATTTAAACTTAATAAATTAAAAATTAAAAATTGAAATAATCTACTGGATAGATTTATGAATAATAATCCGTCCGTTGTCAAAAAATTTTTATCGCGATTTTTCTATTAATTAAAAATTTTTTTCTACTTGAACATGAACATTCTAGTCAGATAATTGTTAATTAACAAATCTGAATTTTTTTCCTTTTTTTGGACCTATTTTTGAAAGGTCTGAGAAGAGATTCTCGTTGAAAAAATTAAAAAATTGTTATTTTTCACTTTGTTAATAACAATTTACTTAGGTTAAAAATTAAAATGCTTGATTAATCGTTGAAAAAAAATATTTTTTTTCATATTACTATTGATCCGTTTTCTTATGATCAGAACTCACCTAAAAATGATTTTTAAAAATTTTTATTTTCTATTGTTTACAAAATTGTTATAAACAAATGCGTTGTTTATAAGATAATTTTTTTGATGCAAATTATGATTTTTAAAAAAAATCGTTCCTTAATTTTTTTTTTCATTACGTATTAGTTAATTAACAATTTTTTTCTACCATATAAATATTTTTTCTTAAAAAATAACAATAACACATGATTGTCTTGTTTCATTATGTAGAAAAAGAAAAAAACTATAAAGAAAAATTTTTATTGTTGTTCCTTAATAATAATTACAGGTGATAATTGTTAATTAACAAATACGTTTTTCAGCAATAAAAAAATTTTTTTTTAAATCATAATTTGCATCACATAATAAAACCAATAGTAATATGAAAAGAAAATTTTTTTTCAATGATTAATCATCTTTTCAATTTTTAACGTAAGTAAATTGTTAATAACGAAGTAAAAAATAACAATTTTTTTATTTTTTCAACGGGAATCTCTTCTGAGAAATTTAAAAATAGGTCCAAAAAAAGTAAAAAGAAAATCAGATTTGTTATTTAACAATTGTCGTACTTACATTGTTCATGTTCAAGTAGGAAAAAAAATGGTAATTAACTAATGCATAATTAATAGAAAAATCGCGATAAAAAGTTTTTGACAGCCGATTATTGTTCATTAATCTATCCAGTAGATGTCTGAATTTTTTCAATTCTTAATTTTTATATTTAATAAGTTTAAATAATATTTATTCATTAAAGGTCTAAAGTGGGCAGCGCTTACGCAAGCCGGAGTCCCCACTCTGGCAATTTTTTTAATATTGGTCCTACAGTTCCGGGAGGTATATTTTTTTTTGGCAAATTTCCTCCTCTTTTTGAATCTTTTATCAAACTTGAAAAATGTCAAACAGTTTTTGAGATATTTGCAATAAACCAAACCCCATTTTTATTTTTCAGGTAATTGTTTAAAACTTTTGCAATTTTTCCAAGCGGCTCTTGAATTTTTTCAGAAATCATCTAAACGCTATTTCGAATCGATTGACACCTTGTTCATATTTTTCGGTGGCGGAGAAAAAGTTTGAACCAGAAAGCACTTGTTTACTAGAATATTAGAGGCATGGGATTATATTATAGGTATATTTGGTAAGTTGTTTAAATTTTTTAGATGCAATATACTTATGTGTCAATTTTTAGATGCATGCCTATAGACGACCAATTCTTGTCTCTTGTCTTTTTAAATTTTATACATTTAGTTGTCCAGAATGTACAATTTTAGTCATTAGTTACACAAAACTAAACGTATTAACAAAAATAATAAAATATGTAAAATCTACATGCAGTTACGATTAATATATTTGTATAATATATATAAAACGTAATTTTGATGATAATGTAAAGCTTTCTAAATAATCGGTTTAAATTTTGGAAAAGCATTTTCCGGTACAACACCACATATTCATTTGCGCAAATACTGGGTTATTAGTGTATTGACCGAATAATTTTTGTATGCAACTAACTGGATTTGCCTGTACTTTAATGCATATAATAAATGCCTATACTATTACTAAACATTACAATTACCTAATACATCACTACATTTTTAAATAAAAAAGTTCGTTGGAGAATAGTAGATTCTGTAACAAGGTTAGAATGAAAAATTCGAAACGAGTGGAAAATTCCGAACGCGAGCGAATGCGAGTGTGAGGAACCACGAGTGTCGAATTTTTTCATTCTGACCGAGTAACAGACTATATTTTCTCCACGATCAAAAAGTATAAATCAAAATTAAATTAAATCTGAACACAAGTTATTTGTTGACATATTTGTATTACATTGTATTAATATTTATAGTACTGTGGTACACTTACCGAAATTAAAATCTGGTGCATTGGTGTTTTTTCATAATTTACAATTTCAGATATTATTAAATTCTATATCTACTTCACTTGATTTTTCACTCATTATTTTGTTTAAATTAAAACTTGTTTGAAAATAATTATTACCGTCGCCATTTTATATCTGACACTGACACTTTTGAAGTCCACGGCAATCGATATTGTTTAATTCGATTACAGAAAATCCATTCTTTACCTTGATAAAGAATGAAAATACATGCAAAATGCATAAGAGGCAAGTATTATAGAATAAATATTCAGACTCTAGAGTGTGAATGTTTACATTCTATTATTAAAAATGATTTCAGAATTCATACATTCAGTAATGGTCGTGGAGAAAATATCTTTTATAGTCAGAGATTTTGGGTAATAGAAATAAATTATTAATTTGTTAAAAACAAAAATAGAAAACTTTAGAACTAAGTTTGGTATGTACTCAAATTATTATTAATTAAATGAATAATGTGGAAATAATATTTTACAGCCTAAACAATTTAAAATACTTAAATATTTTATTTTCATATCAGTTATTATTGAGCATAAAAAGGTTATAAAAACTTTATTATAATTCTAACAAGAATTATTTAAATGCCTTTCCGTCTTATCGTTGTCGAAAAGAAGAAAAGCCTGAATTTAATGAATAGGTGCTTCAAGTGTTCTCTCTAAATATTTTCTCTTTCCGAGTTTCCAGCTAACAATTTCATCTTTTTTTCATTTTCTTTATTATTCCATCCACTTTTCATAAGTGTAAAAGTGTAATTTATCAGTCGTTTTTATGGATGTTCATCATGTTCTTATGCTGAATGAGATCGCTGCTTTTGACTTTGTATATATCGCTTGGTGGATTTAAGTAACCGCTATATAAAAACTCAATTCCGAAATGATCTTTTTAATATCAATTTAGAATCTAAAGGACGATTTAGTAAAAGCCATATTATATCGACATTTTTTTTTTCATAATCTAATAGTAAATATTAAATATAAATTAGATTAAATATCAATATAAGTTAGAATCGAAATACTGATGAAGTGGCTCATAATTAAATCATAAATCAAGTAGTTCTCAATGCTTTATGACAAAAAAAGGATTTTTTTATATATATTTAAATTATATAATTAAAAAAGATGTGGTACGAAAATATGAAATTACCTGAAAGGGAATTAAATAACAACATGACTTTTATTTTTATTTTACACACTTCGAACCTTTTTTTTATAGATTAGTGACCAGTTAATTTTAATTTCGATCTTTTGTAGGTACTACAGATTTTCTAGATTTACTCTCACTTTTACTTGACAAATTGAAGTTGACAGACATATATTGGAATAGGACACTTCAACCATAGTAATGAAATTTTGGTAATTAGGGTTATTATGGATTACAAATGTTAACACAATAGTATATTGTTTTACGAGTGACTAAAGTAACTTTTTTTGAAGCGAGAGAACAATTTACCAGCCGAGGTTGTTAATATTCAAGAGCTTCAAAAATGTTTTCGATGAGTGAAACTCTGTTTATATCATAATAATATATTATAAATATTTCTGGTGGTGTATTTGGAAAATTACTATCACTTTCTGAATCACAAATCATGATAAATAAAAAATCGGTTGTGTCGCCCCAAAACTTTCCCGACGAGTATCCACGAATAATTGTTCAGATATTTAATGTTAAAGTTTCAACTTTTGACATTTTTTTGTTTTTGACAGGTGACAGTTGGATAAATAATTTTGACTGTTCTGAATAGAGTTTTTCAATGGCTTTCAAACGACATATTGCATGTCCAATTCCGTGACATATTGCATCTGTCATTTTTTGATCGTGATACTTCCGTTTGACATATCTCGTACAAAAACTAACTGATTCTTCCGACAGATAGCCCAAACCCATATACCAAATTTCAGCTCAATCGGATTAATACTTCTTCAGATATTTAATGCTGAAGTTTCAAATTTTGAATTTTTTTTATTATTAACAGGTGATATTTGGAGAAATAATTTTAACTGTTCTGAATAGATTTTTTCTAGGGCTTTCAAATGACATATAGCATGGCCTATTCCGTGACATATTGCATCTGTCATTTTTTGCGGGAAGTTATTTCGAATATACCTATACTTTCCAAATTCTTGGTCTCATGTTAAATACTTTCTATGTGATACTATTGCCTCATCTTAGACCAGGCCTTAAGCCTTAGCCAATAAGTAGAGAGTGATTTTAGAAGATGCTTTAAAATAAGAAATAAACATTTTTATAGAGTATACATTAATTGGGCTATTTTATAAAAAAGGGAAAATTATCTTTTTTATTCGAGGTTTGATCTAAGTTTGACATTCTATAATATGTAGAAATATGAATCTACTTATACGTTTATTCCACATCAAATGTAAAATGTAACGATATATACTCTGATGTGAAATATAAACAGATTTGAATGATCAAATAGTGTTTTGTGTACTCCCTAGTTTGAAATGATCATATTACATTAAATAAAATGAACCTCAAAATCATGTACCACACAATATAATTATTCAGTAATCGACAACTTGTTTCGGCTAATAAGCCATATTTGTTCAAAACATAGCGTCACTTCAGTCCCAGTGTTTTTATCTTAGTTGGTACCACTGACCTACAAACACGTCAGTGATCCCTCTACCCTTGTAAAACGGAAACGAAAACATGACGTGCTTATGAATAGCAAATTATGTAAAAATCGTGTTATTAAATGTAAATTTTGTAAATACTAACTTGATGTTTGGTTCTTCGAGCTACGAATTAAGATAAAAAGCATTTTGTTACCTAATTAAACTGTCGACTACGTAAAGAATTAAAAAATTAACAATAGATAAAAACTGGCCGACATATTAATTATAAAAGTATGGCAGTTTTCATGAAATAAAATAAGTTGATGGATTTGCACATAAAAGAATAAATAAAAGAACTGTTAAGTGTAATGCAGTGTGTGTTTCTACATTAAAAAATATGGCTCCAAAGCGACCCGCAGATCCGATTGGTTCGGCAAAGTAGAAAATACAATCGTCGATTTCATCGATCCAAACAATATCGAGATTTGTTGAAGAACACAAGAACGATCCTTCGTTTGAAAAACATATTAACCAGCTGCAGACAAGACAGGAAAGTGCATTAGCAAATTTTCAACAAGCTCAAAATGAACTTTTAATAATTGATAATTCACAAGACAATCAATCTGAATTTGTTGAAAATCTTTTTAATGACACTGTTGCTGATATTAAGCGGCTTAAAAATAGTTTAAACCAAGTCACAAGTCACAATATAAATAAAATATCTCAGGTTAATGACATCTAGAATGAAGTTGACTGCTATCAGTATTCCTATTTTTGATGGTAGTAACCTTAATGAATTTCGTCCATTAATTAAAGCTGTCGACAAAAGTCAACAAATTCATAATGTTGAAAAATTATGTCATTTAAAAGTCACCTATTAATGAGGTGAAGCTTTAAGTTTAACTACTAATTTAGCTATAAAAAATGAAGATGAAGCCCTTTTAATCAATACTCAAATTAATGAGAAATTTAAAACAACCTGTGGAGTCCTGTGGTATGATTCTTTTACTCATTTTGAGTAAAAAAAATTGACCATTACACTAATCAAACCTATCTTACAGCACGAAACAAGAAGCTCCTGCCTACTCTTCAGGAGTTTTTAAAGTTCTTGCATGATAGGGTGCAATCGATGCAATCTAAAGGTATTTCAGTAGGTCAAAGAATATCATTTATTAATAAACAAAAATGTTGTAGAATTTGCTTGAATCATCATTTTGGAAAGTGTCAATTTCGTCACAGATGTCAAATCTGTCAACGAGGCCACAACACTCTACTTCACTTGGAGACGCAGCAACAATGAACACCGAGTACCAGTGCTGTTCAACTATTTTTAGGAGATCTTCAAACTCACTGCTGACGTGCTGTTACCCACTGTAAAAATAAAGTTAAAAAAGAGAACAGGTGAGAGAATTACTGCTTGTGGACTACTTGATTCTGGCTCACAAATTTCATTAATATCTGAACAACGCCATCCTCTAATACTGCCAAAAAATAATCATACTATTATTGAAAATGAGCATTTACGGCTTCTGCATGCAGGTCAAAAGCAAATGTTAAGAAGGTTCTCTTTAAAGTATTGGATAATCAGTGGAATCAGAGAAATAAAGAAAATTATACATAAAATGTATCAGATGCTTCAAGCAAAAGCGAGGTGTTTAGAACAATTGATGGGTTCACTTCCTGAGCCAAGAGTAAATGCCTCTCGCCCATTTCAAAACCTTTGGAATAGATTTTTGCGGTCCATTTTATAGTAAACAATCCAAAATAAGAAAACTAATAATCACAAAATCTTATATTGCACTATTTGTTTGTTTTGCAACTCAGTGTTTTTTAGCAGCATTCAAAAGATTTTGTTCTAGAAGGGCTTAACCATCAAATGTTTTTTGTGATAATGGAAGCACCTTCAAAGGAGCAAATAATACCCAAAGAGATTTTTATAATCAACTCAATAACAGTAAGTTTCATAGCTTTTGTCAAGAAGAAAAAATTAATTTCAATTTTATTCCTAGCTATTCACCAGTTTTATGTGGTCTCTGGGAAGCAGGGGTAAAGAGTGTCAAATATCATATAAAAAGAGTAGTTGGCAACAAACAATTTACATACGAAGAATTTAATACTATTATCATACAAATTGAAGGTATTTTAACTTCAAGGCCGATTACCCCAATGTCAAATGATCCCTCTGATCTTTCGTATTTATCTCCTTGTCACTTTTTATTAGGCACACCTATCACCTGCTTTCCAAAACCTGACATTACAGAAATCCCAGACAATCGTTTAAAATTTTGGCAACGAATCACATAAGCGCAACAAAACTTCTGGAAAACTTGGCATAAAGATTTCTTAGGTCAATTACAAAGCAGACCTAAATGGAAAAAGAACCTCCAAAATTTAGTTGAAGGAGCATTGGTACTCATGGAAGAGGATAATGTTCCAACCTCAAAATGGCCAATGGGTAGAATTCAGAGAATAATACCGGATAAAGATGGTAAGGTGAGGGTTGTAAAAATAATGACAAGTTCAGAGCGGTATCTGCTATGAGTCACAAAATAGCTGTTTTCCCAATGTAAAACATTTTGTTTTATGTAAAAATTGTATATCACGTAAATAATGTTCTTTGCACTTTTGTAAATACGTAATTTTGTAATACTACTTGTATTTAAGGTTTCTCACCTAATATTTGACACTTGCAACCTATAAACTTTTAGCTTTCGTAGCTTATGTCTTTTGTAGTCTAAAAACTTAAATTAAACTTTTTACTTTTGCAGTCTATAAATTATAATTAAAACTGGCCTATAAATTATTAGCTTTCACAGCTTACGACCTTCGCAGTCCATACATTTAAAGATGAAAATAGCTTTCGCAGCTTATGACTTTCGTAGTCTATTTATTTAAAATCATAAATTTTTTGCTTTTATGTTACTTAAGGCTTTTATAGCAAATGTTACCACTGACCTACAAACACGTCAGTGATTCCTCTACCCTTCCTTAAAAAACGGGATGTCATGGTGTGCTTATGGATAGCAAATTATATAAAAATGGTGTTAATGAATATAAATGAATGTAAATACCAACTTGAAGTTTGATTTTCCCAACAATATTTAGGCCATATATAATAATTAACATAGTAGTAAATAAATCATTAAAGGGGAGCATAACGATGTTATGACTATTATGAGTACATGAAAACAATTAAAAAGTATAAAGGTACAAAATTAAATTTAAAAATATTAAAGAGAATTGGAAAAGTGTAATGGAGTTCAACACACCAACCAGGGAAACGATCTAGGTAGGTGGATCAGGGTTAGGGTTAAAGAGATAATGGGGACCCGTGAGGAGCCCCATGTTGAAACAAAGTGATAAAAACACTTCAGAAATTAAGAGGTTACTAAAAAGGCAACCTGATGTGAAATTATGTATCCGTGCAGTGACTGGAACACTTGCCGTGTTCATAAACACCGACATATTTAAAAAATTAGTAAAAGTAAATAAAATTTATAAAGTGACATCGGCACTAACGTTTGTTAGGTCATCTCTTGGGAAATACTGGCTGTGGAGGTATTTCATTGTCTTTGCTTGGTTATTTGTACGTTTTTCCACCGTTCTCAAACATTTGTCTATATTACAAATATTATTGTTATAAATATTGTAACAGAAAATGGAGGATCTTATCGACATTGTTTTAACAAATAATTGCCAGAGAAGTATTGAAAACACCTAAAATAAGTTCTCATTTTCTTATATCTGTAAAGCCTATAACATGAGAGAATAGAGGTCCTAATATTAATTATGTAGTAATTAAACAAAAGTTACTTACTGTTAATTGGAATTACATTGAAACTGATATTGACAAGAAATATAAGGATTTAATACGTAAATTGGTTAAAATCCTAGATGAAGTTGCGCCTAAGAAGATTATGAAAATTTATCCAAAATATAAAGAATCGTAGAATGACACTGTTAAGCATTAAGCAATTAGTGAAAGAGATAAAAGTTATAAAACATTCCTAAATAACACAACTACGGAAAATAAAGATGTCTATAAATTGAAAAGAATTTTTGCCATAAACTTAAAAAGAAGGTATTATGAGACTACGATAGATTGTAATAGGATGAATTCTATTGAAATGTAGAAAACATTGAAGTGCCAAGCAATATCTTTATAATGATGACGTTTTAGAAGTAAAAATAGACTATCAAAAAACTGTTGAAAAAATTGAAGATATGCCAAGTTGTTTAAATACATTTTTTATTGAAAGTATAGGCAACATAATTGATAATAGCAACTCAAGACTTTCCTATATATTGTAATGAAATAATTTGTATGAGTTTTTTTTATAAGTTAATTGTCGAAATGTTTCATAGTATGAATAATTTTATGTTGTTTGAATCTTATAAATAGATTTTATTGTTAAAAAAGTTTGATTTTAAAGAATTTATTGATTATAAATGGTATATAATTTATTAAAAATCAACAATTGTGGAATATGAGGAATCTTATTTTTATTTTTGACACATCATTATTATTAAGGAAATAAAAAAAAATTTCAAATAATTTCAAAAAAAACTAGTAAAAGGAATAACCTCTGCGAGATTTTTCAAGACTACACCCCGGTTCCGTCAGGGCAAGAAAGTTCGATTCGAAAAAATCGGAATTTTTCCAATAATTTTTTCTTCAAATTTTCAATTTTTTTCAACGAGTCTGATGCGATATTGAAATCAATCGACGCGTCTTGACTTGCACAACACCTTAAAAGAAATCAGTATCGACTTTGCTTTCCTTATCGAGATATCTCGAATAGAAGTTTAACACTAGTGTTCGGGACCTGGATCCTATAACCTGAAATAGCTCATCTTGTGATAGAGCCTTTCTTTTTTGAATAAAAACCGATAGCCAAAAGAATTTTCCGAATCGGCCGTACCGTTCTCAAGTTATCGTGCGCACAGACATCCACACATCCACACAGACAGACTTTTTTTTTTCGCCGAAAATCAATTTTTTTCACGTTTCATGACATTTTAAGTCATTTGGAGCAAAAAAATTTTGAGATTTTTGTACGATTTCAATACTACGGTTTGCCCTACTTCACCAAAGGTGAAGTACGGGCGGCCGAAGTAATTTAAGTAATAGTAATGGGCAAGATTTGAAAAAAAAATTATGATTTATGATTAATCAAATAAGAAAAATTTTTAATAAAAAAATAACTGTTTAAATGTGTCGGCTTTTACTTTATGAACATTGATTCTAACATTTAGACAAATAAAACAACGTTTTATGATTTTTACGAAAAAAATATAAAAAGTTATTAGAATCTTTTAATAACTTTTTGTTATAGATTTTTCGTGCAAATCATAAAACGTTACACAAGTTTATTTATGTTTTGAATGAATTCTATTGGTAGAAAGTACCTCTAATACTATTTGCATTTGCATCTAATTTGACAGCAGTGGTCGACATTAAAGTGTCAACTATTATTCCAGTCCCAAAAGTTTCAAACTCTAAATATGCTTTGGATTTGCGTCCTATAAATATAATCTGTTGTATATAGATACAATTCTAGAAAAAAGTGGTTCATGAACAATAGCTTTTATTGAACAACAAAATTTAATAAGTAAAGTTCAGTCAGGCTTTCGCAGTAAATATGGATGAGAAAGTGCTTTACAATGATGATTGGAGAGAAAATATTAACAAAAATAATGCAATTGTAGCTAATTAATAGAAAACTGAAAGTTAAAGTAATAATTTCTTATCTGAGGATTTGGAGAGTGAACAAGGCGTACGAATAATGTTCAAGTTGAACTTTCTTCATACAAAAGACGTTGTGGGGGTGGGTTGTCCTAAACCACACCCTTCCTACCCCAATGAATATATGCATGACAAAATATGTGGTTTAATTATTTTGTAATTCATTAATTATAGACCAATTTGAAAATAACTGACATCGATTATCTGAATACCGATATTTTATTTTTTCAAAAAACTTCTAAACGCACATTAGAAACTTTCGCAAAAAGGTTAATGAGCAAACTAAATGCACTAAAAAATAGATTATTTTTAAAAACAACAATTAATTCCAGGAAAATAAAAATAAAAAATGATGTAAGATAAAGAAAACCATTTTTCACATGTCTTAAAATTTTAAGTGGAACTCATTTAAATGCGTTAATAAGAAAATTGTGTTTTCACCAAAGAGGTAAATGTGATTAAACTATTAAACTTTCAAGTTGAAATGGCGATTAAAAATAATAAAACGACTAAATCAGTGGGCAATGTAAATGTTAAATGAAAATCTATAATCCAGCAATTTAATATATTTCTTTTTGATGAAATAACTATATTTTTTCAACTACCAAAAATATGTGGGTATAAATTAAAATATGAACAATCTGTTTTACGTACTAGTGTGTAAAGTACTTCATTTTTAACACTAATGCGTAAAGTGAAACTGACGTTAGTTGTTCGAAAATTACAAAATTAAACTATATTTTTTTGTTGTCTACCATTCTTTTACTTTTGGTATATACGCAGATAGCATTTTGATATACTAGGTATATCCTATGAATATACGTTTCATGAAGATGTATACAGGGTGTTTTTTTAAAAAGTTTCCGCCGCCGATTTAGGCTTACCCAATGATTTTTGGCAAAAATGGCGAGACACGTCGATTTTTGATTTGAGGGGGACAAAATTTTTGATAACAAACATCACTCTAACGTCAACCCCCTTCACCCCTCGCCCCTCAACTTTAAAATTTAAATAGGGAACATACCATGTGTGGCACATCAGAGAAAAGGTAATTCAGTGCAGAATTCAAATCATACCCTTTGTCCACTGCTAGGACAAAAAAACTTACATAATTTGTATCAATAATGTTATCAGTTTATTGTTAGGTATTTAAAAGAAGATAAAAATAAAAAAAAATTACAGCAAATGCCTTAAATGTTGTCCATCGTGTGCTTAACAAAAGTCCAGTCTGTCTTGGAATTCTTGTCTAACATTTTGAAAAATTTGTCTAGTAATGGATTGACATTCTCTTACAATTCGTACCCGAAGGTCATTAATAGATGTAGGTTTAGTTTTGTCTATCTATCTCATGAGAGGTTTTTCTGACGTATTCTGCTAATGAGGACGTAGTTTCTTGTTTTCTTACGGCGTTACGATGTTCCTCACGTTGAACGTTTATTCTCCTGTTGGTTGTCCTATATAGAACAACAGAAAAGATAAGTAAAGTCCTCAAAAAACACAACATCAAAACCTCAACTAAAATTGGTCAGACACTTCCGAATGCAAAAACAAAATCAAACTATAGAAGATCAACGCATTTACGAAATTTCATGCAAGGATTGTGAGGGAACCTACATGAAAAGGACAAACCATTAGGAGAATAAACGTTCTACCCGAAGAACATCGTAACGCCGTAAGGAAACAAGAAACTATGTCCTTATAAGCAGAACACGTCAGAAAAACCTTTCATGACAGAGACTTTGACAACACGAAAGTAATAGCCAACTTTAAGCATAAGACCAGACGAATAATAAGAGCACGTATCGAAATCGAAAAACGTCCCGCCAACTTAAATACCAGGGATGACACACAGAGACTTCTCGCTACATGAAAACTTGCGTTACCGCCAAATCCAAAGCCCACTCGAATCCTACCAACAACAGACCTGTGTGCTTCGAACCGGAACATCAAACAAGTACATAAACCTCTCACAGTGCCAATAGAAATTAATTCAATTCGAGTAACCCGAACCACAACAGCAGTCCAAGCAGCCCAACTGAAAAAGACCTGAAGATGACACATGAGATTGTGTTGAAACGTCGTCAGTTTAATGGTTCTTATTAGAACCAACCATTGAAAACACGGATCCAAACCCGGAAACCCAACAATACAATATATACATATATACATAACACATGTTTATAGGTATATTCCTTTAAGTACATCCTATATACAGGGTGTCCCAAATTGGTGTGTTTTACAGGGTATCTCGTAAACTAGAAGAGATCCAAAAAAAGCAGTTAAGATGTTATGACTTCCTTTTTTTATTAAAGTAACGATAGCCTAATTAAATCTTTCGTAGCTCCCTGCATTTGGAAGATACAGGGCGATTATCGGAAACTGTCGAGGTTCTATAACTTCTTAATTAAGAAAACTATAAAATAACTTTATAAAAACTTTTGATAGATATATTATTAAAGAGTTCACTGGCGTACAAGAATTTTTTTAGGGGGTCTCACTTATATTTTTTTAAATGGGACATCTTATATATTTTGACGTTTTTTGTTTCGTTTTTTATTTCTCATTCACCTGATATAACATATTACATATTTATTTTCAGTGGTTGGAGCTACAGTGCAAATAAACCATATATCAATGTTATCAGGTGAAAGACCCTTAAAAAATTGAACACTCAGTAACGAAATTTAACATTTCATTATGATACTGATGTGTGAATATTTTATTTTTTAAAATTATAATTAATAAAAAAACAGATTAACAAAATTAAAACAATAAACTTATGAAATAGCAATAAACCTTGAAATAACTATAATCTACCTCTAACTAATTTTAGTAGAATTTGAAAATTACATTAAATGTTAAAAATGCCCTCCATTTTGTTGTAATAATAATTGGCACCTTTTTCTTGCTGATTTTACATAATTGAGAATGTGCATTGTCTTTAATTTTTACTATCCTTATAATAAAATGTTAAATTTCGTTACTGAGTGTTCAATTTTTTAAGGGTCTTTCACCTGATAACATTGATAAATGGTTTATTTGCACTGTAGCTCCAACCACTGAAAATAAATATGTAATATGTCATACCAGGTGAATGAGAAATAAAAAACGAAACAAAAAACGTCAAAATATATAGGGTGTCCCATTTAAAAAAATATAAGTTTGCATTATATTTCCTTAGTGAGACCCCCTAAAAAAATTCTTGTACGCCAGTGAACTCTTTAATAATATATCTATCAAAATGTTTTATAAAGTTAATTTATATTTCTCTTAATTAAGAAGTTATAGAACCTTGCAGTTTTCGGCAGTTTCCGATAATCGCCCTGTATCTTCCAAATGCAGGGAGCTACTGAAGATGTAATTAGGCTATCGTTACTTTAATAAAAAAAGAAGTCATAACATCTTAACTGCTTTTTTGGATCTCTTCTAGTTTACGAGATACCCTTCAAAACACACCAATTTGGGACACCCTGTACATACATTTGAAATTATATTTTTATGTATTATGTAGGCGTCTTCAGGTACATTATAATACATACCGTGTATGTAAATATATGTTTTCTTTTTCATTTATATACAAAGGACACATGCATTTTTGTCTACCACTCCTGACAGCTTTTCTGTCAGTTCAGACTTCGTCAGCAAGGATTCTTAGGCCACCTGTAGACGGTCAATAATATTCCACAATATTACAAATTGAGCAATATTATTGACCATCTAGGCTTACTATTGAAGTTTGCACAATGATTGAGAAAAAGATTGAACGAGTTTAAATTTTATTGCACCATTATTTCATTGAACCGTATAGGGTTAATATTGCACAATATTCTTCAGTCAACGATTACATTCGAAGAAGAAAGACGTTCGCATAAAAAATGGCGAAGTAGGAAATTAAGAAAGACGAGAATTTATTGTTGATTGCATCCACCTATACAGAGTTGCCTTAAGTATTATCGCATCCAAGGTTTCCATAATTACTATAAGGAACGACTTTGTGGTGAAATAGCACTGGAAAATTTCAAATCTTTGAGAGTGTTTCCAGTTGATATCATGATATAATTTGAAAGGCATTGAAAAGATGGTATAGCTTCTCTCATATTTGTATTTTTTCTCCTCAATCAATAGTGTAACCAAGTCTAGTAACTCTTGAAACATTGCCAAATCTAATCTTACAAAATTCATGAAGTCATTTACCTCAGAGTTGACGCCAAGTCCCATAAAAGATGTTCGTGGGTATATTTTTGCCTTTTTTAAACCATTCTTTTTAAGTTTAAGCACCAACATGACAGCTGCAGCTAAACCTTGGTCAGATATTTCCAACAATGCAACATCATGCCATAATATGGACGAAGATGTCTGAAAACCCTGGTGTATCCACTGATTTGATTTTGTTTCGAACTTTTTGGGTGTACCACCTATTACGTTCAATAGAACTTACCAGAATTCTGTAAGATGGTGCTGTTTAGAATTGTTCGTGTCCTCACTGAGTTTGTCAGATTTTGTGTGGACAGTGTAAAGCTGCAGATTCGAGCACTCGTCTGTATTTAGTACCAGATTATAAATACATCGTGTGATCTGTGATTACAGTTTACTATAAGCGATATATGCGCCATCTGAAATTTCTAATGTGAAACTCTGGTAATCTCCCAAAAATTAGTCAAAATCAAGTAGGTAGAGATCTTTAAAGACCCAAACTTTTACAGGTATAAGTGGAAACACCAGGGCTTTTAGACATCTTAAGATGGACGCTTGTGAGCCGTCAATATTAATGTGCAATAAATATTCAATATTGATCGTTTGAATTCGAGGGGTCATACAATAATATTGCACAATAAAAGTATTGTGCAATATTATTGACCGTCTATGGGCCGCCTTAGGCTATGTAAGTATATAAATAAGAATTCTACCGCCATCTAGTGACGGGAAAACGAATGAAAGAAGAGTGTAAACTGACCCGTATATCAAAACACGGTGAATATACAGGTCTGACCAATTGTTTATTTAGACAACTGGTTAAATTACAGATTTTGTAGGTATCTGTTAAAGACTTGCATAATAAAAATAATAATTTATTAATATAATTTTCTTGGATATCTTAAGTACATACCTGTTAATATATTCCAGAACATTTATAACAGGTACATTTGTAGGAAGTACACAAAATGAATATACCAGAATATTCATAAGAGGTATATTTTTAGGACGTACAGAAAATGTATATTCCAGAATATTCATCAGAGGTATATTTGTAGGATGTACAACAATACCTAGAGGTACATAATATGTCTGTTCCTGTATGTGTATTTATTGTATGTGTTATGTACCTCTTTAGATATACAACAAAACATAGCCAGAGACGAAAATTTTGAGGTATATACATAAAACATCAATTGCTATCTGGGATATGAAACATACACATTTGATCGTAGACGAATTCCATAAAGAAAGAAGTTCTGAAAGAATTTGACACCATTTGAAAGTTGTAAAAAATAACTGTTGTACTGAATTTAAAAATAAACTTGATTTATTAAATAATTTCTAAAAACGTGTATTTAAATATTTTATTTCTTAAATAAAATTATTACAGAACCCCTTAAATAATTGGAAAAGTACATCTTCCACAACCAGTGACCTTGCGCGCGCTATGTATTATAAATTAAAATTATTATTTAATTCAGTGAATCTTTAAAATGAATAACATATTTTTTTGTACATTGAATAAATATAATTACTTTCTTATTAAAGTATATATCATAAAAATTCTTGTACAGTAATGCTTCATATTTATATACATTTTTGTAACAGCCAATGTTCGATTTTTCCCGTTATTAAAGTTATCAATTGTTTTAAGTAATTATATTTTTACTATAAATACTTGTCCATTACGAGTAGAAAATACTGTATTTTCAGTTAAGCAGCAAGTATGTTATCCTATAACTGTGTTATATTTTTGGCATTAGTTTTTTCAGTAGTTGATGCTCAAACAGACTATTGTCCATTGTCATGCGGTAAATATATACAAACTATGTGTTTGAGGAAAGATCTGGTAAGTTATTTTTCACAAATATTAATAAATCCAAGAGGTTATAGATTATCTCAAATGTGGTCTACTGGTAAGTAGGTAATAAAACTCTTAAGTCGAGTACCACATAAAATAAGTTGAAGAAAATTTGAAAAGTTTGGCAACTAGTTTCGGTAGACTGCCATCATCAGGCCTACAATACAAAGTTCTAATTGCCGAGAAGAAACAAAACAAACTAACTACAACTTACCAATAAAGTATTATTTAATTAATTAAATACTTTATTTAAGTAACGTCAAAAATTCACCCTTCATTGGTAAGTTGTAGTTAGTTTGTTTTGTTTCTTCTCGGCAATTAGAACTTTGTATTGTAGGCCTGATGATGGCAGTCTGCCGAAACTAGTTGCCAACCTTTTCAAATTTTCTTCAATATATTTTATGTGGTACTCGACTTAGAGTTTTATTACCTACTTACAAATATTAATATTTGTTTAGGTATTTTTATTTTAATAGAATTGTGGCCCTGGTCCGGCTTGTGGTTCAAGTTACAATCCAATTTCTTTTACTGATGAAGATCGCAGACTAATTTTGGACATACACAATGAGCTACGAAACAAAGTTGCAACTGGTAATGAAAATATTGGCAATCAACCGTCAGCTTCCGATATGAACGCATTGGTATTAAGTTTATTAGATTTAAGATTATTTATGTTTTATTCCGTTATTTTTTTAATAGAGTTATAATAACGAATTGGAAACCATAGCACAATGTTGGACTAACAATTGCGAATTTGATCATGATGAATGCAGACAAACACGTATGTTGAACAGATGAGGCTTTTACTTGATGCAGATCCATACTATACGATGAAATAAAACAATTTCATTTGTTTGAGAAAGCTACTGTGTTAGCGAAGCGCGTCACGGTTCTATATTGAACTTAGATCAAATAATGAAGATTTAAACAAATTAAATTGTTTTATTTCATCGTAAAACACGTATGTATTAGAAATTATTAGAAAATTAAGTATTCTCTTTGTCTACTTAATAAGCACGCCCAGAAAAATCCTGCTTTTTAAACTAAAATGTATACAAAACCCACTAACCAGCAATTGTTTTAAACTATTTTATCAATAACAAAAATATTGTATCTATTTAAAAAAAAATCATTCAAAACACTTAGAAACTCTATGTTTGTGAAGAAATTACTCTGTTTTAATCATGCGCGAAATGATTTTGATGATCTCAGAAAATGTTATTTTTAGCAACTTATAGATGGGTTGGTCAAAATCTTGGCATAAAAAAATATTCTGGAAATAATGGACTCTACAGAAATGTAATTAATTCAACCATCCATAGCTGGTACAATGAAGTTAAGAAATTTCAAGCTCCGTGGGTATCCGAATTTCGCAGCTAGTAAGTGAAACAAAAAATAATTTTTTACCTGGATAAGTATGTGATTATTTCTTCTATTGAGAACTCAAGCAATTTATTTGATAAATGAAATAACAATTTCTATTCCCACCATTACCCCCTCTATGTCCAGGAAGGCGCGAGTGGGACAAACCCCCAAATCGCTGTTGTCAACGGGGTGCCAAAATTGCAAATTGTATTTTTCCAACTGGCCGCTTTTCATTCACGCAATTCTTCTATATAGTATGATAGGCTTAATAAAATTCATGGTTTGTATTAAAAGAATATTGGAAAAATTTGTTAAAAAAATTGTTAATTCAGTTAAGTATAGTGTCGGTTTGCATTGAGTAGTAAATCTTGTTTTTTTTTCATTTTATTTTCATGAAGACAACTTTCAGACCAAATAAAATGAAAAAAAAACAAGTTGACTGTTCTGTGTAAACTGAGACTTTAATTAATTGCATTATTCCACTAGAAGAATGAACAAATATGATTAAGAAACGATATAAGTTTGGAATAATTTACTACCTCAGTCGACGTGTTAACATCGAATAATTATCGAAGGACCAGATCAGTTAGCAAACCGATCAATTATTATTTTAACTGCGTTTCAGTCAGTTACATGAACTTGAATAAAACAAGCAAAATTAACTTGGACTGTAAGGGTAATTTTTTCACCCGTTTATTATTAAAAACCTTAATTTTACAGTTTTTTCAATTTGTTCTTTTTATAGAGCAACTGCTCTCACTCACTATTACTGTAAAAATAATATTTACGTTTTTAATCTACTTTTATGCTTGGCAGACACTATTCTGCTCAACAAGCTAGAAGCTAATAATTCACAACCAGTGTTACCGTTTTCAATAAACCGTATTCTACCAACATTTCGATAATAAACTACCAAACTCTACTAACTATCTAAATCTAACCCATGTATTTTAATTTATTTTATTAAAAGAAGTCTTTGACTATCTAAATCTAACCTGTGTTTTAAAAAAAGAAGAAAATATAGCTTTCCCTTTTTCCTTAAAACCTTTTTTCCACTTCGTTCTCCATTGTTTTTCACTTTTGCCTATTTTTTGAGTTTTTCCCCTATTTTTTTATTTCACTCCCACTACTTTTTTTCCACTCTTTCCTCTCCTTTTTTTCTACTTTTTTTTCTTACATTTCTTACAAATTTCTTTGTGTCAAACTTTTTTTCCACTTTTTCCCCGACTCATTTTTCTCCTATTTTTTTTAATTTCAATTTTTTTTCGCAATTTTTCGACCATCATTTTTTCCTGTACTTTTTTACCAATTTTTTTATATTTCAAATTTGTTTCCAATTTTTTCCCCCATTTTTTTGTTTTAGACATTTTTTATACTTTTTCCACTACATTTTTTTAGTAATTTTTTAGTTTTTTCCTCTTTTTCCTAACTCATTTTTTTCCCTATTTTTTCAGTAATTTTTTATGTTTCATAACTATTTTCCCATTATTCCCTTACTCTTTCCCCGAATTTTTTAATAATTTCTTTGTGTTCCATTTTTCTCCTTAAAACTTTTTCCACTTCTCTCCCTATTTTTATTTCACTTTTCCTACTTTTTGCCGTGTTTTTTTATTCCACCCTTTCCTCTACTTTTTTCCACTTTTTCTCACACATTTTTACTTTCCCGACCACCTCCTAGATGGGAAAGCATTGTGAACGAGCTAAAAAAAAATTTCGAGATAAAAGCGGAAATATCCATTTTCGGGTCCCCTGAGACGATTAAGACCATTTCCAGATGGAAGTCTGTCTGTCTGTCTGTCTGTCTGTCTCTGTGTATATGTGAGTGTGTGTATTCCACAATAGGGGCCACACGTTTAATCCGATTGAGCTGAACTTAGGTATAGGGGTTTGGGTTACCTGTCGGAAGAACCCATAAGTTTTTGTATGACATCTTTCAAACGGGCGTATCACTTTCAAAAAATGACAGATGCAATATGTCACGGAATTGGACATGCAAAATGTGGATTTCAAAATAATTCAATAGTACAGGTCCGTATTTAAAAAGATAGTCGAAGAGAGCCATTTAAAAACAAAACCTTTTTTTTAAATGATTATTTTTTTCCTAATTTATATGAAATGTAGACCTATGAAATATGGCATAATATTTCTCCAAAAACAGACTCCACTATGCAAGGCTTATTATTTTTTATTTTTAACTTCGTATTCATTTCTTCAAAATGTTTGATTAGTGGTTTTTTCACTATTTTCATACCAGTGTTATTTAATTTATCCGTGCATATTCTCTACCTGATGATGGCCATTCTTTGGCCGAAACATGTCGCCCTCGCCTTTTTAATCTGTTGATTGGTTAATTATATTTCATGTGGTATGACTTCGAGTTTTATTATTTTATGAATAATATTTCTCCGTCTACAGTACTTAATTTCTACACAGGGAATACTAGTTGGAATTTCCGGGACTAAGACAGTCCAAAACACTTATAGAAGGTCCACCCAAGAGCAGAGACAATCTGCTACTATGCCTAAAAAGACGGGAACTCAAAACCGCACTAGGTGTCCTAACAGGACACTGCAGGCTCAGAAGACATGTGAGGAAGAGGACGAAACTCCTTCATATATTATGCTATTGCCGGGACCTGAACAGGGAAAGGGAATGGCACTGGGGTACAGTACCCTGAACCTGAAGAGATAGAGAAAGCTAACATCAGGACTATTCTTGACTTTGTCAAAAGTACTGGACTGATGTGAAAACTCGCGGGGCACAATAGGCCTACCCAAGTTGCAAAGCGACGTCCGCCCGACGTTGTCCTACACAACTTTGACATTGGGTGACAACGTTGTGGCGACCACGCGGCGACCCTGATCTGGCACAGTTTGGTGAATCATTTTTGAGCCGTGCCGACGTGTTGCGCGACCAAAAACCAACGTTGTATCGGCGTTGTTTTGACGACCGTACCGACGTCGGCTCGACTTCGTACACGACCAAAATCCAACGTTGCAGGTGTTTCTGTTTGTATGTTCTTTTAATAGTGTTTGTGAATAAAACTTTACTAACTCGGAGATGCACGATGTATCGAACGATGTGAAAACAAACACGATGAAAGCAAAGTGATATGATTAATGGCTTCCACGTACTTAGAAAATAATTAAGGATTTATTCGTTTAAACCTCCGTCTCTACAAATAATTCTCAAACCCCGTGAATTTTATTGATAAATACGTTGATGCTACCTCCAAATATTTTCAAGCGCCCCTTTTATTTTGTGTTTTTATCAAAATTATTAAATTGAGCTTGGAAGCACTTATAAAAGTTTTCGGAGATTATTTATGGCTAAAAAATATAATTTAACATTTAATATTACACGTAAAATATTATCAAATCTCTTTTTTGACTTGGAACGGAAACTAACCTACAAAATTTTTATTCTTAACATGGCGTAGATGAGGTGAACTTTTTTGACCGGTAAGAGAAGCGTCTAGGGAGAACTTGACAAGAGAATATGTTTCGGATTAAAAGGCAGTGAATACGTAGCCGTAACCGATCCTTTTGTCAAAATTTTAAGAATTTTTAATAACCATATTTTTACGCAAGCTTCCGCGCACGTCGATTTATAATTATAAAATGGATAACCCAAACATAGGAGCTAAATCGGTGCGATCAACTGAATCACAGCTAATAAATTATGTCGATCGACATAGTAGTAGTAGTCGGCCGGTATAAGCAACGCATTTACTGCGAAATATACATAACCTATAATACTTTGACATCAAAGTTACCCCGTACAGCGACAGGATCTTCCACTGATTCTCTTGATGAGCAATCTTCTGAAGCTAATTACAAATAAAAAAATTATAAAGCTATTTTCCCTATCATGATTTTCACCATTAAGTAATGAAATAAACTTTATAAGAACAGACCTACCCAAATTAGGAGAATAGGTCGGCCCTTTCGGGAGTTTCAGTTTTCGCTAAAATGTTGTTGAGTACTTAAATTTCTTCCATTTGTCTGGCATAGTTATAAAAACAAATAATTATAATTATACCAATTGAGTTAGGTTATATTTTTTAATTTCAAAACACGGATGTCGGATGCCGACTAATTCGCGACGTCGTAAAATATGACGTCCGGCCGACGTTGGGCACTGTGATAAATCCGACTTTCTAAGCGTTGGTGCAGCATCCAACGTCGTGATGTTCCTATAAAACAACGGTCGTAAATAGGTGAAGTAGCTGACGTTGACACGACTTTCTCAAAGTGCAAATTATTAGACGCTGGAATCACAACATCGCCATACAAGCAATTGCCGACGTTGTGATTGGTGCAGAATAAGTCGGGTAGTCAGCAAATTGCTACTTGGGTAGAGCCTCAGTACAAGTATGACCTCCCACGCCCGATTCAGGAAAAAAAAATAATTCGTTTCTCAGCTTTAATAAAATTAATCGCTATCAATTTTTATTCTATTTTGAACTCTTCCATTCAATTCGCTATAATTCTATAAAAATAACTTTTTGTTAACTCCGATTCCTATTTTAAACTAGAAAAATGGAATTATAACTCAAAGCATATTCCTAATAGCACAGAGACGTTTAAAAAACGTCTTAAAAATATACACGAACGACCGTCGGGACGTTTTAAAAACGTTCGTTAAAGTACCCGAGAACGTTTATAAGACGTTTTTCTCTAGTGCAAATGTCACAACTTCTAACGTCATATAGACGTCGAAAAAAGACGTTTTAAAAACGTTTCAAAAAGGACTAAATAAATAATTCGACAAGAGACGTTTTTTCGGATTTTAGAACGTCCACTTATACTTTTGCGGACCTAAAAACACAACGTCTTAGAAGGTTTTTTTACAGTGGTTATAAAAATGACTTACAAAAACGTTTAAAAAACGCAACTTTCTAACTTTTCTGAAAACATACTTTTTAGGACATAAAATAAACGTTTTTACAAAGTTTTTAAAACTGACTCCAAGAAAACGTTTTTCTTAAAATAGTCTTTTGTGGACCTAAAAACATAATGCCTTTTCAACGTTTTTTACAGTGGTTATAAAAGCGACTTACAAAAACGTTTAAAGAACGTAACTTTTAGACTTTTGCTGAAAACATATTTTTTGGACGTTTTTAATGGTGCATTTAAAAACGACTGTAATAAAACGTTTTAAAAACGTCCCTATTGTGACTTTATAAAAACATTTTGAGATTGGCGTTCATAAAAGGATTAGAAGTCGTTTTTTATCATACTGTAGCTTACACAAAACGTTTACCTCTTACTTTATGAGTCCGGACTTTTTGTCGACATATTTTGGACATTTCTTGATGTTTATTTTAAAAACGTTCTTGCAGAAACGTTTTATTTTGGTCCTCGAATGTTCTGACGTTAAATGAACAATAAAAAAAACGTCAATCGGACCTTTTCGGACGACCCAATTGCAACAAAATTCCACGCACTTTTGCCGTGAAATATTAATAATAAAGAAACTATAGATTGATGATATACATTTCATTGCTTTTCGTAGTATAGACCAAAACACACATTCTCGTTTATACAATTGTTTCAGTGATAGTGTCCCCTACCATTAAATGCCAGCTTTACTCAAATTAGGAAGCAATTTTTGTTTTATTTTTTAGTGGACCAATGATAGGTCACTACACTCAAGTGGTATGGGCTAAAACCAAAGTAGTTGGATGTGGTTTGACAAATTATAGAGATGGTAAGTGGAATGCTTTCTTATTTGCATGTAATTACGGACCAGGAGGAAATTTGAAAGGAGCTCCTATATATAATACTGAAGGTACTCCAGCTTCACAATGTTCAGGACAAGCTCCAAATCCGAAGTATGAAGGTTTATGTGGACCAGATAACTTGGACGGATAATTAATTCAGAGCCTGGTTTAAGACAATTGTACTACAATGTGTTCTAAAAACCAGCGCTAAATATTTGGTAATTTGAGAATAATAATAATAAATCATTATTATATCTGTAAGGTTCTTTTATTTCATTTACGGTAAATTTCCCGCGATTATTATCGCTAATTTTTTTTCAGCATAAAACCGGCATAAAAATACAAACAAAAAATGATAGTATCACTTTGACGTATAATATAATTGAATATTTTACAACTATCTGGAGAACATCGTCACCACTATGCTTAAAAAAATTTTGCAAAATTTCAATAAGACATCAAATTTGGGAAAAATCATTACGATATCGATTGACAAATTGGTATTTATTTTTTTACATGATTTTTTAGGAAAAGAGGTCAGTTACAATTGTGGTACTCAATTTATAGCGTTCAGTTATCAGTTATCTTCTAAATATAGAGGTGGGAACTAAAAAAATTAAATAACTTTATAGGTAACTGGAAAAAAATCACGTATACCGGGTGACACAGGGGTATGGATCAATCACACCTTTAACTTTTTTATTTATTAGCCGATTTTTATGAAATTTTAACTGGGTATAGTAAGAGTAATTTCTGATTTTATGACATGTACATTCAAAATAGCCGACTTCCAGTTTCACCAAAAATGGACCAAATTTTGATTTTTAAATGGAACACCCTGTATATTTTGATAAATTTGGATTCTAAGGATCAAAATACATACAATGGTTTATTGAATACCATAAATTACAGCCACCTACACTAAAATAAAACAGCTGGAACTTTGAATTTCTTTAAATAAAAAAAAAATCATAACAGATCAAAAATCGCCAGATCTCTTAATCTACCATCAATCTAAAATATCATCTCCACACAAACCTGGATATTTCTTATTTGGCAATAATCCCGATTATTTCGAAGCTGGTTTACCAAGTTTGTATACGGGTTGTCCTTTCACGTTTCCTCCTGGTCCGTAATTACAGACAATGAATAATTTGTTAATGTCGTTATCGGTATAACCTGTTATACCACATCCGACTTTTTTTTGTTTCAGCCCATACTATTTGAGTGTATTGACTAACATTTTGTTTGTAACCAAAAAAAAATAATACCATATTAAATCATTTAATACTAATCATATATTTCATTTTAAAATCAAAATTTTTGTACCTCTTTTATCTTATATATTGATCCTTTAGACATTACATAAATATATAAAACTAATCAGATATGATTTAATGAATAAATACACAAATTTAGAACTAACAGGTATATCAAGAATTGGAAAAAATTTAATTATTTTATATTCTCCCATTATTTCCGGTTTAGCCGAAAATTACCTCTACTTGGGAATTTCAAATGGAGCGCCCTGTATAGGTTTACATTTTTGTGTTCTAGGGATGCTTCTGAGTACGATTAAATAGTTTTGAGACAAAAAATTGGTTCATGTCATTTTTTAGATGCATTTTTATTTTTGCACATATCAAATTACTATGAATTCTATATTATTAAAGTTTCAAAAAGTTCAATGAATTGTCTTAATTTATACGAGAATAAAAAATTGCTTACAGATTTAAAATTAAACTTGTAATACATCCACGTCATTAATTTACGTCACTAGTCTACCAGCCAGAGCCAGTTTCATACGACAGTGTTGGTAATCCCTTTTACCGTACAGAAAACTTTGAAAACTAAAGCTCAAATAAGTGAAAGTCAGCGGCCAATGCCCAGGACTATACATTATAGGACCATCTAGGATAACACACTTCCCATCCGGAAGACGTGATCCAAAATATAGCAATACTAAAAAACATCACAGAATACTAATCAACGGAGAAGGAAGTTACGAACATGAACCAATAATGCTAAACCTAAAAATTACTGGACGAATAATTAGTCCAATCCCAAGGATAAATGTGGCACTGAGTAGAACATCTAACGACATTATTGCAAGAAGCAATAATAAGTTCGACAGAAATCATGCTAAACAAGCACACCAGATTCGAAAACATTATAGAAAAACTAAATGATAAGGAAATAAACAAACAAATGAAAAGGGCACAAAGTACAAGACTCTATGAACACAAGACAGAAGCCAACAGAGTAAATGAATGAGTCAAAGAGCAACTAAGGATACATAGAACAAACACTACTGGAACTTCTGGATCAACCAACTAGACTCAAAGAAATCTACAATTACGGGGTCGACGCATTGGCATATACCGCAGATAAAAAAGTAGAGGTTTTTCTAAGAACAATGGTTAATCGATTTACTGTAAATTTACATACAGACAACGACATAGGCAATAGACAAAGAAGACTAAGGAAACTTAGAATATACAACTGCAGAAAAAGTTAAAAAGTAATAAAATACTTGTCAGCAACATTAGATAATAAATTGTGTACTCAGAATAAAGTGTTTCACTGCAGACTACAAAAAGACACTTATCGTATTCATAAGGAGACATAATCAGGTTCCTACCTTCCCTCAGAACTACAGACCAATAAACTTATTACCAGAAATTAATAAAATTGCTGAAGGAGCAGCCCAAAGGAACATTACCAGACGAACAATTTAGATTTAGAAAATATCATAACTGCGATGAACAACAGATAAGTACGATGGCGTTGAAGGGACACTTAAAATAAAAAAAAATATTTAATCTTAATTTCGTGTTATATCTCGAAATTTTAAAATTTCGTGTTATATCTCGAAAGTTTAATCTAAAATTTCTTGTTATAACTCGAAATTTTAAGCTAACCCTACATCTTTGTTGCAATTATTCAGATACTATTGTATTATATTATATTAGTCTTAACAACATCGTTTTTGAGTATTATAGTATTATTTATTGTATCAAACTTGTACGCGATTAATGTGCGTTCTATGGTTTATTTAAAGACTTTAATATACTTAAGTAGGTAAGTAGAATTTATTAATACTTATTATTTATTGTTTCTAAAAAGATTCGTTTGTTGAAACTACTTTGAATTCAACCTGCAAATCTAAGTCAAACACGCCGCTCAGACTGTCTAAACTAGTCCGAGAACGAGCAGTCTCTAAGATTCACTTCCTATAACACTCGCGAACAACCACCTAAAAAAATATATTCTTATGTAAATCGACCTGGCGGATCCGATTTTGGAGTTCGCCAGACAATTTGGAATTGCCAAAATGGCCAAAATCGACAATTTCCAAAAAATCTCATATTTTAGGGAATTTTTAAAATTTTTTATTATCATCTTATATCTCTCTTAGTTTAAGTCCGATTGAAGTGAAGGAGTAAACAAATATGAAAGCAATTGAAAAAAGAGATATAAAAGCAAAAAGGAAAAGAGCAGAAAAAGACCTGACAAAAAGAACATTTTCCTTTCACTACCATTACTTTATTGATATTTGGTACAGAAATGTTTATTTTTTTCATCTTAGTCATGTAAGACGGTACAAACATAAAACAAACATTTTTGTAAATTAATTTCATTCAGAGGTTGCTTGCTGCATGTGATAAAGGTTACTGCTTACCTTTGTATTTATTATAAGAACTTACCTGGATCATCTCCAAAAAGCAGAACTGTATAGTAGTTTAAATCAATATTTTCATTAATTTAGAAAATAAAACTTTTCATTTGAGTTGGCAATTGAATTTATATCAAATTTAATAATTTTTAACGATAGAAACTAATGACGTTACTGAAAAAAGTGTCACAATATAGTAAAGTAAGTTCAATTGAGTTCCTGAAAATTTTGTAGAAATGTAGTTTGTTTCAAAATAGTAGTCAATGTAAGAACACCTGGTATATAATATAAAGTATTTAAGTTATATAAAACTGTGTTGACATCAAATAATTTAGTCTTGTTTCGTAATAAATTCTGTAAAAAATATATCGACCAATATGTTCTGGAAAATTTTACCAATTCAAGCTAATATATTTTTTTAAACATTCCGAAGAACTCTTGGGACTACATGACCTGCTTTAGGCAGCAATATTCATGAATATTTGTTTGGCATCAATATTGAGTGGTCATGTACACGTGTAACATATGTGTCTGTTTGTAAAGCATGCATACAAATATGTAGTTATGATTTCAGGCAACACGTGTTGTAATATTGATGCAATTCCATTAAAACTATGAAAAAGTTTATTCGTGAATGTATCGTTGGATGTCATATCGAAATTTCACTGGAAATAATTGGTCATTTGTATATCGGCGCTGACAACGGTATTGGCAGTACGTGAAATATTAACAGATAAATCGGAATTGTTGAGTCGTTTTTGTTCGTTGAAAATAAATGGAATTTACAGAGTGATTGATTTACAGTTCTAAGACTTATTTTACACCATGATAGTCCAGTTTTGATTTTCCATTAATACAATATTCCTAATATATAAATTGAGTATAATATAATATTTAATATATCATATACATTACTAATAACTTCTGTATGGTAAAATATTCGAGAGATATTGGAAAGGTCGATTTCAATTTCTGATTATTTTTTTCAGGTGTTAAAATTTGACATTCTGATGATTTCAATCAATAGCAATGGGTGATTCTAACCAGTCATTCGGTATTATACTAATTAAACCTCTGCTCCTAGATACAATCTCATTTATATTAATCTGTCAAAATTGATGCATACCGATTCAGAGCAATTAACTAAGATAATATAAAACACTGTAACAAAGTAACTCTTTTCCATAATATTTAAAATACATAAATAAAATCTCGCCAGAATTAACTTAAAATTATGGAAATGTGAGATGCTTCGAGTATAACAGTTGTAAACCCCGGCCGAAAGATGGAGTCACTCGCGTATTTGTTTTCGCATACCCAGCCAACCTTAAGGTATAAAGCACAAGAGTCTATAGAGCCAGGGTCCACTTTATCTTCCAAGCTTCCGCATGTGCTGCGTGTGCAAAAATTGTCTGAATTTGATAAATAAGAGAGGTTACAACCTGAAATAAATGAATTAACCTATGTATTTTAATTTATTTTATTAATATTTAAAAAAAAGAAATCCTCAGGAATCGAACCCGGATCTTCTATATGTAAGGCACACACGTTGACATTAGACCATATCGTATCACAGTGATGAACAATCAAACTTTCAAGTTAACGTACAACTATTAGGTAGTCGGACCATGAGCATGCCGAAGCTCGGGAGACGAATTGGACGCTGGCTCTCTAGACTCTTCTGGTATACCAATCGATCAATGGAGCTGCAGTGGCAGCCTTAGTCCGTTCACTTTAGCGACCTTTACAGAAAGGCGGCACCCGAGGCAAACCGAAACCTTGACTAAGGTGCCAAAGTGATCCGTAACGACCGAAGTGCGTTACAACACAATCAAGATGAAAAAATCTATATAGAATCAGTTTGAATTGTTTTGAAAAATTTGAAATTACAAACTGCAAAATAACATGAATATTTAAGAAATTGCAAAAATTCTGGAAGGTTAGGGAACAATTATGAAAAAATTTAATGGCGAAGACTACAAAGAGTGTACGTTGAAAACGATTTGAAATATAACAGCCAATGTCGCCGGACGCGCTCGCTACGGTCGTCTGTCTTATGTTGTCGATATAGTATTTCAGATTACTTTATGGTCTTGCAATGAATAAATCATATGATCGAATCATAAATAAATGCTCTTATCTTTGCTGAGTATATTAACTACATTTCTAAACAAGACTATAGAGTGTTAGTCTATAATCAGAACCTGACTGGTCACTGTCCAGTACGAACACACCTCAGCAACATGGGACCGTTAGAATCCGCACTGTACAGGAGGTCTGAACAATCGAGCACATCCTCTATAATAGCTCGACCTCATCAACTAGGATGGGCTAGGTAAGTCCTCATTTACTATGGAGGATGCACTAATGAGTCCTAAGTGCTGTGAGACAACCCATTTGTGGAGCAACCCATTCTCACCGCCTTACAGATAAAGACAGATAGAACCTGACATGACTTTTAAAATCCACCTTCGAACCGTCTTCATATTTGGTTTCCAGTAATCTGAAGTGACCAACTTAGTAACAGCACATTTTCAAATAATGAAAACTATAAAAGTTGTTTAAGGTGCAGATTTATATTACTATTTACTTATTGAAATTTCCGCAAATATTCTTTCTATAACTTGGCGCATTTCCACAAATTTCGAATTTTATATGGCGGCTGACCTCGTTGAGTAGAATAATGTCAACTTACAACAATCTCCATATTAGATTTCCAATATTCAGAAGTGACCACCTTGGCAACAACGCATTTCCGCAACACAAAAATGGTGCGATTTGAATCGACTGATGGCCCAAAATCGCGATGTTCATATTTTTGTTCCATAGTAAATTTCCGGTTCCGCTTCGAGTCACGTGAGTCCACTTTTTACAGAGGTGCAGAGTCCCTCCGTCCCATTGAGTTAGGTATGGATAGGTTTTGATTAGGTTTGGATCAGTTTCAATAAGTTTTGCCAAATACTAAACATTATCACCATGATTGTTATAAATCTCACAGAGGGCAAATACTAAAGTCCAACCTTGTATAACTTTTCACCTAGACTTCTGCGCATAAAAATTTAAACGCATTTAGATTAATTAAGCCAAGATATATGGATGGATACCAAATTCAGCCAATTTAAAATGAGAGTGGCAAATAATATACCGCTACTCAGAAAAAAAAACTACCATTAATTGAAATTTAGCTTCAACCCATTTGAAGATATTGAAATTAAAAAAGCGAGAGATGCAAAAAGAAAGGAATTACAAAGTTGTAAAGATAAATGAAAGCAAAGTAAGGTGGCATTAAAAGCAGAAGAATATATGTGTATTATCGATTCGTGTGATAAAAATACATCTTCGGGTTTACAAATGAAGTTGATTGACAATATTTCCTACGAAATAGCTTGGCGTGGAGGCGAAGGTGTCAATTGCTTTCTTCTTTATTTCAGAAAAGAAATAAATAATGCACGTGAAAATACTGAGCGATTAGAATATAATCCCATATTTAGCAAAACTTGCCAAGGTGGGAATAAAAAATGCACCAAGACAAAATGGTTAACGCCTAACTTAGAGAATCCTGATCGATTCCCTATAACGTTATACAATAAGCAAAATGATGAACGAGGTCGAATTATCAACACTAATTGATTTTTTCTTACTCCAAATGCTTAAAAAAAAGAAAATTGTATTTTGTATAAAAATGTACCAGTGGGTCAGAACGAAATTGGCAAATGGTTAAAGAAATCAGGTAAAAAATGTGGATTTGATACTAAAAGATGAAAAATAACTAATCATTCAAGCCGATCGACTTTAGTATCTCAAGTAATGAAAAGAAAGGGATACAGGAACAAGAAGCCATCAAAATGACAGGTCAAGCTACATCATCTTCCCTAAGGCCATATTTACATATTGATGCAGAACACCATAAAAATATTATGAGAAAAGTAAGAACAAACACAATAAGGTAACTTTATCAAAAGTAACAGGTCACAAAGGTATCGCTGGAAACGAGAAGGCTGGCGAGCTCACAAGAAGCTGATCGTCAACCCCATTAATTGGACTAGAACCAGTGATGCGAGTACCAAATCTTGCGTTCAGGAACCATATAAAATACTGAATCAAGCGAGAGCACAAATCGTACTGGGATTATTTTCAATGAGTAGGAATCAACTACGAATTACCACAGGGCTCCTTACGGGACACCTCCCCACCAGCGAGCATCTAAACAAAATGGGGCTATACAACGGTGACATTAATTGCCCTGTGAGACACTGGGTCGGTGACGGCAAATAATATATGGAAAACCAAAACTGGATCCAGAAGACCACTGCAAACAGCCATTAAAGGAACCTGTACAGACTAGTACCAGAAACCAGGTTGATGGACCTTGTGCAGTAAACAAAGAGACGGGAGATAACGCAGTAAACATATGAAGCTGCAGTGAATCCGGTTGTAAAGAACGGTCCCGGGAAGAAAAAAAAAGAACGAACAAATCGGTATTTATTACCAATACATCAACCATTATAATATCTACACATAAGTTGGAAGAGACAGCTGGCCAATCAATGTATAAGAATTTTGTTTTTAATAACTGTACATTTTCAAATAATTTGTTTTTCCTCTTATTCAACAATTTTTATAATCTTTTTGGTTTCCTGAGTAAAAAAAACAATTTTTAGAAAAATGTGTTTATTTATGTATGTATGTTTCCACAGATTTTTCGAAAACGACTAGATTAAAACTACTCAGACCAATTGTAACCAATTTTGGTAATAAGATTTTATCTATTAACTTATTTACTGTGTATTTCAATGACAATTTCTAAAAGAGTTTTTTTCTATTTTCTACTTTTTTAAACTAAATTTAAATCCTCTTTTAGGAAATAAAACAAAATAAATATATAATACTACAATGAATTATTTTCGATTAAATATTCTGCCCAACAAAGCGTTTTTTACCGATCTTTTTATTTAATATTTATTAACATTCATTAATAATAAAATTTTATGTATCAAAAATATATATAAAATATAACAAAACGTTTTTATTAATAAATTTTACAATACAAAATAATCACCAATTTCGCGATAGAATCAATAATCCACTAGCAACAACCACGTAATTAAAACAAAATGCAGTAAAATTGTATTTTCAATAACGTGAAATTACAATTTATGACAAATTTATATCTTGGTAAATTTTCCACATAGCTCATCAAAAATATTTTAATAATTATATTGCAAATTCAATAATACCTTTAAAGTTGTTATTTTAAATTTATATAAAAAGTTATGAAATTAGTAACACTATAACCAAAAATTTATAACGAATACATTACTATATTTTACTTATTTTTATAGCATTCTATAAACAAAAACAAAAATTAGAAAAATAAAAATTTTTCCTGCTAAAATAAATTTCTTTGAATACTCAATTATTCCTTCTTCATTATTTTTCTTAGATAGTCCTACTTTCCTGTTTGCAGACATAGTTCCCAAAATATTTTGGAGAAAACAATCTTTTTTGGAAAATACTAAATTTTTTGGAGAATACAATTTTTTTTTAAGAATACAAAACATTTTTCAGAATAAAAATTTTTGGGATATCCAACGTTTTGGGATATTTTTGGACTAAATTACTTTTTGGGATTAAGGGATATTTTTAGGAACATCCAGCATTTTGGGAGAATTCCAGAACTCAAGGACAAATATTTATAGCTTAATTTGTCATTTTACAATTAACAAAATGTTTGGCGCCCCTTAAATCACACCTAACTAGTGCACGAACTCACACCAAGAATAAAAGTCTGTGTCTAATTTTTTTTATTTGTATTATTTCATAAGTCATTATGAACATTTTAATTTTCATTAGAGAGAAAATCTGATGTGGCCAGCACATGACCTCTCTACATCTTTGAATTAAAAATTAACACATTAACAAAAATAAGTATGAAACAAATTGACTTTTGAGTAAATCTGGCAACAATGGCAAAAAGATTTGAAAATGTAATGATACGAAAGTAAACTATAGTGTATATAAAATATATGTGTAAATCTTGTCACAATATCAAAGCACCATATTATGTGAGCAACCGAGAGATGAATAGGAAGCTGGAAGTCACACTCTTTCTATAGAATATGAAGGACAAAGCAAGGTGATTCAACTCGATTTGGAATACATTTCGCATCGATGCTAATCGTGAGCATACGCATTTCGGAAAAAAATTGCTATTGGGCATCACTTTTTAACTAATACTTGAGGTTGATTAGCGATCTATAGTAAGTATATATAATATAATATCTATGGTTTTAACTATGGTTTAAGTCACATTATCTTTAAGTCAACAGTAGTTGATTTCGAACATTTAGAGGAAATTTAGTTTATTACCTTTATCTTTACTAATAAAAGAAATGTTTCAGTGTGATAATATAACACAAGAAAAGAAGTGATAGTAATATTAGAATTTCAGTGTTTATCAATCTACCTAATATGTTCTTTTATTCCAGTTTCTATTCTTCTACGTGACTTGCCAACATATAATGCATTGCAGCCGTAGTTTAATTCTTGAGACTTAACTATATGTGCTTTTTTACAATCTGTCTACAATACAAGACAATAACGTAAAACAGCTAGCACAAAATGCTGTCCTAGTAGGATGTTGCTGAGTAGGGCAATCCTTTCAAAAATAGTTTAAATTAAATTTACATTTGTTTGACTTAAAACTGTTCTTTCGATGAGCAACTCTGACCCTACTTAGTTAGGATGATGTAGAAGCCGTTGACTGTATTTCTTGCTGTAATTGTTTATCTCTCCCTCTTCCATTACGGTAGGGATAATATCTCTGTGTAATAGACGTGTTAGAACATATCTCGGTGCGCGACAATTTGAAGTAACTTGTTTTGGAACCGCTGTAGGATGTTGACGTTTGAAGTGCTTGCCGCTGTCCAGATTTATTTGCAATACAGCCATAATAATTTTAATACAGTGTTATACCACAAACCTTTGTTGGTCGTGGAATTTTGCATGTGTGCCCTATTAGTTAGTATATCTTATATAGTTGTAAACCAAGTTGTTTTCTTTTCGTTTAGGTGATTTTGTAACTTTTTGAAAGCCACCACAGGATCTTCACGAGATGACATTATAGAAGTGTAATCGGCATAGGTTGCTATAGTAATGTTGGTGGATTTCGGTAGGTGTGATGTATATACTTTGTAAAGAATTGGTTCCAGAGGATTGTATTATTTGATAATAATGTGAAGAAGTTTTCTTTTAATTTTGTGTACTAGACCAGGATGCCACACTTTATCAAAGGCCCGGGTGATGTCTATAAATGCAGCCGACGAATATTTACCCTGTTTTGGAACAAGGATAATTTAAACTGCTTTCCATTGTAGTGGATAGTGATCTAATCTGAGCATATATTGTAATCAATTTTATGGCCACATCAGGAAGCTGTTTGAAAATTTCGGCCGTTTCGGCTATCCACGTGCTTTGTTTGGATTCAGGTTTGTTGATATCTCTCTTCGGACTTCTTTGACTTAGAATTCGATGATTTTCGGATTCATTCTATGAGGTGCATTAATATTATCATGGATACATTTTTCTTCCTCTAAACTGATCTCTCTGCTGTAAGAAGTAAATAAACTTTCTATGTATTTAGTTTCTACTTCACTTGTGGCCCAGTTACCTTCCGTTGTTTTAATTAGGGAAACAGTTATTTGTGGCATCTTGGTTTTTCTTGCAACCTTCCACAGAGAGTAATTCGTGTCTTTTGTTGTTCCTAGGTATTCAAGGAAATCTTGTAGTTAATTACTGTTGTGTTGTTTAAGTAGTTGTTTAAGTTCTTTTGAAGCTTTGTTGTATTTGGTTTTGTTGTTTGTGTAATCAACCAACCTCCGGTATATCATATTATTATTTTTTCAGTTCGTTGATTTTTTCAAGATATTCGATGATTTCTCAAGTCACTTGATCTGTCTGAGTTTAGATTATTAAAACTCATTATTTTTAATTATATTTTATTTTGTCTTCGTTTGCATTTTTCCTAAGATACTTTAGATGGCTGTGTTTACATAAAAACAAATAGTTCATGGTACCTGAGAAAAGTATGACAAGGAATGTTTAGTCAAACTCGGCATAAAAACGTGGTTGAAAGCGGGAGGAAAGCCCGGTCAAAAATAAAATTTCAAACTACCAACATCGTGACCGAAAATCTTGTATCTAGCGTCGCGACGCCAACGCCAATAGTTTCGTCAAACAGTTTTGTTTTACTTCTTCAAAACCCAGTATATTTTCACAAATTAAACTACGAACACAATTGAATAATATTCGACTCCATTCTACGACGCTACGATCTTCGTCCCTACGAAAAAAATTTCGGCGTCTACTCAAGTTTACATCTCTCATCGTAAACGACAAATTCTTCACTTCGTTGGATTTATTTTATCTTCGTAGAAATAAATCAGAATAAGTTTTATCACATTTTAATTCGCCAACTTCTTATAGTCCCTGAGCCAAAGGTTAAATACGTATCCACTGAAACAGCTGATAAAAATTTCCATCTTTCGTTGTTCACGAGGGGGTGACGTTTATACCATCCCTAAATAACAACTTCTATCATACATTTTTCTAAAATATATTGTCAATGTTACACAGATGCGTACTGTGCCAATCGCATTATAAATTTCTACATTATGGTTCAACGAGTATTCAGCCTGAAATATGGGTTAAATCGCTGGTACTGATCTGGCAGTAACTCAATAGGGTTGTCCATACAAACAATATAATGATAAAAAGAGGTATTTCTGATACCCCAAAAGAGCAATAATTGCCAATAATGCAGAGAGAGAGAGAGACAGTGCGCACATCTGATGACATTTACGGTATTTAAAGTTATTAAGAACTTTTTGTAAGTAAATGTCCCAGTAGTGGCTATCCATTGGTTGGAGTTTTATAAGCTCCAATAAGGCTATTTAAAATGTATTTATTGTCAACACAATTGGTTGATTTATAATTAATACATTCATTATGATGGTGGTTAGGTTTTCCGGTTTTCCCTATACCTTTTATGTCAAATGGCGCCACTAATCTTCAGTAAATTTTTCTTAATGAATAAATATTTTCTTGAGATTTTCTTGTTTTGATTTATGTTAACTTGTCACCAAACTTTAAAAGAATTTCTGGGGTTATTACAATTATTAATAATAATGCTATTATTAATACTACGATTATTAAACAAAACGTGTGTCCTAACTCAACAACACTAGACGATCAGGTATATTTTGTGATAAATTTGAGTACCGAAGTTTCTTACTGAAATGGCCATCGGTTTGTTACTTTGTACTCGCCTTTTTCATGAGATAAACAGGCCAGGGGGTAGGAGGAGATTTTTTCTCAGATTAGGCGGGACAATGATAATTTTGCCAAGCAGCATTTTAAATATTTTTGCTTAAGTACTCTATAGCTTCGTCAAATTGCTCTTTTTCTAATAAGCCTATGCTTAGTGATAGCTTTTCCGTCAATGTTTGTTTAAATAGGTTCCAATCAGTTTTTTTTGTTACAAAGTTTTGGTTGTGAATAATTGTAGACAGGCTTTTTAAACAGGCTGATTACTATTGGAGAGTGACCAGAGGATAAATTGAAACAGGAGTCTACTATTGCCTGGTTTGCAAGAAAATCTTTTATTACACAAAAATAAAGTAGGTCTGGTCCTTTGTTTCTATCGGCAGGCCAGTACGTTGGCTCTCCAGAAGTGAGAAACCAGAAATTATTAGATTTTAGGGTATTGAACAGTTGTTTTCCTATGGGAGTTTGTAATCTGGATCCCTAGTAGATGTGCTTGGTATTATAATCTCCAACTGCAGTAAATCGGTGGCAGAGCTTATTGAAGTAGTCTTCAAACAATTCTTTTTGAATATTTTTGCCAGATAGACAGTAGACTGCTGATAATGTCAACTTTTTCTTGTTTTCTTCGACAGTAATTGAAGCAGCTTTTATATATTCTTTTTGAATATTTCTCGTATTTGAAGTGATTAATTGAATCTCTTACTATGAAGGTCTCTCCTTCTCTTGCCTTTTCACTTGGATGGGTGGTGTATTGTAAAGTTTTAGATAACTTTTTTAGAAAAGTGAGCTTCTGAAACCATTATTATATTAATGTTGGGCATAGCTATGAAAAGCGTAATTTCATAACTATGTTGAGCAAGGCCTTTTGCGTTCCAGACTGCCGTTTTCAGATATCAAGCAATTACATTTTTGATGTCAAAGTAGTTAGGAGATTAAGCATTTTAAGTAAAGGGTTTAATTTACAATTTGGGTACTTAGGTGTTGATACTTTATTATTACGGTTAATCTCACGAAGAATATATAGATATTAAAGAAGGTTCATTCTGCTATATTGTTATGTTAGCCTCTCTACTTTACCAAAGATGTTACAAAAAATGTATAAGTTGAAAAATAGCTTCAATTTTAAGATAAAATTTAATGAAAAGCTTCTAAGTAAACCATTTATGTTCATTCTCGATCATTAAAATAGCATTTCTGCACAAATAGTTATTTTTATTTTTTACATAATAGTCGACATTTGACCAAAAGATATCAACATTTCTTAATTTAATCAACGATTTTGTTAATGTTTATTACACAAGTATTTAAGAAATAAATACAAATTTAAAAGTATTAAAGTTTAACTGTACTATACAAGCAACTGTTATTTGACCAATATAGAGTTTATCTTTAAGACTGGTTAGAATGACGTAATCAGGGTATTCCGATATAAAATTGTTTAAAGTCACGATTTTGTGTTTGTTTTTATTTTTTACGATGTCTATGTGTTTTCTTAAAATGTAATAATTCAAAGAATAAGAATTAAACGTGCAATGTATAATTACTGATTTTTAATTTTTTTTTGAATGTTAATTATATTAAAATCATTTAATATAAAATTCTTTTATTTTCATTCATAAATTTTACAATAATATATAAAAAATATTTAATTAAACATTTTACCGCATCCGTCGTGACAATATTTGTTTTACGTTTTATTTAAACATAACATATTTGAACTATATAAAAAGGAAGTGAGAAACATTATCAGTTAGTTCCGTAAAAATATTAAAAGTTGTAATCAATTAATAGCTACATATCTGCTCTTATACACTACAGGAAATGAACAATCGGTAACTATGTTTTTTGATTTATAATTATCCACTCCAAAAATAAGTAGGTCCATTCTCTGATTGACATTACAAAATCAGCCAGTCAAAATAACTTTTGATTTTATGTAAATTTAAGAAAAAATAAACTATATATGGAGGGGGAAGTTTAAAAATGTTATTCACTTATTTCCAAAATTCACTCCTTAAGCGCCTCCTAACCCTTAAAGATAAATGGCAACACATACCTTCTGATACATCCTAAGACAAATGTAATACAACCCAATTACATTAGATACTGAAACAAAGTTATTTACCATAAATTACAAAAATTATTGAAAGTGGATTGTAAGAAACAATATAACCTATTTTTGAATTCTTCTCGAACTTTCTGCAACATTTGAATGGTAATTGGTTTACATATTTACGTAAATCAAGTAGCGTTAGATTTAGAGATCTTGCTCGCCATTCTATAGAACTCTTTATCATTCGTTTAACAATTGTCTTACTACTATTACATAATGTGGTATAACTCCATCCTGTTGGCCTAGCACCATATTGCACTGTTGATCAACTTGTCTCTCTAATGATTGAGTGTATCCATGTTTTAATAATTGAAGGTTTAACTAAGTGTTATCCTGTCGAAACAGGTAACGATTTTAATTATCTTTGTACCTACAGTTATGCTTATTAGTCAAGTCATTTAAATAAATTGTTTCATCTATAAATCAAACATGTTTGACCCAATTTGTCTTATCTTGTTTGTTTTGGGATATTATTTCACCAAAAACCAATTTTGAGTGTCATAGTTGTCTTCGCTAAAAAACTCATTCAATTTTAACACTTTGTGTGTGGACCCAATAGAAATATTTGAGTCTGTTGACAATCTTGAAAGGAACGGCAAAATGACCAAATACTTTAATTTGTACATCTTCGTTGTAACAGTATCTTATTCAGGACGGTCTTAGTAACTTAAATTCGACATAAAGGAAGTAATAAATTGTGAAGCACTTCAGAATAATAGACTATTTCGTTAGAATTCAATACATTATAAATATTCACTTTAAAATTATTACCAGGATATATAAATCATTAGGACAAAGGCTGTCCTTCTCAGAAGGGCCTGGAAAGAAAAAGCCAACGGGCCCATAATGTATGTAGTACATAAAACGTGCTGACATGAAATTAAATTACCCGTTCAAAAATATAAAACAACGTCTTTAGTTTAGTCAAATTATGTTATTAGATACAAACTTGGAAGACATAAGCATGGCTTTGGATTATGGTTTTTTGGCGGATTTTTTGCAGTTGTTCGTCTTTCCAAAGAAAAACCAATTCTTCTTATGTTAGATAACCACGAATCACATCTGAAAATGAAAACCATTAATTTTGCCAAGGATAACGGTGTAATTATGCTATCATTTCCGCCCCACTGCTCACATCGGTTGCAGCCACTAGATAGAAGTGTATACGGCCCACTTAAAAAATAGCTGAGCAATAGTCAAGACGATTGGATCAGAAATAATCCAGGAACATCTAAGAATATCTATGACATTCCTGGACTTGAATCACTTCCGTTAGCTGTTATTCCTAACAATATAACAAATGGATTTAAAGTTAGTGGAATAGAACCTTACAATGATGAGATATTTACTGATGTGGATTATCTTTCTTCATCTGTTACCGATCAGCAACCTCAAAGACAAGATCCACAGCTTCCTGTAAGAGCTACTGCAACAACTTCTATCGTTGAGCAGTTTTTTTGGTAGTCGAAAAAGGGATTATTACAAAACCAACCATAAAGGTCAGATAGTAAACGATTACATTTGGACACCTATGTGTATATCGAGATAGATTTATGAGTCTTATTTGGTATTGCCGAGTGCAGTTACATAAGATGTCATTGAATGCCAATATTATTTCATTTATAAATGAAATTTCGTGATTATCGCAGTCAAAAGCCCTGTGCTGATATCACAAAAGATCCCAACAGGACTTTCTCCGGCATCTATTAAACTTGTGAGAGTATCATAAAAGGAATAAATTGCAGTACATGTTCTTAGACTGATAACCGTGTTGGTTATTAATAATCACTTTATTTATTTGTTGAGTCTTTCTAGATAGCTATATTCAAAGATTTTTGAAAATACCGGGCGGTAATTATTAACTTATTTTGGGTCACCTCTATTGAAGATTGGTATTACCTTACCAGTTTTTATATAGTCTGGAAAGTCAACAATTTAAAACCATAATTTAACAACATTTAATGACAATATTACAAAAGAAACAACCTTTTTTAATAAAAACGCAGGGATTTCATACGGAGTTTCTATTATTATTATAATGTGCATTATCCATGTAACTCTCAGATTTCATGTCATAAATTCCTGGAATTTCTAAATATAAATAAAAATACTAGCACTGGATCAGACAATGTACCAATTATATTCTATCACAACTTCTATCTGAAACAATGAAACAATGTACTGAAAAAGATAAACTAGATGCGGTTTCCCAAAGCAAACAACGTTATTGCACCTAAACAAAGGAAATTCCAAAAACATTGTTCCATCACAGATAATTTAAATTTGAATAAATCGAAAATTAGTAAATCATGTTTTACATAAAAATAATTTTCCGCTAATTTTTGAATTACGACAAATTGCCGTTATTTGAATAATTTATATTTTTGTACTAAATGGATTCGAAAAATTAAAGGTGAGGTTGCATACCTTTTATTTATATGTACGCCATTGGTCATCATTCTCAGAATTTTCCCTACTGTGTAGAATATCTGAATAATCCGTTTGCTCTTTGACCAACTCAGAAAAGAAGTTAATTAAGCAGAACTCTGGGATATGAATGCGACCCGCAACAATTTATGAATATTTATAGGTATTTCTGTTTAAATTCATGGCACTTTTAATTAAAACAACTTTACATGATGCATGATAATATTTACACTCGCCAGACTTATTCAGTAAATTGCTGTATTTTTCTTCAATGGCTTCTTAATTCTTTAGTAGTGTCTCTATTTTTCAATACTAATTGTATAAAAATTATAGTTCGTTCATAAATATGTGTATGAATCTTAATTAGGAAGAAAAAAGAAAAGCACTTTCTCTAATTCATTATAATATATTTTAATGATTTTATGTATCTTCAACTTTAAAAGTGAAACTTCCTTAAATTTGGTTGAAATAGACTTCAAGAAATTATTCATTGTTTATTTAAATTTACATTAAGCAAACATGTGTCGGGGCCTCCGGGAGTTGTATCAAATAAAACGTAGATGATCGTATTTCTATATATTACACAAAATTAACTCACATAAACAAGCATAAAATTACAACCCTAATCTTACTGCATGTCTCAACCGCTAAAAACATTATCCCCCCCTGAAAACCTTTTCTATTCCATTCCTACCAACCTCTCAGTATCACCAACTTAAATAAACTGATGCGGTGACTTAGCACCTTAATATAGGCAACCCACAGACAAACATTGTTGGTTGTCTACGCAAAATCTCTACACATCATTAATTTTTTGTTAAACAAATTAGTTTCTAATGTAGTTATGTTATAATAAAATAAAAAAAGAGGCTCATCCCAGAACCTTCCCGGCTCGGCTGTAGAGAATAGGATTATTTTAATTACAAAATTCTACGCATTACATTAATTTATGGAACAAATTTTAAACAACAAGGCGATGGTGAAAACGTCTACCGAATTGATATTTCAATGATGATAGTGACATACGCACAATATATAGCACACTGCTACAAATTGCATCTCTTAAAATCATGGGTGAAAACTATTGAGAATTCTGGAAAAAGTTTGATACAAAAGTTGTAGGCAATTTTATACTCTACAACTTTGCACTAGAACATTTTGCACTAAAGTGTATTTCTTGTCTTCAAAATAAAAAAAAAAAAGCGACGAGCCTAAATGTGTATATTTTTCGCCCTCTGGCGGCGAAACTATGGAGAATTAGAAATAAAGTTAAATATGAAAGTTAAAGTAAATTTGGTAGTCTAGAACTTGGCACTAGAAAATTTTTCACTAGAGTGCATTGTTCTCAAAATTTGGAAAAATAAACTACGGAAAACCAACATACACATGTGGCGCAACTTTTGGAAATTCTGGAAAAAGTTTGATACAAAAATTGTAGGAAATTAAAATTAATATATCAGGATCGGTTTCCGAGGTATTTGCGGAAAACGGAATTTGACGATTTTAATTTATAAAGATAGTACAAGGATAAATAAAAGACTGAGGATAGTGTACACATGAAATAAGGTGAAGAGTGGAAAGACAAAGTCAGTATATGAAATTTAAATCATTTATTAAAAATTTGGCTTAACGCTTTCGGCTTACAAAGCCTTCATCAGAGCCTTCCTAAAAAGTGTTAATTTAAAAATTATAAAGAATAAAATATAAGTTAAAACTTACGTCAATAAGTTACCACCACAATAAATGATTTAACTGATGTACTATTTCCACTTTTCAGTATAAGAATAGGTTTGGACAACTAGTCAGTCACTAAGCAACAGGTGAATACCAATACTAAACTAATCACCAGATTCTTTTTGTTAAAACTATCATACTAACGTGCTTAAATTTAAGATGGGTGATAGCTGAGTATTGGAATTTGCAAAACCTAAAACTAAAAACAAATGGGACTATTATTGGTAAATTTTTAGGGATCAGGAAGTCGTGAATAACGGAATTTTTTGAATTTTTCTCATAGTCTGTTTTCTAGTTTCTCCTACATTGTAAACTGGTACCTCCGTTATTAAATCGTTTTACTCTTGTTTTGCAGCCAGAGCTATATATCGCTTCCGTGGATTCCAGAATATCCTTTGACCAATATAAAAATAATATGTTTATTTTCCGATTCATGGAAGTGAAGCCTAGAATTAATTTTAAGAGGGCGTTGTTATACAATTTACATAGATTTCCAGAAATTGCTTGTAAAAAGGATTTAGAATGTGTGATAATTGTAACTTTCGGAACTGGATTTTGTTGTGAGCAGACTTCTGGCAACCGGAATCCTTCGATCCATCTCTATAGAGTGTTGTCCACCTCTCGCCCAAATTACTCAGTACAGATTTAAAAATACTTGTGTTCAAGGCTGACAGTTCAGAAAACACTGGATATATGACATTGGGCCGAGCAATAATGCTGGTAAAATTACTTTTAGATAGTTGGAATATGTTATTTACAGAGATATACTTCCAACACAACTATAATCGGTAAAATTATCACACACACACACACATTCAAATTTTGATTTCCAGTAATGTGTTGAGAGGAAGATGATAGTCAATTACAAATGCCAAAGAGATGCAATTGGAATCGCAATTTTTCGGAAAAGATTTCTTTCAAAGACAAGACAATGTTATTATTATAAAAATTTTGACTTCTGAGATTGGACCGTAAAAAATTTCATCATTGTTCGATTTCCATTAAAACAACTTTTCATAACAATTTCTAAAATACCTATTTTTTTAAAAAAAGCTATTTGAGACTAAAAAGTAAGGGTTGTAACCAATAATAATTTATTTCATTTTCTTTTAAGAAATGCTTGTTATATGAAATGTTTGAGTCCGTACGTAACGTTTTGTCTTAAAAATTTTAAAAGATTAATGGTAATTTTTCAAAATCATAAAATTACTAAGCTATCTCGCAAACACAATTGAATATATCTAGTAACTTCGCTTAATTGATTGGGTTTTAAAATGTTACAATATAAATTACAGATTAGGAAAAGAATGTCAAATATTAAAACTTAACTTTTTCAGTTTGTGTGTATTTAATCGTGTTATATGCAGGTTAAAACAATGTAAAATTGTAATACTTCGTATACCAGCCATCCAATTAAAATCAAGTTTTTTTTTGATAATATCGCGTTTTTACGGATATTTACATTTTAACAAAGAGTCTCGTAAATATCGTTGCGATCGCTTAAGGTGGGGATTTAGGCGGGAAAACCGGCACTCAGATATTCATATAAAATATTTATAAACATTTCAGAACCGAGGGTAGATCTTGACCTTGAACTAATTAAGAGGTTTTGGTCAACGACAATCACAAAAGAAAACTCTTCATTAATAAGTCAAGCTTTCTCTAATCTTTATTAGCATTAACCAGACATCTAAAAAGTGTACAAAATTTTTTTTAAAAAAATACAAAATATTCATCATAGAGAAACTTACTTGCATGAGGATATGTGGCACTGTGTTACATATTTCTTGAAAACAGACATAAATCATTATATGAAGGACACATCACAGTCATAAAAACGAAGTTAAAAATACGTAATGCACATAGGAGTGATACAAGTTACAAATTAAAATTAATAATTTAAAAACTTCTTAGTAAGAAATTTGTAGAACCGGAATCTGACGGAAGTCTTCCATTTCTGGATATGGTGGTACACAGAAAACCAGATAACAAATTATACAACTTGTGGTACAGAATACCAATGTGCAGTAATAGATTCGTCAATTACAACTCTTACCATCCTATAAGGATGAAGATAAACCCTATTGTTGCTTTAAAAAACAGAATAGACAAGCTTTCCATCCTACCCATAGGCAGGAAGACCTAGAAAAAATCTGAACCATCCTCCAACAAAATTCCTATCCAAGAGGCATAGTAAACAACTACTTTTTAATAATCCACGCATTTCCATCACCAATGGCTTGAGTCGAAGCCAATGAATCACATCCCCACTCCTAAACAGGTCCCCATCTTTTACAGAACCCTTCCTTACATAAAGGGACTAACCCCTAGGCTGTCGAACATCTTCAAAGTGTTACGTTTTATTGTGTCACCCTGTATTTTCCTTATTCTTCTACTAAATATATTTTAGTTTCATACTTGCTTGATATCCCCTTCTTATTTCTTCGCGTCATGTCCCTCTCTTCTCTTGGTATTCTTATAAAATGTCTTTCCCATGTGAATAATGTTCTTCTCTTTACCTACTCAGTCGAAAGAACTGACTTCATACCGTTTGTGACGCTTACTAAATATTTCTTTTTTTTCTTCCCCTCGTCTTGTAGGGTAAGTTTTTATTTTATTATATTAAATTTTCACTAAAATTCCCTGATATCATTATTAATTATTTCGACGCTTTTAACTTTTGTTTACGGCTATTTTTCATTCTATTAATGGCAGTATATTTTTTTATTTACTTAAAAGTTCATATCTTATCATTTATAATATTATAAATTATCTGATGTCTGTGTGTCTCATACAAAAAGAGACCTTATTTTTTAACTTGTTTTTACAGATTGTCTTAAAATTTAATTCATTTTAATTCTTTTTGTATTTCATATTTTGATCTTAAATTTATGTTTTTCATTTTAATGTCATCATTGTTTTATATTCTTTTTCAAAAACGGAGACCACAAAATTTGGTAATTTATATTTACTTTATGTGAACTTTTATGGTGTTGGTTTTTTTCCTTTGGACAGTTTTTTTCTCTGGAAAGTTTTTCCTCTGGATAGTTAGTTTTAGCTGGGCCAAGAAGATTTTCCTCTGGACAGTTAGTTTTACCTGGGCTAAGAAGTTTTTTTTTCCTCAACCGTAAGAACCTCAACCGCAAGAAAAGCTAAGTTTTTTTAAGAAAAAAAGAAAAAAAAATCTCTGGAACAATATTTTTATCAAAATAAACAAATATAACGTTTTATTTGAGTTTAATTTCCTTAACCCGAAAAAAAAGAAAGGACAGATTTTGAAATATATCAAAGGTTTTTTGTCAAGTGTTTCTAATTACATAAAAAAAATCAATTTGACTGGCGTCCAAATTTTTTTTATTTTCTATTCTACGTCAATATATTTCAAATTCTATTCATGGAACGAACCCTTAATATAAGGATTTGAGCTTAATTACATTAATTATTTATTATGAACAAAATAAAGTATCGTTTCAAAAGACTGCAATATCAAGTTTTTCTGTAAATACATCAAAAAATTATCTTCTCTTCACTCCATTAAAAAACACCCGGTGGATACGATGCAGGAGTCCAACGTAATCTATTGCATACCGTGTCAGTCCTGCGATCTAAAGTATATTGGACAAACTTGCAGAAACCTTTCTGGATCTTTTGTCTCTCGTAGGAGTTATATCAATAAGTAAAAAAGATCCTGTGCTTTAGCAGAACACCATGTTATGGCATTCGATCAAACTAGGGTTATAACATCCAAATTCAACTCCAATAAGAGACAATCTTAGGGATGTTTCACATTATGAGGGAGGAAAACTCTATGAACAAACGAACTGACATTAGCCACCTAAGTGTCAACTTTTAATTTATAATTCAGTTTGACCCACATTTATTTGAGGAATAGCATGTTGTGTGTTATAGATTGCTTTTGATTTTTCTGCTTCGCTTGTAATTTACTTCCTTTCAATTTTCTGGTTGTTTGTCAACAAACTTGTCCCTAACTTGATCGTCCATTTCTATTTGCTCCTTTATAAACTTTCTTTTCAAATATTCCTGCATTTTGGACATACTCTTCTTCTCCGTTTACACTCTTCTTCTTTTTTAATTTTGGGTACATTCTCCAGTACTTCAATATTTCTGTGGCTTTTGTGTTGAGTCCGAATTGGTTTCTCTGTTACTTGTCATTTGTCCCTATTCATAGCTGTAAAGCTTATTTTTTGTTTGTGTCATTCCGGTGCACTTAAACAAAATTTTTTTACCAAGTTGCTTTTAAATTGTAAATTTTAATTTGTAACTTGTATCACTCCTATGTGTGCATTACGCATTTTTAACTATGTTTTTATGACTATGATGTGTTCTCCATATAATGATTTATGTCTGTTTCTGAGAAATAGGTAACACGTCCTCATGCTAGTAATTTCTCTATGATGAATATTTTGTATTTTTTTCAAAAAAATTTGTACACTTTTTAGATATCTTGATAATGCTAATAAAGATTAGCGAAAGCTTGACTTAATAAAGAAGGGTTTTCTTTTGTGATTGCCGTTGACCACAGCTTCAGTAGGCACAAAGTTCTTTCTTATATACGTTTCTGTATATATGCTGTATGATAGTGAATATACAAAGTAATATCAGTAGTTTCCATCTTCTCAAGTTTTATTCTTTAATTTAGATTCATTTATCAATGTATACTTAACTTCGCACAGAACTTTCATATTACTTTATTAATCGACACGTTAGACCAGCAAAACTAAATAAATATTGATATTACATACCTTGGCAATAAGTATCTTAATTTAATTTTATTTAGTTTATTTTAATACAAATTGATATATAAAATGGTACGATAATTTTTAAAATTTATTTATGATTTTATTTACTGAATAATTTAATTAAAAACCAGCCATTGGCACATAATTAACCTTTTTAAACACATTATTAATTTAACTTTCAATATATTTGCATTTGTTTGTTTAATTAAGATGAATTTGTCTTATACTGTAATTTACGTATATCATTTCCCGCTTAAACACCCCTCTCCTTAATAACCCTAAAAATGAATTTTGTATTGATTGACTTTTCTTCATCTTGTTCTTGCTGAAATATATCGGAGATGTAATAAAACTAAGCAACTTTTCATATAGTCTAAAAAAAATAACTCCTATAAAATATAATTTTTTTTTTATATTTAGTCACCATATTTACTTGGGTCACATTACATATTAAATAAGACAGAAATTTTGTTTTGTTTTGTGATAGTGTCTATATTGACAATATTAACATAATACGCCGCAGTTTAATATTTAATATTAAATATACCATTTAAGCATAATTTAATGTATTCCTTGTATACGCTCACGTTTGTACGACAAATGATGTTCTTACAAGGTAAATCAATAAAAGTGTTAGTGGCGTTTACGCCCTTAAAATAGAATTTAATTATCACTGCAATCAACATTCTAGTGTCTCATATCCTACGGGTTATTGCTTTTACACCGTGAGTGTCACATTATGAGCCGTAGATCAGACCGTAATAATCGCCAAAATTTAAATTACTTTTAAATATTACATTATGGAAGGCGTCTTAAAATTACGTCAATAAATACAAGAACAATTATTTTTGCATAAACATAATGTATAAAGTAGTAAGTGCGACAATGGCCTCATGACATGTATTGCATGTTTGTATGCGTGACGAATTTAGGATAAATGGAAAACATGAAGTTGAATACTAAAGAGAATACTTGTTTTATCATAAAAAAAATATTAAAGCTACACTTTTTTCAAAGGCTGAAATATAAGTTCTGGCCAACATAATACTACTTCGCCATTTCTTTTTACAATTTAAAATTAAAAAAGAAGAAAATGAGGGAAGACATTGAAGATGAGTGGTTTACTAAATGCATCAGAAAGATATTCGAATAAACAGAAAAATAAATAAAATAAGAAGTGTATGAGTGCACTTAAATATGTTAATCCATGACCAAAACTAAATAAAAATAAATATAGAAAAAAGCGAAAAAACACGAAGGTCAAGAAAATAAGCAAGAAAAAGGCGTATAAATAATTTGGGAAAAGAGACTATAAAAAATTGAAGATAGAAATTTGTACCAAAAATTAAAAAATATTACACTAAGAGCACTTCAAAAAATGTGAAATACAATGATATAACTCGAATATTAATAGGATATGTAGAATATAACTGGAGGGTCAAAATAGTTAAGTCGACGATGTGAAGAAAAAGTACCATTTTAGCCTCTTTCTTACACAATATGTCGAACTGAGTATCATATTCGGTCTATCTACTGCTTCCATTCTGGTTTTTTTAATTCATTACTTCTTAAATCTTTTTTGTTGAGTTGCACAATTTTATACACAAAAACCTTGTTTTGTTTTAGAGCCGTCAGTATAAATATGAATTGTACTTGTCACTTTTAACATTTTTTTATATTTTTCGTGATAACTTTGTAGGGCCTGTGAAAGGCATATCGAAGTGAAATAGATGATCGCTTGTAGAAGTGGAAGCGTGTAATTTTTCTTAAATTAGATTTTAAGTTTTAACTCACTTGATTCAAAATTATTTTGAGTATAATCAGTTCGAATTTAAATTGAATCAATTTGTTCATTCTGAAAATAAAAACTTTGCCTTAAACGCTATATTAGATTAACATAATGTAAAGATCTTCGTGTCGTTAAGCGGTATTTTGGCGCCTTAGTCCAGGTTTCTGATTGTCTCGTGCGCAACCTTCCGTTTATAGTGTAAAGGCCACTTGCACGGGCAGCGTCAGTGGATAAGAAATACTCCATAGGTTGTTATGATATCGACTAATGTCTTGGCGACCAGAAGGGCGGGCTTTACTTGCTCCATTGGGTTGAGTACCTAGGTACTCCATTGCTAAGTCAAAACTCCAAATAATAAAAACAAAAAGTAGAAATAATTCTTTATGCAGAAACCAAATTACCAACTACAGAGAATGGTGTGTAACGCGGTTCTTACTGTGTCGGTCGTGTCAGATGATGAAGGTACGTCTTCGACGCTGGCGTGACGGTCTGACTGATGGATTGGGTTCAGCTTGACTAATCTCTAAAGATCGCTAACTGCTGAACAATTACTAGATCTGGTTCTTGGCACGAGCTGCAACTTGGACTGGGATTTCCACTGTAAGTTGAACTCGGAATGCCACTGCAACTGATAACAACGGATTGAATCATGCACCTCGATACAAATTGCGGCATCTAAGAAGCACGTATGCTAGTGTCGCCATCCGCCGGGTGATGGTTCAACTGGTACGACTAACCTTTTTGAAGGAAGGTTGCCTTTTCCATAATTTTAACTTAATTCTTTTCCAGTACCGTTTGCGATATAATTAATATATTTTAATTATCATGGTAATTAAAGTAACTTCGGTACAATAAAAACTACAATTTATGTGCATCCGGTATGTTATTTATAATCCATTAGAATATTTTAGTTTACATTTCTACTTTTTTTATTCATTTAATAGTAAAATTAAAGGTAGATTTAAAACTGAAATATGGTTGTAACTTCAATTAATGATAAATAAATATAACTCTTTAACTTTTCCACAGTCATCATTGTTATTTATTCCAATCTTAAACACTAATTTGACTTTACTATAACCGCGAAGAAACATTTATATTCCTAACCAGACCAATACAGGTTATCATTTTGCCGGTACTTCGTCGTAAAAATGGAGTGTAGTGGTTGTGCTTCGAATTTTTTGGGTCCATCTTTAGACCAAACATGTGGTGCAGGTTCTATTTACCTCTTCATGAGTATCTTGGATACTTTTATCAGGAACACTTGTGATATTGGGGAAGTTTGTGAAAGGGTAAGAGCAATATTTTATAATGTATTCAAATATATTGCGATAACAATTTGGTGAGTGTATTATTATTAAATCGATAAAATGTTAGAAAATAAATTAAAACTGATTTTGTTTATTTGTTACTTTATGTAATTTATTTTGATACTTTATTAGATAATTAAAAGATTAGTAAAAATAATATTGAATAAAGGCATGATCAGGGGTTGATAATAAACTATTTATCATCAACTCCTAATGATGCTAACATGGTTAGCGAACCGTAGGTTGAGTTTTTTTTTTAAGTTGTTTTAGTTTATGAGGATTCTAAATTCTCAATTCATAATATTTATTAATTACACAATTACACAATTACACCAAAAAGTTTTTATTCAAATAAATAAAAAAAAAATAAAATAAGCTTAATTTGTTACCTTTAAGCAAACTTCTAAAATTTAAACTGTCCAACTTAATCAGCATTTATTAAGTAGAGAAGTAAAGCAAAGGTATTTATTGACTTTACAATGTCTGTCTGTCCGTTTGTCCATCTTTCCGTCTATCTCAGCGATAACTCTGGAACGGTTTCAAATTTTTTATTTCTGGTTTCAACAATCGATATCTATTTACCTTAATTATTGACTTTACAATATCCGTCCGTCCGTCTGACTGTCGAGAACGGTTTCAAATTATGGAACTCTGTTTTCAGGCATGATGTACTGAGCAAAGTAGCTGGATGCTATTGGCTAGTTGGGTTTATTATTTTTAATTTAAATCGGTAATTTATTAAGTATGATATATTATTTAAGTGCATGCAATAGTGGTGCCATCTGAACGAAGTTTAGAGTTAACATCCAATTGTGATATACATACTGTTGAATGAAAATTAGTTACTATTAAATAAAATATAAATTTTCATCCTTTTAAAAAACTTAGGTATTAATCATTCATTATTTTTAATCATTAAATGTATTTATATATAACTATTTATATATAATTATCCAATTATTAACAACAGTTATTAAAATTCGTGACTAGGATTGCATGTTCAATGATTTCCGACTATTTTATACTAGTGGTACCCTTATTACAAATCAACTGGAAGACAATATATAGTTATAATTATTATCGTTATATACCTGATCTGTTGTAAAAACATCTTTTTTTATTACAAACCAGTTGAGTAAGTCTACATGAATGAAAAAAATAAGCTGATACAATTAAAACAAATATTTATAACAATATCTACTGTAATATACCAATTAACTTTAAAATTTATTAAATTCCAATATTCTATTATAACATTACAAATTATTATTAAAATGTAATAATGCCAATAATAATAAACATTTATATTAAAATTCATGAATTAACTTTTAAAATTCTTCCTTTAAAAAGAGAATTTTTTTTTCGATCTCCGACAACTCGATCCGGTTAACTCGATCATGCCAACTCGATCCGGCCAACTTGATCCGAAGACAACTCAATACAGCTCTAACTCGATCTCGAAACAACTCGATGTAGATACCTAAGACGAAATGTTCAGAGTGATCAAAGACCTTAACAATATTGAACCCGAAACAATTTACTGCGCTTTCAAAATGCAGCATTTCAAAGTATGAGCGCTATTTTTACAGGACTTCAGATACAAGGTTGCTTTTTCCTTTTATCACAAAATATGAATAAACATCTTTACCATGCAGGACGTAAACAGAGAATGACGGTATTGAAAATGCTATACATGAACTGTCAGATGTACTCGCTAAAGAGCTTATTCAAATATTAGCTTGGACGACGTAACCGACGTGGAAACGGTAGGAGACCACCAATCTTTCCACATAGTATGTGGCATTTATATAGTTTTATTTTAAATGAAGAAAATAGAACCAAAAACCACTGAGAAGCAGCCCATCAACGTTTACAACAAGAATTATCAACTCATCATTGGAAGTTCATAGAAGGTCTAAAAAAACTTCAGTTTGGTAGGGACGCGTATTATAAGCAACTTGTAATCCTCCAATGAAATTAAAAAAAATCTGATGTGGCCAACACATGACCTCTCGACATTTTTTAATAAAAAATTTACAGGTTGACACAAAAAAGTTTGAAAAAAAATTACTTTTTTGTAAATCTGGCAACAATGGCAAAAGTTTCGAAAATTTTAATGAGATAAAAATCAACTATAGGGTATACAAAATATATGTGTAAAACTTTATTGCCGCTTTATATAATAATGGCGTCATCAACCATAGCAACTGTAACTTCCGGTTGTGCGATTGGCACCAAAATCTAATCAGATCTAATCTAGTGTATCAGAATCCTGTATGCAAAATTTCAAATGTTTTTATTCAGTAGTTTTTGAGTTATCATTACTACAACATCCATCCAAACACACACACACTCACTAACACACACACACACACTAACACACACACACACACAGACATCATCGCGAAAATATCAAAATCGTATTCTAGGGACCCCAAAACGTGTTTATCCATTGAAAAGTCACTACCCAATTTTTAGCATGATTCCTATACCTCTCTTATCTGAAAGGCGAGAGGTAAAAATCTGATGTGGCCAGCACATGACCTCTCGCCATTTTTTAATCAAAAATTTACAGGTTGACACAAAAAAGTATGAAAAAAAATTATTTTTTTGTAAATCTGGCAACAATGGCAAAAGTTTCGAAAATTTTAATGAGATGAAAATAAACTATAGGGTATACAAAATATATGTGTAAAACTTTATTGCCGTTTTGTATAATAATGGCGTCATCACCCATAGCAACTGCCACTTCCAGTTGTGCGATTGGCACCAAAATCTAATCAGATCTAATCTAGGGTATCAGAATCCTGTATGCAAAATTTCAAATTTTTTCATTCAGTAGTTTTTGAGTTATCGTTACTACAACATCCATCCAAACACACACACACACACACACTAACACACTAACACACACACACACAGACATCATCGCGAAAATATTAAAATCGTATTCTAGAGACCCTAAAACGTGTTTATCCATTGAAAACTCACTACCCAATTTTTAGCATGATTCCTATACCTCTCTTATCTGAAGGTCGAGAGGTAAAAATTAGGCAAGCGGATTCAACAATATTAAATTAAGTCATATATTATGCTAACAGAGATTTGGTTGAATACCTAAGAGGAATTTCATACAATTTTGAAATGAATTAATTATTTCATTCTGTTTGAGCATTATTTAAAAAATATTATTTGTCGTTAACAATTTGTAACTGGTCTTATTTTCATTAAAAGTTCATTTAAAGAAGTACTAATTTTAAAAATTTAATTTAGAATCTTAAAATATATTTGACATTATATGTATGTATACCTAGTCTAGTGATTAATATTTTATAAATAAAATTGAAAAATTTATCAAAGTTCAAAAGGTTGGAGTCGTAGAAAAAATAGTATATATAACTAGTTGAAAAGTGTATGTCTCAAGACTAGTTACAAATAGCAAATAGGTACATAAATCAAATAAAACTGAAATACGTAATTTCAGAAGTCTGTGTTTAAATTAATAATTCTAAACAACTCATATAAGTAATATTTTCTGATATTTTAAAAAATAAAGCTACTTTACTCTCACTCAAAATTATTCATATTTTTAGACCAACCTCGTATACGACCGAATACTTTTGATATTTAACGTTGTATTTTAGGTTTTAGATCATGCAGAGATTTTTTTGAAAAGTTTTTTAAACTTATTCCCATTTGTATAAAACTTTTTGGGATGTGTAGTTGTGGAAAAATAAATTTTGCGGCTTCTTTTTTTTATTAAAAATTAATCATCTTGCTAACTTGATATCAAGTTAGCAAGACAACTACGTAAATAATGACGATATCAAAAATCTAAAAGCTGAAGAATTTTCCGCTTTTGGCCTTTAATTACTTGGGGAAAAATAAATTTTGCCGCTCTATTTTTTTATTACAAACTAAACATCTTGCCAACCTTGATGACAACTACGTACATAATGATATCAAAAATCTAAGAGCTAGAGAATTTGCCGCTTTTTTGCCTTTAATTAGTTGTGGAAAAATAAATTTTACCGCTATTTTTTTTTACAAATTAAACGTCTTGCTAACTTGATATCAAATTATCAAGATAACTGCGTAAATAATGACGATATCAAAAATCTCAAAGCTGGAAAATTTCCCGCTCATTTGCCGTTAATTAGTTGTGACAAAAAAAAAATTGTTGAGTTTTTTTAATTTTTTAATTTCCAATTTCGTTTCTATCTTATGAATCAACATTTCAGATTCATTTCATTTCAAGCTTACTATGAAATTTCCAATGTATCAAGTTCCAAATATTTCTTAACATTATTAAAATTGTTCCATTTCGATTTGAAGATTTATATCTTTTCAAGCAACTTTCAACAACCAATTTATTTTGTTTATGGGTTATGATTAAACTAGAATCGGATGCAGATTTTTTTGATAATATTCCGTTTTTGGATGAGTACACCTTTCCTAATTATCGACTTGTTAATCGCCATAACTTCCATTATTATAGTGATGAAAATCCCCACGTTTTTCGTACTCTCGATCATCACCAAAGATGGTCCTTAAATTTTTGAAGGAATAATTGAATCACATTTGATTGGTCATTATTTTTTAAACGGGCATCTTAATGGTATTTAGTTTCTTAGATTTTTGCATATAAAATTATTTGGACTTATTTGAATACTATGTGGATGTAGTTAGATAGAGCCCCATACATTTTCTACTTCGAGAACGGCGTTTTGTTAATAAATGGATAATTTACCTCTAAGAACTCCAGACTTGATGCAATTAGATTTTTTTATGGGAACAGATACAAATTATAGTTTATAACACCCCAGTAGCTACTCTGAAAGATATGAAAGCTAGAATAAGAGCTGCTTTTCAGACAGTAAAATGAGTTTAATTATTTTTAGAACAAGATGGACATCACTTTGAACAATTTTTTTAGTTCCTTTATTTTTAATTTTCCAGTTATTTCTTACATTTTTCATTTGTATTCAGTTTTCACTTCTTATTTTCTTGTACTTACTTTTTTTTATACATTATAAACATTATAGTTTTACTTTTATTTGAAATTGGAAAGTGAACATTTTTTTTATTTTGTTCAATACCATATTTTGAGCAATATTTGCTTGGTTACTATGACTGGAAAAGAATTTAAAAATAAAAACACATTTTTATTACAAAACCGTTGAATTTAGGTATGAGGAAATTTGATTTGGAATGAAAGATAATTTAAATATCTATCTATAACATATTAAATACAGGGTTTGTCATTTAAAATAAGAATAAAATTGAGCATCATATGTAAGTCCAATTAAATTACTCATTAAGCACCCTGTACAATTTAATGTAAAAATTTGCATCTCATTCGACAGTTTAATATCTTGGCTACGTATATAACAGATGATTGTTGATGTGTTTTAAATAACCACGACATACTATGTTATATTGCTCAAGCTTTCAAATTAAAAAGCCTTTAAATATTTCAAAAACGAAAGGAAAAAGGTATAGGAAACATTACACAAATTTTACTTTATTTTTTCCGCGGAATCAAAAGACATTAAATATAGGGTGTTTCGTTTAAAAAAAAACACAACTTTGATAAAAATTATTATTTTTGGATCATCCTATACAATCCAAATTATTTTTAATTTATAGTATTAATAACCCTGTAGATCTCTGTTAATAAAAACAAATTATATCGAGCTGTTTTCCATACAAAAACCGACGCGTATAGGATGCGCCACCCTGTATTATATCAAGTGTAATATGAAAGTTAAACATATTAATAAATCGATAATTAGCAAACTAAACATCAGGAATTTTCAATTGTATTGGTTTAGTGAGTTTTCAATTAAAATGGCCAAAATATTAAATTTAAAATTTATTGAATAATATTATATCAATAAAAAAGAAATTAAATTTTATGTAGAATATTCTGAAAGATAATATACAGGGTGGCGCACCCTATACGCGTCGGTCTTTATATGGAAAACGTTAAGATTTTATGAAAAAAGTATAATGCAGATATATACATGGTGTATGTGAGTACACTTTAAAATTATTTCGACTTATACAGGGCGTCTCAATTAAAAGATCCTCAATATAGTTATATTTTTTAAATGGAACACCCTGTATTTTTTTACATTGTTAGATTTGTCTTGAGAAGCTGATTTTAAAAACCCATTTACAATTATAATGTATACTTATTAGTTTTCAATTTATGGGTAATTGAAAATTTTTTCAACTTTTAGTGGTTGCTCCGGAAAAACGACGAAAAATCGGACGAAATGCTTTACATGTCGGTATCTTAACTTTTTAAGTACTACTTGGTAGTCTATGAAAAAAATATATGCAAGGTTATCAAAAGTACGCAAATTTTGAACACCCTGTATAAATTTAGTTCTTATGCCACCAAATAAAACTCAAAAAGTTAAGATAAGGACATGTAAACCATTTTGTCCGATTTTACGTCGTTTGGCCGGAGCAATCACTAAAAGTTGAAAAAATGCGATTTTCAATTGTCTATAACAGCAAAACTAATAAGTTTACATTATGAGTATAATAGGTTTTTAAAATCAGCTTCTCAGGACGAATCTAAAAACGTAAAAAAATATAACTATGCTGCAGATCTTTTAATTGATACGCCCTGTATAAATGAAAATAATTTTAAAGTGTAATCATATACACCATGTATACAGGGTGTATCACGTAGACGGCCCGTTAGCCATACATGGAAAAGTAATGGTATTTCAAATTTGAAAATTTATTTACTCAGGTTTGAAAATATTTTCAACTTTCGAATTATACAGGATGTTTTGAAATAGCTGATTTCAACAACCTGTAATACTTATATTATAAAATGAATGGTTATTAAGTTATAGACAATTGAAAACCGCATTTTTTCAACTTTAAGTAATTGCTCTGGCCAAACGACATAAAATCGGATAAAATGACTTTATATATCCATATGCTAACTTTATGAGTTCTATTTTATAGCACAAATACTTTATACAGGGTGATCAATATTTTGATCATTCTGTATACATTTTCTTCTTATGTCACCAAGTAGAACTCAAAAAGTTAGGATAGGGATATGTAAGCCGTTTTATCCGATTTTATGTCGTTGAGCCGGAGCAATCAGTACAAGTTGAAAACATTTTCAATTGTCTATAACTTCAAAATTATTTAGTTTATAATAAGTATACTGGGTTTTTAAAATCAGCTTCGCACGACAAATCTAAAAATGTAAAAAACTGCATTTATAGTAACAAAGTTGATCGGAATACCCTGTATAAACCGAAAGTTGAAAATATTTTCATTAGCGTATTGACAAACTTGTGTGAATAAATATTCAAATTTGAAATTGCTCTCAGAAGTATTGAATTTTTCGAAAATTTTGTAAGTAAAAATCATTACTTTGTGTTCGATTATGTTCGAAAAATTGAATCCATTTTCTAAGTATACTTTCGTTTTTGAACTTTAAAATCAATATAAAATAAGACTGATTAAAAAAATATGCAGTGCGGTCATAAATAATAAATAATTTTCAATATGTTAAAATATTCTATTTAAATTAAAATGCGTTTAAGATGCGTTTTAATACATACATAACTTAAAAGGTTTCGTCTAATTGAATGAAAGATATAACAACAATTTTATATTTTACCATTAATGTCTATCGAAGTTTTACTAGACATCTAATATCCCCATTTGTTTTTTTATCACTTTTTATCATTATCAAAAAATATTTTGATTCTGCTCATTATGACAACAGTAATTTAATAAATGTTTATGAGCGCCATTTTGTCAAGAATCAATATAAAATTCTGAAATAATACTTACTCATATAAATTATACTATAATAATCATAAATTATCCCAAGACCAACCTTTCTGTTTGGTAACAAAAATATATATAGCGATGAGCGGCTATTTTGATTTATTAATAACTGTTAAATGGCTTAAAAAGCTTTTAATGCAAATGTAATTTGTTACCCTTTAATTTGATAAAAATATTATAACATATTTAACAGCTAAAGGGTCGAGGGCAGAATTTACGTCTACACTATGTAGTAGTTACACATTAAGCAAATTTTAATCCTAATATTCAAATATACTGTACTAATACATTATTCAGTATTGGTTGTAAATATGAGTGTTTTCATAATAACCCAATAAATACTAAAAAAAATACAATGATTACTCCATGGGAAAATATTTTCCATCAAATAAAATAAAATAATTAATTTGGCATCATAGAGAATATGGACGAATGGTTTTGTAAGTAGTTATAAAACACAAGATAATTCGTTTACACATGTGAACATAAATAATCAATCAATTTAATAGTTTTTTTTAAGACATTAACTTGATACAAATATTATGGAGAATATATCGAGAATGTGAAATTATGGTAATTATCATGGTTTATAATATTATAATTCAGCGTGATAAAAAAAATAGATAAAAATCACATTAAAGTAAATCACCCTGTACTATCTCTGAAGAATAGTTTATTTATACCACATGTAACTGAAGAAGAAATCTTAAACATTATTAACTATAAATTAAAAAACAAACATTGTTTTGGTCCAGATGGAATCTCTAGTCACGTAAATAAAAAAATTGCCAGTAGAATAGCAGAACCTCTTTGTCACATAATTAACGCCTCCTTTAAAAACGGAATAGTTCCTGAAGGAATAAAAAAATCAGTGGTTTCGCCAATATTAAAATCAGGGGATAGTCAAAATGTTGACAATTATCGACCTATCTCGGTAGCATCTGCCATTTCAAAAATTTTTGAATATGCGATGCCAGATATTTTAATCAAATTCCTAAATATAAATAATGTAATTCACCCAAGTCAACATGGTTTTCGTAAGGGCTTTTCTACAATTACTGTAATTCAATCTATTTATAAAATATTATTGAATGCTCTGGACGCAGGCGAATGTGCGGCTGGGATCTTCTGTGATCTTAGTCGAGCTTTCGATTGCGTCCAACATGATCTTTTACTTCAAAAAATGTATAACCTAGGTGTTAGAGGAATCGCAAGTGATTGGTTTCACTCTTATCTTAAAGGTAGGACGCAAAACGTGAAAATGAATCACTTTACTAATGGATATCAATCCATTCATTTATCAAGAGATAGGCAAACTAACATGGGCGAACCATAAGGCTCAGTATTAGACCGATTCTTTTTATTCTCTATATAAACCAGCTACCTAGTATTTTGTCTTCTCCAGAACATCATGTTAAATTCTGTACAAAAAATTCATAATTGGTTATGTTCTAATTCACTGTATCTAAATACATCCAAAACCAAACAAGTTTATTATAGTACCAGACAAGACCGAAATGTACCTAATATAGAAATAAGAATTAGTAACAATGATATTGAAAACGTAGACTCTATAAAATTTCGAGGAGTGTATTTTGATCGCCATCTCTCATTTAGCGTGCATTGCAATAAGCTAATAAAAATACTAAATTCAACCTGTTTTCAAATTAGAGCTCTGAAACAAGTATTGGATATTCCTCACTTACCCCTATTTTATAATGGTCAGGTGCAGTCTAGATTAAGATATGCGAATTTGATATGGGGCCTATCTTCTACAATTAAAGATGTTTTTATTTCACAAAAAAAGATTGTTAGAACCATTGCCAATGTATCTGCGCTAACTTCTTGCCGTGGTCTTTTCAAAGAATACAAAATACTCACCGTTTACGGTTTATATATCTTGGAAGCATTATTATATACATTTAAGAATCGACACCACCGTGAATTGAATGAAATGGTTCATAGTTATAACACAAGAGCTAAAGAACATTTTAGAAGACCAAAGAGTAGGTTAGCATTACGTGCACATTCATATGACATTCTTGGGCTGAGATTTTACAATATCTTACCTAGTAAAATCTATTAAAAAATTAACAATATTAAAATCAAAAATGAAAACCCTTCTTTTAGATATAACGCCCTATACAATAGAGGAGTTTTACTTATATTTTAATTAAATGTTAAATTTTATTTTTATTCCTATTTTGTTTGTTATTGTTATATATGTGTGTTGTTATTAATGTAAGGTACAAAAAAATATAAATTGATATGTCCTATAGCTTACAAGCTCTTTTGTAAAAAGGATCAATAAATGATTTGAATTGATTTTGATTTTGATTCAGTCTTGGACAATATAAAATAAAAAGTTTGCACCATAAAGAAAACCTTTTTATTATTGGTTTTTAATAAAAATTTAATTGTTATAAGAATTGTAGCTTAATGTAAAACACGATAGTAAAATAATAATTTTTAAAAAAATACCATGAATGAGGGAATTCGGAAAATTTGAATTTTGTGCAAGAATAAAGTACCCTTGTTGTAAAAAATATAGAAAAATATTATTTGGAAAAAAATATATAAGCCCAAATATTAAAGATCAAAATCTCAAGTTTCTCTATTTTTTCTATTTTTTTTTTATACCAATGTTCGATTTTCTGTTTTTTCGTACATGGTAATTTTTTAACTTATATTAACAAATATAATGTTTTTTTTAAGTAAAGTATTAAATTTTGTCACAGATATTTTTTTCTCAAAAATCAATAACAAAAAAGTTTTTCGTAAACTTTTTGAGACATACTGCATATATATTTTACCTTATGGTTTCAAAAACAGAGAAATCTTCCAAGGATCCAAGAAAGTAATCCAAAATATATACAGGCTGTCTAAAATTGCTCAATCAGAAACTGGAAGAGTTACAGAGGCAGTTAAATGGGAAAAAAGTTAACTAGTTTGGAGAGCATTACAGTGGCCTAAAAATTTTATAGGGACCTTCGCCATTCTCGAGTTATACAGTCAAAACTGAAAATGCTATTTTTGGTTTTTAAGCCTATAATTTTTATTTAAAAAAATATAAAAAATAGAAAAAGAAAGTTTTATTGTATCTCAAATTTGCTGTAAAATATACTAATAAATCTTTGATACGACGTTTCGTGTCTTAACGGAAACCATGAAGTTATTTTTTTCATTACGGATCTGTCTTTTTTATTAAAAAAATTGATAAAACGTTAAAATTCAAATTTAGTGATATATCACACTTGATCTTTTAACGACGCTTTATCTAAAATAACTAAAATCATGAGTGACAATCGTTTTTAATTACGGTCCTCTTATAGTTCTTTGGTAAATTTGTTTTAATTTTGTCAAGATGAATATAACATTATATAACAATTTCGATAAAAAAGACGCATAATCAGTTAAATAAAAAATGAAAATAGTATAGAAATTAAATAAGCAGAAAATAATGGACCTGCCTCATAATTAAAAAATATTGATAGAGAATTTAATATTTTTATTTATCTATTGAATTTAAAGATAAAACTAATTTAACTTTAATTAATTTTTAATAGATATGTACCTAGTAATACTTTAAATGTATTGGTTGAATATTTATATTTATTTTCTAAAATAAATTATTCGTTATTCTAATTCTTTTCATCTTTTTTGCAGAAGATAAAATCCAGGTCTGTATTAATAGATTATCTATAATAATGATCATTTTTCTTGCAAAACTTAAAAAATATAAAGTAACTGAATTTGTCTTTAAATTCTCTATCAATATTGTTTAATCACGATTCATGTCGATTGTTTTTCTGCTTGTTTAATTTCTACTATTTTGATAATTTTGTTTTGTTTCATTTCTTATCGAATTTTTTATATAATATTATATTTGTTTTGGCGAAATTAAAATTAATTTACAAATTAATTACAGACAGAACCGTAATTAAAAAATATTGTCACTGATGATGGTAGTTATTGTTATATCGATGATTTTGAATTTTAACGATCTATCAATTTTTGCGTTAAAAAAGATAGGGCTGCTTTTCTATTTTTCATATTTTTTTAAATAAATATTATAGACGTAAAAAACCGAAAATGGCATTTTTAGTTTTCGCTCTAAAACTCGCGAAGGGCGAAATAAGTTGTAGATTTTTTTATGTCAATGTAAAACCCCAAACGAGTTAACTTTTTTCTCATTTAACCGCCTCTGTATCTCTTACAGTTTCTGATATAGCAATGTTATCCCTTCCAATTTTAGACATATAGAATATTGTTTTTTGAAAATATATTATTCCTGACAATTCTGGTTTCTTGTAGTACGGTTTTCTCATTTCCCTCGTATATGGCAGGTACTTTTTTTTAAATGTTTTCAGTTAATATCAGAAACTTATAATATAAGTTCCTCACTAATTTCAGTATTCTATACCAAAACAAACATTATAGTGACAGTATGTACAGAGAGTTTAAAAAGTTTGCACCATATAGGAAATGTTGTTTATTGTCAATTTATCAGAAAACTTAATTCATGATCAAAATTTATTCCTTGAGGAAAACTTCTATTTGAGTTGTCAAAATTTTTAATTTCCAAACTGTGTGTAGGGGAGAATAACAAATAGGAATTTTAATCCGGAATAAACTACTCTTATTTTCGACATTATCAAAAAAGTTTATTTAAAAAAAAGCAATAAAAACGGGAAACAATTTTTTTTTGCGTAGGTGGCTGTAATTTTAAATCTACATATTGTTTTCATTATAAACAATTTGTCTAAATAAACGTTTTTGACCATATCTAAAATGAGGGTATAGTTTACTCCTGATCAACGCTCTATAAAGAGTGACAGTATAGAATTTTTGACAACTAAAATGGAAGTTTTCTGCAATGCACGAATTTTTATCAACAGTAAAAACACAAGAGCTTTTTTTATCGGATAATTTTTTCTTTGTGAAGAAAAATTTTGCCAATCAGTAATTTTACGAGAAAAACTGACATGGAAAAACTGCGAGACCGAAGGTCGAGCGATTTTGCCAAATGTCAGTTTTTCGAGCAAAATTTTTGATGGAAAAATTTTGAGTTTAGTAGAAATTTATCCTTAAAAAAAGTTTGAGTTTTTTTGGCAAGATATATTAACGACTATAGAATGAACAATAACAATATTGATACAATTAAATTATTTCATTATTACTAATATTACTAGGCACCTTTTTTATCGCTGTCAAACTGACAAAACTGCCATCATTAAATGACACATTTAATATAGGAGATAATTTATAAAAAGTAAAAACACAAGAGTTATTTTAATCGGTAACATTTCGCTTTGTAACGAAAAATTTGTTCATGGAAATATCGCGAGACCGAAGGTCGAGCGATTTTGTTAAAAGACAGTTTTTTGAGCAAAATTACTGATGGAAAAATTTTGAATTTGAAAGAAATTTATCATTAACAGATAAACGAGTGCTTTTTGTCAAGAAGAATTAACCATAGAATGTATGAATTAACAACAACAAAAATTATCTATGTCGATATAATTAAATTATTTGATTATTACTATCACTAATTTTTTTTATTATTTTATTATTTATCTTTCATATTTCATTAGTAACAAAACTTAGTTTGATTACGAGGAACAGGCATTTTTATCGCGATAAAAATTTTAACTTTAAAGGGAATTTATCCTTAAAAAAAGAGAGTGTTTCTTGTCAAGAAAAATTAACGACGGAATATATGAATTTCCAAGAGTAATAATTATCTATATTGATATAATTAAAAATTTGTTTATTACTATTATTAATTTTTTATTATTTTATTATTTATCTTGCATATTTTAACATCAACAAAACTGAATAATTATAACTAACACAACAAACATTAAAATGACGTACTGACGCGACTCATACCTACTAGATTTAGTCTGTTATGACTAACGATAAAACAGGATGCACCTTTTTATCGCTGCCAAACTGACAATAAATGACACATTTTATATAGGAGTTAATTTATCAGGAATAAAATTTTCAGATAAATGGATAATCAAAAAGTTTCTATTGGAGCAAAATTCTTGAAACTCACTGTATTAGAAATAATATTAATTAACTAATTTTATAATTTAACTGTATCGTAAATTTCAAATTATGTTTTTTTTTATTAAGATACTTCCCCAGACAAAACCAGATACAGAATATGATTTTGTGGTGATCGGAGGAGGTAGTGGTGGAGCAACGGCTGCCGGAAAATTAGCTCAAGTACCAGGTTGGAAGGTGTTGCTAATTGAAGCTGGAAACGATGAACCACCAGGAACACAGGTAACTTCTTATAATTTTAATACATAACTCGTCAATCAAAATTTACTTTTATTTAAAGTTTAAATCGAACTTTTAAAAATGTGCGTGTTTTAAAGTTAAACTGAGAAACGCCTAAATATCAACTTTTTGACTTTGTATTGGAATTTATAATTCTGTGTATATGTGTAGCATCAAGATATTTCAAATCTGACCAATAAAGTGTTTTCAGCTTTTGATGTCGAATGAACAGTTACCAAGAAAGTGACGGTCAAAGTTGAAAAAATTGAAAAAGTATAATTTTTAAACGGTAATAGATGTTGAAATGGGACGATAATTAAAAAGCACCTATTGATGAGTCATATAATATATATTTCTCCACAACCATTATTGAATGTATGAATTCCGAAATCATTTTTAATAATAGAATGTAAACATTCACCCTCTAGAGTCTGAATATTTATTCTAAAACACTTGCTTCTTATGTATTTTGCATGTATTTTCATTCTTTATCAAGGTAAAGAATGGATATTCTGTATTCGAACTAAACGATATGGATTGAAATGGATTTCAAAAGTGTCACTGACAGATATAAAATGGCGACGGTAATAATTATTTTCAAACAAGTTTTAAGTTAAACGAAATAATGAGTGAAAAATCAAGTGAAGTAGATATAGAATTTAATAATATCTAAAATTGCAAATTATGAAAAAACATCAATACACCAGATTTTAATTTCGGTAAGTGTACCATAACACTATAAATATTACTACAATGTAATACAAATATGTCAACAAATAACTTGTGTTCAGATTTAATTTAATTTTAATTCATACTTTTTGATCGTGGAGAAAATATAGTCTGTTACTCAGGTAGAATGAAAAAATTCGACACTCGTGGTTCCTCACACTCGCGTTCGGAATTTTCCACTCGTGTCGAATTTTTCATTCTAACCTTGTTACAGAATCTACTATTATGGCAACTTTGTCCATTCACCAAAAATACTCGAAACTTAAAAAAAATTAATATTACTTTATTAACAAATATATTTCAAAACATGAATTTGTACGGTATATGCTAGAACAGCATTCCCAGATGTTTAATTATTGATCTGACAGGAGTACATTGTAACGTCAAATAAAATATTATTAGGATATTATCGAAGCTCCTGTACCAAAATATAAAATCACCTAGTATAAATATTCGGCATTTAATATTATAATTTGATTTCATAACTTTAATTAAAATTTTAAGTGGGTCACTGTGGCAAGTGCCGTTTGGCGCAAAAGCTGGGATCTCAACATGGGTCTATGTGTCAATTGGGTGCAAGAATTTAAAATGGATTACGATTGAGCGCAAAGTGAAAGAAACTAAAGTTAGTCATTGAGTACATCTAAATGTATAATGTCATAATGGTATCCATATCTCAAATGTGGTCCAAATGAAAAAAAATGGTAAAACTTAAGAACATTAGGAAGAAATATAGTAATATTGGAAAAATAAGCAAAAACTGAAAAAACAGGAAAAAACAGGGAAATACAGGAATCATGAGGAAAAAGTGGAAAAATTTTAAAAAATTGAAAAATATAGTAAAAAGCAGGGAAGAATGGGGAAAAATAGAGAATATAGAAATCGTACTATGAAATACTGGTTAGCATTAAAAATGTTACCAATATCCTTTAGGAAGCCCTTAACATCGTATACAGATGGCGTGAGGAGGAACAGCTGTCTGTGAACCCCCACAAAATAGTATTAGTTCCTTTTACAAAAAGCAGGAAGCTTGATAAGCTACGTAATCCAATTTTGGAAGACGTAACCATTCCGTTTGGTGTATAAATTTTCCATCACCGTCTGAATATTTAAAACATGCCAGATGGCAGAATGGTGAGTAGAATCCGGAAATCTGGCATTTAGACTTGTAATTGTATTATTTGGACATCAACCGTATTCATTTCGAAGGACCAGCGTCTGATTAGCACATCAGATATATTATTGCAATGTGGGTACAATTATAGCTCCTAAATATTGGTTTTAATACCTTTATTTTTGAATATTTGCTTTTAACTTGCCTTTAAGCTACAGTTTTAATGGACTACTTTACAGGAATCTTTTTAATTTTAAACGGAAATATAGTTAACGAACTTAAGTTACAGAAAAGATCCCGAAGTCTGTTATTTTTTTTGAAATTAAGAGGTTGCCGCTGTGCGCACGTAGCTTACCTAAGCAATAAAAAAATTGTATATCTACAAGTTTATTTATGGCTCATATATTTGTTTTTCAAAACGATCAATTTACACTTATCTTGTTATCAAATTTTCCTAGTCAGCACCTAAATAATCCTGGGCCCATAACCTATTAAAGTTACTGCTTTACAGTGCAAGATTTATTGTTTGACAAATGTAAAATGTATTGACGGGTATATTTCTTCTTTGACAATTTTAATTTTAATAACAAAAACCACCTTAGTACCTAAAATGATTCTGTTCAGAATTTTATAATATTTTATTTTATTCATATTTATTTGAGTAGATATTTGTATGATAGTAAATAAAATATTCTATTTAAGTGCTTCAACTTCTATTGAACGATCACTTCGCATTTTTAAAGCAATGTAAACATTTTTCTGTGTCTACAATGCACAGGGAGCTTCGGCATTAATCCGAGTAACAGCACTTTTCAATCCAATATAATCCTATGAAAATCCGTTTGTGGTAAGGGTTTTGTCTTATAATAAATCTATAGAAAGATAAATTCTAAAGCTACGTCGATTTATACGTCAATTTCTGTAATTTTTCATATACATAAAAAAAATGCTCTATAATATGATAAAATTGGAATTTAATTTTGTAAGTGTAAATGATTTCAAAATGAAAGAAATAATTTGAATCAAATTTTAACTTGTTATTTTAACATGATTTTCAAGAATAATAATAAAAGTAGATGGGAAATCAATAATGTGAAAACAAAAATATCATGTCAATGCACTTTAACATTTTTGTTAAAAGTTTTAACTATAATGAAATAAAAATTGACATTAAAATGATAAGTTAAAAATCCTCATTTTAATAAGGTGTGCAGGAATTTTTTTTCTAAGATCTATATCTTATATTATCTTGTTGCAAATGGTTTGTGGACGAGTGCTCCGTTAATATCAAAGATAGGAAGCTGCGGTTTTCCACAATCGATTATGTATTTAATTTTCCTATAGATAAATTAAAAAAAAGTAGCATAGACGCGCTCTTCTAATAAGCATTTTAAATATCATGAAAAATCGCTTATTTTTAGTTGCTATATTCGGCGAGATCTCGTCAAAAACGAATAATTACGTTTTGTAGCGCTCTACTTTGTTCTGCGCAGAAAAAGTAGTCTAGAGGGTAGGATTATTTAACACTAAACGGAAAATACTAAAAAAACACTTATACCCAATTTATTAAAATACAAGTACATTTTCCTTGAGTAATTCTCTAACCGGTAACCACAAAAAGCAAGTGGTGTGCGGGACTCTTTTTTATCTCTACATTAACCCATAGAGGACAGCTATGCTATTTTGAGATAAAAATCGATGTTTCATACTGTTTTATATTCTTCTACATAAAATAAAACACAAAAATATAGCATTTTTTATTTACAAAACTATGAAAAAATCGGTTGTGTCGCCCCAAAACTTTCCCGACGAGTATCTACGAATACTTTTTCAGATATTTAATGTTACATTTTCAACTTTTGACATTTTTTATTTTTGACAGGTGACAGTTGGAGAAATAATTTTGATTGCTCAGAATAGTGTTTTTCAAGGGCTTTCAAACGACATATTCCAATTCCGTGACATATTGCATCTGTTATTTTTTTATAGTGATACTTCCGTTTGACAGATCTCGTACAAAAGCTAATGGGTTCTTCTGACAGATAACCCAAACCCACATACCAAATTTCAGCTCAATCGGATTAATACTTCTTCAGATATTTAATGCTGGAATTTCAAATTTTGACATTTTTTTATTTTTGACAGGTGACAGTTGGAGAAATAATGTTGACTGTTCTGAATAGAGTTTTTCTAGGACTTTCAAATGAAAAATTGCATGTCCAATTCCGTGACATATTGCGTCTGTCATTTTTTGATAGTGGTACTTCCGTTTGAAAGATGTCGTACAGAAACTAATAGGTTCTTCCCACGGGTAACCCAAACCCCTGCACCAAATATTACCTCAATCGGATTAAACGTGTGGCCTCTATCGTGGAAGAATATACACACACACATACATACAGACAGACAGACAGACAGACAGACAGACAGACAGACAGACAGACAGACAGACAGACAGACAGACAGACAGACAGGCAGACAGACAGATAGACAGACAGACAGACAGACAGACAGACAGAGAGACAGACAGACAGACAGACAGGCAGACAGACAGATAGACAGACAGACAGACAGACAGACTTCCATCTGAAAATGGTCTTAAACGTCTCAGGGGACCCGAAAATGGATATTTCCGTTTTTATCTCGAATTTTTTTTTTTGCTTGTTCACAATACTTTCCCTTCTAGGAGGTGGGACGGGAAAGTAAAAAATGGTGGTTCGATATTAAAACCACTAGGGAGTAACTACTTACACTTGTTACAGTTGGCACATCAAATACTAGATCCATATTTTGGTAAATGAGCAGCTTTATGTGTTCTTATACGTAATTTTAAAGTGTTTTTTGCAGTTTGGTTCCTACTTCTTGTTTCTGACACATTAGCACTGAACAAATCTGTTGCTAATGATAATTTTAAATCCTTTAGTGACTTAACAGTACTAGAAATATTTTGTTTATAAATGAGATAAGCGTCGACTACTGTCAAATCAACCTAATGCCAAAAAATACTGTGCCTATTTTATTGACTTTCTATCAAGCTCATAGCAGTTTTTGAGCATATCACATTTATCAACATAACCCATATGTATGTTATAATCTCTTACTAATTTTTTTTGCAATCGAGTTCTTTTGAACTGCCATCTTTTTGTGTTCTATTTACGATATGATCATTAGTTGGGTCATGAAAATTACTGAAACAATATGAATTAAGAATTCACATCCATTTGGAATTTGGTTTACTAGTTGGTCAAGATTTTAACATCAACCATCATCGGTTCAAGGACCAGCGTCTGATTAGCACAACACACACATTGTTCAATTCAAAAAAATCGATTTGATTTATTTTTAAGGGTTATTTTCTGACCCATTTATTATTGGGAAAATCTAAATTGTATTTACATTTTTTTTAGCAACTTCACTGTATATGCTCACACATCAGTGTCTACAAGCTAACTAAAACATCAGTGAAATTCTCGTTGAAGCAGCATTGCCACATTTAGTAGATTTCACCTTTTTCCGATAATTTTATTAGGCAGTTTTTCCTAAGTAGATTTTAATATATAACTTTCATTAATGTAAAAATCGCATTAACAATAGAATTGTTCTAAAAATTGTGTAACTAGTTTGGTATTTTTATTGATTATATTCTTCGACTGTTTTTTTGTCGGTGATTCCCCTTATGCCTTATTCGATTCCCCTTATGCCTTATTCGATTCACTGTTGTATTTCCCCGACAACTGACAATTGATGGTCGTATAAAACATTGTAAAAAAATATAAAGTATAAAGGTGAGGAAATTTAATTCTAGTTTGAAGAAAACAAATCTTTATTCTTCGTTTAAAAATTAGAATAAGAGTCAGTCCCGGTTCATTGTTTCGCTAGTTTTAAGATTTATGTATATGTTTAGTCAATAAATAGATACCCACTCGGCCTCAAAGGGTTAATACCAAATAAATTTCCATTCGTTTTCGAGTCATTTCACCTATACATATATTATTTTTTTCACTAGCAGAATTGCCTCATAAAAAACGTTAAAGCAATTATTTGTTCTGCTGGTTTTTTCGATAAAATTTAATAATCTTAATTAAATCTTATTATTGGTGTACAGATACCGTCAATGGTCGTGAATTACCATGGAAATAAACATGTAGACTGGGATTATTATACAGAACCAGAACCTGTGGCTTGTCAGGGATTTCCAGAGAAACGTTGTAATTGGCCTAGGGGAAAAGTCCTTGGAGGTTGCAGTGTTATCAATGGAATGATGTACACTCGTGGAACGCCTAGAGGTATTTGTTTTTTTTTTATTAACAAGATAGTAGTTTTAAAAAACTAATATATGTAAAATATTATGAATATTCATTACCTTTTTTCGTGAAAACCGGTTATTATATTTAATTGGATAAACAAAGTAGCGTAATATATAGAAAGAGCAATGTTTTATAAAATTAATTCAAGAAAGAAATAATTTTCAGTCTAAATTTAACAAGTTGATTTTTGCAGTTATTATCTTTTTAGTTTTATAAAAAAAATAATAATTATCCTCTGTTTAAATTAAAGATTGATAATATTAGATTAAATATTTTAATATAGTTATTTCCTTTTTTTAGTCTATAAAATTCTATACAAGGAAACAATATTTATTGTTCTATATCAAATACTGAATAATATTAAAATAGTAAAATAAATATTTACATGCCTCAATTATTTCTTGAAGAATATCAAAATAAATAAAATATATTTCTATTTGTATTATATTTTTAAAACATAAATATCTTTTCCCAGGATATAAATATGGATTTAAAAATAAGTAAATAACAGTTACTACTTATAGGGACCTTTAGTACAATTACTTTTGGAATATTATAACAATTTAAAGCTAAAGAATGTTGTTTTTTTCTAAGTTTAAAAAACTTTTTTAATTTTGACAGCATTTTATTTATTTACTTTTTCTTTAGGTGAAAATTTTGTTCAAATCCTAAAATTATTTAATTATCTGTGAAAGATTCCAAAAGCTATTTTTTAATGTTTTTCCCATAAGAAGGTTTTAAAACAATATTTAAATGATTAAAATTCATAACAAATATTTTGATATTTCTTCCATATTTTAATTATTATTATTAATAATTATGTTTTTATTTGAATGACCTTAATCTATAAAGGTTTATTTAAAAACAATTTGTTTTATCATTATTAGAAAACAAAACTAATTATTATTGATAAAAATATGTGTCATATTTTCTTTTGGTAAAACAAAATATATATTTATATATGAAATATAAATTTTTTTCCGCTTAAGAAATAAAGATATGAGAATACGCTATTTGTTGGATAATGGATGAAATATAAATTTTTTCCCGCTCTAGAAATAAAGATATGAGAAACCGCTACTGGTTGGACAATGGATGCAGATCTAAATATAAGAAAAGTACCAGTTGAATTAAAAAAAATGTGCAGCCGGGATACCTCCGTCTGAAATGAAGTTCCTTATGTTGTTTTTTCGTCCTTTTAATATTTTAAAATAAAAAAAATTTTACAGAAACCGAAAAAATTAAAACCGAAAAATTCCTTAGAAATCGAAAAAATCGAATAAAGTCAAACTTGTAAGAATAAGAAAAAAAGTGAGAAAACCACAGAACGAGATAAAATGACGAAAATTTAGAAAAAATCAAAAAAGCCAGGAAAAAGAAAGAAAAAAAACAAAAAACAGAAAAACGAAAAAAAACGAGAAACAAAAAAAAGAGAAGAAATTAGAAGAATTGAAAAAATCAGAACAACTAGGAAAAATAAGAAAAAAACAGAAAACATTGAAAAAAAGTTGTGAAATACGGAAACAACCAAAAAAATTAAAAAAAAATGTAAAATATAAGAACAGGGGGCCTGCGTCTGAAATGAAGTTCCTTTCGTTATTTTTCACTTTGCAACATTTTAAAATTAAACAAAATTTAGAAAACCAAAAAAAAATCGAATAACCGAAAAAATCCAAAGAAATTGAAAAAAATCGAACAAAGTCACACTTATAAGAAGAATAAGAAAAAACCACAGAACGAATTAGAAAAAACAGAACAACGAGAAAAGCAGCAGAAAAACTCGAAAAAAATAAGAAAAAGCAGAAAACATAAAAGAAAACGAAAAACAAGTTGTAAAATATGAATAAAACGAGAAAATCAAAAAAACCGAAGAAAATCAGACGAAACAGAAAAAAATGAGAAAACCGCAGAAAGCATTAGAAAATAAAACAGAACACTGGGAAAAAAATGAAAAAAATTTAAGAGTTCAGAAGAAATCCAAAAATACCAGAAAAAACAAAAAATGAACAGAAAAATGAGAAAAAACGAGAAAAAATGAGAAATAAAAGAACGAAAATAAATAAGAAGAATCGAAAAAATCAAAAAAAAAACTCGGAAAAAATAAGACCAAACCAGAAAACATTGGAAAAAAATGAAAAAGAAGTTGTAAATACGGAAAATGAAAAAAAAATTGTAAAAAACCGAAGGCAAAAAACGCAAAAAAATTCAAAAATTCGAAAAAATTTCTGAAAAAAAAATCACAAAAAATTGTAAAGCAAATAATCGCAAAAAATAAAACAGCCAAAAACAGTTGTAAATATTTAAAAAAAAAGAAAAATTTCCAAAGAAATAAATCGAGGAATAAGAAAAAATCAGAAAACAAGAGAAAGAAAAATAGAAGGAGGAAAAATAAAGAAAAATTTAAAAAATCAGAAAAAAACGGAAAAAACGAAAATATTAGAAAAGAAACGAGAAAAAATAAAAAAATCATTCTTTTGTATGTGTAAAGGTTGCAAGAATTTAAAGCAATTATATATAATAAAAATCTAAATAAATTCTTTTTAAATCTTATCATCATTTAAGAAAGGGAAGGGTCGCCTGGAGGGGACATAACGCTTTTTCCTTACGTGACGATTTCTATCAGTTAACTCATACTGCAAGCCGCGTTAAGGAACCAAAAAATCTTTTTTAATATTCTGTAATTCCTCAAATGAAGATAAAAAGTAATCCTAAATGTTTAAACAAAATTGCTTTAGTGATGAATCTACGTTCTAAGAACCATCCAGAATTTTCCGTAAAGCATGAGAAGAAATCCTGAATATTTGAGAAAAAAATATTGATGAATGCAAAGTAGCTTTTCAACAGGATTGTGCTCCACCCCACTACTGCGGAGCAGTAAGGGTTTAACTTAATTAAAATTATAGCCAAGATAAAATAGATTTAGCCTGCTTAGTCTCCAGAACTAATTTTCTTAGATTTATTTTTACGCCGCTACATAAAATCCAACAAAATGTATAACTAAAAGGTGCCCATTTTAATAATTTATTTCATTTTTTTTTTAAATATCTGGTACTACGTTTTACTTTTATCATTTTGTTGTCAGTTAAATTTAATGTGTTCGATTAAACTTAAATTAATTTTTAAAATTTGCACAAATAAACTTGGATATGTTTAAATTTCTAAGTGACTTTTGTTGGTATGACATATTTTCGAGGCATCCTGGCATTTTTACAGGGTGGCGTGGTCTAAAAAGTTGAATGCTATTTAAAATTAAGTTTTCACAAACCAAATGTCAAAATAAAGACAACGTTTGAATAGATATTTGACTCAGCTTTTAAATATGATATTAGCAGTGTTATCAAAGTGGTACTATAGTACCACATGTCATGATCGTCAAAAACTACGGTGGTACCCTTTTGATAAATGTGGTAGAACTTGTCCAAGTACTAAACTGACTCTTACAGCGTCCCCACCAAAATTTCTCCTTTTCAGTTTCCTACAGTCGGTTATCGCAGAACAGTCAACAGTGACGGCGTCAACTTTGAACTGCTCAATGTATTGTTTGCTTTGGCCGAAAATATAGAATATTTAGAATTTTTTCTCTTTTTATTTCGATTAAAATTTTAAAGTTATCCTTTAATAATCCTTCCTCTATACAGCCGGCTTATATTCTATATTTGGTACGGAACCCTAAACGCACTTGACAGATTTTTTCTAATTGGCTAGTGGACATAGCACATAGGACATACAGTGTGACCCATTTTTTTGGAAGCAGTACTGTAAAATCCGCATTTTTCAACCGATTTTGATTTTATTTTTTTTGTTAGATTCAGTATCAAAAAGAGTATTTTGGCACAAATTTTCATAGCTTAATTTCAATTTTTCATTTTTTAATTTTTCTTTGCCAAAAAAGACAGAGGTATATTAGGCATTTTTTTTTCTCAAATGTGACTACACTATTGGATTCAGAATCGTTACAAATGTAAACTACCAAAATTTTATAAATTTTTTTTTTTTAAATTTGTCTACATTCTGCGTAAAAAATTAATTAAAATACAACTTTTCCCTGATTCATGTTGTAATAACTTTGTCGTTAATAAAAAATTTTTTATAAAATTTTGGTAGTTTACATTTGTAATGATTCTGAATCCAGTGGTGTAGTCATATTTGAGAAAAAAAATGCCTAATATACTTTCGTTTCTTTTGGCAAAGAAAAATTAACAAAGAGGGCCTTGAATGAAAATAGAAATTAAGCTATGAAAATTTGTGCCAAAATACTGTTTTTGATACTGAATCTAACAAAAAAAATTAAATCAAAATCGGTTGAAAAATGCGGATTTTACAGGGGTGCTTCCAAACAAAATGGGTCACACTGTAAATGTATCGAAATAATATCTTTTTTCTGTTTCATATGAAATGGAATATTAAGAAATGATACGCTGAGGTAAATTTTAGGACATTTTCATGGGTTTTGTGGTACTGAAAATATTTACATCCTGGAAATAATGGATATTAGGATTAAACATGCCCCGGAAACTAAAGCGCGGGAAAATTGGCTTATTGTTATTATATCAATATTTGACTTTTTCGATGTTTAATTTTAGGTGTTTGTTTAAAATCGGCGAAAAAGACAAAAAGGTTTTAAGTTACCATTCACAAAATTTTTTTCAACTTAACACTTTATTATAAAAAGAACCTTTTTAATAGATTATTACAGGGTATTATAATACATGTACATATTAAAACAGATTCATCTTTAATAATTTGAAAAATATTGAATAAAAATTTCTATAATTAAAGAAGTAATTATATTTTGAAAATGTGTCTTAAATCAAGCGCACGCTACTGAAGTTGACATAGGTCATGTTCAACTTGACCTGAATTATACATTAAAAATTTCATTGTCCCACAGATTTATTGTAGAATCCGGAGTGTTACCTAATATACTATATTGTATAGTATTTTACAAATAATTAAAATATAATTAGTGGATATTAAATTTATTTTTTTATGGAAAATAATTATTGAATTTTAATTTTTTATAGATTTATGTTTTTGATATACCAAGTATAAAATTTTAAATACATTTTTTTGTTAAAACTTATTATATTCTATTATATTTTAATTTTGTGCTCGTACCGTAGTTTGGCAACAATACGACAGATAGTTATGGGTTATGATAACAAGTGTCGCTTTCAGTAAAAATTCTCCAATGTTATTGAACGTCCAGTAATATTTGTCACATTTAAATTTTAAAATTTAATTATAAAATAGGTGTCATTTTTTATATTATACACTCTTGTCAGTTTTATTATATACATGTATTTGTACAAAACTAATTTTTGAGATTTTTTTTAATTTTATTACTTCTTATTTGATTAAAATCCTTCCAAGTAAAAAATACATCATAAAAATTAAATCAGCGAAGTATATTTAAATAAATAATTAGCGGCAATCGAAAAGACCAAAGCTAAACCAGTTCTATATTGTTTAATATTATTCCAAGGTTAAGTTTACAATAAAAATATTAATAAATATTGTTAATTAATTAAGTAGTATTTAAATAACTTAATAAAATATTTTTTCAAAACTTTATGACGTTAAAGTTTAACATACTTGACAATAACAATTGTCAACTGAGGTGAGAGAAGTAAATAATTGTTAATCATAATTTATCTGACTAAAACTTTTTTTTGACTCTTCTGTTATTACCGGATATACCCGTTTTAGTGCCTGAGTCTAAGACAAAAAAACTGATTTGAAAGGATTTCTCTGAAAAGTTTTAATGCATCCTAGATTGTGATGGATTTTTTTGTATATTTTAAACAATTTCAAAAACCGGTAAAAATAAGAGATTGTTCCCAGTATATTGACTACCGCAGCTAAACCGAGTCCTCCGACTTAGATATATTTGAGAGTTTTTTTTTTAAATTTTATTGATATCTATCATCCTCTATATAGATTTCCTATTTAATATTCTTAATCTGGACTCTGTAATACATTTTTTTTTAAATTTTTTATGTTTCTGACGCCTCTTCTACTTCCTTCGGTACTTGTCTTTCAATAATATGTCTTCTATTAATCTGATTCTTTCTTTCTTCTTCCTCTCACTCTTCCTCTATCACTTCATAATTTATTTGTTTTTTGTCTCTTTAAAATATTATGTGTTCCTTAATTTTCCCTCTCTTCCAGTAATTATTTCCAATAATTTTTAATCATGAGGTTTATCCTTTTTTTATCACATATATTAAGGTCACTTTATTGCAGTTTAGTGGCCCTTTAACTATTTTTTTTTATTAAATTTATCATTTTTGATCGCCCGCACCTGCTTTAATCTTCCTGAGCGCGTTGGCAGATTGGCTACTCAATATTCCAGAGAGCTAATGAAGCCCCTCTAGCTATAAATATTGCATGTATCTTATAACTTGTATTTTGATGTAGTCTTCATCTACCTGTCTTCTTTATGTAACATTTTCTTATCCTTATATTTTACAAGAAGTCCATTGGTTGAATTATTAAAGTATGTAATGTGCGAATCATTAATTTTGTGTATTTGTATTTTCCAGGGTGAAATATTTCTAACGCCCTCCGCACATGCCCTCACTCGCACTCGTACACGTTACTGTGCCACTGTGGCACTTACATCGGGTGAAACGCCTGCGTCTGAAATTGATCTCGCAGCCAAACTCACACAGTTTGCACACTTGGCGATGGACGCCTTCAGAATCGGATTCTAATAACGAATAGTTATACAGATAGTCATTGATAAGAAGTGCAACAAGAAAAAAAAATTTGGAAGTTCTTATTTCAATAAAAGATAATTACATAAAGAAATTGTATTGGTGTCAGGATTTTCAGTAAAAAAATTCAAAAATTAGTTTCGCCTATTTAGGTTTGAATTTAAAGAAGTGCATGAGTTAATTTTAACACATTTACAAAATGAGGGTTCTGGTGATTATGAAAAAATTAATTCCGAAGGGAAACTGAAGATAGGTTAATTAATCAAGTATAAGAAAATTTTCGATATTTATCATTAAAATAATCAGATTTATCACACATAACTGTGTATGTTACTTGGATATAATGTTTTTTCTTCTACCATAATTTTTATGTACAAAAATAGATTTCGCATGTAGGAGGTTAACAAGCTATTTTTCAAAAGTGAACCAGTTGATTTCTGGCACATAGAAACTTGGCAATATAAGAAACATAAGGATATTGCAGAAAATGTGTTGCACATGTAAAAAGTTATTTTGAAAATTTTATTTTACTTTACGCACAAGTGAAAAAAATTTAAACTTTACGCACTCCTTAGCGTGCGTAAAGTAAGTACTTTACGCACAGTAGCAGAAAAAATATTTTTTGAGGTTAGAAAATTGCTATTGAAGCGCCGTATCAGTCCTTTAAAATAATTTATGAAGCCGGCGGCGGTAGCAGTTCAATAGCAATAGCTTTTTTTGGGGGTGGGTTGGCAGCCATATTGCAATGGCAAGAGACTTGCATAATGTCAAACAACATGAAATACTTTGACCTTGCAAGAACTTGCTGTAATTTCTTGCAAGTTGCGTTGCTCCATGTCATGCGAGCTTAATGAAATAGAAAGACACCTCCACGCAGAGCCTGAAATCAGTAGACGGTTGGAAAGACAAACTCGCAAATGTGCTATAGTGTTGACAGTATTAATGCAATATTTAAATTGTTAATTGGATGTGCTATCGATGGATAGCTTTAAATAATAGGTGGAAAATGTGCAATTTATTAAAAAAAAAAATAATATCAAAGAAAAGTGCCAGTAGTTTGTATTTTTTGTTTAATATGTCTTTGGTTTCTGCCCAATATTAAAATGTTATCTAAAGTCTTGCTTTTCCCTTGTTGTTGAAAGTTGCTTCAAAATAGTGCGAGTGTTGCGGTAAAATATATACAACAAAAATATTCTTGACTATTTTTACATAAAATTAAGCAATAAATAATTTATTACTGATTTTGCTAGGTATTTGCCGTTATTTTAGATTAAAGTAATCCATACTACTTTTTTCCTCTCCCTGTGACTTAGTTTTATATTAATTACTAGTACCATAAATACTGATGACGCCTCCACTGATACAAGCGAACATGGACTATCTCATCGCGATATGCTTTGAACAGGTCCTACAAAGTTATCACAACAAATACAGAAGAGCCGGATGTAGTAGGTATGATTCTAATTTACACCGATGGCTCCAGATCCTTAAACCAAAAACATTTAATGGGCAATGGAAACAAGTGCCAGTGTAGCTTAAACGGAGCTGACTGGCATCCTAATAGCAGCAAAAGAAATCAGCAGAAATAACATCACTGGTATAAATATGCTCATCTATACAGATAGCAGACAAACACTACTCACCCTGGACAGGCCACGAATTTGCTATGGGTTAGTACTAGAGTGTCACCAAGCATTGGTCGAAGCATTTTTTTAGCAATCTGATCACCATAAAATGGATGAAAGACCATGCCACATCAAAAGGTAACCGTCTCGCTGATTCATTCGCCAAGAAGGCAGCTAATAAAAAACTATTTTGACCAGCTGCTTCATTGGACAAACGACATGGGTCGTGACGAACCTAATTAAGAATCACTCCCTTGTAAAATTTAAGGAAAGATGGGGTGAAACAAGAAGCTGCAGAGTAGCTAGGGATCTCGTAAGGTACCCTAACAATACAGCAGCCAACAAATTCTTATCCATGACTAGGCTGAATCTTCGCCTTTTTACCGGAATTCTGACTGGTCATTGTCCAATACAAAAACACCTCAACAACATGTGTTCAGGGGGTGTGAACAAAAAGGCGAGACAATTGAGCACATCCTATATGACTGCAATCGTCAATTAGGAAACTGTCTCCGGCGAATATTGGCTCACACCGGTCATCATAAGTGAGGAACCCCTGAGCGACGTTTAGAACTACATAAAAACTGTAGGCTGGCTGACGAGCTAAGTCCTCACTTACTAAGGATGATGCACAATGGGCCTAATGAGGTCTAAGTGCTGTGGGACAGCCCACCTGTGGAGCAACTCACCCTACAAATACAGAGATATACTGATATTGTAATACGAAATACTGACCGTCTTTAAATAAGCACATGAAATAGTAACCAATGTAATTTTTTTAAAACCCAATATTGAGACAAACATCTCTAAATGTTATTAAGCGGTTTTAGACTAATTGTTTAATTGTGGAATATTAGTTAAAAATATTAACACAAATGATTTATTTATCCACATGAATTAATTATAGTTATAAATATTTAAATAATGATTTTTTTTAGGTTTGTAGAATAATCAATGACCATCAATTTTTAAATATTTAAGTGTTTTTAAGTTACGATAATTTTAAAAGTTTCAATATTTTTTAGATTATGATAACTGGGCTGCAGCAGGTAATGCTGGTTGGGGTTTTAAAGACGTTTTGCCAGTATTTAAAAGATTCGAAGATAATAAGGAAATTGGAACTTTAGTTGAAGCAGAGTATCATGGAAGTGGTGGACCATTAACTACTACGAGATTTAACGATCAACCTCCTTTAGCATACGATGTGTTGAAAGCTTGTATGGATATAGGATACAAACCTAGCAAAGATCTTAATGGAAGGCAGTATTCCGGATTTGCAATTGCTCAATCAAATACAAGGTAAATAATTTTCTAGTCATTTTATGTTTTTTGAAATCACGATATTTGGCGTAAATTACATAGATGTCATTAAAAAATACTTCTTTTTTTAAAAATAATTTATAAGCTTCTTACAGACAATTTTTATGTACATCACGAAAGAATATACAAAGTTTAGTCTGGAAGTAATAAATAATTTAGGAAAGATATAATTAATAAGATATTCTAAGGAACTTTTTAAAGTAACAAAGTAGATTTATTTTTAAATAGACTATATCGCATGTCTGGTTAACTTTTTACAATATCAGATATATCGAAGTTCTTTTATTTTTAATTTGTATAGTGGAACATCCAATTTAAAATGCCGATAGAAAAAATCAAAGTTAGAAAGTTTGATAAGAAATTGTGTAACATTTAATTTGTTATTAATTTTTTTCTTCCATCGATTTTAAACATGTTATAACTAAATACCCTTGAATTAACATTGTCATAATTTATTAGGTTTTATTTAATTTGGAATTGTTCAGAAGCTAAAGAATAGGATTTTTCGCTAAGTTTATCATTTGTATTTGTAGATTTATTGTTATCCATTGCCATAATAACAATAAAATATAAAATTCAATATGATACTTTTAGGAATGTACTTTGAATTTAAATTTTTTTTTGTATAATGTATTTAGACAATTACAAGCTTATAATAATTGCTTGCACGGGGTATATTATCTTCCTTTTGTGTTTGGGCATAGTGCCTCATCCAAACTGAAATCCATTCCCCTTTGTATCATTTATAATTGGTTTCTATAGAAAATATATTTATTACGAGGTAGATGAAATAGAATATTGATATGGAAATAAAGAATAAATTGAATATTATTGTACAAAATTTAAAATAATTAAAAAAAAAAAAAACTTTATACAAATCATCCATACCTTAATGGTAATCTGCCACCTTAATATTTTGGGTGAATTAAGCTGTGTCAAAAATGTAAGCATCATGATTGGTGGAAATAATAAATTAAAAAACTTACCTGTCAATGGAGTATTTTGTATTAAAAAAGGTTCAAAAATTTCAAAATAATGCCAGGAAGTCAATTTCATATGCGGTTTTAATAAACACATTCAAATAAATACAATTTTGTTATTAAAAATCCAAATTTTCAGACATCTTTTTATTAATCATTTTGATTGGCCCATTGAAAGAATTTTTTAAACAAATTTTCTGGGATTTGATCCGTTGCGAGGGACGTAACTAAGGGGTTGTTGAGTTAGAAAATGTTGGTCGAAGTGGATAAAAAGAATTTTTGAGCTAAAAAGAAAATTTTTATAATGAATTAAAAAGTAATCTAATCAAATAAAAAAAACAAATATTCTTTTAAACAAGAAAAAGTGTAAATAATTATATGGAATATAAATAAAAATGAAATGACTTACTTAGAATAAAGGACATTTTGGTCAGGTTTTTGAGGACCGATTCCAATCCAGCTGAGCTCGAAGTGGATTTCAAATACACAGGAAGATCGAACCTTTTAGTGAAGTGTATCAGTGAAGGTAATAAAAAGTTTCCTAAAAATAAAAAATATATCTAAAATTAAAATATAAAACCCATATTAAAAAATAACTTTTTCTGGGGTTATAAAACAATAATGAAAATAAATTAATATAAAAATTTTGAATTTAGTAGTTTAGGTTGTAAATAATTAAATAAGAAACTCACCTGGTGAATTTTAAAGTTATAAAATTGACATAGCTTTGGAAATATTTTATTTATCTCGGCCATTTTCTCCATATCAGCTGTGTTGGTTTTATATACTCTTATATATAATAGAAAGAGTCATGAACTTGCTGTTGTAGGCAGTATTTTGCGTCGTATCTGATGACGTCAGGACAAGACGTTTTTTTAAAAAAAAAAAATTTTGTTGTTTGTTTAAATAAAATGTTATTGTTGTAATTTAATTGAATATTTGTTATTATTTATTTGAAAATATTTTTTTTTGAAAACAGAAGAATAAAATTCTTCTGATTAAAATCTATGAACCCTCCCTGAGATTAAAGAAACTCATTGCTCTTAAAAATAAAATAAAACAAATTTCATCAAAATTAAAAAAATTCACTTTAATGGCGCCCAACCAAAATTTAAAATCAAAATAAAATTCACTGTCTGAACTAGGAAATCATAACAATATATCCTAAGCATAATGAGGATTATAATAAAAATATCTCGAATTTATTATTTACAAGATTATTAACAAACTAAACCAAAAATTTTATTTTAGGCGTTTTAAGATTGGGAATACGTTATAAATATATTTGATAAAGACAGTTTGCAACTTACTGTATTCTTATTTTACTAGATATTTATTAAATTGTAAATGTGTTATCCTTGATTGTAATTAAAAGCTTACACGATCTAGAATATGTATGCAACCATTTAATAAATGGGGTTGTAATAAATGGACGTAACCTAAGAATACACTGTCCATTTTGAAGGTATTTATACAAAGCGTCATTATTTTTTTGTTTTTTTTTTATCAACTATTTGCCAAATGACGTCCTTCATCATATCGTCTCCTTAATACTACAATTAGATAACTAAAAAAACTTGATTTTTTTTTCACTACAAGGATTTAAAAGGATTGCAAGAAAATGAAGCGTCCAATTTTCAAGTTTAATATTTGTAATAGTGTTCCACAAGCTTTCAGTTTAATTCGGCCTTCTTTAACATTGTAAGAAAAAATTAATTTTTGCAAACATTTTTAAAAAAATTTTTGTAGCAACGGCCGTAAAAGTAGCTGATTGATATCTAGTTGTGTTCCACTAAAAGTCAAGTTGGTTATTTAGTTTATTTGTATAAAAATATTACAAGACTGATAAGAACAATAGAAATAATTTGAACAAAATACAGTTTAGTCTTCTTTTCCTCTAGATGAGGTAGGTTTTCTTAATAGCAACGGTATTCGCCACCTAACGCTGGGGGATCTAGGTTAAATAAGGAAGTTAAATCCCTGTATTTTTCAGCAGATATTGGGAGTGGCGCTCGATAAATTGGTTACATATCTGATAAAGACTCTATTTTGGCTCTAGTTCTCTTATCAATATGCGTTGCTTTAGGTGCTCTTTCCAATCAACAAAACCGTTGTGTACATTATCGTGCACATTATAAGGTTTATGACCACGTCGACGAATAATTTTACCAATTGTTTACCAGTCAGCTGGCCAGTTCACTTTTTCTATTCTTTTTTGTTCAGTGGTAATAGCAGAGTGAATGGAATCGCATTCCATTTCACTATAACCATCTATATCTATAATTGCTAAATTTAGAAGCTATGTATTTACTTAAATTTTGACCACAACAACGATCGGTAAAACGCGAAATGTGATTGACCTAGCAGGGAGAAATTTAAAGTATTCGTAAAAACAAGAGGTTATTTCACAACTACTCCTTTTGGCTTCTACTTCGGACCACATGACCCTGTTTAGAAACAACATCGTAAATTGTAAAATTACAGGACTTAAACCGTTGTTTATTGGCTGTGTGCGAGAAGGCGGAGCATCTTGACAGCCGATGCTAGCTCTTGCCGTGATCAGCACCTGAAGTTTTTTCCTGAACATTTTTCGAGGGGTTAAAATTTCAACAACAATATGGAAAGCTCGCGAAGTCCAGCAGAAATATGTTGAATGGGCTGTCAGAATAATAATTAAACAGCCCCAATACAAAAATTTAAAGTTCATAATAAATGTGAAACAGAAAAAGCGAACCGCAGGTATGTGAGCTTTGTCGTTACTTGGATTGAAAAGTTTGTCCATGAAATTAAACTTCTTCAAGCGATTCTATAATTATGAAAATTTAAGTGCAGTTAGCTGACCACATAAACCAGCTTGTAACGAAGCGTAGGTTGCATTAAATTAAAGACAACATTTTTGCATTGGTTCGATAGTTATACGGTTTAAGACACGGATTTGTTTTTTTTATTATAGTTTTCTATAATTTTTATTCAGAATCTCTCGAAGCAGTTTAATTTCGCGCACAAAGTTTTTAATCCGAGTCACGACAAACAGGTTTTTTTAGGTTTTCTGAATAAAAATTATTCAAAATTATAATAAAAAAAAATAAGAAAGTTACTTGTTGAAAAAAAAACTAACAAGCATTGGGGATTCGAACCGACGACCCTTTGCTTTCAAATCCGTGTCTTAAACCGCCTAGTCATCAAACCAACGCAAAAATATAGTCTTTAATTTAATATAAACTACGTACCGATGTAATAATAATTTTAAATTTTAGCGGTTAAACCAAGTCAAATTTTTAAATTTTTGCTTCGTTACAACACGGTTTATCTGGTGAGCTAACTGCAGTAAAATTTTCATTGTCATAGATTCACTCAAAGGAGTTTAATTTTCGGAACAAAATTTTCAATCAGAGTCAGGGTAAAAGAAACCTTACGGTTCGTTTTAATAAACATATTACATATTGTGAATGTTAAATAATAATAAACATATAAAAATATGTATTTCAAAGCGCAATATATTTACGTTTAATGAAACATCTTCTACGACGTTGTTCGCACGCATTTCGCAGTCATTATTTTCTGTTGAATTTTCTCCTTCACTGAGGATATGTGACGCAATGCCAGTTTTGCACCGTTCTTTAGGGCATTTTATATCATGCGTTATTTCCTCAAAACCATTTCTTAATATTTTATGTATCTTTTAAATATTAAAATGCCTGTATTTGATTTTGATTGAACGGGACAAAGCTTTACATTTCATCCTACAGGTGTCGCCACATGCCAAGTTGCATACAGCGAGTAGAATAATGCGTTGTTAGCCGGATCTGTTCGACAGAACAAAACTTTTTCTAAATCAAAATTACAGCTGATAAAAGTTCCACGTGAATTTTGGGCTAGCTCTTTATCCTGTTTTTTTAAGTCTAGCTCTATCTTTTTAGCAATGTGAGTTTCATATCTGTTTGTTAATTCTTCTTTTTTTACTGCCGACTCATAACTCATGCATAGGCGTCATTGTACTCTATATTTAACGATATTTGTAAAGGTTCAGTGACCGGAGTAATGCCATGTTCAGTGCAAAGTGATTTATACAAGGCATACATCACCGTTATATTAATTGTCGAACAAAGATATTTTCGTTTGGTACTTAAATGATAATAGTGAGGGTCCACCACTGGAAAGTTCTCAATATGTTGTCTTACACTAAACTGCGTTACAACAGAAATTACCTTTTTTACGTGTTGACGTCTTTCATCTTTTTCACTTGTATTTCCATCTGTTCTTTTTTTCATCGCATCGCTACAATCAAGTGTATTAATGAACATTGTCTCACATACTTTAATTCGGACACCATCTCGTGAAAGATAAAAGTTGACTGTAAAGTATCTCTTTGAATTTTGTGCAGTGGTGCTTTTTTTACACACTTTATTGGTATTTTGATTGATAAAGTCACGCTTTCTTTCATAACAATTAAATTTGTAATACCCTTAAAAAATTGTCAATCTTTCGTCGTGAAAACACTTCAGATGACACTTCTGTCAGCACTAGATACAGCATTCATGCATAACAACGCTAGGGATGAGGTTGCCTTTTGAGGAAAGATGACATTCACCTCTCTGATGCTTTGTTTTAGAAACATTACGCTTCAATTGATCTGGGCGTTTTAGTCGTTTTCTGGGTTTGGAACTTTTTATTTCCTCCATTCCATTTAAATCTATATCTAACACATCATGCTCCCTATCTTCAGTAATTTCAACTAAGTGTGTTGATTGTCTATCGGAATCACTAGATGGGTTTCATTCAGACACGTCTAAAATAAAGTACACAACTATAACCTTTCTCACTATCGTACTGAAACAATGCAATTGATAATAAACGTTTTCTTTCGCCAATTATTTTGGATCATGATCTTCAAATCATGTTTGAGTTTTACCGTTTTGATTACAAGAACATGTTCACCTGTCAAAAAACGAAAGAACAGTCCCTACTTGTCAATCAGCAGTTGTGCACATTTAGGTTATGCTTTTAATTCATAAAATATATAGTGGTTTCTTTACTAATGTATAATAATGAATCGGATTTTTAAGGAAGAGCCTCGGAAAGAGCTCTTAAGAGCTTCATCGCCATGAGATGGCACGTTCATAATCTTCGTCGCTTAGGTTAAGCGATGCAGTAATATTTTGCTCTGGATCATATGTATATGTTTAAAACTTTAAATTAAAAAATACTATAATTATTTGTCCTCTATCTTATCTTTTTTGAGGTTAGAAAACATTTATTTGGATGTGCCAATCATACATTTTCAATGTTTCAGGGGGGAAAAGCGATTACTGATCATGATCTAAAGTTATGAGTGGAGGGGGATGAATCACAATGCAAATTTGCTCGAAAGAACACGATTCGGGAAAATAACGCGTTTTGATTCCAGGAACATGGTCGAAAGAAAGTAGTTAATACAAAGGAGCAAATAAAGCGGAACTTTTTGCAATATGCAAGGAATTTTAAGACTAGCGACTGCAGGAAGATCGTCAATATATTTCTTCCATGTGAGAATAATAAATATATGTGAGATATCATCCCAGCCTAAATGAGCTTGTCGAAAAATTTGAATGAGAGATATGCACTAAAAGACTAAAGTACATACAATGTAAGATTATAAATCTTAGCCAGTTCCGAAAGCAAAATGCGTTTTGTAGACTTTATATCGTAGTTAATATTAATAAAATATGAAGTGCAATCATGAATGGGATTCCATTGCAATCTATGAATAATTATTTTCAGTATTGGTTTAAAATTCGAGAGGAATTTTTGATAAATAGTAACGACATGTTACTGCTAGACCACTTTCATAATAGGCAGGTTCGACATTTTTGTTTTTTAACTGAAATCGAGAGATTTTGTTATTTAAAAACGATAAAGAAGAATTTGAGCGCAAAATATTAATAATTACGTCCGCTATATGCATTTTAAAATTAACGTTCGACGAGAGGCTGTAAAAACGGTACCTGTACGCGAGACACTACCGGCGACGTCAGTAGCCATGAACGGTTTGGCCCTGGCCCGCTGCTGCGCTTTATTCACACACATTTTACAGGGTTACCGTTTTTAGTAAATTTCCTACTAAATTAGTAGATTTTTAAGAAAAATGAGGGTGTTTGGTAGAATTTTAGTTGAATTCATATTAGACAGGTTCGACATTTTTTTTAAACCGAAATCGATATATTTTTTTATTATAAAAAGATTTTTCACATTTGAATTTAAAACTATATTTTATCGCTATCTATCTATAGTATATTTAAGACGAGTGTCTCATTGCAGAAAAAATATTTTGTATCATCCAAACGTGACACGTGATTCGCTTAAATAAGTAGTTTGAACAAACGTAAGTATTAGCTCTAGTAGCAGCGTGGAATAGTGCTGGTTAGTGGTGCGATAGGTCTGGGTATCGAATCCCGCACACAGTATATCTTTTTTTTGGTTTTTATCGTTATATTTTACTTTTCAACCTTATTAAATATTTTTCAATAAACCGTATTCTGCCAATATTTCAATATTAAACTGCCAAAATCACGAACTATTTTGTACATATTTTTTACCTGCCTGGGGGATATGTATTTTTTTTATTAAAAAAGTCTTGACCAACTAAACTAGCCCGTGTATTAAAAAAAAATAAAAAAAAATATTTAATAACGTTTAAAAGTAAAATATAAAGATAAAAGCAAAAAAAAGATATGCTGTGTGCGGGATTCGATCCCGGACCTATCGCACCACTAACCAGCCCTATTCTACGCTGCTACTAGAGCTCATACTTACGTTTGTTTAAACTTATTATTTAAGCAATCACGTGTCACGTTTTGATGATACAAAATATTTTTTCTGCGATGAGACACTCGTCTTAAATATACCATAGATAGATAGCGATAAAATATAGTTTTAAATTCAAATCTAAAAAAATCTACCGAATTCTACAACGGACGTACATATTAATATTTTGTGCTCAATTTTTTTTTGATCGTTTTTTAATAAAAAAATATATCGATTTCAGTTAAAAAAAAGTCGAACCTGCCTATTATCAATTCTATTAAAATTCTACTAAACACCCTCATTTTTCTTAAAAATCTACTAATTTAATACAGCGCAGCAGCGGGCAAGGGGCAAAGCATTCATGGCTACTGATGTCACACTGTCTAGTCTCGCGCACAGGTACGTTTTCCAGCCTCTCGCCGATCTTTGATTTTAAAATGCTTACAGCGGACGTAAATATTAATATTTTGCGCTCAAATTTTTTTTGATCGTTTTAAATAACAAAACCACTCGATTTAAGTTAAAATAAAAAAAAATAAGAATGTCGAACCTGCCTACTTAAATCCTCCCTTTGTAACGAAAAATTTTTGCCACTGACTTTACGTTTAAACACCTACATAATGCTTCTAGTTAAAAATAACTATAATTAGTTTCTCTACTTTATTTTTAAATCCAATGATATTATTTTTATAAATAAACAATAAATTATAAACTTTTGGATTTTTCAAAAAATTAATAAGTTTAGCTTAATAATAATTCATATTCCAAATATTTTTCGTGATTTATTGATAGATATGAAATAATATTCTAGGAAATAAATTACGCGTAGTTTACTGATAGAAAATGTTTAAATTAAATTAAGATTGATAACCCTGCGGTCAATGCTTAGGTAACGCTACGAAACATAAAAAATGTTTATGATATTACAGAATCTATGTGAATTTAATAATATTAAGGTTTATTTTATGTATACATAAATACAGAAAAATAAAAAGTTTTATTATATATTGCCTATAATGATATTTTTTATATACCAGTGGTATATATATTTATACGAATAACGTACACTATATTTCTTAAAATATTAATAAATTAAATTTCATTTAACGTTCATTTTATTGAAATTTGATTGTTTTATTAATATTTGATTGTTTTATTAATATTTGATTGTTTTATTAAAATTTTATTGTTTTATTAAAATTTTATTGTTTTATTAAAATTTAATTAGTGGCTAAAACCTACTGAATATTGTTTTTAAAATTATAACATTATTTTGATTTACAAAAATTGATAATATTCTTTTCCTTTGGAAATAATAGTTAGTCATTTATTGAAAACATAAAGAAAGAAAGAAACTGAACTTTTACGAATTCCCTGCACCATTCCAATATGAAAAGTTTTATAACACTTTTATTAGAGCGAGGAATATTATAACTAAATACAGAATGTCCTCAAAAATAGTGCTTTAATTAAAGTAATAGTTAAAAAAATATTATTTTAAACAAAAAATTCTTATGGGTAACTGTTATTATAAAGAAAATGAAATAATTAAATTTAAATGTACCAGCAACTTTGCTTTATCTGCTATATGTCTAGAAACTGATAATAAATTAACCCTTTAACTGCAGGCAAAATTTAGCAGCGGTCAACAACAAATATTGAAAAATATTGAAAAATATACTAAAAATATTTTGGCCAAGTGGAATTTTGTGATAATTTAAATAATACACCAATAAACATGATTCTATTAATTTTCAAAAATTAAAAAAAAATATTAATTTTAAGAAATTTAAAATTTCGAAAATTTAAAAAATATGTTAAAAATTTGAAAATAAAAAAAATGTCTAGAAATTCAAAAATTTCGATAATTTCCAAAATTTATCGAACATTTCCAAATATATCAAAAATTTTTGAAAATTGCAAAATAAAAATTTCAAAACTTCATAAATTTTAATAATTTCAAAAAAATTTTGACAAAATTAAAAAAAAAACTGGAATTTTAAGAAATTCATAAATTGCAGAATTACTTATATCAAAAATTTTAAGAAACATAAAAAAATTCAAAATATATCGAAAATTGTAAAAACATATCAAAAATAAAAAAATTTTTTAGAAATTATAAGAAGATTCAAGAATTTTAAACATTTCCAAAATTTCAGGAATTTAAAAAATTGTAAAATATGGAAAAATTGTAAAATAAATATGTAAAAATTTGTTAAACTATGTAAAAATTTGTAAAAATATGTAAAAATATATAAAAAATATTAAACTTTATAAAAATTGGTAGACAAATAATAAAATATACGAAATTATTTATTTACGACGCTCACATCACAATATAGTTTTTACGAATCGTTTATATACGTTAGCAGCAGTCAAAGGGTTAAGCATTATTTACATTTTACGCAAAAAGTTAAAAATGTTTACTGCGTTGGCGAATACAATTCATAACATGCTGATAGTTTATGGTAAAACTCGCGGTAATAGTAATGGTGTTGATAAACCATACTCAGAATAGCGCCAGGCAAATGTACGAACTTTCGTAAATTATTGTCAAAGATTATTTTAAACCGATTGAGTTATACCAAAAAAATAAAAGTGATGGATTAAAAGCTATGAAGATCCTAGAAAAGCACGATGAGAAATATCGGAGGATGAGAGAACAACATGAGAAAGAAAAACGAGAAAGAGAGTTAAAATACCAGTAAGAAACAAAAAAATGGAATGAAATTCGTAAATACAGGCCCCGAGTACTCGAAACGAGGAATTAAATAGAAGAAACGAGGTCTTAATGTCTGGTCTAGACAAAATTCTCGATGAATTAGCTCTGCCACGAGCAAAAATACCAAATTAAATTTAACAGACATCTCTGATAGAAGAAAACATATGGGAAAGAGAAAAAGGACGAAAAAATCCAAAAGTAGCGAGAAGAGAGATGCCGCCAATGAACTACGAGATGTTTCGTCGAGCAATGAAGAAAAAGATGTTACAACAAATGCGAGCCGCACTAATCACAAAAGAAAAAACAAGACGAAACGCCAGACACGATAATAAGAAACCCGGCGGAAAAAGACCACCTTCGATTGTTTTACAATTTCCCGAGGTATGGAAACAAATGGAACGAAGGTAAAGGATACAATCGGCTCATTTACTACCCAGTATAACAAAAGACAATACCTCCTAAGGATAAACACAGAAAGCACTGACGATTACAGAAAACTAGTAAAATTGTTATAGGGAAAGAGTGGTATACATTTCATATGGCGGAGGATAAGTCCATTAGAGTTGTAACAAAAAGTGTTTTCGAGACCTTCTCCGAAGCAGAGATAAAAAGGGGCCCAGAGGAACTAGGCTACAACCTCGAGAAAGTGAACCAAGTCCGCAGCCGATACGAAGAAAAAAAGCCGCTATCCATCATTCTGATGGATATCGAAAGAAAATGAAAAAGAAAGTATGATGAATATAAGATAAGATAGAGGATCAAAGACATGAGGCCCTACCGGATGAGTCCGAGGGTGGATGGAATGGGCTTCCTTATTTCGACTGTTATCGAGTGGTAAAAGTAGAAGTTCAGAGGACCGGCTCCCTGATCACGCGACGACGACGACTGTAAATGAGGACAGAAAGACAAGGTTAACTCTACATAATATGAACCGGTATGTCTAATTAAACGCAAGAATATTTTCTGGAAATTTAAATGATACAGTGTGCGGTGCTGCCAACTTTCCAAAGCGGCCTAGATTTTAAACGCAGTTTTTAAAAATGTGATAAAAATTATTTTTAATTTTTTTATTTGACCTATTCCTTTAATTAAAGTACTATTTTTGAGGACACCCTGGATACATAGTAATCAATTTTATTTAAATATAAAGTTAGTATAAATTAAACTATTTTATTGACAGAAAAAGAACACCAAATAATTGTTTGGCATATTTCGTTTAGCATTAAGCTGCTTTTTCTATTATAAATGAAAAAAATTCATAATTTTAAGATATTTTTTAATATGATGAAACGTTATATTCATATTTAGATCACCAAAACCAAAATTTAAAGCAGATATCTAAAATGGACAAAAATTACCATACATGTTTCATCCTTAGAGCAGTGGCACTTTATCGAAATTCATAGTTACAAAAACCTGTATTCTGTATTCCCCAAGTATTTTTATGAAAAATAAAAATGATAGATAAGAGCACCATGAACCTACGATAGATGATGTTACTATATATCATTTTTAATTTTTAAAGAAATGTTTCGATAGTTTGTTAAAACTTTAGACGGTAATTGATATTGCGTGGCGACATTCGCGTCGTATTTTATGTGCTGCTTGACTATATAACGATATTGGGGCAGGATAGACTACTAATAACATGAATGGTTACATTGTACACTGACATTTTACATTATTATTCTGCATTATATTGCAATCTTATCAGATAGCTTGATTTATATTTTTTTGCAATTTAATAAAAAATCGATATAAATTTTTTATAAAAAAACACATATGTATATAAATGTAAGTTCAAAATATGAAACCAAAAACAATTCACAAAAATGTTATATTTATAATTTGAAATAGGAAATAACTCTTTCCATTTTTACGTTTCTTTTATTGTTTCAGAAATGGAGTCCGTTTAAGTAGTGCCAAAGCTTATTTAAGACCACAAAGATTAAACAGAAACCTTCATATAATGTTAAACTCGACAGTAACTAAAATAGTTCTGAGAAATGATGGTAACCAAAAAATAGTAGATTCTGTGCAATTTATCTACAAAGGTACAACTTTTACTGTAAGAGTTAAAAATGAAGTTGTCCTAGCAGCGGGAGCTATTAACTCGCCACAAATTCTGTTACTATCGGGAATTGGCCCAAAAGCAGATCTTGATAGAGTAAGTAAAATAAAATAATGTTTTATTTATTATAAAAAATAAAGAAGAAGTAAACGATTCAATTACACAGGGCAAGTGGAAAATAAATATTTATGATATCTTTAATATCAGACTATAGGTATTATATTAGGTGAGCAGACTGTTTGTTGCCAATTCAAGTATTCTAAAATTATTCATTTGGAACATCAGATAATATTTAATGATTTTATGGTGGAGGGCCTACTTCTTACTACTGCATTGTAGCCATTCTGCAATAGAAATATCCTTTATTCAATCTCGGTTGTTTCATTCCTTGTAGATTACTCCAGTGGTTGGATTTTTTTATTTCCACTTCTCTTTATAATTCTTCCAGTATCATGCTGTTACTGATCCCATTAAAGGGTACAGACCCTAGAAATAGTGTTTCAGCCCATTTTTTGGCGAGTTTATCTGTTATTTAGTTTCCCTTCACCCCGGTGTGTTACGGAACCCATAGGACGGTGAGTCTATTATTCTTGCCTAGCTCATTTAGTTTCTCTAAGCATTCATTGATCATCTAGGAGCTGGTGTTGCGCTTTGATGGAACTCCTGGTGATGCTAACATAGCGAAACGTACGTAGAGTGTTTAAAAAGTGTAGTTTTGGTTACTGATGACTGAAAGGTTCCAAATTCTTAATTCAAACACTTAAAGGATAGCACTCTACAAACCCCATGGGTCTCTTCCACCCATACGGTAATTTAGTCCTGTGGTACGCTAATTTTCCCGGAGGCAAATACTCTAAGAATAAAGTTAAGTGAAAAATAACTTTGACATGTTCTAGCTCGTTCCACAAACAAAATATCAAAAAAATTCATAAGAACTTTTTGATCAGCTAATCTACAAATTGTGTTCAAACAGATTTTACCTAGATCCAACTCTTTTCATTCTCCAGAACTTCGGTTTATAATGACAAAAATATCTCTATAAATATTGTGAGAAGGGTACTATTAAATATCACCGAACGGTCTACTTCGGTTACTGATTTCGCTTATCAAACGATATCAAAACAATCAAATTAAGCGGATTGCTCTCAAATTATAGAGATAAGTCAGTTTTAAAATCCGTCTCAATTTTCCTACTTCTCCAGATATTTAACTTTTTAACTTAATGAAGCATAGAGAATTTTAGAAATGTACCTCAGCTTTCTGGCGCACCACCAAAACGGACTATTTTTATTGGAAGTTTGAGCGATTAAGTAAATTTACTATCTTACATAATACATGGAATCCCTAACTAAATCAATTTTCATATCCCTTAATCCTTATGGAAAAAAAAAGTGTTTAAAAAGCCAACTGGAATATTGCTGATTGTTATCTAATATATTTTGTTCCAGGTTGGAATTAAACAAGTACATGAACTACCAGGTGTTGGAAAAAATTTAAAAAATCATGTTACCTTTTATATCACCTACCTGTTAAAGAAAGAAAAAAATTACGTGGATTTAGATTGGGCGGCAGCCTTAAATTATATTATTAATAGAAAAGGACCCATGTCATCAACAGGTATGTTGAAAGGATTATTTATTTACTTATAATAATATTAAATATTAAATGGAATTAAACTCTTAAATAACTTATTCCTAAATAAATAAAACTCTAAAACCATATAAAAAAAATATTACTACTAATTACTTTTTTACAGGAATGTCACAGGTTACTGCTCGTATTAACTCTAAATACGCAGATCCAAGTGGCACCAACCCTGACCTTCAAATTTTCTTTGCTGGCTACTTAGCTAAGTGTTCTAAAACTGGTGAAGTTAGAGTTGTAGAACATCCAGAAAAACCAGATGCTCCAAAAACTCTTACGATGTCTCCAGTTACACTTCATCCAAAAAGCAAAGGTTATGTAACACTTAGATCTAAAAATCCTTTTGAACCACCAATTATGGTGGCGAATTATTTGACGGAACCAGAAGATTTAGCGGTTTTGGTAGATGGTGTTAGAGTTATCCAGAGGTTGATGAATACTACGGTTATGATTAATAAATATGGAGCAGAATTAATAAAAGAAGATTATGGGGACTGCAAAAGAAATTATAAGTAAGCTCTTTCTATTTTTTATTAAGATATTGAATTAAATTTTCTATTTTTTAGATATGACTCAGACGATTTCTGGGCGTGTGCTATAAAACACGAGACTGGACCAGAAAATCACCAATCATGTTCCTTAAAAATGGGTCCATCTACTGACCCCATGGCAGTGATAGATAATAAACTCATGGTTTATGGAATCGACGGTATTAGAGTTATGGATGCATCTGCAATGCCAGAATTGGTATCAGGAAACACTCATGCTACTGTTGTAATGATAGCCGAAAGAGGAGTAGATTTTATTAAAGAAAGATGGCAACCGAGTAATAATGTAATTGGTAATAGATTTGGTGAAACCCAATTTTCAGGTTCGTTTCCTGGATTTGGTAATACAAAACATTCTCACCAACATGGCACATGGAATTCACAAGGTCATAGAAATGGAGTAAAATCTAGATAAATTAAAAGAAAATACGCTTCAGATTGTCAGTTATACAGATAAAAGTTAAATTTAATTTTTTAATTTTGTTAGTTTTTATATTCTGGGAATGTGAAACTATGAAGTATTTCAGAAGGTTCCTAATTAGAAATAAACTTTTTATATAACATATTTGACTTTCTTTCAATTTTATCATCGTCCAGTTTGCTCTCTAAATATTTTCGTAATTTGCGTTGCAATATTTTATTTAATTTAACTGTTTAAAACAAAAAATTCAGTTGTATTTAAAATTAAATATTTATGTACTTAAACGTTTCTAATTTTAAACGAACGGTATTTTTATTATGGTCGAGATAAAATAAGTAAATTATGAAGCGAATTCTGTTTAATAAAAACACTTCAAGCGTAGGTTATTAACGGTTTAAATTATTCATAGTTTTTATATTAAATATTCATAAAATTACATCTCAAAAGTTGGATTTTATGAGAAAATAATTGGCCGATAGGTATAAAATAGGGTAGGGAAAAAAGCGAAAAATTTAAGCGTTAAGTAATCGACGAAAAACTAATCAAAAAAATATATTTAATTTTCAGTCCTGCAAAGGACCTATAGCCAATTATTACTTTAAACATTTTGCACATCTGCACATTATAAATAAATTCACATATTACGTAATTAAAATTTTCAAAAACAGAGAGAGAGTAAGTTTTTGAAACTATATACTCCGACAATTACCGTACATGTTTCATCCTTATAGGAATCATCAGTGGTACTTTGTCGGAATGCATAGTTTCAAAAACCTAATCTGTATACCCCAAGTATTTATATGTACTCTAAAAATATTGCTTTGACGGAGGATTTTATCCTATTAAGTGACTGGTCCGGTTGGTTATCAACCTACGATAGATGTCGTGACTATCTATCATTTCTATGATAAATTTTCAGTTTAAGCAAAACTTACTTCTTAGGTAAAAAACAAAAAAAAAACTAACCTGTTTGATAAAATCACGGTTTTATTAAATTTTTTTACCTAAAAGGACCCCCCTCACTTTTACAGTCCCATTTGGCCCATGGGGCTAACATTCAGTCCAATATCTCTAATGACCAAATATAAAATAATTCGCTTATTAATTTATTCACTTCTGATCTGTAGAGAAGCGTCGAAAGTTAAAAAGAAGTTTGATTTTAAAAACAAACAAAAATGCGATTATCTCATGAACCGTAAAAGATATCTCAAATCTGTTTCCAAATATCGATTCAGCGTTAAATTTCACGTCGAAACGATATTTTTTTAAACCGGTAGTATCACTTTCGGATCCGGTTTGTAAAACCGGCTTTGAAACCGGAAGTCTGAAAAATCTGAAAATCTGTTTGGAAGCTATTCAAGGTATCCTCAGTTTATTACCGTTTACCGCTTGTCTCTATCTCTTTTCGTTTTTGAATTATAAATGCAGACAGACGGACGGATAGACAGACATACAGAGCTGTATCATAAGACTTCTTCTTTAGGGTTTAGAAGTCTAAAAATTTTAGATATAATTTTAAGTACAAGTAATATTTGAAACGAATATTTTTTAAAAAAAATTGTAGATAATAAATAATTTAGTAATAATAAATCCAAAAGATTTTCCATATCTTAAATATCGTCAAATGTTCAATAAATGAAGCTCAATGTCATGTACTATAATTTGTATTTAGAAACAATGTTAAGCGGCGACTATTATCGATCGTTAGGACTACCCAAGTATTGACACATGGTCAAAGTCAAATATATACCTAAGATAGGAAAATATATCAATCTGTCCTTTATCCTGTTAAAAACACTGAAACGATTAATTGATTAGTACGTAAGAGACAAGATGCTAAAATAGAACCCTCTCAGTGGACGTCAATATGCATACCAACGTGGAAAGTCAACAGAACTAGCCGTAGATGATCTTAATAGGCTACTGTCAAAATCCATAGAAGATAAGGATACGGCAATAGTTACATTCATTGACATAGAAGGAGACTTTAACAATGATTCATTGAGCTCCATGACTGAAGCCATATCAAGACGTGGAGTACCTGCCGATCTATTCCAGTGGAAGGGGAGAAAGGTATTTATTGCTTAGGATACGCTGATGATATAGTAATGGTCGCCAGAGAAAGATCCGCTAAGATCATATCAGAACGTTTGCAAAACGCTCTAGATATTCTTGACTACAAGTGAACCTTCACAAATCCACAGTAGTCAACTTTACAAAGAAAAGAAAAATGTTAGGACGCAAAAACCTAATACTTAACGATAAAAGGTAAAATACCTAAAAGATATCTTTGACCATAGACTTACATTTAATTATCATATTCAAATCGGTCCAAAAAGTCATAGTATGTCTTAACATATGTAGAAGAATGTGTGGCAAAAACTGGGGGCTACAACCAAAGATGATGGTATAAATGTATACTATAGGGTAATAAGACCTATGTTATCCTACGACTCGATGGTATGGTGGGCGTAGACACAACAGGCTGAATATGTTCAAGTGCAAGTGGAATACAAAGACAAGTATGCATTTGTATCATAGGAGGGATAAGGATAATTATAACGAAGAAGTTTTACTAAATCTACTACCAATACATAGTCACATACAGGCAGAAGCCAAATTAGCCACATGTAGACTAATAAAAAGACAGCACCCCAAAATGTGTCAACATGGTTCGGACTATGAAATATTATATAGAGAGTTAAAAAATTGTCCACCTAATAGGGATGATATAAGACTAAATGCTTCCGAAATACAGCTTTTAAAAACCTTTTAAAGTACACATACCAGATCGAAGTATTTAGAAAGAGGTAAAACGAAATACCATCCAAGCAGAAATGGTCTGGCATACAGATGGCTCCAAAACCAACGAAGGAGTTAGAGCGGGTATTTACAATGTTAACAAAAGTTTTACTGAGCCTAGGAAACCACGCAACAGTGTTTCAGGTAGGTACAAAAGAGATATTAAAGCAACAAGTTAAATCAAAAGCTATAGCCATACACTTAGACATCCAAACAGAATTAAAAGCATTATTCTCCATTCAAGTTAAATCAAAACTTGGATAGCTTGGAGACCCTAATAGAGCTTGATTGTCGAAATATACAAACAATAAGCTGGATACCGGGACTTGGGGGAAAAGGAGACATGAAGAAGCAGATAAACTGGCACCAAAAGAGGTGACACAATCACTAATCGAACCGTAACCATTCTGTGCCATTGCACATCCACGAATCGATGGAAGCTAAATATTTTTCAATAGTGGTAACTTACAAGGGCAGAGACAGCTAAATAATTCATCATAGGACCTTCGTCAAGACTCACAGAGTACCTACTCAGTCAGTACAGAATAACTACTAGATTAATAGTAAGCCTTCTTACAGTGTACTATAGGCTTAACAAATATATGAATATAATAGGTGTGGCATTTGCAGGTTTTGTGTAAACCGCAGTACATATATTTTGTTACTGTCAAGAGTTATGTCAGCTAAGGTTTCTACGATACGGCAAAGAAAAGCCCAAAATGGAATGCTACACAGGAGAACTACTCACTGGATTGAACATCAAATACTGTTTATTAATTTACCGTGTACAGCAGATGTAGTGCTGGGATACCTAAAAAAAGGTTAGTTACAAGTTCAATCATAACAAGTAATTATTTTGGGATGGAATTTTAAAAATTCCTTAATATCCTACCCCATGGACAAGCTACCTGCTATGGAGTAGAAGTTCAAAATAGTATTTTACAAATTTTGCTGTACACAGAATCGTGGTTTCAGAAAACCGAGTTGTTCTGGCATGTAATGGCAATACTTGTACTAATTGTCTATGACCAATAACCACAGATCATAATGATGATGGATTAGAGGTAAAAAATAATTAGAATTACTTTCATAATGTATGGTTTTAATAAATTTTTATTCAAATCAATTACAGAAGTTATAATTCATTTTCAATTTTCAATCCATAAACTTTACAGAAGTTTTATTTACCATCATTTAAAAAAAAATCATCAAGCTCAAAATAGTTTGACTGGTTCTACGATAACACTGTTTTTTGCCTAACGCTCCTCTACTGACGTATAAATGGTTTATATGAGTAGAATTTAAAATTGTTTAGAATTATAAAGGGGTTTTCAAAAAGGAAGATTCTATTTATTCTTGCATTTTTAAATTCTTTCTAGGAAGGCAATTTCAATGTTATAGACACTTGGAAATAACATTTTTTATTTTTAAGTGATTTGAAAATTCGAACATCCTATTTATTACAAATCAGAAGTATCTCAAAGGGAAGAATCCAATTACAGTTTAAATTTGATTTTATGAAAGCATTTTAGTTTTTAGAGTGCGTGTCCAGCGATTAGTTATGTAGATGGCGACACTGTCTTTTTTCGGTTATCATGAACATATTAAAAATTATCCATTATAAAAAAAGGTTAAAAATAAAACTGTTTAGTTACAATTCCATATTTGAGAATGAAATATTTTAATTATCTTTTAGTAACTCGTAAAACATAATTTTTAATCACCAAACTGTTAAATATTTAGGGAAGTACAATATTGTCATGTCCTTCTTGAAAAATGTACTTATCAGTTTGTATACTGATTGCATCTGATACTTGCATTAAATTTGAATTGCAATAAAATCAAAAAATATTTTTAAATTGGTAGTAAATTAATTGTTGCTCCATTTTCGATCCAATAAGTCCATTCAAATTGACACTGGCGGTAAGTTTGGCGATGGTTTGTTTTGTAGCGTAGATGCTGCTGTATAGGAAATTCCTGGTTTTGAAGGTGAAAATAGTTGATGTTGATATAACGGTCAGTTATGATATGATTTTATAAACAATTTTACACTGGTTTAAAAACCCGATCTTTACAAAATTACTATATCTTAAATTTTTTATATACAGGGAGGGTGTTCCTAATAAACATATCAATTGTTTACAGAATAACAATATTTTCGACTTTAACAGTTCAAGAATGACGCCAATTCCATCTGTCGTTCAGTGGACAAATATGATAAACTATGAAAGAAAACTGTATTAATGGTAAGATTTAGTGCTAAAAATATACTTTTATTGTTGACCAGCGGCACGTCTTAATAGAACAACAATTTTTTTATGATCCGAGATAAAATAAATATATTATGAAGCATTTTTTTACTTTTAATTCCCTCTCCAGTAATTATTTTCATCCACTTCTATAAATATTTGTTTCTTCATAAAATAAGTGTAATGATTTACGGTTTAGTTGCCGACCTTATGAATTTATATTGCACACTGAATATTAGATGAAAGCGAGAACTGCAATATTTTGAAAACCAAACAAAACTAAAATGTTCATGCACAAAATGATTTACTAACGTGTGCATAATATTTTAAAATATCACAGACAATGAATATGAATATACTCGAAAAAATAAAAGTAAATCAAACATTTTGATTATAATAAATGATTTGTTTTCTGTTTCAAATTTATTATTGACGTAGATTAATAATAAACCAGTACCTTAGTAACAATATACATAGTCAACTTTAAGGCTTATTTAAAGGGCCCTATATAGCTGAGGACCCTTTTGATGAGACGTAATCTAACAAATATCTCACATGGTTTATTGTACTTACAAGGTATAACTTAACATAACACATGTCCACGTGTTATAAAGTGGCAGTTAAAAATTACGCCAGTTGTCAACAATGAAAAATCCGTTAGATTGATAAGAATTTCAGTCTGCAGATTTTTGCGTATTTTTTAAAGTATTGGAACCAAAAAAAACTTACTAATTAATTGTTTATACTTGTTTCAGAGACCCATTAGAATTAAAGTCGCTAATTTATATAACGGAATCACATCCCTACATTATTTATTTGCCACTTTACTCAATATCTGGACCACCACGTGGTTATTAACGAAAATATAATACTAATACATTATTGAATATATTTATACTCGTATACTGCAAAATCCCTATGAAACAGACTTTATTCTAATGTATATTTTTTTACTGACAACTATTTTTTTTATATCAAAATTAACATATAAAGAAAAGTTTTAAGACACAGACATATATGTTTATACAATAATAATTTTAATAAAATCTAGTTCAACAAATCTGACCTATAATAATAAATTATGGTAGATATTTTTTAGTAAATTTACGGCATAATAATATAGTTATAGTGATCAAATTACCTAATGGTAAAAACCAAAAGACGTAATAGTGTTAAGTGATATAAAAGTCAACTCTGATGATAACAAACCCTTTTTTAATTACCATGTTTCTATTTCCGTAAACACTGCAAACCGCACCTAATTTGGCTTTCCTTTTACAGAGTAGTATTTTTGCATAACTCAAATGGCCCCCACGTGACCTCGAATCAACTCGACTGTAAACCGGAAATCCCTTAGTGACCAACGACAAATAATATGACGAGGGAATCGCTTCTGCAATTTCTATCCCTTCCCATAAATTACACTTCTGGAATGAACAGTTCGAAGCCCGAAGCCAATCTATTTTGACACGCGGCAGCGGTCCGTTTTTTCTGTTTGTTTTCGATTTGTATTTTAAGACGGGTTTAAAATAAAAAAAGCGAAAACGATTTTATTTTATTTGCTTTTTTTGGAAAGATTCTGGAAGATTCCATCAGCGTTTTATGTCTCTCTCTATTTTATACAAGAGAATTTAAAAATCAGAAAATAATGATCATTTCTGAGTTTTATATTTATTTATTTATTTATACAGGGTGGCGCAAATTTAATTGATCACTATTGGGATTTCGTAATCGTTTATAAGTAGTACTTGGTACAATATGAAAAAAATATGTACAAGGTGATATAAGTACGCAAACTTTAAGTACCCTGTATACAACTTGTTCTTATGCCACCAAGTAGAACATGTATGTCTTTTTATCGGATTTTATGTCGTTTAGCCGGATCAATCACAATCGCGTTTTCGGACCTTTGAGACTTTTTATCAGCATCAAAATTCGGATAATATCCCATAGTAGAATCCGTTTCAATAGTAAAGAAGCCATTTGCGTCATAGATAACTGGATGAGCAGAAACACAATTTTAACTTGTTTACTTTCGTCGCTTAGCAACGTTGATGTCAGTGGCGCGCGGATAATTAGCTGCAATTAATATATATTTTAATTTTTTAATTTAATATTTTTTTATGTCCTAATTTAGGTATTAATGAATTGTTATTCTAAATTTTATGACCACCTTGCAGTTTCTGATAATAAAAACAATAGATCGGCAAATCCCTTACGATTTTTAGTTTAGGACTAATAATCGACGGGTTGATTTTTTTTATAGATCGGATTTGTGATTTAAGTACGTTATTTTTTTTTTTTTTCATTGTACGATTGTTTTTGTTTAATTTTATTGTGGATTAGTTTTTGTAAGACGAATGCTAGACGATACAACACCCTGATATTTGGAGCCGATGACGGACATGGGTCGATCATAAGTGGTTGAAATAATATCTCGCACGATGGGTTGGATATTATTCTGATAGAAAAGATAGTTTAAGACGAATTCTCGTTCGAGTCAGATTTGTATCGTTTTACGTTATTTATATATTATATGAACTATATTTTAGTATTAAAGTATATGATTTGATATCATTTATTCGAGTTTGTGAGTATACATTTTTAGTATAGTGTTTTATATATATTTTCCAATAACAATGCCTCCTAAAAAACTAATCGGTATTAAAGGAAAAGTTATTCATAGTCAAGGCAGACAAATTGTTTATAATGTGTCAAAATTTATGGAAGATGAAGCAGAAAGTGGGATTGGAATTCCTTTAAAAAATCACCGGTATGAGTATAATTTATGTAGTTGAGTATTTTTATACAAATAAGTATTTTTATATTGTAGACAACGAACTTTGAAAGCAACTGGTGTGTCAAAAAGTACATATTTAAAAATTAAAAAAGCCTCACATTTTGAAACACCAGGAGCATCAACATCGTTTGAGTCCCCTCGCAAAACTCGACCCCGTAAAAAACGAGTTTTAGATACTTTAAAATTTGGAGAACTAGAAAGGATCCGAGGGATCATTTACGATTTTTATGTTCTGGAAAAAAGGGCACCTACCTTAAAATGTAAGTTTTAATAGAAAGAGGAAAATGTGTATGTTGTGATGAATATATTAACAAAAATAGTTTAATATTTGCAGGTGTTTTTCAAAAAGTGAAAATTGTCCTGCCTGACTTTAATGCAAGTAAAAGTTCCTTATGGCGGCTGTTAAAGCATATGGGTTTTAGGTATGTCACTAGGTTTGATTAAATAAAACATTACAACGAAATATGAATTGACAAAATGAAAACTTATTATAATTAATTGTAGATGGCAACGTACTCAAGACAGCAGAAAAGTACTTATAGAGTCGCATGATATTCGTCTAAAAAGAATTAACTTTTTAAAACAAATTGTAAAATATAGGTCTGAAGGCTATTATATATACTGACGAGACTTACATCCACAGCTCACATGTACAATCCAAGTCATGGTATGATGAAACAGGGAAAGGCTTGAAAAAACCAATATCAAAAGGAAGGAGACTTATAATTGTACATGCAGGTGGAGAAAAAGGATTTATTCCCAATGGCTTATTAATTTTCACTTCAGGTACCTATCTATATTTCTATACTTAAAACAAAAAATTATATTGGGAAAAGCTTTCTTAAAAAATTTGACAATGATTCCCTTGTGGTACCTATGCTTAAAAATTACAATATAACCATATTTTATTTCAAGTAATTTTTTATTTTAGGTTCTAAAAGTGGTGACTACCATGACGATATGAACCATACAAATTTTATGAAATGGGTTCAAGAACAATTACTGCCCAATATGTCCCCGAAAACAGTTCTGGTAGTGGATAACGCTTCTTATCACAACGTAAAAAAAGAAAAAAATATTACTTCAGCATCTCGGAAGGCTGAAATGGTAGAATGGCTTTTAGCCCATAATGTTGCTCATGATGCCAATCAAACAAAACCAGAATTATATGAACTGATAAAAAAATTTCGGTTAGGCATACCTGTTTCATATAAATTGGACAGTTTATTGAAATTACATGGTCATGAAGTCCTACGATTACCACCATACCATCCAGAATTTAACCCAATAGAAAAAGTATGGGCTTTGGTGAAGAACTGGGTAGCGGCCCATAATACCACATTCAAATTAGCTGATGTGGAAGCATTAGCCAGACAAAAATTTGGTGAAGTTTCTGTCGAATAATGGTATTCTATTTGTGCCCATGTAAAAAAACACGAGTCTGAGTGGATCCAAAAAGAGCATATTTTTGATTCTGCTATAGACACTCTAGTTTTCACTGTGAATACAGGCTCTTCCGATGAATCTATTACAGAGGATGACTGCAGCAGTGGAACTGTAAGTGGAATCGAATTGCTCAGTGACTCTGATGTTGATAGATAGGTAAATATTTATGAATGATTTAACTAGTTTCATAAATTACGTAAAACGAAAAATATTAAGTTGCTATTTATAAAATATTTAATATTCAAGGCTTTTTTAATACATGAATTAAAATTACTTATATATACTCAAAAATCATATGTAGTACCTATTTCAAATAAAAAAAGTACCTAGTATTTTTTGTGATTACCTTACTAGAAAATCAGAAATAAAGAAACAATTCGTAAAATATTTTACATCACACATTCACACAATAATCGTAGGTAAAGAAGTAAAATCATCTTATCTATATTACCATTTTTGATAATTAAACAATAATTTAGACAATCTTATTCTTTTTAGTAGGTATGTATTTATCTTAATTCGTAGTAATAATATTAAAATCGCCACGCCACTGTAACTTGCAATTTTCATTATGGCTGTTGTTATGACGTCACGTTCGCGCATCTAACAGTGACGCAAATGGCTTCTTTACTATTGAAACGGATTCTATCAAATATTTTAACCAAAGGGTATTTTCCGTATGTTTCGTGCAAGGTCATTTACTCAATCGACCAATTTCACTTGCAATTCCCCTAGAATTTTTGCCGTAGATTCCTAATCTGTAATCAAATTTAAAAAATTCAATATACAGGATGTCCAGGCTGGGGGCACTTTGTGATTTTATCATATTTAGTTTCCAAACTAATGAAATAGTTCTTCTACTTTTGTGACGAGCCGGTCAATCCAGGACGGCACGCGACTGTAGCGCTCCAAGTGACAAAGATATTAAATAATAATTTTGACAGATGTGACTTAAATCAGTTTCTTTATATTTATATTTATTTTATTAAAAGAAGTCTTAACTATCTAAATACAGCCTGTATATTTAAAAAAATATTTATATTATTAAAAGTAGTCTAAATCTAACCTCTGTTAAAAAAAGGCCATGTGGGATTCGAACTCCGGGCCCACTGCACCATTAGCGGGCACTATGTCACGCTGCTACTAGAACTCACAGTTAAATTTATTAAAACTTATTATTTAAGCGAATCACGTTTCATAATACAATAAATATAAATTAGTATTTCGGGTGCCGTCCTGGATTGACCGCCTCGTATTTTAATTATTAATATAACAGAGCAAAAGCATTCACATTCACTAAATCTCATAAAGAAAAGATTTAAATTTATTGTTTAATATCTTTGTCACTTGGAGCGCTACAGTCTCGTGCCGTCCTGGATTGACCACCTCGTCTTTTGTGTTGACTTGAACTTTAACACTCGGTTCAACTATAATTAGGGGCGAATGGTGTTTATCAAAGAAACTGGAATATGGCCATACTTAATAACTCCATCTTTGGCTTTGACGTCATTATGCTTGGTTTAGTCGGGCAGTTGAATTTTCGATGTTTGACTGGACTCTCACGGATATTGTTCATTATTTGACGTAATTTGCTGACTTAATCTTCTCCTGGGGGACAACTAAACAGATAACATGGTAGTCGCTACTCTCACCCTACAAAAATTCTTGCTGGGAATTGACCCGTTGATTCGTGAACATGCTGAATGGTGTTTATCAAAGGGGCTGGAACAGCGTCAGACTTAATAACTCCATCTTTGGGATTGACGTCATATGCTTCCTTTATTCGGGCACTGACATTTGCGATATTTGACTGGACTCTGATAGATATTGTTCATTATTTGACGTAATTTGCTGACTTAAATTCTCTTCTCCTGGGGGACAACCAAACAGATAACATGATAGTATCAGCGCGTGCCCCACAAAAATTCTTACAGGGAATTGACCCATTGACTCTTGTACAGAAATAGGACGCGATACTGATCCCAGTTTATTTGGCGATCAGTGACTACTTTAGACAAATGTCTGTTAATTGTTGGATTCATTCTTTTCACAATTCCATCGTATTGTGGATGTAATGCTCTAATGCGTATTTTATGGACCTTCATGATTTTGTACATGTCTTGGATTTCTTTCTTGGTCTGAACCTCCAATGAAACGCCAAAGCGGCTAATCAATTCCTTAAACTATAGTTAATATATTCACATAAAACAACACAACTATTTAATTTATATTAACACAATAATTTATATTCACACGTATTCTTCGGATTTACTAAATTAAATAATGCGATTGGGCCGTCGCGCATTTATACCTATTACTGTGTTCCTATTTGTTCTCGTCAGTTTAAATGGCATTGGCGAATTCACCAGCTGGAGCGGCGAGTGATGCTTATTAAAGAAACTGAACAGCGCCGGACTTAATACCTAATTACACCATAAAACCCTAAAACATAATTGTTCCTTACTCAGATACACATTCTAAATAATTCCTCTATTTTGATATTTTGTAACAAATAAAGGTAATTTATTTTTTTGATATTGTATAGAACTGAAAACAATTGATAACTGATAGTTATACTTGAGGTTGTAGAACATACAGAACATTTCAACAACGAAATTTATAAAATATCTTTTAATAATCTATCCAGGAATAATAGAAAGTAAATTTCAATTTTATGAACCCGCTCAAAACCCAAACAATAAACTACCAGTAGATAATAAGACCTAACCAAATTTTATTAATCAATGATCTTCTACAATTCAATCTGGCATAACTTCTAAAAAAATAGCAAAAACACATAAACTTTTCCAAGCATGATCGTTTGATCTGTATCAGTTAAATAAAACAAAATTATATCGTACAATAAAAAATATTCAAATACCAGACCGATATTTTTTCAAATCATTAAAATATCAAAACACTAAAATGCCAGAACTTTAAAACTTCAAATCATTAATTTGCCAAAAATGTAAAATACAATAATACGGATGTAGCAACAGATCATACACAGATCTCGTATAAATTCAGAACGATTATACAGGGTGTTAGTATATTCGACCGACAACGCTCTACTCCAGAGAGCTCTCGTTAATTGATGGATTTTGATATAGGAACATTAACCCCTAAAGGGCTTAGTTACCGAGATACAGGGTGTTAAAAATTTGAAATTGAAATTCAAAATTTGCTATAAATCAAAAACGCCTTGAAATATTTTTTTCAAATTTGGTGACCAATATGCTCTATAAGAAAGTAATATTTTGACATGAACTAACTTTTGAAAAATGTAACCAGTGGCGCGCTATCAGGGTTAGTTGCAACTTATATCCCCCTATTTTTTACGCCACTGGAACAAATATATTTTTTTTATTTTTTTTTAAATTCTATGTTCATTTTTAGTTAAAAAAGTAATAACCTTCTACGGAGCTAAAATGAACGGTGTTGTAGAAATTAACAGGCAAATAATATTACTAGTATCTAAGTAATTGCAGACTTTTGTTTAGATGTTAATTTCCACAACACCGTTCATTTTAGCTCAATAGAAGGTTATTACTTTTTTAACCAAAAATGAACGTAGAATTTAAAAAAAATAAAAAAAATATATTTGTTCCAGTGGCGTAAAAAATAGGGGGATATAAGTTGCAACTAACCCTGATAGCGCGCCACTGGTTACATTTTTCAAAAGTTAGTTCATGTCAAAATATTACTTTCTTATAGAGCATATTGGTCACCAAATTTGAAAAAAATATTTTAAGGCGTTTTTGATTTATAGCAAATTTTGAATTTCAATTTCAAATTTTTAACACCCTGTATCTCGGTAACTAAGCCCTTTAGGGGTTAATGTTCCTATATCAAAATCCATCAATTAACGAGAGCTCTCTGGAGTAGAGCGTTGTTGGTCGAATATACTAACACCTTGTATATTCATGTGTAATCCAAATACATGACACTGCCAATTCATTAAACACTTTACGATGACAGACCTTAAAGGACTAAAATACAAGAAGAATGATATTGCAGCTTAAATTTAAGCAATCAGAACGGTAATTTACCAAACAAATATTGATAAATCGAATTTATGGCCTTATTGGTGAATCGCAAGAAGCGATACGCTCTCTGGCGTTAATATTATTATCCGCGTAATAGTGCAAATAATTTTTTAATCTACATGACAAACGCATCAAAATCAATCAGTCCTGGCAACGAAACCTAAACAAAAGGTATACAGGGAAATGTTGGGAACACAATTTTTGACTTGGTAACATTGTTTGGAATAGTTAGGTAGTAAACATATCAAAAGTCCCCAACCGTGGACCCTAGCTATTGAGCCAGGGGGTTTGAAGGTCCCATTTTTCGGTTTTTCACCTATATCTCGGAAAGTACGCGTTCTCGCAACATGATCATTCCACAGAAAATGAAAGCTGATTAAATTTGCTACAAGTTTTATTCAGTCAAGTTTTTTGATATCATTTTTGACTCACATTTTTTGATCTTTTTGTCCTCTTCAACCATATACCCAAAAAATAAATGCCGGCCATAGAGCTCTTAAACAGTAAATTCCTTTAATAATATTTATTACTTTACTATTTTATCTGTTTTCCTTAGCATTTTTGTAAGACATCCCCTTTTCAAATCGTTTGGGTCAAAAAAATGTTGATAGGACTGGAAAATCACTATATTTTTTTTGTTACTTTTCGACGGCCAAGTAGGTAAAATCTGCATTTTGAGGTGGTATGGGGCACCAGCAACAGAGGTCTCGATCAATGCCTAGAGTACAAGTCATTCTTGAAATCGGTATCCACCATCAATCCTGATATCTCTTATCTTTCTTCCACCGAGGGAGTACTGAAACAGCATTCCCTCCGAACATTCCACTAAGTACAGCTGTGTCTAGGAACTAACCTTCCTCCTCAGATGTATGGGTGAGAGATTGAACAAATTTCTGGTCCCAGTGCACAGTGAGTTAGCAGCTTCACCGAAAGATATCTTGAAAACGATTTTCTGCCGATACGCGAAAGACTGTGCTAGTGCGAAGTGTGGCTGCAAAAAAGCAAGCCTCAAATGTTCTCCAGCATGCAATTATTTCCATGGGAACTGTCTGAATGGGGTCGCTCAAGTTGTCTTCGAAGATGAAGAATAACAGCAGAATCCTTTGACCGTTTCCATACCAGAGGTCCGATAGAGAAGATATTGGAGAAAAAGAAGGTGAAAATGAAGACCAGGATGAAGGTCCTTTCCACCTCAGTGGTACCTACTGTTGTGATGTTTTATGTCAATTCAATTTTCTATATCAATAAACGTTTTAATTTAATGGTTGTGATTTATAAAACTATCCCAATGCCTTATAAATACTTATATATGCAGAAACATGGACACAGCAACATATTATCTCATTAAAATGGTCTAGATCTTCTTTGGTGAATGGTGAGAAATTGAAAGATTCATCAGTCGATAGTTGTCGCAAAACTTCAGATTTCACGCTCAACACTGAAATTGCTTTAATATTTAAAGAAAAATATATAAAATGGTAAAATAATATATCTAATTGAAGGGAATTTCTACAACTCTATGGCTGGCATATATATAAACAAAGTTACGAAGTCAAAAATTATGTTCCCAACATTTCCTTCTATACTTTTTCGTTATCTGGACTAAATGGATTTAAACATTTGTTTGCACTGTTACACTGTTCAAAATGATCCCCATAGTGAACTCGATATCTTAATCAGATTCGTCATGATTTCGTTATTTTTATGGAACATACTTCATACATGACTTAAATAATTATTGTGAATTATTTTCAAATGTGTATAAGCTATTGTAAATTTCTTAGTCGTGTTTAGCGCCAACGTCCCTACAAACAACGTTACGTCCATCCCGAATCCAGGAAAATTCGCGGAATTACGTCAACCTGGTTTAGGTTGTTGTTTGGATTTTTGCGGTTTTGGTGAGTCAGAAATTTGTTATATTAGTTCTTCGATGTATTTGCGGTTTTAAAAAAAAAATTTGATGGATTAATTTCTGGTCTTACCAGCTTTGTGTGCTTTTATCAGATATTTTTATGTTGATTTTACTTTCGTTTCGACCTTTTAGGGTTATTAATTTTAAACCATTTGTTACAACAGGTTGGTGATTTTTTATTGTCTAATGGTTTATCAGTTTGTATTTTTATGATTTAAGCTATGTTTGTTGTGCGTTATTAAATAGTGAATGAATATACGTTAGGTTAGTTTTTCTAAAATAATTGTTATAAAAGTATTATATATCATAAGTAAAATATACATCAAACAAATTTAGTATTTGTGAACTAACAAAATTATATAAAAATCAACCACATGACCTACTTTATTTTGACGAGTGAAGTATTTGAAATGACGCCCTCTGCAGCCTTCTCTGCAGAGGAGACGTTGCTGCATGCCAGACCAACGTAATTAGAAAATTGCTGATAGTAAATTGGAATTTAATTAGAATTCCTCCAAGAGATGTCGAGTGACACATGGCGTTTGGCCTGTTTATGAAACAAGTTAACGAGCTCAAAAGCGCAACATTTGGCGAGTTTCTTTGCTTATAATGAGCTCTTTATATATTGTTAAGATGCTGTTTTAGGGGTCTAACACTTAAGTAGGTCAGTTTAATTAAGAAAAGTGGGCTTTAGATGTTTGTAATTATGTGTTATTGTTGAGCTCTTTTGATTGTGCCTCAATTTGTAGCAAGCGATAAATTTTAAAAATAAAGTTTTCTTCCAATTTTCTATTAAAACGTTGCGATATTTTATTTTAAACTATTAAAACAAAATTTTGTACTTTTATTTTTATAATTGATATATTTGCATTGCAAATAAAAGTTAATGTCCTATTATATTATTATTTAATAGCAATAAGTACCAGTTGGAGAATCCATATATATCTTATGGATCTATTTTAGAAGTTACACAAACAAAATTTGTTATTATGATATCGGAAGTTTATTTCCCGAACTTACATAAAATCAACTACTCGTTCGGGATAGTAATTTGTGCCGAATCGTTTGGAGTTATAGTTTGTGCAACAAGTGTGGATATGATGTCTGTATCGTACGCGTATACATACTCACCAAGAAACACATATATTGTTATATAACGAATAACAAATAGGGTGCATTACGTCGGGAGAACGTAGAATCAACATAACTGTGACTGGGCGTATAAGCGCTATAGGAAACCATGTACCACCAAAGCTAATTTTTTCGAGTGTCCATTTCAGACAAGATATGTTGAACGGAGGTCCCCCCGGCACGATTGGAGCTGCCAATCCCTCAGATTTTTCTGACGATGAAGAAGTTTTTTCAGTACATGAAACACTTTTTCGATCATGTAAAGTTATCCAAAAATCATACAGAATTTTCAGTGTATGATAACCATGAGAGCGATATGTCCATTTACGATATTGATCTCGTAAAGTCCAATGGTGTTGTGTTACTTATATTTCCACTGCACAAGCTCCAACCTTTGAGTCGAACTGTTTTTGACTCTTATAAAACCTATTACAATCAAGCTGTTAGTTAACGGATGCTTCAAAATCCAGGAAAACTAATTTTTTCAACAGAATATAACAAAGGAATTTTTAGTAACGGACATTTGTCATCTAAATATGGAAATATTTAGCAAAGACGAAGTTTTCAGTGGCTTTGAAACGGTGCGACCAGAGGCTGACGTTGAAAATGTAGTTTCACAACAGATTGAAAATTTTGGCAAACCGGGGCCATCGCATCAACCCCAAAATACGTCTCGAATGCAGGTTAATTTTGTGAGTCCTGAAATCATATGGACATATCCAAAGGCTCCACCAAGAAAGACAAAAGGAGGAAGAAAAATAAGGGAAAAACAGGAAATTGCTGGACATCCACGAAGGAATTTGGATAGAAATGGAACAATTGAAGGGACTAGCTAAAAAGTCCAAGAACAAAGTTCGAAAAGTGACCTAGAAAGTTTTTGCAGAAAGTTTCGATGATGACGATACCAAAATAAATCTGCAGGATTCTAGTGATAAGGATCATTACTTGGAAAAAATAGTTGAAGAAAGTATGAAAATAGAAAAGGAAAGGGATATAGAAAGTTACAAGATATTGGAAGCTGACTTTGAATTAGTAGAATTGAAGGGTAAAAAATTTGTGCGTCATTATACATATAGTCGAAATAACAAAACATTTGGAAAACATTTATTTTGAGATTGTTTATTTAAAAAAATAATGGATAGTAATAAATTTGTGAAGTTTAGTGAATTATACGAAATCAGCGAATCGAAAATTTTGAGAAAATTACCAAAACCATTGAGGATCATAACGTCAAATGGAGAACAGTTATCCTTACCAGTAGACTACGTGTCTTTTAAAATGTACTAATAAATAAGTTCTGCGAATTTTTAGCAGTTTTTTATTTATTTATTTTTTGTTATAAGGTAAAATTACTACTGTCCTAAGATACAAGACCCGGTTTTACCTTGAAACAAGCCATTAACAGATTCCTTTCAGTTGTCAATTTGATAATTTACATTTTGGGAATTTTGATGTAAATAGACAAAATAATAGTATGTTGGTCATGATTAAATTGGTATATCCTAACACGTTGACTGCCAACTACAAAATATCTTAAAATTTGACTACTACTTATCTCATGGTAAAATAAAAATTGAAAAATGTACGAAGGTGCAACACTCTCCTATATGGGGTGTTTCATTGGGAAAGTGACATATGTTAACTGCAGATAGGTGACACCTAGGAAATCTCAAAAACCCCATATTTAATGGGTCTATCTACTTTAATAACTAAGATACAGAGTGTTTTATCTATTTTGTCAATTTCTTGTATGGTTCATAACTTTCTAACCACACTGCATATTTTCATGATATTTGGCGGGCATATTTTGTTTAAAGTGCCCAATCGACCAATGTATTTATATAAAAAAAATCCAGGTCCGGCTTGAAAAAAAAATTTATAAAATATTCCGATCCAAAAAAATCACCCTGTATATCAGATTTTTCTAAAATAGATTCCGTATTTGCAAAGAGCAAGAAAAAATGAATTTAGTGATATACTTTGTATTTTCGGCAAAATGTTTTTTCCTGTAAAATTTTGAGTTGTAATTCAGAAATGGTGTGAATTGTGATAGACTACAATTGAAACAATTTCTTTTTAATTTGATTTAGTTTTAATGAAGTCTAATTAACCTAAATTGGTAAAATTTTAATAGTTTATGTATTTTATGTACAAAAAAGTTATTTTTTTTGAGAGAAAAGATGTGAAATTTAGTAGAGAAAAAATTGCAAAAAAGTGACAAAATAATGAGAGAGAAGAGGGGAAATTTTAAAGAGTAAAAAAAGTGCTTAAAAGTGACCGTTTTGAGTAAATATTTTGGAGAGAAAAAAAGGTAGGAAAAAAGTACTAAAACAGTGACAAAATATTGAGATAACAAGGGAAATATAATGAATTATATTGTTGACGTTTGCTTATTATAAACATAAAGCATTATTTTAATATATCAAATTTGTCAAAGTGAAAGGATGCGAATTACCAACACCAAACACGTCGTCAAGGGTATATTCAATTATCAATACATGGTAACTAAGTAGAAATTGCAACTGCTATTGGTTAAATTTATGATGAGTTATATAATCGTTTATATTTTCAATAATGCAATGTGAAATATAGCATATTCCATTCGATTCTCATAATAATGGATGGATAGAATAATTATCTATTCTGTTGTGTATAATAATTACCTTAGATATGATATATCGACCCATTTTCATCAATGTACATAGAAACTTTTATCATACTCGTAGACTGAATTTTATACAAAATAGTACATAATATTTTTTATTTAATTAATTTTAATATACCATATACTGCATTTATTTTTGTAGTAAATTATATTGCAAATGTTTGGCAGTAAAAATGTATCGTTTTTTATAGGAAAACGTTTATATACTGCTATTGAAGCACATATCCAAATTGTATAATTTTAAGTGCTTAAAAAAACTTACAAATTAATAAAAAGTCACCTGGCATATCTTATCCACAAACTACAAGCTAGTTAATTTTTTAATTCAAACGGGCATTATAGCCGTTCAAATTATTATTTTTAATTAAAATTTTTTTACGCACATAATTTTGATCTTAAGAAGAAGCTTTTCCAGCAATATCATTTAAACTGACCAATTAGAAAAAATATTAAAAGACAAAAACGAGGTTATGTTGCAAGTCTGACTCGCAACTGTCTCATACTTTTTTGAAAGCTATTTCATAACGAAGAATTTGGTATTTATTTTCCTGTGCGATAAATAAAACCTGAGGTATTTGCAAAAAACTGAAGAAAAAAATGTAAAAACGCTTCTTTTTTAAAAAAAAATGTTTCTGACAAGGTGGATGTGGAAAACTCCTTGGAGATCCTTTTACCGATTCTCACAAAAAAATTGCTCTTTGGAAGAAGTTTCTTTTTTTTCAAAATTTCCGGTAATTTAGCTCCTTTATAATATTATGCTTTGTAATAAAAAAAAATTAAGTATTTTAGAAATAATTTTATATCAATGAAATTATTTAAAAAAATATGTAAGTGGTCGATGATATCAATTTAATATAATTACTAACTAAGGTGTAAAAATGGTTATTTTCTATAACTTTGGAATTAAAATATCAGTTCCGGTTTCACATATATTTGGGGAAACCGAAATTGACATATTTTGTTTTATTTAATTAACACCACAATTTTGAAAAGTAGAAAAAAACCTTTATGAAGGTTTTTTATTAAAGTATCTTTAATTTTTAAAACGACGTTTTGTGTTTGAAGGATCAATTTCTTTTTGTATCCGGACCTGTACTTTTTATTTCATATTTAAAAACCGCGTTTTTCTCTGTATTCAACCATGTAAAACACTTAATTTTTTATAAGGTTTCGTTAATTAATTGTATTTTGGAAATTTTTCATTCTATAAACATTTATAAATATCTTCCAATAAAACAAAATATGCATTTAGAGTAAAAATAAACAGAACTGTACTTAAAAGTATTTTAAAGTACAATTAATTGTCAAAAACTAATACAAACATGAATTGGATAAAAAAATGGGACTTACAAAAATGCATTCAAACGTACTGGTTTGTATTTAAAAAAAAAATAGTTAAGGGTTAAATTTGATTTTTCCAAATATTTCGGAAACCAGACTGTCACTTTAATTTTCAATAAACTAATTATTTTAAGTCAAAAACACCCGTTTTTCTAGTAAAGTAATTTTGTATCTATAACGTTTTACCACATTACCTAATTATAAATAAAATAAATTTAGTTATACTTACAAATTCATATGCAATGTAGTCTTACCTGGAACTAAAAAATATGGAATTAATTTAAAAGATTAGTGGAAAATTATTAATATCTTTATATTGGTATGTACGACAATGTAACTCAATATTTCTCTACTATATTATAGAGTCTTGCACAAAGAACAATTTTTTTAACAAAAGATCATTATGAATGATACAAATTTTACTGAAAAAAAAATCAAATAATCCACTTTGAGAGATAATATTTCTCCATAACGCTTCAATAATCAAATAAATATTAAATTATATACACGGAAAAGCAGAATATTGCAACAGGGCTTTACTAAATAATTAAATATAAAACAATTCACACTGAGGGTCAGAATCACACAATAGTGCTTCAAAAAATCACATAACGCTAGAACAATAGTGTAAACTAGAGAATATCATAAATCCAAACTTAAAACCTATTATTTCTTTTAATAAATAATAATGAAATTGTTCAATGAAGAATTCGCCAAAATTCGATTTTAAAACAGACAGCGATTTCATAACATTGATCACTAATTACTGGGTATCTTTCCTGTGCCCTTTTCAATCCAATAGAATTTATTCTGACAATAATAGTTAAACAGAAAAATAATTTTTACGTTTATAAAAACATTTTTTTAAATAAAAGGTTAAGATTCGTCATGAATAACAAATAGCTAATTGGTATATATTTTTATTTATTATATTATTGGGTAAATAGGTAAAAAATCATAGATTTAAAGTATCTGTTACCAAAATAATTGAATTTATAATTATACTAATATGTACTATAAAATTTAATTTATCGTGGTTTATTATGTAATTCCGCATTATGAATTTCTATCATAAGTGCACCTAGAATCTTTTGTGGGCGAAAACTTTGAATTGATTAAATTAATTTTGAACAAGCCAAAGGAAGATGGATATATCCGACATGCGGAAACTTTACCAAGTCTACCGCACTCCAAGTCTCATGTCAGGACATGCTGTGTAAAGTTTGACATTGAACTCTTTGATGTCGATATAAACGGTCGCTGTTGAAGATTATCAAGAGTTTGTACCAGAGGCGTCGTTTTTAATTGAAGGTTTTAAATTTACTATCTTTTATTTATTTTGATAAAACGTATGTGTTAAATTGTACAGTAAATCTGAACAGCTACAAAAATAAGACTCATGTACCGGGTCTGATAAATTTACTAGTTAATACCACTGTGAACACCTGCATTTGGATTTTCGAGTGATTTTTCAGTTGTGCGGCTTGGGTTAGGATATATAAAATTAGTTTATTCTTGCGAATTTTAGCGAGTAGCTTGCATTAGTGTCGTATTTTTCTAATTGTTTTCTTGTTATTATTTAATTAATCTGGCGTTGTGGAGACATTTTATTCATGTTTCTGATATTGAAACGTACATTGTAGAATAAAGGAGAATAAATATTGTATTTAACCTTCCATTGACCCCATTATTATAACCAAATATTCGGATTAAAGCTCTGAAAAAAAATATCCGTGTAGGTATATGAAATATAAAATTAATTTTAATAATGAATTATATCACGCCGTCCATGCTTTTATAAAGAAGTCACCGACGGTCGGTAGATGTTTAGTTTTTATGCCGTTCAAATTGATTTTGTATAGACTTTACAAAGTTTTTTGAATCAAATAATTAAATATAGACTAAGAACATAAAAGAGTAGCATGAATAATTAAAGAAGGATAAGCAATAGAATAGAGAGAAACTGTGAATAAGGACAGAGAGATTTAGGCTACGAATAGTATGTTTTTTACACATTCCAGAATAGCCCGCACTAATTTTACGGATAATGATGATTCGCAAAATGTTTTAATGAACAAACCACATGCAGCTGGTTGAAATATGTTTGTTCAAAAGAAATATGTTTTATTTATTTTAACAATTTTATTCTTCTAATTCAAAATATTTAATTGTGTTTTAAATTCGTGTTTAGATTTAATTCGTTCAATATTAAAACATATTAAAGGAGAATGCCCGTATCTGGTGCTCCCATGTTAGAACTTTATTAATTTTTAAAGGAAACTATCTAGTGAATATTTTTCGCTTTTTTAGGCTTGACTAGTAGCACTAGATTATACTAAAAAATCGTGAATAGTATCCGGTGACCCTATTACCTTTTCATACCTCTAAATTACGTATTTATCTTTTTAGGAAACTACGTAGTGAAAATTTTTCGGTTTTTTGGGCTTGACTGGTATCTCGAGTCTACTAGGGTATACTATAAAATTGTCATCTATGATCTTTTCATACCTCCGAATCACGTATTTATTTTTTAAAGTATACTATGTAGTGAAACTGTTGGGTGAGGCTCGAAGAAGAAGGCGAAGAGATTGGGAAGAAACCAATGGAGACAATAGTCTACAATTTCCTCAGCTGACTTTGGAGGACCTTTTCGAGAAGGTATTGTTTTACTAGATCAAATAAAATATTGTGTCATTTTATTTGTATTTCAGTACGTAGTTATGCATTCTAGACTAAGAGCAGCTTTACAATTAAAAAGGCTAATGCTTATATCCAATCAAAAATTTACAAGGGACGTTTCAGAATTAAAAGATCTAGATTTCGTATTGATAATGAAACAGTCCATCATGAGGTTTTTTATTTAATGCAAGTAATCATATTCAATATTTTTAGGGATAATAAATGTTTTCCAACTTTGTTTAGACAGACAACCCATTTTTAGGTACCGATCCACTACTCAACATAAAACCTTTGTGTCAACTACAAACATCCCTAGAAGACATGAAGTGCCCAAATGGTACTGTACCTGCAACCACGGAGCCAGAACAATTAGCATGTATTGTCATTCAGCTGTACTATATATATATGGCTTGGTGTCCACCATGAAGATGAAGGAACCGGGTTCCTGGACTCATTAATTTCAAGACCAGAAATTAGAAGAAGAAAGTTCAGATAAGGAAAATGAGGAATCAAGTTTAAGTTCTAAAGATGAAGATGAGGCAATATGGATCAGAGTTAGGCAGAATAAGAAGTGGTGACAAGTAAAATATTCTTTATTTTTTTGGAGTCACAAAATTAATTTTTTTGTTCAACAAGTCACCAAATGTAAGTAATAATTCCAAAAGAGTGGTACGCCCAGAAAAATACCTATATATTTTTTCTTATTTTGTTGTTAAAAAAAATTGTGTAATTACACTACAGAATTGTTCGAAATTACATTACAGCTGTGTGTAAAAATTTTCATATGTTTAATGTACGGGATAATGTCTAATTTTCATAACAAAGTTGTTCATATTTAATATACAGGAAGTCTGGATTCTTTTTAACTAGAAACTGTGTATATTTACTAACATTTACTGTAAGAAAATCTTTAGAAATCAGGTAATAAAATTCAACAGCAAATAAGTATTTTCTCCACACAAGTTATAATATACATTGAGTATGTTTGATACACAATTGTGTAGAAATACAGCCGCGCATACAATGGCGCTTTTTTCTGACAACAAACCCTAATTATAAATCAACACAAACGTTTTATTTACCCCATTGAAATGTGTTAACTGAAAAAATTTTTGTTTGATTTAAAAATTCTTAGTAAGAATGTATTAAAACTAAGATATTTTGTAGCCTCCATTAATTTGATTAAAAGTTATTATTGATGAAAACTTCTATCATTGGTAAACGATTGGTAAAGGCAAGAAAAATATCTATAAAAACACTCTCAAAAACTAGAAAGGAGTTTTAATACTACTCGTAGGCGAGTTAATAATTTGTTGTCCCACATTTTTCTTGATCCTCCCTAACCGAATATTTTATATACCTTAGAGGATCTCTTCTAAAAACAGCTATAAATACGTCGCTTTTCTTACTGGTCGACAGATCAACAGAACCCACTGTATCCCTGAAAAGGAGATTCAATCTCCTACAGCAGGGTACAAGGAAACACCACACAAAGGAGGAGATTCATTTTCCTACAGCAGGATACAAGGAAACACCACACAAAGGACAAATTACCGAGGAGGGTTTAGTTGGTATGCCCCTAACTCTGCTGGCAGAGCGATCAGGGGAGAGTCCAACACTACCTCACGCATTGAACCAGCGTGGGGTGTCTTTAAAAGATTCCCGCCTCCACTACTCAGGACAAAAAAAAAAAAAAAAATTATTGTTATTAGCAGCCTCATCCATGATATAGAGTTTTTTTATAATTTGAAAAATATGAAAATAATCGTTTTGTGATTGTTTTACATGTTTATACTTGTCCTGTTATCATATAAAAAATAAGAGGTTAAATATCATAATCAATTAAGAGTTTGTGAATGGAATTTTAGAAATAGAATGTCAACTTTCATTAGATGCCCTATCTGGGGAAATTTAGATAGCGGTGGCAACGCCCTATTGTATTATATGTAAGTAATAAATTGTAATATATTCTACTTTTAGCATTTACTCCTGAAAAAATGTAAATTTTTAATAAAATTGTGTAAGTTTTTCCTTTTTTAAATATTACATTAAATGCAGATTTATAATTTATAAATGATATCACAAAGTGTTTTACTAATCCGTATAATCAGCCATGGGAATTGGCAAACCGATAAGAATAAGAAATATGATAATAACGAAAGAGGAAAAATACCTTTTACTATTCACAGTACGACAGACTCATAAAATAAAATGGATTTTAACTAGGTGCACTTTCTTTTAAATGTCTACGTAAACATTACCATTTTATACTTGCGACAGATGTTTGTAAGAACCAAAAAAATAATGAAAAATTAGAAGAAACGTCTATCTTTATCCAGTTGTTTGCCATCAGGATTCCGAAAGTTAAAGTTTGGGACTCGCGAAATAGCTAGTAACTATTCAGATCACGTTCGGTGCCAGGGCTAATTGCACTTCTTCCCTGAATTCTCCAAGAGATTTAGTTAGCGCTTCGCTTTATTCTCGACCAGTATGCTTTATCTGTTCTCGAAGCATTTGCTTACGTGATTCTTAATTACTTCATTAAACCACTTCTCACTCTTATTTCTCTTTTAAAACCGGGTACAATCATAAATTCTTCGGATTTTAATTTGTTGGGTGAGTATGTAGGAGCTTTTACGTGTACTTACTTGAATAGAGCCACCAGCGCTGCAAATTTTGCATTCTAAAGAATTAACTGGATTAATGAGTAATTATTTTGTTTTAAAAAAAAATTACTTAAAATGTATACCTGGTATAAACGGGTATCTGTCAGTAGATAGAACGTCCTTTAACTTTAAAGATTCAATAACTAAAGGCGATGACGTTTAGAATAAAATTTAACAAGTTGATTTCTTATACAATTGTCACAATCTAAACGTCATTGCCGTTAGTTACAGAACCGTTAAAGTTAAAGGACGTTCTATCTACTGACAATATAACTTTTAAATGGATAAATGTATTTATTCCAAAATTTGGTCGATATAAAATATTTTTGGTTTTCTTACATAAAAATCTAATATGGCCGACATCCAGTTTGACAGGAAATTACATGAAAATTGGGAATTTAAATGGAACATCCGGTATATTTCTACATATTTGAATTCTACGATTTTAAACACGTACATGTTGAATGTCAAATGTCACTAGAAGCGAATTTGTATTTTATTTTTTAATTTTTTTTATCTATCCCAGGTGGTCATGATTTGGTCTAAATGAATTATAATTGAACTAGAATTACTTAAAATGTATCAATTTTGTTAATTATTTATTTTTGTTTATTAACCAATTAATTCGGCAAATCCAGTTTTTAACTAATAAAACTCATTTTTTTAAATAAAACATAGATGAGTATTAAAAATTCTTCATTGAATTACCATAAAAAAATTTTTCTCAAATAAAGGACAAATGTTATTTTTTATTAAATTTCCTTATAAAATAAATTCTCCTGAAAACATCCGTGTTAAAATAAATAAACGATATTTACATAAAATTTTAAATATAAATAAATATTAGAACATAAAAATAAATAATTGATAAAACGTATGAGTTTTAGATAATTTTAGTTTCATTAAAATTAATTTAGACCAAAACATTAGCACCTAGTATAAATAAAATAAATAAAAATGGCGTCTTAAGTGATATTTGACGTGTTTGAAGGTCAAACGGGATGTCCGCCATATTGGATTTTTATGTAAAAAATCGAGAAAAAGCTCTATTCTAATCGACCAAAATGTGATATAAATTTATTAACCATTTACAGCCGGTATATTTCTAAAGCAAAAAAAAATGAATTCTTTAACAAACTTACGTTATATTAAAAAAAAATTGGTACTAATTAAAAAAGTCGGTTGTGTCGCCCCAAAAGTTTCCCGACGAGTATCCACGAATTCTTTTTCAGATATTTAATGTTAAAGTTTCAAATTTTGACATTTTTTTATTTTTGACAGGTGACAGTAAGAAAAATAATTTTGACTGCTCTGAATAGTGTTTTTCAAGGGCTTCTTGAAGAAATGTAATAAATGAATTCTTTAGTAATATTTTTGAAAAAAACCAAGAAGAAATATAAAGTGATCAAAAATAAAATAAAAATATTCAGTAATTTTCTCCTATTTTGTCATATTTTGTAGTCTTTTTTCTGCTTTTTCGACCTTACAGTTTATTTTTACTTTTTTAATGTTTCAAAAATTTTTATATTTTTGTTCTGTTCTTTTATTTTTTTCTGAAGTTTTTACTTATTTTTCTTGTTTTTTCCCATTTTTTTCGATTTTCTCCCATTTTTTTTCTAGGTTCCTATTTTTTCCCATATTTCTAGCTATTTTTTGACATTATTTCCAATTTTTCACCATTTTGCCTATTATTTCAAATTTTTTCCTTTTCCTATATTACCCTATTTTCTTATTTTTCCGTAGTTTTTCTTGTTTTACGAAAGATTTTGTTGTTCCCGTTTTTTTTCTGTTTTTCCTCATTTTTCATATTTTCCCCTTATTTCCTATTTTTTCTTCATTTTCACTATTTTTCCTATTTTTTGAAATTTTTACAATTCTCTCTGGTTTTTTTTCTGGTTTTCTTTTTTCTTTTTTATATTTTCCTATTTTACTGAAATTTTTACAATTCTCTCTGGTTTTTTCCTGGTTTTCTTTTTTCTCTTTTTTATATTTTTCCCCATTTTTCGTGCATGTCTTTTTATTATTCTTTTCTATTTTTTCCTATTTTTTCTATTATTTCCCATTTCTTTCCACTTTTTCCTAGATTTTTCTATTTTTCCTTTTATTTCCCATTTCATTTCTCATTCGGTCTATTTTTTTCCATTAATTCCCACTTTTTCCTAGGTTTTCTATTTTCTCATATTTTCTTCCCACTTTTTGTAACAATTCCTATTTTTTCCTATTTTTTACCTATCCAAAATCGTCCAAAGCGCCTATAGAAAGTTTTCATCTTAAAACTAAAATTACAATAAAGAAAAGCAAAAGTTTGTTTCTAAAAAAAAATAAAAAAAAAGTTAACAGGATTATGAGTGACTGACAACTTAATATCAGCCTATTCGGTTATTGTATCGATAATTAAAAATATGTTTGAGATAAATAATGAATGTTAAACTTTATTTATTTTTTGTTTATTTGTAAAACATATTATGTATTCATTTTAGCTTTCCCCCACTCCTCCAGTATATAAACTTTAACAATGCAAAATTCCTCACTCCTCCATTCGCCCATTACGCTTAAACATGGGTCAGAAATTTTCTCTTTGCGTGTAGATAAGTGATTCAAAGACACCAATATAATATGTCAAAATAAGAATTCCTATATAAAATACTTGCTTTGGAAACAATTCAATAATTATAACTTATTATTATTATTGTCGAATTATAATCAAAGATTCTAAATTAATTTAATAATTAATACAACAAAAACAAAGTAGGTTAAATGAAAACACCATACCAAGTTTGTATTAACGAATTTATCTAATTAACTGTAAACAATAATTATTTCCATATATTAACCGTTCAGAGGGCGCGATAGTTCTGTGAGAAACCACCACCACTTTTTCTAATTCGCAGCTAACGGCATATTAGTGAACTACGCCCTTCTATCTATCTTCCTATATCAGAGGGTCTTAATTGGCAATACAATTAGGTAGGTCTTGGCGTCAGCGTGTTTTAAAATAATCAGTAAAATTGACTGAGAGATTCCCGCGAATTTTTTAGTAATTTTTTGGTTTTTCATTAAAATAAGATTTTTTCTGAAATATATTTTTATTTAATTTATTAAGTACTATTGACACTTTAATATAACTGTATAACTATAGTTAGATTTGTCTCGTTCACCATAATATTTTTCCTGTTTAAGTTTGCTTTCCTGAAAATCATTCATGTACAAGATTGAAAAGTATTGGAGAAATTGGATCTTCCTGTTTTACTCTTTTGTTCATATTGAATTTTTGGAATTTTACATTCCCTTTAGTGCTTTCTAGCGATTTTCAACGGTTCCCTAAGTTTATTTGGGATTCCTAGTATTTTTCAGTTCTCCTATTAACGTGGGTTTTATGATTGAGTCAAATGGATTCCAGAAGTATTTAGAAATTACGTGTAGGTCATTAATGTATTTTAGGATCTGCTCGATGGTGTGTGTTGCAGTTACTGTTAATTTTCTTGGTCTGAACCCGTTTTGGTAGTCTACTATTATTTTTCTGCATATGCCTTTAGATTTTGTGCTTTATAATATTTGCAAGTATTTTGTAGGTTATATTAAGTATAGTTATTGGTCCGTAATTTTTACAAATTTCCTTATCTCCTTTGTTGTGAATGGGTGTTTTTATTCGTTAGGCATTCTGTTTCCTATCCAAACTTGATGTATCAGTTTGGATATTATCCTCTGCAATTATTCCCCGTCATCCTTTATCATATCCGCTGCTATTTTGCCTTTTTCTATTGCCTTTCCGTTAGTAGTTCTTCTTATTTCTTTTGCTATGTCTTTTTCTGAGGGACTGTTTAACGTGATTTCGTCTTCTGGTTTTGTTACTATATTTTCTACCTCCCTGGATTTCCCAGCAGTATTTTCATTACACAGTCTGCTATAATATTTCTCTCATATTTTTACCATTTTCGTGCTTTCATATACTGTTACGCCATCTTGTAACACATATCGTCCTATATTTCTTTCAATCTTCCATTTAGCCAATCATTTTTTTTTCTTTTTGTATATTGCATTTACTCCGTTTCTGATTTTTTTAGCTGAATCGGTCATAGGAAGTGCCATCTGCACTTAGGCTCTAAGCATATTGTGCACCGCCAGTTTTTACATCAGACCAGTACTCTTGACACCTCGTATGTTCTTCTGTCCCATTCTTGGTTTGTACTTATCCACTTTAATCTTGCCCTATTTTTTGTTTTTTTATTTCTTCACACTGTTTTGTCATACCATTCTTTGTTTCTCCTTTTGTGTACTCTTCTTCCCTTCTTTGATTTATTGTCCAACTAATTTCGATGTCTGAAGTAATGAGTGTGTTATTTACACAGTTTTTAAAATATCTATTTGAAAGTGCTTGTGTCTTTTGTTGTTCTATAGTTCTTTGCATCTTTTAAGTATCTCATTTTTGTTCTTGTATCTATCGGTTTTTGCAGATACTTTTCGTAGCTAATACGTGGTCTATCTGGTTCTCTAATAATATTTGGTGTTTTCAAATGACGCTTACAACGTTTGGCTTTAGATACCTCTCGTAAAATTGGAGAAGGTGACATGAGGAATCCAACATATTTACTTATTGAAATACAAGGTGTTAAAGTTATAAAAAATTAAATGATTTTATTTGATAACTTTAAAATGGATTGAAATCTGACAGGTTTGTTTTAAATGTAAAAGGGCATATTTTAATTAAAAACCATGTTTCCATTATTGATCCAGTGGTGTGCATTTGGAACAATATGTCAAGTTTTCACTCCCATTTTTTAGTCCTTTTGTTTGAATCTATTTGTATTTAATTTTTTGTATTGAGAAATGATTTTGACGGAAAAAATGCATAACCTCTACATATCCATAAATTTATAGTTTTCAAGATTTTTAATGATTTTATGATCTCTGCAAGATCACTTTTTACTACTGTATCGTAGACTAGAGTAGGCTGTAGATGTCAATGATGAAATTCTATTTAACGTTAAAATCAAAATAAATTATTTGTAATTAAATTTGTTTGTGCAAGTCTAATGCACTTTTTCTTATGACGGATTATACTTTTGAAGAAATCTTTGATATGCAGCTAATATACCGGGAAGCCAGAAAGAATGGTAGACATTTCGAGTGCTTGTATATAAAAAGATATCCAAATCGACTTAGATTTCAATGTTACATACCATTTGCTCAAATTGACAGGAAATTGCGGGAATTTACAAAATTTTATTCAAATTTAGAAGATACCGGTAGAAACCTAACTGTAAGAACTGTGCGATTAGAGGAGGCTATTCTAAACCGTATTGAAAATAGACCCGATCTAAACACTCAAATCATTGGAAAATCATTAAATGTAAGTAACTAAACTGCATGGAAAGTTTTAAATGAACAACAGTTGTATCCAAAACCAAGAGATTATCCTGAAAGAGTGGAATTTGCCAATTGCTACATACAAAAATGTTTAGAAAATAGGAACTTTAATGAATTTGTTTTATTTAATGATGAATCCAAATTTATATTTGAATTACTTTTCAACTCAAGGAATAGCCATGTCTGGAATGAGGAAAATCCATATGTTATTCGACAACGCAGATTTCAGAAAAAGTTCTCGGTTAACGTGTAGCCTGGCATTCTTGCAGATTGTATAGTGGGTTCATATTTATTACCTAATAAAATCAATGGTAATATTTATTACAATTTTTAAGAGAAACCTGGCCTGATTTATTAAACGATGTTGTACAATTACATATTATAATAATAATAATAATAACAATAATAATAATGTTTATTTACCAAATGAGAAAATGTACAATGCACAAATACTGTACCAGTACGTAAATAAATATAGAATGCACCACAAAGTTATAAACTGCTCGTGGCAAGTTCTTATTTTTTTTTGTACTTACCAAAGTGTAGATTATTACATTAATGTTAATATGTGCTCCCTAAAAACAAAATGTATTCCCATATGATAATTAAAAAAAAGAAACAGAAGATAAAACAAAAAAAGATTGCTAACTTAAAGATAGATAACGAAGAAGAAAAAATTAACAAAGCAAAATAGTGTAAAAGAAAATAATTATTTTGAATTTCTACTACTGTGGATCTATTAGAATTCTAATTTCTTTTTAACTTTTTTTTTATATAAGTTTATTGAGTTAATGCCAAATTTAATTTCAAATGGCAAGGCATTAAACAATCTGGACACCAAGTGAACATAACTTCTCTGACCAAAAGTTTTTCTTGAAAATTCCGTTTTCAAATTTTGATGACTTTTATATCTAGTAGAGTAATTATGTTCTACGTAATAATAGTTAGTGGAATTTTTGTAATTATAACTTACTACTCTAAGAAAATTCATTTGCCTAATATCCAAGACCTTATTATCCTTATATAGTTCAGAAGAGGGATAAGTGGGTGCTTTTTTAAATATTTTCAGTTATTGTATTGATAGTATCTTAGAAAGGTATTTTATTTTATATAAGATTTGTCTTAAGGAATTAGCTATATTAGTGACGACATGATCATCCCACCGTAAATGTTGATCGATGACTACGCCTAAATATTTTATTTTTTTCGCTCTATGTATTATACAATTTGTGTTACTAATATTTAATGTGTTAAAGTCCGGTAATGTACTTTTGTTACAAGTAAAGGGAATAAATAAAGTTTTTTTGTAATTAACTGTTAATACATTATATGAAAACCAATTAACAATTTTTAATAGGTCCGTCTCCGCAATTTCTCGAGCTTCTTTCCAACTTTGTGCAGTATCATCTGAAAAGGATATAATTCTTCCCACGGAGTTTACTAGAAATAGATTATTTAAATATATAGAAAATAGTATTGGTCCTAAAACCGTGCCTTATGGAACGCCATACTCTACCGAATTTTCTCTACTGATACTTTTACCTATTTTGACAAATTTTTTCCGATTTGTGAGATAGCTTTCAAAGAGTTTCATCGGTGTTCCTCGTATTCCAACGTCCTGCAGAGTGTCTAGTAACTGAGGATGACTCACAGTGTCAAATATTAGCGCAAGTATGAACAATGTATGGTTCCAGCACGATGGGGCATCTGTACGTTATTTTCTAGCGGCCAGACAACTTATAACCCAACAATATGGAAATAAATGAATAGGGCGAGGTGGACCCAATATGTGGCCTGCGAGGTCACCGGATTTGAATCAAACCGATTTCTTTCTGTGGGGTTACATGAAGTCCCTTGTCTACGATAACATAGTAAAAACGGAGGAGGAACTGATAGCAAGAATCCATGAAGCTATACAGAAATTATTTCTGGCAATAGCGATTATTTCCAACGTATGCGATTTTCAATGAGAATACGTTGCAGATTATGTAGAGGAGGACCGGGCAAAGTGGATAAGTTAAGACCAAATATCCAGTACTACCTAACTAAAGGAAATAAAAAAAAATAAATATAGCAAATGTTGACAGTATGGATTGCTTTATTAAAATAATATACAAAAATGCAGGTTTTTATAGGTTAGTAACACACGCGAACACTTAAACTAAAATAGAACATTTTATTCACTTTGCCCGATGATCTGGGCAAAGCGAATAGTTGGTTAGGGTAAAGTGAATAAAATGAAATAATCAACTATTTAATTGCAGTCATCACACCTGTACTGCCCAGTACCTTCGTACGATGTACATTGCTCATGGGCCCATTGCTGACAAAAATTGCACCAGATCCAGTCTTCTGTTGGCTTTCCATTAAACTCAATGTATTTTTTGGCACAGAAAATACACAAAGTCTCTTGAATATTTTCCTTCTGAACTCGTTTCTTTGGGATTTTTTCTTACTTGACTCTTTTGTCGGTCAATATTGGTTGAGCCGTGGTTTTTAAGTATTTTTCCTTTTGTTCCTCTTTTATAGGAGTGCTTGTTAGTACTTCTGATTTTTTCGTTTTTCTTTTACGGGTACCAGATGATCTTACTACTTTTGGCAAAGGTCTAACATCACATCTCGAGGACTGTAGGTTGGTTTCACGTCAGACAAAGATTGCACTCTCTTCACAATTTCCGATGTACTACTAGAAATAGATAGTTGTGCATTTGAAGACAACATTGTACTCTTTGGTGGAGTTCTATGTTCCGGTTGGTTTGACTCTGGTAGTACCACTACTTACACAGCTGGTTCATTGGTAATTTCACCTGAATTATCTTTTATTTCCATTACTTGATTTTCAGTAGGCAATAAATTGAAGTGTGTGATCTCAGTTTCTGCTACTTGTTCTTCAACAGTTTCACATGGAGTATGTGAAAGTGCATCCTCATATGTGACCGATGCTGGTAGGTAGTCTTCATCTCCAAACGTATGTTCATTAATTGGCTAAGTACCAGGAGATCTAAACCCCTTTACTGCATTTTGGGAAGTGGCACTTTTTAAATAAGCCGGACTGAAATAATTTTGCAATATCATATTGATTTACAATTCTCCCTGGATGCGATTTTTGATATACATTAATTTCTTGTTCAAAATATTTTTTAAGTGGTCCATAGACTGCTTTGTCAAGTGATTGCATCTTGTGTGTGGTATTTGGTGCAAATGATACAAATATGACATTGTTCTTGGACGCAAAATCGAGAACTGGATAAAATTTATGAGATTCGTGACTATCGAGTAAGAGAATAACCTTTTTTTCTTGAGTTGGCCGAACTTGGTCCACAAAATACTTTTGCAAATCAAGAAAAACTTCCCCATTTATCCACCTTGTTGGTGTAAAAGTGGCTTGAGTTTCTGGGGGAGCACCATCTAACAACCTTTCCTGCATTCGTTTGCGAGCAAAAATCATAAAAGGGGGTATGAATGAACCTGCAGCATTGCAGCAACAAACAACAGTGGTTAGATTACCACGCTCTGTGCTTGATATCACGCCCACTTATTTCTTCCCTTTGACAGATAGAATTTTCGGAGGACTATTAGTTGTCGTCATTATGCCAGTTTCGTCCATATTATATAGACGAGTTCCATCTATGTCATACTTTTTAACTTGATCTGACAGGTTTTTATAAAATCTCTCAACTTGGGTTCGATTAAAACCTCGTGCTCTGCCCACACTTGTTGGTTCTGGTGTTCTCAAAGTGATCTCTCGATTTCTCCTTAAAAATCCAGTCAGCCAATCATTTCCAGTAGGGTAAGTTAATTTGTTTTTCTTTGCATATTCGTATACAACTCCTTTAAAATCATCTCTGTCAAACCAAAAAAAAAGATTGTCAAGGTCTTCTAAGTATTGCAACAATTCTTTCTCCTGATTATTTTTAAAAACGGTTCGGAATCTACCCAACTGATTGGAGGTTGAACCGGATTTCATATGCCTAAATAATGTTGCATACGCTATATTATAAGTTTGGGCCACTGAATTCATGGACGTCCCTGTTGAACATTCTCTCATTGCTGCCCTCATTGTTTCCGCTGTCCACTGAGCTTGTTGCGTTCTTCTTTTATATTTGTACACCATCTGGAATATAAAGTCCACTAAGTAGATACCTACATTACACGTGGTTACACAAACCGTCGTAAAGCTACTGAACGGCCAACAGATAAATGATGTCTCAAACTAAGCGTGGGTATATGGGTGTCTTGGTATTATTGCGGAATTCGGGACATCACGTGTTTGGGCGTGGAAGGGATTATTTGCTTTGTCCGGCATATTCACTTTGCTGCTTAGTATAAAATTATATTTGCTTTGAATATTATTTTAAGGTTAACAAACAAAATCATTTAATTTTTAATAACTTTAACTTGTATTTCAAAAAATAAATATATTGGACCCCTCACTCCTTATGTCATTTTGTCCAATTTTACGAGACGTATCTACATACAAACGTTGTAAGCGTCATTTGGAAACATCCTGTATACAAAAGAATAACATAGTAAAAATAACTAAAATCCTACTTATGTTTACTACTCCTTACACGCAATCTTTGACTTTGATACTGGCACCTACATCTATTCCATTTATCACCAAATTTTACTCCAATTTACAATACGTTATTTTTTTTACCAAATCTCTTGATAACATAATACCGTTCCACTTATTTAATCTTTTGCACTGTATTTCTTTCTATGCGAATAAATTTTATTTTCGTCAAATCTTCATTACACTTTAAATTCAAAACGATTGCTGTTAGTCTTGACAGTATTTTTTAAATGTCCATTTACTGATGTTAATTTCAACTCATATTACATTATGCTAAATATTATTTCAGGACTTTCCAAATAATATTTATATAACCTTCAACAAAATGCAAAGTGTTACTTATATATGAATATATTATTCTACTCCGACACTGTTACCGTCTTTTGACAAGTAAAGTTGGCAATAAACAGACATTAAGAATGAAATTACCTAAAAATTTAATTAATCGTGAAGTACTTAATAAAAAATCACACCAACGTGGCAGAACTTTATAAACTTGTTAAACATTCTTCTGTTGAGTTTAATATTCAAGTATACTACCATAAAACGCGAGCGACATAACCCAGTTTTATGCTCATCCCGCAAAAAAAAATTCATCACCATTACACAAGTTTTCAAAACTCTTATTCCTTTATTCGCATTTAAATATGTCAGGTCTTCAAGAGTGAGATTTTTTTTATAGCCAGTGCTAAGCGAATCAGAAACAACGCTGGCGTTTTGCTGTAGGTAGATTTAGGTAATAAGGCCCCTTGTGTATAATATTCTATTTTTGTTCGAATGAGATTTTATGTGTTATAGCGGTGGCGTGTCTGAAATTTTTCACTAAAAATATGAATAGATACTTAGTAGAGGCGGTACTTATTATTATGCAGTAGACAAATTCCTTATTATTTATTGCTAATATCTTTTTATTTTTTTTATCTTGTATTTTCGTTAAAACGTTTTACTGCTTGCTTTTTTTTGATTTAGTTAATGTTTAATATATTATTGGATTGTAGATAGCAGTATACGATTTTGAAATATTTGCATGGACAATTAAATTCGCGAATTATATACAATTTACTTGTCATTAAATAAATAAACACAAATCGAAGAAGTGCTACTATTTCTACGTCTATCAACTTCGCAAGGCAACTTCAGAAAATTACAATCGCATCTTATTAGTAATTTGCCGCTTTTGTGCCGTTAATTATTTGTGGAAAAATAAATTTTGCCGCTCTTTTTTTCCATTAAAAATTAAACGTCTTGCTAACTTGATATCAAGACAACTGCGTAAACAATGAAGATATCAAGAAAATAAAAGAAGGAGAATATGCCGCTTTTTTGCCGTTAATTAATCGTGGAAAAATAAATTTTTTCGCTCTTTTTTTCTATTAAAAAGGAAACATGCTAACTTGATATCAAGTTAGCAAAACAACTGATTAAACAATGACGATATCAAAAAACTGAAAGATGGAGAATTTGCCGCCTTTTTGCCGTTAATTACTTGTGGAAAAATAAATTTTGCCGCTCTTTTTTATTAATAATAAAACATCTTGCTAACTTGATATCAAGTTAGCAAGACAACTGCGTACATAATGACGATATCAAAAAACTAAAGGCAGGAGTATTTGGCTTTAGTTGTGAAAAAAATTTGCTGGGTTTTTTTTATAATTTTTTATCTTCCAATTTCTTTTCTATCCATAAGTCTTTTCATTTCAAGCTCACTTTGAAATTTCCAATGCATCAAGTTCCAAAAATTTCTTAAGGTTATTAAAATTGTTCCATTTCGATTTGAAAAATTATAGTTAAAACAATATTTGTTTCTGAATTATATTTCCTAGTTTAAAAAAATTTAAACTCATAAAAATGAGACACTACATGAAATTGTATCATAAAAATCGGATTGTGTCAAAAAAATTTTAACCAAAATTTGAATGTTCACATGCCTCTGACAAATTTTTATAAAAATCTATGAAAATTGGAGAAAAACTGGGACAAGATTTGTACAAAAATTTTTCATATGCCTTGAATGATATATTAATTTATTCAAACATATATTCCGATTAAAAACAATTGCTCATTTAAGTAAAAATTTTTTTTGTAAAATATTAAGTTGCTTTATAAAAAACCTGGAAATAAAAAACAGGCGACAAATTTTTGGTTTCCACAATTATTTACCGGCAAATTCTCCAGCTTTTAGTTTTTTGATATCGTCATTTTTTACGCGGTTGTCTTGCCAACTTGATATCAAGTTAGCAAGACGTTTAATTTTTAATAAAAAAATCTGATGTGGCCAGCACATGACCTCTCGCCATTTTTGAATCAAGAATTTACAGGTTGACACAAAAAAGTATGAAAAAAAATTATATTTTTGTAAATCTGGCAACAATGGCAAAAGTTTCGAAAATTTTAATAAGATGAAAATAAACCATAGGGTATACAAAATATATGTGTAAAACTTTATTGCCGTTTTGTATAATAATGGCGTCATCACCCATAGCAACTGCCACTTCCGGTTGTGCGATTGGCACCAAAATCTAATCAGATCTAATCTAGGGCATCAGAATTCTGTATGCAAAATTTCAAATTTTTTTATTCAGTAGTTTTTGAGTTATCGTTACTACAACATCCATCCAAACACACACACACACACACACACACTAACACACACACACACACACACAGACATCATCGCGAAAATATTAAAATCGTATTCTAGGGACCTTAAAACGTGTTTATCCATTGAAAAGTCACTACCCAATTTTTAGCATGATTCCTATACCTCTCTTATCTGAAGGGCGAGAGGTAAAAAGAGCAGCAAAATTTATTTTTCCACAATTAATTAACGGCAAAAAAGCGGCAAATGCTCCAGCTTTTAGTTTTTTGATATCGTCATTTTCTACGCAGTTGTCTTGACAACTTGATATCAAGTTAGCAAGACGTTTAATTTTTAATAAAAAAAGAGCGGAAAAATGTATTTTTCCAGAACTAATTAACGGCAAAAAAGCGGCAAATTATTCAGCTTTTAGTTTTTTGATATCGTCATTGTTTACGCAGTTGTCTTGCTTACTTGATATCAAGTTAGTAAGACGTTTAATTTTTAATCACAAAAAAGAGCGGCAAAATTTATTTTTCCACAACCAATTAACGGCAAAAAAGCGGTAAATTTCCCAGCTTTTAGTTTTTTAATATCTTCATTTTTTATGCAGTTGTCTTGTTATCAAGTTAGCAAGACGTTTAATTTATAATAAAAAAAGAGCGGCAAAATTTATTTTTCCACAACTAATTAACGGCAAAAAACGGCAAAAAATGGCAAATTACTAATAAGATAACGTTGTAATTTTCCGAAGTTGATAGATGTACTATTTATTGCACTGGTCTATAAAGAAAATTTATTAATTTTAATTCAGTATTTTTAAAAACTTAATTTTTCAGTTGTAAAATGAAGTAAGGAATTATTATGACGGGTCAAAAGCTTTGGACCAGACCACTTTAATGGTATCATAAATCAATAGATGTTGATTATTTATGAATCTGATACACCATTGAGATGCAAGAAGATAGAATCAGTGTCACTTGGCACACGTGTCGAATATTGTTTCTAATAAAGTTGAAGTTAATGAATCGAGCATTTTAGTAAGCGACCCTTACAATTCAGAGCGTTGAAAGTTACATTAATGAGTAAGTATGATTTTCGATGTTTTTATTAAATGTTAAACGTTAATTACAAATCAAACAATTTTTTTGTAAATGATGGCAGCAAAACCAAATAACTGTTTCAGAGAAGCTGACGCCGAATAATCACTCCGGGAGGAATAATATTCATTATTTAGGGTCAGAAACATCGATAGCATGATTTTTTTTAACGAGTAACATTCGCCATGGCTGCCAATACTTCGTGGTGTTGTTGCGATTTTTTATGTCCCTCCTGTTTTGTCTCATTATTGTATATAAATTCTAGACCAGCCATTTCATTTCATTATTGTGGTTGAGTAGAAAATTAAAAACTGCATATACGTGCTAGATTTAGAAATATGTCACGGTCAGTTACAGAATGGGAAATATGATTGATTGCATCTTTGTGTCTTTTACTTTGGTTTGTTTCTAAAATGTCAATACTAACCTTACTCAAAATTCCAAATTTTATTTTTTTTTTAATAAAAATAAAGGAAATATATAAATCAATGTTATATAAAATCACTAATGTTTTAGGAGAAAAATTATTAAGCAGTTAAGATATTACTTAATAGTAGATTCTGTAACAAGGTTAGAACGAAAAATTCGACACGAGTGGAAAAGTCCGAACGCGAGCGAAAGCGAGTGTGAGGAACCACGAGTGTCGAATTTTTTCATTCTAACCGAGTAACAGACTATATTTTCTCCACGATCAAAAAGTATAAATCAAAATTAAATTAAATCTGAACAGAAGTTATTTGTTGACATATTTGTATTACATTGTATTGATATTTATATTGTTATTGTACACTTACCGAAATTAAAATCTGATGCATTGATGTTTTTCATAATTTGCAATTTCAGATATTATTAAATTCTATATCTACTTCACTTGATTTTTCACTCATTATTTTGTTTAAATTAAAACTTGTTTGAAAATATTTATTACCGTCACCATTTTATATCTGACACTGACACTTTTGAAGTCCATGGCAATCGATATTGTTTAATTCGATTACAGAAAATCCATTCTTTACCTGGATAAAGAATGAAAATACATGCAAAATGCATAAGAGGCAAGTATTATAGAATAAATATTCAGACTCTAGAGTGTGAATGTTTACATTCTATTATTAAAAATGATTTCAGAATTCATACATTCAGTAATGGTCGTGGAGAAAAAATACTTATTTTATGCTGCACATGAATGAAAACCATAAGAAATAATTGAAATTTTAATATGACAAAAAATTATTTCAAATCTTTATTCTTTTTTTAGCTATCTAACTGGGAGGACGCCTAATAGCTCATAATAATGAGCCAACTTAGTGAGGTTTCAGCGGATGATTAGGTGATTAACATTATGCATAATAAAATATTAAGACAAACTGGACTAGGCAGGCGTAAAAATTAAAGAAAACCATCGCTTGCGACCACCTGCATTATTTTGCTATTTTACTTTTTTTTGTTTTATATACACAACTTACAATAAATATTCAACTGACTTTAAAATGGATAGCCAAGATTCGAATACGAAAAATACCCAAGAAACTGACCATATTTCTACCGAAATGACTGAAAAAGAGGTCTTATTATTGATAGAATTATTCAAAAATAATCGTAATTTATGGAACACTAGACACAATTCAAACCGACACATTTAAAGTCCCCTCTGCCCAATTTGCTAAGCCGCTGCAACTCACGGCAAGGCCGCATGTGTCACCGTGCTAGCCCAGTCTGGTAGAGTCCCGCCTTTATATTAACAATTGAACCTAAAAGAAAAAAAATAACCAAACATAATAATATTATGTTTCTGTATATATAAATAAATTAGGTTATTGCGACCATGCCACTTTTTCTAGATTTATGTGTATTATTACCATATTTCCATTTTTTTTAGGTTTTACTAGATAATTATAATTTTTTTTAATTATATTTTTGGAGATATGGGTTTCAAATATCTAAATATTATTTTCAATTTCTTTTTGGTTCTGGATAATATTAATATCTTAAAATACTGGTATTATTTTAAATTAAGTGGTAAGTTTGGGTACAAAAATAACCAAAAATGGGAACTTTCACACGAATCCACATCACTTTTGATTACTTTCTGTGCTTCATACCTAGACTCCTATAAAGGTTTATAAATCAGTATCACTGAAAAATTTACATTCCTTTTCTTAAAATAACATTTAATAAAAAATATTTAAAATCATATCCAATATTATTATTGTTTAGTAATTACGTTTTTAACTTCAAATATTTTTATTCAAGTCATAGCTTGCATAGTTACGTCACTCCAATTCCTAGTAATATCCAACATTTTTTAGTGATACGCTTTATTTACAACTCTTCCCTTTCAGTCGCTCTTATTCAATACTAGAAAAATTATCTTCAAACTTGATTCTATATTTGCAAAGGAGTCAAATCTATAGGTATACAAAATCGCGCCACTAAATCTGAACCGAAGAGATTCGTTTAAATTCTCATCAGACTTGTCGAGCTTGGCTATATGGTTTGAGGAAACAAAATAACCACCACAAATGGCACTGTCTTATTAAGTCTCGAAGTGAACAGTCGCATAAAATTAGCTTCTTAGTTCTCGTATCGAACAGTCGATGAATGAACGAAAGTTCTTCAATAAATGGCAGCATGGCCGCTCATTAAAAATTAATAATTTATAACTATAATGTTCTGAGATTTCAATACTTTATGTAATAATGTATACCGTGAAATTGAATGCCAAAAATGTTGAGAATATGAACGGAAATAAAAAGAGATGAGTAGATCTTATCAAAAAAATCTATCCAAAAACGTCAATTTGATTTAGTTGTTTACATTTTCAATTTCATTGCCAAGATGGGTTCTCACTAGGCGGAAAATTCTGTTCTATTGGGTGAAATCATTTCGTATTAATTTGCAGCCAATTTTGTTGCGAATACCCAAATTAGTTGATTTTAGTTCAACTTTTTGCAGATGCCACTAGATTCATAACCTATAAGATATTAATTGTGTTAATTTATATTAATGTCAAAATTTCTGTTCTGACCCAGGAGTGAAATACCTGGTGGACCTGGTTAACTATAACAGTAATTATAATTAGCTTTTTCAATACAATCAGTGGAGACAATCGATCATCTTGATTTTTTTTGTCCTACATAGGTGAAGAAAAAAAAGAAACAGCAAAGTTTACCTTTCTAATCGGTATTCATTTACGATTTCAACGAAACCAGGAAAATATTACAATCTCAATTATTTTCTTACTTCTTCCTCTTGCATAACTGGTATTTTGTGAAATTGTATTTTTCCGTTTATTCCTGTTACTTTTTTAATTTGAGGTTATTAAAGTACTCCAAACATCACTTACAAAACTCTTAGAATTTCCCAGAAATAGCAGATTATCTCGCTAGCAGTGTAAACCTTCGCAGATATTTTTGGCAGTTTTAAAAATCAGCTGCAGATTTTCCGCCTAGTGGTAACCTATCTTCATTATCTCATGTCTGATTTGTCGTTAGATGATTTTTCTCGTGAAATAGATGTTCATTTCCACAAGAAAAATAATCCATATGTACGCTTACTATGAGATTTCTTTTCATTTTAAGTCTAATACCCTATTGTTTTTATAGTATTTTTACAGTGTGGTAAAAAATAATGTACATTTTATAATTTCTTTTTGGTATAAATAAATGGGTTAGAAAATACCCTTACATTTCACTTTAATACATGTGTTTTTGTTTATATTAACCATTTTGTAAGATTGGTCCTTCGATGTTAACACGTCGACTGCCGTAGTAATTTTTTCCAAACATTTATCGATTCGTAATCATATTTGTTCAATTTATTATAATGTTTTTACAGCAGTTTTATTTATTAAAAAATTTTTGATATTTTACGATACAGATTTTAGATTTCATGCCTCTGTTTACATTGGGTTTGATTTTTTTTTCAAAAATTTTTAGTAGAATTTTTGAAATTGGTTGTAAAATTTGATAAAATACTGAAATACTATGAAAATTTTTTTATCATATTTTAGAACATTTGTATGATTCAAGCACTTCAATTTATATTAAAATAATTTTTATACCTTTTAATATCCAAAATAAAATGTATTTACTTCTTTTTGGGTTTAAAATATTGATTTAAATTTTAAAATTTCCGTCTATGATTTTTCATCTCTTTAATTTGATAGTATGTAATGTTTATTTGATTTTATATGTTAATATTTATCTAAACACATTCATTATTAAAAGGAATTAATACACAGGTAGAAAACTAACGCCATCTACCAATGGGACACGGTATCACTTATTACTTGGGAAAAAGATTCCCCATGTGTACTAATCGCCAGTACATACTGGAACCAACAGAGGGCCCATATCTCTAAATGGTAAATGAAACCCCAGACAAGTTTTAAAATACTTGTAAGTTGTGAGAATTTAATTTCTATGCAACCAGGCCATATACCGGACAGCTGTTTCATCCTTTAAAGACTCATCAGCGGCAATGTGCCCAGACACATAAAAATCAAATTCTCACCTTGAAACACATCGGTGCAATATTGAGTGAAAAGGATGTAGATAGTTAAACCAATGAGACACGGTATCACTTAGTACTTGGGAAAAAGATTAACATTTGTAATAAGCGCCAGTTCATACTGGAACCGACAGAGGGCCCATATCGATAATGGGTAAATTATACCCCAAATAAGTTTTAAAATATTTGTAAGTTGTGATATTTTTTTTTACATTTATTATTGTTTATTTTAATAATTTTTACATTTAATGTTATTTTAAGTGATCTCAGCTAGTTTTAACTAAATCGCATATATCCTTCATCTAAACATACATATCTGCCTTTGATTGGAGTTTGTATACATTTATACGAAGTAAATTAATTACTTATTATTTAAATTAAAGATGTAATTTTAATTTCTTATATTAATAAATGAAGTTGTTAATGATTTAATAAAATGATCATTTATACTATATAGAAACAAGAAATATTTTTATAAATTTTTCCTAATTATAAAATATATCTATGGAACTTTATCCAGTACCTACACTTCTCTGCGTATCATTTCGTCTACATTTTTCGAACAAAACAAATATGACCATCCAGTTCCAATATAAACGTATTTTTCGATTAATGTGAAAATTTATGAAAAATTGCAAAATTTTATCTGAAATTTCTTATTTTCGCCAAAATATTCAACGCGATGTTTACAGCATAATTTTTTTTTTCGAAATTAAAGTCACGTACAAGATATAAAGATTCCCGATTTAGCAATCGATATGTTTGCGCATTGTAAAAGTTCTCGAATAAAAGCCTCCTTATTTTAGACAACAATGTAGAGTTTATAGTATGATTTTTACAGTATGTTTGCTTTGAAGCAGATATTGAGGAAAATTAAGTAATGTATATTTCATTAATCTTCATTCCATATTTTACTTCACACAGACACAAAATTGCAAGGTTTATTTCATATTTGTTAATATTTTGAATAATCTTTTTTTATAAAATTAATTTAATTATTCAAAATTATTTTCTTAAAGTGCCGACAATTCAATAGTATTTATGAGATTAGAAATTCTGTTATTGCATTACATTTTATTGTGATTCTCTTCCTCTACTATCCGGTTTTTGTGGATCTTATTTAATTTACCATTTATGGATAATATGAACTTTTTATTCTATGTTATTTATTGTTACTATAAGATTGTTTTGTACTTTCATCTTTAATTTTTTTTTTCTTTAACTGACCAGTTTTTTTCCATTTATACTTATCTTTATCGATAATGTACGTTTCTAACAAAAATAGGATTAGGCACTGCGAACAATAACGTTATTTATTAATTATAAGTAGCACTAAAGATTATACTTAAAAGGTATTAAATAGACCCCACACACTCAATAATAATTAAAATTTAACTATTTACTTAACGCTAGAGCTGATGAATATATTTAAATAATTAATTATAAAAACATTTAGATTATAATTATGTGAGTTATTACATAATATAATCAATAATTTCATATTTTATACGATTGATCTACCCTGTAAAAGTTGAATACCAACAATTTTACTGATATTAGAAATTATAAAGAAATTAATTTTGAGTGAATTGAATGATTTTTCCCCAACGGTACGACCAAGTGTAACTATAAGTTCAAGATTTTATAAATTTTTTTCGTCTCCTTCACGAAATCGTTTCAAAAGTGAGAATGTATGGTTATTATTTAGGGTTATAGAACTGTTCAAGGTCTCAGACTTAGATAGAGAAAATGCGACTAGTGGAAACTCGATATGTGCTTATTTGAACCAGAAATGTCCTACCTGTTTTATACAGTTTATGAAAATTCAATTCCAAATATACTTTCAATTACCAAATTCACGGAAGTCATTTCAGGCCTGATGATGGCGAAATTTCGCCGAAACTAGTCGCCTCCTCAAATCTTAATTTTATATCAATAAATTATTTGTGGTACTTTGACGTCGAGTTTTATTACCTTACTAAATTTAAATTCAATTATTTAAAATTTTATACAGGTTTGTACATTTTTATAATTTAAAAATATAATTTGAATTTTATTTTGAAATTTATACCAATATTGTTTTACCTTTTTGATACTGGAAAAACTGACTTTCAATTATTCTTACTAATATAATTATCTATTTAAACTAAGTACAGTGTGGCCAACTAATGATGCGAGGTACTGTATCTGAGAACCTAGGCATCGTAGAGGGTTGCGGCAAAAAAAGTTATGACTAAAACGGCCAAGAGAAAAACCTGGAAAATATTTTCAAGTTTCTGAAATGGCCGCTAGGGTGCATAACTGCAATCTTGAAACTAAAAAAGTTATGTTTCTGTGAAATCCGCTAAATTAAACTAATAAAAAATACTTGATCTTTAAAGTCGAGGATAATCTGAATCTTTTTTGGTTGACAATTTTTGCTGTATCTCTAAAAATAAACTGGTGGGGGGTATTCAAAGGTTTCCGTAAAAAACACCATTTATCTTCAAAACGCTTGAGCCGATTTTAACCATCTTGGGCTGGTTGAAAAGAGCTATTCTTGGACTACAAATGTTATAATAATTAGAGTTTTGCTAGTTTTACATGTCGCCGCTAGAGGGCTTTTTTCGACATTCCGACAGAAAAGGTTAATTTTCTCAAAAAAAAATAAATGCATTGGTTTAATTTTTTTTTCACGAAAAAGTAGCTAAATGATTCTTAAACAAGATCGCGAAGACCGCATCTCGATATCTTATTCCTAACCTAAAATTTAGGCCAAAGAAAATTTGAAAATACTGCAAAATAGCGCTAAAAGGTAAGTAAGTAATGCTAATAATAAAAGGCATATTTTTTGTTTAAATGCATATTTACAATGGGTATATACGAAAAAGACAATTAATAAGAGCAGGCCATGGAATACGACAAAAAAAAATTGGCTGTGTCACCCCAGAACTTTCCCGGCTAGACTGTAGAGAATATGTTATTTATTATTATTATTATTATTATTATTATTTTAATTACAAAATACTAAGCATTACAATAATTTATGGAACATATTAAAAACAGCGAGCCGATGATGAATACGTCTACCGAATTGATATTGTTGATGTTGATAATGACATAAGCTGCACATGCGCACGTTGTATATCGCACTGCTACAATTATGATCTCCTAAAATCATGTGTGAAAACTATTGGGAATTCGGGAAAAATATTCATACAATAGTTGTAAGGAATTTTATGCTTTACAACTTTGCACTGAAACATTTTGCACTTAAGAGCATAATTTACCTCTAATTTAAAAAAAATGGAAAATTATAAATGTGTATTTTTCTCACCATCTAGCGGCGAAACTATGAGGAATTCAATAAAAAGTTAAACATAAAAGTTAAAGAAAATTTGATGCACTACAACTTTGAACCAGAAAATTTTGCACTAAAATGCATTGTTCTCCTTAAAATCAAGAAAAAATAGAGAAAACATACATGCACATTTTTTACGCGCCCTCTAGTGGTGCAACTATGGGAAATTCAGGAAAAAGCTTCAGACAAAAATTATAGGGAATTTTATGCAATAAAACGTTGTACTACCACATTTTGCACTAAAGTGTTATGTTTGTCATCAAAATCAAGAAAAACTAGAGAAAACCTACATGCACATTTTTTACGCACCCTCTAGTGGCGCAATTATTGGAAATTCTGGAAAAAGTTTGAAACAAAAGTTGTAGGGACTTCTATGCTATAAAACTTCGTACTACAACATTTTGCACTAAAGTGTAATGTTTGTCCTCAAAATCAAGAAAAACTAGAGAAAACCTACATGCACATTTTTTACGCACCCTCTAGTGGCGCAACTATTGGAAATTCTGGAAAAAGTTTGATACAAAAGTTGTAGGGAATTTTATGCTATAAAACTTTGTACTACAACATTTTGCACTAAAGTATATGGTTTGTCCTTAAAATTTAAAAAAAGTAAAAAATTGTTACATGTTCATTTAATCAATGTCGGTCTTGAGGATCTTCTACTGTATCAATTTAAACCAAAATCTAATGGTCGCATTCTAGGCACACACCGACCCTTCATACCAAATTTCAGCTTAATTGGTCAAACGGTTCGGCAGTTATCGTGGAAGATTATACACAGACACACAGACACACAGACAGACCATATGCTGGAAATGGCTTCAATCTTCCTGGGGGACCTCAAAATGGATATTTCCATTGATATCTCAATTTTTTTTTGCTCGTTCACCTTAGTTTCCCGTTGATGGGTCCGGGAAAGTAAAATACCCATTCAAAAATAAATAATCCTCAAACTGTCAATAGTTGTCAATAGTTTTGCGTTACTTTGAGCAATTTTTGTGCTTACAAAATGCGTTTTACGAACGATGAAGCTGTTGATACGCTTGCAGTTTATTTTGAATGTCTTCAGAATGCCGCAGTAGCAAAAAGAGTTTACGCGGCTCGATATCCAAATCGGCGTCTTTTTTGATGTGAGATTTTTTCCCCGATTAGTGGCGAGCTTACGAGCCAATGGTAGTTTTCTGCCTTCGTTTCAACGGCAAAGAATTGGAAGAACACAAGAAAATATTAACCACGTACTGGGATATATTGAAGGAAATCCCCATGTTAGCACAAGAGCATTATCCCTTGAGTTTGGCATATCACGAACAACGGTTCAAAATATTTTGAAGGACCATAGGTAAGTTCTAATGGCCTTCAAAATATAGAGATTGATTTGAATTTACCTTTTTTTTATTACTTTTAGAATGCACCCATATCATGTCGTTTTGCATCAGGCCTTAAAAGAGAAAGACTTTGATCGGAGGTTGGACTATTGCCATTGGATGTTAGGCATGATAGGCGAAAATAGAGATTTTTTATTTCAAATTCTTTGAACCGATGAAGCCACCTTTAATAGTAACTGGTAACTCAATCTGCATAATATGCATTATTGGTCTGCAGAAAATCCGCATTGGTTGCGTGAAGTTCAGCACCAAGGGCGTTGGAGTTTAAATGTGTGGTGTGGCATACTGGAAGGCAGAATTATTGGGCCACATTTTTTCGAGCAATCTCTAAATGGCATGGTCTTTCTGGACTTTTTGGACAATCAGTTACCGTTGTTGTTTGAAGATGTGCCACTGGAAACACGGCAAAACTTGTTTTTGCAGTTGGATGGTTGCCCAGCACATTTTTCAATTAGTGTGCGAGAGCATATTAATACAGTATTTCAACAGCGGTGGATTGGAAGAGGAAGTCTGTTTCCATGGCCTCCGCGATTACCAGACTTAACTTGTCTAGCTTTTTATTTATGGGGACGGTTAAAGGACATCGTGTTTCAGACTCAACCTACGACGAGAGAAGATATGACAAACCGGATTCGAAATGCAATACGTAACATACCGAGAGCCGAAATTAAAGCTGCAGTTTTGTCTACCCATATAAGGCTTCAAGAGTGCATAGAGCATCATTGTCAGCATTTCGAGCATTTACGGGGCCATTAAAAACATTTCTTCTTAAATCGGTCCTTTTTAGGGCCACAACTGAATAATAAAAAGAAATTCCAGAAAAATTAGTTTAAAAAAAATAAAAATGTAAGGGATTTCCGTATAAAATTTTCGTTGGCCTAAATTTTAGGTTAGGAATAAGACATCGAGATGCGGTTTTCGCGAGCTTGTTTAAGCATCATTTAGCTATTTTTTCATGAAAAAAAAAGTATACCAATGCATTTATTTTTTTTTTGAGAAAATTTACCATTTCTGTCGGAATGTCGAAAAACCTTTGAATACCCCCCACCAGTTTATTTTTAGAGAAACAGCAAAAATTGTCAAACAAAAAAGATTCAGATTATCCTCGAGTTTAAAGATCAAGTATTTTGTTATTAAGGAAGAAAAGGCTGAGCGTACTTTCAAGTGTGTAAAACTGCTAACTTAAGATACATGAAGAGGTTACAAAATTATTTTAGTTTTCCCTAACAAGGGCAAAATTAAGGAATAGGGACAACTTATAGGCCTGGGCCTCCCAATGCGCCCATTCTATTTGTTATGCGTTACTACTCTTTGTTACGCGAACCTTCCTTAGATAGGAAGATGTTTCGCTCTCGCATTTTTAATCTTAATTAAAATAATTTTGTAACCTCTTCATGTATCTTAAGTTAGCAGTTTTTTTAATATTTTGTAAGTATGACTTTAACCTCTGTATCCAACTTTTTATCTCTTACTCTCTCAATTTTTTACAGTTGTCCTGATGATGGCACTGTGCTGCCGAAAGCGCTAGATAACTACTTTTTGACACGGAAATATATATATTTCCCTTAATTATTCGTATTATTACACACTTGAAAGTACGCTCAGCCTTTTCTTTCTTCATTAAAAAGTGTGTACGCACCAACTAGTAACCTTCTGTTACCTTTGTTATTATTATTTATTATTTTTTTATTAGTTTAATATAGCGGATTTCACAGAAACATAACTTTTTTAGATTCAAGATTGCAGTTACGCCCCCTAGCGGCCATTTCAAAAACTTGAAAATATTTTCCAGGTTTTTCTCTTGGCCGTTTTAGTCATAACTTTTTTGCCGCAACCCTCTACGATGGCTAGGTTCCCAGATACAGTACCTCGCATTCTTAGTTGGCGACCCTGTACATTGTTTTATATTTTCCAATGATTAAATTAATTTCTTGCTAGAAAAGAGTAGATTCTGTAACAAGGTTAGAATGAAAAATTCCGAACGCGATCGCTAGCGAGAGTGAGGAACCACGAGTGTCGAAATTTTTCATTCTAACCGAGTAACAGAGTATATTTTCTCCACGATCAAAAAGTATGAATCAAAATTAAATTAAATCTGAACACAATTATTTGTTGACATATTTGTATTATACTGTTAGTAATATTTATAGTGTTATGGTATACTTACCGAAATTAAAATCTGGTGCATTGGTGTTTTTTCATAATTTGCAATTTAAGATATTATTAAATTATCTATCTACTTCACTTAATTTTTCACTAATTATTTTATTTAAATTAAAACTTGTTTAAAAATAATTATTACCGTCGCCATTTTATATCGGTCAGTGACACTTTTGAAAACCATGGCAATCCATATAAAATACATAAGAAGCAAGTGTTTTAGAATAAATATTCAGACTTTATTTCTGTGTTAACATGTGTTAATCATTTGGATTTCTTAGGTCCTTTCTCTGGTGAAGATTTGAAACTAAGTACTTGAGAGTGATATATACAATGCATTAAATTCTAAAGAATTAATCTCATTTCTAAAGTGCTTGAAAATGTATAGTTTCCTTGAATTTTAAAAGTATCAACTACTAAGACCCCCTTGTTACAATATTGAAAGTGAAAAATAATAAGTATTTGTTCTGTTTTCAAAAGTCAACGATCCAAAAATAATTTACTCAAAAGATTTTGTTCTCACCAGAGTACGAACGAAAATGAATGAAGTAACTTTGGTAAGTAAGAATTAATTTAAATTATTTCATAATAGATGTAGCGATAATCATTAATCCCAATAGAAGTAATTTTCAAATAAGGAAGATATAGTAGTTTAGAATCTTTTAGTTATTAAACTTAACTAGAAAATATTGAATATTACGCAATTAAAATAAAAATTTTTATTTTTCAACATCAAAGGTTCATTTAAGCACCGGCTCCTTTGCATACCCTTAAAAAGTGCAACTAAATCATAATGAAAAAGTCCCCATCGCCAAGCATAATTCCTCGAAATTAACTTCCGCATATGTACGCTAAAGTTACCCTTGTAATACTCTTATTGGATTAGGAGCCCCAACGCGGGGATACTTAACAGGATTTCAATGGTATCTTCGATCTCGAGGAGAATAGAAGCGAGAACGTGGAGGTCGAGTCGCAGCCACTCTGGATCAGATAGCGGGTGATTAATAAATTCGCCGCCGCAGATCAACGTGAAAATTTAACGCTTGTCAAGGCAGGATGAGAAAAGGACGTGAGAAGCTAGAGAAAGGGTCACAACTTGGAACAATTTGTCGTTGCGACGTCTTGGAAGGACAGTGTGGTTTAATAAATGGATTTAAAAAAAATGTACATGTTGAGTTATAACTGAAATTGGAAGAGACATTAGATTTCCCGTTTGGAATCACATTTTCTAATAGTTTAAATAGTCTTTACTACATATATACACAGGTTTCTAAATTACATGGCTTGCATTATAATTAAATTTACAATTATAAAATAAAGAATATTACACGAGGTAAAAACATATGATGTTTTTAGTACTTCGGCCCGAAAAATTAATTTTAACAATAAACACAAGAACTATACGCAACACGAAATTTATGGTCATAAAGCTAGCAAGACATTTGAATCTTTAACTGGCGTAATCAGAATAATATTTTTCATTAGCTACTGAAGAAGTATTGTGAAGGATACCAAAAGTCACCTGCAAAAACATCTAATTGTGGTGCATGAATTTAAACAGTCCTATGGCTGAGAGGATCTGTTTATGGCAAAAAGTTTCGCTTCGGTCAGTCGAGATTCAAATTTTAAGAAATTAAATTTTTTAGGGTTTTCCTTCCAATTTTTTTATTTTTCCCCATTTTCTTCGTCTTTTTTGATTTGTTTTTTTTCCAATTTTTTTTTAATTTTTTTGGATTTTATTTAATTTGTTTGATTTTTTTCGATATTTTCCATTTTACTAGCGTTTTTCCATCATATTCCCTTTATTCCATTTATTCCAGATTTTTCCATTTTTGTCGGTTTTTTAGGTTTCTCATGATTTTTTACGATTTTTTACGGTTTTTTTCGATTTTTTACGATTTCTTATGATGTTTTACGATTATTTAGCATTATTTACGAAATATTACGACATTTCACCAGCTTTTTACGATTTTTTATAATTTTTTACGATTTTTTAACGGTTTTTTTTATAATTTTTTTCCGATTTTTAACGATTTTTTAGGGGTTTTTACGATTTTTTACGGTTTTTTTTAATTTTTTTCCTATCTTTCTCTATTTTTAAAAATCCGTAAAAAAACCGTAAAATACCTTAAAAAATTGTAAAAAACCGTAAAAATTAGCGAATTAATTTTATAAAAATTGGAACTTGAAAATGTTTTACGATTATCTAGTATCATGTACGAAATTTTACGACATTTTTTACCAGTTTTTACAATTTTTTTTAACGATTTTTTACGTTTTTTTTACGATTTTTTAAGATAGTTTTAGAATTTTTTACGATTTTTTATTAGTTTTTTGATTTTTTTTTCTATCTTTCTCAATTTTATATAAATCCGTAAAAAATCGTAAAAAATTGTAGAAAACCGAAAAAATTAGCGAATTAATTTTATAAAAATTGGAACATGAAAATGTCTGATTTGTTACGATTTTTTATAATGTTTTACGATTATTTAGCATTATTTACAAAATTTCACGATATTTTACCAGTTTTTTAACGATTTTTTTTACGATTTTTACGATTTTTTCATTTTTTCCCATCTTTCCCAATTTTTTAAAAATCTGCAAAGAAGCGTAAAAAATCGTAAACTATTGTAAAAAACCGTAAAAATTAGCGAATTAATTTTATGAAAATTGGAACATGAAAAAGTCTAATCATTTTTTACGATTTTTTTATGATGTTTTACGATTATTTAGTATTATTTACGAAAATTTACGTTTTATCAGTTTTTTTCTCGAATTTTTTTTTTTTATACGTTTTTTGATTTTTTGGCTCTCTTTCTCAATTTTATAAAAATCAGTAAAAAATTGTAGAAAACCGTAAAAATTAGCGAATTAATTTTATCAAAATTGGAACATGAAAATGTCTCATTTTTTACGATTTTTTATAATGTTTTACGAGAATTTAGCTTTATTTACGAAATGACATTTTACCAGTTTTTTAACGATTTTTTACCATTTTATCCTGTCTTTCTAAAATTTTTAAAAATCCGTAAAAAAACGTAAAAAATCGTAAAAAATTGTAAAAAAACGGAAAAAGTATCGTATTAATTTTATAAAAATTGGAACATGAAAAAGTTAATGATTTTTTACGATTTTTTAACAATTTTTTTTTAATCCGAAAAAAATCGTAAAAAATTGTAAAAACCGTAAAAATTAATTTTATAAAAATTGAAACACGAAAAAGTCTAATGACTTGTTTCGATAATTTTAAAGATGGCGAGATATGAATTTTTAGAAATTTCAACCCCCGCCAGTTTCCACCCCCTTACGGGTAGAATGCCCAAAAACAATAGGGTTCCTCTCGTAGATATGAGAAAATGACTGGCGAAAGAATTTTTGAAATCGAACAACTGGTTCTTGAGTTATCGTCTCCACATTCATCCACCCATCGACACCGACGGTCATGAAAATTTTTTTCACCTAATCGTGATTTGGGTGGGTCAAAACGTCGAAAAAAGTAATTTTCAATTTTTTTTTATGATTTTAATACTCCCGGTTCGGACCGAAGTAAATCAATGTCCAAATCTTAAATTGAACTACAGAATGTGTAAAAATATATCAATTTTTGCTCTATACTAATATTTATCGTTTCCTCTAAATTTTGATTGCATTGCTATGGTAAATGAAATAAAAAAAACAATAATAGATGCATTAGTATAATTTCAAATTTATCAACTGTTCAACATGATCACCATATAATTTTTTTTAAGCCAAATTTGATCTTTTGATACAGTATTGACCTGTGCATTAGGCCTGGAACTGAAACAGTTTATATAATCTGAGTTTGCCATTTATTTTATATAATCTGAGTTTGCTATTTATTTTCTTGTAGTCGCTAAAATAAAAAAAACTGCTGTCGGTCAGTTTCATTTTGATTGGTATATTGTTGTGGGTCATCGATCTCGAATGAAAAACTGAGCTTAAATCTATCGTTAAATTTGTTTCTTCTTTAAAATAAATATGTATAATTTATTAACCATTTAAAATTCAAACATATATAACTAATGAAGGTAAAAAATAAACTCATTATTTACTTTTCTAATTAATAGTAGGTACTAAAAAATAAAAAAATCTTTCGTTTAACGAGGTGTGCAAGCCATCTAGGAGGCCGTTTCATAGCTCCAGCTTTCAACACCCTATTCTAAATTAAATGGATCTTTTTCGCCAACGGATATTCTGGGCGAATGGTCTTTTCAACCGAATACAATAAGGCTGAACGTTCTCCGACTAAACGGAATTTAGCACAGCATTAGGTTAAGTTTTGTGGGGTTTGGTCGATAGTCACTGCGGTTTACTATCAGAGATTGCTATTGCCTCTATTTACGTCACCGTTTTCCTGCGATTAAGTTTGCATGAATTAGACTGTATTTATATATTTTTAATTAGTAAGTAGTTTAGGCTTAAAATAAAAAAAATCTTTAGTTAATTTAATTATTGTAAAAACAAACAATACAGTATAAGAAATAAAACAAATTAATACCGTAAAAATACTATTAAAAAACCTGATATCTACTTTATAGGGTGGTGCGAGTATTCTATTAAAAAATGTAATTAATTTTCAACTTTGTATCAAAAATTGTTTTATAGCACATAAAGAATATTTAGTGGTTATCGCTCTCATATTGATTCAGAAACAATCTTATATTTTAAATTGCATATTCAGCAAGCGAAAAATAATAGATCTGAAAAAAATTTAAATTTTACTCGCACGTTTAATGTCTTTAATATAATAGTAAATCTCTATATCACAATAAAGAAAGCGTTGCCAGGTGCTACGTCATTATACGGATGACTTGATGATATTGCGACGACACTTCGGTCGTTGCGCGTCACTTTGGCGCCTTAGTCCAGGTTTCGGATTGCCTCGGGCGCCAACTTCCGTTTAGAGTGTGAAGGCCACTGCACGGGCAGCGTCAGTGGAGAAAGAAATACTCCAGGGGTCGTTATGGTATCGACCATAATCACTGGCGGCCAGAAGGGCGGTCTTTACTTGCCCTACTTGGTTGAGTAACCTGGGTATTAGCTGCTAGGATGTTAAAACAGAAACAAATAATAATAAATAAAACTTTTATTTATTACCCATAAAATCCGGCAGAGAAAAGGTGTGTAACGGACGATTGGCTTGGCGGCGTGGTGTAGTCGGACTGACGGTTCTAGACTCCGGTACAACTTGAACTTGGCTTCAGCTTGACCTATCTCTAAAGGTCGACGGACTGCACTGCTTTTCCAATTGGGACGGCCGCAGCAAGTCTGGCTTCTCGCTGCCTCTGCAGCTGCCGACAACGGTATGAATTGCCCTACTCGATACGAACTTCGGTGTCTAAGAAGCAGAGACGAGAGTGTCTCCATCTGCCTGGCGACCTTTCAACTGGTACGACTGGTCTTTTATTCACAATTTTAATTTAATTTTACTCCAGTGCCGTGCGCGATTTAATTTATATATTTAAAATAATACGGCAAAAAGTAACTTTGTTACAATATTGATTTATTTTTTAGTATTGGCTGTACTGCGTACTACTTATTTTATTTAATATAAATGTAAACAAAATAACTATATAGCTCCTTAAACCCAAACTTAAAATAGGCTATTGGAAACAGCGCCAACGTCAAAAGGAGCTTACTAGCATCCTAATAGTAGCAAAAAATCGCCAGAAATAACATCACTAGAAGAAATATGCTATGTATACAGATAACAGCCAAACACTATTCACCCTAGACAGGTCACCAATTTACTCAGGGTTGGTACATAAATGTCAACAAGCATTGGTTAAACCATCCATCATCAATGTAGTAATATTAAGATGGGTCTAAGGTTACGCCACATTGAACTAAGGACATCGATCGTGACAAAAATAATTAGGGATGAGTCCCTTGTAAAATTCAAAAAAAGATGTGATAAAATAAGAAGCTGCAGAGTTGGTAGGGAAATCTTAAATGTCACTGATAACACAAGAGTTAACAAATACTTCTCCATGACTAGGCAGAATCTGCGCCTATTAACAGTCTGGCTGCGATGAGCTACGTCAGGCCTCACTTACTAAAGATGATGCACAATGGGCATAATGAGGCCTAAGTACTATGGTACCGCGCACTTATGGAGCAATCCATCTTCCCCACTTAACAGATAAAGATACTTCCAGAATGCACAAATGGTTTGGAAAAATTTTGTATTTATTTATAATAATATTTATTTATTTGGTTAAAAATTAAGAAAAGAATGAGAACATGCAATGCAGAGATCTGAATATGTATCCGATATAGCACCACTTTTTTATTGTAAGAATCACTTTAGTGTTTGTTCGGTTGGTATTCAAAACTTAATATGAAAACAAAATTTTGACGATTTATACACAATACGTGTTTTTAACGATTTTCCCAGTGGATTTAAACCTTAATTACTCGCGCTGGTATATTTTGTACACCAGTGCCAAATTTCTTGCCTCCATCAAACGTACGATTTTTTTTGTGGCACCAGACCCCCACCTAACCTATGTCTAACATATCCGGAATATCATGGATCAGTCATACGCCAAACGCCCGACTGCCCTGTGAGTTTTTACATAAATTTTAATGCATTGTCACGTTGATGCCTTGAATACACCGCGCGGAAAATTTTGTAAATTATGTGAGTATTTAATCTTTCAGGTTTTATATTCCCATAAAAAATCCTAAATGCCCAACGGAGGAGGAAATGAGGGCCTTCAGATGAAGAAATTCTAGGCGATGAGGAAGATGACCTTGAACGGAGAGTAATTACTGAAAGTGACCATGACAGTAAGTCAGAACTGGAAGGCAGTGACCGTGTAAATGAAATTTATAGTGAGAGTGATAAGTGTGATAGTGCTAATGTAGTTTTTATTTTGAAAAAACAGAGCCATCAAATGGTAGAAGACACCTGTTGTGAGTAAGTTTGCCAAAACCTGTAGCAAAAATGTTGTAAAAATATTGCCACATCCTGACCATTGTGCAATAAGTATAACAAATGAATTTGATGTGTTCCAAAAATTTTTTACAAATGAAATGATCGACGGTATTGTTTCGAACAGGAAAAAATTTATTGAGAGCCAACAACTTAATTGATTACTAACAACGAACTCTTGGCTTTTTTTGGTCTATTGTTCTTATCCGGATTGAATAAAGTCAATCATACCAATTTTCACGAACTCTGGATGCAAGATGGGACAGGACTTGATCTATTTGCAACGTGCATAAGTTACAATCGTTTTCGTTTTATTTGGTTTAAAATTGGATTTGTTGATAATGAAACTAGAAATGAAAGGAGATAAATTGGCAGCTGTTCGGGATATATTCACTGAATTTGTAAGCAACTGCAAAAAAAAATTGTCATAGCGAGTTCTTGACTATCGATGAACCGCTAGTGTCATTTTGGGGACGCTGTAGTTTCATACAATACATACCCAGTAGACCGGCAAAGTATGGATTGAAACTGTTTGCACTATGCGATGTCAAGACGTATGATACTTCTAATTTAGAAATATATTGTGGACAGCAACCAGATAGACCTTACAAATTATCTAATAATCCACACGATATTGTAATAAGACTTCTAGATCATGTAGAAGGAAAGCACCATAATTTGACTTGTGATAACTGGTACACTAGTTGTCTAGTTGCAATGAACCTGTTGCAAAAAAAGATCACACTTGTGAAAACTATTAAAAAAAAAACAAGGCTGATATTAGATTTGATTTTCAGCCGCATAAAAGTAGAGCTATAAATTCAGCTCTTTTTGGTTTCTAGAAATACTTAATCATGGTGTCTTTAGCACGGAAGAAAAATAAGTCAGTTATATTGATTTCGGTCATGCACGATAATGCTGCAGTAAACCCAAATTCACAGAAGCCAGAAGTAATCCATTTCTTCTATGGGACTAAAGGAGGTGTTGACACAGTTGATCAGATTTGTAGGAATTACTCATTTTCGCGTAGAACCAATAGATGGCCCCTGTGTATTTTTTTTCATTTGCTAAACATATCTGGAGTTAACGCACAAATTCTATATAACGGGACACATCCTAATATAACGGCAAAAAATCAAAGAACTTTTTTTGAAATCAATGGCCATGCTTATTGAGTTGTGTTTATTTCAGATGACGCGATGTTATGTGAATAAAATTATATAAATTCTCTTATTTGTTTCTCGAAGCTAAAATTTGTTTTATTTTCAATTTTTAATACTTTTATATTTGATATGGATATTAAATTTCACAATATGGAATTTGAATTTTTGTTTACACTTTACTATAGTAATGGTTACCATGACAACGGCTTCCCTATATCTGATTTCCGCTTAGCGAAATCTGTGTCTGCTAATACTGAGTTATTTAATTACTGAAAATAATGAACTTGGATTATCGTTTCACTTTGAACACAGGGAATTTTCAATGATTTTATCCTAAACAAACAAGCTTATTTTTAAGAATAATTTTATACTCGTCATTCTAAACTTTCAGTATTTTTTTAATTTTATTTCTCCATAGTTTTTTTGTAGCAAACTTCCAAGTGAACTATGATCAATTAATACTTACTTTTTCAACTCTTAATATACTACAATACAATGTCAGAAAGCGATAATAAAAATTACCTAATATTTTTTATTACGGGAAAAATTCTTATCGACTTTGCACGATATTGTAGTAAAGGCAATAAAATTTATTGAAATTACGGTGATTTCCTTGCCAGAATTGCCATAAAACTCAAAATACAAATATTAGCACGTGAAACAAATATTAAGTGAAAGAAAATGAACACTTTATGGCACGTAAATTACAACATATTTTACATTTTTCAGTCACTAATTGAAAGGTATTAACTTTTTGTTCTGTTTGGTATGGCTTTTCATGTTCATTCATTCCTTCATTAAAAAATAGTACAAAATTTAGGACTGCAAAAAATATGTTACGCATTTCCAAAGGTTCTGTTTTTTTTGATAAAAACTTCAGTATGATATACGAAGAATATTGTAGAACATAAAAATGGCTCAGTAATTAAAAATTAACATAAAAATTGTTTAGTTTAAAAATAAAACGAAAATAAATGTCACTTGCTTCTCTTATGACTATTCTTGAATGACATAATAGTACATTCTTTGACGGGCGTAGAATAATGGCTTTTATTCTCGTAGATGAAGTTTCCGACACGACCGAGTTCAGCGAGCGAGTATTGGAATCATCTAAGTGAATAATAGCCGTTCTATGCAAGTAGAAGACTATAATTTCTCTACGACTATGCAATTTATGCAAGAAAATATATACTTCAATCAGAATTTTTAGCACAAATCTTTAATTGACACTTCAAATATTTAATTTTGACGTTAGTATATTTGACATTTCAAATAGAATGGCGACTTATTAAGAGATTGCTAAAATGCGGTTGGTTAGATATTTTCAAAGAAATGTGATTTGATGATATTAGCGTGAATTCTTAAAATCAGTATTCAATTAAATATGATGAAAGAATGATCATAAAAAGTATTATTTAACTTCGGATTAATTAAGTTAAGGTTAGAGCTTAAAAAAATCATATGAATGACGAAAAAAAAAACCAAAAATATTCGGAAATCGCATTTAAAAACAGTAATTTTTAATAATACAGTTTAAATATGACTTTAAATGCAGAAAAGAGACGACCGTCATTAGAAAATTAAAGTAACACTAAAAAGAAAGCGGCAACTTATTGATGTAATCGTGAAAAATGGGTTGTGTAGTATTTTATTTTCTTTTAAAAAAGATTTATCATGATTTATTAATAAAACGCGTGATCGACATCGAATTATTTTTAGAACTGAAACGAATATGTTGTTAAAGTGGAGCCTAAAACAATGAGACTTTATTATTTAGATTGTAGTTCTTATATAATTAAGACCACAACCACAAAAACTATATAATGTTCTAGATGAAGTTAGATACGATAGTGCAACAATAATGTTAGAAAATGTAATAAAATGTCTTTTTGCTATTTCTTTACTTTACGTTTTAATATTATATTATATTTTACTTTTCGCTTTACTTTAGGCTGAGCGAAACCTGTGTGTGAATTCTGATAAATATTCACATAAATTTAATGAATTGACAAATAGTCAAGGCATCAGTCTAAAAGACCATCATGAGCCCTATAAACAAATATTGTTGTTTCGTTAACATTTAGTGAAAAATCAAATACCAATTATTATTTACAAGTTATGTTTGGATCCAAAAACAACAGAAATTTAAATTACATGAGATATGAAAAACACAAAAAATATCAAGATTTAAATTTAAAAAAAATATGGAAATATTAAAAAAGTATGTTAAATAACTCACATAGAGTTATTTAAAAAAATATACGTTCATTGACAACAAAGTGCATAATGCATTGAACAAAATTAAATAAGAAAAGTAAGGTAATAAAGCACAAAGTCGGGTACCACAAAATTTAATTGACAAAAAGTACTAGCAGGAAACTAGTTTCGGTCACTGACCATCATCAGGCATAATTAGATATAAAAAATTTAATAACATACAAAAGCAAAACTTACCACTATTAAGTACTAATAGGGGAACAAATTGATCACATAAATAATAGACCCATTAGGGGTATAAGATAAAATTATAAAATAAATTGTGTGAGTACTTGAAAAATAATAAAAAATTATAAAAATTAAACAGCGAAATTTTTTTTTAGTTTAATAATTAATTAATTAAACTGGTTGCTCCCAATGAGGGTACCATTGATGCCCACTTATAAGGGGGTCGACATCCCGGAAATTAAAAAGTGAAAGTAGCCACCCTACGTGGGGGCTGAAACGAATCGACCACACAATGGTCATAAGTTCGCAAAGTGAAACACTAATTACTGGAGAAATGTAAAATATGGAAATTATTCCACGTGCCAGAACCCCTTTTACCGGCAAAGGAGAAAGTGACATATGTCAAGTGACAGTCTGAGGAAAGTAGAAAATACCACCCCACTTTTCAATTTCCTGGATATCGACCCCCCTTATGGGTAGGTGTCAATGTTACCATCATTGGGAGCAACACGTTTAATAAATTAATTAATTAATTAACTAACTAGCTGTGTAAAAAAAAAATTTTTTTCCAATGTTTAATTTTTATAATTTTTTATTATTTTTCAAGTACCCACACAATTTATTTCATAATTTTATCTTCTACCCTTAATGGGTCTATCACTTATGTGATCAATTTGTTCCCCTGTTAGTACCTAATAGTGGCAAGTTTTGGTTTTGTATGTTATTAAACTTTTTATACCTAATTACGAACTTTTGTATCTTTAGGTCTGATGATGGTCAGTGACAGAAACTAAATAAGATATGGATAACCTTTGAGATTTAAAAAAATTAAATTTAAAATTAACGCGTAGCTGTACCATCCACTTGTGGCTGTGTATGAGGCAGAAAGAATGAAATAGGTATATTTTTTTTAACGTAAACAACATAGTAAGAGACCAAAAGTAAAAAAAGAAGATAAGAAGATATGCTGTGGGACTCTGTAACTTATATCTTATAGCGAAAGCGAATAGAAGCGAAGCATACGCCGTCGCCATGCGGTACTCCGTATGTACTTTCGTTATCGTTTTACGATTTCGTACGAGTTTGAACGATAGTGATAAAGTTACACTTGGAAACGTTCCTACAAAGAAGTGATACCAACAAAACGCGCCATTATTTTTGTTTTTTCTCGTGTTTCGTGAATTTGAATATGTGATGAGGTTATGATTACTTTCATACATATTATCATAGGTAACCTATGCTGTTTAAAATATTAATGAGTTCATTCCACAACTTCTCGTATATTTGTTTATCAAAAGGGCCTTCCATTTTCTTTGAAAGAACATTTGGATTCTTTTCTGAAAAATCAATGAATGCTGCCCACTGGTTTGGATGCGTTTTCAACCTTAGTTCCATTTTCTCTTCAGTTTGAATATAAGTTATTAATGGCACAATATCACTATTGTATATAAACAAAACCAATGAGAATATAGTTTAATTCACATAATATTATAGGTTAAGTCAAAGAAAAATACCACAAACGCAATGAAATTTACTTCGCTTTCGTTATTCTTTCGAGGAGACATTCGATCCCGCCGATCACAGCCGAAGCTTATTATAGAGTACAAAAAGAGAATAACCATCGATTACGAACGCTATCGCTTTCGCTTTGTAGTTACAGAGTCCCTCTGATGGTCTATGTTTAACCTAAAAAAAAAATTATATTTCATTCTTTATTTCTCATCCACGGCCACAAGTGGATGGTACAACTACGCATTAAATTTAAATTTAATTTTATTATTTAACTTTGTATAGTGCATTATGCACTTTGATGCCAATGAACGTATATTTTGTTTAAATAACTCTATGGGAGTTTATTTAACAAATTTTTTTAATAGTTTTTTTTTGAAATTTAAATCTTGATGTTTTTTATAAGTGTAGGTTTTTCATACCTCGTGTAATTTAAAGTTCTGTTTTTGGATCCAAACATAACTTCTATTTAATTTTTCACTAGATGTTATCTCAACAACAATAATTGTTTATAGGACTGATGATGGTCTTTTAGACCGAAACATGTTTCTGCCTTGACTATTTAGCACTTCATTAAATTTGTGTGGTATGACTTCGAGTTTTATTATTCTTTATGCCACATTTGAGTATGGATAATATTTGTTTTTATTGTTAATTTCTCTTTTACTTTTTACTTTCCGGGACACATCAAGTAAGGTGAACGACCAAAAAAAAATCGAGATATCGATGGAAATATCCATTTTGAGGTCCCTCAAATAGATTGAAACCATTTCCAGCGTATGGTCTGTCTGTGTGTCTGTGTGTAATCTTCCTCGATAACTGCCAAACCGTTTGGTCAATCAAGCTGAAATTTGGTATGAAGGGTCGGTGTGTGCCTGGAATACGACCATTAGTTTTTAGTTTAAATTAATATATTAAATGTCCTCAAGACCGACATTGATTAAATCGCATGTTACAATTTTTTACTTTTTTTAAATTTTAAGGACAAACAGTACACTTTAGTGCAAAATGTTGTAGTACAAAGTTTTAGAGTATAAAATTCGCTACAACTTTTGTCTCAAACTTTTTCCAGAATTTCCAATAGTAGCGCCACTAGAGGGCGCGTAAAAAATGTGCATGTAGGTTTTCTCTAGTTTTTCTTGATTTTGAGGACAAACAATGCATTCAGTACAAAATTTTCTTGTGCAAAGTTGTAATGCATCAAATTTTCTTTAACTTTTATCAAATTTTTTGTGCAAAGTTGTAAAGCATCAAATTTTCTTTAACTTTTATCAAATTTTTTGTGCAAAGTTGTAAAGCATCAAATTTTCTTTAACTTTTATGTTTAACTTTCTATCGCATTAATCATAGTTTCGCCGCTAGATGGCGAGAAAAATACACATTTAAAATTCCCCACAACTATTGTATGAAAATTTTTCCCGATTTCCCAATAGTTTTCACAAATGATTTTAGGAGATCCTAATTGTAGCAGTGTAGACGTATTCACCATCGGATCACTATTTTTAATGAGTTCCATAAATTAATGTAATGCTTAGTATTTTGTAATTAAAATAACAATAATAAATAACATAATCTCTACGGTTGAGCCGGGAAAGTTCTGGGGTGACACAACCAATTTTTTTATTATTATTTTTCTAATATATGGAATCAAGATATATTATTAACCAACATATAAAGTTGTTCCACATCTATGCGTCACAGGGCAAAAGATGCCTTTAATGAGTTTTTATGTTTAATATTATTTATACCATAGGTTACCATTTTAATATTTACTGCGACCTTATTCAGTTTTCTCATATTATATTTGAGTTATAATTCTTGTAATGGGAACAATAATCCAAATAATACAATTAATTATATTATTCACTTATTTTTGATTATGATGTTTTTTTTTGTATCTACTTTTCTATCGTAAATTAGTTTGTAAGTATCCTTTTCCTTTAATTAAAATGGCCAAAAAACTAACTAGAAACGTTGGCAAGTTATCAAATAAATATTTAGCACTGTTCGCTTTAGTGCTTGCAACCTCAATAGTAGTTCACCCGACACGTATTTAGCCACATAATACGTGTCGAGCGTACTACTATTGAGGTTCGCAGCACTATACTAGAACGCTTTATAAGAAATAAAATAATTTAGTTGGTATAAGTGCAGCATTCTCTCGACAAAGTAAAACGATAATATAAAATTATATTGAATCGTTTCTAACATTTCATCTCAACCGGTCACGTCTAACCCTCTTTTTTAATCCTGCTACATTCTACCTATTTTTCATTCTGATTAGACCACTAAAATTTTCTCAGTGTGGCTCTGTGGTGAATAACAAGGAATGTAAGACGGAGAAGCGAGCAAAACCCATGGGATATTTCTCGTTGCAATTTACATATTTTTGAGAGGACGTTTTTTTTTTGTTGTCTTGCAAAGTCGTGCTAAGCAGAATGAAGTAGAAGAGAGTATGTTTCTTTATAGCGGTGTAGATTTTCTCCATTGTTTGGGAAACCTGACAATCGTATGTGATTGAACGCCTTGCTTTTAATAGTATTTTATTCAGTTTTTTAATATGAAGTGAAAAATTCTTTAGAAATCCGATATTTGAATTTAATAAAAAATGGAAAGTAAAAGAATTTTGTGGTACACTTATTCATGTTATTTGACAGAGTTTATAAACTAGTTCTTTATTGGACTTTGTCCATAATCATGGATTACTTATGTTATTTTAAATTAGATGAAAGCAAAATAGGTTTTATTTAATAAAATATGTACTGTTAATATAAACTGTTATTTTAACATTGACTTTTATAATCTCCTTCCATCTAAGACCTTCACTTTGTAAAAGCAGTTTTTCGTTTTGACCAACTTTCTGTATACCGTAAATCTACTGCTACAGATACGTTAATTAATTATTTTTCTAACCTCTCCCCATGTCACATAAATTTGCTGCCTTTAATAGTTTTGTTCATAGAGCCTTTTCAGTCCTTTATCATAGACGGCTTTTTCATCTAAGATTATTATCATTAAACAATTAGTAATTAACAGTAATTTTCCTTTAGACATTATTAACAAACTCTGCCTACAATTTTTCATCAAATTTAAATTTAATAGATCACATATATCTTACATAGGAAACATTTCTTATACAATGCCAAAGTTTTTAAAAAACACAACATACATGTAGTTTGCCAAACTAATCTTAACGCCAAGTCCTTTCTTGTCAATACTAAAGATGTAATTTCTTTTCTACATAAATCAGGAGTATATAAACTCAGTTGCCAGGATCGTAATTTAGTCTATGTAGACCAGCGAGGTAGGAGACTTGAAACTAGAATAAAAGAACAAGTTTGTTATATAGATAAATACAAAGATTCTGACATTATCAACATACCTTCTTCATTTGCTAACCATAACCAGAATTATGAAATAACAAGTAAGCCTAGAATAATGGAAAATAAAATCCTGTGTAAAGATACAGAGAAAGTATCTTTAAAATGTTCCACATTTACAGAAATAGATAAGCAGAATATTTTCAAACAATTTCGTGGTATAAGTTGTCCACAAAAAAGTATATATTAATAATTTTATGACATTCTTACCTTTTAAGAGACCAAGGGGAAGAAAAACCGATAACGAATCAAGAAGAGCACAGATAAGCCAATCAAAATCAGTAAAGGGGCAACATGAATTCCACCGCATTCCTCATGTTAAATCCTGTAAGAAAACCCCAAGGTCTGTTCTGACAAAATTGCGCTAAGTCAAGGTCATGCATCAAAATCAGTTCAAGTCTGATCAATACCGGATCAAAAGTAGATCGAGACCCAATTAGAAGCGGATCGAGACCAAATCAAAAGCGGATCGAGATCAAATCAAAAGTGGATTAAGACCTGATCAATGCGGATTGAGACCTGATGAAAAGCGGATCGAGACCTGATCAAACCGGATCGAGACCTGATCGAATCTGATCGAGACCTGATCGAATCTGATCAAAAGCGGTTCCTATTCCTGCTTTCTATCCGCTTTTGAACAGGTCTCAATCAGCATTGATCAGACCTCAATCCACTTTGATCAGGTTTCGATCCGCTTTTGATCAGGTATAGATCCGATTTTGATGGTGTTGATCGGATTTGAACCAGTTTAGATGCGTGACCTTGAATTAACGCAATTTTGCAATAACGAATATTGGCATTTTCTTATGGGAAGAAATATGTTTCCGAAGTCTATAGGAATCAGAAGATAGACAGCTCTCAATTGGAGAAATAAAAAAGTACCTCTTTCTAAAAGGAAAAGTAAATATTCTGATTCGCGTAAAACTAAAAATTTTCACATAGAACATCAGGAGCTTAGAAGATTTTTAGACTCATTGCCAATAATAGAACCGCTAATACATAGAAGAAATATTTATTGCCAGAGTGGCGATCAAAACGATCCTTTTACGATTTTGACGTAAACGATTAGTGTAAAAAAGTTTTATGAAGAATTGTATGTCCATAATCTCGGATCGTACTATCCTAAAAAGAACCAATGTGAGATATGAGCTCTGTTCAGAGTTGGCAATAGGTCTCTATTTAGAACATCTAAGTAATAAAGAAAAAGATCGACCTGAGAAAGAAAGAGACGCAGCTTAGGAAAGTTTTGTTCCTACTATTGACAGAAAGAAAAAGACAAAGTTTTGTTTTTACTGTCTGTTGATTTGCAGGCAGTTCTCATGGCACCCAAAACAAAAATTAGTAGTTTATACTATAGAACAAAGCCAAAAATACACAATCTTCCCTTTTATAAATTTATAACAAACATGACTATATTGCTATTTAAGGAACGAAATCCAAGCAGGTAAACTCTGAAGAATTTGCAAGTGTATGCGTAAGTTTAATTGAAAAACAAGGTTTTACTGCAAAATAAACCAAAAAACAAACTTAAATAATTTTTTATAGCGATGGTTGCACCTATCACAACAGAAACTGTGTAATAACTAAGGCATTGCTATTATCGGCTATAAACCACAACAAAAGTTTCTAGAAGTTGAGTATACACAGATGGAAGCGGACAGCTTTCATTCCTTCGTTGAGCAAGTTTTAAAAAAAAAACAAAATATAAATTTTCCTGCGGAGTATTTATCTATTTGCAGATGACAAGAAAAAACCGTAGATCTTAGGATCCTATTATTTATATTAGAGCTCTTCAGTACACTCCAAACACTGATGTTTTTTTTTTACTGAGATTCACTGATGAGTGGAAAATACTACCGCTAAGAAAATCACCGGGTGTAATTGCCTTGCCTTTTAATGCTCTACAAAAACAGTACCTAACAAAAATGAAATTATTAAGAGTAAGATTGAAGACTTGCAAGATTTGGAAAGCATCTTACTTGAGGCCTATCATCTGGTGGTTGATGACTTTCTTAGAGAGCTAAGAGAGAGAAAATGTCTACGCATAAGCATTTTCTGACGACGGTAGTATCATTATAAATGGAAAATTTGATGCAGTTGTATCTGATAGGATGCAACAGTCACGTAAAATTCTAGAAAGATGGTGCTGGAAAGAGGGATTATCCACGAACCCGGCGGAAACATCAGTTGTTGCCTTCACAAGGAGAAGAAACCTAAACATAAAGGGACTATCTATGTTAGAAAAACAACTAAAACTGACGACAGAGGTTAAGTATTAGGGAGTTAACTTAGATAACAAAATAAGATTCTCTATGCATATAGGTAGGGCAACGGAAGAAGCTCTAAGAGCCCTGTGGGCTTGCAAGAGGATGGTTGTATCTAAGTGGGGACTTAACCAGGGAATGTTGGATTGGTTCTATACTAGGGTTGTGAGACCTGCTGTGACTTACGCCTCCATAATATGGTTACACAATGAAAACGCAGCTAGGCAGCTGGATAAGCTACAGAGAGTAACTTGTCTTCTGATTACAGGGGTGTTTAGAACAACGCTAACTATTTCTATGGAAGTTCTGCTGGTGCTCTCTGCACTACACATAGTAGTGGTAAACGAGGCACTGGAAGCAACGTACAGGCTGGGTGTAAACCGCATGGGATGGGAACTTTCAAGGAAAGGATACCATTCCATGATTGCAGAAAATCTAAAAGAAAATTCGATGCTAACTATGCCATCAGACAGAATGCCTGTCAGCCACAACTTGGTGAAACCTTATAGGATAAACATACCTGAGAGGGAGAGAAAGAGTGGGGTCAGAACTCAGGAAAATCAAATAGCCAAGCATCCCTTAAAGCAACACAAAGGGTAGAAATACAGTCCAAACTAGTATTAGACTGTCACAAAAAATTAAATGCCCTTGCAAAAACAACAAGATAACTCTTGAATGAGTGCCTGTGTATGAGGGCATAGAAGGAAATGAAGAGGCAGAGCGCGGTGTTTCCTACCAATAAGTAAAAAGTATGCTGAAAAATAATTAAGGGACAAACACAGTGAACACTGGATGGAACTTCCGTAAATAAGTCCACCCAAGAGAAGAGAAAATCTGATGTTATGCCTAAAAAGACGGGAGCTCAAACCTGCACTAGGTGTCCTGACAGGGCACTGTGGGCTCAGAAGAATCTCATAGGAGTATCGGAAGATTCCCTATCTAGGAAATGTGAGGAAGAGGACAAAACTCCATTTCATGCATTATGCTATTACTGGGACCTGAACAGGGAAAGGGAACTGCACTTTGGGATACAGTATCCTGAGCCTGAAGAGCTGGCGAAAGCTGACATCAGAATTATTCTTGACTTTATCAAGAGTACTGGTCTGATGTGAAAACTAACGGATCACAATGGGCCTAGAGCCTCAGTGCAGGTGGGACCTCCCACGCCCGATTATTATTATTATTATGATAATTTTGTTTTTAATTTAGAAAAAAATAAGGATTTAAGACCTTTATTAAAAAATTTACTACAAAAACCTATTAAGGTACAAAAGTGTTATTAAATAAATAAATACGGAGTTTAGGTAATCCTTTTATTTTATATTATAAATAATAAAAAAATAAACTTACCATAATAAACCCTTCTTAAAATTAATTTATATTTTTTTAAGAATGATAAATTTACCTATTATGGCGTTAGCGCGTTTACACTCAAAGCCGACCACTTTAGTTTTGTAACAAAAATACATCACTACTTTTAATTATTAAGTATTAGAAATGTAACTATTAAGTGTAAAAAATTGTTGTAGGTCACTGAAATTAAACTTTGTACGCGGATTCGGTTTACATCGATGTTAAAATGTCGAGATTTATTATTGCAAACCGCGCCTCATGTGCAGTCTCACGCGATCAAAAGAAAGTCTAGTGAAACGTCGTTAAACTATTTCTAACATCTCTTTGTCACGAATAAAGTCTGGATGGCATACTAGCCGGCGTATTTAAGTATAGGGCAAAGACTAGGTAATAAACTAATCAAGTTTATTACCTTTTTAAAATGGGCGTCAGATTTATTTTTAGATTGGAAGGACGCAACTTTAAGAGAAAAAAAGGAACCCGTAATTTTTTATAGAGGATATCCTATAAGCATATTTTTTATAAAAATAGCCGATATGCGATAAAAACTAATAATTAGGAATTGTGGTAAATGTATTTTTATCTAATTTTGAGGAAGAACAATTTCTTTAATTATGGCTCGGACAAAATTTTTGAAAAATTATTAGTTTCGATGTTATTATGATTACAATGACAGAATTTAGTTGTTTTTCATAGTTTTATCTATGAGTTGTCGAGACTCTTCTTAAAACATCAAATTGGTTGTTTTAATACTTAGATGTTAGTATCCAGAATAGGAAACACAGCAAAATCGATCGATATTGTCATCTGTCACGGACATAGAAAAAAGACACTCATTAATAGCACTGTAAACTATAAAGTTTTCTTATTATAAATATATATAATAACAACTAATGTAAAGTTAATAGATAATACACGGTGGCAGAGTAAAAACGGAAACAAGGCTAGTCTACAACCTTCTAAACCATTTGAACCGGGTACAGACCAGACATAGGCATGAATAATATGGGTGCAAATAATAAAATTATACAGGACGGCTTCTGATTTATCTACAGATGCAACAGTAAAGCAGTAAGCTATTGTATTGCACTTACTGAGAGACCATAAACTAGAAGGCTAACCTTACCAGACAACGTCGGTCGATTTAGCTGGGTCTCCTATTCCGGATACATATCACGCCCTGCCCCGTTTTAATATAACAATGCAAACTAAAATTTAACATATTCTTTAAATTTGGCAGGTGGTTTGATTTATCTACCAATGGAGGTTTCTTTCCTTCATTCTGATGGACCGGTGCAGACATTGGCCTGGATAGTGGCAGCTTATACAGACAAAAAAGAGTATAGATCCAGAAATTTCTACATCCTAATCTAACCTAGAGTCATAGAAAATTGAAATATGAAAGGAATGATGCAAACACCGACAAGAGTGAGTAGGGGCAATCCACGCCTTTACAAATGCCACTGGTCCCAGAAAAAGATGAATTGGCCAGGATCTCCACAAGCTCAACTTCCAGCCAATCAAACGGATTAATTAAGAGATATATACAAATACTTTAAAGTCTTCTGATAAAATCTCCGGAACACACTCTAATATAGTGACTATGGAGTACAACAACAGTCTATCGAAGAATTATTAATAGAATGAAAATTTAATACTCCAATTCCTTGTTCAAGAAGTACATTAAAGCCTTTATTTAATACCGAACCTATTTTAGATATTCTCCATAAACGACAAATTATTCAATATAAAATTATAACAAACATGTAAAACCTACTTCCACTGGAATTAGTAGCTATACAACAAAAAATAAGAAAAAGAAATCCCAGGTGAAGTTATAGCTTCAGATAAAAACGAAGAAATCTATATCATCCAAACTAATGGTGGCATCTTACACAACCTAAATAGGGTACATCTCCGGAAATTTCACTGTCCTAATCTAACCGGGAGTCCTAGAAAATTGGAAGATATAAGGAATGATTCAAAAAATGACAAAAGTGAAGCGGGGCAATCCAGTCTTTCAGAAAGGCCACTCCCAGGAAAAGATGAATTGGCTAGGCATCTCCACAAGTTCACTTACAAGGAAGGAAAGAAACCTCCACATGAAGGGATATCAAAGCACCTGCCAAATGTATAGATATGTCAACTTTTATCGTCTCCAGAATACAATCAAAATCGATCGATGTTGTAATCTGCCAAGGACGGATAAAAATGCCTTATTCTAATAGCTCTGTAAACTAACATTTATGTTATTATTATTATAGTAACAACTAAAGTAAAGTTTATAGATAATCTTACAGAAGGAAAAATTGTTTTTGTTCCAAATGACTTAAAATGTCAAGAAACGTGGAGACAATTGATTTTCCACCACAAAAAAGTCTATCTGTGTGGATTTGTGGATGTGTGTGCGCACGATAACTCAAGAACGGTACGACCTATCCGGCAAATTCTGTCGGCCATCGGTTTTTATTCAAAAAAGAAGGCTCTATCAGACGATAAGCTATTTCGGGTCCGAGGATCCTGGTACCGCCTACTAAGTGAAACTTTTATTCGAGATATCTCGATAAGGAAAGCAAATTTGTCGATACTGATTTCTTATAAGGTGTTGTGCAAGTCAAGACGCGTCGATTAATATCCATATCGCATAGGGCTCGTTGAACAAAATTGAAAAATTTGAAAAAAAATTATTGGAAAAATTCCGATTTTTTCGAATCGGACTTTCTTCCGCTGACGGAAACGGGCCGTAGTCTTGAAAAATCGCGCAGAGATTATTCCTTTTTTTTAACTATGTTAATTTACTTATTAAAAGATTGAAATAATAATAATAGAAAGAAAAAACATTAGCTTTAGAATTACAAACCATATTGAAATATCGTAAGACAAAAGTCTACTCTGCAATATTACTAGACAAATAAACAACAATTATGCCAAAACTAAAAACACTATAGCCAAGAGTATACTCAGGCTATTTTAAAAGAAAGATATTTCAGAATTAAACAGGAAGAGGTATAATGTTAATTAAGAAATAAAGAAAGAAAAAACAGGAGTACCGCATAGTAATTTATGTATAATAATTTATTATTATTATTGGAGTCAGTTCAATATTTTAGACAAAACAAAAGTTAGTTTCAGTTATTAAAATATTACATCAGCTAAACTCTTTCATGTTGAATTAATGTGACAAATTTAAAACTAACAGTGATATGTACAAATGGGAATTGTTCGCTTTCTCTTTTCGTCCCCACTTAATATAAAAGCACAAAAGACAATATTCGTTTTATTTGACTTAACAAAGGACGATGTTAGACATTAATCTCACCTAACCTAATAAGCTGCGTCAAGTTGGGTTTATACAAGAATTGCCCAAGGCCTAATTCAGAGACGTTTATGCTTAGTGTAATAACAAATATAGTAATTTAAAGTAATCTTCCAAAAAGTCGTGTAGATAAAACGTAATAATAATAAATTAGGAGGCTTCTTCAGTTTGTTTTCCAAATATTAAAATTTTCTGTAATCGGAAGTATGATTTTTACTTTCCCGGTCGCATTAAAGGGAAAATATGGTGAATGAACAAAAAAAATCCGATATATCGATGGAAAAGTACATTTTGTGGTCCCCCAAGAAGATTGAAACTATTTTCCAGAGTGAGGTTTGTCTGTGTATCTGTTTGTAATCTTCCACGATAACTAAAGAACCGTTTGACCAGTCGAGCTGAAATATGGTAGAGTTGTTTTTGGTTTAATTTTGTACAGTAAAAGGTCCTTCAAGACCGAGACTGATTGAATACACATGTAAGAATTTTTGCCTTTATTTTAAATTTAATTTTTGTATCAAACTTTTTCTAGAATTTCCAATAGTTGCGCCGCTTTCCAAATTTTGAGGACAAACAATGCACTTTAGTGAAAAATTTTCCAGTTTAAAGTTGCCGAGTATAAAATTCCCTACTTTTGTATCAAACTTTTTCTCGGAATCCCAATAATTTTCAACCATGATTTTAGATGTGTGCTCTATAATGTGCGCATGCGCATGCTCATTTTACTATTATCATTGAAAAATCAATGCAGTGGACGTATAGTCCATCCAATATTTCTATTAATTTTTTGACAATCCCCAGCTGAGTTAGCGAAAAAGAAAAGATACTAAATCTGTACAAATTCACACTATTTCAAACTTTTATTAATTTAATATCTATATTGTGTCTTCAAATCTTTCCATATTATGTAAGGATATTTAAAGATTGGACCAACTGCAGATTATATCAAAAAAAAGGCCAGAGCATTATGTTTAATGCTGCTATTTATACTACAAATATTTACTAAAATAATCTATTCTCTTGTCAAAAGTAATTTAAGACAAAACCATAAACAGCAGTATTATAAGAAACAAGAAATTAAGCACAAAGTCAAGTACCACAATAGCTTAATTAGAAATTAAAAGGCAACTAGTTTCGGTCACAGACCATCATCAGGCCTAGATATAAAAACGTTTGAATTATTGAATATACAATTTATCATTATTAATTACTATCAAGGGAAAAAATTAATTAAACACCAACGGTGAGACCCACCCATAAGGGTAGTGAAAAATGGGGGTTATAAAACATTGGTAGTACTTACAAAAAGGTAGGGGGCATTTTTAACTTAAAACTACGTGAAAGATTTAGTTGTAGGACATTGTAAATAATTCTTATATTATTCGACTAACCGTTACGGAGCACCTTCCTCACGCTCTTATACTTCTTCAGAATCAGTCACCATGTCCTCAGCTGGGGGACCTGGCGGTTACAACTACTCTTCGAAACGCTTTTCTCGCTTCAGGGAAATGGGCTAGGAGGTTAAACCTTCACTACTCCTACAGAGTTTAAAATCAGTTAAATGAAATTAATATTAAAAGCAAATATAGGTATATATACTTAATAATATTTAAGCTAGTATTAACGTAGGTGTAGAAACGGTACTGCTAGAATTTTCCTGATGGGAGTTTTTATGTGTTTAGCATTTTACCATTATATTATAAATATTAGTTATTGCACAGTTATTCTTACTATGGATAAGGGTTAAATTTTGAATAATAATAATAATAAAATTATTGTGTCTTTATTCTGTCAAATAATTAATTTCACATTTATATAGATAGGTGACAGGTGTAACATGAGTATACAAAGGATATTTTTACAGTTTAAGTATAGTTTTTACATTCATACGTGTATATCAGAAAAATAGTGTAACATTTTCGGTTCCGTTCTATAATAAAGATTACATTATATTATATTAGTTGTTTCTAAGTGCATTACTATTTTACATTTAAAGAACGGTTTAGTCAAATTAACAAAAAAAATAACATAATAAAACTGTATCTCGCACTTTTTGACAATTTTTCAATAACATCGATTAATTTGATAAAATAATACTACATATTGCACTAGTGTGTGTTTATTGATAACAGTTATCTACAATTATAGGTGGTTTCCATTTATGGTGTATGGGGGGCCGAGTGTGTTCTAAATAACGCTGCGACATTTATACGGTTTACAAGAAACTAGCAGCAGTACACCTGAACCGTTGTCTACCATGAATCAGACTGATAAGTGACAAAATGGACGTTTGACAAATGACATCGTAAAGGGACTTGAGATTAAATGACTCAGTATACTCAACGAAATTCACCAAGGTACAAATGTCTCTTTGTTTATCTCAACCAAACTTAATGAAATGAAAAACGCTGGCTAAAATTAATGTCGTAACTTAAAATTGGATTTAGAGTGGCACAACACGCAAAAAGAAAGGGAAAATACTGGTTTTGTAATGACTGAAAAATATTTAAGTACTGTTAAACCCAGCGTCAACCAATCGAAAGTCTGAGATTTCCCACTTTGCACGATAATTTTATTATTAAGCACGAACCTAATGTCACATTAATACTACTGTCAGAAGTTTGACATTTCGACGTTTTATTTATTATCTGCAAAAGTAAAGTGGTTAAACGCTTTATTGATAAGTCAAAAGAATTAATTTTAAAATGTGTTAGCCTTTTTCGAGAGTCATACGGAGTTCTGTCAATAATAGGGAAAAAGTTGTATTGAAGAGTCAGCGGCCTCGCTCAAAGTTTCTACCTGTACAGGTTGAAAAAATCGCCTGGAAATTCACCGAAGCTATGGCGACAAATAATATGGTAAACAAAACTAAGGTAAACTCTATGATTTTACAAACTTTGCATTCAATTATACATAAAATAAAATGTATGTAGAAAAAGAAACAGTAACCGTGAAAAATATTCATTACCGTTTCATGCAGGAATGGCCCGATGTATCTTGTTTTGTAAGATCGATTAATACTTTGATTCATAAAATTGGATTTAAATTTAAAAAATTAAACAGTAGAAATTTTTTATCGAATTGCCTTCAAACGTACGCCATTTTTAAGGAAATTTACAAATGAGAAAACTTTAATGAATTTTAAGCCTATGTATTTAGATGAGACTTGGGTGTATAGCAAAGGAAGAAATAGAAACACTTGGAAGGATGGTACATGAATACCTTTTCCAAATACACGTTCTTTTCTCCTTAAAAACTTAGTGGTGGTACGGCTATGTTTACATGCATTCAACTGAATTGAAATTCGACGTACGAAAAGTAACTAAATTTTAATAAACTTTTGTTTTGTGCCTTGGTGAATTTCCTTGCTTGCTTGTGATTTTAACGTCTCTTTTCTGCTACTAAGGCTAATCTGGACGGGACCTACAGCTTATCGTGGACTCCGAACCACGGTCCTCAATCACCCTAAACCCAGGACTATGCCTTTGTCATTCAGGTGATCTACCGACTAGCAAGTGTGTAATTGTGCCACCAACCCCTATCAGTTCCACGAGATATCCGATCTCATCCGGCCTGGTTACCGGCGTGAATGAAGCTGCGCATGACACAAATACCTTTTTGCACTTGCCAAAGTCTTATCTGACTTTAATTCCACTTGAGATTCATGGGGCTCGAACCCACGACCCGAACAATGACCAAGTATAAAGGCCAGTGCCCTAACCAACTCGGCCACCGTGTCCGGATTGGTGAATTTCCTTTAATATAAAAATAATCATAATTACAGATGGATGAACAACATCATAAAAATAGAATTAACAACTTCGAGGATATGAAGAAAATCAAGTTGTAACTGCTCTAAACACCGCTTTTTCAGTTGAAAAAAATCAGGTTTCTGCTGCTACCGTGAACACCGCTCTTTCTTCAAAAGCTTAACGAATGATGCAAACCGAAAATGTTACTTACAAGAACTGTAATTTCAAATATAATTAATGTTTAGATTTTGTTGTATATTTATTTATTAAAGTTTTAAATAGGGGTTTACAAATAATCTTATTAAATATAACTCGTCCTTGATAAATTAGCGCCTATTCTTATTATTCTAAAATTCTCGTGTATTTTGCATTTTGTTTCGACATAATTTTTATCATTAATAATCAAAAATTAAAACCCTCGAGCTAAAGCTCTCAGGTTTTAATCAGATTAATAATGACAAAATCTATGTTCACGATGAATTGATATCAAAAACAGTCGAAATTTAGATCAAATAATAATAGTGGACTATTTATTTAGATCTCGTTATATTACCCTTGATTATTGTGCGAGTAAGTCAGTGCATATTATTTTCCAAATATGAACTTGGCCCACCCCCTGACTTACCCGATATACCTCATATATAATATCTAGCGACATGTGTAGCAATTTTTATGATTTTTGGGTTGGATTTAACAAAATTGTGAAAATATTTTAATACTGATAGAACTCCATCCGTTTCGATGTAAAATGATTTGAAAACTTTAGTTTATATCAAAAAGAGATAAACCCAGTGCTATTATCTTAAAGTTCATCAGAGCTGGATTCAACTGAGTTAAATCAATAAAAGCCAATTTAAAAGAGGAGACAACTAAATCTCACTCCGTGATACGTTTTAGATATTCAGTATTCAATGTAGTCAATTTATTAATATCAATATAACTTTATCAAATATTTGTTGAGGATCAGTTAATTACATTCCATGATAACTTCGAACCTGCGGATAATATTCAGATATTACTAAAATCTATATATAAAGTTTTACATTGTATATAATTAGAATGTGAAACAGCTATTTTTTTTAAATGACTTCGCAGAACTATATAATATATTAAAATTAATATGTTTTAATTTTTATTATTGCTTTAAAGAAATCTAATAGTTGTAATCTTAGTTTATTCCCTTAATTTTCTGTTGGATTTCTATATTTATTTACTCATTCGTCAATTATTCTATAAAATTATAAACTGTAATTTTTTATAAATGTTTTGTATTTAACAGAATATTTAATACCATTGTCTATTCACGGGAATTTTCCATTAAAAATATTGCTGTAAAAGGTTTTTAACATTGCAATTCGTAAAGTACCTACCGTTACCAATTTGTGTATTAATTTTGTTGAAAATGTAGTAGCAGTGCTATTATTTGTACCTAACAAAGTAATTTATTAAAGTGATTTTACCTGTTTTTCAAAATTATGATTGCAATATAATATTCCTGAAATGATCGATTGAATTACCGGTTGCTCGGAGAAAATATTGTTGTTTCGATTTTGTTTTATTTTTCCTTTGAAATCATCCAACATTATTGATAACCTTTGAGTAGTTATTACAGTCATTATAAAACGTAGCTTAAGTGTATCAATATTTTATATACCCCATTTAAAGAGTTTTATTAACTAGAATATATTAAAATTTTATAGGATTATTTGGTCGGTAACAAGAGATAATCACAGACTTTAAGGGACGCTTAAACGGTGCGGTGGATTTCGGCCCACCGGGTACCGAAATTTCTATTGTGATCCTGGATAAAACTCTTACATACATCTATAACCTACATGATGTCACCTTGAAAATGTTCTTATAATTTGGACTGGAAAAATGTTTTCTGATCCAAAACATCTAATTTGTATTCTCTAATTCAATAGGGTCAGTATCTATCTTGAGAACAAATTTCAGCTTCGGGGTTAAACAGGATCCTGAGATATGGGGTCATTCAATGTAATAGGAACTTGCGATATGGGATCATTTAATACAAATCAGGTACGATATTTCAGGTACAGTAACTTATTTTCTACTGATGCGATTCCTCTTATATTTGGTCAGTAGATATCTTATGCCACTATCTATTTTGGGAATAAATTTCAGCTTTGTGGTTAAAAAGGGAGCTGAGATATGTGGTCATTCCAAATACAAGGTATTTGTGATATAAGATCATTTAATATAACTCAGCTAACATATTTCTGGCACTATAACTTTTGTTCTACCAGTGCTATTCATCTCATAATTGATCGGTTGACATCTTAAGTGAGTATGTATCTTGGAAATAAATTTCAGCTTTTCATAAAAACAATTTGCGATATGGGATCATTAAATATAAATCAGCTAACATATTTCTGGCACCTATAACTTCTATTCTACTAGTGCGATTCATCTTATATTCCGTCAGTCGACATCTTAGGTCAGTATCAATTTTGGGATTAAATTTCAGCTTCCTTGTTAAAAAGGAACCTGAGCTATGGGGTCAATCAACATATATGGAACTCAGCTAACATATTTTTGGCACAATAACTTATTCTACAGCTGAAATTCATCTCATTTTTGGTCGGTTGATATCTTAGGAGAAAACTAACTTATATAGGGAAAACCGGATATTGGAGCTTTCATTCTGGAGTTATATTACGTTTTCTTGTGCCACCCTGTATTTTCATTCTTTATCTATTCTGTATGTTATATAGTTTCATGTTCGCTTGAATTTCCCTTTCCTATTCCTCCGCTTCATATGTTCTCCCTCCATCTATTGGCCTTTTATATAAATTACCATTCCGTGTTAAGAACAGACCATTTTATCTATTGAACATCTATTTAATATCAGAAATAGACTTTGCATATCGTTGTATTATTTTTGTATTGCCAGTGTTTTCACTGAAGATTTCTTTCTCGTCTCCCTTCAATTATAGGGTAAGTTTAGTTATATTGTATTATATTTTCACTAAAATTCTTTGACATCGTTTTTAATTAATTCAACGCTTGTAATTCATTTTTAATCCTATAATTGCCGGTATATTTTTTTTATCTATTTGTTTACGAAAAATGGTCGCGGACAAATGGTCGCATGAAAAAAGAGCGCATAGAAAAATTGATTATATTTTTTGTGTATGGAAATGTAGAAAAATATCGATTACTTTAGAAAACATAATAAATAAAGATATTTTAAGCATAAATAATTTGAAAAAATTTAGGATTTATTTTGTTTGGATTGTAATATATTAAAACATTCAATTTAAAATGTTAATAACAAATATAAGATATTATTTTCTAGAATATTCTTTAATCCCTCATAGTGTGGGATTTAACTGAAATGTCATTAGGCATTAAGCATAAATAATTTGAAAAAAATTAGGATTTATTTTGTTTGGATTGTAACATTTAATGATAATGTACAATACAGCAATGTTGTACCGACTGTATATGCTCTCCTCCCCAATAAGACTAAGGAGACATACAGTCGACTGTTTCAAGAGTTAAAAAATTTAAAACCAGGGTTACGACCTGTTTCCATAATGGCTGATTTTGAAATGGCTGCGATCAATGCTATGCAGGAGATGTTTCCTGAAATCAGGATTCGTGGTTGCTTTTTTCACTTTGCGCAATGTTTGTGGAGGAATATGCAAGGAACAGGATTGCAACAACGATATATGGAGGACGCAGATTTTGCACTACACCTTCGACATTTAGCAGCATTAGCATTCGTTCCAAAAGATAATGTTATAGCAGTATTCGAAGAACTAATGGATAGTGAATTTTATTCAGAAAATGAAAATACTCTGTTACCATTAATTAATTATTTCGAAGACGTTTGGATAGGTCGTTTGGATCGAAGGCATCAAAGAAGGCAGCTAAAATTTCCAATAAATCTTTGGAATTGCTTCGATTTCGTTGGTGAAGACATACCTCGAACAAATAATTCTGTGGAGGGATGGCATAATAGCTTTTCTTCCACATTAAATGCGGTACATCCAAACTTATGGAAGTTTATAAGAGCTTTAAAAAAAGAAGAAAACTTGAATAGTTTAAATCTCTTAATTTCAAATAATAACTTTATTTATTATATTTTAAGTAAACCATGTTTTTCAACATTTGCATATACAAAAAATAAAACCAATTTTCTACGCTCTTTTTTCGTCGGCTCTCATTTTTACAGGCGCCTATTTGTACGCACTCTTTTTTCGCACGACCAAATGTCGGCGACCATTTTTCGTACATCCAAAAGTTATTGATTTTTGTGTGTCAATATACGAAAAGGAGAATCTACTTTTAAATTTGATTTTACAGATTGTCGTAAAATTTAATTCATTTTAAATATTTTTGTATTTAATAAATTGATTTAAAATTCATGTTATTTTGATATATCATCTTTTTATACTCTTTTTCAATAACAGAGAACACGAAATCTGGTAATTTATAATATTAACAGTCGGATAGGAGTGTGTTTTTTTAAATAGTTTAGTTTAATTTAATTTAATTAGGCCTAGTTTAATATAGTTTAATCTATTAACAAGTAGATATATTCTATTATTTTCTTCTTAAATAGCTTTAAACTTAAGTTAGTTTCAAAATTTTCAACAATAGAGTTAAAAATTTTCGAACCTAGGAAAAGATGAATTATTGTAAAAATTGTCCAAGCAGAGGAAGAAGATTATATGAAATTCAAATGACCAGAAAGGATAAAGATGCAAACGATTACTATATATGCCAAGGACTAAAATTCACATACGTAAAGTGCAATGGACTGCAAACAGGGATATTTAGAAATTCCAATAACCACACCTAAGACAATAAAACTTACAAGAACAACATTAGAACATGACTGTAGCAAAAGAATAGACGAAAACTGCACCATAACCACCACGAACAATAGGTATGATTCAACTAATGCAGCTGTAACAACAACAGCTAGAATTCAATGGAATAATGGCAATGTGGGCAAAACTGATAGAAGCTCAGATTCTAACGTAATAAAATATTTACCGTATAACGCTCAAGTCAGTTAATGTTAAGATCATTACATCTGGTTGAAATCTCAACCAGTATCAATGAAATAGGAACCATAATGAAACAAGAAAAAATAACATTATAACAGTAACAGAAACCCACTTCAAAGAACACAAAACCATAAGGCATCTGGACTATGTGATATGCTGGACAAACAGCGCCAATAGTGAAGAGAGAAATCGACCATTATCCGAAATCAATACACAACTATAGGAGTAAAAACAGATCCATTCTGTGGAGAATATTTCAGGAGAATCCTATCATGTCGAACAAAATCGCAGATTACTGAAAATATTACGTAATTGGAACAATGTAGAAAATTAAGAGATTTTCTATATAAAGACCAACTCATACTCCACCAGGAATAGGAGCTGTAAACTTAACAAATGCATCAATCTCAAACGGACCCGATCATAAACCAATAATTATAAATCTACGAAATTAAGAGGAGTTACAATCTATAATAAAAACAAGAACAAACTGGGCGGAAAAATAATTGGACCAGTACCAAGAATATATATGTTAAAGACATAGACACAGAAATATAACACCTGACGAAAACATTAAATAAGTTCTACCGAACATATATTAACGATGCAATTTCGATTCTGAAATTTAAATAACATACGAACGGAAGGAGAAAAACGAGCAAATATCAAGAAAAGAGAGCAGCCAACAGACTTATTGAATAGGATTAGGAAAACCTAAAGCTATACAGGAACAAGCATTGTGACAACTTAATTAATGAACTGAAACTACACTAACCAAGATTTTGGAATATTAAAAAAAATCGGTTGTGTTGCCCCAAAACTTTCCCAACTACTAGCCACGAATACTTTTTCAGATACTTAATGTTAAAGTTTCAAATTTTGACTATTTTGATAGGTGAAAGTTGGAGAAATAATTTTGACTGTTCTGAATAGAGTTTTTCAAGGGCTTTCAAATGACATATTGCAAGTCAAATTTCGTGAGATATTGCATCTGTCATTTTTTGATAGTGACACTTCCGTTTGACAGATGTCGTACAAAAACTAACGAGTTCTTCCAACGGACAGACAGACAGACTCCCATCTGGAAATGGTCTTAATCACCTCAGGTGACCTCAAAATGGATATTTTCATCTTTATCTCGAAATTTTTTTTTAGCTCGTACACAATACTTTCCCTTCTCAGAGGTGGGTCGGGAAAGTAAAATCTAAGAACAGATCTACTACAAACACTCACACTACATGAAGCTTACGGACTAGCTTACATGGAAAAATAAAAATCAGAACTCTTCCTGAGGACAATCTATAATATAAGCGGCAACGTCCTGACTGCCTGACTGACTAAAATATAATCAACTCATAACAAAATCTACTTAACCCAGAGACTTGAAATTGTGAGAATATATTCTGTTCACTACATAGACACCCAGTAAGAAAAGATTTTGTACAAACGGGTACAAAATGGTGAAAATAATGGCTTACACAGAATAACTATATCTATATATACGTCAGTATAAAGGTGTAGATACTGTTTATATCTTCGGTATTATCAGGTGTTCTCTTATTTGATTCTTCATGAACAATAAATTATAATAAATCAACACCATAATAACGACACCGATTTTGAAGAGAAAGTATAAGGAAAAATAAATAAAGAAGACGAATTGTCAGTAGATACAACATTCTTTAACTTTAACGGTTCTATAACTAATGATAAGACGTTTAGATTGTGACAATTGTATAATAAATCAACTTGTAAAGTTTTATTCTAAACGTCATTGCCTTTACTTATTGAGTCTTTAAAGTTAAAGGACGTTCTATCTACTGACAGAAAGGATACCAGAAAAAGTCAAAGAAATAAATAGATGTATCAGCAAAATATGTATGCGATAAAATCCTAATTAGAGCTCCGAAGAATCTACCAGCGAAAGCAGTAGTACACTTCGTAGCAATAATAAACGGCTGGGTGATTAGAATTCAACCTATTAAAAAAACTTTAACCTGGCATTTGTTTACTATCAGAAATGAGCAAAGTAGCGAAAAAAGTATATACTGATAAAACTAAAAACATAAAAACATCACAGGCTACTACAATACATCAGCCAAGGATTAAATAGAAACCAATCTACAGGAGCCAAATTTTTTGGCATCAGTAAGGCACTTGATCGAATAGGGCATAAAGGACTAAATAAAATACTCCAAGTACTCGAAGCAAGAGTACAACCTACACATAGCGCAAGTACCAGAGACAGAAAATAGAACTCTAGCCTCTTACACTGATTACAAAGCTATAGCAGCCAGTGACCACTTATACTGAATAAAGAAAGAATACAAAAAATAAAATGCACTAAATGGAAAATTAAAATAAATTCGGAAAAGGGTTAGACCCTATTATTCAGGAAGACATATACTAGATCTAGTTATTCATATTGGTTAAAACAATATTGGATTAATTCAAGATAACTACCTAAGATATAAGGAAAGAGTAAATATACCTACACATAAAACCAAATGCTCGTAGGCAAACATAGGGAGTATCATAGGCCAAAATAGAAAAGTAAAAGAGACTTGTTAATACGATTAATAAGCTAACTCACATTAAGCCTCTATGAAGAGACTTCAACAACAACAAAATAAAGTGTTAAGACAAGCTCTAAATACACATTAATACTTAACAAGCAAAGGAGCTATAAGAAGATTTAACGACCCACTCAAATCAAGAATTACGGGACCAATTATACAAGATAAGACTAGAGTAGATATACAACATCTAGAAAGCAATTTTAATACTACATACGCATACGCAACGTCTTGCTAGAACATCAAGGCATGCCATACACAGAAGACAATTAAAAGAATGAATAATAAACAACAAATAAAATATACCAAGACAAAATCATGATGATATTATCAATGACAAAATTTTTAACCGACATTGCCTTAACGATGTTTTAGTTTGATCTGTAAAAGAATTGAACTGGAATATAGGTCGGAACAAAACCACACACAAGTAAAAATAAATGAGAGTATAAAGTACATCATACTAATCTTCGTCTAAAATAAAGCCAGTTTTACCATATTCAATGCTCATAGCAAATGGTAAATCTAACGCAAAGAAGCATAAGCACACCTATCCTAGAGGTAGAGAGTGAAGAAAATAATATCTCCGGCTATCAATTTATTTAGAAAGAACTAGATTGGAGACCAGATGCCTTGGACCAAATTTATATGTGAAAGAAGGTAATGAAATAATATCACCGGATAGAAATAGTTAGACACTTAAAAACGAACTCTAGTTTAGATCTATGACGTCAACGATTTTTTTTATGATATACATAATGCTTAAAAAAAAGATAGATTTAATTTTGTTTGATTTTGGAAATTTTTATTTTATTCCAAATAATTTAGAGCTAAAAAATAGTATACAAATGATACAAACACATTTGTTCAGTTACATCTCCCAAACAATTGATAAAACATTTGTTTGGCGTTTACTATAAATACTAATTTAAACGATTTTTCTAACAATAGAGCCTTGACGGGCGCGTAATAAATTACCCCGTTTACAGGGACGGTACGCTTTTTAGGGTGCCATTAACTTTGTAGCTGATCCTCTACGAACATTCCGTTTGTTATATCACAAATAACAATAGCAATACATCGGGATTAGTGTCATATATTTCAAGCAGTATAGTCCGAACGATGGCAACATGATTCATTCGCAGGGAGAGAGAGAAAGAGAATTGTGTTGCGTTAAACAAAAGGGCATATATATACGTAAAGCTTATAATATAGCTTTTGATGAAGTGGAAAATTTCCAAAACGCAATAGATATAACGTTTTCTTTGAAGGTGAAGTGCAAAATAATGGGATGATTGTAATGGAACTTCACTCAACATTCAAATTATGAGCACGAATCTCTAAATAATGAAACCCTTTTCTCTTTTTGTTATTTCGCATATTCTTTGCTATTGTTTTGCTTTGCGTATATCTGTTATAAAAACATTGATTAACTATTCTCTTTGTGAAGCAGAATACAGTTTTTAATTTGCAGGATATTAATTTTTCATCACCATAACTTGAAAATTTAATCTCTTATTGCTTAACTAATTATAATTTCATGTAGATAAAGCAATGCAGTGTATAAGCCTCGTGTAAAAAAAGTATATGAGAAACTGAACATATTTTGGATTAAATATTTCATCACGTAAAAGCTACAACAAGTTACTATACTCCATTTCATGCTTTTTGGCGTCTCGTTATAATATTAAGTTGATTTAACTCTATTTCCTTGTCTTAATTGGAAACGCTTCCTCACCAGTGGTATTTTCACAGAATTATAGTAAACGGGAAAGTTCAGACAATGGTAGTAAGAGGAAAATTAAATTATTGAACAAAACATTTCTATACGTTTAAATTGCGAAGAAAAAATTACTGCAAAGGTAAATTTATACAAAATGACGTACGTCACTGTCGCTATCTATCGTTCGCTTAAAAAGCGCACTTAAGCATCTCCGACATACCTCACTGTGAGACGTGAGTGTTTTCTTGACTCAGATGATAAACGTGTTCATTTTACTGAAGCATAACAAACGTGACTAACATAAGTGAATTACGCATATGAGTATCAGAGAGAGACGGATATTAAAAAATGCGTAATAGGATTTTACATATTAAAACGTGAAAAATAAACTAAAATTTTTTACAACTTCTGAGCATCTAAAAAAAGATACCAAAAAACCTACTGTTCAATATATAGCTGTATGTTGTAACAAAGTTACTTTCTTCCGTAATAATTAAAATATATAAATTAAATCTCACATAACACTGGACTAACCTAAAATTAAGGAAATGCGAGATGATTCGAGTATAAGGCCAGTCGTATCAGTTGTAAACCCCCGCCAAAAGATGGAGTCGCTCGCGGATTTATTTCGCATACCCAGCCGATCTTACAGTATACAGCAGCCGTGGAGTCGATCAAGTGAGCTTCAGTGGCAGCGCGAAGTCCAAGTTGCTGTGGCCGTTCAAATTCCAGCTGCAGTCCCTCGACCTTTAGAGATAGGTCAAGCTGAAGGGAGTGAAGCCAATTTTCAAATTGTACCATACGGAGAAGCGTCAATCTGAACACACCACGCCAGCCTGGAAGATGTGCCGTACCGTTTGACACCGTCAAGTAAATCACTTCGTTACACAACTTTCTCCGGATTTCCTAATTGGTTTAAAAAATAAAGGAATTTTCGTTTACTTGTTAAGTTTATTTGTTTCGAGTTTTAACATCCCAGCAGGTAATACCCATGTACTCAACCCAGTAGAGCAAGTAAAGACCGCCCATCTGGCCGCCAGTGATTTTGGACGATACTATAACTACCCCTGGAGTATTTTCTTTCTCCACTGACGCTGCTCGTGCAGTGGCCTTCACACTCTAAACGGAAGGTGGCGCCCGAGGCAATCCGAAACCTGAACTAAGGCGCCAAAGTGACCCGTAACGACCGAAGTGCGTTACAATGTTTTAACCAATGGTATGAGTATAATCGTTCGGAATGGCACATCACGGCTTCAAACAAAGTTAATAATAGATTCTTGTCAGAATTTTCAAATAATTTATTAACTAATCAAAAAAATAAGAAGATTTGGTAAAGTATGTGAAAAAATAGTTAAATGTACAAAATTATTTATATTTATCGTTGACAATTAATCCAATATAATATTTTAATGTTGGATCAGACTGTAGAGATGCCGAAATAACACTATCGATAACTATCGATAGTCTGGACTTTCGAAAATTATCGATAGTTTTTAGCGCTATGGATTAATATCGATAGTTATAGATTTTAATTTTCAAAACAAAAAATAAACAAATATCAATTTTATTTCTTCGGTAATAATACCCCAATATCATCTAATATATAAAAACAAAAAAATATATATCCTATTTTAGTCAAATACTCTCAAGTGACATTAAGCCAACATAGTTTACAAGATTTAATTATAGGATTCTGTTCACTATGTTCAGTTCAGAGATTTTAGCGACTTTGAGTAGCGAGGGAATCACCTACACTTATCAAGTACCAACACGGCGAACTATAGAAAATGGAAATATAAATCTATAAATTTTAGTCGAAAGTGTATGTAGTATTTTTTTGTGAAACTTTTTAACAACAAAGTCTAAAAAAGGGAGATATAGACCAAAAACAGAGAAAGTAAGTGGTTGTATCGATATTTTGCTACTGCTATCAGACTCCAATGGAGATGAGGTAGTCTGTTAATTTATAAGATCTTATTGAAAAGTTTCAAACTTCTTCGTTAACACATCAACACAATTTCCTTTTTAAATAACCAAGCGTTAATTTCTTAATTATTAAAAGTCAATCAATACTGAAAATCAAACTAATTGACAATTAATTAGTGTAAAAGAAACATTTCTTATTTTTTCATGGGTTGCGCAATAGAGAAATCTTTCTGAACAGTGGCAGTACATATGGATCAATAAAGATAATCTTAAATTAATATTTGTGCATCGATCAGTTTACGTAATGTTCAAACGGTATAAATAATTTATCTATAATTGTTCGTGACTAAATAATATAATGCTAGAGAACTGAAGTTTTGCTTTAATCTAACATTAACAATATGTTGAATATACAGTGTATTTAAAAAGTCTGGAAACGGTCTTGTGTTTTTCAAGTCTGGAAACAGTCCTGGAATTCAAAAATTACTATAGATAGTATGTCAAAATACGGGATTTATTAAGGTCTATTTTCAAATTTTCATGTGCTTAAAAGTCAAAAACATTGATTTTGGCTACTATTAGTATTTATTAAATTCCAAGACTGTTTTCAGACGTTAGAAACATGCTGTATAAACAGTTTTTACATATAACTTCCTTGAAAAATTGGCAGATCATGAAATCATTTGTTAAGTGACCTTCGAAAAATCGTATACTGGAGGCGTAATTTTAGAAAAAAAAATCGCCTTTAGAGTTAAGGAGCATTTAGACGTATCCAGTAACTGGTGCCAGTGTCACTGGTCTACCAATTCTTGGTTGGAAGACTGCTGGACACAGGTCGTTTACACGTATCCAGTACCTGACGCCAATCTCACTGGGCAGCCAATTGTTGGCTGGCAAAGCGCTGGACCCAGATCGTTTACACAAGTCCACTCAATCGTTAATTTTCATTGCCGTATCATCCTCACGTAAAAAATTCGAGAAAATTTCGAATGTTAAAAAAGAAAATGGTAAAAAACATGTGTATGTTACTGAAAGAAGAGCTAAGAAACATGCTGAAGAAAATCAAAAGGAGAAGCGACATTGTGTGAGAAAATAGATCAGTGATATAAAGCTAAAACAGGAGGGTCGGCTTTGCTGAATAGGACGATTCCTCTGAGTACAGGTTGGCGTTAGGGCTTACAACAGACAATTGATGAGTTACTTTCCATGACAGGGAGCTCGATTTAGCGTCAACATACTATAATGAATATGAAAACCGACCCAGTATAACACGTCCGACCAGAATACGTTCAATACAAGAGTGAAGAAAAAAAAATTTACCTCAAATGTACAAAATCTGAACCTTATCCAAACGTTCCACCATGGACCCTTACCCGACCAAAAATCCATCTAAATCTAGCTATCTGTAAAAAAGAAAATACTTCTAACACATTCTATAAAAAGATGTTCCTTGAAAACATACAGAGCATTAACAACGACCTCATAATTTACACGGACGGATCAAAAACAAAAACAGGTGTGGGAACTGCAATAGTTATCAATAATACATCTCACTATTGGATTTTGAACCCACACTGCAGCATCTTCACGGCGGAGCTATATGGCATATGGCAAGCGCTCCTATTTTCTCTTTATCGAGTACACAAGAATGTGTTATATGCACAGGCTCACTCGGCGCTCTCACCGCATTACAAAATATATTTTCCAAAAACGCCCTCATACGTGATATACTGGAATTAATCACCCACATTAAATCCCAGAATAAAACTACTAACATAATGTGGATACCAACGTATTGTGATATACCCGGAAATGTTCCAGTTGACTTAACAGCTAAAGCGGCAACAACCCAGGTTAAAAACACCAAAATTGCTATTCCACAAAACGACAAGAAAAATTTGATTAAAAACAAAATAAAATCTGAGTGACAGAGTCAGTGGAATAGATACGAAGGACAACTTAAACTTGTCAAACCAACAATTAACAAATTGACATACCCAAAAAATCTGACACGAAAAGAACAAATAACTATATGTAAACTGAGAATCGGACACACTAATATAACACACCTATACGTACTGAACACCACTGAAAAACCCAGATATAAAATAACCGCTTAACCGTCGTCCGGAACATATATACACATATATACACAGACGAAACCACGACCTACCAATCAAATGCACAAAAACCCTATTCTACCAAACGTACATTAATCTAAATAATAAAATAGTCTTATCACAGTCGCTAATGGCCTGTCAATGCGAAAAAAAAAACATTGAACTACTTAGGTAGCATGTCTTACCGACTTTAAGTCATTTTTATCTATATCACAACTAACTGGTAGTGGAAGTTTGTCAGGCAATTTATACAGGATTAAAACAATTTATTAAGGTAAATAATTAATATTGTTACAAACAAGCGCTAAAAGATCACAATCACTATTATTGTCTTGCTTGCTTTGGTCGAGATTTTGGTATGAAGTTGTCGAAAACTGACTGTTCTCGTTGTGGTGGGAAGTAGATGAACTTATAGTGTCCGATGGGCTAATTTCTGACTGTGAACAGTACAAAGCTAGTTGGTAGTTGTAGGACAGTTGCTGAGACTGCTGTATTGGTTGGAAAAACACATGATTATGAAGAGAAAAAGCAAAATTGAGTTTTTTCGATGGTAAATCGGCAAGTATGCATTAAGTTAATATGCTCTGTATTTTTTCCCGTGCAACTATTGCCTGTTCTTCTGAAAGTCTTTTCAATAGGGCTGACGCACTCATTCCAAATTTAGTTTCCTCGGTTCCTGCCATATTTTTATTTATATTTTTCAAATCATTAATCATTGTAGTTATTTGTGATAGTTTACTGCGCTCAAAGGAGCAACGTACTCCCATTATCCGAGCGTGGTGAAACCGGATCATTACATATAACTTGTTATCAGTATTACTGTTTTGTAAACTATCCTGCAAAGAAATAAAACTTAAATAATAAAGGAATTATAAGAAGAGAATAACAATTCTTTATCTACTTATATATTAATAGATTTTTAGGTTCCAAATACAGAAGAGGAATAGAAAATTATTGAAGCAAGTTTTAATAATCAATAGAATTTTTTCTCATTTTATGGCTCAATAGATGGAAAATATGTGGCAGTACATCTAATGGAGGCGTTTACAAGAACTGTTCAATTTTCCAACCTCTGGCTTGTTACCGGGAGATGTAGTTCTAGTTGAAGATGCAGCATTTTCCTCTAAAACATATTGAATAAAGACCTATCCAGGAGTAAACCTCAGTACAAAAGAAGCAGTATTTAACTGCAGGCTATCACGTGCCAGACGTATAATAGAAAATACTTTTGGAATCTTAGTTAGTAGATTCCGTATATTTAAAAAGCCAATACCTACTAACTTGGATACGGTAGATGCAATCATTTTTAAAGCTTGAAAAAAGCTAAATGTATAGATAGGACCGATTAAGACGGAAATTGTGTACCAGGTTCCTGGAGAAATGAAATAACTGCATCACAAAGTATCTCAAGTCAAGGCAGTAACCATTTAGCATATATTGCAAGAGAAAAAAGGTAAAAATACAAGAATTTCATTATAAATGAAGGAAGTGTTCCTTGGTAATTTTGTAGCACACATTAATGATTTAATTCATCAAACCATTTTACTTTTGGTACATAAACGTTTCCTTCTGCACCTGATCTGATCGATGTCTCGATTTTATCGACTTATAAATGGTATGTACTTTTAATTTTGTTTTATATCTTTAATTGTAAGGCCTTCAAGATCCTTCGGATTCCAGCCATTGTACGCGTTTCTTTGTTTTTATATGCGTCGCATCGGATATTCAATAAGCAGTCCTGCTCTCTGCATAGTTCAACAAGCTTAAAAGTTTCCATTTCATCGAATTTATGTGACATTTTATGAAAAAACAAAAATAAAAAATACGCCAATGACCAGCATTCGTACGTTATGACAGCGAGACATTCAGAGACAACGAGTGACGCCAAGGTGTTCAAACGTTGTCTGAAATACTGGCGCGGGTGCTATGGACTAAGGGCTGGCAGCTACTGGCAAGAAAAATAGACGCGATCTCTATTCGCTCCAGCACTGGACTGGCACGAAAAATTATTCACACGATCAACGTTGCCAACTGTATTGGAAGCTGTTATAGTACTGGCACGTAAATTATTATAGTAAATTAGAAAAAAATATAGTACAATAAAGAAGAAACAAGAAATATGTAACGACACCAACAATAACATATTATAACTGCACCAAAAATAACAAATACTAATCATCTCAATTAGATATCTGAGTTCAATTAACTCTTTCTAGATTATAAATTATACTTCTTCTGCTCTAGGTAAATAATAAAACCTTAAAAAGTCTTAAAAATCCTTAATAAACCTTAAAATTTTTTATGAATCTTTAAAGGTCCATAAAAACCCTTACAAAAATTTAAAAATCCTTAAAAATTCTTATGAATCCTTAAAAATCCTTAAAAATCCTTAAAAATTCTTAAAAATCCTTAAAAATCCTTAAAAATCTTTAAAAATCCTTAAAAATCCTTAAAAATCCTTAAAAATCCTTAAAAATCCTTAAAAATCCTTAAAAATCCTTAAAAATCCTTAAAAATCCTTAAAAATCCTTAAAAATCCTTAAAAATCCTTAAAAATCCTTAAAAATCCTTAAAAATCCTTAAAAATCCTTAAAAATCCTTAAAAATCCTTAAAAATCCTTAAAAATCCTTAAAAATCCTTAAAAATCCTTAAAAATCCTTAAAAATTCTTAAAAATCCTTAAAAATCCTTAAAAATCCTTAAAAATCCTTAAAAATCCTTAAAAATCCTTAAAAATCCTTAAAAATCCTTAAAAATCCTTAAAAATCCTTAAAAATCCTTAAAAATCCTTAAAAATCCTTAAAAATCCTTAAAAATCCTTAAAAATCCTTAAAAATCCTTAAAAATCCTTAAAAATCCTTAAAAATCCTTAAAAATCCTTAAAAATCCTTAAAAATCCTTAAAAATCCTTAAAAATCCTTAAAAATCCTTAAAAATCCTTAAAAATCCTTAAAAATTCTTAAAAATCCTTAAAAATCCTTAAAAATCCTTAAAAATCCTTAAAAATCTTTAAAAATTCTTTAAAATTATTAAAAAACTATAAAAATCCCGAAAAATATTGATAAAATCTTAAAAATTCTTAAAAATAATTGAAAATCCTTTAAAAACCATTAAACTATCCTTAAAAAATTCATTAAAATCCCCAAAAACCGTTAAAAGTACTTAAAATTACATCCTAAGCAATTCTTAAAGACCCCAAAATAATCCTGAAAAAACAGTAATCTCGTTAAAAATAGTTTAAAAATCCCTAAAACTCCTTAGAAATCACAAAAATCCTTAAAAATCCTTTAAAATCATTAAAATTAATTAAAAATCCTTAAAGATCCTTAAAAAACCCATAAAAATCCTTGAAAATTCTTAAAAATTCTTAAAAATCTTTAAAAATCCTTAAACATTTTTAATAATCCTTAAAAATCCTTAAAAAATTCTTAATAATCCTTAAAAATCGTAAATCCTTCTTTGCGACGGACTGTAGCAAATTATAGTTGGGTGGACGACTGAAAACTGTCCTAAAAATAATCTTACATTACTGCCTTTTTTAAGAAATTGCTGGCCTATCTTAAATAATAATTGGTGGTTCTGTATAACGACCGACTATAATGTAAAAGAATTATTAACCATATTGCATCTGTTTATATTTATATTTTGTTTTGGTTAAATAAATTCTAAAATTATCTCACAGATAGCATGATATTGTAAACAAGTTGTGAATTTTGAATTTAATGATTATAAATATTATAATTTGAACACCATAATGTAGAATATTCTAGTAATGAAAAATACAATATTTTAAATAGTTATAAATAAATTTATCCATGACCATTATTGAATGTATGAATTCTGAAATCATTTTTAATAATAGAATGTAAACATTCACCCTCTAGAGTATGAATATTTATTCTAAAACACTTGCTTCTTATGTATTTTGCATGTATTTTCATTCTTTATCAAGGTAAAGAATGGATTTTCTGTAATCGAAATAAACGATATGGGATTGCCATGAATTTCAAAAGTGTCAGTGTCAGATACAAAATGGCGACGATAATAATTATTTTCAAACAAGTTTTAATTTAAACAAAATAATGAGTGAAAAAACAAGTGAAGTAGATATAGAATTTAATAATATCTAAAATTCGAAATTATGAAAAAACATCAATGCACCAGATTTTAATTTCGGTAAGTGTACCATAACACTATAAATATTACTACAATGTAATACAAATATGTCAACAAATAACTTGTGTTCAGATTTAATTTAATTTTGATTCATACTTTTTGATCGTGGAGAAAATATAGTCTCGTGGTTCCTCCCACTCGCCGACGCTCGCGTTCGGAATTTTCCACTCGTGTCGAATTTTTCATTCTAACCTTGTTACAGAAACATACATTAATAGAGCAATGTTGAAAAAATCCATTTATTTAATGAAAAGCTAAAAAGAGTAATTCTAAGTACTGGACCACTACATGTATATATAAATTTTCCATTACAAAGTCTATGTTAGAATCCAGAATTTTAAAGTAGAGAATTTCAAACAGTTTTCTTATCATCATATATTATAAAGCAGCTTTGAAAGCTTGACCTACTTCAATACATGTTTAACGTTTGAATCCAATGCATAAAAGGAGCTACTTAATATAGACATGTTCGAAACATGATAAACAGTCACCGACTGTTGACGTAGTGTATATAAAGACGCAACAAAGAGATAAATTTATGGATAAAGGGAGAATTCGAAGAGGAATTTTTATTCCTCTCAACGAAATTATGGCCTGTTGAACACGGTGGAAGACATGAGAATGTCGGTGCTATTTTCCAGTGAATTTAGCGCAGCCGTGTTCCATGACAGATGTTTTAATTTAAATATTTCAAATAGATAACGTACAGGAAGTTGCTACAAATTCTTGAAAATTCTAAAAAGAAGTCTATGAATAATTTGCAATAATGCTGACATCTAAAATTAATGAGAAAGGATGCAATTTGGATGTCGAAAATTATATTTTATTGCAGAATACAATATTAATAATATTCTTGTACATTTTATACCCTATTTGTATCTATATAATGAAAACGAAATGGTTTTTGTTGGTAAGAAAACGGCTGGACAGATATTGCTAAAAAAAAATTATATGTTTGTAAAAGTTCAAAAAAGGTATTTAGAGAAACAAAAGTCGGAAAAATGAAAAATTCTAGAAACATTAAAGATGCTTTTTTCTTTGGTGGCGGTTTGGCTATTTTTTTTAAATATTCGTAATAATTCGGAAAAGACAAATTGGGGAGAAGGTCTAATAATATCGGTTGTATCGCCCCAAAACTGTCCCGATTAGTATCCGAAACGAATACTTTTTCAGTTATTTAATTTTAGTTTCAAACTTCGACATTTTTATTTTTGACAGGTGAAAGTTAGAAAAATAGTTGTAACTGTTGTGAATAGGGTTTTTCAAGGGCTTTCAAATGAAATATTAGAAGTCAAATTCCGTGGCATATTGCTTCTGTCATTTTTGACAGATGAAGAGAATCAAGCATCAAGAGTTAAGGGAGTAATGAAGTATAAAAATCTCTCATTGTAGAAGATATTAACATTTAGCGCAAAATTTAAAAAAACAAACAGATACTTTTGAAAAAGTGTATTACATCAAATTATTAAAAAGCAAACATTTATTATGACAAAATGATATTTTATCAAAATCATAAAAAATCGAATCGTATAAATGTCAAAAAAACACCAGAACATTAAACCTGCAAATAATTAATACAACAAAAACGTAAAATATAATAAAACTAATGTAGAAAAATACCAATATATAGAACTCTTATAAATTCAATATGCTATTAAAACATATTTACATAATCTCAATTTATCGTAGCGGACCCGCACAATGTCAGATATTAATGAAACAAACTTTAAAAAGTCAGAGGTAGAAAGAGATGGAAGTGTGAGAAAACGAAACCGTAAAAAATCAAACTTATTCCAAAGGATGCGGTTTCGTTTTCTTACACTTCCATCTCTTTTTACATCTGATTCTTTAAATTCTGTTTCATTAATATCTGACGTTGTGCGGGTTTGCTCCATTGAGATTACGTAAACATAGCGTTCTGTTTTAATAGCATATTGAATTTATAAGAGCTCTTTCTATCTATTTCTATTTTGCTACATTAGTGTTATTGTTTTTTACGTTTTTGTTGTATTAATTATTTGAAGTTTTAACGTTCTGGTGTTTTAGTGTTTTGATATTTCAGTAATTTGAGAAAATAGCTATCTGGTTCTTTAATATTTGTTATAATACGATTCGTTTTTTTATGGTTTTGATAATATATCAAATTGCTATAATAAATGTTTGCTTTTTTAATAATTTGATATAATACACTTTTGCAAAAGTATCTGTTTGTTCTTTTAAATTATTATAACAAATGCCGTTCCCCTATAATACTTCTGGTTAGTTCAAACAATTGCTTTTAAATTATCATTAAAAATTTAATTTTTGGTTATTAATTACTTATAAAATGGCGCCCAAAAAAATATAATATTTATTATCTCTTTTAAAAAATGTTGTACCACTTTGACCTATTTACGTTTTTAAACATACTCACAACTCAACCTGTAAACCTTTTATTGGCTTAATCTTGATTATTTTTCATTAACATACCTAAAGTATTGGGGTATTACAAATTCATAAATTTAAATAAATTGTTTTGTGTACTCTTGCAGTCAGGCATTTTTAGTAACGTTGATGAGCTTCTTTATATTCTTTCGCCATGAAATTATCAAGATGATGTAGTCATGCAAGCGGAACTTCAACGTATAGTCCCATCGCGCCTTCGTAGTGTCACTGATAAATTTCACGAATATCAGTTCAGCGTTTCTTTGGTGTAAATAATGGCTTAATTGGCGAAACAAAATTCCAACAACATAACATTATCAGGTGTATCATAAATTTAAACTACGAACAGTGATTTTTAACGAAAATAGACTTGAGATTTCATACACGTAGGATATAGGGTTATCGACTGATAAAAAAGGATATATATATATATATAATATACAATTAATTAGTATTGTTCTGTCCCTTGCGTTACAAGAAAAATAATTACATAAAATTTTATAAAAATTATATTCTATAACATATTGTTTTATTGTTTATTTATTTTAGAACCTTTTTCCTAAAAGTAACTTTTTATTTTACGAAAATAGCATTATCAGTAGATTATGCAACTTTTACAACTTTTTATTGGCCTAAGACAAAATTGCAATACACAAAAAAATCTTGGTGGATAAAGAAAATTTCCAAAGACGAAAATTAAACTGCTTTAGATTGTTTCCCTTTTATCAAGAGCCAGGCTCTTTACTAAACAGAACAAAAACTCTTTTGTTCCTGTAAAACGTCTTCCGTCGACCCGGTCCTGTTGTTGACGCGAATGTTTTTCCGTTATCTTTTCCTCTTTTAATTGGCCACATTCTTGTACTGAAACTAGCAATTTAGAGACGTAAAAAGGCTGCATTTTCGCAGCAGCAAGGCAAACGAATGTCTCCTTTTGATGTGATAGCCATGTCGCACAGTGAATTTCGTTGCAGCCGGTCTTTTCTTTGCGGTATTTGTGTTCTATTCATAAAAGTAGACCGCAACAATAAAAACTTCTTTAGAAAGGATTTTCTTAAAATAGTTATTTTTTACCTCAATATTTATCTGCTCTTATTTAAATTTAAATAATATATACTGCTGGTTTTAAAATACAAAAAGTCATAATTCTAGTATTTAATGAAGTCTATATGAAGTCAATCCTAATAGCTAAAAAGACTCATGTAACCTGCCATTTAAAATTGATGATTAGACCTCGTATGAATTTCTTATCAGCATCTAGTCGAACAAATAATATTGCGTGGGCCAGTGTTGGGCATCAATCAATTAAAAATTCAATTATTTGATCAATTACAATTAATTTAATTGCAATTAAAAGTAATCACAATTAATTGTTAATTGCACTTTGCAATTAATTTATTTAGATTAAGCTAGATTAGTTGCAACTTTCAACTAAATCAATTGCAATTAAATTAATCACAATTAACTTTTTTTAATCATTATATCAAATAATTCAAACTAACAATTAACCTGCCCGTTGTCAGTTTTATGAAACTGCGTGGTGCCATAAAAATTATTTATAAAGGTTTTTAAACGCAATGTCGGTTACAATTATATACAAAAATTGTTTTTTGGTCATAACTTCTAATTTTTGTTAGAGAAAAACAAAATGGGGGCTCAAAGATGGCGAACGAGAAGTGTAATTGTGGTTCGATTCGGTTCAAAATTGGAATGTGGGGAGGTTTTTGAGGTCTAAGATTAATTTATTTTTTTAAATTAAAAAATTCAAGATGGCGGACGAGATTTGTTATGTGGATGTTGTTGGAGAATATGAATTTTTTGTCATAATTAATAAATTTAAGATTGATGGCAGAATTGATAGAATACTTAAAGTTAAAAATACATTTAATAAAAAAAAAATTTTTTAACAAACTTTTATTTTAATCAGTTTCATATATTATAAAATTTTATATGATACAGCAGCTTGTCGGGAAACTTTCCTATATAAAATCCTTTTATAAAAAATACATAAATTTCTACTTAAAATTACTGGTGTTAATATATAACCATTCTCAAAATGATGGGTTGATTTACTTGAAGTTATTCATTTTGACAAAAAATTCATAATCTCAGATCCGAAAAACCACCACATACCAATTTTGAATAGAGTCGGGCAATAATCACAAATCTCGTCCACCATCTTGGAGCCGCCATTTTATTGTTTTCTTTAACAAAAATTTCATAATGCATTGTCATCTGATTTACATATGTGTGCAAAATTTGACCCCAACATACAAACATGTCAAGCCAAATAAAGGCTTGTAAAAATTAATTAATTGTTAATTGCGACTATTGCAATTGATAGTCACAATTAACAATTAATTAATTAATTAATTAATTAATTAATTGTTAATTGTGGTAGTCGCAATTAACAAATAATTGTACGAACAATTTAATTTTGCCCAACACTGGCGTGGGCACACCAGCAAAATAGGAAGGTCAAAAAATGTCGGGTCCACTGTAAATATCTACATTTGCATTTTCGAGTTAACTGTCAGTGGCGCGGCTTGGGGACTTGGGTTAGGATTTAAATAATTACTTTATTCTGCGTTCAAGTGAATTTTAGCGACTGGCTGCATTAGTGACGTGTTTTTCTAAATTCTTTTCTTGTTATTATTTAATGAAGATACCTTTTCTTGTTGTTTATAATAATGAAACGGACAATATTGCAGCTCGGTTGAATAGTAGCTCTCACTGATAAATCCGTAAAATAAAAAAGAGACAATCAGAAGCTTAAGAAGGTCAATAATGGTTTGTAACAAGTTACGGGATTATCCCGATTATGAATATAAATCTCTAAATGATCTCTAAATACATTGCGTAATCGTTTACTAGATTGTGGCTTTAGGTACAAACAACTGAATAAAAGAGTCATCGTAGCATGGCGGCAGGAGTATTTACGAAGAATTAAGGAATACCGCCAATCCAAAGGAGAGATGATGTGCCTTGATGAAACTTGGTTCGATACACATGATGTTGTATTCTGGATGGGGATTTAGAATACAAAGTACTATCTTCGGCAAGTTTATAGACACGCTCATTTTCTCTAAGGCTTTTATGTGTTTTAATCCACTAAAAACGAGTTTGTGTACCAGTTAGAGATAATTCTGAGACAAGTTTTTGAATGATATATGAGTTACTATTAACAGTTGAAAGTTTCATATCCTCCGATGCCTTTAGAACAGAAACAGAGTCAAAAACTAATAATGCACTACTGTAGTAGATGCTCTAACATAAAGTATAGCTTCACATATAGCTAAAGCTACGGCGCTAAAAATAGATATAGCAGAATTTAGGCTATGCGATTTTCTATATTACTATATGGAATATAATAAGCAAAATCTGTTCATGTCGAGGTTTTGGCATCGTCAGTATATATGATTAGATTATTATCCCAATTAGAGAGAAACGACCTTAGCATATTTTTACTTATGCATACATCAATGTTATAATATGGTTGATATGATTTTTTTTCAATAAACACAGAATGGTCACATAGTTGTGTTAGGTCATCAGATTTATACAAGACGAGTAATATTTCCAAAATGTTCTGTGTTACGTTAAATTATAGAATGATGTAAACAAAATTGATTTACCCGAGCGTTTTTCATTTTTAAATTCTAATTAGAAATTAAGAGGAGGAACAACATTTTTTTTTAGACATCAAAAGTAGAACATTTTTTAAGACAATTTCCAATTTTTGTGATTTTTATTCGGACTTTTAAACGCTTAAAAAATTGACCAAAGTTGGACCGCGCGAAAACGGGACAGAGCTTGGGATGACGTCACTTTGCATATGCTTGACGGGCGACAGCCGAGATAAACGTGAGGCGCTTGTTGTTTCTGTATAAACACCGCGTGTTGTTATTAAATTATATAAATCCAATAAGTTATCCATATCTCGAATGTGGTCAAGTGTTAATCATAAATGAAAACCCAAAATCATGTACCACAATAACATTTATTAAAATGGCAACTAGTTTTGCTTAAGAAACCATCTCCAGGCCTATAATAAATATACAACATATAGTTGAAAATTTTTACAAAGTAAAAGAGAAACTTACCAAAATAACAATCGAAAATAATTAAATCTTAATTAATTTAGCTTATTACTAAAGTGCCGCTACAAAGTAAGGGAGGGGGAGGAAATTATAAGGAAAGGAATGAAAAAAAGTATGGGGTACATGAGTATCTGGAGGGAAATCCTCAAATAATTAATAGACCCGCATGGGGGGCACCATGTAAGCGGGAACGGCGTACATCATAGAACAGACTGCGGCGCAGTGGAAGATAAAGTGTGCTAACAACAAACTAGGTAATTGGCGAGAGTAAAAGTCCACCAAATGACAAAAAGAAGGGTAGCGAGCATTAAACGCTCCCTGAGAAACTTATAATAAGCCGTCGACATTGCCACCATCAATGGGTAACAGTAACTAAGTCAACAAAATGGCAGGTAAAGCCGGAAATACTATGACAAATGACGGTATTTTTATATTTAAATAAGTGGGGGGAATTAATTGTGGTATATGATTTTAGGTTTTCATTTATGATTATTAAATTATATATTTTATATCTTTTTGTCGGTTTGAAATGAGTGAGAAAAAAAATGTAAATAGCGGGAAATTGTGTTGGCCATAACACATTTTTTTAATATAAATTAAATCTAGTTAGGTACCATCTATTTATAATTTCCATAATAAGTTATATTATTTTTTACTTACCCAAGCAATTTTATTCCTCCGATTTTTCTGCTTATAAAGTCTTTTTTTTTTATTAAAATAGTCCAACATCATAAACATATCTACTTAAGGTAAATTTCTTCAATCTGTTTTGATAAAACCATTATTCACTGAACATATGGTGAGCAAAAAAAACCAATAGTCGACATAATAATGACAATAATAATAATTTTAAATTCAAAAAAAACACCACTATCAAACGGATTTTAATAGACTACTGCGAAAATTCTAAGTCGCCCACGTCAACGACCTGTATCGTATATGCAAAATGACGTCACGAGTCGGCAAAAGTTTTTTAGAGAAACCCAATGTTTAATCTTGAATGGATGTACTTATGAAGCTGAGATTTTAACAGCTTATCTAGTTGATCAAATTCTATTGAATATCATTAAAAAAATAATGATAAAATAATATGGGTAACAAGCCCATTGCATAATTAACTATATGTAAGGGAATCCGCAGTAGTTACATTTCAGAGTGAATGCAATTAATGTTTTGCAATTATATTAATCATTTAATTACTTTTGTTGCGGTTTTAATAGTATTTTAAGAAAAAGTAAGCGAATTTTTCATAATTCTAGCGCGTCTTTTGTTTCCTAAAAATGAGAACGATAAATTTTTACTGGTTGTTTTGCTTTTCTGAAGGAGATCGTAAACTTCAGGAAATGGTTCATAAGTCAAATAAGTATGATTTAATTAAACGTACAAAGGAAGATAAACAACTTTATGCTTTTAGCTTTTTTGTTTGGTTTATTTATGCTTACTTAAACGGGAGAAAAATAATGGCAATTAGTTTATTTTTTAATTGTATACTAAAAATATTGTATGAGATTTGTTTACGAGTATAAAGCAATTTTATTTTGACAAAAACAAGTTTATAATAAAACAATAAAATACTCGGTCTCTTTTTTTAATATAGAGATATATAATTGATCGAAAACAATTAAGCGAAAGGAAAGTTAACCGAAAAATGTATATGTTACTATTTATATACCTAAGTACTTATTTATTAGTTATAAAACTGAGAAAATATATTTTTTCGAAAAAACTTGACTTTGACATGTTATTTGGGAGTCTCCCTCTGGCAGGTGGCTGCTCCGTCGTTCATCACCACTAAGTTATTTCCGCCTATGTTATGAAACGTGGAGAAAATTGATTTTTTGCGAATAAAAAAGTCTGTATATGTGGATGTCTGTACGCACGATAATTCGAGAATGGTACTGCCGATCCGTAAAATTCTTTCGCCTTTCGGTTTTTATTCAAAAAATGAAGGTTCTATCAGAAGATGAGCTATTTCGGTTCTGAGGATCCTGGTCGCGCCTACTAAGTAAAACTTCTATTTTTTCGAATCGGACTTTCTTCCGCTGACGGAAACGTGCCTTTATTTGGAAAAATCGCGCTAGTTTTAGTACTGTATCCATAATTTCTATATATTCCCTCAGCGCGATGTTGGATGACATGTAACATCCATATAGGAAACACTCTCCTAGGTGCACCATTATATATCCTTCGTCCTTGACCTGTTTCTTGACACACAACTATTTATTTATTACTTATACACCTACATCTCCTCTAGCATCCAGATTGCACTTTGAGTTCCTTGCCAGTTTGTTATTTGGTTCAGAGATAACCACCAAGCCGTAAACTTTCTTTACTTGCTTTTGAGTAAGCCAGCTTATGCGCTACCTTAGCCTAACCAATGATAACTCGGAGGATTTTTACCATTCTAACTTGAGAACACTTCGTCCTTGAGGCCCCGAGTCCCTCTTACTGTTGTCCTTCTGGTTAGCCTCCGTTTTGCCCCTTTATTTATTCCCGTCCTGAATATTGGGTCTGTTCTGCGTCCCTGTTCTTTGCGTTATTTTGCCATATTTACTTATTTTTTTCAGCAATTTACTTCGTTTTTACAGCATTTTTCTTTGCCATTCCAGGAATTATGTATTTGCTAATTAAAATACTCCTATTCTCCACAGAAGAGCCAAGAAAGTTCTGGGGTGACACAGCTGATTTTTTTATGAAGTATCTGTGTCTCTGAGGGTACAAATGATTCATTTAAATAGATTAGTTGCACATCCACTGAGAAAAAGTGTAAAAAGCTAAATACGACCTTCTTTTTAGTAGGGCAATATTAGTATTAAGAAAATATAAAAAGGCCTTATTCATGTGCAAAGTTAATAAAAAAAAAGATAATAAAAAACAAAAATAGTATACAAAAAAAAAGAATAAAAAAACCAAAAATCAAAATAAAATTAATTTTAAACACTACATGAAGAGCAAGGTATATGGATTTGGGATATAAGTAGGAGGAAGGCATTGATTTTTGTATGTTTGTCAAACGAAAGTGTCACTGTCAAAAATGACAGAAGCAATATACTACGGAATTTGATTTGTAGCACTTGAAAACTCTATTCAGAACAGCCAAAATTATTTCTCCAACTGTCACCTGTTAAAAATAAGAAAATGTCTAAGGTTGAAATTTTAACATTAGATATCTGAAAAAGTACTTCATGGATTTGAACCAATTTTAATAAAATGGATTTTGGTTAATCGTTGAAAGAACCAGTTAGTTTATACCCGACATTTGTCAAACGGAAATTTGACTGTCAAAAAATGACTATTACCTGTTAAAAATAAAATATGCCAGATTTTGAACCTTTAACATTAATTATCTGAAAAAGTATTCGTCTATGGATACTCGTCAGAGACACAACCGATTTTTTTTAAATATTTTAACTACTTAGTTTTAATTATTCATATTGACTTTCACATGCACCTTTATTATTTAATTATCAAATAACTTTTTTATTCAACAAAATAAACATTGATAATTCAATCGATTTATTGATATTAAATTAATTTGTAATTTAAATTAATAATTAATAATCCGTTGATTTGGTGTCAGTAAAGTTAACACATTGTGGTGTGCGCTGTATTTAATATTTTATATGAGTAATTAAACAATAATGTAGCATTGTGGTTTTTGTTTTAGGCAATAATATAACTTTTAATTGCAACCAAATATTTCAATTAAATTATGGTGTAAATCATTGTAGACATTTAATAATAGTTTAAGATGTTAGTTCAGCGACTTACTATATTTTGTTTTTTAATAGAAATAAATATTTTTATTTTCAGTTGCGCTTGCAGCCTTATACCTTTTCGGAAAATATATTCTGTCCATTGAGTTCAGTTTTAGTTTTATAACGGATTTTTTTTTCTGGTCTGACTGTTATTTTATGTTGTTTTATTTTATTAGTTCCCACATCTGTATTAGAATAATTGATAACCGCTAGTATAAATTGGATGTTTTACCTTAAAAAAACCATGACAAATCCAGACAACCCCAACTTTAATCAAAACTTCCAGGAAGACACCGACTTCATACTCCAAGACATTCTCATCACACCCAACCCCCCAATTCCCCCTATCCCTGAGCCATAATGCTCAACCCATTCACCCCAGAAGACATCGAAGCGGCATGTCAGAAGGGGAGAAATTCAGCCCCAGGGCCTGACAGAATCAAGTGTTAGGCCCTGAAAAACCTACCTTCCCAAGCCCAACAAGGCTACCACCTCCACCAATTCCTACAGACCTATATCCCTGACTAATGTTCTCAAGGACCGTATCTGGGGTTTTCTGCATAAAAGGGGAAAGATCTACCAATTCCAACATGGATTTAGGTCTGAGCATTTCACCCAAGACGCACTAGTGAGACTCTACTCCCTTACCTCCAAATGTCTAAACCTAGGTTACTGCGCGTCGTCAGTCTTATTAGATGTCCAGAAGGCTTTCGATTAGGTCTGGCATGCTGGCCTTGTTCGGAAGCTTTCCAACATCGGCATCCCTACACAATTCATCCATTTCTACCTCACAAACCGCTGGGGTCATAGTAAAAGTCAGTTCTTCCACCGCAGATCACTTTTCTCCACAAGCCGGAGTCCCCCAAGGTTCAGTGTTAGCCCCTGTGCTGTACGTCATATACACGCACGACATTCTCCTCCCGCCAACTCTTAGCCAAGACATCCAACTGTATGCGGACGACACTTCCATCTCCGCAACAGCCTCAACCACCACATCTCTGCACAACTAAACCGTTTTTCGCAATGGTGCAGCAACTGGAGGATTACCCTAAACCCGCAAAAAACCCAACTTATCATATTCAAACATCCTTCCCTTTCCAACAGACGGGGTACTCGTACCCAAGGACTGGATTGACTACTTGAGAGTGCGCTTCACGCGTACTCTTAACTGGTCAACCGAAGTCCAAAAAACTCTGAACAGAGTAGGGAAGGAACCTCCCTCTTGGGAGCCCTGTAGGAACGATTTGGGAAATGTAACCCTAAAACTTTTGCACACTTATAAATCATATATCAAACACATCCTAGACTACAGAGCTCTGAACCTCTCCGCTCTTTCTCCTCACCTCCTGCACGCCATTACGGCAACGGAGAGGAGAAAACTAAGGAAATGTGCCTACCTCCCCTGGCGTTTTCCTTCCAACGAATTATATAAACTCACTAATATCACCCCAATAATTTACAGATTCCAAGATCTCTAAGGAAGGTACATCAGGAGAACCCTGGCCGGCTCCAATACCTACACCCAAGAAACCATACGGACGAGATGGACAGATGGAAGGATCGGAAGACCACTACCCAAGAAGCCCAAAAGGAAACTACCACAACTGAACATAAAAGTTCTCAAAGAAGTCAAAGATCTTCCGGACGAGCTCCTAGATCTCATAGAGGAGGCTCCTCTAAGCATCAGATGAGCTGGTCACCCCACTGACGTCTAAGGACTCCCTGTCCGCCTGAGCCTCGGGGAGTCTCGTAAGTATGAAAAAAACAAAACTAAACATATTCAAATATCTTAAGTCACTATAATCAATTAATTTTCAGATCAAACCAACATCTACTGTATCTCTGAAAAGGAGAAACTTCTCCTACAGCAGGGTTCAAGCAAATAACCAAATCAGGATAAATAACCGAGGAGGGTTTAGCAGGTGTGCTTGCAGAGCTATCAGGGAGTCCTGCAGTACTTCACGCATTGAACCTAGCTTGAATTGTCTTTAAAAGATTCCCGCCTCCCTCCTTTCGCTTAAAATTATCAAATATAGAAAATACCTACCGTCTGCCGTTTGGTATCGGTTATTGTTTGTCCTCTTTTCCCAATAATGGTAAGTTTTTTAAAATCTTTTAGCCACATAAATTCTGTTACTCTACTTTAAGTATAATTTTTATTTAAAATTTTGTTTTGAATTTAAATATACATACAATTCTTTAAACAAATACATAATAATCACGATAAACTAATACTTTTGATACATTTTTGTCTTTCTATTTTGTTTTTCCAATATCGACATTGTGCTCTGATTTTTTTTAAGAAAAGAACCTATTGATTTTGAGATTGTTATTGATTGATTTTATAATGGTTAATTTGATATAATTTATAAAAGCTTCTAATACCCATTTATTTTATTTATGATTCTGTTACTAGAATAAACTAAAGTTGGGCTGGATTAGAATTAGGTTTAAAGAAAATCCAGACCATTATAAATCAGGTTGTATATTAACTGGGAAGTCCCCAAACTCCACAAAGACCCAACATCACCCAACTCCTACAGGCCTATATCCCTAACGAACATTCTTGCTACGATCTTTGAGACCCCAATCAAGGATTATATCTGGAATTTGCCGGATGAAAGGGAAACGATCTCCCAATTCCAATACGAATTTAGGCCTGATCACTCTACCTAAGATGCACTAGTAGGACCCCACGCTAGAGCTACCCAATGCATAAACCTAATTCACTGTGGATCTCCAGTCCTGTTTGATGTTCATAAAGCTTTTAACCAAGTCTGGCACGCCGAACTTGTTCCCTGGATTTGTTTTTCTATTCTAGAAGTTACGTGTTATTTCCCCCAGTTCTGAGGTAGCTTGAATATTCTTTTTCATTTTGCCATGTTTTTCCCTACAAATTTCATTTCAATTTTTATAAATATCTTTCTTTTTTCCACCTTTTCCATTTTTCTCGTACTTATGAATGTTAGATCTACTCGCGCTATCTGCACATGAGGTGCAGAACCGACCAGTACAAACGTACCGAGTCCTTTCGGCTAATATTTCAGCTCATATGATTTCCGACGGAGCGCGACGACAGGACGAGTTCATTACACACACGACAACTAACGACGCAGACTCTGAGAAGAAAACTAAAAGACGAGACATTCGCAATTTATAAATATTTTTATTCAATTTATCCCAACAATTTACAGTCTAAACCTACACAAAATTACCCATAGTTCACAACTGAGTGTGTCTAGTATATCTCCACTTAAAAATAATAGTTTAGTTCGACGTGAAAATTTAAATTCGTCAACGGCGTTCAAGTCGTTATTTTGATAAAAGTGTAATGTTGTTTTATGTGAAATTAAAAATGCTTAATGTGTCTTTATGTAATTAAAATTATTTTCAATCTTACTGGAAAGTTTTCCTTAGCATTTACAGCTAAGTGGTCCTTCAAACTGTCGAAGAAAAATGATTCAATAAACTAAATCACCCCAAAGGTGTTACAAAACTTAAAAATGAACTTCCGAAATCTTATTCTTAACATTGTATCGGTATTTAGGAAATGAATTTTCTATCCAACGTTATTAAAATCGAATAAGTAGCTATTTTATTTTTGTCATTAATTGGTCATTAATAAAATAAGTACAATTCATAATATTTTTAAGATCACAAGACCCATATTTATATTTAAAAACAATAATTAATATGCCACTAAGCGGTCTTGAATTATTCACATAAATGTTAAATGGTTAAATTTACATTCACACTGTACGTCGCTTGTCCATTTAAAATCTGGTTATTAGATTATTGTGTTAGTGGAAAGAGTTTTAGTTTAACCATAAGGGGTGTTTTAATATTCGGATTGAATTGGATGGAAAAAGCGGCGTTCTTTTATTTAGTGATCGATTGGTGGGTGGTGAATGAATCATATATCGCGTTCTAATAATATAGATGGAATAATGATGCGTTTCATCCATTCATTACATCAATCTACCATCCTTTATTGATGATGGTTTGATGGAATTAGGTAAGACAACAAACTGATAAATGTTAGTGAAGTCATCAATCAAGTTGCAACTAATACGTTGTTATGTAAATCAGAGAGGTATTTTTTCAAAGTTGGTAACAATAACCCTAATGGTCCACTGTAGTTATTGTTATATCAGAAGATTCATATCCTACTACAATTCTACGGCCTATTTATTTATGGAAAACGTATAAGAATATAGAATTTTCAATGAACAAAAGTTCATCATTTAAATTTGCCAATTATATCGGTTTCTCTCGATGTTTGTAGCCATTTTCTTGTCGTCAATTATTCTCATTCAGCCTTCATATTCTGATTTGTTATTATTTTTAATTTAGGTCATCGGAAACAGGGTCAAAATTTCCGCCGAAAATTTGTAGTCAATAAAATGTAAATTTTAAACTTCGAATATTTTGTTTTAATGACGTCACGTATATTTCAAACTGTATATATTGTATAATATTATAATTAAAATTATTAATATGGAAAATCTATATGGTTAAATTATATTTGTCGATGTGACATTAATAATCCGCCTTATATAATCGATCAGCTTCTATTTGCAAATAGGATTTCCTTATTAAGCTATTCAAATAATAATTTCCCAAAGTGAAGTTATAACTAATTCTAAGAAAATCATACTCAAACACGAACAATAGTTTCAGAAACTAATACCAAACTATTTGCGAGTAGTTCAAGCGCGGCATGACTAGGACTCAGATATATCCATGTGTCTGATTGCTGGATTTGTCATTGTTATGGCAAATTTGAATTTCCAGCTGATTTCGAGCGTTAACAGTCTCCGGTTTACAATCGGAACAGTCCGGGTCCCGTTTTGCATCGGAAATTAACTTTATTGCCCAATCTCGTGCCCTCTGACTTCCAACTATTTTCAGGCCCAAATGTGGCACTTCTCGTCAGCTTTGTTCCTAAATTGTACTGTTCCCAAAAACGTTTTGTTGTTTGGGATGTGTGTCGGAATTTAATTTAACAGAAACTACGAGTTTCAGAATTCAGTTTAACTCGGTTCATAGTAAAAGAAATTCTTTGGGAAACCTGAAATACGCAGATGTTGCTCGGATATTTAAATTAGAGGCAAATTTATTTATTTTCATTTCAAAATACTTTATTGACTTAGAAATATATGTTTCGTCTAAAGTAATAGATAATAAAAGAAAGAAAAAAGTAACTTCTAAGATTAATAAAAATTTCACACTTTTTTACCAATCTAAGGCATTTATTTTGACTATGTTTTAGTGGCATGAATAAGTTTATTAAAAGTATTAATAACTGGTAATTAACAATTAATAATCAACTTTTTTTCAGAATTTAATTATAGCGTATATACTTGAGTCATTATGTATTTTAAATTTTGCTTCATTTCTCATTCAAATATTATGAACCTTCTAATTGCAAAAATACATAAAAAAGAAATGAATAAACCCAACAAGTATCTATCCAAGACAGACAGACGGCTTCAGTTGACTTAAAGACTGAAAAGAGTTCTAAAACCCGAAACCGTTTTAGAGTTAGAATACAGTCATTTGGTTCTCAAAAAGTGGTTATCTGGAAAGTTTTCCGGTTGTTCTAAAAATTGGTGATTTTGTAGATTTTGATGTGCTCTTTCCGAATTTCTTATTCTCACACCACCATATTGAAAAAATTGAACCCAAAAAAAGTTTTCTCACAATATCTCCTTTACGACTCATTTCGCGATAAAAACAGTAATATAATTAAGAAATAAAGCACACTATCAGATACCACAAGAATTTAATTGTCTAAGAAAAGCAGGTAACTAGTTTCGATTACTAACCATCATCATGCCTATAGGTACAAACGTTCACCACTTACTAATAAATACGATTTAAAATTTAAAAAACTTACCATTATTTAGTATATAGAAGGAGCAAAAATAACAACCATTAAGAGTAGTATCTTTAACAATTAATAAAATATTTTAAAAGGTGCTTGAAATTTTTTTTGTAGATAATTAAAAAAATTATATAATTAATTAGTACAAAAACAAAAGGGTGGTCCCAAAAGGCTGACAATTACATGCACCTAGGGACAGCACCTGCTGGGGGAGCTCAGAGCCCCTGAAGGACTTAGACATCGAAGGAAGCCATCCCAAATAGGGGCGAAGCGAAAAAGACCAGCAGGTCATCACTCTTTGAAACAGTTATTTTTTGTATTTTTGAGCCCTAAAAGTAAAATCGGCCAAATTGACATGACAGGTGACAAAGAAAGTACCACCCTACATGTTGAAGTGTGAGGGGTTACAGTTATATAACACAGGTTTAGAAAGAAAAAGTCCGCACTATTTGACCGAACCATGCTATTCCTAGGTATTTTGGCGTCCTGAATCCGATCCCCGTATAAGTTTTACCCCATCACGTCAGAAAAACCAGATTTCAAGGTCATTTTGAGGTTCAAATGGTGCTTTTTTGGAACCGGTCCCGGGATAATTTCTCAAGCGAACTGTTAAGTCGAGGGGTAACTGTCTAGGTCGTGAATACCTTCCAAACATTAGATAGGGGCCATGAATCTCGACCAGGACCAGTGCAGGGACAGCCCAGTGGAGAAAATGTTACCATGATCGTTGTATCTCGCGAATTTCTATCTCCCTGCCAAGGTGTTCAATTTCGGCGATCCATTTGCTGTGGGATAATGCCATTGGATCCAGCAATGACCCATATGACCCTAGAACCTTGTCAGAACATTGGACTGCTCAGGTCTGGCCCAAGGTGGAGAACTGGCTCAGGGGGTTAATAACTGGTGACTTTCTATTCCCCTGCCAAGTGTCAATTGCGACGATGCATTTGCTGTGAGTTCATGACCGTCTACCCCTTAATACCTTAATGACCCAGTTGTCAGATGCTAAAATCGGGAATGAAAAAGTGAGAGACAAGGGGGCTCACTTAAACAAGCACCCCGAAGGGAACAGTACCTGCAACGTCCCCGTCGTTGTTCCTGGGTAATGCCAATAGCAGAACTGAGTTTATCAGCAGACTGTAAATCATACTCGCAAAGATTGTATGATAGCCGCTGCAATTCACTTGGTGGAATGTGACGTCTTATCAGAAGGGCTGAATTCCAATAGCCTGCCTCAGCAGAACAAAGGTGGCAAACTCTGAAGTTGGGGGGCTTGGATCCTCGGGCCATTTTCCGCAACCTTAGTTTGCCCCGGACAGTATACTCAGCTAGGCACAATTTTAGGACGATGTTCTAGAAGCACTTTGAGATGTTCTGGCATTAACTGATGATAACGCAATCGCCAAAATTCTACGTGTTGGAAAGGGAAGCAAAATTCACGAGCTCGAATACCTCGAACCACTTGAGCATAACTCCAATATTCTGGCAAGGTTGTAAGGCCATTTGTGTCTGTGTTGGGTTCCCTATCATTAACTCAGAGCAAACGGATCGCCGAAATTGAACGCCTTCGCAAGGAGATTGAAATTTGCGAGATATGACGATCATGACAATATTTTATTGACTTGGTTGGCCCTGCGCTGGTCCTGGTCGAGATTCATGGCCCCTGTCCAATGTTTGGAAGGTATTCACGACCCAGACAGTTACACTCAACTTAACAGTCCACTTGAGAAATTGTTACGGAGCCGGTTCCAAAAAAGCACCAGTTTAACCTCTAAATGAGCTTTAAATCTGGTTTTTCTTACATGATGGGGTAAAACTAACCCCGGGATCGGATTCAGGACGCCAAAATACCTAGAAATACTATGATCCGGTCAAATAGTCTGGACTTTTTTTTGTAAACCTGTGTAATATAAGTCGAAAAACTCCAGTTTATACAAAAAACTTTTTCTTGTAAAATCGATAGTTTTAGGGTACGAGCGCCGCAAAGTCTAGTTCAACATGCATTTTGGCAAAAAAATTCATTTCTACACCACTACCATGAAGTGGAGTACGTGGTGCGTTTTGTTTTATTGTGGTATCTCCAATATGGCAGCGTGAGCGGTAAAGAAATGACGTGCAAGAGTAGAAATTCGGAAAGAGCACATCGAAATTTTCAAAACTTCCGGAAAACTTTTTAGGTAAACGGACAAACAGACGGTTGTAGTTGACTTAAGTCACTGAAAATAGTAGGTCACACACCCAGCTAATGTGACTAGATATGGATTGCCGAAACATATTTCCAAAATAGAAATCATTCTCGAGTTATCGCTATTATAGACAGACAGACAGACATAAATACCTTCGCTTCACTTCGCTACTTAATTAAGTCTGAAGTTTTTTTTTTATAAACCTGTGTAATATAAGTCGAAAAACTTTAGTTTATACAATCAACTTTTTCTTGTAAAATCGATAGTTTTAGCGTACAAGCGCCGCAAAGTCTAGTTCAACATGCATTTTGGCCAAAAAAACTCATTTCCACACGACCACCATAAAGTAGAGTACGTGTCGAGTTTTTTTTTTATTGTGGTATCTTCAGTATGGCAGCGTGAGCGGTAAAGAGATGAGGTGGCAGAATAGAAATTCGAAAAGAGCATATCGAAATCTATAAAATTACCAATTTTCAAAAGTCCCAGGAAACTTTCTAGGTAAAACTGCCAATTGATTGTATTATTATCGCTGGAAGAGATGGAAAGACGAACAAATGGACAGACAGACGGTTGTAGTTGACTTAAGTCACTGGAAATTGTAGGTGGGTGAGTAATCCAATATTACCAGCTATGGATTGCCGAAATATATTTCTGAAAATTCGAAACTGTTCTCGAGTTATCGCTGTGACAGACAGACAGACAGACAGAGACAGACAGACAGTCACTACTTAATAATTAGTTTTCAATATTATTTTGATTATCACAATTGTTGATGATGTTTTTATGTTTTTTAATATCCACTTAAAGGACATGTTTTGTTAAATTAAATAATCAGCCACTTACTTTCCGATAATTTTTTAAACCTCTCTGTGATATCTTGGATTGATTTATAGTCGTATCTGATAATTTTTTTTAAGTGTCCAATTTGTTGACAACACATTGACCGTTTCTAATAGTAGAAAAGGTCCGAATTACTTTTTTTGCGGCACATTTAACGTGAAAACGACTAAAATAACATTTTATAAATGTCTGTGTAAAAAACATCTAAGCTCATAAATAACAAAAAATCGTTTTTTGCGCTATAGTAATCAGACGTTTTTAAAACCCATAATAAAAACGTCTAGTAGACGTTTCTTTATGTCCACATCAAGATGTTTTTTAAAAGGCACAATAGGGCAATTTTTATAACGTGTTATTTCAGTCATTTTGTAACTCACCGGTAAAAACTTTTAAAAAACGTTTTGTTCATGTCCTCAGAAGAATGTGTTGAGAATAAATTAGAAAGCGACATTTTCTTAACGTTTTTGTAAACAAAAAACATTTAAAGACGTGTTTTGGTCTGCGAAAATATGTTTCTTAAAAATTAATAAAATGTACGTTTTTTAAACGACATAAAAACGATCACAAGACGTTTTTTTAGGACCTGAAGATGGCGTTACTCTCTATCATTTTTTTACGCTGTAAAACTATTTGGGGTATAGAGAGTTAGTTTTGTTTATAACAATTTTGTAAACAATAGAAAATAAAAATTTTTAAAAATCAATTTCATGTCACTTCTGATCATAAAAAAAGGATCAATAGTAATATGAAAAAAAAATTTAATGCTTACTCAAGATTTTAATTTTTAACCTGGGTAAATTGTTAATAAAAATGTGAAAAATAACAATTTTTTAATTTTTTCTATGGGAATCTCTTCAAAAATAGGTCCAAAGAAGGAAAAAATTTCAGATTTGTTATTTAACAATTATCGCACTTACAAGGTTCATGTTCAAGTAGGAAAAAATTGTTAATTATCTAATGCATAATTAACAGAAAAATGACGATAAAAAATTTTTGACCGCGGATTATTGTTCATAAATCTATCCATCAATAGATGCCTGAATTTTTTCAATTTTTAATTTTTATATTTAATAAGTTTGTTTTATATTTATTCATTAAAGGTCCAAAGTAGGTAGCGCTTACGCAAGCCGGAGACTCCGTTTTCGGTCGTATTTTCAACACTCTGGGAAAATTATTAATATTGGTCCTAGAGTTCCGAGATTTTTTTTTTTGATAAATTTCCTCCTCTTTTTGAATCTTTTTTGAAATATGAAAAATGTCAAATATTTTGTGAGATATTTGCAAAAAACCAAACCGTATTCTTTTTTAAGTTAATTGATTACAACTTTTGCAATTTTTGTTAGCGGCTCTTATTTTTTTTAAAAAATCACGCTATTCCGAATCAAATGACACTTCGTTTATATTTTTTGGAGGCAGAGAAAAAAGTTTGACAAAAAAAGCACTTGTTGCCTAGACTACTGATGATTTCTATAAGAATGAATTAATTGACAAAATATATGTATAGTTAAAGGCATAAGGAGGCGTTCTAAAAGTCGTTTAAAAATGTTTTGTGTCGAACGTTTCTGTGCTATTAGGAATATGCCATCTTGCCATCGCTCTTTCCCCGACTCGCTGAACTTATTCGAGTGATGCCATATGGGCAAACTTTCACTGGAAACCCTCGGAATTGTTTTCATGAAAATATTTTTATACTTCTCTCTTTTAGGTGCGTTGCAAAACTCTACATCAAAGAAGAGAAAAAACTTAATTTTGAAGTTATTAAAAAATATTGAATTTATTTTACTCTAGAGCCACATGACATTTAAAAGAATTTCCTTATATCGTTCAAAAGCCTTTCTCTTTTTTTCAATATATGCTATATTACTTTATCTCAAATCAAATATTTTTGTATTTTTTCGAAAATATTTAAATATTTGAAATTTTTTGAAAAAGTAATAAAAATAAATATAAATAAATTCCTTAATAAATTTAATATAATCTTGGAATATATAGTTTCACTTTGGGAAAACAAGGTCGACAGAAGACGCAATTTATGCGATAACCTCGCAATTATACTGAACTTAAAAACAGCCGCGATTTTAATCTTCATCGACCTTTCTAAAGCAATTGATACTGTCTCTTACAAGCATATTTAATTTGATACAAACTTATTTAAATAATAGAAATATTGGAATAGATACGTAGTATGCTTATAAGAGTTTGTTATGGAAATTCCCTTGTGTAGTCCATATCATATATGGGGTGGCCATGAGTCAATGTACGCCCCAATATTTTGGTTGTTTTTAAATTTGAAAAATTCCAAAAAGTAAGTGAGATACGAACAAATTTTACGTCTCGACCTTCAGAGAAGAGAAGTATAGTAATCATGCCAAAAATTTGGTAGAGAGATTTCCATAGATAAACACGTATTAAGGTCCCTTACGAGTGAGAAATGCATATTTCGCCCGAGTTGTACTCTATACTTTTTCTACTATTATGTATTTCTTATTTGCAAAATGAAAGCATACAAACCGTTTATATGAGAGAATGTCTATCTAGTTGTCTTACCTGTGGGAAATGAATTATTCCGTATACAACTAGGTATGTAATCCGTAGGAAATGAATCATTTCTCACGGGTTTGGCCGTAGGAAATGAACATCCGTATACAACTAGATACGTTTCTTAATTATAATCGTAGGAAAAAGTGTTATTTCCGAAGATTTTTATTATTAAATTAGGGAAATTCTCTGGAAAAGTGCAAAAATAAATTTTTATTTTTGAATTTTTTTTAGGAGAAATAGAGAAAATTTGAGATCAAATTGTTTTTAAGAGAAAGTGACAAAAATTTTGAAAATAGTAGCTGTTTATGTAATTTGAGATTGTATTTTGAAAAGTAGGAGGATCTTTAAAAGTTTTTAGAAAAAAATGGAAAAACATTTTATTTACATAAATTAGGAGAAAGTATAAAGAGATTAATTGGGAAAAATGGTGATGGGTAATTTGGATTTAATATTTTATAAATGGTGAAATTTTGGAAAGGGTCGGGAAAAATAAAGGTGGCAGAGTAGAGGATGTTTGGAAAAAGTAAGTAGGGGAGTGCAGAGTACAGCGTATAATTTTTTTTAAATCACATTTATTTTTCATACTGTTGTTAGCTATATGATTCAATATTCCCGCTAATTTATTTTCCTGATAAATTGCCACAACTTGCAGGTCATCTTGATATATATTTCTCAGTAAAATATTTTGCTGAACATTGGTCCACTGTACCCCACAGTTATTGGATAGTGATTTAATATTTGGGTAACAGTGGATTGCGATAGATTTCACTACTACAGTGTTTAAATGAGCAAGATGATAAGAAAATTACTTTTATACAAAATAAACATTTATTTAATGATAGGAAATAAAAATCGGCTGAGTCACTCCAGAACTTTCTCGTCTCGACTGTAGAGAATACAATTATTTTAATTACAAAATACTAAGCATTACATTAATTTATGGAACACATTAAAATATCGAGCCGATGGTAAATACTTCTACCGAATTGATATTTCAATGTTGATAATGACATAAACGGGTGCATGCGCACATTGTGATCTCCTAAAATCATGTGTGAAAACTGTTGGAAATTCTGTAAAATTTTTATACAAAAGTTATAGGGAATTTTATGCCCTACAACTTTGCACTGAAACATTTTGCACTAAATCGCATAATTTATCTTTAAAAAAAAAAAAGGTGAAAATCCTAAATGTGTATTTTTTGGCCCTCTAGCGGCGAAACTATGAGAATTTCGAAAAAAAGTTAAATATAAAAGTAGAACAAAATTTGATTCTTTACGACAATGCATAAAAACATTTTGCACTAAAAGGCATGTTTTGTCCTCAAAATCAAGAAAAACTAGGGAAAACCAAAATGCATATTTTAGCGCCCCCTTAAGTTGCGCAACTATTTTAAATTCTGGAAAAGTTAGATACAAAACGTGTATAAAAAATCTATTCAATCAATGTCGTACTTGAGGACATTCTGCTGCACCAATTTAAACAAAAGCTTATGGTCGTATTCGAGGCACGCACAAACCCTTCATACCAAATTTTAGCTCGGATTGGTCAAACAGTTCGGCAGTTATTGTGGAAGATTACACGCAGACACACAGACACACAGATACATAGTCACACAGACAGATCTTACTCTGGAAATTGTTTCAATCTTCTCGAGGGACCTCAAAATGGATATTTCCATCGACATTTCAATTTTTTTACTCGTTCACTATATTTTCCCTTTGATGGGACCGGGAAAGTAAAAAACTGAAAAAATATTCTTTTTGCAATATTCAAATTAGCGTAAACCAATTTATTAAATGAATAAAACCTGCTGTCGCTTTGTATTCCCAGATAATATGGGTATTTGTAGCACTAATTTTATGTCTCTTAAAAACGTATGAAACGTATTCATCATTTTGTTACTTTTTCGTAAAAAACCAAATTCTAGATCAGATCTATCTACGTTCCATAATTTTGCAACATAATAAACTTTATCATTTTTTAATTAAAACTCAACAAAAATGAATTCTCCTAATGAAGTAACAGTAAGTGATTGCTATCTGGGCTAATGAAGTTTTCTTTATTTTCACTGTTCAATTGATCTCCATATGATAATCATCTATAGTTTTTTTGTCTTTTTTATGTAGGACTTTTCATTTTATAACTTTTCAGTTGTTATCATCGATATGCCTTTCGGTAATATTTGCCCTTTATTGAACCAGCTACTGGAAAACAACGAATTTTGTCTGGTGAGATAAAATTATTTGAAGAATTAGGTTGTACTTGAGAAGATAAATTACCTGAAGCAAGTGACTGTTCATCTTCAGCGTTTATGACCAATGCTCTATTGTTTACTTTTGATGGTAAGAAGTCTATGTCAGCGAAGACATTAACTATGAATGAAAATATTTCTTTTTTTTTTATTGGCTGGTGTCATCGCTTTCATATGCGCAAGCCGTTATTTAGTTAGCCAGGATTTCTCATCATTCTACTATCTAATAAAAAGTTACAGGCAATGTTAAATGGCTTATATAAAACAACTTCCAGGGGCTGCATTTTCTCAGTTGAATTGGGGAGGAATTATTAATGTACATACCCCATTATGGCCAAATTAACCACTTAGACAGACATGTGGGATTGATAATTGTCGTTGATAGGCAGACTTGATTATCTTTTTATTCAAACTTTTCGATCCTGCTATTTATTTTGCGGATTAGTTTTGTTTTGGAGAATTTATGACTGCCTAGTGGATAACGACAAATAGGCAAAGTAAATTGACTCCGCATCGTTAAAATCCCCTAAAATGATATTAATCTTCGACTTATGACCTTTAGGTCATTTAAAATTTTCAAAAACTTGAAAAATTATAGCTAATAAACTGTCTTTTTTCAGTTGTGTGCAAAAAATATTATTTACTAATAATAATAATTAAGACGAGTTTGTAACTACCACAAAAAACCATATTTCTGATGAGACCACAATCATTTGATACATTTAAATGATAAAAAAAAAATAAAGAACTTTTGATTAATGATGAATGTTTTTTAACTTCTGCAACGAACTATTTTTTTCTCTGGCAAATTATAGATAAAAGAATTTATAATACAGGAAAATACAAAAAGATTATGACTTACAATAAACATTAAAAAGTTACATAAATATATTTAAACAAATTCAGTAAAGTGTAGGAATAATGATTGGGAAAGTAATACTACGTGTTTCCATTGTAGCTATAGATTGAGTGTACAAAAGGGCCATTAGGTTTGTTCCCGAAGCGAGTTCCTAACTTGTTATGAACATACTGAGTTGCGCAGTATAAAATAACTCGTCTATTATTTTGAACTGCGCAGACTCCTGATCCATTATTTTATAACTGCGTAACTCAGTATGTTCATAACAAGTTAGGAACTCGCTTTGGGAACAAGCCTATTACCGGTGCCTCACACTTTATATATTGTATATACAGTATGGTTAATGTATGTATAAGTTCAAAGGCGATAAATAAAATTAAAATGCATAAATTATCTATATTTTAAAGTCTATTATTAATTTTGTTTTAAATTAACATGTAATTTAAAAAAAATTGTGTTTTATAACCAACTGAATTTATGGAAACAATTTTCAGTATCATAGCGAAAAACTATAAACCAACTTTGATTTGTCCAAAAACCTAAATTTTTTGCGTTCATGCAGTTCTTATCAGTAAAAAACATGTGCTGAATTGTATTTTCTTACAAAAGGTTCACTATAAAATAAAAAAATTACGATATATAACCGGCAATAGAGTTTTTCGCACGATTAAATGAAACCGAAATTGAAATATCGCCAGTAAGCATTTACAATATCATTCTGAAAAGTCGATTTTCTCATAATGATAGGTCTCGCAGCGTTTCACGGCTGATTAGATTTATCCCATCGATAGTGCAGATTGTATTAGTTACAAGCCATTGATGCTATTCAGGCACACATTTCATGTGTTATTTGCTTGATAACATGGCACAGCCGAAGCGGATTTTAATATCGATGCGATTGTTCCTTTGAAATTTATCACTTGCTTCTGTTGATGTTCACCGACGTAATTTAGCATCTCTGCTCATTGTTCTTGAGTACGAGCGTACATTCATCTGATGCGCCCGTTTGGAACTTGATTAAATTCTGTTCTGTATGCGTTTGATCAGTTGGCGTGTGTGCGGTTCTGTTTGTTTTCATGAGGTTAATTAGAATGATAGCAGCCGTCTAACGGGAAAATGGGACTCATCAAAAATTAGTTTAGACTAATACGTTAAAGAAAATTATTGTAATTTAACTGCAACGGTATTATTTAAATTTTATTATTTATTAAATGCTACTTAAAATACTAATACAACCAAATATAAAGTACTAATTTTTTATGTTCATTATTGACTAAAAATTGAAATAAATTTTTTACGTGGTGAGACGGATAAAAAAACCATCCCTCTAGTTCAGTTTTTTAGGTTTTGATATTTATACTACACCAAACAATTTGTATCTGGAAAATCTCAAATAGTTACCTTGGATTGTCCGAGACGGCTGGCCCACCGGGTGACCGTGAGTTTCCCGGTGGGCCCTTATAAATTAGCTACAAATGGCCCCCACCACCCCAACGAGATTTTGAAAAAATATATTTATTACATAAACAGTATTAATTTATAAGTATTATTTAACTTTATTTTTAAAAATACACATAAACAAACACACTGTCCTAACAAAAACGTCATACAAAGCACTTTTACTCTTTTATAAGAATAGTGACTGAGCTGATTATCATGAACTATGTAGGTGTCAGGTATCATATTTTACGGCGGTTTAGCCAATGGGAAGCGAGACCAGCTTGGGTCAACAAATGTTAGCTTTTCGGGGCCATAAAGCGAATCGGCTCATAGTTTAGCAAATGTCACTGAAAAGCATGGAACTTGTTGGAAATTGTTCTTTTAGTAGCCCAATCCTGGATAATCATGCCAAGAAACCTGTCAGAAAAAGCAAACATAAAAAAGTTAAGTAAAAAGTAAAAATCTAGAGGGAGAGTTTAATAACTTTTTTAAGCAATAAAACTGCCACACAGATTATTGTGTAAATTACTCGTGAAATGCTTAAAATTATATCAGAAGAAGTTCACCAAGCAGAAATATATTCCAGAGCAATGGATACGGCAATAAATATTTGTTGTCATGACCAACGTGCAATTTTTTTGAGATATGTCAAGTCCAATAAAGTTGTTAAAAGGGCCATTGCTTTAAAACACGTAACTTCTACTAGTGGGGAAAACCCCTATGGTATGTTGAAACAGGTTTTTGAATGACAGTAATATTCCATTAGAAAACTGTATTGCAGATACTTTTGATGGCGCTTTTAACATGAGTAAGCAATATAAAGAAGTTTCTGCCAAACACAAAAAAAGCCACCAAATCATATTTATACATAATTTTACACACATGTATTAAATTTGGTCCTAACCGATAGGACACAATCTTTAACGGTGCATCTTTTTTTGATCTTAGAGGAAGCTAATGTGTTTTTTAAAGAACCATACAAAAGGCTGAGTATTTATAAAAAATCATAGTCAATTATCATCAAGTTAAATGCGATAGGTGCCACAAAATGGACAAGCAGGAGTGATGCTACATTAAAAATATGCGGAAATAAAAACATGTGGAATCAAGTTTTGAATAGCCCTGATATGAACAAACTGATTTATATTAACGTCGTCCTAGCGCTTAAAGAAATTTCGAAGAGTAACTTAATGTTTAATACAAATGTTAGAAGTCAGGCAAAAGGTTTGCTAAAAAACTCTATTCTTTTGAAATAATTCTACTTGCCATTACCTACATTAACATTTTTTCAGTAACAACATCTATTTTAGTTTATTTACAGACTAAAAATTCAGACTATGTGCAAGCTTGGCGGCAAATTTCCAATGCAAAGAAATTTCGAACCTGTCTTAAGGTTTGCGCAACAATTTGTTGAATGAATGAAACATTAGAAAAAATGGATTTCGATATTTTAATTGAGAATACGATTTCAAAAAGGAGAAGCAGAGTTATTAAAAAAATGCCTAGAGAACTTGCCGATGATAAAAACATTGCAGAAGATAAAGAAACTCAATTTCGCTTAACCACAATTAGACGTTGTTATACCAAAATGATCCAATTTACAGATAGATCTGAGATATTGATGGTTTAACAAAGTTTAATATAATTAAACCAATGGAATAAAAAAAAGAATGAAATACATATCAATATTAATATTTAGTTTGATTGAAATATATTTATAAAAAATATTGATAATTAATAGATATTTCGACAAATACCATTTTGCAAAAAATACATTGCAGATTGTTTTGTATTATATATTGAGACGAAATCTACCAGGTGGGTTGGAGATTGATTGAAATTTCCAAATATCATCTGATAAAACGGTTTGGATAGTTTTTGCGCAATGAAATATCTTCCCATTAAGACAGTTTGAAACAATAAACTGATTTTTTGAAGGTTTGTGAGTTGCATCATTTTTGCATAATAACGTCGATTATGGATACCATAATACCTTCATTTGATCAACAGTTATAATAAAACTTTTAGTTTATAAAACGTCTTATAAATAATCAATTACTTAATTTAAATAAATGGTACAACAATGTTAAGGCATAGAGGGGAATAATTTCCCGGGCCCTAAAATCGCCCCAGAACGTGCCTGGACGACCCCCCATTAAAACAAGAAGAATTGTACTATCATAAATGTTTCTGGATTTAGCTATGATTTTGATCTTTTTGCTGGAATTCAAAAGTACACTGGATCTGGAAGTCAGTGGGAATATAGTTCCCTGTTACAGTACCTCATGATAAAAATCACAAGACATTTTTTGATAACTGGTTCAACAGCCTAGGCCTTTAAGTTTCTTTTATTGTGCATTGCAAATTATAGTAGAAACGACATACCCAAATTTTATTATAGCGGAAACAGTCCTAGTTATCGACAGATGTTCGAATTTGAGTGAACGACTGTAATCCTTATGTAGTACTTAATTTAGTCTTACATTTAAATGGCCTTATTTTTAAAGATGTACTCTTGTAATGCATTGCACAGTTGAAACGGCAAGGATTAACAGGGTCGAACTGACCCTTAACGACCTGGATTTATTTCCGTTTGTGCTCTTGTGTTGTTTGTTGTTAATTGTTGTGTAATTAGATTTTTTTAATTTCGGTTGATTTTTTTTATTTTAATTATTTTTTTTCAAGATTATTAAAACAAATATTTAGGGTGGGACAAGCATTTCACGAAAATAATAAGGGTAGTTTGTTATTAATAAAACTATTTAAGGATCTTGTCAAATTATGGCAGAAGGAAAAACCCAAATTTTGTAACAGCGGAAGCAATCGTAGTTAACGATCATTTTATTGGGTTGATAAGAATATATACAGGGTTGAAGTGACCATCGGTCCAAGGATATTTTCTTATAATTTGCAACGGACTTTAACAACTTCATGCCGAGTTTGTCGTTTCAAATATCTAATTTAAAATGTATAAGGATTAAAAGATTAGGATGTGCCGAGTTTGATGCCGCCAGTTTTTTTATTACCTATTTTATTTTGTACATATAAAATTAACAATCTTTTTATGTTTTTTATTACTTTATTTCTTGTTGTAACGTAAGTACAATAATTAAAAATTTATTTTCGTGTTTTATTTTATTTGATTTTACAACAAAAAAGAAATTAAAAATCTATAAAATCTGTAAAATTATTAGAATCACATCTGGAATTTTTTTTTCTTTTTCACTATGCTTTCCCTTTGATAGGACCGGGAAAGTAAGATATTCGTGTACTAATCCAAAATCAAGTTATTAGTTATTTTATTTTAAAAGTACAAAATTAAAAATCTATTTTCATGTTTTTATTACTTTATTTCATGTTGTAACGTTAAGTAAAATAATTAAAAATATATTTTCGTATATTATTTTATTATTTTATTTGATTTAGCAACAAAAAAAAGAAAAACCCATTTTCATGTTTTTTTATTAATTACTTTATTTCATATTGTACTCATGTAAAAATCAATTTTTGTGTTTATGAAATTGTTAGAATCACATTCTCCTAGTTCCAACCCTGTATGCCGCCTACCCTGGACAATTCCTGGAAGGTATTCTACTATAATTTGCAACCCACTATAGTAAAATTGGTTTGCTGCTACTAGGGATTGCCAGAATGAATAGGGCAATATATTGTGAAATGCCATCCTAAATAGTTATTTAGCTACCAAGTGTGTTATACAGATCTTAACGTATCTAGTAACAGTCGTGGTGCATACAAGATTTTATTTATCACGAAAGATTATTTTATTTTAATAAAAAATCGATTTCTATATCGGTTCATTGCTCCTAGCATATTCTTTCCACTATTCTTCTTATAATAGGCATCGCGCATTTGTTATATTTTGACGTTTGTTGAATATTGCTGTCAGCAAAGAATACCTATCGATAAAGAAGCGAAGGCTACGGTATTTGCATGGACCGAAATTTGTACGCGCATGCGCTAGTTATATTAGTTATACGACAATGTCAATTCTGTCTAAAGGTGCTATATTTTTGAAAAAAGTGCGGATTCTAAACATATATAAAATGAATTTAAATGGATTTTTGTCAGTACCCGAACGGATAGATCAAGAGCAGGGTAAAACGAGTGAAAAGAGTTAGTTATCCGTCACCTGTCACAAAAATTTTTGCCCTTCCGACATCAAAGAAATTTCGCCGGTCTTTGCTGTCAGTGTTTCACTATATTTAGTGAATGTCATTGTTGCTTTTTGTTATATACGTGCTATAAAAGTAATGGGAATATCAAAGAAAATGCAACCAAAAATGCATCGCCGATAAAATCCACACACTTGTAAGACAAGGAATTTTGTTCTAGATTTTTTTTTCATATCTCCTCGTGCAATAAGCGGGCGTTATTGTTATAACGCCCTGAGGCGATTTGAGTATATATAACGTAAAATAAACGAATAATATACAAGGAAAAAATAAAACAAATAAAACAACGAGGTCGAGCTACTGTGGTAGAAAAAGTTGCTACGATAGACAATCTAGTGTATAATGTATTGTGTGACAATAAAAGACTGATTTTACTTTCTATTTATGTAGGCATTTACCTCTAATAACTAAAACACTCTTATGGAAAAAATTAAATGAAGAAATAGAAATTGCGTGTCCCAAGGCAATTGATATGTATAAGCACCATATTCAAGGCATCAAGTTACGAAAAAATCATCTGTAGAAAAAAAGAGGGAGACCTTTATCTAGTACACCATCTACAACCCGAGTTGGGACATCAAAAGAAGATTCAGAAGATGGTGCTGCTCTAGCAAAACTAATGAAAAAACCATTCATGTGTGACGACTATCCACTAAATTCCGATATTTTCTTATAGGAAAGCAGAGTAAAGTGCAATGTTACAAACATTGTAAGATCAGTTTTTTTGCAGGAAGTACCAGGTATACTTGTACCTATATATGGATAGTAATTGATTCTTAGAATTTTATTTATAATTAGACTGCATGAAAATCCATATGCCAATAAACAATAATTTTTCTTTTTTTGCTTTAACTCTTGTGAAGCCATTTATCAGGGTTAAATTGTAATGATTTTTTTTCTTTATTTCAATAAATTATACCAATACAAACAATGTTTGAAGATTTAATATTTGTTTTAATAGATCAAGTAATTCAAGCAGTAGAGGGGATATTAATGTTCTCAGCCTACTTCAAGGTACCCGTATCGTCAAGGCTATTTTCTCGTATTCCGTAAGCGTGGTATGCTCTTCGTGTAATTTGAGCCACTTCAAGGCCGTAAGTTTTGGTACACTGTGCTCGTATACGGACGCGTTTATTTTAAAGTCACAATTAAGGGTAAACGTACACGCTTATTTTAAAATTAAAGTCGAGGGCATTTTACTTGTAAACGTGCACATATATTTCACGGTCAATATCAAAGTAAATTTACCAGTATAAAAACGCAACTTTTCCAAGGCCAAGGTGATATGTAATTGAAAATACCATTTATATGAGACCAGCACATTGGAGAATAAAGAATACATTTAACTTACTATTTGAGGGAAATCTTATCTTTGTAAATTCAGCATTATACAGTTTAATCTTGCTTTATGATTTTAGTCTAGAAATCACTTGTAAACTAACTTTCATATATTCAATAAATGCAAGTCATATTTTTAATTACTTTTTAATAACTACTTCGCAATCCTACATTCATTAACTTACCCAAATATATGGATAATATTATAAATTTGGGTCAAAATTATGTGACTTAGGTCCAGGAAATACAGGGAAAAAAATAAAATACAATGTCATATACAAAATTGACCTTGTTAAAATTTATTAAAATATTAGCAAATTAAAAAATAAATAATTCCAAAAGATTATCCATATTTTCGAAAATGGTCAAATGATGAGGTAGTAAAACTATAAATCCAGTACCACATTTAATATAACTATCTTAGAAAGCAAATTTTTTGAAAAAAATGTTTCAAAGTCAAATAAAAGTGAAACAATTTGATGAAACGAGGTTATGACTAAATATATTTCTTGTGAGAAAGGATCCACAGTTCAAATATAAAATATTACATAAAATTAACAATATTATGCTTAAATTGAATTTTAACTAAAATAAACTAGTAGTAACAAATAAAAAAATACTTACCAGTACAAAGTAATCCTGACAAGAGAACCAGAGGCCATTTTTTTGTTAAAGAAAACATGTCCAGAACAAGATACCAAGTAAAATTGTATAGCACCATCACTAGTGGACTCAAGTAACATGTGAGTTTAAACCACATTTCACGGGAAGGTTTCCAGGTCGAGAAGATTTGACGGGGTGAACATTTTGAAAGTTTGTTGGATTCCAAACACAAGTCACAACGGTCAAAGACGCGAGTGGAGGCAAACAGCTGATCGTAGTTCAACCAACGTGAATTCAGTAAGAAAATTTTATATCGGACAAGAGGAGAAGGCGATAACTAGACATAACAGAGCACAGGAGCGGTCTCAGAAAAGTTTGAAAGTAACAAAATATTTGATCTTAATTCGTGGTTAAAAGAAAGTGAAGCCATAAAGAATAATTTTACTTTCCCGGTCACAACGAACTGAAAGTATAGTGAACAAGCTAAAAAAATTCAAGATATTGATGGAAATATCCATTTTGGGCTATCTATGTGTCTATGAGTTTGTGTGTCTATATGTGTGTAATCTTTCACGATATCTACCGAACCGTTTGACCTAGAAAGCGACCATTAGTTTTTGGTTTAAATTTGTGAAGTAGAAGGTCCTCAAGTATGACATTGGGTCTTCTTTTTTACGCATAACTTTTTGTGATATAGAACCGAGTTTTGGTGTGCAGATGCCCCTTCCGCCTTATCTTTGTTTAACTTTATTACCAAATAAATTTGGAAATCAGCTCTCATTCCAAAATCAGTTCTAGGGTGACACAGACAATTTATTAATTGGGAAAAAAGTTTTATGGATTTGTCTTAAAACTATCAATGTAAAGATTTTATCTAAGTTTTAATAATAAATATGAAATAAAATTAGAATAGTATAAGGGAAAAATTTTTATAAAGAAATATAAATAAATGGTATGAGAGCAGTATTCAAAAATATTAACATAACTAAATTACACAATATCGGCTTTTGGTATTCATCTTGAAATTATTACAAAAGTTTTAGTTTTTATTGGTTTTTAATTTTTTTTGATTATATTTTAAATAAATTGTTATTGTGTTTTTGAATATTACTTTTACTTTAGTACGATTCATGTCTGGCAACACTGTAATAAGACTAAAGTCATATTTAAAAATTTCATACATAGAAAATAAGGAAAAAAGAAACTATATACAAATATAATTTTATTAGCATACAACAACCAACCACCCGGTATAAATTATTTCCTACGATTAGTATACAAAAAAAATAGTTTGCATGCAACTCTATAATCTAGGCCAAATTACTATGGTATAAACACAATTCTGCAACCTTATAGGTGTCGAAATTCATAGCAATATAGTGATCCAGTTTTGGCACTGTCACGTAACGTAATTCAAATCAACAAAACAGATGTTGAATCAAAAATAGTACGAAAAAACACGGCGCATCCTTATTTTGATACGGAAAAATTCTTCAGTCGGTAATTCGTGCTCAGTTGGTCAAGAACCAAAAAAAAGGAAGATGCTGCCCATCCCATCGGCACGTGGCAGTTTCTTTGTGAAAAAAACAAAAAGTTTCGGTTAGATTGTGCCGAAGCAGAAGTTATTTAAATTAAAAGTACAATTTTCAAGCCTCGCCGCCAAGGGACTACGGGCGAGAATGTCGCGCGGTAAGTCGACTTACTTATCCATTTGTTTCACTAACATTTTACTGGACAGAAATTTTGGTTTTTTTGTGTAAACAATAAAAGGGAAAAGTCTTTATTTTCTTTACCGTAAATTTGTGTAATAAGAAATATTATTTTTGAGTTAAATTATAGGGCTGAGTTTAAGCCGTATATATATATTGAGACTTTAGTCTTTAGGGTACCATTATGCGAATGTATATTTTATAGGGGAAATTAAAATTTCTTGGCCCTAAAGAAATAGTAAACTTTGTGTGTTAAGTTCCTTCTGAACAAGTGTCGAAGTCAGTATCCTTGTTGTTTTATAGTTTAGTAGGTGTCAAAATTTGAATGTCAATAATTTTTTATTTTGTTAGACTTCAATTTTTTCCTTCAAACAGTTTTTTTTTTATAAATCACGCTTAAAATTTCATTAGCGTATTTTAATTTCTTCCACCCGAGGAGGAACAGAACGGAGGAAGCTAGCTAAATGAAGCAATTATATTTTAGAATAAACAAGTGCTATTCACGTTCTAAAAGAAAACCTTCCTCATCTCCTAATCCTGTCTGTTAACGTGAAGACTCTTGAACACCGCGAGAGCATTAACTGCCCTTTCGTCTGAACTGTGGCCGTTACATCCCCAGAGAGTTCAGCAAGGAAACACGTTCATTTTTCCAGATCCTTGGCTAACGCTCAAGGCCGTAACCTTTTTCTCTGGTGACAGTAGCGCTGTCGTTACAGGTTTATTGAAGGTATTTAGAAAATTTACTTAATAAATAGTTTTACAACCTGTTATTATTAAAGTTTCGCAATAAAAATAATTAATTATTCATAAGCACAAAAAATTATCTCAAAACTTGTGGGTTATTACAACACCGTGGATCTACACCTTCAAATAAGAATAAGGAAATATAAAAAAAGAAATCGAGTAAAAAAAACAGGTAATCTAATTAGAAAAGAATTAAAAATTGTCAAATAATTTTTTTTATTCAAATTTAGTTTTTAGTTAGAATAAATTTTTTTAGATAAATTAAATTAAGAATTATTAAATTCAAAATAACACATCAAAATCATAATAAACACTAATAATAATAAAAAGAAAAATAACATCTCCATACAATTAATTGACGCTCCACCAACGTTGGGTAATACAATAAATAATATAATTATTTGTCTTAATCAATTTATAATACCTATTTATCAAGGTCAAGTGACATGTCAAAATAAAGAGTGTCATATGTCAACCTTGTAATTTTTTAGCGTCTGATGATGGCCGGAAGGCCAAAACATGTTGCGTAAACCTCTACGATTACTATTATTACAATTCATGTGGTAAGACTTAGATTTTGATTTCTCCTATAAAGAGTGCTACTATATTTCCAGTTTTAGGCTTCGTCCAGGCTGGCGAGCGATTTGTCGTGGGCGACACAGCGACAATAAATAAATTCAAACAAGTTAAAATAAATTGAAGCGGCCATACTGACACAAAACATGATCGACATATCGCTTAGCGAGTAAGCGCGTCGCTCTTAATCCAACGTTGTTTGATTTGTAAGCGAAACTTCTGGCGATTTCAGTTAATTTTATTCTATATACGCCAACGTGGCATCGTGTTTCAAAGAAATTTTAATATCAAGAGTTCAAATTATGCCTGTGCTGTGGCAAGACAACCATTAACACTTTAAAAATAAGAGTGTGACGGACAAGCAGTGGCCAGAAGTTGGAATTACTTGTGGCATAACAGGTAATTATTGTTTGGTATTTAATTAATTTAGGTTATGTTATATAATAATAAGTAAAAGCAACTTCGTATAGTTTATTGTGAATATAATTATTTAAGAAATATATCAACATACTTACCTATTAGTGAGAATACTAAATGAGGATTAATGACGTTCATACAAATATTTCTCAAACATTTCTCGAACTTCTGTAACTTGCTTGGAGCACCGATTATTACTTCTACATTGACCAAACTCAGCCCTACGTACTTGATTCTGTACAATTAACGTTTCCATAACATTAAAGTAATCAAGATCGCTGTCACCATCGTTGTCTCTTATGAAGTTGTGAAGTATACAAGCACATTTGATCAATATATAGGCTTTAGCGGAATATCAATATGTTTTGTTCGAGTACAAAATTCCAAATACACATTGAACGCATTTTCGAGCTATAGACAGGCATGTAACACAACATTTTCTTCTTGGGGTAAGTATTCTGCGTGGATAGAGCCGCATTAAATAGGTTTTCAAATTGAAATTTTAAATTTTGTGCTTCTTGCTGTGGAGACACAGACTTGTTCCGTTTCCAAAAATTGAAACAGAGTTGATGCATTAAATATACCTCCATCACTGCTTGCAATACAACGGAAAAATACTTCAAGTAATTAAAGTACTTCAAGCCAGAATTTATCGAACATTTTATTTGACAATATTTGCCATCGATGGCCCCTAAGCAATTTGGAAATTTCCATCAATAATAGTAATCGGATAAAATCATCTAACAGCTTTTCTCAAATAACTTCATCTGTTTCAAACACTGTAGATTTATCCATTCTAAATGAAAAAATGCCAGGGATCTAAATGAAGACCCAGTTGCTTAATAACTACAACAAAACAATTAAACTTGATTCAAATTCATTTTACATAATTCATTCGCCACCACTTTAACAAAATTTTTTATCCGATTTACCCAAAAACAAAATGGAAAAATTTAATGGATCAATTCAGAAGGGCAAATCAAAACTTTTTTATGATTTGGATCGAAAGCCACGAATGCTACAAGTAGATGGAAGTATTACACCGCTATGATGTTGTTGCAACCTTTTGTGACTGCAGAAAAAACTGAGGGCAATTTAGACGGAGTTCGTGAACAACAGCAGGCAAATATAAATGAAGAAAATAATGAAATTATTGATGACAAATTTGATGGTTGCAGCGTTTATCATGACAAGGGTGATGCAGAAGATGTGGGGACTGCAAGATCCGGTTCCGTAGTAGACAATATGCCGTAAACGTCTTCATCTCGTCCACAGTCTTAATCATCAAGTAGTACTGTGTCACGCAGCTCTGTCACATCTAGGAAACGTGAAACACAAAGATTCAATGACCAATACTCAGAACTGCAGAATAATAAAGTAAAATTGTTGAAAAAAATTCTAGTGATACTCCCGAGAGTTCAGATTTACAGTTCTTTAGAAGTTCGCTTCCATATATGGAGCGTTTGCCACTTTTGGACAACTTGGAACTAAAAACCAGCATACAACAACTAGTTTTACAGAAATTGCGAAAAGTTACGACTTAACAGCAAACTGAAGTATAATAAATTCAAATATCACAGCCATACCAACAGTCTCGCCCACAGCAAAAATTCCAATCATTCCAAATATTGCAAGAACCTCAATAGGTATTAGGAGACACAACAGATCTACATTCTTCAGTTGCAGTTACCAGACAATTAAAAAAGCTAACAGTACTATAAATTTATTGTATTATTTACTTATCTGATTCTTACTATTATTCTTTCTTCTGCAGAAATTGTCCGAAATTTGTAGACTTTTTTTTGATGTTTTTTTCAATTTTCTTCAATAACAAGTCAAACGTTTCTATTGACATCCTAAGGTACTGGAAAAATCTCTGCAGGTATTTTCTCAATTGTTTGTATAAATGATGCAATTCACAATACTCATCTCTTAACCGGATGTAGACCATGTTGTGTTTTTTTGACTTTGGAAAAATTATTAGGTAATACATCATCTTCCAAAAGCAATTTGACGTTTTCGTGAAAGAGGAATTCTTTAACTGTCAGTAGATAGAACGTCCTTTAACTTTAAATATTCAATAACTAAAGGCGATGACGTTTAGAATAAAATTTAACAAGTTGATTTCTTATACAATTGTCACAATCTAAACGTCATTGTCGTTAGTTACAGAACCGTTAAAGTTAAAGGACGTTCTATCTACTGATAGTAAATGTTTAATCGCTTTGCGCTGGACGGGGTGTCGCTTGTATCCCACTACTTTGTCTTCCACGATTTTTCGCTCACTACAAATCGCTCGCCAGTCTGGCCAAATCCTCAAACAGTATGACCGTAGTTGTCGATATTTCGAGTTTTTGGATGAGATAATTACCTCAATGATTTGGCGTTTTTGGTACCCAACACTTTACCGAAGGTATATTGAGATGACTAATTTAGATACTTGAAAAAAACGAAGTTCAATGGGTCAAACATAGGAGGTCTAATTACATGCGGTTAGTACGAATTTTCATATTGATTTTTAAAAGACACCTATTATATGACGGCTCAAAGTTCACAAATAGCTTTTTTTCTGTCGTTCACTGGCATTTATTTGAAAATCCCTCACAATTTTACATATAATTTCAAGTATTCCGATATGTAAAATTATACCAATATTACAGAACTAGAAAGGCAACTTCTAAGTTCCACTTAGTTTCAACTTCAACCACAAAATACAATCGTTTTATAAAAACGTTATCATTTAGATTTTTAACTAAAAAAAACAGCATCGTAGCTAATTTCTACTTTCCTTTATATTACCCCGTATAAATATAACAAAAAAAAATAAATGAAATAAAGCTTTATTTAAGCTCCTAGAATAACGCAACACATAAGACTAAATTTCTGTTGCTGGTCCCCTTACGACCATTCCAGCTACCGCATATTATTCTCAGCTGACCCTCCTGCAGCCAGAGCTTAAAACTACAAGTAACCGCAATTCATCGGTTTAAAGTCCGAACACAACTAATGAACTAATACTTGAACAAAGCCGCAAACTAAACACAATACAGATCTGCTTATCCCACAAGAAACATCCATTATCCGAAAATCAATGAACCACTAGATTAGTCGGAGGTGCCGTCTTGGAACTCAATGGACCAATTAAGAGACCGATTACGGTTCTGTTCCTCGCCGAATTACTTGATACAACTGTCCTGAGAGGGGCTCGTTAAGACTGTATTGTTTTGAGAAAATGCCGCCGTGAACTTAGGGTAGTTACCATAACGTCTTACGAAATTACAGAGGATGCCACTTCGAGTGGGCTAAATACTATGGCGCCAGAGTTCGCGTTGTGGTATGTGAAGTATCTATTTAAACCATTTACGTTTCAATGCGACACGAGGCATTATTAATGATTTCGAGAGAAATACAAATTGTTTGCTTATGCTCTATTTATCGGTCCCTACAAGCAGTAGTTGAACATTTCAATTAAATAAACAAATAAACAAAAAGCTAATAATTTAAATTAATTAAAAGTAATTGTTTAAAATCTGTAGTGTCATAATAATATAGTAATAGTTGCTCTATTTTGATTAAAAATGCTTTATCAAATAAGTTTGAAATATTGTTTGTTTAAAAAATTTGGAGAGGGGTAAAAAACATCGAAATAATCATTTTATAATTGTGATGTATGTTTTTTCAACCTTGTTTTATTGCTGTATTTGTTTTCCAATATTTGCCGTTCATGCACTCTTTGACATCAAATATCTACACTACAATTATTAAATGCTTCGTCGCATAATTGTATTCAACATGCTTATCAAAAACGAAGATCTGGAGACCTAGTTGGCCAATGACCCATTTCCTAACCATCAATTTGAGTAGGGATTATCTAAATATTATTAACTGTAAATAATACGCTGCAAGTTATTACTTTAAATGGAAATCCAGTTGGATAATGCTAACCGGGGTACACTATCTTCAGGATCCAAACGTTGTAATTATGACCTTAGAATTATTATTGCCAATAATTATGTTTTCTGCAGCTTCCAAATTCTCAAAGATTAATCCTTCTTCTTTTTTCGCTAAGAAAATATAAAAAACTACATGTTTAGTGATTTGGTAAACTAAGACGATAGATGCTGAAGTAGTAATACTAACAATTAAAAATTACATTTGAAAAATAACATTTTTAAGTCTCTGATTTTGAACATAAAAATTTAAAAAATTTTGATAAAAAAATACCTAAGCAAGACCCTCTAGAGTTTGTATTCAGTGCATTAATACAGTTTTGGTCTAATTATAGGTTTGGAAGGGGAAAGTCATTAATTAGGGTGTTAGGCGCCAGTTTTACTTCAAATTTTTGATTAAGTTTCAAAAATAAAAAAAAAATTTTATTTTTCTTACAAGGAATATGACTAATAATATACTAAAAGTAAAACTAAAATCAATAATAATTATTTGGGCTTATACTAAAAAGAAGACGTAGAATAAGCCCACGAGGCTGCAGTGAATCCGGTTGTAAAGAAAGGTCCCGGACAAAAGAAGATGTTTTCTAAATAAAACCGATTGAGAATGAGTAAGTTATCATTGCTAAGACGAAATTTTTTTCACAGATTTTAAAATGTCAGACCTCTGTAACTGTTTGTCTGAAAAAATATTTTGTGACACAAGGTTGTTCACTTTTTTATGCTGAATTAAAATTTACAATCAAATCTTTAAATTTTATACAGACAAGAATAAAAACCACAAATTTTTAAATTTTTGGATTCCTGGTAATAGGTTTAAAAAAATATTTATTAAAGACCCTCTAATAATCCGAATCTGAAATTAAAATATCCAAAATAAAAAAATTGTATACGTACAGACAGGCACACATATGAAAATGTCTGGGCACAGACCGACACACATATGAAATTCAGTAACGAACTAACTAACCAAAGGCCTCCGGCCGTTTTTTGCATTACAAATCCTATCATGCATAAAAACACAAAATAAACTGAGGCCTGGGCATGAAAAACAGAGTAGTCAAAACCTATCATGCCACTTTGCGGTTACAAAATTTAAAAAAATTGGCCAAACTTTTTGAAAACAATGGCTACCCCGGTAATTTAATTAATAAATTGTTATTCTCAAGATCAGACACCACACAAATTGTTGACAAGCCCAACAATGAGAGCATCCTCCTACCACGTTATTTTTCACTTCCATACGTGGAAAAATTGGCTCCAAAATTCGTAATTTTGAAATCTTAAAAATTGCATATCACAACAAAGTTACAGCTAGGAATATGTCCTCTAAACTAAAAGACAAAATAAGGCTTTGCTAAACTCCAACATATTTTACAGCACTCCCTGTAACACTTGCAGCAACATCTATATCGGACAAAGTGGTAGAAAATTAAAAGACTGTATAACATCCCAGAAAAGTGAGATAAGGACCAGCAAACGTACCTGCACCCCAACTAAACATCTAGATTTAAATCATGTAATGGCCTTTGACCGAACAAAAATCTTGGAAAAAGAAACGGACACTCACAAAAAGACCTTTCTAGAAATGAATAACATCCAAAAAACAACACAATTAATACCAGAACGAGCATAGAAGGACTGAGCGTTATTTACACTTATTTACTGCACCTAGATAAACTTAAACACTAATGAAGATCTTGCAACTCGTTGTTAATTTTCGATTTTCAAATTTAGCGCGCGTTCAACAGGTTGGTAACAATATCAGTTGGTAATAATAATATGTTGGCAGTATTTAGATGTCACTACTTCATACCTACTTTTTTGTGACAAACCGGGCTGTAACATTTTGTAACGTCCAAATTGTATAATTTTAATTATGTTTAACTTCAAATTTAAAATTGTTGTATTTTTTCCTACCGGTATCAAGTTGTACTTGATTAGTCGCTTTTACAGGATTTCATCAACCTACGATAGATGTCGTGACTATCTATCATTGTTAAAATAATGTTATACTTAAATTATGCATAAAATACACTTCATATTCGTTATAAAATTATTAATATTAAACTTGCCCAGTCCGCTCGGCTCCTGATATATGTATTTTATAATTATTTCATAAAATACCACGTATACCAAATATAAGCTTATTCAGAATGAGTAACCGGAAAAAATACATATAACCATATATCTCAATTCAATTCAAATTGAAAACTTCGAATAAAATAAATAATTTACTAATTGTGTAAATCTCTATGTTAATATTAAATCGTTAAAATCTATTTATTAAACAAACACAAATTTATTTCTTGTTTCCATCCGCTAACCATAAATCCGATTTTAAAAACAAAAGAATAAAAAAAAATTATAAACTTTACAAGCGAAGCTAAGCATTGAATTACAAATCTACGAAGTTAATGCAAGCCTGTAGTGCAATAAATCTTGAACATTTCGACAAAATTGTTTAATCGTTTGCCGCACTCGCAAACTTCTCTCGGAATCTGGCAAAGTTTGATTTGACCATCAATTAGCTTGGGATACGCCAAATCAACTTACCCTTGTCTAATCCCCTTCAGACTGATTTACACCGCCGCTTTTGCGTCAAATTAAAACTACATTCAAACTCGAATGCCTACCACTAGAAGCGGCTTTGCTGGTTTCACCCCAAACGAGATGCAATCATTGATTTAAATTAGTTTGATCTCCATTACTTCTTCGTAGATAATGACACTCAAAAATCTGAACTGAATGGAAACGGCTCTTAACTTGGGAAAGTAGGACGCGATTCAAACGAAAATAATGAAAAGAGAACGCGCTTTAGGTGTGCCACTCATTTTGACGCTGGGTTTTGGTTAGGAATAGGAGCGTGAAAAGAATACGAGAAAGCGACTATGGAATAAAAAGGTGTCGGATATCCGTATATGTATCCTCAGGTAAGCTGCTGAAATATCTGTATTGTTATATTTTTATGAATTATTGTAAGATTATCTAAAAACCAAAACGACATGACCAACATAGATTGTTTTTTATAAATATTGCAGTAAAAATAAAATTAAGTACACAATATTAAAATATAACTTATTCCATAATACAAAAGACTGCTTATATTTTATTTCTAGGAATAAATGTTTTCTTAACTATTATAAAAAAATCTACCATATATCTGTTAATTTCCGATTATTAATATAATGATCAACTTTTTCTTTCTGGTTCAAAAGTCCTACATTCTAACCTCAGTTGCCTTTGTTCGTCTTCTTTTTCTTCCTTGACAACTATTGACATTTACATTTCTTCTGTTCCGTATAGTGGATTCAAATTATATGGTTTTTCTACTATTTTATACTCATTCATTTTTTAATACTTCTTTTCTATATATTGAACCGTTTTTCATTTTGTCAACATTTAAATTCGTTTTTTATAATATCATTCCCGTTGAACGAATTATCAATATTAGTATCCATAACTGTTGGAAGAATACTAGGCGGCTTACTTGTTAACAAAAATCCAGAATTTCGAAGGACCAAACTTCTTGGGTAGAAGTTAAACCAATATAAATATTGAAATAAAAATCGTATTTGAAATTGTAAGGTAACACATTATTCCATTTTTTTAATTACGAAACATGAGCTGCAACATCATAAATCGGCACTTTATGTTAAATTATTAAACTGAAACATGAATAAAAAAATTGTACTCAATCTTTTCACTCACTGTAAAAAACAATTTAATTGTTTAATATGAAAAACTCAGAAAACTTTTTGGGTGCGGTTAACCCGCCATTTTATTTATATGAAGAACTTTTTTACTCTAGTAGAGGCATGACTGACTTGATTCACTGTCTGGATACGAGAGAGCGTGTGTGCTCTGATTTTTAACGGAGATGAGGATTGGTAGTTTTTTATTGGTAGGAGAAATGCGAAGTGGTACGAAAAAAGCCTTCAATTAAGCATCGTAGCGGGAAGAAACATATCTATATTTTTTTCTATTATAATGAGATAAAAATAAGATTCCATAGCAACAATCGCTTGTGTATTTTATTTTTGTTAACTGTACTTTGCAAGCAGACATAAAAAGTCTGAGAGACAGACGGAATAATGTGATGATTTTAAATCTATTTTTAGATTATAAAATCTTAAAAGGTACAATGTTGGATATTAATATTATTAATTTGAAAGAAATATGAATTAGTTTGTATTTTCTGAATAATATTCAAGTGAAATTTATCCACCTCTTTTGTAAATGATTTTTAAAATTACCCATTAATTTATTTTAGAATTCAATATTTAACCCTTATATACACTTCTGTCTCCCTACCTATTTGTATTGTGGAAGTAATCAATTGAAAAATGTTATTGTTTCACCTTTGACATTCATTAAGTGCGTAATAACCGATGAGTGTACAATTAATGCTGTTACATTTCATTACCGGTATCCTTACCATTCGTTGGGTGATATTTCTTTTTCTTCTCCATTTTAGTACGCATTTTTGTCATTTGCAATCATTGTCGGACTTCTTTTCCAGTCACTTTTGGTGGCTGTACTTTTTACACTGTGGTTTTTCTTTCTTGATCGCTTCATCACAAGATGAGGCTTCCACAGCAGCTGGATTGCTTACTTACGGTAAAGTCCTAATTACATTGTTCATTCAGTACTATACCATAAAAATCTTGATTGACTTTAAATTTTTAATTTTTTTCACAGGAAACCAAAATTTAGTGGATCATTTGTCTGTCCACAAGTGGAAGACACAAAAAGTTGCTCTATTTTGTAGAAAACGTAACAAATTACTGTAACTTGTGGAAAACTTTGGTGTGAATGCGCCATTATATACGCTCATTTTCATTATAGCGACACCGAGATCAGGTAAAAAACCTTGACAGATTTAAATTTTATTACATTATATATATTTTTTATTTTTATATTTACGTAATTAGTAAACAAAAAATAAATTGTTAAGAAAGAAATTAAGAAATTTCTAATCTTTATTTCATAATTTGTTTTTGATTTTTTGCATAAAAAACTAATAATTGGTAAATAATTCAAATAAGGAAAAAATATATCAACATAAGAAACCTTTATCAATGAAACAAAATAATATTAATTATAAACAATTTTAATGAAATAAGAAATTTTAAACAATTTGAACTCGGAGTCATGAAAATTTGCTCCCTCCATGTGAATAATATGTATTCTCGATAATCTGCTTCACCACAATCAAATTAGTCTAAGGTAAATAAATATTAACAAACGATACATATAAAAATATATGAATGTAAATATAACTAAATTGAAAATATAATTAATTGCAAGATCAAACAACCTTTTGTGATTTTTATTTAAATACTATTAGAATTTAATATGTAGCTTCATTTGTATTTGAATAGTTTCATTTGGGATAATAAAATAACATCCCATATATTAGGGTGTGAATAGAAATGTCTCTATGAGAATATATTTAATAAGATGTCAACTTGATTTGTTAATTTAGGTTAGATAAAGGGTAGTATACGTGTTTGAAATATTGAATTAGGGAAAAGGTAATCTAACAGAATGGTACTTTGAAATGAATTTTATAAAACAACAGTTTAGATTAATGATGAAGTTTTCACTACATGGAATGGTAATAGAGATTCCAGATTTCTTTTGGAATAACTGATTTTTGGGATAAATTATTTTGTTGTACTGATTTCAATATAAATTAGAATGTTTTTGCTAGCATATTTTTAAAATTTCGTTATTGCAAATTTATCAAATTTACTTCTCGTAGTAATTATATTTAGTGGTTAATACTATCTAAGTTTGTGGATGTTAAAAGGTGAAGGAAAAATGTGTCTATCTGTCAGTAGATAGAACGTTCATTAACTTTAACGGTTCTGTAACTAATGACAATGACGTTTAGATTGTGAAAATTGTATAAGAAATCAACTAGTAAAATTTTATTCTAAACGTCATTGCCTTTACTTACAGAACCTTTAAAGTTAAAGGACGTTCTATCTACTGACAGTATATGTTGTAAAAATCATGACTCCTTGTCCTCAAGTGTCCAGTTTTAATTCTATCATTGATCTGTAAGTCAGTAATGAACGTCTATCCAAAAAAATAATAGACCAAAAATTGACCAGTCTTAGACCCACTGAAACTTTTATCGATGGAACATTTTATTATCTCTAATCAAAAAAGTATAAAATTAAAATTTTACTAAGAAATATTATAAAACTGAAGATAGCGGCAAAGTTACACGTTCAGTGGAATTTGCTGAAAAAACAATGGGAGTGATAATATCATATGTTTTTACATTTAACGAAAATAGAGACAAAAACAAGTAAATCGGTAAAAAAATTGAAATCGGTTAATAAATAACGGAAAAATATAATATTAAAGTTGTTGCTTTTTCTCGCGGATTGTGGTGCGTATGACGTCACGTATCCGCATAGCCAAAGCGCCGTACTACAGACCAAACTGTTATTCTATGCCACGACACGATTGACTCACTTTAATTTAATTTAATTCCTGTCATATCCATTTATTAACTGTCACACAACAAAATATAGCCCAATAGTCGGGTATTTTTTTCTGCAGAAGAGATTTTATTGTTGGAACGTGTCCCCTTAAAATAGATTCAAGTTGTCGGGACGGAATGCAAAGCGCAAGTTTAAAATGCTATATCTTTGTTAGTTTTTGAGATATCTTAATTTCACTTTCACACTTATGTTCAGTTAAATTTTTAGTCTCACTCAAAAAAATGATTAACTTTTCCATTAGGGACCGTATTCATAGTTAATACTTGAAGGTAATGGTAAGGAAATATTATGTAAGGACTACTTAAGGTCTCCTCAAACATTCATATTCATAATCAATATTCTATCTTACCTTGACAAAGAAATCCTTAAATAAAAAGAGTAATTGGCAACGTATATTTCTATCTTTTCTTTACTTCTTTTTGTTAGTATTTGATCTCTACCGAGGAAAGGTTTAGGTAAATGGTTTATAAAAGTCGAGAAAGAAGAAGAAAACAGTCGTTAAGCTGAACGTTTTTGTTGATGTTTTTTTCGGTTGTTGTGAAATTGTTGGAAATTTTAAAAAATGTCTGAACGTAAATTTTATTCCGATAGGGAAAAAAAATTATTAATTCATTTAGTAGACAGTTTCCTTTGAAAATCTGTATCTTCTTTTAAAATGATGTTCAGCATAAAAATCAAAATGGTTTTCCGCGTCTCTTATACATCTTTTTGGAATCTTCTCTACTACATTTTCCTCCAAGACATCAATAAAATCATTATAATCCATAGCACTTATATAAAAATTATAATAACTTTTAATAAACACTGTCACTGTCAACGTCAGTAATGCAATAATTCATAATCATAACCCAAGAATGATGGTAAGGAGTGCTCAAGTCACCTACCAGGGTACCTTACACTTAAAGATTCTTGAAGGTGTCCTTAGTTGACTTTAAAATACAAACCATACATGAGGTAAACTTAAGGATTAAGGACAACTTAAGGAAGAACTATGAATACGGCCTTAGGCCTGAACAGACTTGAGATCAGTAATTGAGGCCGAACGAACGCTGGGACCCTGACGTTACTTTTGGCCCAATCTGACCGTGGGTCAGTTGTATGGACCCAAAGGTCAGAAAAAAAGATTACTTCCCGCTAACTGGCCATTTTGGGTACACTCAGCACTCGACAATTAGCCACCACGGGAGGTACTGAGGAACGCTGGAAGCCTGACGTTACTTCTGGACCCAGTTTGATCCAAGTTCAGTCGGATTATTCCACAGGAACTAAAAAAGAATAATTCTCCGCCAGTTAGTAGGCCATTTGGATGAGACTATGCGGTCGCAAGTTGATTGGTGTTCATCTCAATCAAGATGGCCTACTGACGGGGAATATTTTTTTCCGGTTTCTATGGAACAACTCGACTGACCCAGGGTCAGATCGGGCCCAAAAGTACCGTCACGTCTCCAGCGTTCCTTGATAAATTCCGCGGTGGCACGTTGTCGGGTGCTGAGAGTACTTAAGATGGCCGGCCAGCGGGAAGTTTTTTTTTGCTCACTTTCGGGTCCAACAGACTTACTCATGTTCGGATGAGGACAAAAGTACTCGACTATTTTCCACTACTTCCATGTTTTCCATTTCCTCATTCCATTTTTTCCATCAAAAGTACCTTCAGGCTCCCAGCGTTCTTCCGGCTGTTTTTCTGCTGGCGGCTTCTTAACTTGACCGCTAATTTCAGTTTCAAAGAAATATGTTTATTAGTAAGCTAAAATATTTTTAAAATGTTTAATGATTGTTATACTCAAATTCAAGGAGAAATGCAAATTTCAGAACAATATTTTTAATTCAATGTGTAATACGCATTTGTTAAAAAAATATTTATTAACTATATATTTTTTTTATTTTTTTAACGTGTATTTGAATAATTTAATAATCAACACCTGATATTAAATAAACAAGAATAAATTTCTTAATCTTGTTAGCATCTACCTTCTTTGACATTTGGTTATCAATTTTTTATTAAATGATCTAAGAGTTGTTGGAATGACTAGTTGTAATATATTCTGGTACTTTTTCAAAATCAAATCTATTGAGTCTGTTTATGGCGTATTTAAAATTTTTCTTTAATTTGTAAATAGCGTACGAGAAATGATTCTGGGATACCTTAAGAATCCTTTGGTTTTAAAATTGGTTTCACATTCATTCGATTTTATAGAGAAATAAACAAATATATACCAAAATTACAAAAAAATAACAGACATATACTTTTAAAAATAAAAAAATTAAATTTCCTAGAGTAAAAATTGGGTATATGTAGAATGTATCCGTAAAATCTAGATTCAAACAGAAAATACGACTTTATAATATATGAATAGAAAACCTAAATTATAATTATAGCGTACGTATGTATATACGCCATAAGACTATAAAGGATTTAATAAAGCTTTCGTAGAGATTTTTAATTATATTTTATATATTTAACAAAAATTAAATATGTGTCTAAAGCATAAACAGATACGACAAAATAAAAATGTATACGGTGGTTTGATAATAAACTATTTAATAACCTTTTTATTTCACTTTAATTATTCCGCATTTAGAAAAAAACTAACAACATATAAAGTAAATATAATAAATATGAATGCGGGTATATTAAGATAGTCGCTTTATTTTTCTTCTCCATAGGGAGCAGTGATTTATTCTCGCTAAAAAAATTTTGATCATGGACACATTGGGTTTTATTTATTTTAACTTTTTCTTCTGATGTAATACATTAATCAAAACAACTTTATTTCATCTTTCGTTGGATATGTGATATGTCTAACCCATTCCTAATTACACTGTCTCTGGATAAATTTCATAATCCAGAATAACTTCAAATTAACTAGAGATTTACCAATTTATTTTTAGAATATATAGTGCTTTTATAATTCTACGCTAATATTCTGCATCAGGTTGTACTTTTTTTAATGCTTTTGGCGCCTTAGTCTAGGTCTCGGATTGCATCTGGCGCCACCTTTCATTTATTTGATGAAGGCCACTTGCAAGAGCAGCTTCAGTGGAAAAAGAAAAACTGAAGGGTTCGTTATGGTATCGACCAAAATCACTGGTGGCCAGAAGGATGGGCTTTAGTTTTACTTGCGCTACTGGTTAAGTACCTGCTACATAAAATTCATTAAATCAATATAACTGTTTAATAAAAATCACTTTTCCAAATCCAGCGAGGAATAATGTGCAACGGTAACGTATCAGACGGTACAGGCACGGCTTTTATGCTGGTGGTGCGGCGAATGGACGTTTCCGGTCACGATACACTAACACCAGTATGCTTAATATCTGTCGCCGCGCTGCTCTGATAAAATGTTTGGTAGCAGTCACAGTTACGTCATGACTGACAAGAATTTGTGTGGTGGAGAAGATTGTAATTGTAATGTCTAAAAATATTTATTCTTTCTATAATTTATAAAAGTTTTTCGTTATTTTTGTTAATAAAAAGGTTATAAAAAAGCATCTTAAGTATTATTTTTTCTCACGAACATAGTGTTCATGTTTGCTCTACAATTTTGTAATATAATGTATGAAACTTCTAAAACGTATGACTATACTGCGATATAATACTGCGACCATCGTAAAAATCACTGCCCTTTCTTAAAATTCGGAGCAGACCACTCCAGATCGCAACTCATCTCTAGTATTTTGAAACGTAATTTTTTTATAACGTTAACGGATGTAACGTTATATAAATCGATTCGTTACTCCTATTAGCACTATACCGGTGTTAGTATATCGCGGTTCCCATTATAATTTAACTTGACTTCAGTTTGACTTGTTTCTAAAGGTCACTGGATGGTTCTGGACTAGTCCTTTGCTAGAACTCGGACTGCCACTGGAACTCCAAGTATGACTACCACCGCTGCAACTCAGACTTCGGGATGCCACTGCAACTAACTGATCGACTACGGCTGTCGTATACCATTAGGTCGACTGCGTATGCGAAAGAAGTACGCGAGTGACTCCATCTTTCGCCTGGGGGTTACAAGTGGTACGGCTAGCCTCTCACGTAATTTTAAAGTAATTATAAATCCAGTGCAGTGGGTGATTTAATTTAAATATTTTAATTATCACGAAAAGTAACTTCGTTACAGATTTGTCTCTCTTATTGCATCTTTCTTTTTACCAACAATTAATACTCTCTAACTTATCGTAAGCTTTATTTCTGATGAAAATTTAATTAAATTCTGTTAACGAAAAATCCGTGCACTGGCATTATTCTATTTAAATTATGAATGTCAATATTAATAATTTAAAAAGTGAATAAACGTTAGGAGAAAAGCAGATTAATTTTACTTTGTTTGATCTCCATTTTACGACACGCGTTTTTGTATCCATGTACTTCGTCAGTCGAGAGGTTGCAAATAATCAAATTAAAATTAATCATCAAGTTAAAGAAGAACTTTTATTTATAAATATTATGCGCATTTTATCTTTAATTACGAAATAATAAAAAGTATATGAAAATATTTAAAACCAAAGATTAGGTAAAGTGTTATTTGATAATGGTATAATATTTATTTAAGGCTTAGAATCTAAATATGTAAAAACCTATTGTGTGTTTAATTTAAAAATCCAAATTTGATATGACTTTCGGTAAAACCGGAAGATAGTCATTTTTAATCAATAAGTAATAAAATCTAAATTTGTATGTACCACATTTTATTAAAATCTATTTATAAATAAGGAACATATTTGAGTGACCTACATATATTTTTTACCTGGTATAGAATATATCCGAGTTGTAAAACAAAGATTCACTCACGATGAACATCAACACGCATAATCGATCTATTACGTAAACACCAACTATAGTCCTAATCAATTAATATTGCAAGTACCGCAAGAAAATCATTAATTTATCTAGATGCAGGTAAATATAACATAGCCGCAATTATACCAAAATCAAACACATAACAATCGAATAATTTGTAATGCATCGTATAAACAAGTTTATTTGATTAAAGTTCGATAATTGTTAATACAACATATTTATACAGTATGTGTAAACAATTTATTAGAAATAACACTTTTTATTTTTCTATAAAAAAATATACCGAAAATAAGCCGAGGTTCGTAAAAATTTGATATAGCTAAGCCACAAGGGCAAAAAGTTTCATAATTATACCAAAAATAAGATGTTGTGATTTTTGCCAGGATTGGTGGGGGAACCACCCCTAAAACCCGAAAAACAGGTTTTGAGGTATTTTTTGGTTCGATTTACTAGTTTCATTTTTTTTTGAACCCTTTAGACTTCTAGCTAAGATTTGGGATTTGAACCCTTTTATTTTCATTGATTGAGGACCCTTCAGTCCAAATATGGAGTGACTGCGATCATTTCTCCCCATGGAATAGATACATATATACGATTTTTCGGCTAAAAATTGAAATATAGCGATTTTGGTCAAATCTCTGCCGAATCGGATGAAATTTGGTAAAAGAGTGAGTCATGATGACCACAATAGGTGGTCCAAAGATGAAGTCAAAATATGCAAAATTTTTGGTTAAAATCTAAATTTCGCCGATTCACCCTCTAACTGTCAAGTGGACCCCCCATTATAACCAACCAGTCGTAGAGTAATCTGCTTGGGCTTAAATTAAAAGTTATTTTATACAGTTCCACATGGTTTAGGTCCGTATAACATGGATTTTGAGTTTAGCCCATTTTTTGGACATTTGCGGTATATATATTTACAGGCCGTTTCTTTTATCATGTGCTAACATTGCCATCTTCCAAACCATAAAAGATACGAAGATGATTTAATAAGCAAAAAGTTAACTATTTTGAAGAATATTACATTGCTCGAAAATAATCTAGGGGGACTGTCGCTGTTCTCGAGTTATACAGGGAAAACTAAAAATGCGAAATTTGGTTTTCTGCCCATAAAATTTTTATTTAAAAAAATATCAAAAAATTGAAAAGGAATGTTTTATTGTATCTGAAATTTCAATAGACACCATCAAGTTTTTTTTTAATTTGGTCCTGTCTTTTTTATTACAAATATTTATAAACCGTCAAATTCCAAATTCAGTGATATATCACACTTGTCATTTTAACAACGTTTTATCTAAAATAACTAACATCATCACTGATGGTAATTTTTATTTACGGTCCAGTCGTAGTTATTTTTTAAATTTGTTTTAATTTTGTCAAAATGAATGTAACATTACCTTACAATTTCAAAACGAATACGAAAATGGGCATATAAAGATAAAAAAACAGCGAAGATTTAAGATTTGAAATCTGATATTACCTGAATCCAATGTTTAATCTCAATTTTTATTAAAAATTCTTTTCATAATTTTCAAATCCTAAGTGAGTAAATACCAATTTTGTCCAAAAAACGATAAAAGAACTGAGATGCTATTTAATTGCTCCAAATGAAATAAAAATCCTTTTTTTGGACAAAATTGGTATTTACCACAATAAGGATTTTAGAATTATGGAAAGAATTTTTAATAAAAATTGACATTAAAAATTGGATTCAGGTAATATCAGATTTCAAATCTTAAATCTTCGTTGTTTTATTATCTTTATATGCCCATTGTCGTATTCGTTTTGAAATTGTAAGGTAATGTTACATTCATTTTGACAAAATTAAAACAAATTTACGAAATAACTACGACAGGATCGTATATAAAAATTATTATCACCGATGATGTTAGTTATTTTAGATAAAACGTTGTTAAAATGACAAGTGTGATATATCACTGAATTTGGAATTTGACAGTTTATAAATATTTGTAATAAAAAAGACAGGTCGCATTTAAAAAAAAACTTGATGGTTGCTGTTAAGACACGAAACGTCGTATCAACGATTTATTAGTGCACTTTTGTAGAAAATTTCAGATAGAATAAAACTTACCTTTTCTATTTTTTGATATTTTTTTAAATAAAAATTTTATGCGGAGAAACCCAAATATCGCATTTTTTGTTTTCCCTATATAACTCGAGAAGCGCAATAGTCCCTGTAAATTTTTTTCGACCAGTGTAAATTTCTTCAAAATAGTTAACTTTTTGCTTATTTAATCATCTTCGTATCTCTCATGGTTTAGAAGATGGCAATGTTAGCACATGATAAAAGAAACGGCCTGTAAATTTATATACCGTAAATGTCCAAAAAATGGCGAAACTCAAAAGCCATGTTATATAGACCTAAACCATGTGAAACTATATAAAATAACTATTAATTTAAGCCCAAGCAGAGTACTCGACGACTCGTTGGTTATAATGGGTGTCCACTTCAAAGTTAGAGGGTGAATCGGCCAAATTTAGATTTTAACCAAAAATTTTGCATATTTTGACTTCATCTTTGGACCACCTATTGTGGTCATTATGACTCACTCTTTCACCAAAATTTTATCAGATTCGGCAGAGATTTGACCAAAATAGCTATATTTCAATTTTTAGCCAAAAAATTGTATATATGTATCTGGTCCAGGGGGAGAAATGATCGCAGTCACTCTAAATTTGGACTGAAGGTTCCACAATCGTTGAAAATAAAAGGGTTCAAATCCCAAATCTTACCTAGAAGTCTAAAGGGTTCGAAAAAAAATAAAACTAGTAAATCGACGCAAAAAATACCTCAAAAACCTGTTTTTTGGGTTTTAGGCGGTGGTTCCCCCAAACCAATCCTGGCAAAAATCACCATATCTTATTTTTGGTATAATTACGAAACTTTTTGCCCTTGTGGCTTAAGTATATCAAATTTTTACGAACCTCGCCGTACTTTTCCGTAGAATGACTACACTAACTGTTGAATAAAGTCTTTTAGAGGAATCTATTGTGAAAACTCTTTAAAAGATCATAATATATACTTATGTAATAATTTTTTTAATTTTTTACTTAAAATTAATAAATAGTTATTGCACTGTCTGTTTTGTTGTGACTTTATTTAACATACATATAAGCATACGGCTTTAAAATAAGGTTAAAAATTTTGCTTTAATAAAATACAGACGTTTTGTCATTAATTTAAATAAAAGCTATATCATTTTTAATTTAAAACGCCTTAATTTTGACATATGTAGACATATTCATTATGTTATTTAAAATTTCTTTTAATAAAGTCACATTTTTTCACTTTGCAATAATTACAGACTTGAAACCACACTTTAAGTAGATTGTCTCGTAATGTTAATAAATTTTAAATATCTTTATCTGTAGTGTAACTTGTACTAATTAACATTTAAGGTTTAAATTGACCACAGAAAAAATTACATGCAAATTCAAAAATTACAAAAAAAAATCATGAATCTATATATCTAGACTAGTATTTTCCTAAATTTTCAGCGATGCGATTTTTGAAAAAATCAAGAAAACCCTTTTTTTCTCAAGTATAAAGCTAAAAATGTCATTACTCAATATCAACTATTTTTTTTTGTTGAAATAAACATCGACAGTTTTTTTCATAATTTCTTAATTTACTGATTTGGTCTGAAAGAAAAAAGATATTTTAATTTATTTCTAAATCTTTTATTTCTCTGTATTTTTATAAATCTTGTTCAAATCTATTTGAATAATCAATTTATAAGTGTTTAACAAAAAAATATAAGAATCAGTTAGGTTTGTTAAAAAAAAATCCAATAAAATATTATTTCAAATTCCTGGGGCTATATTTATTTGTCTGCAGAGTGCTCTCTAACTGAGACACGGGAACTTTTTAAAATACTTCGGCTACGTAAACACAGATGCCAGTAATGGTTAGTCAACGGACTGTTCAACGTTGCCGGTTTGATGTCGTTACTTTATTTCTTAGACTTTATGAAAAATGTTGTCCAAAATTTTGAGCGATACCTATTAATACTTTATTTGCACCAACTATAAATTAAGAAAAGTAAAAATATTTAAAAAAATTATAAACGCCTAACCAAATAAACAATACTACATTTCTATATAGCACATCATAGTTCGCCTATAATCATTGCATATGAAAAAAATTTAATAAATTAAACATAATAATTAACCTAGAAAACCATTTTATACCTCTAAAATTCGTGTCAGTACCCAACACGTCTCGTAGAGCCCTCTGGGGTAATAAAAAACATAGTAAGTTTAGGTCAACTTACACGTTAAATACATCTATTTTAAATACTTACATAAGAAAATTGACACAACTGCTTACCTGTAAAAAAAGAAAATGAAATTAAAATATAGTAAATTAATTTACATTAAAAAATTTTAAATTGCTAATTTGGAACCTTTGGGTTTCAACAATGTTGAAGAATATCGTCAGCACTGACCAAAACTACACTTTTTTTAATATTATATACGTTTCGCTATGTTAACATCATCATTTTATGGACTTCTCATATAGTGGTGATGATGTTCTTCAACAGTAAAAATCTATTCTACTGTTCTTTAATTATATATACAGGATGTCTGAAACATTGCTATATCAGAAACCGTAAGAGATATAGAGGCGGTTAAATGGGAAAAAATTTAAATATTTTGTCTATCTACAGAGACGTTCGTCCTTCTCGAGTTATATAGAGAAAATTAAAAATTCTAGTTTTGGTTTTTTACGCATAGACTTTTTATTTTAAAAAATATGAAAAAGTTTTATTGTATCTTAAATTTGCTACAAAAATATAATAATAAATCTTCAATACAACGTTTTGTTTTTTTTATTACAAAAATTGATAAACCGTTAAATTTCAAATTCAGTGATTTATCATTTTAATGACGTTTCTTCTAAAATAACTAACATCATCAGTGACAACGATTTTTAATTACGGTCATGTCGTAGCTCTTTTGTAAATTTGATTTAATGTTGTCAAAATGAATATAATATTACCTGACAATTTCGATAAAAACGATTAGTGATAATATAAAGTGGAAAGCTTATTACCGATATTTTTTTTTAATGTTACGAATGCCAGTTCCAAGGACGAAAATGCGTTTATCTGACTTTCCTAAATTATTTTATTTGGCAAGTGAAACAAATGCAACTTAGCTAATACCTAATAGAAAATAGGTATTGGCAGGGATCGTGACGAAAACGCCATCTGATAGTTGCATAAAATCATGCTCGACAATTGTGAGAAGTATGTAAGTTGTGTATAAAAAGTAAAAATTAGTTTTAAAAAAATCTCATTAGAATTTATAAGCATATAAATAAAAAATGTGATTATATTTTTGAAAGAAAAAATTCTGTAAAACGTGTTGTGATGAACAAAGTAAGTATAAGTATATATATCAAAAAAACAAGCAAAAAATTATTCAATTTTGCAAAATGAAAAATTTATAATCATTTCCATGTCTCATTGTTTGTTTCTACAGATTATACGATTATTACCTACAAACAGTTTGCGTATCCCCTTAGGTATAGAGGACTATAATCTTTGTTATTTTTAAATAAGCCCAAAAAAGTTTCATATTACTATATCCATCACTTTATAGAAGTTTTTTTACAAATCACAACAGAACTGATACGAAAAGTCTTTTTATTTTTGTTAAAGAAAAATATAATATTCTACAGATGAAAAGGTTCATTTGCTTTGTTTACATTCACTAATTCACTTTCTATCAGCTTTTTCTTGTAGATGTCAAAGGTGGTATATTTTAGAGGTAACAATTCTTGCCCTAAGTCATAAAAATCGACAGCCTAGGATCTGTGACCAGTTTAGAGCAGATTTTTAGTAGGTGCAACAGTATAAGATCGATTTTAGACTTATGCCTAACTTAGGATAAGAATATGTCCTAGGATGCATTGGTACAACCGGGAGTTGATCTTCTGGAACTGTTTGAAATTCGCTCTTGCTTTAAGAATGATAATATTACTTGTCTAAACGAACAATTATGACCAAAAGCGAATCAAATTTTCGTCTCCGGCCTGTTTAAACTACTCCTTTTTTAATCCTCTGTACCCCATTTCACTTGTTTTATACTTCTTATTCCCCTCTTATTAATTTATTCTTTACTGATTGAAAATTTCTTCTTTAGTTCCCCCGTGTTTTTGTTCCTTAAGTTCAACATAACCTATTCTATTCTTCGTTCTTTTTTAAGCTATAGTCAATAACTATCTGTCATCTTACTCCTTCTTTTTATTCTTTTCCACCGTGGCCTGTACAAATTCTCCCTTTATTAATGTTTTCCGGTCAGTACCAGTTTTCAAATTTCATTTTGTAAAAGAGGAGGGGGTCCCTAAGCCCCGAAATCGGCCCAAAAAATTTTCCAGTCAAATGTACTGGAAATTGTTTCTTGGACATATTCCAGCAATATTGAGTCATTTTCGGGCGAAACGGGTCATCCCAGGCACCCAGGGCCGCCTTAAACCCCCTCCGAACCCTAGAGAAAAATACTCAAATTATTTCCAGAAAATAATGTCGGGAACTGTTTCTCACAAGCATCTCGCAATATTAACTCATTTTCGGTCGAGATCGGTCATCCTAGATGTCCAGGACCCCCCCCCCCCCAATACCCCGAGAGAAGAACTCAAATTCTTTTGAGGCAGTTAAGTCGGGAGTGTTTATGGCACAAAATCTACCAATGTTAATCATCTTTGAGCGAAACGGGTACCACCGCCACCCCCCCCCCCCCCTCCTTCGCCCAACCCACCGGCCCCCCAAGGTCCTTCAGACCCATTGACATCCTGCTTCAAAACTATCCGTTTTGTTATGTTTGTTATAAAACTTCTGCGCTCGTTGATAGATATTCTGCAGCCGCTCTCACATTAAACAAGCACCCCAAGGGAACATATATCTACCAGGTCCACGTCCTTGTTCCCGTGTAACGCGAAGAGTAGATCACATTCCTGCATTGCCGTTTTGATAGGAAATGACTGAATATTGCCAAAACTGATAAAAGAAATCATTTCCGAATGCACGAAAATATTTTGAGTTCATTCCTGGTGGGCGTAGGGGCTGTTTGTGATGGGCCTGGTGGTCTGAGGTGACGTGTTGCGCCTAAAAATGACTCAATAGTGTTGGATCATGTGAAGGAAACACTTTACGACTGAATTACTTGAGAATAATTTGATCTATTTCTCGGGGGGCTGGGGGGTGTTTGAGGCGGCCCTGGGTGCCTGCGGTGGCCCGTTTCGCCTGAAAATGACTCAATATTGCTGGAATCTGTCCAAGAAACAATTTCCACTACATTTGACAGGAAAATTTTTTGGGCTGATTTCGGGGCTTAGGGACCCTCCTCCTTTCAATTTTAACTGAAAAATTTCAATTTTAACTTAACCTGTCACTTGTCAAGTCATGATAGAAATTTACTTTTACTCCAAGTGCAGTTGGGGTTTCTTTTATGCATTGCAGACTAATTTTGTTCCTGATATGGGGCCCTCCACTTTTGGGATTTATCTTAAATTAACAGTTCGTTATGTTAAATCTTAACAGTTCTACGTCAGTGGCAAAAAATTCATTTGTAGTATATGAGAATCTGCTTAAAATTATTCATAAAACTAGGATTGGTGAACTTTGAAACACTATGATTACTAAGAAATAATTTTTTTTAAATTTCAAAAAGACGTCAGCTACATTAATTTGTTTAAAGGAATGTAGTTAGCATGACAAGGTATAATTTTTATTTATCTGTCGACTGTTACTAAACCAAATAGACTTAGCGGCTTGTACTATTAAAAAAAAAAGAAGAAAAAAGCAAAAGACACCGGCGATATATAAATATTAAAATAATAAATCGAAGAGGTTATCCATATCTCAAATGTGGTCAAATGTTTTCAATAAAAGTAAAATTTCATGTACCACAATATATTCAGTAAAAACAGCAGTTTTAAAGGGCAATGAGTTTCGGTTTATGAACCATCTTCAGGCCTAAATCAAAGTTGCCCGGTTCGACCAAAAGCTTTCTAAATGTACAATTTTTAAACTTACGAATCATTACATTTTTTAAAAAATATTTAATACGTTTTATACCATTGTTCTTAGAGGGGGATGGGAAAGGTGGTACATCAAAATATTGATAATAATGTTGTCTAAAATGCAGGAAAATATAGACTTTCCTTCATCAGAAAATCCAGGGCTCAAGTAAGAATATGAAAGGCACGATGCACGTAAAGGTATACTGATGTCACATCACGAATTCAACCATTTTACAATATAAGTTCTTTAATTCAATTTATTGTAGTAATTTTACTAGTATTTATGATTTCAAAGTGTACCAATAAAAAAATTGCGTAAAGTATTCGTGGATAAACTTATTCTTTAATATACTGATGTTTGCAATTTTACAAAATAATTTTTTTTTCAGCATGTACTGATTGATAATATTTCTCCTGATTTTTCTTGACAATCGATCTTCGTTTTACACTAATTTATTTTTTCGGTCTATACTAAGGATACTCTGCAGTTCAGTCGAGTAGAATTATTCTTGTCGGCTGAATTCAGTTTTAGCCTCTTCTTCTTCACGTATAAGGATCCATAGTTATACGACCGGCTAAAGAAAATAAAAGACGTTCTATAGGATTCCAATACATCCTTATTTTTATACCAACTATGTTTTTCGAACGAATAACAAACATAAAGGATATAATTTCTATATTGTAAAGAAATTTCATTTTGATATTGACTAAAAAATATTTCTTATCCAAACAAAATTGCATGAAAGTAAATAATACTTATTTCGTTCAAAGGTTTCAACTTGTATCTTTGTACAATGAAATATTTAAAAGTCATTGTACATAAAAAAATCTGTACATATTGTATTTAATTATTTAATTGGTTTATAAATATTTCAATTTGTTTTTGATTTTGTACTTCAGTGCTTTTATAATATTTTGAAATTTTTATAATGATTTAATCCATATCAAATTTAGTATATAAATAACTTACAATTTTTCCGTCTATAAATTATTAATATATTTAATTTTTTATCTATCACTACCTACAAAAACTGTGCCTCAGGATTATGTTAGTAAAAACCTAAATTTCAGATTTTGCTGTGATTGATTGATTGTAATAAAATATGTACTATTGATTTAAAAAAAAAACCTTTTCTTACAACCCATTTCAGCCAATCATTTAAAACGACACGTAGAGCCTGCTGAACCCCTATCCATTTTCATTTATTTTTATTTATTTAAACACTTTTGGCCATTGGGATGAAAGCGACTCCATACTTACGTTAAGGATAGAGGCGAAAGGAAATAATATTGACGGACAGAAGCAAAGGGAATTGCCGATAATGACCACCGTATGGGGTATTTGGAGGAAATCTAATGCGCAAAAATAACTGGAACAATGCTTTTAGTGTTGTGTTTCTGTATAACACAAATTGTTTGATATCTGATAATAATTTGTTGACCTCCGCTTTTTTTCTTATATTTTTGTACAAATTAGAACTAGCGGATGATACAAGCGTAATTTAATTATCATTTTTGATCAGTTAAGTCGTTTGAAAAATAAAAAGGTTGACAATAAAAACATTTTGCCTTTTTATTAAGAGACATTTTTTTGATTAAATTTTCTACATATTTTTATTGTTTTCATGATAATGAGCCACATAATGATCAAGTCTAAAATGTGCTTAATGGTATTTGCCCAGTGATAAAAATCCAGTCGCTGCTAGATTTTTTAAGATTTAAATTGGTATCGCCCAAGTTAAACCGAAAATAATATATAATTATGTGATTGATTAATTTGTTAATATTGGCTTTTAGTTATAATTGGCATAGTTCATTTAGTAGGTTTTGTACAAAGTCGAGGAGATGGCTCTGAACAGAAGCGTCTAGAGTCCAATTGCAACTCGAGTGCCCACCGCTGTTGCCATCGTTTTGTATGTTAACTTGAAAGTTTGATTATATATTATTGTGATACGAAGTGGTCCAGTGCTAGAGTGTATGCTTTACACATGAAACTTCCTGGTTCGAATCCAGAGGAATTTTTTTTTTATTTATTTTTTTTTAATACACAGGTAGATTTAGATAGTCAAAACTTCTTTTAATAAAATAAATATTTTTCTTTTTGTCAATGAAACACTTAAACCTGGCAACAGCGGTGGGCACTCGAGTTGCAATTGGGATCTAGACGCTAGTGCTCTGAACGCTTAAGCTTGTTAACATAATCATATAACTGTACCATAACCTAAAAACTGATAGATCTATAGGGTTATTAATAGAGCAGAATGAACAGAATTACAGTTAACTAATGCAATCAATACTGTCAACAATGAAGTTTGCGAGATAAATGAAGCATCAAGAAGATTTAACATTCCGCATGGAGAACATTGCGTAGAATATTAAAGACAACAAATACCATTAAGGGCAGTCTGGGTCCACATCCTTAATTGGGTACCGTAAATGAAAATAAAATAGTTCTTCATAATAAAAAATTGCAAAAAAAGCCATTGGTTAAGATCATTTATGTCAAGACATCCTGGATTATCAGTGAGAAAATCAGAGTTAGTGCCTCTTGCTCGAACACGTGGTAGGAATAGTAAAGATGTGAGTGATTATTTCACATCATTGGAAAACACCAAGCGATTACACAATTTTTGGGATAAACCCGGCAGCATATTTAATATGGACGTGACTCGGGTGCAGCTCAATAATAAAGCACAACATGTTATTGCTGAAAGAAGCTTAAAAATGTGGTTGTTATAATATCAGGGGAAAGATAAGAGTAATGGTTTTTTGTATTGGCGAAGGTACGATTCTTCCTCCCTATTTAAGGGTAAAAATAAATAGAATGGGAAGATTCTATGCAAATTATGATGTGGGATAGTAAGGTAGCCAAGTAGAGTATCTCAATGTTGGGAAGATAAACAGTAAATTCTTTCAACAAAAAATATATTCACTGGTACATGTTTAATATAATATAATAAATCGATAACGAATCAAGAATAACCCCTCTCAAAGAGATAACAACCTACGTATGCAAAGCCAACAATAAACATTTCCTGACCTGGGCAACGACCCGCATTCAACCTGTCGGCGTTACCTTGCTATATCACGTTACGTATGACTCACGTTTCAACCTTTATATTGATTAAATTATTATTAACTAATGAACTACGATATATTATTATTTAAGGTTACACTCCCAGCTCTGTAGTATGTATTTCATAAATCAGCATACGTTAATACTGACATATATAATGATTGGCTACGAAATCACTTATTGCATTGTAAACCTCGGGGAAAATCAATTCTAATTTTAGACGAATATCCAACACATTGCAGTTCTGTGAAACTTTTAGATTCTTATAACCACAGGACAGATCATTTTTCAAACCATTTAAATCATTTTACCACACTGCTTACAATTCATTTGTTAGGACGCAATTTGGGATGTTACTAACAGAGGCCTGAACCAAGTCTGTGATAGTTCATAATGTCACTTCGGTATTTACGGCTTGCTTAATTATTCCTTTGAACTCCAATATTATTCCCGACTATGCCTACATTAAACAATGCGATCATGTCGAACCAAATATAGAACCACAGGTCAATAACAACGCCGAGGCAAGAGGAACATTTGTAACAGATCAATCTACTGAAAATAATATTTTAGATCAATAGGAAATGCCGGATTTTTTACACAATATTCATCCTGTCCCGTGTACATCTGCTCCTTACTGCGAAAATTATTTTCCAGGCTATCAGATGAGGCCTAACAACAATCAGTCTACCAGCTTTACTATTAGCTACGAGAATGATTATATAGTCATAGAGGTGATAACTGACAAAGAAGCAGATAACATTTGGTTTGATCCTAGCACATCTGCCACTAACTATAAAATTTTTGTTTTAGAGTAAAAGAAAAGTCCTGGTAAAAAATTAGATTATAGTAAACTACTTGCCACAGTATATATACTTCACCGAAGCATATGGAAAAAGAAAAGAATCAGAACGGAAGAAAATAGAAAAACTGGGGCGACAGAACAGAAAAACCAGAACACAAAAATATTTGTCAAAATACACATATGACTATTATAAAAGCTGCTTTCTTTCGACCATGTTCCTGGAATCAAAACGCGTTATGTTCCCGAATCATGTTCTTTCGAGCAAATTTGAATTGTGATTCATCCCCACTCGACTCATAACTTTGGATCATGATGAGTAATCCCTTTTCCCCCCTGAAACATTGAAAATGTGTGATTGACAGATCCAAATCAATGTTTTCTAACCTCAAAAAAGATAAGACAGAGGATAATTAATTAAAGTATTTTTAAAATGAAAGTATAAACATACACATATGAACGTGCCATTTCATGGCAATGAAGCTCTTAAAAGCTCTTCCCAAGGCTCTTCCTTTAAAATCCGATTATGGTTATTTGGTGAAATTATTCATTACTACACATAAAAAATCAGTAAAGAAACCACTATATATTCTATAAATTAAAAGCATAACCTAAATTTGCACAACTGCTGATTGACAAGTAGGGACTGTTCTTTCGTCTTTTGACAGGTGAACATGTTCTTGTAATCAAAACGGTAAAACTGAAACATGATTTGAAGATCATGATCCAATATAATTGTCCAAAGAAAACGTTTCATGATTGACATTGATAATGTCACTAAACCAGGATCTTGAGATTTATTTTCGGCATTTTTTACATATGTGTAATACTCCTATATCGTCAGCTTGAGAGAGAAGTGTGTCGCCGATAGTAGAGTGTAGACGATCGTTTCTCTCTCACGCTGTCTCGGATAAGTCATAGGCGTCACAGCTGTACGGAAATTTTGTTGTTGTTATTTTTATATATTTAGCAGAAGATATATTGTAATAAAAAGGTATAAATAAAGAAAGTTATGATATAAGCATTTATCATTTGTAGAATAATTTTTAAAAATAAAAATCGCCTACGCTTACTTAACTTTCCTTTTTCTCTACGTTCCTTTTTCCCCACGAGACACGACGCCAATTCAATTCATGATGCAGCTATATAGTCAAAATGTATATGACGCATGCGCGTTGGCACCCGATTCCGATCTTGCATCTCCTTCTGTCGGAACACTTTGTTTCTACAGGCAAAGATAGGACGTTGGAGATATAGGAGTATTACATATATGATTCTTTAGTGACGACGAGGTCAAGTGGGACACTAGTGCAATTAATTTTTGACAACACGATTCGTGAAATAACTTATGCGATTATCGATAGTCACGATGCCACTCGTTGTAGTATATATGATAAGAGGAGTAGAGTTGACATCATTAATATTAAATTTTTATTTATAAAATTTTTTTTATTAAAAACTTTATTGGCACTCTATCGATATAAAATTTAATATATTCAAATTGGTTTTTCAATTTTAAAAATAATACTTCATTATATATAATTTGTAAGTATTTAAAAAAAAGTTAATAAATTATCATTATACTAACCTACCATTAGTTAATTTGATTTTTCTATCTTTCAGTAGATCGAACATTCATTAGTTTTAAAGATTCAGTAAGTAAATCTAAACGCCATTGTATTTACTTAGAGAACCTTTAAAGTTATTGAACGTTCTATCTATCGACAGTATAAATAGGTGTAATGAAGGAACAGTAGTTATTTTTAGTGATATCTATTGTATAATTACAAACAAAACCATTTTAATTTTGCAAGTGACTTAAGAGGCGCCAATTATATTTTAGTAAAAGTGATACCACTATGACCTTTTTTTCCAGATAAATTTTGAAAAAATTAGCACAGACGCACTTTTTTAATAAATATTTTAAATATCATGGAAAAACCGAATAATTTTGTTTTGAAGTAGCGCTCTACCTTATTCTGCGCAGAAATAATTGGACTACAGGTTAGGATTCCTTAACACTAACCGGAAAATACTGAAAAAACAATCTGTTAGTGCACAAGCAAATTTGCCTTGGGTAATTCTCTAACCGGTGACTACAAAAGTCACGTGATGTTTTGGCCTCTTAAGAAATGCATACGTGATAAGTGACCAAATTTGCGACGAAACGAATACCATTAGACAATAAAACCAAACAGGTAGATTGGACATTCCAACCGGACCTGCTACCAAGCTATAACAGAATTGTGATCAAGCCGGAGTAATATATCTGTCAGATCAGGAAATTTCAGGTGTGGGTGCCTATAGTATTATTTACGGGGTACATAAAATCATCATTTAAAAATATATTTTTTTGAATATGTATTATTGAGTATTATTTCGGTATGTACTTTACAAAATGTAAATAGTAGGGTTATCTGTTTGAATAAATAAAACAAGGTATATAACAAATATTTTTTAAGACCTATAAATTTGACTTTTAGGTACACTTACATTAAATTGATTAAATCGTAATTTATCATTGACTCCTTGGAAATAATTGTTGTCAAGGTGAAAGGTAATGACAAGTGGAGAGAAAGGTTTCAGCTTAGATTATAGAAAGTAATATTATGGTTCAAAATCTATAAATTGTATTAAAAATGTAAATAGGATAAATCCTTAGAATATAGAATTCTATAATGGAAAAACCAAAAAGATAACAAGGCGGTGGGATTATAAGATGGTTAGATACCTTTGATTTGGTATGAATATAATATAGGCAGTTGCAGATAAAAAATTGGCCAACCAAAAAAAAATTGGCAAGTGACCCAATACAAGCACCCCGGCAGTTAAATTACAATTATTTAAGTTTAAAACAGTAACAAAAAAATAATAATACAAACAAATATCTAAGAATTTATCCAACTATGCACTAATCAGAGTCTTAAAAGGGATTAAAATAAGGACAGAATATTGTTATGTTACACAAAACCGGGCGGCACAGGTAAAAATTCTTAAATTCACCACATCTTTTAACTGCAAGCTCTTTAAAATCACAGATTTTGTTTGAGTCGCCTGTGCTGTAAAACTCTCATAAAATTTTGATTCACTACACTGTGCCGATTGCGATTATATTACAGTAGATTATTCAAAAGCATTTGATACTCTTGATCAGTACATGTGTTAAATTGGAATTTTATAATTCTTATTCCGTTTCATAATTTTTCTTGCGATTATTTAAATAGCAAAGAGCAAAAATATCATGTGATCTCTCTAACATTACTTCTATAGTATCGCAAGGCTTATTTTGAGTTCTCTACTTTATTTATGTTTCAGATATTAAAAAATCAATTCGATTTGTAAACAACCAATCGTTCGCAAATGATATACAGCTTTATTTTTCTCATGACCTTGAAACTAGCTCGACCAGCGTCAGAGACTTTTTATTTTTACTAACTTTTATCCAGTGCCTATAACCTTAAGCTAAAACCAAAAAGTACAGTACCAGTATCACAAAATATATCAAACTTATAATCCGTTTTGAAGATCATATAATATCAATTTAGTAAAAAAATTATCTCTTGTAATAGTAGTGAGTCTATGTATGTACTTTTTTCCCTAGATCTAGGGAAGTTGTGACGTCACGCCATGCATCGGTGTAGCAAATTTCCCCAGGGTAGGCCAGAACATACATAGACTCCCTACTTGTAATTACTTATACAATTTTATAGTAGATATATTATCTTATAAAACATTAATGTTTATAAAAGCTAATAAGTTGAATTTATCCATTTCATTGTTGTCGGGGTAACCACGATTTATATATACGTTTATATTAAATCTTTTCTTTGAAATCTTGACAGATGTCAGCCCTTTTTTCTAAATATTTTATTATGATGAGTCCCAATTTCACCTGAAATTGAAAATACTGTTAGATATTTTCAAAGTGTATAATGATCAGGAAAAATGTTAATATTTTATAATATAATAAAATACATAATATTCGCGTTGTCAAAAATTTCAATCTATCAGACCTTTATGCATAAATCATGACCGCAGCATGACGATCAACCCTACTATAACATATACATGTCAAAGTGGTATAAATATAAATTTATTATACCATAAATAGGTGCTTTTTTCTATTAAGATGTTCAGGATAATAATAGTATGTTCACCAAGGTCGAAAAGTAATTTTTCTCAGCCGAGCATTATTATTATACAGAGAGCGAATTTTAAAACTTTCAAGTAGCGATGAAGACATGAGGAATTAGTTTCATTTGACACTTAGATTTAAAAAACTATTAATTTTTAGGTTACTTTTAGAATAGGGATTATTGCATAAATAGCACTAATCAAAATATTTATTACATAACTTTAAACTATTTCAAACGAAAATGTATTTGATAAAGAATTACTGACCTCCATTTTATTTGGTTAGGTCGAAAATTCACTTGAAATGATAGGAATTCAAAAGAATGTGCTTATTTTCTGTCGAATTTTTTGTAATAATTTAGAAAAAAACTCTTTTGACAAACGCAATGACAGTTGCGCATAATTAGTTTGAAAGATTTCCTAAGATCACCTACCTCTGACATCACGTTTAGTCTTTATTATCTACCACTAGTCAATAATCAAAAATTATCTACTTGTAGGAGAGAAATTTAACTTCTCGACTCCAACACAGCACAAATAATGACATCTTCTAATACTAAATTATTTTTCACTTCTTTCTTTTTCAGTAACTGAACGTCCCTAAAATAAATAATTTCCCCAGAATACGGTTTTAATTAAAAGTAGGTGAAAAATTACCAGAAACATTTGTAGCCGAGGTGCAGTCTTAAGGAGAAAGAAACCGCAGGCTGGCAAGTGTATATGGCTCGGTGTGTGTTGTCGGCTTGCCAACGAATTACCAGCAATATCTCTACACGGAAGGCATCCAGACCTACTCAGATATATCCTGAGCAATTTGCCGTTTACGATGCCACTTAGTCCGCCCTTACTTCACCAACAAGACAGGGAATCACTATCTTTGTTGCGTGAGGGTGGGGTTGCAATTTATGGGGTAGGATTAGGAGACAAAATGAATAAAGTAGTTATATAATTGCATCTTTTTTTTTTAATAAAAGGAAATTGTCTTGTGTTACAAATTATTAATTAACCCTCTAGCAGGTTTATTTTTATTTTCATTGAAAAATACGGATAATATTAATTTTTCCACAATTAGTATTAGAAGATGTCATTATTTATGCTGTGTTCGAGTCGAGAAGTTAAATTGTTCTCCTACATTGTGATTATTTTCTAGTAGTAGATTGAAGACTAAACGTAATGTCAGATGATGTAGGCGATCTTAGGAATCTTTCAAATTAATTATACGCAACTGTCATTGCATTTGTCAAAACAGTTTTTTAGATTATTACAAAAAATTGGATAGCAAATAAGCACTTTCTATTGAATTTCTATTATTTAAAGTGAATTTTCGGCCTAATCAGATAAAATAGAGGTAAGTTATTCTTTAACAGATATATTTTCTTTTGAAATAGTTTAAGGTTATGTAATAAATGTTTTGATATTAATATTAGAGCTATTTATGCAATAATACCCATTCTGAAAATAACCTAGAAATCAATTTAATAGTTTTTCAAATGTAAGTGTCAAATAAAACGAATTCTTTATGTCTTCATCGCTACTTGAAAGTTTTAAAATTCACAGTGCAATTAACATAATGAAATGTCAATTTAATTTATTGAATATTCTCATTTAATTGTTTTCACAAACTGCTTCTTTTCTATTAAATTCTTTTCAAATATATATATATATATATATATATATATCCAAAAAAATGTCATTGTAAAAATGATTAAATGTTCTAGTAGTGGAAAAAGTAGTATATAAATCACGGTAGAAAAGATTTTTCTCAGCCTCGCAACTTATTAATCCTCGATGCTTCGCATCTCGGGATAATAATAATGCTGGTCTGAGAAAAATTACTTCTCGACCTTGATGTATAATATACTATTTATACTATGCTACTTACACTTTTTAATTATAATCTTATTTTAAAAACATCAAAAAGAGTTATTTTACATTATATAATATATTTATTCATAAGCACTAAGAATATTTTTCAAAAATATACATATCTTACAAAAATATACTTATTTTTCAATGTTCTTATAAATTACACTCACTTAATACTAAGTAAGCTATGGTAATAATGTGATTTTTATTGTTCCGTAACTCAAAAGAAAAAAGGAACCGTTAAAGGATCAATGGTTGTCCGTCTGACTGTTAGTCTGTCTCATCTTTATGTCAAGATAATGAACTGTCCTGTGTCCTTGAATACTAATCTAATTGAAAAAAAGTAATTCAAGTAACCCTGTTGACTATACACAGGCCGTTTCTTTTATAACGTGCTTACATTGCTATATTCTTAACCAATAGGGATACGAAGGTGATTAAATGGGCATAAAGTTAACTATTTTGGAGAACATTATATTGGCGGAAAAAAATCTATAGGGACTATCGCATTTCTCGAGTTATACAGGGAAAACTAAAAATGCGATATTTAGTTTTCTGCGTATATCATTTATATTTAAAAAATATCATAAAATGGAAAAGGAAAGTGTTATTGTATTCTACATTTTCTACAAAAGTGTACTAATAAATATTTTAAATGACGTTTCGTGTCCTAGTGGTCATTATCAAGTTATTTTTTTTTAAATACGGATCTGTCTTTTTTATTTCAAATATTGATAAATCGTTAAAATCCAAATTTAGGGATATGTTACACTTGTCATTTTAATGACGTGTTATCTAAAATAACTAACATCACTAGTGACAATATTTTTTAATTACAGTCCTCTCGTAGTTCTTTTAATTCGTTTTGATTTTATTAAAACCAGCATAATTCGATATTATAACTTTCATAAAAAAAAGATGTGAAATAAAAAAACAAAGTAGTATAAATTAAGCAAGCAGAAAAAGTATTTATTTTATAATGAATTGACGTTAAAAAATGAAACGAATAAAGAAAATAAATAAATGACATATTATATTAAATGCTCGAATTGACGACCTCTTTGTTAGATGCACATACGTTGTATGCCCATACAATTTTTATGGCAATTTTCTCACATGGTGGGTGTAACGCTATTACATGCATCCCTTATTTTTGGTAAATAGAAAAAGAACTGAGATACTATTTATTAATTGTTCCAAATGAAACAGAAATCGTTATTTAGATAAAGTTGATATTTACTACTTTTAAGATTTGAGAATTATGAAAACAATTTTTAATATCAGGTTTGAAATCTTAAATCTTCGTTATGTTTTAATATCTTTCTTACCGAAATTGTTAGGTAATGTCGAAGCATGCATATTGTTGAACTCGTTTTGAAATTGTTATGTAATGTTATATTCATTTTGACAAAATTAAAACTTTACAAAAGAACTACGATAGATCCGTAGTTAAAAATTATTATCACTGATGATGTTGGTTATTTCAGATAAAACGTCGTTAAAATGAAAAGTGTGATATATCACTTAATATGGAATTTAACGGCTTATAAATATTTGTAATAAAAAAGACAGGTCCGTATCTAAAAAATAGTTTGATGGTAGCCATTAAGATACGAAACGTCATATTAAATATTTATCAGTGCAGTTTTGTAGAAAATTTCAGATACAATAAAACTTTCCTTTTCCATTTTTGATATTTTTTTAACTAAAAATTCTATACGCAGAAAACCAAATATCGCATTTTTAGTTTTCCCTGTATAATTTCAGAAGGGTAGCGTCCCTATAAATTTTTTTCGACCAATATTCTCCAAAAAGTTCACTTTTTCCACAGTTTATCATCTTCGTATCTCTTATGACTTAGAATGTTAGCACATGGAAAAAAAACGTCCTGTTTAATTAAAAAAATTAAAATTATCGTCGTCTCAATTTCCTCTGGTTAGTTTGAGCCTAGGCTAGATAGGTATTCACGCTTTACAACTAGATTTCTTTATTCAGCATTTTTCCAGAGCTCACAGAAAAGTACCACAAAGCAACCTCTCATGACCTCTCGAATTCCTTTTTAAGCGAACGTCTACTGGCCTCTCAATTTTACCAAGTATATCTTAAATGGTAGGTAGCCATGATCCAGGCAGCATTTAAACATTGCACTATAGGAATCGGCACCCTTTTCTACGTTGATTGGTGGGTCTAGGACATTAGGACGCGGCCACTAGGACGCGGGGCCTCTAGGACGCGGGGCCTCTATGACGCGGGGTCTCTAGGACGCGGGGCCACTGGGACGCGAGGACACTAGGACGCGAGGACACAAGGACGCGAAATTGGGGAGCAGCAAGATTAAAGGAAAAAATTGTACTTTTTTATATTTTTACTCCAAGTTTTCGAGCGCGGTTACGCTCATCATCAGGGAAGCTGTATATATATTGTAATGAAATACTCAGTATAAGTTGTTTTTTTTTATAAGTTAATTGTTATTTAATTGTTAACATTTTTGAATAGCATAAATAATTCTATCTTGTTTTGAAAGTTATTAACAGAGTTTATTGTTAAAAAGTTTAATTTTAAAGAATTTATTGAGAATAATTGGTGTATAAAATATTTAAAATCAACAATTGTGGTGTATAAAAAGACTCTTACTGTCAGTAGATAGAACGTTCTTTAACTTTAACGGTTCTGTAACTAATGACAATGACGTTTAGATTGTGACAATTGTACAAGAAATCAACTTGTACAATTGTTTTACAAGTTTTATTCTAAACGTCATTGTATTTACTTACTAAGTTAAAGGACGTTCTATCTACTGACAGTTATTCTTATAATTATTATATCATTATTATAATATGAATGATTATTATTTCTATAATGAAGTAATAGAAAAAGTTAAATTTTGGAAAGTATATTACAAGAAAATTTTGCTGAATACTTAATAAGTAAATGACAAGATAGTCAAAAGTGATAAAAAAAATTATTTTATGAATCAATTAACAAAAAATTATTTTGGGGAGAAATAGACAGATAAAAAAAGAATAATAAACAAGTCAGTCAGAAAATTTTAAAAATGTCAAATAGAATATTAATAATTTATTTAATAATTTTATACTTCCAAGTAAACAGTAACTACCTTTAGCAAGTACATCGTTTTATAGGTGATTGTACAACTAATTTTGGTAGAATTAAAAAACATGAAACTATCATTACATAAATTTAGATAATTTTATATTTATATTTATATTATATTTTTTATTAATAAAAGAAATAAAAATATTTCTATTATTTTTCTATTTACAATATTCTTAAAAGATTATATATTATTCAGATGTAATTTTTAGTATGTAATAAAGAGAATTATTTTGTAATTAAATGTATTCTTTCCGTTTAAATGTATTTTGTCAAATTAAAATCAATTTTTTTAATTTTATTATAATTTACTATTAGAGCAAGTAATTAATGTAATCTTAAATATTTCTTCATATTCATTTTAATTTATAATGTAAACGTAAAAGGTCCTTTGCTATCTTTTGAACGGCTCGATATATATTTAATTGTGGCAATCCTTTTATACTTTTGCGTCCTAGTGTCCCCGCGTCCTAATGGCCCCGCGTCCTAGTGTCCCCGCGTCTTAGTGTCCTCGCGTCCTAGTATCCCCGCGTCCTAGTATCCCCGCGTCCTAGTATCCCCGCGTCCTAGTATCCCCGCGTCCTAGAGTCCCCGCGTCCTAATGTCCGCGTCCTAGTGGCCGCGTTATAGTGTCCCGTTCCCTTCATTGGTTGATTTGAATATTTCTTACTCCTACGACTGATGGGCTAGTTATTGTACGTTAACTTGAAAGTTTGATTAATTATCATTGTGATACGGAGTGTGGTCCAGTGGTAGGCTGTATGCTTTACACGAAAATGTTCCTGGTTGAAATCCCGAGGAAATATTTTTTTTAAATATACAGGTTAGATTTAGATAATCAAGACTTTTTTTAATAAAATAAATATATTTTTTATCTTTTTTTTTTAAATACGCAGGTCAATATCTGCATTTTAACTGAACATCCACGTATCGCGGCTCAAATAAATCTTTAACTGCAGTGCCAACTTGTCTATATGTGTCCGGATAATTTGCGGGACGGCACAATTTAGCAGGATTTAAAAGAACAAACTGATACTTTTGCAAATTCAGATTGTCCCAGCCAGCGGCCCAATCCCGTAGTAGTATTTTTACCTTAAATTTTGTTATTTTTGACCTTCCTGTCAGATTAAAAAGAAATTTAAAGCTGAAAATAAAGGCCATGCGGGGTAAACGTGTACGGAACGGGACGCTAGGTCGCGGCCACTAGGACGCGGGGACACTAGGACGCGGGGACACTAGGACGCAGGACCATTAGGACGCGAGAACACTAGGACGCGAAAATATAATAAGGATTGCAACAATGAAATATATATCTAGAACTTCAAAAGAAAGCAAAGGGCCTTTTACGTTTACGTTATAAATTAAAAAAGAATATGAAGAAATATTGCTCTAATAGAAAATTACAATAAAATTTAAGAAATTGATTTAAATTTGACGAAATACATTTAAATGGAAAGAATGTGTTTAATTACGAAATAATCCTCTTTAATACATACTAAAAATTACATCTAAATAATATATACTCTTTCAAAAATATTGTAAATAGAAAAATAATAGAAATATTTGTGTTTCTTTTATTAATAAAAAACATAAATTAATATAAATATAAAATTATCCAAAATTATATAATGATGGTTCCACGTTTTTTAATTCTATTAAAATTAGTTTTACAATCCTAACCTAACCTATAAAACGATGTACTTGCTGAAGGTAGTTCTTGTGTACTTAGAAGAATTAAAATTTTTAAAAATGCATTATTTTTTTAAAAGGAGTACCTATTGTTTTACCAAACAACTTTTTTTACTGTCCTACACCTGATTGTAGAAAAACGATTTAATTATCTTTTGTCATTGGCTAACGTTAACTTTTACACTACTGTTCTAATCTATTTTACGTACTCTTTTTAGGAACTCGTAAATCAGTTAGTTTTCAAAATATTTGCCCATTAAGGTGAATACATTTTATTTTTACTGCCTACTTTTAAGTTCTAAAATTTTTAACTATATTTTTTCTCTGATATAAATTAACAAAAGTAAATTGTATTATTCATTTTAATTTGAAATAAAAATTTTCAGAAATTTAATTTTCACGTTATTTTTAAAAGTAACAAATTAATATTTTAAGATCGGGTATTATATGATATATTTTTGAAATTAGCCAAAAAGCTTATTACTAAAATTTAATAATATACAGTGAATTCCATACAAAAAAATATGTTTCTGTACCCTCTGGAATATGCACGACACTGTGTTTCTGATGGCATTTAAAAAAAATTAACATAAAAGAATTAGCCAGTTTTTGAAATAACATTTTATATATGAAAAAAAAAACAATGATAAGTGTGTGTAAGATATAATGAATAACCCTTTCCAAATATATATTTATTTTTTCAAACTGACCAATGATCAATATAGGCCAATATAATGCATTTTTCTAATAAATTCAATTAATTTTAATAAATTTGTGTCCTCGCGTCCTAGTGTCCCTGCGTCCTAGTGTCCTCGCATCCTAGTGGCGGCGTCCTAGTGGCCGCGTCTTAGTGGCCGCGTCCTAATATCCTAGACCCTAAAAGTGTACCTGATAGTAATGGTTTCTATTGTAAATTAAAGGAAATATTTATTATTTCTATTTTCATTATTTTAAATTCAAATTATTGTTATAACTACTAATACAAAAATTGTTTTTCTTTTTGAATTTGGTACATTTTTTTGATATGATGCTTCAGGGAATGACTTTAGAGGGAAACTTCAAACGTTTACTCGTAAAAACTGGACAAGAATCTTCGAGATTCGATTCGCATGAAAAACAAACTACCTATATATGAATTATACAAAAACTAAAAGGGCATCATGAGCGTCCTCACTTTTCTAATTTTACATTTGTTCCTTCGTTTTTAATGAAGCGGTCATGTTTAGCCGTTGGACAAACCCTACAAGTTTGTACGAAACCATCGGTGCTCGAGTACTTTTTTATTTTTCTTTCTTATTTTAATCTACTTTTATATTTATTTCCAAATAAAGATTCACCTTAAAGTATACATTATCTTTACCTTATTTTCTTTTAAATACAAAATGCAATAACTATTTCTTATCAAATTTTATTATACTTCTAAAGCCTAAAGTGTAGAGAAGTCTTATAATTCTGCTCTGTCTGTCTATCCGTCTGACCGTATGTCTGTCTGGCCGCATTCACAACTCAAAAACGAAAAGTGATAGGGACAGACGGTCAATGATGATAAAAACAGCATACCTTGAATAGCTCCAAAATAGATTTTCAGATTTTTATGACCGGTTTCAAAAATTGGTTTTACAAACCAGAATCCGATATCAAAAATAGCATTCCGACGTGAAATTTAACGCTGAATCGATATTTGTAAACAGATTTGAGATATCTTTTATGGTTCATGAGATAATGCGTGTTTTTTTATAACAACCCTCAAAAATCTAATGACTCTCAGATGAAATATTAAAAGTTGCATTCAATTATTGGAATATTTATTTATTTAGATAGACTGTTTTTGCATTTATATTAAATTTTCGGAAACATATTCCAGTTATTAAATTTAAAATTATAATACTAGAAATAGTCAGTATTAAACTATCCTCTATGCATTTTTCATGAGATCTTTGAATTTCTGAACCGAACATTTTTCAGAAACTCTATTTAATCTAGTTTTGTATTATATGTCACGTTCAGTTTCACATATAGTTAGCGATATGATGATCTCTTTACCCATTCTAGAAACGTATAGCACAATTTATTTTGGTAACGTCCGATCCTTCAGTTTCATTAAATGGATAATAACAATTTCCAGTTTTATTTTTTTTAAATTATTGTTGTAATCATGTTACCGTGAGGAAAAATAAATTTTTCCTATTCTTTATTTGTACATTATACATGAGTTTACTAAATAAAAACACCATCCTTTATTCACCAGTGAATTATGATTTCATTATTCACTGGTTTTACTGATTTATAGATATCCATTATTAACTAGTAAATAATGATTATTCACTGGTTTAAATAAAGGTTTATAGTAGTTTTGTCCAAAATTATTTATTTAACGGATAAAGTATAGTATTCTACTCGCATATAATGGCGCCAACCTCCCGTGCGAATAATATCCTATTATGCACACGGGAGGTTGGCCCCATCTTAATAAATAATAGCCATCATTAGAGAGATTTTAAGCCCTTTAAAAAATCTCCTTATTTTGGCGCTGTTATGGTTATTTTTGCTAACCATAACAATAAGCACGCCAATGAAATTAAGACATTTAAACCCCAACTTTAAACTTCACAAAGTGACAGGTGACAGGCGATAGTTATTTTCTTTTGGTTTTTCTTACCTCAGAATTTCTGGTGTTTTGTTGTTTATTAAAATTGAAAGAATATACATATATATTTAATTTTGAAATGGAGAATGTTTTGGAAAATATTATCAATAGAAGAGATCGTAATGCGGATTTAATAAGGCAGGCTATACTTAGAGCTATTTTCCATGTGCCTGAGATTGGGATAGTGAAAATCCCAGAATTTGATCTTAATGCTATAGACGTTGTCTGAATAAAGACGCTATAGAGTATAAGTTTGTGAAACCATATTTCAGGTTCGAAAGGCCGCAAATATTTAGATTAGCAAGGGTTCTTCGAATTCCTAATAATATTAGGACAAGATCAGGACTATTCACATACCTAAAAAGTAGCCACAAAGTATACACAATATGTTTTCGCAGACCAACGTCAAATCTGACAGAACTCTAACAGTAGTTAGGTTATGTTTTTCTCTAGAATCTAATATCACTTTTGCGCGTTGTCAGATACTCAATTTAAATTTTACAATCTTGACATTGCAAAAAAAATAAACATGATATTTGAACATTGAACAATATTATTACGATATAAAGAAAAAATATAACAAATACTCCGTAGGTTAAAGAAACAGATATTTTCTTTAAATAGTTTAATGTTAAATATTTTAATCAGCACATGAATCTCCTTTTTCAAAATTATCTAATATGCTCGAAAATCTGAAACGTGTGGCAACGGTGCTTTGTTACGCATAACGATAGACATAACCACTCTCTATCTTTAATTTTCCGTAAGTAACGAAATCGGTTATCGTTATTAAAGTTAAAGGAACGGCAAACTTCCATTGCGCATGCTCACAATAACGATAACGGAAAAAAGCTAATAATTAAAGGGTTTAAAATCTCTCTATTATATAATATAAAAGAACCTAATCATAAATATTACAGTTTTAGTATTAAATACAGTGAAAAAGTATAATATGTCTGGTAATACAAGATATAATAGGAATACAAATTTTACAAACTATTTTGGTGATACATAATCCAATATAGGATTAGTTTAATTTGTTTTACTATAAAATATTTTTTTTTAATTTTGTTTGTTTTATAAAAAAAACTGGATAAAACATTTTGTGCTATACATTTTTTTATCCTATTTTTTTATAATAAGATACTGAGATGATTTTTATTTCTTTTTTAAAAATAATAGTGATACTTGCATTGTATATAATTTGTTTCTTTTCTATGAGCCTAATTTCCTAAATAACAAATTCTGTTTCATATTCATTTTACAAACTAATCTGCGTTTTTTTATTCTTATAAAAATATATATATATATAAAAAATATCAAATATTATATACTAAATCCCTGATATCAAAACACACTAAATCAGAATATTTTATGAAGTTTCCACGTTTATATCTCTCTTTTTCTTTGAAGAGAAAATATCAGTGAGGTGTGGATCAGGAATCCCTTAAATAAATATTTAACTTACGATGGAGCAACAAATGCGTGTGGAAACGGGACGTTTTACTCAAAGTGTTTCAAATAAATAATTTAAGCTTATTTATAAGGCGTTCTGGTAGAAAAAAAAATATGCGTACAAATTTCGAACGTACATAACTTCTGCGTTAGCAAAATGTCAGCTAGAAGGAAAGGTGGATTGATGCAACGATTAAATTCAAGGATAAATATGTTTCTGCAAAGTATGTTCGTGATAAAGTGGAGAAAGCGTTTTTTTTTTCGAGATTTGTATACAATTTTTTTAGCTATAAGCCTTAATAAGTTAATAATAGTTTCCAAGGTCGTAATTAGGCTAAAGACAGGTTAAACTAATAAAGACAGTGGTGTACCTGCAACTTTATTTAAGATAAAACCATTTTAATTCTTACATCTAACACTGATTATTGATTAGTATTTTTTAAGGCAAATAATGTGGGTTATGACATATACGTGAATTATGATGCTATATTACACGTGCGTTAAGTTACTATAATTATGGGCACATTAATCAGTAACGTTGCGTTTCAAGATAACAAAAATTTATATACCAGTTTAAAATTTGTGGGTAATATTATTTTTCAATTTTGAATTTTAACATCTGGCTCAACATAAACCAATCTTATAATAAGGTGTAATTTATACTCACACTATTCTAAACTATAACTATCTAATGCTGGATTTAATCATATTTTTATAAAAATATTAATTTCATGTTTAAAAGTTACCGGCGATTTTAATTGTAATATTCATCTGTCTCTATGTCTGTAAGGTGGGGAGGGTAGGTTGCTTCAGATTTGGCTGTCCTCTTAGGCCTAATTCATTAGGCCCATTGCGCATCCTCTTCTCACTTACAAATCTATACGAATACTTCAAAAATCCTGAGTGTCAAATGCTAATGACACACGTATTCTTTGAGCGTTAAGGTACCATTAATATCATAACAAAACTCTAGAATCTAGATCGTCGAAAGGAAAGTAAATTTTTATATGGACCTCTTCCCATACTAGTATTCACCGAAACGAAAGAGCAGATACAGTAAATCGAGTTGCCATCGGAAACTACGTTGTAGCTGGAAACTACGTTGTAGCTGGAATAAAGATAAAATTAAACATCTTAGAACAGGTCAAACTAAATAAACAACAGAAGCTTGTATTCCGATGGAACACATGAGGTTCATACATGATTACGTATCAACAGGATACATTTCACTGAAAAATTACCCAGAATTTACAATTCTATCTATATGTGTTTTTAATATCACATTTTATAGCTACGTCATTCCAATTCCTAGAAAGATCCAAAATTCTTTTGCAATTATCTCCGTCACCATTATTACTCTTCCTTATCAGTCTCTCTCATACGAGACGAGAAATATTGTCCTAATATTTTATTCCATATTTGCAAGTAAGTCAAAACAACCATTACACAAAATTACACCACTAATTCTTAACCAATGCTGTTCGCCTGGTTTTTATCGGTTAGTTAAAAAGATAACCCGCCATAATTATCACTGTTTTATTAACATTTAAGGGGAGCAGTCGCAACGTTAAAATAGTCAGCTACGCCTGTACTTTTTTATCTATGACTGAGTAAAGATTTTTTGCTGTAGTTATATTTGTTCATGTTCCATAATTATATAGATTTTCTTAATTTCACAAAAGAATTGTAAATACACACCTAAAAATGTGTGCCTCTATAATTAACAATTGTAAACATTATCATATATAATACAAAGAGTCGCATCTTGACTATCGATAATCCCATAAGTTATTTCACGAAACGTATTGTCAAATATTAATTTCACGAGTCCGCAGTACGAGTGAAATTATAATTTGACAACACGTTGGGTGCATTAACTTATGGGATTATCAATAGTCAAGATGCGATAATGTACCTATGTTTTAAATACCGGATGTCCCATTATATTTTGCGGTATTTCAAGAGCTTATAACTTTTAATCGAATAAAGACAGAAACATGTTATGTGTTTTCTTCCTATAGTTGGAAAAAAATAACTACTTTTTCTTTTTATCAACGCAACGGGGTCGTGGGGTCTTAATTAAAACACCAAATCCTAGTTTGATTTATTCTATTTCAATTTTCTCTCTAAAGTGATGGATTTATTGATATGAGTGAATGCCTAACGGTAAGAGGCCACAATGTGACAAAAAAAGAAGAAATTAGCAAAGTGTCAACCTCAACTGTCACAGGGCTTCAGATCTGACAAATGCCAATATTATATAACAAATTATCTATAAGATGTTAACAAAATTCAGAATAATTACTTCTAAAAGTATATTCTGTATAGGATTACAACTTCTTAATAAGTATTGATAAAACAAAATCAGTAATTTATATATTTGACTAATTATTATGTGTAAGTAACTCTCAATCTTATTTTCAGGTGTCACATAGGAAAAGTGTAAGACACTTTTCCAAGAAATAAATTATATTATTTTCCTAAATTAAATATATCAAATAAATTAAATAAATTAAATAATTCGATCTCGTATTGTTTATAGTTATTGTTCGTACATTCAATAACGCTAAACAGTACGAGGTCGTTCACGCATCTTGTAAAAACAATATCGAGTATAAATAACGGTCGATATTGTTTCTACAGGAGAAGGTGTTCTACAGCGGTCCTGCGATAATTGTGATGTGCTCCTACGCCCTCAAAGCATTGTGGTAAGTAACTATTCTTTAAATTATATTGTACCCTTTATATTGAATAATTGTATAATTAATACCTTATTATTATTCCCATTGTTACTTTTGGCAATAAACCCAACTATATTTGTTGATACCTGTGTTTTATTAACTTTCCCCAAGGAAGATCAGCCCTTATACTGATGAGGGGTGACACAGGTTTGAGCAAACATCTTCCTACTAAGGATATATATTCTAATATACTATGTAATTTGATTAATTTTACAATAAAAGGAATTACAAAGTTTAATTCTATTATGATTTGTCGTTATTTGTGGTGTCTATGATTGTTGTTTGTGTTATTCAAATATGTACCTTAAAAATCACCGTTATAAACAATTTGAGGCAATAACTATTATCATATGAAGTAGAAGTTGCTTCCAAACAAAATAATTAAAGTGAAATAAAAAGAAAACCGTATAAGATGTAGAACTCGACACAGAATCAAGTATAAGCGATTAAATTAATGGTAGTCCACGAAATCTGAATATAGTTAAACATGCAAGCTTATCTGAAACATCCGGTTCCCCTATGGGTCCCAAAGGCAGCAATGGTATCCTCTGAGCAGACAGGTCGCGGCTCTCTTTATGAACATGCAAGGCAGGACAGCAAGACTGCAATCAGGGACAAGTGTAGTCTCCCAAAGCAAGAAGGAATCAAATATTGAAAGTTGTCAGCAAGATAAAAGACACAAGCATTGGTAAGACGTATTGAATATAAAATAAAAGTCTACAAATGACAAGGAAAGCAAAACTTATAATTATTATTTTAGGTAGTTGGTTTATTACATACCTTAACGAATACTTTCCGAAAAGTGATGAACTTTTCCGGACTTATCCTAGGATATATCCACAATCGTGTGTTTATTTATCTTAATTTCAACAAATTAAAATGATATCGGAAATATTCTAAAAATCCGTTAATAAACAAAAAATGTGAGCATGCACATCAAAATCATTAAAATAAAGGAACTTTTGTGCCACCACTTCCCACCAAAATCTAGTAACTTTTATCCAGTTCAAGTTGCAGACTGGAAACTGGTTAGAAGACTTTTCACATTAAGGCATTTTAAAAAAGAATTTACAAAGAAAAGAAGATAAGCCCGACTGTAAAAACTAAACCTTAAAATAATTATTAGCTGAAGTCAATACCATCAAATGTCACAAGAGTAAGAGGTTACAGAATATTTTCCTCTACCTATCAATAAGCAAATATAACCTATGGTAATAATGTAAAAATATTGTGCCTTTAGACTAAGTTTAACTAGTTTAGATTATTTAGTTCATTTTATTTTGAATGTCTTGGGGATACTACGGTTCATATTTAACCATATTTATGTTATTAAAATGTCATTCGTAATTAACCCGTTACAAACATGTGCTTTTTACTGAAATACTTCACAATAATTGAAACGAAATAAAAAGGTAAAAGATAATTATAGTGATTTAGCTCAAATTATATTATGGGTTCGTTCCACGAATAGAATTGGAAATATATCAGAAGTAAAATATTAAATAAAAAAAAATTTGGACGCCAGTCAGTTGATTTTTTTGGTGTAATTAGAAACAATTGACAAAAAAACCAAGATATATTTCAAAATCCGTCCTTTCTATTTTTTTGGGTTAAGGAAATTAAACTCAAATGAAACGTTATATTTGTTTCTTTGACGAGAATTATTCAGAGATATTTTTTCTTTTTTTTATAAAAAACTTAGCTCCATTCAGGTAGAGGGTCTTGGTGTTATAGGCGTAAGCTGTCCTGTTCCTAGCTGTGCCGTCTCAGTTGTCCAGAAAAAACTTATTGGACCCTGGAAACTTGACCGTCAGACGTGGGAACCAGCGGAAAATTGACAATAACCAAAAAAAACCCTATAAATAAAGGGGAGACAAGAAAGAAATCTTCAGTAGAAAAGACTATTCAAAGTCTATTTTTGGTATTAAATAGATAAAGAAAAATAAGAGGTTCTTAGCACGGGTAGACAATTTATAATAATTTCGTGTAAGGGAGGAACATAACGCGAAGAAATAGGAAAGGGAAAATCAAGCGAATTGAAACTATATAATATACGGAGTAGAGGAAGAATGAAAATACAGGGTCTCACAAGACAACATAATACAAGTTGTGTTTATTTTTTTCTTACATCCGGTTAACCAAAAAACAAAATGGCGTTTTTTATTTTTTTTGTTTAAATTTTAAATGTAATAGCCTGTATGTTTTCTGATAAGACGAAAGCTACTTCTCTCAGCTATTTGCCGGTATAAGGTTTTTTTTAAAATGAATGCAGAATTAACTAAACAATTAATTTTTTAGCAGGCTCTGGAGTATTTTTGACATAAATGTCACAATTCATGTGTCTGAGTTTTTTTACTAGATTTTTTGAATAAAAATGGTATTATCCTGTAAAGAACAGGCAAATTTGGTCCTTTAGTTCGCAGAAACTAAATCTGTTGTTCAAAAGAGAACAGATTTTTTCAGAGAATTTAATAGAAGACCACCATCTGATTAGTCTATAAGAAAATGGTTTGACAATTTCAATATTAACGTAAAATACGAATCACAGGTAATAATAATGTTATTAACGATTCAATTGCTATATATGAGTTCATTACAAGAATTCCTAAGTAATCAATCAGAATAGTAACGTTACATTTTAATATTACTCGATATAAAGTTCATAGAATCTTACAATTATAGTAAACTCTAAATCCAGTGCCCCCAATCTAATGAGAAATATTCCTAACCTCAATTTAATAATGTCCAATGAACCAAATTTCCATCTAAATGGAGCGGTCAATAAACACAACTGCAGGATTTGGAGCGAATAGAATCCACATGAATTTCATACAACTGAAAGAGACTCACCTAGAGTAAATGTTTGGTGTGCAGTAAGTAAAAACGAAATTTATGGGACATTACTTTTTGCTGAAAAAACAGTAAATGGTGCAAATTATACGGACATGCTGGAGTTATTTTTTTATCTCCAAATAGGAGAGATACAAAATGAAATCTATTTCCAACATAATGAAGCACCTCCACATTTTTCGCTGGTTTCTCCTGAATCAGTTTTTAATAAATTTGGTAATAATTGTATCGGCAGGGAAGGACCAATCTCATGGGCTCCAAATTCGCAAGACGTGAGGGTACCATATTTTTTTATATGGTGATATGTTAAGTCTTTGGCTTATAATCATGCATCCCAAAATTGAGAGGATTTAAAAATCAACTTAAATCGCGCTTTTGATTCCATTACACCTCTTATGCGCTTTCACAAATTTATTAATGAAAACGGTAGTTATGTATAGAACGTGATTAAATTTTTGTTATCTGATTATTTATTTAAATGTTTAATTTCTTTGCAAACTTTGATAAAGTGTCAAATAAAAATGTTATGTAATGTGTCAAAATTTCTTTTTATGAATTAATTATGAAGACTTACGCGTAAAAGTATTCCAGAGCCTATTAGAAAATTATTGATAATTGTTGACTGCCGATTTTGCAGGCGTATGCTTAAACATTAATTGATCAGTTAATTATATATCCATTTTAAGAAGTCCTATAGCGGCAGATAGCTGAAATAAGTAGCTTTCGTCTTATTAGAAAAAATACAGGGTGTTACATTGAAAAAATCAAACGAAAAAAATTCAAAACAAAGCCACTATATTTTTTATTTAACCGGAAGTAGGAAAAAAACTTTGATGAGTCTAAACAAAACTCGTATTATTGTGAAGTATTTCAGTGAAAACCACATGTATCTGTCTTTATTCGTTTAATATAAGCTATTGAAATATCAGAAAATATAATGAGACACCTGGTATAAATGGGTCAGAAAATAAACCTTACATTTCACATTAATACAAGTCTTTTTGTTTATAGTAAAGTAACTGTTTGAAACGCATTTTGATAATAAAATATTCAAATCCAATAACATGGTTGGTCCTTCGATAATTAGTCGATGTTATAACACGTCAACTGCCGTATTAAATTTTTCCAAACATTTAACGATTCTTTGTGCGGTGTGGCTATATCGGAAAAGCATATTTTAGCCGAGCGCACGAACCGGGCTTGATAAAAATTATCAATCGCCATAAACCAGCATTAAAAATTTGAAACCTGTAAAATATATAATTAATTTTTGTAAAAGTGGTGCACTTTTTTTAAATTCTGTTTTTTTTATAACTACTTTAAGTGAATAAAATCTAGTTGCTATAATTTTTATCTGAACATAAAATTAAATTACATTAAAAAGGTCCATAAACATTTTGTCGTACGATCATAAGATTTTTATGTGTAATTTTTGGAAAAATTGAAAACTAGAAAAATTGTGCGAAAACGGAAAAACTCTAAATTATGCAAAATCACGTGATTGATAAATAAGTTACATCAACGCATGAAACTGTTAGTTATTAACAATATTTATAATAAATATTTAAAGACAAATTTTTTTTATTAATAATTTTTGTTGTCGAAATTTTAGTATTGATTATTATTACTGGCAAATAAATAGCGGAATTTGTTGTAAATAATAATTAATTCTAATAATAACTTGCATTTCACACAAGCACACACTCACAGGCATTAATTTACGCATACACACGTGAACTCACTTTCGCACCTAATGTCAGAATTTCGATTATATAATTTTCGCCATATAAATATCGTAATAAAGTATATATTACATAGCGCGAAAGTAAATGTATAGCTAAATAAGTTTCCATCTTTAAATTTACTACCATCGAATAGCTTTTCCAACAAAGTAAAACGGCATTTCTTTGACTTCCGGGTATTTGTTTAAGAACAAGCTTTATGCCTTTGTGACGGAGTTTTTGTTCGATCGAGAATTATTCAGTGTTTTATAAAAACTCACAAATTGAGTTTCCTTCAAATTTTTGCCCTTTGTTTCATTCGTAAAATTAATTGCTAGAAGAAATTATGCGGGCGTTTGGTTTGATGTCAGATTTAAAATTTTCAGATGAATGAAGTAGAAAGTTTTTTTAAAGATTTTTCTTTCAGAGATCGATATTAACTTTCTACTTCTGTGATTCATTTATTTTTAGGTTTATATTTTAATTGAATATAAAATATTTTCCTTTAATTAATACGGAAAAAAATACTAATTATTCTTTGCTAATTAAAATCATTAAAAAAATTGATTGATATACAAATAATTATGCCCTTCTGTTAGAAGACCTACCCCAATGTCTAGAAATAATAAGCAATAAGTTGTGAGGCTGAGAAAAATCTTTTCTACCGTGGTTTATATACTATTTTTTCCACTACTAGAACATTTAATCATTTTTACAATGCTTTTTTTTGGGTATATATTTAAAAAAAATTTAATGGAAAAGAAACAGTTTGTGATAACAATTGAATGAGAATATTTAATAAATTAAATTGATATTTCATTATATCATTATATCATTATATGTGCATTTTAAAACTTTCAAGTAGCGACGAAGACATGATGAATTTGTTTTATTTGATTTTTACGTTACTTTTAGAATAGTTATAATTGCATAAATAGCACTAACCAATATTCAAATATTTAGTAAGTAACCTTAAACAATTTAAAACGATAAAAAATTAGTTACCTCTATTTTATTTGATTAGGTCGAAAATTCACTTGAAATTATAGGAATTCAATAGAAAGTGCTTATTTGCTGTCGAATTTTTTACACTAATTTTTAAAATAACTCTATTGACAAACGCAATGACAGTTGCGTATAATTAATTTGAAAGATTTCCTAAGATCGCCTACCTCTGACATCACGTTTAGTCTTCAATTATTTTTATTATCTACTACTAGTAGATAATCAAAAATTAGGAGAGAAATTCAACTTTTCGACTCGAACTCGGCATAAATAACACAGCTTAAATAACACTAGTAGTGGAAAAAAAAATTATTGTTCGCTAATTAAAACTATGAGTCTACTGACCAGTAATTAAAGTTAATACCCACCTTTAAATTATATTTTCTGACAGTTTCGTATCAATAAGACGCGAAAAAGTGCAGTTTTTACTTTTCGGACTAAAAATATCTTTTTGTGACTTACAAAATTTGGTCATTTTGTCCTTTTAAATTCATTTTTTGTTTGACCCGAATAAAATGGATACTGAAATCGTCAAGTAACACAATGTGCTGAAAACAATAAAATATAGTCAAAAATCTGAAACTTCTGAAACTCATCCAATATCAGCTGGCCATTATGCTGGCATGTATCTCGTACTATATAAATTGACAAGAGAGTACACTCTCAAGTTGATTTTTGTCGTACTAGTTAGTCAGTCGTCTTCCAACTTTCAGCGTGCGAGTAAATAGTAAAGAGTTTGGATATGGTATTTATTTATGATATTAACTTGAGTTTTAACCCGAAATATGTGTGTGTGATACCCAAAAGCTCGAAAATGCCATCAAAATTATTCAAATGTGTCTACTCAACCGCGCCGTCTCAATGCCTTTCAGACCAATAACGGACTACGCATCGCTATAAAGAAATTAGTATCTAATTATTTGTCCTATACGAACTACACCATTGTAAAGTGATCTGGGGTTTATTACACCCGACCTGTCGAAAGCAGCAACATGAGTTTGTTTGGTGTTTTGGAGCTGTAAGTGATAAGTTTTTATTCGATTACTAGATTTTATTTATTTTTTTATCCAAAATAGGTCAAAAAGTTATGGACGACTACGAAAAGGAGTAGAGGAAACTTGGAACTTATTAGGAAGAAATAGAAGACAATGAAATAATTGATGAAAATGATTCAGAAACAAATAATGAAGTAGACAACCCAAGAGTGTGTAGTGACTATCCTGTTTTCGAACAAGATGCTGAAGAGAGTGAAGAACAAGATTCTGAAGTTAATGATTAATAAGATGCTGAAAAGAGTGAACAAGCAAAAATAGAAACCAGCCAAGAAGAAGTGAAGAACAAGATGCTGAAGTGACTGAAGAACAAGATTCTGAAGTAACTGATGATCAAGATGCTGAAAAGAGTGAACAAGCAGAAATAGAAAACAGCCAAGAAGAAGTGAAGAACAAGATGCTGAAGTGACTGAAAAACAAAATCCTGAAGTAAATGACAAACAAGATGCTGAAAAGTGTGAACGGGCAGAAATAGAATACAGCCAAGAAGGTCATGGAAGAGGAAAATCAAAATGGTATAAAGATGTTCTCAAAGGCAATATTCGTACAAGACCCAAAAATTTTATTACACATTTGCCAAGGGTTAGAGCGTACGTCAAAAAAGTAAAAACACAACTTCGAAGTTTTGAGCTATAATTTTGGATGAGCATATGATGTCGGTTGTTCTTCGGTACACTAATAAAAGTATTAACGTAAAGTGTGGAAAGACTCCCCTCATTATGGTGAAATGTCCGTAATAAAACATAAGCAGTTATTGGTCTTCTGTATATGGCGGTTGCTTTTAGAAATAGCCGTCGTCACTTGTATGAATGCTGGAATACTGATGGTACTGGGATGGATGTCTTCCGTGCAACAATGAGCCAAAAATATTCGGAATGACAGACTTAAAATTGATAATTTATAACATAGAGAATTTTTTGAAAAATTTGTAGATAACAGCAAAGCTGCTTATACGCTATCAGAATATTTGACAATTGATGAAAATTTTAATCATTCCGGATGCGAAGTTCTTTTAGGCAATACATACCTAATAAACCGGCAAAATACGGCATAAAAGTGCATGCTTTGTAGATGTTATAAATATGAAAGTCCACGTATTCCAACAACCTGAGGGTCCATTTAATGTCAGTAATTCTGCACAGGATATAATATATCGCTTAGTTGCTCCAGTTTCAGGAACCAAACGATACATAACGTTTGACAAATTGGTATACCAGTCGTGACCTCCTTGTAAAATTGCTCAAAACCCACCAACTAACTGCTGTAGGGCACTTCGTAAAAATAAGCGAGACATACCACCAAAGTTTTTAAACATAAGAACGTGAGACATTCATTCTAGTTTATTTGCATTCCAAGAAGGATAAACCTTGTCCAAAAAAAAAAGGAAAAGTTGTATTAGTACTCTTATCTCTTCATCAGGACAATTCAATTGATTCTCATTTGGAAAAATTTTTTCAGAAATGATAATTTTCCACAATTTAACAAAGTGAGATGAGATGTCTGCATTTTATAATTACCGCAGGAATTAACAATCAAATCATATATAGAAAAAATAACAATACATAAATAGCAAGACAAATTCCTCTCAAAGTACTCGCGTTACAGCTATATAGTGGAAGAACATCAAAGACAAAGAATGGCAAATCCCAGACTTACATGTGAATTACGTGGAAATATAAGAAGAATGTTGGGAGAAAATCCTGAACCACTCCCAAAAAAAAATAAGACCTAATCAACAAGGAAGGTGCTCAGAATATCTCTCTGCTCGAGAAAAAGCAAATACGTGTGCGAGGCCTGTGAAGTTTTTAGAACAAGCATTGTGATATTGTCAAAACTGTGCAAATAATGGAATATATAATGATACATAACTTTTTTATTTTTAATCCAATTTGTGAACTGTTTTTTTTATTCACTTCAGCCCGGACCGGAAGTATTAAAATCATAAAAAAATTTAAATTTTTTTTTTGCTTAAACAATTTTCATGTCCATTTGTCTGGATAGATGGATTAATGGATATATATGGAGACGATAACTCAAGAATTAGTCGTCCGATTTCAAAAATTGTTCCAATCTGTTTCTTGTATCTACGAGAGGAACTCTATTGTTTTTGGGCGGTCTATCTGTAAGGGGACAGAAACTAGAAGGGGTTGAAATTTAACATAAATTCATATCTCCGCCATTTTTTAAATTATTAAAACAGGCCATACGTCTTTTTTCATGTCCTAATTATTATAAAACTAACTGGCTAAAAACTTCTTTCGATTTGACCTTCATGGGTGGAACTGGAGGGGGTTGAAATTTCAAAAAATTCATATCCGCCATTTTTAAAAATATCGAAACAGGTTATAAGACTTTTTTCATGTCCTAATTATTATAAAATCAATGTGCTTAAAACTTTTTTCAATTTGACCTTCATGGGTTGAACTGGAGGGGGTTGAAATTTCAAAAAATTAATATCCGCCATTTTTGAACATATTGTAACAGGTCTTTACACTTTATTCATATTATAATTATTATTATTATAAAATTAATTTGTATAAAACTTTTTTTTATCCCACCTATGAGGGTGGAACTTGAGGGGGTTGAAATATCAAAAAAAAATTATATCTCCACCATTTTTAAAAATATCGTAACAGGTCATTAGATTTTTATTATGTTCTAATTTTTATAAATGAATCCGCTAATTTTTACGATTTTTTACTGATATTTAAAAAATTGAGAGAGGAAAAAAATGGAAGAAATCGTAAAAAATGGTGAAAATCGTAAAAAATCGTTAAAAAGCGTAAAAAGTCGTAAAAAGTAAAAAATCGTAAAAAACTATAAAGAAATTATAAAAAATCGTAAAAAAATCGTAAAAAAACTGGTAAAATGTCGGAAAATTTCGTAAATAATGTTAAAAAATCGTAAAACATCTGGAACAAATTAAAAAGGGGATAATATCGGGAATGGTCGAAAAACGCGAGTAAATTTGAAAGAATCGAAAAAAAAATTAAACAAAATTGAAAAAAATAAAATAAAATCGAAAAAAATCATAAAAAATCGGAAGAAATTAGAAATAAAATGGACGGAAAAAATGAGGAAAGATGGGGAAAGTTAAAAAAAATAGGAAGAAAAACCCTAAAAAATTTAATTTCAATAAAAATGTATAAGTGATTTTTTCGGGCCGAAGTACTAAAAACATAATATGTTTTTACCCCGCATTTTGGTTCTGCTTTTATAAATTTCGTTTTATGTATTAAATAATTTTAAAAAAAAGTTGTCATTTTTTCTGTCAAAAATTTTTTTTTTGTTTTTCAATTTAACCTTTAAAGTAGAAATAAGGTTTTTTTATGAATATTTTGTACCAAATGTTTAAACAAAAGTATAGTAGTAAAAAATACTTACATGTATATTAAAAAAAAAAAAAAAAAAAAAATTATAATATTATTTTAAGTAGGGGTTTAATATACTACATGAGTGCTATTCTACTCATGTGGGGTGTATTAAACCCCTACCTAAAATGATATTATAATGACAGTTCTGGATATTAACATGGGAAAGCGCTGAAGTCCATTTGGTTATTTTTGGCTCACTCAAGGACACTGCCGGTTCTGGACCACATCGTCTCGAACAGCTCTTGAACAGCTTTTAACAGGTCTCCAACAGCTCTTGAACAGCTTTGAACAGCTCTCAAACAGCTTTTATCGGGTCTCAAACAGCTTTCAAACAGCTTTAAACAACTCTCGAACAGCTTTAAACAGGTATCGAACGGCTTTTGATCAGAAATTATGAGAACAGTAATATTATCAAGTAGTGAGGATGATTATGGTATCACATCGTCTCGAACAGCTCTTGAACAGCCTTTAACAGATCTCTAACAGCTCTTGAAGAGCTTTAAACAGCTCTCAAACAGCTTTTATCGAGTCCCGAACAGCTTTCAAACAGCTTTAAACAGCTCTCGAACAGCTTTAAACAGTTATCGAACGGCTTTTGATCAGAAATTAACAGAACAGTAACATTATCAAGTAGTGAGGATCATTATGGTATAAGTTCACAAATCTTTTACTCTAGTAGTAATGTTATTTTCTGATCAAAAGCTATTCTGGACCTATTTAAAGCTGTTCGAGAGCTATTTAAAGCTGTTCAAGAGCTGTTTGAAAGGTGTTCGAGAGCTGTTCGAGATCTGATTAAAGCTGTTCGAGAGCTTTTTAAAGCAGTTCAAGAGCTGTTTAAAGCTGTTTAAAGCTGTTCAAGAGCTGTTCAAGACCTGTTAAAAGCTGTTCAAGAGCTGTTCGAGATCTGTTAAAAGCTGTTCGAGACGATGTGGTCCAGAACCGGCAGTGTCCTTAAGTGAGCCAAAATGACTAGAATGGACCTTAGCGATTTCCCACGTTAATCTCCATAAGAAGTGGGCCAGGACTGTGATTGCTATTCCACTCTAATGTCGGAACTTAGGAAAAAATTTCACCTGTCGGATGCCGGATTAAAAACATGTATTATTTATAAATTCTGGATAATTTTTCTGTTAAATTTATCCACAGTCCTAAACGTTGATATTTGCAATGCTCTAGCAAGTGGAAATTTCTTTCAAGGTTTTTGAAATTGTAGCGAAAGGTGTACTGACAATCCCTTTGACTACCTACCGAGTCTTGATGCCAAATTATATTTAGAAGAATATATTTTCGGCCACTTTTTGGTGTCTTCGGCCACTTTTTGGTGTCTTCGGCCACTATACGTAACGAAAAAGAGTTATGACCCCTTCAGAAGGGTATCGAGATTCAGCAGCAAGCATTGTGCACAGCCAGCTGTACAACCTTATAATCATATGTAAAGAGAAAGAGAGAGAGAGACAGAGGGGTAGTACAATTTTTTTCTGTATTATATATTACATGTTTTTTAACTGTATGATTTACAGTAAGTACTTCTCTAAGTATCTCTGTAATTTTTTTGTTTTTGATTTATTACAATTTATTTTATATTTTGACATATAATTTATTTTATAATTGTCTTTAATAATTTTTGTTATTAATAAGTTTATATACCTCAAATAAAATTTCATTATATTAAACAAAATGAAATAATTCAACATAAATTCAATCAACTTATATGAGCTAACATATATGCAACTTAAACGAAAACTTTCACATGCAACACAATGTGTAGAAAAACAAATAGCAGGAAACAAGCAGCAGAAAATCGGTTAACAGAAATATATTGTCTCCTTTATCATTGCCATTAGACCAAAACGAAATGATTCTTTCGATTTATTTAGGTTCATTTGTTTCAGATCTAGTTTCCGGTAAATTGCGTTATTGATTGAAGTTGGCCCAGGTTAGTGGGACATTCTTCTTGTCTTTCGACACAACGAAATGCCGATTTAAAGTTGGGAACATGAAGAATCACACAGCAGGAAAGGCATACAGTAAATTGTTTTATTTAGAAGTAGTTTTTTTTAAAGAAATATGTTCTTGTCTATACAAGGTGTCACAGTTTAGTTTAAAATAGGTTAATTTAACAAAAAATATTTAGAACTTAATTGATAACAAAGTTTATAGTATATTTGATTCTACTGAGCCTAAATTCCAAATAGATGAAAATTATAATAAATTTCTTTGATGGTTTACATCAGAAATTAAAAATTTATTGCTGGAAAAGAATAATTACAGAAAGTTAAAACACGTTTAAGATTATTACAACAATAAATCCATTGAAGCCAGGAGAAAACTTAAAACTTTGATTAATACGGACAAAGTGAGGAGAATATATCAACAGATATTAATTATTTCTGGACTTATGTGAATAAATAAAGCAGCACTGCTAGTGTTGTCGAGTCTTTTAAAGTTGGAGGTAACAAAATATTATACAATGAAACTTTACAGAAATTTGTGAAATAATTTGAAAAACATTTTTTGTATTTTTACCTTTCTTATATTTTTTCTATTACGGCTTCACCACTATAAATTTTCTTAACGTCAAAATTTATTATGTCAATGTCGACTGTCATTTGTCATCCCTCCATCTCAATTTTGTACTGTGATGTGAGCGATGGTATGTGAACGGCAACGATCCTTTCTCCCACTGATAAATTAAATTTTTAAACATTATATCAGACTTTAAGTCTCTTTTTTGGGTTTCACGGCCATTGATTTTTAAGCTTAGTGTTTAGTAATTTCGTTTTTTCTTCATGTACCACTTACGGTTATTGTGACGTAACAACCGCGCGATTGTTTGATATTTTTCAATTTAATTGTTTGTTATACTTCTATTGGTAAGTTTTTTATTTTGTTAACTTTCGACCGTTGAATGTAAATATTTTAGGCCTGATGATGGCTTTTTAGCCGAAACTAGTCGCCTTCTTCATCTTCCCTTTTAACTAATTCTAATACACGTTGTTCTACTGACTTGGCGTTTTATTTTTTGATTAAAATACTTGGACCACATTTGAGACATGGATAACCTCTTCGATTCAAAAAATTAATTAAGACCTAAAAGGGTCGCAGAAGTTGATGGTGTTCCACCTTATATTGCTTTACCACCTTATATTGCTTCCCCACCTTATATTACTTTCCCACCTTATATTGCTTTCCCGACCCACCTCCGAGAGGGGAAAATAATGTGAACGAGCTAAAAAAAATTTTCGAGATAAAGGTGGAAATTTCCATTTTGAAGACCCCTGAGATGATTAAGATCACTTCCAGATGGAAGTCTGTTCATCTGTCTGTGTTCTTCCATGATAGAGGCCACATGTTTAATCCAATTGAGCTCAAATTTGTTATATGGGTTTTGGATAACCGTCGGAAAAACTCAATAGTTTTTGTACATCTTTTAAATGGAAGTGTTACTGTCAAAAAATGACAGAAGCAATATGTCACGGAATTTGACTTCCAATATGTCATTTGAAAGCCATTGAGAAACTCTATTCAGAACAGTCAAAATTATTTCTTCAACTGTCACCTGTTAAAAGTAAAAAGTGTTAAAGTTTGAAATTTTAATATTAAATATCTGAAAAAGTACTTCATGGATTTGAACCAATTTGACTTATAATATGTCATTTAAAAGCACTTGAAAAACTCTATTCAGAACAGTCCAAATTATTTCTCCCACTGTCACCTGTCAAAAATAAACAAATGGGAAAGAAGAGGAAATAAGCGGGAAAGTATTATATCAAAATAAATATTACACGGGGTAAAAACATATAATGCTTTTAGTACTTCGGCCCGAAGATATTTTAGTCTTGTAAATAGACGTAATTAGAATGACATTTTTCATTAGCTACTGAAGAAATATTGTGACCTGCAAAAAAAATAAAAAAAGAAATATGTATAACATATCACCAAATGGTGGTGCATGAATCCTTCAAGTACCGTAAGTAACCGTAATAATTTAAATAGTCCTATGGCTGCGAAGATCTGTTTATGACAAAAAGTTTCGCTTCTGTCAGTCAAGATTAAAATTTTAAGAAAAAAATGATTTTATAATACATTTTTATTAAATTTAAATTTTTTAGGGTGTTTCTTCCTATTTTTTTTACTGTTCCCATTTTTCCTCATTTTTCCCATCTTTTGTTTTCCAATTTTTTCCGATTTTTTCGATTTTATTTTTTTTTTGTTTTTTTTCCGATTTTTTCTAATTTACTGGCGTTTCCTGATATTATCCCTTTTTTCCATTTGTTCCAGATTTTTTTACGGTTTATTACGGTTTTTTACGTTTTTTCACGATTTGTCACGATTTTTCACGACTTTTTATGATATGTACCATTATTAGGATTATTTACAAATCTTTCCAGTTTTTTACGATTTTTTTAAGACTTTTTACGATTTTTTACGATTTTCACGGTTTTTACGATTTTTTCCATTTTTTCTTTTTCTCAATTTTTTTTTTAAAAACCGTAAAAAAACGTAAAAACTAGCAAATCAATTTTATAAAAATTAGAAAATGAACAATGTCTTATGACCTGTTTCGATATTGTAAAAAATGGCGGAGATATGAATTTTTTGAAATTTCAACCCCCTCCAGTTTCCACCCCCTTACAGGTAGAATGCCGATCCATCCATCCCGACCGACGGAAATGACAATTTTTTTCACCTAATCGTGTTGTGGGTGGCTAAAAACGTGAAGAAAAGTCATGTTAAGTGAAAAAAAATTTCAAATTTTTTTTATGATTTTAATACTTCCGGTCCGGATAAAAGTAAAACAAAAGAGGTAAAAATAGGGAAAAATAGATATACAAGAAAAGTGGGGAAGAATGGGGCAAAAAATCTAACTGAGAAAAAGGGGGGCAAAATAAATAATCACCATCAGACAAACTAAGACAAAGAAAGAGAGTCTTTATGAAACTTATAAGGCAGTTCAGGTACCCTACTTATACTTTTTTTCACAAAAAAAAAACTTTGATAAAGAACCTTGCAGTTTCGAAAAGGAAACTAGTCAGATTTATCCATGTTTTTTTCTTTTTGGTGGCCCGAGCCCCACTTCACCACCACAAATAAAAATTAGTTTTTTAGGAAATTTTGGATTTTCTGCAAATTAATTTAAACTTATGTTTGGTATAAGCTTTGCAAACTTCAAAAAAAAATCGTGAATTACATTTTGCTGCGAGAAACTAATATTAAGTGCTTTGTTTTAAACTATACAGGGTGTCAAATTTGTGTAGTTTTTTAAAAAAACTTGAGGATATCTCTGAAAATCCAAGTAAATCCATGTATTAAAAAAATAAGCCGAATTCAAACTTAAAATAATATGTAGGATATTTACAAAAAATTCCTTTCTATGCATATTTCTAAATAATATTAGATTTCTTCGGAATTTGGATCTAATTTTTTTTACCATCTTTAAAAAGAACGAACATATCGAAGAATGTACATTGATTACACTGTTTATTTATATGTAAATATTTCTATTGTTTTTCAAAAATTTTCTGTGAAGAAACATTTCTTTACATATTTATTAATACGAAAGAACTTAATTTTAAACTTACTTATCATTTTCTTAGTTCCCAATTTAGTATTAGAATTCGTCCACTTACCTGAAAATAAGAAAAAATTGTTAATAAAGTATTATTACAATCAAACTAGATTATCCATTCCCAAATGTGGTATAGTGTATCAAAGGAGAAAAAATTCGAAGTCGATACCACGTGAATTTAATATAAGAAATTATTTATTTGGAAATATCAATAAAACTTGATAATGTACCAAAAACTTCGCGACATGTTTCGGCTCTTAGGCCATCTTCAGGCGAATGTTCGAACAATATGGAAAAATTAATAAACCCATGACTGATAAACTTTTTATAAACATCTTGTTACATGTACGTTGAAAAACCTTTTTCTTTGAACACCGTTTCACGTGGTACGGAACGAACAATAAAAATAAACTTTGGTATCCAAAAAAAGAAAACTAATACTTTAGAGCTGAAAAATTATTAAAAATTTAAAATTATTAAAGAACAAAAACGGTAGCTCACGTTTATTAACATGAGCTCCGTACCACGTGAAACGGTGTTAAAAGAAAAATTTTATAAAAAGTTTATGACCCATGGGTTAATTAATTTTTACACATAGTTCGAACATTCGCCTGAAGATGGTCTAAGAGCCGAAACATGTCGCGAAATATTTGGCATATTATCAAGTTTTATTGAAATTTACAAATAAATAATTTCTAATATTAAATTCATGTTTTCAAGTTTTTTCCCCTTTATTATTACAATCATTTAAGGCCCTTTTTAGAAAGCATTTAAAAAATTTTGATAAAAAATTTACAAGAAAAAATGACAAACAATTTTAAAAATTCAATCAAAAATTCCAAAATTTTGTTTAAACCTCAAAAATCAAGAACTTGGAAAAAATGCAGTTTATAGTGAATCATCATAAAAACAAAAAAAAATGTTTTTCGTAAGTAAACAAACCTTCCAAACAAAAAAAATTAAAAAAAATCCAGGCGGTCTCATGAAATTTCCCACTTCCCCTCTCCAAAACTATTTTTCCATATTTGCACAATAAAACCACTAATTAAAAATTATATGTTTCTTCTGCAAAAAATATGAAAATAATAACAAAAAATCTGATGTGGCCAGCACATGACCTCTCGCCATTTTTGAATCAAAAATTTACAGGTTGACACAAAAAAGTATGAAAAAAAATTATATTTTTGTAAATCTGGCAACAATGGCAAATGTTTCGAAAATTTTAATGAGATGAAAATAAACTATAGGGTATACAAAATATATGTGTAAAACTTTATTGCCGTTTTGTATAATAATGGCGCCATCACCCATAGCAACTGCCACTTCCGGTTGTGTGATTGGCACCAAAATCTAATCAGATCTAATCTAGGGTATCAGAATCCTGTATGTAAAATTTCAAATTTTTTTATTAAGTAGTTTTTGAGTTATCGTTACTACAACATCCATCCAAACACACACACTAACACACACACACACTAACACACACACACACACTAACACACACACACACAGACATCATCGCGAAAATATTAAAATCGTATTCTAGGGACCCCAAAACGTGTTTATCAATTGAAAACTCACTACCCAATTTTTAGCATGATTCCTATACCTCTCTTATCTGAAGGGCGAGAGGTAAAAACAACCCAACCTCCAAAAAAAATTTATCAACTTCATTACCACCACCACCATTATCATTTTCATTAATATTAGAAAAAAGCTTTCTTTAAATACATATAGCGAGCTAGATAACCCCCAAGAAACTGTTTTTTTTCTGTGGGAATAAGGTCCTGCCGCCTTTGCATGTGGCCTGAAATAAAAACATAATTTTAGAAAAATCCTCTTCCCGACCAACTGACACAGATCAAAGAATATATATTCATGTTTCTCAGCTTAATATCGCTTGATGTATTTATATTTAAAAAATAACGTAACATGAATCTTCTATGGCATTTGTGCAGACTTCTATCTCATTGCTAAAAACTGTCAAAATTTGATAAAAACATTTAAGAAAATTGCCAATTTAACTAAAAAAAATTGGAAACTTTCATAAATGCTCAAAACTGTCCAAAATTGCAAAAAAAAATTATAAAAAAAAATATCAAAGTTGCTAAAAACTGACAGAAACTGTCAAAAATTGATAAAAATTTTTATATGTTCTTTGTTATCATTGTTCTTGTATAGCATACAAGCGAAAATTTTAAAAGTGATTAATTTCATTAAAATAAGTGGCCACCAAGTTTTTTTTTATTTTTAAGCTTTCGGAGACATATACTTCCATACAAACTAAAAATTTTAGAAGTGCACGGATTCACTGTAAACTGCACTTAATAAACTGCACTTTTACCAAGAACTTTAAGACATCAAAAATTCAAACATTTTTACGTGAAGTTTTAACATTGTTTTTATGAATGGAATATCGATTAGCTGATGGTGTCAATTTGGACAAAAGTCACGAAATATAAAATAAAATAATCAATAATTATGATATAAGCAATAGTAATGAAATTTATTAAATTTTTGTAAAAATTTGTATGAAAATAATTTTTTTTATTCAGGTTGAGAGAAAAATTTATTCAACACTTAACAATAAATATTTATTTTTCTAGTTGCCAAAATCAAGTTCAGGTATTTAACAAAATCAAGCTAAAATGTAAACGAACAATTTATTAAAAAATATAACTGGAATTTGTCTGTTACTAGTAATCAAAATGGAATTTGTATACTTATTTAAAAATCAAGTAAGAATATAAAGTTCGTATAAATCAAATGACTGACCTTTTAGACTTTGTAGAATTGTATTCCATAACCACAATGACAATCTCATACATATAAATGACCACAGCAAACCCGGCATATATTAGACTGTTTGTAAAATTTCCGGACTCTTAGGACCATGTAGAATCACTTTCACATTTTATTACAATTTGTGTTTTTAAACCTTAGAACGGAGTCTTTTATTCACTTTTTTTAAATAGTTCAAAAGTTTAAAAGGTTCTGCCTTAAATGCAAAGGAAATTACAAGCCTACTAAATTGTGTTGACGATGCTGTAAACCGTTTATTACCAGAAAATATTGTTCTCGGTCCCATAATAGAAGACCTGTAAAGTGCAACCACCATCAAATATTGTACATGATTCTTTTGTTGATTCTAAACGTTAACGTCTTTTTTTCAATTGAATCAGTCATGTCTTCGTCATCAACCATTAGTCTAATATTTGAATTTATCTTCATACTTTAAACACTTTTTGTAATGGAGTATTGAATGGCCTTGTATTATGAAAACCCAATTAATTAACCATATCGAAACGTAGGATATTTTTTTTATTATAAAATAAGTAAGTAGGAAATATGTACCTAGTTTCTATTATTTGGCATCTGTTATGGATTTAGTCATCTTACAAGTAGGATCACCCTGTAAGTATGACTTTTTAGTCTGCCTTTAAATACAAAACTAGTACTAATAATATTGAGCAGTATGTGGAACTAATTAATTTATAACGCTCCCCTTGGTTGGTTGGTTCGTTGGTTGGTTGGTTGGTTTGCTTGGAAACAGCGGGATGGTCGCTCTGAGGCTCCTATATGTGTCTGTATCTCCACCATATGAGTCCTTCAAGATTCCTCTTACTTGGTAATTACTATAAAAATTGATATTTTATAGACTAAACGTTTAATATTTCGAAAAGTAGCCATATAATATAATTTCATCATTAGGAATTTTGAAAGAGAATATCGAGATGTATCCTATTCGCTGGGTGCAGAGTGCATGGTGGGGACAACTGAAACGATCCCAGCGCTCCTAGTGGTCAATATTTCGTGAAATCATGCTCTTGTCATAAGTAATAACGTCAAAATTAAATATAAAAATGGTTCATAATAGTTGTTGTTTTGTTAATTGCAAAAATACAGGGAGAAATAGCAAGTGCAAATTTTACACATTTTCAAGAGCTAGTTGGAAATTAGATAAAAGAAAGAAATGGATAAATGCAGTTAGGAGAAAAAAGTAAGTAATGTATAAACTACTTAGACGAATGTGTGTTTTATTCTACAATTATTCGATTGATTAAATAACTTTTGCCACTATGTCCCAATTAATTCACATCTCTAACGCGACCAGCCGCGACAAATAGCTTCCCTTTATCCATCGTGTGGGGTTGAAATGATATTTTATGAGTAATTGACTCAAATCCGGTTTGATTGAATATACTAAAATCCAGTTTTATTGAATAATTACATACATCATCGCCTACAAATTATTAAAAAAAATCTGATGTGGCCAACACATGACCTCTCGCCATTTTTGAATCAAAAATTTACAGGTTGACACAAAAAAAGTATGAAAAAAAATAATTTTTTTGTAAGTCTGGCAACAATGGCAAAAGTTTAGAAAATTTTAATGAGATGAAAATAAACTATTTGTGTAAAACTTGCCGTTTTGTATAATAATGGCGTCATCACTCATTGCAACTGCCACTTCCGGTTGTGCGATTGGCACCAAAATCTAATCAGAACTAATCTAGGATATCAGAGTCCTATATGCAAAATTTCAAATTTTTTTATTCAGTAGTTTTTGAATTATCGTTACTACAACATCCATCGAAACACACACACACTAACACACACACACTAACACACACACAGACATCATCGCGAAAATATTAAAATCGTATTCTAGGGACCCTAAAACGTGTTTATCCATTGAAAACTCACTACCCAATTTTTAGCATGATTCCTATACCTCTCTTATCTGAAGGGCGAGAGGTAAAAAGTATGATACATTTGTGACTGAAAATCTAGTAGTAAATTTTTATTATTCTAGCTGTCATCTACTATTTGTTTGGATGTCACTGATTAACCTAACCTAAATATCATAGTTTTTGATATTTATACTTACTTTGTTCATCACAACACTTTTTACTGAATTTTTTCTTTCAAAAATATAATCACATTTTTTATTTATATGCTTATAAATTCTAATCAGATTTTTTTATAACGAATTTTTATTTTTTATACACAACTTACATACTTCTCACAATTGTTGAGCATGATTTTATGCAACCATCAGATGGCGTTTTCGTCGCACTCCCTGCCAATATCAAATATTCGGAAACTTTGATGGAGATTTTTTTTAATGTTATTTTACACTATATCTGTAATGTAAAAATACATATTTTATCCAAAAAAGGTCTGTGACAGCTTGAGTCATCCTGTAACTATCAATATTTTTATTTCGATCATTAAGTATGTATTTTTAGGATCCACATATCAGTCAAAAACTTTCAAAAAAATTCAAAAGGGACTTTGTGGTACGCATTTTTTTAATTTTGGGATCTTGAACTTCAACGCCCTGTATATCGAAAACTAGCCATAGGATGGAATTGGGCCCAAAAAGACTTTTAATCATGACATCAAATACTACAACATATTAAAAATTCAGACAATTTGACGGTGCTGCCGTTTCCATAAGAAAAGTGCGCGGTACTTTTGTGTACTTTTAATCACCCTGTATACATTTTGTTCTTATGCCACTAACTAGAACTCAAAAAGTTAAGATATATTTTGTAAAATATTTTTTTTCTATACTATACTTGTAACTAGGTTATAAAACTTGTTTGGATTTTTAATAAATAAATAACGGATATTTGGATAATTTAAAAATAAAACGTTTTCCTGCAGTGAAAAATATTTGTAATAGTATCCAAATTAAATATAATAATTCTAAAAATGTCGAAAATTTCATGTGTAAAAATATTTTTTGTTTCATTAAATATCAGTTTTAGATATTGTTTTAGCTACCTCGTCTCCTAAAATCTTAAACATGTGAAAAACCGCGTAAGGAAATTGCCGTGAATGAAAGTTTGCGGTTGGGAGTCTCAAGTGGAAAATGGTTTCATCAGGTGTAGATAGCTTTCAGGGGAATGCAAATGTTTGGCGAAAATCTGGTTATAAGGGTTAAACGAACGCGTATGCAAGAGTGGAATATCAGCTTGATGCTTCAGGGAGATCAAATGGACAATCCACATGGACTCCAAATTACATTACTGATAGAGAATAGTAGATATTACATTATGATTTATTTTAATAAATATTAACGAAAAAATCCTGCAAAATAGAGACAAATAAATTATTATTATTAATTAAAATTAGGAATATTTAAGTAATGTCTATTAATTTAATAGTCAATTAAGCGTTTTTGGTGGTTTTTTGGCATTATATATACATTTAATGTTGCGTAATATTTTGAGGTTTTTAAGTTATTTAGTAAATAAATATTTAGTTTGCTCTATTTTAAGTATTTATAAATATTTTAATTGTTTTTTTTTCAGTTTCAGATAAAAATTTCAGTTTTCAGGATATTACTTAATCTCGAAATTTATATTTAATTTCCATTTATATATACTGGCTGTTATTTCCGACTCACATTTGCTCCTATATTTTAATTCAGATTTAAAATCACTTGTTTAACAGAAATTTTTGTTTTTATAATTGAAATATTACATAAATGAAAATAAAACACAGGTAAACTAAACTTGTTACAGAAACATAAAAATAAAGTATTAAAAAAATATTTTTCCAGTTGTTAGAAGCCCAATAAAATATTTTATGATTAGTATAAAAAAAAATGTTTGAAAGCCGTGTAACCTCGACAGTAAAAATAAGGGATTACACAATTACCTACAAATACAAACATTAAATCATCAATTACAGTAAAACTAAATATCGACCTGGTTGATATAAAACTTTAACGGAATATGACAACACAATTTAATCATACATTATACAGGGTGTATGCGCAAATAGTGCCTTTATTAAAGGAATAGTTAAAATACACGATTCAAAACAATATTTTCCGTTATTATAAAAAAAAACATAAAATAATTGAAAATTAAATCTAATGGTAAAATAATTGGCAATATTGTTTTATTTGTTACATTCCTACAAACTTGTTAAACAGTTAAAAATCTAAGGGTAAAATTTTTATTGCAATTGCTTACTTTTCAGTTGATACTTTGATGGTTTATGGTGGAACTCGCGGTAATATTAAAGAACTTGTAGGACCTTGTCTTGAACAATATCCAGAAGGGACAGAGTCAAATTCACGTAGTTTCGTCAATTTCCACCAAATGACTATTGAAAACTTGTGGTGTTATACCAAAAAATAACCAAGTATACGAACGCATTAATGTTTAGTTATTTTATGTGGTCTTATGTAAGGAAAACTTTTTTGTTGAAAAATTATATCGCAGAACGTAGATACTGAACCTTCACTTCACATATATCGTGTGTCTCTAACTTCGCATTTTGGTTTATATCATAAATACAACTTCTAAAAATTCGATAAAAATTATTTTTCATTTATTTGAAACATTGTATAAAAATTTTTTGTTTCAAAGAACGTCTTTTTTCTTTAACTAGCGCACTATTTTTGCGAACATTATATATTTTCATCTTGTACCATAGTAATTTAAATAATATTTATTTAAGAACAAACCCACAAAATCTATTTTTTTACGGATTGAATATAGAAAAAAATGGTTTATTGGATGAATTATGAAACTTGTAATATACCTTTATATAAATTAATAACTTTTTAAAAAGCATACGTATAAATGAATGTAATACTCTTTTTGACGAAAAATGCATTTGGTATGACTATTATATTAAAAAAAACAAAATATATGCTACGAAGTCTCGTTAGTACCTGGACTACGGAGCTGTGCTTGTTATTTCTTATTTCTTCCAATTTTTAGTTTTTCATTATTTTTTCCTGTTTTTTCCTATTTGTCCGTATTTGTCCTTATTATTATCTATCTTTTTCCCATTTTTATACTATTTTTTGTTATTTTCTATATTTTTCCGTATATTTGCCTATTTTCTTGATTTCACTGTATTTATCTCTAATTTCTCTGTTTTATCTATCTTTTTTAAGTTTTTCCTTGTTTTTTCAAATTTTTCCTTACTTTTCCATGTTTTTCCTATTTTCACTATTTTTTCCTATTATTCACAAATTTTCCTATTTTTCCCCTATTTTCAATATTTTTTATCTTTTTAGATCAAGTATTATTATTATTATCGCCATTTAGGATCAGCATTGTATAATGATACATTCTGTTTATACTTCTGCTAATTTAAGCAACCACAAATAGAGAAAAAGGTCGTCTAAGAATGAAACGAAAGCAATTTCTGAACATTTACCGCGTACGGAGCAGTATATAGGTTTGTTATGAAACTTCTTTACCAACTACAGAGCAAACAGAAAAGAGAGTTCGACTTGCAGAACCGCAGCGCAAAAGTTAAGCAATATACGTCAAGAAGATGGCAAATCCAAGATAGTAGGAACTGGGTCAGACAAATATTAGTAATTAGTTCGGTTATTATAAAGTTAATATAAATCTTTCTTCCTTCCTTTAAGAAGGGATCTAGAAAGAGGGGATAAAGTAAAGACCAATTTACGAAAGTAGTGAGAATTTAAACAGTAAGCTAGTTGTTGATGTTGCCGTTTTTAATATACTGTAATGAAAGCCCAATACAACATAGTAATTACTTATTTTCTACAAATAAAAATTCACTTTTTCGGTTAATAACATTCTATAAAAATCTAACAAATCACTTTATTTCTAATGATTCTCAAAAACTCAATGACAATTCTCTTATGACAAATTAGTTTTCCACTGGATTTTTTAAAAATTTCAATTTCTTCAAAATCAAACAATTAAATCAACCTGCGAGAAGTATTATTATTATTACGTAATGATTTTATTAAAAAACCTTGACTATGAGAAGAATCTTATGCAAACTCAATTATTTTCGAATTCCTTTGTTTAAAGGACATAAGACTTTCCAATCATACACATATTAGTAAATTTAATAATGGCACAGGTGATAATATTAATTGCGTTACATATTTACAAACCCGATCAAAAACAATAATTATGATCAAAGTCCTAAATGCCAACATACAAGAGGGCATCTGTCCAGATATACAGATTCTTGATGGAGTACAACTATGTCCTAGTATTGTTACGGTTAAAGAAAATGATTTTGCTATAACATCCATCTTTAACAATATAATATAATTTTTACTAAATCAACTGCCAATTCTAATTCTCAAAGACTACAATAAATTTCCGAATTATTGCGGACACAACATTTAAATTCTGGGGAAAAAGATTTCCTAGTTAAAATTTGTTATGGGTTTAATGAAATGTTTTATCTTGAAGGTGACAATCTGACATATACTGATGCCTTCACTCACTAAATTCCTACAACGTCTTCTACTGTATAATTACTAAAATGTACAGATATCCACAAATCCATAAAAAATAAGTTGACAACCAAGCGACAAAAATGATAAACCAAGTTATTATCAAACCTTCGGCTTCACCTTGGAAGTCTCCGGTCTCGGTAGTCCCTAAGAAGATAGATTCTTCTGGTCCAAAGAAATGCAAAATTGTTATCGATAATCGTAAAAAATCATATTGATTAGAACATAAAGGAATAATTTTCAAGAAGTAGACGAAATACATTGCAGAAGTCAGGTAGCAGAGGTAAAATAGATCAAGCTAGGAGAGGACGTGATGAAGAAATAATACATGTTTATAGAACCGAAACCAAAATAATGACCTTCAGTAAATCAGTACAATACATTATTAAATTTTATACAATTATTCCTAAATTATCCTAAATATGCGCCTACTAACAACATTACAAAAGAATTACAAATCTCCTGAAATTATCCGTAACTCAGATAATTATTTTACGTTTGGCAATTATGCTTTTCTGGTGGGTAGTAAAAACGAACGAATTGAATACCATGTAGATCAAAGTGCCGACTCTGAAGTGCAAATACTGTGTATAATCATTTTACTGTAGTATCGTCCAAAATCACTGGCGGCCAGAATGGTGGCCTTTACTTGCCCTACTGAGTTGAGTACCTATTATTTTTGCTGCTGAGTGAATAAAATCCAAAAATTAAAATGATTCTTTATTCCACAAAAAAAATTACCGAGTCCGGCGAAGAAGGAAAATGGTGTGTAACGGTTCTCAAGTAACTGATACGTCGGACGATACATGTACGTCTTCCAGACTGGCATGGTGTGGTCAAATTAAATAAAATTCACAAATTAAAATGAAGATTCCCTATTTCCAAATATAATTAAAACATTAAGAAATGTAACCGTAGCCAAAGCAGAACGAACTTCAGTAATTTTTCTAGAAACATGGCTCAAGAACGGTTGAGTGGTCTTGGTATATTGGCTTTTGAGTCCAGATTAGCTAGAAACTGCCACTTTCTAAAATTATTGAAAATTTCGCATCTGCAAAAAGTCGTAAAGCCTAGTTATAGTAGTTCGGCTTTTAGAAGTCATAAAAGTGTTTTGTAGATTTTAATAGTTTTGTTTTGTTAGTTTGTAACAGAAAAAGGATTTTAAAAAAACTTTATTTCAAGAGTTTCCCGGTAAATCTTTGTACACCATTATCAACAATTTTTTTCTGTACCATAGGGCTCCCGTGATTTTTGTGGGTACACCAGTGCCAGTTACGGCTCTTGGCGGCCCTAGGTACTGGACTTAATTACTCATTGGTTGACCACATTTGAGACATGGATAACCTGATGAATTTTTATAAATTTTTGTTTGAGCAATCCAAAGCATCTTTCAATCACACGACGTGTACTCTACAATGTTTTTTCGTATATCTCTATTTTGGGACTTGTTCCACAGTATGTGGGTTAGGTGTCATGAGCCAAGATGATAATAGATAATCCAGAATCACCAATCACCTTGTTCGAAACATCTTCTCATATATTGATTTATGTTAGAGTTGTTCTATATAGCTGCATCATGTACATATCCTGGATATCTGGAATTCACTGCCAACAATTTCATTATAGGATCACACAGCTGAAATCATTCAAAATGTTAATGCTATTGATCATGAAGCAGCTCTTATGTTTGAATCCAATTAACTATATTTAACTGATAGTAAAATCTTAGTATTGGTACCTTCTTAGTAAGTCAGGAAAGTGTGTCATTAGTAACCAAAAATATACTTACTGTTCGAACAATGATACTATAAAAGCCCTATTGTTTGATTCTATCATTCGACTGAAATCAATTGAATTTTGAACAATAGAATTATGATGAATACTTTACAAATTTTAATTTTCTTACCGTTGAATTATTTCTTGTGCAACATCTATCATCAAAAGAAAAACTACATTTCCTGGAAAAAGTGCCATATTTACATTTTTCCACTTTCACCCTTCTTCCACGAGTAAAAGCTGATGGTTACATTTGTCACTTTCAGAGTGGCAAAACGATTACAAGTTGTTAAATTTACCACCCGAATGACAGTTGTTAAAATAACCGCGCTCTTAGTGAATCGGACCAAATAGCCTTAGAATGTGTACTTTTCAAATTACTAGAAAAGATCGTGAACAAAAGACTAGTATAGTACTTTGAAAATAACAACTTTATAACAACACAACAATGCAGTTTATGCAACAAAAATTTATAGTCACGCTAGAGTCAGAAGTCCATGATGCTTTTTTTACGGCCAAATATGCTTAACGATATTTTTTGATAACATAAGAGGAGCTTTTGACACTGCTTGGCGCTATAAGATTCTGCATCAATTAATGAAATGTTATGTACAAGGTCGCATAACAAAACGTTGCCGCTTATGGATATTACTTTAAAGATCACTTAATATAAGCGTCAAATATTTGTTCGTACTAAAATTATCCATTAGATGGCTCAACTCATATAAGTTCGATTTTTTTTTATTTTTACTTTAGGGCAGTTTGGTTCTAGAATAAAATGGTATTTTTATACATAACTAGAATCAAGAAAACTCAATACTTTGCTAATAATACCAAAAGGATTAAAAATCATTTTCAAGCTAGTGTCCGAATTTTTAAACGGTGATTAATATCCTACAAAATAAGCATAATGTGAAGAAGTTTTTGTCTCCAAAATATGCGTTGTTAAAGTTTATTTTAAATATTTAAACATTTTTTTGTCAAACGGAATTTGAAATATATTTTGAAATACTTCTATGGACATGCAAAAACAGTTGGACCGAATTTAAGACTAAATAGCAAAATGTATTATTACTGCTATAAATCATAAAAAAATAAAGAAGGTAAAAAATTTATCTACTGATTCTAATTTAATATTGATAATAATTAAACAAGGAATTTATCATAAAAACATATTTATCAACGGTAATGGATGAAAGTAATAAGCATTGTATTAAAGAAAATCTTGTAGCCGTGCGACACTGGACAATAAATCCTTTCCACACAACGTGTTGTATTAAGTACCCACCTATTGAGAACTTGACAGCAAGAACAACACCGTTATTTATCTCTTTTCTGGGAAAATTTAGTGGTGCATTCCACAATAATATCCGATTTATTTTTCAGACACCGGCAATAATCGTTTTCGAGTTTAATAAAAAAAAATAATGAATCTGCGAACAATGACCCGCCGTCCTCTTTTCTGGAGAGGACAATTTATAAACCCATTTTTATTTTTCAAGTCCATATCCACACAATGGATTTAATGATGAAGCACTCATATTTCATAACGATTTTTATTATATATCTCATCATGGCCGGAATGGAACAGACATTAAAAACGAACAAATTTTATAATAGTTTTTTTATAATTTTAATAATATAGATAAGATTTATTAATTATTAATTTTCAATCTTTATTTATTTTTGTATTCTTAGTCAAGTGTAAATAAGGAGATTACTAGAAAAAACAAGAGAAGGGCTCATTAATAATCATTAATAATAAAACGAGTCAGAACAACATAAACATACTGATAATCCTTTAAGGGTTAATCGTCTTAACAAAAAAATTTAAACTTCAAAATTTAGTTATTTATATACACATTAGTTCTCAAAGATAATTTTTGACGTAAAATATTTCAAGCATACCTATACAAAAATTCATTTTAAATTGATCTATATTTCCCCATTAGATATTTGTATGTTTTATGAGATTAAAGCATGAATTCCTTAAATTAAATTATTTAAAAATTGAATATACTTTGAGCCCTCTAAGTATACTTGATTTCTACTAAAAATCTAAATTAAAATAATTGTGCAACAAGAGTTTTAGTCCCTTATCAGGAAATACAAGCTCAAAAATAGCAAAATTTGTCAATATCATGGTCACGTGTCACCGATCTTTTTATATTAGAGATAACGTCGATTTTCGTCTTCAGGTACTTTAGGTCCATCTGGTCCGATAGCAGACGTATCTGACAGAGCTGAAAACTAGATCAGACCTAGCTAAAGTATCTGGAAGATCGGACTAGACGGAGCTGAAGTACCTGAAGACCACAATCGACGTTATCTCTAATTTGATAATAGCGATGACGCATGACTTTGATGTGGACTTTCGTTAGTTTTAACTTCGTTTTTCTTATGGAGGTTTACATGTAGATTTAACTATTAAGGGGCTTGAACTCTTGATGCATAATCAGAAACTTAAATTATTGAATGATAATAGATAACTATAAATTACAATGTATTAAGCTAAATGGTCATTGTAAATTAATTTATTTCTGTAAGAATTGCTCAAATTGGTGTCCGCCTTATTCAAGGTATTTTATAATTCTTGTATTCATATTTTCAGGTTAAAAATGAAAAAAATTCAATTCATTGACTTTTCTGGATCCGGCAGTAAAAGATGTCAAGCCAACAGCAGGTTCTGATCCAGTAATAAAAGAAATCTCCTTCCAAAAGACTCGTTCCAAGAAAAAAACTTGTTTCAAAAAGGACTCGTTCAAAAAAAAACGTTCAGTCCAAAAAAAAAAACCCTAAAAGTTCACATAAAGTAATTATATGGCAAAAATCTTATAAATTACCAGATGTCGTTGTCTCTGTTAAAAAAAAAAAGAATAAAATAATGATAATATTAATATGAAATATATGAGTTTTTAGATCAAAATATGAAATATAAAATAATCAATGTAAATTAAATTTTAAGAAAATCTGTAAAAACAAATTAAAAATAGATTATCCTTTTATAATTGAGGCTGAAAGAGCACCACAAACATCAGATAATTTATATTGTTATAAAATATAAAATATGAACTGTTAAGTAAATATAACAAAAAGTATACCGGCATAAAAAAGAATTAAAAGAATTAAATAAAAGTTAAAGCGTCGAAATAATTAAAAATGATAACAGGGGACATAAGTGAATATATAATATAATATAATAAAAATTTACGTATATAACGGGGGGAAGAAAAGAAAATTTGAATGAGCCATATAAAAATCAATTATTCTGACTGAAGAGGCAAAGAAAGAGAATTATTAATATGGGAAAGACATTTTATAGTCATACCAAGAGAAGAAGGAGAAATTAAGAAAGGGATATCAAGCAAGTCTGAAATTAAAATATACTAAGCAAAGGAATAATGAAAATACAGGGTGGCGCAGAAAAAAAACGTAACACTTGACAAAACCAAAACTGCAATAAAATAACTCACAATCAGCTATCAAAAATAACCCTTAACCAGAAATATGTCCGTTTTGTCCATAACTAGAAGTACGTGCCTCGAGACACCTTTTTCAAAAGCGATTTACTCAAATATTGCAAGTATTTTGATGTGAAGATAAAGATAATAATATAAACAAGTATTGTAAATAAAAACCAGTTTATTAATAAGGATTAGAATTTTCTACCACATGAGTTACAAAAATTTATTAATTAGTGTTTCAAAAATTATAAATCAGAACAACGTGAGTTAGAAATGTTTTTCGAGCATTGCAAACTAATAGGTTTCTGTGTGATGTATCTCAAATGTTTCCTCTGGGTTTCGGGAAGACACTGTCAACAACTAATTATTTATTCACTGGTTAATGTTTTACTATAATATAATTAACATATCTTTTGAGTTCTGAATCTAATAAAAATATTAAGTGTTCTACATGATTTAATAAAGAAAAAAATCGGGATTTCAAAGATGAAAGAAAACGTACACAAGTCCTTCAAACACGAAACGATGTTGGATAAGTGACATTTGGCTTTCAATAAAACTTTCATGAATTTAAAAAATAAGGTGCTAATTAAAATCAAAAATTGTCAATTTTGTTTTTCCCAAATTAATTCGTCTTTTTACCTATTTAAACGATTAACGAAATCAATGCGTATCCAATTAAATTTGCGCCACCCTCTACATTTTTTTAATTAGACAATTTTACAATTCAAAATTGAATAAACAAGTTGTCAAAAATTAAAAACAACACGATTTTTATTTATTTTATGGTTCATTTGTCACAAGTGGTCGGATAAATGCGGCCTAAAAATATTTGTTCCTAGTTTAATTGAACAGCAAGGATTTTAGTAAAGCAATATACCGAGTATTGTTTGAAAAATTGAAAATTAAATTTATAATGAAATATAAAATTTAAAAAAATCGGTTAATTAGATAAAAAATCAACTGATAGACTCTACATTATTTTATCAAATAACATTTTAAATCAGTTACTTTTGCAATTCTAAGGTGAATACCAGAAGTGTTACTTCCCACTCTAACTCATTTATGAATAAATTTTCGAAAAGTTTCTCTAGCACGTTAATTCTATCTATCGAAATAGGTTTATGAAGAAAAATTTATCCTTAATTTAAACCCCTTCGGTACGGGACCTAATCCTTTAGAATTTTAAATAACAAGATAGGTCAAGTGACAGCTGATTATAAAGATCGCAGTGCAAAAAAATTAAATTTCCTTCATTAGTATATTTAACCCTACGAGCCGGGCGCCCTGGATCATGAACATGAGCCTAGTCTCACAGACCCGTTGTGAAAGAAAATACCTGTGAGACTTTTAGATATGAAATAGTGATTCACTATCAAAGAAAAACCCTATATTTAAATGAAAAAATCGGCTGTGTCACCCAAGAACTTTCCCGGGTCAGCTGTAGAGAACAGGATTATTTTAATTACAAAATACTAAGCATTACATTAATGTATGAAACAAATTTTAAATAGAAAGCTAATGATGAATACGTCTACTGAATTAATATTTCAACGTTCATATGACACAAGCAGGCGCATGCGCACAATATATAGCACACTACTATAATTATGATCTCCTAAAATCATGGGTGAAAATCATTCGGAATTGCACTGGAGCCTATTGTTTGTCTTCAAAATAAAAAAAAAGGCAAAAAGCCTAAATATGTATATTTTTCGCTCTCAAGCGGCGAAACTATGGGGAATTTAAAAAAATGTTAAAAATCAAAGTTAAAGGAAATTTGGTGCTGTACAATTTTGCATAAGAAAAGTTTGCAATAAAAAACATTTTTTGTCCTCAAAATTTTAAAAACCTACGAAAACCTACAGGAACATTTTTTGCGCACCCTCTCGTGGCGCAACTGTTGGAAATTCCGGAAAAAGTGTTATATAAAAATTGTAGGCAATTTTATGGTCTAAAACTTTGTACTGCAACATTTTGCACTTAAGTGTATTGTTTGTCCCTAATTTACACCAAAAACTAATGCTCGCATTCGAGGCACACACCGACCCTTTATACAAAATTTCAGCTTGATTGGTTAAACGGTTCGGCAGTTACCGTGGAAGATTACACACAGACACACAGACACACAGACAGACCATACTCTGGAAATGGTTATCTTCTCGGGGTACCTCAAAATGGATATTTCCATCGATATCTCCATTTTTTTTAGCTCGTTCACTACACTTTCCCTTTGATGGGTCCGGGAAAGTAAAAGTAAAATTGAACTCATAAAATAAAATTCAAATAAAATACATAATAAAACTCAAATAGAAACGCACATTACATATTAAAAAATAGTAAAAACAAAAAAAAAACTTAAAAAAAATATCTTCTTTCTTTACAGGTCACTAGTAATACTAACAAATATTGATTCGTATCAGTTTTTCACAGTATCTGAACATGTTGGACCCAAAGCTTTAATGTGTAAAAACAAAAAAAAAACTTAAAAAAAATATCTTCTTTCTTTACAGGTCACTAGTAATACTAACAAATATTGATTCGTATCAGTTTTTCACAGTATCTGAACATGTTGGACCCAAAGCTTTAATGTGTAAAAACAAAAAAAAAAACTTAAAAAAAATATCTTCTTTCTTTACAGGTCACTAGTAATACTAACAAATATTGATTCGTATCAGTTTTTCACAGTATCTGAACATGTTGGACCCAAAGCTTTAATGTGTATGAGGCAGACAAACTTTTTGCAATTTTCACAGAAATATTTAGTTTTAGAGACTTTTTGGCAGAAAAAATGTCTTTTCCATGTTGCAAGTGGGAGTTCCTGAGGTACATGCAGAGTACCAGCTACCTCGTGTCTCCTGTGTCTCACAGATGGTGGAATATTTGTTCCCAAAGAACGTCGTTCCAAGTGGTCTTAAGTCAAAGGCAAGGAAGGATCTCTCCGGAACAATATTCTCTGAATATTGTATTTATTATTATTTGAAGCATAAATCATAAACTTTAATAATTAACACCTCCCACATCATTGCATAAAATACTACCATAGACCATCTTCCAGTATTTCTAAATACTTAATTTATCCCTTTGTGTGATTATAAAATGTAATAATATCTGGATTACATGTTTTAGCTGTAGATGTATCGATTACATCATCATGATACAAATTAGATACCAGGATAACATTTCCGTACTTTTTGGGAAACTACAATACGATTGTGATATTTTCTGAAAAATATTGTGGCCGAGCTCTTGTATTTGCGAATTCGAGAGGTAACTCTCTTTTGTTTTTTTTCACAGTTCCTACATATGTAATTTATGCTCATTAAATAATTTGTTCACTAAATCTATACTCATGAACCAATTATCACATGTAGGATTTCGGTTACTTCCTGATACAGATTCATGAGCCTAAGAACTATACTGCGTGGACTGTTATCGCATTTATACGGACCATGAAGCTGTTGTCCAACATAAATTTCGGGATTTGAGACATAAGATGCTGAAGAATCAACTAAAGCATTCATTTTTATATGTATTCGGTTTTCTATGCATTTACTGCTTTAATGAGTATCTTCCTCGGAAAGCTTCGAGCTTTTCATCGATTATAGGATTTACTCCAACAGTATCTGCCTTTGTGCAGTTTTCAAGAAAACAATCAAATAGAGTTCGTATTTGAGCTAATTTATCGAACTTCCTCCTCTCTTCTCTTGTATAAACATTGTAAAAACGTAAACATCTGAGCAAAAAGTGTAAACATTCACGGGACATAAGCAACCAAAATAGCTCAATTCCAATTCATTCCCTTAATTCTTTTTTATTCAAACGACTACCTTTCAGGGTTCCTGCCAAGTAAAACAATCCAAAAAGAGCCTTAATCTCGTAGATATCAGTGGGCTTGTCTCTAATTTTCCTTGACTACTTCTCAGCTTTTTTTGATATATTTTTGTTATCAACTATTATTTGTAACATATCGTCTGTGAAATAAATATAGAAACATTCTGCAGCTAATTTGGCATTTCTACCATAGGTTCTTGCTCTTGGTAAACGGACAATTATGTTTTCATATCTCGTTCTCACTGATTGGAAAATGGAAATTGTTCATATCCCTCTGTAGTTTAATATTGTTAGAAAAAAATATATTATTGTGTTAAAATATTCTTAACTTTAAATTTTATTTAAATATAATATGTGTTAGGTAAATTTAAAAAATGCTTCTTATCCAATCCTATGTTAATGATATAATAATTAAGACAATGGGTTTACCATTTCTATTATATCGGTAACGTATCATCATGTGCGAGGGTAAGAAAGTCTTTGTATTTCTAAATTGCTAATTTATTCTCCACTCCACGGAAAAAATCAACGAGTTTTAACCTTAGAATATCGTGTTCGAAAGCAAACATCGTTAATCTACAATTAGGCGTTCTCTTCATCCATAAATAAAGTTTAAAAGATGTACAACCAGTCCGTTGAAATACAAAGAACTAATTAAGTCCTGCCATCACGTGGAACTGCACAATATTTCTTTTTGATTTTGCATCTTGATTCAGCAGTGCGGTTGCCGAGTTTCGAAGCATTTAATTAAGTGAAAATTTACTACTTTCGCCTGTTATGTTGATGAAGATACCGAAATAGCTGTTCGCCGGAAATACTTTCATTTTATTCGGGGGCGGTTGAAGCCACAAGGGCGGCGAACCATAGATATAAATGTAAACAATGCCAGAAATCAAGCAGGGAATTTAGAGTTATGATTATCTTATCAGTAGAATGTTATAGACGTCGAAAATATGAATTATGTAAAGTATAAAAAATTTAATTGTGGGTTTCCTAAACAATTATTTGTCGTCTTTAATTTTATAGGTTATCACGTAAACTAGAAATTGATGTCATAAATCTAACAATAATTTCTGGGGACAAAACTCTTCTATGTTAGCATCATCAGGAGTTGATGATAAACTGTTTATCATCATCTCCTGATAATTCTAACTTAGTTGGCGTTAGTTCTTCAACATTGTTGAAAACCAAAGGTACCAAATTCCAAATTAAAAAAAAAACACAAAGGGTACGTTTTTTTAAACTATACATCCCAAGTATTTCTATGTAATATAAAAATGATATATAGTCGTGAATATTTTTATAGTATCCAAATAATTTAAACATTTAAACCTATGGACAAAGTGAAAGGAGGTTTTTCTCACTAAAAGATATTAAAAAAAAATGGATTTCCCAAAATTTTTTTCTTTAAAACGCCCCAGAACTTACTTTTTTTTAATTTCGAAAGCTATTTTTCCACAAAATCACAAGGACTGACAAGGAGGATTTGGCAACATGGCGGCCAGCTGTCATTTGGCATAATAGTACATAAAGCCGGAGTCTCATGCGTCCGTTTTCCATTGATCCGATATCCGATAAAAACTGGATTTCGGATAAAAATAAAATCCAAGTCTCATTTATCCGAAAATCGTATCCTAAAAAGGACATGACAATTGACACTTGTATTTGAGGTTATAATACACAATACACTCTGATTAATTTATTTAGTTGGTTGTATTGTATTCACGTACACAATATATCTTATTTAATCTAGGACCAATAATTTTTAGCAAATTTTGGAATGTATTGCTAGACATTCTTAGGTAGTTGTAACAAAGTTACTTTTTTCCGTATTATTTAAAATATATAAATTAAATCGCGCACGGCACTGGAGTAAAATTAAATTAAAATTGTGAATAAAAGGCCAGTCGTACCAGTTGAATCGTCGCCAGGCAGATGGAGACACTCTCGTCTCTGCTTCTTAGACGCTTAAGTTTGTATCGAGTAGGGCAATTCATACCGTTGTCGGCAGCTGCAGAGACAGCCCGAACAGACTTGCTGTGGCCGTCCCAATTGGAACAGCAGTGCAGTCCGTCGACCTTTAGAGACAGGTCAAGTTGAAGCCAACTTCAGTTATATCCGGAGTCCAGAGCCGTCAGTCCGACTACACCACGCCGCCAAGCCAATCGTCCGTTACACACCTTTTCTCCGCCGGATTTTGGTAAAAATAAATGTTTTATTTATTGAATTTTATTTGTTTTGAGTTAACATCCCAGCAGCTAATACCCAGGTACTTAACCCAGTAGGGCAAGTAAAGCCCGCCCTTCTGGCCACCAGTGATTTTGGTCGATACCATAACGACCCCTGGAGTATTTCTTTCTCCACTGACGCTGCCCGTGCAGTGGCCTTCACACTCTAAACGGAAGGTGGCGCCCGAGGCAATCCGAAACCTGGACTAAGGCGCCAAAGTGACCCGCAACGACCGAAGTGTCGTCGCAAATTTGGCGCCCGAGCAGGGACCGTTTTTATGGTGTACCAAGACCGCTGATTACCGAAATTGTGGAAAAATCCGATTCCGAGGCCAAAGATTGAACCGACCATCCTAGAGAGCCAAAACCACCGTAGAACGCTTCAGAGGACCGAAATATACGGAAATCCGTCAAAAACCGCTGACCTGTCATTTTGACAGATTGTCCATTTTTGCTCAAAGAGAGTCCGCATCGCTTCCACACACGTCTAGAGGTCAAAATACAGAAAACCCGTTGAAAACATCCGACCTGTCATTTTGACAAACTGAAAAAGGACACCGAGTGACCCATCGTTTAATAGGTTTACGAGGTCGTAGAATCGATTGGCAATATCCGTTTTCAAATCTGAGAAGCCGTTCTCAAGATACAAGGATCTAAGCCGTAATTTTGATTTAAAACGAGAAAAAGCGAGGAATTCCGAATAATACCGAACCAGATAGACTACAGAGTGCACAAATATTTACCCGATAACTGCTGTTAGACACATGTTTGTGCCTTGAGAGAGAGTCAGCATTGGAGACTCCGCCGAGTAGGACGTCCAAAGCACCGTAATGCTGCCGTTGATGATAGAGGACTGGCGTGTCATATTTGACGGTACTGACGATCCCGCCGAATTTCTAGAAAGACTAGAGGAAATTCGAGAGTATCATGGAATCACCGCTGACCGACTCCTGCAGGTCATGCCCGACCTACTACAAGGGATGCCTGCCATGTGGTTTAGAAATAACCGAGGATACTGGTCGACCTGGGAAGAATTTTGCACCGCCTTCCAAAATTTCTTCTTCCCCGTCAATTACCGAATGGACCTAGAGGTCGCCATCAGTAGGAGGACACAGCATCTGGAGGAAACCGCCACCTCCTATATTACCGACATACAGACGCTTATTCGCCGACATGGAGGCATGACGTTAGATCAAGAACTGCAGTGGCTCTATCGAAATCTGCATCCTGAATTTCGACTTCATATCCGCAGATCCGACTTCCGTAACGTAAAAGGATTTATCAAGGCCGTCAGAGAATATGAGTTACTTCGATCCGAAATCGAACTAACCCAGTCGACCGTTCCACCCACCCCTCACCGCATCACTGCCCCACTTCCGTACATATCTTTTGCCCCTGCTCCGTCTATTCCGTATTTTACCAGTTTTGCCCCTCAGTCTCTCCCGTTTAGAAATACTCCTACTCCCCTACCCGGAACATTTCCTACCGCCTCCGTCATTCCCGGAAATAACGTAGACCGTACTGAGACAAACCGGCAGATGCCAGCAACCCCAATCACTAGAGGATCCACCGAAAGGAAAGAAGAGTGTTGGCGTTGTGGCCAGACGCGACATGTGAGAAGCCAATGTAGAGAGGCGCACCGGATCTTTTGCTCGAGATGTAAAAGAGAAGGAATCATGTCCCGTGACTGCCCTTGTCCGCGGTCGGAAGAACCGCTAGAACGCTGCCGAGAAATGAGACCTGTGCAGCAACGCCCTTATGATGCCGCACCCATCATACCGTATGAAGACAGTCACCCCCAGTTACCCGTCGACATGCCAAGTGGCACCTATGATTCCGTTATGGAAAGTGATGCTATGACTTCCTATGTAGAAGATCGGATAGCCGAACAATGGAAGTGTAGCCGAGAAGAGCCGAATGCTCCCGTTGATACAAGTAGTGCCCGATTGGTAAACACAGAGACCGTAACCACCCCAGAGATTCAGCAAGAGGATTACCGTGTAGGACCAACTTCTGAACATATTTTGGTGGACAACCGCTCCGTCGCGGTGGATGCCTGGCCCGTACCATGCTTCCCCATCTGCACCCAGGACAATCGTCAGCCAGAGATACCGCTCCAACCTCCCAGCTCCAGATACAGAGGGTGGAAGTATAGAAGAAAACAGCACTGTCAGAAACCGGATCGACCTTTCCCGAAGACAAACCTCCTGCCGACGCTGCCAGTATAGGACCTGCTCACACCCCTTCAGCCGAAGAAGTCGCGGTACAAGTTTTTTTTAGTTAGTTTTGTAACAGGCGTACCTACCCCGAATATAGGGTTCGACCACTACAGGGGTAGGCACCTGATAGGATTCGTTTCACTTATTTCTTTTTTCCAGATATGTAGTTAAGGTGTAAAAAAAATGTATGTAATAATTTTTTTTTCCCGAAGTAGGAAGGGTGTGTAACAAAGTTACTTTTTTCCGTATTATTTAAAATATATAAATTAAATCGCGCACGGCACTGGAGTAAAATTAAATTAAAATTGTGAATAAAAGGCCAGTCGTACCAGTTGAATCGTCGCCAGGCAGATGGAGACACTCTCGTCTCTGCTTCTTAGACGCTTAAGTTTGTATCGAGTAGGGCAATTCATACCGTTGTCGGCAGCTGCAGAGACAGCCCGAACAGACTTGCTGTGGCCGTCCCAATTGGAACAGCAGTGCAGTCCGTCGACCTTTAGAGACAGGTCAAGTTGAAGCCAACTTCAGTTATATCCGGAGTCCAGAGCCGTCAGTCCGACTACACCACGCCGCCAAGCCAATCGTCCGTTACACACCTTTTCTCCGCCGGATTTTGGTAAAAATAAATGTTTTATTTATTGAATTTTATTTGTTTTGAGTTAACATCCCAGCAGCTAATACCCAGGTACTTAACCCAGTAGGGCAAGTAAAGCCCGCCCTTCTGGCCACCAGTGATTTTGGTCGATACCATAACGACCCCTGGAGTATTTCTTTCTCCACTGACGCTGCCCGTGCAGTGGCCTTCACACTCTAAACGGAAGGTGGCGCCCGAGGCAATCCGAAACCTGGACTAAGGCGCCAAAGTGACCCGCAACGACCGAAGTGTCGTCGCATAGTTATAATACTTCACCTGATCTGTCAGTCTCATTTCTTGTAACAAGTTGTGGAAAGCACCTTGAGTTTTTCGATGTTTAAACAAATCCTTGACCCAAAATCTTTTCGATTTTTTCTGTTTTTACTTTTATTTTTATTTGTCCACAAAAGCGATAAAAGCAAGATATTATTGATTCGACGCTTTATTTCAATTTGGAGTTCCATTGTCGACGAATGTTAAAACGCAAACCGAATAATTATTTTTATTAGTTTATTGTTTTGTTTTGTTTACTTTTTACCAGTCAGACAGTCAAAAAGTGAGGTTAAAAACGATCCGAAAAACGGAAAAAATTAAAATTAGTTTAACTTTGTCCGACGTCGGAAAAAAGTTAAAAATATTCGGATAAGAAAGGCGAAAAAATTTTCAACCAATAGGAGCTCCGTCGTACCAGCGGACGGTCGGAAAACGGACGCATGAGACTTCGGCTTAAGGCTTATAGTAGGGGGAGCTATTGGGAGACAAATATTACATAAAAATATTTTTTTTTTTGGGAAATAAATGCAAAATAGATGCAATTTTGTATTAATGATTAACCCCGACTAGATCCAAATAATAGTTTTTTTTATTTGTATTCCAAATAATCGGAAAAAAACCTAATCTAACATTAACGACGCATGCGCACAATCACGAGTTTTTGTCTCCCAATAGCTCCACCTCATATAGTGGTTCTGTGTTAAGATATGCGTTGTTGCCATATTTAAAAATTGGTTTAACAACTTAGATATTAATAATAAATGTCAAACTTTTCCTGTTCATAGATTTTTCAGTTAACAATTGTCAAATATTTTGGCTTTTTAGACGGGTGTAAAAGTTTTAAAAATATTAGTGATTTATTCTACGTATTTCTTGCATTAAATATGTTTTATTTATTAATAATTTTAGCCGTCCGTATACACCCTAAAAATAAAGTAATTTAGAATTTCTCGCAATGGAAATTCATTTTAAGCTTACAGTTTTAATATAAAACAAATTTTCGTTTTCCTCTCTTGGATTTTCAAGTTTTTGAAACATAAAAATTTTTTTCATGAGAAACCCAAAACACCCATTTAAAGCGATACCCTCCATTGTTCAATTTTACTTGGCATTAACACGTTAAGTGCCACCACGAAGGAAAAAAATGGGTCTGGGTGCTGGGTGACCATAAGAAAATTTTTTACGAACAAGTATTAAAGAGTTTTTTGATACATGTATATATAAAAAAGCTTGCAAAAAAAGATAAAAAAATTATGTTTTTTGCTTGTTTTTCATGTGTCTCCATGTTAAATACATGTCGAAACATAATATGTTTTTTTATTTCCCAGGCCATACGTATCCCACGCTGATACATTGGTTTGAGATAGGCAACAATGTAAATACGAACTTTAGAACAAAATCGTGGTGCTGACAAAAAAAGAGGACGTTAATTGTGTCACTTGTTATAAAAATTTAAAGAATGCAACTGACAGAAAAGTTGCAACATCTAGAGCCACCCAAAGTAAATATAGATGTTACACATGCGGCAAATTTTATTGTTTTTAGTATTTTTTTGACATCCATAAGTGATTGAAAGACTAAAACGTTTTCACTATATTTTTTACCTTATTTCATTTATCCTATGTTTATTTTTCCACTACCATTTTATGTTTATTTTATCCTTACATGTTGGTCTAATTCAGTTTTATGTTAATTTGTCCTATGATATAAACTACTTCATAAATTTCAGGTTTGTTCAATAGCCCACTGGCCTAATATATTTTCGGGTATATTGTGTATTGATCAATGCTTCAATATACGTGTTCTCATATCGGCAAAAATATGTGATTGGTTTTTTACCCATATGTCGCTTACTTTTTAAACTATCAACTCTTTTAAAAAATCATCTTGTAGCTTATATAAGCTCATATAAATTAAATTTTCTTTTCATCCCTTATTTTTTTAAAGTTTTGAGCTGAAAGGGTTTGAAGAAACGTACATATCTTACTCAACTTTTATCCTACACAAAAAAAGCGAAAATTTTCAGAAAAGCATTTTGTATTCTAATAATTTTTGAGTTATTTAAAAAAAAAAGCAATCCTTTGCAAAACTGCAAAAATGCTCTTTCACTTCAACCTCACATTTTTTTTAAACTAAGCACTTTTTATCTGTCAAACTTCTAGAGCATATTACAAGTATATAAAATATAGTGAATTGTGAATTTGTAACGAATATTTTCAATTGGGGTGGAAGTTAGTTGCTAATATTCGCATTTTTTGCCGCCGAAAAAATAAGAACCAACTTTAACAAAGATTCTATGAGTATTCCACGAAAAATGCTTTGTTATTTGATTATTTCACGTTGAAACTTACAATTTCGGCGTTTGACGAATAAGAAGCAACCTTTAACAAGCTATTATTACTCCGTTTATTTTTTTCGATAAAACACTTACTTTTTCAGTTATTCGCAAAAAAACCGTCTAAAACGTATTTTTTTGTTGTTTTGTTAAAAATGCACATTTTCAATCGCGAATAAGTCGAAAGTATTTAACATTCATAGAATAAAAGTTGCTTAGAATTAGTCAATATATCCATTCCTAGACTTATTTTTCACCCCAGGGTAACGTCAACCCTGGGTACAGAATCAACTTTCAAGTAGAGGGTAAGTAGAACCTAAATCCAAATTTTTATAAAAATCAGCAACATTATTAGGGAAAACGGTCACGGACTGAATTATAATACTAAAAGTAAACATTAACAGCACTGTACACATAAATTTTGTAGTTACAAAAGTGCGGAAAATGGATAAAAGTGTCAGTTTATGTAATTAAAAATAAAGTGTTAGAACAAACTAACATACTAAAAGATGACAAAAATTAAGACAAATTTTAGCAAAAATAAATAAGTAAGATAAAGCATCAGAAACAAACATCAACGAAACACCGCAAAAAATTGGGAAATAGACGGTTTTCAGAGAAAAATGACATACCGGAATGTGATATACCATGAAAGACTAAAGCAAAAAATGAATCACTTTAAAAGAAACAATGTGAAAACATGAAACAAACAGAGAATCACAATCCCAATCAGAAAGAATCCGAAAGAAAGAAAGAAAGAAAGAAAGAAAGAAAGAAAGAAAGAAAGAAAGAAAGAAAGAAAGAAAGAAAGAAAGAAAGAAAGAAAGAAAGAAAGAAAGAAAGAAAAAAAGAAAGAAAGAAAGAAAGAGAGAAAGAAAGAAAGAAAGAAAAAAAGAAAGAAATAAATAAAGAAAGAAAGAAAAAAAAGACACACCACATCGTTTATGAGAGTTTTCGAAAAAAAAACTCTTCGTCCATCCGTCTGTCTGTCTGTCTGAGACAAGATTCAGCTAAGAAACACTAAAAGATAGAGACAAATAGACAAAATAGAACAATTTTTTTAAAATGTTTGAGAAATCCTTTAAAATAGTCGAATCTAAAATTTATAACCGTAAAAAAATATAAAGTGTAGCTGACTTTTATAATTTATTAATAACCATGAATTATTGATACAATGTTCTAGAAAACTCGGTATATTGTCTACTTTTGACATTAATAAGGACACTAAAACTCAATTTTACGATCAATTTACTTATGATGACCGTTATTCATTGCATCTATATACCAGTTTATTCGTCATAATATTTTCTAGGTGCAACTTCAGAAAACACCCTGGTGAAAACTAAAACAAAAATGAATAACAGAAAATTGAATAACACAATTTGGCAATACCCATAGGAAACAAAAATGCAATGCCTCCGGTTGTCTGTTACTCCTTCGTGTGATGTTGCATGTCTAGGAAAACGGACATGTCTGGGGTATTTTTACATGATTTTCCATTGGGAGAGAAGACATAAAACTATTAAGATCCTGTCGTAATGCCCGGTCTGCGGTTAACATTTGATTAGTTTGGATTCGTTACCTATCACGCGATTTAAAAGCGAGCTTAAAGTCACATCGGTTTTATTAAATTATTGCTATTTGTATTCATGTTGTTTGGTTTTATATTATTTTCAGTTTCCGTAAAATGCTAAAGGAAAATCAATATACACAACGTTTTAGTCATTATTAAAATATAATTTTAGTGGAGCGAACCGATTTAGATATTGGCACAATGGAGTTTGCATTTATTAGACATCTGAATAGTATGAGAAGACAAGCATACAATTCAATACAAAAGTACATAAATGCTATACTGAATTTGCTTTCGTAAAATAACAATTAATGTCCATCAACTCCTTAAATTAGTTTTTTAATTAATTAAGTATTATAGTCGCTACATTGGCTCTATTTTAGAATTATTTTATTAACTAGGGATACATTGTAAATGCATCTACAGAATTGATATTTCCATATTTAAAATGACATGAGCGGGCGCATGCGCACATTGATAACACACAATTATGATCTTCAAAAACATGGTTGAAAACTTGTACAAAGTTATAGGGAATTTTATGCTCTACAACTTTGCACTAACGTGCAGTGATTGTCTTCCACATTAAAAAAAAAAGCAAAAAGCCTAAAAATGGATTTTTTTCGATATTTAACGGCGAAACTATGAGGAATTCGAAAAAAAGCTGAATATAAAAGTTAAAGGAAATTTCTTGCATGTGAACAACTTTGCATGTGAACATTTTGCACTAAAATGCCGTTCTTGTCCTCAAAATCTGGAAAAAAGGGCGCCCTCCAGTGGTTCATCTATTGGAAATTACGTTATAGAAAATTTTATAATCTTTGCAATAAACCATTTTGCACTAAAGTGTATTTTTTGTCCTTAAAATTTAAAAATGCCAAAAAATCGTACATGTGTACTCAATAAATATCGTTCTTGACGACCATCTACTGCACTAATTTAAACCAAATTTCAGGCATACACCAACCCTTTATTTCAAATTTCAGCTGGATTGGTCAAACTGTTATCGTGGAATATTACACACGTACACACAAACACAGAGATACACAAGACACACAGACATAGAGACTTAACTCAGCAGATCCTTATATTGATCTAAAAGACACATAACTGCAATAATAAAGAAGCTTAGATGTATATTAAATAATTTAAGGCAACAAAATTTCAGATGAACACGCCAAAATCGGGACTGAAATACCATTTCTGGGGGCTGAACCCTTTTATTGAATCAGTAACAGCATGATACTGGAAGAGTTAAAAAGAGAAGTGGACATATAAAAAGATTCAACCACAAGAGTAGGTACTCGAAAGGGAATGAAACAAGAGAAAGTTCTACTGGGCAACTATAACCAGAAGAGGTCCGCAGAATGTAAAAATGTAAGTAAAAATAAGCATCGCGTAATGACACGAGTCCTAACAGGGCATTGTTGACTGAGAGGACATCATAAGAAGCTTGAACTGGTAGAACAAAAAAATGTAGACCACATACTCTCATAATATACTGCTTTGCAAAACCTAGGGGCCTAATACCTAGTAGCACATCAGATAGAAGAGAGAGATCTACTGAATCTGAAACATTCAAAATCTCTTGAGAAAAATAAGACTGTAGACGGGGTGCTCTAATCACTAAGATATCCTCAATGACTTAGCTCTAAAAAGAAACCCAATAGATCTTCCAGCACACGGTGTAATTACCCCCCATACTTAATACATATATAGTTACATGAGACAAATATCATGCTTTAGTTCATTCTCCTTAGTTTTCCTGCGCAGAACATAATTATTCAACCTTGTTATCTTACCTTAACACTCACCACCCTCGTATTAAATTCCCTATTGAATTTGAGTCCAATCTGTCCCTATAGCTTTTGTTGATTTATTGATCAAAGGGAAACCTTGGTCTTCCTGTCTAGAATTCAAAATCTACAGAAAACATAATAACACTGAATCTCTTATTAACTTCTACTGGAATTAACCCATGTCACACAAGCTTGCCTCTTTCAACAGTTTTCTTTTTAGAACCTTTTCCTGAACTCATCATTATCAGACAGTTGTCAATCAATACTTATATCAACTGAGAGTTAATTAATAAGTTATATACCAGATATTTCTCCAAATTCAGACTTAGCTTCCTACTTCCGTTCAAAACGGAGAAGACTTTTTTAGCTTCTTTCAACTTTTTAGTTAATTCCAGAGACAACATCCCTGCTTTAACCGCTTAGGAGTCTTCTCAGATATGCTATGCTCATTGAACTTCTGTTTATATTGGCCAGTTAGGCAGAAGGCTCAACTAGATTTTGAGAACATTTTGGAACCATTTAAAAATACAAAGACACAGACATTACCAATACTTCTTCCTAGGTTGCTTTCCTCTAAACATTCCTTCTCCATTTCTGATATCAAACTCGTCCATGATTGTCAAAGTAAATAGTAAAGAAAACAATATTTCATGTAACAGTCTGTTTAAGAGATTTTTTTCGAATTTAGTTTAGTTTTTGACTTTCAATTTCTCTGTTGTAACCCTGTCCCCTAACTGTCCATTTATTATCTCGTGGTATCTCGTATGGCCCTTTGTTTATAATTTCTCTTTTGTTTTCTTCTACCTTTTCTTTCCCATCTGTCCCTAGTCGTTTGTTAATATGTTCTTCTTTTTTTCTTTCTTACTATTTTACTTTTAAAATTTAGTACACATATTTCTCAAAAATGACTTAAAAAATTAGCATTCAATACATTAAGTGTGGTTTACTCTACTAATTTTCTGTTCATAAATACTCATTTTAAAGCATAAAATATAGTCAACAAAGCGTTTAAATTGAATTTTGTGGAGAACAATGAAAAATATGTTCCGAAAATAACTGGTATCTGATAAATCAGTGATTTATCCAATTCATCTATTTTTCATTGAAACACGCTGTATTTTTTACGTTCTTAAATTCGTCCTAATTTCAAAAACCTAACCCAGGCTAACTTAGCACAAATTGACCCATGAACTATTAAGACCTATGACACACGACCTACGATACACATGGCCCATGACTCATGACCTAACACATGATCTAATCTTTACACATGTATGAAGTGTTCTATACATAATACCGGTTGTCCCATCAAAATCCGATTATTAATAACAAAGTTAGTCCCTAATGCCACTTTTGTCTTTGCTTCTGCGCATGATTTTTCTTCTACGTCACATTTTAAATATACACACTAGAGTCAATTTTCTAATTATTTGTTTTTCTAGTTTTTTTATGCAATTTGTATGTATTAAGATACAATTCTTATAAAAAAATGACCAAGTATCGCCTAAAGGAAAGGAAGTTTAAATAAAATAAACAAAAGAGTAACGACTTAATTTTTAAGACAACCTGTATGTTTGTTTTCAATAAATTTAATTTTAACTCATTGTTTACTTTATTTCATTATTATAAAAAAATAATAATAAGTAGGTATCATCCTGTATGTTAATAAAAAATCAATAGAACAAAAATGATCCGTCAAAATGCTCAAGATAAACACAATCTTAAATGTCTTATAGTTAATAGTTTTAAGCTATTTATAGCCTTTTTTGGACCTCTGGTTATGATTTCTAAGTAATTTTTAGCCCTTTTTAGCCATTTTTAGCCATTTTTGGCCATTTTTAGCCATTTTTAGCCACATTTTTAGCCATTTTTAGCCATTTTTAGCCATTTTTAGCCATTTTTAGCCATTTTTAGCCATTTTTAGCCATTTTTAGCCATTTTTAGCCATTTTTGGCCATTTTTAGCAATTTAGCGTAGATTTCCCAACGTTTCTAATGGTTTCTTGGTAAGTTTAGCCTGTTTCATCAATTTTTAACAGTTTAATAAAACCTGCTGTAGTTTTAATAAAAAATGTATACCGTGTTTAGCCTATTTTGTCAATTTTCTAGAATTTATTATTATTCTTTTGCCAATATTGGCAATTGTTTAAGCTAGCTTGGGTTTCTCAACGTTTCTAATGTTTTCTTGCTAAGTTTAGCCTGTTTTATCAATATTTTAGAATTAATTAAAATCTGCTATAGATTGTCACGATTATTAATAGTTTTGAGCTGTATTTTTGCTTGATTTATCTTATTTTTATATTTTATTATGCTTGCTATAATTTTTCACGGTTTTTATAGTTTTATGGCATGTTTGTCCATTTTGTTAATCTTCTACAATTTTTTTAATCATATGTATTAAAAGTCATTTTTTGGACCACAATGTAGTTTTAGAGTCATGGTGCACTGAGCAAAAATGATCTATATGACTCAAGATATATGTGTACAAAATTTAAAAAAATCGGCCCGAGACCCAACCGCCATAAGAAAAGTGCATGTTCCATTATAATGTTAACTGTCTTCTGAACTGTTTTGTACCATTATTACCCTTATTTTTAATTAAAATTTCCTGGTTTTCCCCTGTGTGCAGGGTATTACGTTCACTTGTCCTTCATGTCACTTTCGACATGTGTTGTTTAACCATGTGTTAACTTGGTTTCCTTCCATAACATTATTTATTTTTAAAAATTTTTTTCCATTGGATTTTGTCCCCAATAATTTTAAAAGTACCAAAAGTAAAAATTAACTCATTTAAATTTAAGAAAGAAATAAAAAATTGTGTTCTAGGAAACACTTAAATATTTGTTAATTCATATATCAATAAATTATGCTAAAATGTATCAAGCAAACAAACTTTTACTATATTACCGCAATTTATCAATGTTGACTATATATACCTGTTTGTAACTAATCTAATCTAACGATAAATTCTAAACAATAATTTCACTCAATTAACTCTGAAATTTAATTTGTGTATAACACGTTCTCTCTAATCCGCCCACATATACTAAACTATATTTAAAATCAATTAGAACTATTAAAGTTAGAAACTATTTGCAAATATTGATCAAATGTGTCTTCCCTCTCGCTTACCTACAATTAGGTTAATTATTTTCTTTCTTTATTTGCTATGCATCTAGACCTCTACCACCACTTTTTTCGTCATTTAGTTCATAATAATTATAAATAAAATAGATTGTAATTTATTTTTTATTATGCATAAAATTTTAGTGTTATTGTTCATACCTACGGTGACTTAATTAATTTGTTGATTAATTTATTATTTCTCAAAAATAATATGGGTCTTATTAATTTTATTTTGCAATTTGTTAATAAAGCCTTTGTTATTTCTGATAGCTTTTTTACGTATTTGGATAAATTTCACCGAAAAAGTACCCAGAATGTACAATCCTAGGCATGTGTTCTTAAAATCACATTAATGTTATAAATCATATTAACAATTTAATTTTAAATTCAAATCATTATATTACTACATATAACAAAGAAAATAAATTCAAATTCCTTTCCATAGCTTTGCATATCTACGTCATTAAAATTCCTAGAAACATCCAATATTTTTGTCTTCATTTTAAATCCTCAATCTCTGTCTCTCCGATATCTGCAAGTTGACTCACAACGACCGTCACAAAAGCTCACAACACGAATTTTCATCCAATAAAATTAGGTCAACGCATCGTTCCCCTGGCTTTTATGGATCGGGTGAAAAAGCTACCCCGCCAAATTTTTACTGTTTTATTAACTCTTAGAGTGAGCAGACATATCACTAACCTTTCAGATATCGCATAGATCCGTCGATAATAACATGTAAACGTTATTCGTTGAAATGCCTGTTAAGACCGCGCCTTTTTTATCACATCGGTCAGCAAACATTTTCTGAGATGTTATGAAGTGATGTAATTAGTGAGTAACAATGGTTAATTTGGTCATTGTTAATGTGTATTTCAAAATAACGTATCTTTTATAAGAAAACCTTTTAATATTAATAAATGGGTGTAAAAATAGCATTACAGTTCACTTCAATATACGTTTTTTATATTAATGTAATTGTTTGAAACATTTTCAAACATTTATCGATTCTTAATAATATTTGTTCAGTATTTTTATTTGTTATTTTCGCTTTATTCCAGAATGTGTAGGTATTATAACAGTAGAAATATTTTTTTTATAACTTTCACGTTTATTAATTTTTTTATATAATAAACGATTTAACATTTAACGACAAAAAAATTGTTAAAAATATTCGTCTGTTTAAGAAAAAAACTATAGATACAATCAATGATACTTGAAGTACAATATGTTAAACGAGCTTTTAATATCAAAATAATGGACACCACTAAAATCACGAACACGAATTATAATGGATACTTTATGGTTGTGAAGTGTCGAATTGTCTAACTTTTACATCAAATGAAGTTTAATAACAACTTTTTTATCGCACATTTTTATAGCTTTGTGGACTTCAGTCGTCGACGTCGCTTTCAGACTGTATTAAAAATTTAAAGCATAAATCTACTTTGTCGTAATGGTTGACAAAAACGCTTAAATTGCTTCAACTAACAGCGGCGAAACAAAAAAAATATCAGATACTGCAAATTACTAAATTATGAAACACTGATTTTGTTAAAAATTTAAAAAGAAGGGGTGTGTTACATTTTTTTCTGTGCTCCCCTGTATTTTTATTATTCATCTGCTCGGTGTATTTAATTTCAGCTCGCTTTACCACTCTCAAGATCTCCTTCTCTCCCATGTTAACAATTCTCTCTCTTTGTTTCTTTAGTCAAAACAATTGACTTCTATTTCGTCTGTGTCGCAAATTGAAAATTTCCTTTCTTCCCCTCGTTATATGGGGTAAGTTTTTATTATATTATATTATATTTTGACTAGGATCCCTGTTATTATTATTAATTATTTCGACGCTTTTATTTACTGTTATTTTTAATTCTTTTTAATGCCGGTATATTTTATATTGATATTATTCTTATTTCATATTATTTTTTTAAAAAACGGAGACTACGAAATCTGGTAATTTATAAGATTTTTGTCTTTTAGGGTTTCTTTGGAAGTTTTTTGGTTTAAGTATTTTCGGAGGGAGCAAGTTTTCTTTGGACTACAAGTTTTTTGATACAAATATTTTTTTACATATCTGAATAGCCTTCGTTTTTAGTATAATAGTTTTATCTTCATTAAAAGCATAATAGACCGAGAGCCCACTGTCAAAAAAATCGTAAGAAAAAGAAGATGCAGCAAATCAGATAGAACGGTAGAGCGGATCGTATATTAGAATCCGACACCAGGACACATATAATAAAATGATACGGAAGTGGGGAAAGCGGCCAAACACGTTAGGGAAGAAGATGCAGCAAGTAATAAAAATGTCCACTTGCTGCATCACACTTGGAAAAAAAAATTTGAATTTAAAATTTGCCCAACAACTCCGGCTCGCGGCGATTAAAAATTTAGTGCGATCGATTGACGGTAACCCCTGGTGGCCAAAATGTGATTTACTGCATCGTATTAGTGCAGGGGCAAAGGGGTAGAGCAAAGGAGCGAAAATTTAAAAAAATTGGGTTGCTAGAAAATAAAGGATTTAACATTTTGTTATTTTTGAAGACACATCTTGTTAATTGGATTTTACACTAACTAAAATCTATTTTTCTGGATGATAGCTCCCCCCCCCCCTTATATGACATCAATTTTTCCTCCTCCTTGTGTTAAAATCACGAAACCAAGAACTCCAATGAGTAAATTAACGTTGAATTCATAGATGAATAACTATAACAATAATTTATGCAGTAGTTAAATAAAATGTGCAATTTAATTAAATAATTCCCTTTAAGTTCGTTTGAATTTCATCAATTTAATGTATTATTAAAATTTTTATAATATTTTAAACGAAAAAATTAGTTTTATGGCTCCCTCTGTACCTACGCCTTTGACTACGGCAATAAACATAAATGATTTGATCTAGTAAATGACTATATGTTCTATTTGAAGTAGATACATTACTAATGACGATAAACAACATGAAAAATTATACCTACATTGCGGATTGATGTCGAGACAGTGAACATATTTTTGTAGTTGTTAACGAATGGAAAATGTATTATTATACTTTAATGCAGCGTTTTGTATTGTCAATAATTTTATACATGGAAATTACTTAATGTAGGTGAGCTGTATTTGGTATTGTCAATATTTTTATAAATGGAAATTATTATTGTACAATATGCTCTTATATGAATTTTAACTAAACACAATATGGACAGAGTGATCCCAAAGAAAAGTACAAAATATTTAATTTAATAGAAAATTTCTTTTAAACAATATGTAATTTACCATGGTAAATTCATACCAAGGCGGTAAATTAATCATTACTGTCGAGGGCAAATGTAGATCACCGAGACGCTCGCACCGAGGTGATCTATTGCCCGAGATGAAAATGATAATTTCCGCCGAGGTGTGTATACTATTTTATTTACAATCATTTTATTGCAATCCACAATTTAAAAAGTATATACCGGGTGGCCACGAGTTAATGTACGCCTTTAATATTTTGGTTGGTTTTTAATTTAAAAAATAGTTTTTTGGCCCACATCAATTAGAAAATTATGGGCTAATTTTAGACTAACAGAAATGAAAATATCACTTCCGGTTAAACCGGAAGTTACATCCACTTTTTTTTCTGAAATATAATGACTAAATTTTTTTGATGGTTTCTCAATAAGCACAAATTTACAAGTACAACATTTTTTTTAGATTAAAAAAATTCCAAGAAATAATTGAGATAAAAATAATTTTTTAATTTATTCAAAATAGCCGCGCCAGATGAATGAGATGTGAGAAAATTACTAAGTAGGCCATGGAAATTATTAGTAAGGTTGTATATTCGTTTGTAGAAAAAGAAAATGGTTTTTTGAATTACTGACAGGTATCTTTTTTAGGTTTTTTTCCATTTTCATGTACGTAGGGGCCCTATCGACTGTTTTTAATGTAATTGTGCTATTTTACTTAATAACATAGTTTAAGAATCATTCTTTGTGATTACAAAAAAAAGCACAGTTCTATTAAAAAACATTCAATAGGACTCCTACAACAAGATGGTTGTTCAGCACATTTTGCAGCAGATATTCGGTATTATTTAGATACTGCATTTTCAGATAAGTGGATTGGGCGAGGGAGTATTTTTCAATAGCCAGCAAGGTCATCAGATCTTACGGTTTTAGATTTTTGGTCAAAGATTTAGTATTTAAAACATGCTCAACCACACGTTAAGATATGAGAGATATGATTCGGGAAGCAGTTCGAAGTATTTCTCCTGCTAAAATTGAGACCAGTGTGTATTCAACTATAGAAAGACTGAATTTGTGCATATCAAATGATGGCAAGCATTTTGATGATTTAAAATAATTAGGTATTAGTTGATTCTTTTATTTTTTCTAAATTTCTGTTTTGAGTAACATATTTATTGTTTGATTATTTATTTTAATAACTATTTTTGTGAGCGTTTTTACTTGTTATATTTACTTAAAAGTTCATATCTTATCTTTTATATTAATATAAATTATCTGATGTTTGTGGCGCTCTTTTAGTCTCGATTACAAAAAGAGAATCTATTTTTAATTTGAAAAATTTATAAATAGAGCTAGATGTCATATAACGCCCTGTAGTTATCAATTAAATGATTAAATGTGATGCTGTTTTTTGTTTCTGAAATTTCCCTGTGAAAAACGGTTCAGGCAAATGGAAGTTACAGTCTTTTTAATGTTAACTATTTAAGAATAGGTGATACAGAAAAATGACTTAAACAAAAGTTGTAGAATAAGGACAGCAGATTTTAATGCTAATATTTTTTATTAACCTTAATTAGGGAATATTTTGTAAAAACCTTAATTGAATTTTATAAGTGATAGAAAGCGCCACCTAGCGAAAATTCACGGTCTTAAAAATATTTTTAAACAATTTTTATGGCCAATTTTGTAATAAGAATTTTTTTCACCAAATTCTAGGACCAAGGGTTCCTGATATACGGCCGGTCGCCCACCTTAATGAATAACACGGTATTAAATTAAATATAAAAGTAATTGTTCTTAAGCCTTTATATATTGTTTATTAGGGATATTCCTAATAATATTTATGTAAGCAAGTAGAACTTTTTAATAAATGATTAATTCATCTAATCTGCTTGTTCATTTATTTTTTGTTTTGATGAATTTAAGCTGCACAAATTCAAAAAAGGGTCACTAATAATATAGTATCATAGGGATAATTTGTTAAATGTTTCCAATAATATTTAGGTATTTATCACCGCACTAAATTCTTACAAAGCGAACAGTTTGAATGCTTTTGTTAAATGAGTACCGTGATGGTGTAGGTGGGGTGGAACTACTGTGCACCTATGATTCATAGCTTAACTTATTTTGGTCAGAATGTATTATACATGACATTTTATTTTTGTACTATCTATTAAAAAAAAGAAGGAAAATGGCAAAATATGGTCACATAATAATTTATTGTAATGAAATCATGTTGTATGATTGATAGAAGTTAATGTATTATTGTTATTATTATAAATAAGATTGTGTTCTAAAAATGATATTCGAAAGGTTTTTATAGTTGAATATAGTTAACTAAAAATAACTGGAAATATAAGGAAACAATTTTTTTTTAATCAGCAATTTTGAATTTCTAAAGGGGAGCTCGTGAAATTTTGTTTATAGTTAAAAAGTAATTTAAAAGTATTTAAAATCATTCAGTATAAAATATTTGGAATAAGATTTGCGATCAAGTAACGATTTTGTTTGGTTTTTTGATAAAAAAAAGAAGGGAGCAAATAATTAGATACGAAAAAAAAGTCATATGATTTAATTATTTTTGGACTTTTGTCAAATATAAATTGAGATTTGGAATTTTGTTAGATAGAAGAGAATTATTGAATGTAAAAAGCTTGAATATGTATGAAATTATATAGATTATATCACTCATTATGTAATATTGTCCTATATTGTTACTTGATTAATAATCGATAATCATTCACCATATACTGACTTAATAACTGATAATCACAATTGGTACTTTTAATGCTAAAAATCTAGTAGAAGCTGTCATCTTTGTCATTGCTTTTGTACTGTAAATGTAAATTATTGAGCTGTCAATTTTTTAAAATGTAATTAATTCGTGATATAATCATGTATAATACAACGAGTGACATCTTGACTATCGATAATCCCATAAGTTATTTCACGAAACGCGTTGTCAAATATTAATTTCAGGAGTCCGCATTAACTTATGGGATTATCGATAGACACGATATCACGAGTTGCATTCAATAGATTATATCATGAATTAATGACATTTTAAAAATTTGACAGATCAATAATTTACTTTTACAGTACAAAAGCAATGACAAAGAGGACAGCATACCTACTAGATTTTCCGCATTAAAAGTACCAAGTATGATTATCAGTTATAAGTCAAGTAAATGGTGAATGCTTATCGATTATTAATCAAGTAACAATATAGGACATTATTACATTATGAGTGATATAAACAATTGAATACAACTCGTGGTATCGTGTATATTGATAATCCCATAAGTTAATGGACTCATCGTGTTGTCAAATTATAATTTCACTCGTCCTGCGGACTCGTGAAATTAATATTTGACAACACGTTTCGTGAAATAACTTATGGGATTATCAATAGTCACGATACCACTCGTTGTATTATATATGATAATGAAGAAATAAACAAACATTTACAATTTAAAAATAGTATATTATGCAACGATAATGGAATGATAGCCATTAATACACGAGCATGTTGTAGGATACGAAACGAGCTGCAAGCGAGTTTAGTATATAACGTGCGAGTGTATTTATGGCCATTACATGAGAGTTGCATACGCTATTTTTTCTACTCTCAATAATAAATGAAATACATATTTATTTTAAGACTTTCATATGGTAATTATCTTAAATGAAAAGGAACATTTTATAACAATGAAAAGAAATACTTTTTACTTACTTAATCCATATTGCCTATCTACCATTACGGGTGTAAGGTTAAACACTTGTTTTCGCAACATATATTAATTAGTAAGCTTTTTAGAATATATTAATAAGCTAACCCTTTTTCTTATTGGTTTTAAACAATTTAAAATATTTTGACAACAGCTGTCAAAATAATTGTCAACTTCGCTAAAAATAACTCGATTCTATTTGCTGAAAAATCTGTACTATCAAAATAACTGCCTACTTTGCTAAAAATAATTCGATCCTATTGGCTGAAAGAGCTGTATGAAAACCAGTTTTATAATGAATCTCGTTATAAAACTGGTATTAGCCTTTTAATTAGCGTATTATAAAATATAAGTAAAAAAAAATATTCAAATAAATAAACACTTACCATGGGAGATCTAAAGAAAAAATTTGGTAAGAAGATATAAAGTTTTTGGAGATAATGGTTATAAGAAAGTATATTTGATTTCAATTCATTGCATTGAGATATAAATTTTAAGAAATATGTGAAAATTTGCATGACAATAAGTAAATCAAATCAGGATTTTCGCAAAAGTATTTTATTAACGTATTGATAAGAGAAAAAACATTTTCAAAATCTCGACAATGAATAAAGAGAAAAAAATATTTAGTATGTTTTATAAAAACAATTAACGGTATAAATTAATTAAAATAAAACTTTCTTAAAATAAAACAAAATCCTAGACATATCTAGCGGAAATATATTATGTTAGCTACAACCCATATTTTTCATTACTTAAAAGTCGATATTGAAAATTTCAATTTCTCCCTAAAGAATAATGGCTGGTAGCATGACCCAACGTGCCAAGGCACATCGAGTGTTATCTCATCTCCATTCTGTCTCCATATATTATGTCCCCTGTCTTGGCTGCCGTTTTCCACCATACTTTTTCGTACTTTACGTTTATTTCTCCAAGTTATTTTGTTACATTACGATGTGAAATCGTTGTGGCAAAAAAATAAATATTCAAGCTATCAGTAGTTGTTAGGTTGGATATATTGATTCATATGGAATGTACGAAACATAAATACTTTCCCGCCATTTATGTGGCAATACATTTTTTCTTCAACCATCATAAAAATCGAACTTTCGCTATGATTTATTAGATCGAAAGTACAACTTTACACACTTTCGGAACGATTTTTTGTACTTTCGAGACGATTTTTAAAATCTACGTAGGCGACATTATAAACAAATTTGACTTGATTTTTATTTTAACAACGCTTGTTAAAAAATTAAATGTTACTAATATAGTCTAATCACAACTATTTATTAGTGAATAATATTAACATTTAAAATTGGATCGTTTTATTAACAAAATTCAACTTGTATCAAATGACACCTAATGTAAAGTAGACAAAAGTCAAACAACATTTAGTCCAAGATCCGGTTTAAAAAAATATCCCATGATAAAATATTTTTTTTTTTAATAAAATATATAAATAAATACAAATCGGGGTGATTGACAGCACATGTTTTAGCAAGGCTATTTTTAATTAAAAACTATTTGAGTAATTTATTTACCGATTACAATTATTTTTTTCCTGGAGAAAATTCGTCTCAATCGAAAAGAAGATAGATATCGAAAATGCCAAAACATGGTTGACTACCTTTTTCCATACAACAACACCTGTCTACCAATTGTAAACACGTAAAGTGAATAGTAATTTACTCTCATTCTTTTTCCAAAAAAAGTGAAATATGTAAATATAGATATTTTTATTGCGAATTAAACGGTATATGGTTGACTATTCAAATGGCAAGACTAGTCATTGGCACGATTTAATGTTTCAATAATTTTATTGTAATATTTTTGTATTCGAGTTCGGTGAACTTAAAACACTCAGTATAATTATAACTGATTTATGTACAGTAAAAACACAACTCTTATATTTATATTAAACACAATTAACAACTAACAATATTAATTTATATTAGTGCGCAATCGTCTTCTATTGTTTTTGTCCGTCTCTTCCAAGTATACAGTCGGACCAACGAATGATTACCCGTGCGTCATCAACAATATTTATACGAAATTAGATGAAAAGTTTTAGTCAAAACAAAAACTATCATTGGTGCATTCGAGATGATGTTCCTTTCACTCCGAGTTAACTCCATTTGTGGTTTCGTGTTAGATTTGAAGATCGGTGTAAGCCGCGGTAGCATTCGAGTTGGACTTTGGTGAACAATAAGAGCAATCTCTTTTCACTCTGGACCTTCGGATAGGGTAATTGGAGCTTTCTATGATTGTTAAAATCTTAACCTTAAAATTAATTGAGTTATAAAATCCAAAATCAAATACCACAATTATAATAAAAACAAACGTTGTTAAACGGATATAAATGGGGAAACGGCAACTAGTTTCGGCAGAATTGCCTTCATCAGGCCTGTAATACACAGTGTCAGCGAAAATTGTTATTTAACACAATTAAGCAAAACTTACCAAATAAAAAGGAAATTAAGAACGAGTGCTTAGTATTGGTTGACGCCAAAAATCACAAATTAACTAAAAATGCGTGTGAGCGCATAAGTACGAAAAGGAATAAATGGTGAATAAAAGTAACATAACTGAAAGTGGTTTTTGAAAATTACGTGAAGGTTGGGTATAATTAAATTAGTTAGGTATTTTAAAAAAATCATAACTCTTACGATATTCCAGTAAATAAAGGACTGAAAAGGTCGAAAGCTGGAAATGTAAAACGCTGATGATTTCCCACATAGCGCAATTTGTAGGCCATTGCAGGTGTATTAAAATAAGAAAATCCTTAACGCGTTGTAGGTAACGGAAGGGGCTAAAAATTGGCCCCAAAACCTGGAAAATGGGTTTGCCGCTAATATCTGGCTAAATATGCCAATTTGAGAACTTTTGTTCCGACAAAAAATGAAGATCATCTCATTCTCTACAAAAATGATCCCTACCAATTTTTTCGCAATGCCAATATTTTTTGCACAATCAGACTTCGAAAAATTAATAATTTTCATATAGAATAGATATTGTAGTTTTTTGCCGAATTTCCGCTCGATGGGGTTGGAAATGCATTGCTCTTCATCTTTTGGATATTAGAGACCAATTACAGATGGCGCCAGCACCTTTGCTCCTCTCGCTAAATTACGGAGTCCTTAAATGAAAATCTCGGGAATATTCGATTATTCGACAAGAATAACGCGGAAATTTCTCACTTTAAACACTTCCTCTTTTTTTTATAACTGAATTTAATGAAAGATATTTATTTTATTTTAAATAAATAATTCAAAATAAATACTGAAAAAATATCATCAGTACATCAATAATCCGGTCAAGCCGACGACTCAAAAACAGAGATTGTATAAAAACATGCAGACAACTATCGGCGCGTGGGTACACGAGGTTACAATATCATGGATCTCAGAGGGAGAGCGTAAAAATGAGCGTATATAATTGTAACAACCGTTTTAGAACACTAAACGGATATGGAGATTGACTTATATCAATGGAAAGGTCAGAATATAAGCTTTATTTTAATCTAATTATTAACCATCAACAAATAAAGAGCGGGGAACAAGAAATGGTGAAACAAAAAAAGGCCGGTTTTGACTCGTGTGACCAATTTTCCCCATTTCTTGACAATTATTAGACTCTATTAAAAATAAAAAAATAAATTCGAAAAGTAGACTATCTAAGCTTGAAAATGACGTGCATTGGAAATCGATATAACGGATCATAAGATTATAATTCGCGCTCGTTCCGAAGATTCTCTGGAACTCCGAAATCGGCTAAAACATACAAATAAACAAATCAATGGCGTATTAGAACGCAAGAAAAGTATTGCAGAAAAATTTCTGAGATCATTCAAGTCCCCCCAGGGTCCCATTATCAAGGTAAAATTAGAATAAATGACAATTTTTAAAGAATAAATTAATGAAGCAGTCTAAATATTGTTAAAAAAAACTTTGACCGCTTTTTTAAATATTTTAGACAAATACGAACTGACTCCAAGTTTCATGGATTTGTAGCTACAGGTTTTCCCATTCCGATGAACTTTGAATCATCGAAAAATGTTAATTCATAGAAAGCGGAATTCCTGCAGGAAGAGCAGCAGCTGAAATGAGGGGACATTTGAGTGCGATTATCTCGAAAACTATTGAGTTATCGAAGAAAATGATAAGAGCCATTTTTGTAGAGAATGAGCTGGTCTTCATTTTTTGTCTAAACAAAAATTCTCTAATTGGTATATTTAGCCAGGTATTAGCGGGAAACCCATATTCCAGGTTTTGGGGCCCATTTTCAGCCCCTTCCGTTACCTACAACGCGTTAAGGATTTTCTCATTTTAAAACACCCGCAAATACCTATAAATTGCGCTATGTGGGAAATCATCGGCGTTTTTTCTACAGGTTTGACTCTTCAGTTACTGGACTACGAGCAAACTGTGATCCAAACGAAGTAAGGATAACATTAGATGAAAGGTTGTGATCTGATAATCAGAACCTAAAAAAGAAAACTAAATAAATACCATATATTGAGGTTGTTATAATGTTATAATGTAATTTTCCTCAGTGACATGTGTAAATCGATTAGCTCTATAGTACCTCGAACTCTGCACTACTACTACTACTACTTTATCGTATTATTATTCTGCGTGCTTAGGTTTTAATATTATCTTTCATCTAATTCATTTTAAAACGACCTGTAACCGTAAGATTAGTCACAATATTAAAATGTAAGGTTAATGTGTTCATTGATAAAAAATATACTTACTTTAAACTGAAATATAACAATAAACTAAATTAGCCCTTAAAAGAACTATTTTTATTAGGAAATATGACTTAAAAACGCATGAAAGACACAAAAACTGAGAAATAAAAGTATAATAACAACTAAGAATGACAGCATTGACAGCTACTAAATTAGTCAAAGAAAAGCTTGAAATATTACAGCATTAATTAATAAATAACATAATCTTATATTTCTATCTCACTTTATTGTGTGAAGTTGATCTATAACAAATTCCAACGACGTAAATTATTATTTCAATTTAACTGTTTAGATCTGGTAGATAGGTATTGTTGCATGGAAAAGGTAGTCAACCATACTGTAGAATTTTCTATATATATTTTTTTCGATTAAGACGAATTTTATCAATGAAATGAATGATCCTGATCGGTAAAAAAAAATTAATCAAATAGTTTTTATTTAAAAATAGCCTTGCCAAAACATGGACTATGGTGTCAATCGCCCCGATTTGTATTTATTTATATATTTTATTATAAAAAAAAATTATTTCATTTTCATTTTTTCAAATTTTTAATGACAAATTTTACTCACCAGAAATCATTTTGAATCAAATTCTTAAAAATCAAGTTTTAAACTACATCAAAAATTAGACTTACTTATTATTTATAATGTGCCATTAAAAAAAATATAAGAAAAAATTTAGTATACATAATATGCAAAAAATGTATAACATTCCGCGTTAACGCGTTGGCTGCCGCAATGCTAAAAAAACAATCCATGTGGTCATATTTTTTTTAATGTCAATTTTAGTGTTCTGGAACACTCGTGAGCATTTTTTTTTTAATATTTATTTCAATTTTTTTTTTATAATTTTTAATTGTCATATTGCCTCAACATATAAAATTTTACCCAATGACCGCGTGCAACAAACGTGAAAGCGGCGTCTCAGTTACACATGTATGTTCCTGTCGTCCTATGTGCGCAAGTATCGTATAAATGCAACAGCCGAATCGGAATCTAACTCTACAAACTGTGCGTCGTAAAGGGATATATTTGCAGTATGCTGATTTATTCATGCCAAAAAGTAGTAAACACTCTTGCAAATGACTTGCTTGACAAGGGAAGTGCAATTTTTACTGACAATTATGATATTAATGTCTCTGGCACATGCTTTACTTGGCAAGAACACTCACTTGGTTGGGACTCTCCAATCAAATCGAAAAATGAATCCGAAGCAAGTTATGAATCGAGCATATTCTTTATAGCTGCCCGACACTCTCGTCAATTAGGAAAACTGTGTTCGGCGAGTATTGGCTAACACCAGCCATCATAAGAGAGGCACCTTTTGGCGACGTTGTCAACTTCATAAAAAATGTAGGCTGGATGACGACCTCACTAACTAAGGAGGATGTACAATGGGCCTAATGAGGTCTAAGTGCTGTGGAACAGCGTATTTGTGGAGCAACCCACTCTCCCAACTAATATAACCTTACAGATACAGAAGTTATGAATAAAAAGCTCAAGAAAGGAGAGAGAGAGAGAGAGGCAGCTAAAAGCAACTCCGATGTATTGGTCCAAAAGTGGAAGGACCAAAGAGACGTTCTTATTTTATCCAGAAAACACACCAATGAATTACTGACCATAGGTTTTAACACACATAATAAACATGTCAATATAACTGTTTAACTGTGTCGGCTTTTACTTCATGAAAAGCCATTAAATTAAATATAAAAAATATGTCAATTCAAGTAAACAATTTATATTTCTTAAGTTCTCTACAATTCTGGTATTATTTTTGTATTTGTTTTGGTTTTTATTTTTAAAAATGTATGTAATTAAATCTTTGGTTTTATAAGTGCTAATAAGTATATTATAAATAATATGTATCTATGTAATTAGGCGGATACGCCTCTTTAGATACAAATAAATAAATAAATAAATAAAAAAGGGCTGGCCATGATAGAGAATTGCCAAAGGCTGCTGCTTTTTTTGACTACAATAAAAATAAAGCCTACATCGACCTTTCCGATCAAATGAAATCTTACACCATTACGCAGAGAGGTGAAGTGGTACCGCAAGCTGGCCATTGAGCTTCTTATTTACAGTACCTTGGTAAATGCACATATTTTGCATAAAAAAGTAGAGAATAAAAAATGTCGATCATAAAGTTCAAGCAGGAAATCGTCACCAGTCTCTTATGTTCAGAGAATCCGCAACATTTTTTGACAGTGACAATTCCATTTGACAGATGTCGGAATAAAACTAGTGAGTTCTTCTGACAGATAACCGAAACCTATATACCAGATTTTAGCTTACTCGGCTTAAGCGTGTGGCTTCCATCTTTATTTCGAAATTTTTCTTAGCTCGTTCACAATACTTTTCCTTCTCGAATGGTTGGTCGGGAAAGTAATAACATGGCGGACTTCTAGGTTTTTTTAGAAATTAGCGTAAAATTAAATCCATTTAGAAAACTCAGCAGCAGGTGAAATTATTTAAAAATTTCTAAAAAGATCTAAAATTGAAGAAACAAGAAATTTAAGCCATGGAGATTAATCCATGCATTAAATGAATTGTTTATTTGTACTTCATGTATTTAAAATAGCTGCTATAAATATAAAAATAAGAAATATTAAAGAAAATCGAATTTTAAATTTGGTTTTGAAGAAAAAATCATTTAAAATAGGTATCCCAGTATTATAAATCATTTTTGACATATCTTTTATATAATCGGAATACAGGCAGTTATTATGGTATTTTAAATAAATGATGTTTCCAATACTCATTATAAATTTATAAATTAATGGTTTAACTAGTTGGGAAATAATTGCGAAAATGAAATGAAATATTCAATGGAACATTAAAGAGGAAAAATATCAGAACTGTATTGAAACTACTATTCAAGTCACAGCACAAGTTTAATAAGTTATTGTGTTTTTTAGTTATCAAAGAAGATGGCGATGAGGAGAAGAACATAAAAGAAAGGTTAGCAAAAGATAGTAGGCAGACAGGAAATCTCAATAAAATAATAAACACAAAGTATCCCAAAAAAACAAGTTACATGGATATTAAATAAGGAGGAAGATACTAAAATAAATATATGAGAATGAAAATACTTAGGAGGATTTTAAGAGGAAAAAAAGAGGAATAAGTGTAGTTAAGAACACACACAAGTTTTATCTCTGCTCACTAGCGCCGCCTAAATAATGCTTACCTATTGATGATATACTTACATTTGAGCATTCGGTCAAATCTTTTAAACTCCAAAATATTACTTAGACACAGACATTGAGTATTCGGTATTTTGTTGAATAAAATTTTATGTTCATAGACAGTTTCATACTATATGTGTATTAAATTAGGAAAAATATGAACGGGTACCGAGTGCATTCGCTCTCCCACTCTCTACACTTTTATTTCTAGATACACAATTTTCCCAGGCATGAGCCAGGAGATCGCGTAGACAAACAATCATACAAACAACTAAACAAACAAAAAACGAACAAAAATATATTATTAAAGTAAGATATTTGTTTTATTTACAACTAAAAAGTCAATAACAGGATGAACAATTTTTAATTATGATGTGTACACTGTGAAAAAGTAAACAGCAGATGATTAAAAAGATATTTCGAAAATAAATTATTGGTGAGTTAACAAAACGTTTTGATTTACGTTAGATTTTGATCCACAATTATTTTTAAATCATTTTATATATTTACAGTTTTTGACTAACTTTAGTTGTCATCCAAAATTGAATCAGTGTGACCAATAATCCATCTTATTTTGCTTTGTAGGGTTTCGATATACCACTTAAAGATAGCTAGTTAATTTATTTATTTACTTATAAAAAAAATACGAAATCTTACAGAAAGACCCATAAAAGAATATACAGGGTGATTTTTAAGTAATTATCTCGGAAACGGATCCTGATATAATTGTGGTATTTACATTGTTGTCAGAAATTTCCTTTTTTCGTAATAATAATGAACTTTGTTATTTCAAATGGACCACTCTGTATATCTTTTGCCTTTTGAATTACTGATTATTTTTCATGTAATGTTCCCTAAACCTAAATCCATAATCTCGGAGTTATAGCTACATTACAATAATCTTAGCCTAAGTTAAAATAATACATTTAGATAGCTATGATCAGTAGAATCACAACTTCAATATCATAACAATATCTACTGTCAGTAAATTAGTGAAAATTTTAACGAAACTGGTTCTAACAGGACACAAATTTCTGAAAATTTATTTTCAATTGATGCAGTTTTTCTGCGCCCTAATTTGGATACATCTGTTACTGAACCAGTTTATTTAAGACTTTTACTAATTTACTGAGAGGAGACCTTGTTATGATATTGAAACTTCAAATTTGTTATTGTAGCAGCCATTTAAATATATTATTTTAACTTCGGCGATGATAATGTAAATGTTGCTAATTAACTTGAGGCCTATTGAAGAAGACTTTTTAAAAAAACTTGATTTTAAAATTTCAACGAACTTTACAATTTGATCGCTGAATTAAGAGTGAACAATTTTGCTATTTACATCTATTTATAAACTTTACAAATATGTATAGTCAGCAACTGCTGATTAAGCGTAAATGGCTATTCTCTCAATTTAACTAGCTATAACTCCGAAATTACGGCATTTAGGTATATGGATCATTACATGAGAAATAATCAGTAATCCTTAAGTATTTCAAAAGTCATAAAATATACAGGGTGATCTATTAGAAATAACAAAGTTTGTTAGTATTCCAAAAAAGAAAAGATCTGACAACAATGCTAATACCATCATAATATTCGCTGCATCACAAGACATTTGCACACTAAAATCTATAAAAATCATGGGATCCGTTTTCGAGATAATTTAGGCGTTCCATACTTATAACTCAGAATCTGAATAACAAAAATAACAGTAAAATACAATATAGAAGCTTTATAAAACCAATAAACATAAAAATATACGAAGTAGAAATAAGATCAAACATCAAAATGTGTAAAATACAGATGACAAATGGGTAAATATAAATAAAATCATCCAGAAAGCTACAGAAAAAAAAACAAACAATAAATAAGAAGCAATGGTGAAATAAAGGTTGTAACATGGAAACAGGAATAAAAAGAAACTTAATATTAAAGTAATACAAATAATAAAAAAGCGAAAGATGACTAAAAAAAATACAAAAGTATTCAGACAAGGAAAATGGCAGAAAATTAACAAAGAAACATAAAATTATATTCAAGAATAAAGAGAAATAAAAGATAAGAAGATAATCTCTTAGGAGCAGAAGAGAATAATTAAGTAAGATGGAGAAAATATTTCCAAATAAGGAACAATAAAAATAAAGTACAAAAAAAAATAGAAACAGAAAGAAAAAACAATACGATCCCAATATAATATAACATATAAATGCAGTTTTCGCAATTATGTTGCTAATTTCGTCTACTTTTATATTATATTCTTAAAACTGCCTCTTTTCATTTAACATTTTCAAAAGAAAACTAGATTTCTAAAAAACTTAAAATAACGCCTTTTAACGCTCACGTTACGTAATAAGTGGAGTTGAAAATATAACCCTCACACTGGATTAAAAGAGCTTTTTTTAACTAGACGTAATTTGCAAAGATCGGTTAAGTATCGTTTTTTCATAACAAAGTTCCCACTCTGCCGTATCTCTATTTGAATAGTTACACCAAACCTTGTAGTATCAAATATACCTGCGCATAATTTTTTGAACAATACGGTAATTGTTTTTCTAATGCTTCTAAATCAGGCAAATTTTGCAAAATTTGGATTTTTAAATTATTTTTATTCAATATTCAATATTCAATATTCTAGCGGTTGACCTATCATTTTATAAAAAAAAATTTTAGGTTTTTCTCCTGCCCACTTTTGTTACAATTTTTTTTCCAAAGCTGAATTACAATCCGACCCGAAGATATGACCGACGGCCGTTCTTATTTGCCCACCCGGTACAAAAGGTGAAGAGTGTATTTTAAAAGATATTATCAACTTTGATACATGATGCAAATCGACTACTCAGATCTAAGAAAATGATCGTAAATTTTTGATCATTTAATAACTAGCAGAATCATCTAAGAGCTACATAAAAATATAAGGTATAAGGCACATGCAATATTTATAGCTAGAGAGATTTCATTAGATTTAGGATCATTGAGTGGCCAATCTGCCAACGTGATCAGGGGCGGGTGATCAACAATGATAAATTTAATAAAAACAATGATAAACCTCACGGATAAAAATTATATAATTATCAAGTATTTGTTAGTACAAAAGGCGGAAAATTATTGGCAGACGATTTCGTGAAAGAGAAAGGGCCGACAGACTGCAACAAAGTGGCTTTAATATATATGACAAAAAAATCTGATGTGGCCAGCACATGACCTCTCGCCATTTTTGAATCAAAAATTTACAGGTTGACACAAAAAAGTATGAAAAAAAATTATATTTTTGTAAATCTGGCAACAATGGTAAAAGTTTTGAAAATTTTAATGAGATGAAAATAAACTATAGGGTATACAAAATATATGTGTAAAACTTTATTGCCGTTTTGTATAATAATGGCGTCATCACCCATAGCAACTGCCACTTCCGGTTGTGCGATTGGCACCAAAATCTAATCAGATCTAATCTAGGGTATCAGAATCCTGTATGCAAAATTTCAAATTTTTTTATTCAGTAGTTTTTGAGTTATCGTTACTACAACATCCATCCAAACACACACACACACACACACTAACACACTAACACACACACACACACAGACATCATCGGGAAAATATCAAAATCGTATTCAAGGGACCCCAAAACGTGTTTATCCATTGAAGTCAAATTTCTTTTTGATAACCCTTGTATATGAAATTTCGATTAATACGCTTACCTAACGAAGATTATCGATTAGTTGTTATTTATATAAGTCCGCGATATATATGGGCATAAACTGGTATTTGTTCCTTCTAATAATTCTAAATAGAAGATGGACTACTATTAATTGACTATTATCTTTGCTTAGACTTGTAATAAGTATTCTTTTATACACTACCTTTTTATTTGTGAGGTCTATGTTCTTTTTTATCCTATTCACATCGATAATATAACAGCTGAACTGATTTCGTCAAAGTGTGTTCTTTTTACCTCTCGCCCTTCAGATAAGAGAGGTATAGGAATCATGCTAAAAATTGGGTAGTGAGTTTTCAATGGATAAACACGTTTTGGGGTCCCTAGAATACGATTTTAATATTTTCGCGATGATGTCTGTGTGTGTGTGTGTGTGTGTTAGTGTGTGGGTGTGTGTGTGTGTTAGTGTGTGTGTTTGGATGGATGTTGTAGTAACGATAACTCAAAAACTACTGAATAAAAAAATTTGAAATTTTGCAAACAGAATTCTGATAACCTAGATTAGATCTGATTAGATTTTGGTGCCAATCGCACAACCGGAAGTGGCAGTTGCTATGGGAGATGACGCCATTATTATACAAAACGGCAATAAAGTTTTACATATATATTTTGTATACCCTATATTTTATTTTCATCTCATTAAAATTTTCGAAACTTTTGCCATTGTTGCCAGATTTACAAAAATATAATTTTTTTTCATACTTTTTTGTGTCAACCTGTAAATTTTTGATTAAAAAATGGCGAGAGGTCATGTGCTGGCCACATCAGATTTTTCTCTGTTATTTTCCATCAGAAATTCCATCCTTGGGTAATGATATTGTCTTATTTTACGCCATCCTCAATAATAAAATGTGTTGGTCTGTTTACCAATCTGTGTTGTTTTGAAGGTTCGTGTTGAAGGTTATTTTGACTCGACGTCTGTCATGTGTCCGATACAAGTGTTCTTGGTACAAGTGAGTTAAGCAGCATTCGGAAATAGAGAGTTAAAGCCAACACACAACGTAAACGCATCTCAATCACGTATACCTTAACGTATCCCGTTATATCTTAGAAAAATTGTACCATTAAAAAGACTTAAAGCACGACTTCTTTTACAACGTAACCTAACGTCAATATTGCACAGTGATTTCTAACCAAATTTTTCGTTGATGACATGATTTTAAATCTTATTTTGCAAGATTAAGTACTTCTAGGTAATAGAGCAGCCCTATACGGGGCTTTTGTCCTCAATGCCCTAAGAGATACCCAGTGCTTATTTTGATTTCGGTTAAAAAAAGTACATTTACTACCTCTGAGAATAGGCCTAGGGTTGCCTGAACCAATTTTTTTTAATACAAAAAGTTTATTTTTTTGGAAACTATTTGGAATAGTGAAAACACTGAATTTTTGTAAACACTTGTAGGATATACTGCACTGTGCATGCCGCCAAGACGTTTAGTGAGGTTAGGTTTTCATTTTGTATGATTTCCTTCAATATTTTGACAACGAAATGCGTGATGCGTTAAAGAGATACGTAAACGCAGAAATCCGTAGAGTTACGTTCGACGTAACACTTAAACCTATCCGTATCCTCTGTGCGCAGTCGCAGATCGATACGGATATGTATACGTGTTGGAAACTGGTCGTGCTTTAACTCTCTAGTATTTTGTGACTGTAAGGTACCAAGGTAAGAGGTTCAGTATATAGGAAATTTTCACAGTTGGCAGACATGGTCAATGGGGCGTGGGCATTGTTGATTTTATTTATTGGCCGTTGCAGTCACATGACTGGATAGATTTTTATTGATTTGTCGGGAGGTCTTTCGGTTATTTTAGGAGACGACGAGAAACAGATATCCTATTGTGGGTGTGATATGTAAAGATTGACGTTTTTGAAATTTTTATGAAGCATTCTTGGTGAATCGAGGCAAGTGTGTCTTGAATGTCATCTTCGTGTGTTGGAAGGATTACTCCTCGATTCTCCGCTATTGTGGGAGAGAATTGGTAGGTTAGGTTATCTCACATCGACACGTGTGTCGGATATATAAACTGGATTACTGACCTTAGCTATAACATCTTGGTCCACGTCGCCGCCGTCTATTATTGGATGTATGGTAATTTGAGTGTCACCCTCAGGATTTTTTGATTTATTTTTGATCCCTTTTTCGTCGAAAAAGGTAAGCTTTATTACTCTTTCTGTGTTCTCGCCGGATCTTTTTATTTTTCATAATGTTTAGAACAGCCTGTAGACAACCTTCAGACAATCACTAGCATTATTTTAGGCTCAGTCACTCCGTTGAGTGGACATTCTAGTTCCTTCTGAACTTCTATAAAATTTAGTGTTGATAGTTTTTTTTATTAAGTTTTATTTTATTTTCTTCTAAACGGATAGTCATATCTCTATTATTATGATCTTTTTATTGGCTTTTTAGGGTCCTCGTGAAGGACAAGCCTCATTTTATTGTCCTCGTGAAGGGCAAGCTTTGTTTTATTGTCCTTGTGAAGGGCGACTACAATATTTATACCCTTGTGAAGGACGGCAAAAGTTGTACATACTGGTAAAGGACTCGTTCCCATTCCATGTCCATGTGGAGGACCTGCGGTATATCTCTACCGAATCCAGCTTAGTCCCTAGAATTTTAAAAACAAATAATATTTTTGTTTTATAATAATCACCGAACCGTTATGTTAAAATTTGAGGTCTAATAATATAATATTTTGTTAATCAATATGGGGGGAAGAGGCGCAGAACCAGTTAGTAAATGATTTAAAGTTTTATCACCTTTTTTTATATGGCCAATCAGTTCGGTTAATAATTTTCTTGGGGTTTTCTTATATGTATATTTGTAGACAATACCTACTCAGTTAAGCGCAATGTAAAGCGGAAATTAACGGATACTTTTCCTTTTCAGTTTCACTATATTTTTTTAACGCCGTTGAACGGATTCTATAAGATTTGCCGTTTTTGGTACCAAAACCGTCGGATATAATTGACCTAAGATCTGCTTTGATTTTTCTTAATTTCCGCTGAGAGCGCCATATTTTTTTGTGCTACTTAGCGCCCAGTAAAGTATTATCGAAAACATTTACATTTTGAATGTTACTGGTATGTCATGCGCCACGAATAATTGTATGGTTGGATTATATTTTATTTTTTTTAACTCTACTTATCTCAGTCTTGGGACTAATTTTATTTTGTTTATTATCATAGTTGTAGCCATTGGGAGAAAGCTTACTACTCCATATAAATCTGTTTATGTATTGGTACATTATCTGTTTGATTTACCTTATTTAGCCGTTTAGGGGTAAGTCAGTTTAGGAATCTGAAGACACTGCAACGGCTTGGCGTTCATTTCAGTTTTATCGATCAATTTTTCCCACTTACATCTCCACTTAGAGTGACACCGAAGGCAGAACGGTTGAGATTGACAATCCACCCATACTGGAACCCCGGAATAGCCGGTTACATCATCTGTTTTTTTGTCTGCCATTCAGCATACAGTTTACTTAACAACTCAGTAATTATTTCCAATAATTTTTAATTATGAGGTTTATCCATTTTTTGTCACATATATTAAAGCCACTTCGTTGCAGTCTGCCGACTCCTTCTCTTTCACGAAATCGTATGCCAATAAATTCTAAATTTTGTAATAACAAATACTTGATATTTATATAATTTTTATCCGTGAGGTTTATCTTTTTTTTATCAATTTATCACTTTTGATCGCCCGTCCCTGCTTTAATCTGCCTATACGCGTTGGCAGATTAGCCTCTCAATGTTCGGGAGAGCTAATGAAACCTCTAGTTTTAAATATTACACGTACCTTATACGTTGTATTTTTATGTAGCTCTTTGTCTGAAATATATGAAAATTTCATACAGAATAAAAGTAGGTTGGTATTTAAAGTGACAAAGCCAACTATACCATGCACACATTCATTTACTCATGTACTCTTCTTCAGAATTCGATTTTACAGGAAATCATAAAACTACATCAGAATGCCAATGTTTTTGGATTATATATTTTAAATGCATCTAACAAAGCTTCCTTTTGTTTGTTTTAAAAAATTCTAAAGAAATATATAAAAACGTTTATTTTGTGAATGAAGAGCAAACAAATCGGTATAGAAATTCGATGGAAATACTTACTTTTTTTTTAAATAAAAAATTATGGAAATCAAAATAAAATTGTTTTTTATTTTAATTGTATATTAATGTATCATTAAATCTCGAATGTGGTGAAAAGATGAGGTAATGAAACTCGTAGTCGAGTACCACAATGTATAAATTAAGGATCGATGCTACAGGTCAATAAAATGTAGAATATTTTAACTCAAGCATAAAAATAAATAACTTCATTAAGGAAAGTGAGTGCCTATATCGAACAGGTGCATTTTACTGAAAAGACTATCTGTAATATAGTTGTATATTTTTAGGATATACCGGATAAATAATGGTACAAAATATTGAATAGCATTCAAATTAAAGCAAATCCAAATTTAACAAGATATTTTCCATGTAAAGCTTATCTGTTTTATATGCGGGTTTCATGTGATGAAATTTTTCAACTTACTGGAAAGAAAGTTACGAAGTGGTTTTACCAGCAGAGACAAAGGACCAATCATCTGACTGGAATTCCTATTTTACACCCCTTAAGGCGACAGCAAAAATGTTTAAGGGAAACAAAACAAAGTGGAACAAAGTGGTCAGTTTTTACTTTTAATAAAAAAAATATTTAGATTTTTAGTTGTGAAATTAATTGGACACCGAATGTGTGTATTTTTTTCAGGAACTTAATGAACTTTTCTTAATTAATTTAAACGAATTGGTTTCTTGCTAAAAATTCGAATCATACTCACGGACATAAAAAAGAGTTTTAAGAACTTTTTCTTTCGCTTCAACTTTTCATTAAAATTTATAACTTTTTTCATTTAGACTTGTACATTTTGAGTGTACTTAAAAAGCATTTTTGCGTCAAGAAATTGTAGCAAAATATTACAAATATGAAGGTGAATCTGGCGAAGTCACAAATTAGGGAAATTAGTAGCTAAACAAGAAAGGAAAAAATGCCACAAGATTTAAAAAGTCCCACGTGACAGAATACTTTAAATAATTAACTTTGAAATCAAAAAATATATTGAATTGGGAATTTTGAACATTTGGTTTTTAACAATGTTGAAGAATATCGTCACCACTAACCAAAACTACACTTTTTATTACTATACGTACGTTTCGATAACTATGTTAGCATCATCAGTAGTTGATGATAAACTCCTGATGATGCTAGCATAGTTCGCGAAACGTACGTGGAGTGTTTTAAAAAGTGTATTTTTGGTTAGTGGTGACGATATTCTTCAATATTAAGCAGATATGTTTGCTCATAAAATTATTGAATATTTCCATTTTTTTTTACAATCAATAATATGGTTGGAATAGTATATACAGTGGTGTTAAATAGGTTATATAAGCCTCGGGCTTATGCCTATATACGTTTCTGATAACCTAACCGTTAAGACTTTGTATATATGGTCTTTTTGTCGAGTCGGACAAATGTTTTATTTGGAAAATTCTGGGAAGGGGAGCGTTATTTGTTTCTGGTCCCTTGCAAACTTATTGCTAATGCCCAGGCAAAACTAATGATTTAAACATAATTTTTCTTTCAATTGGACGTTTTTTTTTTAAATTTAGAAGCAAAAAAAATATTGTCGGTCAAATATTTTGGGATTTTGACGCCACAAACATGGCAAAGTTATAAGTTTATAAAATTTAATATGTCACAGCTACTATTTCTAGAATTGTGTAATGAAAATATTGAAAATTTACTGGTCCGTTAATTTTTGAAGGGGTACATGATGTGCGACGCGCTAAATTTAAGAGTTTTATACAAAAGAAAAGCGCCCCGCTACCCAGAATTTTCGAAATAAAACATTTGTACGACCCGACATAAAGATTGCTATAATATTTTCCCTTTTTAGTACAAGTGGCGCCCAACGGGGGGCAAATATAATTTTCAAAGAAATATAAAATGGATTTAAGGAGGAGAACGAAAATTAAACAGCTGGAAGAGGAAAAAATACGACAGGAAGATGTGATAGAAGTACATAAACAAAATGTAGACGAGGAAATATTTGAAGAAAGTGAGAGATAAACTAAGAGAAAAAGGGAAGAAAGGGCAGAACAGAAAAAACAAGTAAATATTGTGAATGTGCCAATGACAATGATAATGATAATGGAGAAGTAAGAAAATCGATAAAAATAGAAAAGAAAGAAGATACAGGATATGAAAGCAGATATAAAGCATGAAAAACACAATTGGGAAGAACGTAAGAATTAAAACAAAATAAACGCGAAATGAGATAAATGAGACAAGAAAAGAAATCAGAATAGAAATGGTACAGAGAATATTGGAAGACAGGAAATTTGCAATAATATACGAAAAAGAAAATGGTTTGCAAAAAGTAGAAGAAGAAATAGAGAAGAAAATAAAATTGAGAAAACAAGATAATGCGGAAAGAATAAAAAGTTTGGAAAAACACTGGTTAAATACTCTTACAGGAATAGATGGGAGAGTGGAACAAAATATAAAAGAGACAGAAGAAAAGATTATGGAAAATAATGTACAAATGGTAGGGAAAAATTTAAAAATGAAATAAAGATAATAAGTGGAGAAATAAATAAAATAAAAACAGAAGTAAATATGGACAATATTAGTAATAAAAGAAAAGAAATACCAAGAAAAATAGACCAAAATATAAAGGAAAAGATTGAAAAAGAGAAAAATAAATAAAAAATATAAATAATGGGAAACTTATAAATAATAAGAAAAGTAAGAGAAAGTCGAGTACCACAAAATTTTATAAAAGATGATAAATGGAGGTTGGCATCTAGTTTCGGCAAACTGCCACCATCAGGCCTGGAATATAACAGGAAATGGGGGAGATGAACAATATTTATGATATTTAATATTGACAATATCATAATTAAAAAAAATCTAACAGTAAAATTTAAAAAAAATTATTAATGTTAATAAAACTTGATTTTTAACAATATAATAAGATACCAGCTCAAAGAGAGTCATGTTCAAAAATAAAAATTTTTATAAAAAAAATATTAAAAAAACAGAAAATTGAGTATAGCCGAGGTAAGTCCTTTAATTTGAATAATAAGAATAAATTTCTTTTGGTTGTCCTATAAAGTTATAAAATATTCTATATAATGAATATTGTAACAGTATGTACGAAATCCTAACGGTTAGGTTATCACAAACTTTTTTAGGCGTGGACCCGAACGCCTAATAGTTCGAGATAATTAAAAAATATGACTGTTAATTTGTAAATGAAAAATATTTTTAAATATTATATTGGTATTTTTAAAGAGAAATTTTTTATTTATTTTTACCTAAATGCTTTACCGGATGGCTCAGAAGGATTAAATTTGTAATTCACCATAGAAGAGACTAAAGGTGGCTTCTTTAAAAGAAATTATTATTTATACCCCGTATACTACAAAATATCGAAGTACCTTTTTTATTACAGGTAATAAATATGTGTAAAAAAGTAAAATTTACTGCCTAGAAATCACCATAATAAAACTTTTAAACTTTTTCCGATTACCTCTAACGACAATTCCACTCAGGGATCAATAAATCCCATTTTCTTGAAACCTCCCTAACATAAATCCAGGTGAGAAAATGAATTTCCAGTAATTTGGCTTTCATTAGTTCCACTACAGTCTAAGTTCCTCGTATATTTCTTTATTTTTCCCGTCACGCTTCTCCACTTAGTGCTAAGTTATTCCATGCTACCTGCATTTTAAAACCTAACACGAGTTACACAGGGTTAGTTGCTAGAATGTAATGTAGTCCAGTTTGAGCAGAATTTTAACTCGAAAAAGTTTGAACTTAAATTCAATTCAATCAAATTATGAACAAATCACTGAATTAATTTACATATGATATACAATATCCAAAATAATTTATAGAATATTTCCAATTTTTAGCAAGATTTATATCGGCAAAAAGTTTAAAATAATTAAATTTTAATTTGGGAACATATTAAAATTATATGAAAATAAAAGCAATTTAATAAATTATTACGCTTTGAGATCCTACGGATCTATAGTTGTCTAAATAATTTTTTGTACATAAAGAAAAGTAAAAACGTCCAGATCGGTTTTTATTTGATTTAAAATCAGTTTGTTAATTTTATTACCCATCGATAATCGATAACCATTTGATTGTTATTCTGTTAAAACGATTTTTATAATCTGTTATTCGATTGGATTGATTTAAAAAAGAGATTCTAAAAAAATCCCTTAAGTGATTAATAAAGGTATGACTAAATTGTGAAAAATAACCCGAATATTTGAGTTGTAGAATTGAAAGTATAATATTAAGTTTGAAAAAATATTGCAATTATTTTATTTGATCATTTGTCAAAAAATTTACATTATATGGTATAATTTTCCAATCAGGGTAAACAAAAATAAAAAAATAAAAGTTACATTTAAATGCATTGTACACACAAAATTTCATTCTTAACACAGAAAAAAGATTTACTCCTTGGCCATTTTCATTGGTTTTACTACTTCTCTGCCTAGTTAGACAAAAAATATTTAGTGTTGCCACTGGATCAAATGAAAAGATTCTAATTTCAGCTTAAAATTATCCGCTAAAATACAAATTTATCCAATTTTTTAAATTGCCTCATATAGTTTCTTATCCATTAAGGGAATCAGTGCTAGGTCTTCACACGAGAACGATACTTTTCTCGTCTCGTCTCGTCTCGTAAAACCGAGACCTTTTTGAAAATTATTTAGGCGATACCGAGACCACATACGGCGAGATCTGAGAGACTCGTTCATATTACTTCAGAATTTGTTTCTGAATTTCTGAGAAAAATAAACTAGCAAGCAGTATAAACATTTAATTTTTTTTATAATATAAGAAAGGTCTGCATAGGTTACGATGAATTTATGATATCTAAAACCTGGTAACCATCTGTGAAATATTTTATTTTATATAAAATGATACTCTTAATGTGTTTCGAATTTTTTAGGACTTCCTACCAGTTTGAGGGTAATAAAATTTTAGGACCCAGTTAAGTCGTAGGTACCCAAAGGGTACCTAGAAACTAGATTTATTATTGAAGGTTGAAGGTATATGTGCATAATAAAACATTTCAAATAAAATTTTTAATTCTATTCTAATTCAAATTCGATAATTGTAGTTTTTTTAAATCGGTGTTTGGTTAAACGTTCAGTTATCTCCCATATAAAAAATAATTTATAACTATAATTTGTATAGATAATGATTTATAAGACGATACAAATGGTTACGGGACGAGACCAAGACTGAAACCAGACTTATTTTTTTCTCATCTAACGAAACAGAGACGAGATTTTTTAAATTCTAGCCTTATCTCGTCTCCTGTGAAGCCCTAATCAGTGCATGTATTATGTATTTATTTGACCCTTTAACAGTTCTCAATTCGGTTAGTAAATTTTATTTTATTTTCAATTTTCACATCTAACGCTACTTCGTTATAATTATTTATTTAACGTTGCCAATTTGGACTTCATTTAACGTTGCCAATTTGGACTAGAATGCTTTTTTGAAAATCACTTTCTGTTTTAAAGTTTATTATTAACTTTGGGGAAAAAAAGTACTAAGAATTGCAAATCCTATATTTAACGGTTTTTGGTACTTTTTTAACATATAATATTAGAGAAACAGAACCGACATGACATAACTTTGCATGATAAAATTTAACCACGTAGCACTTATGTTTGAAATAAAATTTGTTTTGTTACTAAGGCCCGCCCATACTTCACCTTTGGTGAAGTAGGGCAAACCGTAGTATTGAAATTGGACAAAAATCTCAAAAATTTTTTTGCTCCAATTGACTTAAAACGTCGTGAAACGTGAAAAAATTGATTTTCGACGAAAAAAAAAGTCGGTCTGTGTGGATGTCTGTGCGTACGGTAAGGCCGATCAGGAAAATTCTTTCGGCTATTGGTTTTTGTTCAAAAAAGAAAGACTATATCAGAAGATGAGCCATTTCGGGTCCGAAGATCCTGGTCCCGCCTACTAAGTGAAACTTCCATTCGAGATATCTTGATAAGGAAAGCAAATTTGTTGATACTGATTTCTTTTAAGGTGTTGTGCAAGTAAAGATGCGTCGATTGATATCCATATCGCATAGGGTTCGTTGAAAAAAAAAATTGAAAAATTTGAATAAAAAATTATTTGAAAAATTCCGATTTTTTCCAATGGGACTTTCTTCCGCTGACGGAAACGGGCCGTCGTCTTGAAAAACCGCGCAGAGATTATTCCTTTTACTAGTTTATTATTTATGTTTGTAGAATTTACAGGTAAATTAATTTAATACAGGGTGTCCCACGACGTTTTGACAGTCCAAATTCTCTAAAACTGTTCATATGACATGTATGAAATTTGGCAGATATAAACAGTCGAAACTGATGCTTATATTTATTATAAAATGACTTCCGTTTTTCCTGTCGTTTTGCGTCACGTGACCCCAACATAATTTTTTTAAATGGGACAACCGGTATAATATTACAATTTTGGATATATCATTCAAAAACAAATTCAACGATACCACACTTGTCATCATTGTATCAATGTACATGGTCATCAATTTGAACAATTTCTTTAATTACTTGTACTTTTTAATTCTCTATGTTACGTTTTTTGATAAAATAATTTATATAGATGTTCATTTACATAATTGCCCCTATTATCATTACTGCACAATACAATGATGACAAGTGTGGTATCGTTGAATTTGTTTTTGAATGATATATCCAAAATTGTAATATTATACCGGTTGTCCCATTTAAAAAAATTATGTTGGAGTCACGTGACCCGAAACGACAGGAAAAACGGAAGTCATTTTATAATAAATATAAGCATCAGTTTCGACTGTTTATATCTGCCAAATTTCATACATGTCATATGAACAGTTTTAGAGAATTTGGACTGTCAAAACGTCATGGGACACCCTGTATAGTTGAGCGCCAATTGAATTTATTTTAATAAAAAACTTTAAAAAAAATGTATGTTCTTCTTATCTCAGTAGCGGATTCTATCAGGTAAATATCAATTTTGTTTTGTTTTTCTCAAATTAAGTAAAAAATGTAGAATGACTTTTAATGAATAAATATTTATTATACAAATAAAATTTAACGTTCCATAATGCCATAAAAAAAATATTATTAATTTTAAAGTATTATTAGATCAGCATAAATATGGCATACATTTAAAAACTCAATGCAAAAAACCGCCTTATTACGTCTGTCTAATATACTGATCTCGAGAAGTACGTACTTCGGTTCTGATTTAATATTTGACCTTAAATTAAAAGATGAACGAGAATGAATATACATGGGATGATTAATCCCCACAAATAGACGCACTGATTAATTGAGGTACTTGTAAGTATACCCACTTTATTTTTTAATGTCAGTCAAACTTATTTAGTTATTAGAACTTTATTTGTAATTTATACCTTTTATAGGTTAGAAAACTTACTAATTATTTTCTTTTCAGATCCAGACAAAATGTTTATGTTTCAGATGTGGGTAGACTTGCCATTTTCAGATCCAGACAACCAGCTAATATTTGCAGATGTGTGACGACTTGCCCAGTAAAATGAAAACTTGTTTCTTACGACGTAAATAAGATTCCTTATTACAGATGATTCCAAAGTGTGCTAATGCGACTTAATATATTCTCTAAACATTGAATACTCTCAAAATTTTTCAAAAACTTCCCAATTCTTTTGAGATGAATTCTCGTGATTTTGCCGAAAAGGATTTTCTCAGACAAATTGTAATATACCACGGTAATTTCTCTATTACGATAATGGGATACATTCACAGGTCAGAATTTAAGCATAATGACATATAAAACTCAGTAAATAAAGGGAATATTTACCATTTCACAATAATGCCTTTTTAATTTTGAAATATACTACAAGCCCACCTTTCGCAATATCTAATCACGGAAAAGCGCGGCAGTAGCACGTTGCCAAGTCGAGTCATTCTGTTACGTTCATTTGACTTCTCTTTTTGGTTTGTAAACGTCATAAGGGCAAACTCCGTATGACCGACACGTGTCCGTGACAGGCGACGGCCGTGTGTCGGGCGTCAGGCGATTAGAGATTAGTCCAATTGAATTGAGTCGTCTGATTCCCTCCACTCCGCACCGACATCTCACCTACACACCGCACCGTGAGCAACTAGTTTGGTTTAGTTTTTGACTGACACGGACTCCAATCGGTGCAGTAGAGAGCTTATTTTTTGCCTTTAGGTCCGCTTGCCACTATGCTAATTTCAAAACTGATTATAGTACTAAAAATATTAGTTAGTTGCGCAAGTAGATTTAGTATGAAAAATGTAGCGTTGTGTTTGCAACTACCTTAATTTTATTTAGTATGTACGCATGCGCTCTGACAATTTTGTAGTGATAAGCTAACCTAACTTAGAGTGAACACAACAAATAAATAATAATGGCGAAGAAGAAAGCTAAAATTAACTGCAGTAGCTTTAATTGTAATAATGATGCTAGCAATTAATAAAAGAAATCATACACTTCTTAAAAAAAACGTGTATGGAGAAAAAATGGATCGATAGATGAGAGGTTAGGCAAAGGAATATTAAATATGTTGAATGAAGAATTATTAGTAAAAGACCCTTTGGCATATAAAAACTTTTTACGAATGAGTAATACTTTGCTTTGTATAACTCAATCAAACTCTCTATTTATGACTCCACATATTCAAGTACAGAACATAAGCATAACCTCACTTTAAGTTGACATTTCTTTGTTTTCAGTACAAGAAATTAGAACATGCTCTAATTTTCAGTACTAAATCGTCGGGCACATCTAATTTGTAAACACAATATTTTTCGTACTACAATCAGTTCTGAAAGTAGTTCTTAAAGTAGCATAATGGCAAGCGGACCTTGTTCAGTACAATTTTATTTCGCGCTATGAACATATATAGAGAAATTAATTGAGAATGTCAGAATGTTTCCTGTCTTGTACGACCAGTCAAATGAAAAATATAGAAATTTGGAGACATCCCTAAAATCAAATTATATTTACTAATTTTCCGCCATAAATTGTTATATATCTTGTTAAAATCCCTAAAAAAATGGCGTGGCATTCTAAAATGTCCATAAAACTTCGTCTGATCGCATTTCAGATGTTACACAAATTCTGATTCAACACATCTTTTGTTCCATGCGTCGTGGACCCACATTCTTCTTCAATTTCTTTGATTATTTCTTTGCCTGGATCTGTAACGAATTCCGTCTGAGACATGTTTTGTCTTTGACCAAACTTTCAAAATAAAGAAATTAGACAAATTTTAGCAACTGCTCTTTTACCGTGGTTAGGGGATATTTTTGTAATGTCCAAGACAATATCCATCTCTTCTTTAACAGCTAGGGCATATGCCTCTTTCGATTCGAAGCTATAAAGGCTTGTTTCTACCCTTTTTCTATCGCGTTGTTAACTTCCAAAGTAGTCCATGTACTAGTAAACAACCTTTCAGCCTCTGTGTTAGGTTAGGTTATTACATTCTTTTTAATTATCAGCCATACAAGCACTACATAAAACAAATAATAGTTTATCGGTTTTGACCGGCATCACAGGGTGCTACAATTTTATTGGTTAGGTTTACGCGACCTCCCAAAAAGGCGATTCAGACACCTAATAGATGCCTGACTATATGTAACTTTTTTCTGAGTCTCTAAAATAGCTATGGTTTCTTTGCGTAAATCTCTACATTACGTAACTAACCATTTTGACCACACTTTATCAATTTTCAATATTTTTTTTCTGCTTTATTTGGAACTTAAAGAAAATAATTTTTTCACCAAAGTGTGTATTTTATCGGTTATTATAGTATTAAATTTCATCCTAATTGATGACTGAAGCCCATTTATAGGTAACTAGGTAACTATATACTATTTGTAAATATATTATTGATTTTATGCACAAATCACTTTAGATATTAATTTTTGTTCCATTTTAATTTTTAAGAAATAATTTTTTACTCGTTCCCTTTTAAAATACCAAAATGGTGTCCCTTATTTATTTTTTTAATGTTCATTTGTTTTTAGGTCTCTGTATTACTACAAAATACCGAACATATCCAACAACCAATAAGAATTTAAAAATCTTTACATTTTATGAAATCCCGAATAATAATTCGTCAGACCTCATTAAATACATTTTTAGATTTTGTAAAAACCACAATCAAATTTTATTTGTAAATTATTTTATATTGAATTTTGGACATGAAATAATTACCTTTCTTAATAAGTACTAATCTACTTTTTTAATTCTTTTATAAAAATTCATCCTATTTTTTTATTCTATCAATTGACATTTACTTTGACGACATTTCAAATTAAAAACTGATATACTATATGATATTTTTTATCTGACATTAAACAATTTTTGAATAATTTTAAACTGATATCATTTTCTTTTTATATTATTTTTTTTTAAATTTTACTTTTCTTGACATATCATTACATTATATTTGAATATTTTTTCTTTAGCACACAACAAAACAATAACCTAAGAAAAGCAGCAAATAGTTTTGGATATGTGTAAATTATTATTTTATATATACTATATATAAAAATCGTTCTATAAATTATTTAAAATGCCATTAAACAAAATTAATAAACATAGTTTTACACATACGAAACTATTTTTAAAATAACAAATTTTTTTAATACTTACATGAGTAGTTTATATTCAATAATGGCTTACCTGCAAAAGAAATCATAATGTATTAGTTCAGTTGTAATAAATATACAACTTTATTTAATTTAATTTAAATCTACCTTAATCTACTTAATAAAAATATACAGGACGATTCAAGACTTTATGTTAATTCATCATATTCGTAAAAATTGTTTTTGTTAAAACAAATAAAATTATTTTTACTTTTCTTTTTAGGCTACCTTAAATAAAAATAAATCATGTGTGAATTTATGTATTTTTTAGTGTATGTATTTTGCTGGATAGCGTTACTTTTCCCACTAGCTCAGAAGTTTGTGGCACGAGCCGTAGGGCGAGTGTCATATTAAATATCTACATCGATGGATGCTCCAAACGAAAGTAAAAGTCCAACCAGGGAAAAATTTGAAAAGTTTAAAAATATTTTAGGCCTTTAAGTCGTTTTTGTTATTTCATAAAAATAGCGAAATAACCGATATATTAGTTTTTTTAAAAGAGAATTGTTATAAATTTGCTTTAATCAAACATACTATCATAAATACCAACAGTTATTTGCGTTACAACTCAGTTCTAAACCACGAAACTATTATTTTAATGAATTAATAGTTAAACTAGGAGGACGAAATATCCTGTACACCAAGTTCTAGTAAATTCGCGACAAAATTGACTCCCCAGTAATTCCGTGCAGCCAGCAGGCAATATCTCCATCATAAGATAAGTGTACGTGTTTCAGTGACTCAACGGCATTACCAGCGAACGCTACGGCGAAACTAAATTTATTGCATTACTCAGTTTCATTAATATAATTTGGCAACTAGTTGAGTAATTCATTTGCACCGTAATATGTTTGTTGATTTGTTGGCAGGAGCCCAGAATTTGTCGTTGTAAAGATTTATAACTATTAAAAAAAAGGTAAAATAAAAAAACTTATACATTAGAAATTTGACTTTACAATATTTTAAATTTCTGGTACATGATATAACACTTACAAATTCTGATTACTTTTGAATAATTTAAAATTCTGGTGCATGAATTGTCGATTACTTATTAATAAATTAAACGTCTGGTGGAGGATCTACGGATTCACTTCAATTATTTAAAATTTTGGTGCATGAACCCCCACTATTTCATGACTTAAATATTTTGGTGCACGACTAATGATTTAAAATTATCTTGATTTTGTAAAAACTGTATAGTTTAATTGGTTAAAAAAAAATTGTAAGAAACAATGTGATTATTTATATTATTATGGTCTGAAAAACCGCATTTCAGTTTTTTAATATTTTTGAGAACCATTTAGCTTGATAATATTAGTTTCAGTGTAGAACTCATTTTTTGCTGACTAAACAGAAAATTACATTAAGTTCAATTAAAGAAAGGCCCTTGAAAAAGGGGCAAGAAAATAAAAGAATGAAAAGTAAATTTAATACTGCTGAAAAAAGAAGCGAAAAGTTGTAAATTAACAAACTTTTATATACTTACGATTCCCAGCCACTAAACATTTGGGACAAGGTATAAATGCAGGATCGTTTTAAGAATTTTAAAGCCCTTTCAAATATATCATAAATTTTTAATACAGTTAGTACTATTATAAAACATAATACAGTCAAATTGCTTTCAGAACTTTTTAAGAATCTTTCGCGGATATTTCAAGGATTTTCTAGGATCTATTTAACAATAATTTTTCAAGATTGTTTTCACAGATTTTTCAATTACATCTACGGGACTTTTCAAGGACATCTAGAATTTTTTAGGTATATTTAAGAATTGTACATGGATATGTTAAGTATTTTTCAAGAACTTTTCAAGTAATTTCAGAATTTTTTAAGAATCTTTCAAGCAAATTTCAACTATTTTCTAGGATTTTCCAACAATTTTTTAATAATTTTTGATGGTTTTTAACTGATTTTTCTATAACATTTAGAGACCTTCTGGAATTTTTTAGTGATTTTTAAAGAATTGTAAATTGATAATTTAAATAGTTTTCAAGATCATTCGGAAATTTTTAATTCTTTTTCAAGGATTTACAGGACTTTTCAAGGATTTCTAGACTTTTTTCGGGTTATTTTAAGAATTTTAAATGGATATTTTACGAATTTTCAAGTCCTTTCAGAACTTTTTAAAAATCTTTCAAGGATATTTCAAGGATTTTCTAAGATTTTTCAACATTTTTTTTTAAGAATATTTAATAGATTTTTTAGTTACCGGACTTTTCAATAAAATTTATCGGACTTCTAGAATTTTTTATGGATTTTTAAAGAATTGTAAATTGATATTTCAAACATTCTTCAAGTACTTTTTAAGATCTTTCGGAACTTTTTAATTTTTTTTCACGGATATTTCAAGGAATTTCCAGGACTTTTCAACGTTTTTTTACTAATTTTTCATGATTGGTTCACAGATTTTTTAATTACATTAACAGGACTTCTAGAATTTTTTAAGGATATTTTAAGAATTGTAAATGGATATTTTCAGAACTTTTTAGTTTTGTTTCAGGGATATTTTTAAAAATCTTTTAAGGATATTTCAAGGATTTTCGAGGATTTTTCAACAATTTTTTAATAATTTTTTAAGATTATTTAATATATTTTTTATTAACAGTTACCGGACTTTTCAATAAAATTTATAGGACTTCTAGAATTTTTTAGTAATTTTTAAAGAATTGTCAATTGATATTTCAAATATTTTTCAAGAACTTTTTAAGACCTTTCTAATTTTTATTTTTTTTTCATGGATATTCCAACGATTTTCGAGGATATCTAGAATTTTTTAGGGATATTTTAAGAATTATAAATTTGTAAATGGATATTTTAAGTATTTTTCAAGGACTTCTCAAGACGTTTCAGAACTTTTTAATAAACTTACTAGGATATTTCAAGGATTTTCTAGAATTTTTAAACAATTTTTCAAGAAATAGTTTCGCAGATTTTTCAATTATATTTACAGGACTATCAAGGATTTCTAGATTTTTTAGTGATATATAAAGAATTTTAAATGGATATTTTAAATATTTTTCAAGGACTTCTCAAGACTTTTCAGAACTTTTTAAGAATCTCTCATATTTTCCAGGATTTTCCAACAATTTTTTAACAATCTTTCTAGGTTGTTTGACAGATTTTTCAAGAACTTTTTAATTTTTTTCTTAAGGATATTTCAAGGATTTTACAGGGTTTTTTAAGAATTTTTTAAAAAAATTTTAAGATTGTCTCACAGATTTATCAATCACTTTTACAGGACTTTTCAAGGCCTTCTAGAATTTTTTAGGGATAATTAAATAATTTTAAATGGATATTTTAAGTATTTTTTCAAGGACTTTTTAAGACATTTCAGAACTTTTTAAGAATCTTTCAAGGATATTTCAAGTATTTTCTAGGATTTTTCAACAATTTTCCAATAATTTTTTAAAGATTTTTCAATACCATTTAAAGGACTTCATGTATTTGAAAAAAAAAGTTATGGTTATAGAATTATAAATTGATATTTTAGGTCTTTCTCAAGCACTTTGCAAGACTTTTCAGAACTTTTTAAGAATCTTTCAAGGATATTTCAAGGATTTTTCAAGAATTTTTTAATAATTTTTCAAGGTTGGCCGATTTTTCTGTTCAAACAGAAAGTCACTAGTATCTAAATAGGTATTTACAATGGATGTTATGTATTTAGGAATAAATTTGAAAAAAGAAATCTACTATAAATAGAAACAAGTTTGCACTGAAATAGGTGATCCGTTTATAGATTAATTTAATTTTTTTTATTGCTTATCTCTAGCTAATTACTGTTATTTGCTTATGCTAAATAATTTTTAGTTAAAAAAATAAGGTTCATTAAAAACAATTTTTCTAAGCCGTGATATAAACAGACTAATTTTTCATTTCATCTGAAATTAATTGCAAAGTACTCACAGACGTAAAAAAGAACAATATTAAGTCATGAAATTTGTATTAGGATTATTAGACCAAAGCAAATTTTATTTAATATTAATGATATAGTGGTATATAAAGGGGAAAAATGATTGGACCGCAACAGGTAACCGGAAGTAGAATAGGGTGTAAAATAGTGTATTTTTAGGGACAAAACTAGGTTTTTTACGATTTCTGGAAAAGTAGATCTCCTATCGGAAAAAAACTATAATAAATATATAGTAAAAGTTGTGTATGATTAAGAGATCCATAACTTTTATTTAAAACATTTTTTTACATAGCCTTAAAAATATTGATAAAAACGCCAGAAGAAGAAAAGAAATCATATCTTTTACATAGCAATAGAAATGGTACTATAACTAATAAGCACCTATTGATTGGTCGTTTATTATATATTTATGAAAACTTTGCCGATTTATTAGAAATATCAGAAATTAAAAATATTACTTAACTAGCAGCCAGACAGACAAAAAGAGATATAGACTCCTAAACAGGAGTGTGATATATGCTAGAATAACATTTCCAGATGTTTCTAAATTTTACATATATAGGCTAATTTTAACATACGTTATATTAAAATATCAACTATTAATTACATATTGACAACTATTTATTGAAATAAAAACATCGTTATCTTAAGCTTTAATTATTTGATTAACAATTATTTTTAAGGATATGATGTAAGCAAAAGATGAAATATATTCTTACATTCTTTTATAAAATTAAAATTAAAGTAAATGCAATTAGACATCAATTTTTCACCCACGGCCCTGTATAATAAAAGTTGTTTGTGGAGAAAGTGAAAAAGTAATTTGTCGACTTGATTAAAATCTTCAAGAAGTGAAAAATTATTATAAAGATCAGAACCTTTGGAAATCTTGCAGACTCTTCTTGTCACACTTTTCTCGTTATTGTTGGGAACTTGTTCTCTTTACCCAATTATGTGGAAAACAAAGTTCCGTTTGAGATCTGAAATAGAATTTTCCTTGTCTTTGTAGATATATTCCAACAAGTTAGAAAATCTGGAAAGTTTATTGTAATTCTTTTGTTGGATTCAATTTTATATTCACTTGTTGGATAACCACAACTTGAACCGATTTGTTTCAAAATATAAATCTACATGAATGAGTTTGTAAGACTGCATAATAATGGGTAGTATGATATATTAGGAGCATAAAACAAATTATAATGTATTAGCAACGCTATAACTGCTTAGAACTATTTCGTGTTAAAGTAAATACCAATTTGATACTTGCGTGAATTTATACACTTCCATACACAGTATAGTGCTGTGAATTCTATTAATAAAACATTTTTTTTTCTAAAATCACTACCCTGTAAGTAATATTACATAATTAATATTTATATTGTAAGAAGTATAACTTCAGACAATAACGCCAGAGCTGAACAACCCACCAATCCTTCCACCGCGAAATTGTTTACATCCACGTGTCCAACCTCCTTTACTCCTCCTTCGTTTGCGCGACGTGACTAGCCGCCTTTGTTTTATTATGATGCATATTATCTACCTAAATGTTTCCAATCTCACCTCCAACTACCACTAATAACCTTGGTCTCGTGTATTGTTAACGTCCATCGTGGGTAGAAGAACAACATATGCTTTATTTAGTTTTACTCCCACTTGTCATCAATATGTTTTTTTATTCTTATTAAAAAGACGTGTACATGTTAAAATAGTAATTACAAAATACTTTTCAGGGATTTAAAGTTCTGATGTATCCTATTTAAGGAATAAAATTATGGTGCAGGACCTACCAATCACATCTCAATTATTTAAAATTCTGGTGCAGGTTTTAATTATGTTTTGGTAATTTAAAAATTCTGGCGAAGAGCTTAACAAATAATTCTCAATTTTTTAAAATTATGGTGCAGGACCGACCAATCACTTGTCAATTATTTCAAATTCTGGTGAAGGGCTTCCCAATTACTTCTCAACTTTTTAAAATTATGGGGCAGGACCTAACAATCACTTGTCAAGTATTTAAAATTGTGATGGAAGTGTTCCCAATCATGTCTCAATAATTTAAAATTTTTGTGAAGGGATTAACGAATACTTCTCAACTTGTTAAAATTATGGTGAAGGACCTACCAAACACTTCTCAATTATATAAAATTCTGATGCACGTGCAATCACTTCTCAATATTTTAAAATATTTTAAATCGATGATATTAAATAAGGTTACCATTTTTACACAAAATTGTTATAAAAACAGATTGCCAAATACAAACATTTAAAAGTTTAAGTACTTCCAAAAACATTTGTATTAAATATAAGCGATCTATAAATACATTTTTATATTTAATGGTAAATTTATTAGTATGAAGGGAAATAGCTATTTGTGTATTAAGAGCGGAAAGTGATACTTTGCCGCTTGGGGCAGAGAGTTGTCCGCGCGACGCGTAGCGGAGCGCGGACAATCTGCCGAAAGCGGCAAAGCACTTTCTGCTCGAATTGCACACAAGATTTTTTCTACGATCACATTATTTTTAGACAAATAATTAAAAAAAAAAACATGAATAAATATTATATTGTTTTTCATATTTATCTCTGGATTTAGTCGGCAGAAGATTCAGAGAAATATTTTTAGCAAAATCTGCTACATCTGGAGGTGTGCTTGAAAATTCACATTCACTCTCACTCTCCATTTTTCAAATAAGTTTTCATAAACTAAAAATGAAATAATGACGTTTCATTAATTTCATAGTCTACTATTTGCACAAAATAGTAAGTAGGTACTTAAATATGCAATCACTATTGCATATAGGTGTACCTAGGTGTATCTAGGTGTACCTTCTGACTGTTATATTTTTACTAGATAAATTTTATAAAATAAAGTTTAATTTCGTTCGAAATATCTTCAAATATTAATATTTCAACTATAATATTCAGACTGTCCTACATTTTGTTTTAATATACCTATTATTTACTACCTTTCTTTAGTTGATTGTAAATGAAAACAGGCGAGCGGAAAAGTACGCGCTAGAGCGACAATAATGTCAAATTATTACAGATCACGGAAAACATCAACTTTGTGGTTAGATTTGAGTGTGCAAAAGCCTACTTTGGGTAGTGATCGTAGGAAAAATATTTAGAAGTTTTATTGTTATTTTAGTAGTGGATCCTGTATTTTTCTCATATACTTACCGGACACTATGTATATAAATTTTATGTATTATAAGTGAACAAAAAATTAGTAAATTACATAATTACCGAGTCCTCAAAATACACTAACATCTACGCTAATGGAATAATGGAATATCCCAATCGCGTGCTCCTAGATGACTAATTGCTCTTAGAAGTTTGAAGAATGTTCGACGGTGTTTTTTTTTTATTTTTTCCTTTTGGGGTTAGTTCGTGAACACAGTTTAGCATAATTTGTACAACAGTAAATGAGCTGTTCGTAATAGTATTTTTTCATGTGGAAAAAGTTAAAAGACGTTGATAAATGGTACTGCCGGTTCGATTATAGTCAAATTACCTTAATGAACGTTATACCTTGTCAAATGTAGAAAATAATGGCTCGATGGAATAAAAACACTTTTATAAAACTCGCAGTCTCTAATTAAAAAAAAAATCTGAATATTGCTTACTAATAATGTATTAAAAAGAAAGTGAAACATTTTGTGTTTTCCAACAAATATTTATTAATGAAAAATTATTTTTAGTTTATTTATTCTGCATCACTAGACACTTGCTTCTGTTATTACCAGCTTTTAAATAAAATCAATTAAAATTAATTTAGGGATTTAGGATTTTTTTTCCAATGTTGTATTTTACTTCACCACCAATTACTGATCACTAAATTTGTAAGAAAAATTGTATTATAAAAATCTCTCTTACCTGCAGTAGATTCATTTTGATTAACTTATTATAATGACGTCTCTAAGCATAACAAACATAACTAACAGCCTCTTTTATAGATTATTTTAATCATTAATAGATAATGCTAACTTAATTGACAATTTTTTCTTAATCTTAATGAAGCGTTTTTATTAATTGATCTAAATGTTTCACTAATGAAGTCTAATTGGCAAAAATGTATTTACTGGGACAGATCAAATAGATTAAAATTATTTTTTTACTACCAAGACAAAATACAGGAAAATGTATCCAACCCACAAGTATATTATTGCTCAAAATAATATTCTTATGCTTTAATTTGTGTAACTTTGTTCTTTTACGTCTTACAATTTAAAAGTTAAAGGACGGGGAATAAATTGTAGATAGACACTGTATAAACATTTCTAAAACTTTTCTAATAAAAAAGTATGAGTCATGTAATACAATTTTTTACAGGCTTTCGTATTCGTTTTCGTTCTCGTTTTGATCTTAGAGTAATTTATTCATTGAAGTGATATTTTTTTAATCTCCCTGAACGCAAAAAGAAATTGAAAAATTCTAATTGTACTCGATTTACATTCAAATGAAATAAAAAGAAAGCTCTGCGTAATGAAAATCAATGAAAAAACTCAGATTTAAAAAGATGTCGTCTTGTCTACAAATTTCAAGGAACATATAAAAACGGCGATTTGTACACAGGGTGATCCAGAATTTAGAAATGCCGTAATGTATAATTAAGAAGTAAGGACACTGCACGGTTCTTATTTCTTTTAATAGGGGCTGGGGTTAAATAGGGGAGTAGGGGTTATATATTTTTTTAAGAACACTGTTATGCAATATAAAATATTTTAAAATATTTTTCCAGTCTTCAAAAATAAATAGTCCCTAGCAGAAAAACTGTTTATATTTGGGAGTTGGCGCAATGTTAACATTTGTTCAGAATTCCATGGATTACATCATATCAAAAATTTAAATAAACCCACCGAGACATAATTTCCATAAGGATTTTGCGGGGTAGTTTGTATTGCGTCAGATAAAAAAATAAATATTAACCAATGCAAAGGATACTGTGAACTAGAAAAAAATGTTGTCTTAGAAATACTAGAGATTAGGTACAGGACCAGGCGCTGTGAAAAAGAAGACTAATACCGGTGACACTTGACAGAGTGGCATATGTCACATGAAAAGAAGAATATATCTTCACAGGTTAAGTCAAAATTATAAACCAAAACAGGTTCAGGAATATTTTGAAGGAAAGGAGAAATTCAACTAAAACGCAAGAAGAAGTTAAAGCAAATAGTTATAAGAAGTTTTTTTTTAATTTAAGGTAGTACCATGGAAGATATTAAGAAAGTAATTGTGTGAATTGATCGGAAGGAAAAATATGGTTTTCTTTAGGAATTAGTTCTTTATTGATGCAATCATGGCTCTTTAATTAAAAAATTCAAGGAGGTTTGGTCTATTACATTTATGGCAATCATGTAGGAGTACGGCATCTAACATAGAAAATGAATGGTTTTCTGCAATGATATGATTTGCAAATGAAAAGGGGGAATTGATAACATCTGTGTTTTTATATTTAAATATCTAATATGTTCTTTGATTCTATTTACCAGTCTCTTACCAGACTTGCCGATGTAAACTGCGTTACAGTAATGTTTATAAACAGTTGTTCTATTAAGATAGGGAATAATGTCCGTAGTATTAACTAGGAAAAGTGGATGTTATTATTGGTCTCAAAATCAATGGTATGTTTGACAAATATTTTTGAAAATTTATAAGAGAGGCTGCCAATAAAATGTAATGAATCTGAAAAAGTTTTATCATCTTGTGACGTGTCTGAAGAGGTGTAATTCGAATGGAAGTTGTGATGGGTTTTATATAAATTTCGAACTAAAGATGAGATGAGGAGTTGCTCCTGATGTTGAGAAAATCCAAAAAAGATTATTTGTTGTTAGATTAATTTCCTATGGCAAATTTAATGCGGAGTGGATCGTTTTTATTAAGTACAGAAAATCTAAGGCTCCTTGAAGTAGACCTTGAAACGCAACGACTCAATCATCCAGATAACGGACATAAAAAATTATGTTTTCTACACCCACATGGATAATGTCGATTCTACGTATACTTTACCGAATGTATATGTAGGCAATATCAGTGTACTAAACGGATATAATTTCATTAGCGTGAGATATGGAAATCCACCAATTGGAGTTCACATTTCGTAACCCAGCACACACTTTTTTTTAATTTTAAATAAACTGTCAAAACAACTGTCATAATTTTTTATACTAATACAGAAACATATTTGTAAAAATGAGTAGTTCCAGTGATGACTTAATAATTGGTACTTCACCAGATATTCATTTAGCCGTAATAATAATATTATTACCCCAAAAATCAAAAACTAAATATGAATATAACCCACTTAAAAATAAAAGTGCCTATTATAGTGAACGCGCAGTGCTAACGCTCTCGATTTTGGATGCGAAGGTCCTTGGTTCAAACCCTGTGACTGTAATCTGTTTTATATTTTTTATAAGGGTTGTAGAAAAAAAGTACTGTTCAACTCGTGTAGATTGTCCATATCGTACTCGGATGATTGAGTACTCTGCCTACTATATCATGCACAAACTTCGCCCGCGTGCGGTAAAGCCATCATATCCACACTTGTTGCACAATCTATTATTTTGTCGGTACGTGGGATGGTTTAAGTCAGTATGTTGTAGGGTTGTAGGTTGTTTATAAAAATTTAAGCTAGAAGAGGTGATGGGTTAAAACAGATTGATAAACCTGTAGAAGTTATTTTCAAATTGAAAGATATTTTGATTTAAGGTCAAGGTAAGTAGAAAAATCAAATCTTTGAAAATAACAGGGTTGATGATGTTATTACGGAGCAAGATATTGGCCAGATGAATACATTAGGAGGGGGGGGGAAAGGTGAGAGAGTTCAGAGATAAGATCTATGGAATTTTTAGGTGAGAATTGGTTGTCAAATTTTTTGACCTCTTTGAAACTTATGTTCAAAGATACGGAAAGCTAGGAATTAATAAATTTGAAAAGATGTCTGATAGGAATATTAGATTTGTGGATCTTGAGGAGGCCATAAAGAAGAGGGGTAGAAGGGGCCATTGGGCAAAACAACTAAGGATTATAATTAAAATATTTATATTGGAAGGAGTTTAAAAAAGAAACTATCGGATCAGGAGATAAAAGAACAAAGGAAGGGTAGTTAGAAATAAATAAGTTGGCTTTCTGAAGATAATTTGGATTATCAAGAATCATAACTAAATTGCCCTTATCCGCTTTTGTAACTACAAGATTATCACTGCTGATATTTTATTTTAAGTTCATAACATATTTCATTTGGGAAAGGGATTGTAAAATTGGTAACACGTAGGAAATGTCTATTCTGAGGGAATATTTGTTGGGAATGTCAACGTTGTTGAAGATATTTTCGATGCCTAAGTCTAAAGTTGTCTTAGTGTTAGATGTATGAACATTATGTTTAAGTTCTGAGTTAAGAATATCAGTTTGTTGATAACTAAAAATATTTATTAATTAATAATATATCGTGAGCTTAGTCAAAAAATAATATTTAAACAAAATTAATAAAATATTTAAAAGTTCAAGGGTGATTTGATCTTAAAAAAAAATTAAATAAATTATTTCTTAAATGTGATCAAAGAATTAGGAAATAAAAGGCTAAACAAGTTTATATATTTATTTTAGGCCTGAAGCTGTATACTTTACACGAAACTAGTTGTTTTTAATTTATGTTAAAGAATTTCACTATTATAGTAAGTCATGAACGAATTGAAAATTATAAAAAAATATATAGACCCATAAATTTTTCTTTGCGTCCTATTTATTTATAAATTGACCTACTTTTTTCTATCTACTATAACGCTAAACGCCCAATTTGTACTGTATATTGTGATGTTATATTTTAAGAGTCTTTATGATTCTTCGTGACGTTTTCTTGATGATAAATTTCTTACAAGTATCGGAGTTAATGACATGGTCTAGAATCGCAATCATAGTCCTCTGTCTCTGGAAAAAGTTATCCATTACTTAGCCGTCTCTTCGACCCCTTTTTGTAAAAGTCGAACTGATTAAGTTCATGGCAATGATGACTGGTCCTGCCTTTGCTCATTTTTTTAGTTTCAATAATAATTAATTTAACAAATTAATTTTATCACGCAATAGATTTGTAAATATATTATAAATTTTCCCTTATTGTGCTAAATTATATACGGTATGCTCAAAAGTTTCTTGATCGTTCGACTTCGAAAGGGGATTTCTCTTATTCGTTAAATTGTTCAACACAAACAAGAGTAATAGTCAGCGGTAGGTCTCGCAATCCCTCAGCCGCCGAGTTGGGAACTATGTAGCGGCAAGACTTATATAACCTACTTTCATACATGATTGATTCGGTTTTATAGTGAATGTGGAGAATGCGGTTTCAAGGCATCCGCCCTGCGTAAAATCGTCTGCTTCACCGAGCGCTACATATGCAAGAAGTTAGTTTAGAAATTCGTTGATTATTTCAAATATAATGAATAATAGTTTAGGCTTATTCCCGAAACAAACTTTTTATATAAAAATAACAATTGTTGTTCAATGTATAAATAATGTTTTTAAAAACATTTAATATAAAACTAGTTCCTAATCTTTACAGGGGTAGTAGAACTTTAGCCCGTAACTGACAACATGAAAAAATTTGACACTACCGGTGACGTAGAGTATGTCAGACTCCCCTAATTATTATTAATATTATTATTGAACTTAACGTTTAAGTTAACTTAAACCAGAAGCTACAAGTCTAAGCCATGTGTTGGCATTCAATTAAGAGGAAGTTATAATATTTTACGATAATTTAGATGAGTTCTATTCTAAACACACTTTTGAACCTCATCGCATCTTTAATGTAGACGAAACGGGGATCAGTAACGTTCATGTGCCATGCCATATTATTGCTCAGAAAGGTCAAAACAGGTAGAAGATGTCACAAGCAGGGAGAGGGGCCAACTTGTAACTATTGTTGTAGCGATGAGTGCTGCAGGTTCATTTGTTCCGCCGATGTTTATTCTCAAACGAAAACGAATAAAAGAAGCTTTCGAAAGAAACGGGCCAACTGGTGCTGTATATACTTGCTCTAAATCAGGATGGATCTCTAAGGAGATTTTTACAGACTAGATTCAGCATTTTGCGAAATTTACAAAAGCTAGTAAAGATGATCCAGTCCTGTTATTAATGGATAACCACTCCACTCATTTCTCTTTAATGACATATAACTATTGCAGAGATAATGGCATTAAAGCTGTTTCAATTCCGCCCCACACTTCGCACCGGTTGCAACCACTCGATATTGGTTTTTGTGGACCACTAAAGAGTACATATAATCAGGAATGCGACAGGTATATCAAATCGAAAAAACACGAGAAGATTCTGCAAACGGATATTGCAGAGTTATTTAAAAATGCTTTTAATAGAGCGGCAGCTGTAGCAAAAGGGGTCAAGGTGCTTTAGAAACTACAAGATCTTATCAGTCAATCCAGCACTAACTGTTCAGCAGATTCAAGAACCGACTATCATTGAAACAAGCCCAATAAATCGATTTGAGAAAACACCATCTTCTATACCTGGATCATCTAAGATAAAACAACCTGACCCACCTTCCTTGAAAATACCACTTCCTATACCAATTACCTCCACAGTTCCACAACCATCTCAATTAAAAGTTCCGTCGAATATTGCTGGACCATCTAAGGAAAAACGTCACAGTACACCTTCCTCTAGTAATAGCGAATCTGCAGAATTAGAGTTGGACGAAATTCTAAAAGATGAATTGACGGACGATGATGATCTTTTAACGCCGTTAAAAGAGGAATTAGAAAAAATGAAGAGAAGAAATTATAATAACTGCAAAACTTAGAAAAACAAAAAGATGTTAAACATGAGAAGTTGACCAAAGCTACATGATGTATAGTTCCAGAAAAGAAAAAGAATTCTAAAAATGTTGACATACGTTCTGTTTGTCACGAGTTTGGAAAATTAAAATAAATATGGTTTAGATGCCGTGCATGTGGTATGTGGACGCATGCAGATTGCACAACAATTGAAGATGCTAAAGTTTATATTTGTAGTAAATGTTAAATAGTTTTTTCTAACCTTATTTTTTGATTAATCTAAATAAACCTATCTAAAAAAATTTGATTCATATTACCCGATATGGTTGACATTACCCGACTTTACGATTGATATTATCCGACTGGTCGAAATTAACCGTAAAAGTACCGGTATGAGTTTTATACATTAGAAACAGACAAGCGTTAATTTTTCCGTTATCTATTTATGCCATAACGTTACTAACTGTTTTTGAGGTACTTTGGTATACAACGCATCTTTATACCTACAATTACGTATAAAGTTATGACCACTCTTGCTTAGGTGGTCGTTATTCGACCACTCTTCCCTAAGAAAGTAATAACATGGAATCGGCAACGTCGAACAGTGCGTTGACTAAGCATTAGTAGCATCTGTGTTTACGTAGCCGAACCATTATAAAAAGTTCCTGTGCCTCAGTTAGAGGGCACTCCGCAGATAAATAAATCTAGCCTCGGAATTTAAAACATTATTACTGTTTTATTCGATTTTTTTTATTAAATACTTGTAAATTGATTCTTTCAAATAGATTTCAACAAGATTTATATAAATACAAAGAAAATAAAAGAAATAAATTATTTCACCAAAAATGGTTGATATCCGAGGTAGAATCCCTCGTGCTACCGGACTCGGGATTCTACCAGATTATTAATTGCAAACTTGCTCTCCTCAAATTGACAAACCGCATACTCAAAAAATGGACAGCAATAAATAACCGGCTATTTATTCACTTCTTGTGGTATTACCTTTAAATATTTTATTTCAATTTATTTTAAAGGACGAATTTTTCTATTTTAGGGGCAAATTTTGAACATCTTTCTCTTTTAAATTCCCAAAATCAATACCCCCCTTAGTTACCCTTTAGCAACTGAGAAAAGCAAAACTGTTTAATGAAAAATTATTTCAATGGACTCATCAAAATGCTTTATTATATAATATCTGGAAATTTGGATTTTTAAACAATAAATTGAATTTATTTGGATGAGTTTATTAAGATTTTGTATTGAACTTACTTACTGGGACTATTTTAAAATTTCTACGCTACTATTTATTCGAACTGCTCCATTAATAAGTACGTTTTATTGTTTTTAATTACCACCAATCGTGATACTTCAATTTTTGACATTACTTAATTTAAACCTTATTATTAAGGTGACAGTTTAGCATTAAGGTATGGTAATTTATGTACAGGGTGTTATTTTCTTTACTTTAACAAAAATTTTATTTCAATGGTTTTTATAATTTTTAAATTTTATATTAAAAAAATTTAATATTTTTTAATTCCTTATCAGGATATAGTTGAGTCCAGCTTAAATACAAAATCAAACGAAATGCCGAACAAAAAGCCGCCGACAAGATATTTTAGGTGGGAAAAGCACTTTGTTCAATTAATTCACTCTCCACTACTGACGAATGAGAAAGCGATAATAATGGTTTTTCTAAAAGAAGCTGAATCTTTTTTTTGCTGTTTATTTGGCGCCGTCTTGTTGGATTCTAACTTAGAATTGGTCTCGACTATACACTAAACTTCTTCGCAACTAATTTTCTCGATAATGAATTATCCTGTAACAAATTGTTAGAATCTTTATATTATAGACAAGATACTTCTCTATTAAAACTGGAAAGAATCGGAAAATTTTTACAAAATGTAACTATTTAGAAGAACAAAATAGTACTGTTTTAGATAAACATTTTTAGTTTTTTATTTTGCTAATTTAATGACAATAAAAATTGTGACGTTAAAACAAAGATAGCAATTCAATTTTTAAAATACTGAATCATTTATAACCTTATTATTTTAATTTTTTTAATGTCCTTTATAACAGTTAAACTTTTATTTTCCAGTTTATTTCAGAAGCATAAAATAAACAAATAGTGCCGTTCATGAAACATTAACTCTAATGACACATCGTTTGCACAACAAGTGATTATTTACTTATGATAGGTATATAAACACTGCATTATGATATTAGTATTAGGTCATAAATTATAAATATATTACCCTAATTTTGTTATTTTATTTTTCAGTCATTGACTTAATATACTTAGGATATTGGAGATTAGTTTAATGAAGCATGTTACAATTTTTATATTATAGTAATAAATTAATAATCTTCAAATTGAAACTATTACAAAATACCAAAAATGCATTTTTTTTTTTTTTTTTTTTTTTTTTTTTTTTTTTTTTTATTTTTTTTATTTTATTGAAATTAATGTGTCTCGACATCAGAGGCCATTGACACAGGTACAGTACATTATACGCATAGAGTTACATTATAAAACGAAAAGAACCTCGCACAGAATGTTAAGAAATTAGACCTCGGGGGGAGTTAATGAACATTTTATATGTTGTTTGTGGTACTAAAAGTAAAAAAATATTAAAGTTTAAATTTTCTGCTACCTCTATAGAGTGTTAGAAAAAGTAATACTAATTTTCTAACTTGAATGACTAAGTTTAATTTATTTGTATTTATGCGCTGAAATAACAAAATAGTAAAGATTAATAAATAAACAAAATATAGAAAATAAGTGTAACTAATAAAAACAGTTTAGTACTAATACAGGATGTCTCATTAATTTGGAAAGAACTGAATGTTTACTGCAGGTACAATTTTAAATTACTTTGATTTATACAGGTTGTCTCAATAAAAAGATCTGCACCATAGTTATATTATTTTAAATGGAACACACTGTATTTTTTTACATTTTTATGGTCGTTCAGAGAAGCTTATTTCAAAAGCCTATTACACCTTTAATGTAAACTAAATAGTTTTGAAGTTACAGACAATTCAAAATCGCATTTTTTTCAACTTTGAGTGAATGCTCCTGCCAAATGACAAAAAATCTATAAAGTGAGAAAAAATCGGCTGTGTCACCCCATAACTTTCACGACTCGGCTATAGAGAATAGGATTATTTTAATTACAAAAGACTAACTGTCAGTAGATAGAACGTCCTTTAACTTTAACGGTTCTGTAACTAACGACAATGACGTTTAGATTGTGACAATTGTATAAGAAATCAACTTGTTAAATTTTATTCTAAACGTCATCGCCTTTAGTTATTGAATCTTTAAAGTTAAAGGACGTTCTATCTACTGACAGTAAGCATTCTATTAATGTATGGAACAAATTTTAAATAGCAAGGCGACGGTGAATACGTCTACCCAATTGATAATGACATAAGCGGGCGCATGCGCACATTATATAGCACACTACTATAATTAGGATTTTCTAAAATTAAGGGTGAAAATTATTGTTAATTTGGCAAAAAGTTCGATACAAAAGTTGTAGGGAAATTTATGCTCTACAAGTTTGCACTAAAATATTTTGCACCAAAGCCCATGATTTGCCTTCAAAATAAAAAAAAGGGAAAAAGCCGAAATATGTATATTTTTCGCCGTCGATCGGCGAAACAATGGAGAATCGGAAAAAAAGTAAAATATAAAAGTTAAAGAAAAGTTGTTGCTCTATAATTTTGCATTTGCAAATTTTCCACTAAAGTGCATTGTTTGTCCTCAAAATTTGGAAAAACTGCGGAAAACCTACATGCATATTTTTTGCGCGCCCTCTAGTGGTGCAATTATTGGAAATTCTGAAAAAAGTTTCATACAAAAATTGTAGAAAATTTTATGCTCTAAAACTTTGTACTAGAACATTTTGCACTAAAGTGTATTGTTTGTCATTAAAATTAAAAAAAAGACAAAAAATCTTTCATGTGTCTTCAATCAATGTCGGTCTGGAGGACCTTCTACTGTACCAATTTAAACCAAAAACTAATGGTCGCATTCCAAGCACACACCGACGCTTCAGACCACCAAATTTCAGCTTGATTGGTCAAACGGTTCGGCAGTTAGCGTGGAAGATTTTACACACACACACACAGACAGACCATACTCTGGAAATGGTCTAAATCTTCATGGGGGACCTCAAAATTGATATATCCATCGATATCTCGAATTTTTTTTTGCTCGATCACTATACTTTCCGTTTGATGGGACCTATACTTTCCGTTTGATGGGACCGGGAAAGTAAAAAACTAAAAAAACAGCAAAAAGGAAATTAACAAAAGAAACTAAAAAAAAATCGGTACAATCAAAAAAATCAGAAAAACTCAGAAAAAAAAGCTTTGGCTAAAATTGAGACAAAAATCGGAATATATTGGGAAAAAATGAAAAATTAAATTAAAAAATTCTGAAAACAAAACAAAAATAAAAAATTGTAAAAAAGCCGAAAAAAACTCTAAAAACGAATATAAAGTCAAAAAAACAAATAAATTGAAAAATGTCGCAAAAAATCGCAAAACAACAGTAAAAAATTGCAAAAAAAAACACCAAAAATCACAAAAAAGGCAAATAATCATAAAAAAGAAATAGAAATAAGAAAAATTGAGAAATAATTAGAAAACGAATGAAATAAAAACAAGAAAAGACCAATAAGAAAAAAATCAGAAAAAATTGAATAAAATGAGACAAAAACGAAGAAACAAAAAACCAAAAAATCATAAAAAAAAACGAGAAAAATTGAAAAACATCGCAAAAACTAAAGAACAACCCAAAACAATGGAACGAACTTTAACCAGAAAAAAAATTATAAAAAGGCAAAAAATCGGAATTAGAAATAATGATAACAAAATTAGAAAACAAAAGAAAGAAATAGAAAAAGCAAAATAGAGCAATAAGGAAAAAATCGAAAAATCTGAAAAAAAAGAATAATTAAAAAAGAAAACAAAAAAAACAGGAAAATAAAAAAAACGAGAAAAATCGAAAAATATTGCACAAACCAAAGAACAACCAAAAAAAAACGGAATGAACTGTAACGAACTGTAACCTTAAAAAAACTGAAAAAAACCACAGAAATAAGAAAAAATGAGAAAAAAATAGAACAAGAAAAAAAAACAATAAATCAAAAAAATAAGAAAAAATCAAAAAGAAAGATAAAAATAATTCTAAATAATAAAAAAATTATATTGTAGAAAGAGACAGAGAGTAAGAGAAAGACATGGAAGGTCGCCTGAAGGGGGCATAACGCTTTTTCGTTACCTGGCACTTTCTGCCAATTAATTACTACCCCAAGCTACGTTAAGGAACTTTCCAATAAAAAAATACAGCGTTCCGTTTAAAATATAACTTTAGTGCAGATATTTTTATTGGCGTACCCTGTATAAATGAAAATAATTTTATATTGTACTCATATGGACCTTGTAGTAAACATTTTGTACACAATCTTACTGTTTTCCATATGTAAAATTTTCTTTCACCGAGAGCTAACTTCTTATCATGCGGGGTTCTTTACTAGTTGCTGTTCACTTGTATTCAATTTCTGAAATTAAGGCTAATGAAGGAATAATTACACATATAAAAATTATCGATGGCATATGAGTCGAAGAAACTAGAGTATTTTTCAATTAAAATCGCATTTTGATACTCGTGAAATAGACTAATTACTACTGTCGCATTTTATTACCTGACTAACACAAGAGTAAACATACGCTTTGAGTAGAACATGTTTAGTTACACGACACGCGATATCATCAAAGAGAATGATTTGATGGTAATTACTAAGGCTTTACAACAAGTTTTATTTTATTTACACTTTAACATTACTGCATCAAATCGAATTAAAATTATAAATGGAGTATTACAAATTATTAATATTAAATCTCAAATGATTTGAAAATTTGTATTATAAAATTTAATACATAAAAAAAATAAATCAAATATGAAATTTGGATTTTTTTTACCGATATATTTCTGATATCATTAAATAGAATTATCCAATGGAAGAGCAGCGTTTATTAGAAAATTCTTCAACCTACGGTTTCCTTCAAAAGTCGCAGTCGCTGGGTAGCCGCGACCGAGTCGTTGCATCTTCAATGCATTTTATATGTTATTATTTTCCTAGCTACTGCCGAGTCGTTACTATTAGCTACCGTCCCAATAAACATTTTTGGTTATATAATATTTACCGCAAACGTTATATCACCTACCTTATATCTTTCTTCATACTTTTCCCCGTTCCGCGACACCTGCGTATGTCGATTGTTTTCGTTTGCAATTAGCTTATCTACTTTAGTCGCCGATCGCTTGACCGCTCTAGGAGCAGACGATTCACTATTTGCTACGAATTTCGACAGCGAAACAGTTCAGTTAAGTTAAAATTCCGAAGAATTCTTTAAATATTGTTTCATTGTCTTTCCGGTAGTACTGTAGAATTGCTTGAAATCTCTCCACTCCACCTCTAAACCACTAGCGTCTAGATCCCAATTGCAACTCGAGTGCCTACCGCTGTTGCTAGGTTTAAATGTTTCATTAACGAAAAGAAAAATATTTATTTTATTAGAAGAAGTCTTGACTATCTAAATCTGTGTATTAAAAAAAAAATAAAAAAAAAATCCTCGGGATTCGAACCAGGAAGTTTTATGTGTAAAGCATACACTCTAGCACTGGACCACTTCGTATCACAAGAATATATAATCAAACTTTCAAGTTAACATACAAAACGATGGCAACAGCGGTTGGCACTCGAGTTGCAATTGGGATCTAGACGCTTCTCTCTAAACCCCTCCGCTCCACCTCACACAGCCGAAACATATCATCAACTTTTCCCCTCTTTTCTTCATGATGTAATGATATTAAGAGTAGGAGATTATCTTCTTCTGCTTGATAATTAAGCAACATTAGAAGGACCGACTTTTTATAAATATTCATACTGATTAAAGGGTAAAAGAAAGCAAATAATAAACAGCTGTTTCCCAGGTATCAATGAATCTTGGTCAGGCATTGGCAAAATATTGGCTCAAAATTTTAATATATGGCAAATATTTTCCATCTCAAACCAATATAAGTAAAATGTTGTTTGAATATATTTATAGTATATTAAAAAAATATATAAATTTGATATTGGACAAATATTTTCAATCTTTTAATGATATTAGAAAATAATACGATTATTACATAATAAAATCATATTGGTTGTATTTAATATTTATAATATATTGAATTTCCACATAAAATCAACATTGGAAAAATTATTTTCAATATACTAATGATATTGGACCAAAATGTAATGCTTAGATAATAAAACAATATTGGTAGGAAATATATGTTCAATGTTTAAAACATATTGAATTTCCATATACAACCAACATTGGAAAAACATTTTCAATATACTAATAATATTAGGTCAGAATATGATGCTTAGATAATAAAACAATATTGATAGGAAATTTATGTTAAATATTTATAATATATTGAAAAATATTACCCATAGATGGCATTAGCAATGTACGTTAATTGTATAAATAACTGTTGGTACTAAGTATCAGATAACTTTTTTATATTGGTCCATTAGAGATTGGACCTCTCTTCGTATTTGTTATTAAAGTGAAGTGTTTTCAGCTTACATATGTTTTTTTATAAAGATTGTGAAGAAATAAATCACTGGCAAGATACTTAATACGAAATTCAATATTGGACCAACGTTACTATTAAATATGGTAATAATATATTTTTTCAATATTGGACCAACATTACTATTAAATATGGTAATGATATGTTTTTTTAATATAAATGTAATGGTAATTTTCAATATAATCAATATTCTACTTATATGTAAGATATATTTTGCCAATATTCTGCCAATATGTAGACCAATTTACTGCAAAAAATCAATTTCATTTTCTGATACCCATAATATTATTGTGGTAAATAAATAGTTCCCCAATATAGAAAATTAATATTGAAATTCAATATCTCCCCCACATTGAATTTCAATATTTGGATTTATTTTAAATAAATATTTGGCCAATTTTACAAAATGTTAACACTTCGACTTCTAGCCAATATTAAAATTCAATATTCAGATAATATTTTCAACCCAAAAAAATATTGTAAAACAATGTTTTGCCAATATTTTTTGATACCTGGGTTATAATATGGCAAGCTTAAAAGAACTGCTACTGGCGACTGACGAGGAAGAGGAAAACAAGTCGTGGATACCCAGTCGCAGCTAATAATTCGTTAAAGTAGTTCGAAGTATAATAATCGTTTTATCCTTGAACTGACAAAAAATGTCAAATTATTTCTACATTATGACGATCGAACCACCGGTATGTTATTTTAATTTTTTAAGCAATTTTGAAGAGTATTTTATTTCGTCTTATTCAGGTTGTTTTAAGCAATTTTAGAGAGATAACCAAAATACATTATATTTGATATGTTCTGTTTACATATCTAGTTATCTAAGTCAAGTTGTTTTGCCCAAAAGACATTCGTCTGTCCGTACAGGTTTCTCCAAAACGATAATACACACTTGAACCAGTTGAAAAAATTTTAATGTCCCAATTTAGATTCCAAAAGATACAATGTTGAAATATTAGAAAATATTTTTTTTCACGCCTAAATATAGAGGACTAGATAACGTTCGTGAGAAAAAACGCATAGATGGGCCACACGTAAAATGTTTACGTCATAACTCGGCATAAAAATGGGGTTCGCAGCTCAGAGAGGGATCAGTCAAAAACCAAATTTCGAACTACAAAAATCGTCACCGAAAATATTGTATCTAGCGCGGACGCCTATAATTTCGACAAACAGTTGGGATTAACTTCTTTAAAACCAATTTCATTCTCATAAATTAAACTGCGAACGCCATTAGTAGAAGTTTCAATATTCGACGTAGATTCAGCGTCGCTGCGCTATTCGTCCCGACGCTAAATATTTCGGCGTCTACCCATGTTTACATCTCTCATCATAAACGACAATTTCTTCACTTCGTTTGGATTTATTTTTCTTCGTAAAAATAACTGAGAATAAGTATTTGCATATTTTAATTCGCCAACTTCCCATAGTCCCTGAGCCAAAGGTTAAATACGTTTGACAAATCAAGCTGAAATTTGATATGAAGGATTGTTGTATGCCTTGAATGCGACCATTCGTTTTGGATCAAATTGGTACAGTAGAACGTTCTCAAGACCGACATTGATTGAATAAACATGTAAGATTTATGCCTTTTTTTAAATTTTAATTACAAATAATACATTTAAGTGCAAAATGATGAAGTACAAAGTTTTAGAGCATAAAATTTACTACAATTTTTGTATTAAACTTTTTCCAGAATTTAAGTTACCTTTTTATCTTATTTTATTTTGTTTCTAAAATTTGCATAATTTATGGGTGTGACTTGTTTTTAACTTAACAAAACTTATTCTTTAGTATTTTAGTATAAAAGTATATAATTCCCATATTCTATATTATCTGTCTTTATACGTATTTGTTATCAGAAAACACATATAGCACAAATGTCGTATTTAATTAGAGATATTTCATCCTTTATGCGAGTTAAGCCATTTTAAATATTCGTAGTCAACCATAGTTACCGGACACTATGTATACCGATGAAGAAATATTATAGCAATAGAAAAACCATCATTACCTGGAAAAAATTTTAAAAAAATCAAGGCATAATTGTAAAGAATTCAAAATTATTGTTTTTAGTCCCTATAGATTAGATTAGAATCAATATATTCGTTTTAATCATTTTTTAACCACAAAAATAAAATGATATAATAATAGACAATACCATATAACTGTCAATAATTAATACTTATTAACAACTAGCTGAATACCCGTGCTTGGCTACGGAGTCTATAGCAGCACCTGGACAACCAGGGCTTCTTGTTTTGTACTATGTTTTCCTATTTTGTCCTATTTTTTCCTATTTTTTTCTTAATTCTTTCCAGTTTTGTGTTATTTTTTTCCTATTTTTTCCTATTTATCCCTATTTTGCTTTATTTTCCTCTATCACTCTTCATTTTTCACCATTTCTTCGTATTTTTCCCTTTTTTGTAAATTTATCCCTTTTTTCCATATTTTCTTTTTTTTTTCGCCATTCTTACCTGTCTTTTTATATTTTTTTACACTTTTCTGTATTTTTCTCAATTTTTCTCTAATTTCTATATTTTTCCTATTATTTTTTTCATTATTTTTTCTGCTGTTCCCTAATTGTCCGTATTTGTCTATTTTTCCTTACTTTCCAGTATTTTCCTATATGGTCCCTATTTTTCCAGATTTTTCTCTACTTACCTCTAATTTCCATATTTTCTCTATATTTTACTTTCCCGGACCCTTCAAAGGGAAAGTAAGGTGAACGAGAAAAAAAAATCAAGATACCGATGGAAATATCCACTTTGAAGTCCCCCAAGGAGATTGAAACCATTTCCAGCGCATGGTCTGTCTGTGTGTAATATTTCACGATAACTGCCGAACCGTTTGACCAATCAGGCTAAAATTTGGTATGGAGGATCGGTGTGTGCCTAGAATGCGACAATTAGATTTTGGTTTAAATTGGTACAGTAGAGAAGGTCCTCAAGACCGACATTGATTAAATACACATGTAACAATTTTTTACTTTTATTAAATTTTAAGGACAAACAATACACTTTAGTGCAAAATGTTGTAGTACAAAGTTTTAGAGCATAAAATTCCCTACAACTTTTGTCTCAAACTTTTTCCAGAATTTCCAATATTTGCGCCACTAGAGGGCGCGTAAACATGTGCATGTAGGTTTTCTGTAGTTTTTCTTGATTTTGAGGACAAACAGTGCAAAATTTTCTTGTGCAAAGTTGTAAAGCATCAAATTTTCTTTAACTTTTATGCTTAACTTTTTATCGAATTCGTCGCTAGATGGCGAGAAAAATAAAATTTAAAATTCCCTACAACTATTGTATGAAAAATTTTCCCGAATTCCCAATAGTTTTCACCCATGATTTTAGTAGATCCTAATTGTAGCAGTGTGATATACAACGTGCGCATGCGCAGATTATGTCATTATCAACATTGAAAAATCAATTCGGTAGAAGAATTCACAATCGGGTTGCTATTTAAAATTTGTTCCATAAATTAATGTAATGCTTAGTATTTTGTAATTAAAATAATTATAATAAATAACATATTCTTTAAGGTCGAGCCGGAAAAGTTCTGGGGTGACACAGCCGATTTTTTTTTATTTCTGCAGTTTTTTCCATATTTTGCCCTTTTTCCGTTTTTTCTTATTTTTCCTCTCTTTCATTATTTTTTCCTGTTTTCAACTATTTATTTCCATTATTTTCTATTTTTTACCATTTTTCGTTTTTCCGTTATTTTCACTATTTTCCCTATTTCCAACTATTTCCCATACACTTTCCTATTTTTTTCTAACTTCCGTATTTTTCCCTATTTGGTCCCTATTTGCACTTTTTTTTCCGTATTTTGCCCTATTTTCGCCTCTTTTATTCTATTTTTTTTCTATTTTCCCCTGGTTTTTATCTATTTTTAATTATTTTTCCTATGTTTACTTTTCAAAATTTTTCCCATTTTTCCCCATTTTTCCCATCGCTTTATATTTTTCCTGGTATTCATTATTTTTTTTGATTTTCACCGTATATCCCTATTGTTTTCTGTTTTTTTTTAATTTTCTTATTTTCCCTTTTTTCCTATTTTCCGTTTTTTCCTATTTTCTCCTATTTTTAGCTATTTTTGTAAGTTTCCCATTTGTCACTATTTTCCCGATTTTTCTCTTTTTTTTCCTATTTCCCCTACTATTCAATATTTTTCCTAAATTTTCCTATTTTTTTCCATTTTACGTATTCTTCAATATTTTTACCAAATTTCCCATTTTTCCCTGTTTAGCCTCATTTTTCCTAAAATACTATTTTTCCCAATTTTTCTCCATTTACCCTTTTTTTGTCTGTTTTTTCCCATTTTCCCCTTTTTTTACTATTTTCCACAAATTTTCCTATTTTTCACTATTTCCTCGATTTTCTCTACTTTAATATTTCTCACCATTTTCCCGTTTCCTCTTTTGCCTTATTTTTTAAATTTTTTCACTATTTTTCCCTAGTTTTCTCTTTTTACTTTCCCGACCCACCTCCTAGAAGGGAAAGTATTGTGAACGAACTAAAAAAAAAATTCGAGATAAAAAGAGAAATATCCATTTTCGGGTCCCCTGAGACGATTAAGACCATTTCCAGATAGAAGTCTGTCTGTCGGTCTGTATGTGTGTATGTATTCTTCCACGATAGAGGCCACACATTTAATCCGATTGAGCTGAAATTTGGAATAGGGGTTTGGGTTACCCGTCGAAAGAACCCATTAGTTTTTGTACGACATCTGTCAAATGAAAGTACCACTATCAAAAAATGACAGATGTAATATGTAACGGAATTGGACATGCTATATGTCATTTGAAAGCCCTAGAAAAACTCTATTCAGAGCAGTTAATATTATTTCACCAACTGTCACCTGTCAAAAATAAACAAATGGCAAAATTTGAAACATCAGCACTAAATATCTGAAGAAGTGTTAATCCGATTGAGCTGAAATTTGGTATATGGGTTTGGGCTATCTGTCGCAAGAATCAGTTAGTTTTTGTACGAGATCTGTCAAACGGAAGTATCACTATCAAAAAATGACAGATGCAATATGTCACGGAATTGGACATGCAATATGTCGTTTGAAAGCCCTTGAAAAACTCTATTCAGAACGTTTAAAATTATTTCTCCAACTGTCACCTGTCAAAAATTAAAAAATGTCAAATGTTGAAATTTTAACATTAAATATCTGAAAAAGTATTCGTGGATACTCGTCGGGAAAGTTTTGGGGCGACACAACCGATTTTTTCCTTATTTTCTCAAATTTCTGCTATTTTTTTAAGTTTTTTTTATGTTTTCCTATTTCTTTCCTGTTTTCCAATATTTCTCCTATTTTATTTATTTTTTTATGTCTTTTCCTATTTCACCCCTATTTTCCTTATTTTTTTCCCACATTTACCTACATTCCCTATTTTCGTATTTTCCCTATTTTACTCTATTTTTTCCTATTCTTATCAATTTTTTCCTACTACCATTACCGTCTCGAGTAAGTGCGTATATAGATATACTTATTCTCTGTAAGCCACCAGTTTTCACCCTTTTCTACCACTTAAAATTAAAATTTAGCAAAAGCCTTCCTTAGTCGGTGTCTATATTATGAACAGAATATATTATCGAAATTTCAAGTCAAGGGTTAAGTAGATTTTGCTGTGCGTTGATTCTATGTCAGTCAGTCAGTCAATCGGTCAGGACTTTGCCGCTTATATTATAGATTACTTAATAAAAAAATCTTTTAAAATAATAGATAAATTTTATTTTAAAACAAATTAAATATTATAAAAGATTCTTAAACATAATTTGACTAGCATATTCTAGCATCTCATGTTAGCCCTTAATATAATATTTAACCATAAAACATAACGCCCCCTATAGAGTAATCCTGAACACAACAACTTCTGACATTTTAACTAAATGCTATTTGCTTTCCTCCTTTTTACCATGACCCCCGTAAGGTAATTCGGCACGCGATAACATTCAAAGGGGAAGGATATTCTCGTACAACCATAAATTTAAAAGGAGTTTTGTTTAGTGGAAAACACCATTCACTATTTTTACGTAGTCAGGAGGTGGTTATAACCTGGTAATTGTCACGGGCTGACGTCTCACAAAATAAATGTCCGTCGTACGTGCTTATTTTCTATATACTTCCTGATATATTAGCAAAATCGCTTTTTATCAGTGATATTTAATCAGATCGTGTAGTGATTTGTTGGTTTTTATATAATATACGATTTTATATAAAAAAATTCATTATTAGTTTATAATTTATATTTAACCAACTAATACAAATGAAATAAATCGACATCGACATTGTGACTCTCATTTTAGGAGAACTTTAAAAAGTTTGTTACTGAATTTTATAAATCTGTCTATCTGTTTAAAATTCTGATTTCATATTTGGATTTAACATAAAAAACTCAACAAAAAATTGTATTACGGAAAGTTTGTGTCTATTAAGATACAAAATCTGATGCGACCAGCACATGACCTCTCGCCATCTTTAAATCAAAAATTAACGCGTTAACACAAAAAATTATTACAAAAATAGACTTTTTTAGTAAATCTGGCAAAATGACAAAAGTTTTGATAATTTTAATGATGCGAAAATAAACTATAACCATAGATAAATAAAAATAACTATAACGTATACAAAATATATCTGTAAAATTTTATTGACATCTTGTTTAGTAATGATGTCATCACTCATAGCAACTGATATTTCCGGTTGTCCCATTAACACTAAAATCTAGTCGGATCTAGCCAAGGGTATTAGAATGCCGTATGCATTATTTAAAATTTTTTAATTCAGTAGTTTTTAAGTTATCGTCACTACATCATCCATCCATCCTAACACACACATTATTTCTCCACTGACAACTCACTACCCAATTTTTAGAATGATTGCTGTACCTCTCTTCTCTCTAGGTCGAGAGGTAAAAAGTTATAGGGTCTGAAGTTCCACAATTTGTTAATCTTTTTTTTTTTATTTGTATAAAAATTAAAATTCTAATTTCAGATTTGGATTAACCTAAGAGTTAACACACTTTTATTTTAAAAGTTTGTGCCCATTAAGATGAAAAAGATTGTTTTCCTAATAACGTAAAATCTTAAATTCAGTTTACAGATTTAAATTTAACAAAAAAATCTGATATGGCCTCTCACCATTTTTGAATCAAAAATTTATACGTTAACACAAAAAAGTATGAAAATAATTGACTTCTTTGTAAATCTGGTAAATTTTTATAACTTTATTGCCATGTTTAGAAATGACAACATCACTCATAGCAACTGCCACTTTCGGTTGTCCAATTGGTACCAAAATCTAAACAGATCTAATCTAGGGTATCAGAATCTTTTATGCAAAATTTCAAAATTTTTAATTCAGTAGTTTTTGAGTTATCGTTACTACAACATCCATCCTAACGCCCATAGGGACCATAAAACGTGTTTATCCATTGAAAACTCACTAAACAATTTTTAGCATGATTACTATACCTCTCTTATCTGAAGGGCGGGAGGTAAAAATTAACCGCGCTCGAGTATTTCAAGGTAATATTTTTTTTTACAAATTTGTATCCCCCACTTTTTTAAGGCACACTGAAATCGTCAGATTACTGGAATGTATACCTTTTAGGATATAATTAACTCATACCCTACCGTAATCTGACGAGAATTTCTAATGATCAAGTTTTTTTTACTATTCTGATCCTTTATCCTAGATGGGCGGCTATATATTAAGAGCTCATATCCCCTAAAAGTACTCAACTAGGTGCAAGATATCCCCCCATATATTAATCTGCCGAGCTTCAGTAAATCCCCAAATCTCCGCTTGGGCTACCCTACTATTATATTAGTCCTAGAGCTGGCACCAATTTTTGTGTAGGTATTTGAGGCAAGCTGAAAACTTGGCCCATACATCCCCTATTATACCCAAACACAGAAATGCAGACCTGGCTGGCGAGTAGCGAGGCTAAATCAACCCCTAAATTATGTGGATAATAGCCATTATATGCGAGTAGAATCCTATACTTTATCCACAACTGTTAAATAAGTTTGGCTTAAACTTCACACAGTGAATGGGCATCTCGTATATCTGGATGTGTACAAGACATATCATTTTGACTCTTTCCATTTTTAAGTTATTTTTAATAAAATACTTGTTCTGCTCTTTTATTAGTAAATTGACATTTACCTTGACCATAACCTTGACATGACCTTAACGATAACCTTGAAATGCCCCTTAACAAGACTTTGAAAGAACCATAACAAGACCTTGACAGCACCTTGACATAACATTGACGTAACATTGGCATAACATTGACATAACATTTACATGATGGTCTTGGCATGACCTTCACATTATCTAAAATTGACCTTGATATGATATTGTCATGACCTTGACATAAGCTGAGCATGACATTAACATGAATTTCACTTTGATCTCGAACTTGACCTTGTGCTCGGAAAATACGAACAAATAGGCCCATTAAATTTGTTGTGGAAGGGGAGCATGAGAAATACATAAAAGCAATTAACGCAACTTTTAGTATGACATGATAGATTAGTCGTGAATAAATACCATTATATTCAAGTATAAAATTAATTTTTAACCTTAAACAAATAAAAATATAATAATAATATAATAAAATTATCTTCTATTATCACTAAAAACATATTGTTTCTTAGAGAGAAAGGTTTTTGGATAAAAACTTTATTTTAATTTTATTAAACCTCAAACACCGTTGTTCTGAAATGAGAAAACAGGAAATTATGAAAGTTCTGTTTTCTTCTGCCGGCAGGTGGGAGTACAAAACCCACAATACGAAAAGTTAATTCACGTTGTTCAGTGAGAAACTGAGAAAGTTAACTTTTTGCTAAAATAAAACGTTCGTTTGACTCCCAGTCAAATGAGGAAATTCAATAAAGGAGTTAGTTTAATAAATTTTAACTTTTTAATGAAACTTTGATTAAAAACGCATTGAACAGATTGAAAATCACAAATTTAGCTTCGAGTTGTTATTGAATGGAATTGTGGAGTGAATGAAAGTTAACAAACTTTTAACAACTTCGACTTATGTTTCATTGTATTAACCTGCACTTGTTATGTTATCGATTTATACCAAATCGGAAAGTTTCATACAACTTTAGTAATTACAAATGGTACTTTATTTAGAAAATATTGTAATAAGAAAAAATAATAAATGTATGCGATAACAGTTGTTCTCATTATAAAATTATAAAAAAATTTTTCGAATCATCAGTAATAGTATTAATTTAAATATTCTGGTTATTATGAGTATGTGACACGCATTTGTGAAAAAATTTGTACAAGAAATTTAAAAAGAGATTTCATGCACAGGTAGATGAGAAAAATGATACTAAAAAAAACTAGTAAATGCCGATGATGCCGCTGAATGGTAAGAAGACATACAACCTTAACCGATGGTATACTCAGATACTGTTATTTCCCAGAAATTTACACAAATTAAAAATAGTCAAAAATTTCAAAAAGTCTAGATATAGTCGAGGACATACAGGGTGGCTGCTTTTTAATAGGGACAGTATCTTGTAAACGGTAGACGCTAGAAAGATTGTTAAATGGGGAAAAATGTGCGAAATATAAAAGTAGACAAAACGATTTTTTGAAATCTAAAATATTCCTATTGGTTCCGGAGTTAAACGACAAAAACGGAATTTGTGGAAAATCGTTTTTTTTCCAAAGCTCTGTTATTATATAAAATTTGGGATAACTTTATTAATAGTTTTTGTTGTATTCTAACATCGTTGGACACCGCCATAGTTAAATTTTAAATCTGATGTTTTGTCTCTTCGGGGCTACCATCAACTTTATCTTTTTAAATACGGACCTGTCTATTTTATTTAATATTATTAAATCGCTTCGAATCCTAAATTCAACGATAATTACACTTGATTATTCTATGTATACCGGGGTCGATAATTTTTAAAACCAAAAAAAAAATAATAGTAGGATGAAACCCATTAGAAAAGGAATGAAAGGAAATAGTATATTACATAACGAGTGAGGAAAGTGGCATTTTTCGCGCGAGTGGTAGTTCAGCACGAGCCGCGTAGCGTCGTGTGCGGAACGTAACGAGTGCATGAAATCCACTTTCCCACGAGTTTTGTACACTATTTTTCCTACGACCAACAATATTTTAAGAATAGTCTATTTGGTTTTCTCATATGACACGATTATTTCTGGTGGTGTACATTCACATTCGCTATCACTATCAACTTCCGTTTTTTATGTAAGAAATCGAAATTTAAATTTTTTGTTTATTTGCTATAAAGTAGAATAATTTAAACTTTAAAAATATCTATTATAAAAGTACCTAATTATTCTGTTCAGAATTCACAAAACATAGAAACAGTAATTTCTTTAAAATTTTGACATAAGCCTACTTTATTATATTTCACTTTTAAAAAAAAATATCCTTAGCGAATTAAAAAAAACATTTTAAATAATTTTTATACATTTTTTACTTTAATAACTTGTAAAATTTGCAATTTTAAACCTAAAATGAATTTTGAATTACAAACTATTAATAAATTTAAAAATCGGGTATGCAATACACAATACCCAAACGTCTTATGTGTTGCATACATTCGTTTACACTGAAGTTGTTTCATAATTCATATGGACAGTTATAACCTTAAAATAATATTTCAAAACATTTTAGTTATTAGGTGGTCGTAGGAAAATAACAATCAAATATTAGATCAGTTTTAAAATGGTGAGTAAAATTTATTATGTATGTATATAAGTAGCATATTCCGTCCTGTTTTTGATAGGCCATTCAAGTGTGCGTTATAATAACACGCAGTGCGGTATTATAACACACGGCTGGTATGCGTGTATGTTGATATGAGACACTTTCCAAATATCAAAACAGTTGTGCTATTTGTAGTTTTCATAGGTGGTCGTAGGAAAAATAATTTACGGCCGATCTGAGGTCAGAAATTTTATAAATAGCTCAAAATTGTACATACTGATTAAAAAAAATAATGTCGGATTCGAATTTTTTTTGTTTCTTTGCATTTTTCGATAACATTAACCATAGCAATGTATATTTTTTTACACCATCAAAAAGTAGAGACTTTTAAAAAAGCAGATATTTTGACGCGGGAATTTTCGATTCAAAATTAGGGTGCTATTTTGATATTAAGTCAAAATAAGGTGAAAAAATAAATATTTTAAATCAAAAAAATTATAGTGTGTTTTGGACATAAAATGGTAAATTTCACGAAATTCCGTGAAAATTTTTTTTTTTTTATAAAAGATAAAAATAAAAATCCAAAAACTTGGTTATTTGAATTTTTCACATACATTTTGACGTTATGTGAAAAAAGTGTAAAAACAAAAGTTGCAGATCTTTTTATTACCTACACAACTCTGCTATTTAACTTTTTTCCATAGGACTTGTAGTTTTGCCGGAAATCGAGATAAACAGTTTTCTACCATTAAAAACTCACCGCTTCCACTTTCCGACCTCAGACCGCCCGTAAATAATTTTTCCTTTCATTTTTGTTATATTCTCTTCCTTTTCCAATAGGTTTCATCCTACTATTTTTTTTTCACTTTTTACCATTTTCAAAGGCGTCAGCCCTGGTCTAGTGACATTTTGCCTGATGAAGAATATATTACATACAATGCACTTGCTAGTGGTTCTGACCCAAGAGAATTACTAAGATAGAATATCATTTGTTATTGTAATATTTAATAAATAAATAATTAAATAGAATTTCCTGATATCTAAATGTAGTATACTTCGAATCACAACAATGAATTTAAATAAAATAGACAGGTCCGTATTTAAAAAGATAAAGTTGATGGTGGCCCCGAAGAGACAAAACGTCAGATTTAAAATTTTACTATGGCAGTTTATAACGATGTTGGAATACAACAAAAACTTTTATTAAAGTAATCAGAAATATTGTATAATAACAGAGCTTTGGCAAAAAAACGATATGCTACTAATTCGGATTTTGTCGTTTAACTCCGGAACCAATAGGAATATTTTAGGTTTCAAAAAATCTTTTCGTCTATTTTTATATTTCGCACATTTTTCCCCTGTTAACTGTCTTCCTAGCATCTACCGTTTACGAGATAGCAATACTGTCCCTATTAAAAAGTAGCCATCCTGTATAGCACAAAAAAAGTTGAATTTTTTTCAGAATAAGTCTCCTAAAAGTTTGCGACCACTTTTGGTCAGACATTTTCTTGAAATTGCATTGCTGCATCGAAAAGTGCATCTTTTAGGCGATTAAGGAAAAATTCATATCTTCAACGAAAATACCCGAATCACGCGAATTTTACTATTTAGGGATTTTTTGAGTCACTATAAACCTGAATATTATATTCAGATTATCATCTCATGCACCTGGAGATCATTACACGAAGGTTTTTCCTTCTGAATCTGACATCGCTAACCTTTACCCGAGTACCTGTGTCATCTCCAGTAATTTTACTAAAATTGCGTACTAAATTATCGACCCAAAATCATTACCCGGACATTTTTCAGGTCGCTTGTCCCGAATCTGACATCAATAACTTGGTGGCTCGGACGACCTGATTAATGACGTCATCTCCAGGAGCAAACTATTTTATATTATCTCACTATATCAAAGTTAAAAAAAAAATTAGAAAAATTGAGTAATATTTGAAAATTTGGATAAAAATATTGAAAAATTGGGAAACTGGAAAAGTAGGAGAAAATAGTTGAAAATCGGGAAAGAGTAAGGAAAATGGAAAAATATGACGAAATAGGACAAAACAGGGAAAATAACTACAAATAGGGACAAGGAAAAATAAGCAACATAGTGAAAATTAAAGGAAAATATGGGAAAAAAGAAAAATAGTGAAAAAATTGTGAAGAACGGAAAAGGAGGAAGAAATTGGGCAAAATTCTGAAAAATACAGAAATTTGCAAAAAATACTGAAAATTAGGGAAAAAATAAAATTTAATAGGGAAAAACTTTGAAAAATTAAGCAAAATAGCTAAATTTTGAAAAAATAGTGAAAGGTGGGAAAAAATTGGGAAAGTAATAAAAAATAAGAAAAAAATATTGAAAAATATAGAAATTAGAGAATATGGAAACATGGAAAAATATTAAAAAATAGGGCAATACGAAAAAAAATGAATAATGAAATAATATAAAATAATAGGGATAAATATGGAAAAACAGGAAACAATAATTAAAAACAGGAGGAATATGAAGAAATAGAAAAAATGGGGAATAACAGCGACAATAGTAAAATTTGAGAAAAATAGGAAGAAATAGAAAAAAACCTGGAAAATAGGGACAAATACGCAAAAATTAGAAAAAAGTTGGAAACGATAGATAAAATGGGGAAATTAGAGATAGATACAAAAAAACTAGGGCAGAACAGGATAAAATATGGAAAAGCAGGGAAGAATAAGATAAAAAAATTGGCAAAATAGGAAAAAATAAGAAGAAACGGTGAAAAATATGGAAAAATAAATAAAACATGGAAAAATAGAAAAAAATAGAAAAAGCAGATAAAAATATTAAATAACAGAAAATAACAGGAATACATGTGGAAAAAAGTTCCAAATAGGGAAAGATAAAAAATATATGGAAAAATAAGGAAAATGGGATAAAATGATAGAAAAAAAAAACAAACGATAGAAGTAAAACCTTAAATTAAATTTGAGAAGATAAGAAGAAATTAAAATTAAATACAGGAGTGGAACTTCCTGCTCCGACTTAATCGCTTATTAATTTTATTTTACCCTGTATAAAAAGACTCAAAATAGCTTTAAAGTTGTCCTCAGGAATGCAGTTATCTGCGATAACATAAAAAAATTGGCGATAACGAGTCGCAATATGGTAGATTCCCACCGCGCACTTGCATTCCTTACGTCACGAAATAAGATAATTTCTGGATATAAAAAGGGCATACCATGAGAAGTGAAAGCAGTCTGAAAATTTTTACCATTGCCTAAACTATCTAACAGTACCTACGCTTCGCTTCGAGAAAAAATAAATTAAACCAGCCAGAGAGAGAAAAATCAGTTCATGTAAAATTACCCATCGACGAAAACATCAATTATTTTGTAGACCTGTGTCTACCGCCAACTTCGACCCCGTAATAATTATTTGTAGGCCTGTGCCTATCGTATAGAAAACAACTGTCCATAAAACCAAAGAGAAAATAAGTAGAGAAAAATAATCCAAAATTCGTAACAAAATAAAAATATCTATCTAAATAAAATGTCTCAAAACCACCCCCAATTCAAAATCCGAGGAAGAAAATTAATATTTAATTTGCGTCCGGACAAGTAAACCATTTGTGTAATTGACCATTCACAGCGGCGCGCTGTTGTGTGGGCGGAAGGGTTAAGTCAGGAGTATCATTTAACAATTACAACAATACACAATACATTACACAAAGAAATTCTTGTGTTTTTATGAGTTGGTCAAGATTGTTACTATGTCTATTAAGGTACGGTCCCTTTTAAACAAAAAAAGAATTAATTATTTTGGGACGGTAGGAGGCAATGTTATCTCCCCTCCCCGTGAAATTTTCCCGATTAGGGATGTCGCAGACGGCAATAGACCCGCGGGCATCCCATCTTTATACCTGAATGATTAGGACATTATTGCCACAGTAAATACATGTGATTTCAAATCATACAATTAAAAAGGTTGTAATAGAAACAAAGAGAAATATAAAAATAATTACACAATCACAAAATACAAATTGGTAAAATATGACAAATGGCTTCTCTTTCGTGCACCCAGTGGCGGGTCTCTGTGAGGGGTCCTCACATACAAATAGAGTAAAGAGTAAATAATGTTTCAAGGTTTTGATTTTTGTAATTATCATAAAAGGTTAAAATTACTGAATATGCGATTTGAAGGTTTTTCAGTGTTTTATCTTTTTTTACTTGCAGCAAACTTTACTATAACGAATAAAAATACAACACAACTGAGTTTTTCAACAATACTAGACGATCAGGTATATTTTATGATAAATTTGAGTATGAAAGTTTCTTACCGAAATATCCATCGGTTTGTTACTTTGTACTCTCCTTTTTCATGAGATAAATGGCCAGGGGGGTGCGAGGTTACAGTATGTTGCCAATGGTATGAAATTAATTAAAAGTAAGTAAATTGTTAACATTGTATTATTAGGATACGAATAAATGAATATGTGTTACGTTTTAAGCAGTATCAGTCTTATTTCTAACAAACCTTAGCAAATAAACCATAACACTCCTTAATAAACGTAAAAATAAAGGCATGGTATTATACTTCAAAATATATTAGTTACACAAGTAAAATTACATACAGGACGTAGTATTGGCCTAATAATATTTATGTATAAAGTCTTGATATTCCAATTCCATGTATAGTTCTGTATAATTAAAAATCACTATAACAAAAAAAATGTATTTCAAAAGGCATTGTTTCACGTTTTATTTCCTTTAAAAGTGAACCTTTCATCCAGTAGTTACCGGTCAACTGCTAGTCCACTTCGAACAAATCGAAAAGAAATTCCAGTTTTGTGGTCAAATCATAGAACCAGAAGCTTATTGCCGGCATGCACCAAAAACCAATCTATTTCCTGCACAAAGCCAGTTTAATATTAAGAGATTTATCCTTTTAAAGATCAATCGTTGTGTGTATCAAAGAAAGATATTTTCATTACATTGTGCAAAAGCCTTTTTGGCCTCCCATTTTAATTTCAATAAAATCATCGAGCGGTAGAAGAGACGAAAGCGCTTTAAACGTCAAAAATTGTGTTAGAATTATGTTAGGGTTTAAACGAATACCGATCATTGGGATGTTTGAATTTAATAAATATGATATAATTGGGCAATTGCCTTGTTAGGGATCAATGATTTTCTACAGTAGAAGGTTAAATATTAATCAATTAAAATTTGGTTTCATAAAAAATATACATACAAAATAGTATATTATAAAACAAATGTTGTATTAAAAATTGATCCATTTTTTAATATTTTAACATAGTTAATAGTTGCTGTTAACGTTTCCTGGGGGCCAATAAAAACTGATTAGATCTAAGTTAGAACCAATAAGATATTGGGTAAAAATTTTATTAAAATCGATTTGGTAGTTTCTTTACAAATCGTTCTCAAAAAAATTCATTGAGAGAATAAATTAAGGTTTGAATAAACAAATATACTGATTGATCCACTTAAGTAATAGTTTAGTCAACAAGTACACTTTTTACGAATTCCAGTTCGTATTGTCTAAAAATTATGGTTTAAATCTCATTTATTCAGAATAGTCTCTAGAAACAAAAAATATTTTAGAAAATATAAAACTAATAGAAATGAAAGTTTTGTTATAGCAAATGATAAACAAATTTGAAAATGTTATATTCTATTGTAGTCCAGTCATTTGGTAGTTTTAATTGAAAAGTTTTTCGGGAGTTTTGCAAATTGGTGATTTTATATACTTCGACATGCCCTTACCGAATTTCAACTTTGCCACCTTGTATTTTTGCCGCTCGCACCGCCGTTTTGAAAAAATGGCGCATAAAAACAGTTTTTTGATAATAACTCCTATCCGACTCATTTTACGATGAAAATAGTTATGTAATAAATGAAACTAGAGAAAATTTCCGATAATTTATGTAGTAACCTTTTTTTTTGTAAAATGAACACTTTTAGCGTACCAGCGGCGCAAATTCTACTCGAACACGAATTTTTGCCAAAAAACTAATTTCCATACAACCACGAGGTAAAATAAACTGGTGCAAAATTCAGCGAATTTTCTTTCGCTTTGATCTTCTTAATGGACCACATGTTGCGAGTTCATCGTCTTTAGTACCGATCGAAACGTCCACATTATCTGCGGTGGGATTATCAGCTTCGTAGTCCCCTTCTTCCTGGATTTTATCATACGTTTGCTCGAGAACAGTCTCCGTTTCATTCTCTTCATAGATATCTTGTGATTGAACTTGTGAATTATCACAGGTACCACTGCAATTCGTGAACTTTAATCCAGCCTTTCTGCATCCACAGGCTCTCCCACATCCCTTTTTGCATTTGCAAGAAATAAGTTTCAACAAGGTTATCGGAGCTGAAGACTCGTGTGTGGTGACTGGAATTAGCCCATTGTTGCTTATTTTCAATTCCCCATCATTTTGCATTTTGTTCCCATATCACCGCTGAACTTGGCTGCTTCTGTCGGTGGTAGCGATGCAATATTAAATTTATTTTTATATACTGATTTTGTAAAGCATACATATCTATAGTTATTTAACGACGTACTTTTTACGCCACCGTAACCGTACAATGCAAGAAGGTAGCCTTCTCCAGCTTTAGCAATGATCACTGGATCAGCATTTGAGTTTTTGAAAACCTGTACAACCTCGTTTAATTCTGGGTTTTTCCGAAGTACATTAACATATTTTGTTTTTCCTTTATTAAAGAGTGCTGATGTATCACAGCCACTAAAGGCGTGCAAGAATAAAACGTGATCTTTGGTTATTTTATCTGTGATAGTCTTTGTTAAATATATTCGAAAGAATAAGAAGATCCACATCGAATGTGATTGAAACGCTGATTGCGGTATTAATTATTAGCGTATCCGCATCTTCCGTGGCTTGTTTGACCATGAAGTCCTCAGCTTCAAATATTATTTCATTGAGACGCTTCTTGTTTACATCGTTCCCCAAGAATTTAACTTGTGACACAGTTGGGATCATTGTCTCGTCAAAAAGTATGTCTACTGAAGCAGTTTTCGGCATATTTGGTACTACGGTTTGCTACATCTTCAGGATATCCATCAAATACAACGATGGCATTGGATGTATAGTTTTATAGAACAAATGTGACGTAGTTATTGCAAATGGATGAAAACGATTCACCGTGATGCCAAACGACTCGGAGCAATGAGTATCTTCCGTCGATGATATACATCGCGTCGCCAGTATTGAATATCTCCAGAATATTTTGCTCAAATGCCTTATACATTGAAGATTTAACGCATTTTCTCATGCCTTCGTCATTCAAAAGGGATAACAGAAATGGAGCAAGTTCGTAGGATAAGAAGTTATCAAGTTCCTTATCAGATTCTTTTGCAATGCATATCCCTTGAAAAATCAATAAAGGGTTAATCGGGTCAATGTCGCCCTCAATCCGAATGTTTTAATTCATAACGCCAAGTGCTGAAACTCTTCATTTTACAAAAAAAAGTTACGACATAAATTATAGGAAATTTTCTCGACTTTAATTAATTACATAAGTATTTTCATCGTAAAATGAGTCAGAAAGGAGATATTATCGAAAAACTGTTTTTTGGCGCCATTTTTCCAAAATGACAGCGCGAGCGGCAAAAATGAGGTGGAAAAGTTATAATTCGGAAAGAGCATGTTGAAATCTATTAAATGGCCAATTTACAAAACTCCTGGAAAACTTTCCAGGTAACCTCTTATTTGAGCCCTAAATTACTATTCGCTGGGTGCAGAGTGCATGGTGGGGATAACTGAAACGATCCCAGCGCTCGTAGTGATCAAAATTTCATGAAATCTGGCTCTTGTCATAAATAAACATGTCAAAATTAAATATAAAAATGGTTTATAATAGTTGTTGTGTTGTAATTGCAAAAATACAGGGAGAAAAAGCAAGTGGTTGGAAATTAGAGAAACGAAATAACTGGATAAATGCAGTTAGGAGAAAAAAGGAGGTAATTTATAACCTACTACTGTAGCGTGCTTACTTAGACGAATGCGTGTTTTATTCTAGAATTATTCGATGTGATTAAATAACTTTTGCCACTATGTCTCAATTTGACTGAAAATCTAGCAAATATTCATAAATTTTTATTAGTCTAGCTGCCATGTATTATTTGTTTGGTTGATTAATCTAACCTAAGAATCAAAGTTTTTGATATTTATTTACATGTTTTATACAGACTTTGTTCATCAGAACACGTTTTACTGAATTTTTTCTTTCAAAAATATAATCACATTTATTATTTATATGCTTATAAATTCTAATGAGATTTTTTTATAAAGAATATTAATTTTTTATACACAACCTACATATTTTTCACAATTGTCGAGCCAGATTTTATGCAACCATCAGATGGCATTTTCGTCGCGCTTCCTGCCAATTGCAAATGATAATATTCTCCTGCGAAACAAATTTGAAAATGTTATATTCTATTGACTGAATGTATGTGGATGGTACATTCACAAAAATTTTTATGCAGTTGTTTACAATCCATGGGGAAAAGAATGGATATAATATCACCCTTGTTTATTGTTTACTAACAAATAAGGAGAAAGTTACTTATGTAAGCTGTATGCACTATATTCATTAATAGTAATTGAGTTCCTAAGTATATAATTACTGATTTTCTGTTGTAACCTTTGTGCACCCAGAATCTATGAGGATTGGTTGCCGATTTCATCTCCAAATCTTATATCGGAAAATTCAAACATTGAGACCATCTGGTGAATATTAAAATAAGGATTCAAATAGGAAAATGACTTCCGACTACATTTTTATTAATATATTTAAATTCCAATGAATTTTTTGATTTATTTGAAAACTTGCCAAAAAATTAAAAAATACAAAAATATTGTGATTATTTAGAAGGTTGAAGCAAGTGAATTGGTAAGATCAACCAATTACTGTGAATCCTTCCATTTCAATTTATTTTTATGAGCAAAATGACAATTTAGTTAAATAAGGAATTCGAATTGAAATTTAACATAAAAAATTGGAAAAAAAACAGCATAAAAAATTTAATAATTCAATATAAAAATAATGTTACAAGTAGAATTCATTTTATTTAATGCATACCCATTTTATTTAATGCATATCCATTTAATTTAATGCATATCAATTTTTAGAGTTTTCGAAGAAAAAACCTCTTATATAGTTATTTTCCTAACAAGTGCGGAAAGTTATACTTTTCCGCACGCAATTGCAGTTGCCCGAACGACGCGAAGCGGAGTTCGGGCATGCAATTAAGTGGGGAAAAGATACTTTACGCAAGTGTTAGGAACAATATTTTTTCTACAAGCGCCTAGAATTAAAAAAAAATTTTAGCAAAAATAATCGTTAATGTTGGAGGCCCTTATTTCTTAAATATTATTAGTTAACTTTTTGTTTTTTTGTAAATTGTTTCATAATTTTTACAATAAATTAAATATTCAATGAACAATATTTTTATTTAGTTGCCAAATATTTTTTTAATCATTTTAGGTTTATAAAATTAGGCGAAAAGTAACTTTTCCGCACTAGTGCGGAAAAGTACAACTTTCCGCACTGAAATGCGTGCGGAAAAGTATACTTTTCCGCACGCTTGTAGAAAAAACCGGTTTTATTCGTCCGTCCGTCCGCCCGTCCGTCTGTTAGCCTGATTCATCTCGAGAACGGTGAGAGATAGAGACAAACAAATAACGGCAATCGATTCAGCATCGTTAAAAACCCTAAAATGATATTACTTCTTAACATATTTTTACTTTCCCCCTACTTATACCATATATACTATAATATATAGGGTATATAGTATTTGGAACCGATATTTCAGATTGACTTATCATATAAAAAAGAAGAGCATTATTTCCGTGGCTTTAACGTGATGTTTTTATATTATTAAATTTTCGTTTTATTATTTAATAAAAACCTGAACGCCTTAAGATCCCTGGTAATAAAAAGAAGATAATACAGCTAAATACAAAGTTCAAGCATAATTCCTAATATCTTTTAAGGACCTAACGGTCAGTAGCAAATCGACTATTAACTCAACATTACTCAATGGGTGTTAAAATTACTAAGATTACTTTATTTTACTTTTGGATTCTTATAATATCATATCTCGTTCATGCAAACTCCTATGGGCTTAGTAATATTCAGTCACTTATTTCCTTCCCACTATAACTCACCAACGGAGAATTTGGAAAAGATTGTTACCTGAAATAAATGCAATACTGGAAAGTGAAAAACAAATTAAAAAATCATGACTACAGAACTCTCCTTTCTATACAACTTCGTTATATTCGGAAAGTAAAAAGCACTTTCTTATTTAAAAGATCTGAACGTTGTATAAAATTAAAAAGATATACCTATAAACGCGAAAAAAAATTAATAAAATCTGTAGTATTAAAACTAAGCGAGTTATGACGAAAATAAAATTGGTCCCTATTTTCTTCGGCGACAATAAATGTGAAAATCGCCCCTAATTACCACCTTAATTGAAAATAATCGTTACCACTTTCATATTTTGCATATATATTTGCATATAACTCTTGCAATCAATGGTAGTGAAAAAACAATGGATTCACTGCCATATTTCTCCTTGTTATGATAAAATGATATTGCTGACGTAGCAAGATGAAATAACAAGATCTATTAAACATTGACAGAACATATTGCTAACATTCAATGATCAGAATGGCAATTTCTCAATTTGCTGTGGTGGCAATATCTTCTCTGTAACCATATTGGTATTTTCAAACAGAATTGAGCGATGGTAATAAAAATGTCTGCAAAAAATCGGCAGTTTGTATTACCCTTTTTAAGTACAAAACCGGTTCCGGTCAAAATGAATGACATTTTAGAATCTTATACATCTTGAGATGATGAACAAATGTCCTTATGAACAAAACTACCGAAAACATCAAATTAGGTCAATTTTGACAACTTAAAAAAGTAGGAAGGATATTGTCACACACACAAGAGGAAGTAAATACAGTGGTTACCTACATGAAATATTAGAATATATATTTTTGATTATATCAGGTGATCCAAAAATAAATGATAAATCAAATATTTTTTATGCACATTTTTTAAGTATCTTTAAGTTTACTTTATATAATGTAATGTAAGCTAATCCAGGATCAAATGAAAATTGAACAATTATAACGTCAACAGTTTGTAATCTGAAAGTCGTTTTACATTTTTATTATTAAATCTGATTGGCTTGAAAAACACAACATCTTTAATTAGAATGTAAATAATCTGCTGCGTCACCCCAGAACTTTCCCGGCTCGACCATAGAGAATATGTTATTTACTATTATTATTTTAATTACAAAATAATAAGCATTACATTAATTTATGCAACACATTAAAAATAGCGAGCCTATGATGAATACGTCTACCGAATTGATATTTCAATTTTGATAATGACATAAGCTGCGCATGCGCACGTTGTATATCACACTGCTACAATTAGGATCTCCTAAATTCATGTGTGAAAACTATTGGGAAATCGGGAAAAATTTTCATTCAATAGTTGTAGGGAATTTTATGCTTTACAATTTTGCACCAGAAAATTTTGCACTAAAATGCATTTTTTGTCCTCAAAATCAAGAATAACTAGACAAAACCTATATGCACGCTTTTTAGGAGCCCTCTAGTGGCGCAATTATTGGAAATTCTAGAACAAGTTTTATACAAAAGTTGTACGGAATTTTATGCTCTAAAACTTTATTCTACAACATTTTGCACTAACGTGTATTGTTTGTCCTCAAAATCAAGAAAAACTAGAGAAAACATACATAAACATTTTTTACGCGCCCTCTAGTGGCGCAACTATTGGAAACTCTGCAAAAAGCTTAAGACAAAAGTTGTAGGAAATTTTATGCTCTAAATCTTTGTGCTACAACATTTTGCACTAAAGTGTATCGTTTGTTCTCAAAATCAAGAAAAACTAGAGAAAACCTACATGAACATTTTTTATGTGCCTTTTAGTGGCGCAACTATTGGAAATTCTGGAAAAAGTTTGAAACAAAAGTTATAGGGACTTTTATGTTCTAATACTTTGTACTGCAATATTTTGCAGTAAAATTTATTGTTTGTTTTTAAAATTTAAAAAAAGTAAAAAATTGTTACATGTGTATTTAATTAATGTCGGTCTTGAGGACCTTCTACTGTACCAATTTTAACCAAAATCTAACGGTCGCATTCTAGGCACACACCAACCCTCCGTACCAAATTTCAGCTTGATCGGTCAAACGGTTAGGCAGTTATCGTGGAAGATTACACACATACACACAGACAGGCCATACGCTGGAAATGGTTTCAATCTTCTTAGGGGACTTCAAAGTGGATATTTTCATCGATATCTCGATTTTTTTTGCTCGTTCACCTTACTTTCCCTTTGATGGGTCCGGGAAAGTAAAAACGAAACAGAAAACAATAAGTTTGAAAATATTTAAATAAAAAAAATCGGGAATTTATCCTCAGTTTAAGAAATCCTAGTTCCTTTCTGTTCTCATCTAACTAACATACGTCGTCATGTTTCAATGTATCCTGTATATAAGATAGCGTCAACTTTATTTTGTATACACCTATTATAGTTGTTTTAGATAACGGATATTAATCCTAGGAAATGATGGAATATCATTTTCATTTAGCAACATCTACACCACATTTCTGCTAATTAGATTTTCTGTTTTAACCCTCGTCTGTACCTCATCTACTCTTGCCTTTACTTACCGAGATAATTCAATAGTTTTTTCTTCCATAAAAATAAGGTCTATTTAATAATGCCCAGTAATAAGATAATATTCTCGAATATGGAGAACGTGAGTCCTTAGAACAATTCCATTGAAAAAATTAAAAATAGACTTTATATGACCATTACGTACTTTAACGATCCATCATTGTATGGTCACTAATCGAGCTTTATTTGCCATTTCAGTTGATAATTGGCGTGACCCACATACAAATCGTAAATTTAACCAATAGCAGTTGCAATTTCTACTTAGTTACGATGTATTGATAAGCGAATATACCCTTGACGACGTGTATAATCGTTTTGGTAATTCGCATCCTTCCATTTTGACAAATTTGACATATTAAAATAATGTTTGATGTTTATAATAAACAAACGTCAACAATATAATTAGTTATATTTCGTTATATAATCGTACCAAATAACACGCAAGCATACCAAAATAACATTTATACTGTCCTTCTCACTTGACGTATTTTTTTAAAATACCACTCGAGCTACCCTCTCGTGGTGTTTCGCAAAAATACGTTTCACAAGTCGGACGTATAATCGATTATTTTCGATGCTCTTGTGATATTACTACTGAATATGTCACTTTCTTCAAATCAGTTATTAATATTATTTAAGTTGTTCTTAAATTCATTTCTCAGAATTGTATTATGTGCAGAATACCAATCCCATGTTATTCATGATAATACAAAGTGCAATATGAATGGTTCCTCATTTGCAACCCTCTCATAAGAATTACTAAGGGTATACCTGCAGATGTGGCAAGATTACCATGAAGATAGTGATATACTTCCTTCGAAGAGATTTCAAGACTTTCATGGAAGGAGTGATATACACTTGGCAGTCCCACCCATTACATACGTATATGCGTGGTAGCGAAATAATGGTCTTATGGTCAATACTTAAAACATTTGTCTTTAATATATTCAATCGATTTATTACAAGCATTTATCTGAACTAATACCTATTATTGATATTGCATTGTAACACCAAACCATTATTATAAAGTAGATTGTTAAATAATTTTAGAGTACGTATCTCGATTGTAACAATAGCTCATGGTACCATGGACGGATTTGTTATAGAATATTGACGTTGTTATAATTTTTCAATTTTCATTTGGTCCTGAATTACATTACATAAAGTAAAAATACAGATACATAAAAAATAGGTATAACAAAATATTTGGTTTGTCATTTCTTTTCGGATCACCCTGTATAAAAAAAATGTATTAAAAATGTCTATTATCTTCATTTTCAATTAGAATATTTCATGTAACCATTTTATTAATTTTTTCCTCTTTATATGTGTGAGAATATTCTTCATACTTTTTTAAGAGGTAAAAATTGACCTTATTTGAAATTTTTGGTAAATGTTTCCATGAGAACTTTTGTTCACCATTTAAAAATGTACAAGATACCAAAATTTCATTTTGACAGGGACCTTATTTGCACTTAAAAAGTGCGGTGCCTTTTGTTACATTACTTCACCAAGGAGAAAGATAACAAACCTTTACAGCCACTATCGAGTTGCAAATGTATTAAAAATTAGTGTTAGTAGAATAAAACAGGTAATTACTACGATAACAGAACTTGTAACGCCTAACCAGTCGCATAATGTAAGCAAAAGAAAGGCTGATGATATATTCGGATACAACTCGCAACAATACTGATCAACCCCGCCACTGATATTACACTTCAGCATTCGTATTTCGTATGAATATGTGACGTAAACTCAAGAACGCTGAAAAGAACTATAAAATTTTTATTTTGGCCAGTACCGAATCAAAACCTAGCATCAAAATTATCGTCACAAAAATAACAATTAGATGAAGTCGACGATGGCTACGATACATGTATTAAAACAAATCATCGATAAAAAAAACATTATTGTAAAGTATGCCTATAGCTAATTCAAAACAAAATCCCTTGCACTTCGTCGATGATTTGATAATTTGCAATAAGAAAAAACATCCTTGTCAGACGGTATGCTTAGAAACGATATCCCTAAAACCCCCCAATTAGTGACGTTCGTACATATAAGGAATTTTTGCATGCTCCATTTAGTGGTAACACTGCCGTCTTATATATAAGAGAAGAATTAATGAATGACAGAGTGAACCAGAAATACCAGCAAAATTAAAATAATCGACATAAGGTGTTAAGCAAGAAGATGCATCATCTGTGTTGCTCTTTAATATAGCTATGGAGTATGCCGCACCCGTACAAATAAGGATAAAATAAGTTATAAATCTAGCATATGTAGAGGACCTATTAATAATTACCCAAAGTAGGTACTTTATCACTAGACTGTTAGAAGAAACAGTGAAAGAAATTAAGAGAATTGTACTGAAGAAAAGAGTTAAACAAAAATAATGAAAATAGGAAAGAACATAGACATTAAACCTACTAAATTAAGGCACCATGTATCCGATAAGGTGGATAAATTCAGATATCTAGATGCAGTAATGTCCTGTAATAAGGATAGATTAAATGGTTAAATAAATAATTATATCTAGCAATAAAGCTCTGAAATCAAACCGGAAACTACTTAAGATTAAGACAATAACTCAAAAAATGAAAATAAAAATATATAAAACGTTAATAAGACATATACTTACCCAGCGTGCAAAGACAATGACTATATCATAGAGAAAGATGAGGAAAGAATAAAAATTGCTGAAGGGAAAATCGTGAGAATAATCCTAGGTCCAATACGAACAGAAAATGGAGACTATAGAATGAAAATAAAGTAAAATTAAATAAGAGAACGTAGGTATAAGAAATCATTAAGTAACAGTGACTGCTTTGGATGGAGGGCGCATTTGAGTAGAACCAAAAGAGAAGACCTAAGTTTAATAATGGATTTTTAATTTAGTTTTAACTATTTTGAACAAAAAATCCCAAAATGAAATAAAATATTCACAATGTTAGGGAAAAACAAATGAAGGCATTTTATTTTTTAAATTTAAATTCGTATGTCGAAGGAAGAAACTCAAGATACTATTTTCATAAGAAGATATAGGACAATTATTGCAAATATTTATTAAAAAAAAATGGAGTATTATTGTATTGATTGAAAATTTTGGGGGAAGCTACTGATGAAAATGAAATAAATGCTTTTACCCCGGAAAAAATGTATTTTTATGCGTACTTTTCATGTACCAAAAATTAAAAAAAAATCGGTTGTGTCGCCCCAAAACATTCTCGACTAGTATCCAGAGACAAATACTTTTTCAGATACTTAATGTTAAAGATTCAAACTTTGACATTTTTTATTTTTGACAGATGACAGTTTTAGAAAGAATTTTGACTGTTCTGAATAGAGATTTTCAAGGACTTTCAAATGACACATTACAATGTCAAATTCCGTGACATATTGCTTCTGTTATTTTTTAACAGTGATACTTCCGTTTGACAGATGTCGGAAAAATACATACTAATTTTACAAACGCTTAACCGAAACCCATTTTATCGAAATTGGTTCAAATAGATAAAGTACCTTTCTTCAGATATTTAATGTTAAAGTTTCAAACTTAGATATTTCTTTTATTTGATAGGTGATAGTTGGAGAAATAATTTTGACTGTTCTGAATAGAGTTTTTCAAGGGCTTTCAAATGGTATATTGCTTCTGTCATTTTTTGACAGTTATACTTCCGTTTGACGGATGTCGTATAAAACTAATGGGTTCTTCCAATGGATAACCAAAACCATGATACTAAATTACAGCTTAATAATCGGATTAACAATGTATACAGCCACACAGACAGACAGACAGACTTCCATCTGGAAACGGAATTAATGGTATCAGGGGTCCTTAACACCATGTATATTCTTTAATTAAATATTTATTATCTCTTTTTCTTTAAATCCGTATTTAATGTATTTTTGTAATCAAAAGCCAAGTTATTTTTTTAAAATTGTAGTTATAAATAAATTTACGCTTTCGATTAAATATTACTCCCTAAGTGACACTTAATTTTTAATTAAATAAAAATTACTGCGTGTGATTATATTATCAAGATTTTGGTTAAAAACTTTTAAGTGAATTAAAAGCAGAAAGTTTCCTTTACATCGTTACTGAATTTTGGCTGAAAACAACCATTTAAACTGGTTAATGCTTTTCCTTTATTTCACGAAAAGAGCACATAATTTTTGTAAATTATCCACAGATAGTGGAATCGTCGTTGTAGGGAGTGAACATTAATCTTTTTTATTTTCTAGCTGCGCTTTTCTTTAGCAAGAACCGTGTGCGGACAAAAAAAAATTGTACAAAATTTATTCTCTTTTTTGTATAAGTGGCGGAGATGTAGATAAACCGAATTCTACTTATAGTATATTATAAAATACCAACTGTAGAGAGCTTTTGGGCATCGTTTATCGTTATACGGTAAACGATAAAGTCACAGGACTTAATATTGTATTGGCGCATAGCAATTATTGCTTATTATAAATTTCTAGTTGAAATATAATAGGATGAGATAATAGTAGGTAATAGACATAATTTGCTCAGTTTTAAAATAAAGATAAAATTTATACCAATGTTATATGTTCCTTCTTTTGACGTTAATCAACACACCTTACAGATAAATCAACAGGTCATAAATAATAAATGACAATCTTGTTCTACTTTACTGTTTGGGACACAACTCAAAAACAGCTTTTTCAGAAAACCCAAAAACACTTTACTAATAAAAGCGAAAACTACATAGTAATAGACAGGTTCGACTTTTTTTTAACTGAAATCGAGAGATTTTGTTATTTAAAAACGATAAAAAAAATTTAAGCGCAAAATATTAATATTTACGTCCGCTGTAAGCATTTTAAAGGATCGGCTAGACCGTGTGACTTCAGTAGCCATGAACGCTTCGCCCCTGGCCCGCTGCTGCGCTGTATTCATGATACACATACATCGCGAATACAGCGCAGCAGAGGGCCAGAGGCAAAGCCTTCTGGACTACTGACGCCACACGGTCTAGTCTCGCGCAAAGGTACGTTTTCTATCCTCTCGCTATTTGCATCCAAATTAACATAAATCGAACAACAGCAGTGGACTGGCCGAATTTTTGTTGTTTTTAAATCCGGGTAAAATTGTCGAAATTGATAAACAGAGTGCACCATATAGAAGGGCAATGTGTTTTTGGAGGTCTTGAAAGGGTCACAGAAAAATTATTTATGGTAACAATTGAACATTGAGATAATGATATTCTTTTGACAATTATTGAAATATACATTGAAAATGGTGCCACCATTAGCTCAGATTATTGGGAATTCGTACGATTGTTTAACCAAATATGGAATAAAAAATTTATTTATTATACATATATATTGTAATGATGTATTAAAAAAAGGACTTAATTAATTCAAAGTTAACCAGTTACTGGACGAACCTAAAGAAAAATAACAAAAACCTATCTAAATTTAATTTAAATCTATTTAATTAGGATTAGTTTATTTATTTTTAACATATCCAATAAAGATTTAGTGTGTTCGATAATTTGTCTAAAGAGAGCATCTATAATACTGTATTGTACATTTGTCTAAAGACAGCCAATCTAACACATTTATTACAGGTTTGTGTTTTCGTTTTTCACTAACTAGTTTAATAAATCCATGTTTTCTCAATTTTATTTATAAATTACTAATTTTAATTTTTTTTATTAAAATACCACTTTTTTCAATTTTATTCAAAAATTACCTCAGCTTTCCGACCAACTGACACAAATTAAAGAGTATAATTGCGTTTTCATCAGCTTAAGATCAATATCGCTGAGTAATGCAAGTCACTATATTTTGCAGAGCGCTATTTTTATATTTTCAAGATAGAAAAAAGAAAAACAAAAAACTACTTTGTCCAATAAAATCAGTCAAAATAATCAAAAAAAAACTATGATTTAAGATATTTTACACAACTTGGCAACAGTCATTGTGATGTATCCAAAATAAGACTAACCTTAAAAATAAAAAAATGCCTTTAATGGTGATTGTGGCAAAAAGAAAAATTTTTAGAAGTGGATATTTACACTGTGTAGATGATTTATATCAATTTTTATTAAAATCGGAGTTTCGTAAATGCTCAACATTTACCGCCGTTTCTTTTATAATCTATTAAAATATTACATATAACAACCTTTCATGAAGACTCTGAAGATGGTCGTTGACAGAAAGCGCAAAGCCGAATCTTATTAAAAGCAATTTTACTAAATTATTTTTACTTTTACACATAGTAAGTTTATAAATTATTTGTTTCATAATAGTACCTATGTTGTGTTATACTTATATATAGTTATTGGTATAAAACAATTATCTGAATAATAAAATTATAAATATACATACCTTGTTATTTTCATTACGACCATTGCTTCTTTGGTAAAAAATATTCACTTTTCCCAGTTGGTGTGGCGATAATGTCAGGAGAAGCACTTTGCGTTTCTATATCGAAGTTCATGACATAACCAAAGAATACACATATGCATATATATCGATAAGTATTCTTTGACATAACTAACACATATAATAACAATTTAATGCGCGCATCACTTTTATACCACGTTTAAAAATTTTATTACTAACCGAATAAGTAATTCGTACACGATGTAAAATATTATTTGTCAAAATAATTTTACGTCAAGTGTGACAGCTGGTTAACAAGCACTATCAGTATTAAAATGCTCAGATACTGCGTCATGACGGATTCCCACTTGGTGGAAAATCTGCATGCGGATTTTCTATATTCAATTCTATAGGTCGATTTCGAACTAATTTTGGAAATCGACCAATAGAATTGGATACAGAAAATTCGGGTGCTGATTTCCAAACGAAATAATTTAACATTGGATTGCATAGGGTTATTGTGTCTTTCGACTGGTTTAAATTTTTTTATGGCTATATATTTACTAAAAATTTATTGTACACTAAAAAGTACTATGAACTTTTATTACGATTCCGATGTGCTTATTATAAAAACTGTAATAGACAACTGTAATATACCAAGACGGTGATAAACAGTCGGATATTTTTTTTATGTCTAAATTACAAGAATATTTTAATATCAATTATGTCTCATACATAATGTTATCATTAATAATCTGATTAATTTATTAACATAAATTCAAAAGGTTATCCATTATCTTAAATGTGGTCTGCAGTAATAAAACTTAAAGTCGAGTACCACAAAATATTATGAAAGTTGATAAAGGGAGGTTGGCAATTGGTGTCGGCAAACTGGCCTGGAATATAACGTTCTTATTAATTGGGGGAGAAAAATAAAGTTAAACTTACCAAATGTTAGATTATGCTTATTGAAAATTGTACTTGTTTATTAAGAAAGAAACATGGTTGTTTAATAAATGTGCACGCGCCGGTAGATAAGGGAAAAATATAAAGGGAGGAAGGTTGTGGTACAAGAAATAAAGGAAAAGGTAGGGGTGATAAAATTAATTAGGATAGGTCATGCTTACAGCTAAACTATGCTGTGTAGGAATAAAAAGCTATAAATTTTAGATCCAGATTGTGTCTGGGGGCGTTGACGTTATGTCAAACGGACCTGCCGGTAGCATCGTCGAAATTCCAAAAATGTTATGATGGATAGTAAAAAGCAGTGACTGAGTGACCGGCAGATCAAATCAGGTAAGGAATTGTGCCCTATCGGTGGCCAACCATACAACTTGTCAGTAAGCAACATCAATACCAATTCGAGCACCATCCTCAAAACACGTTGAATGCTAGATTATAACTAATCTTGTATTACAAAATGTTGGCTAAATTTGACAGTACATAGTTAATCGAAAATAAAAACTATTAAAATTATATAAATTTTAAATTAAAAAAAAATATTTTGTAAATAGCCTGAAGGGCGACAATGTAAAAGTTAATTGATTACGCAATGAGATAAAACTTAAGAATAAACAACACCTATTAAATTAGAGAGAGATCGGATGCAGCTATAGGAAACGGCCATATTGTGATGAAAAGAAAAAGAAGTTAAAATGAAGTGCAAAAGAAAGTGAAGGACATTTGACGTATGACAGGATGGGAGGGGTTATAGTAAAAATAAGGGAAATTAAATGAACTAACAGGACTAAACCAAAAATAATATTTAAATGGTGAGAATCCGAGCAAAAATGGAAGAGAGAGAAAAGGGGAAATATTGATAAGGGTAAGAGATGGTTGGCAAAGAGTAGTTTAAATAAAATGCTTAAAATTATCTAATGGGAAAATGTGGTTTTCTTTGGGTCTCAACTGTTCATTAAGACAAATACATTGAATTATTATATAAACGAGAGTGTACTTCAAACATTTCAAGGAGATTAGGTTTAATGCCTTTGCCCATGTTGTGTAAGAGAATGGAGTTATTAATAGAAAAGGAATGGTTCTTAAAAATAATATGGTTGGCAAAGGATGAGAGAGTATTGGTAATGTCCGACTTTCTTTATTTGTCAATGTACCTGTTCTTTGATTAACAAATTTTATTAGAATTTTCCTTTATCTGTCGAAAGTCAATAAAATTATTTCGCATCAATGAGACATTTATTTTCTGAAATTAGAATATTGCTGTTTTACCTCTCGCCCTTCAGATAAGAGAGGTATAGGAATCATGCTAAAAATTGGGTAGTGAGTTTTCAATGGATAAACACGTTTTGGGGTCCCTAGAATACGATTTTGATATTTTCGCGATGATGTCTGTGTGTGTGTTAGTGTGTGTGTGTGTGTTAGTGTGTGTGTGTGTGTTTGGATGGATGTTGTAGTAACGATAACTCAAAAACTACTGAATAAAAAAATTTGAAATTTTGCATACAGAATTCTTATACCCTAGATTAGATCTGATTAGATTTTGGTGCCAATCGCACAACCGGAAGTGGCAGTTGCTATGGGTGATAACGCCATTATTATACAAAACGACAATAAAGTTTGACACATATATTTTGAATACCCTATAGTTTATTTTCATCTCATTAAAATTTTCGAAACTTTTGCCATTGTTGCCAGATTTACAAAAAAATAATTTTTTTTCATACTTTTTTGTGTCAACCTGTAAATTTTTGATTCCAAAATGGCGAGAGGTCATGTGCTGGCCACATCAGATTTTTTTGAATTATTTTACTGTATTAGTTATTAGTTATTGAAGATAATAAAAAATAAAAACTGGGAGTTCAACTTGAAATATTAGTCTATCTTTTTTACCTCTCGCCCTTCAGGTAAGAGAGGTATAGGAATCATGCTAAAAATTGGGTAGTGAGTTTTCAATGGATAAACACGTTTTAGGGTCCCTAGAATACGATTTTAATATTTTCGCGATGATGTCTGTGTGTGTGTGTGTGTGTGTGTTAGTGTGTGTGTGTGTGTTTGGATGGATGTTGTAGTAACGATAACTCAAAAACTACTGAATTAAAAAATTTGAAATTTTGCGTACAGAATTCTGATACCCTAGGTTAGATCTGATTAGATTTTGGTGCCAATCGCCCAACCGGAAGTGGCAGTTGCTATGGGTGATGACGCCATTATTATACAAAACGGCAATAAAGTTTTACACATATATTTTGTATACCCTACAGTTTATTTTCATCTCATTAAAATTTTCGAAACTTTTGCCATTGTTGCCAGATTTACAAAAAAATAATTTTTTTTCATACTTTTTTGTGTCAACCTGTAAATTTTTGATTCAAAAATGGCGAGAGGTTATGTGCTGGCCACATCAGATTTTTTCTTAAATTTAACATGAAAAAATTCATATTTAAAAATTACTACATATATGCAACTTGTAGTGCACCTACTCACTTATGTGCAGTATAATATTAACGCGGGCCAGTTTCTCTAAATAAAATTGACGCTTCTAAATATAGATGACGTTTGCTTATAAAGTGTCGTTTGGTCAATATGTTTTTAATTGTGTTTACTTTTACCTTCGTTTACGTATCTTTACAAATCAATACGGAAAATTATCAACATCAACCAGCTCTACAGAGTACAAACTACAACAGTGGCAGTGAAATATGCAGTAAACAGACGCGGATGCGACCTTTCACTTAATCAGGAACGCTTCTGCCCAGCACTTATGTACCAAACAGCAAATTATTACTTGATCTCGTTAAAATAGTCGTTTTTTTTATCAGCGGAATCTAATATCTATTTATCGCTCTCGATTTTGAATGCGAATTCACAGTGGATAGGTCCAAGTTTTCATCTTTATCCAATTATCATATAATGGTTTTCTCCATCTTTGTCTGTATAAGTGAGATTTAACATCTTTTGTTTATTCATATTCTCTTCTTTACACATTTGCAGTTAATGGCTTGACGGTAATTTCATTGCACATAAGTGACGTCACGATCGTAATGGCGGCATATTCAAATAATTAGAAATTTGAATTTTTAAATTAATTAAGGTAGATAATTAAACTTAATGGGTTTTATTTGATTAATTCTAAATGTTAATAAAGAAAAAACGTGAGGTTATATTTTTGTTGAACTCCCCATTTCCAATATGGTTCCTTTATCTGTTTTTCATTGTCAAAACCTGTTACAAAAAATTAAGTATTCTACATGGTTAGATACAGAAAAACGGGAATTTTTAAGATAAAATAAAAAATACAGTACCGTATTCAAAAAACTGATATTTGGTCTTAAATAAAAAGTTTTATAAAGTTTTTAAAAATTAAGGTATTAATTAAATAAAACATAAATCGTCAATTTTCATTTTTTCCAAATATTTCAGAACCGGACCTGATATTTTCATTTTAAAAAACAATCAATTCATTTTAAAAATACACTTTTTTTCCATTTTACCAACTTCGTTACCTATAACGGTTTACGAAGAATGAATCAATTAAATATATGCCACCCTGTGGGTGTAGAAAACATAGTTATTCATAAATTATTTAAGGAACAAAAGTATAGAGCTTTAATTGTATTAATTCCCAAGAGTAAGCTCTACTCGATAATGACATATTGTGCTATTAGATAATTAAAGCTACACGAATTCTTGATGGACAGTTAAACACATTGAATTTGACTAATTTACCTCGTGTACATGACAGAAGCTCGAATAATACACCCTACATAATTTAGTCGATCGATATATTTAGCCGCACTATCTATTGAAAACAAGTTATATATTTGGTCTTAAAATATTATTACCTTAAGCGTTAAAGCCTTTAAGCTAATCGTCGTTATGGAAAATCATTTACTTAACTCTGTACACATGGCCCTTTATGTTGAGAAACGTTGAACTACGACCGCGTCTGGTTTGCAAATAACTCAGGAAATACCTCCAGTAATGGCGTAGATTAGAGAAACTAGAACGGAATTTCTTATAATTAAAGACGAAAGTGGATAAGACAAGTTTATTTGGGACAACAATCTTTATTAATGTTTTAAATCAATCTACAGAATGTTTTGTCATAAAATTTTTATTTTTACAGGAGTACAGTATCTAGTGCATTTATTGGTTACAATATTTTAAATTAAAATTATTACAATTTTTGATTTTTAGTGGGAAGTCCTGTATCTTTTTATATTCATAAAAATATGTGGAATATTCATTTAATTTAAATAAATTTTTTGTTTAACTCAAAGTGAACAATTTAAATTAATATTCATCATTAATTTGTAATTTTATTTACATGTGTTACATGGCAAATTTTGTTTCAATCAAAAAAAATCAACAAATTTTTATTCTTTAAAAATATTTTTACATTATTTTTGAATAAATAAATAATATGGACATTTTTCTTATTTAAATATGATATTTTAGATCTTTCTATTGATATAATGTCTTCCATGTACACATTTTGAAATATTAAAATAAATAATAGTAGTTACATTATTGTAGGCTCAATAATTAACATTTTTTTTTACTTTTTTAATTATAATTTATACTTGAGACTTATTTTCACTTATACTTTTAAATAGTGGTATTTTAATAAATTTTATTTATTAATTTTTAAGGTGATATCCTAAGTACGCCACTGTTCCTTAAATACAACAGATCCCGGAAACGTAATGAAATTTGGCATCAAACTTCCTGAAACATTACAAACATAGCTTTCTTGCTAATGACCATATCAAGGCGGTGGCCCAAATATAACAAAAGCAGTTTCACCCAAAAGACCAAAGGGTTGGTAAAGAAACAAATAGTTCAGTCCGTAATTCGTAACAGTATTATTCTATTTATTCTATAAATCTAACTATAATGTGTTGTTGAACAAAACAGTGATGAACGGTTTAAAAATTTCTAAAATTGTAATTAACTTTCATTACTGTAATATTTTTATTAGAAATATTTATAAATAAAATTTTCTTATATAAAGATCGACATTTTAAACAAAACGAAGAAATTATGATACAAAAAGCAACACGACCATTGTAGTTAGTCCACAGGGACGTCATTTGTATCAACCTCGTTTCTTATAATTCCAGGAAAATATGATTTTTTTTTATCGACTACTACTCACACTTCACCGCAGTTACAACTTGAGTTCTAACACTTTGGGTTTTGCACCTTTTCAAGACCTTTCAAGCGTTTGTGACTTCTAAAAATTTCAAACAAATTCTGCAAGACAAATTTAACTCGAGGTTAATTAGAATGAGTACAAGTTTTGGAACCCAGAAGATCAAAAAATTATTTTTAGCAGAGGTGCAGTTTTGACGAATTGAAAAAAGAAGAAGTAAACTTTTTTAAGTTAAGGGCTGGTTCGTATATTTATAGAGTTTGTATTTTTATGGTTTTCTTCAATTCATTGTTTTCAGGTTAAAGAGCAAAGTCCGAAGGACCAGTTGCCGATGCAACAAATATTATTGTAATAAATAGTCACTGTTACGATTGAATAAAACTACACTCTTCTAGAAGTAGCACCATTTTATTATGCTCAAAAAGAAATGGTGCTCGTTAAAAAATCTCTCCCGCTCCAACCCGAACAAAGAATGGCACAACAAATATAGTGAGACATTAGTGAGAATTTTATTAAGTTACAGGTTTCACAAAAAGAGATCGATTGTTACGTCTTGTTAGGTTTCTAATGTTTTGCAGTGGTTCTGGATGCGTCGGACAGGCCCGATTAAGATTTATCCGATAAAATGTTTAATTTAATGATTTTTTAACTGGCGATCGCTAACGGCACCTTCTATGTGGAAATTTTAATAGAAATTTCTAAACGAAACTCTGTTCTCCTTAGCAAGAATCGACTAACCGTGAAGATGATGACGACGACAAAGGCCCTGGCGAAGCAGAGGATTTTACAACCCCGATTAGCAAAAAAAAATTGAAACGCCACAAACTGAAACAAGAAGAAAATAAAAATTTCAAAAGATCTAAACCTACTTCGACGGTCTGCGAGAAATTGCCAACTTACGTTAATGACTACGCACTGAATGCAGAAACGTTCATCTGAAATGGATCAAAAAAGTTTGAGAAAATTGCAATCCGCAGCGACAAGGACGAGTGGATTCAAATTGTAAAAGAAATTTGTAACACTTCCTCCAGGAAAACGCACAATTATTAATAGGTGGGTTTTCAATGTCAAATCGGATGAGAACAAGAACTTTTAGAAAAACAAAGAGATACTAGAGATTAAGGGATATGCTCAACACCGAAGATTCGACTAAAAAGAAATGTGTGCCCTGTTAGCAGGCTATGGCATTACCACAAGCCCTCGAGTAGACAGTACCCCTTCTACGTCTCCCGTTCCTTGTCATCGCTGTCTATCAAGAACTGACAAAACGGTACCACCGTCGCTAGTTACACCATTTGCATTGTAACTTGTCAATCTGAAACTTATCAGGTGTTATTGAGTGGCCGAGAGTGAGTATACCGATTTATTTGACCTCCGGTTAATTTGAAATTAACAGAACAAGAAGAGAGGTTAATGGCTGCAGTAGGTCGGACAACATTACAGACATTGGTCTACCACAAAAAGGACCAATATCTTCACTAACAAGTATATCTGCATTACCAAGTACATCTGTAGTACCAACTACATCTGCAGTACCAAGTATATCTGCAGTACCAACTACATCTGCAGTACCAACTACATCTGCTGTACCAAGTGCATCTGTATTACCAAGTATATCTGCAATTAACTCAAAATACAAAAATGATGAACCAGATGATGCTCCTCCGATTAAAAAATAATGTTGAAAGTAAACAACGCAAAAAAAACAGTAAGAATATCAAAAAAACCAGATAACGTTTTGCGAGAATACTAAGAACAAACAATGTCTGTTCTTAACACAATTGCAGAAAATGTGGCAAAAATATCAACTGGTATTCAGTGAATTTCTGACAATGCAGCTGTCTTAGGTACCAATGTACACGGTTTGACATAAGAGATGAGAGGCAGTTTTACATATTTAAAATCATATTTGGATACCCTGTTGATTTAAAATCGTTAGGATGAAATCATAGGCATGATTTTTCAAATTGAAATACATGTATAGTTGCTATTTCATATAACAAAAAAGTTTTATATATAATATTTTAATAATTTGTAATCATTTTTACTTTCCCGACCCACTTCCGAGAAGGGAAAATATTGTGAACGAACTAAAAAAAATTTCGAGATAAAGATGGAAATAACCATTTTGAGGTCACCTGAGATGATTAACACCATTTCCAGATGGAAGTCTATCTGTCTGTCTGTCATTCTATCTGTCTGTCTGTGTGTATTCTTCCACGTTAGAGGCTACACGTTTAATTCGATTGAGCTGAAATTTGGTACATGGGTTTCAAGAACCCATTAGTTTTTGTAAGACATCTGTCAAACGGAAGTGTCACTATCAAAAAATGACAGATGCAGTATTTCACGGAGTTGGACTTGCAATATGTCATTTGAAAGCCCCTGAAAAACTCTATTGAGAACAGTCAAAGTTATTTCTCTAACTGTCACCTGTCAAAAATAAGAAAATGTCAAAATTTTAAACTTTAACATTAAAAATCTGAAAAAGTATTCGTGGCTACTCGTTGGGGAAGTTTTGGGGCGACTCAACGGATTTTTTATTAATATGTATTTGTTAACAAAAAATTTAATGAAAAATTGTTGAATTTTCATATGAATGTTGAAATTTTTTTATTTTGTTTTTAAACATCATTTTTTTCTACTTTTTTAATATCTGTCTGAAAAAGTTGGCAACAAATAGGAAAATGTTTTATTATTAATTTGACCCATATTTGAGAGACATCAAAAAATATAAATGCTTAACAGTAAAGCACCCTTATTTTAAGAAATGTAGAATATTATTAATTAAAATACAATTAAATGGACTTGTGAAAAATTGTAGAAACTAATTTTATATGTAACAGTTGACTTAGAAAAAATATTGTTTTGAGGTAGGAGTCTGTAATTTCATATTTAAATGTATATATTAGTTGTTTCTAAACAAGTTTTCAAAATAACATTTTGCTAATTGCATATATATTATTTCTTGACGTAATTTGTATAAGGGTCAAAAATTTATTTTTATATTTTTAGAACTTTTTAAAAAGAATACCTTTTTTTCATATAACTAACAATAAAAAGTTTCCCATTTGTTGCCAACCTTTTCAGACATGCTGTAGAAAGGGTAATGCATTTACCTAATTAACTATGTTGAAACTGGAAATACCCATGACCTGAATTCTCAGAATAGAAGAATATTTTTAGGTAAGCCATTTCCTATTATTTAAATGAAATAAGTATATAAAAAAATTATTTTATGTCATACCAGTTTATTATTGTGTTTTTACTGCTTAGTTACCAACTAAATAAAGGTTTATTTTATGCCCGTGCATGCATAAAGTGAACTTTATGGCCCGTGCGGTTTATGCACTTTATGACCCGGAAAGTGAACTTTATGGCCCGCAAAGTGAACTTTATAGCCCGCGCCATAAAGACAAAAAATAGTTTTTTTATATTTTTATTGTGGATAACGAACTTGTATGAAAACAGATAATTATTCCCTCGGGCGATAAAGATCTATTTATAACCTTGGTGCATAAATAAATATTAATACTATTATGGTTGTAAAATGTAAACACAATTATCATGCCTAATCATTTTATTGATGAAAGGACTTAGGTAATTCCTTTAACATCAACAAATGTAGTGGGTACTTTAAGGACTCTTTTATCGATTGTCATCGAGAACAATTTCTTAGCCTGTTATGTGGATATCAAAGATTGTAAATGGTAAAATCGATGAGAACATCGGTACGTGAAGATTCCAAAAAAATGCACCACGAGCCTGAAACCAGACCATCGATATTTTTTGAACGAATTGCATTCCAAAGTTTCAAATTCGACATACAGTATAACTTTGTTCGAGATCTAAATAAGAAGAAGCTAATTAGTGTCGTCTACCTCAATACCAAGGACCAATAGGCTGATATTTACACCAATCCAATTCCAAAAACTCAATTCGGTAAACTGTGTACGAACATTGGAATTTATGATAAGCAAATAACACACGGAATTGTAGCATTTGGAGAGAGTATTGGGATTTCGATAAAGTACCAATTTTTAAATTTATGTGTTCTTTTATTTTCCTTCTCCCTCACCGATTTGTTGTTACTTCATTCTACTTGTAACTGTGCAGATTTTTTTTTATAAATTTATTGTATTGTAAAACCTACGTTTTATTTTCAATATGTTATTTCAAGTCAATGGTAAGCAATCATTTTAGTTATTGAAGGATGCGTATTAAATCATTTTCGCTCATAACTCGTAATATATAAAATATGTTTGGTATATTTTAAAAATTACTATTTTAAAAGCTTTTAAATGAGGTACCACTTTCTCAATTAAGAAAAATTAAAACAGCTGCCACCTCAAGGGGGATTACGCAATGGTCTAAAGTTTTATGGCAAAGCATACTTCCTATAATCGTTTTACAAATTGACATGTGCAAACGTTTTTTTAATTTTTTTTTAATAGACTAATTATTATGGGAGGTAACACTTATTCTAGCGCATTTTATAGGTTTTTTGTAATAATTAATATATTTTTAAGTTAACAGTAAACTGACATTTTTAAGTTTAAAATTATACTCGGATTTGGTGTAATTTTACAATCTTTAAAATATAGTTTACCTATTAACGACAGTGTATACACTGGAGAGGTATATGCCCTACTTTACGCTATTAAATTCTCTAACCTGATAAATGGAAACTCTATTTCAACCGATTATAACACATTTTCCCATATTAAAATTAGAATAAGTTGAATTATATGAATGCAGAAAAATCTTAATAATGTGGAGATGATAAAATTACAGATTTTACACACAAAAATTCAAAAAAAAATCTTTTCCTCTTAAATAGACTTAATTCTCATATAACAAGGTTAAATTTAATTAGAAAATAAATGTAGATAGAAAACAATAAATTATATCAATTAAGTCCTAACTTTACTAAGCCACATTATATTGGAATAAGTTGATAAGACAGAATAAGGTTTTTTAAGTGATTTAAGTGTTTTTTTCTACAACCACTATTCAAAATACGTTTTTCTACTCAAATTTTTATACACAAAGCAGGCCTTTTCTTAAATTTCTTTGATATCCGGTGGAAAATAATAATTTAGAGTGAGAAAAGTACACTTTTCCCCACAGAAATGTAAAAAACAACTATGACCTGTAATTTTTTTTGGCAAGTTACTGTTTATCTTTCATTAATAAATATGGTTGTAGAGACAATATTGTGTACAACTTATACGCCAAGTACTTTTCCCACTTGCTAGATTTGCTGTATTCGGTTTACGGCTTGTGCCACAAACTTTTGAGCTCGTGAGAAAAGTCACGCTTTGCGCACTTCTTGTTGAAAATACAGGAAACGTAGCAACATCCTATACTAGGCCAATCTAGAACAAATTAGAGTTTTCGTTATCAGTACATTTTTTAAGTTTCGTTCAATTTATAGTTAAAATATGGGTTATTGCCAACATAATACTACCCCACTATTTATGTCTAGTATTTTATTTTTTTAGAACAGATTTATAATAGCTTATGTAACGAATTTACTTTTATTTCCGTATTAAATAAAATATATAAATAAAATCGCACGTGACACTGGACTAGAATTAACTTAGAAATTAACTTCGAATATAAAGTTAGACGTAACAGTTGTAACTCCAACCGAAAGATGGAGTTACTTGCATACCCAACCGACCTGATGGTATACGGCAGCCGGAGTCTATCGAGAGTATCGAGTTAGTTGCTGTGGCCGTCCCAATTGGAGTAGCAGTGGTAGTCCCAGTTTGAGCCGAGAACGGGTTCAGAATCAGCCAGCGACCTTTTTGCTTTTTTCACACTGTTACGGTTTAATTTATCGTTTGTTTTATTTAGAATAAAATTAACATGATACGCCTATGCTCGGTTATATTTCTCCAAAATCGATCTTGCACATGGATCGGGCATGTCGTTTTAACAACCAATACCCACGATAATATATTTAAGGGTTTAAGAAATTTTGGTTTTCTAAGTCGAAAAGTCGAAAATTTATGTTACTTAAATTTGTGCCCTTAGATTCTACCCATTGATACATAGGTTTTTACTTGGGAGCTACCTAAGCAGTTTTTTTTTGGAATTGTCAATGCAGTTTTTTTGAGCTACCACTAAAGAAAAAAAAATATTTTATTTGGATCACCAGTCAATGAGAATATATATTTTTTGGAGTACCACTGAGACTGCCAACCTTTCAAGCGAAGTTACTTCTTCTGGCACCTCTCTACGGCAGTAACCTACAGGTGATTTCGTTTATATTCGGGGAAATTACCCTACAGTTTTATTTGCTTTAAATATTTTTTTTTTGCTCAGGAGGAAAAGGTTTATAATTTTTGTCATTTTTTTTTAACAAAATGTCTAGCGCCCTCTAATATATGCATTCATTTTTTTTCTTATAAACCTCACTCAGCTTTAAGCCTACGAATTTACCCCTAAGATAAGAGTCTAAATAAAAAAAAAAGATCTGATGCTTTAGAAAAAATTAGTTTTATAAACTAATACGTAATAACACCCTATGAATTTTAACGAACGGTCGTTGACACAAGACGTCACGGCTGCCGCCTTTCAATCTTTTTCAAGTTGTTAACCTTGTAACACTCAACATAATTTATTAATTCCAAGCATTTCTCGTCAAGTTTCTATTTTTATAAATATCTTTTATTTTGTCCCCAAGAACAGGTCTTGCTTCAACCAATATTATCAATATTTCATTATCAATCTCAGACATTTTATCTGTAGTTCACGTACCGAAATATAAATAGAAATAATAAACCAAACGAACCAGCAAAGTACCATCGTGCGATTGAATGATACGTGGGCAACTGTTTAGTTAGCACAACACGGTATGTTGTAGTGGCAATGGACGGCAGCACAACTGCGACTTCACCGAACGTTCCATCCACCGTGTTATGTGAAAGGTTCCATGCAATTGCTTGAGCCATTATTGGAATGTCATCGTACGTCCAAACGACTGCACGTCCAAATTCTTAACGTGTGAATGAAGAGTTCGAGATAGGTCAATCTGAAATCTGAAGGAAGTGAAGCCAAGTTGTACCGTACCGAAACCGTCAGTCCGCCGATAGTCAACACCAGCCTGGGAGGACCTGCCCTTACCGTCTGACCGACACGATATAGTAAGAACCGTTACACACCTTCCTTCGGTTATGGTAAACTGGTTTCCGATTAAAGAATTATTTTTACAGTTTGTTTTTAATTATTGGTGAGTTTTAACATCCAAGCAGCTGAACACCCAGAAAATTAACCCCTTAAGACTGCCCTTCTGGCCGCCAGTGATTTGCTCCATATTATTACGATACCCTGGAGTATTTCTTCTTCACTGAAGCTGTCAGTGCAAGTAGCCTTCACACTGCAAACGAAAGGTGCCGCCCGAGGCAATCCGAAACCTGGAGTAAGGCGCCAAAATACCAGTTGACGACGCAAAGAGCGTTACATTTATTTTTAACTCGATGTGTTAAAGTTTCAAATTTGGACTTTTTTATTTTTGACAGGTGACAGTTGGAGAAATAATTTTGACTGTTCTCAATAGAGTTTTTCAACGGCTTTCAAATGACATATAGCAAGTCAAATTCCATTTCGTATTGCATCTGTTATTATTTGATAGTGACACTTCCGCTTGACAGATGAGGTACAAAAACTAATGGTTTCTTCCGGCGGGTAACCCAAACCCATATACCAAATTTCAGCTGAATCGGATTAAACATCTGGCCTCTATCGTGGAAGAATATACATAGACAGACAGACAGACAAACAGACAGACAGACCTTCATCTGGAAATGGTCTTAGTCTTCTGAGGTGACCTCAAAATGGATATTTCGGAGGTGGGTCGGGAAAGTAAAATGTCTGGTGTTTGTTATTCTAATCTTGATTTAAAAACAAATTCTTCCACTCATTTTAAAAAAATATTTTATCCACATACACTATCCGTACATTGCAGGTAATATTTTAATGTATATGTCCCTTCTTGTGGCATAACTGAACAGTGAACACACCTTATAAATAGTTAGACGGCTTATGGACAGTAAATGTTCCTTTTTCTTCTAGCTACGATGACCTTTTTTTATTCACCTGTAGCATGTAAATAAATTTATTTTTTGTCGAATTGATTAACAAAAGCAATGAGTATTATACCATAATACCAATGTAAAAAACACTTTGTTATTAAAACTTGATACATTTAATTTTTTTTACGACTTTTTTCAAACTTTGACACCATTAAAATTGCTCTCGATGGCCATCAAAAACTAATTAGTATTAAGGTGGAACCAAAACAATTTTTGGTGAAAATTTAGTTGAAATTGGTTCAGTAGTTTAAAAAATATCTCACATACATAGGTACAAACATACACACATTTTTCCAAAAATGGGTTTTTTTAGATTCAAAATCTTGATATATATCTTTATATTATATTGAAATTATTTTGTATGAGTTATAGAAGTTAATTTATTATTGTTATTATTATTAATAAGTGTTGTGTTATAAAAATTAAATTTAAAAGCTTTTTATAAAGAAACAATATCTTTAAATTAAAAATTTTGAATATATACAGGAGTCTTAAGAAATTTTACTAAAAATAAAACTTTTATTTGGAAAATTATTAAAATTTAACGTTGTAAATTAAAAATCCTTCAATATTAAGTAAGGGTTAAAAAAAAGGTCAGAATTAATGAGAGAGGCGAAAAAATCTAAATGAAAAAATAAAAAACATTTACTATTTAAAAATTTTATTACAAAGAACTGAAACGCAGCATAGGGGATCTAGAAGAAAAAGTGGTAAGAAAAATAACAGACCAGGACAATAAAACCACTTGAAGATTTGGAATCATAATGGGGCATAAATTTAAAAATTTGGCAGAATAAAGAAGAAATTTTCAGTAGCAGCAGAGTCTACCGAAACATAAACATAGCGGGAAGAAGTTAAAGAAAATTAAAGAAAAGGAAACTCAATTTGTCGACAGGATATAAAAAATTTCATTAGTTATTTATATTGTTGTTAAATTTTATGATTTTTTTATTATTTAGATCTAAACCCACTTCTAAATTGAGATAGAGTATTAATGCCCGGTTTACTCAACATATCTTAAACTAGAGAATAATCAAGCTTGACCAATGATGAAGGTCAGCTTAAGTTTAGATTGCGTTGCACAGTGACAAATTGTTTTCTATTTTACCCAAGACACCTTTGAGCTTGGGGTTATATGACAACGTCGCAAAAAACTAGTTTTGTTTATATAATCAGCGACGATATAACAGATGTTTGTTGAGTGTTTACAGTTTTCTGCACTTTATGTTTTATCACTTTAAACAAATCTAAATTACTTGCATTAGATAAAATAATGGCAATAAAATGTAAATAAAAATTGAGTTAGTGGAAGAAAATAAGGCAAATTAAAAACATATGTACAAATTCAGTTAATAATAAACAAAAGGAATTAGCCAGAAATAGTACAAAACACGGTCATCCTCGTACTCCTCAAAATCATTTGATCTGTTGAAAATACATTTTTCGCCTACCTTATATGAAAATGAGCCATATCAACCCTAGAAATACGGATGAAAGTAATGTTTATCTTCCCTAGGGATGCTAAACTCATATCATCACGATTTTTTAATGTTTCACTATATCTACACACCTTTAACTGTCACTCACGTACTTTGACATTTCACATAAATTTTCATTAAACGTCAGTATATATTAAAATACCAATACGTTCTGATTGTGAATAATTGTGATTGTGTGAATTAGTGAAAATGAAAAGTAATTCAGACAGCGATGAAATATTTACGAATACTCCACCAGACCTACAAGAAGAAGCTACCAATGTTTCTCTAAATTTGTTACCTACAAAGTCAAGACACCGGCACGAAAAGTACTATGAAATGTTTAACCACTGGAAAAATAGTAAAAAATCGGTTGTGTCGCCCCAAAACTTTCCCGACGAGTATCCACAAATACTTTATCAAATATTTAATGTTAAAGTTTCAGCTTTTGACATTTTTTAATTTTTGACAGGTGACAGTTTGAGAAATAATTTTGACTGTTCTGAATAGAGTTTTTCAAGGGCTTTCAAACGACATATTTCATGTCCAATTTCGTGACATATTGCATCTGTCATTTTTTGATAGTGGTACTTCCCTTTGACAGATATCGTACAAAAACTAGTGGGTTCTTCCAACGGGCAATCCAAACCCCTATACCAAATTTCAGCTCAATCGGATTAAACGTGTGGCCTCTATCGTATAAGAATACACACACACATACACACACAGACCGACAGACAGACTTCCATCTGGAAATGGTCTTAATCGTCTTAGGGGACCCGAAAATGGATATTTCTGTTTTTATCTCGAATTTTTTTTAGCTCGTTCACAATACTTTTCCTTCTAGGGGGTGGGTCGGGAAAGTAAAAAGCAAAAAATGTAAAAGAAAATGTATTACTTGCCTATCTATCGGAAAGATCAAAAACTGTATATGCAAGTACACTATTGTCTGAATTTTTATTATATTTCCCTGCTTTTTGTTTTCTTTTTTTGGTAGACGAAAAACAGTTGTGTGTCACACAAGCAGAAAAGGCTTTAGCAGCTATTAGCTATTAGCTGCCCTCGCATCGCTTCGCTAGCTCATGCATCTAATAGCCTCGGGCTGTTAAAGCCCATTTTCTGCCCGTCATCTACGAAGTCCACAAAATCCATTTTTTAACAATCAACCACTTCAAAACACCAGCTTACAAAATAAATCGACGAACACAAATCTACACTTTGGTGCACATTGAAGAAACTGACATTCGTATTCCGCTTTTGAGGTTAACTTTCTCAGCTCAAGCCGAAAAAGTCGGCGACCTGGCATTTAGGGTTCGCTTAAGCTGAGAGTACTTTAAATTGGTTATGGTACAATGACATTTTAAGCTAAGCGTGAACTTAAGCTACAGCTGGACCCTAAGACTTGTTGGAGAAACCGGGCATAAAACTTAATTAATGATAAAAATGCAGATCATTATAATATATACTAATGTATATATGGAATATGTATTTGGAAAGAAATTATGTATGCTAATGTATATATGGTATACGTAGCGGAAAAGTAAAAATTTCTTCTATCGAACTATGTATTTCATTTTATACTTGAAGATGACCGAAACTAGTAACCTTCAACCTTATTTTGAAGAAGTATATTGTGGTACATGGTTTTGTATTTCTCTGCCTTTTATTAAGTTTCTGTCGTTATTCATTGTAGGTTATCTTTCAACCATAGTGTTTATTGTTTTTACAAATATTTGCTGCTAGTTTGTCCTCATCCAATTCTCATTCAATTTCTTCTCGGTAGTTATTATTTATTTGTTAATATTTTAAATAGTATATTCTTCTTGCTAGTCTGTTAATTAATGTTTTGTTTTTCTGAAAAAGACTATTAAATAGGAATTTTAAACTAACGGTCCATATTTCACTCGCTTGAATCACAAAAAGTCATAGCTAGATATTATCATAAATAATTCGATTTTACTAAAGATACAGAGAATCGTTAAACAGAATAATAGCCGTTCCCCCTAGATCTTCAAGATTACTGCCTTATTTACGTCACAACGATCTACAGTAACGACAAAATTTTATTTTGCTTTTTATTACTCATCAAGTTTAATTACATAAGCAAGTCCTTTATCTTTTCCATCAAATGCTTTAATTTACTCTTTAATTTACCCTTTTGACTTTTTCCTGCCAGCGGTCTCTTAAGCCGCTTCTATTTTTAAATGCTTGCTTATGGAAGCCATTAAGTTGTTCTTTTTAAGTTTTATAAAAACGAAAGAAAATTTATTATATCTTGAAACATAAAATATCGAACGGTATACAAAGCTCTTTTTTTTAGCTCTATGAATTATTAAATTAAATTGTTTCAATTTATCTGACTAGTAATAAAGTAAACATAGTTATTTATTGTTTTATTCGAGCTAGAATATTTTAAAATCAGAATCGCCCTTTTTCATCGGATAATGATTAGACATTTTGTTCTGATACTTTCTCAAAAGTCATTGAAATTACGTACAAAACTATCGAGAGGTGTTAACTATTTATTTTTCATTATTCCACTAGTGGAATAAAGTAATTTCATGATTCTACTAGTGGACCTAGACGTACTTTATACAGTTCATAAGTGTGGATAAAACTTCAATTATAAGAAATAATAGTTACTTTTACTGCTCTAAAAACAAGTTTGATTCTTATATGTATGTATAATTATATAATTCTCTACGAGGATTTTAAGAAAATAAATTCAAGTAAAAATACTTTCGTATAAGCGATTTATTAAAAAAACACATTCTACCGGAAAAAATATCAATAAGATTATTCGAAAATATGCTGGTACAAATATAAAAACATCTTTACGCGACAACAAAGAATCTGTAAGGTAGATAAATCCTAATATTATGTAGAAAATATGAAATAAGTGGAATCAAAAGTACCTACTATTGGAAAAGAATTATGTTTCGAAGATCAGTCAGAGAACGAAAGTATGGCTGGAAAAAATGATAACGTAATTGTATACTGGATGTTGCGTCATAGACTAAATATCCGGCATCAATTTGCTACTACGTCAAGGGTAAAAAAAAAGAATTATTGTGACGATGCAATATTTTGGATATAGATATTTTCCGACTACTTGATATGAAAAATATAATGGATTGTTATCTGGAAACAGCAGTCTGGAACGCAAATGGCCTTGCACAACACAGTCATGAAATTAATGCACAACATTGATATAATGATGGTCACAGAAACTCATTATACTGAAAAAAGTTATCTAAAACGTCACAAATACAAAATATAACATACCACCAATTCAAGTGAAAAGGCAAGAGGGGGAGCAGCCATCATAGTAAGGGATTCAATTAAACACTTCTAATACGAGAAATACCAGCTGCTTCAATCACTGTCGCAGAAAACAACACAAAATTGACATTCTCAGCAGTCTACTATCCACCTGGCAAAAACATTCAAAAATAAATTATTGAAATCAGGTTATTGCAGGTGGGAATTATAATACCAAACACCCCTAGTATAGATTCATAATACAAACTGGCAGAGAAACACAACCTTCAATACCCTAAACTCTAATAATTTCTCATTTTTCTCCTCTGGAGAGCCAACGTACTGGTCTGCCGACAGAAACAAAACACCAGACCTACTTGATTTTTGTGTTACAAAAGGTTTTCTTATAAACCACTGAATAGTAGAATCCTGTTCCAATTTATCCTCTGATCACTCTCCAATAGTAATTAGCCTGTTCACAAAGCCTACCTACAAGACTCCACAACCAAAACTATGTAACAAAATAACTGATTGTAACCTAATTAATCACACATTAACCGAGAAGGATTATTTGACCAATAACAAATTAACGAAGCTGTAGAGTACTTAGACAAAAATATTCAAAATGCCGTTTGGCAAGCGACACCAACCACTTTACTCATGCAGCAATAATATCAGTGTCACCCCACAATCAGAGAAAAATCTCTGAGAAGAGAAGACTTCCGAGAAGATGGTAGAAACTAGACATCCAAAATGAGAAAATCAACTATAACAGAACTCTAAAATAATTTAAACAAAACACCAGTAATCAACTATAAGATTTCCTTGAACACCTAGGAATAACAAAAGACATAAACCACTCTCTGTGGAAGGTTGCAATAAAATCCAAGATGCAGCAAACAAATTTCCCCCGTTAAAACAACGGAAGCTAACTGGGCTGGAAATGAAGTAGAAAAAGCAAATACATTCGCTAAATACTTAGAGAGTTTATTCACTCACAACAGAAAGATCACTTTAGAGGAAGAATAAACTATCCATGATAATATTAATGCACCCCAATAAATGAGCCCACCAAGTTCAAAGTCAAAGATGCCCGAAGAGAGATATCAACAAACCTGAATCCAAATAAAGCACTTGGATACGACCTAATAACAGCCGAAATAAACAACTACGTAAAGATAAGTACAATAACATGTAACGCTATGCTCAGATTAGGTCACTATCCACCACAATGGAAAGTAGCTCAGATTATCCTTATTGCAAAACAGTGTAAAGATCCGACATAGGTGACTTCCTACAGACCTATCAGCCTATGGCCAATGATCTCAAAGCGATTTGCAAAAATGTTTCTACAAAAGTTGAAGCCTCATCTTAAAGAAAAAAACTTAATTCCTGCACACCAGTTTGGCGTCAGAGCACACCATGGCACCTCTGAACAAACACATCGGGTAGTAACCAGAATACTGTTAGGCTGCTTGGATAGACATCTCACAGTCCTTTCATGTGTTGTGGCATCCAGGTCTACTACATAAAATCAAAAGTTCCCTACATTTATTATTAAATAATTCAATCCTTCCTCGTAGACAGACTCTTTCAAGTTAAATATCAAAACCCGTTGACTTGCTTACACCCAATATATTCCGGAGTGCTATAAGAAAGTGTTGTGTGACCTATTCTTTACTTAATTTACGTCAGATCTACCGGAATCCTCCAACACAGCTACATCAACTTATGTGGATGACACTGCTATAATGTCATCTTATAAAGATCCTGTGATGGCTTCCAGAAAGTTACAAAATCACTTAAACATTCTTAATATTTGACTATATTGCGTATAAAATCAAACCTAACCAAATCAGTTCATGTGTCCGCCATGTTAAATAGAAATATATGTCCTCCAGTAACTTTAAATGGTGTCATAATACCCCAAAAAGATGAAGTATCTCGGCCTTCAAATAGATAAACACCTGACTTATAAACATCATTTATGGGCCAAAAGAAAACAACTTGGTTTAGAACTAAGTAAGATGTACTGGCTAATAAGACTACAATAAAATCAATATACAAATATGGGGAGCGGCCAGCACTTCCAACCTCAACATAATACAGCGGTTCTAAAACAAGATACTTCTAATCATTGTCTGGGCACCGAAATATGTTCCAACACGTCTGTTACGCACAGATCTTAGCATCCCTACTGTCATCGATGAGATAAACAAGTACAACAAGAAATACGGTCAACAGCTTCTACATTATGCTAATCATCTAGAGTCAGAGTTGCCCATCAAAAGACCAGTGAAACGTCTAAAAAGACTGGACCTCTTGACTTACCACACCGGGCATGGAAAATGTGGTTGAGCGAGTGAGTGTTCATAAGTGTGTGTCGCATTCCAAGTCAAACTAATTTTTTGAAGGTAGTGGATAAAGATAAAGGAACGAATTGATTGGTTTTATATTAATGAATAAATAGCTTAAATAACTTAGTTGCTTATATTGATTTTCATTGTTCTTATAATATTCATTAATTAATAAAAATCAATAAAAAGTAATTAATATATTTTGAAAGTGCCGCTGCATTTTGACCAATAATTAACGTTTTACTTTCTAAAGCATCGCCAATATTCTAGCTTTGTTCGTTTGTTGACAAATTTGACATACTTCTCTCTTTCTTTTAATCATAACAAATGAGAACAAAAGTTGCCAGTTTTATCGATATGACAACATAGCCAAATATAATCTGTTTCAATTGGGCCACGTCACAAGCTACTATAACCCCAATTTTCAAATTTTAAGAATTAAATACAGCCGCAGGATCGGTCTCAGAAGTGCTGGACCCGGTGCAATGTGTTATGGTAGGCCAAAATTATAAAACAAAAATATAAAAAAAAACACTAGATCAGTCCATTGCGTGAAATGTGATTCCCTTAAATAATAAATTTGAACATATTTAAGCACGAGTTCTGCTAGTGGTGCAGTAAGTCCGGGGATCGAATCCCACATGGACTTTTATTTTTTTTTAAATACAGGCTAGATTTAGATAGTAAAGACTTCTTTTAATAAAATAAATATTTTTTTTAATACACAGGCTAGATTTAGATGGTCAAGACTTCTTTTAATAAAATAAATATTTTTTTATAGAGGTCCGCGACTCGCGGATCTTTATAAAATATGTTAAAGGTCCGCGATTCGCGAACCATTATCCTTTTCCTTTTTTGAAAAGATTGCGCTACTAAGCAACATCCTACTAGGACAGCATTTTATTATGCTAACTATTAATCATTTTACTTATTGTCTTGTAAAAAGGCAAATGGAGTTCCAAAAAAAAAAATCGAGAACAACGCTTATGTTTATTTTAAATTGAACATATTTATAAAAAATTAGCAATAAAAATTACTTACTGTTCTACAGAGATGGTCATTTTTTTCTCAAATATTATTTTAAATAATTGTTGAATATTAGAACATTCCATAGGTTAATGGAGCTAATTATCTTTCTATCATATCATTGGTTAAAAATATGATTTATAGTGATAAATTGTCATATAATAAAATATAGAACAGATCATTGATACTAGATTAGAAAAGTAAAAAACAATTTTCTTAGTACTAACAGGAACCAACAAAAGGCCCATCTCCAAAGGGTATGGAATCTCAAACAAGTGTTAAATACTTGTAAGTTTTAAGACTTTAATTACTATGCATCCAAGCCGTGTACTGGACAACTGTTTCATCCCTTAAGGACTTATCAGCGGCAATATGCCCAGATGCATATAATTCAAATCTCACCTCAAAACACAACCGTGCAATTTTTTTTATTTCCCAAAACGGAAGCAGCTAATTTTGGATAATTTTTATGGTCTCTTTTAAAAATATTACTTTTTTATTAGCCATTTTTAAGTAATTGCTAGATATGAATTAATATATGCTGTTTTTCAGTTCTTAGTATTAATCTGTAGAGTAGCAGGTGAGCAAATTAGTAAAAATAAGTATGTGAATTTAAATATTACTCCACGTGTAATAAAAATAATAGTACTAATCACTAACGTATAACAAATAATTGCAAATATAACAAGAATTAATTATTAAAAAAAAATTGCCACACACCTCAGCTAATTTAGCAAAGCCATCGGAATCGCGTTACCCATCTAGTCTTTTTTTTTACCATTTTCTCTCCAATTTTCCGAAGTATCCTAGAACAGTTCCCGCAGGACATAAATTTGTAACGTGACATTTGGACCGAGCAATGCAATCGATGCAAACGTCTTCAGCTTCAAACTGAACATGATAAACTGATAAGTTACCGGAAATAAGTTTGGCTGTGATTACAAACTTTATCGATATAAAGTAATTTAAGACACATTATTTCATTTTAGCTATTTATAAAGCGGATTTTTAAGAAAGTTATATAATTGTAAAAATATTGTTTCTAATGATTTAAAAACAAGCAAAAAAATAATTTAAAAAAAGATAGTACTGACAGAAAATATCATAGAATAGTAAAAAGCAAAATCGAAATTTAAATTTTTAATAAAAATAACCACAAATAATTTATAGGATGGCATAAATTTAATTGAAAACTATTGAGATTTCAAAAACCATTGTAGATACAAAATTTGGTTAAACAAAAAATCTTCGTATTTTCAGGATAAACTGTACAGTTTTATCAAAATTAAAATATCAGGATTGGATTCCTAGATTTTTGGAAAAAACCGAAAAAAAAATCATATTCTATTAATCTGTAAACAAAGTTTTTAAAAATTTTTCATTTCATAAATTTAATTTAAGGAATCGATACCCAGTACATTCATTGTTTATTTGTTATAGAAAAAAAAACTAAATTTAATCTACCTCAGCTCACTGGCCACGATAAAGCCATATAAAAATCAGAAATATTGTGGTTAAGAATGCGGCGTAAAAATCAAGGCTATAGGGATCTGCTCAGGAAAATACTCAATAGGAATATTACTAAAATAGGCGAAATATAAAACTAGACAGAGGAAAATCGCTTGAATAAATTGTGGACAAAGAATTCTGTGTTGATAAAAATATTCTGATTTAAAAAATGGTTCACAAATATTTTTATTATTATAAAGCTTCTATAGGTTATAAAAAATATGTGCTCTGCAAAACCATTTGAAAAAAAAAACGATATAAAAAAAGCCAGGTTTAAAAGACAGATAAGAAAATTCCAGTTGAACACTAAATAATAGTATATTATGTACCAAGGGACTAAAATAATGCTACTTTTAATCCCTCAATCACTTGAGGCATTAAAAGTAATACTTTAGTCCCTTGGTACATATGTTATTTTTTGCACCTCAGGGGCTAAAAATTTGAAATTCATACGACAATTATGTGAAAGAAACACTCAATACTATTTCATAACCATAACTTAATCGATTACCTAATGGTTAGGAAAAAAGATTAAAAAGCTAACCTATCCGGGGTTTGAACCTGAGTACCCTTGTTTACAATTCAAGCTTTCCATTGCGTTTTTTAATCCCTCGGACGAGCGACTAAAATATTTTAATCCCAAGGGAGTAAAATTGTCAATTTAGTCCCTAAAATGAGGAAGTAAAATGCATGCTTTAGTCCCTGAGGTGCAGAAAAAAATTGTTGCTAAACGCGGCATTTCTAGGAAAATGCTAAATGAGAAGAAATAATAGTAACTACAAAATCAGACATAAAAGCTTTGACCCTGGAAAATGCTCAGATAATTCATGATCCAAAAATCCTGAAGCTGATTTGTAATTCAGGATTTTTGGATCAAATTTGTTCCAAGCTATTTTTACCTTTGTCTACATTCTTTGTATCCTAATTATTAGCGGTAGACAAATCAGGACACAAAGAATCCAGGCAAAGAAAAATAGCTCGGAAATAATTTGGTCCAAAAATCCTGGAATACAAAGGATCTAAAAAACGATTAGGAGAATAAAAAATATCTAAAGAAGAATACTGGCACAAAAATATCTTTGCTTAGGAAATGATTGTTCAAAAAATCTTGAAATAAGAATAGGCCTAAAAAAATTATTACATAAAATAAAACATTTTGCCGCTTTTCAGTCTGCCAAAATTGAGAGCTCAAAAAGTTTAGCTATAAAAAAATCCGGCATAAAAAGTTCATGTTCTAGAAAACAGCTCATCCTAATAGTTGTCCAAAAAAGGCGTACTTTAAAAAATGGCTCTTAAAATCGTGGTCCTAAAGGGCTAATATCAGAAAATCCTGACTTCAGAAAAACTGTGCCTATGTCATATAAAAACTATACTAACAAACGAGTTCAAAATTGCTGCAGCTTAAGAAAAAACTTTACCAAAAAAATGTTGCTTCCAAAATCGGCAAAATCCTGAAAAAAAATGAACTCGAAAAAATCCAGGTTAAAGAAAAATACGCAGACAAAATTTTGCACTAAAGCGCATCTTTCAAAATAAAAAAGAAAAAAATAAAAAGTATAAATTTGTATATTTTTCGCTCTCTAGCGGCGAAAATATTGGAATTCGATAGAAAGTTAAAGAAAATTTTGTGCTCTACAACTTTGAACCGGAAAATTTTGCACTATAGTGCATTGTTAGTCCTTAAAATGTGAAAAACTTCGGAAAATATACATGCACATTTTTTGCTCGCCCCTCTAGTGGCGCAACTATTAAAAATGATGAAAAAACTTTACAAGGGTTGAAGGGAATTATATGCTCTAAAACTACATTTTGCATTAAAGTGTATTGTACGTCCTTAAACTTTAAAAAAAGAGCAAAAAATCTTACATGTGTATTCAATCAATGTCGGTCTTGAGGACCTTCTACTGTATCAATTTCAACCAAAAACTAATGGTCCCATTCGAGGCATATATCAACCATTTATACAACTCTATTGGTCAAACCGTTCGGCAGTTTGCGTGGAAGGTTACACATAGACAGACCTTACAATGGAAATGGTTTCAATCTACTTGGGAACCTCAAAATGGATATTTTCATCGTTATCTCAATTTTTTTTTGCTCGTTCACTATACTTTCCCTTTGATGGGACCGGGAAAGTAATTGTCATAATAGACACACGACATAACCTAAAATACACAAAAACGCAATTGCTTTGCTAAAACTATATTTTTTACATTCCACTATTCTATACGCTAACCAAATTTAGCGTTAACGTTAGCCGTAGCGGATGTAGTGCTAAAACTCTTGAGTATTATAGTGAAATTTTAAATGAGTTTAAAATTCTGAGTTTTTACCAAATATGTTATACATGTTACATATGTGTAAACCAATTAACTTTATACCATTTAACGTTTGTTTTTTTTTACCTACATTCAATGTTTAATTTTCCTCTAATGTTTAAAGTAAATATTTTCTTTAATTAATCAAGATAAATGATATTTCATGCGATTCCCATTAAAATCAAGCGAATCGTGACAAAAAGCTCAACCAGTTTCAACATCTATTTTATTCATTAAAAATTTCTGTTTGAATTGAGTGAATTTAATTAACAAATAATTGTATCACGTTAAGCCCCTTCCATTCTACCATGTTTATTGGATTTTAATTTGAATTTTGAGGAATTTCATGAAATTCAACGAATTCTTCTGTCGAATATATTAAATATTACAAAAAAAGGGCATTCACATAATCAGATTTGGAAACAATGCAGAGTTCAAACCGTTATTCAACGTTAGGTGGTGCGTTAACCACTCCCTAATTGCTTTTCATCAAACTCGAGAAATGTAAATAATGGCATTTATACTGCCTAATTCGGAATTGTTTGTGGTTATTAATTGTTTCAGGCAATTTCGATATAACTTTAAAAACTAAATGCCAATGAAAATATTTACAGGATACGGAAATATGTACATGATATTTCAAGGTTTTGTAATATTGAAAATATAAATCGCTATAAATTGCCATATATATATAAATACCGTTTATAACAGTTCGAGGTAAATTTATAAAATAATATTACTAATAAGATTATTTTGTACCCCAAATTATATTCAAATACTAATAATTGAACAAATAATAAATGAGGAAAATATCTATTTATAATTAAATGATTATTGCAATAAGTTTATTAGGTAATTTATATGATTTAATATACAAACAGGGGAATAATAGGCAATAGATTTAAGCATTTTCAACCCGGTTCTAACACACCACTTCTCCTGGGAAGTTATTTATTAAGTTCCCAGGAGACTCTACTTACTAATTTTCAAGCGCCTATCACCATGAATAGTTTTCGATATATCCAATATTCAGTCCAATATTCATCCCTGAGTTTGAAAAGTAGAGGAAGAAAATATTTATAAGAAAGAAATTTTTATTTATTCCAACATCAACGAGGAAGAAGTTGGGGGTAAAAACTGGCGATGTAAAAATGCGGGCAGTTTAGTAAGTAGTGAAGCCCATAAAAATATCACTGCAGCTGTCCAGTCAAGTTTAATGCTTCAAAAAAAATATTTGTCACAACATGTCAAAGGGGAAGAAAAGAAAGATTACTCCAGAAATGATATTGTTAAAATAAACTCTTTGTGGACATAACGTGCTAAACAAATATATTTTATAAACCCCCATTTGTTTTAATTTTTTTTATTGTAATTTTGGATCATGAAATAATATTCAAAAGGAACCGTAGGTAAAAACTTTGTTTGTCATGACTCGGATTAAAAACTTTGTCCGCGAAATTAAACTGCTTCGAGTGATTCTGATTAAAAATTATTTAAAATTATAATTAAAATAAGCAAAAAGTTTTTTTAGTGAAATCCAATTAACAAGGTTGGGATTCCAATCGACGACCCCTTGATTTTAAATCCGTGTCTTAAAGCGCATAACCATCGAACCAAAACAAAAATGTCTTTTATTTAATATAGCTTACGTACTTATATATTAATAATAATTTAAATGTTTAGCAATTAAACTGATTTTGGCTTCGTTACAACCCGGTTTATGTGGTTAACTAACTGCAGTAAAATTTTCATTGTCATAGAATCACTCAAGGGAGTATAATTTCGCGGAAAAAGTTTTCAATTAAAGTAACGACAAAGCTCACATACTTACTTCGGCGAGCTTTCCGTATTGTTGTTGAAATTTTGGTCCATTAAACAATGTTCTGGACAAAATTTCAGGTACTGATCACTGATGTCAAGATACTCCACCTTCTCGCACACAGCTAATAGTCCATTTAAAATGGAGATGTGATGCTGATAATGAAAATCTGGATCTCGCGGCTCTAAAGTGGTTGTGCCAGCATTAAAATTGCCAAAAATGACATTTTTGGAATTTTTTTGCAAAAATTTTCATGAAACCCTAAATAATATACTAATTGTGATGAAAATTAGCAAAAGTACGCCCAAAAACCAAAGCACGAAGTTTACTATAAGGGGTGACACCTACCTCTAAATCGACGTCCAATTGAAAAATGTTAGAATATTTTTAAAATTCTGATTAACATGTAAACATTGGAAACAAATAAAAAAAAATATATGTACTAAAAATCGGGAAATCAAAAAAAAAATGAATCATAGCTAAAACCACTCTTGATCAAGTCACCTTTTAAACAAAAACTAAATCAAAATTGGTTCATCCGTTTAAGAGTTACGATACCACAGACAGATACACCTGTTAAACTTATTACCCTTCTGTTTGCGTCTCGGTTAAAAAAGATTGTTGAATAATATCGTCACCACTAACCAAAACTACACTTTTTAAAACACTCTACGTACATTTCGCTAACTAGGTTAGCATCATCAGGAATCGACGATATTCTTCAACATTGTTGAAAACCAAAGGTTCCAAATTCCCAAATCAAGAGTAAAAAAGAGAAAAAAAAATCCCGAGACACGGTTCAGCTTATTTCTTTAGGAGAATTTACGTACGAATTTTCAATCGCCTATCATTTATAGTTTTCGAGATATTTAATATTTGTTGCTGACTTTTGACCTCAATTTTGAACCCCCTCAAGTGCTCCCCTATACTACCAAAGGAAACTACCCTGAAAATTTCACATCTTTATCACCTCTGGTTTAGACTGTGCGTTGATTGTGAGTCAGTCAGCGACACGACAATTTTATATATAGGTATACATAGATAAAAATAATAATAATATACCAGGTGCTTGCCTAAAAACTTTAAATGGAATTATATCTGGTGTTTTAAAAGATGTCGAGTTGAAATTTTGGAATGCCATTAAGTAAATAGAGAGAATATTAATAGTATATGATGTAGCACCAGAACATGATATTTGCCACCCCCACCCACCCTCGGTCCAAAAATTTAAATGACACCCTATATTTTTTTGACATATTCTGAAAGAGCATAGTTATTTTAGTATGTTTTGGTAAAAAAAATACTTAATTACATATTGAACTTTGTAAGATATTTACAGCTAAAAGTTCGCACACCTCACCCAGACCCAGTACTGCATATAAAAAATGTTCGCATCCCGTGTAAATCATCAGCTAAATTCTTAGGTCTAACGTTTGACAAGAAACCTAACTGGCGCGAACATATTGAAAGTTTGGCTACCCGTTGCAAAAAGACGCTTAACATACTAAAATGTCAAGCTAATACAAAATGGGGTAGCGACTCTGAGGTCCTTTTAAACGTCTGTAAATCTCTGGTACTTTCAAAACTCGATTATGGGGCATTGTCTACTCATCAGCTAGGAAAACATTACTCAGAAAATTGGATAGAGTACATCACCTAGGCATAAGATATGCTATGGGAGCTTTCCCAACAAGTCCGGTTGAAAGCCTATACTGCTTATCAGGAATTTCTTCACTTAAACGATAGAGAGATCTCCGAAATCTACAATTCTAGGCCAACTGCTACACGCCCGCTTCACATTCGAAGTCACAAAATCCTAACGGAACTAAACATAAAACTAGCCAATACATTCCCCGAAGGCTTCTGTGAAATCCCTCCATAGACATGTTCTTCAGTCAACTTATGCTATAATCTCTCTATACTCCCAAAAGAAACAACCCAACCGATAATCTACAGGCAAAAATTTCACGATATTCTAGATAAGTATAAAAATAGTCTTGTGATATATACGGACGGCTTCAAGTCCCCTCAGGTAGTTGGATCTTCCTTCGTAGCACAAAATGAAATACACTATTGGTCGCTAGCATATACACTGCTGAACTATATGATATTTGGCAGGCCGTTCAGTATTGCCATCTGACCCGAACTGATGAGTCTTTTCTTTTCTGCTCAGATTCCCTCAGCGCTATCCAAAGCTTATCTAATATCTACACAACGAACCCCATAGTCCAGCTAATTCTATCTGCTGTAACAGATTTACACAACAAAGATATTTCAGTCACTTTTATGTAGATTCCAGGTCACTCTGGAATAAAAGGCAACGGGCTAGCAGACCTAGCACCACGACAAGCTTCAGAAATGGAAATTCCCGACATACCACTGATAAGGAAAGACGATTTCAAAGCTTTCGTTAAAAAAAAAAATAAAAGAAAAATGGCAAAATCATTGGAACGAAACTAATTATAAATTAAAGCCTATAAAGCCTAACGTAACCCACTGGAACTTCCCAACGAAAATTATACGCAAACAACAAGTCGTCCTAACCAGATTAAGAATAGGACACACCCGGCTTACATCCGCACACTTTCTAACTGGCACCGAGATACCATAATGTGCTGTATGCGAAGTCCCGCTGTCGATCAAACACATTTTTAGTGATTGCGTTTTGAATTACGATCAACGCATAAAACATAGTTTAGATACTGCAAATTGGCCAGATATATGGAAAAATGACAGTCTAAAAATAATAGATAGTCATGCCATCTATCGTATGGTTGATGGGTACCAACCGGGCAAGCCGTTTATCAGAATACAATCCTGTAAACGGGTCTATCCAAGTACAACTTGGTTGCCACTGAAGATTCCGAAAGGATGAAACATGTATGGTAATGGTCGGAGTGCATAGTTTCAAAAACTTACTGTATCTGTATTTGTTTTTTGAAAAATGACAGAAATTCTATAAGAAAAATTTTAAATTTTTGCGGGGATATTTATATCTACTATAACATATAACTGCCAATATAACAACATGACTAATTCAGCTTAAAACAACGACGAATGGTCACAGAAATCTGGTTTCCGTTTCTCAACAGAAAAAACGCAATATATAGTTTTTTCAAATAAGGACATTCCAAACAGTCCTCAATTAACACTTTACAATAAAAACCTACCAAACAAAAATCAAATAAAATTCTTGGGAATGATAATCAACAAAAAACTAGATTGGACAGAATATATAAAAAAACTCAAAGCAGAATGTTACTCAAAACTAAATATTCTGAAAGTGTTAGCAAATAAGGAATGGGGATCAGATAGACAAACTATGCTCACCTTATACAGATCAATAATAAGGTCAAAATTAGACTACGGGGCAACAGCTTATTCATCAGCAGCTAAATCTAAGCTAAAACCTCTAGATTCAATTCACCACTCAGCGCTACGACTAATATTAGGCGCTTTTCGAACAACTCCGGTTGAGAGTCTATATTGCGAATCAGGCGAAACGTCCCTATACGATAGAAGAACCTACTTAAGACTAGCATATGCAATAAGACCTAATGCTAATCCCCACAACCACACGTACAGCATAACCGACAATGATAGGCTGGCAGCAATATATCATAACAGAACAAGATTACATAAACCATTTTACAATAGAGTTGGAATAGACTTTCAATCCCTTAACCTATTCTTACCACAGTATTATTCCACAACACATGAACCCCCACCACCTTGGATTCTAAAACCACGAGAAATTATAACAGCACTTACTCAGTATGACAAACATACAACAAACACACAAATAATATTAGAGAGCTTAAAAAGTATTTTAAACAAGTATCCCAACTATCTACAAATTTATACAGACGCGTCAAAATCAACAGAAGGAGTAGGAGCAGCAATTGTATCACCATATACAATAAAAAAATATTCATTTCCTGTCGAATGCAGTATATACACAGCCGAATTATATGCAATATATAGGGCCCTAACTGAACACTCTCATATACAAAACATAGTTATTCTTACAGATTCACTGAGCTCAACCCAAACTCTTATGCATATATACCCTATTAACCATATAGCAATGAAAATCCAACAAGAATTGCACAATCGGCAAAGCAGTCGTAAGGAAACCGTATTTATTTGGATCCCATCACACATTGGGATTATCGGCAATGAAAAAGCAGACAAAGGTGCCCGCGAAGCAATTATATCTACAGACTCTATCCACATACCACATATATTAGCAAAAGACGTGATAAATAGTGTTAAAACAAAAGTGCAAAGCGCATGGCAATCCCGATGGAACAATTCAACATCAAAACTACATATAGTGAAACCCAAAGTGAACCCATGGACGCGTTTACCAAGTGATCGAAAATCCCAAGTGATAGTGACCCGGTTGAGACTCGGTCATACAAACCTAACACATTCATATCTACTTAGCAAACAGCAAGAACCGATGTGCGACAAATGCAATACGAAGTTGACGGTCGAACACTTTATGATAAACTGTCCAAAATACCACAATGAAAGGAATACATTCAACATTTCAACATCCCAAACACCTTATTTGAAGCCCTAGGCTCGACATGTAACTTTAAAAATATAATATCCTACCTATCAGAAATTAAGCTTGTCAACAAATTGTAAACCAACTATCTCTCGCTAATAACCCGTAGGGTTGATGCGAATTATAAAAAAAAAAGAAAAAAAAAAAAAAAAAAAAAAAAAAAAAAAAAAAAAAAAAAAAAAAAAAAAAAAAAAATGACTCTCACTGTCGATAAAACTATCGCAAAAAAAAATATTTCGCTTTTTAAATAAGCACTTTTTACATTATTTTAATTAAATTAAATGTTCAAAATGTTCACCGTTTACATTTAAATAATAGTACAGTCTATTCTCGAAAGCGTTACGAACATTATCAAAAAATTGTGGTGTTAAATTTCTACATTCCTCTATGATTCTATTACGCAAATCATCAACAGATTGTGGTGGTGTCCAGTAAACAACAGACTTTAAATGTCCCCATAAAAAGAAATCCATTAGTGTCAAATCTTGGGAGCGAGCTGGCCATTCAGTAGAGCCCCTACGACCTATCCAGTGTCCTCAAAAAACGGTATCCTAATATTGCCTTAATTCTAAAGAAAAATGAGGAGGAGCTCCGTCTTGCTGAAAATATAACTGATCCTCCTGCATTTGATCTAAGTTTTATTCCAAGCATTGAATAATAAGAGGATGTATTAATTCTTCCACAAATATAGATATCTTAGTCCAGTTAAATTGTCCTGGTAGAAAATTGGCCCAATTATTTGGTTATTAGGAATTCCAGTCCATACATTAATTTTTTGGGGACGTTGCGTGTGGTCTTCTCGGAAAACGTGGGGATTAACATCGCTCCAATATCGACAATTGTGTCTATTACTTAAACCATTTAAGAAAAAGCAAGATTTGTCACTAAAGCAAATATCTCTCAAAATATTTCTATTTTGCCGAATCATGCGTCATAGTTTCACAAAATTCAACTATTCCATCGAGGTCATCGTCACCTAACTCTTGATGAAGCTGTATTTTATAAGGGAGCATTTTATTTAATTTTAATATTTTATGGCACGTTCACTTTGCCACTCCCACACTTTCTGATAATTTTCTAACTGAAAGCTGTGGGTCTAAATGTACGTGACCAAGAACTGCTACTTGCATTGCTTCATCTTGTGCACCATGATTATTACTATCACGTTTTTCATTATTTACCGATCCAGTTTGAAAAAAAATTGTATTAAGTTTCTTACGTAAACAGCAGATACATTTTTGTTGGGATGGTTTTCGTTGAATAATGTTGCCATATGCGAATATTTTCTATTTGCAGTTCCATGTAAAACTACAATTTCAGTTCTTTTTTCCAAACTGTAAACCATTTTTCCTAAGTCTATGAGCTATTTAATTTAGACTAAGTCAAAATCTTTCTTAAACTCGTGTACTAACAAGTAAACAGAACTGTCAAATAATATTATTTGACAGTTCAAACTATGCTTCCCTGGCTTGCTATGATTTTTGCTTTCAATAGTCAATATCTGATATCTGAACTTTTAGCTGTAAATATCATACAAAGTTCATTATGTACTTAAGATTTTTTTTTACATAAACATACTAGAAAACTATGCGCTCTTTCAGAATATGTCCAAAAAATACAGGGTGTCATTTAATTTTTTGGACCGGGGGTGGGCGAAGGCGGCGAATATCACGTTGGGGTAGTACATTATATACTATTAATATTCCCCCTATTTCCTTAATAGCATTCCAAAACTTCAAGTCGATATCTTTTAAAACACCAGATATAATTCCATTTAAAGTTTTCTGGCAGACACCTGGTATAATTTCGAGGTTAATTAAAATTACAATCTGGTAATAAATTATAATAAATCTAAACTAATTGTAAGTTGAGTGAAATTAGGTATAATATGAGTGATCATTTGGTTATAAGGTAATTAAATCGATGCAGCTTTTTTGTGTAATCGTTGGAGAAATTTACATATCACACATATTAACACGCACTTATACATATGTATGCATACGCATATTGAAATAAAAAACTTCCAGTATCTCATAATTTTATTTAATAAATGAAAATACTTTTATTTTACCTTGTTTTATATTTTTATTACACCTACACTTTTATTTTACATCATTCCAATTTAATTCATCTAATATCTGCTAGCAAATTCTTTTCTATTCTTTGACAATCAAACATTTTTTGACCTTTCTTTTCTTTGAAGTTTAATAATAACCTTTTTTTTCTTTTAACAAAATCCAAAATTTTTACCTACTATTTTTTTATTAAACAATTTTAATTTTGACTTTACGCCAACCAAATCATTCCATCTGATAAGAAATGTCACTAAGTTGTCACAATGAATATAATACTTCAAATGGCTTAACATATTAGCAAAATTAATTTTTATATTACTTTTAATAACATTTATTAAGTAAACCTTTCTTATATTTACATTTTTCATGTAATATAAACATAGAAAACTGTTAATTTTAGTTTAAAATCCTATTTGTATCCTTTTATTCAACCATCCCTTACTCACTGCTATAGTCGTTGCAATAAAATTTCAATCACACGTGATCAACTCATGAAAGTAGATATTGCCATTTTCAAAATGTAAGGTTTATATTTTATATTTGTTTTAGGAGTCAAGTAATTGAATTTATCTTTTCCTTATTAACCACTTTATAAAAATAAACACTGATTCAAATTTCAATACAAATTTGAATTACGGTCCGTATTCTCCTTTGAATTAACCAGGTCCGTATTTATAAAAATAAAATAAGGATGGTCCGGAGAATACGAAACGTTGGATGCAAAATTTGAAACAGTCAAATCGAAGAAAAAATGAAAAACCTTCGAAATATTTGTTGGTAGTTCTGAAAATAAATGAAGGATAACCAAATAACCCTTAATGATCGAATTTTGTTTTTTCGTCATATATGAAGGGCCGGCCCTGATATTTTCGATTAGTTTTCACCGCTAGATGATTCTTTCGGATACTCAACTTTTTCTCCATTTAACCGACCTTCTAACTAGTATGGTTTGAAAGTTACCAATACAATCCCATTAAAAAAGTGGCCAACCTGTAAATGTAAATGTAAATAGTTCATTTTTGAGTATTCCTATAAATTATTTCCTAAACGAATGAAATTTGGCAACGCGCGCCTCTTTTATAAGGTTGAATTTTGATTTACTCGATCTCTCATTGCTTATTAAATAGATTTAGTGACTTTTGTGTATTTTAAGCCCTATTCTCTGAAAATAATACAATCCGTAGTCTGTTGAATAGGGATAAGAAATTAGATTGTCTCGAAAGCCTTAGCGGATTACAAAACGAATTGTTGGTTTGTGAGAGTTTACTCAAGTGGCTGTAAAATTAAGTTAATTAAGGCCATAAAAGAAGATGTCTGTGACAGTTTGCTGAACATATACTCATTTTATTCTTCTGGTTACAACTTTATGAAAGAGCGTTTAAATTAAGTTACCCCGGTTGTTTTGGATATAGACTAATTGCTTTACTAAGTTTAAACTATTTATTTTCCTTAAATGTCTTTTGCGGATGTTTATTTTATCTAGTTCAAGGAAACAGTAATTTCACTTTATGAACAATTTAATATTTCTTTTGTTTTCAAATTAGAAACTTTCAACACAATACCATTTAGGTATATTACCAGTTAAACTCTTATTTGTTTTTAATATTATCAAGAACAAAATTACTGCGAATATCAAACAAAATTAACGTTTAATATTTGTATAGTGAAATTTTAATAAACATTATAGATACAAGATTTATACTAATATAGATTAAAATGTAATCTATACAGTATATAATTGAAATACATTAATGTATAAAAACCGAAAAGAGTTGATGTCTGAAAACGAATAACACCAATTTTATCACTAAATTCTGAAATTTAAATTTGTTCATATGCCCCTATTCGAGACATCTTGAAGAACTTATACTGAAAGGGTTGTTGTTGGTTCATAATAAAGTTTGTGATAAATATATTTCATTTAAAAATACTTATCCAAGATTGAGAGATTTGATAAAGAATTCAATTTGCAGAACAAAAAACCGGAGCACAAGAAGAACCATAATTTCGAAGATCACTTTGAATACATCGAGGTACTATTGATGGGTATAATAAGTATGTCTTGTTATAAATCACTAAGAAAACTTAAAGGTATATGAAATTATTTTTCTACTACAAGTATTCGAAGAGCGAAAAATTGAAATTCCATAAGGAAACGTCAATGTCAATGTCGATGTCAATTTTATTATTTACTAACAGGAGCATTTTTTTATTATCCACTAGTAGGAGAGAAAAGTGAAAAGACATAAAAAAAATTAAATCATTTAGAAAATGATTATTAAATATTCCAGTAATGAAAAAAATAGTATATAAACCATAGTAGAGATGATTTTTCTCAGCCTCGCAATTTATTATAATAAAGCTCGGCTGAGAAAAATATCTTCTCTACCTTGGTCTATAATATACTATTTTATAACAATGTAAACACATAATCAGAAAAAAAATTTTTCGTACAATCGTACGCGAAGTGAGTACTTCGCATTCTCCACGCAGTTCGCGAAATTGAATTTCGCAGCCGCTACTTATAGCAACGGCCGAAAAACAAAGGTCACATTCAAATTTGACATTTATCCATTTATACCAATACCAATAACAAGCCAGCTTATTATTTTTTGTTTAATATAGTATTAATTTTTAAATTAATAATTATAATTTAACTCGTAATGAACAGCACGTTGAGTGCATTAACTTACGAAATTATCGATAGACCCGATACCAAGAGTTGTATTCATTAGATTATATCGTGAAATTAATATTTGAAAACACGTTTCGTGAAATAACTTATGGGTTTATCGATAGTCACGATACCACTCGTTGTATTATATATGAATAGGCCCTTTGTCTTTATTTAAACTATTTTTACAATTAATTATTTCTATATTTTCATGTGCTTCCAACAATGTTTTTTTTTTAAATGTATGACGCCAAATATTTAAGAAAAACTTAAAGGAAGCCACTTCTTTCCAACATGAGAGACAAGCTGAAAACTTTGTTTCTCTGCCATATTAAACATACCTCACTAAATGGTTACAAACGATTTTTCACAAATCAGCTAAATTAGATAAGGTTGGAAAGCTCTTTCCAATTGATTGGATAAAACCTCCGCGCTTAGCCCGGAACCGAATTCATTCGTTGAGGTGGTAGGTATAAATAGCTACATCGTCAGTCTTTTTAGATGTTCAGAAGGCTTTAAATTAGGTCTGGCATGCCGGACTTATTCGGAAGCTTTTCAAAATCGGCATTCCTACCATAGTTAAAGTCAGTTCTTCCACCGCAGATTGCTTTACTCCACAAGCTGGAGTCCCCCATGGTTCAGTATTAGCTTCCGTGCTGTATGTTATATACACGCACGACATCCCCCTCGCGCCAACTCCTAGCCAAGACATCTAATTGTATGTGGACGACACTTCCATCTCCGCAACAGCCCCAACCACCAGAGTTCTGCACAACAAAACCCAACAGATACTAAACCGTTTTTCGAAATGGTGCAGCAACTGGAGGATTACCCCCCTAAACCCGCAAAAAACCCAACTGATCATATTCAAACATCCTTCCCTTTTCAACAGACGGGGTCAATCTCTTAATGATGTTGGGGAGAGAGACTCGTGCCCAAGGACTGGATTGACTACTTGGGAGTGCGCTTCACGCGTTCTCTCAACTGGTCAATCAAAGTCCAATGAACTCTGAACAGAGTTAGGGAACGAGACTCCCTCATCGGAGCCCCTTCGGGGACAATTTGGGAGACGCAACTCTGAATCTCTTCTGCACTCCAACAAAACATACATCAGACCCATCCTAGATTTGAGAGCTCTAAACCTCTCCGCTCTTCCTCCTCACCTCTTGCACGCCATCACGGCAAAGGAGAGGAGAATCCTTAGGAAATGCGTTTTCCTTCCAATGAACTATATGAACAAACTAATATAACCCCTATAATTTACAGATTCCAAGACCTCCAAGGAAGGTACGTCAGGAGAACCCTGGTCAGCTCCAACACCCATGTACAAGAAACATTACGGGCGAGATGGACACATAGAAGGAACGGAAGACCTCTACCCAAGAAGCCCAAAAGGAAATTACCTCAACTGAACATAAAAATTCTCAAAGAAGCCAAAGATCTTCCTGACGTCCAATGACTCTCTGCCCACCTAAAACATATTCAAATATCTTAAGTCAATATATAAATAATCAATTACTTTTAAGATCTAACCAACAACCACTGTATCCCTAAAAAGGAGAAACTTCTCCTACAGCAGGGTACAAGGAAACAACCGAATCAAGATAAATAGCCGACGAGGGTTTAGCAGGTATGCCCCTGACTCTGCTTGCAGAGCGATCAGGACAATAGTTGTAATACAAAAAAAAAGTTAGTTTAATATTTAGTTTACCTTCAACTCCTGATGATGCTAACGTAGTTAGCGAAACGTACGTAAAGTGATAAAAATATGTATTTTTGGTTAGTGGTGACGACGATATTCTTCAACATTGTTGAAAACAAAAGGTTCCAATTTCCCAATTCAAGATGAAATAATATAGCAATATTTTTTGGTAATTTGCGAAGGTTTTTGTGATGAAATTTCAAGAAAGGGAGAAAATACTGGATTACTTCAATAAACAAATAGAAACGTATTTCAAATTTTTTTCTATTGTACCAACAACTTCTTTATCTGGAGAGCTTTATCACTTTGGAATGACTTTGCTTACTATGTTAGCGATTAAAATCCAACGTGAATCGCTATTTCTATGCTTGCAATGCTCTCGAAGCGGTTTAAAAGATTTTCTATTGTGCCTCTGCTATCTCCATAAAAAAAAGCTGGATAAAGAAACTAATCAAGAATATTTACTTTGCATGAAACAACATCCTTTATGATAGTAAAATAAATATTATAAACGACATGAAGGAACAGCATCTATTGTCATTCTTTACTAACTTTATAATGAGTAGTTTCAAAGTCCAAAATATTCAAGAGTTTGAGTATTTTCCAATATACTATGGATAAAATTTTTGCTGAAAATTTAGAGAATTTCATAATCAACTTGAACTACAGACTTCCATTCACATATAAAAAGAGAAATAATGGACTATTACCATTTGATATATTTAGGTAAGATACTGAAACTAGCAGATATTCAAACTCAGATTTTACTGTACCGACCCACCTCCGAGAAGGGAAAGTATTGTAAACGAGCAAAAAAAAATTTTCGAGAGATAAAGATGAAAATATCCATTTTCAGGACACCTGAGATGATTAAGAACATTTCCAAATACAAGTCTGTCTGTCGGTCTGTGTGTATTCTTCCATAATATAGGCCACACGTTTAATCCGATTGAGCTGAAAATTAGTATATGGGTTTGGGTTATCCGTCGGAAGAAGCCATTGTATTTGTATAAAAACTGTCAAATGGAAGTGTCACTATCAAAAAATTACAGAAAGTCCTTGAAAACACTATTCAGAACAGTCAAAATTATTTCTCGAAATGGCAGCTGTCAGAATTAAAAAAACGTAAAAATTTGAAACTTTAACGTTAAATATCTGAAAAATCTGATGTGGCCACCACATGACCTCTCGCCATTTTTTAATAAAAAAATTACACGTTAACACAAAAAAGTACGAAAAAAATTGACTTTTTTGTAAATCTGATAACAATGGAAATATTTTTGAAAACTTTAATGATACCATATACTATTAAAATTTTAAAAAACTTTGCCATTGTTGCCAGATTTACAAAAAAGTCAATTTTTTTCATACTTTTTTGTGTTAACGTGTAAATTTTCTTTTAAAAAATGGCGAGAGGTCATGTGTTGGCTACATCAGATTTTTTTATTGTAATCAATACAAGATGGTGAGTTTACATTTTCTTGTACATCGTCTAATAGTTGTACCTCGAATAAAGAAGGATATGCAAAAAACAGAATCTGAATCACGATTTAACTGTAATTAACGGTTATGGCAGACATATAGTAGATAAAGTAAGGATAATATAAACATAAAGTGGTATACTAATTTTAAAATAATAAAAATTAATCGATACCTAATTTATCTTACAAATTAAATATTCTTATATTCTATTTTAATAACTGTAGTCAAACTGTAAGTATAAAACTCAAAAGCAACAAGTATAAAAAGTTCGAAAGTTAATTTACAACTTATTTCCAATAAGTTAAAGTTTCGGTTTAATTTCCAAAGTTCCAACAAGGATATTATAAGTTACAACAAGTTTTAGTACTGAGCATGTCAATATATAGCAGATGAAGCCAAAAGTGTCCCAATAACTTTGCGTTTGATGAAAATAAGCTCATTTAAAATAATAACAATTTTTTTTTATTAAAAGTTTAAATATATAATTTATGTAAAAAATATAATTAAAAAATGGGAAGCATAGAATAGTAAATATTATAGTAATTAAATTAAATGTTAACAGTTTAGATTTCAACAATAATATAGTCTATTCCCGAAAGCTCCTTGAATATTTTCAATACGTGTGATAAACATATGATTAAGAAATATCAAGTGAGGTCAAGTCTGGTTAGCGAGCTGGTTATTCAATAGAACAATTCAAACTTCAAACGATGAAATTGCTCACATGACTTTGTATTATGTTCTGTTTTATTAATAATACCTGGTTTCTACAATTTTAGGTTTAAATATCATCCCAAAATTCATGTTTTTTCACTAGAAAAACTTCAAAATCTATCAAAAAAAATTTAGGGTGTCGTTTAAAATCGAGTAGCACGTTTGGATGGCAGGGGATTATTACGTTTCTTTGTGCCATTATTCCTTTACTCAATATATTTTAATTTCACATTCGCTTGATATCCCCTTCTTATTTCCTCGCGTCATGTCCCTCTCTTCTTTTAGTATTCCTATAAAATGTCTTTCCCATGTTAATAATGTTGTTCTATTTGCCTACTCAGTCAACGTAATTGACTTTATATCGTACGTGTCGCTTACTGAAGATTTCTTCTATTTACTTTCCGAACAACAGAGTTGTAAAGAAAGAAAGTATTGAGATACATACTTAAGGTAGCAAGGGTAGCAAGGAGACGACCTGTATAGATTTTGAAGTTAATCGGACAACCGGAAGTGACACTAGCTATAAGTGATGACGTTATTACTAAACAAGATGGCAATAAAGTTTTACACATATATTTTTTATACGTTATAGTTTAATTTCGACTAATTAAAATTTTCAAAAACGTTTGAAATTGTTGCCAGATTTATCAAAAAGTAATTTTTTTTCATATTTTTATTACATAACCAAAAAAATGCAGTTTTATGAAAAATTACAGGATATGAAAGTTGTAGAACATAAAATTTTCTACACATTTTGTCATTACTGTTTTTTTTTTAATTCCTCATAGTTTCGCCGCTAGAGGGCGTGAAAAAAAATTATATAGACATTTGCGACTCTTTTAGATTTTGAGACAAAACTATTGATTTTTATGAAAAATTACATAAGATCAAATTTTGTCTTCACTTTCTTTTCGAGTTCAGCATAGTTTCGCCGCCATTTTTTATTTTAATTTTTGAGCAATTTTTATCTTTATTAAATTATAATTTTTTAGTTAAATTTTAATATTAAAAATTTAAAAAAAAAATATCCTTAAATTTGTAATAATTAATTTTATAATTATAATTTTTTTCAAAATTTTATTACAAAAATTGTAGAATTTTTTAAAAATTGGCTAAGAAACATTTAAAATTATATTACGATTTAAAACTAAATTCAAATGTATTTTATTTTCTTAAAATTTAAAATTGTAATTATTATAGCCAAAATAAAGAATTTTTTTTAAATTATATGTAATTTCGTTTTACCAAAAAGTATAAAATAAATGAAAAAATTAAATAGCGCATCCGAAAAGGATCCAAAAGTACTATGTGTGTAAATTATTTCATAATTTTAACATAATATTTGTAAAAGTTATAGCAAAAAATGAAAGAAGTTAAAACAATTCAATGGATACCCATGAATTTTTAACAAAAAATTTTGATTTTTTTTTAGTTCTTTAAACTAACTTAATTAATGCATTTTGATCCATAAACCCCAAAAAAAGTCTCTTTCCCATTTTATTAATTATTTATTGATTTTAAAATTATTCAAAAACAGGTTTCATTTTGTTAAGGTTAATATTAATATTAAAAATTAAAAAAATGCCCCTAAATTTCTAGTAAAAAACTGTATATTTGTGATTTTGTTCAAAATTTTATTCAAAAAATTGTCGAATTCATAATTTTTGTTTTGAAATTTAATATAAGTTTAAAAAAAAATGAACAACTTTAAAAATATTAAAGATTTTAAAATGGGATTTATACCATTCGATGGGTAATATAAAACTCTAAATTTAGAAAAAATGTTAGTCTCTTCGAATTTAACATTGGAATTGTAATAACCAAAACAAAAAAAAAATATTTTTTTTGTCCTTTTGTTTTATTGAAAACGGTAAAACAAATGAAAAAAGTAAATAGTACATCCGAAAGGGATCAAAAAGTACATTATGTGTGAAATATTTCATAATTTTAAAATAATACTGGTAGAAATTATACAATATTATACAATTTAAAAAAGAATTTTAGAACAAATTAAATTTTTTTTAATTTTTGTAAACTAAAATTTTATTAACGTATTTTGATGCAGAAAAACTAAAATAATCGATTAAACAATAACTTTACTATGAGTATTCGGAAAATTGGGTGGGATTACCCCCTCATTTTTTTTCTTCATATTATAGGGTAATTTTTTATTATATTATATTTAATTTTCACTAAAATTCTTTGATATCATTATTAATTATTTCGACGCTTTTAACTTATATTTACTGTCATTTTTAATTATTTTAATGCCGGTATATGTTTTTTTGTCATATTTACTCAAAAGTTCAGATCTTATTTTTTTTTATTAAAATAATATAAATTATCTGATGTCTGTGTCTCATTTTACAGAAAGAGAATCTATATTTTAATTTGTTTTTACAGATTATCTAAGAATTTAATTTAGTTGAAATATTTTTATATTTCATATTTTGATCTATAATTCAGGTATTTCACTTTAATGTTATCATTGTTTTATATTATTTTTCAAAAACACAGACCATGAAATCTGGTAATTTATATGATTTGTATGTTAAATTTACTTTATGTGAACTTTTAGTTTTTTTCCTGGGAATTACTTTTTTTCCTCTGGACTTCAGTCAGTCCTTTGGACTTTTCCATTGGACCAAGTCTACTGGACCATAGGAATATTTGTTTTCGTGAATTAAATAAATATAAAGTTGAATTTGAGTTTAATTTCCTTATCCCAAACAAAAAATACAGGACTTATTTTGAAACATTTTTTTGTCAATTGTTTCTAATTACATAAAAAAATCAATTTGAGTGGCGTCCAAAACTTTTTTTATTTAATATTCTACTTCTGATATATTTCAAATTCTATTCGTAGAACGAACCCATAATAAAATGATTTGAGCTTAATCATATTAATTATTTTTATCAACAAAATAAAGTATCGTTTCACAAATTTCGTTTCAGGAAATTTTATTAATTTTTTCTCATTTCTTTAATAGCCAACCCAATTTGATGTATTCGAAAACACTAGATACAATTTATATTTTTTCACAACCATTATTATTAATACATCAACATTGTTGATCATTTAGTTTAAATTTTAAAAGCAGGAATATTTTCCTTTATTATGCTAACGTTAGTAATTCTAAGAAAAATCCGGTTATTTGATAAAGCAAAAATATTTATCCTGATTAATTAGCATTCGTTTAAAAACTTTGTACAAAGAGTAAGCTTAAAGTCTACAAGTCCCGGGGCTTAATAAAAACTGTTAAACAAAATTAGAGTTGTCGGTATCAAAGAGTGTCAGCATCCGTAGATGGTATCAGGAAGATGAGGCAAGCCGGAAGGGCCTTAAGGACTTCGTCAGGATCTTTTAGCACTGTCTCATTATCCTGGCCATTGAGGGTGCTCCTTCTAGTTAAATGCTCCTCGTTAAGAGATCCCGGATAAGAATATATATACCCGACTGGAGTTTTTATTAACTTCTTTCCTCAATCCTAACCGGTTGTTCGATGTTATTTTTCTCGCTTCAACGTCCGTTTAGTTTTTCCCTTTATTTTGAAATTGCACACTGAATTTAAAATTAAACTAAATGTCTATTTTAAAATAAGGCTTTCCTCTTTACGTCATGCTTCAGTAAATAAAACCACACATATAAACAATTTAGTAAGTTTTATTAAATCCGTTCCAAATATATATTAATATTGAAAATTATAGTAATTGAGTATACAAAGTTACATTTAATTAATTATAATAAATCATCTTCGTAATTACATAATTACTACAAACATTACATACATTAATTTTTAAGCTAAACGTTGAAAATTGTACCTAAATTTTTTATTTAAAACTCCCAAAACCATATTTTTTTATACATCCTCCAACATTTCATCCCCAATATTTTATTTCAAAAATGCTAGGATATTATTATTTTTACTTCAAAATTGATCGAATATTAACATAATAATTATTTTACATTTCGCAAACGCCAGGCCATTGTTATATTTAGTTCAAAAAGGCTGAGGTATTTATATTTTCATTTCGTCAATGATATATTGAATTATAAATAAGTGGATGAATACCCGTATTTTACTAAGGATTTTCTTTATAATATAAGTACCTGGACGACCAAGATTAGCTTTATCCTATTTTAATTATTTTTCCCAAGGTTTTCCCTATGTTTGATATTTTTCCCTATTTTTCAATATTTTTACCTATGATTTCTATTTTTACATTTTTTCTTATTTCTTCCTATTTTATCCTGGTTTTCATTATTGTTTTCTGTTTTCTTGTTGTTTATTAATTTTCCATATTTTTAGATATTACTTTCCCGGACCCATCAAAGGGAAAGTATAGTGAACGAGCAAAAGAAAATCGAGACATCGATGAAAATATCCATTGTTGTGTGCCCCGAATGCGACCACTAGTTTTTGATTTTAATTGGTACAGATTATGGCTGTATCTTGTATGGATCCGACGCTGATGTTCATCTAAACAAAATCGACAGAATACAATATAATGCTCTGAGAATATGTATTGGTGCATTACAATCATCACCAACCCAAGCAATTTTAGCAGAAGCACACGAGCCTTCTCTTGATATTAGACGTGGTTTTCTAGCCATTAAGAAGTGACCGATAAGTGACAGACTTGCATACTTGAGGATAGAAGCAAAACCGTGCAATCTATCATTGCTAAATGTATATGCACCGACGGAAAATGCAAGCAGAGAAGATACGAAGTTATAGAGGAAGAAATTGAAAAGATCCACAAGGAAGACACGATCATGATATTAGGAGATTTCAATGCTCAAATAGGAAAAGAACAATATATCGAAGTCGTAACAGGAAAATATACAATACATGAAAGGACCAACGACAACGGACAGCGATTATGCAACCTAGCAGCAAGAACAGATATGACCATAAGCAGCACAAATAATTTTCCACATCCCGACAGGCATAAAATAACATGGATATCAGCAGACCAGCAAACAAAATCCCAAATAGACCACATACTAATAAATAAGAGAAGGCAATCCTCAATTAAGGATGTAAGATCTTATAAAGGAGCTTGCGCAGACTCGGACCACTTCATGGTAATGGCCAAAATAAAAAATAAAACAAGAAGTCGCATGTTCGAAAATAAACAATTAAAATGGGACACTGAAAAATTAAAAGATGACCAGGTAAAAAGAAAATATGTAGAACAACTTGAAAAGTACTTAACAGAAGATGAGAGGCGAGAACGTAATGACCCCAAAGAAGAATGGGACAATATAAAAAATGGCATACAAAAAGCAGCGAAAAAAGTAATAGGTAAAAAGAAGAAAGAGAACAAAAAAGAATGGTAAAATGTCGAGTGCCAAAAAATAGTTCAACGAAAAGCAGAAGCTAGGTTAAAATGGATAAGAACAAACAAACCAGAAGATAGGAAAAAATATGAAACGCCACGGAAAGAGAGTAAGAAAATAATCAGGAAAAGAAAAAGACAATGGATGGATACAAGAAATATAAAACGAGAAATGGAGCAGAAACTCAAAAAATTTTTACAAAAACATAAAAAACCATACTAGGAATTTTAAAAACAAATTAAAAGGAATAATAATAATAATAATAATAATAATAATAATAATAATAATAATAATATTTATTTACAGCTGCAAATACAACATTACATAAAAAAACATATAAATACATAGATGTAAATAAATAGAGAAATTGATAAGCGACTGAACACTTGTTTCAATGACTAAACTATCTACAAAACAATTACAATATAACTATAAATATAATTGAATATAAAATACATATATATATATAAAGCAATCAACCATTACTTATTTTTCCTTACGTATTGATTTATACACCTTCCATAATGATGTTGCAAAAATTTCTAGGTTTTTCCAATATAAATTGTTTAATTTTTTTTTTAGCAAATTTATGTTATAAATGGATTTAAAGGTTGCTGGTAAGGCATTATAAATTTAAACTCCAAGATAATCAAATGATCTTTGAGAGCAACTTTTAACCATTTTTGGGGCAACATATAGATTTTTGTTGCGAGTACAATATTGATGTGATGGTAATTTAGCCTGAGATTTTGTTTTAGAGTGATATATTGAACAACAGTTTATAAAATATAATTGTCTAATGTCTAAGATTTTGGTTTCTGCGAATAATGCATCCGAGCTATACATTCTATCTTTTTTATAAATCAATTTTAGAAACTGTCGTTGAATGATTTCCAGTGGATATATATGAGTTTTTAGAGCACTGCCCCAGACACATATCCCGTAACGTAGATGACTTTCTACTAGAGCAAAGTTATAAGATTTTTAGATACTCAACTGGTAGAATGTCTTTCGTTATCCTAAATTTGTATAGAATACATCTTAATTTTTTTATTATATATTGTATATGTAGATCCCACTTTAGGTGGGAATCTATAATGACTCCCAAATACTTGACATTTTTAATTGGTGCAATAGAAAATAATTCCGTACCTATATAAACGTCAATATTAAACTCGGGAAGAACAGATGCTGTACAGTTAAATGGTACCTAAGTAATGTGTTTTTTTATATTAACAGTTAATAATTTGTGGTTAAGCCATTCTTTAATTATTTTAAAATTGTTTTCAGCTTTTAACTCTAATCCGAACCAGTTGTCAGCGGTGAAGAAAATAGCAGTATCGTCAGCGAATCCGATGATATCTCCCTCACATTCTTGTGAAAATAATCCGTTTATATAAATATTAAACAGCGTTGGTCCTAGCACTGAACCCTGAGGAACTCCATATTCTAAAACTCTTTCATTGCCCAGTACATCGTCGACCCTCACAGCTTGACTTCTACCACCTAAATATGTTCTAAAGAGCTCTAAGATATTATTTCTTATTCCTATATCACTTAACGATTCCAAAAGTAATGGGTGGCTAACTGTATCAAACGCCTTAGATAAGTCTATAAAGATACACAAACATGGTTTACTCATATTAAGCGATTGATGTATTTCAGAAGTCAGTGCTAGTACAGCGTCTTGTGTCGAAGTATTTTCTTTGAAGCCATATTGACTCTCCGATAAAATAATATATTTATTTAAATATGATATAAGACGTTTCTTGATTAATTTTTCAAATACTTTTAACATTTGGGAGATAAGTGTGATAGGTCGATAGTTAGAAATATCTGAATTATCTCCGTTTTTATATATGGGTATCACTAAACTACGTTTAAAAGCTGTTGGATATATACCTTCTTCGACACAACGATTTAATATATAGGTAAAAGGATGTTTTATATATTTTAAAATTAATTTAAGAGTTTCACTTTTTAAGTTGTCTGCACCAACTGCTTTTTTATTTGGAAGAGTTTGAATTTCTTTTATGAGCTCGTCACATTCAATTTTGGAGAATACAAATGAGTTCAGCAACGTTTTTCTCTTATACTTATAATTGGGATCTTTTTTTATTTTATCAGCCAGTATTTTTCCAGTTTCGACAAACCGTTTGTTAAATTCATTTGCTATATCCATTTTCTCAGAAAGTAGGGTACCGTCCTCCTTTTTAATTGATTTTATTGGATGTTTATTCTTTTCAGTGTTACTAATTTTATTTATTACTGACCATAAGTTTTTAGAATTAGATGAATTGTCATTGATTTCGTTTTTGTAGAATTCAAATTTGCTTTTCTTAATCGACGAATTTAATTTATTTCTAAATGTTTTAAATTCGTTTTTTAATTCAATATTATTTGGATCTTTCTGTAAGTTTTTAAACATATTATTTTTTTATTTATGGATTTCAATAGGGAGTTAGTTACCCACGGAGCTATTTTAGTGTATTTTCTTCTAAGTTGACGTTTTTCGGTATATAACTGGATGGCATTTAATACACTAGTTACAAATTCATCAGTAGCAGCATTTGCATTTTTGGAAGAGTAAATAGATGCCCATGTAATCTTGTTAAAAATTTTGTTAATTTTATTAGGATTGATGAAGTTTATTTCTCTAATTCGTATTTTTTCTTTGTGTTCTTGTAATTCTAAGACCATTTGAAGTAAAGGAGTGTAATGATCAGTAATATTGGTTTTTAATACAATTGGAATGATATTGTCTAGATAACTAAATTTGGCCTTAATAAAAATATGGTCAATACAAGATTTACTAGACCCCTGTACTCTTGTAGGTGTATTCATAGTTGATACATATCCAAATTCCTCCAATATGTTTAAGTACTCCATAGTTACATTATCATCGGTTTTTAGTAGGTCGATATTTATATCTCCAGCAAAGATATAGAAGTCGTGTATATTATTATTATTTTTTTCTAAAAAAGTGTTTAAGTTATTAACAAACTCTTGTGAATTTGAATGTGAAGAACGATATACTGCAGTAATAATGGCGCTGTACTTATTTTCGAATTTTATTTCTAACTGAATAGCTTTTATGTCACTATAAATTTCAATAATCTCGCATTGGTAATCATATGATTTTTTTAAAAATACCACCACCCCATCATTCTGGTTATATTTGCTCTCGTTATAAAAAACATTATATCCTTCAAGGTTAAAAACACTTCTATCCAGAACTTCCCAAGTTTCTGTCAAAATTAGATAATCAAGGTCACAGTTTAATTTATGTATTAACACCGTAAACTCCTCATAATTTTTACCAATGCTACGAATATTAGTATTTAAAATTTTAAAATTTGATAAATGGTTAATTCGGAATACATCGTAACATTCATCTGTGCTCTCCAGATTATAAGTTGTAACACTTTTAATTTGAAAATCGCGTAGATATTGATCCATTTCCCTCTAGAAATTTTCTTAAAGTATAAAAAAGAAGTAATGTTGAGACACTAGAAAGAATTTGATAATATAAGGTATATTTTAAATTGAACGTTATTAACAATTAGAAGAAGAAAAGAAAAATGCGAAAAAGCTAGAATTACATAAAATAGGTTTAAATTTAAATCTAAATCACACCTTTAGAACCTTTTCTAGTTCTATTTCCAATGGTGGTTTTTATTTCTTGGGGGTTTGCTTCTTTATTTGGAGATACTGGAGTATTGGATATTAGTCCAAGTCTTGTTTTATTATTCTTCAGCTGTTCTTTATTCTTTGTGGAGACGAAAGAGTCTTGATTGTTTTGTTTTTGATTTTGAAGGTCCAATCTTTCTTTATTGGTTGTTGTTACTACGGAAGGCAAATATCTATTTAAAATAAAGAACAAACAAAGAAAAATTGTGGAGGAGGAAAAAGAATACAAAGATATATGGACAATATACTTTAAGAAATTACTAAATGAACCAGTGATAAAAGATGATATAGTAGAAGAAGCAGAAGAATCAATTATTACAGAAGAACCAACATTATAGGAAGTAAGAGATATCATCAAGAGAGGTAGTAACGGAAAGGCACCTGGGAAGGATGGAATAAATTTCGAACTAATAAAATACGAAGGAAACATGCTGCATGAAAGAATACATAGATTGGTTAAGAAAATATGGGAACAGGAGAAAATGCCGAACGAATGGGAAATTGGACAAATTGTAACAATACGCAAAAAATGAGACCATCAAAAATGTAAGAACTATAGAGGTATCACACTATTAAACGTAGCCTACAAAATAGTATCGTCAGTGATACAAAGACGACTAGTAACCGAAACTCAAAATATTATAGGACAATATCAATGTGGATTCATAAAAGGCAGATCAACATCGGATGCAATACACACTATTAAACAAATCATGGAAAAAGCATACGAACATCAACATCAAATAGAAATGTTATTTTTAGACTTCGAACAAGCCTTCGACTCGCTAAAGAGGAACGAAATTTTGAAAGCCTTAAAAGAACAAGGAGTAAGTAAAAAACTAAGAAACCTAATAAATATGACAATGGCACAATCAAAAGGCAGTATCCTTACACGAAAACGTGAAACGGAGGATTTCGAAATAATCAAAGTTGTAAGACAAGGAGACTCACTGTCAGCTACGCTATTCAATTTGGCTCTAGAATTCGTTTTAAGAAATATACAAAAGGAAAATCTAAGAACAACAGGAAGTCAATTAATAGCATACGCAGATGACATAGTATTAGTTACAAAAAAAGGAAAATCATGGAAAAAATACTTAAAGAGATTGAAGAAGAAGGGAGGAAGTTGGGACTAAAAATTAACGTAAAGAAAACTAAATTAATGAGATTTGGAAAAACAAGACAATATGGAGAAATAAGAATAGGAAATAAAAAATTCGAAGAAGTGCAAAAATTTAAATATCTGGGTATAATGGTAAACAATAAAGGGGAAAGAAGAACGGAGATCGAAGAAAAAATAATGGCAACAAACCGAGCGTACCAAGCAAATAAAAACCTACTGAAAAGCAAAATATTGACTAAACAAACAAAAATGAATATATCTAGAATAATAATAAGACCCATAATAATGTATGCAGCAGAAACAATCACTATGACAAAAACCGAAGAAAAGTTAAGGATAAACGAACGAAAGATAATAAGAACAATTCTGGGGACCGGTGAAGATTGGAGAGCAGGAATATAAAAGGAGAACAAATCAAGAAATATTAGAAGAACTGAATGGAAAAGATATAATAAAGGAAATTAAAGCTCAAAGAATTAAGTGGCTAGGACATATATGGAGACAAGGACCAGCAGTGGTAACAAAAGCTAGAGTGGCAGTCAGGAGGAAAAAGAAGACGTGGAAGACCCAGATCGAAATGGTTGGCAATGGTAGAAGAGGACTTAAGTTAATTAATGCGACCACTAGTTTTTGATTTTAATTGGTACAGATTATGGCTGCATCTTGTATGGCTCCGCCGCCAATGTTCATCTAAAAAAAATCGACAGAATACAATGTAATGCTGTGAGAATATGTATTGGTGCATTACAATCATCACCAACCCAAGCAATTTTAGCAAAAGCAGACGAGCCTTCTCTTGATATTAGACGTGGTTTTCTAGCCTTTAAGAAGATTTGTCAACTAAAAAGTTTTCATTCTATGAATCCGATTCATAAATCAATATACCAAATATTTATAGAAAATCTTACTAACAATTTTTGGATTAAAAAGAATAGCCCACCCTTGGCCGATGCATACACTATTTTCAACAATTACACCCACTTGATATCTCCCCATGAGAAACTTCCTATTTTCGAACTTGAATTTTTAGAAGCAATGTTCAGACCAACTGTTATACTACAAACATATAACGAAAGCCATACTGCTAATCCAATTACACTAATTTCTTATAGATCTATACTAACGGTTCGAAAACTTCAGATGGTACAGGTTTTGCCGATTTCATAGCAGACACTAACACGCACATTCAGCATAGAATCCTAAACCACTGTCCCATATTCACTGCTGAAATATTGGCAATTGTAAGTGCTTTAAATTGGCTATTAAAACAAGACTCTAACCACAATGTTTTAATTCTGTCAGATTCCAGATCTGTTCTTGAATCAATGATCAGGCGCGCCGAGAGGGCGTTGAAGTCGGTACAAAATATCGGGGCCCGGGGTTTATGGGGGCCCGGGCCCAGCACAGCAGGCAACTTATTATTTTGTACAAATAAAAATTATTCACTCTTTCGGTAAATCTGATAAAACATCGCGCATTTACGGTTTCTCTTTTTTCCAGTATAATATACCTAACTCTAAGGGTTCGTTCGGATTTTAAATCCATGCTTTAGGACTTTTACACTTATTTGTTATTTTGAATAAATAAAATTTCTTAGAATTTAAACCCAAAAAGAAAGTCACATGCCGTTTTACTATACCATAAAATAAAATAACACGTTTTTTATATGTGTTTTGTGGATGTACGATATACCTAATAGTATAGTACAGACAGAATAACCGTTCGATAAGGGATACTTTTTATGTTTGTTTATTATTGTTCTACTCATATAAAAATTTGTTACATGGTTTCGTTAAAGACATTTTATAAATAATAATTATTAATTAGTGTGCGTTGTTTGATATAATTTTGATGAAGGAAAGTCGCAACAATTTTTTAAAAAAATAAAAAACGTAATTTTTGAATATCGCTTGAAATTATTTAAAATGCATGGGTGAGTGTCTTTTTCTCCTTAATGAGCATCCGTAATTTTATTTATATTTTCATTTTTAATTTTCTATAACCATTGCAGCAATCCATATATAATTGTCGCGTATATTCGGAAAGACAGAACCAGCGAGAACACTGAAATAAAAGAGTCTCCTTATGGCCCAGCCATTTCACCACGGACAAAAAATATCTATATAATAATTTATTAACCTTTCATTAGAAATTTATTCCGATAGCAAAAATTTTATTAATGTTGTGTATCAAAAGTTGTAAACAAATAATCTAGCTTCAACCTGAACCTCATTTAATTGGGAATCCAAACAACGGCAATTTTATTGGCATTTTAGAGTTACTAGCAAATTATGATGCATTATTAGCAGAACATTTAGAAGCTGTTAGGTTTTCAAGCAAAAAATTTTAAACGAGAGGAAACTGGAAACATGTTTAGTGTGTTATGGAGATTTCTAAGTTTAGAGGATATAGAAATTGAAGATCAAGAAAATCGACTTCAAAATAAGAATTTTCAATTCAAAGAAGAAATAAAACATCTTAAAAGCATCTTTTCTGCAAATTTTCAGGACACCGACATTACACCATTTAATCTATTAAATAAAATTCATAAATTAAAATTGATTCCTTGTTTCCAAATATTGTTATAGCATTAAGACTTTTGTGTACCCTACTTGTAACCGTAGCCCAAGAAGAACGAAGTTTCAGTTATCTTTCTAGAATTAAAAATACTTTAAGATCTACCATATGGCTCAGGAACGGTTGACTGCTCTTGGTATATTAGCTATTGAGTCCAAATTAGCTAGAAACTGCGACTTTTCTAAAATTATTGAAAATTTTGCATCTGTAAAAAGTCGTAAAGCACCTTTAAAATAATTTGTATGAGCTATAATACGAGTAGTAGTCTGGAGTCTAGTAGTAGTAGCTTATGTTTGTAGTAGTCAGAAACGTGTTTTGTATTTTTAATTAGTTTTGTTTTGTTATACTTTCTATTATTAAATAACAGAAAAAATATAAAAAAAAACTTTTTATCAAACAGGTTTCACTGTAAATCTTCCTCTAACAGCTTTTCTACCTCCTCAGACATTAAGAAATTACTCTAGACTCTATTTAATTGAAATCAAAAAGTCAATTTTATATGGGTAAAAGGCCACACCGGCATAACCTGAAATGACATAGTCGATGGCCTGGCAAAAGAAACCACAACTATATCAATTTTTAGAAAACATATTAACCTGAAGGACATTATTAATACTGGTAAAAAAGAGTACACTAAAAAATGGGAAAGTAGTTGGAAAAAATTTGTAGAAATGTCTAAAAATCACTGTACTTTAATTCATCCCACTTTGCCAAGTCGTGTTCCACATATTAGTGACTACAAAGTAAGCATTGCATACTCCGTCACCATCAGGCGCTTAAAATTAAATCATGACAGATTTCCCGCACACATGCAGAGAATTGGTCTTGCTCAGACTGACCTCTGTACATGCGACAATGAATCCATTACCATCACAGCTGTCAAACACTTTTTAAAACCCTCTCTGATAACAACTTAATGATGCCTATAAACCTCACACACCTATTATGCCTTAACTCTAAAAGCATCTTAGATGCACTAGTAAAATTTTTAAGAAATATCAAACTTGACATCTGAATAATAAATTTAAGTTCATAATATACCAACATTCTTTGGCGAACGGATTCTCCAATGCCAACCCTCCTTTCAATAAAAACAACAACAAATCCAAACGTCGAATTTCTGAAATAAATATAAAGTGTTTTGGTAGAACACACAACTTTTACAAACTACCATTTAAGCAAAGATTTTACGTCTTTAGGACCTATAAATGGATGAGTCTCTGTTTTAATGTTCTAAATATTTAATTTAAAGGAGGAATATCTTTCTCAAGCAAGAATTATTGTCGAAGTTTGCCAATTGACCAGGATATCTTTAATTACACTCGCATTCTGTGCCTAAATTGTAAACGGGACCCGGCTAATTGCGACCATGTATAGTAATAATAATAATAATATCTATTTATCAAAAAATCTATATAAATATGTAAAAAACAATACAGTAACAGAAATAGATAAATAAATATGAGTATATTTTTTTCGAATATTCATCGAAACCTTAAAGATTAGTTTTACTTATTTAACCGTACTCTAGGTATGCTACAAATCTATTTAAGATGTACATTAGTACTTTTTTTATTCGTTTAGTCAATTGAATTCAAAAAATTTATCCTACAGTCTACAACTTTAATATCATTATTATAGTTATTGTTCAAAATATTCAGTTTAAATACGGAGTATCTCCTTTGCTCCCGCAAGAATTCTTTTTCACATTAGGCTTTTCGTTTGTATTTTACTTTAATAATATCGAGAAATAATATTTCAGAGAGATGCCTGAACGGAATTTATAAGCAAAATCTAAGTCGTCCAACATATGATTTAACCAGGACGCCAATATCAGTTCTTGAATTAATAAGTGGTAGATAGATATTTATTAATGTACAAATGCCCACTAAAAAACAATATACTAAAAAGTAATCAAATTACCTGAACATAGCGACAGAAGCAGGAGACCGAGACCGGAGACAGACTGGCGACCGGAACCGTTACTTGACTGTAGCAAGCAACCTAAGTTTCTCAGAATTTTTAATTTTAATACCAAGTGTTTTTATCTTTCAAACTAACGCAAGATTCGAGTTCAATTTCAGTATCACTCATTTCTTCTAAAGAATTACTATGAGTTTCAAAAGCTCATTAAGGTAATACTTCATATTTCATACTTCAAATAGTTTGAAAAAAATTGATTTCAAATCAAACTCCCGGGTTGTACATCAAATAAAATCAAATTCTTATATATAAAAAAAATTGATTTTCAAGCCAAATCAAACTTGACATGACAAATCAAACTAGTTTGATTGACATTCGCCAATATTATTGAAACAGCAATGGAAGATGCCTACTCTTATTTAGAGAATAGTGATGAAGAGTGCCAGTTTTCATTTGAGGAGTTGATGGACCAAATCAAGGGTGATTATCTTCCTGACAAAATGACACTTAAAGCTCATCTGTTGGAAAAATATGGAAGCGATATAATAATTACGTATGCTCCAAACAAGAAGGCGGTACTGTGCTTCAAAAATATAGAATATAAAATCTTGTCTGATGCTTGGTACCAGCAGGCGGTAAAAGATGAAAAGGAGAAAAGACTCCGGATTATTAAAACGGCTGCTGCAATTATTATTGAGGATATCATGTTATTCTTATCTGAGCATACTATTTTATTTTTCAGATGAACGTGGCATGAAACGACGACGGATTTTTCTAATTTCTTTTTATAAATGTACAATACACTAGGTATTTTATTTTGTATGGGAAGAATATTCACAAAAACCAACAGTTTCTCAGAAATATGCTAAAAATCGTAAATAATATGTATTTTTTACATTTTTTGTTTTTGTTTTCACGAAATTTTGTTAACACAAAATCAAAACTACCCCAAAACGGCCCCTGGATGGGGTTTGAGTACAAATTGACTGTATTATAATGATAGAAATCTATTACGAAGATAAAAATAATTTAACAAAAGTTGCGATTTTTGTTAAATGTTAAGTAATATACTTTTACTTAAACAAAAACTTTTAAATCCACCGTTGAATTTTAACATAAATCATGATTTGATCTACAAAATTTTTTTAGATAAGTTACGCTCATGTTTATTCAATTATAAGGTTTGTTTTCGAATTGTTGTTCGAATTCCATATTCCGCAAAAATGTTATTTACGAATGGTAGGATTAAATAAAATGCTAGGGTTGGAACTGGGGCGGATGACAAACTTCGTCGACCTTACGAACAAATATTTATTTTTGCTTTCGTCAAAATTTCAATGATATTTTTGAATGTTATTTCATGTTTGTATTTTATTTTTATTAAGTTGTTCTTTGTCGATTTCGAATGGGTTAAATATTTCGTATTTAAACGAATATTTGTTAAAATAACTTCAAAAAGTATGATATGATTTTGTAAAAAGTTTGTTGCCGGATTTAATTACGTTTAACAAACAATTCACAAATTTTATTTATTACACAGGGTGTCCCACTTCTTGGTGTTTTGTTCCCTTATTACTCAAATAGTTTTTTCTCACTAATGGAATCGTTTATCGTTATTCGGGTTTGTAATTTTAAATAATGTACTAGCAATATACGTTCAATCTTTGAGCTTTCTTAACATATTTAGTTTGTCACATTTTCTCCGGAAAAGGTGGCGAATGTGTATAAACGTCCAATAAGATCATTTCGAAAAATGTTTATACTAATATTTTTTGATAAATGTCTTTATGTTCACAGTAGGTGTATAATTGATTTTTAAAAATGCTTAATGCTTTTTAAATTGGTTTATGGTGATATTTTCTAAATAAAATGACACAAATTATATATATTTAGAAATAATAAAGATTGTGCTTTATATTAGGCTAAAAATATACGTGATTTTCTATTTAAAATAACAAAGTTGTTCTATCTCTAAAAATCACAATGTTAATTTTTGGTTAAACCGGAATTACTGTAAAAGATCCCATGATTGAGAAAAAAACTTTTCTCCACGGCCATTACTGAATGTATGAATTCTGAAATCATTTTTAATAATAGAATGTAAACATTCACACTCTAGAATCTGAATATTTATTTTATAATACTTGCCTCTTATGCATTTTGCATGTATTTTCATTCTTTATCAAGGTAAAGAATGGATTTTCTGTAATCGAAATAAACAATATGGATTGCCCTGGATTTCAAAAGTGTCACTGTCAGATATAAAATGAAGACAGTAATAATTATTTTCAAACAAGTTTTAATTTAAACAAAATAATGAGTGAAAAATCAAGTGAAGTAGATATAGAATTTAATAATATCTGAAATTGCAAATTATGAAAAAACACCAATGCACCAGATTTTAATATCGGTAAGTGTACCACAGCACTATAAATATTAATACAATGTAATACAAATATGTCAACAAATAACTTGTGTTCAGATTTAATTTAATTTTGATTTATACTTTTTGATCGTGGAGAAAATATAGTCTGTTACTCGGTCAGAATGAAAAAATTCGACACTCGTGGTTCCTCACACTCGCTTTCGCTCGCGTTCGGAATTTTCCACTCGTATCGAATTTTTCATTCTAACCTTGTTACAGAATCTACTAGTATAAATTTCAATAAAACTGGCGACAACCACATGTTCCTATTACCAAAACTATTTGAGTAATAATAGAAAAAAAATCTCGAAAAGTTAAGTGGGACAACCGGTTTTTTATTTATCGTATTTCCTAAATATCGTTTAGTGGAAAAACACTATTTACTCCCGAATCTGAAATCACAGTCTATGTCAAAATATTGTTTTATCCATTTTATCCAGTTTGAAGTCAAGTATTAGATAACGAAATTGTACAATGGTGATCAGCGGAAGAATTTTAATTTTAATAAGTAATATTGCACAGATATATCACTTTTAAATATATATCACTATTCACTGTGACTTTTAATGCATTTTGAAAGATTCAAAATTCCAGTGATTTTAGCGATATTTAAAATTTTTAACTCTAATTCTACCTAGTTCCGGTAAATTATTATTTTACTTTCCCGGACCCATCAAAGGGAAAGTAAGGTGAACGAGCAAAAAAAAATTGAGATATTGATGAAAATATGCATTTTGAGGTCTCCCAAGAAGATTGAAACCATTTCCAGCGTATGTTCTGTATGTGTGTCTGTATGTATGTGTGTAATCTTTCACGATAACTGCCGAACCGTTTGACCAATCCAATTTTTTCCTTTTTTTAAATTTTAAGAACAAACAATACATTTTAGTGTAAAATGTTTTGGTACAAAGTTTTAGAGCATAAAATTCCGTATAACTTTTGTTTTAAACTTTTTCCAGAATTTGCAATAGTTGCGCCACTAGAGGGCGCGTAAAAAATGTGCATGTAGGTTTTATCTAGTTTTTCTTGATTTTGAGGACAAACAATACACTTTAGTGCAAAATGTTATTGTACAAAGTTTTAGAGAATAAAATTCCCTACAACTCTTGTTTCAAACTTTTTCTAGAATTTCCAATAGTTGCGCCACTAGAGGGCGCGTAAAAAATCTGCATGTAGGTTTTCACTAGTTCTTCTTGATTTTGAGGACAAACAAAACACTTAAGTGCAAAATGTTATAGTACAAAGTTTTAGAACATAAAATTCCGTACAACTTTTGTCTAAAACTTGTTCTAGAATTTATAATAGTTGGGCCACTAGAGGGCTCGTAAAAAACGTGAATGTAGGTTTTCTCTAGTTTTTCTTGATTTTGAGGACAAACAATGCATTTTAGTGCAAAATTTGCTTGTGCAACGTTTTAAAGCATCAAATTTTCTTTAACTTTTATGCTTAACTTTTGATCGAATTCCTCATAGTTTCGCCGCTAGATGGCCAGAAAAATGCATATTGAGGATTTTTCATTTTTTTAAAATTGGAGGTCAATTATTCAAAATGTATCAGTGCAAAGTTGTAAAGCATAAAATTTCCTGCAACTATTGTATGAAAATTTTTCCCGAATTCCCAATAGTTTTCACCCATGATTTTTGGAGATCCTAATTTTAGCAGTGTGCTATATATTATGCGCATGCGCCTATTTATGTCATATAAACATTGAAATATCAATTCGGTAGACATATTCACCATCGGCTCGCTATTTTTAACGTGTTCCATAAATTAATGTAATGCTTAGTATTTTGTAATTGAAATAATAATAATAAATAACATATTCTCTTCCTGGGAAAGTTCTGGTGATTATAGTCACAATTTTAAATTCAATAATTTAAGTAATTTAAGTTTGTAGTCAGTGAGTTTTTTTTTTATGAAGTGGAATATTTTTCTATATAATATATATGAATTTACTTCAATTTAATTCAATAAATAAATTTTCGAAAGTTTTGCGTAAATATTCATAGTTTGGAATTTATAGTTTTCATTATTTAAAGATATAATAAAATTTTATTCAACTTCACTTAAAGTAAAGCAATATAAAGTAAAATTTGAAATTTTCCATTTAATTACATCCCCAAGCGATTCCTTCCCATTCGGGCATTATCTTCAATCTACAAGCAATGAAAATTTCCAAGAGAAAACTTCTCAAGACTCCTTAAAGCTAACTCATCTTCATAATTAGGCCACGTAAACCGTGCAGATTGGAGGATGTTCCCTCTAATTCATGGCTCTATTTAGTCATGAACAAAGCTTTGCTGCAAACTTTTAATATTCCATCAGCCGGCACATGGTAAAACAATAAACCACGCCTTATTGAGAATATAGCCGAAGTTAGGCGATATACCGAGAAGCAAGTTACGGATAATAGATATTCATCAGTAGAATAGGAGGTAAACAAAAAAAATGCAAATATTCAATATGATTTTTATATCTACATCAAACTTTTTTTATTATAGCAATAATAAACTTAAAGTTAGTAATCAATTTTTTTATTAAGGTTCTTTTACCATAACGATACCTGAATATACCAATTTAAATTTTAAATTAATCTAAAGATTATGGAGCGACCACTAATCTTTAACTTTTTGGTGATTACAGGGTAATAAATTACAAAAAAATATTATCTTAAATTCATACCCCAATAATAAAATGTTAAATTTGATTAAAAACAGTTTAAAAATTTGTAAAGATTGACCAAATTTAGGAAAATAAACAAAAACGATATTTGCAAAAATATTTTTCTCTTAAATTTTCTTTTAATTTTGGAAAAAAAAATTATATATACGATCTACTTTCTTAAAATTCATTCGTCCACTAGTTTAGATCCACCATATTAAATTTTGAAAACAAATATAAATGACAAATAATCCATAATGCCATTGCAACGACACTTCGGTCATTACGTGTCACTGTGGCGCCTTTGTTCAGGTTTCGGAATGTCTCGGGCGCCACCTTCCGTTTAGAGTGTGAAGGCCACTGCACGGGCAGCGTCAGTGGAGAAAAAAATACTCCAGGGGTCGTTATGGTATCGACCAAAATCACTGGCGGTCAGAAGGGCGGTCTTTACTTGCCCTGCTGGGTTTGAGTACCTGGGTATTAGCTGCTTGGATGTTAAAACTCAAAACAAATATTAATAAATAAAACTTTTATTTGTTACCAAAATCCGGCGGAGAAAAGGTGTGTAACAGACGATAAAAGTCGACGGACTGCACTGCTGCTCCAATTGGGACGGCCACAGCAAGTCTGGCTTCTGGCTGCCTCTGCAGCTCCCGACAGCGGTATGAATTGCCCTACTCGATACGAACTTCGGCGTCTAAGAAGCAGAGACGAGAGTGTCTCCATCTGCCTGGCGACGGTTCAACTGGTACGACTGGCCTTTTATTCACAATTTTAAGTTAATTTTACTCCAGTGCCGTGCGCGATTTAATTTATATATTTTAAATAATACGGAAAAAAGTAACTTTGTTACACCATAACCACTAGGGTTATTAGAATATAAACAATCAGTTAACAAGGTCACTCTAGTATTACATATTTATTGGTTTTTTAAAATGTTGATATTTTTTTGGAACAATAAAACAATAACAACCGGCGAAGATCAGCACTATCATTGAGAAGGTCTTTTAAATTTGGAGCTAAGTTTAGTTCAGTTCTCTCCAACGTGTATAGGGGACACTCCACTAGAATATATTTCACAAATATTTGAGTATTCACAAGCGGTAAACATTGGTTCGGGGTCCCCAGATAGGAGGTATAGATTGTCCAACAACTAAAACGACACCTACAGCGTTCCCACTTCTCCAATTTTCCCCTTGTTGTATCGTTCCCCGCTTCTCTACTTTTTAACCAAGCTGTCACATCAATATATATAACGATTTCGGCCCATATTTTGCCTGTCTTTTACTTTCCCGACCCACCTCCTAGAAGGGAAAGTATTGTGTACGAGCTAAAAAAAAATTCGAGATAAAAACATTTTCGGGTCCACTGAGACGATTAAGACCATTTCCAGATGGAAGTCTGTCTGTCGGTCTGTGTGTGTGTATTCTTCCACGATAGAGGCCACGCGTTTAATCCGATTGAGCTGAAATTTGGTACAGGGATTTGGGATACCCGTCGAAAGAACCCATCAGTTTCTGTACGACATCTGTCAAACGGAAGTACCACTATCAAAAAAAGCCCTAGAAAAACTCTATTCAGAACAGTTAAAATTATTTCTCCAACTGTCACCTGTCAAAAATAAAAAAATGTCAAAATTTGAAACTTCAGCATTAAATATCTGAAGAAGTATTAATCCGATTGAGCTGAAATTTGACATATGGGTTTGGGCTATCTGTCGGAAGAATCAGTTAGTTTTTGGATGAGATCTGTCAAACGGAAGTATCACTATCAAAAAATGACAAATGCAATATGTCACGGAATTGGACATGCAGTATGTCGTTTGAAAGCCCTTGAAAAACTCTATTCAGAATAGTCAAAATTATTTCTCCAACTGTCACCTGTCAAAAATTGAAAAATTTCAAAAGTTAAAACTTTAACTTTTAAAATCTGATAAAGTATTCGTGGATACCCGTCAGGAAAGTTTTGGGGCGACACAACCGATTTTTTTATATTTTTGTACTCACTGTGAGACAAGTAATATAAAATTGGTTGTCCACGCACTTCTTTGATGATTTTCACTGTATCACACATGTTTCCTATTGTGCAGCGTTCTACCGCATGCCGAAAGGTGGTACGCGATAGTTCGCTGCACGAAGAGCGGGCGCGTTTGTCAGATCCCGCGTTTGCACTCTTGCATTTATTTACATTCACAGCAGTTGACCGCATCGCCACCGCGCCCGTTTCCGCTCTGGTTTGCGCGTCGCGTAAGTTTGTAATCAGACGGGAAATGGTATGGTAAGCTATGCGTGCGATTGGCTTAGGTTTATTTTGTTCACAAAAATAAATATATTCTTTAAATGAACAAAATTTTTTATTGTTTCAGAACAATATAGATTAGATTGTGGTATATTTATTTCAAAAACATAATTTATTTCAAAAAAACAAATATATGTTTAACTCAGAAAAATCTATGAATAACTTATATTTTGAAGAAATAAAAAAGTCAATGTCTGGTACCACATAAATTTTATTGAAGGTAGAGGTTGGCAACTAGTTTCGGCATACTAATGCCATCATCAGGCGTATAATAAAATGTTCAAAATGAGTAACGGAAAGGTTGGAGTATAGTATAAAAAAACTTACCAAATAATTATAACATCATAGGTAGAAATTAAATAATTGTACTAAGTACCCGTGACATTTTTATAGAGTGCACTTAAAGAAAGTTCATTCAAAAAACATTAAAAACTTAGAATAACTATGTGGTACATGGTAACGTAACAATGAACAATAATAAAAAATTGGTTGTGTCGCCCCAAAACTTTAACGACACGAATACTTTATCAGATATTTAATGTTAAAGTTTTCACATTTTTTAATTTTTGACAGGTGATAGTTAGAGAAATAATTTTGACTGTTCTGAATAGAGTTTTTCAAGGGCTTTCAAACGACATATTGCATGTCCAATTCCATGACATGTTGCATCTGTCATTTTTTGATAGTGATACTTTCGTTTGACATATCTCGTACAAAAACTAAATGGTACTTCCGACAGATAGCCCAAGCCCATATAAAAAAATTCAGCTCAATCGGATTAATACTTCTCCAGATATTTAATGCTGAAATTTCAAATTTTGACATTTTTTTATTTTTGACAGGTGACAGTTGGAGAAATAATTTTAACTGTTCTAAATAGAGTTTTTCTGGGGATTTCAAACGACATATAGCATGTCCAATTCCGTGACATATTCCATCTGTCATTTTTTGATAGTGGTACTTCTGTTTGACAGATACCGTATAAAAACTAATGGGTTCTTCCGACGGGTAACCCAAACCCCTATACCAAATTTTAGCTCAATCGGATTAAACGTGTGGCCTCTATCGTGGAAAAATACACATACACACAGACCGACAGACAGACTTCCATCTGGAAATGGTCTTAATCGTGTCAGGGGACCCGAACATGGATATTTCTGTTTTTATCTCGAATTTTTTTTTGCTCGTTCACAATACTTTCCCTTGTAGGAGGTGGGTCGGGAAAGTAAAAGTTAGGTGGAACCGAAGTAATTAAATTGTGTAAGCCTAAGTGGCAGGATGTCGGACAACATAGTGGAGTGGACAACGTAAAGGAATCAGGTAATGGTTGTAAGGGTTGTATTTAATTTTAATGGAATGAAATTTTTTAGCGGAATTATGGTGTAAGAGGGAAGGTCAGAGTACCTAACAGAACGTAAGGCGGCTATTGTACTATTAAATGTATTTGGCGGCCAGATTAAATTAATGAAAACATTAATAATGATAAAGCTAACAATCATAGCAACGCGACTGATCAAACCACAACGTGTCGATTAATACAAAATAGTGATGACATTTGACAGTTGACAATGACATAAAATATTTTAAAATAAAACAGACGTTGAAAACGTTTAAAATTTAGAGAAAGGTGGGTTTAAATTTATCCAATAACAAAAATATGCAAAATAAACTGACATTAAATTTAAGTAATTATGTGTCAGCCTATATTTCTTTTAAACAAACATATTAACAAAATACATTTGGTTGGTTCAAGAAAACCATTTTCAAATAAACACGAACGTAAAAAAGTTTTTTGGTTTTTCTTTAACAGGAATCTGAAGTGACTTAAATGTCAAATTTACTAATGTAATTGATTTATACCTAGATATTTGGGGATTGCTCTTACATTTCTTATGATATTATTATCTTGGGAATTGGGGGAAAACGTCGAGAAAACAGAATCTGCTCAGTTTTTATCTTTAAGTGCAACGAAATATATAGGGATTATTTTGATCGTAAAATGTTTAAAATATCTATAACATTGTATATTTTAAATTATTTTTTAAACTCTATCCTTACTACTTTATAAACTATAAGTTAAATTTTAAAAGTTCAATTTGAGAATTTATAAGTTTAATTTTATAATGCGTAACTCCATTTTAAAATTTGGAAGTAATTTGAGACTTTATAAGTTCAATTTTAGAAATTATAATTAAAATTTTAAAATTCAAAAGTCCAACTTTATAATTTATAACTTCCATTTAGGAGTTTATGAGTCCAATTTTCAGTTTTATAATTCATAAGTCAAATTTTAAAACTATGTTTAATTTGGTAAATTATACCTTAGTTTAATTTTAAATTTGTAACCCAAATTTTAAAATTTGTAACCCAAATTTTAAAATTTGTAAGTTTGATTTGAGACATTATAAGTTTAATTTTAGAACTTATAAGTCCAATTTTAGAATTCAAAAGTATAATTTTAAAAATTGTAATTTTAATTTTGGAATTTATGGGCCCAATTGCAGAATTATAAGTTCAATTTTGTAAATCATAAGTCAAATTGTAAAAATTATGCTCAATTTGAGAATTTATAAGTTTAATTTTAGAATTTCAAGTTTAATTTTAGACTTTATAAGTGCAATTTTAGAATTTTAAGACCAATTTTAGAAATTTAAAGACCAATTTTAGAATTTTTAAGGCCAATTTTAGAATTTGTAAGTCTAGTTTTAGAATTCAAAAGTATAATTTTAAAATTTGATACTTTAATTTTTGAATTTATGGACCCAATTGTAAAATCATAAGTTTAATTTTATAAATCATAAGTGAAATTTTAAAAAGTATGCTCAATTTTAGAATCTTTAAGGCCAATTTTAGAATTTGTAGGTCCAATTTTAGAATTCAAAAGTATAATTTTAAAATTTGATACTTTAATTTTTGAATTTATGGACCCAATTGTAAAATCATAAGTTTAATTTTATAAATCATAAGTGAAATTTTAAAAAGTATGATCAATTTTAGAATCTTTAAGGCCAATTTTAGAATTTGTAGGTCCAATTTTAGAATTCAAAAGTATAATTTTAAAATTTGTAACTTTACTTTTGGAATTTTTGGGACCAATTGTAGATAAGTTGAATTTTATAAATCGTAAGACAAATTTAAAAAAAAGTTCAATTTGAGAATTTATAAGTTTAATTTTAGAATTCGTAATGCAATTTTAATATTGACGTTTAATTTTAGACTTTATAAGTGCAATTTTAGAATTTTCAAGACCAATTTTAGAATTTTTAAGATTTATTTTAGAATTTATAAGACCAATTTTAAAATTTAAAAGTCCAGTTGTAAAAGTAATTTAAATTTTGGATTTTATGTGTCCAATTTAACAACTATAAGTCCAATTTTATAATTCATAAATCAAATTTTAAAATCAAGTCAAACTTGAGAATTTATAAGTTTTATTTTAGAATTCGTAACTGCAATTTTAAAATGTGTAAGTTTAATTTTAGACTTTTTAAGTGAAATTTTAAAATTTTAAGACTAATTTTAGAACTGAATTTGTATAACCAATTTTAGAATTTTTAAGACCAATTTTGGAATTTTTAAGACCCATTTTAGAATTTGTAGGTCCAATTTTATAATTCAAAAGTACAATTTTAAAATTTGTAACTTTAATTTTGGAATTTATGGGCCCAATTGTAGAATCATAAGTTTAATTTTATAAATCGTAAGTCAAATTTTAAAAAGAATGCTCAATTTGAGAATTCATAATAAAATTTCAAGTTTAATTTTAGACTTTACAAGTGCAATTTTAGAATTTTAAGACCAATTTTATAAATTTTAAGACCAATTTTAAAATTTTTAAGACCAATTTTAGAATTGTTAAGACCAATTTTAGAATTTTTGAGACCTATTTTAGAATTTGTAAGTCCAATTTTAGAATTCAAAAGTATAATTTTAAAGCTCTAATTTTGTAATTTATGGGCCCAATTGTAAAATCATAAGTTCAATTTTATAAATCGTAAGTCAAATTTTAAAAAGTATGTTCAATTTGATAATTTATGTTTAATTTTAGCATTGGCAACTGCAATTTTAAAATTTCAAGTTTAATTTTAGGCTTTATAAGTGCAATTTTAGAATTTTTTAGACCAATTTTAGAATTTTTAAGACCAATTTTAGAATATATAAGACCAATTTTAGAATTTAAAAGTCCAGTTATAAAAGTAACTTAAATTTTGTATTTTATTTGTCTAATTTTACAATTATAAGTCCAATTTTATAATTCATAAATCGAATTTTAAAAGCAAGTTCAATTTGAGAATTTATAAGTTTTATTTTAGAATTAGTAACTTTAATTTTAAAATGTGTAAGTTTAATTTGAGGGTTTATAAGTTTATCTGAGAACTTACAAATCCAATTTTAAAAGTCAGAAGTTCAATTGTAAAATCTGTAACATTAATTTTCGAATTAAAAGTATAATTTTATATTTATAAATTCAATTTTATAAATTATAAGTTAACCTTAAAAGTGAGTTAAATTTAATAATTTATAAGTTTAATTTTACAATTCGTAACGCTGATTTTAAAATCTACAATTGGAGACTTTATAAGTTCAACTTTACAAATTTAATTTTTTTTTCGGTTAAAAAAATAAAATTTCTTAAAATCTTTAACACCGCATTTTTTCTAAATTCCATTTTTTCAAAATTTAAATTCCAGTTAAGTGTTTAGAAAAAAATGTTATCAAAATATTTTGCTGTTTTTGTTTTAAAAAAACTTTATTCCATTTTTTATTTTAAAAACTTCGATGTTACACATTTTTTTTAGAATTCCAAAATTTTTTCGACAAATATTATACCCTTCTGGATATCTGAAGATATTTTTACAATTATAATTTCAATTTTATAATCATGTCAAATTTTATAAGTTCAATTTGAGAATTTATAAGTTTAATTTTAGAATACGTAAATAATATTAAGTATTTGCATTATGTACTATGTATATTATTATTCATTTACTTTTAGTTCACTGACAATAGCAACACTATATATATTTTTATTTTTTTTTTATTTTTGTGTACCTCCTCTACCATTTAGATAATAGACGTTCATCAACGATGCTGGGCCGGAAAAACATTATTAATTAGTTTTTGTAGTTATGGGAAAGAGGGTTAATAAATTGACCCGGAAAAATGAAAATGGCAAAAATCAAACTTCGAAATTACCTAACTTGTAGAAGTAAGCTGTTTTTTCTTAATCATTTCTTATAACAAAAAACAAAGTTTAGAAGAAATTATGTTAGGGGAAAAAGTAAAAAATCTTTATTAAGTTTTAATTTCATTATAAGTCTTTACTAAGAAGTACAATTATTTCTTATTGTTTATTTTTGTCTGTTATATTACAGTTTCAAAAACAATAATTCTGCTCTAGCGCTATAATAATACATACACAAACGACAATATTTTTACCGTAATTTCGAGTTTTAGAAAATTTAAAGTTACGAAAATATATCTCTATATAGGAATAGACTTAATATACTAGAGTATAAGTGGGAGAAAGTAAAAATAGGTAATAGATTAATATCATTTTTGGGGTTCTTAACGATGCTGAATCGATTTCCGTTGTCCGTTTGTCTCTATCTCTCACCGATCTCGAGTTGAATCAGACGGACGGACGGATGGACAAAACCATCTTATAATAGTTTTTTTTCTTCTAAAACTCTAAAACCGTTGACTAGGTTTAGTTAATAATAATAAAATAATAAACTATAACTATCCATTACACCTTAAAAAATTAATTTTCTCTTACCTTACCAACAGAAAATTCTTCATTAAATTAAATTGTAAAACATTTGGGGCCCATAAAGAAGTTCTATTGGAATTTGTAGTGTTCCCGCATTTTTATACCATATATGACATCGCGGACATGCTGATATAGATTGTTAATTTTTGTACTGTGCATATTAATTTTACCTGTAATTATGTATTTCATTCGTGCTCGAAGAACGAAATAGATTCTTTTTGACAAATTATTTTTTTACGTGTTTCTATGTTACAAAAACAAAAATATCAGGATATTATTACGTTTTTTTTGTGTGCCCCCCTGTATTTTCATTATTCCTTTGCTCAGTATAAATTAATTTCAGACCCGTTTGATATCCCTTCTTAATCTTCTTGCGTCGTGTCCCTTCTTAAGATCTCCCTGTTCTCTTGGTATGGGTATAAAATGTCTTTCCCATGTTAACAATTTTATTTCTTTGCCTCTCCAGTCAGAACAATTGAGTGTTTGTGTTACTTATTGAAAATTCCTTTTCTTCTTAACCTTAATTTTTTTTTTTTTTTTTTTTTTTTTTTTTTTTTTTTTTTTTTTTTTTTTTGCTGGAGTGATTCTTTTGGAACGCGGTTTTTTTTCTTCTGCTATTGGGTTGACATCTTTTACTGCCGGATCCAGGAAATTTTTGGAAGAAACTCGAAGGACAAAACCAAGCTAAGTTAAATTTTCCCGACAAATAAGAGTTTAATGTTCTTAAACCCACAAAAAGAAAGAAAGGACGGATTTTGAAATATATCAAAATTTTTTTGTCAATTATTTCTAAATATGTCAAAAAATCAATTACACTAGCGTCCATAATTTTTTTTACTTAATATTGTCGATATATTTCAAATTCTATTCGTTGGAACGAACGAGTAATAAAAATAATTGATCTTATATCACATTTATTACTAAATCACTAATATCAACAAATAAAAAATAACGTATCACAATTTGGCGATCCCAACGTGGGCCACGAATTCATTTTTTTTAAGGTTTAAGGAAATATTTAAACATTTGTAAAGGTTCTCATTTTATTTAAAATTATTTAAAAGACGTTTTATATTCATACCAAGAGAAGAGGGAGATCTTGAGTAGGGACACGACGTGAGAAAATTAAGAAGGGATATCAAGCGAGTCTGACATTAAGATAGACTGAGCAGAGTAACAATGATAATACAGGGTGGCATTTTGTGAATTTTGATTTTTAACTTCTTGTGCTAGACACGGCCCACAGGTTGTGCCAAAAAACACAATGCTTATTTCATATACATCTGGAATTCTCCAACGATCCATTTCTTTCCATAAAAGTCGTTGTGCTAAACAATCTTCTTGTCTAACACGTACGGGTAAAAACATTCGTATGTCTGTGGTAAAGGCATATTTTTTAATTCTAAAATTAAGCAAAATAGTAAACAGGATGTTATACAAGTCTGGGCCGGTAAGAAGATTGTCATTTAAAATCATACCATTACTTTTTGTTGATGCGTCAAATACTATGAGTAACTTTTTAGGTTTATTTAGGTTTACTTCACCAAAAGGTGGTATATACCAGGTTTTATAATATAATTTTCGAATATATCCTTTTTTCCATAAATTTTTCACAATAAGTTTTTCCATATTATTCATCTCAATCCATCTTTCGTTCTACAGGGAAGTCTTTTAAGAGCATTATGTTTACTTTCTTCTCAAACGATATTTTTATTGTTCCATAAAAAACCTGTTTCATATCTACTTCCGACCCCTCTCATGGTTTCCTGAAGTATAGGTTCGGCTCATTTATCTTCAGGAGATAGAGATTTATATCGCCCAAAATTCCTTAACCATATATAAGCCATCTTTAATATTGTATAGAATTTCTGTATTATAAATTTCGTCTTATTCTCGTCTTTTTTTGCATTCTTACGCCTTTTCGCCCAGTTTTAAATTTCTTTTTTACTTTTTTGTCCTTTTTGCCTTTTTTGTTGGTTTTTCTACCTTTTTTTGTTGCTTTTTTACCCCTTTTTTGCCTATTTTTGAATTTTTTTGCCATTTGGCTTTTATTTTCATATTATTTTGCTTTTTTCTTCACTATTTTGACGGTTTTTGCCTTTTTGCTCCTATTTTGACTTTTTTGGACACTTTTAATTTTGTTTTTACCCTTTTTTCCGTTATTTGACCTTTTTGCCCTTTTTAAAACTTTTTTTGATTAACTTTTTGAACTTTTTGCCTTTTTGTTGCTTTTTACCCCTTTTTTTTACTTTGTTGGCGTATTTTGGTTATTTCCCTTTGTATATTTTTTGGACTTTTTTAAAACTTTTTTTTGCCTTTATTTTGCCTTTATTTTTAATCTATTCTAAGTTTTTTTTTCTTTTTTGGCGTATTTTCCTTTTTCCCTTTACTCTGTCTTATTTGGCCTTTTTTTGTGACTTTTTGCTGATTTTTTCCATTTTCTTTTTTTTGCCATTTTTGCCTGTATTTTTCCTCTATTTTGCCTTTTTTATTTTTTTTGGTGTATTTTGTTTTTAGTTTTTGAGATTTTTTGACCTTTTTTTGCTTTTATTTGCTTCTACTTTGCCTTTTTGTTGTTGCTTTTTTTATCTTTTTTGTTGCTTTTTTTATATCTTTTTGCCACTTTTTTGCTTTTTTCACTTTACTTTATCTTATTTGACATTTCTTTTGGACTTTATTTATTTTTCCCCTTTTCCTTTTTCGTCTCAGTTATTTTTCGATTGACTTAGAGGGGCCAATTATCCCGACCTATTATTATTTTTGGTTGAGCATTTATCATCGAGTTAATTTTATTGTCAGGATACTTTAGCTGATACTTAAGAGTCATTTTTTTGATAAGAACATATACAAAGTATATAAAAAAAAAATAGAAAAATAAATGATTACAAAATTGACTCTTTGTGTGTACATTTCAAATGTGACGTAAAAGAAAAATAATGCGCAGAGCAAAAGACAAAAGGGCATTAGGGTCTAACTTTCTTATTAATATTCGAATTTTGATGGGAAAAACGGTATTGTGTATTGAAAACTTCATACATGTGTTAAGTTTAGGTCATGTGTTAGGTGATGAGTGATGGGTCATTGGTCATGTGTATAATAAGTTAGGGGTCATGGGTTTTAATGTTTCAAAATTTTGCCTAAGGAATAAAAAGGAATATAAAAATGCAATTTCATTTTTGATTTGAAAAATATTAGCTATATTATTTTAAAATTGAAAACCCTCAAAAAAGTCTGGACCCCCGAAGCTTACGTCACTGATTTTCACAACTTATATTTTTTATCAATTATTTTTTAACCTATAACCAAAATCTGATGTCTCATAATTTTTTAATTTATATTTTAGTGTACCTTTCTAATTTCCCTTGTGAAAAATAATTACTTTGCCGGACCCTTCAAAGAGCAAGTTAAGTGAACGAGCAAAAAAAAATCGAGAAATCCATGGAAATATCCATTTTGGGGTTCCCCATAAAGATTGAAACCATTTCCAGCGCATGGTCTGTCTGTGTGTAATCTTCCACGATAACCGTTTGACCAATCAAGCTGAAATTTGGTATGGAGGGTCAGTGTGTGCCTAGAATGCGACCATTAGATTTTGGTTTAAATTGGTACAGTTGAAGGTCCTCAATACCGACATTGATTAAATACACATGTAACAATTTTTTACTTTTTTTAAACTTTAAGGACAAACAATACATTTTAGTGCAAAGTTTTGAAGCATAAAATTCCCTATAACTTTTGTTTTAAACTTTTTCCAGAATTTCCAATAGTTGCGCCACTAGAGGGCGCGTAAATAATGTGCATGTAGGTTTTATCTAGTTTTTCTTGATTTTGAGGACAAAAAATACACTTTAGTGTGAAATGTTTCAGTACAAAGTTTTAGAGCATGAAATTCCCTACAATTTTTGTCTTAAGCTTTTTCCAGAATTTCCAATGGTTGCGCAACTAGAGGATGCGTAAAAAATGTGCATGTAGGTTTTCTCTAGTTTTTCTTGATTTTTAGGACAAACAATGCATTTTAGTGCAAAATTTTCTGGTGCAAAGTTGTAAAGCATTAAATTTTATGTGTAACTTTTTTACGAATTCCTCATAGTTTCGCCGGCAGATGGCAAGAAAAATAAATATTTAGGATTTTCCATTTTTTTAAAATTGGAGGTAAATTATGCTCTTTGTGCAAAATGTTTCAGTACAAAGTTGTAAAGCATAAAATTCCCTATACAACGTGCGCATGCGCAGCTTATGTCATTATGAACATTGAAATATCAATTCGGTAGACGTATTCACCATCGGTTCGCTATTTTTAATGTGTTCCATAAATTATTGTAATGCTTAGTATTTTGTAATTAAAATAATATAATAAATAACATATTCTTTACGGTCGAGCCGGTAAAGTTCTGGGGTGACTCAGCCGATTTTTTTTTCTCATTTTTAATTAGACTTACTAAAATACTTAATTGTTATGAATAATAACAAAAATTGGCTTTGTAAAAAAATTACTATTTACCGTATCAAAAATGAATTCAACCATGTGAGATGATAACTTAGTAATTTTCTTTAAAACTTAGTGCGCACAGCGTACGAAAAAAAAATGAGAATTTCAAAGCAACCGTCGAGATTCATGGTTTAACCTAAAGAAAAGTACTTTTAATTTTTAAAGAATTATCTCTGATTTTATTTCGCTCTCTGAAGATTCAAATTAATTAATACCGAAGTTGATGTTAGGCAGACTTTAAAAGAAAATTTTTAAGTTATAAAAAACTCCTATTAGCAGATGTTCTCGAAAAGAATGCCTCCAGAATTAAATTCTATTGTTTGGATTAAAAAAGAATTAAGAACAAATTATGCACAGGAGCGGATGTATTCAATCTATTTTTTTGATGAAATAGTTCAGGGCTGTAATGAATTCATTTTATATAATATTTAATATTTTATATTCGTTTAAAAATAGATTGTATTTTTAAATATTTTTTGTTTTAAAAGTTATATTAAATTGAACAATAGCTAATCTATAATATAAGCGACAAAGTCCTCACTGACTGACTGACTGATTAACTGACTAACTGACTGACTGACTAACCGATTGACTGTTACGTCTTCGGTATTATCGAATTTTGTCTCATTTGATTTTTTAGGAAAAAAAATGGGGAAAAACAGGAAAACATGGGAAAAAATAGACAAAAACAGAAAAAAGGGAATAATAGAGAAAAATAAGAACAATTAGGGAAAATAAAGAAAATAGAAACTAATGAAAAACAGGAAAAAAAAGAAAGAAAAAAAAAATAAGAGAAATACAACAAATAGTGAAAATAGAGGATAGTAAAAAATATGGAAATTAGGGAAAATGGGGAAAATTGTGAAGAATAGTAAAAAAAATTGGAAAAAATAGGGCAAAATTGAGAAAATACGGAAATTAGAAAAAAATAGGGAAAATGGGAAAACATACGCCAAAGTAGTGGAAATATGGAAAAGTACAGAAAAATAAGAAAAAATATGGAAATAAAAGTAACCTAGGAAAAAAATAGAGAATAATAGGGACAAATTTGAGCAAATAAGGAAAACATGAATAAATAATGAATTACGGAAAAAATAATAAGAAATAGGAAAAAATAGGGAAAATAGTGAAAAATAAGGAAAATATGACAAAATAGGGAAAATAAGTACAAATGAGGACAAATAGTAAAAATAAGGAAAAAGAAAACAGAAAAAACTAATAGAATAAAAAAATAGAAGAAAGAGAGAAAATAGTGAAATATAGGAGAAAATATGGAAAAAAATGAAGAAAAACAGGGAAACTAGTAAAAAATTGGAAAAACAAAGAAAAATAAACAAAATAGGAACAATGGAGCAAAATGGCGAAAAATAGAGAAATTTCAAATAAATATTGAAAAATGGAGAAAAATAGGAAAAATTTGGAAAATAAGAAAAGATTGGGTAAAATATTGAAAAATAAGGAAATTTAGGAAAAATAGGAAAAAATGAGAAACAATGAGAAAAATGAGGAAAATAGCACAAAACAGGAAAAATAAGTACACAAATAAGAACAAATAGGGAACAATTAGAAGAAATAAAATAAATTGGAAAAACCAATTGAGAACAGGAAAAAATAGAATGGTATACGAAAAATAGGAATAAATACAGAAAATAGTGAAAAATACTGGAAAATATAGATAAAAACAGAGAAAAATAGATAAAAATAGAACAAATTAGGAAAACGAGAGAAAAATTGAGGAAATTAGAAACAAATAGTACAAATACAAAAGTAAGAAAAAATGGAGCAAAATAGGGAAAAATGGGGAAATTTTGGAAAAGTGAACAATTAAGAAAAAATAATTAGGTTAAATAGGGTAAAATAGAGAAAAATAGGGAAACTTGGAAAGTATTGGGAAAAAATAAGGAAACATTAGGGAAAAAATGTGGGAAAAATAGGTGAAAAATAGGGAAAAAATATGGAAATATAAGGAAATATAAGGGAATACGGGAAAAATAGAATAAATAGAAAAACATGGGAAAATAGTGAAAAATAGGGCAATATAGGGGAAAATAAGAAAACTTGGAAAAAATATGGAAACATGAGGATAATAGAACAATTTAGGGAAGATTAAGTACAAATAAGGACAAATTGGAAATAATAAGGAAAAATAAAGTAAGTATTAAAAACCAATTTAAAGAGAAGAAAATATAAAGATTTAGGAAAAATAGGAATAAATACAAACAATAGAAAAAATAGGGTATAATATAGAAAAAAAATAAAGAAAAATAGGTAAAAATGGGGAAACCCAAAGAAAAATAGGGCACATTTTATGAAAAGAGTGAAAAAATGGATCATGGGAAAAAAACAGAAAAATAGGAAAAAATTGTGAAAAATAAAAAAAGTAGGGCATTAAAGGGAAAAATAGGGTAATAAAAAAAAATTGGGAGAAATAAGGAAACAAGGAAATTAAAAAAAATTTGGAAAATATGTAGAAATAAAAAAAAGGATAAAAACCAGGAAAAATTGGGAAATTAGAGAATAAGTAGAGAACCGAATGGGAAATAGTGAAAAATAGATAAATAGGGAAAAATGAAGAAAATTGATGAAAAACAGGAAAAATGGTGAAAATACGGAAAAATGAGTACAAATAGGATAAAATCATGGAAAACAAAAAATAATAGAAAAAAACAAGAGATGGGGATAATAGCGAAAAATACAGAAAATAGGGGAAAAATATAAAAACTTTGGAGAAATTTGCTAAAAATGGTCAAAAATAGAGAAATGGAAAACTAGGGAAAATTGGGAAACTATTTTAAAAAGTTACAAAAAATAGGGAAATCAGAAATAAATACACAAAAATCAGGATAAATAGTTAAATATATGGAAAATGGTGAAAAATGGGGTTAAATAAGAAAAATAGTAAAAATAGGAAAAAGATAGATAATAGTGACAAACACGGGTAAATGGGGAAAAACAGAAAAAAATAATGAAAAGGAAAAACAGGAAAAATTATTTTGCATTATCAGAAAAAATCGTTGTATCTAATACCAATGCGACTGTTATTTATCCATAATTTGTCAAGAACATACTCTCATTCATTACGACATATTTATGTTTTCACTTATAATAGGTGTAAACAAATTTACTTTCGGTCATAAAAATTAAACTATATATTTGTATTTTTTTTTTTTTCTAAATGTTAGATCAAATCTAACACGCGACCTATCACGTTCCGCATCAAGGCACGACGTACATAGGGTTAATCAAAGTAATTTTAATGCTTTATGATTTAAACACGATAAAGAAAGAATATTTAATTACCATGAATTCAGTATAATATGAAGAATCTAAAAATACATCAGAATTAATTTAATATTCTTTTAACGTTTTAATAAACACTGTGAAATTCCTGTCAAGTGTGTTAATTGTGAAGGAGAACATTCTGCCATATCAAAAGAATGTCCGATATATAAACAAGAAGCTGCTATTCAGGAAATTAAAGTTAGAGAAAACTTGAGTTATATTGAAGCAAAAAAAAGAATAGTAGTAACCACTCCTAGGAAAAATTATTCATACGCACAGGCAAGTCTACCGCGAAGCCCTGGAGCTACTCCTCAGATAAATACTAATGACCTTATTAAAGAACTGATACCTGCTCTTGTAATAGCCTTAAAAGATATGCTATTACCCTTCCCTCCAACCCCCTTCACCCAATTCCCACAACCTTCGACCATCCCCCCTCCATCACACACGATTCCTAAGCGTACCAGAACTGATAGTTCGGATTTAGAGACAATAACCAGCGAAACTAATTCTCAAACTAGCACTGGGATCCGAAAACAGGGGTAGACCCCGTAAACCTAATACTGGCGCATCATCATCTAAAGATGATGCGTGATAATCTGTGATATTTTAAAATTTTCACATTATTATATTTACTATGTTCTAAAATTTATTTATTTTAATTGTTCCGTCTGACATGTATATATTTTATATTTTATTTACATTTTTTCAAATACTACTTATACTTTATATTTAATAATTTATTTTTATATATATATATATAAACACATACATTCTACAAATAAGAATCTACACACCAATATCATTCAATGGAACTGTAATGGTCTTATTTTACACCTCTCTGAACTACAAATTATTAAAAGTAATTTGAATCCAATAATCTTCGCACTGCAGGAAACCCATTTTAAGCCAGGACAGCCTTTTAAACTCCGTGGTTTTCGCTCTTTCCGTAAGGATACCCAACCTGATCCTAGAGCATGTGGAGGAGTAGCCATCTTTATCAAAGACTGCTACCCTGCAAAAGAAATTCCGTTGAATACGAGGCTACAATCCGTCGCAATTCAAATAGAAACGCCAATAAACCTTACCATCTGTAATATATACCTGCCGAATTACTACTGGAATGTGTATGAAATCGAAAATATAGTGCATCAACTTCCAACACCATTTTTAATCGTGGGAGATTTCAATGCCCACTCTCCATTGTGGGGTTCCCTATTAAGAGACACCAGAGGAAGGCGTATGGAATCTATAATTGAAAATGAAAATGTTTGCATCCTAAATACGGGCAAGCCCACCCATTTCAACGCTGGAACTAACTCATTTTCTGCTATAAACCTAACCTTATGCTCTCCGAATAGTGCTCCACTTTTCACGTGGAATCCGTTAGATGACTTACACTCAAGCGACCACTTCCCAATTAACATAACAATTAATTCCCACCGGCAACACTGTTATCTAACTGAAAGGTGGCTTATCAAAATGGCAAACTGGGAATTGTTTACACAGTCGGCTACAATCCCCGATCCGGAACCTTTTAACGAAATAGACGATGCAGTGGATGCAGTATCTAACTCTATTATCGCAGATAGCTATATGTGATAGAAAAAAAGCTCTTAGAGTATTCCGAAGAAATCCCACGACCCGCAATCTTATAGAATTTAAGAAACTCAAAGCCTGTGCCCGAAAATTAATCATCGAAGCCAAACGAAAATCATGGGAGGAATATGTAAATTCCATAACCTCGGATACTAATGTAAGCGATTTATGGAAAAAAATCAAAAATATTGCAGGAAAAACTCAGTATTATACTCCAGTGGCTTTAAAAACTAATAATCAGTTGGTAACAAATACTCAAGATATCTGTGACGTTTTTGCTGAACACTTTGAATCTATTAGCAGTTCAAGAAACTACAACCCAATTTTTCAAGAAAGAAAACTCAGACAAGAAGCCGAAATATTGGATTTTAGTACAAATAATGAGGTACACTATAACAAACTCTTTGTTATAACGGAACTTAATAATGTTGTAAACTCCTGCAAGGAAAGCGCCCCAGGTCATGACACAATTATGTACGGAATGCTTCAACACCTATCAGTAGAGAGCAAAACTAATTTATTAAAACTCTACAACAGAATTTGGTTGTCAGGTAAATTTCCAAAGTCTTGGAAAAAGGCCACTATTATTCCGATACCAAAAACCTCCGGAGCCGAAACTGATCCAAAAAATTTTCGACCTATTTCCCTTACTTCCTGTCTAGGAAAAATTTTCGAAAAATTAATCAATATCAGACTTACCTGGACACTTGAATCATTGTCTCTACTCTCAAAACACCAAGTTGGTTGCCGTAGATATCTATCAACAATTGATGCCTTAGTTGCTCTGGAAGCAGAGATTCAAAACGCTTTCTTCTACCGCCAACATCTAGTAGCAGTCATGCTAGATATGCAAAAAGCATATGATTTGACATGGAAATATGCAGTTTTAAAACAACTTCACGAATGGGGATTTCGTGGTAGACTTCCTACCATCCTAACCAGTTTCCTACATGACAGAGTCTTTCGCGTCAAAGTTGGAACACATGAATCTACATACAGACCTTTAGAAAATGGAATACCGCAAGGATCTGTCCTTAGCGTCACCCTCTTCTCTATTGCGATCAACTGCCTCATTAGCAATATATCTGAAAATATTGAATCAGTTTTGTATGTAGATGACCTTACAATATTCAGTCGTCACCATTCGATGCTTTACTTGACAAACTCCCTGCAAGAGGAAATAGATAGGTTAGAAAAATTAGCCGAATCCAGAGGATTCTCATTCTCTACATCAAAGTCCCACGTAGTACATTTTTGTAGACTTAGATCACCACATCCCGAACCTCAGCTATATTTGCAACGACAGGAAATGGTTATTAAAAGTTCATCAAAGTTATTAGGGATGGTTCTTGATAAAAAATTAAACTGGGGAGAACATATAGAGTTTTTAATAACAAAATGCCGTAAAATACTAATTGTTATAAAGTGTATGTCAAATATTAATTGGGGTTCAGATAGGGAAATTCTTTTAAAGATGTATGAAACTTTAATCCAATCAAGAATTGACTATGGAAGTGTAATCTATGGTTCAGCTAGACCGACTAAATTAAAATCACTTGAAAAAGTCCAAAATGCTGCACTTCGATTAGCAACAGGTGCCTTTAGAACGAGCCCTATCGAAGCTCTCCTATCTGATTCTTCTTCCTTACCACTTAAATTGCGCAGAGAAATGCAAACAATAACCTATGCTGCTAAAATTCAGTCCCTACCGAACCACCTTAATCACGGTATTTTTACCAATATGACAAACCAATATACAACTAGACCAACAGTTACAAGACCAACACATATTCGTCATTTAGAGCTATGCGAAAGATACTTAATATCCAAAACTAGTAATATATTACCACAAACAAATAATATTCCTCCATGGATGCGAAGACCACCGCATACTGATAAAACCCTCAGCTATTGGAAAAAAGAAAACACTCCGCAAACAACGTACCAACAACTATTTCTCAATCAAATAAGTCAATACCACCAACACTTAAAAATTTTTACTGATGGATCCAAAACAGCTGAAGGTATAGGAGCTGCCATTACAATTAACAAGCAGTCTTACTCGTGGACCTTAAATACGAAGTACAGTATATTCAACGCAGAACTATATGCAATTTGGCAGGCTCTGCTATATTTCTCATTTTCTCAAGACCACAATTGTCTAGTTTGTACTGATTCTTTGAGTGCTGTTGTGAGCTTAGAAGATATTTTTACACAAAATGAATGGGTAGTAAGAATTCTGGAACTTGTCACATATTTGACAAATCAAGGAAGAAATATAACTGTTATGTGGATACCTGGTCACTCCAATATTCCTCAAAATGAACTGGCAGATGCCGCTGCAAAAAACGCAACAAAAAGAACTGTAGACAAAGGAATACCTATTACTTACAATGATTTAAATTTTTTTATTAAACAACGTTTTCGCACCTTTTGGCAAAACGAGTGGGAAAATTACGAGGGACAACTTAAAATTATTAAACCGAGTATAAAAAAATGGTTATACCCAAACACCTCGACCGCAGAGAACAAGTAACCTTATGCCGAATCCGAATAGGTCACACAAAAATTACGCATCTACACTATATTACTGGTGAACCCCCACCTAGGTGTGAGTCATGCATGTGCCGTTTGACAATCAAACACATTTTAGCCTGTAACATTTTTGAACCCGTAAGACATATTCTTGGACTACAACCCCAAATAGTAACAGCATTAGCAAACAACAAAAATGACGTTACGAAAGTACTTACTTACCTGAAACGAATAAATGTATACATAAATATTTAGAACAATTTGGAATAGCAACAAAGAGCTATGACCTCTGCAGTTAAGGCTCTTAACTCAAAAAAAAAAAAAAAAAAAAAAAAAAAAAAAAAACACTGATTCACTTTCCTGGACAAAATTTAAATTCAAAAAAAGTATTGCCTTATATAATTAATTTATAGTATCTGAGCTTAACCTCCAGAAATATTGTAATCTGTTTTAGGGTGGGTTCTATGAAAAGAAAATAAAAAAAATAAACCTTACATGTTAATAATTAAAAAAAAATATTATATATCCTGTCTATTTTCTATCTTATTTTGAATTACTTAGAGAAATTGATTTTTTAACCCTTATGTTTCTTCTTGAATTAAATTAAATATTTAAAATAAATATATTTTATAAGTTTAATGATATCCTTTCAATAAATCTGAAAACATTGTAGGGAAAAATTCATTAATTTTGAAGAACTCAAAGAGTAAAAAAACTTTCTTTCTTGAAAAAGTAAAGTTAATGTGATTTTACTTCATTTCTATTATTTTTTTTGGGTAAGTTTTCATTATCAAACTTATAATTATTTTTAATTATTCTTACTCATTGATCTGTGTACTGATCTGTATAACTCTGTTATAATCAAATTGGTTTTTTAAGATCAATAAAGTTTATTATTTTTCATACTGACGCACCGGTAAAAAAACTATTTAAAATATTCCAAAAATATTTTACGCCCTCCAACAGCGATACTATGCAAAATTCTATAAAAAATAAGAACAAATTTTGTAGGAAATTTTATATTATACAATTTGGTTTCTTGTAATTTTTCATAAAAATCCATTATTTCGCTTCAAAATAAAAAAAAATGCGCAAAAATCTGTATATATTTGTTTCACGCCCTCTATCGGCGATACTATGCGGAATTAGAAAAAAAAAGTAAGGACAATATTTGAAGAAAATTTTAGGTTCTACAATTTCGTTATCCTGGACTTTTTCATAAAAATCCATAATTTTGGCACAAAATCTACAAAAAATGCGCAAAGTCCATATATATATTTTTTCACGATCTCTAGCGGCGATACTATACGGAATTCGAAAAAAAAATACCGACAGAATTTGTAGTAAATTTTACGTTCATAAAAATCATAATTTTATCTCAAAATCTAAAAAAGAAATGCGCAAAAGTCTGTATATATTTCTTTACGCCCTCTAGCGGCGATACTAGAAGGAATTCGAAAAAAAATAAAGCCAGAATTTGTAGGAAATTTTATGTTGTACAATTTTGATTTCTTGGACCTTTTCATAAAAATCTATAATTTTGGCTCAAAATCTAAAATAATGAGCGCAAAAGTCTTTATATATTTCTTTTAGGCCCTCTAGCGACGATACCATGCAGAAATTGTTGAAAAAGTAAAAACATTCTTTGTAGGAAATTTCAGGTTTTACAATTTTGATATCTTGTAATTTTTCACAAAAATCCATAATTTTGTAACAAAATCTAAAAAAAATGCACAAAAGTCTATATATATTTGTCACGCCCTCTAGCGGCGATACTAGACGAAATTCGAAAAAAAAAGACAGAATTTGTAGTAACAATTGTTCTACAATTTGGATTTGTTCTAATTTTTCATAAAAATCCATAAAGTTGGCTCAAAATCTAAAAAATTGCGCAAAAGTCTGTATATATTTCTTTCACACCCTCTAGCGGCGATACTATAAGGAATTCGAAAAAAAATAAAGCCAGAATTTGTAGGAAATTTTATGTTGTACAATTTTGATTTCTTGGACCTTTTCATAAAAATCTATAATTTTGGCGCAAAATCTAAAATAATAAGCGCGACAAGTTTGTATATATTTCTTGCACGCCCTCTAGCAGCGATACGATGCGGAATTCGATAAAAGAGTAAAACAAAATTAGGAAATTTTATGTTCTACAATTTTGATTCCTTTTAATTTTTCATAAAAAGGAACTTTAGATTCCACAATTTTGATATCTTGTACTTTTTCATAAAAATCCATAATTTTGGTTCAAAATTTAAAAAATGCGCAAAAGTCTGTATATATTTCTTTCACGCCCTCTAGCGGCGAAACTATACGGAATTGGGAAAAAAATAAAGACAGAATTTGTAGAAAAGTTTATGTTCTATAATTTTGATTTCTTGAACCTTTTCTAACAAATCCGTAATTTTGGTTCAAAATCTAAAAAAATATGCGCGAAAATCTGTATATAGTTCTTTCACGCCCTGTAGCGGCGATACGATGCGGAATTCGATAAATAATTAACAACGAAATTTGTAGGAAATTTTATGTTCTACAATTTTGATATCTTGTAATTTTTCATAAAAATCCATAAATTTTGCTCGAAATCTAAAAAAAATGCGTAGTGTATAAATATTTTTTTCGCGCCCTCTAGCAGTGAGACTATACGGAATTCGAAAACAAATTAAGACAGAATTTGTAGTAAATAATTTTGATTTCTTATAATTATTATTTTTCATAAAAATCCATAATATTTGTTTCACGCCCTCTAGCGGCGAAACTATACGGAATTGGAAAAAACAGTAATCACAAAATGCGTAGAAAATTTTATGTTCCACAACTTTCGCATCCTACATTTTTTCATAAAAATGCACAATTTTGGCAATTTAAAAAAATGAAAAAATTTACTTTTTGGTAAATTAGGTAACATTAGCAAAAGTTTTTGAAATTTTTAGTCATCTGAAATTACAATAAAACTAACCACTGATTTAAACTTTTTTTTTTCAAATTTAAAATTTTACTGGTCACTGGTCTTAATATGGAATTTCTATAGCGTAATTTTTTGCCGTCTGTATTGACAATAATATTATTTTATAAAACTTGATATGTTCTTTACGTTCATGTTGAAAGGAGGAAACATTTATATTATTTATTAAAAGAGATACGAAATTTACCTTATCTAATTTAATTATACATAAAAATAAAGTGTGATCTTTTTCAATCAACCATAACTAATACAATTTCTGGTGCAAATTTGGTTAAATTCTGTTAGACAATAAAGCCCGGCTCTGTAGATCGACTATCAACGACTTTTTTTTTTCATTTACCTTTATTAATAGCTTTGACGATTTTTCTTACTTGCTCTATCTCGAAGTCAGCTTTTTTCTTACCTGTAACAAAGGAAAATCATTTATTATTAAATAATCTTGATTGAGTTCAAAGTTAGAATAGACTAAATTGGATTTTAATTAACTCTTTGTCAGATTACAATTCCATTTAGAAACTAAATTCTTTTTTTCTGTGGGTCACTGCATTTATTTATATTTTAAAATTACCAAAGATTGAAGCGAAAATTCCATTATACTGTTTAATTTTTTTTTTTTCATTATTTAGATTTGTATTTATGAAATTTGAATGCTAATTTATTTATTTTTCTTGTTATTTCATGTGATATTTTTCTCATATAAGCATTAAAAATCTCAAAATTTGCACAATTTAAATCGAAATCTCACAATACGCTTTTAGGTACATAATCAACATGTGGATTAACATCAATTTGTTCTTTCCTGCATACATATTGGAGTAATCCGCATAATTAGAGGATTCGAAAGTCCGAACCGTTTATCCTACTAATGTGCTAAAATGGCCGGACATGGACACATACAGCACTTTGCATATTTAATTATCATCTAAAGGGTAAATTCGAAACTATCCAACTACTTAAAAATAACTATGTACTATTCAGTTAGGATTAAAATAAATTTATAAATTTTTCTTGTTTTAATACGATATTTCGGATATTATTTTTGATTTTTTGTATTCTTTTACCAACAAATAAATGTTAGTACTGTATAATTATCACTTCAATTCGGTCAATATGATTTCTGTAATAATTGACATTATACGAACTAGAGTGGCAGTAAAAACTATAAGACCAGGATCAAGTGCGGCAGGAAGAAATAATATAGTTCTAGAGCTTAAAAATTACTTAATTTAATCTAAATGGATACGTATTAAATTATTCGTTCTGCAACCACTAAACATTTATTTGGGTCATAAACTATATTTTATGAAAATATTAAGTCTAATTTTCAATTATATCAATTCTTGAATTATCAATTTATATTCGATTAGCCCGCGAAGTATATCATAAGAATCCTGGAAGTTCAGTGTTCCGGAATCTGAGGAAGCGTTATAGCAAACTGTTCTTAGCAGTTGTTATAAAGTCACCACAATTTTCTATATTCGAAGTTTTCAGAATAAATGTTTTTTTTTTATTTTTTTTTTTTAACGAAATACGTTTTTGGCGCAGTCTTTAGGATTGCAAGAATCCGTCCTGGATAAAATTCACTATATTAATAAAGATATTAAAGCACAAAGTCAGGTACCACAAAATTTAATTGTAAAAATAGTACTAGCAGGCAACTAGTTTCTGTCACTGACGATTATCAGGCCTAAAGATACAAACATTAACAATTAGTTATTAGATATAAAAATTATTTAACAAATCAAACTTATCAATATTAAGTACTAACAGGGGAAAGAAATTAATCCGATAAGTGAAATACCCATTATAGAAAAAAATTAAACATGATGGTAATCGAAAAGAAATAAAAAGTAATATAAATTGAAATTATTTATGGAAAATTAATAACAATTAAAATAAAAGTAGATTGCTCCCTAGGGACAGCACCTATAGGGGGATCACCATCTCGGAAAAGGAGGATTAAAATTAGCCACCCCACGTGGGGGCTCGACAGAAACTACCACTGTGTTGTCATAACAGTTGAAACTGTGAAAATTGGACCAAAAATATTCAAAATTAGAATGCACGTGACAAAAGAACAAACACTTTTACCGGTGATTACAGTGATTACAGTGAATAAGGAAAAATAAATTACCTCCTACATGTTGAAATGTGGAGGGTAATAACCAATAATCAAAAACTAACATGGTACTAATAATGTCAAAAGTGATTCCGAAACGCAGTTGACATACAAAATTACAGCGAAAGGGACCAATTAGATCATAAGAAGAGCTAACCTTTAAATAAAATTCCTGGTGGTTCAGTGTCCCGGAATCTGAGGAAATGTTATCGCAAACTTGGTATTAGACATTTTTCTTTGTTTCTTTTTCTTTGTTTCATGTTCAGTCTATTCTTACCTATTGTTAAATAAAGTCACTATAATTTTTTTATACTTGTAATTTTCAAAATAATTAATTTTCGTTTCATTTATAACCGTGACAGAAGTATATAATTAGAATTAAATTTTTCTCTAAATCTACGTAAATATAACTAATACATAATAATTGTTTAATTTAATTTAATTTACAGATTTGGATTTTCCGTGTTTAGAACCATAAATTGAAACACGTATAATATTTAAACAATGTTACAATCACTTAAACCTCAATTAGTGTCACACAAGTATTTTATTGCCTACAATTTGTGGTTATTTTCGGTTACATTGTTCAGATATCGGGGTTAAATATATAACTAATAATATTATTTGTAACAGAACTGCGGTGACATTTTAATTTTGAATAAACGCTGAATACGAAAGCAAACATAGCGACGATCATGATTTGGATTAATATTTGTTGAGTAATGTGAAATATATTGTTAAAATTTAGGTCTATGTATTCATTGTCACGCACTTTTCAAAAAAGATATATACATTTCTGATAAAATAAATAATTTATAAAATATTTTACTTTAATGAACAGGTCAGACCTAAAGACATTTTTATATCTAATATTTTCAGATAGTTATAGTTCCACGTAATATTGAACCCTCGGTTTATGTATACCATTTCCTTCTAGTAATTTCAATATTATTGATTATCCTACATTCATTTGTCAACTCATACTTCATACTCACAGAACCAAAACCCAGGGAGAACGGAATTAGTAATATCCCCACTACTCAAAATGGTCACCATATTCGGTGTTATGAGTTGCGCAGATGTTATTATTTTGTATTTTTTTATCAAATTAATTTTGTCAAATATCTTTTAAATCTAAACAGAAATGTAGTGGCTTCAAGTTTGAATATTTCTTGATAAATAATATTTTGCTTAAGTTTTAACATTCATTTATTTTTAAGACAATTTAGATATGGGGTCAAACATTTGCTTGAATCCAAATCTGTTGTTATTAAAGCGCTTGTGCAGGACACCATTCATAATATCTTCAATTAGGAACGTTTTTGATGTACGACAATTTCCTTCTCCTTGGGTTTTAGTTCTATGTTCATATTTTACTTATGCTAATTATTTTTTTTTCTTCGTTTCCTTTTATTCATTCCTCTTTTAGTTATTAAATACCCTATTATTAACTTCTTTACTCGTCGTTTTTTTGCCTACTTATTACACTCGATCTCATCCTTATTAATTGATTAGTTCTGCTTTAATTACCTTTATTAAAAAAAATTGGAATTCACTGATTGCTGCTTTTGTTTCTTCATTTCAAATATACTTGTTTGGGTTAACTAAACGTTACGAAAAATTTGTTATGTCTTAATAAAGAGGTAGATAACTTTTCTAACACTTATTTTTCTTGATTCAATTTCGAACACTTCATAAGTTTTCCAAAGCTGGTTCGTTTACTTTCAGAAAGTTTTGTTTGATTGACCTCATTCACTTTTCATAAATAATGGTAGAATTCTCGTTTCGGAGTAGAAAAAAAAACTGTTTTTTCAATAATTTCTATTACCTAACTAGTTGGTTGCTTTTTATAAATTTACTTTTAAATTTTATTCCAAAATTTTATTCCAAAAGCACTAATGCCCGTATTTATAGTCGGTACTCAAGACGCTGTCGATGCTTGAGGTTCGAGTCTGCCATGGCTCAAGCATACGCAGACTCGACCTTAAGCATCGTTACGGACTTGAGCACCGACTATAAATACGGGCATAAGCTTTATAGATGGGTGTAAGTTGAGATTCAGAGATTGGCATGTTATCAAAAAAGTATTAAAGTGTTGGTTCTTTATAATTTTAAAGAAAATAATGAAATTATTTATAAAAATAAAAAAAATATGCAAACCATGTATTGGTTATCCTTTACTCTTTACTTCACAATATTATGTATCTACCTAACTCTAGTAAAAATTACTTTTGTTGTAGTACAATACTAATGTTCAAAATTCAGTAATAATAATGATAGTCTTTTATTAAACGTAAAAGTACAAACAAGGCGAAGCTTAGATTCCTTCGGTTGTATCGTTACAGGGTATAATATATCTGACAACTATTCACATTACATTACAAACTTTCCTTATTTCTATAATACTTAGTGAAATATAATGTATTTTCATTTTACCTAGCTAAAAAGTTAGAAGGGTGCATTTAAAACAGGTAGTGAATTGTAGGAAGAGTATTATTATTATTATTATTATTACAGGTCGCAAAAATAATAATAATGCCAAGAAATTGAATTTAAAATTTTTGTGAAACCATTAAATTGTAGTAAAGTCTTCGAAAAATATTAAAATAAACTTATACAGAATGATTTAACAAGTAGACACGTTTTCTGGACTAGGAGCACCTGCAAAATAATGACAACTTAGAAACGTGAGTATTATGTCAGATATTCTGAGTTGAAAACAACTGAAAAGAATATCAAATAGTTAAAGTTTGCATAGAAATTTCTTTAATATATTTTTGAAATGTTATCAAGAAAACTGTATTATTAAGAAAAAATGTATATCAGAACAATTAATAATAGTTGCGAGTATTAGGACTTCATTATCATTCGCTTTCTACCGCTATGCAAATAGATATATAAGAAAAAACACACAAAGTCCAGTACCACAGAAATATATTTGTTAAATTAGTTCAAAAGTGAAGTTGGCAACTAGTTTCGGCTTCCGCCATCATCAGGCCTACAATAGGGCTCGTTAACAAACAACAGGTAATAATAAAATATTAGTGTGAGTGTCTTACCATAAACATCATGGGGCAAACATTGAAATAAAATTTATTTGGCTTAAGCAACATTAAAATTTAATTAACAAATTTGCAGGATACTGAATGTAAAATATTATTAAGGTTAAAAAAGTAAAACTTTTTTTGAAAAACAAATTTGGGGACACAAGATTTGTCTCATCTTGAAAAACGGTAGTACCAAGTACAAAGGAAAAAAGATCAGGGAAATCCTGACCCAAACCAGGCCATAGTGGCATTTAAATAAATGTGCGGCTCGGGAGTCAGTCGGATATTCCACGTAGGGGTAGGAGAGAACACCTACGATGGAGGACCGAACCCACAAAGGCAGCTCAAAGGGGTTTAAAATAATAAATTTTTGCACTCCCCTGACCAAATTAAGGGCAGTAAGTAGTTAAAACAGCAATACGAAAAATGGTGCGATTGACCCGAACATTAGTTAAATGTCAACTGTAAAATGGACAGTGACAGGTAACAACTGACAAACAAATTAAAATAGCATGATGTGAATGGGGGAAGCCAACTTCAAAAAACAAAAAACCTGATTTACAATAATGCAATCAAATTAATAATTATACAAATTAAAGTGGCTAAATTTGAAATACTGAATGTTGAAAATTTACATTTTTTTTTAAATAGTGAATTACATCATTTTGTTATGAATAAAGGGATTATAAGATTGAGCCCAGGATACGAAGAACCAAGTCTCAAACTCAGTAACTCGAAGACAACATAGAAGTAGAAGAAAATTTGGAAGAAAATTAGCAGAAGAAAAGAAGAGCAATAAAAGAGGAAAAGGAAGAGAAGAATAAGAATAAGATGATCTAGTCAATGTCAATGCCAATGTCAAATTCAATGTCAAAGACAATGTCAATGTCAAAGTCAACGTCAAAGACAATGTCAATTGACATGGGGGAAAGATTATGGTAACCAAAATAAACAACGAAATTATAAACAGTAAGAAGGAGCGAGAAAAACCGATTTGTAATATATTAAATGCGTTTACTGACAGTGAGTTTAGTTTTTCTTACAAATTATTACCGTAAGTATAGATTTTGAAATATTTATGTTGTCTCAGTCCAATTTTTTACTGGCTATCTCTTGTGTTTGTGCGTAAATAATCCACTGTCTTTGTCTTGAACGTAAATTTTGTGTAATGTTTTATGTCTAAAAACCCTCGTGTTTCCATTGATTAGATTTTGTTTCGAACTTTTTGGGAGTACCACCTGTTGCGTTCAATAGAACTTACCAGAATTTTGTAAGATGGCGCTGTTTAGAATTGTTCGTGTCCTAGCTTAGTTTGTCACAGATTACTTAAAGCAGATGATATGTCAAATAAATTATTTTCTGTCAATGTCAATGAGGATTTTTTTATGTCTGTGGTATAAGTGTCACTTCATAAGGAATAGTTCTAAGTAGTGTATAAGTATGGATACTTTTCGTCAAATGGGGAAGTACTGTATTTTGTGTGGACAGTGTAAAGCTGCAGATTCGAGCAGTCGTCTGTATTTAGTACCAGATTATAAATACACCCTGTGTGATCTGTGATTACAGTTTACTATCAACGATGTATGCGCCATCTAACATTTTTAATCTCAAACTTTAGTAATCTCTCAAAAATCAATCAAAATCAAGTAGATAGAGATATCCCAGTTTTGACCCACACTTTTACAGGTATAAGTGGAAACACCATGATTTTTAGACATCTTAGTTTTACACAACATCAATGTGTGTATTACTTGTGCTTCCCCAATTTCTAAGGAACACATACAAAAAATCACATATATTTATTTTGAATGTGATAATTCCAGTGAAGAATCTTTGTAACTCAGTATTTCTTGTTAAATAAATATAAATAATAAAGGGGGTAGTAAAACTCGAAATCCTGTACCACAATTTAATTGAAAGTAATAAGTTGATTAAATGAAATTTATTTAAGGGCGGCGACGAGTTTCGGCGGAACGCCATCATCAGGCCTACAGTACATAGTGTCAAAGTGGCTAAGATCATTACAATTAAAAACTGACCAAATAAATTATATTAGGGGGTGGGAAATTTAAATATACAAATTAAAACTACATTTATAAAATGCGCCAGGATACAATAATATTAAGGAGGGTGGGCAAAGGGATATAGTGGTACTAGGATAAAAAAAATTAAAAATTCAAAAAAGTTAAGTTGGAAAATGAATAAAAGTTGCGGCACTAGTCGTAAACGAGCGGAAAACAATTTTATGATAAAGGGAGACCACTCAAATGGTGGCTGACCTTGAATTATGCCCAAAATTATTAGTAGTGCGTAAAACCACATAAGCGGGAGCAAATTAACAAAATTGAAAATTAATTTAGCAAACTTTATCAAATGGCGTTCAGCAATCTGCGCGTTAAAACTATTGACATTGACAGGTGACAGCTTTTTATAAAGTGCGGGTTATTTATAAACATTTGAGTTTCATAAAAAGATATAAATAATTAAAATTAAAACCTGAAGGGTGGCGCTGTGTTAGTGGCAAAAAGATTGTTATTACATGAATAATAAAGCCTAATTGTGTTATTTTATATCAAAAATACAAATAGTTAAATTGCATTAATTGAATTGTAAGTTTAAACACTGATTCTGATTTATTTTGTAATATTAGATAATATCTAACATGCAACCGATCCCGGGTTAAGTCCATATCAACTTCTATCCATTTACATACTACAGGATTGCATAAAAGTTGGAAAAATAGACAATATTATTTTTTAACCTATAATATGTCATCAATTGAGAAAAAATATAAGCCTATAATATTTGATAAAATAAACACTTAAGTGAAAAAATTATTTGTTTTAAATTCCAAATAAAGCACAAAAAAAAAATGAAATTTAAATAAATACGGTCAAAACGGTAAGTGACGTAACACCAATAATATTGCTTTATCTGTTGCAATGTTGTAGTCTATTGCCTTGTTATATTGTTATCTTTTTCTATCCTGCTAGAAAATCTTTGAATATCTGTATCGTCTTTTTAAAACAGAACTAACAATAAAATGACATGACAGTATAATAACGTAATGATTAGGTAAGTCTATATTATTTTCCATTTTACTACTATTTAATGTTTCAAAATTTTGGTAAAACTTTGCTTATAGGCAATAAGAAATCAAATGAAAGTAACTTTAATGACTCGACTTGGCAACGTGGCACTACCACGCTTTTCCGTGATTGAATATTGAGTAGAGCCCGCCCTCCTCAATTTTGTTTTAAAATTGAAATTTGCTTATTATAGGCAGTAACAGGAATAGTTATTAGTGACCATGCTTTTTCATTTAATAAGTGTTTCTTAAATCCTATAGTATTTCTTTGTTCTAAAAATATTATTCAGATTTAATATTAAAGTTGAATTGAAAACGGCATCTTTAGTTTTTAACCCAACCAATAGTTTAATTAACAAAAAATTAAATGGGCTCAACTCACTTCATTCTTATTCAACTCAAACCACCTGTCGCCTATCCTGTTTTCAACGTATAAAACCATGAGAGAAGTGGATCCCGAAAACGTTAGTCGAAATCCGACATTGAATATTCATTGCGACTGTAATTAATTTCTTCTGTTATCAAGGCTGACTGTTGCCAAATTGTTCTTGCACTGTACACCGAGAGTGGCACTCGAACAACTGGAACTTCCATTTACCTTTGTCCGTTTGATGGCACTTTACTTGCGCACAAAGAGTCTATGTGAGGTGAATTGTATTTTGTTAGAACGTAAGGTTGGATTTATTTGATTGCTGATTTATTAAGTATCGTCAATACTTGGTTAATTTACAAGTGTTTTTGTATAAGTGAAATTATATTTAAGACAGTGTTTCAAAAAGTTTGCAACATATATTTTTAATTTTTTAGAAACAAATATTGTTGGTAAAATTTGGGAATTCACTTAAAACTGCATTTTATTATAATTTAATTATTTTTCTTGAATCTTTACAAAATTGTCAATTTCAGTATTGTCAACTAAAATCGTGAGAGTCCGTTTCTACACCCCTCTAAAAGTTCAATTAAACATATTTGTTTTTATTTTTGTTAACGTGACCGTGTGACACACAGATTCATATTAAGAATAATTAAAATCCAATACCTTATTGGTTGGTCCTACGATACCAAGTCGATGTTAACACGTCGACTGTCATAGTAAATTTTTCCAAACATTGATCGATTCGTCATCATATTTTTTCACCAGTAGTGGAACTTGGAACGTCAGAAAGTTTATATATGTCGAATTCAGAACAAAATCTAATTAAAAATATTAAAAAAACCAGTCAAAAATGTGTCAAGGTAGTCGTTGCTGTACTTTCATGGTAACAAACCAATTTACAAGGTACACTCAAACCGAAAAAAGTTATTACAAGTTAACCAGTCCTTTTGAGTAACACATATATGGGCGATAGTGTTTGTAATAGATAGAAAAGAATCACCCTGTAATTTTATTTCTAATAAAAACACTAAATTAATATAGGCTTCTATTCTATTCAAGCTGAATCGGTAAATCTCACCTGCACTGAGACTTCAGGTCTATTGTGCCCCGCCAGTACTCTTGACAAAGTCCAGAATAGTTCTGATGATGATAGCTTTCGCTATCTCTTCGTGTTCAGCATACTGTACCCTAAAGTACAATTTACTTTCCCTGTTTAGGTCCCGGTAATGGCATAGTTTCATTTTCTTTCTCACATTTAGTGCATAGAAAATCTTCCGATCCCCCTATGAGGTTCAGGTGTCTTCTGAGTCCGCAGTGTCCGCTCAGGGTACCTAGTGCAGATTTAGGCTCCCATCTATATAGGCTTAACAGCATATTGTCTATGCTTTTGAGTGTACCTTCTATCACTTATTTGGACTTTACAAGTACCGAAAGTTACATCCAGTATTCTCTGGGTTTAGGATACTGTACCCTAAAGTACCATTTACTTTCTCTGTTTAGGTCCTTGCACTGGCATAGTTTCACTATCTTCCTCACGTTTCATGCATAGGAAATCTTCCGATCCCCCTGAGTTTCAGGTGTCTTCTGAGTCCGCAGTGTCCGCTCATAGTGCAGTTTAATGCTCCCATCTATTTAAACATAACAGCAGACTGTCTATGCTTTTAAGCGTACCTTCTATAAGTGCTTTGGACTCAGTACAGGAAGCTCCATCCAGTTGTAACGCGCTTTCTTTATGCAAAGGGATTTCTTACTGAAAGACGTTGCAAGTAACACCCGAAACAGTTTCGGAGTTGCCTCGAGCGCCAACCCTCTCTTAACGTGGAGGATACACGTACGTTACTTAAATAAATAACGTGCCTAGGTAGCCACAGTGAAGAAAAAGAATAATCAGGGGTCGATATTGAAAGTACCCTAAAAGATGGTAGTAATGGTGTATAGTGGGCTTTAAGCACTACACGCCATTTATTCTGGTATTCGGTGGCGACTTTATTTATTAAAATATTTATGATTTTAATAAATGTTCTTTATTTTCTATAGCTTATTTTATTTTTGTACAACGGTATTTACTGAAATAATTTTCTATCTAAGAATATTTTCTCTTAAATCCTAAATGAATCACTCTGTATTTGAGTCAATTTAATTTATTAGGAAGTTTACAAGGAAATAAAAAGAGTTAATTTAATTTAAACAAAATATAGACGTATATTGTAAGAATATAAATATAATAAGATTTTTAATTTAATAAAAATATCTCAATGCCCACCCTCGTGAAAACAAACAGAAAAATGTAATGTATCGAAAAAAATAAAAGTTTCGGTGTTCCGTAAACGGTAAGCCTTGTTTTGATCGCTTTTTGTCTTTAATAATTTGTTATTAATATTTGACTCTTTTAAATAATACTTAAATATTTAAATGGGGTGAAACTTGTGCAAATATTCGTATTAAAAATATATTTAATAAATTCAGAGAAAACTCAACGACAATGTAACTATTTATATAAAAAAAACTAACGGGATTTCGGTTATATCTGGAAAGTAAAAGTCCGTCACAAAGCGTACTTAGTACTACTGGGGACAACCTTTTAATTTTCGTATCAAGAAAGACCAAAGAAACAACGTAATTCACTTACACTGATCCTTTTAATCTTTCTGTTAAAAACCCAAAGAAACAACGTAATTCACTTACATTGATCCTTCTAAGTTTCTTTGTTAGATATAAGATTTAATCTACGCGGCTTAATTTAGAATAACAACTAATATTAATTACTTGAATTTAATGCAAATTGTCGTTTCGGTTTCTTTATATTTACCAAGTGCTCACTTTTAAAACTGTCGGAATCAAAATTAAACGGTGATAAAAACGGTGATAATTAATTCAGATTTAGATTCGGAGGTACTAGCGGTGTTTCAATTATCAGCTATCGGTCGGAGTCTCTGTAGAGAAGTGATTTTAACTTTACAAATTTTGTCTAAGGTAAAGATATTCTCATCCTCCAATCTATTAAAATAAGAGTGGGATACATGCGCGGCCCTTTTGAGCACAAGCAAGGCAACAGCAATGCATGACCTGTTTACTAAAATAAATCGCGAAAATTTGAATTATTATAATAAAATATTAAATTGAATAATAAAATTCATTTTGATCAGCCCAGACAACTCCAATTATAATTTATGTTGAATAAATTATGAAAAGATTACTAAAAAAAATGAAATGCAATAATAAATCAAATTACATCTGGAGCTGTATATAAAAACTTCATTACACAGTATCCCTTGTATTTGCCCTTTAATTGTTTCCATGTTGGTTAAAAAGAACAAATAATAAATCTTAAAGTTGTGCCTAAATGACATAAATAAAAAAAGCATAAATTTTTAAAGTATCTTTAATATTGATTTTTTTAAACTTTTAATTTTAAAGTTTAAACAGTATCATGTTTATTACCGAAATAGTTTGAATTTTATATCTTAAATAACACAAAAAGAAATTAAAAAAAACAATTGGCGACACAAAATTATTTTCGTTAGAATTATTACCTTAACTTTTCATACTTAAAAGTTTTAAATGAATTTAACTGGGCGTCGGCGCAGAATCTCCTCTCTGTCCATGGTATTAAAACTTGACCACTTAATAACTTAACGTAAACTCTTCGGTGTAAAATTAAATACTAATAACTGCAATTCAAAATTTATTAACAGAAAAATCTGTTGGTAAATATATTACCAATAGAGGACAGAGAAATCACCTGATCTAATCAGGGGGCACAATAGCTTATATCATAGTGTAATTTTAAATTTACAACATACTTCAATAAAGGCGAAATTAGACAGTAGCTAATAACAACTAACTGACATTTTTGGCCAAACTGTTTTCGACGATAATTTTCTTTTAAGCCATAAATACATATATGTTGTTAAAATGACGTAAGTTCGTTCACATTATATACTATAACAAGAAATTTATATAAATCGTGTAAAAGGTTATGTATACCTACAAATTTTTTACCATTGTCAGAAAATACATTTGCACATAGCCCACGTCTGGCAATGAAATGGTTGAAACAATTCAAATCTATTGCTATAGCTCTAAATGAACAGCTTTAGTAGCAAAACCGATAAATATGCACAAATATGATTTTATTACACCCCGAAATGTGCAAACGCGTATTTCAAAAAAATCTGCATAATATACATCTAAATATTTGATCCGGTTCGAAGGACCATATGTTTGTGGTTATATTGGTACCACATTCAGATTGGCATTTGCCATCAGATTCCCCGATTATATTTTGTTATTAACTTAAAAATCACATTAATTATAATAAAACGTCAATAATAATAAAAATCACGCCTGAGCCGTATAGCCAGTAACAAACTCATGTTTATATATCAAACAATATTTATTAATAAGTAATAATAATTTGTACAATAAGTTTTGAATCCTATAAGTGGCAATTTTCTGTTGAATGTTGTGTCAAATAAATAAATAAATAAATAAATAAATAAATAAATTAAAAATAAATAAATAAATAAAAATTAAAATATGTACATTAAAACACACCCTAAAAAATTTCAATATCTACAATTATATATTTTTATAAAAAATCTGAAAAAAAATTTTATTCTAAAACAATGGAACTTTAAATTTTATTGAATAAAATAAAACTTATTGAATATGTAAAATTATATTTCATTTATCATTAATTTGGTAAAATGCCAATTTTAAGTTTTATCCACAAATTATTAAATATTTATACTGTCAACATAAATTTATGATTTGGATGTTACTTTTGATCCTGATGGTTTAACATTTATTCATATTAATATAATTTCTTCCAATGCATATAATAGTATATTATTCAACGAGCATATAATCATGCCTATTATTCACCTGTGTGAATAATGACCTTTAGTATAATACTAAACTTTATTAACAACTATTAAATAATTTTGGCTAAAACTACTATAAAAGTTTATTCAAACCAGTGAATAATCATTATTCATTAGTGAATAATGGATATCTATAAATTAGTAAAACCAGTGAATAATGTAATCGCTATTCACTAGTGAATAATGCATATTATTATTATTTAGTAAACTTGTGTATAATGAACAAATAAGTTGCGACGATGAGAAAAATCTTCTCTAGCGTGGTTTATACACTATTTCTTCTACTACTAGAACATTTAATCATTTTTTTGGATATTTTTGGTATTTATACAAAATTTAATCGAAAAGAAGCAGTTTGTAAAAGCAATTGAATGAAAATATTCAAAAAATTAAATTGACATTTTATTATGTTAATTGTACTCAATTCATTTGAAAAGCTATTAAATTGATTTTTAGGTTACTTTTATAATAGGTCTTATTGCATTAATACTACTGATTAATATCAAAATATTTATTGCATAACCTTAAACTATTTCAAACGAAAATATATCTGATAAAGAATTAGTTACCTCTATTTTATTTGATTAGGTCGAAAATTCACTTGAAATGCTAGGAATTCAATAGAAAGTGCTTATTTGCTGTCGAATTTTTTGTAATAATTTTGAAAAAAACTCTTTTGGCAAACGCAATGACAGCTGCGTATAATTAATTGGAAATATTTTCTAAAATCCCTTACCTCTGACATCACGTTTAGTATTCAATTGTTTTTATTATCTACTACTAGTCAATAATAAAAAAATATCTACCAGTAGGAGATAAATGTATCTTCTCGACTCGAACACAGCATAAATAATGACATCTTTTATTATTATAGAAGGAAAAAGTCTTTAGTTCATAGCACCAATGTGTTTAAAATCAATTATTGTTTATCCAATGTAATTTTTGTGTGTTACCTACATTACTGAATATAATTATGCTGCTAGAGGTTATCTATAATACATTATCCCATCTTGTGTTGTCTAGCCAAGAGAAGAAGTATTCATGGAGCTCTCTATCTTTAAATTGTTAAACAACTCTAAAATGTTCTGTTCTGAATTATTAAGTCAAGTGCATTTGTTGCCACAACACTGAATGTATCATTCCACTTAACTATAGTAAGAAGTAATATATTAATCAGATCCTCACTGTATAGAATGTTTATATGTATAAACGACAATGGAAATAATATTGATATATTTTCTTGTTCCCTTTTAGAACTTTATGCATTGTAAAATGATGTAATAATATAATAAATTAATTCTACATTACGTATTCTATAATCGTTGGAAGACAGAAAATCGATTACTAGAACTAAAATCTTAATATACGACAAAATATTTAAAATATGCTATAATGAGTCATAAAAAATTATAATAATTTTGTAAATCTTTAAAAAAAAATCAATTATTGTTAAAAACAAAAAATCGCTTAAGGAAACAAAATGACCCTATAATGAACTAGGGAATAAATACACTAAAAACGATAAAAATAAACAAGTTATAGGACTACAAACTTAGAGTTAGGAAAAAATAACGTAAGAAAGGACAAAAATATATCAAAAACAAGAAAAAAATGTCAAAAAGAGAAAATTGACCTTATACAGAATTGGAAAATCCAATAAAAAGCATAAAAAATCGCAATTTAAAGCAAATAAATATTAAAAATGGCCAACAATGTCGAAAATTCCATAAAAGTATCAGACGGGACAAAAATTTATCAAAAAGGAGAAAAAATGTCATACCGGACAAAAAATATCAGAAAAGAGAAAAATATGTCAGAGAGGATAAAAGCAGACCAAAAAATGATACAAAATTTGCATTTGAAAAAAAAAATATCGTTTCGAAAACAAGAAACGATTCGAGAACAAAAAATCCGTACATAGGGCAAAATATCCTTATAACAGTATAATATTTAATGTAGATCATAACTCACGCAGATAAAACTTGCAGCAGGAGCCGTAAGTTGAATACTATACTTAATCTAAAAGTATAATAATAAATACTAAGATGTAAGTATACAGAAAGAACTTTGTTCACAGAATATTAAGTGACATTAGAGAGCCACCTTGGTATTCCGTTCGTAAAAAGTGTACTTATAGTAAATGTCAAGAATTTGAGTTATTATAACTCACGCTATTTGTCTATGGATACCAATTATTGCTCAAAAGCAGTTGAATAGTTAATATTTAACATAATAGGAATAAAATCCGCTATAAAGGGTTAATAATTCACTATAAAAGGTTTTTGAAAAGGACAATAATTTTTTTACAAAATGAAAAAGATTTCTACTTTGGCATATTCGGGTTCAATTCTGGGACAAAGAAAAGACTGCAATTAAGCGTCAAAGAACATAAGCCTAACTAAAATATGTAAAACTTTTACTGACTTCGCCTATGAATTAACCCAGAAAGTAAATGGGAAGGATTGGATATTACTTGGGGAGAAGGAAAAAATTTAAAAAATTTAAAATTTTCACAAGAAAATGCTGGTCAAGGGCTCCAGTATATAAAGAAAGGAAATAAATATAGGAGTATGTTTGCGTTTTAAACGTTTTAGAGTTGTAAATTGGAACATATTTTTGAGTTTCCAGTATAAAAAAATCTAAAATTAGCCTTAAATTTTTGGACAATTAATTACAACTATTAATTTTCAGGTTGTAGAAGAAGAGCTACAATTGGTACCTTTTAAAAAAATGCTAGAAAAATCAATGTCAGATCCGAGTCTTCCAGATCTTATCGAGAACGTCGCCATACGTTTGAACATTATCAGACGCTTAACAGAACTCTGTCGGGATTTGACCAATCATACAATGGCTCCATTACAAACTAGAAGTCTCGTACTTGAAGTTCACGACGTTATATCAGCTTTTCGTTTTCTATTGAACTATAATTTCGACAGGAGCAACCAAAGAGCAATAGATGATCTTGTTAGCTACGTTTATGATTAGTTTAAGGGCGTTTTTGCTTTGAATCTGCTAGGCTTTTAATTGTTAACTATGTTTATGTATTTAAGATAGTAAAAACAGTATGGGAAAAAAGGGTGGTAAACAATTTGGATTTGGTTTCAAAAAAATGCAAGATAAGTAATGATAGTATACTGGAATTATATTTGTTTGAAAAAAATCTGTCAAGCCTATAAAATTCTTAGCATATACTACTAAAATATAGTTCCGTTTGAATTAGTAGCTACTTGGAGGATTTTCTTTGAAGTTCTAATTTTACTATAAAATAAATTAAAAATACATACATCTACATAAAAATTTGAGAAATTATTCAGGTTTAGGGGAGGGGAGGGTTTATTTACCATAATATTGATATAATGTGTATATGAAAATTGTTAATCATAATTAAAATCTAATTACGATTTATTTTATAACTTGTATATAATAAACGTGGTTATTAGTGTTAATATATACGTATACATACAATAGATTTTTTTATATACGGAAAACATTATAAAAGTAAAAAATTATTGACCAATTCAATGGGATTTTCATAAAAGCCTCACTGGAGGGTCACTCGATATACAATTGGGCTAAATTCGATTTGGCCATTATTGTGTTTATCATAAAGTAAATGGGTCTTTCACACAATTTACATAATAGGTTTATTTTAATCTGGGAACGCTTTGTTCATTATAATCTATGGATCATAGTCAATCGAATCCAACTCGTTTCTATGGTATGGGTATTAAGTTTATAAATACAGAGTCGTAATGAGTCATTTTAATTTTAAGTCTACTTTTACAGTATATTCATAGTCATAAACCAAATCTCTGAAATACTATTTAACATGCTAAAAAAATTAAGAAAAAATTAAACCGATCGTGGAAGTTGTTTGTTGAAGCGAGCGAAGCAAAAAGTGACGCCGAGAATCTAAATACTTTCGTATAGCCGATTTGTATGTACTTTTGTATATAACTATAACTCGTAGAAATGCAGATTGTAAGTATAACTAACTCCGAATTTTAAAATATGGCCTAGAACTCAAATGTTAATTGTATGAGTAAGCAATAAAAAAGCACGTGCATTGACTCGACTTAAATAGCAAAATGTGAGGCCGTGATTTTGAACACTCATAAAGCCGATTTATATACAGGGTATCTAGGAACTCTTCTGCTAAACGGAAACTGCAGTTATTAGAGGTGATTTTAAGTCTATTTAGCTCAAATTACCTTAATCCGAATACGCTTCCTAAGGGAGCTACAGCTCTTTGAAAAAGACGTCCTTATATGAGTTTTCTTCAAATTATTCAAAAATGCCATTACTTAAAAAATTCAAACTTGGTATAATCAATAAACAGTTACAAACCTGTCGGTGGCTATTAAATAATTTTATTTAGATCCATCACAAGCATATCAGTCGGGGGGGACCAACAGGTATTTTTATTAAAAAAAAATTATTTTTAAGTTTTTTATGTATCCGACACCGAATATGAAAAATTCAAGATAATTTTCATAAAAAATGTTCTCTTCTTTCAAATCGATATCATGAACCGTTTTCGAGAAAAATAAATTTAAACTTTTTGTGTTTCTTACATAAAATCATGTTGGATTATAAAACTGTATCTGTAATATCAAGTTGGCTTTGAGAAATCAACAAATTGTACAGATACTGGTAACAATAGTCGTAAGTTGCTTACATTGTTTGAAAATTTTAAATTAATTGTATTTCTTGAGGGTATAAAACAACAATCAACATTAAAAAAAAAACAAAATTAAAGGTAATTACCAACAGAAATAAGAGAATTAATTTTACAAAAGATGACGACCATTTGTCGCTATACACAAATTTATTCGGGCAGTCATCAACTCCGGTCCGCGGTAAATCCCTGATACAAAGGTACCTGACAATTTTTAATCCCGTTCATCAGCTCCGGTCCAAACACTAGCGGTAGATAAAGGGTCATCAAAATGTAATTATGGATTTCCAAAAAAATTTACAATATATTTAGATTAAGTTTTATCTTTTTTCGTTTATTGGTTGTTCTCCAAGCTAAAATGTATAGAGATTCTCCAAAATATCTTTACTAGAAATGTACAGTCAGAGAGGGAAAAACATGTTAATACAGGATGATTTTAAGTTTTACAAATATAAGCAACTTTCAAAAACGACAAATGCTTGTGAATCATTTCACTCTAGATACAATGCTTATTGCACGTCACCTCACCCTAATATTCATGTTTTTATTACAACTTTAAAATCCATGCAAATAGATAGATATGTAAAATTAAATAGCATTGGACAAAAACGCATAACAAATAAAGAAGTTAGACAACGGTTGAACTTTATAACAGACAAAATATTGCAATTGCATGAAAATCGAATATCGCTCTATGTATATAGTTATGTTAAATGCGTTTCTTATAAATACGCAAATACTTTTTTATGATATATTTTTTGAAAATTTAATATTTTTCAATTATTTAAATAAAATATATGAATTATAAACAGTCTTAATATTAAAATAAATCCTCTGGACCGGAGCTAAGGTACAGGATTAGTGGGCCGTTGAGGCACGGACCGGAGTTGAGGTACCAGATTATATCCACACCATAATTGGACCGGAGTTGAGGATCTCTGAATTTATTCTTTTCCCTAACGATCGTCTAATTTTTGCAAAAATTCCTGCATTATTTCTAATTTCATTACAAGCGTTTTGAATTCTTTGCCACAGCTGATTACGGGTTTCTATTGGAACAGCATAGACTAATAATTTTAAATAACCCCAAATACAAAAATCATAGGGGTTATTGTCGATAAATTGACAAACCTCTCTACTTAAATGAGCTGGGCAGCCGTCGTGCATGAACCATAAATTATTTCGAATCATGAGGGGAACCTCATCTACTAAATCAGGTAAAACATTTTGTACGAAATTAAGATATTCTTGTCCTGTTAAAACGCATAGGAAGCTCTACGTTTCCCAGAAACTGATTACCGATTACACCTATCCAAACATTTATACTAAATCTTTGCTGTGGTGATTTTTCTCTACTGTTGCATGAGGATTATCACCAATGTAGGCATAACGATGTGCATTATGTAAATTAAAAATTCCGTCTCTGGTAAAAGTAGATTGATCGTAAAATAAATATTGGAAAAGAAATTACGATCCTGATTTTTTTTGTTCCGCAACCAGTTTGAAAAATCTACGCGGGCAGGAAAATCACCATCTAACATGGCATGAACTTTTTGAAAATTGAAAGGATAAAGGTTTTCTTTATAAATAATATTCCTTATGGAAGACTTGGAAATGCCTGGATACATAGCAGCGAGTCATCTGGTGCTAACCTCAGGATTATTTTCGATTTCAATTAAAATATCATCTTCGTAATCCATTGCAACATCAGGTAGTCTACCAGTTTCAGTATTTTTAGGTACTACTGAGCCACTTTCTCTGAATCTTTGGTGTACGGCTACAAATGTTGCGCGAGTAGGATGCCTTCTGTTTGGGAATTTTTCCGCATATCTTCGCTCTGCTGCACGAGCGTTACATTGTACTTCCTCATAAGCTAAATGCATATCAGCATATTCTTCGTTCGAAAAATTAAGCATTTTGATCAAATTAACTAGTATTATTTTTTACCTTTCACACGCAATGACAATAATAATAACTGTTCAGAATAGAATTAATTTGGCACATTGTCAGATTTAGTTGATTTTTCAAAGCCAACTTGATATTACAGATACAATTTTATAATCAAACACGATTTTCTGTAAGAAACACAAAAATTTAAATTTATTTTTCTCGAAAACGGTTCATGATATCGATTTAAAAGAAGAGAACATTTTTTATGAAAATTATCTTGAATTTTTCATATTCGGTGTCGGATACATAAAAAACTTAAAAATAATTTTTTTTTAATAAAAATACCTGTTGGTCCCCCCCCGACTGATATGCTTGTGATGGATCTAAATAAAATTATTTAATAGCCACCGACAGGTTTGTAACTGTTTATTGATTATACCAAGTTTGAATTTTTAAGTAACGGCATTTTTGAATAATTTGAAGAAAACTCATATAAGGACGTCTTCTTTAAAGGGCTGTAGCTCTCTTAGGAAGCGTTTTCGGATTAAGGTAATTTGAGCTAAATCGACTTAAAATCACCTCTAGTAACTGCAGTTTCCGTTTGGCAGAAGAGTTCCTGGACACCCTGTATAGTCCATTCATTAAATATATATTTGGGAATGCAATAAGCCTACTCTCCGGCATTTTACGTATATGATTTATGGGTTATTTTTCGATAAGAGTAATCAGAAAAGAGATAAGCGGAAATATATGTCAATGTCTACATTTTTTTACCATTTTTTCGATATCTCGAAAACGGTCAACGATAGGTGAAAATTTCATAGGACCTTATTTGTAGCGCTTGAAAAAAGCAACGAGTTATTGCAAATAACCAAAAAATCCCTTTCTCATGATGGTGGATTTTCCGAGAGGAAAATTCAGTCGACAATTTCAAGTTAAGCTCTCTTAGGCTCCTGCTCGAACATGTCCAAGTTTCGTTGTGTCACCTTCACTTGCAAATCTCGGGCTCGTATGCGGATATAATGACTGGATTAATAAAACTTCGTACATATCTGAAACTCGACGAAATGCAGGTTTCTAAATTCGAGGTAGAACTCGAGTTATTCAAAGTTAATGGACTAATGTTAAGTATACAGGCAGACGATTCAATGCGAATGAAAATACACGTGCGTGTTAGTTCTAATTAAGTGTTTTATGTAAACAATTTTTAGTCTCATGTAAACACAATTTCTCTTATCAGATAGTTCTATAGCAACCATATAATAAAACAGTTCATGGTAAACACCTGAAATATTAGATACTACTAATTTTAATATTCTATAAATAAATATACTTGGATAAATATTGTAGAAAATGTTTTAAGCCAATCAGATGCCTTGATTGATCCACATTCTGTAACCTGTTGAAAATTTGATATCAAAAATATTTTATTATCAATAAATAAGCATATATAAAAGCTCTTCAGAGTTAAAATCATCTTAAGTTTAAAACAAGTTTGGCAGTTATCTAAAGATTACGTGGTCCTTCAAGTCTTCTCATGTCCATTTTGAGATTAACTAACTCGTTTGTAACACTGGAGAAAAAATAACTTCTACAATTATTTTACTGCTTTTGGTCCGAAGTTTACCTTCAATCTACAAGACAGCTATTCGAGATATTGTTTGGGACAGATACTGGAGTAAGCTTATTTGAGAAATAGATGTGCCTCAGGGAAGATTTTTTGTGGAGAAGACTTATCGTGTGGAAGGATTGTCGTAGGAAAAAATTGTCCAGGAAAGATTGTCATAGATGCAAAAATTCAACATTCCATTTTTGGTAAAACCAAAACAGAAATGAAAAGGGAATACATTTTTATCTAAGAAAATAGCTGAATTATACAATTCCTTAATCACAACGGAATATGAATATGTAGAAACAATAAGTTTTTTACTTTACCTTTAAGTTAACTTAGTGGAATAACATATGTCTATTATTTAAATAAATCATAAAGAATGACTCAAATACAAGCATTTGTAATCCTCTCGACAATTCCAAAATAATTACAGTGACGGGATGGCCGTTGACTATCATTTCTTAAATTAGCATCTTTTACTTATTTAATTATCTGTTTTACCCAAGGGTAATAAAATATCCATCCACTTTGAACACATTTTTTGAATCGCATTTAATTTTCGAGGTTATGTAAAATTGTTGAACCCAATTAATATGTTGTAAGAATAAGTTTTCAGTTTATGTATTTTACTAATTTATTACATGTTTATGTGACCGATTATTTTTTTAAATTGACAACAAATAATGGCTTTTTGATTAAAAAATGTGATTATATTTGTTTTCCAGAATTTTATATTTCTGGAATAAAATCTCACTCTAAACAAATTTTTTGCTTTGTAAATGTGTTCAAATTTGTTGTACAGACACAGAGTTCAATGTTTTCCTTTTTTTCGTTTGTTTACACGGCATACGTGGCTTGTTCAAATTTATCCACTTTCTGCATTATTAAATATTTTTGATAGGTTTACAGCAATTTTACTTTTAATATTTTTCTACTTATTACAGTTACTACTTTTGCAAATAATTGAAAAATACGATACCTTTCTATTTATTATTTAAAATAATTACCCGTAATTCAGTAAAGTGACAACTGTGTATTAAATTTCTAAGAAACCTATAAAAAAATTAGACCATCTTTCATTCCATGAAGAAAATCGATAATAAATGGTTTATATTCAGTAATAACTACCATCAAATATAGTAAGTATTGATTATCGGTTCTAATTCCTGAACATGATTTAGCAATTTATTAGACAGAAAACGAAAAAATCGATAACGAGATAAAATACAAGCTTGTTTAACGTCTAGGTAAATAAGCAATATAAATAAATTTACTGTATTCAGTTTATAAAACTTTATAATAAATGCATCTTTATCTAAATAATTGATTTAGCTAATACCGTTTTTATAAAATATTTTAATGAAATGCTTTTTGTTTGATTACTCACTAATTAATTGTATATTATATGACAAGGGCAGAAAATGAGGGCAAATAATAGCTAAAAAAATTATAGCATGACAGTTCAAAAGAAAAAGAAGTGGGATAACGCAGGCAGGATGAATATTGAATCTACCTATGAATATGAGTCGACACATATCTTACAAAAGTAATGAAAATATATTACAGGGGTTAAAAACACATGTTTATAGTACTTTTGCCCAAGAAATTCACTTTAAAATTAAAAACAAGAACTATACGCACCACGAAATTTATAGACATAGAAATATTTTTGTCTATTAAGTAGATGTAATCAGAATAAAATTATTCATGGTTTGGTGACTTCATATTTTTTTCCAAATCGTGGTGTGGTGAAACTGTACAAGATATTTTTGCTTCTTTTAATATTCCAAGAATGGAAGTGCCAGAAATAGTGAGTGTACAGATCCAGAGTGATCCAGACCGACGGAAATAAACATTTTTTCACTTAATCATGTTGTGGGTGGCTTAAAACGTGTCGAAAAAAGTCATTTAAGGCTAAACAAAATTTCTGGTTTTTTTATGACTTTATAATACTTATAATACTTTCGGCTGAACGATGAACTCGTACGACTTCCAGCTAAACATGAAAAAATTGTAACGACTTGTTTTAATATTTTAAAAAATGGTGGATATAAATTTTTTTGAGATTTCAAACCCCTTCAGTTTCAATCCCGTAGTTCGGAAAAAAAAAAGTTTCATACAAATTAATTTTATATTAAGTAGAATATGAAAAAAGTGTCATGACCTACTTCAATATTTTTAAAAATGGCGGAGATATGAATTTTTTTAAATGTTAACCTCCTCCAGTTTCCACCCCCATACAGGTATAATCCCAAAAACCAATAGGGTTTCTGTTTCCTCTCCTATATACGAGAAGACGATTAGCGAAAGATTTTTGAAATCGGACGACTGGTTCTTGACTTCTCTTCAAATTTTTTTTCATGATTTTAATATTTTCGGTTCGGACCAAAGTAATTTTCAATTTATTTTAAATATCTGTAATTTCCTATACCTAATATTTTTGTAAAAAAAAATATATATATTTTTTTTAATATTTATTTTTTTTTCAATTTCAATCCTAAATAATTTCAATTGCTTATCCAAGAGATTAAATAATTCAAAAAAATATTTAGCCATAATTAAAAGAGACAAGCAGTGCTAAGAGCTAAACTAAATCTCTTTTTAATCTAAAGTTAATTTCTCAATATAAGATTTCATAATAATAACAGTTAATAAAGAATTCATGTTCTTTAAGTACAATACGTGGTTCAAATTAAAATTAGCAACTTAAAAATGAGCACGCAGCTTCTTATAATTTTTGCACGAATAACTCGTTTATACAAAATAATGCTCAAAATATTTTACTTGTCTTGTTAAAATAACGAAGAAACGCCATAAATTAACGATGAATTATTATTATAAATTATCATCACTGGTTTTATATTGTTCTTTCCTTACTCTGGATCCAATTTTAAACTAAAAAAAAAATTTGATAGTAACGTAACAGGTGTATTCGTATTTGCTAATGATTATTATTAAAATACAGTATCCCGAAATAAACAGTACTGAAACTAAATTAACGGTGTCTATATGCCCGCGCTGTCATACCCAAGTTAACTAGTATAGACCTGTCAAGTAAATCTTAAGCAATTAATTAGTAGGGCCTAATTGTTAAAAATCGTGTTAAGTAGAGAGGAGCAAGTGTTTCCGGTAGAGCATTATTTTCGCTCATACGGAATTTGCCGTCACGTTCTCCAGACCTCACACCTCCAGACGCATACATTTGGGGCATGGATAAAAATGCCGCTTTCAAACGGTCACCACAAACCATCAATGAATTAGAGGATACCGTTAGAGCCTTCTTGAAGGACCTGCGACAACCCTTATTCCATAACATGAAACTTGGAACAACGTTATGAAGTCTGTCTTGAGCGAGGAGGTGCACATTTACAACATGTAATAAAGTGTCAATAATATGTATTTCTTAAATAAATAAGCTAATTACAAGTTCAGTACTGTTTATTTCATGATATACTGTATTATTAAAATAGACTAATTTCAACAGGAAAAGAAACTAGGTTCAATGGAGGAACAACAAGATAAAGATTTAGAACAAATAGGGCAATATAGATTTGTATACAATAGGAAATCCTTTTCGACCTCAATTTTTGTTAATTCTTCTAATATACCCTTAAAATGTGCCCGTGAGACCTAACATACCTTTAAATTCCTTCAGGAATGGCCACAATTAGATTAAATTTAAATTGATTGTCACACATACAATAATGAAGAAACTATTAAGAATAAAAAGTGAAAACAAAGGAGAAAATAGAAGAGCTAGCGGATACAAATAATTGACATAATAAACAATTACTAGAAAACTTGCCCAGTCTGTGAGTAAATAAAAAATTAAAGTAAGTAGAACAAAAGAAATAGAAAAATTGACGAGAAGGAAAAATAAACAAATGCTTGTAAGTAAAATACAATAAGGAACGATAGAATAGAAAACGATATACAAGATACAAGTACAGAACATTTTACGAAAATTAAAAATGTATAAAACCAGAACAAAGATACAAAAAAATATATACATAACCTGTACGTTAGATTTTGAAACCAAAAATCTCAATTGTAGTTTAGGAAGAATTAAAAAAAAAGTACACCTTCCTATAAAAAAATCTTTATATTCTCTTATCTAGCTTTATCTAGCTTTATATACACTTGTATCTTCTACAGAAATGATTCCCATCGAATTCTGAACAACATAATTTTTTTCTCGCATCTGTCTGTCTGTTTGTCAGTCTGTTTGTCAGTCTGTTTGTCAGTCTGTTTGTCAGTCTGTTTGTCAGTCTGTTTGTCAGTCTGTTTGTCTGTCTGTATGTCTGTGATTCGTCTGCAAAGCTTAAATACTTCATGATTTTCGAAAGATTCAATATGTCGGCATGAAATATTTATCCTTTTTTTGAGGCACATAAATACTACATTTTGATAGAAAATGAGCGAAATAGGAAAATGAGCAATCGGGGTTTTTGTTACGTTTTTTTTTGTCTGTGCCAGCCTGTATTTTCATTATTCCTCTGCTCAGTATATTTTAATTTCAGACTCGCTTATCTGATGTTTGTGGTGATTTTTCAGTCTCAATTACAAAAAGAGAATCTATTTTTAATTTGTTTTTACAGATTGTCTTAAAAATTTAATTCACTTTAATTATTTTATATTTTATATTGTGATTTAAAAATTCATGTATTTGATATTAATATTATCATTGTTTTATATTCTTTTTTTTTAACAGACCACGTAATTTATAGCATTATTATCTTATATTTACCTATGTGAACTTTTAGAATTTTTGAACAGAGCATTTTTTTCTGGGACTGAACATTTTTTTGGACAAAGCAGTTTTTTTTATGGAACTGAACGTCTTTTTTGAAACGAGCAAGTTTTTTTTATCCTTTGGGAGCGAACGTTTTAATGTGTAACAAGTCCTTTTTTCTTTCGGAACTAGTTTTTGCTTGAAACAAGACATCTTTTACTGCCGGATCCAGGAAATTTTAGTAGAAACTCTAGGACAAGCCCAAAACAAGCTACATTTTCCAAAGAAACAAAAGAAAAAGCCTCTGAAGGATGATTAAATTTTTCTTATAAAATAAAACAAATATAGTCTCTAATTTCAGTTTAATTTCCTTAAGCGCGCAAAAAGAAAGAAAGCACGGATTTTGAAATATATATAGTTTTTTGTCAATTGTTTATAAATACATTAAAAAATCAATTAGACTGGCGCCCGAATTTTTTTTATTTAAAATTCTATTTTTTGATATATTTCAAATTCTATTCGTGGAACGAGCCCATAATAAAAATAATAATCACTTTTATCAACAAATAAAAAATAACGTTTCATTTTCCGGGTTTTTCCGACATTTTTAAGTTTCATAGGAAATACGCTACATGTCGTACTAGTCGACTAAACCTATTCAGATTTTCGATAAAAGATACTTTGAAGCACTGTTACAATGTCTATTGAAAATCGGAATAATCTAAAAGTACCTTCTAGGTTTTCCGGGTCGAAAAAAAATTCTTGATTTTTAAAAATCGATATCTATGAAACCGTGAACGATATTTGAAAAAAAAAATTAAAAATGAGGTAATTAAATAGCTGAATAAGTCTTATTTGAACTGAAATTTATTTTAAAACATACTTTCCGAAACTGTCGAAAATAGGGGAATATCCAAGAATGTCTTAACTACTTTTTTGTACTATAATAATGATAGATAGTCATGACATCTATCGTAGGTTGATCGGTATTAACGGGGAAACCGCTAAATAGGATAAAATGCTCTGTAAAAGCGACTAAACAAGTACAACTTGGTGTCGGTAGATGGAACCCATCATAATGCCTTAAGGGAAAGCGGGCACCACGCAATTAAAATCAGAGAAAGTAAGTTTTTGAGGCTTCCCGGTTGGTACCCATCAACCTACGATATCTATCATTTTTATAGTACATAGAAATACTTAGTATACAGAGTAGGTTTTTGAAACATTTTTATAGTACATAGAAATACTTAGTATACAGAGTAGGTTTTTGAAACTATGCACTCCAACAATGAACCACTGATGATTCCTATAAGAATGAAACGTGTATGGTAATGGTCGGAGTCTATAGTTTCAAAAACTTACTTTCTCTATTATTGAAGTACTTTTTTGCTCTATTTAGAAAGAACCTATCATCCATTTTCCTTCAATTTTAATAGAATTCGAGATGTTTAAAATTGATGAGGAAAATTACTATTTCAAGTTTCCAATTATATCAGGGAATCTTTTTTGTCAGTCTTGAGTAAAAGAGTATAGGCGAGGACAAATTTCGACAACAAAAATATAAGTATAGTAAATTCTTCACTCGACGACGTTTCTAGTCCGTCCATTATTTCCTGATAATTTTTTCGTATATATTTTGGTCTCTTTTTCCCGTTCACAAACCATTAGCTCTTTTGTGGTATTTTAAATATCGTTATTAAAGAAAATTAACTTTTTCAATTTAAATACTTTATTTATTTTCCTCAATAAATATTTAAGAAAGCATAACGTCTCACTATTTATTATAATAACATTTTCTGTCCATTTGGCAATCAATAATCTATCCCTGACAATTTTAATTCCACAAAGCATTTTATTTCCCGAAGTTATCCGAAAGCAGTATTGATCATTACAAAAATTTTTATTTTTTTTTTATTGAATTTCTATATCAATATATATTAATAAATTTTAACAGATATTAGAATTAAAGTTTGTAGCAAATTAAAATAATTGGTATATTTTAATAATATAATGTTTATTTTTCTGGTATAAAAACCTATCTTTACGCCGCACTGCCGCTCTTCCCATTAAAACAGAAACTCTGTTAATATTTAACAATTTGCACTAACAGTTAACGTATAACAAATAACGTTAAAATACATTTCTCTAACAGTATTATGTCAGAAACGTTAAACGTGGAAATGGCCAACATAGCTTACCTCATAATTAACTATATGCACACTATATCTACAACATTAATAATCAACTGTATTGCAGTCATCCCAAAATGGTCACTGTGATTATAACACATGGTCAAATCTGGGCTTGCCTCACATTAGGATGAAGTATTGTGATGACCCATTTCACACTCTGTCCTTATTAAATTTTACTAATTAAGCAGATTGTTGGGGTAACATCCATTGTGGTATTGAATTTGCCGATGCATTTTCCATGAAGATTGTTTCGGCATTTGAGGTGAATATCCAGACCATTAAAATTTAAAATTTTTATTGACTAGATTAATCGTCGTATTAGATTTGTGTATCTAAATAGATTAATTTACTGAATAGTTTGTTTTATTTTAAAACAGATTCCTCCCTACAATTTTTCTAGCAGAATTTGGATTAAAAAAATGTTTGAAACTAATTATATAATAATTATTCTTAAATAAAAAGTAACATTGAATTGTTTATTAGCTGAAATCAAATTAGGAGAGAGCGGAGCAAGTTAATAAGCGGGCAAGTTGATCCAGATGGGACCGTGAGATTTCGCGCATGCGTGGAGAGGTGGGAGCTAGTAGAAGCTATTGTTTAAAATGACATAGTTCTAGACTGCTTCCCACTGTCGACAGGCTGGATAAATTTCACTGGAATATTATCCAGAAATTACAAACTAATCCATATTTCCTTTAAAATTAATAACAATAATCTCTCATACATTTTATTATTTTATAACATAAAAATAGATTTAGAATCAACATAATGTTATTCCGTCGTTCTCTCAGACTTTTGCCTGTCTGTTAGCAAAGTACAGTTAACAAAAATAAAATACACAAGCGATCTTTCTCTCATATTATTATTATACCATCATTATAAGAGACAAAAATATAGATGTTTCTTCCCGAAACGATGCTTAATTCAAGGCTATTTACGTACCACGTCAGATTTTTCCTACCAATAAAAAAGTACCAACCGTCTGCTCCGTTAAAAATCAGATCACATACTCTGATCCAGAAAGTGAATCGAATCAGTCATGCCTTTACTGGAGCAAAAAAGCTTCTTCATATTAAAAAATGGCGGTTTAACCGCACCCAAAAAGTGTTCATACTAAAAAATGTAAATAGTTGTTTACAGTGATAGTAAAGTGATTGAGGACAATTTAAATATTAATGTTACGGTTCATAATTAAACATAATGTGCCGCTTTATGATTTTGCTGTTCATGTTTCGTATTTAGAAAAATGGAATAAAACTTTAAAGTCTAATTTAAAATACAATTTTTATTTCAACATTCATATTGGTTTAACTTCTACCCAATAAGTTTGGTCCTTCGAAATTCTGGATTGAGGTTAAGACGTCTACCGCCAAGTATTCTTCAAACAGTTATGGAGGAAGTTCACTGTTGACACAACTAACAGCGTATTTAAAGGTTAGTTTGTGGTAGTTTCAATTTTAGAGTCTTAGTTTAGAGGATATGCTTAACTGGGGATATATTGATACAGTGTTTCAGGAATATGGAACGCAACTATACTAGGAAGTGGCCTCAGGCGAGAATTCAAAATGAGAACTTTGAAATAGCCTATAAAGGTGTCACGGCCCGAACGTTGTCTTTGCGCGTAGCAGCTATTGCCGTCAAGATCGACAAAATTACTTTGTTCAGATTCATAAGGAAAAAAGATAAATTTAACGGCCAAAAGGTTATAATTGGATATGATAAACCAAGACAGATTTTTCCAGAGCAACTAGAATTTTAGCTGAAAGTGTACATAATATACCCATCCAAAATGTATTATTCATTTATTTATTTATTCGACAATCCAAACAGGTTTTTAGATTTATTACATGGATACGAATATATAATACTATAACAAAAACAAAATAAATAACATTACATAACAAGTAACGAAATAATAAATGTGTAGCAGAAGGTGACAAGTTCTGTGAAATAATGATCAGTGCAATGGTAATTGTTAATAAGACTGACGATTTAGATCCCATAATTTTCAAAATAATTTATTATCACTTTCTAATACTGATTGAATGACATAGTCCAATCTAAATTATGCATAAGATTGACATTATTAACTAGGTAGAGGATAGAGTAGAGTGACGAGCAGCTCGTCGATATTTTTAAGTTAAATAGAAGACTAGAGCGAGTGAATTTTGAAGGAACATTGAAAGGTATAAATGCTAATAAATTATTTGATGTATTTTGATTATTCATTACACCAAACAAAAACTTCATCATGGACTCACTCTATAAAACATTATTAGCTTATGAACTTCTGATTGCTAATAGGAATACATGGATTAACCATTAAATAGCCACAAAGGACTGATTCATATTATTTATGAAAAGACACGATCGATTATCAATCAGAGAGCCTGAAGTTAGCGGTGCAACCAGTTTTCATAAAACCAATGTTGGCCTATTTTTTGACAACTCTGGAAAAATACAAATTTGAAAACAAAGACATAAGAAATGTTGATGAGACAGGTGTGTAAACAGTACAGAGACCAAATAAAATTGTAGCGGAAACAGGTGTACGCCAAGTAGGGAAAACTTCGTCAGCAGAGAGAGGACAAACGGTTACTATGGTAACTACCAGGACGCATCGGAATAGATCACTTCAAAATCGGTTTTGAAGTTCATTTAACATTTTCACGATCAAGTGTGATCATACCTGCTTATTGGTTTTGGACAACAATAAACATTGAAGTGTTTAATTTTTGTTAAGAAAATGGTATCGTCATGTTGTTCTCTCTCCCTAATAAACGTCTCATGCCTTGCTACCTTTTGGCAGGTCAGTTTTGGGGCATTTTATTTTACTTTAGTCGATGATTCCATTATGAACAATGCAGGCAAAACAGTGAATCTCTACGGCATTCCTGGCATTCTAAAATTGGCCACGCCTAAAGCAATAAATCCTACAAATATTATTTCTGAATTTCAAGCAACAGAAATCGCGCCCTACAACAGAGGCATGTTTACTAATCCTTCTTATCAGTCTCAATACCAGATAGACAGGTGACGTCCCAAAATAGCACTGTCGAAACTGTATAGGCTGGGACAAGCAACGCTGAAGGTATATAGTCCCCTCTTTCTTTTCCTAATTATAACACTTTTCCCACTTAAAATTACCCCCACTTTTCTTTGTTAATTTTTTCACTTTTGGAGTACATTTTCCCCTCTTTTCACCCAAAAATTACCCATTTTCTGAAATTTGTCATTTTTTTTTCTTAAATTAGCCCTTTATTTAAATTACGCCCCTGATATTTTTTCCCTATTCCTCTCCCTATAACCTCTCTTAAGGTACTTTACCCTCCCTTAAGGTAGTCTATGTTCTCCTAGAATACTCTACCCTCTCCTAGGGCAGACCTACAGCTCTTACAGTAGTCTATCCCATCCTAGGGGTAGGCTAACCTCCCGTACAGTACTCTAACGCCTCTTAAGGTACTCTACCCTCACCTATAGAGGGTGTCAGGAATATGTAAATTATGATTTATAAAACTATAACGAAATTAATTCCTTCTACTAGTAAGGATATTTCTCTGTGCCTATCCATGGTGAGTCTTCAGGAAATTCATCCTGATCCTGGAGAAGTAAACTGAGGAGAAAGAAGCAAAAAAGAATGCCAAGACAGAAAAAGTTGAAAAAGATTATATTATTATCGGAGCTGACGAAGAAATAGGGAAAGAAAAAGAAATTAATTCCAAAGAAGAAAATCGAGATTGAATCTGAGTCTGAAGAGGACAATGTCTTGTGTCTCATATGTTTTGAGCCTTACTCCAAATCTCAAGACTGGATACAGCGTATTTGATGCAAAAAATAAGACCACATTGAATGTGGCAAAGACAGTAAAACGTATACTTTCATGCATTATACCTCTGACTTTGTAGTCAGCGATTCTGAGTAAGTTTTGAACAAAAATCTCATAATTTTTGTGTATAACATCAATAATATAATTTACTTTTCACTTTTGTACTATATATTTTAGATAAATTATTTTGATATTTTATCATACAAAAATGTCAATTTTGGGAAAATTATGATTTCAGTAAGTAAAAGAGTTAATATCTTAGATAAATGCGCAATATATTATATTGGACTAGCTATTCTGAAACTCTTTTTCTCTTTTAGGTTAGGTTCCTTTAAAAAAAAATAATAAACTTTACAAAAAATATAAAAAAAAACTATAATTTTGGGCGCCTAAAAATTTTTTCTTCGGTTCTTCTTTTTTACTATTCTATATCCTGTTTACTTTTTCTTCTTTATACCCCTCCAACAAATCCAACTTCAACTCTTGCAATCCTCGAATCAGTTTCGTCTATTTATTTCTCCACTATATCTTCCTTCAAAATCCTTCTTAAATTGCTTCTTTTGACCTTATTTTAAACCATCTCCATCATATGCACAGTCTTATTGATCTTTTCGAAAATAAATTTCTGTCTTAAACTTTTGACAATTTTTTTTTTTTACTTTATTCTTTACTTTAACTTTAACAATAGTTTTATTTGATATGATTTGGTTTTACAAATTTTTTATAATTCACATTTTTTTTATAAAATTATTGTGACAACTCTTTTAAAAATTTATGACAATCCAAAAAAAAATTATTTTACAACCCGTTGTTTATTATTTTTTTTCATTTGTTTTTTCCTCCCCTAACTAGATATTTTTTTTTTTTATTATCTCTAAATTTAAACGACTAAACACACTAAGATTTTTTCTTTTACTCGTACCACAATTGTTGAGAACTCTTTATTACATTCAATAAAAATAATCTTCTAACAAACATTCTTAAATCAATCTTAACACATTTACATGCATTCACACACACACCTTAAGCTTTTTCATAACCTCATTTTCATTGTCAAACTTACATTTGACAATAACCTTCCACCTTTCCATCACTGTCAACCACAATACATACAAAAACAGAACTAGAACTACCCATATAACTAAAAAAACCATATCAAATCCCCCATTATGAATTTTAAACGAATTACATAAATTCTTTAAAATGAATTATGTAAACTATTAACAACTATTACAAAATTAAATAATAACAAATAACATTTAACATACTAATATCAATTTGATAGTCTGTCACTTTTAATTTATATCTTCTCATCTTCAAATTTATACTCATATATCTGCTCTATATTGAACACTCCTCTTATAATTCCATTTTCAGGTTTTTTTAGCACCATTATATTTAATTTTCACTCTGTCGTTTTTCTGAATTCTTATTAAAATTTTCTTTCTTCATTTATTCTTCTTTCTATTCTTTTATAACATTTCCAACTTATTTACTTCTATCTTTCCATATAAAATACTATCTTCTTTTCTCTAATATTATCTTGAATTTATTAATTATTTCTTTGCTTATAGCAATTACCCATATTTATTCATATACTTTAATTATAATTCATAATATTTCTTCATTACTCTTCATATTCTTCATATTTTCTTCATATCAATATTTATTCTTTAATTTTTATTATTTTACCGCACTTAATACTAATTTTTTTTTTTATTAATTATATTATTTTATCTTCAAGATCCTATTTTCTTTTCTTTATTGCTATTCTTCTTACCACCATCTTCATAATAATTTCTTACATTTTCCCACATTATCCTATTTAATGATTTTATTCCCATACCTATGTCCATTATCAAATTCTTCTATACTTCCTTTATTCCGAATATTATTTCTTTAGTTTTATTCAACTCCTTCCCACAATAGACTTTAATTATTAATGACACATTAACTAACTTAACTTTAACTTTTTTTTTTTTTTTTTTTACTAAACTTCCTATAACTAATTTAAATTTAAATTTATTATTAACTTCCTATAGTCATATTCTAATGTCCATTGTTCTTGCTATGATTTTCCTCAGTAAATCCATCAATTTGTTTCTTTTCTATATTTTAAATTTGACCTTACGTCTTTTATATCTTTTTTCCATTCGTTTTTTATTTATTTTATAACATATAAGTGTCTTTCCTTTTATTTCTGTTGCAATTTCTTTATCTCTTACTTTATTCTTCTTACTTTCCTTATTATTATTAATTTTATCTTTATTAATCTTTTTTAAGTTTCTGTTTTCTTTTCCATTTTTCTGTTTTATGTTTTGTTGTATGTTCCAATGTCTTTCTTTTCTTCTATTCAAATTATTTTTCATATTCACTTGTTTTTTTATTTTATTTATTTCTCCACCTAACTTTATTTCAATTTTACACTTTTCTATATTTTCCCCTATCTTTTGTTCAATATTTTCCATAATCCTTTCTTCTACTTTCTTTATATTTTGTTCCACTTGCTTAGCTATTCCTGCAGTAGGATTTAACCATTTATTTTTCAAAATTGCATTATCTTGTTGACCTAATTTTACTTTCTCTATTTCTTCTTCTATTTTATTATCCGTATAATTCTTTAATTCTTCTATTTTTTTGTTTATGCCTTCATTATTTTGTTTAATTTCTTGACTCTCTTGCTTTGTTTTTTCTAAATTCTTATTCATATTTTCATCCAATTTCTTAATGTTTTTATCCATTTTCTTAATATTTTCGTCCGTTTTCTTCATATTTTGTTCTCTATGTTGTTTTTCTTTATTTAAATTTGATTTGACTTCTTCCCTAACATTTTCTATTTCCTTAGTAACTGACATAATTTCTTGTTTGTATTCTTTTCTATTTTTCAATATTTCATCTTTGAATTCTTTTCTTAATTCTTCGTTTGTTTTCTTTATTTCATTTTTTAACATCTTCATATTTTCTTCAGTTTTCTTACTTGCTTCCTGTATACTATTTTGTAATTTTTCTTCTGATTTCTTACTTGCTTCTTCTGATTTCTTACTTGCTTCTTGTATACTATTTTGTAATTTTTCTTCTGATTTCTTACTTGCTTCTTCTGATTTCTTACTTGCTTCTTCTAATTTCTTACTTGCTTCTTCTGATTTCTTACTTGCTTCCTGTATACTATTTTGTAATTTTTCTCCCATATTCATCATCATTTTCATCATCATCTCCATAATCGTCTCTTGTTCTTTTGTTTTAATTGGTTCTTTTTCTTGCCCTTCCATATTTTCATCAGAATTTTCTGTCACATTATTGGTCTCTACATCTATCATGTCTCCTTGTCCTTCTATATCTTCATGTTGAAACTCCTCATCAACAACTATATCTTCTTCTCTTATAGGGTTTCTTCTTGTATTCCTTCTTGTTTCCATTAATTTTTTTTTTTTTTAAAAAAAAAAAAAACACTAACACTTAGCACTTCTATTGATAACTATTAAATTTTGTTCTACTAAAATAATATTCTCCCCCCGTATAAATTTATTTTATCCCAAATGTCAACTTTAATTTAATTTGAAATGTCAAATACTGTCAAATTAAAATACTGTAAAACAAACCGATGTAAAATTTAATAATTCTAATTTATATCCTAAACAACGTTAAATTTCAATCACTCAAATATCATTGGTTTCAAATAAAAAGGTTAATTTCAACAATTGTGCTACAAAATAAAATTAAAAATCTTACCAATTTTGATAATACTTCCGAATGAAAATGATGTGGAATTTCTTCTAAATCTGCCCCACGTTGGGCGCCAATTTATATTGGACTAGCTATTCTGAAACTCTTTTTCTCTTTTAGGTTAGGTTCCTTTAAAAAAAAATAATAAACTTTACAAAAAATATAAAAAAAAACTATAATTTTGGGCGCCTAAAAATTTTTTCTTCGGTTCTTCTTTTTTACTATTCTATATCCTGTTTACTTTTTCTTCTTTATACCCCTCCAACAAATCCAACTTCAACTCTTGCAATCCTCGAATCAGTTTCGTCTATTTATTTCTCCACTATATCTTCCTTCAAAATCCTTCTTAAATTGCTTCTTTTGACCTTATTTTAAACCATCTCCATCATATGCACAGTCTTATTGATCTTTTCGAAAATAAATTTCTGTCTTAAACTTTTGACAATTTTTTTTTTTTACTTTATTCTTTACTTTAACTTTAACAATAGTTTTATTTGATATGATTTGGTTTTACAAATTTTTTATAATTCACATTTTTTTTATAAAATTATTGTGACAACTCTTTTAAAAATTTATGACAATCCAAAAAAAAATTATTTTACAACCCGTTGTTTATTATTTTTTTTCATTTGTTTTTTCCTCCCCTAACTAGATATTTTTTTTTTTTATTATCTCTAAATTTAAACGACTAAACACACTAAGATTTTTTCTTTTACTCGTACCACAATTGTTGAGAACTCTTTATTACATTCAATAAAAATAATCTTCTAACAAACATTCTTAAATCAATCTTAACACATTTACATGCATTCACACACACACCTTAAGCTTTTTCATAACCTCATTTTCATTGTCAAACTTACATTTGACAATAACCTTCCACCTTTCCATCACTGTCAACCACAATACATACAAAAACAGAACTAGAACTACCCATATAACTAAAAAAACCATATCAATATGTAAGTATCACATCATGTTTCCAATAGGAAAAAAATCGGAACTAAAATTGTAAAACTTGAAATCTGAAATTTATCTTTCAATATATATCCAAAAAGTCCGTAGCAAATGTATATCATAACAAACCCTCAAAACTTTTACCTCTCCATGACAGAATTAGACTAACAGCCTATAACACTTTTTAAAAACAAAACAAATTACTCCTCCGTGGATAATCCAACTGCCACTCACAGAAATATCCTTAACAGAATATCCAAAAAATTCTACCAATCCCTCCCTAATATAAAACTTCTTGAAAGAAATAATTTCGAAATATCCCAAATACTCATACATTGCAGCATCTACAATGGGGAAATACTTGCAATCCATCAAGCTCTAAAAATGTGCACAATGGCTAATGACAATAACTTCTTAATTATCACTGATTCCTTAAGCGCCATATCAGGAATAAAGCATTTATACCCAACACACCCCATCGAACAAGAAATCAAGCCTGAACTTTATAAGTTGCAACGATTACAAAAAAATATCTCCTTTCTATGGATATCGTCGCATATGCGAATAAAGGGCAATGAAGAAGTCGACTCTCTAACCTTAAACTCAATATCAGACAGCAACATACCTATTATTAAAAATTTCCCAAACACAGATGCTCTCTCGACTAAAAAACAGCATACTATTTAAAAATAGCAATCCATTTGGGAAGAAACCGAATCAAAATTAAAATAAATAAAACCACGCACAAATAAGAGACAGAGCCAAGTAATCCTGAATCGACTGCATATCGAGCTCACAAGTCTAACATCAACATCACTTAAAAAAGGAAACAGCACCTTTATGTCCAACCTGTCAAATACAACATACGATAAAACATATCTTGAACGTTCAATAAACGAATAGGCAAGAAAACATCATAACATAAAATCAATACTATCATTAAGTGGAAGTGAAGTTCTAGCATACCTAAAAGACATCAAATTACTCTCAAAAATCTAATTATATATATTATGATCCATGTATTCGCTGGATGCAGAGTTCATGGTGGGGACAACTAAAACGATCCCAGCGCTCGTAGTGGAGTCAACATTTCGTGAAATCTGGCTCTTGTCATAAATAAACACGTCAAAATTAAATATAAAAGAGGTTCATAATTATTGTTGTGTGTTAATTGCAAAAATACAGGGAGAAATAGCAAGTGCAGATTTTACACATTTTCAAGAGCTAGTTGAAAATTAGAGAAAAGAAAGAACTGAATAAATGCAGTTAGGAGAAAAAAGTAAGTAATGTATAACCTACTTCTGTAGCATGCTTACTTGGACGAATGTGTATTTTATTCTACAATTATTCGATGTGATTAAATAACTTTTGCCACTATGTCTCAATTCGTTCACATCTCTAACGTGATTATTAAAAAAAAAGTATCATAAATTATTGTGACTGAAAATCTAACAAATATTCATAAATTTTTATTATTTTAGGTGTCATGTATTATTTGTTAGGATGTCACTGATTAACCTAACCTAAGATTTTTATTTACATGTTTTATGCTTACTTTGTCCATCACAACGTTTTACTACATTTTTTCTTTCAAAAATATAATCACATTTTATATTTATATGCTTATAAATTCTAATGAGATTTTTTTATACACAACTTACATACTTCTCACAATTGTCGAGCCAAATTTTATGCAACCATCAGATGGCGTTTTCGTTTCGCTCCCTGCCAATATGTATATATCTCCCCCCTTATAAATCATATCTATGTTGATGTGGGGTTATTATTGTTCTTTGAAAAAAAAAAGATGATTGTAACTTTTGTGTCTCTAAAGCCACTAGCCGTCGACTATTTTTACCATATTATTTGAATATGTAGAATTCGAGTTTTGTTTTCAAATTTTATTTATTTTATAAACTTTGATAAGAAAATTTAAAAAAATAGTTACAATAAACGTAAGAAATTATAGCGGCATTATACAAAAGTCTCCTATACTGTATTATGAATAGCGTATCAGCCACTATATCTAAATTATAATATTATACCACGAAATAAAACTTCATTCTGTGGAAAAAATAACGAAAAATAAAAATTCCTAATTTATTCAAATGACAAATCTGATAACAACTTTATCCGCTAATGCCGTTCTACATGTAAGAATCTATTAATGAAATGTATAGTCAAAAAGTCGGAAAATCATTCCCGGGAAAAACATTTTGCGTGTCAACAAACAATTGGACACCCTTAATGAGAATGTGCATACCCCAAGTTCCAAATTAAAATTAGTATTTTGAGAAACAATCAATTTGTCGGTTCGAATACCATCAGATAACAATGAATATATGAAATTTGATCAGTAATAGTGTGAGTTTAAACATTTTTGAAGGAGCAGCATGGCATTATTTACTACGTTATCGTTTTTCTTATCTAAACTATACTTTATAAATCATAAAGCAGCAGTCAATAGCCATGGGCGTAATAGAACGATAAATTAATTAATTTAGATTACAGAGTCACGCAACATATATGTATATGGTAGCGTATGTGTAGTATAAACCTAGACTAGGTCACAGTTAAAATTGAAGTTAAAGTCGTGAATAGCAAAAACAATTCTACTAGGGAGACAATGGATTAAGAGTGAAAATATTCTTAATCTTAATAAAAAATATAGGTCAGTTATTTCCCTCCATTCTTATTTATTCTTAGATTTATCTTTTCTATTTCGTATTTTCAGTTTTTTTATATCAGACATCACATTTTCCAACCGCTTTTTCTCGGCAGCCCTCTTTTTTTATTGTCCTGTAGAGTGCCATTTTCGTCATTCTTTCTTTGTTTAATCTTTCTATGTGTCCCAACCACCTTAAACTCCCTGTTTTTATTTTTGATATTACCTTTGATTTTTCATATAACATGTTTATTTCTCCATTTTTTTCTTCCTTCATCCTTCAGATGTTTTTATTCCGCCGAAGATTACTGTAAGTGTTTTACGTTCATAGCGCTCCAGATTTTATTCCTATTTTTTTTTGTTAGGATCCATGTTTCACTTTCGTATGTTACAGTGAGTTTTATAATGGATTCTTATCTTCATCATTCTTGAACAGTATTTTGATTTCATCAGTGACTGGAGCATTCCAGTTTTTCTGGTTTGTAATTCTTGACTTTATTTCTTGTTCTTCATTTACGCTTTGGAAACTGTAGTCGTTTTCCCTTCGTCGTTTTTACTATCAGCTTTTATGTGGTGCTTCCAGTTTCTCCAAGGACCACATATTTTATTTTTTCTTGATTCGTTTGCAGTCCTAGAATGTTTACTGTTGTGCGACCCTGAATACAGTTGATTTGTAAACGTTATTTTGTGTCCTGTATTCAAAAGAGTCATTTTTGTTAACCTGGTCAATTTGCCTGGTACTCTAACCCATTTCATAGTTTCAAAAAGTTGATCTTTGCTAACTATATCATGCACCTGCTTAAAATCTCTAAATAGAGCATATAATTCTGTTTTGTGCGCATAACAAGTCATTTGAATTTCCATTAAAGTAAAAACCTGGTCCCGGTACCAAGCTGTTGCTCCTAATCCTGCTTCGTACTCAGCATATTTATTCAGTTAAGTCTTGCCAGGATTTTATACACCGTTTCTACCTCTATCGTTGTTGCATACTTAGTTACATCTCCTTTTTTTAAGCAGAGGGCTTATAAAAACTATATTCCACTCCTCTGTTATTTTTTCGATTCTTAACAACTTCTGCCACCTCTTCTTTTGTAGGTTCTTGTATCTCTTCTTTGAGATCTTGATATCTGTCATCTTTGTTCACTTCCTGAATCGAGCTCTACTTTATTGAGTAACTCATTTAAATGTTCCTTCCATCTTGTATAATTTCTGTAGGTTCTGAGATTAGCTGTGCTCCCTTAGATTTGTAATAAATATTTCTTCCTTGATATCCTCATCTTATTCTCCTTGTTTCCTAATGAAAATGTTTAAAATCTTTATTTTTAAAGTTTTCTTCTATATTTTTGAGTTTCTACTCCACCGTTTCCCGTCTCTTTGGTTTGCTTTTAGATTTCAATTTTTTGTACTTGTTTTTAACAATATCGTCGTGAATTATTAACAACAGTTCTCTTGTTTGACTTTTCTATTCCTTTAATTTTTTACACTCTTCGCCAAACCAGTCTTTGGTTTTTGTTATTTTCCTTCTTCTTCGGCAAGATTTTTTTATTCGCTTCGTTTATTGCTCTTTTATCTTATCCCATTTTTGCCCTGTTGGTTGCAATATGTTTGTGAGTCCTTTATTTCGTTTTCACAACAGTTTGTGTCGTATTTCTTTCATTTAGTTCTCTTTGGATTATTTTTCATGGTTTCTGTAACATCCATTTTGCAACTTACTTTTAGCAAGAATTTATCAGTATCCACTGTAATATGTCTAAAAAAACTAAAAAAAAAACGAATTTTAAACTCATGTCTTCTAACAGAGATTAATCAATAGCTTCCCACTGTCTTCACTTTTGCGTCATGAATCATAAAAATTGCGAATTAACCAATAAGTAGTGATTTTCGGTCCGAATACTGGATTTGTCAGTAATATACTCAGACCTGAAAGATTCTCTACATGAAAGATATCTCACTTTCAAGAAGTGACGTGAGGTGTATCACTGCTATATCTCTTCTAATTAGTAGTTGAGACTATGTGGATGAAGCGATATCAACCTTGACTTTAATGGTGGTGAACCAATACTGAGATTTCCGATCGAAAATATAGAATTGTATGTTTAATGAATACACAAAGTACATATTAAGAGTGAATAGTAAATAGACAGGTTCGTCATGTAATATATCTCAAGGGTTTCTTCCTGTTATCGGTAAGATAGGTATAAATGAAACACTATCATCAACTAATTATTTATTCACTGGTTAATGTTTTACTATAATGCAATTATCATATCTTTTGAGTTCTCATGTCATGTAATGAGCCACTAATTGTAATGAATAATGAGCCCGTCTCGAAGAGACAACAACCTATCTATCTAAATCCAACAATAAACATTACTTGACCCGATACAACGTCTAACTTGAACCGTCGGTTGTTACCTTGCAATATCACGTTCCCGCATGAAATGATAACATCCCGTCTTAACATTTATTTTATTTAAATTAGAACTAGTTTAATGATTTTATTATTTAAAAGGTTTTTGGTTATTCTATGTAGCCCAAAATTGATATAAATTATAATGTTAATCATGAATTTTTGTTTTTTCTTTTTTTGTTTTTTTATTTCCCAAAACTTTTCTATCAGGTCTTCTGACTTTGTTTCTGAAAAAGAATACCAACGGTCGCCAACGGTAACTGTGACCAGATTATAATAATGCCACTTGAATACACTTGAAACGTCAATTCTTAATGTAAATTTAAGAGGTGAAATGATTGACAGCTTTTCATAACCTAATAAACCCAAAATGACAACTTGTCAATATAGCCAAAAAACCCAAAATGACAACTTATTAATATAACCAAAGCGACATTATCTGTCTGACAACTCATGTAGTGTTTATTTTTACAATACTTTTACAACGTGATTAAAAATAAATAACTAATTGGTTAGAAGGGATAATAAATTTCCAACCAGATACGACCATCCTTTTTACAAATATCTAGTAGCAATATAGTCCCTAGTAAAAGTTTTAGATTATTATCTGACGAAAATTGCAAACAAATACTAATTAATTAACATCAGAAATTTTGTAACGGATTTTGGTTGTTTCGTATTGAACTGAATCTAAACTTTTGAAGTTTCTCTAATTAATGTGTATACAATATAATGTTTTAATGAGAATTTATATGATATATTTAGGTTGTTTATAAAATCACTTAAATATTTCTAGATGATTGTATTAAAATTATTTGCTGTGTTAAACTATGCAAATTTTTATAATTCTATCAAATTATACGATTTAATAATATATTTATCAAATTTTATGTAAAATCTTAACTTATATTTTAAATTAGTAACAGCTCACTATTGAAGTTACCTGTATTTAGAATTTTACAATAATGATTTATTTATGAATTAAAATGAAAGTTACACACACTTTTATTAAAACTATTTTGAATATACAGATTTAAAACATAATATGAATAGCGGGAAAGTATTATATTGGAAATAGTTTAACACTCGATGCATTTAAAAGTTTGGCATTTGAATTAGTAGTACACAATAGGTTCAATAAGAACAAGTAAAAGGCTGGTAAAGCATGGCTGTATGCCTTTCTCAATCGTCATCCATATATTAAACTTCGATCTCCTGAGCCGACCTCACTCGCTAGGGCAATGGGTTTCAATAGGCATTCAGTAAAAAAATTTCTCGCTATTTTTCGCTGATTACTAAAACGATGGAGAAACACAAAATACCCCCTGAACGTATTTATAGCGTAGATGAGACGGTAATTATGAGATTACCAAAAAAACGGTCTAAATACTTATCATTGCGTAGAAAGCGACAAGTGGGCTGCTTGTCTTCGGCTGAACGTGGAATTCTGGTTACAGTGAAGATCTGCCTGGGTGATGGTGGTGCATTCATGCCAACAATGTTCGTCTTCCCAAGAGCTAGGGCGAAGCCGGAACTGTTGAATGATGCTCCCCCTGGTAGTACAGCTCATTACCATACATCAGGGTGGATGCATACAGAAATATTTTTGAGCTGGTTCGATAAATTTATTAGTTTTTTAAACCCTTCTAAAAAAAATCCCGTTATTTTGCTTCTAGATGGCCATTCTACTGACACCAAGAATATGGAACTAATTCCTAGAGCTAAGGATAATGGTGTTGTGTTCTGTACTTTCCAACGCCTATAACCCCTGGACGTAAGTTTTATATCACCACTCGGCGCATATTACAGGTCAGAGGTCCAAAGATGGATGCAACAACATCTAGGCAAGTCTGTTACTATTTCTCAAATAGGCAAACTTTTTGGAAATGCTTTCATGAAAGCAGCTAGCGTCCAATCCGCAGTTAGCGTGCATCCACTAGATCCAGATATCTTTGAAGACTAGATGTTTGAACCGGCCGAAACTACAAGGGATGTTCAAGGTGAAAAAAAAGATGACTAGTTACCAGAACCTAGAAACTCTCCACCTAGAACACCACCACTGAGAACACCACCTAGGGGACCACCAAAAACTTTACCGAGATCACCACTGAGAAAACCACCAAACACAACAATGAGTCTACAGAGCAGTTTTATGCAAATTCGACTAATTCATGTTCCCATACCAACCAGAAGTTTGTTGTAACGCCATAACAGGTTGTTCCAGTTCCTCATTCTGAAAAAAATTAAATCTCAATGACAGAAGAAGGGGTAAAACATAAAGCTGTACTGGAAGACTCAATCAGTAAAAGACTTACAAAGAAGACAAAGCGAAAATTGAGGGATACTGAAAAAGCAGCCCATATAGTCAAACTGAATTAAATAGTCAAAATAAATGGCAATGAGATGACAACTAGAAAAGACATAAAAGCAAAAAACCCAAAGAAGAAAGACAGTAGTAATTCAGAAGAAAATAGCATGACAGAAAAAAGACAAAAGTAAACCAAGGATCAAAAAGAAGGAAATCGAGAGAAAGCAAGTTCAGAAAATGAAAAATCGATGAAGCATATTTTGCAGCGAACTTTATTCGAATTCTAAGGCAGAAGAAGGTTGGAAATGGTGCCAATATTGCGAAGATTGGGCCCATGAAGCTTATGCGGGAGTAGCGGAAGACGATGACGAAGTTTTTACCTGTGACTTCTGTCAGTAACATATTTTAATAATTTTTTTGTTAACTTTACCAGGGATGGCTGTCGCGTCAACAAAAATAAAATATTAAATTATTACTGGGGCAGAAAAGATTTGAAGAGTACTTGTTTTGTTTTTATTTTAATAATATTAATTTTTCTTCTTGCTTTGGGCTAAATGTTGTGGAAACTATACAAGGTTATCCTTATCCAAGAGAATACCTGCTATACTCAAAAAAATGGATTAATAGGAGCTTCTTACAAATACTCAAAAAACGGATGGACTAAGACTGATATTATTTTCGAATGGTTATAATAATTTGAAAAGTTTACCAAACCAACTACAACTGATCCCAACTTATTAATTATGAACAATCACAACAGCCATATTTATTGTGAGGTAAGGAATATCCATATGGTTTCACTTCCACCCCACACCTCCGATCATATGTAACTTCTACATCTAACATTTTTTATTCCTTGGAAAAATCCTCTATACATAGAACGATTTATATTTAACAACTACTGGACATCAAAAAATAACGGGGTATGATATAGCTGAGTTACTACATAAGGCTTTGATGAAAGTTGCAATCATGGAAAAAGCAGCTTCAGGATTTTGAATATGCGGAATAAATTTAAGTAAGAGGGTTTATAGTTGAGGAAGTTCCTTTAACAACAGAAACTAGTAAAGCAGGTGGGTCCAATATAGCACCACCAGCAATACAACATAATGAAACGTCCACATCTAACTCTTTCTTGGATATGGTTCAAATTCCAAATAAAGAAAACGCTGACAAAACCAGCACTTCGCTGACAAGTACACCAATCGTGGAGAAATTGTAAGAAGCTGACATAAAGCGAAAATTAAGAGAAGAAAAACTAAAGAAAAGAAAAAATGAAAAAAATAGTAAGTCTACAGTTCGTAGATGTTTTAGTGGCGATTCACTAGAGAGAAAAAAAAAACAAAGGGAAACAGAAACTGAAATGAGTACCTACACCTGATTCTGACGATAACGATAAAGTTTCAAATGTCTACGATGAAAAACCTAAAAGGCCTAACGAATTATGAGGAATTTGCCAAGAATTTCGAAAGAGTCGAGAGTTATGGTATCGATATGTTTTGTGTTCAATATGGAACCACACCAAAGCACTCTAAATGTGACTTTTGCTTATAGTAATAATGTTTTTTCAACAATTTATTTACTGCGCATTATTTCCCAATCACCCTGTGGGGTGGAGAATAAATAAAATAGTACACATAAATAGCCATAAAGTGTTATGTTTCTTACACATTTTTTTTATGACAGAATCCACTTACTATTATTATTGGCGGTGTATGTTAGACACAATATTCACAACTGAATTTCAAACGAAACTTAACGAAAGTTATAATTTAATATAAACGTATTGTTCTACTGATTTTTAAAAAAATTGTATCTTTAACGAAATTCATAAAAAAATATTAGGTAATATATATAGAAAAAACAAATTTACCAAAATTATATATTAATGATCTTAAATAGCATATAAAACATCTTAACTTTTTATATGACTTTAAAAATTAGAATTCCGGTTATCACGAAAGTGCTAAGATATGCTGTCTGCGATAAAACCATTCCAGAAATTAAAGTCTGCATATTCAGCCGCTTTACCATCTGCATCCATATGAAGAAATTAAGACTGAGGTTTAAAACAATTTAGCAGTTTAGCACGTAAATGTTTAAGGAAAGCGCCCGCGGTTTTGCATGAAATATATAGAATTATAATAAGAGCAGCAAAGCAAATCTGCAAGCAAGTTTTAGTATAATGAGAGTTAAGTGGAAATGAGAGGGCTTTATCTTGAAGAATTGAACACCACACTTTCACACAGCTCTGCACCCAAAAATTTTAATTAAGCTTTATAAATGGTTTAATCTTATCCTAGAATTATAACATAAAATGTTCGAGATAAATCAACTGAGAAGAATTCTCTGATAGCTAAACCGTAAGATATAATGAATATTTGTAAAAAATGTTTCGTATTATTATGAATAAAACTAAAAAAAACAAGCGATAATGATATTATATCCAAATATACTTTTCATAAAATTATTAAATTAAGGCATAATATAAAAGCATAAATAGAGTATAAAATGACAGAAAAAAACTTGAAACAATGTACAAATATTGTATTCTTAACAATAAAGCAAAAAAACGATAATTGTTATCTCTCGAAGAAAACTTGACTTAATTACGTCTAAACTAATAAACTCGTAAAAAAAAATAAAATAAATTTAATTATAAATAAAAAACTGCAGCATTCGAAATAAGAAGTAGGCTAATCACTTTTTTATGTCATAATGAGTTCAAGTTCAACATGACCTATGTCCACTTCAGTGGTGTACGTCTGATTTAACATAAATATAATTACGGGTATCTTACCAAAATAAGATTTATGTAGATTCTAAATATATTACAATGATATACTAATTATCTATTATGAAAACATATCTATTATGAAAACATATCTCTATATTTCTAGAATGATATTTTTCCTTCAACTTTTAATTTATTTTTCATCCGTATCGATAGCTCAGTTCGCTGGCTATCAGCAATCTAAACATAAACTTGTAAGAAACATTTTACGACTACACGATAACAAACTGAAACTGGGTCGTATATAGACAATACACAACAAAAAATCTAATGATAAACAGCATAAGAACAGAACAGAAAATCGATTAAGAACTTAACACATTATCTAAAGTATAAAAAATGCAAGCTACAAGACAACAAAGATGAAAAGAATGAGTAAGTATAAAGATAAATGCTACAATACCTTACATGCACAATAAATAACAAAAAACAAAATTTTGCAATACAAGACGATCACATAGCTCTGCTATAGGATAATAAAAAAAGTAGCGAACACCTCCCAAAAAAATTACAAGAAAATGTGTTTAGAAATACGTATCAATAACAACAATCGATCACAGAACTTTACACTTTTAGACACAGAAAAAGTCATGGCGAAATAATTTAAAAGAAAGAGCACCGGAATAAATTAAATTCGTTATTCTAATTATTCTAATCAAAAAAACTGAAAACTACTAATTTAGTGGTAATACTTAAAGCAAGGAAAAACTACTAAAAATGTCTTATAATCTTACAGAAACTCTAAGACATTCCTAGTAGAAGCAGTTTCGCTTAAGGAAACGTAACATTTCTCTATTCCAAATCATTCAAATTTTACACAAATTAAAGTAAGGACCTCCGGAAAAGCTAAGAACCACCATATCTAAGAAAAACAAATATGCCATTAAATAGTACACTGATGGGTTCAGAACAGCAGAAGAAACTGTAATAGGAGTAAAGCCAAAAAATTGGAAAAATCTACACTTAATTTTTAAGCAGAAATACAGGCCAATACAAAATGTGCCAAATTTAATGTCAAAAATAAATTGTCATTATGGTGGACTGTCGAGCAGCTATCAAACAGTAAATGGCTACCACGTAATCAGATCTAAGATGGTCAGGGAATCCTTGACCTGAGCAGAAATAGTGCCGTTACCCTTCTGTGTATTCCGGAACATACCGGGTGGAACACAGCGAAATAGCAAAAAAAAAGGGCCTGTAATACCATTTCTCGGTCCAGAACCCTTTTGCGAGATTAATAATTAGATTAATAAGGGATGAGACAAACCAAAGTAATTCTGGGAAAGAAGAGATCAACAAATGTATTAAACTAAGTAAAAATAATAGTAACAAAAGTACTAAGAGGTCATTGCTAAATTAGAGCACATCTTAAGAAGCTTGGACCAGTAGGTAAATACTAAATGTAGATTTTGTGAGTTAGAAGACGAATCCACAATTTATTTTCTTTCAGAATGCAGTGCACAAAATTAGACAGAAGATGGAGTTCTACCTATTCAAAAGCTGTCAGACATTCTAAATATTCTAAACGGAATATGGCTGGAAGAGGTGCTCTAATGTTTGATATAGGTTGATAATGGGACTCATCTACAAAAATACTATAGCACGTTTTGATACAAAATTTCCAGATACAAATACAATGAAAAATAAATGTGTTCTGACAACTTTATAGGACAAGGCGTTTTACAAAATCGCTAAACTTCAATGATTCTCGCGTAAAATAAGGAATCAGTTATCTCCCGGGTGGCAAAAAAATAAGACTCACACAAAAAGAGAAGGATTCTCATCTAGCTTTCAAATAAATAGGAAAAAAGAAACTAAAAATAACGAAAATCAACAACACAAAGTAAAAATTAAACGAATTGTTAACTACCAAGAAGTTCATCAAAAAATGAGAATAAATATCTAGTTTAGATATTCTATTCAGCTCCAAGCACGCTGATAAATAAACTTTAGAAGATCCTAAATAAGTATTTTTGGTTAAGTTTAAGTAAAGACCTATACATCAGCATATCCAGCCAGTGGATACAGACTGTTTCATAATAAACTCGAACATACTTTTGAAAGATAACACAAATCAGCCTATAAAAGATATTATTACGTTGGCTGGATTAGACAATAACAGAAGAGAGTAGGTGACCTGTATATGACCCACATATTGCAGTAACACAGACCAAAAAATGTTGGTTGTATCATAGAAAACGTTGGTCAATTATTAAATACGCTGTATCTTCAATTCACAAAAGCGAACATTTAATTCCTTGACTGGCCATACCTATCCATGCATTCCCAACCTAATATAACACCATCTTTTTTCAGATTACAGAACTTATAGGGAAGATATGCCAAGGAGAGTCCCGAGAACTCAAACGCATGTCTTGAGGAATAACTACGAACCAAGTGGACAGTTGATAACAATAGAAGAGTCTCAAGAATTAATTCCCTAACTAAACATTAGGATTTTTCAGCAGGTCAAATATCTTCCAAAGAAACTCCTGGATCTCTTGGATGACTCCCCGCTGGGAATCCAGATCAGTATGTATCCCAAAACAACTTTACCGAACCAAATACCTTCTCTTAACTTTTCCTTTAGGAGAATTTAAACTCTCCATCAAATTCATCAGTTGAACATTCAATTATCGTATATCTTAAGTTATTCTAAGCTTTTATATAACTTGAACCTTATAAGAGGTACCCATTGTATAATGAGTTTTTAAGAAAAGCTGCAGCTCTTGTAGTTGCTGACCTTTCTTTGGCAATCATTTCTAAAATAATCATTTTTCTTTCGTAGTATTTAGATTTGATACCCACGGCTAACTTTATAACGTTCTGCTGCCTCAGATACATAAACTAACTTCTTTATTGGACCTCGACGAAATTTTTTTTGACTTTAGAATTTTCACAGTGGATATAGCGTTGGCAATTAGTTTAGAATTAAGTGTAAAGTTAGTACTAAATTCTGAAATATTTGCCTGTCCTTCTATGGAAACTATCCTTCTATTGAAACTATCTTGATTGACAATAGGGTTTCCTTGATTCGGTCCACCACCCATTTCTCTTTGATTATTTTTAACTTGTTAGTTTTCGTCTTTGTTCGTGACATTATATCATGCCATGTCTAAAATAAACGTGAAATATATTCCCACAATTAATTAAATTGAAATATATTTTACCTTCCTCCAGGATTTCCAATCTTTACATGCACCATTTTCACAGTTGTTCAATAGGTTGGTTATTTCTTGCCACAAACTTTGTGAATGTTTTAGCGTAAAATCATTGGAGAATTTTCCTAATGTTAGTTCTTAGTTTTTTTTTCATGAATTGTAACAATAACTGATTTTGTGCACTCGTTGCATTTCAGTGTCTAATGTATATACTGACTGGACTAAATATAATGTCAAACTTACTGAATTTATTTCCAATATACCCCAATTGTTGGAAATTAGGTTATTTTGTTTAGGGGTAAGTTCACTTCCTTGTGTCAACCTACCCCTGATCAGATTCAATTACTTCTTCATACTGCAAACTGTTCTTTCTAAAACAGTCTCTAAACATATAGATGAAATCTTCAACATATTCTGTATCCAGATTTTAAATAATTGTGATGACCAGCTGCTTCAATTTTGATTCTTGGATTGCCTCTAAACGCAGTTTCCAGTTCTAATAGGAGCAATCAATTTGTGTACGGTTTTCATCATTTCCTGATGGTCTAACGCAAGCAGAATTTTTAGAGATTTTTCCATGATCGGATTTTGGATATGTTAAAAAGCAACATTTTTTAATCGAATTCCACTTCAATCGCTTCTGACGAAATTTTACCAAAGACAATTCATAATATGACTGGACTAATATTCAGTGATATAGGCGTCGATGTTACTGAAATCTCTGATCGCAATTCTTTCACATCTCGGAAATGTTCAGCTTAAATCAAAAAGTAGATAGTAAACTTATAAATATATGTCCCACATGTTTTTACATTAAAGACTACTTCAATATATTTTCAGCGTTCAAATTGTTTTATTATTTTAAATATATAGGTACATAACTCATTAATCATAAGTAAGCCGCTTCGGGGTGCTAAAGTAAATAATATTGATGGCCATTAAGCCTTTTGGGGTTAAATATAGCAATATTTTAAGTGTGTCTTTTCGAATGCCCATAGCTTAAAAATTTAATCATTAATTTAAATTTCGTTAATGGAACTGGTATATTTCTAAAATAATATATTGGATAAAACCCTTTATAATTTTCGACCAATATTGGACATAAGTTTGACTGTTCCTTCCGAATGACCCCAGCTTAACAATTTAACTATTAATTCACAATTATCAACCTTAAGGATAAAAGCAGGCGGGTGAGCAACACGGTCGAGTTTGGTATTCTTGAGGCGAACAATCTCAGTGTAGCCCTTCATCGTTGGCGATGAACAATTTAAGAGCGTTTAGCGTTAATTGCTGGGGCGGAGGGTGGTTCGGGCGGCTACCCGGGCGGTCGGGCGGCGACACTCTAAACAGAATATAAATTGCGACCGATGAACGGCCATAAATAAAGGGAACGGGTCTGATGTAGATAGTTCTTGTTTGATCTGCAGAATTTGCCTTAAGACCGCACAAATTTATGGGGCATGAAGAACGGTTGGCGACGCGAAAATTAAATACAGGAACAAAATGAGACAATCTTTCAGGATCGGGCAGCCATCTTTTTAATTAAGAAAGCTTTATTCTTTTTGTCTAGGAATTGGAATGCTATGGACTTTCAGGACCGGAAAAATAGTTTAAAAGTTTCTTATTTTTACCATAGTCAGTTGCTGTAAAATCCTGTTTAAAAACTGATTTAATTAGTTTTATAGAGCGGTTTAGTATGCAACCTATAATTAATAATAATTTCACATAACATCCAACGAATTTTGCTCAACACAAATTATAATTAAACTTTCTAAACACGCTGATATGTTGCACATGTAATATATACTTTGAAATATAGATTACATTGTTTGTTATTAGCAGCGTAACAACTGATTATTTATTTATTAGTTATCCAATGAAAATTCCTAAAATTTATTGTATATAAAAATATTCCAATTAATTGTTTTCGATGTGCAATTTTTGTTTTTAAATATGATAAAAGCTACATTTTCGCATTGAATTCGAAATTAGTTGTAGTATCATCAGTCAAAATTTCATAATTAAAAAAAAATCATTTTTAACTTATTAATTTAGTCATAGGTATTGAACCAGCCACTATATTTACATTCAGAAAACAGAAATTTTCGAAATATATTTAACGATTTTATAGTATAGTATTATGACAATTTTACTAATAACTGAGTATTTTACATTTTTTGCTGTATTTTAAAATACATTGTGTAAAAGTCCGCTTAGATTATTTACATTTATTGACGTTTTCTAATATACTGTATATAGTGCGTGAATTTTGTAACAATATTTACTACTCTGCTTTCATTTAATACCAATTTTGTGAACAGTCTAACGAAATAACTTTTTCCGTAATAATTAAATTATATAAATTAAATCGCGCACGGCACTGGAGTAGAATTAACTTAAAATTATGGGAGAATCTTCGAATATAAGACCATTTGTACCAGTTGAAATGCCCGACAGATAGAGGTACTCGTGTCCGTGCTTCTTACACGCCGAAGATCTTATCGAGTTTGACAATTCAAACCGTTATCGGTAGTTGCTGTGATAGAACCAATTGGAGTTGCAGTGGCACTCCCCCGACCTTTTTAGATCAAGCCAAAGGGAGCGAAGCCAAGCTCCATTGTACCTGTACCGACCCTGAACCCAGTGTTTCCACTTTAATGGTTTTAGTTCCCCACAACGCCTCAATTATTTTCCCTTTTTTTTCCTCTAAAATACATCATTACACAATTAATGAAAAACGAATTTAAGATACACTATTTAAAATTTGTGCAAGATTGTGCCACAACCAGTGAAGCAAGAAAGATAAGATTAAACATAATTAAATGTGTCGAATAAAGTATAGTCGTATTATGATTTCTCCCCTTCCTAACCCTTTCCCCATTTTATTCGCCTCTGATGTCTAACTAAATTCCCCTCCAAAGGGGAACTTGCCCTCATTATGAAAACACTGCCTGAACCATAAATCCGATCATGCCAGCCTAGAAGACGTGGCCGTACCATCCGACCCATCACCAATATTGAACCGTGTTTTACACCCATTGTTCCTCGCCAAATTTAGAAAATTGGTATTCAATAAAGAGTTATTTTGACTTAATGAATTTTGTCCACGACTGTTTTATAATGAAGCCATTTTTGAAGAATTTTATAACCTAAAATGGTATATATTATGCACTAATAGCAGTGAATAATCATTATTCACTACTTTTTGTCACTGCTCTTCCTATACTTAGCCATTGTAATATAACAATTATAAATTTTATCAATTTTATTAGTAAGGCGCGACTGTCATCTAAACGTCAAATTAATAATTTAAATTGAAATGTCAAACTTTTGACTCCAGAATATTTTATTAAAATTTTGATTAAAATGTAATAAAATAATGGATTGAGAAGTACCGCCAGAAGTAAATATCAAGCTCCATACAAGTAAATGATTCTAATTCTTATGCCAGCAATCAAAAATTTCAACAAATAATCAGAATATTAATATTGACGTTAATCCTATTCCTGCAATTAACTTAATAAATTTTTAAATGTAACTATTAACATAAATAATTGATGTTGATTGTAGTTATATAATATTAATATTCTATCTAGTACAGTATTCTACTCGCATATAATGGCTTTTATTATATGCTCGTTGAATAATATATTATTATAAAGCATAAAATATACAGGTCCTTAACTAGTAGGACAAGTAAAAACCACCCTTCTGGCCGCCAGTGATTTTGGTCGATCCCATAATGACCCCTGGAGCATTTATTCTTCACTGATGCTGCCCGTGTAGTGGCTTTCACACTATAAACCGCAGGTGGAGCCCGAGACAATCCTAAAATTGGACTTAGGTGCCGAAAGACCGCGTTACAACAGACAGACATACGTCTTGGTAATTCTCGCTTGCGCATTTTTAACAATTTAATTTTAACTTCTCTTTTCCAGGAACTAAATATTATTTAATAATGTTTGCAACTTTTTGTATGATATATATATACTTTTATTTGTTGCAAAAATAAAGAATATAAATTCTAATAAAAAATATAAACAAATGCAAATCAATTTTAATATGTTGTGGTAAACTCCAATACCATATCTTAAAATTTATGTTAAAATTAGTACTTTCTGCTCTTTCTACTTAAATATAGTCAGTCACCTTTGCAGATCTCTCACGGTTTAGTGTAACCAAAAATATTCGCTGATTCTGGCCAAGTTTTTCATTTTAATCAATAATATTATTTATTTTTACATTAGGTAAATGTTTTAGTAAACTAAATCAGTGTCTAAATTATACAATGTTGCATAATATTTATACCACTTCAATTTTAATTTCTATAATATTCAAAATTATTATTTTGGTTGATATACTATTTAATTTTAATATTGGTAAATTCAATTTATAAATTATTTTTATTTATTCTTCTAAAGAAAACGTTTTTTTTAGTTTTTTCTTTTTTCTTGTTAGGAATATAAACAAATTCTAAACTAAACGACCAAACTGAAATTTTATTTTTCTGTTTTCTATACAAGTTCATGCATCAAATTATTTATACTGTATATTAAAGGATATGCATCGGAGCCTGATGTTTAGGAAAATAACTTTCTTTTATAGCCTTACTGATGTCGAAACAATTTTTTGTCCAACGTGGACAAAAACACTAGTAATGAAAATTGGGCTCTGTGAGACTTGCGAACGTGGGCTTCGCGAACAAAAACTTTTTCGTAGGCTTAATATTAGAACCATAAAACTGTTAATATAGGATATTATTAAATTATTATTTAAAAATATTAAAGTCCAAAAATAAATACACCAAGATGGGAATATTTTGCATTGTCTTCGACTGTTAAATTTACAGTTAAATATTTGATTAATTTAGTTTTTTGTCAAAGTGAAACTATAGAGAAAATTATGGAAATAGCAGACTCCCAATACTGGGAATGGTCTTTTCCTTTTTCTATTGTTGATCAATTAATAATAGATAATCTTTCACCAAAATGATAGATAGTCACGCCATCTATCGTATTGGTTGATGGGTACCAACCGGGCAGTGCGTTTAGCAGAATACAATTCTGTAAACGCGTCTCTAAATACAATTTGGATTGCCGTCAGATCGAGTAACCCATCAACCATCATAATGCCTAGGGGGGAGCGGGCACCTCGCAATAAAATCAAAAACAAATAGAATAAGTTTTCGAAACTATACATTCCGACCATTACCATACATGTTTCATCCCTATAGGAATCTTCAGTGGCACTTTGTCGGCGTTTACAGAATTGTATTCTGCTAAACGCACTGCCCGGTTGGTACCCATCAACCAATACGATAGATGGCGTGACTATCTATCATTTTGGTGTCACATAAAAATAGTTGGGGTATATAGAATAAATTTTTGAAACTATGCATTCCGACAAAGTGCCACTGAAGATTCCTATAAGGATGAAACAGGTATGGTAATGGTCGGAATGTATAGTTTCGAAAACTTATTCTATTTGTTTTTGATAATCTTTCAATTTATTTATTTTATTTCCGCCATTTTAAAAATTACTCACTTTATCGACATATTCAGAAATTAGTGTTAAAAGTTATTTTGTAAATGACGCATATAATATTAAAAAATAATAAAATTTGTGGATAAAAGACATGACTACAAAACGATGAGTATGCAGGATTTTGTAAAATGTAAATATCTCAATAAGTACACAATGGTTCCGTGTGAGAAAATAAATGAAAAGTAACATTTATTATTTTTATAATTTTAACAACAACTAATAAATCTTAAATATTTTGCTGCTTCATTAAGGTACAAAAATAAAGCCGATACCAAATTACCCGCACTATTCACAAACCCCACGGTTTCCATAAATTGACCGAGGGTATGCCAGGTATATGTTCGCAAATTCCACTGTTTCTCAAAGCCCACGTTCGCAAATTCCATAGTGTGAAACAAGTCATCCACCAGTTTTTAAATCTAACAAAACCATTCTGTTTGTTATTGTCGTATTAACAGTTTTTTTATTGCCTATAGGTTAGATAAAATACATTTTATTTTCTATTATTATATAAAATATGAATAATATTTTTAGTCGAAGTTTTTATTGATCAAAGGGACCTGTATATTTTAATGAAAAATTTAAATAGCTAATATTAATTTATTATAAATTCTAAAAAGCAAAAATTAAAACTTTAAAAAAAGAGTGAAAAATAAAGGGAAAAAGCAAAAAACCCGAAAAAAAGGCAAGAAAAGGACAGGGAGTCCTAAAAAAAGGTCAAAAAAGAAAAAGAAAAGCAATAAAGGTAAAATAGAGTCAACTAAATGAAAACAAGGCAAAAAGCTCAAAAAATACCAAAACATTAAAAAAATCAAGAAAAAAGACGCAAAGAGGAGTAAAAAAACCAAAACAAGAAGAAAAAAAAAGTAAAAAAAGCCAAAAACAAGGCGAAAGAACAAAAAATCGTGGCTGAAAATTATTGGGAGTTCGGTAAAAGTTTGATACAAAAGTTGTAGGGTATTTTATGGTCTACAACTTTACAGTAGAATATTCTGCACTTAAGCGCATTGTTTGTCTTCAAAAATAAAAGAAATGACGAAAAGCCTAAATGTTTATATTTTTCGCCCTCTAGTGGCTAAACTATGTAGAATTCGAATAAAAGTTAAATAACAAAGTTAAAAGAAATTTAGTGCTATACAACTTTGCACTAGAATATTTTGCACTGAAGTGCATTGTTTATCTTAAAAATTTGGAAAAACTACGAAAAAACTACATGGACATTTTATGCGCTTCAGCCACTGGCGCAGCTATTGAAAATTTTGGAAAAAGTTTGATTCAAAAATTGTAGGAAATTTTATGCTCTAAAACTTTGCATTACAGCATTTCCACTAAAGTGTAAAAAAAGACAAAAATTCTTATATGTTTATTCAATCAATGTCGGTCTTAAGGACCTTCTACTGTACCAATTTGAACCAAAAAGTAACGGTTACATTGGAGGCACACACCAACCGATCGTACCAAATTTCAACTTGATTGGTCAAACGGTTCGGCAGTTATCGTTGAAGATTACACACAGACACACAAATAGACCTTGTTCTGAAAATTATTTTAATCTTCTTGGGGGACCTCAAAGTTGATATTTCCATCGATATCTCGAATTTTTTTTTGCTCGTTCACAATACATTTTGTTTAATGGGACCGCGAATGTTGAAGTTCAAAACATTTAACATTAAATATCTGGATACCTGTCAGGGCGTCACAACCAATTTTTATAAATTGGAACTTTGTCAAATTTTTTACTGATACGTCGATATTTTTTTGGTGGTAAAAAATTGTGAAATTAAAAATGTTTTTAAATTTTTGAAGCGCACCAGTAGATATTTTTATTTTTTTAAGAAAAACAAAGTTACGCACATTGTCAGAAAATTGATTGGTCTAATAAAATTAAAAAAATGGTAGTAATGTCTCTTATTGCTTAAAAAATTGCAGTTTTTAACCTCAAAATTGGAGGAAAAGTCAATTTCAACCAATACATATCGATTATTATTTTCTTGCTTTTTACCGACATTTTTCTAATCCAGTAAACACTTCTTCAGGTATTTCATGTTAAAAATTGAAAATATTCAAAATTTGATATTTTTTTATTTTTGACAAATGACAGTTGGAAAAAGAATCTTGACTTTTTTTTCAAGAGCTTTTAAATAACATAATGCAAGTCTAATTCCTTTACATTTTTTTGACTACTAACCGAAATTCATATACCAAATTTCAGTTCAATCAGATTAAACAAAAAATTTTTTTTATCTCCTTCACAATACTTTACCTCCTCATTGGATGATGGGTCGGGAAAGTAAAAAATTTAGGAATGTAAACACTAAAATATAAAATATAGAATATTTTTTTAGCCCCTATATGCTATAATATACACAACTGGAATGAAGTAGTTAATGCTACTGCAATAAGACCCAATATACACCATCATAAAATAGGTATTTACATTTATAGACCCAATTATAAATTCAAATCATTTTCTATTTCACTTTTTATTGTTTTGATTCAACTGCAACAAGAAACTACTGTAATTACAGAGCTCTAAATGTCAGAAAATTATTCATGGCTTTGCACCACAATTAGATATAAAAAAACCAACATTAAGGTGTCTTAAGCACTCGTTTTTATTCTTTAATCCGTCTTATTTACATTCATTGTATATTCGAAACGATTCCGCTAGAATTTATGTTCTACACGTACTTGTATATCTAAATGCAATCTTGAATTTGGATAGTATAATAAAATTTCAATGTTATATTGCGGAGTATAATTCGACTATTGCCTGTTTCGTCGGTATAATATCAAAAAGTAACATATTTTATTGACAAACAATGACTAGGTCATAAATTGCCTTGGCACATGGAACTGGAAATTTGAATTTTTGATGAGTTTGACATGCAAAAAAAACATTTAATAATCCTACCTCATAAGGAATTTTGATTTTCAGCCATTTTGTAACTATTAATCATGTAGAAAATTGCTTTTACATATATGTTTGTTCCGGTACGTAATATTTTATCTCGTTAAAAATAGTGTACTAAGGTATAAAGGTTTGCCAATCTTTAAGAAACCATTATAGAAACGATTACTTATATATTCATTAAATCTCATACTCTATAATAATAGTTTAGCGAAGAAAGAGTTTTATAATAAAATATTTTTTAAAAATAGAATATTTAAACAATTTTAAATAAAATTACGGTGTATATACAGGGTGATTCATTGGAAAATACGCTTACAGTAAGAATATAGATGAGGTATACCGAGGTGATTCTAGATCTGTATTAAAAGGATCTGTCTTTCTTTATAACTTAGATACTGAGTGATTTAATAATTTTATCTTTTTTTTAATTAATCATAATTTACGAATCACCCTAAACATTTTTGGTACGTATGTTCTTTGTCAGCTGTGAAAAAGTAGGTTTACACTCGAAACAAGACCCTGTATATCAATATTTTATTCACATCTTTGTAGAGAGCGGAAAAATTTAAGTAATACTGAATGTATTTGGTATTTCTGCACACAACTTTGTGCGAAACGAATCCCCTGTATATATAAAATTGTAAGCTATAATTTATTTTTATATAATAAAACTTATTTTTTTATGCAAAATTTAGTATAGTTATTTTTTGGAAATTTTGTAAATTTTTTGGTCTGAATTCCGCCATTACCTTCACGTTTTTATCAATTTTTTTAAAGTGAAAATAAACAAACAATTTTTAACATGTCACATAATCTATATAAAATAAATCATATAACCATTTTTTTAAATTACAAATTATGGACAAAAGGTATTAATAAGCCAAACAAAGCTTCAAAATGAACATGAATATTAAAATATTTTAATTCACTCCTGATATTAATGAATAATATGATTAAAATATGGACCATTAAATATATTTATAAATATTTATAGATTCTGTATTTGTTTTAAAACAAACTTATTAGATTATTTATTAGAACTAAACTATTAAGTTATTTCTAATTGATAAATTATATGACATTTTTTATAGATTATTTCCCTAGTAACAAATAAAACCAATGAGAGACCTCCAAATTGCACCACGTGACTTGTATTGATAAGTGATTATATTGCTACAGGTCGTTTAATCGCGATTAAACGACGTCTAGCTTTGATTAAACGTCGCCTAGCTTTGACAAATATGCATGTTAATAAACAATAAAGATAAAATGTAAATACTACATTCCCAATTTGGGAAATAATCTTAACATATACCCCTCGATCTGTGAATTTAACCCCATAAACTGCGGCTAGTCAATTTTTTTCAAAATTTTGCTTTGAAGCAAATGTTTTCGACTGAATAATCTACCTAAAAAGCCCTCGACCTTCGGTCTCGGGCTTTTAATGGTGAATTATTCAGTCTCAAACATTTTCTAAGCAAAATTTTTCAAAAAAAGCTAGTCGCAGTTTATCCGGTTAAATTTGCAATTCTCGGGATATAACCTGCGATTATTTCTCTCATCTGTCAAAAGTTAGTCGCTCATAGACTAACTTTAATTTCTTTGCGAATAAACTATATCGGCCTCGTTAACAGTTCCTTAAATATAAACAACACATTATACGTATATTTTTGACATTTTATAAAAATTGTTCGGTAGTGTTATAGAAATGGATAGATTTGGAAACGAAAATAGTGATACATTGCCAAAGAGAACCAAAATAGACCTCAGTTGAGAAATAATCTGTTCAAATATAAATCTATCATCGTTTATAGACTAATACATTTATCGATTTTTCTTTAAACAGTTAAAATTTTGCAGATAGTCACAAATTCAGAAATAAATAAATAAAATATGAAACTGAAAAATTTAAGGATGATCAAGTAAATAGAAAATATATATAATCACTTGAAAATTACTTAACAGAAGATTGGAGCAATATAAAGAACAGCATAAAAGAAGCAACGGAAAAAGTAAGAGGTAAAAATAAGAAAGAGAACAAAAAGACTGGTACAATACTGAATGCAAAAAATCGTTGAAAACGAGAAGCTAGTTTAAAACAGATAAGAATAAACAAACCAGAAGAACATGACGAGCATGAAAATAATCAGGAAAAGAAAAAAGCAATCGATACAGGAAATAGAGAACGAGAAATGGAACAGAAATTAGAAAAAAGTCTTTCAAAAACGAATTAAAAGGAATAAAGAATAAAAAAAATTGTGAAGAAGGAAAAACTATACAAAGAAATATGGAAAACATACGTTAAAGAATTACTAAATGAACCAGTGATAGAAGACAAAATAAGAAAAGAATCAGAAAAAGAAATGATTACACAAGAATGAACATTAGAGGAAGTGAGGGATATTATCAAGACAGGTAGTGACGGAAAATCACTTGGGAAGGATAAAATAAATTTAAAACCGGTAACAGCAGGAGATATGTTATATCAAAGAATACATAGATTGTTTAAGAAAATTTGGGAATAGGATAAAATGACGAAATTAGACAAATTATAATGATACACAACATAGGAGACCAGCAAATTTATAAGAACTATAGAGGTATCAGACTATTAAACGTATCATATAAAATCATAAATTATTTAAAAACGACTGGTAACAGGAAAAATATCAATGTGGATTGATAGGAGACAGATCAACAACGGATTCAATATACACTATAACAAACCTTGGAAAAAGCATACGAATATCAACATGAAATAGAAGTGTTATTTTTAGACTTCGAAGAAGAACGAAATTATGAGAGCCTTAAAAGAATAAAGAGTACGGAAAAAACTAAGAACCATAATAGAAAAGATAGGGAGACAATCAAAAGGTAGTCCACAAAAAGGAGACATGGAAGAATTCGAAATAAACAAAGGTGTAAGACAGGGAGACTCACTGTCAGTCACGGTGTTCAATTTGGCTCTAGCATTTGTTTTAGGAAAGATACAAAGGGAAACCTGAGAATAGCAGGACGTCAATTAATCTCATATGTGGACCACATAGTATTAGTGAGAAAAAATAGAAAACAATATAAAAAATAATAAAGAAGATTAAAGAAGAAGAGAGGAACTTAGGATTAAAATCAATGTGAAGAAAAGTAAAATAATGAGATTTGGAAAAACGGGACAAAATGGAGATATAAGAATATGAAATAGAAAATTTAAAGAAGTACAAAAATGTAAAGACCTGAAGAACGGGGATCGAAGAAAAAGTAATGGAAACAAACCAAGCGTACGAAGCAAATAACAATATGTTTAAAAGCAAAATATTAACTAAACGCACAAAGAACAATAATAAGGTCAATAACAATGTATACAGCAGAAACGATCACTATGGTAAAACAGAAGAAGATAAGTTAAGAATAAACGAATGAAAGATAATAAGAATAATTATGGGACTAGTGAAGTTCGGTGAGCAGGAATATAGAAGGAGAATCGATAAAGATATATTAGAACTGAATGGAGAAGATAAAATAAAGAAAATTGGCTGGGACATATATGGAAACAAGGACCAACAGTAGTAAAAAAGGTTATGCTACAATGGCAGCTAGGAAGAAAAATAAGACATGGAAGACTCGGACGTAATGGTTACCAGAGGTAGAAGAAGACATATGCAGGGTACGAGTTACAAGATGGAAGTATAAAATAGACTGGAAGAAAGGTCGGCAAAATTCTAACCCATTTACAATATTTATATTATTCAGTTTTCACAATGAAGAATTATTAAGACGTGTATGATAAGTATTTATGTTTACAGCTAAATTAATTGATTCTTTATCAAATTCTACATGGTTAAAAATTTCAAATGTTATTTTATACAAATATTAAAACGATGTCCCGCGATAAAAATATGATTTTGCCTTTTTATAAAAATTTTCAATCAGTACATACAATTTCTAAACCTGCCTTTTCAATGGAAGAAACAGACAACAAATTCACTCGTAATTTTGGGCACGCACAACACATTTTTTAGAATAATTTTCACTCTTTTATTATTAATGATACTTCTTACCTCCAAATCACCTGAGCATGTTGCCAACATGCTCCTTCCTTGTTCTGCTAACTGTATTTCGTTTGGCTCTGCAAATGTCCTCTTATTTATTCAACATTGATGATGTGTAGCACCAGAGTCTGCAATCCACCTGCACTTGCAGAAATAGCACCAAAGTCACATGCAACTCTTCTTGTACCATCCGCTGTAGCATAATTAACATCATTTCTCCTATTCTCCACTTCTCTCAAACTTTCCTTTTTAAATAAGTATTGTCGTGATTTATGCCCCATTTTATTGCAATTAAAACATTTAATTCCACAAACACTTTTCATATGTCCTAATTTTCCATATTTAAAATATTTAACCTGTTGTTCCGTGAGAGCAAATGACGAGGCGGGTTGTTTTCTGTGTTTAAAGTGTGTTTGTTTATGTAAAACTCCAGCAATCTGCTTTTAACAAATTCTATTTTTAAAATTTCCTACGATAATGTCCTTATAGCTATTTCCATGCTCTCAAACTCTTGAGGCATTGACAACAGTAAGAAACAAGGAATATTAGATTCATCAAAGTTACGGCCCAAGCTTTTAGTTCTCTAAGATATACACACTTCAAAAAATAATCTTGAATATTATTTTTTTTTTCATTTTCGGCATCATATCGTATGCAATATCAATTTTCTTTATGTACAATTGCAAATCCGAAATACTTTGTATTATTATCATACATGCCTTATCATTTTTTTTCATCTAATCGTTATTTCTTGCATTTTCAGGAACTTCTTGTTGAACGACATTGCACTCCATTGCTTTCAGTATTGAAAATAGTCTAAATTTCCCGTTGTCACTATTCCCATTAAATAGTAAAATACCATATTTATTTTCAGTCGATTATTCCATTTTTCTGTTGCTACTTTCACACGTTGATCTCTTAACCTCGCCTCTTTAATTTTTAAATTCGTTTCTATCAGCACAATCCTTCTCCTGTGCCCATAACCAATGTTAAGTATAACAAAATATTTCTTGTTGGATTCTATGTTAATAAATATTTATTGCACATAAAAAGAACTTCAATCACGGATTTACAATATATTAATCGAGCTCACAATGACAATCATTTTGGAACAACTATACAATGTTGTCTAACGTATATAACTAAAGTTACTAAACAGGTTTGAATGCGTGTTGACATTATGCTAACAAAAATTGTACGGTTATATTTTCGTTAGTTCCATTTTAGTATCTTGCTTAGGTTTTCAGGTATTTTAAAAATTTGAAACATTATTTAGATTTTCACAAGTGATCTCCCTAGTGCTTGAATTACTATCGGAAATATTTCCCAGAGCATGAGTTTTTAAAATTACCTCGAGTCCAAGAAGAGAGATAATTTTTTTAAAAAATTCATGCTCGAGGAGATATTTCCAGGTAGTCATTCAAAAACATGGGAGATCCGGTAAGAAAATTCCACACGTCTTCCTTGAAGTTTAGTTACATGAAAAAATTAAAAAAAAATTAATGGTATCTTAAAGAGTTTATTTTAATTAAAGTTGTACTACTAAAGTTTGCTAAACTAGTTATTTGTTTAACTAGGCAGAGAAGTAACAAAAAATCAAATTAAACTTTTCTATAACGGATACAACTCACAATTTTTAATATTTTTTCTAATCGTATGTTATAGGTAATAATTAAATCGTATTCTCAAATTATTATTGTCGATTAGACCTTAAATTGTATACATACTAATATGTACCGAAAAATAAGACACCACTGTTACATTCAATTAGAGAGAGGTTAGTGGATTCCATGTGCCTGTTTGTTATGTACCTTTTCTGAATTGTTTAGTTGAAAATCGCCATTTTTTATCCGTTTATCTTAAGATTAACTTGTTTGGAGAAGAGATTAACCTGTGTTTAGAGATATAAAATTATTTTTTAATGCCTAGGCATTAAAAATCATTTTTATTGCCTAGGCAGTAAAAGTGTTACTTCTATGATCGATAAATGTCACTAAAATTGACGATTAATGTCAATCGGAGAAAAATATGTTTTTTATAAAATATTGTGATTGAAACATTTCTTGTTTCATTTTGTAATTATATTGGGTTTCTATATCCAAGAAAGACCTTCCTAGGATTTTAGTTGCATTAATCGAATTTGGTGCTATTAGTTATAAACAAATCTGTGTTACTAAAGTGAACGGAAGCTTGATTATTACAATTTTCTGTGCGTTTGATAGAAAAACTATAGCTGTAATCACGTCCAGAGTACACAGGACAAAAAACTCTTACAAAGTTGCTATACTAACGACCTGAAACGAAAGCTTTTTATTGGTTAAAAAATGTTGGTGTGAAATTTTGTTAAAAGTATCCAAAGTGCCTATTTTTAAACATATTTCGTGACGAAATACAGCAAAAATAATTTGCCTCGAAAATGACGAAAAATATTTTATTGTTGGATTTTATGAAATTACGGCAAAAATATTGTCGTTTTTCACTTATTTTTCTTTATTATTAACTCCTAATTTAGGTATTTTTATATACTTCAGTTAATAATCATATTAGTTCAGATTGTTTCTACTTTAAAAAAATTTATTGTTTTAAAAAGTTAAAAAAAATATAAATTCCCAAACGTTCTAAAATTTATATTAATATTAATAACGGAATCCTAATTGTAAACGCTACCAAATTTATTTTAATAGCAAATTTTAATGCCGCGTACTCTCCTCCTAACAGACATAAATTACTCGCCTGCATTATTCTCAATAACTGGAAGCGCTTTTCTCTCAGTTCTGTTCAAATCCAAAATAAACAAAAATATTTTACATCGCTCCAGCTAACCACCTGTCAAAATTTGCGCCGGAAATTCCAGTAGCGGTCCGATTAAATTCTGGGTCGTCGTTGATGGAGACTACTTTAGGATAATTAGATTTTTATAAAAAATACGAATTATAGAGAAAAACAAAACCAAACTTAAAAGTTATTTTTGTTTAAGTTTGTTTAAGTCCCCGTTTTTTAATGATGCACGAGAGTATCAATTTTTGGATGAGCAAATTGGTCGAGGAATATCTGTACTATATTTACTTCCCCGCTACATATACCCATATAATATTATATTTAAGATATATCCGGTGATTCATTTAACGTGGAATTTTGTAAGATCTCAAAAAATACGTATAGTACAGAAAAATGTGCCAAACCGAAATTTTAGCATCTCCGAGGGAGGAATCCGGTAGTACTAAGTTATGCCCATTCCCTATTGGCGGGGCTGGCAGCAAATTAGAAATCTTAAATACGAACCCCTATTTTTTACCACAGATTCGGATTCTACATCGAAAGCTATGTATGATTTCTCTGAAAAAATTGTGACAGATGGCGCTGTAATCGCAAGAAATGGAATAGAAATTAAAAGAATCAAAAAACAGATAATTTCGCCGGGCTATTCAATGATATTACGGTTGACCCCCCTCCCATATCCTATGGGTGAAGTGGTTGGTTTGGTTAGGTTAATAAATTACTTTTAGCGTAACCCAGGAACTACGACGGGGCGTAGTAATTTGCTGTTCTCTTCGGGGTGCTTGACTCTCACTACTTAATTAAATGCTCGAAATGGTGACCTTGAAGTTCAATACAAGTGACAATCCGCATTTAAAATGACTGTACACAACTGAGAAGTACGTCACTAGTAATATGAGCAAAAACATTTCTGATATGAATGTTATGCCGATTAACAGCTCCATGATTTGTAAAAGTTGATTCGTCAGAAAATAATACCCAAGAAAAGAAAGTACGATTCATTTGTATTTGTTCCTTTACCCTGTGACAAAATGTTAAGCGTTTTTAGAAATCATTGCTTTTAAGATTTATTTAGTATTTTGTGCTTTATTTAATAAGTTTCTTGTATTTTTCCTTCTCTTTGCAACAGTTCATCCTTTATTAACAGCCTTTCTTCAGTTATAAATCATAATCTCCTATCTTTACTTCACTTTTTACTACCATCTTTTCCAAGAAGTTTTCCGTTGTGTTTTTTGGCTCCTACGGGTTATCTGTATATATTCGTAGACCTGGTATAACTTCCTTTGTTTTTTGTTTTTTACTTTTATAATCTTTCCACTTTATTGTCCATGTCTATTATATTATTCTTTCCTTCATTTTACTATTATCCTCGACTAGTTTTTGATTTTATTTTCTAAGTTCCTTTATTTCTTCTCTGTACTCTCTTTCCTCTTTTCGTGTTTTCTCATCTTCCGTGGCTATTTCATTCAGTTTGTCCTCCATACATTTTATCATCTCCATCATTTTCTCTAGGTTTTCTTCTAACTTTCATAGATCCTTTGAAAGTGAACTTACTTTTTTGTACTTTATTGTATTGCAGTTTTTTGAGAGGCGTAAAAGGGTGAGTAAATAACACCTGATTTTACTACATTATCTCTATAATTCAATATATCCTAACAGCTCAAATTTTGATTAGATAATGAATGTAATTTTAAAATAATGACCAAATGAATCGGAACAACGTAGAATGCCCACAATTTAGCTCTCACTTTCGACTCTGGTCTCTATAATTCAATATATCCTAACAGCTCAAATTTTGATTAGATAATGAATGTAATTTTAAAATAATGACCAAATGAATCGGAACAACGTAGAATGCCCACAATTTAGCTCTCACTTTCGACTCTGGTCACCTGACTGACGCCTTGTACGTAACATCTTTTGACCAATCAAAACCGGACAACAAATGCATAGTACACTTAGCAACTAGAAACCGAAAGTCAGCTTTTTCATAGAAATAGAAAATAATACAATGAAATAATACAATGAGAACAAAATATATTATAAGCAATATAATATAATTTAAATATAATTATTAAGACCTTGTAGAGGGTGTAAAGGCTGACTTTACAATAATTTATTGTTAGATTTACATCATAAAAAACAAAAATAAAAGAAAGACCAAAATAAAGGTGGTGGACTGAAACAACAGAAGACAGAAAGAGAGGAGTTCAGGATTGGAAGGCGAAGGCAAGAGACAGGAAAGATTGTAAAGAACCATTACCAAGATATGGGAGTAACACGCCTGCGTGCAGCTTTACATATGTATTTATTAAGTTAAACCCCTATTAACAATTAGATAAATCCTTATTCAATTCTATTCAAACTTAAAAGAAATATTTTTGGTGGGGAAGTGGCCGGTGGGTAATCGGTCGTCAACGAATCGGCTGTCGGCGAATTGGCGGAGGCCAGTCGGGGGTGGCCAATCGATGGCAGCGAATTTTTCCAATCCGATAATTTTCGTAGAAGGCAAACTTTAAGTCGTACTTGACTAGACCAAACATGCAGTGAAAAAGTGAGATTATGTGAAATACGAATGAAGTTTGGATCAAGTTTTTGTTTTTACATAGCACTGATGTTTTTAATATTGTTCTGATTAAAAAATTGGAATTTATTAAAATATAAATATTTAGAAGAATAGATAAATAAAGGATTAAAAGCAGACCAGACAAGAAATTTGTATTTAGATAATTATTTTTTGAATAGTTTTTTTTGTTTACCTAATTTAAAAGGCAATGAATTTTATGGTATTGAAATTCTGAAAAGGAAAAGAAATTGTCAAGATTGAAATATATAATATGAAGTTTAATTATTGAACAAATGATTAAGAATCTATAAATGTTTTTAATTATTTACTACGGCAGTCAAAGTGATAACAACGACTAATTATCGAAGGACCACCATTTTACTAGATTTTCTATTATTTTCAATATGAACCTACGTGCCACACCGTCACATTAACACAAATAAAAAACAAGAATACTGAAGTGAACTGAAAGGGTTATTTTCTTACCCACTTATTGTAATAAAAATGATATTATAAAAATGTTCGTTATTTTTTAACACACTGTATAAATAGTTATTAATTACGTAAAGCAGTGAAAGTTATATTATTAAATATAACAGCTTTGGTTGGATAATTTAAACGTTACGACTGATCTATTCAAGAGTAGATTAAACAGTGCCATAGGTTGGCACAGTAGTCGCTTATCCAGACATAACAACAAGTATTCTGATGAGATGTCATATTTATATTTGAAAGTCAATCGGATTTTTTGTGTCGACTGATAATAATATTTTAAATTCAAGCCTTTTCTTAATTTCTTTGATATTCGTTAGAAAAGCAAAAACCTCAGCTATGACTCGTCATTTTTTTTTGATAAGTTACTATTTTTCTTTCATTAATAAATGTGGTTGTAGAAAAAATATTGTGTACAAACTTCTGCGCTCGTGGTAAAAGTGACACTTTGCGCACTTGTTGTTCAAACTACTATTTTCGTCGCGCATAAGAGAAGAGTTATAAATGAAGATGGCATATCACTAACGACTGTTATATATTTCTAGGAATTGGAGTGACGTAGCTATGCAAGCTGTGACTTGAATAAGAATATTTGCCAAATAATAACTAGTTTAGATATGATATTAAATATTTGTTAATAAATGTAATTTTAACAAATGTAAAAAACACATAAAAATTAAATACAACCATGAATTAAGAATTTTATCTTCGATTTATTACAAAATAAATAAAATAAAAATTAAATTTAAAACCCGTGTTAAATATAAGAAAAAAAAATAGACCATAATATAAAGCCGCTTGCCAACGTGGGGCAAATAAATTGAGAGGTATTTTTTTACATAAATTTAACCCTAATCTATAACAAAAAAATGTCTGAAACGTTGCCTACAATTGATTATAAGGTTTTGAATAATTAAGTAAGGATATTAAAAAAAAAATGTTACTGAAGTAAAAAAGTACAATTGGTTGGTAATTTCTGTATTTATTTTACAATACATAAATAAAATTTTTATCTATTTTATCAATACAACATATAAAATATCTCATCCCTTGATGATAGAAGATAGTGAAGAAAATCCAAGAAGCATAGAAAATGAGAAAAATAATACTGATGAAAATAATGAAACTGATATAGAAGAAAATTAAGAACAAATTCAAACCGATATAGAAAATCAATAAAATGTGGAAAGTGATGAAAAAATGCTAAAAGATAATCAAGAAGTCGAAAGAAATACAATATGAAAACGAGTAACGTGTAAAATGATAAAATAAATAAATTATTAGATAAAGAAATAATGAAGAATAAGCATTTAAAAAATGATAAATCCGGAATAAGGACAAATGGAAATACAGAGAAGAATAATTATTTGTGAATAACGATTTAAATATAAAAATGCTTAATACAATTCAATTAGAAAATTTTAAGGAAGTAAGTAAAAAACTGACAAAAATTTAATAAACTATAAAAAACATGTAATAAAAGGGACAAAAAAGTACAAAATTTACAAAAAGAGTTAAAATAAAAAAAATATTTAAAAATAAAAATACACAAATTCGGAAAGAATGAAAACAATTAATAAGGAAAAGTACTGTATACCTTCAACATAAATAAAGTATGCGGATAATATTGGAGAAAAAATAAGCAAGGATATAAATAAAAAAAAAAGAAAAAATAAACAAATTAAAGAAACTTTCCTCCCCCTTGTTCAAGTTATTTTATAGTTCTTCTAGTTATATTTTCGGGGAAAAATGAACAGGAACGTACTTAGAACAATGCATAAAGTACAGTTCACTATCGAGACCTAATAAAGAAAATTATGTTAAGCGATATTTGCCGTTCAATAAAAAAGTTTTATACATGTTTTTGTATCTTTAAATATTAAGGCGTTAAGTAAATAAAACAAATATTGTCAATTTCATCTGAAATTTTAATTTTGAAAAATCGCATCTTTTTTCCCATTTAACCAACTGTGTATCTACAACAGTTTACGAAATCCCAATAGTGTTGAATTAAATTTGCGCCATCAAATTGAATAAAGGTAATGATATATTTTGATTGCGTCTTCTAACCCTGACGAACTGCCACTGCTAGATTATCAACGGTGTAGCACAGACGCTAACTTTAGACTAATTAATGAGTCTTGGTATCAGATAACAATAATCAACCATTTGCTCTCCCTAATTTCATTATCGCCTTCTTTGCGCCCATCTCTTTGTCGACAAAATTAATTGAATATTCTAATGGTGCATTAAGGCAAGAAGTCAATGCTAAAGTTGTGGAATACTAACTAAATGAGACGCTGAAATCAGGTAAATTCGATTTTTGTAATTTATTAGATTTATTTGGAGAAGGGGAATTTAAAATAATATTTGGGAATATATTTTGAAGCAATTTTATTATCTAAGAAGTTAAAAATAAAATAGGTAACAATATATAAAAATGGATGAATATATGGATGAATTTTTAAAGTTCGCAATAATGTTTACGTACAAAATATATTGTTAATAATAATAAAATAATAATAATAATACTCTTCCTATATTTCACTCCTTTACGAGGTAAACCACAGATGTTAAAATATTCGAACTATTAGAATATTGATTGAGTAAAAAAATTCTCCTAATAAAAATAAGTATTATATTTCTTAATTTAAAATGAATGGAAATTATTTTTCAAAAGAATAAAAATTATAAATAAAATAACTATATCATTAAGTAAATATATTTTGAATAATATTCTCTTACGACAAAAATACATTGTTAATGTAACCTGATCAACAGTGAACGATAGGTGAGATCACTAATTTCTGAAAAAAATACCACAACCTTCAGAGCGATGAGAAAAGTGATTAAATTTTTTGAATTTTTTTTTCGAAGTAGTTTTTCCAAATCGCAAGAGAATTGTTGTGTTAGTGCTCTCAAAGTTGTGGCCAGAATAATGATTTACAGCATTGCCAAGCGTTATTCATAATATTTATTTACAATGTGTGTAGGTCGAAAAAATAATGACATAGCACTCGGTATTATTTAAGAATAACTAAATCGAGAACAGTCATCAAATACGAAGTCTTCATTTCAATATAATCCATACTGATACAAGTTCTATTTTATTCATAGAATTAAACTGACTATCATTTCTTCAGAAGTTCCGAAAAATAGTGAGACTGGCAACTCATGAATTGCCACTCAAAGTACTTATGACGTCAGAAGGAGCGGCACTAACACTTTTGTTTGAATGTCTCACTAAATTGGAGGGTTTTTGAGCGGCGTTTATTCAAATGCTACATGATATCTTCTAGGAAAAATGATGCATACATAATATTTTTTCGCTATATTTCAACTACAAGCACATTTGAACCAAAATTACGCCTTGGGGATCTCACCTATGGGGGTATATTGAACCATGCCAAATACAAACACAAGTCAACAAGTGCGCATGTTCTGTTTCAAGTCATATATTTTTTCTGTCAGTATTTATTATTTTTATATTGAAAACGTTATTAAATGCTTGATTTGAATTTTTTTTTTCTATAAAAATGTGATTACACTCTTATTCATGTATTAATTGGTTGCTATATCTTTAAGAAAATACTTTCAAAAATATATGGCGTGCTGGTACACACTGAACCAGAATTTGCTGGTGCTCAGTGAACCAGTTCACTCTTTATACCATACAATTTATTTAAAAGCTCACGCTACTACATCAGGTAATATTTCTATTATATTTAATACTTTTTATTTAGATTTTTCAATATGCCATGCAAAAATAATGTTGAAAGAAAAATTGGAATAACAACTGAAGAACAAATGAGAAATGCGTTAGAATTATTTGAACAAGGATGTGTTTTATTATTTTATGGCTTATCATTGAAAGAAGTTCGAAAGATTGCTTTTCAAATGGCAGACTTAAATAAAATAAAAATACCAAGGCCGTGGTTAACAAGCAAATTGCTGGCGAAGACTGGCTTAGAGATTTCCGCCAATGTCATTCTGACTTATATCTAAGTAAATTCGAAGTATACAGCCTAGCTCTGGCCAACTTCATTCAATAAAACAAATGTCGAAACATTTTTTAATAATCTTGAATGTGTATTAAACAAAAATGCAATTGGATTACGAATATTCAATCTAGATGAAACGGGCACTACCTATGTACAAAGACCACTAAAATTTCTAGCACCTAAAGGCAAAAGAAATTATGCAGCGTAAAGAGTGGCGAGAAAGGTACGCTTGTTACAACTTGTTTCCGTAATAATTGAAATATGTTAAATCGCGCACAGCACTGGAGTAGAATTAACTTAAAATTATGAGAAGCTTCGAATAAAAGGCCAGTCGTACTAGTTGAATCTCCGCCCGACAAATGGAGACACTCTCGTCTGTGTTTCTTAAATGCCGAAGTTCATATCGAGTAGGGCAATTCCAACCGTTGTCGGCAGCTGTAGTGGCAGCCCGAAGTCAGACTTGCTGTGGCCGTTCAAATTGGAGCAGCAGTGCAATCCGTCGACCTTTAGAGACATGTCAAAGAATACATATCGATAGGTATTCTTTGGACCGAAGAGAAGAGTCTAGAACTGTCATCTGACAACCACGACAGCCCGGAATACGTGCCTGTACCGACTAATCAAGACTCGTTTTGCACACCTTTTCTTCTTCACCGTCGCCGGATTTTGGTAAAGTAATAAATAACTTTTTATTTACTTTATGAGTTTTAGTTAGCAGCAAATTCTCAGGTAACTCAACAAAGTATGGCAAGTAAAAACCGCCCTTCTGGCCGCTATGGGTCTTGTCGATACCATACGACCCCTGGAGTATTTATATCTGCACTGCCTCTGCCCGTGCAGTGGCCTTCACAATATAATTGAAAGGTGGCAATCCCAAACCTGGACCAAGGCGCCAAAGTGACCCGTAACGACAGAAGCGGCGTTGCAAACTGTAGGTATAATTAACGTATCAGGCCAATCAATGTCCCCCATAATGGTGTTTCCTAGAAAGGAATTTGTGAAAAGAATGCTTAAAGGTGCTCCACCTGGAACACTTGGTCTTGCAACCCCTTCAGGTTGGATGAACAACGAGATTTTCGTAAATATGTTATGCATCACTTTAATCGATATTCTAATAGTTCGAAAGAAAATCTTAGCATACTTATTTTAGACGCTGATGAGTCGCATGTCTCAATTGCACCATTGAACATTGTCAAAAAATATGGAGTCATACTTATTACTCTGCATTCGCATACATCAGCTAAGCTTTAGCTTCAGCCGTTAGATGTTAAAATATTTTCTCCTTTCAAACTGTATTATTACAGTGCTACCGAATCCTGGTTGTTAATAAATTCTGGCATACCACTAACAATATGCGAAATTGGTGAATTGGTAGGATATGCATTTCAGAGAGCTTTTTCGCAAGTCAACATACTGAATACTTTCAGAAAAACAGGAATTTATCCATTAGATAAAAACATATTTAGCAACGAAGACTTTCTACCTAGCCGTGTTACAGATCGTGATAATGCTGGGTTAAAATCAAATACAGCTTCATAAGAGTTGGTATTTTATTGTCATCAACATGTCACCAAATTAACAATGATATTTCATTACCATTAACATCTAATCAAGTAAATTTAACGAATTCATCTCTTGCATACTCATTGAACCAATATAAAACTCAGTTTATAGTTGCAACAGATAAAGAAACAAAAAACTCATCTTTTAAACCTGAGCAAACAGGCATAAGAAACATCTTGTTACCGGTTTAGCCAAAAGTACCAACATATGTATCTCCTAAGCAGTTTAGACATTCGATGAAGTCTGATCCACGGAAACACAAGAGAAAGCCATGGAAACTTAGACGTAGACTTGTTTCCACTGACCCACCTGAAATAACTGAAATCGAAAAGTACAGAAAAGAGGAACAAAACAGAAAAGAGGTACAAAGAAGAAAAGAAGCAAAATAAAAAAAGATAGTTCGAAAAGATTCTGAGTGTAGTTCCGGAGAAGAAGAGGAAATGTCGGTACCTTTCTAGACCAAATCTGGTCCACATATAAACGACATTCTCGAAGGTCGCTTAAGGAAATACCTTACGGATGCTATTACGTATAGACATTTTAATGAGCTTAGAATGTCCTGAATGAACGTTAATTAAGAGATTTAAATTATTTAAATGGTATTAAATATGTTTTAACAGATCCGAGAAATCAAAAGTTGGTTGTTTTTTTTTTGAAAACTAGTTTAAGGATATTCGAAAACAAAAAACAAAAATCATCTAAAATAGAGATGGTAAGTTTTTGAAACTATAAACTCCGACCATTACCATACATGTTTCATTTGAGTAAACGTACTCTCTCTATTTTTAAATTAATTGCGAGGTGTCCGCTCCCTCTTATAATACATTATGATGAGGGATGGTTCCATCATCTACCGGCACTAAGTTAAGTAAACTAATTCTCTCATCTTTACATTCTTTTATAGAGCATTTAAAATCTAAGGAAGATTTATTTTAATTAATTTTTATCCAGCTCAACTATAAAAATGTCAAATGGCCGCCAAAATTTTTTAATTTTTTTATATTTAATATTCAATAACGATTTTTGTGATACTATTGGTTGTTTGAAGATAGTTTAAAATTTTACGCACCCGGAATTCAATTTAAGTTGCCATATTGTGTTACAGAAATGAAACAACTTTTAAGTTAAATATTGATATAGGTAGATAAAATTTCAACTGTTTGAAATTCCAATACTGTATATTATTTCTGTCAAATCAACAATATGGATATCAGATAGAGTTCATTTTGTTTATGAATTTACATTTAATTTGCAATTCAATCACATTGTAAATTTAGTTTTAGCAACATGGAAATTTTAAGAATGCCAACAATGGCTTTGCACAGATATCTGTATATTTTAGTTTGCCTCAATTAAAACTGGAATTTGGAGTAATAATATAGAAATAATTATCTGGAATGGTGTAATTTCTGATAGTTCAGAAATTATGGAGTTGACTGGAACAATTAAGCTTATTCTTTATTATATTAAATTGGATTAAAGTGTTACTTCTAGAGAACTTTTTCCTAGTTCATTTTTTTACAACAACGTTTAAATAATTACAGATACATTATAGGTGAACATTAGTAACCCGAACACATTTACGTGTAAAAGCCGACTCTGGCGTGTCCACTACGAAATGCAATCTTTATTTAACAACTCACTGATACTTTTTCAATACATGTTAGTTAATAACTAAAACTTAGAAAACTTACATTTTCAACTATATTGTCCTGGTACAAGGGGGTGTAAAACTTATTACATTTTTACCTTTGTTTTACCACACGAAAGAACCATATTACTTAAGTAACCGTTCATGAAGAGAGCATACAAAATAATGATGTATTTGGAGCGGTATTTCAGTTACCAGCATCAACGATCGCGGACGACCGTTGAGAAGGAGATACGTTAGGCCGTATCTCATTGGTTAGCTAATAGTGGCTTGATGTTTATAACGGGTCTTTGTGAATCATGTAAAACACTATCAAACAAATTATTGAGTTTTTATTGTTCGTATGATGTTACGTTTTTTTATGCCACCCTGTATTTTTATTATTCCTTTTCTCGAAATATCTAATTTCAGTTCGCTTGAAATCCCTTCTCTAGATCTCCCTCTCTTTTAGGTATTACTATAAAATGTCTTTCCCGTGTTAAAAATTCTCTCGCTTTGCCTCTTCAGTCAAAACAATTGACATAATATCGTCCGTGTTGCAATATGAAAATGTTCTTTCTATTATATTATTTTATATTTTTACTAAAATTTCCTGCTACCATTATTAATTATTTCGACGTTTTAACTTTTTATTTACCGTTATTTTTAATTCCTTTTAATGCCGGTATATATATTTTTTTTGTTAAATTTACTCAAAAGTTCATATCTTACCTTTTATAATAACATAAATTATCTGATGTTTGTCGTGTTATTTGAGTCTCGATTACAAAAAGAGAATCTATTTTTTTAATTTGTTTTTACAGATTGTCTTAAAATTTAATTCATTTTGATTATTTTTATATTTCATAATTTGATCTAAAAATTCATGTATTTCGTTTTAATATTATCATTGTCTTATAATCTTTTTCAAAAACAGAGACCACAATATCAGGTAATGTATAAGATTTTTGTCTTATATTTACTTTATGTAAACTGTTTTTTTTTCTCTGGACCACCAAACTTTTTGAAGCAAGTTTTTTTTTCTTTGGACCGCAATTTTTTTTCTGGATTACAACTACCTTCGGAATAAGTGCTTCTTTGGACTACAAGTTTTTGTTTCAAATATTTTCGAAACGAGTTTTCTGTGGACTAGAAGCTTTTTGGAGCGACATTTTGCTGAACAAGTTTAAAACGAGCGACTAACGTGTCTGAAGAAAAGTCTCTGAAAATTATCTTTGACCTTATTTTAATCACGTTTAATTTGAGTCTAATTTCCTTAAACCCACAAAGAGAAAGAAAGGACACATTTTAAAATATATCATAATTTTTTTGTCAATTGTTTCTAATTACATCAAAAATCAATTAGACTTCCGTCCAAATTTTTTTTATATTTAATATTGTACTTTCTGATATATTTTAAATTTTATTCGTAATAATAATAATTAATCTAGATTTATTACTAATTATCAACCAAATTAAAACAACGATTCAATGATGATTGTGATAAAGAGATAGAAGTTAGAAAAAACTAGCCATATTTGCATAGGAATGTTCGAAGATTCTAGAAATTCGGATGACGTCGATATGCAGGCTAGGACTTTAAAAAAATCTTATAATACTTGTTTTACTTGGTACGGTTTTTTTTTTTTTTTTTTTTTTTTTTTTTTTTTTTTTTTTTTTTTTTTTTTTAAGATTAAATAAAGATGATGAAATATACCTGGTGTCCTACCTAATTGTTTATATACTTATCTAACCGTGGTCTACCTCCTGTGTAAAAAATGCCCTGATAGACCCCTGGGCAAGAAAACTGTGTAACCCTAATCCTTCCATATGCTTTTAATTTTTTAATTAGGAACAAAGAATAGCTCAGTTGAAACCAATGCAAAAACCCAACATTGGAAAAAAAAACATCATTGTGGCTGGCTGAATGGGCACTTGCCGTATGCCCCCAAAAAAAAAAAAAAAAAAAATTATAATAAAAATTGAATTTGTCAATAAGTTGTATGTAAAATTGTGGGTAAGTTTATTAAAATGGTAATATTAAATTGACTTATACTGGCAAAGTACAAATAAATAAATAAAATTTACACATATAAGTTGCAGTTTTTTTTGTATAAGTTTTTAGCGTATGCAGATTGTTATAGAAATGCATTAATCTGTTGTGGGCACAGTTAACAATATCAGGCAAAACTTTTGACCAAAATAATATTCATTCAGACATATGAATATCAATGGAAAGCTAGTGGCGGAAGAATTGATTTGATTTCTTCAAAAAAAAAAAACATTATTAAGGTTTTTATGTAGTAATCAACTTAGAACAAAAAAAAATAACCGACTGTGGGCACCCCTGGAATATTCCCTTAAAATGGGATTGCATGGCTGGTTTCGCCTTAGCTGCTTGGATGACGGCTTTCTTCTTCAATTCAGCGAGTACTATTTAAATTTGCTACATATCTTTGTGTGTTTGTTATATATCTGCATTTCAGTCGTTTACCGACATGGTGGAGGGGGGTTATATTAACATAAGGAACGATATTTAATGGTTTTTTAATCAAGAACACGCTGTCAATGAAAAATAAATTAGGTACCACAACTGGTAAAATTAGGTACCACAACCGGTAAAATATTGATGCCCACAACTGGGAAAATCAGAGGTGTGAAAAAATGACCAGCAAATTTTTCGGAGCGAACATTTTGATAGAAACTACATCATATCACAAAATTTATAAAAATTTTTTCAGAAGTATACATTTTATTGCAATTTTGTAACAGAGTCAAAAAACACCCGATTTTTATTGGTAGCAAATACAAAGAACACGAATCTGTCATAATTATTGATGCCTTGCTGGAAATCATGTGACTTAACAGGATTTTAAACATATCACCTGTCACAGAGATGTGCAAAGATTTATTAATTTTTTGCCAATGCCAATATTTTCCAAGAATTTATGAGTTGAAACCTTTTTTAGTAAATGGCCAATTTGGTTACAGTTAGAAATCCCAGAATAGTCAGTAACTTTTTGTGTTTCGTTGGGTAAAGACCTGTTTTCAGCCATCTTTGCGTTTCTGTCGAACAAGCAAGGGTTTCTACGAATTAAACCAACGATTTCATAATTTTGTGTTCATTTTGATAATATTTATTTGTTTTATTTGCATTCATTTTTGTATTCATGTTGTTTTTACCTTTATAAATATTTAACCCTCGCCAATAAATTAGTTAGAAGAAGAACCGAATGTTATTTACAGCCATAATAATAACAACTCATCAACTTTCCTAAATAATAATTAGTGAAAGGTGTGACGTTTTTTGTATCAACGGAAAAGGTACGTAAAACTTTATAGACTTCACTCAGAATGTGATAGAACTTCAATTACTGTTGGTAACAAAATCTTGCATAATTCATTATGCCAATAATTGTCAATTTATTGTAATTCTCGCACGTCTAAGTTCGCTCAGGTTCGCAAGAGATATTTTATCGTAATAATATTGGTATTTCTATAGAAAAAAACGACCATTAGTACACATGAGGTACACTTTTGTTAGACTTTAAACACATTAAACAATTAGATCACTGTTTCTATATCAGTATTAAATTGTCTTATAAAACGTCAAAAATGCACGTATAAAAGCTGAATTTTATTTGCACTAGGTTCAGTTCACTTCTGATCTAGATTACTTGAGATACAGTTTTATTTGTAATGGAACAAAAACAAACATGTGTTATTTTTTGAAAAAAATTATGTATTGTATAGTAGAAAAAATTGTTAATTAACAAATATGTTTTTAAGTAATAAATTTTTTTTAATAATCGATTTTTTTTACAAATCATGATTTAAATCAATGATTAATTATCTTAATTAATTATCTTATAAACAACGAATTTGTTTATGACAATTTTGTAAACAATAGGACATAAAAAATTAAAAAAATCATTTTCAAGTGACTTCGGCTCATAAAAAAACGGATCAATAATACCTAATACCTAACAAAGTGAAAAATAACAATTTTTTGATTTTTCCAACGGCAATCTCTTCCAAAACCTTTCAAAATTGGTCCAAAAAAGGAAAAAAAATCAGATGTGTTATTTAACAATTATCGCACTTACAATGTTCATGTTCAATTAGGAAAAAATTGTTAATTAACTAATGCATAATTAATAAAGCAAAAATTTTACATTTTATAATAAGAAGCCATATTCATATTTTAAGAAGCTACTTATTAACTTTACAATGTCCATCCCTCTGTCTGTCTGTCTCTCGGTCTGTCACAGCGATATCTCGAGAACGAATTCGAAATTTGGATCTCTATTTTTAGCAATCGATAGCTGGTCATAATTGTTCAACCACCTACTATTTTCAATGATCTAAGTCAACTTCAACCATCTATCTGTCTATCTCAGAGATAACTAGAGAGAACGGTTTCGAATTTTGAATTTCTGTTTTCAGCAATCGATAGTTACCTAACTTATTGACTTTACAACGACTGTCCATCCGTGCGTCAGTCTGCCTGTCTGTCTGTCTGTCAAAGCGATAGTACTGAACAAAGTAGCTGAGACACTTGTATACTATTATCTGGCTTTGTTTATTTAAATTAAAAATACGTTAATTTTTTATTTATCTTCCTATATAAAATTGTATATAGAATTTTCCTCATTATTTTTTATTGATATTAAGTAGCAATTTCCTATTAATTGATTTTATGTATAGTTTCAAAGAGATCTGTCAGATAATATACTTTGAAAAGCAAGTTAATTTCCTGTAATGTCACAAAATCAATAAACATGGTGCTTTTAATTATTAAATATTACTTATAAAATAATAATCAGGTAAAGTTTTATTTCAAAGTATTTACTAATTTTCCGTAATTTACTTTATTCTTTTTATTGTAAACAATTTTTAATCACAACCGATTTGTCTAATTATATTGCCACTAGATGTTGGACTGTATATATTTTATATTTAAAATTGTCATTTCTTTAATTACCCTTTTTTATTAGTTCCAATTGTCTGTTAATCTTCTTACTTTAGTCTATTATATTCCCCTTATTCTATAAAGGTATACCAAAGCAATGTCATGTTCAATTAATTGTTTTTTTTTTCACATATGTTATTATCTCGTTTCTTATAACCTTTTGTATTTTCCTTAGAAATCTTAATTGTATCGCTTTGATTATGTTTATGTTCTGTTTTGGAAGTATTAATTGATATATATATATATATATATTTCAATTTTATATAAAATGACACCATAATTTGATAGATATAATTTACTACTATCATTTATGTCAATACAGGATATTTTGTTGTTATTACATTATTATAATTTTCTTTACTGATTTTTTTACTTTCCTGGTCCCATCAAAGGAAAAGTATTGTGAACGAGCGAAAATAATTCGGCTGGGTCACCCAGAATTTTCCCGGATCGGCTGTAGAGAATAGTATTGTTTTAATTACAAAATACTAAACATTACAATAAATTATGAAACAAATTTTAAATAGCGAGCCAATCGTGAATAAGTCTACTAAATTATCTTGATAATGACATAAGTGGGCGCATGCGCACGTTATATAGCACACTGCTATAATATTAATATTTACGTTTCAGCGAATCACGTGTCACGTTTGTATGTTACAAAACATTTTTTCTGCGATGAGACACTCGTCTTAAATTTACCATAGATACATAGCGATAAAATATTATTTTAAATTCAAAACTGAAAAAACCACTGAATTTTACAGCGGACGTAAATATTAATATTTTGCGCTCAATTTTTTTTTGATCGTTTTTTAATAACAAAATTTATCGATTTCAATAAAAAAAAATGTCGAACCTGCCTATTATCAATTCTATTAAAATTCTACTAAATACCCTCATTTTTTTTTAAAAATCTACTAATTTACTAGGAAATTTACTAAAAACGGTAACCCTGTAAAATGTGTTTACATCATGAATACAGTGCAGCAGCGGGCAAGGGGCGAAGCGTTCATGGCTACTGACGTCACACGGTCTAGTCACGCGCACAGGTACGTTTTCCAGCATCTCGCCGATCTTTGATTTTAAAATGCTTACAGCGGACGTCAATATTAATATTTTGCGCTTAAATTTTTTTTTGATCGTTTTTAAATAACAAAACCTCTCGATTTAAGTTAAAATAAAAAAAATAAGAAAAATGTCGAACCTGCCTATTAGAATCTCCTAAAAATATTGGGAATTCTGGAAAAAGTTTAAGAGAAAAGTTGTGGGAAATTTTATGCTCTATAACTTTGCACTAAAGCCCATTGTTTGTCTGTATACAGGGTGTTATTGAAATACACGTACATATTAAAACTGGGTATTTCGCAGATCCCCACTGAATGTAGAAAAATATTATTTTTTAAAAATACCCCTTATTAAGGGAGTTATTAATTTTTGAAAATAAATTCTAAAACAAACGTACTTCACTGATATGTTGAGGATGACCTATATAAATTAGGTTTATTTACCTATTTTAAACATCAACAGTAATTAATATGCAAGTTTTTGTCAGATGATAAGAAAACTAGTCTTGTAAGAAATAACCATGTTGCCAAGATTTTCGAATTAATTTCTATTTCCGAAGACTGGTTTTTACTACCCTCGTTATCAAAAAACTAGAATATTTGATAAATGATTGTTTTTAAACTATACATTTTTGAAACTATAGATTATTAAAATTTTAGTTGATTTACGAATCTGGCTAACACGAGCGCGTCATTTCCAAGTTGGTAAAAAGTGTTGTTACGATTACTTTTAAATATTTTTTTACGATGCCACTATTTACGAATATTGAACTAACCGATATAGTGCTGGTTTATGGGGCAGCTGGAGAAAATTCTCGGCAAGCACAAATCCTGTATCGCGAACGGTTTCCAAATCGGAGAATTCCGGACTGTCGTACGTTTATTTCAACTGTTCAGCATCTAAGAGAAAATTTGAGATTGTCAATGCAGATCGAGGGAGAACAAGAACACAAAGAACATTGGCGGCCGAAGAAGAAATATTGGAAGCTGTTGAAAACCGGCCTCAATTAAGTTGTAGAACACTAGGTCTTGAAATTGGAGTGTCCTCATTTGTTGTGTGGCGGACACTTAAAGAACAAGGTTTACATCCTTATCACATCCAAAAAGTCCAGGCCTTATATCCAGGTGATGAAGAAAAGAGAGTGGAGTTTTGTGAATGGATGATTCAAAAATGTGTTGATATTCCTGATTTTCTAAAAATATTATTGTATACTGACGAGGCTTCATTCACTCGTGATGGCGTGTTCAATATGCACAATACGCATATTTGGAGTGATGAAAATCCTCACGCCATTAGGGAAACTGGGCATCAAAGAAAATTTTCAATAAATGTTTGGGCTGGCATAATAGATCAGTATTTAATCGGGCCTTATGTTCTCCCGAACAGATTAAATGGGCCAGGATATCTCCACTTTTTAGAAGATATTTTGCCAGTACTCCTAGAAGAGATACCGTTACAATTAAGGCAACGGATGTGGTACCTACTAGATGGCGCTCCTCCTCACTTTGATTTAAACGTACGGCAGTTTTTGAACATTAGATTTCCTCAAAAGTGGATAGGCAGAAATGGACCTACTAAGTGGCCTCCGAGATCTCCGGACTTAAATCCATGCGATTTCTTTTTGTGGGGTCACATGAAACAACTGGTTTATAATGAACCTATTAATAGTATTGAACAATTAACCAATAAAGTTAATGCGGTAGCCGAGGAACTACGACAAAATCCAAGACTAATTTCTAATGTTCAAAGTTCTTTGGAAAGACGATTGCAAGTGTGTGTAAATAATAATGGACGGCATTTTGAACAATTACTGTAATAAACTTTATTTTGAATTAATTGGTTTTGCTACGGCAACAGTGCAATTTCTATGGGTAAGTTCAATTTCGATTTATTTTACTTCTTTAAATATGGAAACTAGTAGGTCGGAAAAGGGGACTCTTCCCCAATATTTAAATTTTAGAATTTGAAGTTAAAATTGGTGCCAATCGTTTTTGGTCATTACATACTATTCCCCATTTTAATATGTACGTGTATTTCAATAACACCCTGTATATGTTCGCCCTCTATAGGCGAAACTATGGAGAATTCGAAAAATAGTTGAAGTGATTTACATAAAATAGGGAAAAATAGAACAAAAAACAAGTATGGAAAATATAGGTAAAAGAGTAAGAAAAAAGAAAAGGAAGAAAAAACTTTATAAAACTTTTTTATTAAATTCCAAAAGATTATCCAGTACCACACTTAATATAATTCTTTTAAAAAGCATCTAATTACATTGAATGAAAGGAGGGGGTCAACGACTAGTTTCGGCAATATGCCATCATCAGGCCTATAATGCAGTGTTAGAAAAGGTGGAATTTAATACAATAAAAGAACTTACCAAACTAATTACAAATGAGAAAAAGAATGAGTTACAAAACAAGTTAACGAAAAAATAAAAAATTAAATTCAATTAAGTGCGCACAAGTACATATGGGAAAAAAAGGATAGGGGATTAAGTGGTAATAGGAAACAATAATGGGAATTTAATAAGGGTCGAAAATTGTTCAGAGGAATTGAGTGAGGTCTAAACCCCATGGTTCTGCTTAAAGGCCACATCCAAAGTAAGCGGAGGCAAACCCGTAGGAGGCCAACCCAGTACCAAATTAAATTTCTTAAAATTAAAAACAGCAATATTCTGCGAGACGCGACAATAGGTAGCCAATTCATCAGCGTTAACAAACTGCGCACATAGTAGAAAACTATAGTGGTTATTGACAAATAACAGCTAGTACAAAAGCGCGGGTTATTTAAAAAGTAATTAAATTAAATTTAATTTAGTATAGAAATGTTGAAAACCTGAAGAGTGGTGATATACATATAAAATTAAAAATCAATAAATGTTGACAATATTAACAATATATTTGTGACGACCAGATGACTGAGAACAGGCACGAGGAAGAGACTTGTGAACGGAAGGAAAAAGAAGAAGAGAGTGGAGGAAAGATGAATTGTAAAATAAGAAAAGAAGAACGTAAGATGACATTTAGAAGGTTATATTTATATACGGTTACCAAAACAAAGGGTATGTAAATTTGGAAGGAAATAAAATATTAAATATATTACAAATTTGTATTAAATATCTTAATTTTGTCTCGTTTTTTACTAAATTTGAAAAATTATTTTCGCCTATTATACAAAAAAAATTAATTAATGAGTAAGGAAATTTGATGATCTACAACTTTGCACCATAAATTAATGTAAGCTTAGCATTTTGTAATTAATATATTACAATTCTCTACAGCCGAGCTGGGAAAGTTCTGTGGTGACACAGCCGATTTTTTATACTTGAATTAATAATGCAAGTAAAATGAAAGAAAGCAATCAATTTAGCTAAAACTAAATTGTGTAAGGATCCAATGAAATAACCTACAAGTTATCTATAATACTTGTGTTTGAGAGAATTTGAACTCTATGCATTGGGCCGGATACTAGATAGTTGTTTCGTCCCATGGGGTCAGTGGAAATGTGCACAGATGCATATAATTCAAATCTCACCTCAATGTACATAGTATAATATTGAATGAGAGATGTATATACACCGAGAAAAATAGGCCAAGGAAACTAGTTTAATTAAGAAATCCTCGCTAACCCTAATTAAATTTGTAGAATTACTCCAAAAATATTTTGTTTTCTGATGGTCTCTTTCTGAAATATATATCTACCCTAAGCTAGTAGTTTAATTTGAGCAATTATTTTTTTTTCTGAAAATATTTTAATTATAATAACAGATACCTGACATAATCCAAGTATAATAACTACAATTAATAGGGTTAATTAATACTAATGGAAATTTTGTATTTCGCACAAGATCGGCTGCAATCGTCGCAACATCGTGAACAACAGTAAGTTAATGGTTGGCTTTTGGCGTCATTTATTTTTGAGGTATGGATGATAACTTGTTGTACAACAAAATAATAAAAATCACCGTGCATTGAACAGACAGATATGAGCCATAATTCGCGGTATTTGATTTTGTGTATAGTGACAGGTGATAATTTTTTTATTAGTTTTGTGATACAAAAACCTAGTTTAAAAATGAAATTTGAAGAACTTCTCCTAGAATGGGGACTCGGGGAATTCCTAGACTGCTTTAGAAATAAGTTTTACAAATTAATCATATTACAAAATTCTCTAATTATTTTTGTCTTGGACAAACAGAATTTTTGTTTTAAATAAGTAGATTTATATAGAATATATGTTTTTTTTGCGTTTTGTGTTTTGTTCAGACAAATTGTATCACTTTAACATTTACGGTACCTATATTCTATCAAACACAAAATAATTAGAAAATATTGTGTAAAACTTTCCTTTAAAGGAGTCCAGGAATTTCCCGATCCTACATTCTATCAGAAGTACTTCAAATTCTATTGCTAAGCCACGTTTTTGTAACACAATTCTAATAACACTTGTACACCAGTCACTATACAACTTTTTTAATGACTGTTAATAATTTGGTTAATTGTGTTAAGAGTTTTTTCCTACAAGCGTGTGTGAAATACATTTTCCTCGCACTCTTTTTGTCTATGAAAGACCAACTTTCCCGCACTGAGAGATTGATTTTCCTGCACTCCGTGCGGGAATATAATAACACTCGGAAAACTATCGAAATCACGCAGAGACTGTTAAACTTAATCCATATATTAGTTCAAGAAACGTTAACACATACCTATGATTTCTGTGTGTTGTGGTTATATGTCAACAATAACCTTGTTTTTAATATTATTTTCAAAGTGACTTCTAACCGTTATTCAAGATCTAGTGCTGTTTTGTAACTTTCAACTTGCTTAAAATCGGTAAAAGAATGTCTTTGTCAGATGAAAAACTTCTAGAAAATATTCTGGATGCTGCAAACTCCGCTAGTCTTGAGTTACTACCCGAGAAATGAAAAGTTAGGTATGTAAAACAATACCAACATTTCTAATACTCTGTTTTTCTTAAATAATAAAATTTTCAAAATACAAATGATATAATTTTATTAACGCTTGTAGGAAAAATGTTGATCCTAATACGTGCCGAAAGCACTTATTAGGATAATAACTATAATACTCCCAATAATTTGGATTTCAAAAGTGATTAATTTTTGGTTTCTAACGGTTACTGTTTTCTATCTGTTATTAAAGTGTTTATTTACCTTAAGTAAACTAACCCTAATGATTACAATTAAAGCCCTTTTTATTGTCATAACTAAATATCTGTTGAGTCCTAATACCATAAAACCGAAAGAAATGAACAATGACATCATCAAGGGCAAACCTGGAAAGAGAATCTGGAATATAGATAGATCCAAGCATCTTGTGCTGGAATCTACAGCGAGGGGAGAAACTCCCAACTGGACATTCATCTGTGAATAAAGAATTCCGTATTTCAAGCGGAATGAGCGAGAGAAAATATTACGAGGAAGTGCGCAATGCACGGATTAAGATATGTACAGATCACCAAGCATCAATAAATACTCTTATGAACCCAAAAGTGACATCAAGACTGGTATGGGAAGTATATTCTATCAGAACACAACAAAATAACTTTGACGAGGGTTCCAGGACACTGTGTCATCAATGTCAACAAAAAAGCTGATGAAATAGCTAGAAAAGGTTTTTCAATTACATATGTGGGGCTCAAAATCCGCACTCTGAAATACAAAATCTGTCATCCGAGGACGCATAAGGGACTGGGCCAAACGAAATCATTAAAGAACCGTCGAAACAGAAAACTGAACAACTATTCAACATGAGTAGAAACCAATATAACGGGCTTTCTCATTGGCCACAATCCAATGAGAGGACACTTGCATAAAATCAGGCTGTACAACGGAGAACTTTTATGCAGACAATGTGGAAAAAGGACTGAAATGACCAAACCTATATAGTTCAAAACGCGAGACTCTAGACTGGAAAATACAAGCTATATTCGGACTCCAAAGAATACAACATCAAAGCTGTGAAGAACCTGCACGGACCAGTTCTGAAGTGCCGCTGAGAAAAGGGACCAGCATTCTCAAAAAAATTAATCCACGATAATGCTTCAGGGGAAAAAAATCTCTAAGCAGTCAGTTCAAGTATCAACCGCAAGATCGCCCATGAACGAAAGATTCATAAACTTCAGATAAAACATCGAAAATAAAACTTGTGTATGAGAGAATTTGAACTCTAGGCATCTGACCGTAAAGTGTTACCCTGGTTCCATTACTAGCATATAGATGTCGTTAGTCATATATTGTAATGATACTTACAAATTATCTCATTTTGGGTTGGGTTCCAGTCACAAAAAAAATAATAAACATTACAAAAATTATCAAAAAAAAATTAAATTTATGTTTAATCCGTATATTCCTCTTCTTTATGTTTTTGCTTTTAAATCTGGATACAAATCTTATTAGCTTCTCATGTTCTTTACAACACCAATTCTTACTTTCTTCTAGTTATTACTTCTTTTATATACTCCCATTACGCCTAATGATAAATTTAAATGTTTTCGTTATAAATATTATAAATAATAATAATATATTATAAATATGTATAATTTTTATTCCATTTTCTTCACAGCATTCAAAATATCTTTTTTATATATAAACATCATAACATTCCATATCAGATATCAAAAAAAAATTATCTCATTGATTGACAATACTTTGTTTATTATTTTTCTTTTTTTTTAGATTTTTTTTTTAACCACTAGATTTTTTTTTAATATCGCAACCTTAAGTTTTTTAAACAACCCTTTATGCCCTGTTTACTACCTAACTTAAATTTCATGGATGACAACTCCAAAATTTCAATTTTATTATAGTATCTTTAACTATTTTAATAAATTTTAGATTCTTTCACCTTTTAAATTTATTGCCAATTTATTTCAAAAACCTTAATTTCCTTTCTTTACTTGCATATCAACTCTTTTATCTTATTTAATGAATATATCATTTAACTATAAATAATCTTTTAATAAATTAAATTTCAAATATAACTTTATCAACATTAATATAAATCTTTATGATATTATTCAAATCTTTTCAAACATTATCATATATAAAATTATTAACTTGTATATTAACTCCATTATAAACATTTACTAAAAACTATTTCAACTCAAAAAAAAATTTCATTTACTTTATAAAATTCCCATATATAGGGTGAACATTTTTATAACAATATATACACTTTTTGCTTCAATGAAACTTCGGTACCAACCTCACTACCATAACAAGATTTTTAAAATATTGGGGATAAATAAAATAATGGAGGTCAATAATTGCCGTATTTAGTTGTTACTGCTTAGAAGGCGGACCAACTAAATATTACCAAAACCGAGATTTTAAACTCTTAGTGCCTATCAAAAAAATATCATAAAAACAATACCACATTGATCACCATGAGGGCAATGGTGATCGTCAATTAAAAAATCAAGAAGGCCGAAACCATTTCCAGAGTAAATTCTGTTTGTGTGTCTGTTTGTCTGTCTGTCTGTATCTCTGTATGTCAATGTGTCTGTGTGTAATCTTCCACAATAACTGATTCAAATTGGTACAGTAGAAGGTCCTCAAGACCGACATTGATTGAATAAACATTTAAAATTTTTGGCACTTTACTTTTGCCAGACCCATCTCCGAGAAGAGAAAGTATTGTGAACGAGCTAAAGAAATTTTCGAGATAGAGATGGAAATATCCAATTTGAGGTCCCCTGAGATGATTAAGACCAATTCCAGATGGAAGTCTGCCTGTCTGTCTGCGTTAGTCCATAATAGAGGACACACGTTTGATCAGATTGAGCTGAAATTTGGTATATGGGTTTGGGATATCCGTCTGAAAAACCCATTAGTTTTGTACGACATCTGCCAGACGAAAGTGTCACAAAAAATAACAGAAGCAATATGTAACGGAATTTGACTGTAATATGTCATTTGAAAGCCCTTGAAAAATTCTATTCAGAACAGTCAACATTATTTCTTGAACTGGCACCTGTCAAAAATAAAAAATGTCAAAGTTTGAAATTTTTTCATTAAATATCTGAAAAAGAACTGAATGGGTTTGAACCAATTTCGATCAAATGGGTTTTGGTTAATCGTTGGAAGAACTGGTCAGTTTTTTCCCGACATCGGTCGAACGAAAATGTGACTGTCAAAAAATGACAGAAGCAATATGTCACGGAATATGACTTGTAATATGTCATTTGAAAGCCCTTGAAAAGCTTTGGTCAGACTAGTCAAAATTATTTCTCCAACTATCATCAGTAAAAAAGAAGAAAAAAGGTGGAAAGAATTAAGGCCCAAAACGCAAGTGGGAAAAAATACGGGAAAATAGAGACAAAAACAAGATTGGGGAAAAATGGAGCAAAAAACCTAACTTACAAAAAGGGGGCAAAATAAATAAGCACTATCAGAAAAACAAAGAGAGACTTCATGAATCTTATAACGCAGTTCTCGTACCCCACTTATATTTCCCAAAAAAACTTTTTTTATATAAAAAAAACTTTGATCTAGAACCTCGCTTGGTTTGGACAAAGAAACTAATAAAATTACCAAAAAAAATTAGGTCAGATTTGTTTTTCTCTGTTCGGGGGTCGGAGGCCCACTTCACCACCTTAAATAAAAATTAGTTTTTCAGAAAATTTTGGATTTTTCTGTCAATTAATTTAAAATTATGTTTGGTTGCAAACTTCAGAAAAAAATGGTAATTTCATTTTTTCGTAAAAAGTGTCAACTTACTTTAGTTTTTTAAACAAACGTTAGTATATCTATGAAAATTCAAGTAAATCTATATGTTAAAAAAATAGACGGAATTCTAGTTTAAAATATTATGTAGGATATTTACTTTCTATTAAACATCTATAGATATTTCTAAATAATATTGGATTTCTCCAGAATTTTAATCTAATTTTTTTACATCTTTAAAAACAACGAATATATCGAAGAATATAAATTTATCATACTGTTTATTCATATGTAAATATTTCTATAGGGTTTTCAAAAAATCCTAAAAATTTTCTGTAAAGAAACATTTCTTTACATATTTATTATGAACAAGAGAGAACGTAAATTAAATTTAAACTTACTTATCATTTCCTTAGTTCCTAAGTTAGTGGAAGAATTCATCAACTTACCTGAAAATAAGGAAAAAATGTTAATATAGTATTATTACAATCACTTAAGGTGTGTGTGAAGTTAGCCCCCCATTTTTCGAATTTTAATATTTTGAAAGTTGTTCCAAATTGTTTTAGGTTTGTACCAAATTGTTCCAGAAAATTATTCCTTAAATTTAAATACGAAGGCCGGAAAACCCAAAAAACCATTTAAGAGCTAGACCCCCCATTATTTTTATTTCAAGCCCAAAATCAATAAAAACCATTTGTTTCCAGCCCCCCATTATTTTTTTTCGAAGTTTTTTTTGTTGCATTAGATATTTCTAGTAATTCTTAGCATTGTTCCAAATTTTCATGTCTTAAAAAAAAAATTATTTCAAGTTCAAAATCAATTAAAACCATTTATAGCTAGCCTCCCATTATTTTTTATTCGAAATTTTTTTGTTGCACCAAATTTTCATCTCTTAAAAAAATGTATTTTAAGTTTAAAATGAATTAAAACCATTTAGAGCTACGCCCCCATTCTTTTTTTTTTCGAATTTTTTTGTTGTACTAAATTGTTCTAGTTCTTAGCATTTTTCCGAATTTTCATGTGTAAAAATATTATTTAAAGGTTTGAAGAGAATATTTTTAAAATTCGGACTTGTAATTTAAAATATTTCCTTTAAAAGCTCATACAAAAACAAAATTATTGACAGCCAATTAAAAAATCAAAACAAAAAAAAACAAATAATAATATTTGTAACATTTTATGCCTTGTTGATAAAATAAAACGCTTTACAAAACTATTTAATATCAAAGGTTTCAATTTTTTGTAAATCATTAAATAAATAATAATAATAATAAAAACAACTTTTGCCAATAAAAAAAATAAAACAATAATTCGAAAGATTAATGTAAACACTAAAAAAAGAATTAAACGATATGTACTGAAGTTAGACTTCCATTGTTTTTACTTAATTTATCCTGACGTGATTTGTTTAACACATGAAAATTTGAAACAATTCTCAGAACAACCAGAACAATCTACAACAAAAAAAAATCGAAAAAAAATAATGGGTTTAATTGATTTTAAGCTTGAAATAATTTTTTTAAGACATGAAAATTCGGAACAATGTTCAGAACAACTAGAACAATCTGGTGCGCCAGAAAAAAAGCGAAATAATAATAATGGGTGGCTAGCTCTAAAAAATGGTTTTTTGAGTTTTCCGGCCTTGGTATTTAAGTTTAAGGAATAATTTTCTGGAACAATTTGGTACAAACCTAGAACAATTTCTAACAACTTTCAAAATATTAAAATTCGAAAAATAGGGGGCCAACTTCACACACACTCATTTAAAGCCCTTTAGAAAGCATTTATTTAAATTTTTTAAATTTTAACCAAAAGATTTAAAAAAATTCTGATTAAAAATTTCAATAAAAAAATTTTAAAAAGTCAATAAAAAATTCCCAAATGTTGGTCAAACCTCAAAAATATTAAGAATTCTATTAAAACTTTTCAAAATCAATCTAAAAATTATGGATATTTTAGGAATTTTTGATTCAAAATTTCAAGAATTTTAAGAATTTCGATCTATAAAAAATTTCAAAAATTTTGTTTCAAAATCGTAGTAAATTTTTACGTGAAATTTTAACATTGTTTTTATGAATGGATTATCGAGTAGCTGATCGTAAAAGTATCTATCAATATCAACATTCATGCACTATAAAATAAAATAATCAATAATTCTGAACTAAATAATAGTAATGAAATTTACTAAATTGTTGTAAAAATATGTATGAAAATAATTTGTTTGTATTCAGATTAAGAGAAAAATTTATTAAACACTTAACAATCAATATTTATTTTTTAGGTATTTAAAAAAATCAAATTAAAATGTACACGAACAATTTATTAAAAAATGTAACTGGAATATTTGTGTATCTAGTAATCAAAATGTAATTTATATATTTAAAAATATAAAGCTCATATAAATCAAATGACTGACCTTTTAGAATTTGTAGAATTGTATTACTTAACCACAGCAAACCACAGAACCTGACCAAAGTACAGTCATTTTTATCACAACCGCACACTAGTATATAAATGACCACAGCATACTGTTTCTAAAATATCCCGACTCTTAGGACCATGTAGAATCACTTTCACAGTTTATTACAATTTGTGTTTTTAAACATTAGAACGGTTGTACTTTTATCCACTTTTTCGCCGAAAAAAACCCGGAGAAATTCTTTACTTGCGAAACGCGACTGTACTTCAACTCAAGTCAACTCAGCGATATGCAATGATAGTTTTTTATTCGGGAGGGAGGTGAGTGATACCTAATGTTGATTGGCTAAAATAGGTTGTGTGGTTTGGAGAACCAAGAACTGGTGTTAGTAAATTATTAAAAGTAAGAAAATTATTTATGTCGTTGTACGGGAGCGACAAAGAGGACGTTAATATTGGAAAGATATAATGCTTGTTTTTATTTGTACAGTCTAGGATTAAAACTTTTAATTTACGTGAAAGGACGTGAAAAATGTATAATCAATGACAAAATTTTTTCATGACTTTTATAACATAATATTAAATTAGCAAACATGTTATTTGATTGAATTATTTCTGACTTATGAATGGAGCTTGAGTATTTATTGTTATATTTTTATGTTAAATTTATTATAATCGATCCAATATTTCTTTTAACTTTTCGATAATTCCCAACTGAGTTGGACAAGAAAAAATCATTAAAAAAGACAGACAGACACGCAGACAGACAGATCAGTATTTTTGTCTCAAAAATTATGACTTTTTCATGTATTTGTATTTATCAAAGGTTGATGTATATTAAAAAAAATATAGAAAAATTTGTATAATCACCTTCCGTTATTAAAAACATTATCCAAAAAACACATTTAAGTTTAAATTGAAGGAATTTTTATTAGAAAAATGTTACTATAGTACCAAAGATTTTTTTTCCGATAATAACTTGCAATAATTTTAATAACTTGTATTTTTGAATGTCTGTAAATGTATGATTTATTTTACTTATACACTATTCTTTTTTGAATTGTCCTATACATGTAAAAGGATTAATAAAATTTATTTTATTATTTTATTTATACAGTTAGACAGACAGATAGACAGACTTAAATCTGGAAATGGTCTTAATCACCTCAGTTGACCTGGAAATGGATATTTCCATCTTGATCTCGAAAATTTTTTTTGCTCATTCGCAAAACTTTCCCTTCTCGGAGGTGGGTCGGGACAGGGGCGTGCCGTGACAATTGGCCGCCCGTGTGCAAATATCAATATTGCGCCATAATTTCAAAAAATATTTATGATTTTCATCTAAAAATTATGAAGTACGGAAAAGAAGGTCTAATTTTATTTTCATTTGTATTTATATGGAGCTCTACAATGAAAACAAATATTATATTTATACTGGGTGTTTCATTGGTAAACGGGCATACGTTAACAGTGGATGAGGGTTACGGAGGTGATTCTTAAAAAACCCCTATACAATGGGTATTACGCTGTTTATAACCGAGATACAGGGTGTTTTATCCATTTTGCCTATTTCTTTCCTTGCTCATAACATTTGAACCACCCTGTAGATTTTTTTGAAATTTGGAATACATGACCTGCATATCTTGTTGAATGTAATGCTGTATTAAAATGTGACGAAATCTAGGTCAGGCTCGGCAAAAAATTCACAAATTTTTCCACCCTCAAAACAACACCCTGAATATTTGGAAACAGCACAAAACACTGAATTCTGCGATATTTTTATTTGTTTACTATTTAAATTTTAATGTTAATTTAATTTATTTGAGAGTTTTTATTAATTTTTTTATGTTATCGTCAAGCTTGCTTAACCTAACGAAGTAAATTTTTAAAATTTACGTATTAAGTTCGTACTTGCTTGCATTTAGACCACTACATGATGTAATTACAGGACCGTATTTAGGACCAACTACCACAAAAATTTGTCTTTAGAACACCCCTAAAAAACATGTAAAATTCGAAAGAAGCAGCTTCGTTCACGACTAAATTTAAAGTATGAGATGAACAAGGTACATAAAATGCTCTTAGATTTATCTTTAGTATTTTGTGATGGTTTTGTTGTATTGTTGTTTATGCTTCATATTGTACCATCTCCGATGATTGATGTACTTAGTATACGCGGCATTTGTGTGTTTTATTTTTGATTTGACTTTGAGGCTTGCGCAGCTGCAACATTAAGTGGCCGCCCGTGTGCCTTGCACACCTTTGCACCCATGGACGGCACGTTGCTGTGTCGGGAAAACAAAATGACAGAAATAATATGCACGGAATTTGATTTTCAATATGTCGTTTGATAGGCCTTGGAAAGCTGTATCCAGAGTAGTCAAAAATAATTCTCCAACTGCCACCCGTCAAAAATAAAAAAAAAATGACAAAGTTTGAAATTTGAACATTAAATATCTGAAAAAGTACTTCATGGATTTGAACCAATTTGAATAAAATGGGTTAATCGTTGGAAGAACCAATTAGTTTTTGTTCGAAATCTGTCAAAAGGTAGTTTAACTGTCAAAAAATGATAGAAGCCATATGTCACGGAATGTGAATTGTAATATTTCATTTGAAAGCACTGTTACCTGTCAAAAATAGAAAAATATCAAAGTTTGAAACTTTAACATTAAATATCTAAAAAAGTATCCGTCTCTGGATGTCGGGAAGGTTTGGAGCGACACAACCGATTTTTTTTTAAATTCTTGGTACAAAATAGACTTTCTAGTGCAAAGTTGTAGAGTATAAAATCCCCTAGAACTTTTTTATCAAACTTTTTACAGATTTTCCAATAGTTTTGACCACATCCCCAATGACTCATTTATAACCGTTTGTTTACAAGCCAATATTAAACATGGCTAGATGAGGCTAGAGAAAAGCAGAAAGTAGAACTGGGGATGTGTCGGAGTGAGTATGGCGTCGCTTTTAAAAGTATACAGGGTGTACCAATAAAAATTCCCAGGCTGAATATTTTAGAAATGAATTAAGATATTTTAATTCTGTAAAAGCCAATTTGCAGAGGAGTGAGAAAGCTTCAGTTTCAGATATAAATTTATTGTCAATATGTAAGTGGCGCTCCACTCAAACACATTTTTTCGTTTGGAGGATCTTTAAAATGTAGCACATCTTGTAGAAAATGAATTTTTAAGCAGATTTTATTTCTTGGGATATTTAAGTCAAAATATTGCTTTTTCCAAATAACTAAAATTATACTGACCCATTTTTTAGAATTTATTAGAAACAATATTGCTTCTACAATGATATCTACCTCTAGTACTATAACAGCCTGATTTTTTTTTTGAAAATTTGAAAGAAAATTATTTTACATGGTAAAAGTGCAACCATGTAAAATATTTTTTTTTCAAATAAAAAAAAAACACCAAAAAAAAATAAACGCATTATAACTTGTTTCGAAATGAGGAATAGTAATAAATCATTTCAAACGCCGAAAATAATCCCTTTCCATAGGCGGAGGGTATTCAATAAATCAAAAAAAAATCTGCATTGCTTTTTTATATAAGAATTCTAAGTATTAGAAATTTTGAAAATTAAATCGGATAATAAGGATATTAAAATAGGGGATTATTTGGAAATGAGAGAGAGCAAATTGCATAAACAATAAGAGGAATCACTATACTTAGTTTGCTTTCCTACCATTGTGAGCTGGATACGATTGAAATGATATGTAGCCAAGTAAAGGGTTTCGTGGCAAGTAAGAACACTAGGTTTAAGTTGTCAGATGTCAAAGTTTATTTAGAAGAAGCTATAACGCAAGTCACCTCAGAATCATGGCGAAAATGTATTGAGCACGTGAAAAAGGAAGAAGAAAAAATGTGCTTAGATAGAGCCCCTTATTATTACTCCTATTGATCTTGATGATACTGATACGGATTTTTCGGATTTGTAGATGCTTGTATAAAACATTTTTTTATTTATTCATGTAATTTTTTTTTTCTTCCTATCATGATTATTACTATTATGTATATTGTATCGCTCATTTAATATGTATTTCGTAAGCTGTTTATTCATTTAATAACCTGTTATTATAGTTATATACCCTCTAGTGTAAATTTTTATTATGTGTGAATAAATATTATTATTTTTATTACATAATCTCTAAATAAGCATTTAAATATGAAAATTAAAATATAATTTTTTACTATTAGATATTGAAGGTACGCCTATGGATCAGGCTAATCAAGGATTCAGAGTACCTAATTTGTGTTTTCACAGCTGGTAACCCTTTGTAATAAACCCGGTGAGCTCCGCATACATTTCAAACGAATAGTATTGGCAAGTACAAATTGCTTAAAATCTTTTAAATTTTTTTGGGCCGATCTATTCCTGTTGGATATTATTAATTTTGATATATTACTATTCCTCATTTTCAAACAAGATATAATTAGATTTGTGTGACAACATCGGAGCGCCGACCATCGCCCCGCACATTGGTTGGAGCTAAGGCCTCGCACATGATGCCAGGGTAAAACTGACCTTAGTATCGACCTGAGTACATCGCATGAAATCGCCACTATCATGGATAATGAGAAAAATCATGGCAACTGCATTATTTTAAATAAGTGATCGTTCTCGCTTAATTGGTGCAAAAAGGGCGGTGCTTCGAGCCTCGATGTGAGCACAAGTGCGCGTGGGTCGGAGCGAGGGTGAGGGCAAGGGTCCAGGGTACTATGCTATGGTAGAGGGTCGATGGTCTCCGTTGTGTTCGTACACTTATAAATCCGTCATTTTGTATGAAAGCCTAGTGCGCAAAGCGCAAAATTGCCAAATGGAATAAATTATATGTGAATTGACGAATTAAACTAAATATAGTAATGTAGTACTGTTATCGATTATTAAATTTTTTACCGCAAAATTAAATTGTGTAACTTTAAAACAATCATTTAAGCAACTTAACTGTCAGTAGATAGAACGTCCTTTAACTTTAAAGATTCAATAAGTAAAGGCGATGACGTTTAGAATAAAACTTTACAAGTTGATTTCTGATACAATTGTCACAATCTAAACGTCATTGTCATTAGTTACAGAACCGTTAAAGTTAACGAACGTTCTATCTACTGACAAACAGTGTATTTCTTATCCTTTATTGAACTATACTTCAGTAAATACTCAAAATTGAAATTAAGTTTCGCAACAATGAATGATCGTTGTAACTTTATACCTCTCGGTGGTTAGTTTAGACTATGAGGCGTTGTTGCCGTCATGAATTTTGTAAACAATGATATATCTATTTTTAATTGTCTATGGTTTTTACTCATGAGTTTAGGATATCCTAATTGTAGCTCCTGTACTAAAACCAGTGTTGTTAATGAGGTGCAAAAAGCGCAATAATTGCGCTATTTTGTGTATTTTTGCTCTTTTTCTAGATACGTCCAAACAAACATGCTTCAAACCATAATTTTGAAATTTTGATATCACAAAACTAAAGAAGATCAGAAGGACGCCGAGATTACCGTGCTTGCGCCCATTTTAGAGTGAAATTTGATATTGGACAATAGAGCACTGTCAGAGACATATAACTGTCAGTTGAACGCTGAGCGGAGAGCAAACAGACGTATATACCCAGTTACCTATGAATCAAGTAAAGCTATCCTGAATAGTAAAATTTGGAGTTAATCTAATGTTGGTGTCCCATATGTGATTTGGCTTTTGGCAGGGAGCGCGACGAAAACGTCATCTGATGGTTGCATTAAATCTAGCTCGACAATTGTGAGCATTTAAATAAAAAATGTGATTATATTTTTGAGATAAAAAATTCAGTAAAACGTTTTGTGAAGAACAAAGTAAGTATAAAACATGTAAATAAATATCAAAAACTATGATTCTTAGATTAGATTAATCAGTGATATCCAAGCAAATAATACATGAAAGTTAAAATAATAAAAAGTTGTGAATATTTGCTAGATTTTCAGTCACAATAATTTATCATACTTCTTTTTAATAATTTTTAGGCGATGATGAATGTAATTATTCAATCAAACCGGATTTAAGTCTATTTAATCAAACCGGATTAAAGTCAATTACTCATCAAATATCACTTCAACCCCAAACGATGGACAAAGGGAAGCAACTTGTCGCAACAGGTCACGTTAGAGATGTGAATGAATTGAAACATAGTGGCAAAAGTTATTTAGTCACATCGAATCGTTGTAGAATAAAACACACATTCGTTTAAGTAAGCATGCTGTAGAAGTAGGTTATACATTACTTACTTTTTTCCCCACTACATTTATCCAGTTCTTTCTTTTCTCTAATTTTCAGCTAGATCTTGAAATTGTGTTAAATCTGCATTTGCTATTTCTCTCTGTATTTTTGCAATTACAATACAACAAGTATTATGAATCTTTATCATATATAATTTTGACCTGTTTATTTATGACAACAGCCAGATTTTACGAAATTTTGACCACTATGAGCGCTGGGATCAATTCAGTTGTCCCAACCATGCACTCTTCATAAGAGATTTATTTAATTTGTTATAGCTTCAAAACAAAAGAAACCACTTTTTGTTTTGAATTTGGATTTATTCCGTAAAACCGATTATTCCTTTGAAGTTTAATATTATTAATATTTATAATATGATTTCTGTTCACATCGAATGAAATATCAGATAATACGCAAGCGCAAATACATACGTCCCTCATTGACATATGTCAGTGGTGTAAATTGAATTATTTGACATATTTTGCGCTTTTTAATCGATTATTGCGCTTTTATGTTGGCTGCATTGCGCTATTTATCTCTTTTACATCGGCAGCACTGACTAAAACTAGATAAGATAGGACCGTTAGATAATTGTCACTATATCGGTTACTTCAACTATACAAAAATCTGCAATTCATTTGTATCTTAAATCTTGGATAGGGAATGGTAATATTAAAGGCTAATTTTAAACAATTTAGAATTTTAAACAATATAGAAAAATCAGATTTGTTATTTTTTTATTAGATATTATTATGTCTCATACCAAATTTGTTTTTACTATTCTATTTCGTATTGTTTCATAATCTTTATTCTTTAATTTCTTATCACCATCCACTATCTTTCTCTTCGCTCACTACCAAAAATTATTCAACTTCACTAATTTATTATTATAGAGTTATACGTTATATATTAAAAAATAAATATTTTTCTTGTACAACCGCAGCTACATCAAATCCAAAAACATCAAAAAATGTAGTGTACCATATTCAATTAAATTATTATAAAACCTTCCTGAACAGAAATGAAATAATGAAACTGGTTTGTGAAATTAACTTTTTTTTTCATTTATTTCGTTTTCAATTCAAGCGGCAAAACATAGAGGTAAAAACAAAAACCGCCAACGTTTTGTGTCATTCTCCACATATAAAACAAATGGTTTATATAATTGTAACTTTACGCTTTGGAGTAGAAGGTATTTTTTTTTCGTTTCGTTTAAAATAATAACTCCCATTATACGGAAAAATAACATTGTAGCGAGACAAATTTTTATTATTTATAGCTATTTGCGTAACTCCTGTGTAACATAAAAAGCTATGAGATGTTTCAAAAATTAAAAAAATAGAATTTTAGTTATATTTCATCGTAACTATAAAATAAAAGTTATAATCTAAGCAGCTTTATCAAGGAAGTTGATGTCGTTTAAAATTTTATATTTTTTTTTGTATGAAATTTAAAGACCATTTTTTAATACAAAAACTGGAACCTTATTTAAATCAACATTTTTTGTTTCTGTGAGATCCTTTTTTACTGAAAATCCCTTAAATATATTCAGAGATTTAGAAGAATGTAGTCATTTGGCAACATCAGCAATTATTCAGGTCTGGAATCCAACCCAAATAATACAAATAGTATGTAAATTTTTATTCTGCCATATAAAACGTTTTCGATGTTTTTGGCCCTTTAATATATTCTCGCTACATATAATTACAATACTGTATTATATATTTTTTTATAACCATTAGATAAGTTATTTGTATAATCCTTAAATTGTACCGAATTTGTGATATTTTATGGATTTGTGTAGTTATTTGTGAACCGTAATGGATTACGGTAGCCTATCTAAATCGGATTAAAAAAAGACTAGATGTAATACTGGATTTTCTATAAGCGTGTGCAGGAAATCAAGCCGTAGTAAGCAAACTATTGAATGATTTTATTTATTTTTCAGGTAAATCACGGATTTTAAAATTTAAGGTCACTTGTATCACGTTGTTAACTAAGAATCGACTTGTTCAAACACTAGTTAAAACTTCATCGACTGGTTACCCTTAAGTTTATTTGACTCATGGATTCTGTCCGTTTAGAGCTCGGTTAAAGTTTTATACAAGGAGAAATATAACTAGATAAGGCTAGTATAATAGCATTATTGTATCTATTCTGTAACGTTTTAGTTAATTTTAACCGTTAGGTTAAAAGTTATTTATAACTATGCGGTTAAAAATTTAATCCTAATCTAAATTTTAACCAAATAAAATGGAAATAACCTCCAGTTATTTTTATAACCTAGGGTTAATTTTAACCAAATTTTTACTGAATAGACCCCTATGACTTTTGACCTTTAAATATAATTATTCTTAATATTTGTTAATATATAGTTTAAAAAGAAAAAACAGTTGCTTACTTTAAACCTTTGTTTTTTTTGTTCATTACGTAGCAAAAAAAATAAATAAAATTCAACAAACTACTCGTTCAAGATGAATGATCGTAATTTAATAATATTCCAGATGTATTCGGCTATTAATTTTTATTTAATATTTAACTTTTTGATATATTTCAAATTCTATTCGTGGAACGAACCCATAAAAAAAATTGAGCTTAAATCACAGTCATTACTAAATCACTTTTATCAACAAATTAAAATAACGTTTCATATGATTATTTTGGTTCTTCCATCATATAAATTCTATAAAAAAAGTATGTCTCCAAAAAACAAACAACATTGGCAACAGCATGTTTTACAATAAAAATACAAATTAAGTTATATTAATATTTATTTCCATTATAAAATGCAATTATTTTTAATATTTTTAAAACAGGTTAAATCATCTTTTGTTAAAGTAGATTATGTTCTAAAAAAACATCATAAAATAAAAATGATATATTAATCTTTTAGTGGATTTCTTCCTGGAGCTAACTAAGTAATGACTGATCTGGGTCATGACATTTTATTTATTTTGCCTCTTTTATATGATTGATACTCCCAGAGCGAGCTTTCTTCCTGAAGGTAAGGTAGTTTATATTAGACGGAAAAGCATCGAATAAAAATCCTCTTAAGTATATTTCTTTTCTATTATTGACGATAATTTTTTATCAGACTTCAAAATATCCAAAAAAAAACTGAAAAGAAAAAATATAAGACGCTTTCAGAATAACGTTTTATTATATACAACTAATTCGAGTTCACATAATAAAAATAAAATAATGGAAAGAAATTCTAACCACAACGACACAAAACAACAATAACCCGTACAAGCGGCCAACAAGGGAACTATGAAATAGGCGTTTGTGATGACCAAGCAAAAGACGATAATCGAAAGGTTGTGCCAAGTTAAAATCCGGTACATTTAAAATTCCGTTCAAATCGCGAACATTCAACCTTGACTTCGGCCAAAGTGGTGTTTTTCAGCAGACCAAAAAGTCTAATTACGAGGGTACATACAAATTTTACCAAAAATTTTGAAGTAAATATTAAATATCACATTTTTTGTGAATGATTGTTTAATATATAAAAAAAATAAAATTGACCACCATCGAACGGAATCGTCCTGAACGAAATTGGAATATTAGTGCCTCTACCTTGGCGAGAGGTCTTAACAGATAGTAATGGGGAGCAAAGAAATTACAAGACTTTTTAACGACTTATGCCGGTCAGGATATTTCTTTTGTTACTCTTTTCTTCACTGTGGGGGAAAATTATACACGATCATAAACTTAACGTATTATTAATTGTATGAGTGAATATGATACAAGACAACAAAAATTTATTAATTAAGAAAATAAGGTGACATGCTATACTGTATTCCTTAGCGAAAAATCAAGTTTTCATTGAGATTGAACCAAAAAATAATATGTTAATAAGTGATATTTAGTTTCCGTAAGATTAAGTTTTGCAGATTGCACCTAAGTAAATAGTTCATTACTTCTGACTTTCTCGTTTTCAAGTTTGACACCATTTTTTTGATGTTGTCATTTGATGACAGTTTTGCTGAAAAATAATCCTCATTCACTCCGAAAGTCAGGCAGCCCTACAAGCTCTAGCATGCAAAAAATCAGATCGAAACTGGTCTGAAACTGCCTATAAACCCTAACCAAAACAAGGTAACACTTAAATGGGTTCCAGGACATAAGGGGATAACAGGCAACGAGGAAGCTGACGCTTTGGCATGAAAAGCCTCAGGGACTCTGGCTGAATAGATGGGCTGCTAAAGAACACTGGTGCCGGGTCAAAAAAACAGTAAACTGATGGTCAAAAAGCCATCAAAAGCACTGACCAACGAACGATCTTCTGCACCTAAGCAGAACTCAAATAAGGCATGTCACTGGACTCATAACTGGACATTGCCACCTTAGGGAACATCTACACAAAATGGGCTTTTACCAAGACGAACCCATCTATAGAATATGTAATGAGGAGGAGGAAACAGCCTCTCACATTATACTAGAGTGTCAAGTACTTATACGCTGGAAGTACAACCTCCTAGGGACAGAAAATATACAGGGAGCCTTCCCCAGAGAAAATCTTGTGAAGAAGCTGCTAAGCCTGAAAAAGGTAATAAGACTTTTCACTTGATAACAACGATACAATTCGCATAGCAAAATAAATCTAAAGGCTGCAGTGTTGAGGCCTAAATCCTTAGCCAACAACATCGATTAAATCAATCAATCAATCAATCAAGGGACCTTCACCGAAATCTCAAGGTTCTGTCTTTGACCAATTTTAGGAAGAATTTCTTCTGGTTTGTCTTGATTGCATTATGAACCTACATCCTTTCAATAAAGTTTGTTAGTTTAATATTGGTAATAGTGGGATGTATCGTTACTGCCTATATTGTAATGTTTCATCTGTGTCACTGCTTTAACTGATTGTCCGGTGTTGTGGTTATGTGGTATTCTGATTCGGTGCAGTGTATTTGTCTTCAGTTACTTGGCCGGTTAGTTGCAATGGACCATCTTTTGGTATATTGTTACAATATTTATTAGAATACCACATGTGTACTGGATTACTTTGTGTATGAAGTAGAACCAAATGAATCTGCTCGTGAATATTCTTAGGAGAAAAACCAACTCTTAAGATACCTTACGGTCGCCTGGGCGAAGTGTTTCATCGTTTCATCTTGTCTTCAATTTACATGTTCATTATGGTATATTTTTACCCTTAATCCTGCTTCGCGTTCATTGATCTTATTTAATTTATTGCTAAATATAACTGGTTGAAACGGTATCATATTATTAATTTTATGTGAATCTTGATTGCTTGTTCGCAAATAATTTCACCGGTTCATTTGGTTCTTAGACGTTTATAGTTCAAATATTTTTTCCCTTATGTGCCGTTACACAGTATCGCGGATGGTCCGCGCTACGCGCGCTGATTTAGTTCCATTGATTTAAATAGTACTTTACACAAATGTGCGGACGATCCGCAAGCGGAAGAATCGTCCGCGTAGACTCTCAGTGACGCGGTGCGTCAGCGTAACTAAATTCCACTAGGGCAAGTTGATGCATGCAGAGTCCTGCGGATACCAAACGCGGATTCTAGGATTAGTTTAAATCAAGATGTCTTTTGATACAGAAGTGTTAATTTGTGAAGTTAAAAAAATACCTTATTTACGGGACGCAAGTGATGAACGTTACAAGAATCAAGAACTGCGTTTGAAGGCATGGAAAGAGATAAGTGAAAATATTATTAATGATTTTGAAACTTTAGACGATTCAAAACAAAATAACTTAAATTTCATTAATACGCAATTTGTAGCACAGTGTGATGAACGCCCCTTTTTTACTTCTTTTTTCAATAATGGAATGTACCCAAAAATTCCTCTGGTGACTAGAATTTCTTTTTCAATATATATATATCGTAGGTTGATACAGCTTTCAATTAAAGCTAACTCATGCTTGCGGTCGATTTATTTAAACTGCGCGGACCGTCCGCGGTACTGTGTAACGGCACTAAGGATGAGTCGAAACAGTATCTGGGGATGGCTAAAAACAGGTTACCCCTTCATTATACGATATGTTTTTGTCGATTTAGGCTTGGCTGATGCCAAATAGTCGTAGACTTGGATTTTGACTTTTCTCCATGTTCTTTCTCTTTCCTGTACTTTATTGATTTGCAGGCGCCGTTATCTTATATGGTAATTGTAGTTCCATTTGTAAGTGTTGTAATATTTTTCAACTTTGGGTTCGCTTTCAATTTAAACACTCCGTCGAATTATAACTTATTAATTTAAGTAATACAACTTATAAATTATATCAAACACGACTAACAAAATATATCAGTTTATAAAATATATCATTCAAAACTCAACTAACTCTTAGAGACGCGCCAAGTACTCTTCGGCGCTGTCGCGTGAAATACTGATAGGCGGTTTAGGTACCCTGTATGTATTGAGCCATCATAAAAACATTAAATAAATATGTATCTTAAAACAGTTATACGTTTTTTACGTGATAAACAATACAAAAAAAAATAGCTTCAAATACAAGGGGCGTAAAAAATGAGAGTAGATAGGTGACATATTCTTCCAAATACAGACCACTGGATCAAGAATGGAAACATGTCTTTTCATTAATATATTCATTTATTTCAAAGTTATAAAATAAAATCATTTAATTCTTTATAACTTTAACAACCCGTATAGAAAAATAAAGTCACCACTAACCAAAACTACACTTTTTTATCACGTACGTTTATTATCAACTCCTGATGATGCTAACATAGCGAACCATATGTAGAGTAATAAAAAAGTGTAGTTTTGGTTAGTGGTGACGATATTCTTCAACATTGTGGAAAATCAAAAGTTCCAAATTCCCACTGATGGGGAGTTCAAAAAAAATATAACCTCACGTTTTTTCTTTATTAACAGTTAGAATTAATTAAATAAAACCCATTGAGTTTAATTAACTACCGTAATTTGAGCTGGATTTTTGAATAAATTAATTTAAAAATTCAAATTTCTAATTATTTGAATATGCCGCCATTACGATCGTGACGTCACTTATGTGCAATGAAGTTACCGTCAAGCCATTAACTGCAAATGGGTAAAGAAGAGAATACGAATGAATAATAGCTGTTTAATCTCACTTATACAGACAAAGATGGAGAAAACCATTATATGATAATTGGATAAAAATGAAAACTTGAACCTATCCACTGTGAATTCGCATTCAAAATCGAGAGAGATAAACAGATATTAGATTCTGTTGTTAGATAAAGAAAACGACTATTTTAACGAGATCAGGTTTTAATTTGCTCTTTGGTACATAAGTGCTGGGCGCATAGTTCACTGCCACTGTTGTAGTTTGTACTCTCTAGAGCTGGTTGATGTCAATAATTTTCCGTGTTTATTTGTATTTGTAAAGATACCTAAACAAAGGTAAAAGTAAACACAATTAGAAACATATTGACCAAACGATACTTTATAAGCAAATGTCATCTATATTTGAAAGCGTTAATTTTATTTAGAGAAACAGGCCCATGTTAATATTATGCTGCAACTATTGCACATAAGTGACATAGGTGCAGAGATGCAGTAATTTTTAAATATCAATTTTTTCATGTTAAATTAAAGAAAAAAACAGAAAAAACGATTTTTTCATAAATAGGAATCCAGTTTTTTCTTAAATTATGCAAAAAAGATGGATTAATATTTCAAGTTGAACTCTCTATTCAACACTCTGTATTTGAAATAGTAAATATGTTGGACACCTCACTCCTTATATCATTTTGTCCAATTTTACAAGAGGAATCTACAGACAAATATTGTTAGCGTCATTTGGAAATACCCTGTATAAAGCTGAATTCACCTTATTTTGTAATTATTTTTCACAGTCGGTATATTAACAAATCAGGACTTACGAATACATATATTCGGTACGCTCATACGGCTCAGGACATGAAAGAAAAATTCTAAAATCTGATATCTGAATCCATCCAAGTAAAAATTAAACTTTACTATATAAATAATAAAAAATATTCATGACCATAAGGAATAAAAAAGTTTCTCTTCTTTCATCTAGTCTCATTTGCTTTGCATATGTTTCAAAAGATTATGAAATTGTAGGTAGGCAAATAAAACTAATAGAAATTTTATATTTTTCAAGATTGTTTAAAATACGGATTTCATGATATCGTTGTTAATTTTGACATAATAAAATTTTACTACCGGTATTGGTAGATAATTATTTTATTTATTTTGCTTTTATCTACGACCTTGCCCATATGGACGACGCCTCCCTGCTTTGCCGTTTCCAGAATAGTCGATGGAATTCTCGCGAGCTATTCGTCAGTCACCAAGGTTCTGAGTGCACAGGACCGGCGTCGTTACAGTATGTTTCCAATTGACTTTCGATAATATATCTGTTCATAATAAAACATTCGTCGGCTCCAAATCTCTTATTGTAGCTGTCTAGACCTTTGTCTACTACTAATGAAATCCATCACTTTTGATGCTTTTGCTTACTTATTAAAACTTTGTTCACGAACGATGATTTATTTAAAATTTTTGGCTATTACTTGAAATTTTTTTAATAATTATTAGGTTAACTGTCGTAGAAATAATAAGAAGAATGAATGGCCTCTTGCTTTGATAATTTTAGTTAGTAATTGGTGTAAATCTAATTATTAAAAATATGTTGGTTAATGTTTAAAACAATGAAAAAAATAAATGCAAGTTAAAAATATACATTGTTTTTTAGAAAAAATGATTTCAAACTTATAAATTACAAAATTACACATATTGGTTGGAAAAATACAAAAAAATGCGAATAAAGTAACCGGTTTGCACTGCTAAATATTTTTTTAATGTTTTCCAATAATGTAAATAACAGTGAGTTGCAAAATAAAGTAACTGATTTACACAGCTAAGTATTTTTTTTCAAAAATACAATAAATGGTGGGCTTTAAAATATAGTAACCCGTTTGCATAGCTAATTAATTTTTTTATTTTTTTTCCAATAATTGGAAAAAAAATAGCAAAATGTAGCTAAGAATTTTTTTTCTTAATTTTTTTTTCAAAAAATACAAATAATAATAAATTGTAAAATAAGGTAACTGCTTTGCCTAGTTTTTTGCTTCTTTTTTATTTAAAAACTAGTAATTTGCAAAATATATTAACCAGTTTGCACAAATAATTAATTTGTTTTCTCCGAAAATACAAAAACAAGCCAGTTGCAAAATAGAGTAACTGGTTTGCATGGCTAAATACTTTTTTTAACTCATTCTGCATTTTATTTTAAATAGAGTTTCCGGTTAAATTGAAGCTTATCCCTCGTATAGCTTGGCTCGGTCGGCCGAAGAGAGGGTTCAATTACACACAAAAGGGCTCAAAATCGTGATGTAACACGACAAGAGATCGACTTCGCTCTCCAGACTATGTTCTACATGTGTCTGCAGGCGCTCGCAAGTGATAATGGAGGTTTCAGATACTTCGTAACTTTCTAGAGGAGAGAAAGGGTTAGTTTTAAGGGTTTCCCTTCTTGCTTATGGTTGGTCGACGGCGTCTTGATTATCTGTGACACGGTGACCGACGTTTAGAGTTTCTGCGTGCTAGTTTAAACGGTTTTGACGTAAATTTAATTACGAGAAGAGGAAAATGACTTGTTTACAAATAAAATATTAGGTATAAGTATATAAATCTCTTGATTCTAAAAATAACAAATCACACGTCATTTTTTGATTCTATTATGGCATAGTTTAATATCAGAATTTCATTTTCAAGCTACCATCCGATAGATACAAGTGATACATTAATCGAAAAATATATTAAAATTAATTCTTAAACATTGTAAATAAATTTAACTTCAGGAAAACTAGATTTAAAGTAAATTTTTAAAACTAATTTAATTTAACTTAAGTCAACATTGTGCATTTTAAATTGATAGTTTTGTTACCCTCTCTCTTGTCGTTGACTATAATTGTTAAATTTCAGCTAGCTCAATTTTAAATTTAATTTGCCCCGGAGAGTGGGTGGATTCAAAAAAAAATATCAATGCAATCACCACGAATAGAGGGTATAAGTCTCAGTATAACCAAGGAAAAGATGCAAATAAGGAGATTCCATATACGTTTATTGTTAGCTACACCTTTTTTTTCTATGTTTAATCCTTTAAAACTTTTGGTAACAACCACAAAAACAATATATATAAGTATAACGCGTTAACCCCCAATTGGTACCAATTAGTTCATAACTTATCAAATTTATGCTTATAATAATCCTAGAATAATATCTTGGGTGGATGTAGTCAAAGTATATCCCCAAAACCAAGGTAAATGGAAAGCTCTTACTTGATTTCCGAAGTGTTCGTGTATATCTATGAAATTATGGTGGCGATCATCCAGATCTAACGTAGGTTCCCTGCAATCCTCTGGTGGTAGGAGTAAACTATGAGGATGATTGTTGGTAACCACTTAGGTGTCTCTAGTACCAAGGCGAAGAGCCACTAAAAGTGTTGATTGATGCGGGAGTCGTTTGAAGATGATCAGGACCAATACGGAAGATACCAACCAGAGAAACAAACAACTAAGTATGCAGGTAAGTAAGTAAGAAAGTAAGGCCTAAAGAAAGCAATAAGAAAAGTTAATTTACTTCCAGGATGAATAAAATGATGACTTACCGGAGATCTCGTGTGGCCTTAAAGATATATTAGATTCCCACAAAATCCACAAATAGGTGAATAATTCTCTTGAATATTCGTTTAGGGCGAATCTAAGTTGAATAATATATTTTTTTTTGTTCTTTTCTAGGCTTAGAAAATCCGAAAATTCGTAATTTTAAGGAAGGCACATGTTCCATCAAAAGCCACAAAAAAAGGATAGATAAAGGTCAAAAGAGATAAGTCAAAATTTTAAAATTAAAGGACTTTAGTGTTAATCTTTAGTTAGCTAGTAGATTTTTGGCCATAAAGCAAGAGAAGAACCAGACTAGGTGACAACCTGAAGAATGACTTCTAATTGTAAATAAACAAATGAAGGTTAACTATTAAAATAAAGGTATTTAAACAACTTAATTAATAAATGAATGTGTTTTAGATCCAAATGGTTTAAGGCAGGCTATTACTTTTCATTAAAATAAATGAATTTAAAAAAATGTTAAAAGAAAATAGTTAATATAAAAATTGAAACAGTAACACAGTTTATAATTTATAAGAAAGAAATTTCAGAAGTATAAGAACTGACTTTTGCAAGTAATTTATAAGAGAAAAATTACATGAAAATGTAAATAAATTTTAATATCTCAAAACTTATTTTAACCAAATATTTTTTTTTTACAGATAATTTTAAATCCTCCCTATTATTACTAATGACATGTTCCTTAGAATTAGATTCTTGTAAACATTTTTAAATCATAAAGTTTCCATCTGTCTGCATAGTATTGGAAATAATTTGCCTGTATGTTTACTGTACATTTTAAAAGAACAACTTTCACTTTGAAGAAAGTTGTGAAGTTATGTTCGCATTTAAATAAGCCTTACAATATAAACAAATCAATTCAACCGAATTCTAAGTATAACTTAACGTTGCTTTTTAAAATCTTATCAATAACGGATAATTTGTGTCATCAAAAGTGTTATCAAATTATATTTATTTCTTGTAATTCCGTTTTCTATATCTTTGAAGTTTACGCTTTAAATAATAAACCGTTTCTCTTATTTTTTTGTTTATTTTTATGCAAATACCAGATGTTGTAAAAAAATTCAGACTTATAAGCTAGGTATAAAAAGATACTTATTTTGCCTTTAATTTTGATTAACAGATGAAAAAATACGTTATATAGTAGTACATAAATTTTAGCTTTTAACAAACTCAAGAGTATTTTTTAAAACGTCAATACGACGAAATGAATCTAAAAATACTTACCACAAAAGAGCTCTAAACTAGAAGTAAAAAACGCTACAAAAATATAGAAGAGTTGGACGCTGTACTAGCCTACATTTAAAGATTTAGATAGAGAAATAAGACCCTAACTTAAAAAAATCCTGCTAAAAAAATACAAAGAAGAAGAAAAACAAAGACTACAAAATTAAGAGATGATATGGACATCGAATATGATACACGAGCTATATTATTTTGTGAAGAAGACAAAAAAGAAGATACTGCACGAGCTACAACTACTACTAGGGAGAAAAATGAGATCCTATCTGGAAAAATTCTGTCAACGACCCTGCTAAAAAAAGACAAAGAAAAAAAATCGGTTGTGTCGCCCAAAACTTTCCCGACGAGTATCCACGAATACGTTTTCAGATATTTACTGTTAAGTTTCAAATTTTGACATTATTTTATTTTTGACAGATGACAGTTGGAGAAATAATTTTGACTGTTCTGAATAGAGTTTTTCAAGCGCTTTCAAATGACATATAGCAAGTCGAATTCCAGGACATATTGCATTTGTCGTTTTTTGATAGTGACACTTCCGTTTGACAGATGTCATACAAAAACTAATGGGTTCTTCTGAGGGGTAACCCAAACCCCTATACCAAATTTCAACTCAATCGGATTAAACGTGTGGCCTCTATTGTGGAAGATTACACACACATACACACAGACAGACAGACTTCCATCTGGAAACGGTCTTAATCGTCTTGGGGGATCCGGAAATGGATATTTCCGTTATTATCTTGAAATTTTTTTGCAGCTCGTTCACAATACTTTCCCTTCTAGGAGGTGGGTCGGGAAAGTAAAAAACGAAGACCACAAAATCAGCAGAATATATGGACACCAAAGATGATATACGAGCTTAATTATTTTATGGAGAAGAAGATAAATAAGGAGATACTGCACGAGCTGCAACTACTACTAGGAAGAAAAATGAGATGCTAACTGAAAAAATTCTGAAAACGACCCTGCTAAAAAAAGAGAAAGAAGAAAAAAAACGCAGACCACAAAAACAGCAGAAGAAATGCAAAGGTGATACACGAGCTTTATTATTTTTTGAAAAAGAAGACAAAGAAGTTGATACGGCACGAGCTACAACTACTACTAGGGAGAAAAATAAGATTCTGTCTTGAAAAATCCTGTCAACGACCCTGACAAAAAAGAAAAAGAAAAAAATACGAAAACCCCAAAATCAGCAGAATATATGAACAGCAAAGATGATACACGAGCTTTATTATTTTTTGAAGAAGAAGACAAAGAAGACAATACTGCAGGAACTACAACTACTACTAGGGAGAAAAATGAGATGCTAACTGAAAATATTCTGAAACCGACCCTGCTTAAAAAAAAGAAGAAGAAAAAAAACGCAGATCACAAAAACAGCAGAAGAAATGGACAGCAGGGGTGATACACGAGCTTTATATTGAAAAAAACGACAAAGAAGTTGATACGGCACGAGCTACAACTTCTACTAGGGAGAAAAATCAGATTCTATCTGGAAAAATCCTGTCAACGACCCTGACAAAAAAGAAAAAGAAAAAAATACGAAAACCCCAAAATCAGCAGAATATATGAACAGCAAAGATGATAAACGAGCTTTATTATTTTTTGAAGAAGAAGACAAAGAAGACAATACTGCACGAACTACAACTACTACTAGGGAGAAAAATGAGATGCTAACTGAAAATATTCTGAAACCGACCCTGCTTAAAAAAAAGAAGAAGAAAAAAAAACGCAGACCACAAAAACAGCAGAAGAAATGGACAGCAAAGGTGATACACGAGCTTTATTTTGAAAAAGAATACAAAGAAGTTGATACGGCACGAGCTACAACTTCTACTAGGGAGAAACATGAGATTCTATCTGGAAAAATCCTGTCAAAGAAGCTGCTAAAAAAAGGCAAAGAAACAAAACCAAGACCACAAAATTAGCAGAATATTTGGAAAGCAAAGATGATACATGAGCTTTTTTATTTTTTGAAAAAGAAGACAAAGAAGACAATACTGCACGAACTACAACTACTACTTGGGAGAAAAATGAGATGCTAACTGAAAAAATTCTGATAACGACCCTGTTAAAAAAAGACAAAGAAGAAAAAAAACGCAGACCACAAAAACAGCAGAAGAAATGGACAGCAAAGTTGATACACGAGCTTTATTATCTTTTGAAAAAGAAGACAAAGAAGTTGATACGGCACGAGCTACAACTACTACTAGGGAGAAAATGAGATTATAGCTGGGAAAAACCTGTCAACGACCGTGCTAAAAAAAGGCAAAGAAAAAAACCAAGACCACAATATCAGCAGAATATATGGAAAGCAAAGATATTATACGTACTTTATTTTTTTGAGGAAGATGACAAAGAAGACAATACTGCACGAGCTACTACTACTACTTGGGAGAAAAATGAGAAGACAAAGAACAAGAAAAGACGAAGACCACAAATACAAGATATGGAAACCAAAGATGATACATGAGCTTTATTATTTTGTAAACGTCCTTTACATAATATAGAATAAATGACAAAATCTTTTAAGAAATAATACCAAAACCCCAGATAACTATAGAAAGTTGGAAGATACTGGAAATTAAATGGAATACTTACTATATACCAGAAAATAAGCCAAAAATAATAGCAATAAGGAAACTACACTAAACTGCCCCTAAGGACAAAGCGAAAAAATCGGTTGTGTCGCCCCAAAATTTTCCCGACGAGTGTCCACGAATACTTTTTTAGATATTTAATGTTAAAGTTTCAACTTTTGACATTTTTTAATTTTTGACAGGTGACAGTTGGAGAAATAATTTTGACTGTTCTGAATAGAGTTTTACTAGGGCTTTCAAATGACATATAGCATGTCCAATTCCGTGACATATCGCATCCGTCATTTTTTGATAGTGGTACTTCCGTTTGACAGATGTCGTACAAAAACTAATGGGTTCTTCCGACGGGTAACCTAAACCCTTATACCAAATTTCAGCTCAATCGGATTAAACGTGTGGCCTCTATCGTGGAAGAATACAAACCCACACATACACACACACACAGACCGACAGAGAGACTTCCATCTGGAAATGGTCTTAATCGTCTCAGGGGACCCGAAAATGGATATTTCTGTTTTTATCTCGAATTTTTTTTTAGCTCTTTCACAATACTTTCCCTTCTAGGAGGTGGGTCGGTAAAGTAAAATTATTTAATAGAAATATGTTTAAATCCTAAGAAAGGCACACAAGCGCATAGAGAATACGATAACTAGCAATTTATCCACTAAAAATTAAAAAAAAAACACCAAATAAGAATAACGAAGAAAAATAAAATAATGGATAAAAGTAACAATCAAAGAGGTCAGGAAAAGAAATAAGAGCGAAGCAGTGCTACAAATGCCAGAGGGATTCTACAATGGGTGATATGTTATCTGCAGAGGAAGAAACGGACAATACAGAAAAGACAGAGAATTAGGCTAGGTGTGAGCTAAAGAGAAGGCTGAACAACAATAAGAGGACTCTCAACGACGTCAAACATCACCTGCAGTAACGCAGCCAAAAAACCCAATTTTTTATTTCAGGAGTTTTTGAGTTATCGTTACTACAATATCCATCCTAACATACACACGCACTAACACTCACACACACACACATCATCGCGAAAATATCAAAATCGTATTCTAGGGACATTAAAACATCCATTGAAAACTCACTACCCAATTTTTGGCATGATTACTATACCTCTCTTATATGAAGGGCGAGAGGTAAAAAATGGTGAAAGAAATAAATTTTAACCGTTTGCATACAAGATTTTGATACCCTGGATTAGATCTGATTAGATTTTTTTGTTAACCGGACAACTGGAAGATGCAGTTGATGACGTCATTACTAAACAAGATGGCATATATTTTCTATACCCTATAGTTTATTTTCGTGTTATTAAAATTTTCATAAAGTTTGCCATTGTTACCAGTTTTACAACATAGTCAACTTTATTCACACTTTTTTTTGTTAATCTGTAATTTTTTTATAAAAAAATGGCGAGGGGTCATGTGCTTGCCACATCAAACTTTTTTAGATAGCACTGGACTGCAATATATCGCTAATAATTCACTTGCACTCCAATGTTGATTTGTGTTCCTCCAAACCTGGAAGCAGTTTTGGAAAAAGGCGGGGAAGGTTTCTTTCAGGATATAGAAAAAATGGGAAAAGGGTATAGTGGAAAATGGAATAACAAAATGGTGATAGATTACTCTTACGACATTTTAGCTAGAGATATTTGAAGGATATAAACCAAAAAACTTCACAATGATCATATAATTTACATTTGTTCAAATATCTTTCAGCTACAAAAAAAATAATTAAAAGTAAAAATAATTGTGATATAAAAAAATGTCCTGTTTTTTAACAGTAACTCATATTTTCTCAAAAAATTTGTATATTTTCAATAACAGGATTCACAACTTGAAAATATATGAAACATAGGAACGGGACAAAATTCCTCAAGGGACCGAAAGAGCGCAGTTTAAAAGTTTATTTTATACTGTACTCTTTAAAAATATACTAGTTTAGCTTAAATAAAAAAAATCTAGAAAATTTAAAAGCAAAATGAAAAATTTAGTTTAGCTAAGAATATTTCGCTCCTCTTTGACTAAATAAAACAACTATTTTTATGAAATTAATTGAATACAAAAATAAATGAAGAAATTTTGTAATAAAATTTTGATAAAATAACAACAAACTTGAAAAGTCAACAAAAATAGAAGCATCTCGTTCATAACTCTTATACTAATTTATAGTCAACTATATTGTAGCAGAGTCCTTGTTAAAACTTCCCATTTGTATGCAAGATGCTTGTCTTCAACGCTTGTAATTTCACTAACGTTGCTTCATTATTGCACAGAGTGGAAATTTAACTCTACGTTAACTCTAGCCTGTGTTTGATTTAATTATTACAAAATTTACAACGAAAACTGCCACTTTTCGTTTATATATTTCTGCATTACGGAAATTCCACAAAACTGTCAGCTGGCCACATTTCTTAGAAAATTAATTATTCTTACTACAAAATTAATTAAATTCTGTTATTTTTTGTTAGATATTTACTTTTTTGCTACATATAGGGGTGAGTCTGGAATAGTAGCCACCTTTTTATTAAAACACCCATAAAAACAATATTCTGATACCGTTAGACATTAATGTTATATTTACTTGCTACATCTCTACATTATTAAATAAAAAAGTGAAGTTCTAAGCATTTTGAATTTAAAAAAATATTATGTAAGTTTTTCATTGCACCTGCATTGTTGGTACATTGGTCACCAGAGGTTGGTACTGTGGCCACTACTGTTTAGCTAAGAAATAAAATCAAAAAAATTGCACAATGGAGGGAGACTCATTGCTTAAAAGTCATTTCTGTTACAAAGAGTTCAACTTAAAGAAAATTTTTAAAACAAATTTAACACCAAAATAATGTAATTTGTTACAGCTAATTAACGTCATATGCAGACAAATTAAGCGAAAAAGAATATATATTTGCAGTCTTGTTAGTGCCGCCGGCTGTTAAAGGTTGACACAAATGAAGTACAATATCTTCTTGTGGAATTACAGCTGTATCAGGAATAATATTAGGATTTCTAAAACTGTTACCACTACGTCTTAACAACGTTATAATATATTGAATTCCAGACTGCCTCTATGAACTTATCTTACGTGTCCAATATAATATTTGAAGGTTTTCTTGGTTATAAACCTCACAATACAAAGGAGTCTACACCAATGTCTGATAAATCATTTGTAATAAAGTCATCATCTTCATCAGATTCTGAAAACAAATCCATATCGTCAGAGTCCGTTATTTTAACATCTACATAACTGTCTGATGAATTTATTTCAGCTTCTTTATAGATGGTATCCTTGTTGCTGGTTTCTTTGTGGTTGGTGCAACAGGATCTTCTGTAACGTTTTTTTTACAATGAGATGTTTCTGTAAACTGAACTTTCTAATTTCTTCAACTTGTGTTCTTCCTCTGATCTCTTAAGCAACGACATTCGAAGAAATACATTATTTTTTCGGAGATTCATTTCGTACGATTGCAGATGTTGATGCCACGTTTTCATCTAAGTGTTTGCTTTGAAATTGCTTATCCCGTAGCTTTCTACTAATTTCCTGTTTGTGATTTTCATGTGCTTTTATCGTTTTCTGGTTCCATATCAGTTACAGATGCCGCCATGAAATTTTCGTCGCCGAAAATGTATTTCTTAAATCGATATATTCCAGTTGACCGAAATCCTGAAAGACAGTTTGTGGGCGTAAAAGCGCTTGGATAGGATTCTTCCAAAAATTTATGCTTTGGCATAAATAATTATCTATTTGCCTGCATTGATCAACAACCATCTTTGGTACTCTTGGTTGTAAAATGTTTTAGAGGGATAATACAGACATTTGTCAAGTGGCTGCAGCTTATGGCTGGTGTGTGGAGGCAGCATTAACAGTATTATATTGTTTTGTTTGGCTAATTTTATTGACTCCTACGAAATGTGAGTTTCGTGATTATTCATAATCAACAAAACTGGTAATTCTTGTATTAGTTTAGCATGATTTATGAAGTGAAGTAATCACTGGACATATATTTCAGCAGTCATCCACCCTGTGAGTGATGCTTTTCCAATAGTTCCAGGTGGCATATTTTACCTGTATCCTGTATACATTGACTCTTTCATAGATCTGTCGAAGGTTGTTAAAAAACTGCTACACTACTGGTTTGTTGAACCCAATTAAACCTTAGTTTTATTTCCATGATATGGGTATTTTTTTTTCAATTTGCTAACTTTCGTGCAAATTTAGGATTCATACCATGATGTGGAACTGGAAGGGGTTGGAATTTCAAAAAATTTATATATAAGCCATTTTCAAAAATATTGAAACAGGTCATAGGACTTTATTTATGTTCTAATAATTATAAAACTAATTTGTCTGAAACTTTTTTTCATTCGGCCCACGGGGGTGGAACTGGAGGGGGTTGAAATTTCAAAAAATTCATATCTCCGCCGTTTTTCAAAATTTTGAGACTTTTTTCATGCCTTAATTATTATAAAATTTATTCTTCTGAAACATTTTTCGATCTGACCATATTGTGGGGTGGGGAAGGATGAGTCAAATTTAAACAGAAATCTACCTCCCCCTGTCGACCCTACCGACAGGAATTTTTTTTTATATTTTCCCTCTTTTACTCTAACATCCCTGTTTTTCCCATTTCCCTTAATGTTTGCTGTTTTTCCGTATATTTACTATTTTTCCTTATTTTGCGCTTTTTTTCACTATGTTCTTATATACATATTTCCTTATTTTTAACAATTTTTCTATATTTATATCTAATTTGCCTTTTTTCCATTTTTCTTTCTATTTTTTCCTGTTTATTCCATTATTTTATTACATTTGTACTATTCCTCATTTTCCCAATTTTTGCTATTTTTTCTATTTCTTCATTTTCTGTTTTTCATTATTGTCACCTGTTTTTCTATATTTATCACTATTATTTTCCATTATTTACTATATTCCATTTTTACTTACTTTCCCCAAAATTGCCCTATTTTTCTAATTTTTTTTCCTATTTTTTCATATTGTTTTTTTTATTTTTTAATAGTTTTCCTAATTTCTCCCTATTTTGTCCTAGTTTTTCCTATTTTTCCCAAAGTTCCCTATTTTGCTCAATTTTTCACAATTTTGCTCTATTTGTTCCTATTTTTCCCTGTTTTCCCCAATTTTTTAGTATTTTGCCCTATTTCTTTCTTTTTTCCATATTTGTAGTTATTTTTCCCTTGCTTCTCCTATTTACCTCATTTTTCCCAATTTTCTCTACTGTTTCCCTATTTTTAACTATTTTCTCCATTTGCCTACGTTTTTCTCCACTTTGTCCCTTTTTTTCTATTTTTTATTATTCTAATAATACAAGGCAACATAAATTTTACTGACAGTACAGTTCGTTATCACCTTTTTGTTTTTTTGACCAAATTTATCTGCTTACTACATTAAAATCAGTAAGCAAAAGGAAAATTTTTGTCTTTTGTTAACAATTTAAAAATCTACAAATCATATAATAACCTTAAACGACCTTCGGGCCCTCCACAGGAATCAGTTTTTGAGAAATACCGTTTATCGTTGTGACCTTTTACCTCATACATCTCGCATACTCCGGTACGATATCGATTGGGATTTTTGAAAGATTTTACAATATCAAAACAAAGAAGTACAGAAAGTCCATCTCGCTTAATTGTTAGTAATTTTTTTATTTCAATTACATAGATTATCAGAAATGTTAATAAAAACTCAATTATTCTAGATAAAGAAAATGGCGTTTAAAAAAAACGAAATGTCAATATTCATTGTTGTATTTTCAAACAACAATATAAAGAATACTTAAAACTTTTCATTTCCGGAAATTTTATTACTCATTATTTTTTATAATTCTTTCTAAACTTGAATTATTCGAAACTTTCAACAACTCCAATTTTTCTCTTCAGTAACTCTTAAAATATTCTAACAGACCTTGTAATGTTGATTTATATTTTTCTCGGTTACTCGAGACCTTTTGTCAAAAAATTTCAGTGATATTAAATTCATATCAGGCCTAACTTCGAGTTGAAATGTAGAGTATAATGTTGCCTACAGGCTTACATGAAAATATATGAAAAAGTTTAGAACCCTTAACTGCTGGAAGATGATGTTCGAAATATTATAAATTAATCCTTAATATGGGCTTTGTTATTTAAAAAAATTCTAAAAATGTTATGTTTACCGGAGTTCTTTGAATATTAAAAATAATTTCTAATTTACAAATATTAAGCGGTATGTAAGGTTATTTTCCGTTTATATAAAAAAAAAACAGTATTAAAAAATAATGAATAAAATAAGAAATTAGGTACTAGCAGAAAAGTTGTTTAATTAGGGATCGTAGCATTCCTAAAGTACATTTCATTATGAAACCTAATAAAAAAATTAAGTATACTACGTGGTTCGATAGCGAAAAAAATGGGGATTTCAAATACGAGATAAAAAGTACAGGTCCATATTTTAAAAAAATAGTTGACTGTGGGCAGTCAAAGACGAAACGTTATTAAAATAAAATAATATACTATGTTAAGTAATATTTCTACTTCAATAACAAAAGTTTTTCTATATTTTAATCTGAAGGATTTAATTAAATAAAACAAAAATCGTCAATTTCGGTTTTCTCAAATATCTCGGAAACCGATCCTCATTTTATTTTTGAAAAAACTAATCAATTCGCCTTGAAAATACAAATTTTTGTTCACATTAACCGAAATTTGTACCAATAATGGTTTACGAAATCCCAATAGTTTTCAATTAAATTTGGGTCACGCCCTGTAAATGTCAAATCTTACTGAAACCGATTTATGTTTCAACAGGTGACATTATACAAGGTGTTTCGCGAGTGACTGGCCGAACTTTTCCAGATGGTAGAAGACCATAAAGTCGTTTCATATCGGCTTTTATTGTGTCCCAAATATCTTTTGTTTAATATGTACGTTGAACGATTTATGAATATAAGTATTTATAAATGTTGAAAGAACATTAGACTGCGAGCATGATGAAATAAATTCTTGGATTTTCTCGAAGGACCAAACTTCTTAGGTAGAAGTTAAACCAATATGAATGTTAAAATAAAAACAGTATTTGAAATAGGAATGTAATTTTAATTCCATTTTTTCCAAGTACGAAACATGAACAGCAAAAAACATAAAATTATGAAACCAAAACATATATATTTAAATTGTACTTAATCACTTCACTCACTGTAAAAACTATTTACATTTTTTGTTATGAAAAGTCAGAAAACTTTTTGGGTGCGGTTAATTACGCACCATTTTACTTAATTGAAAAAACTTTTTTGCTCTATTGAATGCGACTGAATCTGTTCACAGTTGGGATGCGAGAGACTGATTGTACTCCGAGTTCTAATGGTGGTTTTTTATTGGTAGGAGACCTATGACGTGGTATGTACATAGCCTTGAATTAAGCATCGTAGCGGGAAGTAAAATGTCTATATTTTTTGTCTCTTATAATGATGGGATTATATGAAAGAAATATAAGCTTGCATAGCAACAGTCGCTTATGTATTTTATTTTTGTTAACAGTATTTTGCAAGTAGACAGAAAAAGGTCTGAGAGACAGACGGAATAATATTGTGTTGATTTTAAATCTATTTTAAGATTATAAAATATTAAAATATGCAATAAGAGACATTAGTATGAACTGCAAGATTAATATTATTCATTTTAAAGAAATATGAATTCATTTTTATTTTCTGGATACTATTCCAGTAAAATTTATCCATATGTTTACGTTTATTTTCAAAAATTGTAATTGACAAAATTTTTGCAATGGTTCCTCTAATTTGAACTAAGGCCCGGTACTTTCACCTGATAGATAAACTTTATTCGTCAGATAAGTTATTTAGAACTCGTTATCCAAAAGATACATTATATGGGCACTTTCATTTCAATTTGTCTGACAGATAGTTATCTACGAGACGTACTAATAGTCACTCTCCAAATTAAATGTTGTCAACTGATATTAAAACAAAGTACGACATAATGATAAAATTGTCATATGTGACAAAGAGAAAGAGAGCCTTGCAACCATGAATACGGAACTTACTTTCATTTTCTATTTGGTCAAAAGTCAAAACATTTCAGCCATTTGCTCGGTTTATTTTGTACAAGCTGAATACCTGTGCTTTGCTACGGAGTCTCTTTAGGAGTACCTAGACGACCGAGCTTTGCTTGTTTTTTCCTATTTTGCCTATTTTTTATATTTTTCCCATTCGATTCTAATTTTTCCCTATTTTACCCTATTTTTTTCTATTTTTCACTATTTTTTCTATTTTTCGCAATTTTTTCATTTTTCTATTTATTTCTACTTGTTCCCCTTTTTTCTATAATTTTATTCCATTTTCTTTATTTTTCCTTATTTTTTTCTATCTGTCCCTATTTGGACTTTTTTCCTCATTTATTCCTATTATTTAATATTTTTATCTGTTTTTTCTTTTTTCCTAGTTTCTATATATTTCACCATTTCTTCTTATTTTTTTCTAGTTTTGTCAAATTTTTTACCTCATTTTTCACTGATTTTCGATATTTTATCCTCTTTTTCTATATTTTCGTATTTTTCTCTAATTTCCCTATTCATCCCATTTCCCCAAATGTTTCCTGATTGTCATTATTTTTCTTCCGCTATTTTTGACAATATTGAAAAAGTTATGAGACTTTTTTCATGTCCTAGTTATTATAAAATTTATTTGTTTGAAACTTTTTTCGATGTGACCATATCGTAAGGCGGGGATGGATGAAAGTCTCAATAAACAGAAATCTACCCCTCCCCCTGTCGACCCTACCGATAGGATTTTTTTTCCTTACTTGTCCTTATTTTTCCCTATTTTGTCCCATTTTTCTCATTTTTCCCTATTTTCATTACTGTTTCCCTATTTTAAACTATTTTCCCCTATTTTTCAGAAATTTCCCAATTTTTCAAAAATTTTCCCAAATTTTAGATAAAATTTTAAGTACCTATTTTTAGAATTCATTTTTAAATAAGTATTTGGTAAATTTGCTGTTTAAGAAATAAACAATCCTTCATTGTTTCTTTGTAAATCTAATAATGTCAAGAATATACTGGCGCCCATTCAACCCTTATTTTCCAATACTTTATTAAGGTCTGAAACCATAACTAAAAGTCCAAATAATAGCTTAGTTTTTTTTTATTTTAAAATCAATGTAACAAATTCAATATCAAAAAAATAAAACATCACTATATCAAAATCAAAAAATAAAGGATCGTTACCCGTCCTAAAATATGCCTCCCTTTGAACTGGTATCATTTGCCGGTTTACAGTTAAAAAAAAATATAAAAGGTTAATTTTTTATAAAAATTATTTATAATTTACAATATAAAATTGATGTCACTTACAATTAAAATATAAGCACTCGAAGTGTTAAATTCTTATTGAATAATAATACAATAGCAAATATTATTTAATTGGCTAACCTAATCTAACCTAACCAACGTGGGGCACTATGCCATCACCCTGAGGATCTTTCCCTTTATCTTGTATGTATGTAATACATACGGGTTTTTTTTAAATCATGCGATTACATTTTATTGAACCACGGTTAAAATTGTAGATATTTTTGGGTTATTTGTAAGATCTATGTATTATATAAGTTATATTTTTTACAATCTAATCTATTTCTGATTTTAATTGAAAAGCACTTACTAAACGAAAACTTTTTATCCAAATCACCAAAAACAACTTTATAAATTTAAATTTGTATAAGCTTTTAATAATTTCCAACATAAACTGATACATAATCTTTTTATAAAAATAAAAATCAAAGATGTTTTCTTAAAGAAAAAGCATGAAAATGAATCACGTCTCTTTATACTGCATATTCCGACCCCCGATATTAGAAGCTTAAATATTTACAGAGCACCGTGTTTGCTTAACATCAATCAAATTGATCCTGGAGAATATTGGAAAGAAAAACAGTCGGAAATGCTCCTGGAACCATATTTAAAAAAAAACGGTCTGAATAAACTATTCCCATCGTGGAAAAATGAGAAAATGGAATTATAAAAAGTTGTTGGGAGCTATGCACACATCAGGCACTCATACATTTTTTTTGTTGGTTTTGACAGTTCGAAATATGACCTGAATAAATATATTTTTTATCGCCCCAAAACCAACGACAATGTCTTAAGGGAAAACCTATAACTGAACATTGTTTATACGTAAAAAAATATAATAAATATTAATAAAATCAAGTTTTTTAGATGGTATTGGTTTATTTAAAAAAAATATAAACTGTACTTAAAAAATTTTTAACCTGCAAAAAAGAAAAATTAAAACAAATGTAGGTAAAGTCTGCATTACGGCAGTAATAAACGAACATTATCCAAAGAAGGGTGCAAGAAAATTGTGTATTGAAGATTTTTCTATTTGATTTGTAATACCACAAATAACGAACTAAGCCAAATATATTTAATAAATTATTGTTTTTTTATTGCCTGTCTAACCCTAAAGACAATTTTTAAAATTAATAGTAATCAAAACGGGTCAGTACTCTGGTAAATTGTAGTCAAAATTGTTCTTGAGTGCTCAACGTACTCAGCACTGGGTATTGGTGAGTACTTTTATTTTGAATGTACTTGGTACTCGAAAATTTCGAGTAATTTGCATTTTAGAGTACTCATTACTTTTGCGCGACTAGACAAGTCTTAGCATGTCCTGTACGTTGTGACTCACTATCATTTTACATTTTATAATTTGTCAGATAGTTTGTGCTGTAGTGCATTGACATATACTTATGGACATGCCCAGCTATTAGAATAAATGACGAAAGTCATGATATCACAAATGTCATTCTTGTCAAAAACTGATTTCAAATAAATTTCGTCAGAGTCAAATTTATCAGTTCCAGCCATATTAAGATAAAAAATAAATTCTTTTGTCTGAGAAAACAACATCTAAACACCCAAATGCAAACTAATACAAACCATCAACAGAGAACGTAGTCAAATTCTGTATTACTTTCCCGGACCCATCCAAGGGAAAGTATAGTGAAAGAGCAAAAAAAATTTGAGTTATGGATGGAAATATCAATTTTGAGATCTCCCGAGCAGATTGAAACGATTTCCAGAGTACGGTCTGTCTGTGTGTCTGTGTGTAATCTTCCACGATAACTGCCAAACCGTTTGACCAATCAAGCTGAAATTTGGAACGAAGGGTCGGTGTATGCGTCGAATAGATTTTGGTTTAAATTGGTACAGTAGAAGGGCCTCATGAACGACATTGATTGAATGCACATGTAAGATTTTTTGCCTTTTTTTAAAATTTGAGGACAAACTATACACTTTAGTGCAAAATTTTGGAGGATAAAATTTCCTACAATTTTTATATCACACTTTTTCCGGAATTTCTAATAGTTGGGCCACTAGAGGGCGCGCAAAAAATGTTTATGGAAGTTTTCCGTAGTTTTTCAAATTTTGAGGACAAACAATGTTCTTTAGTGCAACATTTTCTGATTCATTCAAATTTCCTGTAACTTTTATTTCTAACATTTTTTCGAATTTCCCATAGTTTCGCCGCTAGAGGGCGAAATATATACACATTTAGGCTTTTTGCCTTTTACTTTCCCGACCCTCCCCTGAGAAGGGAAAGTATTGTAAACGAGTTAAAAAAATTTTTCGAAATAAAGATGAAATATCCATTTTGAGGTCACCTGAGATGATTAAGACCATTTCCAGATGGAAGTCTGTCTGTCTGTCTATCCGTGTGTATTCTTCCACGATAGAGGCCACACGTTTAATCCGATTGAGCTGAAATTTGGTATACAGGTTTGGGTTAGCCGTAGGAAGAACCCATTGTACGACATCTGTCAAACGGAAGTGCCACTATCAAAAAATGACAGATGCAATATGTCACGGAATTTGACTTGCAATATGTCATTTAAAAGCACTTCAAAATCTCCATTCAGAATACTCAACATTATTTCTCCAACTGCCACCTGTCAAAAATAAAAAAATGTCAAATTTTGAAACTAACATTAAATATCTGAAAAAGTATTCTTGGATACTCGTCGGAAAATTTTTATGGGTACACAATCGATATTTTTTCCTTTGTTTTACTTTTATTTTGGGTTTTTTTTTACTTTTTATTTACCTCTTTTAGAGTTGCTGGCTTATTACGCCTTTACTAAGAGCTTTTTTACCACTTTTACTTTTTTAACATGTTTTTACCTTTAATTTGCCTTTATTAAGCCTTTTTTTTGGCTTATTATTTTTGTTACCTTTTTTCTTTGTTTGTGGCCTTTTTACCTATTTTTTTGAACTTTTTTTGCCTTTAGTTGCTTCTAATTTGCCCTTTTTCGCTTTTTTACCTTTTTCAACCTTTCGATTGTTTTTAAACTTTTTTTAATCTTTTTTTTTTATTTTTTTAACTTTTTTGGACCTTTTTGGACTTTTTTTGGACTTTTTTTGGACTTTTTTGGACTTTTTGGACTTTTTGGACTTTTTTGGACTTTTTTGTACTTTTTTGGCCTTTTTGTCTTTTTTCCTTTATTTTGCCACTATTTTGCCTTATTTGCTTTTTTTAACTTATTTTGACATTTTTAGCGTTTTTGTTGATTTTTTTTTTTACTTTTTTTTTGATTTTTTTGTTAGTTTTAATTTGTGCTGAAATTTAACAATTCTTTATCTTTTTTAACAATTTTTTCCCTTTTTTGAAAAATTTCGTTACCTTGTTACTATTTATAATAATTTGTTGCCATTTTTAGTAACTTGTATCGTTTATCATTTTAATTAATTTATGAAACCCATTTTTTGTCTACTGTTATTATTATTCACGGTATCTATCGCAAATATAAATAATTAGAAAAATTAATGTCTACTTGGAAGAATTTAAATTTAAATTAACTTAGAAGGTAAGTGATATTCCCGTTTTTGTCTGTTGCTGACTTACTAATTGCACTAATTTCTTCTTTCTAACCTGGAGTCTCTAATTAGAATTATTTAAATACCCTTTACTCATTTTTCACAAATTCTCTCTGAAATTTGTAAAAGTACTTCTCATATAAGTGCGAGTACTCAACTACTTTTTAAAGCTACTCATTGTGAATTACTCATGAGTATTTTAGTGCTGTACTCTGCTCAGCTCTGATAGTAGTTAATTACAAATTAACAATAATAAGTCATAGGTATAGTATATTAAAAATCTTTTTTCGTTTCCTTTTGGCGGCGTCGAAAAAACAGAAATTCAGTTAAGTCATGAAAAAAAAATTTTTTTAATCATAAACCCGATTTTGTTCCAGATTAACCATGATATTTTGGAATATTAGCATGTTGTCTATTACGATTGTTTTTTCTTAGATTAATTTCCTGATGATATTTAAATTTCGACGTGACAAAGATACACATAACTCTAATAACAGAGAAAGCTGAAAAATAAAGCAATAGTTTATGTGCTAACACCAGATTCCAAGTTTAACAAATATATTAAAACGAGATTATTGGAAACCGTATTTCCAAATGCGGAAATCTAATCCGTAGTCTGATAATTCTAAATAAAATAAAGGAGCTAAAATATTATTTACACAATGTTTATAATACTGCACATTCACCACTTAAATAAATTTGATGTTAAAAAAGTATATTCCTGATATCAAGTAGTAGGTTTAAAAAATTGGTTTAATTTAACATATTGTTATGAAATACTGGTCTGGCAATTTAAAATTATTCCTTTATCAAGTTTTTTTTTATATTTTTTTTTTATCCCAGGTTTGGGTTCCAAACGGATTCCTGTTAACTATACATTAAATAAACAAATTTTAATCATTAAATTTTTAATTGTTAGTTACATAATTTTTAATATTTATTTATATCATGACATTACCCATAAAATAAACAAAACTAATCATTTATTCATACATTTATAACTTAATATAAAAGAAAACTTTACGTTTTGGTACATATAAATAACGGACCGTTTAATTACTGTGTACCAGAAATTTAACTAAGATCACAATAAATGAAATTATTTAAAAACAATTTATCAATCTGTTCAATATTCGTCTTCTTCCAAATCTTCAAAAGTCCACAATATGTCTCCTGGTTCTTCAAACTTCAATGTACAAAAAGTGTTGATCACAAAAAAAATCCAAAATCAACCTTATTAAACTTAAAAAAATTCTCATAAGTAAATTTTCCTATTTGGTTTCTGTTTTTTATAAAACTTTCGTTATAAAAACCTTCTTCTTTTTAATCCAAAATTTTGATGATGCTGACATTACCATTTTTTGAAATTGTCAATTGTCGACCAATATTTGATTGATTTTTATTTTACTACTTATTTTCTTGTTTTCAGTTACAAACGAGTTTCACAAATGTTGGTAACAATAAAATTTAACCAGTTTCCCAGATTTTCCCTATCATTGATTAATATTTATTTATTTTTTAAAATTCACATTGTAATAGATTTGCTAATTAGTATTTTATTAGATTCGAATATAGCTTAAAAATTATAAAACATTAAACTTGAATAGAGTATAAATTTTTTTCTTTATTGGTTACTAACTTAGACCAATTTGTACTTACGATTTTTCCAAAAATTCTTATATAAAGTACGGCTCTGTTACCTGAAACAAAAAAAAAACAATAAATATTCCATGTTGAACAACATGACAAAATTTAATAAACGTATTCCGTAGTTACTTAAAATATGTATAAATATTTGTATTCAATAACCTAAATCGTGGAATTTTAGCATATGTATAAATGCTGTTTTTGTATCGTTGGCAAATACATTTTCCAGATTTTATTTGTCATAGGAAAAATCTAAATTGATAATATTTGCTTGTTTTTTATTCGTTTTATAAAAAACAAAGCACTATTTTTTTAACTAAAATATGAAGACTCAAAATATGACATATTTTTATTATTACACAATTAATGTTAAATTCAATTAATACCAACTACCACCAGTTTTCAAAACAAACTTTTTTATCTCTTTTTATCTTTAAAAAATTATCTGTTCTCCTAAAAGAACCCTATTTTGGAGAAATATTTATTCTAAAAAATTATCCTTTCTCTTTCTAATTTCTCAACGTTTTAGTAATTAATCTTCACTTTCTGAAAAAGGGACTTTTTTGCATTTTTCCTCCTTTTCACTCAAAATTACTTATTCCCCCTCTTTTCTTAAAAAAAGACACAATTTTACTACTTTTTTCCATTTATTTCAGTCAAATTTTATCTAAGTGATTTTCTATTTTTTTTCCAAATTTTGCACTTTTCGACTCAAATTTCTTTTATTGCAAAAATTTTCCATTTTTTCTCTCAATTATTGTCACTTTCTTTAATAATTTTCTCTTTTTCTCAACTTTTGTACTTTTTCAGCTCAAATTTCACCTCTTTACTCTCAATTTTTGCCACTTTCTTTAGTATTATCTTTTTCAAATTTTGCACTTTTCCCCTCCAATTTGTGTCAATTTCTTTTGTGGTTTTCTTTCTTTTTTTTTCAAATTTTGTACTTTTTCGACTCAAATTTCCCTTTTCTCTAAAATATTTCCTCTCTTTTCACTTAATGTGTGTCACTTTTTTAAGAAATATTCTTATTTTCATTTTTTCCAAATTTTGTACTTTTTCGACTCAAATTTTCCCTCTTTTCTCTAAAATATTTACCCCCATTTCTCAAAAATTACACTTCTTTCTCTCAAAAATTTATCTTCTTTTCTCTCAAAAATTTCCCCTATTTTCACTCAAAAATTTCACATCTTCTCTCAAAAGTTAAAAAAATTTCGATCAAAACAGAAAAATAAATTCGTTAAAACTAAAAATTCTCCACAATTATTTCTTGTAAAAAAATAGTTGACAACTAGCTATTTTTTGCCAAATAGGGCAAGTTAAAATATTTTTTTCTACAAATTGTATTACATATTTAAAAATTGTAAAAAAAACATTATAGGACTAAAAATTGTTTTTGGTTAAATTTTATAACATAATAAATTACTTTGCATAAATACTGAGAAAAAATTATCCTAGCCAAAAATAAAATGTAACGGAAAGATCAGAATAAGAAAATAAATTATTTTATTAATTTACTAAATGTATCCAACATATCGCAGTATTTTATTAGAGCGTTGCGTTCTCTCATATCCTGAAAGTGTTTTACAATGACAGTGGAACATAAATTACTGCCCTCGCAACCAATATATTAGCATCATAACTTCTCTGCTTGTAGTTATTTATGTTTCATCTCTAAATGTATATCTTCCGAGATTTTATTTGCCGCCAGGAAGAAAAAGAAAAATCACAATTTCCATATTTTCCGCTTATTTCCCGATTGATTTCATAGAAAACACGTACTATATCATAGCAGGATCTATAATAAAACGAAATAAGGAAACGAAAATATGAAACAAAAATTGCTTCCATAAATTTCAGAGTTAGAACGAAAGTAAAACAGTCTTAAATATATTGGAATACTATTTATTTATGTATTTTATTATTGTTTAACATACTTATTTATTAATAATTGAAGACGGACCAACGAAAAGAAACGAAAATTACGACTTTTTGTGTATTTTTATTTTTCCTTTGTTCAAAATTTCTAATTTCATTTCGCTTGATATCCCTTCCCTAGATCTCCGTCTCTTTTAGGTATTACTATAAAATGTCTTGCCCATGTTAACAATTTTCTCTCTTTGCCTTTTCAGTCAAAACAATTGACTTATATATCGTCTGTGCTGCAAATAAAAATTTTCTTTCTTGCCCTCGTAAAAGTTTTTTTTATATTATTTTCACTGAAATTTCCTGCTAGCATTATTAATTATTTCGAAGCTTTAACTTTTATTTACTGTTATTTTTAATTCTTTTTAATGCCGGTATATATATTTGTTGATATATTTACTCAAAAGTTCATATCTTATCTTTTATAATAGTACAAATTATCCAATGTTCGTGGTGTTATTTGGGTCTCTATCACAAAAAGAGAATCTATTTTTTTAATTTGTTTTTACAGATTTTCTTAAAATTTAATTCACTTTGATTATTTTTATATTTCATATTTTTTTCTAAAAATTCATGTATTTCATTTTAATATTATCATTGTTTTATATTCTTTTTCAAAAATGGACCACGAAATCTGGTAATTTATAAGATTTTTCTCTTATATTTACTTTATGTGAACTTTTATAATTTTTTTTTGGACCAAACTTTTCTTCTGAGCAAATTTTCTTTGGGCTACAAGTTTTCTTTGGACCAAACTTTTTTTTTGAGCAAATTTTTCTTTGGGACTACAAGATTTTTGGAGCAAGTTAACGTGTCACTGATCCGAGAAACGAAAAATAAACATTTAAGAACCAAGATAAGTTGAATTTCAAAGAAAAAAAAAAGTCCAAGTTTGTTTTTGTTCCTCTATTTAAAATACAACAAATATAACGTTTAATTTGAAAGAAAGGACGGATTTTGAACTATATAATAGTTTTTTTGTCAATTGTTTCTAATTACATCAAAAAATCAATTACACTGGTGTCCAATTTTTTTTTTATTTTACTTAAACCACATTTATTACTAATTATCAACAAATTAAATTATCGTTTCAAAGACAAAAACTGAAGAAGATAAGTGAAAGTGAAAATTGCATAATAAGAACGAATGGGAACACTATAAGAATAGAGACGTAGAATGTACAATAAATATAAATGGTAGGGACAGTAAACAGTTTGGAAAGAGAAGCAAAAAATATTGTATAAATGCATTGCAAGGAATGCAAATATAAAAATCTAAAATGGTGAATTTACATGACCCTGTAATTTTTAGAAATAGAAAAGAAATCAGTAAAACTTGTGATAAAGAATATAAACAGAAAAACAACAGAGGAAGGCAAAGAAAATTTTTATGAGACGCCTATAGCAAATTAAAGAAAAATCATCACATAAGGATAGTTGAAGGTAAGGCTAATGTTAAAATTCTCAAAGAACATTTTTTTAAACACATCACTGAGATAGAATAAAACTTGACTGTAGCAGTGACAATGCAAAATACTCATAAAATTTTATAAGAAACAATATATGAAGTTTATGATTACACATTTCAAGAAGAAAGACATAATAGGCCAGGATAAAAAGCACAAAAAAGTCAAAATCTCTGAAGTATTTTTCCGAATGCATTTTGCACTGGACAGATGCAATTTTGAACGAAAATATGGTACAAAGTAGGTACTTTGTTTTCAGATGATTTTAGGAACGAATGCAAAAAACCCCATCTCAATCCGACTTTAAGGTCAAATTTTGGAGGTTGAGTGCTTTATTTCCTCGCCCATACAGAAAGGTACGCGGAGAATGCCAGACAAAAGATTATAATATATCACTCATAATTAATAATCGATAATCATCCACCATTTACTTGACTACTAACTGATAATCATACCTGGTACATTTAATGCTAAAAATCTAGTAGGTATGCTGTCATCTTTGTCATTGTTTTTTGTACTGTAAATCTAAATTATTGAGCTGTCAAATTTTTAAAATGTCGTTAATTTGTAATATAATCTATTGAATATAACTCTTGGTATCAGGTCTGTCGATAATCCCATAATATTTGACAACACGTTTCGTAAAATAACTTATGCGATTATCGATAGTCACGATAACACTTGTTGCATTAAATATACCTATATCACTCATAATGTAACAATATCCGTTACTATTACTCGATTAATAATCGATAATCATCCACGGTGTACTTGACTAATAATAACTGTTAATCACACTTGGAATGCTTAATGCTAAAAATCTAGTAGGTATGGTTGACATCTTTATCATTGTTTTTGTACTTTAATGTAAATTATTGAGTCGAAGACGAGTGGGATAATTTGACAACATGTCGAGTGTTAACATATATTAAAATAATCATAATAGAAATAAAAACTCTTTCAAATTATTTCCCATCCAAAAATACCTACAACTTTTTAGAGACCACTATTTCTATTTCTATGTGACTTTCTGATAAATACTATCAAATTTATAATGATTTATGTCATTATTTGACAGTTGCTAAGGAAAAAATGTAAATAGCTGATTATCGCCTATTAATCTACCGCATATAAACGCTTATTAAGCAAGTATAATTATAATATATAAATATATTACGAGTTGTATTATCATCAAATATTAATTTCACGAGTCCTTAATTAAAAAGGTATATCCTTATTGGACTTGACGAATAAACTTAAAGTGACGATGATTAAGAAAAAGTTGGAACAAGTCACAGAACCTCAGCTAAGAAAATATGAAGCAGGATTTAGAAGAGGAAGAGAAACAATGGACTAAATATTTAAAAAAGAACTTACAACATGCTATGAATCCAAGATACCAACAATTCTATGATTAATAGAAGAAAATAAACTGCTCTAAGGGCTAGAAAAATTGTAAGTGCTAGTAAAGTTAATAAAATTAATTATAATAACAATCAATCAAACAAAAATCAAGGAGAGGCACGTTTTAAATGTAAAATAAATACGGTTTTTGATTTCTTTCAAAATATCATAAAATGCATGTTTGTGTCAATATTGGTACAAACAAAATTATTTTCAACCGGTGAAAATTGGAGAAATAATGTTTACTGCTCTAAATAGAGTTTTTCAAGTGCTTTTAAATGACATATTACAAGTCAAATTCCGTAATATAATTTTTTGACAGTGACACTTCCGTTTGACAGATTTCGGACGAAAACTTACTGGTTCTTCCAACGATTAACCGAAACCTATTTTATCGAAATTGGTTTAAATCCATAAAGTACTTGTTCAGATATTTAATTTTAGAGTTTCAAACTCAATTTTTGACATTTTTCAGTTTTTGACAGGTGTCAGTGAAAGAAATAATATTGGCTGTTCTAAATAGAGTTTTTAAAGTGCTTTCAAATGACAAATTTAAGTCAAATTGAGTGACATATTGCTTCTGTCATTTTTTGACAGTCACACTTCTATTTGACAGATGTCGGACAAAATCTTTCTGGTTTTTCTAACGATTAACCGAAACCCATTTTATCGAAATTGCTTCAAATCTATGGAGTACTCTCTTAGATATTTAATGTTAAAATTTTAAACACTGATATTTTTTTATTTTTGACAGGTGATAGTTAGAGAAATTATTTGACTGCTCTCAGTAGAGTTTTTCAAGCGCTGTCAAATGACATATTACAAGTCAAATTCCGTGACATATTGCTTGTTATTTTTTAATAGTGGTTCTTCCGACGCACAACCCATACCTATATACCAAATTTCAGCATAAACTGCTCAAACATGTGACCTCTATCGTTAAAGAATTCAGTACAGACACACAGACAGACAGACCAACCTCCGTTTGGAAATGGTATTAAATATGTCAGGGGACCTCAAAATTGATATTACCACCTTTTTCTCGAAAATTTTTTTTAGCTCGTTCACAATACTTTCCCTTCTCGCAAATAGGTCAGGAAAGTAAAAATGGATGTCTTAAAAGTTTTTTTCTATCATTAAAAATTAGGGTGTTAGTTAAATCGAAAATCGTAAATTTCGGATTTTGTTAAATATCTCGACAACCGGTCCTGATATTTTAATTTTGAAAAATCTACAATTGTTTACGAAATCCCAATAGTGTCCAATTAAACTTGCGCCACCTTTAATAGTAATATTAAAACAGGTTCATATTTAGACTCTCTTTTATTGTGCAAAAAGATTATTTAAAAAAATACCTATAATTAAAGGAGCAATTACATTTTGAAAATGTATTTCCGAAGTTCAGCCTTCAATGTTATTTAGTATATGTATAGTGATGTTGGGACTAGGGGGAAATTGACACATATTTAAATTTTAAATTTAATGGAAAATTTGTGTCATTCGTTATTGTCTACTCTTGTCAATTACAATCTGTACATTTGTTAAAAAATCTAAATGTGATTTGTATACGTGTAAATTCCAATTCACTAATTAATAAATTATGTGAAATATATAGATAAAATGTGAAATATATAGATAAAATGTGAAATATATAGATAAAATATATGCAACTTATTCGTTTTAAAGTCTGTCAAACTTATTTTTTCATTGGCTAGTATTATTATCATCCATTATAATGTTTTCTAAAAGAGTATCCCGCTGAAAGTCTTGCTAAAGAAGCTCAATGTTTTCTGAATAGTTTTAGTTTATTTGCTAAAATTCCTTGGCAATAGTCTTCTGTGCTACTCTTAGACAAATACCATAAATAATTATTATATACCGGTAATTCATATTTAAAAATCATAAATGTACACATATTTGTGAAATTGAATATGAATAAAATAAAACACAAAAAAATAAAATATTTTTATTTATTAATGCTGTAATAAAAAATTAATAAATGAACTAAACGAACCATTATTTATCCATTAACGTACTTATTTTACATTACAAAGCTAAGTAAAAGTTCCAACCATTTTTTCTCACATTATGTAGGAATAATTTTAAAGCAATCAATATACAAAGTATTCATAAAATAAATAAAAATATTAATTTTTCAAAATATCTATCTACATATGACCGACAAAACATAAACAATTGAAATTTTATTACACCTGTCGAAAACCACTTTCAGTATTTTTAATAATTTTTTGAAATTTCTGATCCAAATTTTGATATGAAGGAGACCATTTTTTAAATTTTTTAGAGAAAAATATTTTCTTTGTTTATTGAAACCTTTCGAGATATTGTGGATGGGAATATATTCTCAGACGTTTGCGTGGCGCCATTACTATGGGATCTACAGAAGGGTCTCCACCAAAACTACACATATTGTTGCTATTTTCATGCACATTGTGGAAAAATATGTCTTCACCTACAAAATATGGTTGACCGACTTTGTTACTATCAATAAAAGCGAAAATCATCTAGTGTTTAGTAACATGTGCAACGAGGAGTAGCCAGCCTTAGTTTCAGCGGCATTCTTTATTTTGCGAAATAAACAACGTCGGTTTTGGATACGTCCAGGCCTCCAAAAGAGAAACATATTGTAATAAAATTTGTTATACCCTGTATAGCAGAGGATGAATTTAATATAAAATATAATAGGAACTAGTGGTTGGTTGAATAAAAGGATCTGAAAAGAATTGGAAAATGAAACTAACAGCTTTCTTTGATTATAATACAAGAGAAATGTAAATATAAAAAAGGTTTACTTGGTAAATGATATTAAAAGTAATATAAAAATTAATTTTGCTTGGTTGGTGTAAAGTCAAAATTAAAATTGTTTAAAAAAAATAGTCAAAGGTAATACCACAAGAACTGAACAAATTGCCGGCTATTTATTGTTGTCAATTTTTCCAGTGTGCTGTTTGTCAATTTAACGAGACCAAATTGTTAAGCAGACGAGGAAAATTTATACAACAAATAGCCGGCTATTTATTCAGTTCGAGAGATATTTGGAAGATTATTTTATTCAATTTGATTGGACGTGTAAATCAGATTCGTGAAATGTATGGTTTGGCCGGTGAAGGAAATAATTGGTAAAAATTTTTGAATTGAAAAAGGAAGGTTGTTACAAAAAATTAAAGGAAAATAACAGTCAGAAAAAATTTTGATTGTCAAAGAATAGAAAAGAATTTGTTAGTGGATATGAGATGTATTGCATTGGAATGATGTAAAATAAGACTAAAGGAACAATAAAAATATAAAAACAGGTAAAATAAAAGTATTTTCACTGCATACATAAAATTATGAGATACTGAGGAAATAATTAAAAAGCAGAAGCATGGTTACGAGAAAGTAGCAGAAACAATAAAATTTTGGTAGTAAAAGATATTGGTTGAAGATTTAAAAGAAGGCAGTGAAGGTATTGCAGTTAAAAAAGGAATTTAAAAAAAAAATAAGATAAATTGTATATTATAACTTATTTTGTTATCTAGATACTTTTAAAACCCAGTGAACCCAACCCTAATGAGAGGACTTGAAGCTAATAAAGAAAGATAAACTACTATTTCTTGGGAGTTTCAAGATACATTAGTACTGACTTGCTAACTGACCTTAATTCATAGTTGAATCCCCATCGCAACTATTTGAGAAGTAAATCCTTGAGAATGAGTTCAGCTGACTTTGAAACATTGCTTAAATAGTTGGCCCCAGGATGTGCAAAATGGACATCAATTACCAAAATGCAATTCCTGTTTAAGAGCGTCTTGAACTTACTCTTAGGTTTTTAGCTTCTAAAGATTCATTTACTAAGCCTTGTTTATCTTTTCAAATGTCGAAAGCAGACGGTTTAGAAAATAGTACCAGAAGTATGTGATGCTCTGATTACTGAATTTAATGAAAGTGTAACGGTAAGTTAGTCATTTATATGCATACATTAATAATATACAAAACGCAATCAATAAAGCACTAAGTGAAAAATATCCATTCTGGAAAATTTTAATACAAATGATATTGGCATAACGATACAGGCATAAAAAACCAAAACATCTTGCGATACTTTCATAACTGTATATACATCAGAAGCACTGTTCTCCCGTATTAATCTGATTATATCACTCAGAATGTAATAATGTCCTATACTGTTACACCATGTACTTGACTAATAACTGATAATCACACTTGGTAGATTTAATGCTAAAAATCTTGTAGGTATGCTGTCATCTTTGTCATTGCTTTTGTACTGTAAATGTAAATTATTGAGCTGTTAAATTTTTAAAATGTCATGAATTCGTGATATAATCTAATGAATGCAACTCTATCAATAATCCCATAAGTTAATGCACTCAACGTGTTATCAAATTATAATTTCACTCATCCTTGGGACTCGTGAAATTAACATTTGACAACACTTTTCGTGAAATTACCTATTCGATTATCGATAGTCACGATACCACACAAATGTCATTATTTAATTAAGAGTATATTTTTATTTTTCAGTAGCCTTCGACTTCAGAGAGATGGGAAGAAATTGAGAAGAAATTTGAGGATTTATGAAATTGTCTAATATGTATTAGGAGCAATGGATGGCAAGCATATTTATGTTACAAGTGCCCTTAAACAGTGTATGCGATTTTTTTAATTACAAGGGTTTTTTCAGTATAGTGCTGATGGCTTTGGTAGATGCCAAATACAAATTTACATATGTTAATGTTGAGTGCCGAGGGCGGATTTTAACGCTTTTTTAAGAAATGCTTCATTTTCTATTACTTCTAGGTCGAACTAAAAGTTTAGAACACGTTATTGTTATTGACGATGCATTTCCGTTGACCACAAACATAACGAAATCGTATGCTGGAACGAACGTCAAAGCTTCGAAGGAAAGACTATTTAACTACCGTTTAAGACGAGCCCGGCGTATTTCGGAAATTGCTTTTGGAATCATGTCATCGGTTTTTCCTGCATAAACAACTCCTTTTACAACCGAAGAAAGCTGAAAAGACAGTTTTAACAGATGTGGATATACATAATTATTTAAAAAGTTCAACATATTCGAAATATACTTGGCGTCGCATTGGACTTGAAAAATTCAAGTATAATGGAATTTGTAGCAAAATCGTCGAGACTAAATAGTGACCGATTTACGTCTATGCTAGCACTAAGCAAATTAGGAAGAAAAAGTTCTGCCTCTGCTCAAGAAGCCAGAAATGAATTTGCGATTTGGAAATGTACAGACTTTCTCTATCCATGCCCGAACGTACAGATTCTTTGGCTTTTTTATATTCTCTAAAAAATTGTCCGGTGATTGTTTTTTATTTTCCTTCCAACCTCCGCTATATATATTTCAAAACTAGTTGCAATATGATTCCAAACAATGTACTCTTTCTTTCGGTTTTTATACCATAAATGTTTCTAATACTAGAGTTGTAACGCTCTTTGCGTCGTCAAGCAGTCTTTTGACGCCTTAGTCCAGGTTTTGGATTGTCTCTGTCGCCACCTTCCGTTTATAGAGTAAAGGCCACTTGCTGGGGCAGCTTCAGTGGAGAAAGAAATACTCCAGGGGTCGCTATGGCCTCTACCAATCTCGTATCAACCGCTAGGGCAGACTTTACTTGCCCCTCTGGACTGAGTACCGGAGTATCTGCTGCTGGGATATTAGTTTATGTGAACAGAAGAAAAATAAATAAAATTAGAAAAAAAAAGGTTGTTTTTGTTTCTGAATGATACCAAAATGACCAAATACGAAAGAGGGTGTGTAACACGGTTCTTACTTTGGACGGTAAAGGGCAAAGGTACATGTCTTCCAGGCTGGTGTTAACGGTTCAGGACTCCAGTACAATTTTGGAATTGACGTGACTTGTCTCGAAAGGTCGAGGGGACTGCCACAACAACTCGGACTTCGGGCCGCCACTGCAGCTTCCGACAATGAATTGAATTGTCGTACTCGATAAGAAATTCGGCGTCTAAGAAGCACAAATTCGAGTGTCTCCATCTGTCGACCGGAGGTTTAACTGGGATGAGTGACTTTATATTCGAAGCTTCTCGCATTTCCGTAATTTTAAAATAATTCTACTGCAGTGCCGTACGCGATTTTGTTTAAATATTTCAATTATTACGGTAATTTCGTTACAAAATTCAGGCAACTTCAATTTGTGACATAAAAAGTCTACGACTTCCTGAATTTTTGGTTACTTTATTACCAATAATAGTCGCCGATAAGTGTCGCTTTGGTGGAGACCCGGCTTAAGGCGAAATTATTATTTAAACTTATACTTCTTTTAAGTGCTTTAACTAATAATATGATCAGATTTGAAATACTAATGAGGAACCTTGTTTTATGGTGAATTGATAACCCCGTTTTACGCTTACGCCACGGGTTAAAAAACATTTCAACCCTTAACCACAAATGTAAAATTTCTATTTCACTTTCACACTGATCTCTTTTTTTACGAATGATACTGCGTTCGCATATGTTTGTTGTTGTGAAAAACGAGTGGATGTAAAATCGAATATTTTAATTATAATTAGCTTGATATCTATTAGACATATAACGACCATATTTCTGAAAAAAAAAGCTTTTTAAGCTTCATTACTTATGGTATTGTTTAGTAAAATATATTGCGCCTGGTATTTTAAGTAAATTAATATTGAATTTCAAAAAGACTCATTAATAAACTACTAACGGGTTTTTGAATTTGGCTTTGTATGTTTCAACATTACTACGTCGTATCATATTAAACTCTATATATGTATTATAATTAAAATGTGTTTTTAAACTTTATACGCTTTGTTTGAATTTTCATTCTAACTCTCAACATATACTTTACAAAAAATGTGCAGAGTAGTAGAGTAAAATTGTTAATTAATTAAGTGACTACTAAAGGTTCAATATACATTGATTAATGTGTAACTTCAATGAACCTTATCAAAAATTTTAAATCTATTAATTTATTATTTAAAAGCGTTCTACTATTTGAAATCATTTGACTAATTTGGTTAACATTAAAATAAAGCAATTCTATTTAAACCATTTTTTAAAAAACCTTTTATTACATTTATATACCGAGTAATTCTCACTTTCTTGCTTTGCTCTATTTTTTTCTTTGAATATTTTGGTTTATAGTAATTTTTATCATCTAGGTCCTTTGTGCCTAATTACATCATTGCACGTGATATTCAAGTTCCCTTGGTCAAAGAAGACATTAAAGTGTTTAGGGGAAAATACATCAAAAACTAGAATCTCATCCCAATATCCTCGCCAAAAATCTAGTTACTGAACCAATTATCAGACGCAGACTTAAAATGTTCACCGCGTATGACCTCACAAACAGATTCTAGTATAGATATTTTGTACCCTAATGTTTTAGTTAATTGACCATTTTAAACATCAACTATATTTTATCTTTACTTTACAATTTTTACATATATGTTTTTATTAACTTGTTATATGTAATTTTACTGTCTCTGTAACTCATATCTTGTCCTAGGCCATAAGCAGTTTATGCAACAAACAATAATTGGGGGTTAAATCCACAGAGTTTTGATCTCACAGGGTGTTGACCCCAGAAGCCTATTTTCTATATACATAACATTTGCTTATTTTTCTCTTCTTGAACAGATTATAAATTAACTAGGAACTGAAAAAAAAATCTAGGTACAAAAATAAATTGCAGTTAAAGATGTATAAAACATGTTAGAATACTAGAAAGAGTTTATTCTAGAATAATTTATAAAATACAAACTAGACTGATCTACAGCTATAAAAAGGGAAACCAACGTAGTTAATGATTATTTAGTAATTTTTAAATGAGTATGGATTTAATAGTTTTAATAATTTTTTATTAAAAGTTAATAATAACCACTTTTTAATCTCTAAGTTCTTAAAAATTTCACTTTAAGTTCAAAATTTGAGTAGTTAAATTATCTGCGCAAAAATTTAAAGCGCACTTTTTAATTTAGTTTTTTGCGCTCTTTTCAAATATGAAAATAGATTTTGAAAATTTCAATATACATGGTGTTGTTTCAAGGTCACAATTGCTTTCTAGTTTTTTGTTAATCCGGACCTGGACTTTTCTTGTGATTAGTAACAGGCTCATTTGGTTTCTGAATAAGAAACATGTGTACCAAATATCAAAGACATCTACAGGGTGATTCGACAGTTATGGCCCCAGGAAGAAATTAGCAAAATCGATAAAACACCCTGTATATTGGTTACAAAGGCCGCCAGATCCAATAAATGTGGTATTTCTAGAACCGCCTCGGTGACCTCTATTCGGGTTTTAAGTATTTCCGTTTTCCAATGAAACACCCTGTATAAAGGATATAAAAGGGTAGATACATTTTTTATGAATTTACCATAGAAGTTCACTAATCCCAGAAATGATTTCAACTGTGTAATATTTTGTGGATTTAATAACTCTTTTATAGCTCTAAGTTTGTCTGGACAGGGATGCAACCCTTCCTTTGAAATAATGAACCCTAAGTATTTTATCAAATTTTGAAAAAAATTACACTTTTCTAAAGAAACCTTGAAATTTGAATCCGATAATATTTTTAAAACTAAAAATATGTCATCTACAAAACAGGTTACCCCTTCTAACCCTTCAGATAATGTTTCCATGATTGCTGGCCCGGAATAAATCCTAAAAGGGAGTCTATTATAAACAAAAAAACCTTTATGTGTGGAAATGGTTGTAAATTTTTTTGAGTTTTCGTCTAACAATATTTGTTGATGCGCATTTGTCAGTTTAATTTTGCTAAATTCGATACCTCCGCCTAGTTTTACAAATAACTCCCCTTGGTAGTGGATATTGATAATTTTTAAATAAGGGTTTATGTTAATCTTAAAATCACCACAAATCCTAACCTGACCGTTAGGTTTGATAGCCGGTACCACTGGTGTTGCCCACTCTGTATACTCTACTGGAGCAATGACATTTTCTTTTAATAATCGATTTAGTTCATTCTCAACCTTTTCCTTAAGAGCAAATGGTAATGGCCTGGCCCTAAAAAATTTTGGTACCATAGTATGATTTTTTAACATAATTTTTGACGTTCCTGTATTGAAGGTCCCCAATCCTGGTTTAAATAATTTTTTATTTTTTCCATAAGACTGTTAATTTGCACATTTTCTACAAAAAAATAATTTTCTGTTAAATTTAAATTAAATAATTAAAAAAAATCTCTTCCCAAGATTGAAGGTCCTCTATTTTTTATAACAAAAAATATTAATTCTTTAGAAATTTTTTTATATGTGATAGTTAATTTTGTACTACCAATTGGTTTAATTTTTTGTCCCGTGTAAACAAAAAATTCTTGATCCGTATTATTTAACTTAAAATCTGAAGAACGTTTGGGATAAAATTTTTCTGAAAAACATCTACAAGAAGCTCCAGTATCAATTTGAAAGTTAAATTTTTTTTCAAAAATAATTATCTCAGCCATCATCGGCTGTTTACCTTCTTTTCGGTTTACATTTGAAACCATAAATAACGAATTGTCTGCTACATTACTATCTGAATCTGAGTTTGAGTCTAAATGTAGTTTTTCTAGATAATGATTTCGCTCTGATTTGTTTTTGAAAAATTGTTGATTTTTTTTATTTTTAAAATAAGGATTTCTTTATGAACAAACTGTAGCTAAATGTCCTTTCTGATTATAAACATGACATTTACACTCACGATACTGACATTTTGTAGCAATGTGATTTCCTCTTCCACAGACGTCACACTTCCTGTGCGACATTGTGGATGATGATGTGAATGGCTGGTGATTTTCTGTGTTTCTATTTCCGGACTTGCGCAACAGATTAAGTGGTTCTTGCTTTACAAATGGCACTCTCTCACCTCCTTGTTGGGAATTTTTAATAGCGGCATCCTTACTGGCAGCTATGGCAATGGCTCGTTCGAAGGTCAACCTGATTTTCTCTTCAAAGAGACGATCCATTATCCATCCATTTCCAATCCCCATTATGAATTGGCAATGTACCGCTAAACTCCAAACTCTTGCGGTCCATTCCATAAGTGACTTGCACAGAGAAAACGGGGCCAATAACAGTTTGTTTTCTGACATTTATTTAATTATACCAACTACTTTTTATCCTACATCAGCATAATTTTCATGCTGTAGTAAAAACAATAATTTTCCTAATCATAACATGCTAGAATAGGTACTACATTAAACTATTGTAAGCCAGCTGTTATCCTAAAAATATACCTCAGATAGCTAAAACAAGTGAACAAACTTCCTACACTTTTTTTTGACTCTCTTGAAATATTTTCACTTATTTTAACAAAACAGTTCACTTGTTTTAAGTTACTATTTTTACAGACGTTTAAATTTAACGGCCGTCAGACATATGAAAAAGATAATGACTGATTTGCATATAAAAAACGTTGCCAATTGTCATTAATACTCTTGTTCTAACGAAAATTATTGAACGATAACCGAAATAGGCAAACAGATATTTCAGGCTCGTTTGTTCGTCCAGTTTCTTAGAATATTTACATAGGGAAAAACGGTTTTTGTGTTCGTTTTGTGAGTGAAAGTGGGCATTGGGCAAACAGGTGCTGTGAGATGGAAGATTACAAAATTTTACTAGTACATTGGAGTTTACCGGATTTAATTGTTCAATTTGAAGGTAAGTTAACAAAATAAGAAAATTTAATGTTATCGGTGGTAAAGGAACAAAAGTATTACATGAGCTATTTTTAATCAGGATTTCAGAAGAACTAAAACTAAAAATATTAAAAGCTATCAGCTAGGTTTTTATAGGTTATTTTCAGGATTTCTGAGTATTTAATATGTATACCGGGTGTCCATTATTTATATTTTCCACTATTGTACAAGCTTATAACTTTTAAACGAAAGTACCTACATGAAAACATGCAGTTTTCATCGAAATGCTTTAAATTATTTCAAGTTTTAGTTCACTTAATCAAAACTTTTATCGCTTCCTGCTTACTGAAAAATAAAATGGCGGTTTTTTAAAGACGTTTTTATTAACAAAAATACTCAGTAGTAGTTATATTTGCAGGATTACCCACAGTAATTTTTTTTAGACCAGGGAAACACTGAAGATAGTTTTAAACTCCTCGATAATGAGAACATTAACAGTCTGATTATAAAAACTGGACCCAAACTCATATTTAAAAACAAGTGTTGTGAATACAGAAGTGATAGCTGTGGAAATAGTAATTACCGGGTAATTTTCAAAAGGTTTTTCACTTTTAACTATTGTATGTTGAATACCTGTAAAAATGCAATTAACATTTCATTGAATAAATTTTTGTATTGAACACCTATTGTATATTTAATGACCTGTCCATCCTTTAATTCAAAATAATTTTTGTATCTTTTTTTTTCAAAAGATCAGCTAAAATAATCATCTGATTCAGGTTAAACCAAAGTGTTAAAGTAGAAAAAGTGTTTTTTGTGGTAGCTAAAGTGTTACCTAGAACAAGAATATTTTTTAGCTACAGTAAATAAATTTTTTTGCTTTCTTAATTAAGTTCCGGTTTTTCTTAAAACAACTGAATTGTTGACTTAGTCTCGTCAAAACTTTCGCTTACTTTAAGCGAAAATCAATAAAAATTAAGCTGTTCTAAGTTAATTTTGTTGCTACGATTAGTTGCGATATTTCCTGCCATAAGTTAAATGGTAACCAGTTTTCACTTACAGCAAGTTACCAGTTTCAGGAATTTTTTTTTCTTGTTTAGGTATACTCTTCATTTGTCTCGTATTTAATACAGATTTTTACTTGCAGTAAGCGAATTTTCACTTACAGTTAGTGAATTTTTTTCTCCATGCGGAATCTAACTTTTTTGCAAAATAAAATTTGGCACGTTCTGATAAAACGGATAGTTGACCGACAAAATGTTTATCAAACACCTTGAGCAAGTCTTTAAAATTTTTCTCTTCGGGTTTTTCCTGCAAGCACAAATTGTACATTAACCGGTAAGAGTCTTCCGATAATAAGTTCAAAAAAATTGCACGTTATTTCTGTTCATCCTGTATTCCGTTAGCACTAAAGTAATTGTTTAATCTTGGTTGAAAAATCGTCCAATCGTTCGCATTTATGTCGAATTCGCGGAGCTGTCCCAGCAAAATTGTGCCCACTGTTGCGTCGTGGACCGGCATTCTTCTTTATGTAATTTTTACTAACAACGCACTTGTAATTATTTTAATTATTAAACACACGATCCCATCCTCGTCGCCAATTTGTTATTTTGCACTTAATTTGAAGGCAGCATAACACCTTTAATTTTGGGTTCGATGTGAAAATGATAACACTCTATTAATTTCGTTATTTATTCATCGGCTGTAAATAAAATACAATCACTAACATTTTATTTCGTACCTACATCGATAATTCTAACTAAAACTCAACTCAACTGATAACAATATAAACAAGAAATATAATTTGGCCTCCAGTGGCGTATCCCGATTAACTTAAATATAATATATAACACATGGAAGGGCAGAAAAAAATTAAAATGAATTTTTCCCCCACTTGTGTCTAGGCGTCCTGATGCCTGATTCTATTATATTCTCCCCTCTCCGGTTCTCTCCGGTTTATTGAATTTTCTTTAGCTTACTGTTTTATTTTGCTCAAAGGGTACAAAGAAATACAATTTTTTATTTACTTTTTTATGAGAAGTCCAAATCTAAAATCAGAATTTTACACAGATATAAAAAATCACCAATTTTAAAACTTTATTATACTTTTATATTTGTATTGAAATTTAAATATCACTACATAATACATCGAAAAATCATTATAGTCACAACTCAGTGTTTATTTAAGTAAAACATATAATATTTAGTTTTTTTACGACCGGTTTCAGGTTTTCCAAATACAACAAGTCATCGATTTAAAAATTTCAAATATGTCAGTAAAGATATTGTTGGAATTCTAATATTTAGGTGGGATATGCACTGAATATTCAAACAGAGTTTTCCAACAAATTCCCTGTCATTTCACAGTATGTAAAGTTGTTATATTTGAATTGAGTTTCTTTGGCTTCTTGTTTGTTTACTTACTTTAGTGCTGTATTCGGAATCGAAAATTCATGACGAGTGGCACTCTATAAAATGAAGATACACGAAAAACCAGGCACGTACTGTTCACAACATGTTTTGGACAAAGGGTGATAAGAGCGATGATATGATACAGGAGGTTTAATTTTAATGGGAAAAATGATACTTGAAAATTATTTCCAATAATATATATATTAAATTTCCACAATTCAGAATCATATTAATTTCCCTGAAAAACAAATGTTCTTTTATGATATTTTTATAGTGAAAATATACTAAATAAAGCAATATTTTACCACAATGACATTTGTGGTGTTACTGGTTATTTTTTAAATTATCGAATTTAAGGAGTTTGTAACGAAAATTTTAAATTATAAATTTTATTCTCATTCTCCTCAATTTCGCAACAAATAAATCCGGGAATAATTCTAAGCGATCCTTATCCCGTTGGTTATCGATTTTTACAGGCCGTGCGGTAGGTGTTATTAAAATGTTTAAAGCCTCATCAATTTGATGTTGAACTTGCTCTGGTTTAATTTCCGCCTTTTAGGCTTTTCGATACTGGCGTAGGTGAAGTCAAATAATTCGCACGTTGTATTTGTTAGAGAATTTGAAAGCATATCTAAGAAAATTTTCATTCATATATTCATTCATTTTCTTCAACCCTATTTTCACTTTTCTGAAATTAATACACATACATGATAAAAATATACGTGAAAGCGAAATAAATTTGATATTGATTTGTTCAAAATATTGGTACGCATATAGTATTTAGGCATTGGATATTAAGGACAAAGCAGCGATGCAGGATGATTTCATAATTCCAATTAAAAATATTTGAAAGTTACATCTTGAAAAATTTTTATGATTTCAAAGCAATAATTTACTGTATATTATAGTTGCTTTTTACCAGAAAGTTTTAAAATCTTACACCGGTATTCATATAAAAGCAAATAATGAAAAAAATTATAACTACAAATTGTTAAGAGCTACGCGTACAATATTTTTTGAATTTTAACGATCGTCATTAGATTATTATGGAAAACTATATTATTTTAAATAGAAAATTATTGATTAATTATTACGAGGGGGAAACCGCAGGGAAAAATTTGTACACCTAATTCCTCTACGTTAAAAAATTCCCGCAATTCCTCGCAATTCCCTGAAATTCCTCGCAATTCCTCGCAATTCCCTGCAATTCCTCGCAATTCCCTGCAATTCCTCGCAATTCCTCACAATTCCTCGCAATTCCCCGCAATTCCTCGCAATTCCTCGCAATTCCTCGCAATTCCCCGCAATTCCTCGAAATTCCCCGCAATTCCTCAAAGCATTTCCGTTGACAATTTTCAGGATTCTATTAGCGTTTCTCTCCTTTCCTAATTTTTTTTTGCAATAGAGAAAATTTAATACAATTTACAAATTTTCCAGAACTACTTAATTATACTCGCCAAAGAGATCACAACACCTTTATGTAACTCGTTACGTCTTTCTCAAGCAAGCAGCTCCTGTTATATCAAATTTCTAAAAATTATAAAAAAAAATTAAAAAGCACTTACCATCTTCCTATAGCATAATAAATAATATTTTCCATTTATTTTCCTAATTTAAAAAAATCTTTTATCTAAATTAAGAGAAAAGAACCTTTTCATTGTGAAATCTGTTAATTTTTATATTATTGTTTGTAAAAAATTAGTATTGTGATTATAGGAGCATACTAAATTATTATATTTAAAAGTGCCAACATAATGAATACCCTGTATTTTTGAAGAAACACGTAAAAAATAATTCTTGTCGATAAGTTTTTTTGAAATTATGCTAGTTTCTAATTTTTGCAGGTTTTTTAAAATCAATAAAAAATCCGGCAATCTGATTATTGTAGGAAAATAAAATACGGCATTTTTAAAAAAATAAACTTTTATATTCAAGAAAAATAAAATGACAACGTGTTTTATATAATACTATCCAACTAATTAAGTAATATCACAACTAAACGAAAAATTCTGCATATTCAAATATATTTAAAAAACAAAAACTGTTAGATACAGTAAACATTGGTGTTAAAAAAAATTCTAAAAGAAAGAAATTTTTACAGATTTAAAAAAGACCTTTTAAGTAGTTTGTATTTTTTTTCGATGTTTACCCGATCAGATCTTTTTAATTCGAAAGGCCTATTTCTAATTAGCTTGACAGGCCCGTAAAATATGTATTTTGGGGTAACAACTGCGATGTCTTCTGATGAGGGCCATTCTAAATAACCAGATTTTTCAACGAAAAATTTCATCTGAAAACCATTTTCCATATTTGCTAAAACTATTCCGATATACCATCTTTCGTCATAGTAAACTGCGTAATAATGATCCATGATAATGTTTATTTCCTGATCCTTATTTTTGTTTTCTTCATCCGATAAGGACGAAAACGTTTCGGGGTCAGATGAATCATTCAATTCTATGACTTCATTGCTGTCGCTTTCATCTGAGCTCTCATCAAGCTCAGATTCGAGTCTCAGACTGATCTAATAACCAGCAGTAGGACGATTTTTTTACTACACGGAAGTCCCCTTCCCCCACGTTAATTTTTATATAAGGATCTTTCTCCGTAATTTCTTTTATGCTGTTGGAGAAGTCCTTCAAGCCGGCACCGCGAATTGAGTCTTTGCTTGGTCTTATTTCATTTAAAATATCATTTCCATCCTGTCCAATAAGGCGATCTGCATCACATATAACCGGGCATAAATCTGATAAGGCCTCATCCTCGGCTTCATCATTCTGAATAATTATATTACCATCTATCAACTTATCGTCTTCGTCTACTAAGTCGGTCAAATCTATTTTGTTTTTCTTACTATTTTTGACATTAATTTTTCCAATATCTACAAAATTCAAAATGTTCTTAAACCTTTCAGTTATATCCATTGTTTCGACATCTACATTAGCCTCAGGATAGACAATCATACCAAGTTCCTTAGCATCCGAAATGCATGCAAAAGAAGCTTCCTTTATAATTAAACTAATATCACTGTCTGATAGACTGATGTTAATATTTTTAGAAGATTCTACAGAAATTTTTTCACGTGTACTTCGAATCTGTTCTCGAGGAAAAACAAAATTTTCTTTTAAGTCACTCAAAATATTATTAATTGTTTTTAATCTGTCCATTCTAGAAAGTATATCCTTTAAACTAAAGTTTACCACTGTCGAAAATGTAGAAGTTAACGAACGGGTACTTCGAAAATTTTTTTCGCATGTTTGGCTACTGAAAATCCAAGGTAGAAACATTTCGGGCAATAACTCAGAATTTTCTTGAAACAATTTTATTAACTTAATGAGATGATGAGCATTTATTTCTATGCACAGATAGCAGTTATCAGATAAAAAATTGTTTTTCAGGCAATAATCCTTATGATTACGAATCCAATTGCGCCAAATTCTTAAAAAAAAAACTGCGTACCACATATTATATATTCGTTTTTTTACTGTTAATTTTATATCCAAAAAAGCAGTCAAAACTAAATGCATAATGTTTAGGTAACTACGGGTTGCAATACTTTCTGGAATGTCACACAGCATTTTACTTACTTTCGTATCACAAATTTTTTCGGCAGCTCGAAAGTTCATTTTATCTTCTGGTTTTATATCGGACATTGTAAGCAAATGGTGGTCTTTCGGAATATTGTCGATTAATTGTTCTAAATGAGTTACTGACGCTACTTTACCCATCGGCAATGTAATTTCTTTTTTTAATAACCGGGTCCTCATTTTTGTTAATATATGTACGTGATCTTGAAAATAACTTACATTCTCTAGCTGTAATTCCATTTGGAACGATGGCCACACTGTAAGAGGACATGGAATTATTTTGTTATGTTCTTTGGCATTACGATTTTCAATTTTGGATGACTTTTTACAGTTACTATCCTTGCTACTAGTGTCTTCTTTTTCTTCATAGGGAAAGGATGACACCACTATCATTGCTTTCAAAAGCGGGTATCACCATCAGAAAATATACCCAATATTTCAATATTATATGAATTAGCAGTTTTTTTGAAATAGTCCCAAAGGTCTTACTAAAATAAGAACTCTGTCTAACACCCACAAAAAACCAAATCATTCTAGAATAATAATGCGTTAGTAATAGTACACCAAAGTATACCTAAGTCAAGTAACCGATGTCGGATAATATTAAGCGAGATATTAAGTAAACTTCAGGCTATCTCACCGTGTATATGAAATCCATATGAAGAGTATATGATTTCCTATACTAAGTATATGATTTTTTTTTCGAGTAGGGCTAGAAATGGTGTGTCTTGTTTTCTCTTCATTTTACGCGCCTCTGAGGAACCACCACTCACTGGATGTATTGTAAGTTGTTAATAATAGATAGCGTAAAGAATAAAAAATTATATTTTTTCGAATTTGAAGCTTTCGAAGTAACTTAGATATTCATTTCAAGAACCATTATTGCTCGAATTCAACGAAAAGTAATAGGCCTCAAATAAACCTAAATAAAGATTTTTAGGTTAAGTAATAAATATTTCCAATTTACGTGCTCCAAAGTCCGATTAGTATTTAGGTTTACTAAAAAATCCGTAGATTTGATAACAATACTAGGCGAGAATTAGACTCGAATTACATGAACGGTAGGTGAGAAAAAAAATTGGAGATTTCAGGCGGTGAAGTATTTAAGACAAAGTTTTAAAGCTCAAAAATTGTATGTTCCCTTTAGAAAAAATCCGCTAGAGCCCTTATAAAGTATAATTTAAATAAGAAAATTCTCGAAAAATACCTGCTAATTCCTGCAATTCCCAGCAATTCCTCGCAATTCCTCGCAATTCCTCGCAATTCCCCGCAATTCCTCGCAATTCCTTGCAATTCCTCGCAATTCCTCGCAATTCCCCGCAATTCCTTGTAAATTCCTCCCAATTCCCCGAGCTTGTACACCTAATTCCTTCTGCGGTTTCCCCCTCGAATTATTATGACCTGAATTTTGCTTCAAGCACAATATTAACATCACAAAATTCGCTGATGGGAATCTTTAATTATGAGAAAGCTAGGAAACATGTTATAGGAGAATGATGTCTAGATAAATATTAAATAAGCTATTTACTGTCTTTATAAAATAACCATAACAAACGAGTTTATTTTTCCGGTTTAATATTTAATTAAAAAAAAATCAATAAAGGATAATTTCAAAATAAAGCACTATTCATTTATTCTGGAAAATGGAACGCAGCGGCGCCGCTTGCATTTGACTTGTCTTCAGCACACACACGATGGAAATTAATGCTTATAGGTGGACAGTAACAATAGAAAAAAATGTCAATGTAACAGAGTAGAGAAACACCCAGTAAAATATATTTTGTAAAGGTGACCATTTTTATTAGAATTAATCAATCGTTTTTATAATTTCGTGTTCATTTGGACAATTTGTTTTATTTGTATTCACTTTTGTATTTATGTTATTTTTAGCATTATAAATATTTTTAGCTTCATAAATATTTAACCCTCACCAATAAATTTGTTAAAAAATGTATCAAGTTTTATTAACAACCGTAATAACAATAACTAATCAAATTTATTAATTAATAATTAGTTAAAAGGTGTGATGTTTCCACTATTAACGGAAAAGGTACGTAAAACTTTATCGACTTCACTCAGGAGGGGATAGAACTTCAAATCACTGTTGAAAACATATACTTATATAATAAATTCCCTTAATTAACGCGCGTCTAGGTTCGCTCGGCCTAACAAGAAATATTTTGTAATATTGGTATGTATACAGAAAGAAAGCACCATTAGTACACATGAGGCACACCTTTGTTACATCAAATTTTGAAGACTACCGTGTTAATTGATCAAGTCAGTACAAGAAATTTTTTAAATTGATACACATAGGCGGACTTAAATAGTTTAATCACGGTATGTAATAAATTTTAAAATTAATCATGCAAAAACTGAGTAACGCTGACAAGATTTTCGCTATTTTTGCTCTGTTTCCTAATTACAATTCTAGCATGGAAAATAACATGGCAAGATTTTTAAAAATTATTAATATACCTATCAAATTTTCGTTAGAAATTTGTAATGAATTTAGTTAACTTATTAAAGTTCCAATAAGTATGGTGTGTGCGGCACACTATTTTATTTGAAAAATAAAATTTTGTTGTATACTGTTGAAGTTTTTGTCTAACTAAATCCTATTTGCTGTATTTATGAGTGCCCTTCACATATTTTGAATAAATTTTCAGAATATGCGGAGAGAGCACTTGCGCGATTTAATGGAATGATTGAAAATGATACAGTTTTGTGAAATCTGTTTCATTTTATAAACTAATTAACTCACATAATGACGAATATAAAATATTACTTTTTATAATATTCTTGGACACCTGTTACTAGAAAATGCACTGGTTTTTGGTGTAAGATTTCTAGATTTTGTACGTTATCTTATAATGTGAACGGCGTATTTGGTAAGAGTTTTTCTACAATTGGGGTCCGAATTTGTATCAACTTTTTCCCAGAAAATTTGTTGAAGACGATATGATAGTAATAGCTGAAAGGCATGTTACATTAATTTTTTTATACCAGCGTTATGTTTTTCATTCCACCGGATAATAAACCACTAATTGGTTTTTTCTATTTAAACCAATAATACCTATAATAAACAATTTGTGAGGATTTTTTTCAATCCCCTTCCATTTTTCACCATTTCCATCTGATTTTCAAATTCTCATAACTCCGTCTAAAAATTAGGCATTTTTATCACACTTTTTCAGTTTAGTACTTATAATAAAACTTGGCTAACCTCTTCCGTCTTTTCTTAGCATACCTCTACAAAAAGTGCCTTGGTTAAGCAAAGTTTTAGATAAATTATAGAAGTCGTCCATATAAAGTTAGTATCCGAAATGTAAATAATTTCGTATAAAATGCAGCACTACTTTCGTCTAGAATATCATTTGCGCTCATATAAATTATCACATCCAAAACCGTTCCATCATATTTGGTCAACATATAAATTTTACCAGGAAGGTACTGTTTAAACTACCCTTCCATAAGACCATATATTTATCTAATGACAAATTTTGCCGTGGATAATACTTACTTTTTATTTTTTGATTGAAATAACAGGTCTTATTTTATAGAGCCGATCTGTAACTTCTTTTAAGCATCTCATAATAAGTAAATATCGGTATCTACTCATATATTTTCCAAGACAAGTGGAAAATAAATAGTATTTCTCCACGTGTTCATTCTTACTACATTTTTAGTTAAAGAATGATATACATTTTTCAACTATTTGAACAATAAAATTCAAGAATTCACGCTAAATTACCCTTTAATTTGAAATGTCAAATAAACGTCAAAGTTTAATATTTTGTTAGATTTTTTTTTCTCTGTGTCACCCTGTATTTTCATTATAACTCTGCTCAGTATATTTTAATTTCAGACTCACTTGATATCCCTTCTCAAGATCTCCGTCTCTTCTTGGTATTACTATAAAATGTCTTTACCATGTTAACAATTCTCTCTTTGCCTCTTCAGTCAAAACAATTGACTTCGCTTATTGAAAATTTGTTTTCTTCCTTTAGTTATATAGGGTACGTTTTATTTATATTATATTAAAATTTTTACTTAGGTCCTCTGTTATCTTTATTAATTATTTAGACGTTTTAACGTTTATTTACTGTTGTTTTTAATTCTTTTTTGCCGATATATTTTTTTATATTTACTTTAAAGTATTTAACAATATAAATTATCTGATGTTTGTGGTACTCTTTCAGTCTCGATTACAAAAAGAGAATCTATTTTTAATTTATTTTTACAGATTGTCTTAAAATTTAATTCACTTTGATTATTTTATATTTCATACTTTGATCTAAAAATTCATGTGTTTCATATTAATATTATCATTGTTTTATATTCTTTATCAAAATCTGGTAATTTTTAAGATTTTTGTCTTATATTTACTGTATGTGAACTTTTAGGGTTTCTGGAAGGAGTCCTTTTTTTGGACTAAACGGTTTTTTTGGTACAAGTTTTCCAGTTCAAGTATTTTTTGAACAAGTTTTTTTGGACCAAAGGTTTTTCTGGGCAGAATACAAAGGGTTTTTTGGACAGAATATTTTTATGTAATTCTTTTAACAAATGTTCTATAAGAAACATCACTAATGATCACTAATTCTAAAGCCTGATTACGTTACGCGTTATTATAAATATTGTTACTCTTTGCAATAAATTTTACTTTCCCGGACCAATCAAAGGGAAAGTAAGATGAACGAGCAAAAAAAATCGAGATATCGATGGAATTATCCATTTTGAAGTCCCCCAAGACGATTGAAACCATTTCCAGCGTATGGTCTGACTGCATGTCTGTGTGTCTGTGTGTAATCTTCCACGATAGCTACCGAACCGTTTGACCAATCAAGCTGAAATTTAGTACGGAGGGTCGGTGTGTGCCTACAATGGGACCATTAGATTTTGGTTTAAATTGGTACAGTAGAAGAGCCTCAAGACCGACATTGATTAAATACACATGTAACAATTTTTTACTTTTTTTTAAATTTTATGGACAAACAATACACTTTAGTGCAAAATGTTGTAGTACAAAGTTTTAGAGCATAAAATTCCCCACAACTTTTGTATCAAGCTTTTTCCAGAATTTCCAATAGTTGCGCCACTAGAGGGCGCGTAAAAAATGTGCATGTAGGTTTCTCTATTTTTTCTTGATTTTGAGGACAAATAATAACCTTTAGTGCAAAATGTTGTAGTACAAAGTTTTAGTGCATAAAATTCCCTGCAACTCTTGTCTGAAATCTTTTCTAGAATTTCCAATAGTTGCGCCACAGAGGGCGCGTAAAAAATGTGCATGTAGTTTTTCTCTAGTTTTTCTTGATTTAGAGGACAAACAATGCATTTTAGTGCAAAATGTTTCAGTGCAAAAGTTGTAAAGCATAAAATTCCCTACAACTATTGTATGAAAATTTTTCCCGAATTCCCAATAGTTTTCACACATGATTTTAGGAGATCCTAATTGTAGCAGTGTGATACACAACGTGCGCATGCGCAGCTTATGTCATTATCAACATTGAAATATCAATTCGGCTCGCTATTTTTAATGTGTTCAATAAATTAATGTAAAGCTTAATATTTTGTAATTAAAATAATATTAATAAATAACATATTCTCTACGGTCGAGCCGGGAAAATTCTAAGGTGACACAGCCGATTTTTTTTATACTATTTAAATAATTGAGGGAGCAAAACTAAATATAGAAATCTTTCAATTTACCCATACAATATCGGCGTTTTCAACTTTCAGTTATCTTAGATTGTTTTTATTTTCATATATATATTATATACAGTGTGATCCATTTTAAACAAAAAGATTTTTGACTGAAAATCCGTTATCAAGGCCCACCATGATTGTTTTTCAACGCCGAAAATAGCAAAATCGTATTAGCGATTTTTTTTTCAAAAAAATTGAATAGGCAAATGGATTTGTAAGCATACAAAAGAACTTTCATCAATATTTGGTAAAAAAATAGTGTGTCAAAAAATTCTGAAAGTTGGCAGCAACGCAGATAATTTGTTAATAATAATATAGTAAACTGTATAATGTGTTGTATATTAGATTTGCGGAAAAGTAAACATGAACATAATATTTATAAAATTTTAACAAATTAAAATATTTTCTCTATGAAATAAGTGATTTACGAATTAAAATTATTACATGTTTAAAATGTAAAAATATTCAAACTCAGTTTTGTCGCGGCAATAGTAAAACCATTTTTCATAGCATAAAAGTTTCGAAACTTTGGTATTGTAAATTCGATAAACGTGAGCCCCATTTATATTTATGCGAATGTTTTACAATATAAATAAGTCCTGATATGGAATTTCAGCGACTTCCATATAGAATTTCGCGTGTGTTGCAAAATCTGGCACAACATTGCAGTTAACACCTGTAAAGTAACTTGCCATTCCTGGAGACTTCCTGCAACCTCAAGATAATAGATTCATTAAAGTTTAGAGTTATGTCCCAATTTTCACCGAACCATTTGCATAATATGCACACCAATTAAATCTAATAGTATCTTATTCCTAATGATATGCCTTCTCCACGAAATTAAATCCATGTTAATTTGTGGACTGCGGCTCCTATGTAAATTAGTCTTTTGGGTTATATACCAAACACCAGAAAGTAAACGCAGGGATGTTTCAAATTTGTGAGACGCTGAAGTAAACAACAGTGAAACGTCTCATAAAAGAATGAATTTTAAGTGATTTTATGAGGGTGCGGATGATAAGACTTTAACTCAGCGACTGCAAATTACACCATTTTATTTTTCACGTTTTTAAAAATATTATAATATTTTTTTTTAAATCCTGTGAGTTTTTCATTAATTATCAAAAAGGAATGGTTTAGATAAATAAAATATGCGTTTTGGACAACATAAGACTTTACTGCTATTTACGTAGTGTAGTTACAGTCTCCTAACTAAACATGATAATCTACTACAAATTTTAGGAATAACTCCTTGGCGATTGATATAGCAAATTAAATTATGGACAAATAGAAATTAAACGAGAAATAGAAGTTTTAAGAAAAATTCACCGATCGAGTTTAATTTCTCCAAATGAATCTTATTGTTATCATCACTATTGAAAAAATAAAATTAGGTAAAGTTCTAGGTTTATTTAATTTTTATTAAGGTTTATATTACCCTGACAAAAATGTACTTCACATTTAACAAATTTGTGTAGTTGCAACAATACCTCACAGTCTAAACCACCGAGAGGTATAAAGTCACAATGATCGTTCATTGTTGCCAAATTTATTTTTGAATTTGAGTATTTACGAAAGTATATTTCAATAAAGGATCAGAAGTTGCTTAAAAGATTATTTTAAATTTATTAAAGTTTAATTTTTAAATCGATGCTAATAGTGACAAATTCAATAATCCATAACAGTAATACAGTAAAATCCACGGGTGGATCACATTTCATATCTGGGAACTCTTTCTCACTGGGCTGGTTTCAGGAGGTCTTAAAAAATAATGAAATTTACAATAATAAAAAGAATTATAAATATTATTCTAAATATATTCCTCCACTCTGTTCTGTTTACTTCTCCAATTACTTGAATTTCTGCCTTGATATTTTATTTCTTTACCAAATTTCTTCTTATCTATTGTCGATTCCTAGTTTCCTTCAGTCTCTTCTGTATGTTTACTCCTACACAACTATTTGAATTACCATCTTGTTATTTCTTGTTCACCTTTATTTTAAATTTGTCATCTGCTGTTTCCAAAATTTATTTTATTTTATAAATAAAATCTTTTTTAATTGGTATGTAAGTTTTTATTTATTTTCCTCAACATTATAAAATTCAATACACCTTTTTCTTGTAAAAAATATCTTCATTCAAAAATCATTTTTTTGACAACCTTTTTTCTTTCTAAGAATCAATAACTACTTTCAATTTTTTTTTTAAGCCCAAAATGTTTACCTACTATTTTTTTTAACTATAATTTTGGTTAACACCAACCCAATGACAAATCATTTCACCTGATAGGAAATGTCATCCAACCTGTCACAGGAATTTCTTACTTCAAATCACTGATCTATAATCAATATGGATAAGCAATCCTATATAGTAAAATTGTGCCAAATTGAAAATTCAATTTTGACAGCATGGGTAATCTACACATGCGCATTATATAAGATATGAAGATTGAACAAAACATGGGCGTATCAAGAAGTTTTAGGAAAGGATAAATGAAATGTTAAAAATAAAACAAGTATATAATAAAAAAACATAATACAAGCTAACATAAAAGATAAATTTAAATAAAATATTAGATTCGTACTGTTTAATATTTGTATTTGATGCTTAATTGATGTTATTGAAACAATATCACTTTTCCTAATTGTTCACGAATTATTGAGCCTCTATTTTCTTCAGTTTGTTTTTTGCTATAGCATAAAATTTTAAGTTAATATTATCTAAGATAAAATAAAATAACTTACCTGTGAAATGTATTCTTTTCAGAACAGTTTATTGCAACGCTTTTGCAATTAGCCACAAAGCACTTCATTGTATTTTCCACTCAACTAATATTGTCTTTAATATTACACGCTAATACAACACAACAAAAACTAAAAAAAGGACGAATAAAAGTAACAAATGTTTCTATTACACAAGATTAATAAATAATAAGCTTATTTTCTTCACCTACGCCTACAATTTGTAGTAGTGACAGTAATGGATAATGTTTATCCATTTTAATTATAGATCAGTGCTTCAAATGACTTAAGCCCTATTCATAAAAAAAAATAGTTTATACTTTTAATACCAGTTACTAAAATTTCTTTTTAATTTACATTTTTCTTATTAATGTTAAAAATAAAGGAATACTGTTAATTTTAATACCAATTACTATCCATTTTTTTAACCCAACGAACCAATATTTACTATAACATTTAATAACAAATGTTATACAAAGTATAACAAATTTCACAACACTTGCCAAAAATTACAGGGTATAACAAATTTCATAACAATGTAGTTTAGTTTCTCAATTCATATATAATTTAACTTGCCATTTGGCAACTGCGCGCATTAGGGTTTCATTCAAAATGACAGATTTGTAAGGTTAATGGTAAAATATTAAGGCCATCTTGCATTAAATGTCATTATATGTGATTTGGAATAATCGAATATTTAGTGTTTTTGGAGTCCATTAGTGATTTAGAGACTTACGTTAGATAAATATGGTTAAACAGGCCAAGTGAGCAAAAAATTGGACTTTTTAAATCAAGTGTTATCGTTTCACTAGTAAGTTTATTTAAGGTTATATTTCTGAACCATTGGCGTTCGTACATGTTTTTGAGAAAAAAAAACCACTACAACGACAAATTTTTCAAGAATCCATTTCAAGGTAAAATTTATCAAAATAAGTATATACACGTACATAATTTTATAATATATTCATGAATAAAATCAATTTTTTTAAGAAATGTTTCACTTATTTTATGGTTCCTCCTCGATAGTCTGCAGTGTTGAAGATATTAAGATATTATAATGAATTTTCATTAATTAAATGCCTACACAGTTAAACAGCATAACTGATATTTATGAACTATGTATTCCTTTTTGTTTCGTTACTACAAAAAAAATGAAGAACAGCTCCACCAAGCTTCTCAACTATTTAGTAATTTATTACATGTTTATTGGAATTTTGTTGCGTATTATACTCTACTGTATTTGCTTAGATTTTTTTTTCTATGAATGTAATTACTGGTATTTGTATTCTCCAGTTTTGTTTGTTGTGGTAAATAAACTGTTGTTTTTAAGACATTACATGTCCTGTAGGTATAGGTAATTCTGTAAATAGTTAAAGCAAATATTGGAAATTTTACTGTATAATATAAAAGTTTCTTTCTTTTAACTGTTAGCTATAATTAGTATTTTGATGATTTTTTAATAAATTTGTATTTTTTCTATTTAGTTATCACATTTTAAGTAATTTCCTATTCATTCTACCTACCAAGAGATTTATTTTTCCTTGTCTGCAATTTAAAGTATTAATTTTCGCCATATCCAAGAAATTGACCCTTTACCGTTACGCCTATGTATTGTTATGTTTTATTTATTTTGTCATTATTTTACTTCCCTCTTACAATTTTATTTCTTCCTAAATTTCAGGTTTTATCATTTGCTCGATTATTTTGTTTGATAATAATTTGTTTTATTTTAATTTTGGGCGCCAATCAAACAAATCCAAAATCTAGCATGAAAGTTCTTACCTCAGGGTAGGGATCATTAGAGGTAATAAATTCTTTTTAAAACTAAATTTTATAATTTTATTTATATTACCCTTTAATAAATTTATCGCACAATACAAATATCTACATGAACTTTATCAAGTAAATCCACAGTATTTACTTTATATTTCCCCAAATAAGTTTTTATTTTATTTAACTTTTTATTATCTTTATGTTGTGTTTTTTTTATGAACTGTATTAATTTATTTTCTATGATTTTTTATTTTATTGTATTGTTAAATTTTATTATTACTATTATTATTATTTGGAATTATACAAATAATATAAATCTGATCAGATTTAACCTTCTTATCCTAAACATAAAAATTATACTACCTAGTAACCTGGTTTTACTTGTCCACTCGGTACACGCACTAATTGTTAAATATTCCTTTCTTCTAAGTCCAATGCTGTCTATCTTGTTCGACAACGTTCGTTTTCTCTAGCTTATTTGGATATGTCTGCATTTGCGCAGAGACCGTCCACATGATTCACCATCCTTTCATTATAACGATAAGTACTTGATGTTACCATTCATAAATTTGGTTCCACTTTTCTTATTCTATATAGCAATTTTGGAAGAAAAAACCTGTTGGATATTTACAGTGATCTTTTGGATTATTTATATTAAATCCACAATTGTCTGGTAAGTGTATTTTTCTCTAGTAGAATATAATTAAATAAATGTGTAAAATGATTACAAAATGGCGTCACCACGTCTTTTTCCATGCATTTAACATTTGCTTTATTTAAAAGAATTGTAATTGTTTTCTTGATAATTTTTATTGTAAACTTCCTACCAATCCTCTAAATCACTTTGATATAACTTTTTGTTGAATTTCTTTATAACTTTTACATGATTTCTGTTAATTTAAATTTTGTTGAAATTTTTCACCTTTCCCGTTCTAAATTTTCTTCTCGACTTGATATCAATAAACCCCTTAGTAACCAACCCTTTTCCTTAGTTACCCTCAAAATCTTATTAGCTTTGATTTATTATGTCATTTAAATTTACGACTTTTGTCTGTCAATTGATTTATACTTTATGAAATTTTTAAATATTTTCTTATTATTCGTTTTTCCTATCCATTCGTTATCTTTAATTTTTCTTTTATCCAACAAATTCTTTCTGATACATACCCTATAAATAATTACAATTTTTCTTAAATCTAGTTTTACAATGTTCCTTATTTTAGGTGTTTATTATTTGCATTATTCCATCTGATTTGATAAATTTTTCCTTTAGGTATTCAAATTTATTTACTTTTACTTTTATTTATATGTGTTTCTCTTATTTATTTTAGTTGTGATTTAATTCTCCTGAGTTTCTCCGCCCTGATTTAAGTTTTCATGCTATTTCGTTGATGTAACGCTTTCATAGTCTGTGCGCTCTCTCATATTATTCAAAGGTAAGCAACTACTTTTATGCTATATTATTTATATTTGTATTTTTCCTTTTATGTTCTTTTAAGAACATTACAGTATATACTTTTAAAAGTGACGTCATACTCACTCCAAAACATCCCCACTCCTACTTTCTCCTTTCCTCTCATCTCACCTGACCATGTTTAATGTTGGTGTGTAAACAAATAGTAAATTATGAATGAGTCGTAGGGATGTGCACGTGACTTTACGTAGTACTGTGTTGAATTTTAAGCAAATTTTTCATATCGACGTTTGAAGAAAAATCAAAAAAAATGACAATTTCCAAGTATAAAACACAGAACTAAACTTTCAAATTTATTCAGTTTTTTAAGAAGGAATGACAGAAAAGTAAGAAACCCTATTACTTTTTTAAAAATTTTTCATGTTACAGATTTGGTGTGCTATGTAATAGTAGATTACATACCGAGGCGGGAAATGCATTATTAATGTAGAAGGCAAATATAGATCACCGAGGCGCTGGCGCCGAGGTGATCTATTGCCCGAGACAGGAATGATAATTTCCGCCATGGTTTGTATACTATTTTATTGATAATCATTTTATTTTAATCCATAATTTGAAAAGAATATATAGTTATTAATTTTAAAGGTGACTATGTGACATGTGTATTAAAATACTCTAGTCAAGTTTTATTTGAAATAAAAATACTTTGGCATTTAGATATTACATGACATTTTATTTTTGTACTATCAATTAAAAAAAAATTAAAAAAGAAAAATGATAAATTATAGTCACAAAACATGACGATTAACATTAAAAGAAATAAAATAGGTTTATTAAAGTCTGTTACTTTATCGTTGTAACTAATAATACTATGTATCGCTTTCTGCTGATATGATAGGTATGGAGAAATCTATCCGGATCACGGGCGGAAAGTGACAGATATCACTTCCCATCCGTGGGCAGGAAGTAAAGTTTGTAATAGCTTATTTACCGACCTTTAAAAAGTGTGTAATTGAGCTATTACATATACGATTGTGAATAAAATATATATTTATCGTTAGACAATATACCTGTGAATACAAAGTAGATGTAATAGAAAGGCGAAAATCTATGTTCAGTGAAAAGTCACATATGTTTTCACAAAAGTGGTGAAAATGTCCATTAAATAAAAAGTATGGTTTGAATTCGCGCTATTTATATCTGTTCCTGTGAGTTAACGCTTTAAACCATGTGTTCTAAGATTTGTAATCAAATGGCGCGGTATATTGTGGAATCTATTTTGAATTATCCAAACTTCCACATAAAATATTTGTATGGGCAAAACACACTAGTTTTGTCTTACAAAATTTAGGTATCAAGTTTTTGCTACAGAAAAATATGAAAAACACCACAATAATAAATAATGGGTTATACACCAACGCATTGTTTTAGCTCCACTTCTTTTTCACCTGTATATTAATATAAAAAAATTGTATTAAATGGGATGAAAAAAAATTGGCTGTGTCGTCCCAAAACTTTCCCGACGAGTATCCAAAGGCGAATACTTCAGATATTTAATGTTAAAGTCTCAAACTTTGATATTTTTATTTTTGACAGTGACATTCTGCTTTTGTCATTTTTTGACAGTGACACTTACGTTTGATAGTTGTCGTACGAAAACTTATGGATTCTTCCAATGGATAACCGAAATAAATATACCAAATTTCATCTTAATCAGATTAAGTATATGTCTTCTATCGTGGAAGAATGCAGATAGACAGATAGACAGACTTCCATCTGGAAATGGGCGTAATCGTTTCAGGGGACCTCAAAATGGATATTTCCATCTTTATCTAGAAATTTTTTTGGCTCGTTCACAATACTTCCCCTTCTGGGATGGTTGGTCGAGAAAGTAAAATTAACTTGGTCAAAGAATATGTATCCGTTGACTTGATACATGAAAGTAATTGATTTGTACATTTGTCAGATTTTGTTGGTTATCATTAATAGATTTATTGTATTTGAACTGTAAAATAAAAGGTATCTTAAAGAAAATATAATAAAAAAAAGTCGGTTCTGTCGCCCCAAAACTTTCCGTCATCTAAAACTTTCCCAACAAGTAACCAGAGACGAATACTTTTTGTTAAAGTTTCCAACATTGACATTTTTTATTTTTGACAGGTGACAGTTGGAGAAATAATTTGGACTGTTCTGAAGAGATCTTCAATGGCTTTCAAATGACATATTGCAAGTCAAATCCATGACATATTGATTCTGTCATTTTTTGACAGTCACACTTCTGTTTGACAAATGTCGGAAAAATACTAACTGGTTCTTCCGACGGATAACCCAAACCCATATACCAAACTTCAATTCCATCGGATTATACCTGTGGGCACTTTCGTTGATGAATACAGACAGACAGACATACAGACACATAGATACACAGGCAGACAGACAGACTTCCATCTAGAAATGGTCTTAATCATCTCAGGGGACTTTTTAACTTGTTCACAATACTTTCGCTTGTCAGAGGTGGGTCGGGAAAGTAAAAGGTTATTATTATAAGGTACAAATTTTATTTTTCCAAAATATACATATTTTGCAAAAAAAATAAAGAGATACAATGTATTATAAAATAGTTAAACCACAACAAATAGAAAGAAGGATAAGCAGACCAAAGAGCAAGGTAGAAAATTATACCCCTATATATATTGACTACCGCCATTGTGCAATTTTCTTACTCCAGAAATGAGCAAAAAAGAAGCTCTTCTACGTGAATATTGAAAAGGATATTCGCCAACTTCGGCGCAGAAATATAGTGATGGAAAAATCGCAATTGGAATTTTATAATTTTCAGAAATTATATATTATATTTTATTTATGTTACATATTTTTGATGTAATTGTATATCATTTTTTCTTTTCATTTGTTCATCTAGACGCACTTTATCTATTGCCTGGCACTAACGTGACGTGACTATTGGATACTGAGTTCTTTTTAGGATCGGAAACGAACGCAAAGGATCCAACTCTACTGAGTTCAACAATTTAAATTACAATATTTTTTTTCCCAATTTTACTTACATTTTTCACTGTAAGATGGCTGAAATCAATAAAACAAATTAAAATGACGGTTATAGTTCTACAGACCAATGGCAGGACTGGAATCTACAAATCAACTAATTACAACAAAGTGTTCGAGATATACAACTACATAGGGCGAGTATTATTATTATTATTATTATTATTATTATACCAGTAAACAAACTTCATCAAAGACAATAGACAGCAATAAATCAGATGTGAATGACCTTTACGCATATACCCTTGAAATTTGAGTAACAAGATAGTTTTTCAAGTGAGTAGCTATTTTATTGTAGAAATGTATTTCATCTGAAAAAAAGAATGGCCTGTACGAGTATTCTCTCGATTGTTTTACCATGCAAAGGTTAGTAGTTGGGGGGGGGCACTCTATATATATAACTAGCATAATTATCTAGTGGTATGTTGTTTTCTTCATTATTATTAAAGTATTTTAAGTAGATTTCCAAATGAGACAGACTGTATATGTATGTATGTTTGTATGTATACGTATGTATGTCTGTATATATGTATGTATGTAGGTAGATATGCATGTATGTATGTATGTATGAATGTATGTATTGAGGTCGAAATTTTTGTCCAATCGACACCAAATTTGGTTCATAAGTCCTTTTGGGACAGCAGTTTATTGTGTATTAAAAATGGGCATTCTACCGTTAAGGGGGTGGAAACTGGAAGGGGTGGAATTTAAAAAAATTCATATCTACGACATTTCTCAAAATATTGAAAAATTAGACAGTTTTCATGTCCTCCTAATTATTATAAAATTAATTTTTCTGAATAGTTTTTCCGATCGGACCCTCATGGGTGGAACTGGAGGGGTTTGAAATTTCAAAAAATTTATATCACCGCCATTTTTGAAAATATTAAAATAGTAAGTTCTTGTAATAATTATTATAAAATTAATTGGTCTGCAACATTTTTTGATCCAACCTACGAGGGTGGAACTGGAGAGATTGAAATTTCAAAGAATTCAAATCTGTCATTTTTGAAAAAAGTCATTAGACTTTTTTTTTATTATTATAAACTTAATTATCTTGGATGTTTTTCGATCTGACCATATAGTGGGGTAGAGAAAGATGACAGTCTGAAATTTAGACAACAGAAATCTACCTTCACCTGTCAACCCTACCGACAGGAATTTTTTTAATTTTTATAGAATTTAAACATTTTATGGCAATAAAAAGCTGATTTAATACCATTTGTTAATTTTTAATATGCTAAATTAGTTAAAACCCTTCTATTATTTTTTATACAACTTGTTCACAAACATTAAAAATTCAAATCAGATTTTTTTCCTCTGCTCTGTCTTGTGACGGTTTGCTAAAAATGCAAATGAAAAATAAATATAAAAGACTCTATATTGGCAGCAGTAAGCACCTACCCTTTCCGGACCCTATATGTTTTATTAGCAAGCACATAAATCCCCTAATAAAACAAAGCAGTCACTCCACGCGAGAATACTTTTTAATGTAGAACAACGGGATTTAAAAAAATAAAGGTTTTGCGGCTGCTGTTTCATGAAAAAAGGGTAATAGAGTGAGATGTTATGGAAGTTGGGTCACATTCATAAAAACGCTGACTTTTATGAGAAACTGCAGATTGCGTTGACTAAATTTTAAAACTCATTTAAACAAAAACACGCAAAAAAAATATTTTGTGTTTTATAGCTATTATTTTATTTGGTTGTCATAAAAAAATAATAACTAATTTACGATTACCAATAACTTCTTTAAGAAGCCTGCACACCATATGATTTTCGTGGTTGAGGGTTAGAGAATGACGTAAAGAAAATGTGCTAAGTAAATCTATCGTCTAGTCCAATTTTTTTCTGGTCAGATTAAGGTAGATTGCCACAAAACATAATTATTTGCATTTGGACGAGATCTCGCCTAATATAGCAACTTAAATGTGTTTTATTTTCATGATATATAAAAAATTATTAAGTGCTACTTTCATACTTAATTTCTTCTTTCACAATGTCATTCTGTCATGTTTTTTTTTAAATTAATTTTAAAGCGATTGTTTTTTAGTTTTCTGAATATTTTTTTAATGCGCTATTTCACTTATCTTGATACTGTTTTCCCTGCCTTACATTTCCGTTTGTCACTTGTCACTGCCCACCATTTTGTTACTTCCATATTTTGGGTTATACCTTTGGACATGCCTCGCTTTCTAATTTTGCTATCAACGTTCTCTTTAATGTTTAGTGTCCTTCAGACTATCAAAACTTGTACCAGGTTGTGAGTGGTCTAATATTTTAATTTGTTTCACCTTCACGTACTTATGGCGTTTATCTACGCCTATGGATGTCATGGGGGTCCTTATACGTTGCTCCTGGAGCACCTTTCATCTTCAGTAGATTTTCCAACCTGCAATTCGTGTCAACATCAACTTACATCACCATCCCCTGTTACTGTTTTTAATTTTCATGTAACTCACTTTATCCCCAAAGTCCACCGACATTTTAGCACTTTTAAGGATTATGCTTATATTGTTAATTGTACATGGTAAGTTTGTTGTTTTAATTTAATGTATCAATATCTAATTTCTAGGCCTAAAAATGGCTATGAACCGAAATTAGTCGCCACCCGCCATAAAAATTTTCCAAATATTAGTACATTGAGTTTTATTTCGTTATTGACTAACTTAAAATGTAAATAATTTTTACTCTTAGTAATATAGCAATATTACTTTATCTGTTACGTTCCTACAAACTGGTAAGAAACTAGTCATTATTTTCAGTGTTCGTTTCGGTTAAAATTTTAATTGTAACGACTTAATTTAAGTTCCCAAATACAAAGCATAATATGTCGGTTAAATGAAGGTTTATGGTAAAATTTGCGGTAATAGTAGGTGGGTAAGACTTTAAGTGAACGATAACCTGAATGATGACAGCCAATTAGAGAATTCGTCATGATTGTGTAAAATTAATGCAGGTGAGCTTATTAAATATAGAAAAAATTTAGTTATTTTATGTGATAATTTCTTTTGTTTTTCACACATTTTCTTCTGTTCTTCACCCATTTTCTTCTGTTCTTCTCGTATCTTCTCTCCCATATTCTTCTTTTCTTTATTCATATTCGCTAACTGTCTCATTACTTTCATAAATATATTCTGAGTAGTAGCTTACATGTCCATTTCATACGATGGTTCTCACTCTCAACACTTATTGTCTCTTCCCTTTCTTGTTGTGATACTGAACTTCCTTTCCTTATTTCATTTATTACCTATGCAACCATAACCAGTTCTACATCTTGAACTCCATCTTCTTGTTCAATACTATCTTCCGATCGATCTCCATCTTGTCCACCTAGTTTTACCACTTCTCATATTCATTTTGTTTATTTGTATTTACTTTAGACTTTAAATAAATAAGTTTACTTTTATTAAACTTAAAATTACGCTTACTTTGTCACTTTGTTACCTATCACCACCTATTAAATGCTTAAATTATTTTTCTATTTTAGATCTCACTTTTTTCCTTATAATTAAATTTTCCCTCTTCTTTATGTTCGCCCCAAGTGGGGCGCCAAATTTGTCATGTTTTATTTTTGTATGTTGACAGAATTGTTATTATCCGGTGGCTTTAAATCAATGAAGAACAACGGAAGTGGGGATTATGTTTTAAAATGTTTGATGTTCTATATATTTTCTACTTTCTAGTGTTTCAAATTGTTTCATTTAAATCAATTGGGTCAAATGTTTAATTGTTCATAGTTAAGAACTGTTATTTCGAAATTACATTTAGTTTGTTGATTTAATAAAGTAGTGAAGGGAGAGATGTTCTTGACGCCTTTAACGAAACCGGGTGGTGGTTTTGGGTTGCCAATTGTATTTCTTTCGGCATTCTTGTTCACGTTGTCATCAACATTGTCGGCTTTATTTTCTAAAAGATTAAAACTATTTGTTATAGGTGTTGGAGAGTTTAGCCAAGAGTCGTTTATTTTGGTCTACTTTGTTATTATTTGTTAAGGGCTAGTTCTTTATCTCTTCTTGTTGTTTTTATTGACTTTCCATTGTTCTGCCTGATTTGGTGAACGATGGTATGGATTTTGGTACATAGGTTGTTTGAAGTTTTGCTGATATAGAGTAGGTGTATGTGGGAAAAAGGGTACGTTACCTTGTTGTTGTTCATTTTCCATTGCGGCTCTGAATGGAGTATTTATTGAGATAAAAATAAAATAATCTCAAAATTTTAGCTTCAGAAAAATGGAAAAATTTTTATTCATATTTGTATTCGCTGGGTGCAGAGTGCATGGTGGGGACAACTGAAATGATAACAGCGCTCGTAGTGGTCAAAATTTCGTGAAATCATTCTCTTGTCATAAATAAATTAAAATCTCTTGTCATAAATAAATTAAATATAGAAATAGTTCATAATAGTTGTGTTGTTAACTGAAAAAATATGGGGAGAAATAACAAGTGCAAATTTTACACATTTTCAAGAGCTAATTGGAAATTAGAGAATAGAAAGGACTGGATAAATGCAATTAGGAGAAAAAAGTAAGTAATGTATAACATACTTCTGTAGCATGCTTACTTAGACGAATGTGTGTCTTATTCTACAATTATTCGATGTGATTAAATAACTTTTGCCACTATGTCTCATTTCTTTCACATCTCTAACATGACCAGCCGCGAGAAGTTGCTTCCCTTTGTCCATCGTTTGGGGTTGAAATAATATTTGATGAGTGATTGACTCAAATCCGGTTTGATTGAATACTCAAATCCGGTTTGATTGAATAATTACATTCATCCCATTACATTTCAATCCCCTGTATCACTGTGCCGATGATGGTGGTGAAGTTTTCCGGGTTTCGCTACACCTATAGCCAAATGGCGCCATCAATCCTCAGTAGTCACCCCGGAGCGCCACGGCAAATAATAATAGCCGTCCCTTCCCCACACAAGCCTTTGGCTTCTGGGGTTCACTTGTAAGGGGTGAAATGTAGGGCGAGTTTTATTATTATTGTCCTCGCCTGAAAAATATTTAAAAGAAAAGTACGATAAATTTTTGTAATTAAAAATCTAGGAGATACTCTTAAATTTTTATTATTCTAGCTGTCATGTATTATTTGTGTGGATGTCACTGATTAACCTAACCAAAGAATAAGAGTATTTGATATTTATTTACATGTTTTATACTGACTTTGTTCATCACACGTTTTACTGAATTTCTCCTTTCAAAAATATAATCACATTTTTTAATTACATGCCTATAAATTTCAATGAGATTATTTTATAACGAATTTTTATTTTTTATACACAACTAACATACTTCTAATAAGCATGATTTTATGCAACCGTCAGATGGCGTTTTAGTCGAGCTCCCTGCCAATAACCAACAGATCAAAAATTAACACATATCTTTGAAATCCTTCCCTATATAATACAAAAATAAAACTTGTTTAAACAGAGTGTAACTCAACAAAATTAAAAATGAAAACCAAATTTTGTTAATATTGAAATATATACGAAACGGGAAGGCCTAAGATTATGCCAATTTCTAATTTGTTGGAGAAAAACTGTGTTGTTTTCTAATACTTCATTATAATTATACAAACTCTTGTTTTATTTTTCTAAAGTAGTAAATTATTTAAAATTATGTAAATTGGATTAAGTTACATACTTACCAATGTCCAATTATTTGTTAAACTATTCCTTGTATTTGCGCCTATTATGATTTCATCCGTAAGGTGTCCTATTATGGTATTTACTCTCCTGTCTACTAACAGAATTTAATTAGTGTAGTGTACATATTCAATCAACCATACCTAGCTATTGGGTGATTATTATTTACTGAATTTATAAATGCAAAACTAATAATTGATTATAAATTATTAATCTTTTATCAAAATACAAGCTTTAAAATTAATTCCAAATAATAAATATATAAATAATCATAGTTTACGTAGTGTTTCAACCCGTTACCCGTCATGTCTTTAGATACGGAGCATAATAATCAAAAATTAACCAAAAATTAGGCTAAATTTCATGTGATTCTATCTAAAAGTGGTTTATATTTCCGTAAATAATAATTGTGGAATAATAAATATAACTCTAATAAAACGCTTATTACTGTAAAACTCGTCTATTTATTTATTATCAATCAACCTTTCACCGATTAAACCATTAATTGGTAATAAATTAACAATTTAATTTAAAGTGCATTAAAAGATCGATAAAAAAATCGAGATTACTAACTCGTTACGGATCGATTATTAGTCGATCGCAATAATTAATGTATTAATCAATTAATATTCGATGTTGTAATCGATGAATAATATATTTGTAGTTGTTTAAAAATAGATTGTTGAATGGATGGTTTTAATCCTTTTATACTAAATTTTTGAAATTGGACTAAATTTTGATCCGCGTTACAAGCGTTTAAATGGTGCACTTGTACAGCTTAAATTATACAGTCCTAAATTTTTAATCGAAATTTTATAAAGTATGATTTCAACTCTTTTACCTCGCAACTCTTTAAAAATCAAAAATTGTGACTCGGTAAAAGTTGATAAACTGTTTATCAACAACTACTGACGATGCTAACATGATAAGCGAAACGTACGTCGAATGTTTTTTAATAACATGTAGTTTTATAAAACTACATTTTATTAAAAAACATTATTGTCAGCACTACATATATGTAGTGCTGACAATAATGTTCAACATTATAAAAAACCACATATTTCAAAGTCCCAATTCGTATTTCCATAATAAAATATAAGTAAGGATGGCCATACACGCTCTTGTTTGCATGCATAGTTTTACCGAGTGAAGACGGATTCTCACTAAGCGGAAAATCCGCAGCTGCATGATTTTTAACAGAAATTTTGATGCTATTATAAATGAACATAATTAATATATTGAAGGTTATAAATCTAGCAAAATCTGCAAAAAGTTAAACCTAAGTGCTGGTTTATACTATTCTTTTTAACCGGTGCGTTTTGGCGGGACCGGTTTGGCGGGATGGTGTCATCACAATGTTTTAAATGGTTTAAACGTTTGGTCAAATATGTTCGGCACTGACAAATTTATTCAAACAATTGAAGAAAATCCTCCGATTTTGGAAAAAGGTATTAAAGAATATAGTGACAGAAGCGCGAAGGAAAAATGCTGGTTAAATGTAGGTGCCGAAATGTTTGAAAACTGGGAAGAAATGACTGACGCAGATAAGCAATCGCAAGGTAAGTTTTATTTAATTAATAAATTAACTAAAAATTTACAAAATTGGTAATTCCATGAAGTAATTGTCAAAAAACTCCCTGGTTTGTAATCCGTCTGCCCGAGCAGTTGGACCAGAATCGATGACATCGACAAAAGGATGAGTTTGCGTATCGTCAAAATTAATGCCATCCCTCCTTCGTACAAAATTGTGTAATATACAGCATGCTTTTATGATATTGTCAATAAAATTAGGTTAAACAAGAATAAGTGAATGAAATACTCTCCATTTATTGGCAAGTAGTCCAAAGGCGCATTCTGCTGAACGCCGACATCTCGGCAATCTATAGTTAAACACTCTCTTACAAGGATTGAGTTGACGTTGTGGATATGATTTTAAAAGATTTCTATGGACTCTAAAAGCTTCATCGCCAACTAGTACAAACGGCTGAGGATATTTGTCCATGTTCGGTAAACACCTAGGTGGTGGCAAATTTAACTGACCAGAATATAATTGTCTACCTAATGGCCATTAATATTACGGAAAAGTATTTCTTGTAATTATAATACTGGGATCCGGAATTAAGTGGATTTCTGCACCTCACGTATTTGCCATCAATGGCACCTACTTAGTTTGGAAAATTTGTTTTTACATAAAATTCTTCAGCCATATCTAGCCATTGTTGTTCAGTAGGTTGGGGCATTTCACTATCTTTTAAACTATTCCATATGGCTTGACATGTTTCCTGTACGATCATCGCAATTGTACTTTTGGAAATATAAAATTCATATTGTAACGCTTCGGTTTTATGTGTTAGGTACCTAGTACCACATTTTAAAATATTTTTTTGTTTCGGTGAAAGATCTGAAAAATAAGTGGCGACATATTCGTGATAATTTTGCTAAATCTATTAATCAGGGAAAAAGTGGAGATCCTGCAGCAAAAAAGAAAAAATATGTTTATGCAGATGCTCTAAATTTTCTGCTGCAGTCAATGTCAAAAAGAAGGTATGTACCTACTTATATTTCAGGCTTCCAGTCAGTACTTATAAAAAGTTAATATTATTGCAGAACAAGCGGAAATATCGAAGCAGAATTTGAAACACAGGAAAAAGATAACGAAGAAGATAATCCCGAATTAGAGGGGAAATCCGCAGTGGATCGACCTCCTCCTGAAGCATTCAAAAAATCTCGAGGTAAAACTGCTCACATGACAGTCTTCCAACAAAAACAATTACAAAAATTAGAGTAATCCGATTCGGGCGTCGATGATCCCGATAAAGCTTTTATGCTGTCAATTCTGCCGGACTTGAAAAAATTAGATTATGATGAAAGACTGGACTTTCGATTCCACGTTCTGCAATTTTTTCGCGATAGGCGTGGTAAAAGAAACTCTACACATTCAATAGCACAACCCACAACTTCCTTCTATCTGCAACCATCAGCCCCCTCCTATCAACAATCTTCGACTTTTTACCCACAGCACCAAAATCCTTATCAAAAACTTCAACTTAATATGAGTCAAAACTCCACCTTCGTACATCCGACTGTTTCATCGCCCTCTCCGGGACCTTCAGTTTCATCCCCTACCGACCCTTATATTCATTATTCTGACTCTTCTACTTATTCTGATATTTAATGTTACATAATAATATATTTGATTGTACTATTTAAATATAAATAAATAAATGCATTCGCACAAATGTTTGTTTTTTAGTTTTGCCACTTTAGAAAATGTGATCGTAGATATACTATGTTACTTACCGCAATGTTATGGTGACTCTTTCTTCTGCACTTATCGGATTTCTGAAGGGCGTTTGTTTTTTGGTAATGTAAGGACGTAATTTGTTCAACAGTTCATCAAAAGATTTTATTGACATCCGATAATATCCAAAAAATTTTTCTTCGTATTTACGAATTCTCTTGTAAAACTTTAAAAATTTTTCACTCGATTCCCTATTACTAAAATACGGATGTACCCAATACCTTCTTTTTACAGGTTGTAGCAGTTAAAAATGATAGTATAGACCAGCACTATGGCAGCTTATTTGCGTACTAAATCAAGTCTGTAGTTTGGATGCACTTTAAGAGATATTTCTATCAATATAAACAATATCTTTGCTATAAAGCTACGTCCAGACTATGAACGAGTGTGTGAGTGACGTTCGTCGATGTTGAACCATGGCTGGACCGAACCAAACATAACCCGAATGAAGTCGGAACAGGCTAAAGGAAGTCGATTCGACAACCGTAGTGTAGACATTTCGAAGCATTTAACTCAACTTTTCAGCTACAGCTGTTATTATCAGATAACTTCAATTGATAAAACTTACAAAATACTCATTCTGTTCAGTTTTGTTTTGCTGAGTGCATTTATTTGGTTTTAAGTTTTGTTACTTTTATTTCTGATGAATTGGAGTGACGACCAAACGATTCCATTTATTGAAGTCTATCGTGAACGTAGTTCATTGTTGGACCCAACTGATTTAATATACACAAATAGAAGCAAAAGGCATGATGGACTTATGGAAATTGCAGTTTCTTTCGGCACTAAAAAAGCTGAAGTGGAAACCTCCTTGGGCGGCGATTACGATGTTGTTGACTTCCAGAAAATGCTATTATAATTTCAGCGACATGTTCTTCTTGATACGTTTTTAATCTGTATTTTATTAATGTTTAATTTTACAACTTGTGAACTGCAATCTCACTAGAGGTATGTTTGTTTTTCTGTAAAAACCCCATTTATTGTACCGTAATTTATCACTCATCACTTACAGCTTCCCCGATGATGAGCGTAACCACGCTCAGAATCTTGGATTATAAACCTATAAGAGTACACTTTGTTCTTTTAATCATGCTTTTACAATAATCCACTATACGAAATAAACACATATTTAGACATGTTATAATACTCACCTTTAATACAAATTTAAGCGCGTAAGTTTATGCATTTGAAACTATTCAGTTTTAAAGTTAAATGAACGAAATTTCAATCAAATCGTATTTAAAATTAGAACAAATCCTGCAATAAATTATATTTACCGTGATCCTAGTTTATCTTTAGATAACTAATATGTATTTTATTTCTTTAATATTTCTAAGTAGACAAGATTAAATATCATGCGAATATATTCTAAATAAGAGGTGAAAATTTCTCAACTTTAATATAGTAATAACGATCAAGAAATTTATATTCCATACACACAACTTCTTATTTAGCTGTAGCAATTACGAGAAAACAGTTTTTTTAATTAAATTTCCCGACGTAGCCTTACGGCATCTATTTTTATTTTTAATTTTGCTAAGATGTTAATATTATGTCTAAAACGGGGGCTTGAAATTTACTTAACTTTATACCGCGAAGTTGGCGTCGCTGGAAAAATTGATTAACAAGTTTGCTCTTTTTTTGAATGTGTAAGAAATTTTACTTAAAGAGTGGATAATTTGATGATAGTTTATAAGTTTTTGCGGAAATGTCAGAAACTAAAAAGTACAAAAACAATTTTTTGATATAATAATCGTTTCTACTTCGATGTAATTTTTTTCATATTTTTTTATCTAAATTATTGTAAATAATAACCATAAATAATTTTTGATTTTATGAAAAAAGAGAACTTTCGAAAAAATACATATTGACAGTAGAGATGTTTATAAAACATAATTTAATTTTTTTGATCCTTGAAGGAAACTCGAAGATGTTAGTAAATTATAAATAAAATAGTACGAAGAGTTGTCATTTATTGGTCGATAAAATTTATATGTTAGTGAAGAAACATTTTAAAGCCAACATTAATTGAATTAATATTCAATGCGGTTTAACCATTCAAGTCAAGTATCTAACTCTGAAACTTTTAAATTAAAATTTCACTACCAGATACGAAGTACGAATCCACGTTGGCTGTAGCATATAAACAGCTATAAATGAATATGACCAATAGCCAACGATCTGTGCCACCAAGACCGATAAACATTGTGTCTTATTTTTAAAACCTCAGAAACTTTTCTGTTCAAGAAAACTTGTTAATAAGCTTTATATTAATTTTTACTGGTAAAAATGCACTTGTTGACCGTGCTGAAATATCTCTACTAATGCCTTTGTTGTCGCTTTAAGTATATATTTAGAAGGTAGGGGTGAATGCAATATTTTAATTACTTAACTAAGACATTATAAAACTGCAACTCAAACACAAGAGCTCCGTTTAATATACTGTCAATTTTGGCTTCAGCTAAAAAAGAAAATTTTTGTCAAAAGCAGATATAAGGTTGTAGCAGATTTGTTACCTTTGTTTTATATATCCTATTACCTACTGTTATACTACCTTACCCACTCCGTGGCCCATTTCTTGTGTGTCTAAAAAAAAATGTCCTGAAGGGTCCCTGGACGACAAATGTGTGTCCCTGCTATTTCCTTTGATGGCATTGGATTTTTATATTTTTTAGTACGCTATATTAGATTATTGTTATTGTCGTTGTTGTTTAATTCTCAATTTGCAAAGTGCATAACCGATTTGTTCATGTATTCATTAAGTGACTAAGTGATTGGCTGAATGACAAAGATAAAAGCCAAAAAAAAAAGACATTATCACGTGAACATGATTTACACTGAAATGGAAATATTATGAATAATTTGTTTTCGCAGTGATATTTTTCTGCACAGATCGTTGGCTATCGGTCATATTCATTTATGACTATTTATATGCTAGAGCCAACGTGGGTTCGTGCCTCGTGTCTGGCAGTGAAATTTTCATTTAAAAATTTCAGTGTTAGATACTTGGCTCAAATAGGTAAACCGCATTGAATATTAATTTAATTAATTTCTTATGCGGAGCCTAGATTTTCAATCCCCCTGTGTCACTGGCCGATGATGGTGGTGAGGTTTTCCGGGTTTTCCTACACCTATAGCCAAATGGCACCATCCTCAGTAAGTCGCCCCGGAGCGCCACGGCAAATAATAATAATAGCCGTCCCTTCCCCGCACAAGCCATTGGCTTTCTGGGGTTCACTCGTAAGGGGGTGAAATGTAGGGCGAGTATTATTATTATTATTATTATTTTAATTGGCGGTGATTTCCCGCGGCAACCAATGAATTTATTATTAAAAACAAAAATGACTCGCGGTATTTTAGGTGGTGATTTCTCACTGCACCAACTGATTATTATTATTAACGCATTTCCCCCTCTATACGGCACAAATTAAAGTTATAAATCGCGTGCAATAAAAAATAGCACCTTGTTTTTCACCTTATCAAGAAAAATGATATTACTATTTTTCCTCACACGTGTACAGCTTGATGGTCAGGCGTGGTAGTCGGCTTGCTGGTACTCGTACAACTAAATTTAAATTATCTCCGGCTGTGGACCAAACATTCAATCTCCCAGTCTTAGCAGTAATCGAGACTCGGAGGGAGTCTTAAGCTTGCGCGGAAGCAATAAACTGGAAAATCTTCAAAATCCAAAAATAAATAACCCTCTGTCGATTGAAGTCAGCTTCTATTGCTGATCGTTCCAGTGTTGCCAATGACAAATTAACAAAATACTCGCTACTTTAACCCAAAATACCCGATTTTACCAGCGAGGAGTTCCAAAACACCAGCAATTTACTCATTTACAATTTGAAGTGTTTGTCAAATGTTCTGTGTGGAGACTAAAATTAGAAAAAGGGTTATTCTTCAGTGTATTAATGTATACAACAGATTACAGAGGCGCCTGTCGGCAGGTTCCTACTCCCCTGTTGACATATCGTTCACTTGAGTGAAACGTGATTCGCTTCAAATATTTATTTTATTAAAAGAAGTCTTGACTATCTAAATCTAGCCTGTATATTTAAAAAAATATTTATTTTATTAAAAGAATTCTTGACTATCTAAATCTGGCCTGTATTTAAAAAAAATTAAAAGGCCATGTGGAATTCGATCCCCGGACCCACTGCACTATGTCACGCTGCTACCAGAGCTCATGCTTAAATATGTTCAAAATTATTATTTAAGCGAATCACGCTTCACTCAAGTGAACGAGATCACTAGCGGAGTGGGAACTTGCAGGCAGGCGCCTCCCAGATTACAACACAAATTGCAACATGCATAATATTCTTCTTCTTTTTCCTTTTAGACGCCTCAGCGGCCAGGGCTATTTTCTATTTAACTATTTGTCTTTGACATCTGACGTGAATTATGTGGAAGTGTTGCCAAGTGTATTCAATGCAAACCAATTAATATTTTTAGGTAATTTTTGAGAAATAAGATATTAAAACAGTGAATAATTGACATGGTATGAAGATAGAAGAAGATACCCGAATTTTTACCGCAAAAATTGTAATACCTACAAAACAGGAAAATACTAGAAATTCGGGAGATACCTTGACGTCGGTTGGGTATGTGTCGCGAGGCGAAGTCCGTCCGTGACGGTTCCATCTCCCGGGCGGATGCACAAATGATCGCGCTTGACGATATGTTGGAAGGAAGGTGGAGGTGTTTGTTTTATGTACATGTACAATTCTGTGAAATAAGATCAAAAAATTATTTTATATATTTTTATATAAATAAAAGAATTTCGTATATAAGAGGTAAGATTTTACTTTTTTATTTTTCTTTTTAACATGGTCATAATCAGGTTAAAAAATGAAATTCGAGAGATGCTCAAATGGTGGTGCACCGTTTCGAGAATTCGGCGCCTCGAGCGAACACTATTTGTGCTGTGAAACAAGAATGGCTTGTGAGATCCTAACCACATGCATATAAGGTAATATTAAAATTAATTAAAGAAGGTTATCCATAATCTCAAATGAGGTCCACCAAAGTAGAAATAAAACCAAAGTCTAGTACCACAGACTATTTAATATAGATTAAGGAAACTGGCAACCAGTTTCGGCAGAAATCTGCCATGTTCAGGCCAACCAAGTTACATAAGATGTGAGAATTTATATTATACCAAGTTTTAAATCATGGTTACAAATGCGCATTTAAAACTAAGGAAAATTATATTGGGAATATTTAATAAAATTAGTTGTACTGGAAACGTTTTTTAAAAAAGGAATTAGGTAAAAATAATTTATGCAGATCCCTATTTTTACCTAAGTTTCTTTTTTAAAAAATGTTTCCAGTACAACTAATTTTATTAAAAAAATTCCCAATATAGTTTTCCTTAGTTTTAAGTGCGCATTTATAACCATTATTTAAAACTTGGTATAATCTAAATTCTCACATATTATGTAATTTAGTTGGCCTGAAGATGGCATATTTCTGCCGAAACTAGTTGCCAGTTTCCTTAATCTATATTAAATAGTCTGTGGTACTGGACTACGGTTTTATTTCTAAATATAAAGATTGATATGACAAAGATAAAGTTCTAAGAATTTGAACTGGAAAAAAGCTTTTCTACTCAAAAAACTTTAGTTTGTATGGCGGGTATCAAATTCAGTTTTTAACTAGAGAAAACTAACTAGTAATGTGAAAACAGGAATGCGATCGGAACTTTCGTTTGAAAGTTATAATGTTTACATCCAGACAGACAGATAGACGTGTCGAGAAGATTGTTTATGCATTTTCGGACTCTGGTAACTTGGAAACGTCGAGAAAAGTGGTAAAAAGAAGAGTAAAAATTTTTTGCCACCACGAAATTAATACTGATGCTTTTAATTTATACCAATTATCGGTTGTGTTGTTTGTACTAATTAAAAACTAAACGATAATTAAATATTTATTATTTAAACATTAAAATTAAATTTGGTTGCAAAATTTTTACCCACTCTTAATTTTTTTTATTTTCTCAAACTTCTCTATATTAGGTAAAACCACTCAAATAAACAAACTTCAGATAAAATCAGCCTCGTGATGTTATCAACCTGTTTGTTTTCGTATTTTTACCAAATAAAGATGTTAACATGAACAATAAAAAATATCGATAAAATTTTAAGGACTTGTGCTGTTACTGACGATAATAAAAAAGTCCTTTTATTTAAAAAAAAAACATTATTCTTCAACATCAAAAAGAATATTCGCTGACATATTTTAACATAGGAAGTGTAAATATATATTTCACTAAAATTTTTTAAAGATCATACGCAAAACAAAAAACCTGTTTGACTCTCTCATTAACGAAGATAAATGAGGTGAAATTTCTACGCTGACAACCCTGCATACATATAAAACAAATCATAGCTGTAAAAAATAGATTTTTTATTGCGACTGGTTTTTTTGCTGTTATGAACAATGTTGGAAATTAAAAGAGGAGCTCTAAATCCGCTGAGCTTTTAAATCGATTAATTTTTTATTACAGAGCAGAGTTGTAAATTTAAATTATGTATAGGTTGTGATAAAATTAATCGGCAATAAACCGATTTTTATCAAAAATCAAACAGTTAAATTGAAAGTTTAAAAAAAATTTCATAATACCTAAATTTAATTAACGAAACATAACTGTTTCTTACAGTAGTTATAATTTATTTTATTTGGGTATGAAAAATACTTACTATTTAATAATTTAAAGTTGCTGTAAACATAAATTTATTACAATAAGGTAGTTGTTGCAGTTAAAAAAAATAAAATCCACATTATAATAGTAGGGGAGGTCAAGCGGAGATTTGGGAATTTACTAAAACTCTGCAAATTAATATATGGGTGGATTCCTTCCACCCAGTTTAGTACCTTTACCGTCTATGAGCTCTTAATACATTCCAATAATCTGATGATTTCAGTGTGACATAAGGAAGTGGAAGATATACAAATTTGTAAAAAAACGTCATCTTGAAATACTAGAGCGCGGTTAATTATTTTTTATTTTGAAGGAAATAATTTAAGGATCACGAAAATAATATAATCTGCCGATAACCTCCAGCCAAAGAACTTAAAATCATCAATAAAGTGTAGTGTGTGCAGCTGCTGAGAATTATGTATTTCCCACTCCGCGCCTCTCTTACCTTCTCACTCTTTCGCACAGTCCCCATACTACTTTCTGTCGTCATGATCGCCCTCCCAATGAAAGGGCATACATCATCTACATTTTTTTTGTTAACATCTCATCTTTGCAATCCAATAGGCCCCCACAACGCTCTAGTAAATCCCCATTTAGCCTCTTGGACTCCCCTACTATAAATAGATTTAAAACTACAGAGCATTTAAAAATTGTTGCCACAGAACACAACGACGTACCAATGTTGGAAAATCTTAGTTCTTTCTCGAAACATTCAAATATTCCTTATCATAAATGGTGTAATGATCAATATTTGCGTGACATTTCTAGAGAAGAGGATGAAATTAGCGACGAAATCGAGCCCAACGAAAATAATAGTTAAAAAAATTAAATTATTATACTTATTTTCCTATAAATATGTATCAAGTTTAAAAAAATATACTTTTGTCTTTGCATGCTGTTTCCTGTGCTTTTTTTAATGGACCAAATTTAATGATTAAAATTTTTTTTTTTAAATAACAGCTTTATGATATTCCTCAGAATAATCGTCAGACTAGTGATCACAGGTCAGTATATCTAGGACATTAAAATGAACCGTATATATCTTAATCGGGTATTTTTTTTGTCCGGGACCGTTATTTACAACCGGATTCACTGCAGCCTCGTGGGCTTATTGCGTTCTCTCTCTCCCGTCTTTTGTCTACTGCACCCAGTCCATCAACCTTGTTCCCTGTACTAGTTTGTACAGGTTCTTTAATGGCTGTTTGTAGTAGTCTTCTGGATCCATTTTTGGTTTTCCATAAATTCTTTGCCTTCTGTGATCCAGCGCCTCACAGTTGCATAGTATGTGGAGTGCATTCTCGGTTGCGTTAGGTTAGGTTCGATCCGAATATTAAATGAGAACTTTCTTTGGGTATAATAGCCACCCCCTTAAAATATCTGACACACTCGATTAATTTTTTTTTCTATTTTCAACTATTTTGTACAGCCATCCCCATCGTGCAAACTTTTAGATTAAGGAACCCCCATTATTAAAGATACGTTGGCCATACATAATATCAATGCCTGACGCGCTCGGATATTTCTATGTAACTGTTTTTTCTACATTTTTACAATTCTATAGACGCTCTACCTACCGCTGAAGGGGTATACATTATATATTTTTTTTTTCTTTTTATCATCTAAGTTTCGAAATCTAATAGGTCTACGCGACGCTCGAGTCAATCCCCCCTTAGCATCGTGGCCTCCCCTACTATAATATAATTGAATTTTATTAAAGAGTAGAGAATTAGATTGTTACAATTGCAACTATATGGTGAGCAGTTAAAGAAAATTTGAAAAATGGTATTGTTGGATGGGAACCTAAATGGAAAGCACCCTTACTGAGATAGCTACTGTACTAGACTATAATATCAAACTTGGTAAGTATTTTCTAAATTGGAATAATGAAAACATAAGTGAGTTTGATAACATAAAACATTCACTTTAGACCGTAGAAAACTGGACACAGGCTACAATGAAGAATAAACCGATGTCATAATCAATAGTAGCACCACGAGAGCGCAGCTTGAGTAGTGTTTTAAAAAAATACGTCAAGTGAGAAGGACCGTTTAAATATTATTTTAATATTATTTCAATGTAAATGGAAGTGCATATTTAAACTAAGTTTTTAGTTCTGATCAACTTTTTTAAATAACATTTTTCGATGTTGTCAAATTTAAAGATACTTTACTCATATTTTGTGAAAACCTCAAATACTACTGGAAAAAGTTGATATCTGACGATTGTATTTTGGATTTCAGAACAAGGAAAACTTTTATCGAAAATGACGTTTTTCGCTACAACTAAAATTTAAAATGTTTTCACCTGTAGGATACCCCATCCGTGGACACACTGTACACAGGGTGTTTCATTGGGAAACGGGCATACGTTAACTGAAGGTAGGGGACACCTACTTGATTCTAAATAGCTACCATATGACGGGTATAGCTGTCTTTGTAACCGAGATACAGGGTAGGGTGTGTTATCTATTTTATCTATTTATTTAATGGCTTATAACTTACGATCCACTCTCTATATTTTTTTTATATGTGGGCTACACATTCTTCATAAGTTACCAAATCCATTGAGACATTCATAAAAAAAATCCAGGTCCGACTTCACAAAAAATGTACAAATTTGCTCATCCCCAAAACAACACCCTGTTTTCCTGAATTTAAAAGATTTGTTTCCAAATTTTAAAAGAGCGCTAAAAACTGAATCTAAAGATGTGCCTTCGGAGTTTGCGCAGAATAGTTTACTACTTGAATTTTATATCCAAATTGCTTATTTATTAGAATTTTGGAAAGTTAAAATGAAATCCATCGGATTATTTACATTTTGTTTCATGTTAATGACAATTATCTTATCTTAAATAGTAAATATTGTGAAATCACTATTAATTCATGATATTTTAGCTTAAGAAATCAGTATTAATTCATGATATTTTAGCTTAAGAAATCAGTAATAATTCATGATATTTTAGCGTAAGAATTCACTTGTAATTCATGATATTTTAGCTTATGAAATCAGTATTAATTCATAATATTTTAGCTTAAGTAATCAGTATTAATTCATGATATTTTGGCTTGAGAAATCAGTTTTAATTCATAATATTTTAGCGTAAGAAATCACTTTTAATTCATGATATTTTAGCTTAAGAAATCAGTATTAATTCATGATATTTTAACTTAAGAAATCAGAATTAATTTATGATATTTTAGGTTCCTAATCAGTATTAATTCATGATATTTTGGTATTCGAAATCACTGTTAATTCATGATGTTTTAGCTTAATAAATCAGTATTAATTCATGATATATTAGAGTAGAAAATCATTATTAATTCATGATATTTTGGCTTAAGAAATCACTATTAATTCTTGATATTTTAGCTTAAGAAATCACTATCATTTCATGATATTTTAGTTTAAGAAATCAGTATTAATTCATGATATTTTAGCTTAAAAAATCAGTATTAATTCATGATATTTAAGCTTAAGAAATCAGTATTAATTATTAATTCATGGTATTTTAGCTTAAGAAATCAATATCATTTCATATTTTAGCTTAAAAAATCAGTATTAATTCATGATATTTAAGCTTAAGAAATCAGTATTAATTATTAATTCATGGTATTTTAGCTTAAGAAATCACTATCATTTCATGATATTTTAGCTTAAGAAATCAGTATTAATTCATGACATTTTAGCTTACTACAATTTGCAGTGGATTATACGATACAAACATGTAAAATTTCAAACATCCTGTATAAAAAAGTCTGGAGTTTCATTGTTTTTGGTGTTTTTTTAGGTAGATTGTGTTTAATTTCTTTTTGCCGTTATGTTAGTGGGTTCGGATTTTTTGATACAGGGTGTTTGAAATATTATTACCTACATGTTTGTAATGTTTAATCCATTGCAATTTGTAGTCAGGTAAAATATCATGAATTAATACTGATTTCAAAATATTTGCTATTTAATATGAGATAATTGTCATAAAATGAGACAAAATGGATTTCATTTTGACTTCTCAAAATTCTAATAAATAGGCAATTTGAATAAAATTGAAGTAGTAAACTATTCTGCGTAAACTCCGAAGGCACATCTTTAGATTCAGTTCTTTGCGCTTTTTTTGAATATGGAAACAAAGATTTTAAATTCAGGAATAAAGGATGTTGTTTTGGGGATGACCAAAATTTGTACATTTTTTGTGAAGTCGGACCTGGATTTTGTTTTGTATGAATATTTGAATGGATTTGGCAACTTATGAAGAATGTGTAGCTCAAATATAAAAAAATATACACCATGTATCTCTTATTTAGAACCACATAGGTGTCCTCTATCTGCAGTTAAGGTATGCCAGTTTCCCAATGAAACACCCTGTATACTATGGTATATATAGCAGGAAAAAAATAGTCTAATGTGATAAACAACGAATGTTTAATTTAATTTAATTCAAATTTATTTGTACCACATAATATACATTAATTTTGACTTTCTACTCCTGTATATAAACTTTAACTATGCAAAATCTCACACTCCTCCGATCGTGCATTACGCTTAAAAAGTGGTCCAAAGTGGTTTCCTTGCGTTTTAATATTATAGAATATAATAATATATTTAATTTAATTTCTGCTATTGATATGTTTCCAAAAATAAAATTTTTGTAGAACACGAAATTAAATATTCATTTGTAATACTATAATAATTTAATAACCAATTTTTTTAATTAAAAATGTAAAAATAAAAGAAAAAATTATTTTAATACAAGCCAAATTAAATCGATTTCTGGTATTTTAACGGTGGAAAAATATCTAACGACAATCAATAATGGTTTTATTGTTTTTGGTGCCCAATCGATAAAAAAATATTGCTATATTATTTAGTTTTAATCATATATTTTCCACCGGATACGTAAAAATTATTGTGGTTGTTATAATAATAGACGTTCTATTTTATAGTCAAAATTTATTTATTTATTTGAATAAATCGAAAATCATGAAAAGAAACATATTTCTTAGGGCAAAAAAAAAGGATAATAATAATGTGCGTACTGGTTAGTAGTAAAAATAAATTTATTCCTTTGTGAACTACTTTTTTAGAAATTCACTTTTAATTGCTGTATAAAACGATTGATATGTATAAGTATACCTTTATCAGAAATATTTGCCTACAAAATTCATTATTCATCATCACCAAAGTTATAATTTAAACATATTTGCAAAATAGATTGTAAAATAATATTCCCTTTTTGATAATTGTACATAAATGATTTATTAATTGTGTTCCAGTTAATTACTGGGTTAATTTGTAGTAAATTAATGGATCTTGATATGTACATATTATATTATATCTATTCTACCAGTAAAATATGAAGTGTAATTTAAATTTAACATATTCAATAAATATTTACTTGCTAATTATTGTATTTTACGGTATTTTAATTTTATTATCTCTTGTTCCGGGTATTATTTAAATAATTCATTATGCTGGATTTATTTACATTTTGCGAAAAGTATATTGTTTTAATTAAACGAGTGGATGAACACTGCAGATATAATTATTTTATAATTTGTCATCTGTTCCATCAAAAACCTAATTTATTACAAATTCAGGACTTACCACAACAAAAAACAAAGAGACCAATTGCAATCAAAAAATTTATATTTAACAAGCATCGGTACGTGAGTACCTAAAATGAAAATAAATATGCTTTCTTATTTTTTCTATTTTCTCCTACTTTTTCCTATTTTTACCTATTTTCTGCTATTTTTCCTTATTTTCTCCTATTTTAGAATTTTTCCATATTTTCCTATTTTCACTTTTTTTCACATATGTCCCTATTTTATCCCAACTTCCCAATTTTTATTTATTTTTCTTTATTTTTACATGTTTTTTCTCTTTTTTGTATTCTTTGTGTTTTTTCGGTTTTTTCTTATTTTTTCCTATATATTTTTCCTAATTTTTTCGTCTTTTATTCCTATTTTCCGTATTTTTATTTACCTTTTCATTAAAACTTAATAATTTGGAAATTTAGGATTTACTCACCACATCAGTAATCTTAAAATTAATTTATAAAAAAAAATCCTTTGTTTTTATCCTTATGTTGACCCGCTCTTATCCGTGGCCCTCCCAATGTTTGTCTAATCGCATTGAAAGACCCCTAAGCATAAGTGTGTCCCTGTATTAAAACCCTATAAAAGAAATTTTAAAAAAATGTGAAAAAGAAAAAAAGAACAATGTCACAAAATTCTAGTAATTAATTAAAAAAAAACATGTATAATAAAATTTATTTAAGTAATCAATACTTAGTTCAAGTTGGTAGACCACTTTATCTATTGAGATAGGTTTTCGTATTTTTCATTATTTTCCTTTTTCCTATTTTCCCTTTTTTTCCTATTTTCCCTTTTTTTTATATTTTTCCCTATTTTTACCTATTTTCCACAATTTCCTTATTTTTCTTAATTTTTCCATGTTTTCCTGTTTTTTTTCTATTTTTTCAAGGTTTTTTTATTGGGTTTTATTTATTCCCATCTTTCCTATTGCTTCCTGTTTTTTTTTTTTAATATCTTTTCACTACTTTTCACGTTTTTAACTACTTTTTCCTATTTTCCGCATTTTTATTTATATTTCTAAGTTGGGTTAGGTTAAGTTTTTTTCCATTTTTTCATGTTTTTTTTATTTGTTTTTATTCATTTCTTTTCTTTCCTATTTCTTCCTCTATTTCACATTTTTCCCAACTTTTCATGTTATTCCCTATTTTTTCCCATTTTCCGCATATTCCCCATTTTTATTTACATTTCCGGGTTTATTCCTCTTTTTTTGTTCCCGTTTACAAAATATCGCGACAACTATAGACGGACGGACGGACGGACCACCGGCGGACGGACGGACGTACGGATGGACGTACGGACGCACACACAATAAAATATTATAATGGCAGCTTGCTTTTCTTTCTCCCTAATTGGAAAATCTACGTATTAGTGTGTTGATAAGAAATTTACTTTCAGCACGACTAACTTATTATTTAGATCAAAATCGATATTTCAGTATTGCTAGTGCTTGGATGCCTCCATTGTAGTTACCAAGAGTAGAAAGATCGTCTTTTAGCATCTTTTCGAGTATCTTATGCTCTTTGTGCTAAACTTTCTATAGTAACAGTTGAGGATATCCAGTTGCGTATCGTAACTACAAAAAGTGAGGAGGGGGCAATGTCCATGTATCTAATATTTTCTTTTTTAGGCAAAAATTTTGCTTAAGGAACAAAATGGTATAAAAAATGCAATTTTGTATTTTAACTGAACAATATTAGCAACATCAATTTAAAATATAAAAACCTAAAAAGTTAGGGGCGCAGGCCCCCTCAGGCCCCCCTGAGCATATAGCACTAGCATATTAGCTAGATATTAGTTAAAGAGAATAGGGGCAAGGGGAGATCCGTGAGTAAGGCCATTATCGAGTTTTGGTTTTCTGTTATAACCTGGAAAGATGTAGAATTTATTATATTGTTAATCAGATTGATGGTAGTACAAGTACTTATCTTCCCTCTGGCCACACTGTGTCATTTACCGAGGTCAAGTCAACAAATACCGCTCCTGCTTTCAGGCATTTTCAAAAGCCTCGATGTAGCTCAATAAGTCTATATTTTCGAGGTTGGTTAGCAGGTTTGTCATCGTTATGATCTTAGTTCTTTAGTTCTTTAGAACACTTTCTGTAAAATATCGTTGTTCAGTACGTCTGTCTCTGCGTCGCATTCTTACCCATGTGGACTAAAATGTATACTTGCCGACTGTTGATATTCCTCCGACATCTTCTGTTGTGAAACATGTCGAAAATTTTCGATTTGTTAGGCATTTAAGTTTTAGTTTAATTAGCTTGTCCTTTATCCTTCTTGGCACTAAGTGCCCTTGCACATAATGCTATAATGTTTGTGATTATTTATACAATCCAAAAAGTTATCTAAAAATGGAAAAAATTATTATCCTGCGTTTTATATAAAAATATCCTTAATAAAAAGACCTGCACTGGTTAGAAAAATAAAAAATTACATTTGTAAAATAATTGGTCGTTTTCTAGGAAAATTAAAAATATTATTAAACTCATAAGTATAGTACTTTAAAATTTAAATGCAATTACTGATAGGACTTAAAAACATTTTCACAATTTTTAAAAAAATTGTATATGAATTCGAAAACTTTTATTTGCAGAATTGGATTCGTTGTCGAACAGTAGAATAATATTGTGTCATGAAATAAAGGTACATGCGTAGTAAGAAACATGGCGTCTAAATTTTTTTTTCTAGAATAGTGCAAAAAGTTAATTCTGCACTGGGTTGTACGAAAAGTTTAACTTTTTCACTAGTGCAAAAAGTATTCAAAAAATTCAAAAAAACGGTTGTGTCGCCCCATAACTTTCCTGACGAGTATCCACCAATACTTTTTCAGATATTTAATGTTAAAGTTTCAAATTTTGACATTTTTTATTTTTGACAGGTGACAGTTGGAGAAATAATTTTAACTATTCTGAATAGAATTTTTCAAGGGCTTTTAAATGATATACGACAAGTTAAATTCCGTGATATATTGCATCTGTCATTTTTTGATAGTGACACTTCAATTTGACAGATGTCGTAAAAGAACTAATGGGTTCTTCGGACGAGTAACCTAAATGTGTGGCCTCTATCGTTGAAGAATACATACACACAGACAGACAGACTTCCATTTGGAAATAGTCTTAATTATCTCAGGTGACCTCAAAATGGATATTTCCATCTTTAGCTCGAAATTTTTTTTTAGCTCGTTCACAATACTTTCCCTTCTCGGAGATGGGTCAGGAAAGTAAAAATCACTGGAAATGAAGACTGTCCCTCAGTTACCATAGTTAATTGCTCTAACGGCGATATAAAAATTGAAATTCAGTCAAAAATTGTTATTTGTATAACTAGTGCAAAAAGTGTATATTTGTTGTATGAAGGATGAAATTTACAGCTCGAGACGAAGTCGAGAGCTGCATTAATGCATTAAGCATTCAAGAGTTTTTTTACAATACAAGAAATATTATTAACGTTATTTTTATAAAACTTTTTATTTTTTTGACTAAATTTCAACTTTAATATCTCAGTACGAACGATTAATTATGGTAACTGTTGGACAAACGTCATTTCCAGTCATTTTTTTAATTTTTTGCGTACTATTTGCACTAGTGCAAAAAGTTTAACTTTTGGTAATGTAGATAGTGGATAGTTGAACGAAAGTCGAAAACATAAATAGTTTTATGAAAATAACGTTAATAATATTTTTGGTATTGTAAAAGATTCTGGAATAAAATTTGAAATAAAAATTTAATTCGATCGTAGAATGAAAGTTGTGTGCAACATGTGTAAAAAGCATATTTGTTGCACTCAGCATGATTGCAGCTCTCGAATTCGTCTGGAGCAGAAAAATTCATGCATCGTGCAACAAATATACACTTTTTGCTCTAATTACACAAATAACTATTCATAGCTACCAGAGTCCAAAAATGCAAAAAAATCCTGTCCGGACATCTGATGTCTATTTGTCTGTCTGTCTGGATGTAAAACTATAACCTTCGAACGAAATTTCCGCTCGAGTTTGGGTTTTCACTTTAATAGTTGGTTTTATTCAGGGAAAACCGCAATTTTAGTTGAACAGGATCGGACCAGCCCTTCCGGTATCTGACATACAAACTAAAGTGATTTTCATATGAAAACTTTTTTCCAGTTCAAATTTTTAGATCTTTTTCAACGTTATATCATGTGTAGTATTATATGAATATATGGTTACAATTCTTTTTAATTTCAATCTGCTACTTTTCTTCTTTTTCTTCTAATCCATTTGTTCAGTCTGCTATCTGATGCTCCTTCCATGTGGTTCTTCGATTCAATATGTTAAATTTCAATCTGTCATTTGTCAACACTAAATTGTCATTATTTCTCTTCAGCCACATGGTAGAGAATTACGCAGTTAAATTTTTTTTTAAATTTTAATTTAAATTTTTCGATTAATAGTGTATCGTAGGATGCACTTGGATGTATCCCAATTATAACCTCCAGTATGGAGATGTAACACAGGTTGTTAAGCTTCATTAATGTAATTGTAATTTAAGTATTTAAAAAATTTTGATTGGATTTTTCAAATGTCTGCCTCAAATTGTATTTAACTATTTCAACTTCATACCACTTATAATCATCCAATAATTATTGTGTTTGTGAAATAACCAACTTGTAAGTAAGCATATTTAAGCGTTTTTATTTTAATTTAACTAGTGTTATATTTGTACTTTAGGCCTGAGGCTAGCCACCGATTGGCCGAAACATGTCGCCGCCTCGTGTTAAAAATTTGTTTTAACCTTCATTAAATTATTGTGGTATGACCTGGTCTTTCATTATTCGTTGAATAATTTTTACCTCATTTTAGTATGGATAATCTTCTGCTTTTTTTTAATTTGTTTTATTTTTATAAATCTACCATAACTCAGGTTAGATTTAATTTTATTAAATTTATTCGCGGAATCTTTGATAGAAAATATTTTTAATTGTAAATGTATTTATAAAATTTGAAGAAGTTATTTTAGGACACATCTTTTTGATACTCTATATATATTATGTATTTAAAAATTTTCTTGTTCGTTTTAAATACCGTATTATTTAAATTTGTAAAAATTTAAAAAAGACAAAAAAAGAAATAACAACACAAAAGTTATGGCTAGTGTTAAAAAGTAACCTTGTTGAGGAACAGAGTACACCTAATTAATCATATACTTATTAATCATTCTGGTATAATATATTATTCACAATACCTCTTTGTTGATCGAAACAACAAACCTCTATCAAATTACTTCTTTATGTACATTGTTAAAAGTACCCTTTTAAGATTGGTTTATTAATTATAAACGCCCTTTATTTGAATACTACCGACACTCAAGGTAAACATTTTTAATTTATATATAATAGAATTAATTGCAAGGGGATTTCTCGTCGATTAATGTTCACCTGTTGTTTCTCATAATATAGTTATAAATATTATTACTTTCCCGCTACAGATACCATACACAGGGTGTATCAAAACGGTAGGTCATAAATTGAACTACATACTCTGGTGTCAGAAATAACTCGATTAAAACATAATTTGCCTTAATGCAAATGTCCGCACAAAAAAAGTTACGTCCTTTGGAACGTAGAATATGAAAATTGATTGTACTTACATGACCCACGTCCGAGAAGGGAAAGTATTGTGAAAGAGCCAAAAAATTTTTTCGAGATAAAGATGGAAATATTAATTTCAACGTCACCTGAGATGATTAAGACCATTTCCAGATGGAAGTCTGTCTGTCTGTTTGTCTGTCTGTCTGTCTGTCTGTCTGTGTGTATTCTTCCACGATAGAGCCACACGTTTAATCTGAAATTTGGTATATGGGTTTGGGTTATCCGTCGGAAGAACCCATTAGTTTTTTACGACACATGTCAAACGGAAGTGTCACTATCAAAAAATGACAGATGCAATATGTCACGGAATTTACGTTGCAATATGTCATTTGAAAGCTCTTGAAAAACTCTATTCAGAACAGTCAAAATTATTTCTCCAACTGTCACCTGTCAATAATAAAACAAATTACAAAGTTCGAAACTTTAACAATAAATATCTGAAAAAGTATTGGTCTCTGGAAACAACCGATTTTTTTCAAATTCCTATGAGAGAAACTATATTAATTTTTTTTTTGCTTTTTTCCTAATTTATGTGTGAAAATATGCATTTTCAGTGGTTTTTTTAGTTTTACTGTGTGGAAGAGTGCATGATCTCGTTTTTCTCAATTTATGTGTCTCATTTTTGCTGTTTTTTTTTCTGGTTTTTTATGTGGAAAAATGTATTCTTTCTTTTTTACCAATTTATATGTAAAAAAATGCTTTATTGCTGTATTTTCCATTTTTTTATGGAAAAATACATTTCTGCGGTTTTTTCAAATTCGAGTGTGTATTCGTGCTTCTGTTTTTTTTTCGAATTTGTTGAAAAGAAAAATGCGTTTTTGATGTTATTTTCAATTTTTAGAGTGTAAAAATGCATTCTTGCTTTTTTCAAAATCCATGTGTGAAAAATGCATTTCTGCTGTTTTTTATAGTTTTTCGTGTAGAAAAATTGATTGTTGCTTGTATCTTTTTAAATTTCCATTTTTTTCAAATTTGAATAAGGACAAATGTATTCTTGCTTTTGTTTTCTTTTCAAATTTGTGTCAAAAAAGTATGCTGTTTTTTCCAATTTTTAGTTGAAAATCTTGCCTTTCGTCTGTGAAAAAATACTTTTGAATTTTTTTATAGTTTTTTTTTGTGGAAAAATGTATTTTTATTTCTATTGTTTTAAATTCGTGTGCAAGAAAACGAATTCTAACTTCTATTGTTTTTTTAAAATTTTGAAAAAAAATACTGTCTTGATGATTTTTTTCAAATTCTAGTGCGGAAAAACGTATTGTGAACGAGCTAAAAAAAGTTTTTCGACAAAGATGGAAATATACATTTTAATATCTCCTAAGGCGATTAAGACTATCTAGTCTTGTCTGTCTGTGTGTCTGACTGTCTGTCTTTGTATTTGTCTATTTGCTTCCAAGTTTAATCCGCTTGCGCTGAAATTTGGTATGTGGGTTTGGGTTATCCATCGGAAGAACCCATTAGTTGTACGAAATCTGTCAAACGAAAGTGTCACTGTCAAAAAATGACAGAAGCAAGTTTTGGGGTGACACAACCGAGTTTTTCCAATATTTCATGTACTATTTAACAATTTATAATGAAAATAGATATAATGTTTCCTTTTTCATATAAAACCACGAAATCTGTACAGAACATAAAAATTTTAGGGGGTTTTTAATCCCCTAAAACCCCCCAAACTATTCATTGCGCTAAATTAAATTTGTATTGTGAGACCATTGGTTTAATTTTTTTGCCTCTTATCATTTTTTCGAAATGCCATTTTTATCGAGATTTTGCCTCTTTTTCATTATCCTTCAAAAATTTTAAATAATAAAAAGCAAGTTATAATTGAGTATTCATGTTATACGCAGGTCCAAAAATTATATACAAATGTATAGTATTTACTTTAATATATATTCAAAATGGCCTCCATGTTCCTGAATACACTTTCGGCACCGTTTTTAAAAGGATAACCGATTTTTTTTAAGATCATTGTCTTCTAACAAAATCGATTTTCACTTTCAATGATTCGATGTCTCAATTGATCGTAGATTATTTCAACAGAATACACGTAAAGTAAGTGTTTGGCGAAATATTATTATTATATAGAATTCATGAATACAAAACTTAGGTACATAGAAAATATTAAAATTATCAAAAATTTTATATTGGGACATACGGTATACAATAAAATACATTAAAAATTTTTTACAAACTAAAAAAATAAATATTAGATTATAAAAAAAATTAATTATTAAAGTAGATATACCTAAGTATTAATAAATACATTAATAAATTAAAAAAAAAATTTGTTATACATACATAAAATATTAAAAAATATCGTCACCATTAACCAAAACAACACATTTTTAACACCCTACTTACGTTTTGATAACTATGTTAGCATCACTAGGAGTTGATATTTAAAATAAAAAAAAATAGATTTAATTCATGATTCAGTCACTATTAATTAACAGAAATTAATATAAAATGCATGACGCATTTTATAATTAAAGTACACAGGGTTTTAATAATTCAGGAAAAAAAAAGAAAATTATCTGTGGAATAAATATAAAGACAGGAGTTTCATTTCTTGGGGTGAATAGATATAGGAAAAAAATTGGTTAAAACATGAGCCCTAATATAAAATGGTGCTAAGAAATTTTTTGGCCATCACGATCTTAATACTAAGGTTAATTACCAATGTTGAGAAAAGTCTCAAGCAAAAAAAAATCCTCTCCGGGTATCTGTCTATCTGGATGTAACCATTATAATGTTTGAAAGATGGTTTCCATAAAGTTCCAGTTTTCGTATTATCATTTAATTTTCTCTAGCTAAGAATCTTATTGAATTTGAGCAGGATCGGGCCGGCCGTCCGGTAACCGCCATATTACGATCCGGTTAAAATAATTATTGCTTGAATTTTAATTTTGTTTAAAAATAATGAACGTATTTATTATTTTGATAAATTTTATACTACACATTTGTAAATATTTTTTATAACATGATACTCAGTTATAACTTACTTTTTATTACTCAAAATTTTTGAAGGATAATGAAAAAGAGGCTACATCTCGATAAAAACTGGCTTTTCGGAAAGTTATAAGAGGCAAAAAAAATTCAAAATGGTGTCACAATACCAATTTAATTTTAACGATTGGAAAAGTTTGGAGGGCAGTTTTAGGGGTTCAAAAGTCTCCTAAAATTTTTATGGGATATACAGATTTCGTGATTTTATATAAAAAAATATGTTCTTACGATAAGAAAGCCATGTATCCATTTTCATTATAAAATATTCAACAGTTCATGAAATATTGTGTGATCTCCTACCCCTGGCCTGTTTATCTTATGAAAAAGGAGAGTACAAAGTAACAAACCGATGGTCAATTTGGTAAGAAACTTCCATACTCAAATTTATCATAAAATATATCTGATTGTCTATACTATTGTAAACACTAAAATCTCAAGAAAATATTTATTCATTAAGAAAATTTACTGAAGGCCTAAAAGGTATAGGAAAAAACCGGACAACCGGAAAACATAACCACCATTGTAATGAATGTATAAATTAACCAATTATGTTGACAATAAATAAATTGTAATTAGACTTTTTGTAGCTTGTAAAAATACCCACCCCCGAGACATTTACCTATGACAAAAAGTTCTTAATAACTTTAAGTAAATACCGTAAATGTCATCGGATTATGTGTACTATCTCTCTCTGCATTATTGGCAATATTGCTCTTTAAATGGATATCTGAGTATCATCTTTTATTATTGTTGTTTGGATATCAGTGATATCATCTTTTTTAAGGACAATCCTAATAGATTGCGACTGAATCAATACCAGCGATGCAACCCTCATGTTCAGACTGAATACTCGTTGGACCATAATTTCGAAAAAGATAATGCGAATAATACAGTACGCCTCTGCGTAACACTTAGAATATATTCCAGAAAAATATATGATAAAAGTTGTTATTAAGGATGCTACAATTAGCTGATAAATGACACCCCTCCCCCATAGAAACGTAAAGAAAACTCAAAATCTTGAGATCGGGTTTTTATCCGATAACAATATTTTCCTGTTATATATACCCTATATATTGTAATGTTATAGAATTACCAAGATCCAATTTTTGGGGTGGGTTCTATAGACAAGTAATAACAAACATTACAAAAATTATAAAAAAAAATATAAATTTCTCTATGTCCTTCCTCTTCTGTGCCTTTCTTATGGATAATTAGTTCCAAACTCTGATCTCCCACTATTCATCCACATGTCTCCCTACTTCATTTTTTCCAATTTTTCGATGCTTTGCCAGAATTTAACATGGTTATGATTTTAATCTTTCTTCAATTTCTTTATTACTAATATTTGATTTCTTCAACGATTTCCATTATAAACTTTATTTATTTCTTCATTAATTTGCAAATTTTTTTATTAAAACTATATTTTTCCAAGAATATCGATGTATACTTTTATTTTTCTTTACATTTGTTTAACATTCAATAAGTTTTTATAAAAATTTTTTGACAAATTTTTTTAAAAATTCGTCAGAAATTGATTTGTTTATTTTTTTTCATTCCACTGTTTTTTTCCCAAAATTAAAATTTCTGTTACTTGATTAAAGAATTTTTTTTAATCACTTTTAACTATCTTGCCTTTTAATTTTTAATTATACAGCAAACATTTCTTTTAATATTCTTACCGAAATTTAACTTTTTTATTAAATTATTCTACAAATAATCATCATTAATATTATAATAAATATATAATAATAATACGAATAAGATTCTTCATACTCCACAATTGTTAAATTTAAATATTTTATACACAAATTACTCTCAATAAATTCTTTAAAATCAAACTTTTTTAACAATAAACTCTGTGTATAAAATTCAAAACTCATAAAAATTATATTATGCTATCAAACATTTTAACAATTAAGTTTAAAAAAAAACTCACACAAAGTGTAATATTATAATATACTATTGTATATATGGTATAGGTAGCGTGAAAGTAAAAAATGTATTTTATATTCTTTGACTTTCAAGAAGACTTTTACGAAATATCAAATTTTTACGTCTCGTATTTTTGGAGAAAAACGCCTGGAAGAAATATAATTGAATAAAACATTAAACCTTTCATTCTTATTTATAGAAAGTTTTTAAATGTCAACTAAAACAATTAAATTTAATTTTCCAAATCATTTAAAATATAGATGTTGCAACCTAGCAAGAAATTTTAAATGTCAGTATTATTGAATTATTAATTATTTTTTCTCATTATAAAGTTGCAGCTGGTTATAAAATAATATAGACAATTTTATATACAGGGTAATTGTTTCGAACAACAAATTGTTTATAAAATTTAAATATATAAAATGCGTTTACATCTAACTAGTAATTAAATAAATATTAATTAATTAATAAATATTTTATCTCATTATAATTTTGAAATTATATTTTAAATTCATAAACACAATATTACATATATGTAGGGAGTATCGTAGCATATTGTTTTAATAATCGAATTATTTATAAAATTTTAATAAAAAACTAAAATATATTAAGATCTTAACACTCCATCAAGCTAGCACAATATATTTTAATTAAATGGCGAGAAAGTTTTACGTTGCATTTTTGATTTTTCGATACAATCTCTAGAATTTCTGAAGAAAGCACTAAAGTTATTTCTACTTTGAAATATTTTGTAGTATTATTTTATAGTTCACGCTAGGGTAAAAAATAATGCCGGTTTAAAAAAAAATACCATAATTCAGGTTAAAATTCTGTTAAAAAAAATTTAAGGTAATTTAAAAAAAAAAAATGTCATAATAAAGTTATAAAATGAATTTAAGTAAATTATATTTTAATTCTAAACAGTTAAAGATAATTTTCATCTTAACCTTAAAATTAAAAATTTGTCTACTTGAATTAAACATACGTATTATTTAAGTGAGTTAACATTTTATTTTATAATTTTTTCATAAGAAATCCATTTTCTTAAAATAAATTAGTAGCACTTTTCATTAAATACAAATGTAAAAGTTACTTAAAACAAAACTATAACTAAATTTCACCATTAATCATCAGTCAGTAATGCCGCAGTAATTCATAACTTTTTCCAATTAAACTCTGTTGTCTTGGAGGATAAAATATAGACAAATTGATTAATGTTATAATTATATTATATAAGTTACTATTATCTAACCTTCTCTTTCTGATGCACTAATTTTTCCACATGCCGAAACCAAAAGGTAACCAATGAACATTTTAGCAGCTTTCATGATTTGCTCTATATTTCCAATAACTTATCACTTAAACAACACGAATTTTATTAATTTTCAGTCAATATTTTTTTCACCTGTTAGTTTTATAACAACCACCAAAAAATTTAGACTACACTATTTTTTTTTACAATGTACCTTAAAGTTTAAATTTTTTTGCACAAATTCATTTAAAACACCGTTTAATTTCTTTTTATTAGTTTCAATATTTCAAACATTTTTAATAGTTTTTTAGCGAAAAGTAAATTTAAAAAACCCGGCAAATTTGGGATTACCTCCCACAGTTTCTCGATTTAAAACATCGCGCGGAATCGTAACAACTCTCAAACAGACGCAAAATAGAGGTTAACTCCGAAAGAAGTTCGGAGCGACTGCAGAGGTTCAGAAATTAAACCCTGTGAAGCTTTTTGGTCATGCGCCTCTTTGGTAGGGGTTGAAACGTATATTTGTCGATCTGCATTTATTTGTTATTTTTTTTTACTTAATGGACACTTTGATGTTCATAACTACATTAAAGTTTTATGAGCAATTCCGCGTGTGATTTACACTAGATGTGATAAAATAAAAGTTTAATAAACAATTTGATAAAATCGTTTTTAATAAAAAAATGATATTATTTATACCTGTTGGAACTGATTATTTTTGATCGCCAATTACTTTATATAAATATTGTAATGATTTACTGAATTTAACCAACTCAAATGGGGTGGGTTCTATAAAATTGAAAAATAATAAACATTCTAAAAATTAAGTAGGACTTTACACGAGACGATATAAGGCGAGAATTTTAAAAATCTCGTCTCGGTCTCATTAGTTGAGAAAAATAAGTCTCGGTCTCGTCTCGTTTCGTCAAATCTCGTTATTACTAGAATTTATTTCTAAAATAGTATTTCCATGATATTTAAACACTTTTATACATAAACTACAAATTACTAGCATCACTTTGAGATTAATTAAAAATATGTAACCGGCGCCCGCTGGTAAGCAGGCAAATGGGACTTCTAAAAAATCATACATCTTATAATTCTCCAGTTTTGAAACCCGAAATCACAGAAACTTGAATCTCGCTTTAGCACATATTCAAGGTATACTGATCCATTGCCATTGTCCGTTTGTATCTATTTGTTGTGGTTCCTAAGTTATAGTTTAGACGGATAGACAGACAGACGGACAGAGCCGTATCATTGGACTATTTTTAGAAGTCTAAAACCCATACGTGTGATTTAACTGTATGGAAAACGTAAAAAATCTGATGTGGCCACCACATGACCTCTCGCCATGTTTGAATCAAAAATTTACACGGTGGCACAAAAAAGTATGAAAAAAATTTACTTTTTTGTAAATCTGGCAACAATGGCAAAAGTTTAGAAAATTTTAATGCGATGAAAATAAACTATAGGGTATACAAAATATATGTGTAAAACTTTATTGCCGTTTTGTATAATAATGGCGTCATCACCCATAGCAACTGCCACTTCCGGTTGTGCGATTGGCACCAAAATCTAATCAGATCTAATCTAGGGTATCAGAATCCTGTATGCAAAATTTCAAATTTTTTTATTCAGTAGTTTTTGAGTTATCGTTACTACAACATCCATCCAAACACACACACTAACACACACACACACACTAACACACACACACACACACAGACATCATCGCGAAACTATTAAAATCGTATTCTAGGGACCCCAAAACGTGTTTATCCATTGAAAACTCACTACCCAATTTTTAGCATGATTCCTATACCTCTCTTATCTGAAGGGCGAGAGGTAAAAAGCGTAAAAAAATTCTAACCAAAAGAGAAAAATCGAAAATGTTTTTTATAATCGAAAACAAAAAAATAATTGTTAACAGCTTCGTTCGCGGATGCAATTCCGAACCAGTTCAGGGACTATTCGCATGCGCAGTCTAACAAGCAGCGTTCGCGGTTAAAAAATTCAGAATTTTTAATAACAGTTCTTTGTTCGGGGATCACATCGAATTGGTTCATTATTAATTCAGAATTGGTTCTAGCGGTCCTTGAATTTTTGTTAGTACTGAAAGTTCAGTTCGACTGCTCATGCGCAATATCGATCTTAAATCTTAATCTTGTTGTCAGCTGTTTTTATTGATTGATTTTTGTGAATAGAGATACAATGATAAAAAAAAAGATATACAACAAAACTGTTTTTGTTTGGTGTTGTGTGGTAGAGGGTAGTGTAAAGTGTAGCAAACAGCACTCTGTTTTAATTATGGATGGTATATATACATAGTTTTAATAATCTAATAAATTATAGTTATACCTATTTTGGTGATAAAAAATTAAATTTGGGAACAAGAAAAGACAATAACGTCGTCTGTCGTATGATATTCGACAATTCGAAGTTTTCATTGGTTCCGAAATCGTTCGCGGTAAAATAAAATCCAGAATCAGTTCATAACTAAGCATGCGCTCTACGTTAGTTATGAACTAGTTTGGAATCGGTTCAGAATCTGACCCGCGAACAAAGCTAATAACACGCAATAACTTTAAAGTTGAAAGTTGTCGTTACCGAAAAATCCGAAAAGCCGAAAACTGAGAACTGAAATCCTAATCCAAGTAAAAATTAAGTTCTACTAAATAAAATAATATAAAAAATTAATTATTATCCTTCCATAAGCTATAAAATATATTATCTTTTTTGTAGATCCATTTATTTTGCTCATGTTTTAAAGTTTATGGATTTGTAGATACTAGTGGGTAGGAAAATAAAACTAAGAGATCTTTTCAAGTCGGTTTAACGGTTTCGTATCCTAATTTTTACAATAAAAACTAAACTTATTTTTCCTGTTTCTTGTTTGTCTTCTTTTATGATGTTTTTGCTTGCGATTCCCTTCTTTTTTGATATTTTTAGGTATTTTTCCCACTTTTTCTGGACTTATTACGTGTGTTTCATTCTTTTTCATGTTTTTTCTTGTTTTGCCTTTCTTATCTTCTTACGTATTTTTCCCAACTTTTTTATCTTTTTACTTATTATCTCTTCTTTTTTGATATTGTTACGCATTTTTACCTTCTCATTTAATCTATTTACTTTTATTACCCTCTTTTTTTATCCTTTTATGTGTTTCCCCTTTCTTTTTGAACTTTTTACGTGTTTTCCCGTTCTTTTTTTTATCTTTTTACGTGATTTTTCCTCCTCTCTTATCCTTTGTACGTTTTTTTCTATTTTCGTTATCTTTTTACGTATTTTCCCTTCTTTTTTGATCTTTTTAGGTCTTATCACTTTCTCTTTTTTATCTTTTTACTTGTTTAGCCTCCTATTTTGATATTCCTACATAATTTTTCCTTCTCTGTTGATCTTCTTACTTGTTTTTCCGTCTCTTTTTATCCTTTTATGTTTTCCCCTCCTTTTTTAATTTAATTACCTGTTTTTTCTTTCTTTTTATCTTTTTACTTGTTTGTCTTCTTTTTTTGAAGGTTTTGCCCGTGTTTCCCTTTTTTTGATCTTTTTTCTTCTTTTTCCCTTCTTTCTTATCTTTTTACTTGTTTTTCCCAACATTTTTTATCTTTTTACTTGTGTTTCCCTTCTTTTTTGATATTTTTACTCGTTTTAACCTTCTCTTTTAATCGTTTTATTTTTATTACCATTTTTTATCCTTTTTTGTGTTTTTCCCTTCCATTTTGAACTGTTTACGTGTTGTTCCCCTTCTTTTTATTGCCGTTTCACGTTTTTTCCTTTTTTTTTATTGTCTTTTTACGTATTTTCCCTTCTTTTTAGGGTTCCGTACCACAAAGGGTCAAAACGGAACCCTATTACTCTCACTCGCGTGTCCGTCCGTCCGTCTATCACACCGGTCTAGCAGCTAAACCGTTGGAGCTAGAGACTTCAAATTTTCACAGTTTATGCGTCTTGTTGACCCAAAGTCATGTAAACTGTAAAAAATATTTTTTAAAGCTTTCAAGGGGGGCTCCCATACAAGGGGGCGCTGAAAAAAAATTTTGGCCTACCCCATCGAGTGAAGTATCGTTGAATAGCTCATTGAGTAGATAAAAGACATATTTTTTTGGTTTAAAAAATCTTGCAAAACGTAGGCAGGAGAAGCCGCTAAAGTCAGCATTTTTTACAAAATTTTGTTCCGAAGAATTTTTTAACTTTACATTGACCAATAAACTTGAAATTTGGTGATAATGTTTATTGTTACGTATATTTTACCAACCAATACCAATATCTTAATAAATATGATTTTTTCATTACCATTCCCTCATTTTTAGGGTTCCGCACCTTCATATATATGTAAATTGTGATACTCAATGTTATTATTTTTATGTATGCAATCGTATTAGTTTCATTAAAAAATGCATTTTTCATCTTATAATTTTTTTCTATCTTTGTCGGTTACGCTGTTGTTAACAAATTTGTTCGTAGAATTTCAAAATTGCGTAATATATCTAAGTATATATGCGGATTGTGATATTCGATATTTTATTATTTTTATCTGTGCTATTATTAATTTTGTTAAGAAATGCATTTTTCGTCTCATAATTTAGTTTTCTTCGTCGATCGCACATGCGCCAGATTATTTTTCTTTTCAGTTCTTTAAATCTATTTACCAAGTGTTTTTGGCTGATATTCTACATTTGGTATGGAACTCTAAATGTGCGAAGTCCGACACGCACTTGACCGATTTATTTATCTTTTTACTTGTTTGCCTTCTATTTCAATGTTTTTGCGTGTGTTTTCCTTCTTTTTTTATCTGTTTAGGTGTTTTTCCCACTTTTTTTGATCTTATTACGTATTTTACGATCTTTCTTATCTTGTAGTGGATTTTTTCTTATTTTTAATCTTTTTACGTGTTTGTCCTTCCTTTTTGGAAATAACTAGCTTTTTTTCAGTTTTCTTCATAAATTACCCCTTTTTTCGCAATTTTATTCATAAATTACCCCCTTTTCACACTTTTATTCATAAATTACCCCTTTTTTAATAGATAATTTTGTCTCACTTTTTTTTCTAAATTTAATCACTTTTTTTAAGTACTTTTTCTCCTCTGTTCACTAGAAAACTTTCTCTCATTTCTCACTTTCTTGCACTTTAATTTCTCTCCACACTTTCCCCTCTTTCCACTCTTAAATTTATCATTCTTAAGTATCTTTTCTCCTCTTTTCATCAATAAATTTCCCCTCATTTCTCTCAAAGTTGATGTCCTAAATCAATTAGTAAAAATTGTAAACTACATATTACGTATATATTACATAAAAAAAGTGGTACTGGCATTTTCTGTATCGGATAGTTAACAACACAGATACCGGTACCTAGATACCTCCACAGAATAAGTCAGCTCATACTGTAATTTTGTATGGTAGTAGAAATAAAATATTTGAATTTGAATATTTTTTCTATCAATTTGATTTTTGATAAAAATTAGAAAATTAACGATTTCTAATAAACAGCTTTTATTCAAGTTCAAAATCAAATATTTTAAATACCGGTTTAAAAACTGCATTATAGTATATTTTGGAATGGTTCAATGATACATGTTAGCTAATACAAAATGTCAAGAAGGTTTTTAAGAGAACAGGTAATGAAATTTCTTAAGGGTACCAAAATACGAAAACCACTAATCTATGAGAAATACAACATATCGCATCTTATAATTTATCCCCTGTAGGTAGAACTAAGACATATTAAGAAGCTTTATACCTACCTACTTAATGATTATTGGAAATGCATCCACTTTAACTGCGTCTTTACTATAAGCTGAATATTAACTAATCTTCAGTGTTTTTTTGATCACTGACAATTAAACAAATTTAACAAATATTATCTAAACCAATAAAATAGAAAAGATATTTAAAAAAAATCTCATTCGGATGCCAATGAATTTGTATAACAAATGAATAAGACATGGTCTAATTTCCAGTAAATATTATTTAGAAAAAAATAATATTTTAAATTTTTGAAGATGTTCAATATCAATATGATATTTTCTTAAAAAATCTGTTAACCAAAATATAAAGCATCACATATGTTGGATAATTTTTTATATTGATATTTCATATTAATTGTTTATAATTTTAATATGTTAAAATTTATAAATTCCTCTCTCATTACTTATTAAATTAAAAATACTAAAAGGCTGCAATTAACATCCGTTTATTTTTATATCAAAACTTGCCGAAAATAAAAACGAAAATAATTGCTTGTCTGCATCCAATTAATAAAAAAAAAACAATTTAACAATTAAAATCAAACAGGTTTCGTTCTGTAATTAAGGGCAATTTGATTTATTTTCCTTTTCTGTTTTACACTCTTCTCTCTAAACGTAATTTAAATTAATTCATTTCCCTAAAAACTTCACAGACATTTTTTCAGTAACGATTGATGATGTATTTCTTAGTACAAGAGGTAGAAGAAAATTAGAAAAAATTAGATGGTAACGAAAATTGGAATTTTATTTTAATCCTAAAGACTTTTCTTCTTCACTCTTTCTGATTCCTCATTTTCTTTCATAGGATGTTTTTCTCTTTTAAGCCATTTTTTGTTAAGGATTTTCCAGATTGTTAGTCTACTTCTTTTGGTATTACATGTTACTCTTATTGCATATTATTTTTCTGGAAACCAGTTAATTTTTTATGTTTATAAAGTTTAGAAAAATAAACAAAAAGAATTTTATTGACCGACAGTAATTATTATTAATACTTGCAAAAATCAAGAAGAAAACCAAAAAGTACATATATGGTATATTGAAAACTTTGCTATGACTAAAGTTTGCTGTTATAGTTAATGTAAACCATGACTCAACATTTCATCCTGGAAAATTCTTTCCTGAACAATCATTCCCCATTACAATCCTTCACGAAGAATCCTTCACTTAATCTTTTCCTAAGACAATTTACCCACAATTATTCTTTCTAGTCCTCTGTCCTGTACTTTTATTTTAAATACATGTCGTGGAAAAAAATTGTCGTTGTGAAGGGCTGATTCGTGTTGGAAAGAATTGTCCGGGAAGGATTTTCTGGGAAGTATTTTCCAGGAAGGATTGCCCTGCAATAGATTGTCATGGATTTCTGTTTTATGAATCAATGATTAATTCTGTTAAGTGGAATAAAAATAAAGTTATATTCTTATTGAACAAATATGATAAAAATCGATATAAGTTTGGAATAATTACCAGGCGGTCAACGTTTCGACATCAACCATCATCAGATCGAAGTACCAACCTGATACAGCTAATCGGGATTTATCATCTTAACACAAATAAATCATCTAAGTGTAACTGTAATTGTCGTGGGAAAAATTGTCGTTGTGAAAGATTGATTCGTGTGGGAAAGAATTGTTCGGGAAGGATTTTCCGTGAAGTATTTTGTCGACGTTTCGAAATCAACCATCATCAGATGGAAGGACTAAACTGCGATACAGCGTATTAGGATTTATCTTCTTAACACAAATAAATCATTTAAGTAAACTGTAAGGGCTATTTATTCCCATTCATCATTAAACAAAATAATTAATTATTTATAAGGAAATAAAGCACAGAGTCAGGTACCACAAATTTAATAACAAAAAATTACTAGCAGGCAACTAATTTCGGTCACTGGCCATCATCAGACCTAAAGATACAAACATTTGCAATTAGTCATGTAAAACATTAATTAATGGACTCATCCAGTGATTTTTTTTTATATTTTTATTTTATAATTTTGGCCTACCATAACACATTGCACCGGGTCCAGCCCTTCTGAGACCGATCCTGCGGCGGTAATTAATTCTTAAAATTTGAATATCGGCGCTATAGTGGCTTGTGACGTGGCCCAATTGAAACAGATTATATTTGGCTATGTTGTCATATCGATAAAACTGGCAACTCTCGTTTTCTTATCTGTTATGATTAAAAGAAGGAAAGAAGTATATCAATTTTTTTCTACAAACGAACAAATCTAGAATCTTGGCAATGCTGTAGAAAGTAAAACGTCAATTATTGGTCAAAAAGTAGCGCCACTTTCAAAATATGTTAATTACTTTTTATTGATTTTTATTAATTAATGAATATTATAAGAACAATGAAAATCAACATAAGCAACTAGGTTCTTTAAGCTATTTATTCATTAATATAAAACCAATAAATTCGTTCCTACTGGATAAGTCAATTATCAAACTTACCAATATTAAGTACTAAACGAGGAAACGAATTGATCATAGAATGTGAAAGACCCATTAAGGATAGAAAGGTAAATTACATTAAATTAAACATGATGGTACTTGAAAAGTATTAAAATAATTTTTTAAAAATTGAAAAAATAGGTTGTGTCGCCCCGAAACTTTCCCGACGACTATCCACGAATATTTTTTCAGAAATTTAATGTTACAGATTTAAATTTTGACATTTTTTTTTGACAGATGACACTTTGTGAAATAATTTTGACTGTTCTAAATAGAGTTTTTCAAGGGCTTTCAAATGATATATTGCAAGTCCAATTCCGTGACATATTGCATTTGTCATTTTTTGATAGTGACACTTCCGTCTGACAGATGTAAAAAAACTAATGGGTTCTTCCGACTGGTAACCCAAACCCATATACCAAATTTCAGCTCAATCGGATTAATGTGGCGTCTATCGTGGAAGAATACACACAGATATACAGACTTCCAACTGGAAATGGTCTTAATCATCTCAGCTGACCTCAAAATGGATATTTCCATCTTTATCTCGAAATTATTTTTTAGCTCGTTCTCGGAGGTGGCAGTGATTAACCGCAACTTGGGACAGCACCTACAGGGGATCAACATCTGGGAAAAGGGTAATGTGAAGTAATAATAACGCCACCCTACATTGGGGCTCGAAGAATCCGACCATCCGGTGGTCATTAGAGTTGAAACTGCGAACAAATTTACCAGTATATTGGAGAAAGTCAGCACGTGCCAAAACACACTTTCACTGACAAAAGGCGAAAGGGACATGACAAGTGACAGATGACAGTAACTAGAAAAGTACCATCCTTCATGTCCCTGAAATGTGAAGGGTACCAAGAAATTTATAAAAATATCTAACGTAGTACTAAATAATGGAAATAATGGTTCCGAAACAGAAGATTACCCAAGTTAACATACAAAATTACAGAAAAGGTTATATAAAAAAAGGAATTTAAAACAAACTGCAAAAAGTTAATTACAATGTATACGCTTGATTGAAATTTGGTACAGATAAGGCAAGGAAAATGAAGAATTAAAAATAAAAAAGGAGAAGAGGTTGACAGATGAGAAGTGATGGGAAGAAAGGCAAAGGAAGGTTAAACATCAATTGTGACAACAATAACAGAGGTACCCTGAGATACAGCAATGAAAAAAACAAATGGAGGAATCAATATAATAAGGTAATGAGTAACATTAAATATGAGTACAAAAAACAAATGAAATTTAAATTAATTTATTTATACTATAATTTTCTGATATATTTACAAATTATTTAAACTCATACTATCTCATATTTTTTATTATTTGGAATTGTATCAAAAAACTAAAAGAGTCTTTAAATTGTAGTGTACCACTTTGACTATAAATAATATAAGGTGATTAACTAAGTACACTTTTGTGCTTAAAATTTCCACCAATATTATATTTTGTCGTTCATTCATTAACAAAATTATTTTAATCATGTAAATTGTAAGCAAATAACAGCAGCTTGTAGCAAACAAAATTACTTAAACCTATTTAAACACAACTAATTAGAAACCATTAATTACGAATATAATATATTAATACGTAAATTTCCTGGAAAATCAAGTAATATCTTTTTAGAAAAGAAGAGAATAGTTTATTATTATATAAGTTTTATAATTTCTATTATTTTAAGAATTTTAACAGCACGAGGAGCGACAATTATTCTTATAAAACGAGTGTAATAAATTATTTATTATATTTGGGATCAATTAAAAATTAAAGAATATATAAAATGTAAACCCGGAAATATTGAAAAACGTTTCAGAAAATTTGCATATACTAATAAATGCAAAATAAAAAAAACATTTTTCTTAATATATAGAAGATGTTTTTAACGTCTTTTTTTTCAAATTAATATAAAAACGAATAACAAAGAATATCATTTAAACATTTCAACAAGAGGTAAAAAAAGCATCCAAAGGAACTTTAATACAAATACTAAAGTACAGGGTTATGTCAAAGAAAGCTAAAATAAGAGTGCGTAAAATACTTATAAGAGCTTTAGTTTTATTTGGCTACGAAAGTTGGACTTTAATAAAAATATAGTAAAGAAATTGGAAATAAGGTTGAGAAAAATTATAAGAGAAATTTTTAGCGAAATAATACTGAAAAAAAATTAACGAGAAGGATGACCAATTAAGGAAATATAAATGTAACGGTTCAAGTATACCAAGAATAAAAAGAGCCCATTGGGGTGCTTGCATGATTTTAGGTAAATGGGCCATTAGAAACCTGACCAATAAATATTTAATCCATATTTTTTTAATTTTTTAAAAAACCTGTATTCGCTTATAATTCAAAAAAAATTAAAATCTGTGACGACTTAAGGTAGCTCAGTTAAAAATATATGCGAAAGATGGCGCCACGGTGATTTATCTGAATTAAGGTTATATCCGACAGTTCTCTGTGATGTGTCGGTAATAAACCATTAACTACATCTCAATTCTATAAATCATCGCAAGCGGGAGTTAGCGTCGGACTTACGTATTTATTCTAGTTTTAAAAAATCTATTAAAAATACTATTGTTGAACATTGTGACATAATAATTATAAGGAATTTTGTACTAAAAAGTAAGAATATAGTGAATTAATAACGTAGATTGTAGCGCCATCTTCAGAGAAATAGAGAATTCACGGATTTAAAAGTAAATACTGTTTTCTCTGCTTCCTTAAGACGTCACATATATTCTAAATTGAGGGCACTGAACGTCAAAAAAATTCCCAAATTCTGTTCTATGCTCGTCAACAGGGGTAATAAACATATTAAAGTAAAAAAAATCAGAAAAAAAAATTATGCAAGCACCCCATTTAAATCTCAAGAAAATCATTGACAAGGAAGGAAAATAAAAAGATCAAGATCACGAAAAAATTGATAGATTGGGTCAAGAAAGATCTAAAATCGTAATGTTACCAAACTGCGGTACCAGCACAAAATAAAAATTTTGCAAAAATACAATACATTTGAAATCAAAAAATCTGTTTATAAAAAGTTATATACTTAGTATATCTTGAATATTAACGTATAACAACTAGAAACGCAATAACACTTTTCATTAAAAAAATAAATGTATTTAATCGGTTATAATTATCTTACAAATAATATAAATTATAACATAAGTGGCAATACTATTGGTCTCGAAATCAAGATGTACGATGATGACTTTTTTATGTCCAATTCAGGTTAAGTTAAACACGACCTATGTTTAAGTGGCATACGCTTTATTTAACAAATATGTATATATAATTAAATAACACCTTGTATTTTAAACTGCATTATTAGATACAGTATTAGGTACTTCTAGCGAGTATAAGGAAAAGACATAATTCATGCTATTTACTAGTATTTATCTACATAGATGATCCACATTTTGAACAAACGTCTAGGTAGATTTAGGTCAGAGAAAGTTCTAACCAATCAAAAACATGTAGGGTTAGTATAAGCTAGTAGGAAAGTTTAAAAATAGGTTCTGTACTAGATATTTGTCAACCTCTAAATTTTTAGTATTAAAAATATCTAAAAACCTACCTAAAAACAAAGAAAAACAAATAATTTGACTGAGCAATGCAAATTCAAACTCAAAATAATACCATTATTAATATGCTGTACTCAAGTTCATTAAGGATTTACAGTTATATTTATGTGTCTTTTTGCATAATAATGAAGGTACAAAAAGTCCACCCCCGTACGAAAATTACAGTGCAAAAAAATAGGGGTTTCGTCAATAAGTCAAAAAGCATCACTTTGAGGAGAAAAAGTGAAGATGCGAAAGTTGTAGAATTTAATTGTACGCAAAGAATGATGATACAAATTTTTTTTTACAAGCACTTGTAGTCGAAGTAGTTTTTTGTGAGCAAGGTCCATTTTGTGAAAAATCAGGAAGCCTCAACCGCATCATGTTTTTTTCGAGGATAAAGCGAAAATGGCGCTTTGGATCGGAAAATGGTTAGGTTAGGAAAATGGTTGACATAAAAGTTGTAGACAATTTAATTATGAGCAACTTCTTTGTTATAGTTTTTTTTGTACGATCAATATTGGCAGAGATATAAATTTTTTTAACATTTATTATCGTTTGTCAAATATACTTTGTTCACAATAAAATCATTAATAACTCAAAATATATAGGTCTAACAGAAATTTTACAACTTACAACAGTAAGAGGTAATTAAATTTTGAAAATTTTGGGAATATGTGAAGTGCGATAATGCTAAAAAAACAAAAAAAAAAATCCGCATTTTCGTGTATTTTGTAAAAAAAATTTACCAGTGGTGAGTTGTATGTCAAATATTGCCTTTATATATAATTAAATTACCTTTAAATTCTTTTTTTATTTATCTGCCTACGTTGTTTTGTTTTTAAGATACAGCTGTTTAAAATTTGTTTTTGAAATGTTATTTGGAGCATTAATGAGTTATTGTAGAAATATGTACAAAATATTTTTTTTCTACAAGCGTGCGGAAAAGTTACTTTTTGCACTGATTTTATAAATGCTAAAATTATTAAAAAATTAATTCTTGCTTGGTTACTATGATTACTTTCAGCCTAATGTTTTATTTATTAAGAAGTACTAAGAAAATTTTTGTTTAATGACAAAAAAATATTTTTGCTAATTTTTTTTTTAATTCTAGGCGCTTGTAGAAAAAATATTGTTCCTAACACTTGCGTAAAGTATCTTTTCCCCACTTAATTGCATGCCCGAACTCCGCTTCGCATCGTTAGGGCAACTGCAATTGCGTGCGGAAAAGTATAACTTTCCGCACTTGTTAGGAAAATAACTATTTAAAAATTGGATTTCACTTATTTTCAATACACTATAATCATACAAAAGTAATGTAATCATAAAAGTTGATACGCTGAAATGGGAACTTATTAAAAACTCCCTCGAAATGTGTTGTTTTTTTGCTGATATCTTTTTATTCACTGATTTTACCAAGAAAATGCATTAGAACAAAATAAAAGGTGGTAAAAGTTGCTACAAAATCTTGGCATTCGATTACTGATAAGCGGTGTGGTTTAATAAATTATTGAAAATGTTAAAAATAACATACTTAACAATTTTTGAGATTTTTTCATATATGCTTAAAATGTAACATATTACAACATATAAATTTTGCAACATTTAACTCAATCAATCATATTTTATTCAATTAAGTAATCATATATTATGTACATAATACTTATAATTGGATTATTCTTAATAATTACTAAATTACTATTTAATTTAAAGACATTTATAGCGATAACACTGTCCACTTACATTTGCCGCAACGTAATAAAAAATTCATATCTCTGTCAATATTGATCGTAAAAAATAAAAAAAATCGGTTGTGTCGCCCCAAAACTTTCCCGACAAGTATCAACAGATACTTTTTCAGATATTTAATGTTATAGTTTCAATTTTTTTATTTTTGACAGGTGACAGTTGGAGATATAATTTTAACTGTTCTGAATAGAGTTTTTCAAGGGCTTTCAAATGACATATTGCAAGTCAAATTCCGTGACATATTGCATCTGTCCTTTGTTGATAGTGATACTTCGGTTTGACAGATGTCGTACAAAAATAAATGGGTTCTTCTGACCGGTAACCCAAACCCATAATCCAAATTTCAGCTTAATTGGATTAAACGTGTGGCCTCTATCGTGGAAGAATTCAAACAGACAAACAGACAGACAGACTTCCATCTGGAAATGGTCTTAATCATCTCTGGTGACCTTAAAATTGATATTTTCATCTTTATCTCGAAATTTTTTTTAGCTCATTCACAATAATTTCCCTTCTCGGAGGTGGGTCGGGAAAGTTAAAGGAAATTGTAAATAAATAAATTGTCTTCAATTTGAACCATTTTCCGATCCGACACGACATTTTTGTGTCACGGACGAAAAATGCATGAAGCGCATGAGATTTTTTAATTTTTCAAAAAATGGCAATTAAATTCTCTACAACTTTTGCATCTTCTGTTTTTCCCATAAATCTGATACATTTTGACTTATTGACGAAAACCTGTTTTTTGCACCTTTTTTGCACTGTAATTTTCTTAGAGTATACGATACGGGGGTAGACTTTTGCACCTTCATTTTGACAAAAAATACACCCCACCAGCAATGGGTAGACCATCTGGAATTATTTCTTTTCTTAGCAATAATATTGGCTTATTTGAGTGGTCTAAAAAATAGTTATTTAAATAAATTAACATTATTACAAATATTGCATAATTATATCTTCATTCTTGACAGTATATGCCTTTATCCCAAGAGAAGGTCTTATATGTGTTTAGCTTCTTGACTCATCTAGAACCCCCAAAATAATTTATACATTTTCACATCGTTCCATGTCCTCCAGCAACCCAGCCTTTACAACGTCACTTTACTAGACAACAAGGAACAAATGAACATCTACTTCGGGAGAAAAAACATCTTTTATTTTTGAATTAGTAATCTAAACTCAGGCCAAATGAATACGTCACTACGCTAGATACGTTACTACTCCCAAAAGTGACAAATTAGAAATGAAACAGTGAAGACAGGTTCCGATCAGGCAGAAAATCTAAAGCTGATTTTTAAATCTGCAATAAAGATCACAGCAAGCGAGATAATCTCTAAGAGTTCAGATAGGGATGTTTTGAGTATTTTTATCACCTCAAATGGAAAAAATGACAAAAATAAATAAAATGAAAAAGCTTATTGAATTTTTTTGCTCCTTTCTATGCTTTTTATTCCTATTTATAACTTGGGTTGTTTACTTCTACTATTATAACGTTCGTCCCAGTGCAAATTGATATTGACTTTGACTTTCACGTTGACTTTTCTTCTCTTCGCTCCTTTTCTTCCTCTTTTTCTTCTTCTTTTTCTGCCATTATCCTCCTAGTTACTGAGGTTTGGACTTGTATCTCCGTGTCATGGACTCAATCTAATGCCCTTAATTTTTAAAAATTTTTTTAGTAAATTTTCCACATCAACTTGTATTATTATTTGTTCTTCAGGTTTGTTTTTGAGGTTAGCTTCATGGCTATTTTTCGGCTGTCAGTTGTCACAAATGTGCATGTCACTAACTTTTTTAATTTTATATTTGTGTTTTCTCACTATTGCCCTTAAATTGGGCCACAGTAGATAAATATTTCTCCTTAACCTTCAAACTTCTCTTGTGGGTTCTCTCCTACTCCTACGTGGGATTTATGACTGGTCCCCGTGCCTTCAAATTTGAATGCCACTTTTGGCATGTTTTGGATCAGGTCTCTCCTGATTCTAATCCTATATTCCTGTTTTATAATTCCACTAATTACTCCGTGATGTTTATGGTGAGCCCCTCTCTCTTTTAATTTGTACCTTTTGCTTTATTAACGAGCGTTATTGTAGGCCTGATGATGGCGGAAGCTGAAACTAGTTGCCCATTTACAAAACTAAATTTTTTACACCAAATATATTTCTGTGATACTTAATTTTGTGTGTTTCATTACTCATTAGTTGACCACATTTGAGACATGGATAACCTTGTGGACTAAAAAAAAATAGAATGACTATAAAGAATCCAGAAAACAAATAAATTGGTACTATTAATTTTCATTTTTCAGGATCATTGGTGACCTGGGTCATCCTAGAAACTTCTAGAGTTCAAAAAATGTGTGGCACGCAAATTGTTTTAATTTTTTTGCAATTTTTAATAAACAAAATTTGAATTCACTAATTTATATACCAATTTTAATTTAATTTGGTTAGATTGAGATTTATATTAATTAATAAATAATATTCGCAAATATTTATCTATTACAAATAAATATATTTAATTTAAAATCAAGGAAATAGTGAAACAATTAAATTATTATTAGTTTTTGATTGGTACTTTCAATTTTATAATATTTTTGGAATTTTATATATATTTTTTTTGGGTTTTATTATTAATAAAAATTAGATTGGTATACTATTAACCTTGGTGTTTAATCATTTATTTTCTAAATTATATGATTTTTACTTTGAGATAATGATAATTTTATTGTTATTAATTAATTTAAGGAAAAAAAAAATTCCGCCCTTTTAACAATACGACCATATAGTTTATAGAGGAATTTGAAACATTTATCACTTGTTAAGAACTTATCAACCAAATGTAGTGTTAAAGAATTCTAGAGAAATAAATAATGATCAACGTCCCACACTTTTATTTTTAAGTCATAAATATTTTCACATTTAGGTGACTATAATTATTTTCTACATATTAGTATACTCTCTATACGTATATAAAGTGCGCTTTGTTTAAAAAATATTTTTTTATGAGTATTATTTTGAATTACTATTGCCATCAAGCTTAGCAAAATAAATCTGAAATAGATATAAAAAAAGTACTGTTTTCCCAACCCTAGTAGGATAATATTTCTTTATTGTTGAACTATATTAATAATGCAAACTATCAATCATTTTTGTAAAGACAGGGTATTCAGAATGATTCTATTATTAAAGTGTCCAACAGACCACCTGAATAATATAATAATAATCCTAATATTCTCATTATTATTTAATGACAAATCGCGTACCCAATTACTATTATTATTGAGTCCGTTAGTTATTTGAAATACGGATCTTTATATACATACGATATTAGTTAATACAAGCTTTGTAAGTTTACTGAAAATTCTTCTTTAACATTGATAAATACATCCAAAAAATAAGAGTTGTTTAATAGTTGTAAAAAGGACTATATAAAGCTTGACTAAGAGTATTAAGTTATTTAGTATGGTGTAAAGGTATATTTTTTTGGTATTACAACGGTTATTTCTGACCTCTACTTTTACCCACCCTTAGATTAATTCGACACTACAAATTGATTACCGTAAATTTATTCGTAAAGAAAAAGTTTATTAAATTAAATGAAGCACAAAGTCCGGTACCACAAGAATTTAATTAAATAAAGGATACAACTAGTTTCGATTACAAACCATCATCAGGCCATTATTGAAAACTTTAACCAATAAGAAGAAGTATCACTTATTGTGATATGCATTTGTAAAAAAAGAAAAAAAATTGATACGTTAAAAGTACCATAATGTAATCAAATTAACGTCTCATATTTATAATTTTTTTAAACCTATAATATATTTAAAAAAAATAAATTAAAAATATCTACATTAATTGATAATACTGTTAAGAGATGGCAGTATATACGAACTGAATTCCTTATTAATAGAGGCCAGATGTAAGCATGAGAAAAGAAGGAAATTGGAATGGTATTTTTGCCGTACATCGGAGAATAAAATTTTTTGCAACTCAAACTTTGAGAAAAAAAAATGAAAAAAAAAGACACTGTGCTGTATAAATCAAAGAAGTTAAAAAACCGAAATCTAATAATTTTGGAGAAAAAGCTCTACTGTATTTTTATGTGGTTTTTATTTAGTAAGCTAAAAAAATTATCAAAACAAAAAAAGTTCGCCTTACTGGGGATCAAAATTTGACCCTTTTACACAGTAACCATATACCCGGTGATTCATGTAACTTGGAATTTTGTAATATCTTGAAAAATATGCATCGTACAAAAAAATGTGCCAAATCAAAACATTAATATCTCGGAGGGTAGTACTAAATTACGCCCACCACCATATCCCCTATGGCCGGGGCGGGCGGCAGGTTAGAAATCTTATATAGGAACCTCTATCTTTTATCGCATATTCGGATTCTACGTCGAAAGCTACGTACGAAAAAAATTGTTTCAATTCGCGACAGATTTCGCTATAAACGCGGTGTGGAGTGGTTGGTTAATAAAATACGTTTTATTCGCGAATCGAAAGAATTTTTGTCAGAGAAATCGTGCGTAGCTTTCGACGTAGAATCCGAATCTGTGATAAAAAAATAGGGGGTCATTTAGGAGTTTTAATTTGGCGCCAACCCAGATACTCCCTTCTGAGATTTTAAAGTGTCGATTGCAACATTTTTCTGTACAATGCGTATTTTTCGAGATATTACAAAATTCCAGATTAAAACAAAGAGACAGAAATATTATTTTAAACCTTAAAGCGCAGTGAACTGACCATGTTCAAAATAAATGCGTACTTCCTATGTACTGCTAGTCACAGCGTTTTATTTTTCACTTTTCAGTATAACATAACCTATTATTTTCATGTTTATGTGTCGCCTATATGTTTTGCTTTTTACCTCTCGCCCTTCAGATAAGAGAGGTATAGGAATCATGCTAAAAATTGGGTAGTGAGTTTTCAATTGATAAACACGTTTTGGGGTCCCTAGAATACGATTTTAATATTTTCGCGATGATGTCTGTGTGTGTGTGTTAGTGTGTGTGTGTGTGTGTGTGTGTGTGTGTGTGTGTGTGTGTGTGTGTGTGTGTGTTAGTGTGTTAGTGTGTGTGTGTGTGTGTTTGGATGGATGTTGTAGTAACGATAACTCAAAAACTACTGAATAAAAAAATTTGAAATTTTGCATACAGGATTCTGATACCCTAGATTAGATCTGATTAGATTTTGGTGCCAATCGCACAACCGGAAGTGGCAGTTGCTATGGGTAATGACTCCATTATTATACAAAACGGCAATAAAGTTTTACACATATATTTTGTATACCATATAGTTTATTTTCATTTCATTAAAATTTTCGAAACTTTCCATTGTTGCCAGATTTACAAAAAAATAATTTTTTTTCATACTTTTTTGTGTCAACCTGTAAATTTTTGATTCAAAAATGGCGAGAGGTCATGTGCTGGCCACATCAGATTTTTTCCTCTTTTTTTAAACAGTCGTTAAGGCTATTTGGTTTACTAATATTCGACAGATAACTATAAATTATACCTTGTCATGCCATCTATATTACTTTAAACAAATTAATGTAGCTGATGTCATTTTTAAATTTTTAACACTTATTTCGTACTAATCGGAGTGTTTCAAAGTTAACCAAGCCTATTTTTATGAATAATTTTAATAAGATTTTCATATACTACAAATTAATTTGCTGTAGCTACCGCATAACACGTCCCCATTACACGACCTATAAGATCCAGTCGTGGGGAATGCTGAATGATTAGAGCACCTGGCTTAGTCCTATTCTCCTCAAGAGATTTAGGATGTCTGACGGTTTCGGATTTGTTAGATCTCCCTGTTCTATCTGATGTGGTCACAGGTTTTGGGCTCTTAGGTTATGCAAAGCAGTGCATTCTGAGACTATATAGATTTGAGTTTTCAAAATCTCTAAGTCACAAAATCTGTATTTTTCTTGTTCTCCTACTCCGAACTTCTTAAGATATCCTGTTAGGACTCCTTTTATTATGCGAAGCTTACTTTTATTAAAGTTAATACATTCTGTCGACCTCTTCTGGTCCTAGTTTCCCAGAAGAACTTTCGCTTGTCGCATTCCTTGTAGATTATTCCAGTCATCGGATCTTTATATTTCAACTTATCTTCCAATTCCTCCATTATTATACTTGCTACTGATTCCACAAAAATTTCTGGTTTATGAAATGGTGTTTTAGTCCATTTTTGGCGAGTTTATTTGCTATGTCGTTACCCTCGACCCCGGTATGTCTCAGAACTGAAGAGCGTAACTGTATTATTCTTGCTTAGATCATTTAGTTTTTCTGAGCTGATTAACAGGGACCTCAGCGCTTCAATGACTGCTTAATTAACCGACATAATGACAATTTCTTGCATGCGGAATTTCTTTTCGACGTTGAACTGAAAATATTTTTCATTGGCGTAAATTTCTGCTTGAAAGACACTTTCAAAGCACTTAGTACCCAGGTCCATATACTCCTATTCCAGTGCCTTCTGCTATCCTGGATCCATCAGTGGCCTTTCTGTTGATGCCAAAAATGGTGCCCATGTCCTATTCACTTTTGTTATGTCTGGTGATGTGCAGAGGTGTAAGGTTTATGATTAGCTTCTATTGCAGCCTCTGAACACGTTCTTATTGCTTCTGTTTTGATATACAGGCTAGGCTCTGGACATTCGAGAGATTGCTTCACATGGTTGCACGGTTAGTTCATCTACTACACGTAACAGCTCAGTAAGTGATGATTGGTCTCACAATACATCCACTGTGGGATTTTTGGGTCGCATCCGGAGTTTTCCCTTCAAAGTTTCTGCATACCATTAAGGCTTTCGTGGCCTTAATTGTTAGTTTTTTTCGTGCTTATTCGAGAGCAGTTTGTTGTCTAGGGTGTCTCAGGTCATTTGCTTCTGGTTTGTACTCACTAACGTGCCCATCTAATTTGATGGTATTGAGGTTTCTTTTCCTGGTGAAGGCCACAAGTGTGGTTTTGGCAAGGTTGATGTTTAATCTCATCAAATGGCAATATCCTTCTATAAGCTCCCTTTGAATTATGTCGCAAATAATGTTTTCAAGCTTGCCTCTGGTCACTATGACTATGTATATATATTGTTATGTTTTATTTTAGTTTGTGTAATTTTTTTTTTATTTTAATTTTACACTTTATAACTTTCAATAAAACATTAACAAACCTTTCTTAAGACCGTTTTTGGCTCCAATTAAATTGTCTAGCAATTTAATAATATTTAACCATGAAATTAAAATTTCTTTTTTTTAAATAAAAACAAACAATTTTTAGAGCAGATTCTCTTTATCTCAGTAATAATTTCAAAGGGTTTATTTTATTTTTTTAAATTATTTTATTAATTTTTTTTGTAAATCCAATGAAATTTAACAAATAAATTATAGATCTGTGTTTTAAAATAATTCGTAACTTCATTAACAAACCTTTTACCTGTTAAACAAAAAAACAGAAAAACAAGAACATTGAATTAAACTATTAATTATACGATTCCTGCGCTTTGTGTTGCATAACCTTTTTATTTTTGTATTTTGGGTTGCCTGTTGAAATTCCAAAGCAGAAAGTGTTAGTTCGTTTCTTATAACGGTTGAAACATGTACATGTTTCGATATTTAAATAAATATTTATACCTAAAATTAATGTTTATGTGGTTTTTACAATACCATAAATTAAATTAAAATTGGTTAAATACAATTCATTAGCAATGGAAAGTAGAAATTGGATATTTCATACTTAAAGTTATTTAAAATTAAAACTTGTTCACTGACTTTTTGGCATATTTAAGTTTTACAAATTTTTTTATATGCTTCCCCAGTAATTTATTCAAGTCCCTTGTTGATTTTTTTCGATTGTCCTTTTTTATAATTTCATTGTTTTTGATTTTAGGAATCAAATTGGTTTTATAGAAGTTTTGCCAATCAGAATTCATTGAACCTCTTAGCAAAATGCTGTAATTGGATGATTTTATTGTTTTAATCGACTTGTGAAAAACCTACATCTGGATTTGAATAATTTTAATTTTCTGGTAAAGTTTTTGAATTATGGTATTTAGTAGTATTCGTCATTTTCATATATTTATAATATTATTTTTATGACATTTTTAAAATCCATCATACTATTCTTCATCTGTCAATGTCATTTGGAACTTCGGTTAGAATAAAATCTAAAGTAATGTATACAGGATGTTTTAATTTTATTTTATGAAAATTTTAAATATTTTAAAATTGTTTGGAATTTGCTCTTGGAATTTTAACAAAAAAAAATTAAGTTATTGACAACAAAATTTATTGGATAATTTTACGTTAAATTTTATTATTTTGGATTTTATTGCTTTATAATAGTTTTGCTTTAAAAATTGAAAAACTGATATATATTTATATCATGACAATATAGTATTAGGATCCTCATGCCACCCCCTCTTGTGGACATCCTTTGGTAGTGCAGATAGAGATGTTGTCTTGCGCTATTTTTGTCTACTGGAAAACAATTGCGACAACCATTTGGAAGTCGTGCTGTCACGACTGTTTTTCTGACAGCTTCATGTGAAGTATTTTCAAAAGAAGAACACAGAAAGAGTGACGAAATACCTAAAAGACATTTACGTATATAATCTTATATAACACCAAATAATGTAAATTATGCATGTCCCACCTGCTAATAACCCACTGTGGTTGATGCGGGTCTATTTATGTTGAATTAAAAAAAAAAAAAAAAGATTTGTGTTAAAAACTATGATTTAGGTATACAATTTCTTGCATGACATAGAGAAATGCGTAGAATGAGTATTATTCATTTAGATGATTCCAACACTCGCTCGTTGCACTCGCTCGTGTCGGAAACTTCACCTACGTGAATAATAGCCACTCTTAATAATGATTTAACTGTATAATTTTGTGTTACTTAATGTCTTATATAATGTCGTATTTATGCAACCTATATATATTTTAATAAATTGGCTGTAGGTAAATGTCCTTTTTCCACTCTTAACATTATTTATCCCAATTACCAGTCACTTCATGAGCCTACTTAAAATTAATAACACCTACTTGCGAGTAAATGAATTTAATACATCATCCGTATAAAGATAAACGTTCTAACGGGCGTTACAGCGGAAAATTTTTCGCCGAGGTGTTGCGGCTATGTGTGCACGAAGATAATTTCCTGCAATGAATTTTTATTAGGATACAGCCACCGGGAAAATCTCACGTACATTTTGTATGTTGTAGTGTATGGAGCGGTCTCGCCAGCCACCAACAATGATTTGTTGATCTTTAATTCTTTAATCCCCGGTTTTTCTTTTTATTATGATGTTGGTATGCCAGTATCAGAATTAATTAACTAATAATGTTAAAAACCTTATGAGTTTAATTTAAAAAATTATTAAGAGGAGTATGTGCATAATTTGTAAAATAATGGAATTTTTCATTACACATTATAAAACGCATAGAGATAATTTCCAATTTCATAAGAGGTCTCAGTTTCAGTTGTAAAATTTTCAAAGGGAAATTTTCTTAAAGGTAAATTATTTTTTGGTACAATCAGAGATAATTTAAAATATAAAAAAATAAAAATTGTTTGATGCACAGGAAAGTTAATAAGGAATTTAGAAAATCGGATGTGTCACCCCAGAACTTTCTTGGCACTTTTGTGGAGAATAGGATTATTTTAACTTAAAAATACAGTTCCTGAATTGGAAAGGAAAATGCTGTAAAAATTAAGTAAAGTGTTAAAAAAAATGGGTAAATATTGCAAAAATTAATGAAAAAGAAAAACGACAAAAGTTAAAAAATGGTAACAAGTTATTACAAATACTAACAATTATTCTCAAAAAATTATTAAAAATGATAAAGAATTGCTAAATTTCAGCAAATATTAACTCTAATAAAAAAACAGAGTGAAAATAGGTCTAAATCAAATATATAAAAATCTTAATACAATTTGTCAAAATTGTAAAAAAAGTACCTAACAGAAGGAAAAAAACGTAAAATAAAGGAAAATAGAAATGGAGTCTAAATAAAGGCAAAAAAGGAAAAAAGGGTAAAACAAAAATCAACAAAAGGGTCCATAAAAAAAACCAAATGAGACAAAGTAAAGGCAGAGAAGCAAGAAAAGCCAAAAAATCAAAAAAGTTCAGAAAAGTCCAATAAAATTAAACACTATTAAAAAAAGTTTAAAAAAACAAATAGAAAGGCAAAATACAGACGAATAAAGGCAAAAAAAGCGAAATGGTCAAAAAGGACCAAAAAGGCCAACAAATCTAAAAAAAAAGAACGGCAAAAAGGGATAAAAGGCCAAAAAAAAAGAAAAACGGCAAAAAAGAGCAAAACAAAGCCAAAAACATCGCACAGAAAACAAAAAGGGTACAAGAAGGAACACATTATATAGATACAATTAGGATGTTCTAAAATCATGGGTGAAAACTATTTTAAATTCGGGAAAAAGTTTAATACAAAAATTGTAGGGAATTTTATGATCTACAACTTTGCACCAGAACATTTTGCACTAAAGCGCATTGTTTGTCTTCAAAATAAAAAAAAGAAAGAAATTTGGTATTCTACAACTTTGTACTAGAAAATTTTGCACTAAAGTGCATTGTTTGTCTTAAAAATTTCGGAAAAATTACGGTAAAAGTACATACACATTATTTGTGTGCCCTCTATTGAAAAAAGTTTGATACAAAAATAGTAGGAAATTTTATGCTTTAAACCTTATCATTACAACATTTTCCATTAAAGTATCCTTAAAATTAAAAAAGACGCAAAATATCTTACATGTTTATTCAATCAATATCGGTCTTGAGGACCTTTTATTGTACCAATTTGAACCAAGAACTGATGGTCGCATTCGAGACACACACCAACCCATCATACCAAATTTCAGCTTGATTGGTCAAACCGTTCAACAGTTATAGTGGAAGATTTCACACAGACACACAGACACATAGACAGACCTTACTCTGAAAATGGTTTCAATCGTCTTGGGGGACCTCAAAATGGATATTTCCATCGATATCTCGATTTTTTTGTTCATTCACTATACTTTCCCTTTGGTGGGACCGGGAAAGTAAAAGTATGTAAATTGAATTTTTGGTAAAATAAAATAAAACTTATCGTTATTATTGCTTACATAACATGTTATAAAAAACAATCTGCTATACAAAAAAAAAACAATAATAATGAAAAAAGGTTAATCTAAGTAAGTTAAAAATTATTGTATATAAAAATTCAAATAAGTTATACGGGGTGATTTACAACCGACGCCACGGAGTTTTATGGCGAAATAGCGGTGGTTTTATGTAAATCGATCAAGACTACATTTAAAAAATATTTTTATTTATACAGGGTGTCCAAGAAAAGGACCATATTAAAGTTTTTTAAATGGCAAACCCTGTATATTTAAGAATAATAATAGTAAATTGTGCATCTAGTAGTAAAAGCAATACATTCCCGGATAACCATGTAAATTGAAGTCTGCCTTGATGTTTGGGAATGCGCTTTTCCTACGAGCTACACATACCATTTTTTCTGGAAATCAATTCAAATTGAAAGATAACTATAAATATACAAAAATTATAAAATAAACGTTCCATCTCTGTAATAATATATTCAATAAATGTTCTGAATGCGAGTTGGTCGTTTGCGTGTATTTATTTACTGTCTAAAATGTATATAAAAAACAGGTTGGGACCGATTTTTACGCCCTAGGCCTGCAAAAATTTTTCCGGTCCGGGAAAGTTCCTTCCTTAGCAACAGAATAAAATAGTATGGATTAGCGCATGTTGGGGCCTCAATTTGCTCCGAGAAAGTAGGCATTTTGGAGGGATTTCAGAAAAATTATAATTCAGTATCATTCTTTATTCCTGTTATCCTGGTAGCGAGAGTCTAAATATTTGAATTTTAACTCGCTTTATCTCAGAATAATAAATTAGAAAAATTAAAATTCAATATTATTCTTATCCCGTAAGCAAGAAAAATTTTAGTATTCGAATATTAACATATTTCATTTCAGAATAATAAATTATAAATATGAGTTGTGGACAACATAACACTTTTCCCCTGTTTAGGTGCAGTATTTTATTTTTTTAAGATTAAGATTTTTATACATAGCTTATTTTTAACTCTGTTTGCAAAATCTTTTCAATAATATTTAAAACACTGTTTTATCCGCATACACTATCCGTAGTTTGCAGATAATATTATCGAACGCAATGTGTATTACAATTTTATATGTTCCTTCTCGTAGCATTCTAAACGCACCTTATAGACAATTAGGTACCTCATTAACAATAGCTACTATATGACCATTTATATATTAACCACCTGTAGAACGTTCGCCAAGGCCCTAAAAAGATGGACGCGCTCCCCTGCAGAACTATTTGGCCTGGAATGAACGGACGAAAGGGTGGTTCGTGCTCTTGCGGTATTAGAGAGTCTTTGGTGTTACAGACGCGATTAGGATATGAGGAACGTATTCTTTTTATACGTTACTTATTCAAAAATATTATTAATTCTTTTAGCTGGCTTCAGAGCCTTTACGTTCTCCCTTTCTGTTCCCCCCTTGGGTGGAAAAAATTTAAATACGCTAATGAAATTTTAAGCCAGATTTAATTAGAAAAATAAAATATTGGAAGGAAAAAATTAAAAATCTAACAAAAACAAATGATATAATAACATTGACATTCTAATTTTGACGCCTACTAAAATATATAAAAATGTTACTGACGACAACTGATAAAAGGAAGTTAACAAACAAAAAAAAAGAACTGTCAGTAAAATTCAATGTCACAATTCTCCCGCTTACCTTGATTTATGAAGTACCCACAAAGTTCACTTTTTGTTCAAAACCACGAAAATTTAATTTCAATTATAAAATATACATTTGCATAATGGCACCAAAAAGACTAAAGTCTGGCTTAAACTCAGCCCTATAGTTCAATCTAAAAAATAAACTTTCTTATTGAACAAATTTACGGCAAAGAAACTAGACGTTTTCTTTATGCTTTATAAAAAAAACCAACATTTCTATCTGTACTGATAGACATATACTGTATTCGCCAACTAGGAAGGGATTAAACTGAGCAGTATTGGTTGGAGTACGAAGAATTTCAGGATCTGCGCAATATCATCCAGTTGGCGCTTGCTATACCTGTCTTGAAAAATGTTAGTAAAATAAATGGACAACTTAGTCGACTCACCACGCGACAATCTCACCCTTAGTTCTTTTAAATTGCTGCTTGAACAGAGAAGAATTTTTTTTGTATCAAAATAAGGATGCGCCGTGTTTTTTCGAACCTTTTGCCGATTTAGCATTTTTTTTTTGTTGATTTTGCGTTACGTTACGTGACAGTGCCAAAACTGGATCACTTATATTGTTATTAATTTCGACACCTTTATGGTTGCAAAAATGTGTTTATACCATAGTTATTTTTCCTGGGCCTAGATTACAGAGGTTCATGCAAAATATTTTTTTTGTATACTGATGGTATGAAAATAATTGGTTAGTTGTTTTATGTTAAAAAAATTATATTTTTGTCCAGTTTCTTTTCCCTCATTTTCTATTCATGAATTTTTTTTAAATATGACTTTAGTCTTATTATGTAAAACTTGATCCAATAACGCATTAAAATTGCTGTTAACGTTATTCAATAGCCTCCAAAAACCAGACAGTTCTAAGTTAAAACCAAAACAATTTTTGGTGAAAATTTGGTTAAAATCGAAGTAGTTTTACTAAAATGGATAAAAAAATTCAAAAATAAAATAATATTAAGTGCAATTTGACAGTCGACTTGTAAGGTATAATAATAATGTAGAAATGTTAATTTAAAAAAATTATATTATTGTGGTATGACTACGAATTTTTTTATTATTCTTTATATAGAAATGTACCGGGTATTCCATTTAAATTTCCAATTTTCAACCTATTTCCAGTCAAACCGGATGTCGGCTATATTGGATTTTTATGTAAAAATATTTAAAAGTAGCTCTATTATAATCGATCAAAATTTGGTATATATAAATCTATGAACCGATTTAAAAGTTATATATGACCCATTTTCACACGGTATAAATAAAAACTATGGGATAGATTTAGAAAAATCTGTTAAAACGAATTTCATATACTTATACGACTTTACTTCGATCTTTTCTTTAAGGAAAGAAAATGTAAAAAAACATTTTCTAAACATAGGTATCTGTAACTATGAATTTACATTTGAACGTAAATAAACACCTTTTCTAAATAATTGTTATCCATATTTTCTAAAATAAGGGTACTCTACTCTGGACCTAAATTTATATTTTTGTCTTCCCTCGTACATGATAGTTTTTGGTTAAATATTTTAATTTATAATTGTATTTTTAGTAAAGCATACTACAAAAGTTTTTTAATGTGATCGTAAAAATCTAGACTACAATACCTTTTTTGAAATATCTCCAAAGCTTATATTATTTACATAAACTATGGTCAGTTATGATTTTTTTATATGTATACATTACATAGTTTAGAATAATCGTGGGAATATAATAGCAGGGGTTGGTAACAAAATTGATGATCTTTCCAAATGAAAACAAACATACTTGCAGAGTTGAAAGCAAATGTGCAACCTCTATTAACACATCCTAGACATTAACAAACCGTATATTACGTTAGTCATGTGTATTCAAGTGACCTGCTAAGGTCGTATTGAATGTCTGATAAGGAAGCCGAATTACGCCAGTACACCCTGTTCCATAAACTTCCTATTGTTTGGGTTTTGCCAGAGGGTTTGTTTCAATAGCCAAATGTGGTTTGATTGAGGGCGATTATTAACAACTTGATGTGGTTATAGTCGGTATTGTTGGAAATGTTCCTAATTTATGTTTATAAACTACAACGGTTTTTTTATCGTATAAAGTTCGCTTTAAAAATCTATCCTGAAAATAAAATCTCGAATTAAAGATTCAGGCTGTCCCTCAGATATTGTAAAGAAGTTCAAGGGGTGATAGAACTCCTAAAATTAATAAATAAAGTTCCTATAAGCATGTTTCGTTAAATCCCTATTAAGGGAGTTAGAGGCTTTAAAAGAGTAAATTTTGAAAATGTTTTTTTTTAATTATAAGTTTAAAAAACAAGATAAAATTTCGATTTACATGATTAGTTTAACACCCACAATTTTCATAAAATTGTATTAACCTGTTAGCAACCAAAATTTTGTTTCTCAAAGAAGCGTTCAGCAAACTGTTTACCTTCAATTTTCTAGAAAACGCTTACTCTAAGCGACTTGCAACAAGAATACCTTTTTGACAGTTAAAAGCAAGTAGATTTTAAAACCTGTACCCGTGTTGTTAAAAAAAAACAACCCCAAAAAAGTTATGTATAAATTAACCCTTGCAATAACTACCCTGTTCGATTATAAAAATAATTTTTCGATATCACAGTTGAATTTAGGGTTAAATTGTATGTCCCCTGGTTTTTTTTTAATTTTATCTTGTTTTTTAAACTTATAATTAAAAACAAACATTTTTAAAATTTACTCTTTTAACGCCCTTAATATGCATTTAACGACCTATGCTTATAGGAACGTTTTTTATTAATTTTAGGAGTAGTATTATCACCCCTTAAATTTTTTTATACCATTTGAGGGACACCCTGTATATTATATGAATAAATAATTCTCATTATTTTTATTTGAAGAAACGTTTAATAAATACAAAACTATAATAAATTGTGCTGTTTGGTGTACTAATTTTAATATTATTTACTTCTCTAATTTCCTCATATGTCCTAAGTTTATATTGATCTTTTTTTATTACACTGTTTAAACAATTTATTTCTAACATTCGATGTTACATTAGAGGTATGGTTTAAACGATATTATTATATTTGTAACATTTCCTAATTAATTTTTAATCAGCTTTTAATCAGCGTTTGAATTTTATTATTCGTGATCTCCATGCAGTCCAATTATAGTTGCAGTTATTTTGGTTCAATTTTATTTCATATTAATTACCAGTCAAACATTTTTACATAAAAAAAAAGTTTGAAATTTAAAAAAAAAGTTATAGAATTTTTTATTTTCTCAAAATAATCTATCGCGACCGTCTTATTTTTTTCTCGCCCATTGATTGTTTTCCGATTTTTTTAACTTACCTTGTGCAGCCTCTTGAATTTATAAAATTATATTCAATTATTAGTCCATCTTGATTTTTTTACTTTAATAAATTCTACAGGTTCTGATTCTTTTCTTTAATATACAACATAATACAACAAATAAAAATGCGACATTACAGCAATATTCGATGAATAATAAACGCTGCCACGATCATCTAACCTATATGAAATTTATTAATTTTTACAATATATAGTTACTTTCGCTTTATAACGTTGTTAAAGTTTTGTAATGCTCTTTGCATCGACACTCGGTCTTTTGGGGCCTTGGTTCAGGTCTCGGATTGTTCCGGGCAGCGTCAGTAGAGATAAAAATAATGCAGGGGTCGTTATGATCTCGACGAATCTCGGCCGTTAGGACAGACTTTACTTGCCCCCCCCCCCTGTGCTGTGGACCGAATTATCTGCTGCTAAGATATTATCGCTCGGATTGGATTATGAAAAAGAAAATATCAAATAAAATATTAAAAGTCTTTATTAACCAAGAAACAACCTAATAACAGTCCTACGCAGAGTGATGCAAAAACTAAGCGGAGCATGCAAGTCAACAAACAATTAACAACAAAAATGACACACGTGAACGGTAGTAGTGAACAATCAGTGAAGCCGGATTACCACGGCCTGTCATCTGGCACATCTAGTATGTGGTCCGACATCTGCCAGCCTGCACTCAGCATGCCTGTGGTCTGGAAGACCGCAAGGTATGTGCCTTCCCATGGCATGGCAATGAAAGAGATCTGTGGTCTGTAGGTGATGCACGGACGTCTGGCTTGGTGTGGCTCGAACAATAGTGAACATGGATAGCGACGAGGAGGTTGTTTGTGCTGCAGTATATTATATTTTCTTGACCGGTGACTTTTTAAAACGAAAATTGATCGGACGGCATCCATAAATAGAAGTCGTGCCCGGTAAGCCATGTTTTGTACCTAAATAGTAGGATATTAAGGCGCAGATTCGTTTCTCGTCGTCATCTTACACGTCTTATCTTTATATAAAGTGGTACTGATATGTTGAATGACTTAAAAAGAGAGCCATTGGGAAAATTTAAAAATTTTTGTAGGACGTCAAGCAGAAGGTAAGAAAAGGAACTTGAAACACTCGTAAGTATAATAGATTTTTTGTTTTATTTTATTTATTCCAAAGTATGGTAAACTATGGTTGCAATATTTCCTCTATTTTGGTCCGAGTGGCCATGTTACAGCAGAAACAACAGGATGTTCCAGGAAGGATGAACTGCCTGGTAAGTCATAAAGAGGTATCTGATGTGTTAAATTTGCAGCACTTGAAGAGAAGGTTGACTGTATGGAATGTGGTGTTGATATGCCTTCGCTTCCATCTGTAGGTGACTGCATAGGCAATGATGTGGTGCTGTTAGTTCCGTTCATGAATGAGGCTAAACTGCTATTGGTTCCATATTGAGTTGACTGCATTTGAAATTGTTGTCCCCAAAATATATTTTGGTGCGATTTAATATTTTGTTTAATTTTAAACAATAAGTTATCTATTTCGTGCATAGCTAATGTTTGATTGTCGTCGTCGAGAGCTCTGAGCTTAGCACAAAGCAAATCACAAAATAATTTACACTCTTCTTTCTGACGTGGTTTATTTTCTTTATTTTCTACCTGATTTTAAATATTATAGGCGTCGTTAAAACTTTTCTCTAAATTCGCAATTTGTTCTGTTTTTCGGTTTTTATTAGCGGAATGTCAACCTTGACTTGGCACCTGTACGGTATGCCTGATTTCACCTTGTTGACTATTTTCTTTTTCCGCCATGGATTCTACGATTAATTCTTTTTGGGTTCCGCTTGGATCCAAGTTGTCGTCGGTGTCACTATTCTGATTTCTAATTTTTCTGCGCTACTGTTGGCACTCATGTATATTATGTAAAAGTTATTGCCTAATACCAGTATCCTTTTTTCAGTTGCCTACAACTACAGACGAATGGTTGAAAATATCCAAGGAATTTGAGGTCGATAGATGGAAAGCATATCGTTATTCAATCGCCATTTAAGTCAGGTTCCGAGTATATTAACTACAAGGGGCTCTTTAATATAGTACTTTTATTAGTGGACGCTAAGTATTGTTTCATATTTGTAGATGTTGGATGCCAAGGCTGAATAATTGCTGGTGGGGTGTTTAAAAATACATTCCTATATAAGAAACTACAAAGGAATTAACATCATATTCCACCTCCTACTGCACTCCCTTTTTTTCATGTAGTCTTACCACATGTGTTTCTGGGAGACTCAGCGTTTGAATTGAGCACACACAGTATGAAGCCGTATCCTGGAGTATTTGACAAAGGTAGTAAAGAAAGGATCTACAATTATCCTTTGAGTTGTGGACGCAGGGTTGTTAAGAATGTGTTTTTAACAACGTCTACCTTTGGAGTTTTAAGAAAATTCATGTTGCTACAGTCAAAAAAAATTACCAATATCTTACTACATAACTTTATGAGACGGAGCGAATCAGCATCTTACATGCCACCGAGTTCCTTTGATGAAGAAGTGGAAGGTGTATTGAATCATGGTTCATGGAGGAATGGCCAGAGTGAAATGACTTCCTTTACGGATCTAAAGAAGAAGGGTAGAAAACACCATCAGAATTTGCTAAGTCAATTTGCAGAATACTTTTCTACGACAGGCAAACTTCCATGGCAAGACAAATACTGCAAACACAAAATAAAGAAAACAAAAATTTTATTACCTGTATATTTTTTATGTCCTTTGGAGTATACATCGCATGCAAAAATAACGCCATTTTTTTATAGGCAAACCATTCAGGTTTGTAGACTTTGCTAGATGTACTCCCTGTTATTGTACTCTTTTTAAATTTATCCTTATTTTTCTATACGTGCAGTTAACCTTTTTCTTTTTTAAAAATTTTTATGAGCACTCTACACTAAATGCTGATTGTATGCGTTTCCACGCATCATATACCTGGTTTTTGTCTTTGTGGAATTCATTACTTGGATCCCATATAACGGGTTATCCCTCATATAATTTTAAAAAACTCAATTGTTGCTTCCGAATTCCACTCCATATTGAACTTCAAAATCCGACACTTTATAAACCAACGAGCACTCTGTCCGTATTCAACAAAATCTTTCGCCAAACTGCAGTCATACTGTGGCATACAGGCCGCCGTTGGAACGGGTAGACAGCCCGATGGGCCTGCGTTAGTTCAGACGTCGATACCATACGATGCTTTGACGTTTCGCGATTTACCGCCATTTGTTGAGCGAAACGGTCTGTGGTCTGGCAGGCGACCTCAGATCACAGATTTTAGATGCAGACTTCCATCCCCACGGCCTGTCATCCAACCGATATGGTCTATAATCTGCCTGACAACAGGCCATAGGAAGCTGGCTTGTGAGTCTACGCGTGCAAATTGTAAGCGAAGTAAAATGTAATCGAGCTACAGAGAGTACTTGCCGACGATTATTTCTCCTCGGTATATTAAAAATGAATCATTACAACGGAAGGCACAATGTAAACGAGCTACAGAGAGTACCTGCCGTCGATGGTTTTCCACGGGTTTTACTTGTGCCGACCAGTTAACCGTAGTTCCATTAAAAAAAAAAACAAAAGTGTCCGAATAAGCAAACTTCTTGTTACCTTACAGAATGTAATAGGTCCAAATGTACACCAGTTCAATATTTACTAAATTTCAATATTTTTTTACTAAAAACTACTCACTTAAAATCAATAAAAGTTGACACTATGTAAAAGATATGAACGATATTGTATTAATTAATCATAGTAACGAAATCAAGACAGACTGTGCTAACAGCGATTGGAAAAATGCAAAAACTGTGACCGAAAAAAACTTTTGCCAGTCCCTGACCTTCATTTTCCATCCTTGATCGTTAAAACGTTATGTTCTGGATGAAAAATTATCCAGAAAGTGGATAGTTTCTGGTCTATTTAAAAAAAAATCTATTTTGTGCTTATACGTTAGGAAATGCGTTTTTCCGATTAATTTGAAAAGAGCGTCGTTGTCGGTCTAAACAGGATATAACTGCTTGGTAAAGTAATATAACTAATCTGTATAGTACTTAGACCATTTATTATTATACATCAATTTTCTATCGTTGTCTTGAAGTCAATATCGAAGTTTTTTTGTATACACATATGTAAACAAACATAATACTAGCGTCTAGACTCCATTTACTATACGAGTGCCCACCGCTGTTGCCAAGTTTAAGTGTTTTGTTGACGTAAAAAAATATTTATTTTAATAAAAGAAGACTTGACTATCAAAATCTAACCTGTGTATTAAAAAAAATAAAATATTTCCTCAGGATTCGAACCAGGAGCTTTTAGGTGTAAAGTTATTTAAATTGTAAATTATACTAGTCGTAAGTTCCATGGACGCACACAAAAAACAAAAATGTAAATCAGGCATGTCTAAGGGCAAATGGTTTAAGGTAAAGTATAAGTATAATTTTAGCAATCAATTATCAAAAAAAGTTGCATTAAATATCAGTTGCCATGACAGTACTATTAGATGTTTTTAACGTTTTGTTGTATTTTGTGTAACATTAAAAATTTCTAAACCGTTTAAAGACAAAATTATTGCTGGATGCACAAGAAATATTGTACGCAGCACACTCGGAAAGAGATTTTACAGTAATTTTAAAAAATTTCATTTTTCGAGCTTGGCACATAAATAACTATTATATTTGTTGGTTTTTATTTAATCTTTTAATTTATTTAATTATTGTAGTATAATTTCATATTTTATATGCCAGTGTTGTCAAATTGACCAAAAAAGTGCTTTTTTACTGTTTTAAATTGTTTTGCAATTTTTTAGATTGATAACTTTTTGTTAATCTTTTCGTATTCTAGTACTCGTGTATTTTATTAAATACTCAGGTCATAATATACTACAAAGAGATTTAAAAGCACATTTAACGTACTTTTTTTTTATTAATTTACTTATTACTGATATTAATAAAATCATACGATAAAAATCAATAAAATTGAATATCCAGTCATGGAAAAAGTACCATATACATAAAACATTTATATCATCATATTTTTATATCTACCTCGCGTACTTGTTGCATAATATAAATTATTAATTATTATTTTGTAATCAGATATTTTGATATTATAAACCTATATTAACCTTACTAACAATACAACTTGCTTTTGATTACTAATTAGTAGACGGATTATTTATAATTCTACCTTCTCCAGTACTAATCAACACGATAGAGCCACTCACTGTACACTCACGATATCTACTCGAATACATTTCGAAAAGCTTTTGGCTTTAGTGGCCCTAATCCGAAAACTTCCACTCGAGTCTTGGACGCACGTTGAAAAATTAATTGCTAAAAAAGTTTACAACAAACTCCTTTCTACTTTGTACAACTATACTTTATTTCGGCGAAAAAGTTTCCCAAAAAAAAGGAAAACATGAAACCATTTTCTCTTCTATTTGTAACTGTATCAAAAACAGGGAGAACTAACTCGAGTTCTGTTTTTGTTTGAGATTTTTGTGTTTTGCAATAGAAACATCAAGACAACTGACAAAAGTTTTTTTTGTATAAGAAATAAACAAGTATATCGAACATGAAAAGGCCATAAGAAAGTAAAAGGATTTTGTTTGTTTGGATCAGATTATTGTCACGGGAATTTAAAAATTCTCGAGATAAGAAAATACAAATAACTTGATGTTGATGGAGGAAAAAAAGTAGAATTGGTATATTTAAATATAATTTTCACCTAAACTCCCCGAGTACTTAAGTAACATTGAAATGGAAAATTTTCAATCTCACTAAATTTAGTTACTTACAAATAGCTAATCCAAAAGTATACGAAATGTGATGTAAGAGTAAAAACTATATGTTTATTTTTAAAATATTGCTAATACTTAAGATATTGAGAATAGTGAAGACCTGACATGATTCTAATTATTTTTAGATACTTTTAGTTGAGTTTAATCCCGTTTATCAAGTGGGATGTGTACGAGCAGAATTTAAGTCATCAACAAAAATAATTTCTAAGATTTTTAATATTGTAATAGATTTTTTTTTTAAATATTTAAAAAATATATATGATGTATTTTTAACGTGTTTCATTAAAAACAGTAATATTAAATTCGCTAAAAATAATAAAACTTTGTTAATATTTTTACTACTGATAAGGGTGGATTGTTTGTGTGCAAAACATAACAAAATTGGTGCTTCATCATATTTTTAGTAATGTGACTAAATTTTATGGGAAAGCATTGATATTTAATAGTGTTACAACGTGCATAAAGCTGGGATTCATAAAAATAAAAAAATCACGTGATAGGTACAGAAAAAATATTCCATTGACAAATTAAAATCTAATACCGTTATATTTACAAGCTCTTTTACCTTTAACTTAAAATTATTTCTGGATATAACATATTTATTTCTACTTCAAAATACTAAAAATAATAAAAATGCATAGATATTTTGCTTAACAAAAAATAGCTTTTATCTCTATGAAAATACAAAGTTCAAAAGTGTCGTCTTCAAAAACATAAAATATCGCAATGCCCTGAGATGCACTTAAGAATGTCTTTGAGTCTAGATTCTTAATGTTACAGAAAATAAATCACACGGTGAGCTTGTGTCAACTTCCCAGATTGTACAATGCGGGAGTATTTTATGCTGTCAGAAATTATTATTCACAGTTCTTTATTTCGCTAAATTAACTTTTGTTTAATTTATTAGCAAAATTTTTGGTCTACCTAACAGGATTTAAATTGTTGATTTTGCATTCTCTTATGCATGAACTATTGCTATGATTAATGTACGAATTGATTTAAATAATTACTACAAACAACAAATTAAAATATTTTCTGCTATAATATTACTTGCCCAATACATAAACCAAATAACCTAGAGTGTATCGGGTTTCTCTGATTAAATCCATTAACACAGAGAATATTTTTTTTGTTAAAATATAGTTTTTTTAAGTGGATATTGTTAAAATTGTCTTTGTAATCAAAACGTTTTGATACATTTTTTGGCAATGATTATTTCGCTCATAATGTAATAATGTGCTATACTATTACTTGATTAATAACGATAATCATCCACCATGTACTTGACTGATAACTGATATTCACACATGGTACATTGAATGCTAAAAATCTAGTAGGTATGCTGTCATCATTCTCATTGCTTTTGTACTATAAATATAAATTATTGGTACCTGGTCTATCGATAATCCCACTAAAAGTGTTGTCTAATTATAATTTGACTCGTCCTGCGGACTCGTGAAATTATTATATGATAACGCGTTTCGTGAAATAACGTATGCAAGTATCGATAGTCACGTTACCACTCGTACTATATATGATAATACAACTCGTAATGTATTTATGTCCTATACTTGGACTTGCTTAATAAGAGGGAATCACGTTGCTATGCGGCATATTAATATTCGATAATCAGCTATTTACATTTTTTTCCTTAGCAACTGTCAAATAATGACATGATATATAATAAATAAAATATTTGACAATTGTAGGTATTTTGGGATGGGAATACTTTGAATGAATGATTATTTCTATTAGGATAATGTTGATATAGTTTTATTCTTTATATTATCTAATGGATACTATTCGTATATTCGTAATTAATTTTGAACCTCATATAGATTAATACACGAATAAATTAATTCTAAATTAATTCCACTCGTCATCGACAAATTATTTGACATGTCTATGAAAAAAAAATAAAAATAACTTATGACAGAACTATTTTAAAAATTATAATTAACAATGCACATGGCATCCTGCCATTTTTGAATCAAAAATTCACATATTAGCACAAAAAAAGTATGAAACAAATTGACTTTTTGTAAATCTTTCAACAATGGCAAAAGTTTTGAAAATTTTAATGATACGACAAAATATATGTGTAAAAGTTTATTGCCATTTTGTTTAGTAATGGCGCCACTCATAGCAACTGCCACTTTCGGTTGTCCGATTGATACCAAAATTTAATAAGGTCATGGGTATCAGAATCATTTATACAGAATTAAAAAAAATTTTAATTCAGTAGGTTTTGAATTATCGTTACTACAACATCCATCCTAATACACTAACATACAAAAAATGTAACGTTTGGGTGGATATATGTTGTTTCACTATTTTCCAAATTTGGTCTTTCATTGCAGTTTATGGAAATTGAATTTGTTTGTGATCTAACCACTTTGTAAGTAATCTTTTTGACCAGCTTGCATTTGGAATTTTCTCTATTAATGCAGAATGATAAGTATCATTATCCATAACGATAAGCGATGGTTTTTCCAAATTCGGTAACAGTTTTTATTTTAATCACCGCTCAAAATTTTCGGTGTTCATAGAATCATGATAGTCGCCAGTTTTTAGTTCGGACTTAAATAGCAAACTTGCATAATTGACAAATCCATCCTCTGAACCAGCATGCAGAATAATAAATTTCATACCCTCTGATGTTTTTTTTCTTACTCTCTGGAGAGAAACATCCTGCCAACTTCACCAAAATGCGCAGTTGTTATATATCCAGGTTTCGTCCAGATAAACAGGTTTTAGAGGACATAAAGAGCTCTCGTTGTTTTTAAATTCCCCTAAAAATTATAGCCACTTCTGTGCGACATAAGGCTGCTCTATCAAAAATAGTCTGTTAGATACTTACGACATTGAAATTTAATTTTCTTTAAAGTATTGGATAATTCTCCAGTGGATATGTGAACACCATCAACGTTTTGGAGGTTTGATTTTAAAGAACGTATGGTAACGTGTTCCCCTAAAAAAATATAATATGTTAATATTGATTTTTGCCTATTCTCCTTTTTCCAAGTGACCTTTAATGCAAGAAAGTAACAAAATATATATTTACCTGCTCTATACATCCCGTAAATACGCCCTCGTCGTAATGCATTTTCATAAATCTCGTGGATTGGCCTACCGCGAGATGTCAAAATGGCTTCATATTATTTAGATTTTTAAAATCCACATCTTGTTGTATCCCATTTGCCTTAATTCTCTTAACTGTTAAGCAATAAACTCCTAGAGCATCAGAAACTCTCTAAAACAGATAGTAGATATATGCTATTTTCATAAACTTTTTACGATTTTATTGATACGTATTTTTCTACTCACCTCATAAACTGCAATCAAGGGCAAAAGAGTCGTTCCAGCATCTTTTTCCCGTTGGAAATAATCAATTAATTTCAATATTAACTGTTAACTTTTTTAACATATCGCGATATTTTTTTAAAATGCGTAAATGTCAAATTATGTCAAAATCAATAATGACATAAAATTTAACTGATTGATGAAATTATTTAAGACAATGGGTTCGTTCAGCGGTGCGCAACCGTTGAGCGATGAGTCAACTTGTTCGGCTGAACGGACCGCTGCATCAGTGATCACTCGCAGCGGAAATTAACTACGCTGACTTGCCCAGCGCCTTATATGAACTGTCAAAATATTATGCATATTAGGTTAGAAAATATTGATGTTTTTATTTTTATAGTAGCTATGATAATATGAGTACGATGGAGTTTAATGCACAAAATTATTATTTGGTAGTGGGAGAGGGTACAAATACTTTTATATCAGTACTATGTTTAATCCGTCTTTACCATAACATTAATGTCTAGATCACCTTTTAACAGTTCCTCAATAGCTGCTACATTAGCTCTAGCCAAATAAATAATTATTCTAAAATACTGCTGTTTACTTAACAAACTTTCTCAAAACTATGACAGTTCGATGGGGGGTTATGTTTTTGTTTTGGGAAATAGGTACACAAAGCGCTGTTAACTATCGGAACGTTCAGCCGACCACGATCGTTGAAGAACAGCCGAATCATCACATGAAGCTGTCAGAAGAACACTCATTGACAGTGCAACGACACTTCGGTCGTTACGGGTCACTTTGGCGCCTTAGTCCATGTTTCGGATTGCCTCGGGCGCCACCTTCCGTTTAGAGTGTGAAGGCCACTGCACGAGCAGCGTCAGTGGAGAAAGAAATACTCCAGGGGTCGTTATGGTATCGACCAAAATCACTGGCGGCCAGAAGGGCGGTCTTTACTTGCCCTGCTGGGTTTGAGTACCTGGGTATTAGCTGCTGGGATGTTAAAACTCAAAACAAATATTAATAAATAAAACTTTTATTGATTACCAAAAAAATCCGGCGGAGAAAAGGTGTGTAACGGACGATTGGCTTGGCGGCGTGGTGTAGTCGGACTGACTGGTTCTGGACTCCGGATATAACTGAAGGTCGATGGACTGCACTGCTGCTGCAATAGGGACGGCCACAGCAAGTCGGACGTCAGGCTGCCTCTGCCGCTGCCGACAACGGTTTGAATTGCCCTACTCGATACGAACTTCGGCGTCTAAGAAGTAGAGACGAGAGTGTCTCCATCTGCCTGGCGACGGTTTAACTGGTACGACTGGCCTTTTATTCACAATTTTAAGTTAATTTTACTCCAGTGCCGTGCGCGATTTAATTTATATATTTTAAATAATACGGAAAAAAAGTAACTTTGTTACAGTGATTATTATCAACGGTTGCGCACCGCTGAACGAACCCATTCTCTTTAGATGCAAATTGTCTGTCTCATCTGGTTTACATGTGCTACTAAGACAAGCGCTAGTGATGACGCAGGGATTAGCGGTCAGTGAACAAACGTGATAATCACACTTGGTACTTTTAATGCTAAAAATCTAGTAGGTATGATGTAATGTTTGTCATTGCTTTTGTACTGTAAATGTAAATTATTGAGCTGTCAAATTTTTAAAATGTCATTAATCTATTCAGTACAACTCGTGGTATCGTGTCTATCGATAATCCCATAAGTTAATGCACTCAACGTATTGTTAAATTATAATTTCACCTTACTATTACACATGATCAAGGTAGTCAATTCGAATCTCAATTATTTAAAGATTTCAGTAAGTAATTGGGTTTTAAGAGTATGTATACTACCACTTATCATCCCTCTTCAAATGGTATGGTCGAACGTTTTCATAGAACATTGAAAGCTTCACTAATGGCTAAACTTTAAAATAATAAGAATTGAAAAGATGCTTTACCAATTATTTTGTTAGGTTTGAGAGTTCAGCTGAACTAGTATATGGTCAGATAATGAGGTTACCCGGTAAATTTTTATAAGCAGTTCCAAATCTTTTGATTCTCATTCTGTTTTAACTACATTGAATGATCATTTTAATAATATTAAACCTTCGGCAGTTTTTGATCACGATAATTGAGAAACTTTTATTTCTCCTTCTCTGGAGAAAGCTGATTTTGGTTTCCTAAGAGTTCCAGGCCTTCGGCTTTATCTATTTTCTCCTTACACTGGAACATTTCAAGTTTTACAGAGGAATGAGAAAGTTGACAAAATTATGATTAATGATAAACAGACGTTTTTTAACGTCTGCATTTTTATTGACAGAACAAACGTCATTTGATAAACCAATATGAAACGTTACTTTTGCTTTAAATCCGATTGTCGTTGATTATTGAGAAAACATTTTCTTCCTAAGGACGGAGGTTATGTAGGGACTTTTTCCCTACATGTTATCAGTCACTTAAGAGACTGACATTAAGTTACGATTTCAAGTAATTTATTCACAATGTTCATAAACTTAATTCAAAACAAAAACCGTTGCACGTAATAGATGATTTGATGATTTGCAATAAGAAAAACATCCATGTCGGATGTTATGCTTAGAAATGATATTCCTAAAAAACTCAATTATTATTTCAATAGTTATTTTTCGTTAAATCATTTTTTTTTGTTTTCTCCTTGGAGAGGTAACTAGCCAAGAAATCAAGAAGACATGGATTATTCAACAACAAACTTTCAATCAACTTGACATTAGATTTCTGAACTAAAGTTTTTATTTGTATTAAAATTAATTTTTAATAAAAAAATATTTAATATTTTGAACGTTCTATGGAATATTAATCAGAAAATATCTTTCCGTTGTAATATCTAAACCACCGATAAATATTTACATCATATTATTATTCAACTCGTGTAGAAATTTTTTTATAATTCCCATTCAGATAAATATAATTGTAAAACATTTTAAAATATTTTAATTAAAACGAGAAACACAAGTAACGATAATAATCCACTAAATAATACATGTACACTAACCAATGATGCATAATTTAATACTTGATGATTGTAATTAGAATTTTGTTCGTGCAGAATTTACAAGTATGGGATATTAATTGGTATTTATTGAACTCGAAAAATTGATTGATTTAGTTGTTAGCTAAACAAAAAATTTAAATCGGTCAAAATACAACAATTAATGTTTAAAAAAATAATAAAATTCTCACAGTTAAATAGTATATTATACATTAAGGTACAAAATAAAATTTACGCTAATCAAGAAATTTCCACGATGAAAATCATTATTTTTTGAAAATCAATATAGTCAAAAATATTTAAGATCGAATAATCCTGACTAAAAAAAATTGTGATAGTTTCAATAAAATCCAATCAGTGGAGCTAATTAATTAAATGGCAAAAACTGAAGCACGAACCGTTTATTTAATTTAAAGTTTTTTAAGCTTTATGGAATATTTAATTTAAAGTTTTTTAAGCTTTATGGAATAATGTTCTAAAAAGTAAAATATTGATTTAATTAAATATAATTAACGTTCAATTGTTGATTATTTACATTTTATGTCACAATAATATCTTGTAAATGTGTAATGTATGTAAAAAACTTCATTAATTTATTTTGACTTATTTATTGTAAATATGGTCTTGTTTTATTTTGAATATAAATTTATAATTTATTTATTAAAGTTAATTAAAAATCGCTAATGATTGATACTTAATGCCCTAAATAAACTTAATTTGTATGGTTAAACTTACAAAATATTTTGACAGTTCTTGACATTGATAGAGATATTTCAGTATCTTGTTGCTTCAACTCCTAGAATAAATATAAATAATAATACAAACTGTACAAATGTTGTTAATATTTATATTGAATAATACAAGTATGTATTTGTTAATTTAAAAATTAATACTGTGGTTTTTCGCGGACTGTGTGGAGAACGCGAAATACTCACTTCGCATGAGAATAGTACATTGTTTATCTAGAAGAAAAAGAGATACATTCCCGGACGACAATGTAAATTGTAGGCCGAGGCGTTAAGCCGAGGCCAACAAGCATTGGAGTCTGGAAATGTGCTTTTACTACGAGGTAAACATATTATTTTTTTCTGAAATCTCAATTATCATTATCATAAATTAAGGATTTTTTATAAATGATTACCATCTTACTGTCTATGAAATCAGTTCCTTGACAACCACTGTTCGATTATTGTTATAACAAAAGTCATGCTTATACGCCGGCATTGCTTAGCAACGGGCTAAAATACTAGAATAAACTATATTGGGGTCTGAATTTGCTCCGAGAAAGTAGATAGTGATTTCAGAAAAAAGTATTTTCTCGTATTCCTATATTGACTACATACAATAATTCTTAAACGAAGATTTTTTAGTAATTTTGGATGTTCATTCCGGCTTTTCCTACATCGAATATTACTTAAAATTTAACCATATCTGATTTTAATGTTACTTTCGGATTGCGTAGAAAGTAGATATTAAATGATAGTACAAATGAGCACATGTCACAAATCAGCACATCTGAGGGGGTCAATCAAGGTGGTGGTCAAGGCCAACGGGGTAATTTCAAGGATAATTTTTAGGGGTAGTTATCAGGGAGTTGTTCTTAGACAAAGTTTTATGGGTAGTTTTAGGGGTATTTATAAGAGTATTTTTTGGGGGTAGTTTTAGACGTGGTTTTTTCGCTATTTTTTGTCTTAACCTTGACATTGACATTAACCTTGACCTTAACCTACATTGACCCTGCGAGATATGCTCATTTGTACCGGAATTACACCGTCGGCGCCAGGTATTTGCCAGACGTGACACATGACCTAAAGAAATATTTTCCACAATCAACTGGTGCATCGGAAATTGCCTTGAAAAATTAAAATTTGCTTTAAAATACTGTTAAGGTAAAAATAAATCACTTGATATTAATATCCCTCTAAATAATTTTTTATTTGATTATCATAACACCTTGAATGTTACCAGCTACGTTAATATTCGGTAGAGATCTTCGATTAAGGTTTTTTGCTTTAAAACCCAAAACAAAAAGAAAAATAGAAAGTAAAGTCAATACGAAACAACAATAAGTTAACTTGGATTCTGGATAAAATTTAAAAAGTGAATGATGAAATTCCTTAGATGAATTTTACTACTGGAAACGTCATAGAAATCAAATAAAACTTAAATTTAGAGTGGTTTAAATGATACGATTTCCACCGAGAAGAGAAACGCTTCTGAAGATAATAATTAAAATTTAAATTTACCTAGAACAAAGGTGAGAACAATAAAATATGTGAATCTCAACTTGTTGAAAATAAACCACACGATAGATTAGCTCATATATAATTTTAGTATAAGAAATGATTTATTATTTTTAAGTTATTGGAAGTTTTATTATCTGTTATGTGTGGGGGAGAATGTAGTATCTTTTACGCCACTAGAACCAGAGAAGAGAGGTATAGTAATCATGCTAAAAATTGGGTATTGAGTTTTTAATAAACAGTTTTTAAGGTCTCTAGAATAGGATTTTAATATTTTCGCGATTGATGTTGTAACTCAAAAACTACAGAATTAAGAAAATTAAAATTTTGTTGAAAAGATTTTGATACCCCTGATTAAATCTAATTAAATGTTTTTGTTGGTAATGGACTCATCCAATGATTGTTTTTCATATTTTTATTTTATAATTTTGGCAAACCATAACAAATTGCACCGGGTCCATCCCTTCTGAGAACGATCCTGCGGCTGTAATTAATTCTTAAAATTTGAATATCGGGACTATAGTGGCTTGAAACAGTTTATATTTGGCTATATTTTTATACCGATTAAAAGAAGGGAAGAATGTCAAATTTTTCTACAAAAGAACAAAGAATCTTGGCAATGCTGTAGAAAGTAAAACGTTAATTATTGGTCGAGAAGCAGCGTAACTTTCAAAATATATTAATTACTTTTTATTAATTTTTATTAATTAATGAATATTATAAGAACAATGAAAATCAACATAAGCAACTAGGTTCTTTAAGATATTTATTCATTAATATAAAACCAATAAATTCGTTCCTACTGGATAAGTCCATTGGACAACCAGAAGTGGCAGTTGCTAAAAGTGATGACTACATACTAAATAAGATGAAAATAAAGTTTTACACATTTATTCTGTATACACTATAGTTTATTTTCGTATCATTAAAAGTTTCAAAAGTTTTTCCATTATTGCCAGATTTACAAAAATAATAAATTTTTTGTGTTAACTTATTAATTTTTGATTGAAAGATATCGAGATTTTTTATATCTGTTTATCGGAATATAGACACTGTGTATATTTTTGGTACCTATTTGAAAATTGTGCAGTTACCTGTGTACACTTGTTGAATTAGTTATTAATTAAATTAATTAATTATTACAAAAATAAGCTTTTTTTTTAATTTCCCACATGATGCATGTATAAAACTTTTACATTTTTAGTACTTATATTTTGACGTACAGTAAAAAGCTATAAGATACAACTTTTGTTCCTAAAAGCAAGCAAATAAAGCATATTAAAAAAGTAAAACTGCCGAATATTTACCATAAATTGGCAGTGATTATGCTTATAAAACCAACATAAATTCCGCCATTATCCTTGAAATCTGCGCCTGAAAACAAAGCACATTAAATCTGTACGGCCATAAATTAGTCCGGTAATGCGGCAGTAATTCAGTTAGCCGATCGGACGTCCATCTCTTCATTCACATCAATCTGGATTAAGCGTGCACCTATCTGTATTTCGTTTCTCTTAACATAAAAAAAGGAAATTTCGTATCTGAAGCTTAAAAATTAAGCTCTTAAGGAATGATGCCTCTGTTTTATCCAATTTGGTTCTTTTAATTATATTTTGAATTCAGAATTTAAGGCAAATATAAAAAAATGAATCTAAGAAGTTATAAAAAAGAGAAGTAAAGCAATACGACGTAAATGAGAGTACCACAGTTAAACGCGTAAGGATATTTAATTAAATAAATAAATAGATGCAAGATTGATGTTTATTTATAATAAAACAAAGCAAAGTAGTGTTATAATATGACAAGAAAGTACTGTGTTAACTTTAAAGTTTACCTAAAAATTTATTATGTTTTTTATACACAAAAGGTCGCTGGGAGAAATATCGTTTAGTTATACAAAATACTGTTGACTTAACTAGATTCGAAAATCGTTCGCTAATACTCACTAGATGGTGTGATAAAAAAAAATATTGTTATGCAGCATTGCCACATTCAAATTTTATATGGTTATAAATAGTTTTTGTCTGCGTTACTACCTAAAATTGTTGTTTTTGTAATTTATGCCTTAAAAATTAAGTACCTATTTGAGAAGTATACTGATGAAATTTTTGGGTCTTTTAATTAATATGATTTTTAAATTTTTTATTTGAAATTGTTAAAATTTTATACTTTGTTGGGGGCCATTTAAATATTTTTTTCTAATCTTTATTAAAATAATTTTTTAATTATATTAAAAGCAAGTTTTCTTTAGTCTCAAAATTCGAATTTTCTGTGTAAATGTTGAATGGTCTGATTTTTTTTATTTTTTTTTATCAATTTGTTTAATTTATTAAATATATGTTTTTTCTTCCATTTTATAAATGAGAAACAAATATTCATTCAATCACAACTAAAAATAAATAGAAACTGAAAAGTACACTGAAAGTTTCTATCTTCTTTCCACGTTCGATGACTCCTGTTTTATTCGCTGAACGATTTTCTACGATCATTTTTAGAGAGTGACCAAAATTTTTCTTCAGGGTACGTGGTTTGAATTTGATTCACTATTTATTTAATGTACATAATTTTACATTTTTTTGACGAATGTTTGTTTATATTCAATTTATTTAATTTAATGAATATTTTATTCCAATTTGTTTAAATAAAAGTTTATCTATTGTAGGAGGAAAATTTGAACATATTTTTTTCGAAATTCCCAAAATCAACAACCCCTTAGTTACTCCTTAGCAACCGGGAAAGGTAAATGTCTGAAAATTTGAATTTTTAAACATTAAATTAAATTTATTAAGATTTTGTATTGAATTTACTTCCTGTGTTTATATTAAAATTTCTAAACTGTTATTTTCTTTACTGTTATCAAAAATTTAAACTTTAAATTAAAAAAATAATCACTTTTTATTCCATATCACAATTTTGCATTGTAATTAACCAAAAGTAAAAAAAACTTTCCCGACGAGTATCCAGAGACAATTTTTTTTCCAGATATTTAATGTTAACGTATCATATTTTGGCATTTCTTTATTTTTGACAGGTGAGAGTTGGTGAAATAACTTTGACTGTTCTGAATAGAGTTTTTCGAGGGCTTTCAAGAGTCATATTGCAAGTCAAATTCCGTGACATACTGCTTCTGTCATTTTTTGATAGTGACACTTCCTTTTGACAGATATCATACAAAAACTAATTGTTTCTTGCGACAGATAACTCAACCCATATATAAAAATTCAGCTTAATCGGATAAAATGTGTGGCCTCTATCATGGAAGAATACAGGTAGATAGACACCTGATACAGAGACAGAGAGACTTCCATCTGGAAATGGTCTTAATCATCTTAGGGGACCTCAAAATGGATTATCTCAAAAATTTTTTTTAGTGCGTTCACAATACTTTCCCTTCTCAGAGGTGAGTCGAGAAATTAAAAATACATTGTAATTATATAAATGACTCCAGTCTTTGTTTATTAATAATATAAAGTCGTCAAAACATTATATACGAGAGGGATGATTGAAAATATAAATTAAACTTACGTCACTAAGACGAAAGTTAGCGTTATGACAATTTCTCTCAATCGCGATGGAAACCCCGTTTTCGCTGGACGTAGTTTATTACAAAATGACATCTTTTTGTAGGTTAATTATTATGTTTATTTTGTTAGATTTTTTTCATATGCTAACAAGAAGACCACTAATGATATTCACACAACCGACTGTGAGAATTCTACCTGAAGCAAAAGATCTTCCAGACGAGCGCCTAGATCATATAGAGGACGCACCCCTTTGCATCAGATGAGTTTGTCCAATATCGACCAATATGGATTCCACTCCTTGAGAGCTTTCCCGAGTTTTCTAATAATTTCACTTTTCAGACCAACATCCACCCACTGTATCAATGAAAAGGAGTAATTTTACTCCTACAACTGGGTACAAGGAACAAATACAATAAGAGAACAAATTACCGAGAAGTGTTTAGCAGGTATACCTCTGAGTCAGCTTGCAGAGCGATCAGGTGCGAGTCCTGTACTATCTCACGCATAGAACCTAGGGTGAGGCGTCTATAATAGATTCCCGCTTAGACAACTGAGGACAATAGTTGTAATACAGAAAAAAATCATATGCGAAGATTATTGGTGGACTACGATGTGCTATACCTAAAGAAATGTAATATAGGTGTTCTTGTTTGGTTATGTGGGCATTTATATATTTTTTTAAATACTGTTACGTTCCTCAATTTATAGTTGGTGTAAATAAAGTGTTAATTGGGATCGCTCAAAAATTCAGCTTTAAAATTTTGATTCGCTTTTTAAGTTCTTTAGAAGACGGAGGTTAAAACAATCCATTAGTGTCATCTGCGTTTATGTAGCAGAGGTATTTTAAAAAGTTCCTGTGTCTCAGCTCGAGGGCAGTCTGCACACAAATTAATCTGGCCTGGGAAATTTAAATAATAATACCGATTTTGCTGAAAATGTAGGAAAATACTCGTCTAGATATCATATATATTTATAATTTTTTTTAATTTTTGAATTTGTTTTAATTTTTCTGCGGGTCAACTTAAACCTTAAACATATTCATTCTTTTCTCATTTTTGTATTATTATAATATTATAAAACACTCATTTTATTGTCACATTCGTTCATTGAAGTAAATTTACATTTAGTAGATTGTTGGGGTGGGGGAATAAATTTATTTTAGCGCACGACAAAAGCCAAATCCAAATTTAGGGCAAGCGAACTTTCTCTGTCAAATTTGTACGTTTCCTAGTAATAAAACGGGAATAAGAATGGGTCTCGAAGACTATTGCACAAAAAGTAGGTAAAACAGTATCTACAACTTTTCATGGTCAGGTTCTAAATTAGAATAACGAAATAAATCTATAGTTACTGTGAAGAGAAAAAATAAGTATTTGCTAACCTATAAAATAAAATGTGTAGAATATATTTTATACAGTTTGTTGCTTTCCATGGAGTGTAATATGAATGTAAATGTGTAATTTGATTACATTAACAATTGTTGCCAGTTAATAATCAAATTACATATTCATATGCCTTTTAAATTATACTAATTTCTAAAAAAAGATCAAAATCATTTAAACATAATTTATGTTTAAATGTTTAATAATTCTAAGATTATTTATTAAAGTAAATTTGATGTGGAATTGGAGAAAAAATTGGTTTAATAACTCGCTATCTTCTTTAGCATCATTTTTTTATTAAACCATTAAAATTAAAGTCCTTAATAGCAGCTTCGGAATCCACAATTATATGGCTTTTAAAATATTTAACGCGAAAAAAATCTATAGAATATATTTATACTTTAGTTCAGAAAAGCATCAATAATTTTTTTTGAATTAAATTAACAAAAAATTACTCTTTCAAAAGGGGAGGAAAGAAGAGTTAAATAGATCAAAATTGGAAATGATCAGGGAAGTAGTGGGAAAATTGACATATTTTGCAAATAAGTTAAATTTTTTTCTAAAGTTTTTGATTTGAATTTGAATTTCAAGTTGTTAAAATATTTTTATACAAGTTCTGGAAATATTTATTTAATTAATAAATACTTAATACAAAACCTCAGAAAGTTACAAAATTACAATTTCCTTCAAGAACTCCGTTCGGTTATAACTTTAGGTGAAAGTTCTCATTAAAGTTTTCAGAATAATTTGTTTAATTTCCCAGAAAAGAAATAATCACACTTAAGAGCAGAGAGTAAATTTCAAAAGTTATCTGGACTTAGAAGACAAAAGTGTTCGGAATGACCGGAGGCAGTAATGGCCATTTTCAGCTTCAGTGAACAACAGCAGTCTACAAAGACACTTTCCTACTCTGATAAAACGACCAACTTTCTCCGCAATTCCTTCATTTATATACTGAAGTTTAAATGTTAGTGTCGTCAACGTCGAACGAGAAAAAACATTTTTCCACTTGGAAATACAATGTCAAATGGGGTTATTTGATCTCTTTTCTACAAGAATTATTACTGGAAAGAATATATTTATTTTAAATTATAGTTCAATAAGATAATTAAAATAAGAGCAAATTTTCACTCCATAATGATATTTAATATTAACAAAAAAGTATTATAATATACAAGGTGATTAACTTATACTCTGAAGTTTGATATCTTCGTTGTCTTGAGAGATACGAAAAAAGTTTCATATAAAAGTTATAGTCATTCACATTTGAAAATTATTTCTCAATGCATAATGTATTTTATAAAGTCATAAATTATTGATTTTAATGGAACGTCCTGTATTTTTTCCAAAATTTAAAACGAAATTATTCTTGTCGAACTAGTGATGATGATTTTTTGAAAATTTGTAATATGTTTCTATTTTCATACATTAAGGGAATATGAATTTCTGATTGATCTTTGATGTTTTATCTTGATTATTAAAAATTAAGGACCAATAAAGAAATAATAATATCCCTTTTTTTTAAGAGGGTAAAATTAAAATTTTTGGGGATGAAGGATCTACAAAAATTTAAAAATAAGGATTTTATTCAGAGAGAACTGCAATTTGCCTAAAGATTGTAACGTTACTTTTATTTGTTGATAAAAAATGATAAACGTGATTTAAGCTCAAATCTTTTTATTATGAGTTCTTTCCACGAATAGGATTTGAAATATATCAGAAGTAAAATATTAAGTAAAAAAAACTATGACATATTTCAAAATCCGTCCTTTCTTTCTTTTTGTGGGTTTAAGGAAATTAAACTCAAATTAAACGTTATATTTGTTTTATATATGATAAACGAAAATTTCAGATATTTTTTCTTGAGATTTGTCTTATCTTCCTTCTCCAAAGAAAACTTGGATGCTTTGGTCCAAGGAATAAGAATATTACGGTCCACGTAGTGCAGGAAAAACGTAGTCTAAGAAAAATTATTCCAAAGGAAAAAACGTAGTCCAAAGGAAAATACGCAGTCCAAAGGAAAATATTAATAAATTAGCAGAACCCATAATGAAAAGAATTGAGCTTAAATCACATTTATTACTAATTATCAACAAATTAAAATAACGTTTTTAGTAGGGGAACACGTATCAGTTGAAAGGGGTATAAGACTACGATGCGCAAATAAAAAAAAGGAGACACCTACAAAAACAATTTGTGAATCTTGTCAAATTCCACTTTTTAAAACCTGCTTTACACCATACCACACATAAAATATCTGCAATTTTGTATACATATTTTTGAGATTTTTTTATGTTCTTAGGTCAAAGTGGTTTATATTTAATAAAGATTCTTAAAAAATAAAACTTTAGTCTGATTCTGACGTAACAAAATTCTTTACCCAATACTGCCACTAGATCAGATATATCCGTATTAACAAAATCTAACCATCTATTAGCAAAATAAATTCAAATGACGAATAATGCACTTAGACACATGCAAAACAATAAAAATGACGAATAGTTTTGAATGTTACGCCTCTATTGGTCCCAGTATGTTTTCTTCAGCGACAGGTTTCCAAGAGAACTAAGACAGCCAATACGACATCAGTGTCTCACATTGTATTAGCAAAAAAAAATAACAATAAAATTTTCAACATGTAGAAAAAATCCCCAATAACAACATATGACTGAAATTTGTGCTTTTCGAAAAAAAATTAATAGGTAAATAAAAGAAATAAAAATAATAGTTATAATAAATAAAATAATACATAAATAAAAAAAATAAATACTATACACAATATGATGCTATGGCGATAATTTTCTATCTTTAAAAATAATAGAGAATATAATGTTTTTTAGTTCAATAACCAACCCAACCTATTTTATTTCAAATTGTAATCAATCTGGAATGTTACTTCATACCTAATTACACTTCGTATACAGCCACCTTCTCTCAATACTAACCAATATAAGATACAAGTGAAAGCAAAACCGTGTATTCTTAATACACCCCAACCTCATTCTGTTTTGCATTTTCAGGACCGTGTACAGCGTATTCATCCCTCATATTCACGAAATACCAATAATTTTACGCCCAAGTTGTCTAGTTAGCAGCAGATTTATGAATATTTGCTTTAGACTGCCAGGTTAAATGACAGTTGGAGAAAAAATTCATGGTGAATGACAAAAAAGGTGAAATAGAAACCGCACATTTTATCTACAGTATCCGTACACCGGGAATGAAACTAGTTAGAAATTATTACCGTAATAATTAGGTTAATATCTTTTTTAATGCGTTTTGTTTTATCTACTTTTTTTTAAAGCACTATTTATAATTCACTCAGCTGGTAATTGGGTTTATTAATTTTGTGTGTAGAACACTATTAAGTACGGAATACTTAAAAGTTTTTCTCCACGACCATTACTGAATGTATGAATTCTGAAATCATTTTTAATAATAAAACGTAAACATTCACACTCTAGAGTCTGAATATTTATTCTATAATACTTGCCTCTTATGCACTTTGCATGTATTTTCATTCTTTATCAAGGTAAAGAATGGATTTTCTGTAATCGAAATAAACAATATGGATTGCCCTGGATTTCAAAAGTGTCACTGTCAGATATAAAATGGCGACGGTAATAATTATTTTCAAACAAGTTTTAATTTAAACAAAATAATGAGTGAAAAATCAAGTGAAGTAGATATAGAATTTAATAATATCTGAAATTTCAAATTATGAAAAAACACCATTGCACCAGATTTTAATATCGGTAAGTGTACCACAGCACTATAAATATCAATACAATGTAATACAAATATGTCAACAAATAACTTGTGTTCAGATTTAATTTAATTTTGATTTATACTTTTTGATCGTGGAGAAAATATAGTCTGTTACTCGGTCAGAATGAAAAAATTCGACACTCGTGGTTCCCCACACTCGCTTTCGCTCGCGTTCGGAATTTTACACTCTTGTCGAATTTTTCATTCTAACCTTGTTACAGAATCTACTATTATTTATCCCACTCGTTTTGCGAAAACGTTGTTTAATAGAAAATTTTAAATCTTTGTAAATGATAGGTATTCCTTTGTCTACAATTAATCTTGTGTTTTTTGCAGCGGCATCTGCTAATTTATTTTGAGGACCACATAACATTTATATTTCTTCCTTTATTTCCAAAATTATTACTACCCATTCATATCGTGTAAAAATATAAGAACAGCACTCAAAGAATCAGTACAAATTAGGCAATTATGGTCTTGGGAAAATGAGAAATATAGCAGACCCTGCCAAATTGCATATAGTTCTGCATTGAATATACTGTACTCCGTATTTAAGGTCCACAAGTAAGACTGTTTGTTAATTGTAATGGCAGCTCCTATACCTTCAGCTGTTTTGATAGGAGAGCTTCGATAGGGCTTGTTCTAAACGCACTTGCAGCATTTTAAACTTTTTCAATTGATTTTTATTTAATTGGTCTAGCAGAACCATAGATTACACTTCCATAGTCAGTCCTTGAACCCCAATGAATATTTGACATACACTTTATAACATTCAGTATTTTACGGCATTTTGTTATTAAAAACTCTATATGTTCTCTCCAGTTTTTTTATCAAGGACCATCCTTAAAAATTTTTATGAGCTTACAAAAATGTACTATGTGGGACTTTGATGTTGAGAATGAAAAACCTTTTGCTAATTATTCTAACCTATTTTAGATATATTGCTAATGAGGCAGTTGATCGCAATAGAGAAGAGAGTGACGCTAAGGACAGATCCTTGCGGTATGCCATTTTCCAAAGGCCTGTATGTAGACTCCTATGTTCCAACCTTGACGCGAAAGACTCTGTCACGTAGAAAACGGATTAAGGTGGTAGGAAGTCTACCACAAAATCCCCATTCGTAAAGTTGTTTTAATACTGCGTATTTCCATGTCAGATCATGCGCTTTTTGCATATCTAGCATGACTGCTACTAGATATTGGCGGTAGAAGAAAGCGTTTTGAATCTCTGTTTCTAGAGCAATAAAAGAAAAGGATTAATACGCTTTTACTAAAGTATTTTAAAAGTATTTAAGGAGGAATTATATACAACAATGTGCAATTATTTACAGAATGATTTGTAAACAAGTAATGTTTTACTTTTGTTTTCGATTATAGAAACAATTGTGTTACAAACGTTTTCTATTTGATATTTTTATTTTTATAATACGTGTTTAAGTTCAAGTTTTTTTTTTATTTGTTAACGTTGATTTTACAACTAGACCCAAATATGCCAAGCATTAATCGAACAAAATTGGGTAGTGAGTTTTCAATGGATAAACACGATTTAAGGTCCCTAGAATACAATTTTGATATTTTCACGATGATGTCTATGTGTGTTAGGATGGATGTAACGATAACTCAAAAACTACTGAAGTAACAATTTTAAATGTATACAAGATTCTGATACACCATTACTGAACAAGATCGCAATAAACTTTTACACATATATTTTGTATACACCATAGTTTATTTTCGTTTCATTAAAATTTTCAAAACGTTTGCCATTGTTGCCAGATTTACAAAAAAGTGATTTTTTTTCACTTTTTTGTGTTAACGTGTAAATTTTTGATTAAAAAATGGCGGGAGGTCATGTCCTGGCCACTACAGATTTTTGTATTTTAATAGTAGAAAAATAAACGGCATTAAAACCAATTTACTTTAGGTAGTATTCAGATGGTTCCGTAAGACTTGCGAACGTAAGCTTTGCAAACAGAGCCTTTTTCGTGGGATTCGCGAACACGCATATCTGGAATTTGGGAACACGCTTTAGATTAGAACTATAAAGAACAATTAATATAGGATATTATTAAATTATTATTTAAAAATATTAAAGTTCAAATGGTAAATGCACCAAGATGAGAATATTTTGCATTATCTTCTATTTGAATAATTAATTTTTTGTCAAAGAGGAACTGTAGAAAAAATTATTTTCTTTAATAAATATTTACAAATCCTTGAGTTATTTTATTAATTATATTACGTTTTTAAAAACTAAATGAAATGTGTTCTATTTACTCTTCTGAATAAATGAAAATAGCAGACTCGCAGTACTGCGAATGGCTTTTTCTTTGTAGTTTCAAAACAATAATTTATTTTTATTTCGTTTTTTCTATTCTATTGAAGTTGATTAATCAATAACAGTTAATCTCTCAAATTGTTTATTTTATTTCCGCCATTTTAAAAATTACTTACTTAACCGACCAATTCATAAATTTAATGTTAAAAGTTATTTTTGTTAAATTGGCGGATATAATATTAAATAGTAATAGCAATTTGAAGATGAAAGGCAGGAAAAATGAAGAGTGTGCTTGCTGTTTTATTAAAATACAATAATAAAGCCGAAACAAATTTAACTTAATAAAAAAATTTGCTGCAGTGTTCGCAAACTCCACGCTCCCCATAAAGTGGCCAAGAGTGTTCGTAAATCCCATGGTGCGCAAATCCCCCATTCGCAAAGAACCCGCCACCTTTCTGATCCCTTTTTGTTACATTTTAAGAGAAATTAAAAAAATCTACCGGGACGTCTGTCTTTCTGGATGTAAATACTAGAACTGTCGAATAAAAGCACCGATCTATTTCCGGTTTTGATTCTTCTCCAGGGAAGAACCCTATTGAATTTCACCAGAATCAGACTTTTAAGTGCCCGCCATACAAATTAGATGTTTTGTATAAGAAACATTTTTTCCGGTTCAAATTCTTAGAACTGTGAAAAGTTTGGCCGGGATCGAATTAACCATTCCGGTACCCGATAGGCCCATCCCGAAACGGTGCACCACTGATTGGGGGTCCGTAGGATTTAACAATTCATTACAAATAATTAATACGAATTTAAAAAAAATTAGTCACAACAATTAATAACCAAAAAAAAAATGGTCGTAGCGAATTATATATAATAAAACAAAATCTACGATATAAGCTGATGTTTAATTTACTCAGTACTTAAAACGTAGACGAAACAAACATGATGGTACTCGATAAAGATAGTAAGTAATAGTAAGTTATCTTCATTCCACTTTTATACAGGTAAAATCTCAGGTAAAAATTGAATGTAGCCTAAAAATGGTATAAGAAAGTTTTATAAATAAATCCTTATATTTTGAAATGTAAAATGTTTGTATTATTGAAAGTCTGTCAAATAAAAATTGTCATTGCTAATTTTTTTTGTAATCCGTACAAGCTAATTTATCTTAATTACATGGATAACACAGTACATCAACATTCTCAATAAATAATGAAAAATTCTTAAATCTAGGTACTATCAGAATTCGAGGATTAGCATTTTTACTTTAATTTACAAGTATTTTTTTTACTTTTACAAGGATAAAGAAGTTCAGTATGTGATTGAAAAGTATTTTGTTGGTTTTAGAAGATTCATTGTGTGTTAGTTGGAGTAAGTACTTCAGAAGTACCTGGTGTGGCTAAACTTTCAACACTTTCCACATTGTTTTTATAAAGAACTTAATGGTGTGCAATCACGATTTCCACAATAACGTTTTTTAAGGCATGAAAAACAAATTTTTTGTTATGTAACAAAAGACCATCTGTCATCAACTGACAAAGATTTAAATTTAAAACATAAACTCAAATTGTGATGTTCTGGCTAACAGCAGCAAATGAATTTTTTGGCAATAGAATTATTTTTCATAGTTAAAATAGTAACAAATTTGACATTTTTTGGATTAGATTTTAGGTTACGTTTTCTTTCGAATTTGTCACTGTCAGTTAATTTTGGAAATTAAATTTGACACAAAATATTCGTATAAGAATTTTTTCAAATGTCAATACGTGTTCTTAGTATTTTGTAACAAATATTTTTCGCCTAATCCAGAAGAAACTGATTAGAAAGAGACAATAATAATTGGGTTAGTTTGCCAATAGATATATTCTGAGATTAACTATTTTTAGATGCGTTAAGACGTGAAGTACAGTTAGGGATAAAACTGATAGAAATTATATAACAAATATGTTTTTGAATATAAAAATAGTAAAAACGGGTAATCCTGCAGTTTACGGGTCCGAGATTCGCGCACTCCAGTGGGCGCACCAGAATGACTGTAATTTGCAAGCGACGTTGCCAGACCCTTTCATTATACCACAGAACATAGGATTGTTGTTTTTGACTATTAACAAAGTTGTTAATTAAAATAAAAAATGATATTATTTCTTATGATTTGATTATATAAAAATTCTTAAGAAAAAGTGTTTATTAAATCAAAAAAAAATATTAATTTATAACTTAGTTTTGACTATATAAAAACAGTTTTCATTCATTATACTGAACTTAATTATACATATTATTACACTAAAATTTTAAATGTTATTTTTGACTATTAACGAAGTTGTTAATTAAAATAAAAAATGATATTATTTCAGGTATCTTATGTTTTGATTATATAAAAATTCTTAAGAAAAAGTTATTATTAAAACAAAAAATATATTAATTTATCTAATTATTTGTGACTTTATAAAAACCTTTGAAAAAGTTTTCTGTATCAGAAAAAAAAATTCTATTATTTTATCTTATTTTTGAGTAGGTAGGTATATAAAAATTCTTAGGAAAAACCACAAATACATAAATTTATTGATAATATAATTAAGTTCAGTATAATGAACGAAAACGGTTTTTAATATAGTCAAAAATAAGTTCTAAATTAATATTTTTTTTGTTTTAATAAACATTTTTTCTTAAGAATTTTCATATAATCAAAACATAAGATACCTGAAATAATATCATTTTTTATTTTAATTAACAACGTTGCTAATAGTAAAAAAAACATTTAAAATTTATTTGTGTAATAATATAATTAAATTCAATATAATGAATGAAAACGGTCTGGCAACGTCGCTTGCAAATTTCAGTCATTTTGGTGCGTCAACCGGCTGGCGCAAATTTGGGACCCGTAAAGTGCAGGATAACCGTAAAAACGTTATGTGATTGAATTATTTCGAGGTAAATTTGAAACTATTCTAGAAGAAAGCTGTCATCATTCTTAAAATTCAAGAAGAAAACCGTAAGATATGTAAGATAAAAAATTTCTTTTAAATTTTTGTATTTGACGAATTTTTTTCTCAATGCTTGATTGTAAATAAGACTAACCCAAACTAGAACAAGAATAATTTCTATGTTTATTTATTTTACCTTGGAATTGGCGAGGCAAACTTTAAATTATTCGCAAATGAAACGAAACTTCTAATTTTGTATTTTGGAAAAATGGTGAAGTCGCCCTCAACTGGTGAAGGCGCCCTGTTATGATGGATAAATTAACTCCTATGTAAAATGTGTCATTTAATGATGAGAGTTTTGTCAGTTTGACAGCGATAAAAAAGGTGCATCCATTTTTATCGCGTTAAAAATGCCTGTTCCTCGCGATAAAAATGCATATTCCTCATAATCAGACCATATCTAGTAGCTGTGAATCGCATCGGCACGTCACTTTAACCTTAGTTCTGTCAGTTAAAATTATTTGTTTGGCTGATATTGAAATATGGAATATGGAATAATAAAATAATAAAAATTGTTAAAAAATAGTAATAATGAAATAATTTAATTGTATCAATATTGTTGTTCATTTTAGATTTTGTCATTAATTTATCTTGCCGAAAAACACTCAAATTTTTTTTAAGGATAAATTTCTTTTAAACTCAAAATTTTTCCATCAGTAATTTTCCTCGAAAACCTAACATTTGGCAAATATTTTCGTTACAAAGAGAAATTTATCCGATAAAAAAAAGCTCTTGTGTTTTTACTGTTGATAAAACATAAAAAAATGGCGACTCATAAAATGATGATAAATGATAAAAATACCGATGAATCACAAAAAAAGTGATGAATCCCAAAAAACAGTGATTTTTTATTCATTAAATCACAATAAATATAGGAACAAAACGTGTTAAAATTAGTTTTAGCATATCATAGGTAATTAGAAATCATAAATATTAGTAAATTAATTAAATATTTTAAAACTTTAAAATTTGGTTTTAGCATTTATTTAATCGAAAATGTTTTTCGATACGATTCTTTTATCAGTTTAAGATGATTTTTATGGTTTTTATTTTTTGGGGATGGTAAAATCAATTATAACAATTATATTAGTGAACGACTCAAAACTGTAGTGGTAGTACATAGCACCAGCAAAGACAATAATAATAATTCATAGAACTTTAAGTTAAAAATGGCGAATGCGAGCTAAATCATGAAGGCGATGCATAGAACTTTAAGTTAAAAATGGCGAAAGCGTCATAAATGATGTCACAGATGGTGGATCCGTGAAAATGGTGACAAAAAATGATAAAAATAATGACGAAAAATAATAAAATTACTGGTGAAACTCATAAATGATGTCTGTATTGTGCTGCAAAAAAATATAAACAAACTTATAAAATTAGCAAGTTAATTAAATAATTTAAAATCTTAAAGTTTTGTTTTCGTATTTATTTAAAGGCAAACTGTTACTATAAAGACCAGCACGGACAGTGTAAAAGAAAGATTTTGGGTTAGGTTATTTTAAAATTAAAATAATCCTATTCTCTACAGCCGAGCAGCTAAAGTTCAGTCGATTTTTTTTTATACTATACCACATATTTTTTGTCCAACAAAAATAATTTAATAAGTTATTTATTTAGCTTTATTTAAATATAACAATGTCTGTTTATTTAATTTATTTCAATATTATATAAATATTATCACCCTTCTCTTCTCCATGTTAACAAATATAAATCAATATTCACATATTTACGCTATACAACCACAATATTCTTGGATACGGTTCTGTTCAACTTCCCATCTCTTTCCTGATGCAAACCTAAAGTCAAAATGAAAAAACATTTAAGATCTCTTACGGTGGGCGCAGTCACTGTCGATGTCAACAACATATGTTAATAAAGTAATTCGAAGTATGTTGGGAATATATGGAGTGCTCTTTGGTTATAGGCGTAAAGCAATATTACAAACGAACAATAAATAAATGTAAGTTATCATGCTAAAAGGAACTAAAGATTTATAATAAGAGTTTGGAGAAAAATAAATTTACAAAATAAATTTATAGTTAACCAGCTGAATACCCGTGCTTTGCTACGGATTATTATTAGTACCTAGACGACTGAGCTTTGTTTTTATTATTATATATTTTCACCTACTTTTACTGTTTTTTACCCATTTTTACTCATTTTTTCTATTTGTTCCCATTTTCACTATTTCTTCATATTTTTCTTGTTTTTTCCCCGCTTTTCCCCATATGTCTCTATTATTTCCCATTTTTTCCTATTTTTCCTTATGTTCTAATTTTCACTTTTTCTTACATATTTTTCTCTAATTTCTCTGTTTTACTCTATTTTTTCCTGATTTTTCTATTTTTTCCTATTGTTCACTGTTTCTTCCAAATTTCCCTATATATTTCGCTCTATATTTCGCTATATTTTTCAATACTTTTTCACTTTTTTTCCCAAATTTTCCTATTTTTAACTATTTTGCCCTATTTTTTCTCACTTTTCCAAAGTTTTCACAATTTTCCAACATGCTTCCATATTTTCCCCACTTTTTACCTATTTTTAACTGTTTCCCCCATTTTTCTTTAATTTTCCCATTTTCCATATTTCATTTTCTTGTTTTCGATTATTTTTTCTTTTTTCCATATTTTTTCGTATTTGCCGCTATATTCTTTATTTTTTCCCATTTTAGTCTTTTTTAATATTTTGCCTTATTTTTCCATATTTTGTTAATTTGTGTGATGTAAACTGGAGACCAAACTACGGAGCAGTAATCGAATGTTGCTATAGAGGGTGATTCGTCACAGATTTTTTACGTTTTACGAAAAAAAATTATATTCAACAATTTTGATAGTTTCAAAAATATAAAAAATATTGTAAAAATGTATATATCAAAAATTCTGAAACTTTTAAAAATTTTAAAAATTTCAAAAAAAAAAATACTTTTTAAGAAATTCAAAAATTTCAATCATTAAAAAATAAAGATGTCGATATTAAAGAATTATGGGTAATTTCAAAAGTATAAAAAATTTTGAAAGTTGCAAAAATCAAGAATTTCAAATATAAAATAAATAAATGTGTTAAGGTACTCAAAAATTTAAAAAAAAAATTATCTAAAATTTCAAATAACATTAATGAATCATTTGATAATTTTGAAAGTAGCAAAAACGTCAAAAATTCCGAACATTTTAAAAATAATTTTCAAAAATATATGAACAATTCCAAAAATTCTGAAAATTTTAAAATTATATAAAAAGTTAAAAACGAAATAAAAAAATTAAAAATTTAACAAAAAATTAAATTTTACGTAATTCCAAAATTTCTTAAATATATCAAAAACAAAAAAAAGGAAATAAATAAAAATGTCAAGATATTCGATTTCAAAAATTTATCGAGAATTTAAAAAAACATTAGATAATCATTTGAAAGTAGCAAAAATTTAAAAAAAAAATGACAAAAAAAAGCTATAATTAAAAAAAAACTAAAGTTTAAAAATTCGAGGTTCAGCGAGGTTCAGAGCAATTAAATCAAAGTCTCCAACTCTCTTCTTATTTTTTTCTCTATTTTTTACCATTTTTTAGTACTTTCTACATTTATATTTTAATAATACCTGTTTTTTTATAACAGCGAATTAGTGTTAACATGAACTAATAGGGAAATTTTTTGTTTTGAGTTTTATGAAATGCTTCACCTCAGGACGCTTTCTTGATTTTTATTATTACCTCTCGCCCTTCAGATAAGAGAGGTATAGGAATCATGCTAAAAATTGGGTAGTGAGTTTTCAATTGATAAACACGTTTTGGGGTCCCTAGAATACGATTTTAATATTTTCGCGATGATGTCTGTGTGTGTGTGTGTGTGTTAGTGTGTGTGTGTGTGTTTGGATGGATGTTGTAGTAACCGTAACTCAAAAACTACTGAATGAAAAAATTTGAAATTTTGCATACAGGATTCTGATACCCTAAATTAGATCTGATTAGATTTTGGTGCCAATCGCACAACCGGAAGTGGCAGTTGCTATGGGTGATGACGCCATTATTATACAAAACGGCAATAAAGTTTTACACATATATTTTGTATACCCTATAGTTTATTTTCATCTCATTAAAATATAATTTTTTTTCATACTTTTTTGTGTCAACCTGTAAATTTTTGATTCAAAAATGGCGAGAGGTCATGTGCTGGCCACATCAGATTTTTTTTTTTTTGATGGTGAGGTAAAGTTGGAATTATTATTTTCTCGACCATCCACTCCGAGCTGAGCGTAGCGAGGTTCGATGAAATTAAATTAATCAAACTCTCCGAAATATTAAACAATCGACAACATAGCTTGAGAATGTAAATAATATTTTCAAAATACATACCAAAACAGTTTGTTTCTAAAGTTCTAAACTTTCTAAAACTTACAGCTGATCTGTTATTTATATTTCACTTACCTGAAAAAAAAAAAAAAATTGTTATTTATTTTGTTATTTAAAATATATATTATGGGGGAGCCTGTATATTAAATATAAATATTTCGCTCTTTTCTCATATTTTCCCATTTTTCTCTATTTTTCTCCAATTTCCGATTTTTCCCTCTTTTGTACTGTTTTTTCCTATTTTTTCCAGCTTTTTTGCCCCATTTTCCTTGTTTTTTTTTTCAACTATTGTTTGTTGCCACAATTTTCCCAACCTTTTTTTGCGACTATTATTTTTTGATCCATTTTCCTCCTATTTTTCAAACTTATTTTTTGCCCCAGTATTTCCCCCCTTTTTACAATTGTTGTAAAAAATGCCCTATGACAATGGGCTACATTAACTACAAATTTCAAAATAATGCATTTTTAATTTTAAAATATTTAAGATCCTGCCCTTATAATATCTAATCACTGAAAAGCGCGGCAGTGCCACGTTGCCAAGTCTTATCATTCAAATTACGTTCATTTGACTTATCTTTTCGGTTTGTAAACATCTAAGTCATATTTGTTAAAATTAAAAATAAATTAGGTTACGTTATTATACGGTCACGTCTGTCAATGTTATTGTTCGTTTTGACATTTGGGAGAAAACTAGATTAGGGAATAAATAATTCAAGAAATGGTAACGAACATAGAAAAACAGATTCGATTGAAAGAGAGGAAATTGTGAATTAGTAGAAAGAGATCGATTGAAAAAAGTGAGAAGGGGTCTATAACATAAAGAGAAAGGGATGGAACAATCTGGTTTCTAAAATGATCAAATAAAAACAAATGATTGTCTTCTGGTCTAATTTGTTCATAAGGACAATTCACAGAGTTGTTATTAAGACAGGAGTGGTTCAAAAAAAAATTCGAGGAGATTAAGTTTATTCCTCTTGCCTATATCATGTGGAAGTTCAGAATTACTAATCAAAAGGAGTGGTTCTTAGAAATAATATATATATAAATTTTTTGTAGATTATTTTAAGATTTTATCACTATTAAGTTTTTTACAATTATATCAACTCATAGAAACAACTAAACTTGTTATATATTTCCAGTCCCTGACAAATACTCTGTCGTTCTACTTGCTACATTCAATTTTACACAACAACTGCGTCGTATATTTACATTATTTCTATTTTGAATGATTTATTAATGTTTTTTAAACATTATCTTATTATCTGTTTTATTTATTATTTATATAAATTGTATATACATTTGGGCACAATTAAACCTTATACTTCAATAAAAGTTTAATTTTTTTGGTTGCACATTATTTATACTCTGTGGATTTACTGTCTTTTTTATGGATAAACAACGAATAGGAAATCCTCAAACTATACATTTTTTAAAAGATGATGAATGTCTCTTTTAAATACCATCAACATATACAGGGTGTTACATTTAAAATAATACCTATTTTTTCCATTTATTCTCACTAACATTAGTAGATCGCCCTGTATTTACGGGTAACAATGTTAACAAATTTCATGAAAAACTATTAGGTAAACGAAAAGTGAAAATCCGAATTCTTTAGGGCAATTAATAATCTGTCCATTAACATTTAAAATCGATCACTCTATTCAAATAAATAAAAAAAAAATAAGAAGAAATTTAAAGTGAAAAAAGGTTAATACCGGGCAAAATTGTAATATATAAAAAAAGCAATAAATAGTAAAAAATGGTTATTTAATTTTAAAGAGAATTTAGGAGTTATCCAGGTTTAAAATCAAAAGCAAATAAAAAAATAAGAGGAATATACAAGACAAACATAACATAATATATTTTGTATTTTGATAATTTTTGTAAGATTTATTATTTTTTTATAGATCTCACCCCAAATTGAGATATACTTTCAATAAAATATGTATTCTTTACTGAACAAAGATTCAGAATCAATAAATGTTTGGAAACTTTACTATGGCAATCGACGTGTTAACATTGACCAATTATCGAAGAATAATTTTTTTGTTATAATCGACTAACTTCTACGAGATCCAAATGGCTAATGAAATGATGCGACTGCTCACTCTAAGAGTTAATAAAACAGTGATAATTTGGCGGGGTCACTTTTTCACCTAACCCATATAACTCAGGCGTTCGAACCGTCAAAAGATAAGCTGACCTAGTTTCATTGGATGAAAATTCGTGGCGTACTTTTATGTAACGGTCGCTTTGAATCTTCCAAATATGGATTCCAATATTAAGACAATATTTCTTGTTTTGTATTAGAGAGACAGAGAGATATGAGTTAAAACGAAGACAGATATTATTGAAAAAGAAGGTTGGATGTTTATAGGAATTTTAATGACGTAGATATGCAAGCTATGACATGCAGAAGAGTATTGGTCATTTAGAAAACATTGCAAAATAATAAAGAGTTTGGATAACTTTCCTGGGAAATTTATGTACTTTACCTTAGTTACTATCTCTTCGTCTTCTCTGTCGTTTTCTAGTTCTAATTTTAACTTTTCTTTTTAAATAATCCATTTGGCCATAATCAAAACACTTCAGTTTTTTATCTTTCTGGCACTTAAAATTTACTGTCATATATAAAATCAATCAAATGTGCCATGTCCTTTGAAATACGGTCGCACAGAGAAATCATTTGTAATGTAAAATTATTTCAAAATGTACCCAACAAAAAGTTGTTGGATGCATTTGAAAGTATTGAAATAATTAAATGTAAAAATAGTTTAAATAAAGACAAGGGAGTCATTCCATTTGGTCCACTATACAGTTTAATTGGATAAGGTTGGCGGGCTTTTTCCAAATGATTCATGCGTGTAGGTGGTAGGTATAAATATCTAGATCATAGGTTTAATATTTAGTTTATCGTTTAATATTTAGTTTATCGTCGACTCCTGAAGAGAGAGAGAGAGAGAGAGAGAGAGAGAGAAAGAGAGATCGAACTATGATTTCATCTCTTTCTGGAACAAAAGATCAGTATCGTTTTTGTATTCGATTATTTATTAACCGTTTATAAAGTTTGTCAAAGCTTTGAATTAATGTTTCAAGTAATAAGTAAATGGTAAGAGATAGGCAAAAGTTATTCAAATAAATTAAAAATAATTGATATCAAGTTAGCAAGACGTCTAATTTTTAATAAAAGAAAAACGGCAAAAAACGGCAAATTCTCCAACTTCAAATTTTTTGATGTCGTTACTGTTTACGCAGTTGTTTTGTTATCAAGTTAGTAAGACGTCTAATTTTTAATAAAAGAAAAAAAGCGTCAAAATTTATTTTTCGGCAAATTCTCCAGCTTTTAGTTTTTTGATAGCGTCATTTTTTAAGCATTTGTCTTACTCAATTTAGCAAGACGTTTAATTTTTAATAAAAAAAAGGAGCGGCAAAATTTATTTTTTCACAACTAATTAACGGCAAAAAAGCGGCAAATTCCTAATAAGATACCGTCGTAATTTTCCGAAGTTGCCTTGCTAAGTTTATAGACGTAAAAAAAGTTTGGACTGTCACGATGTAAGAAAATTATTTACCAATTAAAATAATATATGGTTTTTAGTTAATAAAAAAAAATATATGAAATTTTAAAATAGAAAGGAAGACGGTGATCACGAAAAGGTAACAATTTGGAATTTATATAAAGACAAGAAGAAACTTAGAGAAGAAAATCTCAAATTAGAAAATTAAATTTAGAAAAATTAAAGAAGAAGGAAGATATCAAGTCTACCGAATTGATATTTCAATGTTGATAATGACATAAGCTGCGCATGCGCACGTTGTATATCACACTGCTACAATTAGGATGTCCTAAAATCATTTGTGAAACTTTTGGGAATTCGGGAAAATTTTTCATACAAAAGTTGTAGGGAATTTTAAATGTGTATTTTTCTCGCCATCTAGCGGCGAAACTATGAGGAATTCGATAAAAAGCTAAACATAAAATTTGATACTTTACAACTTTGCATAAGAAAATTTTGCACTAAATGCATTGTTTGTCCTCAAAATCAAGAAAAACTAGAGAAAACCTACATGCACATTTTTCACGCGCCCTCTAGTGGCGCAACTATTGGAAATTCTTGATAAAGCTTGAGACAATAGTTGTAGGGAATTTTATGCTCTAAAACTTTATACTACAACATTTTCCACAAAAGTGTATTATTTGTCCTAAAAATCAAGAAAAACTAGAGAAAACATACATGCATATTTTTTACGCGCCCTCTAGTGGCGCAACTATTGGAAATTCTGGAAAAAGATTAAGACAAAAGTTGTAGGAAATTTTAGTCTCTAAAACTTTATACTACAATATTTTGCACTTAAGTGTTTTATTTGTCCTCAAAATCAAGAAAAACTAGAGAAAACATACATGCGCATTTTTTACGTGCCCTCTAATGGCGCAACTATTGGAAATTCTGGAAAGAGCTTAAGACAAAAGTTGTAGAGAATTTCATTTTCTAAAACTTTGTACTACAACAGTTTGCACTAAAGTGTATTATTTGTCCTTAAAATTTAAAAAGAAGTAAAAAATTTTACATACGCATTTAATCAATGTCGGACTTGAGGACGTTTTACTTTACCAATTTAAACCAAAAACTAATGGTCGCATTCCAGGCACACACCGACCCTTCATAGCAAATTTTAGCTTGATTGGTCAAACGGTTCGGCAGTTATCGTGGAATATTACACACAGACACACAGACGCACAAACAGACCATAAGCTGGAAATGGTTTAAATCTTCTTGAGAGATCTCAAAAAGGATATTTCCATCGATATCGCGATTTTTTTTTGCTCGTTCACCTTACTTTCCCTTTGATGGGTCTGGGAAAGTAAAATTCAATTAATCGAAATTTAGAGAAAAAGGAAAATATCAAATTAAAAAATTCAATTTATTGTAATCGGAAAAGAATGGGACAATCAGGATACATATTTTTTTATTTTGCTAATTTTGTAAAATTTCTTATTTTTTATATTTCACTCCAATGCATCAAAAAATGGGTATTCAAATAACGTGACAATATATTTTGATAAGTTAATAAGAAAAGATAATTAAATTATTTCTTAATTGCCATGTTGTGTAATTAGCCCAATATAAGTTTAATAGAAAAACACTATTTGTGCTGAAATTTTCCATTGACTCGAAACTTAAGATAAAATACTGTGTTGGGAACAGTCCAAAACTTTACTGAACTTTTATATTTTTTATTAAGTTTTGACCGTAAAAAGAGCAAGAATTATAAACCAAACGGCATTTTAAGAAGCAGATTGGATGACATAAAAAGAACTGAGAATGCGGGCGAGAAAAGTGGTTTTCTGTTGACATAACGCGGGGATATACACACGTACAATCTGTGTCAATATTTTGATTTAATCTTGAAGAGTCTGTACACAAGGGACCAAATATCACAAAAAGAGATTTTTGACGTTTATGCCTTTTGCAATGTCATTATAAACCAGGAAATTGTTTGATATAAAAATAAAAAAGCTTTTAGCAATATTTTTTGATTTTATAAAAATTAATAAATTTATTGGATTTCTTAATGGAGAAAGACTTTAGTGATAAATGTAAAACACTGTTTTTTTTTTAAATCTACTTTTCGTATCTTACTAATAATTTATCTAGGGATCTAATTTTGAAATTTCAGCGTTAATACTCATTGTTATTCGCATTATATAGTGATATATATTTCAAATTTGTGATTTTACTTTCCCGGACCCATCAAAGGGAAAGTATAGTGAACGAGCAAAAAAAAATTTGAGTTGTCGATGGAAATATCCATTTTGAGATCCTCCGAGAAGATTGACACCATTTCCGTAGTATGGTCTGTCTGTGTATCTGTGTGTCTGTGTGTAATCTTTCACGATAACTGCCGATCCGTTTAACCAATCAACCTGAAATTTGGTGTGAAGGGTCGGTGTAAGCCTCGAATGCGATCATTAATTTGTGGTGTAAATTGGTAGAGGAGAAGGTTCTCAAGACCGACATTGATTGAATAGAGATGTAAGGTTTTTTGCCTTTTTTTAAATTTTAGGGACAAACAATACACTTGAGTGCAAAATGTTGTAGTGCAAAGTTTTAGAGCATAAAATTTCCTACAATTTTTATATTACACTTTTTCCGACGTTTCCAAAAGTTGCGCCAGTAGGGAGCGCGTAAAAAATCTACAGTTTTTCCAAATTTTAAGGACAAGCAATGCTTTTTGGTGCAAACTGTTCTTATAATAATTTGTAGCGAACCAAATTTCCTTTAACTTTTTTTTTTACATTTTTTCGAATTCCCCATAGTCTCGCCGCTAGAGGGCGAAAAATATACACACTTAGGCTTTTTGTGTTTTTTTTATTTTGAAGACAAACAATAGGATTTGGTGCAAAATGTGCTGCAGCAAAGTTGTAGAGCATAAAATTCCCTATCACTTTTGTAATAAACTTTTTCCAGAATTCCCAATAGTTTTCAACCATGATATTAGGAGATCCTAATTGTAGCAGTGTGCTATATATTGTGCGCATGCGACTGCTTATGTCATATGAACATTGAAATATTAATTCGGTAGACGTATTCACCATTGGCTTGCCATTTAAAATTTGTTCTATAAATTAATGTAGTGCTTAGTATTATGTAATTAAAATAATCCTATTCTCTACAGCTGACCTGGGAAAGATCTGAGGTGACACAGCCGATTTTTTTTTATTTTTAATTTAATTTTGTTTTTGTTTTGTGTTTTATTTTTTATCTTAGGGAGGGATCATGGATACAACATTATTTTTTATATAATATTCAAAAAAATTTACCTTGACAAATTTATATTTTTTTAATAATTCCTTCCAAGAAAAAACAGAAGAACAAACTAATTATGACACTTGTCAATAACAAACGAACAAACCTTATTTTTACAGGTTAAATAATGAATGCGTCCATCCAATAATAGTATGCGCAGTGTAATAATTCTGGTCCCTTTCCACGGATTCCGGTGCCTGCCTCCATGTGGCAAAGGTGTACATGACTGCATTTCACTAAGTTTACCCAGCAGGTGTTAGTCTAGTCTACGGTTAAGTGGTAGAGGTTAAAATAAACATTTGGCGTCAAGCTCCAAAAATAGTTGAGACATATAGTTGTAGTGCGGTACTGAAGTGCGGGACACTGATGTCGGACACTAGCAACTATCGTATCCAACAACCCCCTTAGTTTCCTCTTGGCAACCAGTTTATAAAGACTTCCTCGATGTAGTTATCATGAATGTTAGCTAATCATATTCTTTATTGAATCTTTTTGGATGAAAATTTTATTATTTCTAATAATTTAATCAAGGTTTGGATAGAACGGAAATATTTGCATTTATTAGTATTTTTCTAGGTCAAATTGTTAACAAATAATGTTTTAAAATGGTCAGTATGCAAACTTTTTTATTGAAAAAATTGTTTTAGTGGTATTTGATGAACATTGTTAAGATGGAAAACTTATATTAAGGTCTGGTTCTTTTATCAGTGTGATACTTTTATTTTATATTCTTGATTTTAACCTTTAAGTTGACCTAAATTTAATATGTTTTTTCTACGCAAGAGGGCTCTACGAGACGATTCGATTAACTTTTAGTCATACAGAACACTGTTGACATTACTTCTGGGTTCGACAATCTTTCGCTAATGTTCACTAGATGGTGTATTTAAAGACAAATTCTCATTATCCGGTAGGCATTGCCACGTTTAAATTTTTTGATTAGATTTTTTTTTGTACTGCTGTCTAATAGTGTTGTTTTTGTTAGTTGTTACATTTAAAATGATCCCAAGAAAAAGGTTAGTTACATCTTAAAAATTAAATACCTGCTTTTCTATTGCCATCGCAATTTAGTTTATTTATGTTTGGATATATGGTTTTATTTTTTTTTAACAGCATAAAAAATAATTGGAAAAAATTTAAATTTGTACTATCTATAAACATATCGTAATTAATGTAGAATTTATCCGAAAAAACACTTTTATTTCCTACAGTAATCTATTTCAATTATTAAAGAAATAAAACAAAAGTTTATCAATTTAATTTTTTTCAGATGCAATAAACATTCAAATACACAAGTGTTAAAATAATAATTTTATATTACAGATATGTAGCGGATTCTAAGTAATAAAGTAAAATCATCAAACGGGCAACGTTAAACAGTCCGCTGACTAAACATTAGTGGCATCTGTATTTACGTAGCCGAAGTATTTTAAAAAGTTCCTGTATCTCAATTAGAGGGCACTCCGTAGACAAATAAATCTAGCCTGAGGATATGAAATAATATACTGTTTTATTCGATTTTTTTTAAACAAACATGAGTGGTATATTTTTGTTATTAAATACTTGTAAATTGATTCTTTTAAATAAATTTCAACAAGATTTATGTAATTACAAAGAAATAACAGATTTAGGATTTAAAAAATATTTTTTCTTTTGGACCAAATCCATAAATTCAAAAATTTTGTATAAAAATTGTGGATGTGTATTTCAGGAAAATAAATTAGCTTTATACTTGGGACAAAAGTGTTGTTCTTAATTTTGTCGAAAACCACATTGGTTGAAAATTTAGGAAAATACTAGTCTAGATATTATACGTATGTATAGTCATGATTTTTTTTTGTAATTTTTGACTTTGTATTCAATTTTTCCTTGAACAGCAAAAATTATATTTTTTTATCAATACTTAGTCAAATTGTAGTATATAGTTATTTTCCTAACAAGTGCGGAAAGTTATACTTTTCCGCACGCAATTGCGGTTGCCCGAACGACGCGAAAATATTATCCCATTACTTGTAATATGAAACTTACCTAGCTAGAAATAAAAATAATAATAATAATAATAAATGTAGTTATTTTTTATATCCTCTACTCTTATTTCGTAATTTAATTTCAAACCTGAACCAATTTAAATATTTAAATTTATTTCGAAATTAAACTTCCCAGTAATAAATTATAAAGTGCTGAGTGGTGAAATTGTAAACACATGTAGAGGTAGATTCATGTTATATAAATTTGTAATGCAAATTTATACTCTTGACTTCGGTGGACGGTGGGTTATACTGCACATGTTATTTTCAAATATTATTTGTCACGGAAAACTCACAAGTCTCGATAGGTTATTTGAATTAGTAGGTGGTAAAATCAATCAGTAAATACCCGTATTCGGTTTACGTTTGTTCAGAAGTTTGTTTGAAATCGTGGAGTAAATTCTACTTAAAATTTTGGTTAAAATTTGGTAGTATATTTTTAAAATCTTATTATAATAAATTAATCATTTTAAATAAAGTATATAATCCCTAAATAATTATTTTTTATTATCTGTTTTGATAATAATTAATAAAGTTAATGAAAGATATATTTGCAGCATAAAATTTTATATATTTTCCAATGGAACAAATTAGTCTCTGGAGACTCGTTACATGTGTAGCAAAAAATGTAATTAAACTTGTATTGACATGAGTTGCTTTACATGGATTGTATTTATTTTGCATATAATTTGGTCATATCAAAATTTATCACCGCATACTGACATGTTTAACGTACTAAATTAAAGATTGTGGTAAACAAATGTAAAATTTAATATTATTCTTCGAACTAAACAGAAAAAATAATGCTAAATAAGCTAAGCTTAGATAGGTATGATTATTCTATAATAAAAAAACGCATTAAATAAATTTCAAATTACATAATAAATTGAAAATATTTTTATTATAGAATTTGTTATATGATGTATTTGGGAACAAAAAATTTAAAGTACACATCTAGCTGACGTATTCTAATGGTCGATTTAAAAGTGTGGCTTAAAAAATTTGTAGGTAATCTGAATAATAAATCAAGTAAAAATTGTGTATCACAGTGGGGGACTAAAAATATTGGCGGTAATTAAAGTCGTATCGACAAAATGGATTGAAGGTGAGAAGAAAATTGGTCGAGCAAGAAAAAAAGAAATGCGACATGTAAGAATGGATTTTTCTTAGTAGTATAATTGTTTATTTTATCTTGAATATCGTAGTCAAAACACATACATGAATTCCTAAGTATCGCTGTTATAAGTTTGAAGTCGAAACTCTCGAGTCCCTACCGAATAAATAAAAATCAGATTCCCAGTACATAGATTGCGTTTACTTATGTGTGTTCACGAATTGAATTTTAGTGAGTTTTCACTGAGCATTTATTTATGACAATGTTATTATTATTTGTTTATGGCAATTGATAATACAATTATGTGAATTATTTAATATTGAATTGTTTAGTGAAGCACTGTTGCGTGATTCAGCCCCTCAGTGTGGATAGATTAATATTTATTGTTTAAATATTGTTGGAACGGAGTACTCTAGGTGATTCTGCCCCTAGTGCTGGTAGAAGGATACTTTACGTGATTCTGACCCTAATATCCTTGGTATTGAAATGATTAGAGACACTGTAGCGTCATTCTGCCACTCAGTGTAGGAACGGAGTACTCTGCGTGATTCTACCCTTAACACATAGTAGATATTCCATTTGTTAAGCACTTTACGTGATTCTGCCCCTAGTGCTGGTAGAAGGATATTTTGCTTCATTCTGCACCTAATATCCTTGGTATTGAAATAATGTAAAATACTGTTGTGTGGTTCTGCCCCTCAGTGTATATTGATTAATATTAATGAATTGACATAATGCAAAACACTGTAGCGTGTTTCTGTCCCTCAGTGTATATTGACTAATTGAATTGTTATTTAAATAAATAATAATTATTATGTTCTTATTGATTTAATGAAGTAAAATTAAAAGGAGAAAACGATATCTACGCACGTTTAAATTATATTTGATTACGATCTGATAATAGTTGCTCATATGTGTCTTTTATTTACTTTCAGGTGTGTTATCTCGGACCTCATATTTTCAAAAAGAAAAAGAAATAGAGATTAAAAAATGTATATGTATTCACCGTTATTAAGTTGTTAAAATAAAATGTTTATAATTTCAGTTTCTTAATTGTCTTTGGGCCACTCTTTACAGGTGATTTAAATTTTCAAAAACGTTTGCCATTGTTGCCAGATTTATCAAAAAGTAAATTTTTTTCATATTTTTTTTTAAATTGCCAAAATTATGCATTTTTATGAAAAATTATAGGATACCAAAGTTGTATATAAAATTTTGTACAAATTTTATTACCACTGTTTTTTCGAATTCAGCATAGTTTTGCCTCTAGGGGGCGTGAAAGAAATATATATATACAGACTTTTGCTCCATTTTTTTTAGATTTTGACCTAAAATTGTGGATTTTTTTGATAAGTTGTAAGAAATTAAAATTGTAAAATTCAAAATGTTGTACAAATTTTGTTGTTACCTTGTTTTCAAATTGTGAATAGTTTAGCCGTTAGTTCCTGTTTTAATTTTTAAATAATTTTTATGTTATTTTTGTTAGATCAATTTTAATATTAAAAATCTGATGTGGCCAGCAGATGACCTCTCGCCATTTTTGAATCAAAAATTTACAGGTTGACGCAAAAAAGTATGAAAAAAAATTATTTTTTTGTAAATCTGGCAACAATGGCAAAAGTTTCGAAAATTTTAATGAGATGAAAATAAACTATAGGGTATACGAAATATATGGGTAAAACTTTATTGCCGTTTTGTATAATAATGGCGTCATTACCCATAGCAACTGCCACTTCCGGTTGTGCGATTGGCACCAAAATCTAATCAGATCTAATCTAGGGTATCAGAATCCTGTATGTAAAATTTCAAATTTTTTTATTTAGTAGTTTTTGCGTTATCGTTACTACAACATCCATCCAAACACACACACACACTAACACACACACACACACACTAACACACACACACACACACACTAACACACACACACACAGACATCATCGCGAAAATATTAAAATCGTATTCTAGGGACCCTAAAACGTGTTTATTCATTGAAAACTCACTACCCAATTTTTAGCATGATTCCTATACCTCTCTTATCTGAAGGGTGAGAGGTAAAAATTAAAAAAAAGAAGATATTGTTAAATTTGTTATAAAAAACTTTATAATTGCAAAAGTTTATTAAAAAAATTGTGGATTTTTTAAAACAACGGATCAAAAAAATTTTAAATTTTATTACGATTTTAAACTAAATTGATTAATTTTTAAAATATTAAAGGTATTAAAATGGAATTTTCACTATTCGAAAGATAATATAAAACTCTAAATTCACGATGTGTTTTAGTTTCCTCAAATTTAGAATTGAAGTTATTATAACCAAAATCAAGAACTTTTTTATTTTTTTTGTAATTTTATATAATATAAAAGAAAGTATAAAAGAAATGAAAAAAGTAAATAGTATATCCGAAAGAAGTTCAAAAGTACTACATGTGTAAATTATTTCATAATTTTCACATATTATTTGTAAAAGTTATAGGCAAAAATGTAAAAAGTTATAACAATTCAGAATTTTTGACAAAAATTTCATTTTTTTTGTTTGTTTTTTAAACAAACTTTATTAACTTATTTTGGTATTATTAATAAAAAAAGGGCTGTTACCCAATTTGAATACAATTGAATGAGATATTAATTATTTATTGATTTTAAAATTATTTAAAAACAGTTTTAATTTTCTTTTAAAGTTAATATTGATATTAAAAATTTAAAAAAAAAACAAAAATTTACCAATAAATTTTATTTTTTTTATTTTTTTCAACTAACTATAGGTACTAATGTATTTTGATGCTGCAGAAAAACTAAAATTATTGATTAAACAATTACTTTACTAGGAGTGCTCGGAAAGTTAACTGGGATTACCCCTCATTTTTTTCAATTACTTGTTTAATTTATTGAATAAAATGCATAACTTTTGATAAGGATAAAATTAATATTATATTTTAAGTATTTAAAATTCAATATGCTAAAATGACTTGGACAAGAGAAAGCATTATCTAAAAAAAAATAACTACATATCACTTCCTTCTATTTTTTCTCAAAAACTATTAATTTAATCTATATCAAACGTTATGATTAAAATTTAAAATATTTAACAAAACTGAGTCTTAGTTCATAAATTCTCATAAACCTAATTTTTATTAGGCACTTACTAGAGGTGCAGCTTACTTAATAAGCAATGTTCGGTTTTAGGTTTTTTAACAAATTTTAATTTTTTGTTCCATCACTTGTATAATTATTAATAATAAAATTATTTTCCTATTTCACACCCTTACGAGTAAATCCCAGAAGCCAAAGCTTGTGCAGAGATAAACGACTATTATTATTATTATTAATGTTACATAAAATAAACCTAGCTTTATATTATCAGTAATCTATAAAGAAATATTAAGAAATTTAATAATATAATTATAAAAATAATTATCTGTTATTCATGTTAGCCTGTTAAAGTGGAGAAAGGCAGAAAAGTGTAAATTCTCCACTCTTGTATTCTATCCTCAATCACCCAACATCTAATGAAATCATTTGTGAGCAAGGTAAGCGCGTTATTCCGGAGCTTGTCCTGGTTTTAGGAAAAAAGGGACCCGGAATTTCAGTCACGTCCCAAGTAGTTCCTCTATTTGCCTACTTTCCCATTACCGAAAGTCTTTCTCTCTCTCTAAGAGAAAATTTAGTAGCGAAACAGGAGGAAGTTCTTGTAATTAACTCTAACTTTAAACCAAAGCTTAACAATCCTCCATTAAAGTCAGCGGAATACTTATTTCTCCTAGTTTTATGAGGCACTTTCCTACGCTCAATCAGACTCTTTCTTAAACAAGGATAAACGGTTAATAGACCAGTTAATATTGGTATTAGACAATAAGTTTCTATTTTATTTTCTATAAGCCACTGCCTCAAAAATGATTGATTTTCTAAATAAATATTCAATGAGGCAACATAAGAAAATAATCTTATAGTCTGCTGTGATTTAAATATAATATTATAGTATAATTACAAAAAATATATATATATACCTTAAATGAGAAAATTTCTTATTGCACCAAACTTTTTTCTGATCTAACTGAAATCCTATGAATAAATTCGTACACAAATGTACGTTCACTTTTATCGACGGTGTTTTTCTTTATACCGCAGCAGATCAAAACGTAAACGTCCATTTCAGTATAAATTGACAGCTTCTGCTTTTTAACGATAAGGACCAAACGAAACGGAAAAGTTTATATGGGTGACTTGCTCGGAGATAGAAAACTTTGTCCTTTTTCCAGACCAAGTTGTAAATCTTTGAATGACACCTTAGGGTCCGCTTCGGTCCCTGCAGAGGTTATTGTAAGTTTACCCGAAACATGTGTAAATAAACTTTTGCTGTATTAAAGAAAACATTTACTGATTGAAAAGTTTTAAACATGGTATTGAAATTTTTAAGATTTCAGACTTTATATTGATTTAATAAAATGGGTAGTGTTAATTATTAGTTATAATTTAATATCAACTTGCTTTTACATTTTTTTATTAAGTATAGTGAAATCATCAGAATTTTTTTGGGCAATATTTTATTAAATTGTATCAATAAACTTCTAATTATTTAATTTTTATATTATTTCCTGCGTAAAAATCCAATAGTAGGAAAAATAATTGTATAAATAAAATTATGAATTAAACAATATAAAATTTATAAACTGTCTATATCTATTCGAATATAAATAAACTTGAGTTAGTTACACGAAAGCTCATTGACTTGGCACTTATTTCGTATAAACACAAGGAGAAAACTATCAAAGAGCGCTGGCGATCTCAGAGAGAAAACCACAAGGCCTGGATGTCATCTCAAGTGCGGCCCTAAATCTAGACGTTGTCGAATGACACCATTATCAAGCGCTCTAAGACTACAGCCAAAACCGTTTGATGTTATCAACTCCAACGTTTGTACACACCCTCTATTTCTTTGTTCTCTTTTTTTTATTTATCCCGCCGTTTACGATCATCTTTTATGTTATCAACAGAGTTCTGCACATTGCCATTCTGGTTAGACAAAATATAATATTTCTATTGTTAATTCATTTTGTTTCTTATTGATGTTTTATTATAAATAATTTAAATATAAAAATTATTCACAGTTCCAGATTTATTAAGAAACAAGTAGGTGAGATTAATTTATCAAATATTTAATAAAATGCATATATCAAAATGGCCGGGAAGTCATAAACGTTACAGGTTATATTTTAAATCAGGGGATCCCGGTAGTAAATTTTAATTTTCCCTAAAAATCCGTTCGTCAGTTTACAATGTCGTGAATAACCCTACTCCGAATACCTGGACACGAAGTGGTGAAGGGCAACGAGAAAACCGACTCTGTTGTGAGAAAATTTGTAAAACCCGATTTTATTGGACCGGAACCATTCTTTGGCATACTTAGCCAAAAGCAGTGCCAAAGACACTATCTGAAAATGGGCCGAGAGAAAAACTCCCTAGTACTGAAAATAAATTCCTGGGTAAGCTTACTCTAAGGCGTTCATAGTCAAACCCTCTGGTAACCACCCTATCGCAGTTCCTAGAATGGAGTAGAAGTAATATACGCATCTTAATTTGACTGCTTACATGGAACTGTCGTCTGCGTTACCATCAGATGAAGGCAGCTATGGAGGGGAGAGTTAACGCTTCATTCACTTATCCTATCCTACAGTGTCGCGATTTTGATGCCAAATTCGGCTTTACAGGAAAAATTAAATAAGAAAAGTATTACCTCGACATTATAGTCCAAATTTACGATAATTTTTTTTTGTCCGATACGGTCAAATTTTTAGATTAGAAAAATTATAATGGGACCTTGTAAACTGACGAACGGATTTTTAGATTTTCTTATCGAATTTAAAAAAAATGCATTTTTCCGAATAATGACGAAACCATTGGACGTATGGCGCTGACTATGTAACTAAAAGATTCCGTAATGAAAATACAATTCGGCTAATAATAATGCCTATACTCAGTTCAAAATTCAAGCTAGGCCAAAAATTCCTTAACCGTAAATATTCGAAATAAGTTAGGAATAAATGTAAAAAATATTAAATTAGGTATCATAGGCCAGTTTTGCCAACAAAAAATCTATTGTCGTAGTTTAAATGTACAAAGCGGAACGTAAATCTAACCACAGATGGTTGAATCATCACTTTACAATAATCTTAATGCCAAATTCAGCTTTTTTAGGCAAAATTTTGTAGGAAAAATATTATTGGGCCATTGCAAACTAAAATTTTTGTATCAAACTTAGAAATTTAAACAAATATTTGCATCTGTAGGAATAATGACGTTTAATGGCCAAACACTTGGACGCATGGCACTGGCTATATGATCAACCCTTTGGAGAAAAAATTTTCTACAAAGAGTTAAGGAACAATCTATTTCAATCACTATTATAGCCTATAGTCAGTTAGAACGTTGATCTAGGTATAAAGTTGTTTAATCGGAGACTAAAAAATATCTAAATATCTAAATTCGTAAAAAATATATGAAATATATAAAATTTGGTGTCATAGGCTAGTTTGGGCTATAAAAACCATTGGCTTTGTTGGAATTAAAAAAAATGATTTGTTGCCCGATACGGTCAAATTGTCAATCCCCGGACCGGAAATCTGATTGCAGTCGGTCCAATCATATCTCTAAAATAATCTTGATGCCAAATTCGTAGGAAAAATATTATGGGACATTGTAAACTGATTTTTAGAATTTTTTTCAGAACTTGGAATCCGAATAATCACATTTCATGGCTAAACCGAGGGTGCTTACTATATGTCCAATCGATTTGGAATAAAATTTCCTACAAATTCGTTACGAAAAATTGATTTCGGATAATTTTAAAGCCGAAAGTCAGTTCGAAAGTCGAGGCGAGTTATAAATTTCTTAACCTTAAAAACGATTGACGTAGTTCAAATTTACGATAATTAATTTTTTGGTCTGATACCACGATTTTATTTAAATATTTTAATTATCTCGGAGAAGCACTTCATTTTGCGATAAACTGCTGTGTTGCGATGGGTTGTCCAATCGGTGACTTCTCGTTTCGTTGATATGACGGCTATGAGTTGTCGTGCGATGTAATATCCTGCGATAAATTAATTTAGTATAAGAGACGATAAGGGAGTAAAGTGCTTTGCAAATTAAAAGCCAACTCTACTTTTTCAAAATAAAAACCGAAAGAGGAAAGAACACGCAAAAGACTAAATCAAAAAAGAACAGGCATCATCGAAAGTAATAGGAGGTGGTTAAATACACACAAGTTCCTTTTTGCTGACACTGGACTTGCAAAAACTGATAAGATGCTCGTAAGTACCTGTTTTAAGGACATTATCAAATTTAAACATCACATTTTCCTCCGTCATATTTTCAAAAATGGTCTTATAACAAAATTTTCACAGCTGCTTCGTAAATATGATGCCAATTTATTTTTATAATCAAAGTTTATCATTTGTTTTCATAAGAAGTTATTGATATGATATTATTACTAAATAATATTTTATCTTAAATATTGCGTTTTTATTCATTGCAAATAAAGGTACCACATTTACTCATTAAAAACAACGCGTAACATATAAGAAAACGTAAAATTACAAATGTGACATTAGGATTTAAATTTTGTCCATTTATATTTATATGTTGAACCAGCGTTCCTTGAGATGCCTGTGAATTTGATTCTGTTATAATTTATGGGTAATAAACTGATCCAAAGTGCGTGTGAGTGCGTTATAGAGGCAGATAAGCATTTAATTCTAAAAGTGCCAGATGGACTTTATATGAGGGGTTACAAGTGGTGACAAGGGAGTAGTTTTATAACACTAAGTAGTTATAGAAGTTCCATATTTATGTAAAGTTTTATTTCTTCAAAACTTTATGTAAATAAATATATAAAAAATAATTATTAATACTAGATTTGGGGTAAGTAAGTAACATAAATACTATTTTTACGAATATTTTAACCCACTGACATGAACTTAGACGAATTTGAAGATCATCACATCTTTGAATTTGAGTATTTTATGACATGGTAAATGGATTGAGTCTTATCGCGAATTCGGGGCACACTCGCATATGAACCTTCTTTTCGGAATATCGATTTTCATCCATCAACCTCTGTTGGAAAATAAATGGGTTTTAGTTAACGGCAAATTTACATAAATTTATGTGAACACTGTTTTGCTTTTTACCTTCTCCTTTAACTGACATAAACTTCACTTAGCAACTTTATTATTGCTGAATTTTCATCGTCAATCAATGCTGTTATTCCTTGGCGCGGACTCATTATAAACGAAAAAATAGATATTTTATTATCATCGATTTAAAATGTCATTTTTTTATTGTAATAATTTAAAAATAACTTTTTAAAATACATTAAGAGTCAACATTGTTGGTACTTGAAGTATACAATTAGAAAAAAGAGAATATAAAATAATTATTTAGTTTATTTTAACTAAAGAACCAAAAATCTAAACTGACCAATACAATCAGTGGAATAGGGGAATAATATGCCAACCACAAACGGGAGGAGTCGAGTTCACTTTCGTCTTGAGCAGGTAGTTTTTTCTAAGATCAATTTACTCCAAACATAAGTCGAATTCACTAAGGGTTGAAATGAAGAGGTTTATTTTTCAACTAAAAACATTGTTGCCAATTAACTTTTCTATTCTCTGAAAAGACCATTAAATTGTTGTTATTTGTTATAGAATGGGAAAAAATACATAATTTAAAAAATATATATACCTATTTGTATAGAACTATTAAATGATGAAATACGGATCATAATTTTTCAAAATTTGGTCCTTCGTGAAATTTCCAATGCAAAATCTTTGAATATAAAATTTAACAAGCATCCATATCTTACTTTATTTCGTGCAAAAAATCAAACGGCGTCATTTACCAAAAAAATTTTTAGAATTTTTACGAAGCAATATAATTCATAGTGTCCTACGTGCACATAGATGCTTTTGCAGTACGACACTCAGTTGGCGAGATGTCTTGGTCAAATAAACACAAAATTATTTTAACTGAGAGCACATACTACCAATGAATTTTAAGAATGCATACAAAAAGGCTCAATAAACGACAAAAGACAAATAAAATATTTTTAGAACGATCTAATACGGGGAATTTCACCATTTGTATGGAAAACTGAGATGTAGCCCAAGAGGTCCAGCTTCATTTCGTGGTTATAGTAGAATGTTACCCGAAACGTTTGACTACATTGTAAAATCAATCTAGAAAGATTAATGTTAACTTTAAGGTAGGCAAAATACATACATTATTATTAAATAATTTATAATAATACATAAGTACCTAACAAAACTATGTAGTCCAAAAAATCGTAATCAAAATATTTTTATAGGGTTTGGTAACCATTATTTTCAATTGCATGTGAGGGAACGTTATATTGATGGTATCTTTGTTGATTTTCGGCAGGAGAGATTGTTGTGGTAGGTGGGACGAGCTGAGGAAAACCACCGAGAATAATTTACAAAACACACTTTATTAAATTTTGATTACACCAAAGTACAACTGCCTTCATTGAAAAGCTGAATTCATGCCCCGGATCATCGTACTTGTGCCCCAAAATCCCTCACTTAATCAATAAATTAATATAATAATAAATTATAGCCCTATCAGCATTTGACACGTTACTAACTTAAATAATTATAAGAATGCTGAATAAACAATTGAATATAAAATATAACGTTCTGACCTGTTTCTTTGTTTAATTATATTTATAATAATAAAATATATTTTATTTCACAGGATAAGCAGGTTAGAGCAGGTTGAAGCATCAGAAAATGGAACGTTAGAAAGATGCGAACGCTGGTGATGACATCTGACATTTGAATTATCGGGATGTTGAATATTTGTTACTTTAAGTATTTCATTAGCCAAAAGAGTCTGTACCTGACATCTTAAAGACAATTTACTGAGTGAGAGGCGGAAGCTGTCTTACGTAGGGAAGAAGCGATTTAAAAAAACTTGTCTTAGTCGTCTTCATCATTTTTTTATAATAAAGGAACCTTTTTAGCGTCTAATTGTAAAAATTCTGAGTCTAGGTTATCTTCTTTCTTAATGATGCTTTTCTCTTCCTCCTATTTACAATCAGTGTTTTTTTGGGTGTTCCTCTGGTAAGAAGATATCGGTATCTCTTTGTTGTTGACAAGGCATACGTGTAACTTCTTCTCTTGGTGTTGGAGAAAAAGAAGTATTAGGCTGTGATTGTTCGTCGGCATCAAGTTCTACATTAGAGATTGCTTCTGCTAGGTTTAGTTTCAAATTTCTGCGACATATGGGTAGTATGGGAATCTGCTATATTTCTCTCCGTCTCCTTAGGTGTTTATATGGAATTCATGAAGACCATTGATTCAAGTGACACCAGGTGCTGTTGTACCTAAAGGCATTTTCTTCATCATCCCCCGACCGAAACTTTGGTACTTTGTTTAACTCTTTTTTAAATTTTTCTCTTAGATTTTTCCATTTATTCTATACCATTAGCTCTAAAATAACAAAAGAGGTTTTAATTTACTGTTCTGTTATTTTTAGATATTTCGCATTTCTAGTAATATTTTTCACAGCTGGAAAATGTGTCACCAAATTATGGTTTATATTCTTGCTTGCTCTAGAAGGGACATGCTTGACGAACATTTGAGGAACGTCTGTGAATTCGGTCCTAAATGTTAACAAATAAATAATTTAATTTTTCTCAAACCAACGTTTGACAGGTATTTAACAAAAAACCAAAGTAGTATAGCTATGCCGGTTCTGCGCCACGTCCATCCAGTTCCATCATCAATCCGAAAAAGTAGCATCCCCTAATCTGCCCCTATCCGAAGAAAAAATACCCTTAGATGAGAATAGCTTAGCTTAGCCTCGTTTAACCACCCCTTAATGAAGTAATTTGAGGAACGTGAATTCGGTCCTAAATGTTAACAAATAAATAATTTAATTTTTCTCAAACCAACGTTTGACAGGTATTTAACAAAAAACCAAAGTAGTATTGCTATTCCGGTTCTGCGCCACGTCCATCCAGTTCCATCATCAATCCGAAAAAGTAGCATCCCCTAATCTGCCCTATCCGAAGAAAAAATACCCTTAGATGAGAATAGCTTAGCTTAGCCTCGTTTAACCACCCCTTAATGAAGTAATTTGAGGAACGTCTGTGAATTCGGTCCTAAATGTTAACAAATAAATAATTTAATTTTTCTCAAACCAACGTTCGACAGGTATTTAACAAAAAATCTAAGTAGTATAGCTATGCCGGTTCTGCGCCACGTCCATCCAGTTCCATCATCAATCCGAAAAAGTAGCATCCCCTAATCTACCCCTATCCGAAGAAAAAATACCCTTAGATGAGAATAGCTTAGCTTAGCCTCGTTTAACCACCCCTTAATGAAGTAGGCACTATACAGGGGGATTCAAAAGTATCGATTTCAACTATCGCTTCTGGTCATTGTCGTCGGTCTATCGGGATTGTTTGGGGTTGTTCATGGCCAAAAACAATAAATAGTAGTAATTATGTTACTTAAATTAACAGTAACGTTTCTTCTAGATCTTTAAAGATTTTTCATGAAACATAATCTTTTTAATATCGGCATCCTTAATAGACATTACTTTTATCCTTTATTTTGTAATATAAATAAATCTTTTTTTTTAATTTATTCTTCGGTTGCTGATATTTACAATATGAAATAAAATTTTCCTGTCTTATCATTATTTTTATTATCCTATCATTGAGCTTAGTAATCCTAAATGCTTGATTGAAATATTAGATCTAATTAAATGAAATCAATATTCCAAAGGTTATGTTATGCCGTATCTATTACGTGATCAACAGTAAATATTACGAATTAATCAGATGCAGTTCAATTCCTCAAAGTACTTAATCATCAGAATATTCCGGAATGTAACAGTGATTGAATATCACTACTGGCTCGATGACATCCCTCGTATAATCATCCACTAGGATAATTCATAACGTAATTGAACTAATTACATGTATTCTACCTCGAGCTAAAATTTCTAGTAAATAAAATCTTAATACAATGATGTATTGGTAATTCCAATTAACAAAATGTGGGATATCCATGAATAAATACATTTCGTTTGAAATTAATAATATACGATGGAAATAATGACAGATATTTGTGAAATTTTAATAAATAAAGAGTAGAAAGGAAACCAAGTCGAAGTCGAACCGTTGAACGCAAGCCGTGCACCAGAAAAAGAGACCTGACCTGAAGGACTGAATACAAACAAGAGGAGCAACCGCCGAGTCTACTGCGACAGACAACGACGCTAAAAATTGAAGTTACTTACCTTGGTTTGCAAATACACAGGTACCCAACCCAGTAGGTCAAGTAAAGACCGCTCTTCTAGACGCCAGTGAGTTGGTCGATACCATAACGATCTCTTTAGTATCTTTTTCTCTACTAAAGCTGCCCGTGCAAGTAGCCTTCACATTATAAACGGAAGGTGGCGCCCGAGGCAATCCGAAATCTAGACCACGGCGCCAAAAGACCGCTGGACGTTACACTGTTTTTCCATTTGTCAAATTGGATCTTATTCCCTTATTGAAAGTCGATAATTCCGCAGCAGTCGAGTTAGCTCAGAATCCTGAATTTCATAATCGAACAAAACGTATAGCCATTAAACACTTTTTTTTTAGAGAAAAGGTTATAAAAGGTAAATTAAGATTTCAGCAAATTTTAACACAACAGCAAGTCGCAGATATCTTAACGAAAGCTTTAGAAAAATGTCGACTTGATGAACTAAGGGCAAAGTAGGATTAGAGTAAATTTTTTATTATCGTTTTTATTTGTTTAACAAGGGAAATGTAGATGAGTATGTAATTATTAAAAAATAAGATATATGTCATAGTCATATAAAAATGTCCAACATCATAAAAAGTTCCGTTAGTCAAATATGTTATGTCATTTCCATCATTAGTGAATTATAATTTTAAAACTAAGAAGATGAAAGGTCTTTCTGTAAGCTTTTGTTACCATGGACATATAAGATTTAATTTGTAAAAATATTAGGACAAAACATTTTGGCTGTTTTTATTTTTCCTTTTGGGTGTGGCTAAACGTTTGGTATCTTTTAAGGTTATATCTCAAAACCTCAGTCTTAACATTCATATGGCAAATATGTATATTAAAATTTGTAGACTTAGTTTTGTCAAAAAATAATAATTAATGATGTCATAATGGAAATATTTGCTCGTTGCAGATTGGTAGAATAATAAATGTTTGTTTGTTATTCTTGATCTTGTTTTCTAACCCTATGATTTCTCAGATTCAATTTTTTTAAATTCCTTTAGAATCGAATGAGGGATGCAGATATTTAGCCATCGCATGGTTAATTCTATTCTGTATTTAGATATGGTACTACATTGATTTTTAATTAAATGTCGTTTATCTTATGGTCATAAAAATACAAGGTATAAGACCATTCAGCATATAGTTTAGTTAAGAACTCAATAATTATTTCCAATAATTTTTAATCATGAGGTTTATCCTTTTCTTGTCACCTATATTAAGGCCACTTTGTTGCAGTCTGCCAGCCCTTTCTCTTTCACGAAATTGTCTTCAAATAATTTTTCGCCCTATGTAATAAGCAATACTTGATATCTATTTAATTTTTATCCGTGAGGTTTATCATTTTTTCATTAAATTTATCATTTTTGTTTGCCTGCCCCTGCTATAATCTTCCTGAGAGCATTGGCAGATTGGCCACTCAATGTTCGGGAAACGAAACCTCTCTAGCTATAAATATTGCATGTACCTTATACCTTGTTTTTTTATGTAGCCAGCTCTCCGTCTATTAGTAATATTGATTGTAAAACTGTAGATTATTTATCAAAATTGTAAATTAAATGTCGCTCATAATAAATCACAATATCGAAGTTTAGCCAAAATATATTAAATAAATATTTTTAGAGATGAATATCGTCAGCACTAACCAAAACTACACTCCACATACGTTTCGTTAACTATGTTCTCAATATCAGGAGCTTTATTTTTAAATAACTGTAGTTTTCGTTTGATTATAACGATATTCTTAAAACCAATAAATCTAAAGGAAAAGTGAATAATTTGGTTTTGTATCATATTTCGTTCCAATTTAATTATTTCCTGAGTTGCCATATTTACTTTCAATTTTTTGAATTAAATTCCTTTTTCAGTTTAATGAACGGAAACTGGTTGACAAAAATAAACACAAATAACAAGGGCACTTGTTATTTATATAAACGAGCACGTAAAACATATCAAAAAACAAATCCGTAATGATTTCCAGAATTTTTTATATTTATTTTGCTCGGTTCGTGACTTCTTGTATTTAGAATTCGAAAGACAATTATTCTCCAGTAGCTCTTTGGCTACTGCACAGATGTTATTTTAGATTTTTAATTTAGTCGCTAATAATTTTGTTGCATCTTTGTGATATTCTTGATAATTAAAAAAAATAAAATAGTAATTAAACTTGGATATTTATTTCATAGAGTATTTTTTTGTTGGCTTGATAAAATAATATGATAATAAATATTGAATGGTAATTAAGAACCAATTCATTTATAGCTAGCGAATTTAATTAAATTTTAAACCCATTATTTTTTCATTTTTACCAAAATGATGATTTTATTGGTTGCCTGAGTTCCTTTATCATATACAAGACATCTTGACTCTGATACCAACTAATGTCGTCCTAAGCGATCCTTATATCATAATTTCTTCTATACCATATTCCAGCATTTTTGCACTTTTCTTGTATTTTGCTCAGAAGTTCTCATGGAATCAGCAAAACAGGCATGTGGAGTGCTAAATAAGAGCAAGAAGCAAACTTCGTGGTGGAAGAAAATAAAATTGGAGAAAATACTTATCATATAAAAGAGAAGAAAATTATAAAGCATATAAGAAACAAAGGCCGATGGTAAAAGAGAAAGTAAAAGGAGAAAAACAGAAGAGTTGGGAAAAATTTGGTGAAGAATGGGAAGAAAATAGCAAGGACAAAGCTATTTTACAAAACAATCAAAATTCTTAGAGGGCGAAAAAGAATTGACACTGCAGCAGTATAAAACGAAAGGTGTGAAATACTAAGAGATGATAGCAAAGTAATGCAAAGATGGAAAGAATATTTCCAAAATTTACTGGATGTAATTCATAATGAAGAAAATGTCGAAGAAATAGAGTAGCTAGATGAGAAATAGGCCCCTGAAGAAATTTTTACAATAAATGATTTATTAGGAGCAATAAAATCGCTAAAACTGGTAAAGCCCCTAGACATGATAAAATCAGAAATGATGAAAAACATAGGACAAAATTATTTCTGAAAGTATACAATAGAGCCTGGAAAGAAAACAAAATACCAGAAGATTGGAAAAAAGGAATAATATTACCCATACACAAATCAGGAGATATAAGATAATGTAATAATTACAGGGGCATAACATTGTTCAGCACAGCCTTGAAGATATATGAGAAAATGTTAGAAAAAGCTAAAAATAGAAATAGAACCAACCTTAGATGAAGCACAAAGTGGATTCAGCGCGGGTAGAAGTGTATACCATCACATTTTTACAACCAAATATATATTTGAAAAAACACAACTCAGTAAAAAAAACGCATACCTTGCATTTATAGACTTGAAAAAATCCTTCGATAGGGTTAACCGAAATAAAATTTGGAATATTTTAAAAGAAATAGAAGTCAATGCGAATCATATCTAAGCTATAAAAAGTATATACAGAAAGAACATAAATTACGTAAACAAAAATAATAGAATGTCGCAAGAAACTAAAGATGGGTTAAGATAAGAGGAGTCCTACGCCCTACCATTTTCAATATATTTATAGACCACATAATTAAGGAAAATAAACGAGAAACATAAGAGTTACACGTGGGAGTGAAAAAACTACAACCGGTAACAATAAGAGAATGGACTACAGAAAAATAAATACTTGGAACAGATCCCTCGAAGGAAATGGAATGAAAATAAATACAAAAAAAAGTAAAATAATGATGATAGTAAAGGAACAAACAAAAATGAATATAAAAATACAAGGGAATAATATCGAACACGTGACATATTTCAAATATCTTGAGGCAATAATAGATAGTAGTTGAAATCAAGAAAGAGATATCACAGAGAGAAAAGAAAAGGCCATAAAGATGTATCATTTACTTAAAACCGGATTTATTAACAAGAAGGGAATTTCGAGGAGAAAAACTAAAATAACTGTATTCCAAACAGTTTTCAGACTAATACTAATATATGGAAGCGAAACATTTGTACTTGAAATAAAATGGAAGAGTCGAATACAAGCTATAGAAATAAAGTATCTAAGGACAGAAAAAAGAGTTACCAGAAAAAACAGAATAAAGAACAGAGACATTAGAGAAGAATGAAAATTTGTCAATCTTAGATTACATCGAATGGAGGATAACAGAATAGCTAAAATGTTATTGAGAAATGGTCAAACAATAACGGAAGCTAAACTGTTAGCACAAGACGACAAAAAAGAGTGGAAAAATTTTGTAGAAAACTAATAAATATTCATCCCTACACCGAAAGGCAATAATCTCAAATGGCCTTGAAACCTTTGGCTGCGTAGTCATAAGCCCCCTAGGTCCACCTAAATCATCTTCGTACACTTAGAACAATTTCGAATATACCTAGCTACGTCGTATTTCAGTTTAGGTCAATAATACTGGTAGATGGTGAAACTGATCTATAATTTTAATCCAGACTTGCCATTCTTGACCAGTTTTCCGTCACAAGATCTCCACTGAGAAAACTTTAACGGCGTCTGAGATAATTTTAATACCAACGATCTTTCTACATAATATCTACAGAATCCACAACAGGTACAGACCGAGATAAACAATTCGATACGACGTGCTCCTTTTCCGTTCTGTTCTTAATTTTAAAATCGTACTGCTGTAGGCGGACCTCGCGAGTCTACCCTTAGGATCCTTTAAATTAGGAAGCCAAACCAACAAATAATGATCAGGTATAACTTTAAAAGGATCTTGATCAATATTAGGCCTTAAGGTTTCTACGCTCCATAATACAGCAAGACTCGCGTTCTGTGGTTGAGAAGTTTCGTTCTTGTTTGGTTAGTAATCAACTAACGTAACATATTACAAGATCACCATCAGGATGCTCATTTAAAAGAACAGTATCTAGACTGGAGCCACTAGCATCACCTTGTACTACAAACTGCAAGCTGTAATTATGACAATAAAGAAGGAGAGCAGTTATAAGGCGCTCTTTAATTTCCCAAAATGAGTGATTGCACTCACTAGTCCAAACAAACTTACGACCCTTTTTAAGTATAGAAGTAATCGGGAACGCAATTTTACTAAAATTGGAAATAAATTTCTTATACCATGAAAATGTACCAAGAACTGACCAAACATCTTTCATAGATGTGGGAGTTAGACGGGATAACATAGTCTTAACCTTATCATGATCTACATGAAGTCCATCTATCGATCACATGACGTAGGTATTTCAGTTCTGGGCGACAGAATTCTCATTTCTACCAACTTACTGTCAAGTTAGCAGAATGCAACCTATCAAAAACCAGCTGTAAAATATTTAAATGTTTTTTAAAAGTATCAGTTATCACCACTACGTCGTCAAGATAAGAGAATAATTAAGGTTCGAGTTCAGGATCCAGAACAGTATATATTAAACGTTGCCAGGTCGCGGGAGCATTATGAAGCCCAAAAGGCATTCTTTTAAATTGAAGCAACCCCCAACCTGGATCCGTAAACGCTGTAAAAAGTCTAGACAATTCTGCAACGGGAACTTGCCAGTAAGCAGATTTAATATCTTGAGTAGACAACTTTTTTTTTTCACCATAAGTATTGGACAGGACCAACGACTTTTCGACTTCTCGATCACGACCATTTTCAACATTTCGTACAGTTCCTTATCAATATGCTCCTGCATAACTGTAGATACCGTTGATACATCCTAAGTTATTTCCTATCAAAACCTTATTCCTAGTAACCAAAACATCAAGTCTGTATGCTCGTTAAAATAGTTCGACAACGTAAGTGATTGACGGAGTTAAAGACCACAGCATAATTAGAAAAATACCACTCGCTGTGAGGAGGTAGATCTGGTGCTGCATCCATCACTTTCCAAAAGTCAGAACCCAGGATCAATGTATAAGGCACTTCAGGAACTACCAGGATATACATTACTCTTAACTTATCACAAACATTAAAAGGGATTGAACACTCTCCTAAAACATCACAAAGCTAATCATTAGCAATCCTACAGTTTGTCCTCTTCATAGAATCTACATTAAAACCTAAACTCCGAATTAGCTTCCAACCAGCACTTCCAATTATAGTTCTACAAGCACCTGAATCTAAAAAACCAAGTAGCTATAAACAAAGCACATTAACCTTAAAATACGGCCTTTCGCCATCTATAGCGTGATCTAAAATATAGTCCAGGTGGTCGTCAGAATATCAGCACAACTTACTTGACCAATTAAGTGTGCCTGACTCGTTTCCCTGATTGCATTTAGGACATTTCTCATATTGTAACGATAATATATTATTATCATTCTTAAACAACGCCACTGTTCATCGAAACACATCCAACACGGCAGACCACCGCGACAACCGATCCTACCGCGACAACCGATCCTACCGCGACAACCGATCCTACCACGACAAGCGATCCCACCACGATCGCAAGTAACAGAGTAGATAGACCCCTTCCGTTAGCGGAACGGTATAAATTAAGGTGCAGACCAGAGATTCATCCCCATCGTTCCATCATCGTCAAAGTCGGTTCTTCCAAGGCAGATCCCTTCAATCCATAAGCTGGAGTCCCCCAAGCTTCAGCGTTGGCCCCAGTGCTGTATGTCATATGTCATATACACGCACGAAATCCCCCTCCCTCCAACTCCTAGCCAGGACATCCAACTGTATGCGGACGACACGTGCATCTCCGCATACTGCACCTACCACAAGAGCCTCTATACAACAAAACCCAACAGTTGCTGAATCATTTCTCGGAATGGTGAAGTAACTGGAGGGTTACCCTAAATCCACAAAAAACCAACTCATCATCTTTAAACATCCTTCCCTTTCCAACAGACGGGGCCAATCTCTCAACGACGTCGACCTGAGACTTTGGGGAGAAAGACTCGTGCCTAAGGACGAGATTGACTACCTGGGAGTACGCTTCTCGCGTACCCTCAATTGGTCAACCGAAGTCAATAGAACTCTTAACAGAGTTAGGGCGCGGGCCTCCCTCATTGGAACCTTGGGGGGACGAATAGGGAGATGCAACCCTGTAACTCCTGCACACATACAAAACCTACATCAGACCCATCCTCGACTACAGAGCTCTAAACCTATCCACAATTCCTCCTCATCTACTGCACGCCATCACGGCAACGGAGAGGAGAATCCTGAGGAAATGTGCCAATCTCCCCTGGCGGTTTCCTTCCAACACTAATATTACCCCTATCGTTCACAGACTAAACGATCTACAAGGAAGGTTTATAAACCAATTCGCATACGCATAAAATATCTTGAGCTAATATACTAACCAATTACTTTTCAGATCAAACCAACACCCACTATATCCCTGAAAAGAGGAAAAAACTTGTCCTCCAGCAGGGTAAAACCAAGCAGGATAAATAACCGAGAAGGGTTCAGCACGTATGTCCCTGACTCTGCATGCAGAGCGATCACGGGAGAGTCCTGCACTACTTCACGCATTGAACCAGCGTGAAGTGTCTTTAAAAGATTACAACGACAGACGTGTTGAGTCTGTTATTTCCACTAGACGCGTTGAATCTATTCTCTCGGAGGCCAGGACCGGACTTGAGGCCGCCTATACCAGACCGCCGTTAGTTATTTATTTATTTTGAATGTACCTTTTGAATTGTTTTATGTTTACTGTATATAGACAGAGAATGAAAACTTTATTTTGAACCCTGTCTTCTGAATTATCCGGAACCACATTACAATATAGTTTTCATGGAAGGGATTTCGTGCTTCAGTTTTTGATTTAATGTGTTACATATTTTTGTTACTCTTCTTAACAATTAAAAAACTTATATTCTACTTCTGTTATTTCAGGTATTTATTTTTTGTTTTATATTTGTTTACACTTTACTTAATACATGTTTTTGTTATTCAGCAACTCGCATTAAACTCAAGTTACCCTTCTACAAAACGCAGTAAACTTCTTAATCATTAAATTTATTTCAATATTGCATTGTTAACATTTCTTGTCCAATATTTAATTACAATAACTTCAGGAAATGACTTTATACTTTAAACGAGAAAAATATATAATTATAATTCGAATTTCTCAAAGATTGAATTTAACTCGGATCTTTTCGGTACGACACAAAGATTTCCAATTTTGATCCCAATCCCGAGATATGGGCGACAATTAAAATGCAAACTTTTGCGAAGTTCAAAACTAAATTAAAAGTATGACTTGACTCGAAATTAATCTTAATATCACCTTTATTGAATTTTTCTTTAGCACAGTCATTCTGGATTAATAATCGGAACGGGTTTGCTGCTTTAACATGACATTTTTACAAGGGTATCTGCTGATTTGGTATTTGAATAGGATTATAACAAGACAGTTTTTGATTAGATTTAGTACATAATTATATTGAAAAATATATTTTAATTATTTAAGTTTGTATAAATTAGTAATTTTTATTATTATACGAAAACAAAAAGCAACTTGTACTATACCAAAAACAAGACTGCTATGATCTGCTGTTTAACATTTCAATTTTTAAAATAATTATTAACACTTTTGTAAATTATACTTATTTAAATAGACATATTGAAAAAATTATGTTTAAAACCATTCCACTCCAGTGCTAACCAAAACAATAGAAATTTAAACAATTAAATTCGAATTGCAATTAAATATGGCTCTGTAATTTACATGCTAGAAAAAGTATCAAAACGCTTATAAATAATCTTGTAAAATCTGTTTTTTTATTAACATAATATTTGCTTCACCTAACAACTTACTTTTTCATGGTTATTTCACCTTAAATAAAACCTCTAGAGATGCCTAGATATTTAAAGGGTCTTTCATTGTTATGGTCTTTTTGTTATTTTTGATATTTATTTAATGCGACTTGTACACCAATAGTGATTTTTCGTACAATCGTACGCGAAGTGAGTATTTCGCGTTCTCCACACAGTTCACGAAATTGAATTTCGAGGCCGTTACATTTCTATAATATGAAAATAACAAAGTTACTATTTTTTATTAACCATAGGATACATTTTTAAATTAACAAATATATACTAATATTATTCAGTATAAATAGTAAAATTAATTTTACAGTTAATATTATTGAAGCAACAAGAGACTGAAATATCAATATCAGACATATTTACGTTTTGTTAAGATCAAATGATTTCCAAGGAATTATGCTTTTATAATATATGAATCAGCATTAAGACAAGCTTAATACTTCTGTTCTGACCACTACAGGAATCAGACCATAAAATAGGTGTTCTAATAGGGACACGAATATTTTCGTTAATATATTTATGTAAGCAAGAAGGAATGTCTTTTATGCCTCTGCCAGCTTCATATTCTAACCAGATATTAAAAGCGCCTCTTCCTGTACTACCAACATTGATATCGAGATTGAAGGGATTTAGTTGCCTTGTATAATATACCATTTGGGTAGGTATTTTAGGAATAGGGTGTATTTTTTAAAGGTCAAATGTCAATTTCTACAATGTGTAATCGACTTGCGCAGATTTTAGGTTAAAGTTCATTTGCTGCCTTAGCTCTTCCGCAATGTCAAGATGTTTCTTATGATCTGCTTCCAGAAGGCTTTTTTACTCTGTTCTGCACTACATATATTAGTTTGGGGTTTATACATTGCAAGACTAACTGGCTGATCTGATGCTTGTTTATATAATTCGTACATTGGAGCCAAATTTAGATCTGGATTTAAAAACTTTGAGTCTTATTGCGGCAGTACTGCGATACCTACTTGGGAAATGAAGATAATAGTTGCTTGATTTCTTGAATTATTGCTTCATCAATGGCATTTCGCCCTCCACTCTTTTGTCCACCGTTATCGAGTATAATATTATTTTGTAATTGATTCAAAACCACTCGAATTCGAATGTCGTTGGTTTGAAGGGTATTTAAAAACAAGGCCTTACATACTTTGATGACATTGTTGTAATGGATTCTTGAATTGAGATCTCGAAACCTGTGTTTTTGTATAACACCTCTTTTTGGCCATTCCGATAACGCTCCTATCAAGCATTGCACATCGTCCCTCAAATATGCCTAAAGTCCAAAATTGGTCAAAGAATCACTTTCTTAAACATATACATGAATACTGTTCGTCAAATATTTTGCTTTTCTCAAACTTTTTCTTCTACGTTTTTTTCTGCCTCCATTGTTTGTTAAGCTTAAATCGATTTTCGTATATTCTGTCATTGCTAGACTAACAACTTATTCAGCTGATTCAATCTCCTCCTAGCTGTGCAGATATTAACTACCCGATGACTGATACGGCTCATCAGTATCAGGTGATCAAAAACATCACGTTCAAATGGCGATTGACTTGGAGCAATTTTACCGTGGACAGAACTTTCGTTTATAGATTTTGTAGATGCAATTTCCTTTAATTCGGACAAAATTGTTATATGGGAAGAACCATTTTGAAGACACGTTTCTTCTAGAGAAAGGGTCAATGCATCGTTAGACCTTTCTTGACTTTCGTTTAGTTATTGTTTTTAAGTACTTATATCCCATTTTTACTAACAATTCTGCTAAAAAATTATTCATCCTGTAGGGAAAGGAACAAAAAGTATTCTAAATTAATAAAATTAACTACGTATCATATCACAAGATATTTGTGAGATCTATAAGTGATTATTGTCCAAATAACATAATTGTTTTATTTCCTTTCTCAGTTGGTAAAAACGTATAGTAGGTACTGCAATAGGCAACAATGATGTAACCCATATTTTACAAAATTAACACCAACCAATAGTTTGTTTTTGGATACAGTGTGTCCACGGGTGGGGTATCCTATAGGTGAAATTATTTTAAATTTTAGTTTTAGGGAAAAATGTCATTCTTGATAAAAAGTTTTGCTTGTTCTGAAATCTAAAATACAATCATCAGATATTAATTTTGGTTTGTCAAAAAATATGAATTTTACTCGAGAGTAAAGTACCTTTAAATTTGACAACATCGAAAAATGATATTTAAAAAAGTTGATCAGAACTAAATATTAAGTTCAAATATGCCATTACATCCATTTATATTGAAAATAGGTTTTATCTCTTGTGTTTATAAAAGTAATGATAACCTTCTCGTTTCTTAATATTTTCTAACAATTTTGCAATTTAAACACGTAACTACAGTAAAATTTGCATTGTTATTATACCTAGAAATACATTTTTCCAATGTAAATGAATGTAATTGCATATTTGAACTTAGTTTTTAGTTCTGATCAACTATTTTAAATAACATTTTTCGATGTTGTCAAATTTAAAGGTACTTTACTCTTGAGTAAAATTCATATCTTTTGACAAACCTCGTATACTACTGGAAAAAAATGATATGTGATGATTGTATTTTAGAATTCAGTACAAGCAAAACTTTTTATCAAGAATGACATTTTTCGCTAAAACTTAAATTTAAAAACTTTTCACCTATAGGATACTCCATCCGTGGACACAGTGTATAACAATATTATAATAAAATTTTAAAAGCGTTACTTATACACAAAAATTATTAACCTAAGTATCACATAGCTATAAAAGTTTTGAGAGGTTATGTTATATAATTTACTTTTACCATATAACATACAAAGTGGTCGTGTTTTATATTATTACTTCTTAGTATAATCTTACTTTGCATACCTTGTCTGTAATATTAACCACTTTATAAACCAAAACAACCTCACAAACACCATGCACAACGTACATACAACCTATCTGCAATGTTTACGCATATACTAATAGTTTTTCAACAACGGTGTAACCCACACTGTGGACTAGGTCATTGTAGAAGATTTCAGTATTAGTGTCGTACTACTAGTGATAGAAGTATTTACATGAAATTCTCGATTGTAAACAAATTGTACGTTACACCCATATATGTAATACTCCTATATCTCCAACGTCCTATCTTAGCCTGCAGAATCAAAGCGTTCCGACAGATAGAGATGTAAGATCGGAATCAGGTGCCAACGCGCATACGCATATACATAAATTGCATTGGCGTCGTGTCTCGTGGGTAAAAAGGAACGTAGAGAAAAAGGAAAGTTAGGCAAACGTAGGCGTTTTTTATTTTTGAAAATTATTCTACAAATGATTAATGCATATATCATAACATTGTTTATTTATATGTTTTTATTACAATATATCTTCTGCTGAATATATAAAAATAAAAATAAAAAAAAATTCTGTACAGCTGTGAGGCCCATGACTATCCGAGGCTGCGTGATAGAGAAACGATCATCTACACTCTACTATCGGCGATGCACTTCTCTCTCAAGCTGGCGATATAGGTGTATTACATATATGGTTCTACCGTTGTTGCAAAACACGGTCCATGTATGATTTGGAAGCAATATTAATTACTTTTAGGAATCTGACCAATCGTGAATTGATTCAAAAAGATAATTCCAACTCAAAAGCTAAAGAAAATTCCAAAGAGTAGATAGGTTAGAATTAAGGTATTGTTCATATATGGCATCCTTGGTCTGATATTTTAAAATATCTTACCCAGTGAATATAAATCTATTAATAAATACACAATTTTTATATTAAAAATGAAATCCCCTCTTATAGACATAACTCCCTATACAATACTCATATTTTCATCTATAAAAATTTACATTTTGAACTTGAAATGTAGATAAAACTTACTTCACGTATTAACACTGTAATTATTTATTTTACTAACCACCCCATGACAAAAATTAACATCTGCTAATAGTATATTAAACACCTTTAGAATCAGCTTTTGCCTTCGATTAATTTCAAATTATCAATAACTTTCCTTTAAACTTCATTAACAATCTGCAAATATTTTTCCAAATTTGAACTAACTTTTCCACATTCTTTTGTTTTATTAAGAAATTTTCTTTCTCTACATTTTAATAATAATATTTCTTACAAACTAGCAAAACGATTTAGAAAATATCATATAAGAGTCCATTTTAAAACAACAATAGATAAGTCCAAGAGGTATGGTCCAAGTATTTTAAAAGGAAAACAATTTTTTTTTGGGGACTGATGATGGCTAGTTAGCCGAGACTAATTGCTTTACTTCCAACTTTCGCTCTTATTACAATCTTTGCATTTTATATTTCTTAAAACAATAGATATATTTTATATAAATTTATTAAGAATTAATTGAATACTACAGCACATTTACCAATATAATATTAAAAATTTTATGTATTCTATAATTTTTAAACTTTAAGCTAAAACTATAACATTCTTTGCTTCGTTAAGCTGTATTTTCGCGCCTTAGTCCAGGTTTCGGATTGCCTCTGGCTCCACCTTTCATCTATAGTGTGAAGGCCATTTGCACAAGCAGCGTCAGTGGAAAAAAATACTCCAGGCGTCGTTATGGTATCGTCCAAATCAATGGCGGACAGAAGGGCGGTCATTACTTACCATATTGGTTTGAGTACCTGGATATTGGCTGCTAAAACTCACAAACAACTAATTTAATTAAAAGTCAGAAAGTAAAAATTACTGACTTTGTTTAAAACCATCCGTTCAACGGTGACGTATCGGACGGTAGATGCACGGCTTGTTGGCTGGTGTGCGGTTGGTTGGACAGTTCCGGCACTGATAAACTGATGCGACACTCTTGCGTTTTATGAATGAAATGAGAATATCGTCGATATGACCTTCAAACTGACGCCCACCCTCACTTTGCCATAAGACGCAATGTAAATCTGTCAGTGAGGGTGCGACTACTTGATTGGCTGTAATTTGATGATTTGCATCCACTCTCTCCTTTAAGATGGATTGAAAAGAGATAATGATAGAATGGGTTGGGCCTGTTCGACTCTCGTAATTATGAATGAAATTACATTTTGTAAATCCATATCCTTAAAAGCTTTGAAGTGGTTTATTTACTTTTAGAAATGTGTTTAGATAAAATTGCTTCTATGATAATAAAAAATATCGGTGATACAGTGTACAATTTATTTTAACATTTTTAATGAATTTAAAAGTGGTAATATTAAATGTAACTTTCATTTTCGTTTTTTGTGTTCTAGTTTTTTTTATTAAATTTATAAGGTCTTTATTTACGCTATATTTGAAGTAACTGGTGGATTATTTGATTGTCTTTTTAAATTCAATTGTGTAGAAGGAAGTGATGGTAAATTTTAAATCGCAAAGTAGATTAAACCATTGTATAAAGAGAATGATTAAACTAGCTATAATTTTAATAATTCAAGGTACCTTTCCTAAACCTTCTTGTAATAGCTCATTTTATTTTCATCTATAAAAATATTTAGATATCCTTCCTCATAACATTTATATTAATTTAAAAATCAATAATTTTAGTATTTTTTCTTTATTCATTACTATATAATACACAAATATTACTGCACGATTAATAATTTTTCGTTATTGCTTGTAAACGGTCTGGATCTTCAGGTGCAGGAAACATAAAAAATCTTTAAGTATCTTATAAACTATTTGAGTACTTACTAGGACAATTCTGTACAGAACAAGTATATTTGGTTTTCCCCTTTTTGAAACGAATCAGGAATATTTCTACTATTACTAACTACGAACAGTTTTTGTAGGATACGTTGGGAGGTTTTATTCAACAAATCTTCATTTAGTGCACTAAACACCGTTTTAAAAACGTAAATCAATAAAACTGTTATAAGGTATTATACACAACAACAAATGTAGGTATAATAAAAAACTTCATAAACATCACAAGGCACAACAAAGCATAAAAATGATCACTTTTCTTGTTTACGGTGACAGTAAAATCGTAAAATCTGTCAAAGATTTTGGCCATTTAGAACCAATTATTCAAATACAAGGGTGGAGCCAAAATAAAAATTTAGCGGCTCTTTCGAGGTCACAGATGTCAAAATCTCAGTTTCGTATCTACTCAATAGAGGAAATATCTAAAGTTCCGGGTTCCGGAACTCAACTTCAACTTGACCTATCTCTAAAGGTGGACATTAACTAATGTTTGTGTTTTATATTTTTTTATAATTCCATCTCTATCAAAAAATTGTGATAAATATATTATTTTTATCATATTTTGCAGTTTTAAATTATAAACTATTTTGTTAGGTCGTAGAAAAAAATATATATCTATATATTGAATATATTTTAATAAAAATGACTGTACCATTATTGAAATATCTGAATTTAAATTAATAGACTGGTTTTACAGAATGAAAATGTGGAGAAATGTTCAGCAAGCTTTGATGTTTGATTTACATAAATATTCTTCAAATACCGGGACAGAAAGTTTAAAATAAATTTGAATTGATGATTTTTCGATTAAAAAAATGTCGACGCTTTGTGGAAATATAAAGTAGATAACAAGATTTTCATTTAAATACTTTTCCTGGATTTTTCATTTCTTGATTTTTACTTTCTCTACGCTCGCCATTTTAAAATATGTAATACCTGCTACCTGTTAGACGAATTTAAGGATTAAAAAAAATTTTTCTTTAAAAATACTAGAATGTTAACTTAATCACAGTAAAAAAATAGATATAAGTATAATTTATAATTTTTCCCAGTCTTACTATATGAAAATGATCATTTTTTCACAGACTACTTTGCATACAAGTGTTTTTACTCTAGAGATGAAAATATTTTCACTTCTAACGATGAAAACGAAATAAATGAATAATGACAGTTAATCAGAATATTGAACAAAGTCTTAAAATATGTAATAAGTAGGAAGGAGCAGTTACCATCCCGTATGCGATTAGTCGGCCATCACTAAGACCCATGTACCACTAATAGTTATAACGGTAAATATATCTGTATCGCCATTTGCAAGTCCTATGGCGTTCCACCGAGCGAGACTGAAGTGCTTCGTCCTACTTAATATAGCTGAGTTCGGCTTGTCGAATTTGAAGCGTTAGGAGTAGAGTATGAGTATTTGGAGTAATGTCTAATCCGAATTTTTATCAGTACCAGAACAGATAGATCAAGAGAGGGGGTAAAACGAGTGTAAAGAGTAACGAATCCGGATTCTGCTTATATATTCTAATAGGAAACGAACGTCAACCTCACGTCGTTTGGCAGTTTCTCTGTCCTATAAGAACTCCGATCACGAAATTAGTGATTTTTGTACACCACCGAGTATATTTAAAACGGCAAACTCAGCTTCCAACAAAATTTTTCCAGATAAATCACTAGAAAGGTATGAATTTGTGGAAAAAATGGAGTTTATAGTGATTCGTCATAAAAAAATGTTTTTTTAAATAAACAAACCTTCCAAACAAAAAAATGAAAAAAACTAGACGGTCTCATGAAAATTACCCCACACCGAAGAATATTTTTCAATATTTGCGTAAAACCGCTTGTTAAAAATTAAATGTTTTTTCTACTAAAAAAATTGAAAATAATTACAAAAAATTACAAAACCTATATAAAAAATTCATCAACTTCATTATCTTCTCAGCTTAATATCACTTGTTCTACTTATAATTAAAAAATAACGTACCATGAACTTTCTATGGGATTTGTGCGGACTTCTCTCTCAGGATCCTTAAAATGCAATGAATGGTTCACTTGCAAATGTTGATATTTCTCACTATCTTTTAGATTAAAATATCCTTTCCAACTCAAAATTTATCACAGAGCCATCCTCAATAAAATTTTCAATGCAGTCCATAAGTGTTTATTGGGTTCTATATGCCATTACCACCATAAAAACTCTTCCTGTACCTCGTTCATATCCTCCGAAAACCCAGGAACCATCTACATAATGTCCTAGATTGTAGTTACTTTTCACACACTTTGATTCGTCAATTTCCACACCAAAAAATTCATGTCTGTTGTCTAAATTTGAGACTCTCATCCTTCCCACGATATAATCAGATCAAAAAAAAAGCTTCAAACGAATAAAATTTATAAAAATTAGGACATGAAAAGTGTCTAATGACCTGTTTCAGTATTTTCAAAAATATCGGAGAAATGATTTTTTTTATTTCAACCCCCTCCAGTTCCATCCCCTTCGGTAAGTTGGAAAAAAGTTTCATATAAATTAATTTTATAATAATTAGGACATAAAAAAGTCTTATAACCTGTTTCCACATTTTTAAAAATAGCAGAGATATGAATATTTTGAAATTTCAACCTCATCCAGTTTCATCCCCTTAGGTCAGATGGAAAAACGTTTCAGACAAATTAATGTTGTAATTATCAGAGCGTAACAAAAGCCTTATGATCTATTTTAATATTTTCAAAAATGGCGGAGTTCTGATTTTTTTGAGATTTCAACCCCCTCTAATTCTCACCCCCTTTGATGTAGAATGCCTATTTGAAATTCGTAATGAATTACTGGCCCAAAGAATTTTTGTTCCAAATTTGGTATCAGCAATGACTTGAAATACCAAACATTTTAAATATTCCAAAAACTTCAACTGAACTACATCGGCCAATAGAAAACATCCACGTCACCTACGTCGGCCAATAAAGAACGCCCACGTTATCCCATGATGGTTGTTCGTTGTTATCATTGTTCTTGTATAGCATACAAGTGAAAATTTTAAAAGCTTTTTTTTATTTTTAAGCTTCCAGAAATATATACTTCCATTTAAACTAAAAATTTTAGTTATGCACGGATTCGCTATAAACTGCATTTATTATACCAAATTTATTTCGAAAGTTCATGACTTGCAGAAATAATAAGATAAACTCGTTCTCCGAAAATGTTCTTATGGCTTACATTGGAAAAATATCTGAAGGTTAAAAACCCTCTATAGGTACTGCTTGGAGTATTTATTCTGTGTTACGTAATACATGTTACATTAAACATAATGTGGATATTTCGAAATATGTTAAGATCAAAACATTTTTAAAGCGAAAGTCGAGATTCAAAAGCAAAAAAAGCTAAAATTTTAACATCACAACTAAACACGTTTATTAACGTTGCACCTGAAGATAAATTCATGTTTACAAAAGGTAATTCTTGGAAGGTAGTAAATTGTATTTTTATAGGTAGCACTGCTTTTGGCATTGCTGGAGCATGTCGTTCACATGATTTACGAGATTTAGAAGTAAATAATATTCAAGATCTGGAAAAAGCGTTAAATGTTACCGTACCTTATACAAAGACTTACAAGCCACGTTCTTTTTTTATAGGAAATTACTGTAACACTTGTGAGAAGTATATAAAACTTCGCCCATTATGCTTAAACAATACTACATCACGATTCTTCCTGAATTACCAACATAGCAACGTAGCAAGTAATAGACGAAGACATAAAAATACAAGATATAACAAACATTAAGTGGCAAATCTGCCAACGCGCTCAGGAAGATTAAAACAAGCGCGGGCGATCAAAAATGATAAATTTAATAAAAAAAAACGAAAAACCTCTGGGATAAAAACTGTATAAATATCAAGAATTAGTTATTACAAAAGGCCGAAAATTAATGGCAGACGATTTCGTAAAAAAACGGAAGACAACCAGTATTTCTTTTGCTTTCATAAAAATTATTTGTTGTATTTTGTTTTTTTTTTGTCTGTCATTCAGCATACAGTTTAGGTAAGTAATTATTTCCAATAATTTTTAATTATGAGATTTATCCTTTTTTTGTCACATATTTGTTGCAGTCTGCTGGCCCTTTCTCTTTCAAGAAATCGTCTGGCATTAATTTTCCACCTTTTGTAATAACAATTACTTGATATTTTTATAATTTTTATTAGTGAGGTATATCTTTTTTTTTATTAAATTAATCATTTTTGATCGCCCGCCCATGCTTTAATATTCCTGAGCGCGTTGGAAGATTGGCCACTCAATGAAACCTCTTTATAGCTATAAATATTGCATGTACCTTATACCTTGTGTGTTTATGTAGCCAGCTCTTAGACCATAATTTTAATCAATGTGTTGGAAATATTCCAAAGCAAATTTCGATTTCATAATTTACCAGATGCCCAATTATATACAGGCCATTCATTAAGAAGGTCTAGCACTATTCTAACAAATACTGGAGCTAATCGTACAAAATAAAAACAACATGGTGGATAGACGTCTAGCGCTGTTGCCGAACAATACATTGTTAAAACTGTCTACAGCAGCAGCAACAACTATATCGATAGTCAAAAATTTACTTTAAAGTAAAGTATTGTAGAGGTCAACACTGTTAATACAAATCCAACTGTTAACAACAACAACAACTGTACTTTTAATATTTACAAATAAAATTTCATTATAAAAGATAACTTTGACTTCTTATTATAGTACCATCCAGGGTATGTTATAAATAAATAAAGTTCTGAAATTTGTAATCCAGTATTCTATAAGCATCATTTTTCGTAAAAAAATAGTATTTCCTACTCGAGATGAAATACGTTTTTTTCATGTCTTGTGGTAAAATATACTATTATAGTTGCATTAGGTTGTCCAATAGAAAATAAAATTATATAAAAAAATTTTGTTATTTTCTAAAACAACGTTATTTATTGGTAGCTATGTATAAACTCACAGTTAAGTATAAAATTTGGTATATACACCTCTAATTTTCTGAAACGTCGCTTTTGACGTTAAATGATACAGTAACAAATTTAACGTCAAAAATGTACTTTACTTAATCATATTTCATTTCCATTTTCGTTAAATATTTTTCTAAATATCTTACAAAATGTGCAGTTCAAACCAAGATTGTTTAAATAAATCAAATCTATTAGTGTATCAAAAACCTACTGGACAGAGAGAAGAAAGAAAACCAGATCGAAAAAAATCATCACCATATGCAGCTAGTAAGTGATTTTATTTTACATTTTATAGTTTTCTGAATAAAATATTGTAATGATATTTACAATTTATCTCAGAAATTTGGCTGGGTCCTAGTACCAAAAAATAATAAACATTACAAACAATATCAAAAAAATTATAAACTGTCCTGCTATATTCCTTTTTCTTGTGTTTTTCTTATATGATTAGTTCTAACTATGATTTCTTTCTCTTCTTCCAAATATCTGCTTCTTATTTCCTAGTTTCTTCAATTATAGATGTTTTCTCCAAAATTTAATCTTGATATAGTTTAGTCTTCCTCCAAATTTTTTTTACTACTGATTGAGTACCATTCCAAATTTTATAAATTTTCTTTAACATTTTTTTTTTCTTTTTAATTAAAACTATATTTTCTAATTATTTTAATATATAATATATAACTTTTTACATCTCTTTTCCTTTAACCATTCAATATCTCTTTATCACAAAATTTTCTCTGACAATTCAAAAAAATTATCTCTCCATCATCTTTTTTTTTTTTTTTTATTATTTTTCTTTACCACTAGATTTTTTTTTAAAAACTACCTCAGCCTTATTTTAGATTATTAACCTTATATTCCCTTTTTACTATCTGATTTAAATTTCATGTATTACAATTCCAAAATTTCGATTTTATTATAACATATTTGATTAATTTAATAACTTTTAAGATTCTTTCACTTTTCTTCAATTTATTGCCAATCTATCTATAATACCTTTCGTTTCCTATTCTTCACCTGCATATCAACTCTCCTATCTTATTTAATAAACATAACAATTAACTTTGAATAATCTTTTAATAAATTAACTTTTAAAAAAAATATTAATTTCAAAAATTCCCTATACGGGGTGAACAATTTCATAACAATATGTTAATTTTCAAGATAAAGTTCAAAATTTAATTTAAAGAAATTTAGGAAACCAAAAAAAAATGGTAAATAATAAAAAAGTAGAAATCTAATAAGAAATCATCTAAAATTGTAAAGATTCGATCGACTTACCTGTAAGGAAGATCAATCTCAATTATTCGAGCATCGAAGTTCTTCTATGATAGATTTGGTAGGTACATCTTTTTGTACTATCTACGCACAGTGTCAAAAGAATTCGGCTAATTAAGGTGGTCCCCCCTTTCGTCGCCCCTCATTGCTCACCGCATTCCTCAGCCGGGTCCACTAACCAGTTCATTTTTTGGGCTGAACAATCGCACTAAGCGGGTACTTTAAGGTGGCGGGAGGGTTCTATCATAGAAGAACTTCGATGCTCGAATAATTGAGATTGATCTTCCTTACAGGTAAGTTGATCGAATCTTTACAATTATTCTTCGCATCTCCGATCTTCTATGATAGATTTGGTAGATGTTTAGAGTATAATATATAAAGTGCGATTAAGTGAAACATTTTATTGAAAAAACAATTTTAATATAAGCATATAAGAAGATTCGTTTTTTTTTTTTTTTAATAAATTATAATAACAATTTTTAATCATATACATAACATAATAACATTAAGTAGTGAGAGTATTATTTATAATACATTTTGCGAAATTTTCAGCATCCGAGCCTAAGGGCCTGTTATAAAAATTGGCAAACACTAGTGAATTCTTTGTCCAGCCTGCGGTACTTCGTATTACGTCTATGTTTAAGCCTAAGCGATAAGCAGCCGATGTTGATGCGTGTCTCACGCTATGACTGCTAAAAACTGATATATCTATTACGCTTTCCTGTAGAATTTCCTTTACCCATCTGCTTATAGTCTGAGTTGAAGCAGTATGAAATGGTTTTTTGTGTGATAAAATAAGGTAGCTCTGATTATCTTGGCTGATACGGAGTGGTTTGGTAATCTCTAGGTAATGCTTAAGAGTCGTTGCAACACACAACTCTGGATGATCTTTAAAATAGGGAAAAACTAAACATGGCTGTAATCGGCCTGGTCCTGAAGTTTTGAGCCTATCTGAAATTCTAATTTCTACTTCTTCGGAACCCAATATGATATTTTCCAAGGCAATTTTAGATATAGTCTGGACTCTTTGGGCGGTTGTTAGTAGTAAGAGAGTTACTAGCTTTAATGTTAAGCTCTTTAATGTGAGCGATTCTAAGGGATACAACTGGGCTAGTTTCATTAGAACCTGATGGGGCTCCCAAGTTGATGAATACTTGGGTTTTGATGGATTTTTATTATATGTGCCCTTTAGGAAGCGTTTAATAGAGTCTACATCAGATTTACGAAAATTTAGTATTAATGAAAGTGCTGACCTATAAGCGTTCAACGTGGAGTAAGAAAATCCTAAATTGGAAATTTCTAACAAGAAACATAATAGTGTTTCAAGATTATAAGTATAAGGACTAATAGATTGCTTTGCGCAATATTCCCACCATTTTTTGTAACAGATCGAGTATTGTCTTTGAGTATTAATGGATATTGAATTTATCATTGTCGAAACGACTGAGTTCGGAATACCTCTTAGTTCGAAAGATTTCCGCATAATTTCCCGGCCACCAGGGAAAGAGTTTTGTGGAGAGGATGTTTCTGCCTGAAAGGTGAAATAACTAAATTATCCTTTGGGTAAAAAAGTAAGGGTTTTTCTATCAATTATTCTTTAAATATTGGAAACCAAGGCTGCGTTGGCCAATTTGGAACTACTAAAATACCTGTGGCTTTATCATCTCTAATTTTTTCCCCAGAACTCTATGAATTAAAGAAAATGGTTTAAATGCATAAAAATTTAATTCCTTCCAGTTTATCGTGAAGGCATCAATAAACAACAAATCGGGATCTGGTCCCCAAGAAATATAGTTTTTACATTTTGTGTTAACCCTTGTTGCGAAAATGTCTATAAAAGGACGCCCAAAGGTTCTAGCAATAGTGCGAAAAACGTTTTGATTTAACTCATATTCGGTGTCTATTGATGTAATCCTTGATAAAGCGTCAGCTCTGGTATTGTCTCGGGTATTAATATAAGACGCAAAAATATAAATATTTCTGTGTTCACACCATTTCCATATAGCTCTAGAGATTTCGTTTAAACTTTTATATTTTGTGCTACCCATTTTATTAACGCAAGCTACAGCTGTTACATTATCAATTCTTAACAAAATGTTACAATCTCTTTCTAGCTTGGCTAATGATTTTAATGCGTATAATACAGCTAGAAGTTCTAATCGATTAATGTGCTTAGCAGCTTCTTCCTGACTCCAAAAACCTCTAGCTTGTTTACCATTAGAATAAGCACCCCATCCTGAATTAGAAGCATCAGAAAATATTTCCAATTTAAACGATTTCCTTAGAAGATCTCTTTTTTGATGAAATATGTTATTAAGCCACCAATTACATTCATGCTGCAAATATCGAGGAATAACCATCTTTTTATTAAAATTCCAATTGTTCACCTTTAAATTTTTTAATTTAACAATTTCAAACGGTTTAGTATGTAACCAGCCGTATCTTGTTGCTGGAGAGATAGATACTAATTTTCCGATGAAGGAAGCAAAAAATCTTATTGAACATTTTTGCTTAAACATTAGTTTGTGGATGAATGTAATGATTTCTTGTGATTTATTCTGGGGTATTTGCATTTCCATTTTTTGAGAATTAAACATAAAACCTAAATACTGAATTTGTCTTGTTGGTATAGTTTGGCTTTTTTCAAAATTAATTACAAACCCTAAACATAATAATAGATTGATTGATAAACTAACATATTTGCAGCACTGTTGGTAATCATTGGCCAGAATTAGAATATCATCTAAATATATAACTAGTTTAACACCCCTTTCTCGTAAATACTGTGCCACAGGCTTTAATAACTTCGTAAAAGTAAAGGGAGCAATATTCAAACCACATGGAAGACAGTTAAACTCATACAATTGATCCTGAAATTTAAATCTAAGATATTTTCTATAATCTTTATGCATTGGCAAAAGAAAATATGCATCTTTTAAGTCTAAATTTGCCATATAACAACCGGGTGTTATTAACTTAATCACTGTTCTATAGTCCTCTAGTTTAAAGTGTTTAACCGGAATAAATTGGTTTAAATCTTTTAGGTTTAATATAAATCTTTGCTTTCCATTTGGTTTTTTAACTAAAAAGTATGATGAGAGAAATTGTTTTTTATGGAATGTACATTTTGAAATTGCCCCCTTTTTTAATAATTCGTTTATTTCTGATAAGCAACGTTTTTTATTAGAAGCCACAAATTTCTTACAGATATGTTGTTTGGGTATTTCATAAAAAGGGATTCTTACCCCCCTAACCCATTGAAGTATTTGAAAATTATTCGTGATATTTGTCCAATTTTTTACAAAATATTGTAATCTACCAGCGAATTTTTTATTTACCTCTATTTGTAAGGATACCTCGTTCTGCGATAACTCTTTTTCGTTCGGTCCATCCATGTATTTTGTGAGTCCTTCTGCGGCGTTTTCCAGTGTCGAGAACTCTGCGGAATCGCTCGCTGCTGGACTTGCCCCCCTCCTTTTTTTATTCTTGACTTGTATTGTTGGCGCGTGAAGTTTAAATTCCTGGATGATGAAGTCCCTGGCTGCGCAAAATCGTCTTTTTTAATTTTTTTAATATCTCTCATAGACTTTTTCATGGCTTGACAAGATTTTACCTTCTCTATAAATTCGGTACCAAATAGGTAATCGTCAATGACACTTTGACGCGCTGCCCACCTACTATCTTCATTAATTATCGAATTTACATCATATTTCCTTTTCACGGAGATACCGTGATGAACATTAGAGAAAATCTGACCTGCATCTGCTAATTTCTGTAGTAATTCTTCAGATAATATTAGGTCCTTCTCTGGGGTATTCAACCTTTTGTCAAGTATGGAACCAATGGCTGCTAATCCTGCTGCTAATTGATTTTGAAGGTTCGCGAGAAATTTGTCACTTTTAGAGCATTGAATGGTAAGTAAAGACTTTATTTCCTCATTCATTAAAGGTGCACGAAGAGCAGTACAATTTTCGGGTACAGCATATTTTTGCTTCAGATCATTTTGAATTTCTGCAGAGATACCCTCTCTTAAATGTGTTGTCCATCGAATCACAAGTTCTTCGTGTAGTTTGGGTCCAACATTAGTTGGGATATTTGGATTGTCACCCAGAATATTGAGAAGGTCTTTTTTGATTGGGCTTGCTGCATTTATTACCGATTCTGATTCTTCTGGTGGAACAACCTCCGAATCTTCATCTGAGCTGGACCAGTCGTGAGATTCTGCAATAATATGTGGAATATTTGTAAATATACCCTAAGAAATAGGCGATAGTTGATTTTATACATATGTACATCCTGTACCTAATTTTTATTTTTAAGATCGTGTCATCCTATATACATACTTCATAAGATATTAATTAACAATTCAAGGAAAATTTAAATTTTCATAAGGTGTTTAGGTTAAAAAACCTAATTACAGGAGACACAAATTTTAAATCATATTTAACAGTCTATTTTTCTTTTTATAAAAAGGCATTTAATACGGTAGGTAAAAACCCAACTATTAAATCTACTTTCCGTATAAAAAACCATTATCTGGTGACGGAAGATCTGTATTAAATTTTGTTTTACCATTTTCATTTTATTCGTTTTTATAAAATAGTATTTTGTGTTGTGAGTAAAAACCCACTTTTTACTACATTCCGTATAAAAACCATTATCTGGTGACGGAAGAACAGTATTAAATTATTATTAGGTAAAAACCTAACGAAAATCTAAATAGCTAAAAACTAAACTTTCTTGTGATATTTAGATTAATTTTGTAAATACCGCTAACAACAGTAATTCGTATTTGTATTATTTATTTGACAATTAAAAAATCCATAAAAAAAATAAGCCAGTTTTCCTACCTTCGTATGAAGACGAAGAATCCGAATTAATCTTTCCCTCTAAACGTCCCATCTTCTCATTTAGCCGGAAAAGCTCTTTCATCAGTTTTCTCTTCCTTGATTTCGGCATTTTTCACGTAAATACACTTAAATTAATTTTAACACCGTACGCAAAAGCACAATAAAATGAACTGGTTAGTGGACCCGGCTGAGGAATGCGGTGAGCAATGAGGGGCGACGAAAGGGGGACCAGCTTAATTAGCCGAATTCTTTTGACACTGTGCGTAGATAGTACAAAAAGATGTACCTACCAAATCTATCATAGAAGAACGGAGATGCGAAGAATAATTTAAAACATAAATATTACGATAAAGTACACAGTCTAAAAAAAGTATCTAAAATTTGGATGCAATGAAGATGAAAAAGAATTTTTTATTAAAGCTCGATTATTTTTTACGATTTTTTTTTAAACTTTCACAGCATTAAAATTGCTGTTAACATTCCGATGGCCACCAAAAATAATCAGTTATAAGTTAGAACCAAAAGTTTTTTATTTGAAAATTTGGTTAAAATCTTTTCAGTAGTTTTAAAAAAAATCGTTATGGAAAAATTTGATCACACTCACACACACGTGCATACATACATACATTTTTCCAAAAATGGTTTTTTGGACTCAGAGGACCTAGAAACGTAAAGAAAAGTCAAAATCTTGAGATCGGTTTTTTACTCCAAAACAATACTTTTTCTTTTATTACACCGTGTATCACGAAGAGGGTAAACTATCTGTCTATCAAAAACTACTTACATGATAATTATAAAAAATTTTTAGCGTAGATTATAGATTATGCTGTATTTACAAAAAATATTTTGGCAGACATATCACTTCCGGTTATACCGGAAGTGAACATCAACTTTGTTTAAATGGAACATCCTGTAATTTTTTACATTTTTACATTTCCTGAGAAGGTGATTTCAAAAACCTATTACACCTTTACTATAAAATATATTGTTTTGAATTTATAGACAATTGAAAATTGAATTTTTTAAGTGATTGCTCCGGCCAAACGACATAAACTCTGATAAAACGGCATTCAAATCCCCATCTAAACTTTTTGATATCTACTTGGTGGCACAGGAACAAAATGTATATAGGGTGATCAAAAATTTCTAACTGTATCAGGAATCAAACAATTTATGAACCCATAATCGACAACAGCGAGTCTTTTTATAGCCACTGAGCTGCAATACTAGAATATTTCGCCCTATATTTTTGCAATTTACAACACAAAAACTATTATGAACTATTTTTATATCTAATTTTGACGTGTTTACTTATGACAAGAGCATGATTTCACGAAATTTTGCCCACTACGAGCATTGGAATCGTTTCAGTTGTCCCCACCATGCACTCCGAACCCAGCGAATAGGCTCATAGCAATTACGTCATACACAGCACCATAGCATTTATCACAGACAACAATTGACTGTATTGGCGACTACAAGCCCGAATTAGTGAGGTGTAGAGATGCGAGAGGCCCCAATACACTACGATATTAACTTTTAATTTTCATCGCGCCAGTAAAATCGTGTACGCAAGATTGTCGTGTATGGCCAAAACCAGACAATTTCACTTGAAAATTGTAACTGCGGTCTTGACCATAATTTATATTGTACAATTCAACAAGCTCGTGAAAGTAGACATGACGTTCCATGTAAAGTTGTTTCAATATGTTTCGTGAAAACAAATGAGAAATGGACACCAGAAGGTAGACCAAGGACTTCGTAATTAGTCTTTCATGACATGCAATTGGTGTTCTTAAATGTTTTTCATTTTTCTGAATGAAGGGTTACTAACTGCAATAACTCTAAATAAATGTATTTATCCATCCATAAATAGATAAATTTTGAACTTTTCTTTCTTATTTCAAGTTTACAGCTAATGCTGCCGCCACTGCCAACAGATGTTTTCGGTGTATCGTTGCACGATTACAACTGGCCAAATATAGTAGAGTATCTGGGCAACTCGTTCACACGATCTAACTGGACCGATTTAATTTGGGCGATGATAATTGCGAGTTAACATCGCATTATATTGGGACCTTACTGAAACCAGTTCAATCCATGATGAACAAATATGATTAAGAATCGATATAAGTTTGGAATAATTTACTACGGCAGATAGCGTGTTAACGCCGCCTAATTTTCGAAGGACCACCTTAATACAGATTATAAGAAATTATTGTGTTACCATAAATAAATCAAATTATTTAAGTGAACTGTAAGGCCTATTTACTCACCCATTTATCAGCAAACCAACATTATTAATATTACATTTTTTATGACAGTATTATTATTATTAGAGCAACTGCTCTCACTAATATAAAACATATTTACAATTTATGTACATTTTTAGACTCTCAGAAAATTTATTATGTTATTAATTTTTAGGGTGCGGTCAACCGCTTTTTGTAACGTCGAGACATGATATGTCAACTGAATACTAATAAATATGATGAGACTCTCTGAAACTATTAGACTGTTTCCCTAATTATAGTTTTAGAAGATTTGTACGAGGGGATTTGTTTTAAGAACTAATTCAAAAATTTCTTAAGAAATATTTTCTAACAGCTGCTGGTTGCTCCAAAGTAAATCAACAATTGTGTAACAGTGATATGACACTGTGAACTATTAAAAGTACTTATAGAAGTAAACAATTATTTATTTTTTATCAAGGACGAAAATTTAAAATACTAAACTAAATGAAATTGTAATTGTCATGAAAGAACTAAGAATTTATTTTATTTTATTACGTTTTGTGTAATTTATAAATTCATCAATAGAATTTATTTAAAATGTGTACGCCTATGTGCGTAACAAAAGGTAAAGAATTTAAAAAAAGAGTAATATAATGTTATCAATATATGCAAAAGTTTTGGACCTCTTATGAATCCTTAATCAAGGATATAGTTGAGTACGCCTCTGCATTGGGCAATACTAGAATAAACTATTTTAACACAACTAAATTTGTAAAATAAAAATTGGAATATGTTTAACTTTTCAATCAAGTTATTAATTGCAAGGAATAGGCACGCCACTGTAAGTGACTGGTTTGAGATTTATTTGAATTATGTGAGTTAATGCACGACATTTTATCGAATGTGTGCACCACTGTGAAATAATTTCCACAATAATGTTTAAATATTAAAATTAACAAAGTAAAAGTGAGTACTGGTTAGTTTTATTTTAGTAAAACTAACAAAGGGTTGTACAGTGAAAATTGCGAAATAGTGGTAAAGTTCTGTTTTGCCTTAGACGTTGCGCGAATGGAAAGAAATGACATATTGATCATAATTTAATTGATTTGAATTATTTAAACCATCAAACATAAAAGTATTATCTAACCTCAAACTTTTAGAGTACTTAACTAACAAAACATCTGGTGATGTAGATCAAAACTATAGTGACACCCAAGACCAACAGTATTGAGCATTTGGACAGCAATTATATTCAAGAATAGTCAACCCGCTTAAAGAAACTTCAAATAATAAAGTGGGACCAAATTTAATTTTCCATAATAATAGTAATTTGAAGTAAAAAATCACAGTCCCTTCAAGTTAAACTAGTGCAATAAAATCCTATTCTAGTCGTGAAATAGCAATATTATCACGATTGTGGTCTTTTGGCGCCTTAGTCCAGGTTTCGGATTGAATCTGGCGCCACTTTCCGTTTATAGTGTGAAGGCCACTTGGACGGGCAGCTTCAGTGGGGAAAGAAAATACCCCAGTGACCCTATTCTTGAAAATCAGGGAGTAGAAATTAAAATAGAAATAGGCGTGTCTCCCTGAAATGTAAAATAACCCTATTCTTGAAACATTTCGATGGAAATATGTGGGACTTTTATTCTCCCAGGGAGTATAAAATTTCTATTGGTCATTATCGAGTGAAATTTGTAAGGAGTAGAAATTTATTTGAAACATTAACCTAACTATTTAATCTGTCGGTCCGATTTATTTTGTTTGTATTTCGTCTCTTTATTTTTACGAGTTTTGCTGGAAAGTTTACTAATATAATGAATAATATTAATGAATTATTGATATGAAATAATCTCATGAATGACGATGTGGAGGAAGCTCTGGAGGAGGTTGAAATAGGAAGAGTTCATAATACTTTCCTCCAAGCTTCCTCAGGCATACAATTTAAAATTGTGGCCAGCTCAGACCAGAGGGCTTGGCACTGAGTCCGGTTAATGTGGGGGTAAATTTGCCCGAATACATCTGTAGTCGTTGCGAAATGTAATCGACCAGCATTTCTTTTTCTGTTTTGTTAATGTTTTTTTTTAATACGAGACTAGTCCATATCTAATACATTACAGTTATGTCAAAGAATTTGGTTATGTCTTGTGTCACATGGCTGTCAGAAATTTAAATGCTGCGATTGAATAAAATTGAATTTCAACACTTGGCAACTATGTGTGTATTTTCACTCACTCCTTTTTTTTCAAGAATAAGGTATTTTTGTACCGAGAGAAAAAGCTGAGTGTAGAAAAAGTAGGGAGCTACTTTGGGAGTAACTTTTCTCTTGATTTCAAGAATAGGTACACAGGAGTCGTATGACATCCACAAAACCCTTAGCGGCCATAAGGGCGATCTTTACTTGACCAACTGGGTTGGGTCCCCGAGTATCCCGTTGCCGGGGGGTTAAAACTCACAAATAATTAAAAACAAAAAGTAGAAATAATTCTTTATTTGAAAACATACCATATTAACAAATGTGGAAATACTTATGTGTGTAACAGGGTTCTTACTGTATGGTGTTGGTAAGAGCACGTCTTTCAGCTTCTCGTTAACGGTTGGACTGATGGATACGGACTCCCGTGCAATTGAAACTGGTCTCGCTCCCTTTAACTTGACCTGTCGCTAAAGGTCGAGGGACTGCCACTGGAACTCGGACTATCACTGCTTCTCCAATTGGGACGGCCACAAGAGCTCAACTGATCGATTCCGGCTGCCGTATACCATAAGTTCGGCTGGGTATACGAAACAAGTACGTCTGACTTTACACTCGAATTTAATTCTCATCCAGTGACGTGGGCGATTTTATTTAAATATTAAGTACCTTCGTTACAATACAAACCAATAACTTATGATCTAGTTAATTTTCTACAATTATAAACATGATTATTGTGCAAAACTTCCTTAATCTTTCGGAATTTAATTTAAAAGGTACATTAAAACTTTATAATTTTGATTCTTCATAAGGTTCCATAACTTAAAATCCCAACATTGGATTACAATTTTGAGTTTTGTATTAGAAATTAACATATTATAGATATTCTAAATTCTCCCATAGTGTGGCATAAAAAATTGAATATTTCCAAATAATATTCATTTTTGTCAAAAATACACCTATTATAAATCTTGTACATTACAAAATGTTTCTCATAATATGTCCTTTTTTTCAATTACTGATGAACTAAACATAACATTGTACCGATGGGAAAAAACAGTAAAAGTATAATTCAGGTTCATATACAAGAAAAGTGTATAATTGGTAGTAGATGGCGATGTAAAAACAACACTCGTTACAGAAATAACATGGAAAATGGGAAAATATAAACACACAAAAATATCCGCGACGGCAGAATGGATTTGAATAGGTACTAAATGACAAATACAGATCGGCGATAAAATTTTTAATAGCATGAAAGTGGTCGTTAGTCGGTGTTTCATGTGACCTCTATGGGCCATATACTGGACATTATAAATAATGGGAATTATTTTTATAGGCTAGTGTGGAAGACGGGTGTTATAATTTTTTTACTCTAATATTTCCAACTATTATTATGTTGAACATGACGATACAAATTATATTTATTTTGTCCACAGCTACAAAAAAATGATTTGTGTTTAATATAATACTTTCACGCTCTTTTTGTATTACATTTTATTTATTATAAAATATAAAAAATATCATTGATTCAGAAATTATTCAAATAATATTCAAAATATCACAATGGATAATATTTTTAGTAGATTAGTGTTAGTAGACAGTCAATATAAGGTTAACTTCAATAACCTTCAAATCTAATCCAAAATGACTGTAAAAGCCGTTTACTCTGTAACATTGGTAAAAAGGACACAATGACACAATACAAAAAAATGTTAGTGACAAAAGTTGTAAAGTTTCATTCAAACTATTTAATGAGTTTTAAGTTTTATTTATATAGCATTAAAAAAGCGCAGCGACTCCGTAGTTTATTTTTTAAATAGGACACCCTGTATGTCATGATATTTTTGGATTCTACGTCAAATTTCAAGCAAATTTTATGTAGCAAACCCTATACCTAAGTTCAACTGGTTCCAAGAAAAATGTTAATCAAAACTGATTTGATTTCCGATCCCTTACGATAATAAAGTAAGCTGTGCACGCTAGGAGTGTCTATTGTATCCATGACAACGAGAAAACAACTTGTTAAATTGTAGTGGTAAGTACCACATTTATTGTGCCCATCAGCAGTTAGAAACATTAGATAACTTCATTTTTGAACCTCTGTATAAATAGAACTTAAGCCATTAAAGAGATGAAACCCTACATTTTTTTTAAACATTTTTTTTGTAATATGTAAAATAACTAAGGGCGAAGGACTTTTGTTCCTCACTATATTAAGAAAAGTTATTTAACATATTAATGCAGGACTTATCATTCAGAACATGCAGGTATGTGTTTTTTTATAAATTCTGATTCAATCTAGTACCAAATTATTAAATATACAAGGTTTATTCATATCAAAAATGTACTATTCAATAAATGAAATGAAACTCCAAATCATGCCCCGTAATATAGTATATTGTGCAACAAGTGCAAAAATCTGCTAATTTCTCACGGGTTTGAAAAAGTTTCGCCTAACAGATATAAAAAAAATTAAATATTTTTAAGTTTATTTAATACTACTAATTTATTAATAAAAAAGTGTATTCATGACATCCTTATTTGTAGTTATAATAAATTGTAAAATTGTTTTTTTATGGTTCTGTGTAGAAAGAAATTTTTTTGGATCAAAAATGTCACTTTCCAGAACGATAATGTCATATTTCAATTATTATAAGATAAGATCAAGTTTGCGAACATCTGCGAACTATGCAGAAACGCGTGTTTTGAGTAGTGGTTGTAGATAGTGAGCCACCTGCAGGCCTAACAAGGTTGAAAATTTTCGAAAAAGTTTGAAGAAACTACAAATAAATAAAAAAACTAACCATATATAAAAGTTTACACTAAGTAAAAATTAATATTAAGGTTTAAGTTGACCCCCAGAAAATTAAATACAAATTCAAAAATTACAAAAAAATCATGAATTTATATATCTAGACCAGTATTTTTCTAAATTTTTAGCAAAATCGCCAATGTGGTTTTCGAAAAAATTAAAAATATTTTTATCCCAAGTTTAAAGCTAAAGAAGTACTCGATATCAACCATTTTTTGTGAAATAATTTATTTTGCTGAAATAAACACCCGCAATTCTGTTCAATTTTTTTTAATTTACGGTTTTGGTCCAGAAGGAAATAGTATATTATTATACCAAGAGATCACCTGAGGGATTAAACGACACGTTATTCCTGTGGTATATACCCTATTTTTTACACAGCACTGCACAAGCCCCCTTGAAATTCAAATAATTATTGAATTTCCAAATATAAAAATAAATTAATTACATATTTTTAAATAATAAAATTTGTAACAAAAAATAGAGAAAAAAGAAAAAAAAGGCCGCTGCCCCACGGTTTGAACCTACGCTATTCCTAACAACGGTCCAATACTGCACAACAGTGTCTTATACCAAAGAATAATAGTAAACCAAGAAGTTCCACTCTAGTGTCAAAACGATCCGTAACGTTATGACCTTGAACAAAAAAAGTGGCGCGAATAATTTTTAAATACATCATTTGATTTCGATATTCGCTTTTGTGAACACGTTCTATAAATGCATCATACTGGTATAAGGGATTGTTCCGTTAAATATCCATTTCAGGTACAGTTAATACGTATTTGGATTCAATTCAATTTTAAAATAATTATAATGCCTACAACAAAAGTATTTCATTAAACTTTTAATAAATAATTTAAATGTATATTCTCAAATTTTGTAAATTATTTTGAACATGGATTAGGTGAATATAATGAACTTTTTACATTCATTAAGAGTAACCACTTAAAGATATTGTCACATATATTACATCATTTAAAATAAATATATTAGGTTCAACAGAGAATTACGGAAAACTGAAGAATTATTTGGAAAATTGAGAATGCCTGAACAAAATTTTATAAACTATATATCATCTCTAGAGAGGAGCTTTAATGAAAATATATATTTAACAAAAGGTCAAATAATGGAAGAATTATTCGAAGAGCTCAAAAGATTACCGTTTATGCACCCAAGTTCACCATTTCTAGCTGAATAGCTTTAAAATTATTTATCAGATTTGTTCATTACTAGTAAATTCTTTCGTTTCCTTATGGTGCTCATTAGAGATCCAAAATTAGAGGTTTTTATTAGATTTTACCGTAGTATTTTTAAATATTTCACAAGCAAAGTACACAGCAAATTTGAATGTTTAAGTAAAGATGTGCTATAAAATACTCCTTAATGTAAAACATTTATAGAATTACGTATAATTGTTCTGTAATATTTTTTTTTCACTGTGTAACATTTATTTATGTATAAGTGTATAAGTAGTGGTTAGTTTGCAAGCTCTTTTAAATAGAACAAAACAATTTAGTATACCTAATAATCTTTAATTTAAAACTAAAAATATACCTATTTATAATTAAGCATCATCTTTCTGTATAAAATGTTAAGTACGAATAAAATTTAGTTTGTTCATTTATTTTTCCTTACATACCTATTAATCAATTTAGAGTGTCTGCATGTATCATGTATCTGGTTTGGTTAGACATTTTATTTTGATAGCTTGAATCTTATATTTCCACATATTGTATTGATAAAGATGAAAAATCACATTTTAAAATGATAGGAGTAAAATGTAATAGTTCACTTCAAGTACGGAAATTTAATAAATCTAATAACATATACACCTATTTTACTTGCTTTTATTTATATGTTACATGTGCTTATTATATTTACATTTTCCAACAAAACAAGATAACATAACCTCTAATTACAGACAATTCTGTCAATTTAAAAGTTCAATTTTCGACGATGTTTATTAGATTTACATATTTATTTCATTTTAGTTTTGAGAGCAAATCATTGTAAATTGTTTTAATTTCAGTAATAAGTATACATTAATGAGTTTTTTTCTTAAAAGTTGCTAGAAACGCATATAGTTCAAGTCTACCCAAGTTCATAAAATTAGTTATCACGTGAGCATTGATTCAAACTCTTACTGGTGGCCTCAGATTGTCAAATCTGGGGCCACCAATCAGATTAGGCCTTCAAGGTCCTAGCGATTAGAATTTCATTTAACATGGGGTTGGTATAGGAGTGACACTAGCCTGCTTATACTGTTAAGATTTTTCTAATAATATTAACATAGAAGGCTCTGATGTTGTCCAATTATTCTTTCTAAAACATTTTCATCGTCACTACTAGAATGTTGCATTACTAGATCGATAATATCCTCATCGAAACTTTGTTCTGGCTTGGTCAATTTTTAAATTTTTTTCTCAACTTCTTCTCTTACTTTTTAAATAATCTAGATTGTCAGCTAATATTCTGGTCCTTTCTACCTCAACCACTTTTAATACGTCGTAGACCGGCTTTCGCATACGGTTAGGTTAGGTTTTCCCTATTATTGAGATTCCGATTATTATATTTTTTCAATAAAATGCTCTTGGATAGGCTTTTTCCGCGATTTATAGAATATAGTGAGCTTCACTGGTTTTTGCAACATACAATCATTAGCAGCTTCATTATAATATGTCTTATAAGGATAAAAATGGTCTTATTTATGTAACTGGGGTGAGACGTATGCAGTCAATACCACTTTTACCAAATAAATCATTGACTGTTATATTTGTCCAAGATTAACAAAAGTGGATTAGTCTTAGTTGGTTTTTAATGTTAAATAAAGTGCCTTAGGAATTTTTCTTTGTTTGAACATCTTGATGAATTAAGAGCTCCAATAGTAACTGGACTAGTTTGAAATATAAGTTAGGAAAACTAAGTATTGGTGAAATATTAGTTTTCTATGCCACTAACGTCAGCAATCATTGTTCTATTAATACCACGTTCATCTGGTGTCCTTTGGAATCAATGACAAGGTTTTAATCCTTGCGGATCTGTCAGAAGTAGTTGAATGTTAACAGTATTATTGGTCTAGTAGATTGTAGATGTGGTTCAGCCTAGTTGAAAAATCCACTTACTCAACAAGTATAGTTTCATCTTTTATAGTAAAAACCTTGTTTACTACATTTGTTGAGTATTTAACTGACTCTTTTCCAGTTTATCGATTTAAATTAATATGACTAAGAACAAACACAAATAAAGAAAAATCCATTAAAAGTAACATTAATAATATAGATATATTTAACCTAAACAAGAATACCACACCAGACAACAATAATTAAACTAAAACTATACAACCTAATTAAAATTGATACACCACCACCAAGATATCTTCTAGATCAACTTCTAGAAGAGTATGGATATAAAAATTAAGGCCGGCTTCCTTATCACCCAAAAATTTAACCAGTCCGAAAAAAAGTTGGGCGATAGTTGATAATTGAATGGTAGGGCAGGCAATTACATTTACGACATTACAAAAAATAGGTGGAGAAAAAATTTCTAGTATTACTTCAGAGGACTACTTTATATTAAAAACAGGTTCTTTTAATGAAGATTCAAATCTTGATTATGCAGATATCTTTGCTACTAAACATTTTGTTTAAGCTTGTAAACATTTATTTAGTTACCATTAGAGGGTTTTTAACCAAAATAAGTAATAACTGAAATGGGTTTATTTGAATCAACCCTAACTGAATATTATATTGAAATATAACGGTATGTTTTAGCAATCAATAGAATTCAACCAAAAATAATTCAAATATGTACGGGGGCTGATATGAAAAGAATGTGTCCTCCACCATGTGATTGTAGAATTGTTATGCAGAAAAAACCTGGATTTATGGCATTTGTCGGTTTAGGAGTAAAAATGGCGTTTGCTGCCGCTTGTGTCTACGTATCATATGATATGGGGACGTGGGGAACCCCGAATGATACTCAAGAACTTTACAAAAAATTCTGTCTCATGGGAAGAGGACATAAAAAACCGAATGAGAAATGGGTATCGCTGTCTTGTCTAGCACAAAATGATATGTTTTCGGTAAGTCGATTCTATTTTATAATTCTGTAATAAAAACATTTATTTATATTTTGATATTTGCGTCTTTGGTGACCAAAAATAAAAAAAATGTTTGTTACTTTTTAAAAGTAGGTAAAGGAGGAATTTGGGACTAAAAATTAATGTGAAGAAAACTAAAATAATGAGATTTGGAAAATTAAGTACAAAATGGAGAAGTACGAGATAAAAATAAAAAAATTTAAATATATCGCTGTAATAGTAATCAATAAAGGCTAAAGAAGAACGGAGATCGAAGAAATAATAATGGCAACAAACCGAGCACACCAAGCATATACAAATCTGATAAAAAGCAAAATATTAACTAAACAAACAAAGAATAATCATAAGACCCATGAAAATGTATGCAGCAGAAACAATCACTATGACAAAAATAGAAGAAGATAAGTTAAGGATACATAAACGAAAGATAATAAGAATAATTCTGTGGCTATTGAAGATCGGAGTGCAGGAATATATAATAACGAATCAAGAAATATTAGAAGAAGAAAATAGATAAGATATAAATAAGAAAATTTATACTCAAAGCACCAAGTGGCTGGGACATATATGTAGACAAGGACCAGAAGTGGTAACAAAATATCCAGAAGGAAAAAGGAGACGTAGAAGACCCAGATCGAAATAGTTGGCAGACGTATAATAGGACTTAATTAAGGAAGGAGTTACAAGATGGAAGGAGAAAACAAGAGACTGGAAGAAATGGCGGCAAATCAGCAAACAAGTACAATGATGAATCAAATATGAGGACTGATCTACCCCGTTAAATTTATTTAGAATTTATAAGCGGCTAAACATTATTCCCATAACTGTTTGCCTGGGGTCAACTCTAAGCTTGACAAGAAAAAGAGCAATACAGTTTTTCTTGCTGAGGTATTTCCTATGCGTAATGTCATCGTTTTGTTCATGAATACTATTGTGCCCTATTTAGTCCAGTCAAACATTTGTAACTTTCATCTTTCATATTTTGAGAATTAAAGTCAAAAATGTTGTTTGTATTTCTAACGTACTAACACGTTCAGTCAGGATATTTATAAGTGCTTCATTAGCATGGGCTGTTAAAGGTCTTGGTGTCGCCCGCTATCCATTAGCTTCTTCAGAAAACAGTCCATTTTCTAACTTGTCTGGTCAGCAACTATTTCTGGATGGCAAAAAATATAAAACTGCATCCACAATTTTAAAACTGCCATTTTTGAAATACGTTGTCAAATAGCAACTCCGCACAGGCACACAATTTTTAAATTGTGCGCATTCTTGTATTACCTATTAAAATCTTTTTATGAACCTAGATTTTTAATAAATGTCAATTTTTTTTAAGTAATAGAAATGTATTTTAAGCTCATAGCTTAAATACAAAAGTAAATCTGTGTTCATTTCTTTCAGATTTTTAAGTTTTGAAATATAAAAATATTTTTCCGGGTTTAATCCAAAACAGCCATTTAAAACGATACCCTTCTTTTCAATTTTTTTTTAATCGTTCAATCTTTAGATTTATGATTCTAACAGAAATAATTTGGTTTTTTTATCTTAGGATGAATTTATCATTAAGGACAGTAACTTTTTACTGAGGGGTCACCGGAAATGAGGTCAAAGTGGCTGAATTTTAAAAAACTTTAATTGAAAATTTTACAAAATATTTATCAAATGTTTATCTTTAAAAGTTTGAATAAAATATTACACTTATTAAATGAGAAAAAAATTGGTGAAAATATGCCATTTTAAATTCCGAAAGCCATGTAACCCCTTAAGACTACCTTGATTGGTGGTTAAATTGCGACTGATATTTTTGATAAACTCATAAACTTACATTAAAAAGAGTTTTAACAATTTTTGAGACTAAATTATAATCAAATTTTGATAATTTGTAGCCTACACGATTCAGAGCATACAGCCATTGCGATGAACCTCTATTTTTTACTGAAAGAACCATCCATAACTGGCAAAACAAATGGAACCAATCCGTAGAAACTGTCTTCACTAGTCTAGCTAAATTTCCTCGTATTCTTAGAGAATGGAGCCAAGCGAAACAAAAATTATTAAGAGAAGAAAAAATAAAGTGCATCGATTTCAATGATTTAGCCCCGGAGGAAAGGATTTCTAATAATTATAAAAGACATTAAAAATTTTTATTTGTATTTTAAATGTTCTTTTAAAGGTAGTTAGATACATCGTTGGATATTGCAATTTTTTAACAAATATTTGCTATTATTTCTTATAAACTATTTAAGAACATAATTTATTATCTTATACTCAGTATTAGAAATGTTAAGATTATTTTTTGTGACAAGTTGGGCAACTGGGGATTGTGTTTATATCTTGTGGGTAGAAAATAATGAAAAGGATATTCCTATTCCAGAAAAAATATTATTACTTTTAATTGGAGAAACTGTTGGAAAGATTTTTAAATCCCTAAGTAATGATAATTTTTTTATTCGTTAAATACAGCAATAATAAATTGTGTTCTAATTATTTAAACTATTCAATTATTTTTAACATTGTACCTAATATAGGGATCTAGAATCAATCATGAATATTTAGTTAACTATAACATTTATTATATTAAAAAATCCACATTTAAACTCAATCCGCATATTATTAATAACTGATATCAATTTTTTAATACTCAGTACAAGATATCTAAACTATTATATTTTAAAAAAACTTCACATAGGCTGAACAATAAAAAATAATAATGTAAGTAACTACTGTTATTTATAAATTTTTATGCGCCATGCAAAATTAGTTGACGTATATTTATTTTATGTCAGATTGAAGTTTTATTAAGACAATAAAGTTTTTGACCAGGATGTTGCGATTTTTATTCTATTTATGGATTAAGAAATAGAAATAGGAAGTTGCTGGAAGCCAGCTTATTCTTGTTATTTTTAAATTTATTTATGTTCCTAATAAACAAAAATTTAATGATCCTAATTAAAATTTATACTAATTACGTTATTTTATTAAAAAAATACTAGTCCCCTATAAATAAAAATTTAATAAAACCAGTATTATTCATACATTATTGTAATGCGGCCGGCCCTGTAGACACATCGCGCTATAGATATACAACGAATAGTCGGGAAATTGTGACGTCACTTTTCCAGAATTACAGCGATCCCAAATACAAAAATATTACAGTGGTTTGAGGTGTGAAGTTTTATTAAACGTGAAAAATTAACAAACTAAAAATGTCAAAAATGGTGTGCTTAGATCAATTGAAGGTGGTTGATTTAAAAAAGGAACTGGAAGAAAGGGATCTAGAAACTGGTGGTAAAAAAATGAATTAGCTCAAAGGTTGCGAGATGCTCTAATAAGTGCAGGTAATGATTCCGATACTCATTTATTAGAAGTTCCTGGTAGTGGTGACATGAACGTACTGTGCAAGAAAAAAAGTAGAAGACAAATTATCAGATAATTCAAAAAGCTTAGAAGTTAAATTATCAGATAAATTATTACAAAACTTGAGAAAATTGGAAAAAAAATTCTATAGCATTAAGGAAAGTTTAGAAAATAAATCATCAGAAAATTCTAAAGACTTAAAGTAATGTTTAGACGATAAATTATCAGAAACTTATAAAACATTAAAGGAGAGTTTAGAAGATAAATTATGGGAAAACTAAAAAATATTGCAAGAAAAAAACACAGAATGAAACCGCCACAATTCTATGGAAAAACATCATGGACTAATTATCGGCGCCACAGCGAGGCAGCAGCAAAAGTAAATGGATGGTCTGTAGGAGAAAAAGCAATAGCATTAATTCTTGTTTTAAAAGGAGATGCTACAGATATTTTACAAACATTTAGAACTGAGGTATGGACAAACACATTTGGGGCTTGTTTACCATTCCCAACTAAAGAATTGCTGCCAGAAATCGAACTAATCTCTATAGAAATTTGAAGCTGACATTGCCTGTCTGGTTCGCCTTGCCTATCCAGCAACACCAGACAACGTAATGGAATGATAAGTAGTCCAAGCATTTTTACATGGACTTTGGGTCACTAAGCAAGACAAGCATTAACATTAGCTCGTCCGAGTTAATTAGTGGATACACTGGCTCGTGATCTGGAATTTGAGGCTGCGAAAAATTCATGCAGAGGCCAAGGTCGAGTCCGAACCATTGAAGGCAAATCAAAAAAAACTGGAAACGATAGAGCGGCTGTAAGGAAGATAGTATAGGAAATCCTTACCCAAAAAGGGCAAATAAGATGTTGAAAGTGCCAGTAGAATTTTCCTTGGCTTATTGTTTGACTCAAGACCTAAATGTCTAAAGGAATCGAAATTCGGCCAGTTTCTAAATTTAAGAATCCATTGATGGGAAAAGTCCTTCAACTCGAAAATGAGCATCCATTGGGTAAAAGAGACATCTTATATTTGTTAACAAAAATGTTTTCGCATCATAAGCCAAACTATGACGACCTTTGGATGGTTTTTGTAGAACTGGGCAACGTGATGACCAAGAATCTAAGGAATTTGGTGGAACAGATGGATCGAATTGGAGGATTGTGAGGAATATGTTGGAAACTATCTTTCCATTCAGTGACATTAACATATTTGTACGCTGTCTTAATACTAGCAATTCAGACTTGAACAGACTGTTATTATAAGAGGAAACCGTGTTCCAAACAACGTAAGGATAACACGAGAAGAAGGGTAAGATCGAAACGAAAAAGGATAAATAATTGTAGGAAAAAGTGATGAGCCCTGTCAAGACCGGCAAGATCAGGAAGAGAGAATCATAATAGAATGATTGAAGTACCTTCATGAAAGGCGGCCAACCATAAATAAGTGCCGTCTTATTACAAAAATTTTCATTCGTTACAGAATGCCTAGATAATGAATAATAGTCATCAGCGGCGCAAACCTTAAGATATGTTTCTGCAACTACGACGGATACCGTAATGAATTTGCAAAAATCGAATAGACACATGACGTACATTTGACAGAGTGACATAAATATGATAAATGACATAAACTGTGACATTGACATAAAATTTGATGAGTGACATAACCACGGGTTATTTAAAATTTGTTTAACAAATAGTATAAATCAATAAACTAGTAAAGAAATTAGCCTGAAGGGCAGCAGTACAAAGTGAACTAATTAAGTTTATCTACAACAATTTATAATTATTTTCTAATGAATTAAGACTAGGAACCTAGTACAGAAACGTGGGGAACGAACTGCAGAAATAAGAAAGAAAGAAATAGGAAATGAAAAAATTGTGATGGAAGAATGGTAAAATGAAAAAGTAGAGGTAGGTAGAAGTAAACGAAAAAGAAAAAAAAAAGAAAAAGAAAATGGGGAAAAAGGGGGAGGCCTCGAAAAAGTTAGGGGTGAGAAGAAGAGTGAGGTTGACTGATATAGAAAATTAAATGAGGTTATATCAACGAATAAAAAAATAAAAAATGACTATTTATAGACGGACTAACAAAAATAATAAGGTAATAAGTAAAAAATATTTTATAACAGTGGGAAAAATTCATAGGAAATTAGACGAGGATCTGAACAGTTAGTGAAGGTCTTTAAAACTGTTAGATAAGAAGATGTGTTTGTCGTTTGGTCTGATCTGATCGTTGAGGCAAGTAGTAGAGTTATTAAGGAGGTTAGCATTAATCTCGAACATTTTTAGGAGGTTTAGTTTATGGCCTTTACCAATATTATGAAGGAGTACAGAATCAGAAATCGAAAAGGTGTGGTTCGAATAAATCATATGATTAGTGAAGGAAGAAGGAGTGTTGGTAAAATCTGAGCCTTTATATTTATCAATGTATCTGATATGTTCTTTTATTCTAGTTTCAAGTCGTCTACCTGCTTGACTGATATAGACTGCATTACAATCGTGGTAAGAAAGTTTATAAACCCCTGTTTTATGAAGATAAGGGAAAACATCCTTAGTGTTAACGAGAAAAGAATGGGTGTTAAAATTTGTTTTAAAAGCCACATTTGTATTATATTTATTGAAAACTTTGGCTATTTTGTAAGAGATATTGCCTATGAAATTAAGGGAACCGTAATAGGGAGAAATGTCTGCTGTATTGAGTGAAATATGTGGGGAATTTAACCTGAATTTAACGAAAAATTTGATGTATAATGGCACCAACCAAAACTAAGCACTCGTTCTTAATTTCCCTCTGTTTTAGCTAAAATGTGTTAAAAAATTTTCGCTGACACTGTGTATTATAGGCCTGATGATGGCAGTTCTGCCGAAACTAGTTGCCGTTTCCCCATTTATGTTTATTTAACAACTTTAATTTCTATTAACACATTCGAGATTATGGATAACTTGTTGGAATTAAATAAATAACTATCTTCTATGTGAAATTTTCCGTCTTAGTATTAATGAAAACGTATAGGTCAATAGTGGTAGTCATTTAAAGGTTATTAAAATTATTAAAATTAAAAATAAAACAAAATAAAATTTTATTTGTCAGATATTTTATGTTGAAGAATATTATCACCATTAACCAAAACTATTATTAAAAAAAAATATTTCTTAATACCTATAGAGTGATTTAAAATATAAAATAAAATAAATAATTCATAGTATTATGGTTTTTAGTCTTTTATTGTTTTTATGAGCCACCCGGTATAGACAGGGAAACGTTAAAAAACGAATAAAAAGACAAAAAAGGCAGTAGACATTTGCTATATATCAGCTTCCAATGTCCTGCAACTTCCTCGGTTTAAGCCAGTAGTAGACTGTTCAATTTCCGAATTCTTTTAATATACCCGGAGAAAATGATTTAGTTTTCACATCTGCGTCTGGAGTAGATAAAGAAATTACACCGGAACTAAATAAAGAAAATGCATGGTTTTCATTTTTAAACCAATAAAGATTGCCATAAAACTAAATTTGAAGCATATTGGTACTGAAGTGGTAAAAATCTGATTTGTAATAAATTAAAATTTAACCGAAATTAGCTCTAAGAAACATTGTATTCAGTCAACATTTTTTAAAAACAGTAACACAAGAGGTAACGAAATACCAGAAAATAAAATTTAATTATGTATAAGAAATAAAATTTTGAAATTATTATTTTTATAACCTATATTTGAATTAATTTTTTTTAATATGTAATTATTTGTTAAACTTATTCTCAATATTTAATAATTTAACGAATAATTAAAACTCAAAGTCATACCACATAATTTATTCAGGTTTAGGAAGAGATCAAAATGGCGACATGTTTCGGCCAAAAGATGGCAATCATCAAGCAAAATTAATGACGAAGTTGCACATGATGTTAAAATTTGGTATGAAAAATGAACATTATCATGGTAAAATTAAGTATAAAAAATAATGTTGAAAACTTTGGCGCAATAAATTTTCAACATTATTTTTTTTATACTCAATTTTACAATGTTAATGTTCATTTTTCATACCAAATTTTAACATCATTTTGATCTCTTCCTAAACCTGAATAAATTATGTGGTATGACTGTGAGTTTTAATTATTCGTTGAATAATTTTACCACATTTGAGTTATGGACAATATAGTTTTTTTTAATTACTTTGATTATTGTGTAACCTCCTTTGTGGGATTTATTATGGAGGTGTTCTTATTTGTTTTGATTTATTACAGATCCTTATACAGTGTGCGCGTAAAGTGTGAAAACATGAAGATATCTTTGACACGTAAGATACAATAACAAAATTTTGGTTTTATTCATTAGCTGGATGAGCGATTTTAAGTTTTATATTTTCAACGTTGCCAAAAGTACAGTTTCTGAGATATACGAACAATACATTTATTTTTAAATGAGCAAAATTGCATATTTTTCAATTTTTTGAGAGTTCAACTTGTTAGAGAGAGAGGTATAGGAAATTTAGCATGTCAGAAAGAGAGAGAGCTCTATGACGTTACTAGGGAAACTTAAGACACCACTACTCGGTCAGCATCCTCTTGTAGTTCTGTCAGACCTGACGCTTTTGAGGCACCTGAAAACCAGTCTCCCTAGTGACGTTATAGCGCTCTCTCTTTGTGACACGCTAAATTTCTTATACCTCTCTTTCTAACACTTTGAATTCCCTATAGTTGCGACAGAATCATCCGCTTAGCCTAACTACTGTCTTGATTTACTATTAGTAGATACATCGTGATAGTTTTTTGAAAATACACTTACCGGCGATAAGAATCGGAGTAAAATACAATAGCACGTTTAATGGAGCGTTAGAGAACTAAAATTTTAATATTAAAAGCACATGGTGACAGGTAATGCAATAATATTAAGAAATTTGAGTATGTTTTATTTGCGATATTATTTGTAGGACAGGAACACACGAAGAGGTATGTGAAATATTTAATAAGTATAAAGACATAACTTCTACAGCACGTGGTACTGTATCTAAAATTATTCATATATTTGAGGAAAGTGGATGAAAAATCCCAAAAAGTGAACCCCCTGCTATTCCAGAGCAAACAAAAACTGACATTTTTTGTCGATGATTAAAGACCTTCATAAGGCTAATAGAGTTGTTGCAACCGAAAATGACGTCAATCAAATAACTGTTCTTAAATTTGAAAAGAAAAACATAAGAAAAATGGCATCCCTATAAAGTATAATTGGTACAGAAACTAAACCAAGACGATCCAGATCGCAGAATGGAGTTTTGTGAAACAATGTAAAGTATATTTGAACCAATTATAATTTCTTTATTCAAATCCTCTTTTCTGATGAGGTTAATTTCCAGTAAAAAGTACGGTCAATAATCAAAACTGCTGGAACTGGTCAGATACAAATCCTCATTGCATGGTAGAGGCACATACATAGTATCCACAAAAGATCAATGTGTTTCATGCAATAATTGAAGGGAATTTTATGGTTTACAACTTTGCACTGAAATATTTCGCACTTAAAGTGCATAAATAAATCTTCAAAATTAAAAAAAGGGAAAATCCTAAATGTGTATTTTTCTCGCCATCTAGCGGTCAAAAAAAAGTTAAACACAAAAGTAAAAAAAAATTTTTAATAAATAAAACACGAAGTCAGTACCACATAGTATAATTAAGTAGGTTGTTAACAGGCAACTAGTTTCGGCTAAAAAGCCATCTTCAGGCCTACAATATTAGAACAATGATTATAAGACAATATAAAAAAAATTTTTATAGTACAACTTACCGAACATTAGTATCGTAGAATTAAAAATTGAAAAACATTAAATTTAGTCACAACCGCGCGGTTGTTATGTCAACATAAAAAATTGATAAGGTGGTACATTAAAACTAACAACTAATCAGAAGGTAATAAACAATTAAAAAACTTAAAAAATTAAAAAATTTGGGGGTCCGCATTAAGGACCACAGGGCAACAAATGAATGTTACCCCGAAGACACATAGTGCCGCGATTGCCAGCCAACCCTTCCAGAAAGGACAGAGAAGCAAAGACGCGTAGTAGACGTGGTATCTCAGACCACATATTAATCTAAAATAATTGAATGCTGAAGTAACCGAATGAACACCATGCGGTAGTACGACCATGACAAGATGGGAGTCACAAATGACATTGACAATTGACATGACAGTGGCTAAGGACACTGACAATGACAATTGACAATGACATTAAGTGTGTGACCATTAGCAAACATGGAGATAAAACGACTAACACTTAAAAATTTTAACAGTGAAATAACGCAAAAAATTTGGAATGTGTATAAAATAATTGTGTATAAAATAATTGAGATATGAACACTAGTATGAGACTGGGTAAAAGACACAAATGAGTCTTAAAAACAAAAAGTATGAGATTGGAAAAAGAAGAAAGATAAGAACTAAGGAAAAGAAGAAAAAGTGAGGTTGGAAATAAGAAGTGGAAAAATAAATAAAAGGAAAACACAAAAGTCAAATTTAGGTAGAAAACAGAGAGGAGTTAGCAAAACTAAATAAGGAAAAGGAAAACTGTGTGGTGGAAGGATCAAAAACAAACAAAATTAATAATTAGATGATGTCTTTAAAGTTGTCAGCTAGAAAAATGTGGTTTTCTTTAGGTCTTAGTTGTTCGTTGACACAAATAAAGTTATTGTTGTTAAGATGCGAGTGAATTTCAAGCATTTCAAGAAGGTTCAATCTGTTCCCTTTGGCACAATAGTGGAGGAGTGAAGAATTCAAGAATGAAAAGGAATGGTTGAAAGTCAAAATATGGTTAGCAAAAGAGGAAGGAGTATTGGTAATATCAGAATTTTTGTATTTATCAATATATCTAATATGTTCTTTGATTCTAGTTTCAAGTCGTCTGCCTGATTGGCCGATATAAACAGCCGTACAATCGGCACAGCAAAGTTTGTAAACACCTGTGCGGTGGAGAAAGGGGACTTTGTCTTTGGTGTTAACTAGGAAAGAATGAATGTTATTATTAGTTTTAAAAGCAATGTTGATGTTGTATTTGGTAAAAACTTGTGAAATTTTATAAGAAATATTACCAATAAAATGAATTGAGCCTGAAAATGTTTTGTCGTTCTGAGTAGAGTTAATCAAAAGGTGATCGTTCATTCTAAATTTAGAAAAATATTTAAAATAAATTTTATTAATCAAATCTAAGGGGTAATTATTATTAACAGCGAGTTGTTTAATGATATTAAGTTCAGCTGTAAAGGCAGGTTGAGAGAGGGGAATAGAAAAGGCTCGATGTAAAAAACTGTTAAAGGAAGCAAGTTTATGTGACATAGGATGGTTAGAATAGAAATTAATAAGACAATCAGTGGTGGTAGGTTTCCGGTAAATTTCAAAGTTTAACGAAGATGAGAAGGGGTTCCTACAAATCAAAATATCCAAAAAGGGTAAGCACATATTAGACTCAAATTCAATTGTGAATTTAATGCGGTTGTGGAGAGTATTGAGATAGGCTAGAAAGGAGAGGGCATCGTCTGAAGAACCTTTAAATAAAACAAAACAGTCGTCCACGTAGCGTGCATAGAAAAGAATTTTTTGTTTGAAAGTCGGATGTTCCAGGTAAGTGAGTTCCAAATTGTTCATGAAAATTTCGGCTAAGAGAAGAGAAAGATTAGAACCCATAGCCAAACCTGAAGTTTGCTTATAGAACTTGTTATCAAATTGAAAAAAAAAAAAAATTTTGGTCTAATGTTAACGTGAGTAAAGATATAAGATCATTGGACTATGTGGTACTGACTTCGTGTTTTATTTATTAAAAATTACTTGGACCACATTTGAGATATGGATAACCTCATCGATTTAAAAAAAAATTGATGCTTTACAACTTTTCATAAGAACATTTTGCACTAAAAATCAAGAAAAACTAGGGAAAACCTACATGCACATTTTTACGAGCTCTCTAGTGGCGCAACTTTTAGAAATTCAGGAAAAAGTATAAAACAAAAGTTATAGAGAATTTTATGCTCTAAAACTGTACTACAATATTTTGCACTAAAGTGTAGTGTTTGTTCTTAAAATTTTAAAAAGTAAAAAATTTTTACATGTGCATTTAATCAATGTCGGTGTTGAGGACCTTCTACTGTATCAATTTAAAACAAAAGCTAATGGTGGCATTCGAGGCACACACCAAATTTCAGCATGATGGGTCAAATGGTTTGGCAGTCATCGTGGAAGATTACACACAGACACACAGACACACATACAGACCATACGCTGGAAATGGTTTCAATCTTCTTGGGGAACCTCAAAATGGATATTTCCATCGATATTTCGATTTTTTGCTCGATCACTATACTTTCCCTTTAATGGGTCCGGGAAAGTAAAATGTAACAGAAAATTCCAAAATATACGTTTGTCCCATTTAAAAATAAACATCTTGTTCGTACATTTGGCAAAGTCGAAAATATAAAATTTGAAATCGCTGGTCCAAAATTTTGTTATTGTATTTTACAGGGTGTCAAAAATATCTTCATATTTCCATACTTTATACACTGTATAATATTAATGCTCTAAAATTACTTCCAGGACATTTTGTAAATAAACGAAAATAGTATTTATTGTTTCCGTTTTTTTTTGACCCATTCCTTATCAGATCATCCAGGATGCTTAACGTTCGTAATAATGAAAAATTTCTCGGTTCTTTCTTTGCGATGATGGTGCAAAAATCTACAGACAATTCTTTCGAGACAGTTTAGAACATAATATAAAACTTATTTAGTGTTAGAGAAAAGAGCTGCCCCTGTCAGAAATATGACTTGCCTTCCAAAGCTCGACCACTCATCTTTATTGCGTCGTGTTTCTTGTACGTGAGGATGAGGCGGAGAAATCGGAACCGGCAGAAAAGTTTTGGAGACAACAGTAAGTGTTTGTTTATATACCAATATAATCAAGAATGATGAAATGTGAAATCGATTTGATCGTGGGTGCCTGTTTTTAGGAAATTTATTTTTATAATTATAGACAATTTAAAAAAAAAATTAATAAATAATATATTGTACTATCGTAGCCTTTGAATAGCTTAGATAAAAATCATAGAAAATAATTTTAAACCCATAAAGTCGTATTTTTTTTGTACTAAACCTGGTAGGTAGTTGAATTTATCCACAATATACATAGCTACAAAAATATCCGTCGACTCACTTTTACCATTTTGTACCACACTGCATAATATTGATTTTTCTCACATCTAGATATTTGAACCTAAAAATATAGTTGCACAGTATTTTGAGTCATTTTTATTCAACAAAGTGGAAACTTTCTGACCTCTGGTATTTAAGCATTTAAAGCGATCTGGAGCATTTTTTTTATATCATACATAAGCATACCGGCAGTTTTAGTATTAGGAATTTCCCCCATTTCCCCCACTGCAATCGAAAAAATAGTGGAATCGAAAATAATTTCGAGTACCTTTTATATAAGTTTTTTAGGGCTAAATTCAACCATATCCTCAGGTCAAAATTATTCACTACACACCATAGTTACCGCCATCAAGATTTTTACGCACCTCCAGTCAGCTATAACCTATATCTACATGTAGGCAACCCGCATGTCGTTACCCGCCAGAACCCTGTTATAAACAATCCACATTACTGGAAACAATGCTCGTCGTCGACCTCGACCTCCCCTCATCCTTGGACCTCTGTACGTATCTTCAAACCAGTTAAAAGGAGGAATTAACTCATCTGGAAGTTCGGTTTCCAAGGTTCTGGTACCAAGTCTAAGGCAGCAATCATTTTAACCTTAAGGGCAAATTCTCCATCGTTGTTGTATTGTTGTATGGTACCTTAGTTACATACCTTTTTCTTTATATTGTGAGTCAGATGGTAGGGACATCCTCTAATCTCTACATCTGGGTAAATTTCCCTCATTTCGTTAAACGCTGCTGAATCAAAATCACAAGACAACGATTGAGGCTGAAAATTTGGCTCTAAGACACTCACCATTAGAAAAAATTGAAAATAGGTATCTCCAGTCTTGTAAGATTCGATGAACACCACCAAAACGGGACATCACGCCAAAAAATTATTGGGCATCTTTTAATATGAAAAGAAGTAAATTATTCCTACAGCAGGGTACAAGCAATATAACAATATCAGGACAAATTACCGAGGAGGCTTTAGCAAGTATGCCCCTGACTCTGCCGCATGCATAAAATCTAGTGTAAGTTGTCTTTTAAAATATTTCCACCTCCACAACTCAGGATAATATAGTTGTAATACAAAAAAAAAAATATAAAAATCTCACCTTCTACAAAATAGTCTTTATTTCTCCTTCTACACATAAACATTTTAAACAACAAACTTGTTCTTTTGTCATAAAAATATCTTATCATAAACTAAAAATGTATGTCACCCTATTAAAAAAAAAAAAAAAAATTACCAGATATCCAATTCGTATCAATTATCTTTCACCACATATTTTTCTCCATAAATAAATTCTAACTTAAATCCCCAAACTGTTTCCTTAATATCAAAAAAAAATACCAAAATTCAGTTTTTGTTATTTTTAAATTTGTATTAAAAAAATTCAACTAATTTGTTTACATAAATGCTTGTAAAAATTAAATATCTTCATATTTCTTCATTTTCAATATAGGTACCTCAACTTTTCTTCCCATTCTAAGTTTAAACCACATAATGTGCTTTCATTTCATCCTTGGCTTCGTTATTTACACTATTATTCACTTAAAATTTATTGTTTTTATTATTGCCCATCATGAACGTCATATTTATTTATATTATTTTACTACGTACTCTAAGTTTTTTATTTTTCATTTTTAATTTTATTTATTTTATTAGCTTTATGTTTCCCAAAATCATATTTCCTATTGATAATTTACTTTTTAACATTCCTCCTTTAAATGTTTTATTTTATTATTATCATCTTCATCAAATTCTGCTTTATTTTTTAACCACTATTTATATTGACATAAATATTATTAATTTCTTTTTTAAAATCTTCTATTTCTTTGTCTCTCATATTCTATAAATTTGGTTTAACTAATATTTCCATATTAATTGCTTCGCCCGCTTTATACTCTCCTATCACTTGTTTTTCTTGTTTGTCCTTTTCATTTTGATCTAATTTTTCCATCATATTATTCACTTAATTTCGTTGTTATTCTTTACCTTTCTTTAGTTGAACTAATAACTCCACCATTGTCTATGTTTGTTCCATTCTCTTCTATTCTTCATGTTGTTTAATAATTTCTTCATATTTTTTTTTGTTTTTTGTTTCCACAGCTCCGTTTTGTTTTTGAATTTCTTGTCCTTAGTTTATATATTCGTTATAATGCTCTTTTATTCTATCTATTTTCTTTTTCCTTTGTAAATTCACCTACCTTGCGACTATTATGAAAGTAATTTCTTATTATCACAATAAATTCTATAATATGTCGCCACTTTATTATTTGTAATTAAATTTATTTCATGCTCCCAACTTTACTTTTGCTCAAATAGCATTCAAACAATCTATTTTTTTCTGTTTCTTTTTTATAAAGACAGAAGATTATCCATTACTCAAATGTGGTAAAATTATTATATTATGTTTGCCTGATGATGGCCTTCGTTTGGCCGAAACATGTGGCCAACTTAATTCACTTTTAAACATTTTAATAAATCTTGTGGTATGACTTGGAGTTTTAATTATTCGTCATATATCTATTATTACCATTCAGTCATGAAAAATTGTAAATCCATACAAAAAAATTTTTACAAAAGTCAAATATTTTTTATTCTAGTCTCCGTTTACAAAATTTCCCGATTTTATTCACACCTAAACACCCAGTAGACTAATGTTTTACTGACAAATTTTAAAAATTACAGATTTTTTTAATAAATAAATTAATTTATTTTTTTTAGCTTCTGAACTTCTTTATATTTTCTAAAAATCTTGATATAGTTTGTTTTTCTTAAGTATCTCGTTCAGACTTTTTCTTTTTCTTTCACCTCCTATAATGTATATGGTATACCTTGTGTAACGAAGTTACTTTATAACCGTTATTATTTTTATTAATATTATTTAATACTTGATTATAAATAACCTAAAATTATGGCAAAGGCAACCTTCCTTCAAGTATAAGATCAGTCGTACCATTTAAACCTCCACCCGACAGATGAAGACACTCTCGCCTGTGCTTCTTAGATGCCCCAATGCACATAGAAAAATAGTTGGGTCAGGACGTGGCAAAAAGGTGGAGAGGAAGTGGCGAGAACGTGGCGAGGACGTGACGTGGACGTTGCACTTCTAGGACGTGGTCAATGCATACAGAAAAAGTAGTCGAGTGCAATGTCTCTGGTAATTCGAAAGCAAAGACGTTTTAAGACGATAAAGATAACGATGTTATTATAGACTCGGCTTATTTATCAACGGCGAAGATGTTACTAGGTGCATCCTTTGTGCCAGTAAACAGGATGAACTAGTGTTACATTTAATGCTATGTGAAAATTAGATATATATCCTGACCGTTTTCAGAATTTTTACCGTATGTATCGCAAATTATCAATCAAATACTACTTTTAGTACAAGACTTTTAATAACGTTGAGATATATGGAAAAAGTTTCTATAAGATTCCAAATAGGTATTGATTTAATTTTTAAAAGTACAAAAATAAGAATCATTTGTTCTTTTTTAATATTATTTGAATTATTATGTATGGAACGATAAAATAAAACACTGACAAGACGGAGAAGAGACATTCCGTTCATCTACGCTACTTGAGACTCGAAAGAGACGTGGTGGTGGCGAAGAGACATGCGTCTTCTGTATCTACGTTAACCGAATAGTTTATATGGAATGGACAGCCAAGTGACATACGTCCTCGTCACGTCTCTGCTGCGTCTACTCCCAATGTCTTTTTTATGTGCATTTTGCTTTATACATCAGCCTGATAGACTTAAGGCAGTTGCAATCCTAGTTCGACTAGGAGTAGGAATTTAATCCGACGACTAAATCCAGCTGCAGTACCGGTTGAGCAACCTTTAGAGATAGGTCGAGCTAAAGTAGTGAAGCCAAGTTTAATCCAACCACCACGCCAGTCTAAAAGTCGTGGTGCCTGCACCGTCCGACATATCAGAGTAAGAACCAAGTTGTATACCTTTCCCTTCCTCACCGTATTTAGTATTGTCATTTTAACTTTTTTTTAGCAGCGAATACTGCCCAGGTGCTCCCATTAGTGTAAGTAAAGTCCGCCGTTCTGGCCACTAACGCTTTGTCGATATCATAACGACCCCTGGAGTATTTAATCTTCACCGATGATGCCAGGTGCAAGTGAACGTCATACTGTAAACGGAAGGTGGTGCCAGAGGCAACCCGAAACCCAAATTAAGACGTTAAATCGAGTCAGCAGCGACGAAAGAGCGTTACACTTGACTATCTTGTCTTCTGATAGTAGTATTGTGTTTAACCCTGTCTTAGTATCCTCTTTTACTTTACTTCTATAAATCGGTTTTTTTTTTTTAAGAATAGTACTAAAGAATACTTCAAAAAACAATAATATAAAACAATAATATTTTTTCCACCAAGTTCTTGTTTTCTAACATAAAAATTACAATTTTTTTGTCATTAAGAAATCAATCTTAATATAAGTGTCATCTTGATAATAGCTTTTTTTATATTTAGTACCGTACATTTATAATAAAATAAAATTATTTATAATTAAATTAATACCTTAATTTTGATTGACGCCTTATCTTTTAAAACACCAAATTTAAATATTTTAAATACATAAAACTTTAGTTGCGTTTTCCTTTAATCAATACATAGAAAAATGTACTAAAAAAATATTGAAAACTTTTAATAGTATTTGACACGTTGATTGCATTTAAAAGCCATCTCGCATCTTTTATTAAAAGAATTTTTTGCATGGTTAATTGAGGATTTCCAAATTGACAAAACAAATTTAGACGTTGCTTTTACGGCACAATGACGTCAATATTTCAAAAACGTTAATCACAAATGAATTCAACTCAAATAGTTGATAATTACCATATTAAAGTCTCTCTTGCGGTTAATATATTATTATTGTTAATAAATTGTTTTAAATTATAATCTTTATTGTTCTATGTATAAATTAATCTAATAAAAAAATATTTTGCGGCTACTAAAACCCATAAAATAATGTCTTAAAATATTTTGCACATTTTTAAATTAATGAAGCCGGAAATTTATTCATTCTCAAAAAGAAGGTCTTATTTTACATTTAGATTTAGAAGAAGCAGTGCGTCTCCCCTTGATTAATAAAGGCTAGAACACCTGGTGCCTTCACCTGATTAATGAATGGATATTACGGACGCGGTTTTGCGTTTTCAGGATTGATGGTCCAATGGAGTTTTGGTGTTATTATTTTATTACTATAGGGTAAATAAGATAATTAAAACTATTTATAGAAGAATAAGTATATACATGAAGTCGAATTTATTTGACATGCGAAATATTTTTTGCCTACGGCTGCTTAGAATATACACAAAAACGCACTGTCAACTTGCCTCGAAAAACGTCAATTTCAAACAGCGTGTGTAAACATTTACACACGCAGTGTGCAAAGTGAAATGACACTACAACTACTCATAATAACATAACATATATCAATGAATCGAGATGAAATCTAGTATCTCGGAAACCCATTGAACGATTTATGAATATTAGTATTCATTACTGTTAAAATAATATAATACTCGACTGCGAACGTAATTAAATAAATTCCACAATTTCTCGAAGGACCAAACTTCTTCGGTAGAAGTTAAACCAATATGAATGTTAAAATAAAAACAGTATTTGAAATTGGAATGTAATTTTTATTCCATTTTACTTTCCCGGACCCATCAAAGGAAAATTAAGTTAAAAAAAATCGAGATATCGATGGAAATATCCATTTTGAGGTCCCCCAAGAAGATTGAAACCATTTCCAGCGTATGGTCTGTCTGTGTGTCTGTGACTGTGTGTAATGTTATATGATAACTGCCGAACCGTTTGACCAATCAAGCTGAAATTTGGTATGGAGGGTCGGTGTGTAATTAGAATGCGACCACGATGACTGCCGGACCATTTGACCCATCATTCTGAAATTTGGTGTGCCTCGAATGCCACCATTAGCTTTTGGTTTAAATTGATACAGTAGAAGGTCCTCAAGGCCGACATTGATTAAATACATATGTAAAAATTTTCTAATTTTTTTAAATTTTAAGGACAAATAATACGCTTTAGTGCAAAAAGTTGTAGTACAAAGTTTTAGGTCATAAAATTCCCTATAAATTTTGTTTTAATCTTTTTTCAGAATGTCCAATAATTGCGCCTCTAGAGGGCGTGTTAAAAATGTGCATGTAGGTTTTCTCTAGTTTTTCTTGATTTTGAGGACAAGCAATGTATTTTAGTGCAAAATTTTCTTGTGTAAAGTTGTAAAGTATCAAATTTTCCTCATTGATTAGCCGCTAGATGGCGAGAAAAATACACATTTAGGATTTTCCTTTTTTTTAAATTGGAGGTAAATTATGCTCTTTAGTGCAAAATGTTTCAGTGCAAAGTTGTAAAGCATAAAATTCCCTATAACTATTGTATGAAAATTTTTCTCGAATTCCCAATAGCTTTCACACATGATTTTAGATCTTAATTGTAGTAGTGTGATATACAACGTGCGCATGCACAGTTTATGTCTTTATCAACATTGAAATATCAATTCGGTAGACGTATTTACCATCGGCTGGCTATTTTTAATGTGTTCTATCAATTAATGTAATGCTAAGTATTTTGTAATTAAAATAGTAATAATAAACAACATATTCTCTACGGTTGATCCGGGAAAGTTCTGGGATAACACAGCCGATTTTTTTTCCAAGTACGAAACATGAACAGCAAAAATTATAAAGCGGCACATTAAATTAAATTATGAAACCTAAACATGAATATTTAAATTGTACTTAATCACTCCACTCACTGTAAAAACTATTTACATTTTTTTCTTGTTATGAAAACTCAGAAAACTTTTTAGGTACGTTTAATTACACATCATTTTACCTATTTGAAGAAACTTTTTTGCACTATTGAATGCATGACTGAATCTGGTCACAGTTGGGATGCGAGAGAATGATTGTGCTCTGAATTTTAACGGAGAGTAGGGTTGGTGATTTTTTATTGGTAGGAGACATGTGACGTGGTATGTAAATAGCCTTGAATTCCGAATATTAGCAAGAAGAAAACATATCTATATTTTTTGTTTCTTGTATAGATGGGATAATATGAGAGAAAGATAAGCTTGCATAGCGACAGTCGCTTATGAATTTTGTTTTTGTTGACTGTAATTAGCAAGTAGAAAGAAAGAGAAAGTCGGAATAATATTGTGTTGATTTTAAATCTATTTTTAGATTATAAACTATGCAATAATAGACATTAATATAAACTATCATTTTTAATACAAGTGTTATTTATAAGACAAAAGAATACTTTTGTTGAGAATATTTAACTAATTGGCTTTTGTGGGTATACCAACTGTAAATCAACTTTATTAAAAAAATTAATATTATAATTTAAATGCCCTAATTTTTTTACTTTACTTTGATATTTAATCTGACCTATTCAACATTAATATTATTATTCACAACCTTAGTCTATATATGATTATTATTAATTTTTATTTTTCCTATTTATAAAAATATTATTATCATATTAAGGAATTACTAAAATAATGAAAAATTTAATATAGGAATATTAACACTAGCATATGTTTTATTGATTCTAATTTAATTCGATTCTACAAACGAAATTGGAACTCATCTTTAATTAAATCCATAACCGAACTCCATGAACTTCATCGAATTTATGTATCTCTCTATATATAGCAAAAGCTGATGGCAAAACGACCCATGCTCTCTAATTGAATGTAAAGGAAAACCGAGCAACTGTACATATTTGATGGGCGATATCGCTGAGTACAATCATTCGTATATATGGTATCAGAGACGCAATAAGGCGGGTCTTTAAATCCGATTGGAAACCTCAGCAGATTATTGGGATTCGTTCAGTCGTCCTCTGGGCAGAGGAAGTAAAGATTCAACATACACTTGAATCTGTCCCGAGGGAAAACGTCCGGGCTTTTCTAAGGACTCGCAGTCGCTCCCTATATTGCTGACTTCGTATTATGATGCTCTTCATAATTTGTTTTATCTACGTAGCGTCTTCAATATAGGGTACGGTTGATATACTTCCTACATTTTATTAACAATATAAAAAAAAACATAAAATAGTTATACTGTAATAATTATAATAAATTTCGTTCTCGTGGAAAATAGTGCTCTAATTAAAGGCGACAAGACATCATTTCCAATTTTACAAAACAAATCAATAATTACTTTTATGTTGTATTTAAAATATAGAGCACTTTATTCTATGACTCATTTTTTTCCTAAAGCAAGTTTGAAATAATTTTGGAAAAAAATTGGACGAAACTTTGTATATTTATCTGTCAATGTTCTGAATATCCATCACCATACATTCTTTACTATTACCACGAGTTACACCATAAACATATCATATGTTATTTGCGAACTTAAAAGTCATAGCAATAACAATTTTAAGCTCTCTGTACAAATTATAATTAATTATTATTTTCCTGGTTCCATCTCATTATGTTGTTCACATCTTTTTGCAGTAACACGCAATCTCGCTCCTTGAAATCGTCCGCAAATATCAAGGACTCAGACGCACAATAACTAGTTTAGACATTTGTACGTACTTATGCAAACAAATCACATTTTCCTAAAAAGGGAAAACCACTCAAATTTGAACTATTGTACGGAGCTCGTATATAAGCGTGCTTACTCTCTATCTATTTTCTATGATACACTGTATATTATTAATAACTACATTTTTTTATGAAAATAGATTTAAAAAATTTTTTTTCACTTTTTCTAAATTAATTAATTAATTTTATTATGTTTTGGATATTGGTTTTTATCTGTAACCAATATAAGCAAGTATCATTTTAAAAATTACAATAATTATGAATGTATGCTGTCGGACCAATTACTACTGACCTATTCCTGTTATTTTTTTTATTCAAATATTTTTTAATCCCGAAATAAATGAACTATTGTTGACACACTGGTTGCGTTTCAATAAAGCGTCGACATATTTGATTGGAGTTTTCTATTCAGTATCATGCAAAAAATACTTCCATAATTTCAAATGACGAATGGGTTTAAATAATACCAAACAAATGATGTGATCACAATATAAAATGGTTCAGCTATTTTTTTTTCATCAATTAAAATTTATTTAACGTAATAAAAATAAATATAGCAGTTTCATATATTATGAAAGTGTAACAAATTAATATTTAGAAATTGAAATTCAAGACTTTACTTACCTGAAAAATTTTTGTTTTGGTTTTCTTTAAATAAAAAAAAATTAAACAAAATATTGAGGTAGTAAAAATCCAGTACCACATTCAATAGCGACTAGTTTCGGCAATATGCCATCATCAGGCCTATAATACTCAGTGTTAAGAAAGGGTGGAATTTATACAATAAATGAACTTACTAAACGAATTTCAAATAAGACGAAGAATAAGTCACATAATAGGTTTAACGAAGAAATAAAAACTTAATTAAATGTGAGTACATATAGTAACAAAGTATGAATTATTTAAAAAAAAAAGAAGAGAAAAGGTGGCAAGATGGGATTAAGTGATACTAGGAGTATTTTTGGAAATTTATAATTTTTTGTTCAATGAGATTTTTCAAACAAATGTGAGTGGTATTTAAACCCCATGCTATTGCCCATAAGCCATAACTTAAGAAGGTGAAATTACGGCGTGTACGATGAGAGGGCATTGAACCACTGTGAATTAGCGGGTAAGTCACAGGAAGGCAACCCTGTAGGAGGTCAACCCGATACCAAAAAAATTAAAATTAATATATTCAAGAACATTAGTATTGGTATGTGAAAGGAGACAATAGGAAGCCAATTCATTGGCACTAACATACGGCGCACATGGAAAAAAATAATGGTTTTTGACAAATGACACCAAATACAAAAGGGCGGGTTATTTAAAAATAATTAAATTAAATTAAGTAGTATGGTAATGTTGAAAACCTGAAGGGTGGCCATACGTCTTTAAGACGACTTGAATATCTTAAGTCAACGTTTTTAAAATGTCTTTAAGATGTCTTTGTGCTATCTGGGAGGGTGTTTTGAGAAGAAATTGATTAAAGTGTCCATAGTGGTTGGTTTTCTAAAAATTTCGAATTCTAAGCTTGAGATTGAAAAGTCCTTGAAAATGAGTAAGTCCAGCAAAGAAGGTTTATTGTCATATTCAAATTTATTGGTACATTTTATTCTAGCGTACATAATAAAATAGGTTAAAAAGTCTAAAGGTTCATTATGAATGCCTTGAAACAGCACTAGGCAATCATCCACATGGCGGGAATAAAAAAAGATATTATGTTTGAAGGTAAGGTGATCTAAATATGTAAGTTCTAGGTGATTCATAAATTTAAATAAATAAAACAACGTTTTATGATTTCCACAAAAATAATAACAAAAGTTATTAATTTAATAGTGACTAGTTTCGTTACATAGTAACTTCATTAGACCAATTATTTGTCTGATGAAGTTATTATGTAACGAAACTAGTCACTATTAAATTAATAACTTTTGTCAGACTAATTATTAGTCTGATGAAGTTATTATGTAACGAAACTAGTCACTATTAAAGTAATAACTTCTGTTAATATTTTTGTGGAAATCGGAAAACGTTGTTTTATTTATTTAAATTTATTGAATAGATGAGGCTTTTACTTGATGAAGAGATCCAATATAATGAAGACTTAAACAAATTAAATTGTTTTATTTCATCGTATATTTAAATTTACTAATCGATTTTCATCAAGTAAAAGCCGACACAGTTAATGATTCATAAATATTTCAGCTAATAGGGGAAGAGAGATTAGAACCCATGGCTGAACCTGATATTTGTCTAAGAGCTATCAAATTGGAAAAAGTTTTGTTCTAAAGCTAGTGTGAGTAAAGAGTAGATATCTTGTTGTTGCGTAAGAGGATATTAACCAGTTGAATACTATCATCAGGAGGAATACTTGGAAAAAGGTTATATATATATATATATATATATAGAGTAAAATATTGGGGAGCAGCAAGAATAAAAGAACAAAGTGTACTCTTTTAGGATTTATTCCAAGCTTTCGAGCGTGGTTACGCTCATCATCAGGGAAGCTGTAAGTGATGAGCAACAAAATTGGTACAATAAAATGGGGTATTACAGAAAAAAAAAAAAAAAAAAAAAAAAAAAAAAAAAAAAAAAAAAAAAAAAAAAAAAAAAAAAAAAAAAAAAAAACATACCCCTAGTGAGATTGTTGTTCACAGGTTGTAAAATTAAAAATTGTTAAAATACAGATTAAAAACACGTCCACATAATAAAACATTGTAACTTGTTAAAAAATAAAAAATAAAAATTGTTATTAAAAGATTTTTTTGTTTAAACCCGTATTATTTAAAATTAATAAAATATTAAAATTGAATAGCCAAAAGCTGTATGCTATTAAATTTAAATCAAGTTTTTTTGTTCCTCGTTTTTTTGAATTTATACATTTAGCGCCAAATTTGAAGTTCATTTTGACGGACGGTCTCATCCTTGAAAGCCACACAGACCACAAAAATGGAAGGGCTAAAAAAGGAGCAATAGGGCAACAGCTAATGAGACTGTAACCCTATTTAGGAGAGGAGACAAAGTGTACAGCTAATGAGGCTGTACGTCCTTGTTGGGAAGAGGCCATGCTGTGTGACAGACAAAGAAGAGCCATGTCGTCAAAAGTTAACCTATATGTCAATGAGGATTCCAAACACATATTTTAATATATTATTAAAACCAATACCTAAAAATGTCCAATTTAAATGAACGGAGGGCTATATGCACAAACTTACTGATTAGGAAAAAATATTTTTTGTTAAATAGACACATTGGACAAGTCGTGTACATCATAATTTTTCAAGTATTTGTCCATATGTAATAGATACGCAAAAGACGTACTCAGATTGTTAAGGTCAGACCTCTTATTCATACAATGGTCCGATTGGTAGATGTATGCCATTTCGAGGAAAAGCCTTCGAGAGTGGTGTCTCTCTTCAGTTAAAATGGTAACATTCTCAAAATCAGTCACATGCCCTGTCGAGCGCACATGTTCGGCCAACGCGCATCGTTCAGGGTGCAACCTTATATCGCTTTTGTGTGAAGTTAAGCGATCTTTAAGCCTACGGGAAGTTTGCCCGATATACACACTGTCACAGCTAGAGCAGGGAATACAGTACACGACATCTGAGTGCAAAACCAGAGGGTCTTTATCCTTAACTTGTGAAAAAATATTGTTGATAGTTAACACCGTTTTATAAGCGATTTTGATTTGAATGACCGAAGAGAAGAGCTTTGCTAATTTTGGTGTTAAGTCGTGTATGTATGGAAGAGTTAAGTATGAAGGAAGGGGGACTCTATCAGGACCTCCATCAGGTGCCTCAGGAGGTGGTGTGTTCACAGATGGCTCAAGCAAACGGGTTACTTCAGCAGTGACAGTGTTATTCGTACTAACTAATGGTATGGATGATGCACTGTACAGCAGTCTTTTTAAAAGATCATTTGGATAAGAGTTATCCAGAAATAGATGGTAAAGTATGTCTGTGTTCTTGCGGTGAAAAGAAACGTCACTGATAAGTAATACTCGGTTTTTCATTTGTTTGACCAGGTTGACTTTCATGGAGTATTTATGGTAGGACCAGAAATTGAGGTATCGACCCGATGAGATAGGCTTCCTGTACCAATCAATTTTAATCCTATTTCCTTCTGTTATAAAAAGGGTGTCAAGAAATGGAACCGACAAGTCCTCGTTACCAGTATCAAGTGTAAACTGAATGTGTTGATCAAAACAATTGAAATAACCCAAAATGTTATCAATGACGTTCACTGGGATGGCCATGATGATGTTATCCACATACTTTTTCACGAAAAGGATTCTAAAGGGTAAAGTGGAGATTATACTGTCCAGCACATCATCCATAATGTAGTCTGCCAAAATTGGGGAAATTTTGCTACCCATCGGAGTGCCGAAAGTTTGTTTAAAGATTTTGTTGTTAAATAGAAAATAATTATTGTTAAAAACAAAAGTGATCAGTTGAGAAAAATTAGTTTTGGTAAGGGAGCAATATTTTTGGATGTTTTCCCAATTCTTGTTAATAGATTTTAAGCAAATATCTAAGTATATGTTACTAAATAGAGACACCACGTCTAAACTGATTATTTGGTAACCATCAGGTAAAATGTAGTTGTTATATAGTTTGTTGACCTCAAAAGAATCTTTTATGTAATAATTGTTGTTGAAATTGTATGCTTTTGTAAGAATGTCAGTGATAAATGATGTTAAATTAGCTATCGGAGTGTTAATAGACGCAACAATCGGTCTAACAGATAGAGGCGTTTTGTGTATCTTTGGTAAACTGTAGAATTTTGCAGGGACACCCTTATAGTTGATCATTGCTTTTTTTGTTTTTTCATCAATTTGATTTTGAGTTTTGAGAGTATTGACGAGTTTAATGCATGCATTTTTAATGGAGGTGGTGGGATTTTTTCTTAACTCTATGTAAGAATTATCATTTTCAATTATGGTGGTGAATAGATCTAGGTATTGTTGTTTATACATAATTACTGTGACGTTGCCTTTATCAGATTTTGATACTATTAAGTTAGGATTATTTTTCAAAAAACTTTTTGTTTTAAAGTACAAATTTCTGAAAAAGACATCGTCAGAGCTTGTATTATGAATAGAATTAGTGATAACGTTGATCGACCTTGCCATAAGAGTGTTCCTGCAACCCTCACCAGCGACCAATGACAAACAGTTGTTCAAATCAGCCAGAATGCTTTTGATCGAAATATCAAGACCCACCTGAGGTTTAATACTGAATTTAGGTCCTACAATTAATAGGTTTAATTAATACTAACGGCAATTTTGTATTTGGCACAAGATCAGGTGATCTAAGTTAATAGTTGGCTTTGGCGTCATTTAGGTTTTAGGCTTGGAGGATGACTGGTCGGTGTTAGGTACAACAAAATAATAAATTCACCGTGTATTGCACAGACAGCTATGAGCCAAAATTCGCGATATTTGGTTATGTGTATAGTGATTAGTGGCAAGTTTTTTTTCAGTTTTTTGTGTTATTAAATCGTGATTTAAAAATATTTGTACTTCTCATAGGGTGGAGGCTAGGAAAATTTCTAGACCGCTTTAGAGGTAAGTTTTAAAAATTGATCATATTACAATATTCTCTAATTATTTTCGTCTTGGATAAACAGAATTTTTATCTTAAATAAGTAGATTTAAATTGAATACATTGCGATTTGTGTTTTGTTCAAACAAATTGGATCATTGGGACTTTAACATTTAATGTACCTATATTCTATATCCCAGACAAAAATAATTACAGAATATCGCATGATTAACTTGTAAAACTTCTAAAGCGGTCCAGGAAATTTCAAGATTCCCGATTCTACGAGAAGTACTTTAAATTCCATTTTTAAGCTGTGCATTTATAACACAAAACTAATAAAACTTCTCACTAGTCACTATACAACTTGTTTAATTACAGTTAATAATTTGTTTAATTGTGTTAAGTAAAATATTTAATACTCGAAATAATTTGGATTTTTAAGGTGATTAATTTTTGATTACTAACCTAAAGTTAACTAACCCTAATGATTACAATTAAAGCCATTTTTGTTGTCATAACTAAACATTTGTTGAGTCCTAATACGTAATAAAGTTTTTATCTACTATAATTAAATTCTTAATAATGCTTAATAAACTTTTTCCTCAGTGTAGCTACTTGAATACCCTAAATAACTAATAGTCTCAATAAATTTCGGCCTACTACAAGGTAAATTCGTTTGATACCTAATTTTTTACGTATACTGCTTTGGTTAAAAAAAACACGGAAAGAATCCAGTTAATAAAATCACAAGTCTGTAGTACGAATCATTTTATATAAATCAAACTTTTTTATTTGGTAAAAACCTAAAAAAAACCATTTGATAAATCGACAGTCGGTGCGTTGAAGTGTTTTTACCTCAAGTGGTGAAGTGATATCAAGGAATGGACGCTAAATAATAATAAAAAATACATAGATAATTTTCTAAACGCTTAAGGTATTTTGATAAAATTTTACTGATACAAGTTAAGAGAAAATCATTTCGCTATAAATAATAATCAAACGCTTTGGCAATTTATTAAGCTTTGTATAACAAATCTATTTCTTTTAAAAAAAACCCTGCTATGTAGCCGGGCATTAGAAAGGCACGTTTTTCTTTGCTAATAAAGAAAGGTCGCGGTGTTTCCCCTGTGACATACACACCTTCTCATTTCGTTTCCTTCGAACTCTCCCGTTTGCGTTCTATTCTCTTGATTGATACGAAACATCGCTCGTCGCTTTGGATAAAGGCCCAGAATTCTTATCTACTTCGTCGATCAGTGCCGGAGGTAAGAGTTGAATTAGATTTTCTAAGTTTGCATTAAATTTGAAAATCAGTTTAAGTTGGATTTTTTTCATTTGAAGTATTTTTGACCTAAATTTTATAGTTAAATTTTGGTGATTGCATTGTAAAGGATTATAATTATAAAACGAGAAAAAAATACATTAAATATTGACACTTTTTACACAACACTAATAGTCATATTTGTATTTGTAGATAAATTGGTTCAACAGAAATGGCAGGCAACTGTAGATTTTTGTACTTCCATTGAACAAAGAAGAAAATATTGATTGAACAAAATTAATCCTGTCTACAAAATTTTGTTATCTAAGTCACTTCAATAGTGGGGGAATAACTGAATAATGTTAAGGTCAGTTCAAAATTAATGCATTGGCAAGATGAACTGATAATATATAATATATTAATATTAAAACTACCTTTATAATATAATTACTGCCTACAATCTATAAACTTTTACAATGTGTAATGAATCCTCAAGGTGGACATGGGCGTTAAAATAAAAAGGTTTTTCGTGAAAACCAATTTTGCAACGTAAATCGATAAAAAAAAGATGTTGAACTTAAAAGGCCTATACAAAAGTCAGTGACAACATATGTTAAGCTTAATTCACAAAATCATAAAATATGTCTAATAGATATATTTAAAATTAATTTTAATCTGTCGGAGGTAATTTAAGTTGAAATTTAAATTCTTATCAAATTAGCGTCTTGTCAGGAAAATTTGATATAGATATTTAAAAATTGTTTGGACTATCGTGTTTTTGCTAAAACAAAATAAAATACGCACCTGACTGAACATTTTCCTATTTAGTCCAGTCAATAAGAGTTGCAGAGTGTGTGAGAAGGGACCTAAGTGACTTTTTCGGAATCTTGTAAATGGTGCTAAAGAAGTGAATGTACTATAAGTCCTGACATTTAAGAGGTGAGTTGTTGAAATGGTACAAATAATGTCCTACTTTTGAATTTTTGGGTTATATCAAAAATACTGCATCGCAGAGAAAAAATTTCTAGACCAAATGAAAGTGCATGAAATTCTCTACAACTTCTTTTTAATATACCATTTTGGATTTCGCAACCTTTTTATGGTTCCAAACCCCAAAGGGTCGAAACGGAACCCTATTGTTCTCACTCGAGTGTACGTCCGTCCGTTTGTCTGTCATACCGGTCTAGAAGCTAAACCGTTAAAGCTACAGTCTTCAAATTTTCACAGTCTATTCATCTTGTTGTCCCAAAGGCAGACATTTTTTTTTTTTTTTTTTTTTAATAACAATCGCCTTCGCGGCATTGTGTTAACATTACAATCTGATCTTAAGATCAATCAGCAACTTACAGCTAACTTAATTTACTACACTGTAACTAACTAAGGTCTTACTCAGCAGCATCCATAGTAGATTTCTATTATATTTGGTATACTAACTAACGTACACTTCAACACGCACTTTACTCTGCTTTTGGTAATCTCACTTCACCAACTCGTAAGGTTTAATCCTCTTGAGTCTTCTCGCTGTTCCTGCAGTGTCGAGGAGCTGGATTGCCTCGACATTGGTATGATTGTGAAGTCGTAGTTCATGACTCGTGGCAAATTTGGTTATAGTTTGTTCAACAGTATCCATATCCAGATCCTTATGGAGCCTACTGTTTCGAATAAACCAAGGTGCATCCACAATGTTTCTTAGTACCTTATTCTGAAATCTTTGAATGATTTGTAGATTACTTTGACTAGCACAACCCCATAGTTGAATACCATACGACCAAATGGGTTTGAGTATATTTTTATACAGCAGGAGCTTGTTGTGTACAGACAGAGAGGAGTTTCGTCCAATCAGCCAATACATTTTTTTATATTTAATTTGAAGTTGTTCACTTTTCTTTTTAATATGAGCTTTCCAGCGAAGCTTAGCATCGAGGGTGATACCTAGGTATTTTGCTGTATTTGCGAATGGAATTCGTTTTTCATTTATGTTTATAGGTATATGTTGTTGAGCTCTATTGGTAAAGTTTACGTGTATAGATTTGGATTCATTTATTTTAATCCTCCACCTTTGTGTCCATTTGTCTATTTTATTGATTGATACCTGTAGTTTTTCTGCCGCTAGTATGGCAGTATCGTCTGCAAAGGTTGCTATAATATCATTTTCTAATTTAGGAATGTCATTCGTGTACAGGAGGTATAAGAGAGCTCCCAGCACACTGCCTTTCACAAATTGTGAAAAATATTTTTTAATGATTTCAAGGGGGCTCCTATACAGCTAAAAGGGGGACGCTTTAAGAAAAATTTGGCCTACCCCATCGTTGTTTAGAGCTCATTGAGTAGATAAAAGCTCTATTTTTTATTAAATATTGCAAAACGTATGAGAAAGGTATGAGAAGTCGCCAAAGTCATCATTTTTTATAAAAATTTGTTCGGAAGAATTTTTTAACTTTCTATTGACCTATGAACTTGAAATTTGGTTCTAATGTTTATTGTTACGAATATTTTACCAACAAATAATATAACGTGTTTTGGTTGGTTTGTGTGTTGAGCGTTTAGTTACTGTTTACTAATTTTGAATGTTGCCAATAAATGTTTTAAACACACTAGCTGCTGAAAATAAAAAGCAAACTGGAGTATTTACTACAGAAAATGGTTTATGAGAGCAGAAACGGTTCGCTATGGAATCTGGCAATGGATGGACTGCTGAGAATCCTTCAACAAGAAGGAGGCAAAACACTGGGATACGCAGATGACCTTGTCATATTTATCCCAGGGAAAATTCAACACTACGGTTAGGGAACGACTTCAGATGGCAATAAACGCAGTTACACTCTGGACAGAGCATGAGGGTTTGAAAATCACTCCCTCCAAGTCCAATATAATAGCATTCACCAACAGGGAAAAAGAATCATAATCTACTCAGACAGTCAAGCAGCTCTTAAAGCCATAAAGAGCCCAAAGGTGACAGCTGGACTGGTATGGGAATGTGGCTAAGCACTTAGGGAACTGGCGACCCACAATAAAGTAAATTTATCGTGGGTACCAGCTCACAAAGGTATCGCTGGAAACGAAAAGGCTGACGAGCTCGCAAGAAGCGGGTCGTCCACCACATTAATTGGTCCAGAACCAGCGATGGGAGTACCAAAACGTACGTTTAGGAACCATATAAAAGACTGGATCAAGCGAAAACACAAATTGTACTGGGACAATGTACCCGGACTTCTACACGGGAAAAAGTTTATAAAAGAACCGTCAAAGAACGTAACCGAAGAACAGATTTCAATGAGTAGGAATCAACTACGAATTACCACAGGGCTCCTCATGGGACACCTTCCCACCAGAGAGCATCGAAACAAAAAGGGGCTACCTTAAATGCAGACAATGCAATAAATGGATCGAGAATGCACTCCATATACTATGCACCTGTGAGGCGCTGAATCACAGAAGGCAAAGAATATATGGAAAACCAAAAATGTATCCAGAAGACTACTACAAACAGCCATTAAAGAACCTGTACAAACTAGTACAGGGAACAAGTTTGATTGACTGGATGTAGTAGACAAAGAGACGGGAGATAGGGCAATAAGCCCACGGGGCTGCAGTGAATCAGTGTTTTCTTGGTGGCATTTTACCAAATTTAAGCCTGGCAACAAGAGGTTCATTTCCCTGGGCTTTACTTTGCTGCCAATAAATTTGTTGGTAATTAATGAAGAAAATTGTTCAGCTATTTCTAAAAATACCTGCCAATAAATAGTGGTGAATCATTATTTAAAAAAAAAATGGAAAATTCCAATAAACAAATAATATCAGAAATAAAACTGCGAAATTTTAGATTAGAAATCAACCTTGAATTTTCTCACCCCACCGTATCCTTTTACTGTACATTTAAAGATACGCGCTCTCTTTCTAATCGACCGCTCTTCACGTGTCGCCGTAATCAACAGGTTAAAGTAGACTTCATGGATTTCGACAGGTTACAGAATCCTCATACAGTACTAAAAAAATGTTTCAAACAACTAAAAGTTGAACTAAATATAAAACCACAATATTTTTGCTTTGAGACCTCTTTCGTACCCAAATTAAAACCTGGTCCTTAATTTAGCTTTAGTATAATTTTTATCTCGTCAACTACGTCTCTTAAGTTAATGCGTATTTATACAGTTCAATTTGGATGATCACTTTGTATGAACCATCAAAAGTGAATTAGAAATGAAGCGTCTAAACTAACATTCATCGAAGGTGATTATCCTTGATGAATATTGAATGAAGTTGAGCTGGACGCTTCTTTCGTTCACTTTCATATAAACATCCCCACATTCATTGGCAGTGATGAAAAAGCACACTTGTTCGTTGTGGTTCAGTGTAGATAGAGCTTAAACGTTATTGTGTAATTTTTAAAAATAGTGGAAAAATGAACATACTCCGTTAATTTTTTTCTTAATGTAAAACCGACGTTATTTGTGGAATATGAAAGAAGAGTATACAAATAAAACTTCCCGAGAAAGAGCTTTAAAGGAAATCGTAGTGAAAATAAATAATGAATAGGTAAGAGTTGAAGAATAATTCGTAGCTGGCTAAAGTTGTAATGCTCCTTGCGTCGTCACGTTGTATTTTGGCGCCTTTAATGAGTTTTCGTATTTCCTCTGGCGCCACCTTCTGTTTATAGTATGAAGGCCAGTTGCACGGGCAGCGTCAGTGTTAGAAAGTATACTCCAGGGGTCGTTTATGGTATCGACCAATGCGTTTTCGGCCAGTAAGGGGGGCTTTACTTGCTCCACTGGGTTGAGTACCTGGGTATTAGCTGCGTTGCTGGTGATGCTCGGCATTATAAAAAATAAGAAAGAATAGTATAAGTAAATAAACAACAAGTTTTAATATCAAAGCAATATATACAGGGCGAAATGAAGGGAACTACTAACAGACTACGGCGGGAAGTATAATAATGAAGTGACTGGAAAACTATTAATTCCTACTTTCGGCCGATAGTACAATGTGACCGAAGTCACCAGAGAGTACTTTTCGTCGGTCAAATCGCGGTGACGGAGAGCACAATGTAGCCGAAGCCACCAGAGTGTACTTTCCATCATTTCACAAACGGCAATACCAAGAGAAACTCGCCAGTAGTTAAGACCAGGCATCTCTGCAGTCTGCTGTGATTGGAGATCGGAGCGGAAAATTTTAAATCGAGCTATACCTTACTGTTCGTGGTGTCTAAGACGCACAAGCACAAGTGTCCCCAACGTTTGGACGGGGTGTGAACTTTTTCCGCGGATCACGTTTGGCCCTATATTCGGAGGAACGTCGCTGTGTTAATTATATTTTTCGTATTCACGGTGCATTTTGAGATTACCTATTTACGATCAATTGCCGATCGCGATATTTTTAATAACAAGAATTTTTAATGACGGATTTTTAAAGAGAAACTAATTATAATAATTATTTTTAAATATAAATATGAAACGGTGTTATTATTATTAAAAAAAAAGTAGTAAAAACGGGGATATTGATAAATTGGTAAATTTGTTACAAAGTGAATCAGTTAACAGAAAGTGGAGCGGAGTTAGATGATGTTTAGGTCCCAAAACATTTTTGGTATAAATTTACCGATTCTTTTCTAAATGGAGTATGTGTATCAAGGAGTAGTACACTACTTACTTTTATATATATAGATGGCACCAAAGATTTCTGGCAAAACCTGATAAAGAGAACATTTTGGTATATGGTATATAGCTGTTCAAATTGCAGTGCAGATATTTTTAAATGATTGGTGAACATCGCTTGATCTTCAGCAATCCATTGTTGTAAAAAAAAGGTGACGCACGCATTATATTTCCTTGATTTACCCACGGCCGTCTACACCAACGCCTTTTTCTTCTACATTTTATTTTGTCTACACCAACGCCTTTTTATTCTACATTTTATTTTTCAAGTTTACTAGGAAGATACTCACTAATAACTGCAGTTCCCTCACCTACAATTTGATTCGGCGACATTGGTTTTTTTTTTTCGTTAAAATCACTTTGGATGAATCATCTAAAGTAATCATCCAAAGTGATCTTCCAAAGTGATGATCCAAAGTGATCATCCAAATTGAACCATCTAAATACTTCTTTAACCGAAGAGATTTTTAATAATATTTATAACGTGATTCACTGCTCTTATTTAGTTATAAATATGTCATCCAATTTTTTTACAATAAAGTTTAATTTTTGTTCATTGTCATTGGTCAATATTTTATTTTTCGTTCATATAGATCTTGATTCTCTTAGTGGTGATTTAGAGGGAATAAGTATTTTGATTTTTTAACTGTTTTTTTTATTATTTTTATATAAAATATTTATAAAAAATACTCCAATAAAAATAATAGTAAATTTTTCTCACGATAAAATTGAGCTATTTTGAAAAAATATGGAACATGATGAAGAATAATTAAAATTATATATAATCAATAAATAAAAAAATAAGTCTCATTATCGATAACTTATTAATTTAGCCTGGAAATTTATAATGAAGGATATATCAAAGGAAACCTAAGAACGGGAGCAATCCAATTCATTCGTTAAATATAATGAATATATAGTATTAATTACAAAGACAAGAACTATAGGAGCCCATAAACCGTCAATTAGTCGAATATCGGAAAATAAACAGTGTTATTAAATTATTTATTGGGATCTAAGATACTTCAGTTTTCAATTAATACTAAAAATCTCCATTGGTAATATTGTTTCTATTTTCGAGTGGATTATTTTGAATAACATTCGATATGAATTTCACTTACTTATAAGGAAAATTTTTATAATAAAAATCTTTATTAATATTATTACTAATTAAAATAAAACAGAATTAAAATAACTCCAGAAATTACATTTTTATTTTCCCGACCTACCTCCGAAAAGTATTTTAAAATAGGTGAAAAAAAATTTCGCGACAATAATGGACCCACCTCCAAAAAGTATTTTGAAATAGCTGAAAAATTTTTTCGAGATGGAAGTCTCAGTCTCTCTGTCTGTGTGTATTCTTCCACGATAGATGAAACACGTTTAATCCGATTGAGGTGAAATTTGGTACATGGGTTTGGGTAATCCGCCAAAAGAACCCGTTAGTATTTTAACGACATCTGTCAAACCGAAATCACAATATCAAAAAATGAATGAAGCAATATGTCACGGAATTTTACTTGTAATATGTCATTTGAAAGCCCTTGAAAATCTCGATTCAGAACAGTCAAAATTATTTCTCCAACTTAATGTTTTGGATGAGTAGGAAATTGAAAGTGGTAAGAAATTCCAGTTAATTTCTCTGAGTGTTAGTTACCAACATTTTTTTCCTCTTACCCACACAAATTTTTCCATATCATTTCGACTGTGTAATAGTACTCGAAAACTGCAATAGTAGTGTGCATATGACGTTCTAGAGCGTATAGTGTATACTGCTATCATGTTACATCGAGATACTATTTTGATTGTGTTCTTAAAATTATATTAAAGAAGTGGACGAAATTCTCGTCATCTAGATTGTTTCAAAGGTACCTTAGTATTACTTGGTAGAAAATAAGAAAAATGTATATAAGTTTATCAAAAGTACGCAAACTTTGATTACCCTGTATACATTTATTCTTAAGCCACCCAGTAGAACTCAAAAAGTTATGACAGGGACATGTAAGTTTTTTTATCCGATTTTATGTCGTTTAGCCGGAGCAATCACATAAAGTTGAAAAAACTATTTAATTTATGGTATAGGTATAATAGGATATAAAATCCAATTCTCATAAAGAATCTTAAAATAGAAAAAAAACTCCGATGTGTATCACTTTCCTTGAGAACCCTTTTTAATTAAAACTATTTTTAGATTATTGTCTTTTCTGATATATGATTTTTAATACAAATACCGTAGCACGTCATAAGTGACGTCGCTCTTCCCTTATAGAACTACCAACTTATTTAAATTTCCCTAAGTAAAATAATTCGAAACATAACGTACGTAGTTACAGTACTGAAAATCCGAAAAATTCAATTGTAATTAGTTTGACAATAGAATAATCTCAGTTATGTTAGCTTATACAAGTCTTATTATATGTTTAGTACTCAAAAAAATAAACTTTTTACATTAAATAATTTTGACATTTTGTTCACCAAAAAAAAACTGTTGGTTTCAAAATAAACATAGTGCGAATAAGCTCATTATTATCGTTTGTTTCTCCATAACTACAAAATGCCAAAAAAACCAAATAGTTGCTATAAGGAGTGTGTATCTTAATTAATACAATACTTTGAATAAAAGAGTGATAATAGTGGGTCACTTTTACCCTTAACTGCGGTCAGAGGGGTAAGTTAAAGATTATACCAATCTTAATTGTTCCTACTGACAAAGCCAAATAACATAACATTATGCTTTCGAAAATTGCTACATTCATCTTCCATTCTAACGAGCAGACAACACTGCAGGTTCCTGACATCATAAATGATATATGCCGTGCAATTGTATTTATAATAAAAATCTTATATAGATCTGGCTGTGAAAAGAGGTCTAAAAAAAATGTTCAGTTGCTGCTCCATAGACCGAGACGTTACCGGTGATTCACCCTATATATATATAAATAATGGTCCACCCTGTATACCATGCTTTACATTTATTTCCCATGAAATTTTATGGACGAAACCAATATTCAGATCACCATTTATATATTTATTTTTCAAACCAGCGAAAAAACTAATAAATTTGAATTGATCAAACCACTCCCCACGGAATTTGACTTGGAACTCTAGAAAGTAGGCCTTAGTGACAGTTATTTCCTAAAAGTACGTTTTCCCTTACTGAGTTAGGAATTCTGATATGAACAACCTGTATATAAAAATGCAAGGGATCGGTCATCCACAGCCAATTAGTCCAATTACGTAGGACATCAACCCATTGACGGCTTGAAATGTGGAATTCCATTTCCGATCAAGAAATTGCATTATTATTTTATATTTCAATTTTTCAATTTTAATCGTATTTTATACGTTGAATAAATCACACGTTTTAAACTATTGGTTCAGTTTTTTGATCTACGTAGCTTATCTTTCATTCAAAGTTATCCTTGCGGGCAAGAATCGTAATTAGTAGCTGCAACTGGTTCGCGATGGCATATTCAGTGAATTTTAACCTATCTGTTTTTCTTCCTGCTACGAAGTCGTTACTACTAAAATTCTTTTGCCATCGTTGTAGTCGCTGAGAAAAATTAATAAAAGAGTTCTAAAGGTAGAGGTAATCGAAAGAAGTCTTTGAATTTAGTTTGGCCTTTAATTGTTTATTTATTAAAATTACATGAAATCCTTCTCATTTTCTATTTGTAAACATTGGCAGTACTTTGTTCCTATGTTTTTCACTTACTACTGTTAATAAAAGTAAAAGATTTCTCTTCAACTTGAGATTCAAGTAACACTCAAATACCATCTTTCTTTGAAATATTCATTTTCATCTATACAACCACCTACTACACTATCTACTAGTAGCACTGGAGGGAAACAGGTTTATGTGCCTGAGGCTCGGTCGCCGACGACTAGCGGCTGCGACTGAGTAGCTGCGACTGGTTCGCGATGTCATATTCTGTACATTTTAACCTATCTGTTTTCCTACCTGCTACGAAATCGATACTACCAAAATTCTTTCGCCATCGTCGCAGTTGCTGGTCGCATGTCACCTTCGAGAGAGGATTTTAAGACTAATTCGCAGTTAGATTTATTAGTGACATTGTTGTGTGCAGGTTAACTGAGCAAATATTATTGAAAGGGTTTTTAGGTCTTTATTGATTGAAATTACATGAAGTCCTTATAATTTTCTATTTGTCAATATTGGCAGCACTTTGATCATATGTTTTTCACTTTCTAATATTAATTAAAGTAAAAGATTTCTTTTCAACTTGATAATCAAGTAGCATTAAAATAGCAATTTTCTTCGAAGTATGTGTCGCAGCTAATCAGCCGCGGTCGCTAGTCGTAGGCGACCATGGAGGAAAACATACCTTAATTTTTTCCTAACAGTAACCTAAAAGTCTCTTAATAAAAACTTTAAACTAATAGAGTAAATATCTTGTTTTTAAACATTGAATGAAATATGGTATTGAAAAAATTTTAGTTTCAATCAAAATACAAATTGTAGAATTTTAAATCAAAATATTCCGACAGCCATATTAAATTTAGTTGCCGGTATACGTACATATTAATTTTCCAAATATTTAGTCCGAAAATTATGCGATTGTTATAATTACTTAAAAAGCGAATTGGAAAGTTAAACTATTGACTGACGATGACTTATGAACACTCATTCACTTAATACAACTGCTTTTTAGTATAATTTTTTCTTTATTGAAAAAAGTTATTTTAACTTGTTAGTTCCCACCCCTATTCTATTATAACTAAATAATCTAAATTGAGTACCGTGCCTGGATTCGGTCTTTTTTCTGAAAATTCATGTCTAGAAAAATAAACAATTACTTGTCATCCATATCGTTTTTGATTCGTCTCACATGTGGTAAGTCTTTTTGGAAATTTCTATAATTCTCTTGTTAAATTATGTCATTAATGATTACGTTAAAGTGATATCATGGTTTTTATTTATCATTGTATTACTTAATTTACTTATTCATTTTTATGCCGCTCATAAATGTAAACAAAAATCGGTTGTGTCTCCCACAAACTTTCCCCTGCGGGTATCCACTAATACTTTTTCACATATTTAATGTTAAAGTCTTAAATTTTGACATTTTTTTATTTTTGACAGGTGAAGAAATTTGACTGTTCTGAATAGAGTTTTTCAAGGGCTTTCAAATGTCATATTGGAAGTCAAATTCCGTGACATATTGGATCTGTCATTTTTTGATAGTGACACATCCTTTTGACAGATGTCATACAAAAACTCATGGGTTCTTCCGACGGGTAACCCAAATCCATGCACCAAATTTCAGCTCAATCTAATTAAACGTGTGGCCTCAATCTTGGAATAATACAGACAGACAGACAGACACACAGACTCTCATCTGGAAATGGCCCTAATCATCTCAGGTGACTTCAAAATGAATATTTCCATCATTATCTCGAATTTTTTTTTACACTTTATAAAAAGTTCCAGATTTTGTAAAGATTTCAAAAAGTTCAAGAACTGTGATTAAAAATTTCAGGAACTATGATAAAAATTTAAAAAATTTCAATAGAAAATGTTTAACAAATTTTAATAAAAAAATCTAGATTTCAAAAATTTCAAGATCTTTGATAAAAACTTTCAGGAATTTTGACAAAAATTTAAAAAATTTCAATCAAAAATGTGTAAAAATGTCAATGGTTTCCATAAAAATTCTATAAAGATTTTAAAAACGTGTAAAAAGTTCCAGCCTTTGTAAATTTTTCAAAAATTTCAAGAACTGAGATCAAAAATTTTAGGAAATTTGACAAAAATTTAAAAAATTTCAATAAAAAAACTCTAACTGTTTCACAAATTTCAATCAAAAAATCTTAATTTCAAAAATTTCAAGAACTTTGATAAAACATTTCAGGAACCATGATAAAAATTTAAAAAAGTTAAATAAAAAATCAAAATATTTCAAAAGTTTTAAAAATGTGTAAAAATTTCAAGATTTTATAATAATTTCATAAGTTTCCATTAAAAACTATAAGAATTTTAAAAACGTGTAAAAATTTCAAGATTTTGTAAAGATTTCAAAAATTTCAAGAACTTTGATCAAAATTTTCAGGAATTTTATTTAAAAATTTCAATGAAAAATGTGTAATTTTTTCAAAACTTTTAAAAATGTAAAAATTTCAAGATTTCGTAAAAATTTCAAGTTTTAATAAAAAATTAAAAAAACCGGTTGTCTCGCCCGACGAGTATCCGGGTATACTTTTTCAGATATTTAATATTTTTTTATTTTTGACAGGTGACAGTTGGAGAAATAATTTTGACTGTTCTAAATTCTAATTATCTTATTCTTGGTTTCATGATTTATTTGATCTGTTTTCTTTAGATTTATAGATATTTTTCCCCTTTATTCGATATCCCAATCTAGTTAATAGACTATTATCATATTTGTAATTTTAGTATTTCTTACAATTACATGTATTTTCCTTAGAAACTGCTTTAAACAAAAATTAAATTCCCACATTTCTTTAAATGTCAAGGAGGTGTTGCTTTGAATATCTTATTTCCTCACGCTTTTCCTGATTGAGATACAATGCGTTACCTACGTATACCAACGAAAAAGCCAAGCTTTGTAATATAAAAACTAAATAGACTATAAAAAATGGAACGCCACTGTAACTATCTTATCTACTTGGCTCTTTAAGCGTAAATTGAACTTCAGGTGTTCGTTTAGAGCCGCCTCCAGCTTGTGCTCGTAATGTTTGAATATCCTTATCCGACGAAGATTGGATTAGATTTGTTTAGTCAAAACTGTTGTTTTAATTTGTTTTTGCTGCCACTAGACGCCCAAGCCGGCTGCTTGTGTTTTTGGTAGTGTTATGGAAATTGGCCAATTTTACGAAGTTTATTTCAAATGGAATTTGAGCGCTTGTAGCGTTTGTATAGTTGCACCTTGTGCAACTCTGCTATTTTGATGAGATAGTGATGATATTGGAAAAAGGTATATCTATTTGTATACAAGATTCCCTTCGATAATTTTTTTTTTGAAAAATACTTATTTAACACAGATTTGCGTTGGTTTTCTTAAACAATAATAATAATAAGTTGCAAATATTAGTAAACATTTAAAGATACATAAAGTATAGTACTCAAACCTGTTAATTAAATATATTTTCAAATAAGGGTACTTTTAGACCAGCTAAATTTTAAAAAAATGTGCGTTAAGTTTTTGTCTTATCATTTAATGCAAATCTAAAAATCCCATAAAAATAAGAAGTGAACTAAAGTCATCATTAAAAAAAACATGGTTGCTCGTACTATTTTTTAACTTAAAAACAATAACCCGAAACTATGGATATAGTTCAACGAAATGGTAACTATAATTAAACTTTTTTTAAAAACAGAACATTCTGAGAATTGTGAAATTGAAATAGCAATTGTAAAGATTGCTTCCATTTTTCCACTCTGCAGGTCATTTCCATTACGCAAAATCTGCTCAACTGTATATACAAAATATGAGCAAATTATAACAAATTATGCCGTCTAGTTAACTTAAGCAGTTTTGTTATATATGATATTTTACGATACGCCGCACTAACGAGCATTTGCTTTCAAAAACGGGTCAAAATTATTTAGAGATTATTTTTATGGAGATATTAAGAAAAACAATGTAGAAAAACATTAAAATCTATTTCAAAAAATGGTTAATCGAAATAAATGAAAAAAAAAACTAGTCAGATTCATATGATTATTCATTGCTTTATCTTGTTCTATTACATCTTCAACTTCCGGTCCTTCTTCCTTGAGAAGGTCTAGCGTTTCAGCTGAGAATGACTGGTCTTTTTTAAGTTGTCATTTTCGCTTATTACAAAGGAAGGGGTCGGAAGTCAGAAGAATCCCATTTAAAACATCTTTGTTGCACCAAATCCTTGAAAATTTTCTTGCAAAGTTTGGTCGGTATGAGCAAAAATGTTTGTCGTCGGTTTCTGCAGCTTCTTTAGACAGCTGACCGATTGGTTTCTTTTTTATCTGAGTCAGTCATGAGAGGTCCCGCCTGCACTGAGGCTAAAGGCCTATTGTGCCCCGCCAGTTTTCATATCAGACTAGTAATCTTGACGAAGTCAAGAATAGTTCTGATATTAGCTCAAGCTATCTCTTCAGGTTCAGGATACTGTACCCCAAAGTGCCATTCCCTTTACCTATTCAGATCCCCGCAATAGCATAATACATGAAGAGGAGTTTCGTCCTCTTCCTCTCATTTCCTAAATAGGGAATCTTCCGATACTCCTATTAGAGTCAGGTGTCTTCTAAGCCCGCAGTGTTCTGTCAGGACACCGAGTGCAGTTTGGAGCTCCCATATTCTTAGGCATAGCAGCAGATTGTCTCTGCTCTTTAATGGCCATTCTATAAGTGCTTTAGACTGTACTACATGTGCATAGAGCAATATCTAATGAGATCACTAAAGATCTCACGTAGACTAGCCATACGGAAGGAGATTAACTGATAACTCGGTAAAAAAATGAACACCTAATATTCCATGCACCGTCGAAGCTTGCGATGTTTTAAAACTATTTTGTGGTGCCCGTTTCGTTGAGTACGGTTAAAAATTGAAAGTTGTAGCAAAGCAATCCTATGAGCGAAACCATGCACATATATTATTAATGAAGGGCGGATGCTACATCGAGTTATATGGCCATAACATTTTGTACAAGTGGCAATACATTAACATTCTTTATACAAATGATGAAAAACATCGACGAAGAAAGAGTAAGAAAATACGAGTTGAAATTATTTAACAAGGTAACTTTATCGTGGATACCATGTCACAAAGGTATGACTGGAAACGAAAAGGCTGACGAGCTGACAAGAAGCGGATTGTCAACCCTATTAATTGGTCCAGAACTAGCCATGGAAGTACCAATATATAAAATACTGGGTCAAGCGAGAAACAAATTATACTGCGACAATATACCCGGACTGCTATACGGGAAAAAGTTTATAAAAGAAACGTCAAAGAACGTAACTGAACAACTATTTTGAATGAGTAGGAATTAACTATGAATTACCACAGGGCGCCATTACACCGGCGAGCATCTAAACAAAATCGTGCTATACAACTGCGACCTTAAATACAGACAATGCAATAAACGGACCGGCATACGAAGCAACTGTGAGGCACTGGATCATAGAAGACAAAGAATATTTGAAAAACCAAAACTGGATCCAGAAGATTTCTGCAAACAGCCATTAAATAACTTCTACAAAGTAGTACAAGGAATAAGGTAATGGACAGGGTGCAGTAGAAAAAGAGACGAGAGATAACGCAATAGGCCCACGTACCCAGGGAATCAAGACTTCCTCTGCTGAATGAGGCCGATTAAGCAAAATTTTTGCAGAGGCCTTCGTTTTGATGTTATTATGAAGTACCATAAAATCTCATATGCCTGCCCTTGTGCGTCTTATGATATCGAAGGTCAAAGGTGATGAGAATTGGGTTTTCACGAAAATCTTGCTTCCAGTCCATCTGACGTCGTTAGAACCAACAAAACTTACTTAAAATAGTATTCTCTACAAAATTGTTTATATACATTTCTTTCGTACGACCAACCGTTTTCGAGATATAGCGTGATAAAGAGGGAGCGCACTCTAAAAATATAAAAGCAATGGAACAATTAAGACAAAGCACTGCACTGTCTACATCTTCATTTTGATGCGATAATTATTGTGCCACTCACTCAAGAAAATTTCTTTTCAAACCGATTCAACAAAAAGAATTTTATTGAAATGCTTATTGAACAACTACAAGCTGCCACCATCGCTACAAAACAAGCCAAGGATGATGCAGATGTTCTAAGTATCAGAACAGTCATGGAAGTATCGGAAAAAGAAAGAACCACCATTATCATTGGAGAAGACATTGATTTCCTTGTTCTACTAATGGGACGAACTCAGTCACATCACCGACAAATTTTCTTATAGAAATTTGCAAAGGGACTATATCAACACGAATTTATTCTTCTAAAACTCTCGGAAAATATCGTCTTTGTAAAGAACATATTTTGTTTTTGCATGGATGCGACACTACATCGGCACTATTCAAAAAAGAAAAACTTCAGGTTATGGGAATGTTTGAGAAACATCCCGATTTCACTCACTTGGCTCAAATATTTCAAGCAGAAAACTGCCCGCCAGATACAGTATTTCAGGACGGAAAGTGTTTTCTGTTAGCTATGGATGGTACTTCAAAAGATGAAGTAAACATTGACAAATTTAGATACATCCAATTCACTAGGCTACATGACTTGATAGACCTGTTAAATTGTCATCCCTTCCACCTAACAGTAAAGCAGCTCGACAGCATATTTATCGAGTCTACTACCAAGTGCATATTTGGCTGGGTAAAAATTTACAACCCGATTTAAAAAATGACATATTAGAGCCGAAAACAACACTACTTCCACCTGCCCCAGTAGAACTATTAAATACAATATTCTGTAATTGTAAAAAGGGGTGTTGTGCGCAGTGTGGGAGTAGAAAAGAGTCAACAGAGTTACAAAACATTGAAGACTTGAGTGACCTAAAGAGGTTTTGTCAACAGATATAAATGAAGCGCCTGACGAAGATAATGTGTTCATTGAGGTGCTAGTAGAACCCGACGAAGATGTGGAAGAAGGCGAGGAAACATAAGGCGCGTAACGCCAGGTGCAAAAAATGATATATTAATGTAAAAAAAAAATTCCTAAAATCGAAAATATGGATTAAGCCTACTGGGGATACCATGTCAAAAAAACTCGCCTTGAATTCTACCTCAAAAGTGGTGCGGAAAAGAATTTATTTTTTGTTATCAATTATTTATTATAAATTTTTTTTCTCCACGACCATTACTGAATGTATGAATTCTGAAATCATTTTTAATAATAGAATGTAAACACTCACACTCTAGAGTCTGAATATTTATTCTATAATACTTGCCTCTTATGCATTTTGCATGTATTTTCATTCTTTATCAAGGTAAAGAATGGATTTTCTGTAATCGAATTAAACAATATCGATTGCCGTGGACTTCAAAAGTGTCAGTGTCAGATATAAAATGGCGACGGTAATAATTATTTTCAAACAAGTTTTAATTTAAACAAAATAATGAGTGAAAAATCAAGTAAAGTAGATATAGAATTTAATAATATCTGAAATTGCAAATTATGAAAAAACACCAATGCACCAGATTTTAATATCGGTAAGTGTACCACAGCACTATAAATATTAATACAATGTAATACAAATATGTCAACAAATAACTTGTGTTCAGATTTAATTTAATTTTGATTTATACTTTTTGATCGTGGAGAAAATATAGTCTGTTACTCGGTCAGAATGAAAAAAATCGATACTCGTGGTTCCTCACACTCGCTTTCGCTCGCGTTCGGAATTTTCCACTCGTGTCGAATTTTTCATTCTAACCTTGTTACAGAATCTACTATTATAAACAAATTTTTAACAATTTTAATAATGAAATATTTATTTTCCGGACTAACACATTAGAAAAAATGCATTTATAGTTATAGCTCCGCAGTATAATACAGTATTACCTATTAAGAATACGGGTTTCTGCTCTTCCACACTATATCTCGAAAACGGTTGGTCATATGAAAAATATGTATATGTATAATTTTGTACGTAAGTTTTGTTATAAATTCTTACGACGTCGGATGCACTGGACGCGAGATTTTCGTGAAAAACCGATTTTCATTACCTTTGACCTTCGTTATTTCAAGACACACAAGGGTAGGCGTATGAGATTTTTTGGTGCTTCACAAGAACATCCAAACAAAGGTCTCTGCAAAAATTTAGCTTGTTCGACTTTATTCTGCAGATGGCCATTTTCCCTAAAGTAACGAGACTGCAATGAATCCGGCCGTAAACAACGGTCCCGGGAAAAAATATTTAATTTTAAATGAATTTTTAACAAGATTTTAAATGAATTTTTAACAATATTTTGAATTTAATTTTACATTGAATTTTTCAACTAATTTTATTTTCATTTTAAAAAAACCATATTTAAAAAAAATACAGAATGATTAAAACAAAAATCCAAAACTTAAAACCGATATTTTAAATTTTAGTAACCAAAATTTTAAATTTCTAGAAGACTTAAAAAAATTCAATTTAGGGAATATTGTTTACAAATTAAATTTTTGGAATTTTTTTAAAAAAACTCAATTTATTGAATATTGTTTATAAATTACATTTTTGGAAATTTTTTTAAAATTTGTTTTATAATATAAAAGAAAATTTGCCAGTGTGAAATTTAAATTTAAAAATGTCAAAAAATCGAACTCATCGTCTTTTAGAACCAGCATTTAATTATAAACACCCTATACATATAAAGTATTTTTAGTTTTAAATAAAGTACACAAGTACAGATAGAAGACATAAAAAAATGTCTATAAAATATTGAAAATATGCAACAAGCTGCCTTAATCTGGAGCACACACTATTCAAAAGAGCCTTAAAGAAAAACGATAAGACCCAATCAATATCTGCTGATTTAAAAATTCCTTGACATTTATTTTCCAAATCGGTAGCAACAAAACATTCAGAAAATATTATTGGCATCGTTATGACATTCATCTTCCCCACCACACCAGCAGCAGTGTCAGATGCTATCCGCTTCGCAAAGAATGGCCCTGCTTGCTAAAACAAACGCCCGAACGACTTTTACAAATAGCATTTTTTTGCCTCCATTTATTACTCAAACCCTTATCAATGGTGCGGACAATATAAATTTTCAAATCGGCATTCAAAAGAACAGAGACGGTCACTGATTCTAGCTCAGTCACTTTTAAACCAAATCACTTCTCCAGCTGGACCATATTTCACAAATCAGCAATTTTTTAATGACTATAATTAGGTAATTGTTAATTAAAGTAATTATACATTTCTAGTGTTTATTATTGGATTATAATTGAAAATTATCCAATTTATTTCGTTTATTTATTTTAGATAGATAAATTTAATTACCTAAATTAATTGACTGGGAATATTTTATGTAAAAATTACCATTAAAATTATTTCCATATTTGAATGCAAACTAAAAACCAAAATAAATTACCTCACTTTGTCTCCTAATTTCATGTGTTATTTTATTTTAGGTGCATTATTGTTTCTGTGCAGAATATTATTAATTTTGATTTTAGTATATTAGTTGGAAACATATTATTTTAAAAATTGAGTTTTTTATAATATAGTTTACTTTTTGACAAAACTGGGTATATTAAAATAAAGGATTAATTTAATTCCTAACATAAGTCACAATCCGTTGTTTATTTAGTTGATGTATGAACTACTAAAATTATTACCAGCGTATCGATAGCTTACAAAATCAGGATATCATCACGGAGTCTATAAAAATATTATATTTATTAAAAAAAATTGTTTACATACGTGTCGGCATAAAATTTCTTTCCATATTTTCTACCAAATAACCGAAATTTGCTCAATGAACACCTTATCAAAAGCCTATTAAATTGAATCGATAACTAATCAAAGCTGATCAAATGAGGATCAGGACCTTATCGAAAGAGGATAAGGATCTGATCAAAAGCGGATCACGTGCTACCCAATTTAATCCAGTGATGACAAATCTTACTGATATACCTTGTAGATTCTATCAAGGAAATAATCGTAATTGGGCTGGGTTCAATTTTGGGTTATTTCTATAAAAATAATTTGTACTTCTGCCCATCAAGCGACACATTTTTTATGCTGAGAAGCATTGGCGCTAAATACATGTAGAACGCTATTATACATGAGCTGACGTTTTTTTTTTAATTTGCAGTGTAATAAATTATCCCTTGAGAACTTGCTTTTTATGGATCATTGTGGAGCGGGTACCGGAATGGCTTGTGCGATACGAGTCAAACTTTTCACATACATGTAAGGGAATATTATACATAACGTGAAGTGGAAAAAGTTCTAAAAATTTGAATTGGAAAAAATTTTTCCCATGCAAGCCACTTTAATTTGTATGGTAGGTACCGGAAGGACCGGTCCGATCCTGCTCCAATTCAATAGGGTTCTTCCTTGGATAAAACTAACTCGGTAAAGTGAAAACCGGAGCTTTCATTCAAAAGTTACAGAGTTTACATCCAGACAAACAGAGAGACATACATCCAGATATCCGGACAGGATTTTTTTCATTTTCGGACAAAGGGAACTCGGGAACGTCGAGAAAAGTGATAAAAAGTGGGGATAAGAAATTTATTCGTCACCACGAAACTAATACTAAGGTTTTTGGGCCTAACTAATTTAAATTAATTTATTATTAAATAAATCTCAAAATCTCATATACCATATTATCATATAATTTTAAAAATTAAGGTTGGAGGCAACTAGTTTCAGCTAAAAAGCCATCCTCAGGTAAAGAATAAATAAATCGTTCGAAAGAAGAAACCAAATACAAATTTACCATCAATAGTAATACAGTTTAATAATCAATTAATAATAAAAAGTAAAGTGCTTGGAAAGGATACCGCTACTAAGTAGGAAATGAGGGTACATGAAAAAAGGAACGAAAAAATTAATACAAACACATGCAATTGTTGCTACTGCAGGCGATTAGTCCTCATAAGAACTAACTAATGAAAGCATTTTGGTACTTGCAAGTTTACCTAACCTAGAAATATTTAGACCCTCTGGGAGGCGTGGTGGTAAAAGTGAACGTATTTAGCCCGTGAGCAAAAGCTGATTTTACTCTAGTACATTATTAATTAATTATTTACTGCAAGTACTTTTTATTCCACTTAAAAAAAATGTAAATAATAACAACGAAATTTAAGCTTTTAGCATATACATTTAACCAAATATTTTTTTTAATTCTAATTAGTCATGAAACTGAATTAGATGATTTAGTTTAGGGATAAATATAGTTATGACTTAAAAGTTCGTTTTTATTTTACTTTAAAAGTAATATGGGAATACATGTTGTCATTTCAATCTAAAAAAATGTAATAAAATTTACTATTTTTTAAAGTAATACAAATCTAAGGTTTATAATAAAATATTTTAATAATATAATAACAAATTAATTGTTTATATACATGCTAACATATGGTCAGTTCTGTCTATATTTTTTTGTAATTTCAATAAATTTTTTTATCAATAAGTTTCTTTTTTCCTTTTTGTTTTTAAGTTTACAAAGTAAATTTATTACTTAAAACATCACAGGTATATTAAGAAGATAAATTCACATTTCGGTAAAGTTGACGATTCAAAACTAGTCTTTTTTATTTAAATTCGTATAAAATTGAAAAACATTTTATTTTGAAAAAATTACAACTAATTTAAATCACAAAAAATAACATTTTCACTAAGTTTCTTAATAAAAAAAAATATTTTTGGTGGAGATAAAAATTAAAAAAAAAAACAGTTTTCAGCTTTTTCCTCGATAATTTTGAAGTTTTTGTGAAAAATGAGCAATACAATTGTTGCATATTTCTTATTTACCTACATCTTTTATACTTTTTTTGAAGAATGCGTATTTCAATCAGAAATCGTCAAAAGTCCAACGCTCAAAACGTATATTTACTTACCCCCACCCACTTCTGGAACTTTTACTGAGTCGTCTTAATTTTTCATAATTTACTTGTAACTAACATTTTACGACCATTCACATACTCCTAAACATGTCTATGTCGAAATCAGAACTACTCCTTAATAATAACTATGTTCCAGAGTTACTCTATATTATAATGAATTGTTATTTGTAAAATTTATTAAATATCTGTAGAAGAAGTAGACAGCATAGTTGCACTCCAGACAAAATTTATGAAAGGTACAAAAGAATACTTAAAATTTTGATTAAAAACTAATTATTTTAGGTTTAACGTCAAATGAATGATTAAGTTCTAATAGATTTTTTAAAAAGTAGGAACCAAAGTTTAAAATTTCATTACGATAGAGCCGTAGGCTTAGAATTTACCTTAATGTCTGTTTTTATTTTAGACTGCTAGCCTATAAAAAAATATTATTTCAAAACCCTTGCAAAACGACTAGCAGTGACGGACTCTTTAGAAGAGTCCAATTATGGATTTTCAGAGGAAAGGAGCACGTAAATTGCTCCTGAGAGCAAAATAACGTGACAAATGAGTCGCATTTACTAAGTACATGGTGGCCGGTAATTAATTGACAGGTGGCACTAGGAGGAAGTAATAAAAATGATATTAAAAATAGGGGGGTTAAGGCAGGATAAGGGTAGGAAGAAGCTGTATAATAACTTCTGTAAGTAAAGACAAGAGTAAAAGTATAAATAACCCATTCAACATAAAAAATTAAAATTTATGACAAACTAAAATTTGATAACTAGTACTGTTCGGAACACAATAGCTATATGGAAACTGGGTGCAAGCCACAAAGAAGAAGAAGAAATGGATTCACAGAGTACAAATGACCTTAGAATACATATGCTGCGCCAGATACGACATCATGTATTATTTTCAGTATCATTGGTCAAACTATGTCCTATTTAGCAATGAGTGACTGAGTACTCTAGACCCCCGGACCTATCAAACAAGTAACCTAAATGCCGCATCTAAGCAAATTACAGCTAAAAACAGAAGATAAGAAAATACTGTATAGGTTAGGTTTACTATAAAGAACAAAAACAAACACAAACACAAGGAAAACCTTAAGGGAAAGGGAAATTATAAGATCAGGCGTGAATGAGGAAGGGAAACTTTAAGGGAAAGGGAAATTATAAGTACAGGCGTGAATGAGGAGGGATAAAGGGAAGAGTGTAGGAAAAGGGGTGGGAAGGATTAAGGAAGAAGGTAGGTAAATTGTACCGAAAGGAAAATATGATTCTGTCGGTCTTAATTATTCGTTGACGTTATTAAAACAAAAGTATTTATTATTCCCCAGAATGTCTGCATACCTTTTCACTAATTTTTCTCTTACCTGAATACCTTTTGAAGCCTTTTGTTACTTTTTTCTGTTCTACGTATTTACCTACTAATAACCTTCTTACCTATTTTTTAATACTATCTTACCTTCTTTCTCTTTCTCTATAAATTCTGTCGTCTCTATCTATATCTTTATTTACTTTTTTAATAATAAGTGAATTTGACAGAAGCGCTAACCTTTGCGTAATAATTTTTTTTATTATTTTCAAAATTTACTTTTCAACTATTTTTAGAGTATTTCAAATATACAGTTTTTTCCTAATACAATTCCTTGATAATCTATCAAAATATCTCTTAACAATTTCTTAAAATGTAATAATCACGTTATTCCTCTATATAATTATTTTTTTTTTTGCTTTTCAAATTAAAGTTTAGCTTGGTCCGACCAATTTTTATTAGACAGGTATTTATATTTTTCTGTCTTCATATATTATATAGATATACTTATATTTGACGAAATTTCGGATTTTCCTGAAACCGTAACGGATCTGCCGACTTTTAAGTAAAGCAAAAACATTCACAAATGACTTTGATGGATTACTCGACATATTACACAATATTCACTCATTAAAAAAAAAGAAAGAAAAATGAAAAGCTGATGCGCAAAAGTTAGAAACAAAATAATGGCTTAAACTGAACTCCGATTGGGTAGAATGAAAGACAGTAAGCCGATTAATTGTTGCATAAGGAGAGTTTTTTAGTTTTGAGGTATCACTTATATAGTGATCTTTATTCTTTATTTACTGTTTAAACAGGTTTGCACCCAACTACAGAACAGATGTATGAACAGTATAAAATACTTACAGAGTATACATAAGCAAATTAAAGAAGTACGTCTTTATACCTGAAATATTGGTATTAAAGCTGTCAAGCTGGTAATTCAGCGTGTTGCACTTTGAGCACATTTTATGTAAGGGAGAAAATTTTTAAATATTAGTTCGTGGAGTGGGAAGGTAAAAGGTTTGATATGTTCTGTATGTTACTCTTGCAACAATAAAACCGAGTTTTAGAAGAAAATTTGGATCATTAATTTTGTTACTGATGATTTTGTGTAAAAAGATTACTGAATGACAGTCTCTCCGGTGGCTTAACCTATTTACTTTGTGTCGGGAAAGAAGTTCAGTTTGGCTGATGGAAATTGACGGATAAACATGGTCTATTCTAAATGACAGGAGTTTTACGATAAAATATATTAAGTCATTTTTGCAAGCTGTAGGGAAAGAAGGTAAGAAGCTTCATTTCGTTGAAAAAAAAATGTAGTTGTATATATAGTAAACCATTTAATTTGTATACGACAGATCTATATCTGTGCACATTAAGGAGATAATTGAAAAATGGAAAGTTTAAACAAAAAAATTGGTTGTGTCGCCCCAAAACTTTCCCGATGAGTGAGTATCCAGAGACGAATATTTTTTCAGATATTTAATGTTAAAGTTTCAAACTTTGATATTTTTTAATTTTGACTGTTCTGAATAGCTATTGTTAAGAGCTTTCAAATGATATATTATAAGTCAAATTTCGTGACATATTACATCTGTCATTTTTTGACAGTGACACTTCCGTTTGACAGATGTCGTACGAAAACTAATGGGTTCTTCCTACGGGTAACCTAAACCCTTATATTAAATTTCAGCTCAACCGAATTAAACGTGTGGCCTCTATCGTGGAAGAATACAGACAAACAGACAGAGTTCCATCTGGAAATGGTCTTAATCAACTCAGAAGACCTAAAAATGGATATTTCCATCTTTATCTCGAAAATTTTTTTTAACTCGTTCACAATACTTTGCCTTCTCGAAAGGTGGATCGGGAAAGTGAAAAATAGAAAATAAAAAAGGGGAAAAGTAGGAAGAACTAGGTGGCACTATCAAATTAAATAACATTTTGACAATTCTTAATTTTTGACAGGTGACAGTTGGAAAAATAATTTTGACTGTTCTATTTCAAGTCAAATTATGTGACATATTGCTTCTGTCATTTTTTGACAGTGACACGTTTGACAGGTGTCGGACAAAACTAATTGGTTCTTCTTTCACCGATTAACCGAAACCGATTTTATTGAAAATCCATATACGTACCAAATTTCAGCTCGATCGTATTAAACGTGTGGCCTATATATCGCAAGAATACAGACAGACAGACAGACAGAGAGAGACAGATAGACAAACAGACAGACTTCCATATGGAAACGGTCTTAATCATCTCAGGGAAAATGGATATTTCCGTCTTTATGTCAAAAAATTTTTTTAGCTCATTCACAATACTTTCCCTTCTCGGATGGTGGGGTCGGGAAAGTAAAATTCCTAGTTTCGTTTATTAATAGTAATTAATTTAATTGTCAATTTTGGGTTCTCACCACTTTTAAAAATATTCAAAATTGTTAATCTTTGATTACTTTGTCAATTATAAAGATAGATAATTTTCTTTCGAAAGGACAAATATTCAAATTTCCATTTTAAAAAATTATCTTGCATTTTCCATTATTTTGATTAAAAACATTTTTTAAATTCGTTTTTTTCTTAAAGTAGCGCTAGAAAAGTACTGATCTTTTGTTTTCAATCAAGTTCCCTTAGACTATATGTTTTTACAGAAAACCGTCTACCCATATCGTATCGGTGAACTAGATTGCACAGAAAAGATCAGTTGTTCTCTAGATCTATTATTTAAAAAAAAAATTAATAAATGTTCTAGGACTAAAAATTCCAATAAGAAAAAAATTAATAAAAATGATGGAAAATACAAAAATTAGTTTTTTTAATAATAATACTTATAAAGGAAAATTATTTATCTTTATAATGAACATAGTAGTCACAGGTATGTTTATAATTTCGTTTTTCAAAGTCCCTACCATGAGAAGAGCAAAACCGCCCCTGAAAGATATTAATGCGAATATGCCGTCTCATACTGACAAAATCTGCGTCACCCCCCCATTGTCGAGAATGCTGAACACAATGGCGGTAGTATAAACCCCATCTGGGGTAACTTCACCCTCCAAAGATGCCAAAAACCATCCCCAAAACGTGTTAACGGGAAACGCCGTCTAATATTGACAGAACCTGCATCAAACTCCATTTTCGAGGGTGCTTAATAGGATGGTGATGCTTCAGGGAGAAGATCCATCATCATCGAAAATGGGGAATGATTCTGGTTTAGTCGGTATGAGACGGTGTATCCGCGTTTCACCCCTTTCAGGGGTTGTTTTGAAACATTAACGGGGTGGGATCCACTTGAAAGAAGCTTAAACCACCGCCATCGCATCCTGGAAAATCAGGGTTAAGGCAGGTTTTATTGGTATAAGACGGCATTTCCGCGTTAACTTCTTTGGGGGTGGGTTTACGGATTTTTGGGTGTGGCTTTTGGCCTTTTTCTGGCTGGGGTCAACTCAAAAACAGTTTACACCACCGCTATCATGCTCAATATCCTCGAAAAATGTGTAAGGACATAGTACTGTTAGGCTCTGTTCGACTTATAGTCCAACTAGAAAATATGTTTTATAATTTTTAACTGTTCGTGCTATTTTATTTTATAATTGCTTTATTACTGCTCGTCGGACGCAATTTTGTTTTACTAACATTGTTATTGCGATAATTAAGCTTTTAAGAAGTATTTTGCTTTGTATGGAAGTCGTCAGAATGTTCATGGAGCAAAAATACAAAACAGTTTTATGACAAATTTTAATACTGTTTTATAAAAGTTTACACAACAATTTTATATGACCTTAACTAACAAATTTGTTTCATAATAGATTTATACTGGTGCTCTTTGATACTAGATCGTTTTTTTTGTGAACGTCTATAAAATTGTTTTATTAGCACTATGTGAAACATTTATAAAATTAATTTATTAATATTTTCTTTCTGATACTATTGCTGTCTAAACCATATTGCACTTAGATGTACCCTTAAAAAAATTATTATAGAATTATCATAATAAAAGCTATATAATAATAATTATAAAACAAAAAAAAAATTGCAAGGATAAAAAAGCATTTATTAATACATTTATCAAACAAATAAGACATTCTTGCTCGTCAGCCGCCCAATCGCCATTATTACTTTTGATATTAGTGACTTTTTTTATTTATGAATTTGCAAATAAGTAAATGGAAACAAGTTTAAAAAAGTGGTGCATTTTACAAAAAAGTTAAGAAGTGCTATCCAAATACCTGAATTTATTATTGGTAATAGACTAGATCCCTCTATAAAGAAAGCAGCAGATAAAAAAAATGATTTTGCTTCAAATACTATTAATTTTAATTTGCAAATTTTATTTTTTTTTTACGGAAATTTAAGAACTATACTCATACATGCATACAATACACAAGCATACTAATATTTAGATTTATAGAGCTGTTATGTAGTACAATCCTATACACGCATGGGTTTTTTACACCAACCCTTTTGTCCGGCAGTACGTCTCTGTTTAACTGAAATATACCTATAAATTAAATATTTTATAAAATTATCTCATTGGGTGAAAACATTCTTTAAAAATTTTCAAGGATGTACAAGTATTTTATAACATGGAAGCCTAATAGAAAAAAAATGAGAGCGCACGTTACCAATTACTAACTGAATAATATAGCTTAAATCCCATGTTTCTGTAACATGCACTTTTCCTGCTATAAACTATAAAAATATCGATATATTATCATAGAAATGCCATTTGGTCATCATTGTAATAGTCATTTTCAAAACCCACATCCCCAATTATAAAGATCCACTAATTACGCAATTAATACTGGGAAAAAAATATGGACGCCATATTTTGTGTTGTTCCAACTTCACTTTAACACGGCCATTTTTAAGTCTATTACAAAAAAATCATTTTTTTAATAATAAAATGCCTTAACTACTTTAGTATTAATATATTGGTATAAGATGCATCGTTTGAATTATTTCATAGGCCAAAATGATAGATAAATACAGAATAAATTTTTTTGACCTTTTCTCCTATAACTTATAACAACTAATATATTTGAGGCGCTTGAAAATTTTGCCCCATATACTATACGAAAAAATTCCTTTCGGAACTAAATTGTAATATGGCTGATGTTTTAACTCAATCATATTTGTTACAAAAGATGCCTTTCTATTGTATTGAGGACCATTAAACAATAAATTAATTTCAGTGGTTACACTTTAACAACAAAAAGCTTACTTTTTAAACGTTTTATAATTGTCATAATAATAAAATAATATTTTTCAATAACTGTTTTATAATTATTGCAAACTATGTTTTATAATAATTATCGGGTAAAAGCTGTGGAAGGCACAATAAAATAAATTAAAGAACAAAATTGCTGCCCAGGAGTGCACCCGTTTTTGGTTTATAGGCATTGTATAAACGTTTTTACAATGTTTATAGCAACATTAATATTTTTTAAAAATAGTTCCGTAAAAGTTGATATTCCATTTATAAAACATAAATTGTTAGTTGGGAGAAGGCGCTCTGCAACTTCTACATATTTTTAAAAGTAAAATAATTATAATTTTTGTATGAATAAAAATAAGAAACTAAAACTTATGTACTAAATGGCACTGGAAACGTGACTTACCCAGGCTTTAGGCCTGAAGATGGCTTTTATCCGAAACTAGTTGCCTTTCAACCTCAGTTGATAATTAAATTTTATTGTGGTACAAGTTTGTTTTAAACAGGGTGTCCCAAATAAGAGTGATCGATTTTAAATGTAAATGCACTACGTATTAGTTGCTCTAAATAAATGTTGTTTTCACTAATTGTTTTCCTTTACCCAAAATTTTTTTATGAAGTTTGTTTACATTTTATTCCGTCAATACAGGTTGATTTACTAATTTTGGCCAAAATAAATGGGAATAATATGTGTTAATTTGAATGGAACACTCTGTATATTTTGATGGCATTTAAAAGAGCGATTCATCATCTTTTAAAAAATGTATGGTTTGATATATTTTGCTATCCTATCAGAAAGACATTAATTAAAAATTTTACAAAAAATTTATTCAGAAATAAAAAATAACATTAGGGATATTATCGAAAACATTCTGACAGCTATATTAGAAAAATCGTTTGAAAATTTAAAATAAAAAAATTCCACAAAATGTCAAAAATTCGCAAAAAACACAAAAAATCTCAAAAAACTGCAAAAAAAATCCCAAAAAAAATTCAAAAAATGGCAAATAATCGGAATAAATCGCAAAAATGGCAGAAAATCGCAAATAATCGGAAAAATAAAAAAACTAGGAAACATCAGAAATTAATTAAAAAATGTCAAAAAATCTGCAAAAATTAGAGAAACAAAACGAAAAGATAAGAAAAATTGCAAAATATCGCAAAAATGTCAAAAAAAAAGCAAAAACTTACAAAAACCATAAAAATTGCAAATAATTAGGAAACAAAAAACAATTGGAAAAAAATTAAAATATACAGAAACAACGAAAAACCGCAAAAAATTGCAAAAAACCGCAAAAAAAAACCGAAGGAAAAGGAAAACATCAGAAAAAAAATTGAAATAGAAAATCAGGAAACATTGGGAAAAATTGAAAAATCGAAAACACAAAAAATGGTAAAAAAATTGCAAAAAATCACAAAAAAATCTTACACAATATCAAAAATTGCATAAACTGCAAACAATCGAAAATAATTGGATAACAAAAAACAATCGGAAAAAATTAAAATATACAGAAACAACGAAAAAATCGCAAAAAATTACAAAAAAATCGAAAAAATGGAAAGAATCAGAAAAAGAAATTGAAAGAAAAAATCATGAAGCATTGAGGAAAATTGATAAATCGAAAACACAAAAATAACAAAAAATATTGCAAAATAATTGAAAAATCGAAAACACAAAAAATGGCAAAAACATTGCAAAAAATCGCAAAAAATATTACAAAAGGCAAAAATTGCATAATTTGCAAAAACAAGAAAATAATTGGAAAACGAAAAACAATCGGAAAAAATAAAAATAAACAGAAACAACGACAAAAATGCAAAAAAAAACCGAAAAAAAATGGAAAGTATCAGAAAAAAAAATTGAAAGAAAAAATCATGAAAAATTGAAACATCGAAAACACAAAAAATGGCAAAAAATCACAAAAAAATTTACAAAATGTCAAAAAAAATGCATAAATTGCAAAAAATCGCAAAAACTCGACAAAAAGTGGCAAAAATTGCAAAAAAAATCCCAGAAAATACAAAAAAGAGAGTATGCACATACAGCATTTTTGTGACTTTTACATTATTTATTACTATTAATTACATTATTAGTTTTATTAAATGTTTGTGATGTTTAGTTGTTGAATAAATTATTTGTAATAATAATAATAATAATAATAATACTCGCCCTACATTTCACCCCCTTACGGATTTATTAATTTTTATTTACATAAGGAAAAATGCGGTGGTTCTTGAAATCTAGAACATCTTTGCTGTTAGGAAAGCAGAAGATATCAAACTATACATTTCTTAAAAGAAGATAATAAATCTTTATTAATAAATTGTACAAAGAGGTGGCGCAGTTTTTAGCTCTTTTAAATGCCATCAAAATATACAGATTGTTAAATTTAAAATAATACATATTTTTTCCATTTATTTTGAAAAAAATTAGTATGTCAACCTGTATTGACGGGATAAAATATAAACAAACCTCATAAAAAAATTTTGGGTAAACGAAAACAATTAGTGAAAACCCGATTTATTTAGATCAATTACGTTGTGCATTTACATTTAAAATCGATCACTCTTATTTGGGACACCCTGTCCTGTATTTTAATTTTTCTAATTGTATGTAATATTTCTGGGTATTGACTATTTCTTGTATTTAATTTAAAGTAGACAATGACTAAGGTAGGCCAATTTTCACGTATTAATTTATATGCCGAATGAAAATTGGTGTCGAACTGGTCCACTGTGCATCTACCCCTTGCAAACAATATATATCTCATATTTATCACCGGGGTCCATTGTAGCCCCGCCGCTTGGTAATAACACTTTCCTATTCGTATGCGCTTTGTACATTTTATTGGGGGTGTAGAGGTCTACTACATTGTCCTCGACAATAGAATTACACATTTATAATCTACTCGCCGTTCCATTGGCGTAGAAACAATAAAAAAGTTAACAATAATAATTTATATTTCTGTGTCATATATCAATTATAACATTATATTAATGGAAAAGTGTTAAAATCGCACAAAAATTCAATTGTGAGATTTTCCAGTCATCCAAGTCCAAAACATATTGTCTGTCTATGAATTTATATACCATGAGAAACGAGTGAACTGATTTTAAATATAATTCTGGCTGAAGTGGTGTAGTTCTGTCCCAAATAGAATACTTTCAATTGAGAGTAACGTGGATAAATCATACTGACTTTCTAAAACTAACTCCAGCTAAAGTTTTGTTGTCCTGGTAGATTGGTTTGTGCTCATGTGATGCTCAGAAGTACTTGGAGCTTGTCCGGAAGATTGTTGCCATTCCAAAGGATCCTGTTGTTGGACTGAGCGAATTTCTTTTCAATTAATACCAACTTCTCTATTTAGTATGCAGAAATTCTCCTTCTTTATTTTGATGACTGTTTCTTTATCGTTTATCTTAGTATCTCTCTATCTTACCCCTAGATTATTTTAACACCTTTTCTTCTATGATTTCTTACTTTATCTCTGTCGTTATTCCTATGTCCGTTTGTCTATATCACTATTTAAAATGTATGATTCTCTGTTCCACCTTCTATCTCACAACTGTCCGTCTTGTATAAAATTACCTAATAAATATATATTCTATCTCTATTCTCTATCCCTACTAATTAATTTATCCTGGTTTGTTTTACAAGTCATAACCTCAATTTTTCTTCTATATTGATTATTTGTCACTGTCACTGTCACTTTGCATCTTCGCCTCTTCTTCTTTTCTCTTCTTTTTTCAAACATACCTTCACCCAATCTCACTCTATCGTTAAAATTGTTTAACATTTGGTTTATAATATTTTTAGGTTTAGACAACTAGTAACTCGACTTTCACATTGCATATGACTTAATTATTAATTTTTATCCATTGCTACTAGTTATTGATCACATGTCAATTAACTCATATATTTATATTAACTTTGAAATTCCCTCCCTTGTCCCTCCCTTTCCTCTACCATATCAGTCACTTATCAAATGTCACACAACCATCTTGTCATAGTGATCTGTTCCTGTTACAATTACAACGCTCTACGGATGAATAATCCTCAATTATTAAAAATCCGGGTTCACCACCCGGTTTCCTTCTGAGGCTTATTTCTGCACCTACTACCTTTTCTGCTTCATCTGTTCGGACTGCTTCAAAGTGACTACTTCACGGTGCCTGCGCCTCGAGTGCAGGCACGTTGGTTGCACTTGGACGTCCCCCAGTTCAATTTCGCAGCCACTGTTCCGGTTGTTCTGTATTTGGAAAACCGAAAATTAATTCCTTTCCTTTGGATGCGCCATATTCGAGCACTTCCAATTCAGTTTTCCTTCTGCACAACATATGTGCCCTCAACGATAATGATATCAATGATCCTGCTATGTTCTTCCTCCCGAAAAAGTCTCATATGACCTCTAAATTGTAAAATTGTTTTTTATACACTTCTAATTTTTTCCAGTTTTTTACAATCAGTTGCCCCCTAATTTTTTTTTATGAATATAAGTGGTACATGACTTGGAGTTGTTTTATTTCTATAAAAAGTATATAAGATTCAACACAAGACTTTGGGCGTACTTTAGTTTCTAAAGTGAGTGTCCAGAAGATTTTCCAACACAACTTGTATGGTTGTGCTTTAAATGCATCCTGGATGGAATAATCATACCTAAATCGGAGCTAAAACTGGAAAAGTATTCCCACTTTATCCAGAAAGTACAGAATATGATGGGAATGTGTTACTTTGTATTTGGAGACGTGGGGTCCTTGTAAGATTTTGGGACGAAAATTTTGTTGAAAGTTTTCCAATCAAGTGAAAAGTATTGTCGTCGAAGGTAGGGGTTTATAAGTATAGTTAAAATGAAATAGATACTTTCAGAAAGTTGCTTGATGGCTTTCCTTTTTATTAAGCCTGGTCTGAATGCAGAATTGTTTTGTTATGTTTTCTGGGGTGAAAGTATTTAGGATATGGCGTTTATTTAGAGGATTCTATCTCATCAGTATATTATTGAATAGGTCTTGTTTGTTAAAGATGGAATCCCCAATGTCGATAGAAGTATATTGGAGGCGGTTTTTGAAGATAATCATTTTTCCATTTGTTCAGGTTTATGTAGATTTTGTCCTTGTAGTGTAAATATGACTTGTCTTTTAAACAGTAAAAATCTGCGAACTGTCCTTATGCCCAAGATTTGAGGAATTTGTGATTATTATGAGGGCATTAAGAATACTCTTTTAAAATTAGTCCCTAATTGCCTATAGAGTTAGAGTTTTTGGCGTAGAAGATAACATTGCTAATATTAGTTGTATGTTGTTCGAGAGACTATAAGCTGTCCTATGTCAAGGATAACTTTAATTCCGCAGCCTGTTTTCAATAAACATATAAAGAAACAAAATACTTAACACTCCATAAGAATATAATTTAGTAGTATTAAGGGATGCCTTCATTTTCTTTAGGAGTATTACATAAGCGTACCATAATACTATTACTCGTATTTAAGATCAGGAGGTTGGCTTTAGTTTTTTTACCAAGAAAATGAGAAGTGAAGCAATTAGTGATGTGAAATGCTTGGGAATTTATAAGTGATGAATTTGAAGTAGTTCTGGCTCAGATTCTTCTTACAATTCTAATTCTGAATACTCCTTTACGCCTATAATTTGTTCTTTACTGGATGTTGGGTTTTTTGTTTGGATTAGTCTGTAGTCTCCTCAGTTATTTTGTGGGACTTACGCTTAGACGTTCCATGTATCTACATTCAAGGGTATGCTAGATAAGTTAACTTATCTAGCCTCTCAGATGTAAGCATGTTTTTTTTCTTGCTATATATCCAATCAAAAGTGCTAAAAATCCGCTCGGTGGCCCAAGAGTTTTTATTGCAACTTCTGGGAGTTCCTCTCAATCCTCGCCACCACAATAAAGAAGTCACAAGATCAACATTGTTTTCATTAACACGCACTCCTTCATACAAAAACTGTAAAATGCTAATTTTTTAAATTCAATAGCATTTCATCCTGTGTTCTTAATTGCTGTGTGTCCTAAAACTTCCCCCAAAAAGTTCAGGCCGATACGCCGTCTCATACCGACAAAACCTGCGTCAGCCCCCGTTTCCGAGGATGCTGAACATGGTGGTAATCCTGGATCTTCACCCCGAAGCAAACTAACTTCTCAAACGGTCAAAAACTACCCCTTTGATACACGGTTTTATGAAGTGCACTAGATAAGAGAAGAGTTTTTGGCCATTTGAAGGGGTAGTTTGTTTCGAGGAGACATCGTATTCGGCATCCATGAAAACGGGGGATGATGCAGGTTATGTTGGTCTGAGACGTATTTGCATCAACCCCTTTCTGGGGCAGTTTTTGCTCTGATTAGGAGGTGCGGTTAACTCTGAAAGACTTTAAACCGTCGCTATCGGGTTTAGTATCTTTGAAAATTGGAGGTGACCCAGATTTTTTTGGTATTAGAAGCTGTCTTCGCGTTTTACCCCTTTCGGGGCAACTTTTTACCATTTTGGCGGTGCAGTCAACAAGGAGAGATTTTAAACTAAAGCCATCGTGTTCAGCATTCTCGAAAATTTAGAAGGTGGGGGGCGAAAATTTGTCTTTTTATTTATATTTAGACTTTTTGAGGTTTTTTCCGATTCACAGAATCCACTGTCGCGCTGTTGCTACCTTTGAGGTAAAGTGGATATTTACTTTCCACGAAATTCAATTTAAAGATTTCGTTAATTTTTCACGTTTTGAAACAGTAGTATTTATAAAAAGATAATTAGGAGAGTAAACCACAGTTAATATATGGAAAGTCAATTTTTTGATCCTGTATTTTTAGTCATAGTGCAATAAGCAAAAATGATCCATATGACTCAAGATATATGTGTACCAAATTTAAAAAAAAATGGCCAGGGACCTAACCGCCATAAGAAAACTGCATGGTCCTTTAGGTGCTATTGACAATAACGACAACCGATAAAATTTATTATTAGACGAGCCGGTCAATCCAGGACGTCACACGACTTCAGAGCATGACTTCACGACTGTAGTGCTCCAAGCGACAAAAATATTAAACAATAATTTATATTCATTTTATTAGAAGTTTTGACTGATCAAAGCTAGCCTGTGTAATTAACAAAAATATGTATTTTATTAAAAGAAATCTTAAAAATCAAACCTGTGTTTAAAAAATATTTGTAATTAAAAAAAATATTTATTTTATTAAAAAAAGTCTTAAAAATCCAATCCTTGTTTAAAAAAAAATAAAAAAAAATTCGGAGATGTGGGATTCGATCCCCTGACCCACTGCATCACTGGCGGGCACTATACCACGCAGCTATCACAGCTGTTGTTTAAATATGTTTAAACTTTATTTAAGCGAATCACGTTTTATAATAAAATAAGTGTTTCGCCTCGTATTTTAATTATGAATATTACTGAGCTAAAGTATACAGATTCACTAAATCTCATAAGGAAAATGGTTTAAGTCACATCTGGCAAAATTGTTGTTTAATATTTGGTCACTTGGAGCGCTAGTCGTGAAGTCGTGTGTCGTTTGACGTGTGACGTCCTACATTGACCGCCTCATATTATTAGCAGTATCCAGGCACTACAGTTGATTCACGACATTTATCTTTGTTTAATGTTTTTTTATGACGTAGCAACAATCATAAGCAGTAAAAAGTTAAAACAAGAATTCTTTTATAAATGCCCAGATTGTGAGCGCTTAAATCGCTTAAAACGCCACATCACTACAAGCAATGCGAAGAAAATAATCGGGAGATGTAAATTTTGCACAAACTGTGTCTACCATTATAGCTAGTGACATATTTTCTACAGACTGTTACTCAAAAATATCTGGAATGGAGGTGAAACAAATGACAATTTCGCATCATCACGTCCAGATAAAATACTGATAAATTAATTAAATTCATTATGTCACAATTTTTTGTTCGTTTTAGTTTCCCGACTCACCTCCAAAAAGGGAAAGTATTGTGAACGAGCTCAAAAAAAATTTCGAGATAAAAACGGAAATATCCATTTTCGGGTGCCCTGAGACGATTAAGACCATTTCTAGATGGATGTCTGTCTGTCGGTCTGTGTGTGTGTATTCTTCCACGATAGAGGCCACAAGTTTAATCCGATTGAGCTGAAATTTGGTATAGGGGTTTGGGTTACCTCTCAGAAGAACCCGTTAGTTTTTGTACGACATCTGTCAAACGGAAGTATCACTATCAAAAAATGACAGATCAAATATGTCACGGAATTGGACATGCAATATGTCATTTGAAAGCACTTGAAAAATTCTATGCAGAACAGTTAAAATTATTTCTCCAACTGTCACCTGTCAAAAATAAAAAAATGTCAAACTTTGAAATTGTAGCATTAAATATCTTAAAAAGTATTAATCCGATTGGACTGAAATTTGGTACAGGGTTTTGGTTACCAGTTGGAAGAACCCACTAGTTTTTGTACGACATCTGTCAAACGGAAGTATCACTATCAAAAAATGACAGATCAAATATGTCACGGAATTCGAATTGCAATATGTCATTTGAAAGCCCATAAAAAACTCTATACAGGACAGTCAAAATTATTTCTCCAACTGTCACCTGTCAAAAACAAAAAAATTGTCAAAATTTGAAACTTTAACATTAAATATCTGAAAAAGTGTTCGTGGATACTCGTCGGGAAAGTTTTGGGGCGACACAACCGATTTTTTTATGATAATTATAAGCATTAAGTCCGGTATATGATGAGATTATAATTTTACTTAAACACTTTTGAGTGCTTTGTTAAAAAAGAAAAAATTACTGGATGCGGTTGAAATTATTGAAGTTTAGTATTCTCATATCTGTAGTCTCAGAAAAACAAAATTTATGAAAAAATGTATGTGAATTTCCACAAGGATTAATCAAGGACTATAACAGTTTATAAAGCGATTATATTATTCTTATAAGACATAAATTTTTTATATTTTTTTATCCAGAATGCACACTTCCAAATATTTCAAATAAATTACTGGATGAATTATTTCCTTCAAATATCCTTTCAGCCAAACTAAAATGAAAAATTTTTATTTAAATATTGAAGACGTATATATAATATTCATATTTAATTAAGTGCATATGAGAATGGATACAACCTTGTGTTTTATTTTAATAAAAAATTAGTTTCTTTATGTTGACAATTAAGAAAATATAAGTTTGTTTCAAATTAGAAAAACAAATAAAAAAAATTTAGAAACTTCTTCTAAACGGTCAACTTAAGACTATTAAAAATTTCAAAGATACACAAATCATTAGTTCTTTGATTTTTCATAATTGAGTTACTAAGTTAAGAATAACTAAACCTTCACCTAATTATACCTCGTGTGCAAATTTGTTCGCTATCTGCGGCTACATGTTGAAGCAAGCGCTTTTTATTCGTGAAGTCACATTAAAACGCTATTATGTAGATTGAAATCTTTCATGAAAGAAACCCAACGCGGCCTTTCCAATAAGTAAAATGAGAGTTTGGATTGTAATGTACATTTTTTGATGAGGGGAGTTTTACATGATAACATGATTTTTAAATAACAGAGAGCTTTGATATTCACTAAAAACGTCATTTCATTATGAATATACTTTCTAGATGTGTTATCTAATTATTAAGTAGATTTTGTACACAACACTCTGGATGATTATAATTTTTTAAAAACAATATTATTATTTAATAATGATTAATATTAGATGAAAATAATTTATTTGCGAAACGTACTTTATGGCAAAAAAAGTGGTCAGCAAAGGTACTTAACCCTTTAACTGCGAGCAAAATTTTACAGCGCAAAAATATTGAAAAATACATTAACACATTTTTAAATTAGTTGAATTTTGAGTCAATTTAAATAAAACACCAATAAACTTGATTGTAATAAGTTTCAAAAATTTAAAAACAAAACTGAGTAGGTACAAAGAAATTCAAAAACTTCAAAATTATATAAAAAAAATCCAAAATTTCAGAAAAAAAAATTGTTTAGAAATTCAAAAATTTCGATAAGTTCAAAAACATATCGAAAATTTCAAAAATTTTAAAAAGGAAAAATGTCAAATTATTTATAAAATTTTTAAAATATATCACATTTTAAAAATTTCCAGAATTTTAAATATTTCAAAAATGTCAGAAGTTTCAAAAAATTTTAAAAGATTTGAAATTTTTGCATTTTTTTTTCGACAAATTCAAAAATTTCAAAAAGTAAAATGTCAAAATATTCTAATATTTCTAAAATATATCGAAAAAATTCAAGAAACGTAAAATTATTCAATTAAGTAATTAAAAATATTTCAAAAATTTCCAGAATTTTACATATTTCAAAAATGTCAGATGTATAAAAAACTTTCAAAAATCTCAAAAAATTTGAAATTTTGCATTTTTTTTGATAAATTTCTAAAATATATCGAAAAATTAAAAAAAACGTTAAAAATATTCAATTAATTAAAAATGTTTCAAAAATTTGCATTATTTTAAATATTTCAAAAATGTCAGAAGTTCAAAAAAACATTAAAAAATTATTCGAATATTTCTAAAATATATCGAAAAAATTCAAGAAACGTAAAATTATTCGAGTAAGTAATTAAAAATATTTCAAAAATGTCAGAAGTTTAAAAAACTTTCCAAAATTTCAAAAAATTTGAAATTTTGCGTTTTTTTTGAAAAATTTCTAAAATACCTATATCGGAAAATTCAATAAACGTAAAAATTATTCGATTAATTGAAAATTTTTCAAAAATTTCCAGAATTTTAAATATTTTAAAAATGTCAGAAGTTTAATAGAACATTAAAAAATTATTTGAAAATTTCTAAAATATAACAAAAATTTCATAAAATTCTAATGTAGGGTATAAGAATCGTGTATGCAAAATTTCAAGTTTTTTAATTCAGTAGTTTTTGAGTTATAGTTACTATAACATCCATCCAAACACACACACACACTAACAAACACACAAACACACACTAACACACACACACAGACATCATCGCGAAAATATCAAAATCGTATACTACGGACCCCAAAATGTGTTTATCTATTGAAAACTCACTACCCAATTTTTAGTATGATTCCTATACCTGTCTTTTCTGAAGGGCGAGAGGTAATTTGTACTTTTGTTTAATAATTTTTTTTTTAAATTGGTACAATTTACCCCGGTATCGAGGTAAGTCACTATCACAATTTTGTCAAATATATGATAATCCAGTTTTCTGAACACACTTAATGTGACCAAAATTTACATGATTGGCACAATATCCAAATTTCACCTGGTTTACTTTTACTGTAGGAGTCACAACATATCAGGCATAAATATTCATCCTTTTCGGACGAACAGTCGTCTTGATATTCTCGTACATCTGTATACATTCCTCATTTCTTTTCCTTATTCTTATTCTAATTGTTTGCAAACTTTTTGATTGCTGACGTACTAGCTGCAGTGCCAACTTTTCTCTTGACACCCTTCAAGTTTCTTTGCGCAACCTTCTCTTTTCTCTTCTTGATGATCAACTGCTCCTCTTCCAGAGTGTTTTTCCAGGGGTATCCATTAATACAGCAGTTTTACGTTTTTTTCGTCCTTTGGAAGAATCTTTCCTTTGTATGGATTTGGGTAAGATGTCTAAAACCCCTGGTGTATCTACTGATTCGATTTTGTTTCGAATTTTTTGGGAGTACCACCTGTTGCGTTCAATAGAACTTACCAGAATTTTGTAAGATAGCGCTGTTTAGAATTGTTCGTGTCCTAGCTGAGTTTGTCGCAAATCACTTAAAGCAGATGAGATGTCAAAAAAATTATTTTCTGTCAATGTCAAAGCGTATTTTTCTTTCCCGACCCACCTCCTAAAAGGAAAAGTATTGTGAACGAGCTAAAAAAAAAATTCGAGATAAAAATGGAATTATTCATTTTCGGGTCCCCTGAGATGATTAAGACCATTTCCATATGGAAGTCTGTCTGTTTGTGTGTATGTCTGTGTATTCTTTCACGATAGAGGCCACACGTTTAATCCCATTGAGCTGAAAATTGGTAGAGGGGTTTGGGTTACCCGTCGGAAGAACACATTAGTTTTTGTACGACATCTGTCAAACGGAAGTACCACTATCAAAAAATGACAGATGCAATATGTCACGGAATTGGACATGCAATATGTCATTTGAAATCCCTAGAAAAACTCTATTCAGAACAGTCAAAATTATTTCTCCAACTATCGCCTGTCAAAAATAAAAAAATGTCAAAATTTGAAACTTCAGCATTAAATATCTGAACAAGTATTAATCCGATTGAGCTGACATTTGGTATATGGATTTGGGTTATATGTCGGAAGAACCCATTAGTTTTTGTATGAGATCTGTCAAATGCAAGTGTCAGTGTCAAAAAATAACAGAAGCAATATATCACGGAATCTGACTTTCAATATGTCAGTTGAAAGCCCTAGAAAAACTCTATTCAGAACAGTCAAAATTATTTCTCCAACTATCCCCTGTCAAAAATAAAAAAATGTCAAAATTTGAAACTTTTATGTTCTATAATCTGTGTGTTTTGAAGGAGCAAATTTTACCTGTCCCTAAAATCTTTGTTTGTAGTTTTTATTATAGTTTCGTTTTTATTTCAGTATTATGAACATTGTTCAAACTAATCTGAAATTGTCTAAAATCTTCTACAAATTGTTTATCAATTGTATTGTAAAAATTATGTAAAATGCTCTAAAATTTTCTAAATTAATAAAATAAACTTCTATAGTTACTTAACTTGATTAAAGAATTTTTCAAAATAATCTAAAATGTTCTAAAATTGTCCAACATTTTATAAAAATTGTCAAAAATAATAAAAAACGGTTTAAAGTTACGTAAATTGATTGTAGAGTTCTTCAAAATAATCTAAAATTGTCCGAAATCTAAAAATTGTTGAAATTAATAATAAAACGGTATATAGTTATCTATCTAAAATGGATCAGAGAATTGTTCAAAATAATCTAAAAATTGTCTAAAACGGTCTGAAGTCACTTAGATTGATCAGATAATTGTTCAAAATTATCTATAATGCTCCAAAATGGTCTAAAAATTATCTAAAATAGTAATAAAACGGCCTAAGAATAGTTCACAATAATCTAAAATGGTCTAAAGTTGTCCAAAAACAGACTAAAATAATAATAAAACGGTCTAAAATTATTATTAAATTATTGAAAATTACCTAAATAGTGGAAAATTGTCCTAAATGGTGTAAATTTGTCCAACAATGGTTTAAATGGTAATAAAGCGGTCTAAAGTTACCTAAATTAATCAAAGAATTATTCAAAATAGTCTAAAAGTACCTAAAATTGTCCAAAATAATCTAAAATGGCTTAAAATTGTCCAAAATGGTCAAAAATTCCCCAAAAATGAACCAAAGTTACCTAAATTGATCAGAGATTTTTTTTAATTAATCAAAAATTATCCAAAATTGTCTAAAACTACCTTAATGAATTAAAATAATAATAAAACGGTATAAAGTTACATAAATTGATCAGAAAATTGTTCAATATAATCTAAAATGGACTAAAATTGTCAAAATAGTCTCAAATTGTCCAAACCCGGTCTAAAATATTAATTAAATGCTCTAAAGCTGCCTAAGTTGATCAGAGAATTGTTCAAAATAAATGGCCTAAAATTGTCCAATTATCCAGCGGTATGCATTTGGAAGAATATCTCACCTTTCTCGTCCTATTTGTTACGCCACTGACATTTGAAGCTATTTTAATTTTTTTTTTGTATTGCTCCATAATTTTCAAGTAAAATCCGCACAAATTGAACTGTGTGAGATTGGGTGGTAATTTTGGCTCAATAAATATAAAGGCACCTATCATTATTTGACACGACAGCGTTGAAAAGTACTTGGCGCGTCCCTACATATCAGATCATATTTATTAAGTGATAAACCTCCTTTTTTATTTCATTTTCACGAAAACAACTTTCCCAACGAATAAAATGAAAAAAAAAATCGCTTTTTACTTTCAATGATTTGTTTTGTTTGGAATACAGTCCTTGACCTATCTAAAATGAGACGACAACACTTGCGCACGTTATTAAAAACACAGAATACAAAAACAACCCCTGTGTAAACTTTAGTGATCTCTAAAAATTGGTCAAAATCAAGTAGGTAGAAATCTTCCAGTTTGACCTAAGATGTCTAAAAACCCTGGTGTTTCCCTTATACCTGTTTCACGAAATTCAAAAATTTCGAAAATATATCAAAAAAATCCAAAATGTAAAGAAATGTCTAGAAATTTCGATAATTTCAAAAGAATAACGAAAATTTAAAAAATATATCAAAGATTTTGAAAAAATTTAAATTTTGCAAGTTTTTAAAAATTTCAAAAAGTAAAAATGTCAAAATATTCAAAAATTTCTTAAATATATCGAACATTTAAAAAAACGTAAAATTATTTATCTAATTAAAAAAAATTCAAGAATCTTCATTTCAAAAATGTCGAAAGTTAAAAAAAATATTAAAAAATTATTCGAAAATTTCCAAAATCACATCAAAAAGTTTGAAAATTTAAAAAAATTCAAACAGTAAGTATCAAAATTTTTGAAAAATTCTAAAATATATCAAAAATTTCAAAAAACCTAAAATTATTCGATTAACTAAAAATATTTAAAAAATTTCAAGAATCTAAAACTTGGCCACAACTGGACTTAGCGGCTCGGTCAATTTATTCATAAAATGTTTGGTTCTATTGAAAATATGTTGTTGTAAGCGAGTGTCGGAAAAGGTTAATTTGAAAAATTTCAAGAATCTAACATTTCAAAAATGTCAAAGTTTCAAAAAACATTAAAAAATTACTCGAAAATTTCGAAAATTAAAACTATAAGTCATACCACAAAATTTATTTCAGGTTTAAGATGAGATTAAAATGGCGACATATTTCGGCCAAACGATGGCCATCATCAAGCTAAAATTATGACCAAATTATACATGGTGTTAAAATTTGGTATGAAACTTGAACACTAACAAAGTAAAATTTTTTATAAAATTAATGTTGAAAACTTTTTTATACAATTAACTAATACCCAACGCCCCCTAAACTTTTGAAAACGTAAAATGTCAAAATATTCAAAAATTTCTGAAATCTATCGAAAATTTGAAAAGACATATAATTATTCGATTAATTAAAAATATTAAACATTTCTAAAATATCAAAGTTTCAAAAAAATATTAGAAAATTATTCGAATATTTCAGAAATCTCATCAAAATTTCAAAAATTTTAAAAAAGTGTCAAAAAATTGAAAAATTTCAAAAATGCCTAAAGTTTCAAAAAACATTAAGAAATTATTCGCAAATTTCAAAAAATAAAAAATTTCAAAATATTCCAAAATTTCTCAAATATCGAAAATTTCAATAAATAAAATTATTCGATTAATTAAAAATATTTCAAAAATTTCAGGAATTTTAAACATTTCAAATATATCAAAAGTTTCAAAAAAACATTAAAGAATTAAACGAAAATTTTAAAAATTTGGAAATTTGGAAAATTGTTAAATTTTTTAAAAGCAACATTTGTAAGAAAATATGTCAAAAGTTTCAAAAAACAGTAAAAAATTTTAAATTCTTTTTTTCGAAAATTTCAAAAATTAAAATAATTTGATTAATTCAAAATATTTCAAAAGAATTTTAAACATTTTAAAAAAGTAAACGTGTCAAATTATTCAAAAATTTTAAAATTTGTAAAATATTTGTAAAATATATAAAAAATTATGAGAATTTGCGATGTCTACAATCACAGCATAGTTTTTACGAATCTATACGACAGCCGCAGATAAATAAAATTCCCTACAACTTTTGTATCAAACTTTTTCCCGAATTCCCAAAAGTTTTTACCCATGATTTTAGGCGATTCTAATGTGCGCATGTCCCAGCTTATGTCATCGACATTGAAATGTCAATTCGGTAGCCGTATTCAACGTCAGCCTGTTTTTTTTAATGTTTCCCATAAATTAATGTAATGCTTAGTATTTTGTAGTTAAAATAATCCTATTCTCTATAGCCGAGCCGGGAAAGATCTGGGGCAGATTTTTTTTCTGTAACTATCCTACCGAATTCAAGTTTTGTTTTAACAAAATAATTATTGTTTTTTTTTCTAGTTAGTCAAATACAAATAATAAATCCTAAAAATTACATTCCACACAATTTAAATGGTGAGCAATTTGCAGAATATTTTTTTTTTCATTTTATTGATATAGTATAAATCATTTTTGCATTAGCTAATATTCAGATAATTATAATTTATTTAAGTTTTTCCATATGTAGAATTGCTGATGTGAACTTACTTTATATTCTGATAACAGACAAACCAGTGCTATATTTTATTAAAATTTAAATAGTGCCAATTTAAAGTGGTTAAACAAAGATTAGTTAAATACGGTCTTTACACAAAAAGCTGTGTATATAATATGAAGCGAATGGATAAAAATGGAAGAAACGTATAAAGGACACTATCTATTATCTCAGAGTAAACGTGACACCACGATACTTGATAGGATTACCTTGCTTGACGTCGTGATTCACGGAATTGTGGGATTTTCAGAACAGATTGGAATTTAGGGTCGTCCTGTGACAATCTGAACATTATCTTTTTCGTACTGTTCAAGTTTTAAAAGTTGGAGGAATACTGAAAAATCAATATTTTTTTTATAACATAAAATGTAATTATAAATTACTATCTTTATTTTAATACAGTATAGATTTAGTATATTACAAAAAATAACAGTTATTAACCATATTTAAAAAAAAAATGTCATCAGGTTGATAAACTAGGATACGACCAAACATAAAACAAAACACCAAATAAAACAATGTCTTTGGTAGCGTCTCGGGAATTTTATTTTTGCGCCTCGATATATGGCAGTCGTTTTAGAATTGAAGTGCATCGCTTGCCGTCGCTGGCCTGCCAAAATGCGATAAAAGCTCAGACCAAGGCCAAAATAAACCGACGAAACGATGATATATTTCTGCAAGTACGCTCCTTTCTTGTGCTATAAGACTCATACAAAACAGCGTATTTTTCTACTTCCCGCCAACTCGAAAGTTATGTTAATCTAGCAAAGATTTACAAAAATGTGTGTTTTCTCTCACAGAAATTTTCCTGTATATACGAGAAGTGATATTAAGATTTAATTAATATGGTAATTAAGTTTTCAAATCATTTTCCAGTTTAAATTAAATGCTAATTCAATTTAAATATAAACCACAACTAAATTGAGTTTGTTTCCACAGTTTTTAAACTCTTCATTGTAGAAATTTTGTACAGAGAAAAAATTCACTGATGTCCAAGAATTGTGACAAATGCATTCTTACCGACAGTGAAGTTGTTTTCTGGATTTATTGTGATCTGCATTATTATGTTCTTCTGCTGGAATACTATTATTCATATTTATTGTTTATTTTCATAGATAATATAGTAAGTATTATATTATCGATAATTTTTATTTTCCCGGTCCCATCAAAGGGAAAGTATAGTGAACGAGCAAAAAAAATTCGAGATATCGATTTAAATATCTATTTTAAGGTCCCAAAAGAAGTTTGACACGATTTTCAGAGTAAGGTCTGTCTGTGTGTAATCTTCCACGATAACTGCCGAACTGTTCAGTCAATCAAGCTGAAATTTGGTAGGATGGGTTGGTGTGTACCACGAATGCGGCCATTCATTTTTGGTTCTAATTGGTAAAGTAGAAGTTCCTCAAGAGAGACATAGATTGAATAAACATGTAAGATTTTTTGGCTTTTTTAAATTTTAAGGACAAAACAATACACTTTGGTGGCAAATGTTGTAATGCAAAGTTTTAGAGCATAAAATTTCCTACAATTTTTGTCACAAACTTTTTCCTGAATTTTCAATACTTGCGCCAGTAGATGGAAAAGTCAAAATTATTTCTCCAACTGCCACCTGTCAAACATAAAAAATGGAAAAAAAAGAAAACATGGGGAAAAACTTAAAGCAAAAAACACAAGTAAGAAAGTATACGGGAAAATAGAGACAAAAAACAAGAGTAGGAAAAAAATAGGGCAAAAAACCCAAGTGAGAAAAAAGGGGGTAAATAAATAATTACTATCGGACCAATTAAGACAAACAAAGAAAGACTTCATGAAACTTATAAGGCAGTTCTCGTACTCCACTTATACATCCCAAAAAAAGTTTTTTCCTAAAACAAACTTTGATAAAGAACATTGCTTTGTTTGGAAAATTACAAAAAAAAATTAGGATAGATTTGTTTTCTCTGTTCACCACCTCAAATAATAATTCATTTTTTAGGAAATTTTCGATTTTTCAGTCAATTTATTTAAACTTATGATTGGTTTTAAAAAATTGTAAGTTACATTTTTCTGTGAAGGACTAATACTCAGTGCTTTGTTTTAAACTGTAGGAAATTTACAAAAAATACTTTTCTGTTAAACATCTATGCATATTTGTAAATAATATTGGATTTCTCCCGAATTTTAATCTAATTTTTTTTTACCATTTTTAAAAACAACAAAATGTCGAAGAAAAATTCGTCACACTGTTTATTCATATGTAAATATTTCTATAGTGTTTCAAAAAATTTAAAAAATTTTCTGTGAAGACATTTTTACAATCATTTCAGGCCGTTTTTAGAAATCTTTTATTTAAATTTGTAAAAATAAAATAAAATTTTTAAATAATTTTGATAAAAAATTTTAAAAATTCAATCAAAAACTCCAAAATTTTGATCAAACTTCAAAAATTTCAAGAGTTCTCTCAAAAATTTTGAAATTCAATCAGAAGATTCTGAACATTTAAAGAATTTTTGATCAAAAATTTCAAGATCTTTAAAAATTTTTATCAAAAATGTTGTTCCAAAATCGTAGTTAAAAAATTTTTACGTGAAGTTCTAATATTAGTTTTATGAATGGGAAAATCGAGTAGCTGATGGAGTTTTTCAATGTGGACAACATTCATACAATATAAAATAAAAAATAAATCGGTCAAGTGCCTGTCGTACTTCGCACATTTAGGGTTCCGTACCAAATGTAGAATTTAAGCCAGCTGTGAAGAGGCAGGATTATTAAAGAACTTTAAAATTTTAATCGAACTAATAAGTGAAAAATACTTTGTAAAAAGATTTAAAGACGCGAAAAGAAAAATAACCTGGCGCATGTGTGTTCGATGAAGAAAAAAAAATTATGAATGTCACTATTAATATATAATAAACTATAATGAAATCATTTTGAATGAGTTATAGAAGTTAATTTATTATTATTATAAATAAGTTTTGTATTATTGGGTACATAAGCAAAAATTCAAATTCGGGTATAATCAAGAAATTTTTGATATGGAAAGAAGGTGTTATGAAATTTAATAGATATAAAATTTTGTATTATATTTGGAAAAGTAATAAAGTTTTAAATATGAAAATTAAAATCATACAGTATAAAAGATGTTGGATAAGATTGAAAAATCAAGTAATGATTTTTATTGGGGGGTTTTAAAAAAAGAATAGAAAGTCGAGATTAATTAGAGACGGGAAAATAATAAAAAAAGTCATAATTTTTATATACGATTTGTAAAATAGTTTAAATTTTTAAAATAAAAACAAAAAAATATATAATCTATAAAAAATAAAAAAAGGCTTTTCTTATTTTTTATTTAAAATAAAAGAAAAGTCACAATTAAAAAAAAAATTGGTAGAAGAAAAATAGGAATTGGAAAAATCTAAATGGTATATTCCATGGAATTATAATCAAAAAGAAGAGCAGCATCAAGTAAGAATATACAAAAAAAATTTAAGCAGTTAAAAGAAGTAGATCTCAAAATTATCATAGACGAAGAAAAAGGAGAAGAGAAACTTGGCAGGCAACTTAAATTTCAAATTTTAATTAATTATCAGTTTTTTTTGTACAAATTTATCATTTTTCTGTTATGTATAACCCACTCCCAATAGAGATAGAGTATCAAAAGTTTATAATGCCATATGGGCGTATCATTATAATACTTATTAATTAATATTAACAAATTTTGAAATGCAACGAACAAATTTCGGCGTAACCGACAAAGGCTGAAAAAAAATTGTAAGATGAAAAATCCGTTTTTTAATAAAACTAACACGATTGCACAGATAAAAATAATAAAATATCGAATACCACAATTCGCATAAATGTAAAGGTACGGAACCCTAAAAATGAGGAGGGAATGGTAAGGAAAAAACCATATTTTTTAATATATTGGTATTTGTTGGTAAAATGTACGTAACAATAAACATTATCACCAAATTTCAAGTTCATAGGTCAATGGAAAGTTAAAAAATACTTCAGAATAAAATTTTGTAAAAAATGCTGACTTTATCGGCTTCTCATGCCTACGTTTTGCAATATTTTTTAAAACAAAAAATATGGCTGTAATCTACTCGATGAGCTCTATTCAACGATACCTCACTTGATGGGGTAGGCCACTTTAGCTGTATGGGATCACCCCTTGAAAACAATTGAAAATATTTTTTATAAGTTATATGGCTTTGGGTCAATAAGATGCATATACTGTGAAAATTTGAAGACTCTAGCTCCAACGGTTTAGCTGTTAGACCGGTATGACAGACGGAAATAAAGAATAGTAATGAAAACTAAATTGTTGTAAAAGATGTATGAAAATAATCTTTTTTTATTCAGATTGAGAGAAAAATTTAATAAACACTTAACAATAAATGTTTATTTTTCTAGCTTCCAAAATAAAGTTTAGGTATTTACAAAAATTAAGTTAAAATGTAAACGAACAATTTATTGTAAAATGTAACTGGATTTTTTATGTATCTAGTAATCAAATGTTATTTATATATTAAAAAATCAAGTAAGTTCGTATAAATCAAATCACTGACCTTTTAGAATTTGTGGAACCACAGCCAACCACAAAACGTGACCAAAGTACCTACACTTATTTTTATCACAACCGCACACTAGTATATAAATAACCACATATATTAGACTGATTCTAAAATATCCGGAGTCTTGGGTCCATGGAGAATCACTTTCACATTTTTTTACAATTTGTGTATTTAAGCCTTAGAACCGTTGGACTTTTATTCACTTTTTTAAATAGTTGAAAAATACCGGTACGCAAAAAACCCGGAGAAATTCATTACTCGCGAAACGTGTCTATACTACAATTAATATCATCTCTGCGATATGCAATGCAAGTTTTTTATTCGGGAGAGAGGTGAGTGATGCCTAATGTTGATTGGCTAAAATGGGTTGTGTGGTTTTTGGAGAACAATGAACTGGTGTTAGTAAATAATTAAAATATGAAAATTATTGATGTCGTTACACGGGAGCGACAAAGAGGATATTCATATTGGACAGAGATAATGCTTGTTTTTAGTTGTACAGTCTGGGATTAAAACTTTTTATTTGCGTGCAAGGACGTGAAAAATGTATAATCAATGACAAAATATTTTCTTGACTTTTATAACGTAATATTTAAATATAAAATGTAATTTGATTAAATTATTTCTGATTTATCAATCGAGCTTGAGCATTTATTATTACATTTTCATGTAAAATTTAATATAATCCACATCCAATATTTTTTTTATCTTTTTGACAATGCCCAACTGAGTTGGCGCAAATAAAAACACTAAATATATTTACATTTTCGAAAAAATCGAAAAACATACCAGGGCAATGAAATTGCTCAATTATTTATTAAGCAGGCAGTAGGTTTGCCGTAATTTCGAGTTTTCGAAAATTTTAAATCGAGAATAAAATTTTTTTAAGTATATACCTTACATACAGGGTGTTCCAAATAAGAGTGATCGATTTTAAATGTAAATGCACAGTTTATTAATTGCCCTAAAGAATTCGGTTTTCACTAATTATTTTCGTTTACCTAATAGTTTTTTATGAAGTGTGTTAACATTTTATCCCGTAAATACAGGGTGATTTACTAATGTTAGAATAAATGGAAAAAATATGTATTATTTTTAGTGGAACACTCGGTATATTTTGATGGCATTTAAAAGAACGATTCATTGACTTTTAACAAATGTATAGTTTGATATCTTTTGCTTTTCTAACAATAAAGATATTCGAGATTTCAAGAACCACTCCATTTTTCCTTATAGAAAATCTAACAATAAATAAAAATTAAGAAATCTGACAAATAATTTATTCAGCAACAAAACATCACAAACATTTAATAAAACTAATAATGCAATTAATAGTAAAATAGAATTTAAAAGTTACAATAAATGCTGTAGGTGTCTACCCTCTTCTTCAATGCATTTTCAAACGATTTTTGTAATATGGCTGTCGGAATGTTTTCGATAATATTCCTAATGTGATTTCTTAGTTCTTGTGTTATGTTTTGTTGCTGAATACATGTTATATCAAATTTGTTAATTTTTATTTAAGAGGCCCACACACCACGTGACTTTTGTGTTTGCCGGTTAGAGAATTACCCATGGAAAATGTGCTTGTATTCTAAAAGATTAGATGTAAAAATTTTTTTTTTTAGTATTTTCCGGTTAATGTTAAATAATCCTACCCTCCAGTCCAATTTTTTCTGCGCAGAACAGTGTACAGCGCCATAAAACATAATTATTCGTATTTGGACGAGAACCCGCCTAATATAGCAACTAAAAATATGCGGGTTCTTCATGATATTTAAAATATTTATGAGAAGAGCGCGTCTGTGCTACATTTTTTAAATTTGTCTAGAGAAAAAAGTTGATAGTCGTATCATTTTTAGTGCCACAGACGCGCTCTAAAGAATTAACTACAGAATCGATTGGTGAAAACCGCAGCTTCTTATCGTTAATATTAACGGAGCGCTCGTCCAAAAACGATTTCAGACAACCTAACCTTACATATAGTATTGGCACCCCTTAATGTTGTGTTTCTCGAAATCTCGAATATCTTTGTTGATACGAAAGCAAAAGATATCAAACTGTACATTTTTTAAAAGAAGATGAATGTCTCTTTTAAATGCCATCAAAATATACAGGATGTTCCATTTAAAGTAATCCATATTTTTTCCATTTATTTTGACCAACATTAGTAGATCACCCTGTATTGACGGGATAAAATTTTAACAAACTTCATAAATAACTTTTGGGAAAAGAAAACAATTAGTGAAAACCCGATTTATTTAGACCAATTAATACGCTGTGCATTTACATTAAAGTCGATCACTCTTATTTTTGACACACTGTATTGCAGTATACCGGGTGGCTCATGGGGTCGGACCAAGTTCATATCTTCAGAGCGACTGAACAGATTATTTTAAAATTGGGGGTGGTCATTATAAAACTAATTTTGAATTAAGTTACATAAAAATCAAAAATGGCGGACTTCCGGTTTCTTTGAAATTGGAGTAAAAACTGAATTTTCAAATGGAACACCCAGTAAATTTTTGCTTATTTGGATTCTACAAGTCAAATTATGTATAATTAATATACCAAAAATGATTTTGGCTGTCAAAAATTAAAATTCTTCTTAATCAAGGAAGTTGCGACTTGGTCTAAATCTCCCAAAAGGTGATCAGATGTTAATAAAAAATATTATTTTTGCATAAATTAAAATGTTTTTTAATTTATTAGTGTTTTAATTACTCCACAGTCGTTTTTTAAGTAAAACTAAATTTTTTTAAGTGGGAAATAAGGTGGGCATTTGGTCATTAAATTGGTGGTTTAATTATAAATCATGTCGGAATGGTTTTTAAAAAATATTGTAAAACTAGAATAAAAACAAAAATTTCGTTAAAAAAAGAACTTTAATTTTTGACAGCCAAAATCATTTTTGACATATCAATTATACGTAATTTGACTTGTAGAATCCAAATATGTAAATAATACTTAGTGTTCCATTTGAATATTCAGTTTTTACGCCAATTTGAAAGAAACTGGAAGTCCGCCATTTTATATTTTATGTCACTTATTTTAAAATTAGTTCTAGAATGACCACACCAAATTTAAAAATAATCCGCTTGATCGTTCTGAAGATATGAACTTTGTACCACCTCCTGAGTAACCCGGTATATGGTATAAGTAGCGGGAAAGTCAAAATAGGTTAACGATTAATATTATTTTTGGGGCTTTTAACGATGCTGATTTAACACTCTAAAATAGCAATAGCGAAAAGTATTGTGAACGTCTTTTGAGACGATTAAGAACATTTCCAGATGGAAGTCTGTCTGTCTATGTCCCCGTCTGTCTGTCTATCTCTCTGTCTGTATATCTGTGTGTCTGTATGTCTGTCTGTATATCTGTCTGTCTGTTGGCCTGTGTGTCTGTATTCTTCCACGATAGAGACCACACGTTTAATCCGATTGAGTATATGGGGTTGGGTTATCTGTCTGAAGAACCGATTAGTTATTGTACAACATCTGTGAAATGGAAGTGTGACTATCAAAAAACATTTTTTTATTTTTGACAAGTGACTGTTGGAGAAATAATTTTAACTATTCTGAATAGAAGGGATTTCAAATGACAACAAATTCTTTAATTTCTTTTAGTTTACACTTTTATGTGCTAATCAAAAAAATTGAACATTCCAACTGCACTAGATATGACAAATGACACCTTTTGCGTGTTCCAGTGGTCATGCACTGAGTGCAAAATTTTGTTGCACTCGTACGTAGTGCATGTCATTATAAAGTATCGGAATTATGGCAAAAATGCGCAAAAATTAATTAAAAGGAAAAAGGGCAAAAGTAACTAAAAATGGTCACGACTTATTTCCAAAAAAAACTGATAAATAATTGCTAAATTTCAGCAAAAATTAAAACTATAATTAAAAAACAGTTGAAATAGGCAAAAATGAAAAATACGATAAAATTAATTCAATTTGTACAAATTGGAAAAAAGAGGCAAAGATGCAAAAAAGACAAAGAACAAAAAGGGTACCTAACAAAAGGAAAAAAAAACGTAAAATAAAGCAAAAAAGAATAAGACGGAAGGCAAAAAATAGAAAAAAGGGTAAAACAAAAATTAACAAAATGATAAACAAAATAGCCAAATTAGACAAAGTGAAGGAAAAAAACAAACAATGCAAAACAAGGCAAAAAAGGTCAGAAAAGGACAAAAAAGTAAAAACTATTAACAAAAGTTTAAATAAGCAGAAAAAAAGGAAAAAAGTGATAAACATGCAAAAAGGAAAGAAAAGCAAAAAAGGCACAATACAGTCAAATGAAGGCAAAAAAGGCAAAGCTTAAACAAATCCAAAAAAGGCCAAAAATTTAAGACACAAATTAAAAGCAAGAAAAATGGCCAAAAAGGGATAAAAAAAGAGGTAAAAATGCCAAAAATAAATTGAAATTTCCCGCTACTTAGACCATAAACGGGGTTACTCAGGAGGTGGCACCAAGTTCATATAGTCAGAACGATCAAACGGATTATTTTTAAATTTGGTGTGGTCATTCTAGAACTAATTTTCAAATAAGTGACATAAAATATAAAATGGCGGACTTCCAGTTTCTTTCAAATTGGCGTAAAAACTGAATATTCAAATGGAACACTAAGTATATTTTTACATATTTGTATTCTACAAGTCAAATTACGTATAATTCATAAGTCAAAAATGATTTTGGCTGTCAAAAATAAAAAATTTTTTTCGAAATTTTTGTTTTTTTTTAGTTTTACAAAATTTTTTAAAAACCATTTCTATATGATTTATAATTAACCACCAATTTAATGACCAAATGCCCACCATATTTCCCATTTAAAAAAAATTGGTTTTCCATAAAAAAACGGCTGTGGAGTGATTAAAACACTAATAAAATAAAAAAAACATTTTAATTTATGCAAAAATAATATTTTGGTCGATCTTTTGGGAGGTTTAGACCAACTTGCAAATTCCTCGATTAAAAATAATTTTTGAAAATACTTTTTATTTTTGACACCCAAAATCATTTTTGGTATATTAATTATACGTAATTTGACTAGTAGAATCCAAAAATGCAAAAATATACTGGATGTTCCGTTCGAAAATTCAGTATTTACACCAATTTCAAAGAAACCGGAAGTCCGCCATTTTTGACCTTACTTAATTCAAAATTAGGTCTAGAATGACCACCCCAAATTTTAAAATAATCCGTTCTGTCGTTCTAAAGATATGAACTTGGCCCGACCCCCTGAGCCACCCGGTATACTATAATATATAAAATATATACCTATATCGAAATTTATTTTCGTAACTTTAAATTTTCGAAAACTTCAAATGACGGCAAAAATATTGCCGTTTTTCACCTAATTCTTTAGGGCAATTAATAAGCTGTGCATTTACATTTAAAATCGATCACTCTTATTTGGAACACCCTGTATGTAAGGTATATACTTAAAAAAAAATTATTTTCGTATCTTAAAATATTCGAAAACTCGAAATTACGGCAAACCTATTGCCGTTTATCACCTGATTAATAAATAATTGAGCAATTTCATTGCCCTGGTATGTTTTTCGATTTTCCCAAAAATGTAATGAATAAAAATTTACCGTTAATATTTAAATTTGGTGTTTTTTTGCGCCAACTCAGTTGGAGATTGTCAAAAAGTTAAAAAAAACATTGGATTGATTATATTAAATTTAACATAAAAATGTAATAATAAATGCTCAAGCTCGATTGATAAATCAGAAATAATTCAATCAAATAACATTTTATATTTAAATATTATGTTATAAAAGTCAAGAAAATATTTTGTCATTGATTATACATTTTTCACGTCGTGGCAAGTAAATAAAAAGTTTTAATCCTAGACTGTACAAATAAAATCAAGCATTATCTCTGTCCAATATGAATATCCTCTTTGTCACTCTCGTGTAACGACATAAATAATTTTCTTATTTTAATTATTTACTAACACCAGTTCTTAGTTCCCCAAACCACACAACCTATTTTAGCCAATCAACATTAAGCATCACTCACCTCTCTCCCGAATAAAAATCTATCAATGCATATCGCTGAGATGACTTGGAATTGAAGTATAGACACATTTCGCGAGTGAAGAATTCCTCGGGGTTTTTTTCGTACCGGTATTTTTCAACTATTTAATAAAGTGAATAAAAGTCCAACCGTTCTAAGGTTTAAATACACAAATTGTAAAAAAATGTGAAAGTTATTCTCCATGCACCCAAGACTCCGGATATTTTAGAATCAGTCTAATATATGTGGTCATTTATATACTAGTGTGCGGTTGTGATAAAAATGAGTGTACTTTGGTCGTCACATTCTGTGGTTTGCTGTGGTTCTACAAAATCTAAAAGGTCAGTAATTTGATTTATACGAACTTTATATTTTTTCTTGATTTTTAAATATATAAATAACATTTTGATTACTAGATACACAAAAAATCCAATTACAATTTTTAATAAATTGTCCATTTACATTTTAATTTGAATTTTTAAATACCTAAACTTTATTTTGGAATCTAGAAAAATAAAAATTTATTATTAAGTGTTTATTAAATTTTTTTCTCAATCTGAATAAAAAAATTATTTTCATACATTCTTTTATAACAGTTTAGTAAATTTCATTACTATTCTTTATTTCATATTAATCGTTTTTTTTTAATTTTATATTGTATGAATGTTGTCCACATTACTAATGGAACAAAATTTTTGATAGAAATTTTTAAAAATCTTGAAATTTTTGATAGAATTCTTGAAATTTTTGAGGTTTGATCAAAATTTTGGAATTTTTGATTGAATTTTTAAAACTTTTTATCATTTTTTTATTGAAATTTTTTAAAAATTTTATTTTATTTTTACAAATTGAAATAAAAGCTTTATAAAAAGGGCCTTAAATGATTGTAAAAATGGTTTATTAAAATTTTTTCTTTATTTTCAGGTAAGTTGACAAATTATACTACTAAATTAGGAAATGATAAGTAAGTTTAAATTTAATTTAAGTTCTTTGGTGTAAAACAACTACGTAAAGAAATGTTTCCTGACAGAAAATTTTTTTAATTTTTTGAAACCCTATAGAAATATTTACATATGAATAAACAGTGTGATCAATTTATTTTCTTCGATATTATGTTGTTTTTAAAGATGGTAAAAAAAAATTAGATTAAAATTCTGGAGAAATACAATATTATTTAGAAATATGCATAGATGTTTGACAAAAAAGTATTGTTTGTTAATATCCTACACATTAAATTAAAATTTCACTTATTTTTTTAATATATTGTTTTGGAAACCAATGAGCTCCAGAAACTCCCTTCTCATGTAGAATCGCTCTCAGATGGGCTGGGATCAATTCAAAACTAAATATACATAAAAATTTGGATTAATTACAATATAGATTTAAATTAATTAATTAAAAGTCCTTTCGTCAAAACTGTTTTCTACTGCTACTGTTCGAAACTCTTTCTAGTGCTACTGCTTTTCTATTTTCTTGAAAATTACTCTGCGTCTATCTCCCCATCGGCTTTTGTATGCTCTTCTTTTGATTAAAAAAATTAACAATAATGTTTGGGTTCGTCTTTAATTTTTTTCATTCATATTCTTTAACGTTGTTTAAAACTTCTTTCAATACTTCTGTTACTGATTCTTACAAAATGCTTTTAACCCTTCTTGTATATAAAGTTTTTTTAAGATTTTTCTTTTTAAAATTTTTTTTAATCTGACAACCCTCTTTTTTCCAAACTTTTTTTTTATTGATTCCCCTTGTCTTCAATTTTTTTTTGCCTACTTATTTAATTGATACCATTTTATAAAATATCTAACCCCACTTACCAAAAAAGACAAATCCACATGACAATGAATGTTCTCTTTCCCATCACTTTGACATTTCCAAACCAAATGCTTTAAGACCTCTCTTTATTAATTTACAATTTACCCAATAACATTAAAATCCTTCTTTCTTACATTATTCCGTATTAAAACTGTTAATTTTGCCACTCCCATATAAAAGTTATATTCAGTATTATCTATTACAACTATAACAATTCAACCAATGAATCTAACGCTAACACTGATGATATTTATGCTTGGAAAAATAAAGGATTCCACTTGATTAGCTTTAATTTTATTCTTGAAATACAAAATGGTTTATAAACTTATTATTTACTATTACCTCTCTACATCTCATCGCATCGCATGCTCTCTGACAAGTGATAATTGACATCTTACATATTGTCATGTCAACTGTCAGAAGAAGATTTTTAGCGACTTCAATAAACAGAAACTATAACTATTACTGATTCTTATATATGTATACATAACATTACAATATGGATTTACTTCGATTTTCACAGATATTCTCACGTTTGTTTAAAAAACTAAAGCACTGAGTATTAGTTCTTCACAGAAAAACGTAATTTTCAATTTTTTAATACCAAACATAAGTTTAAATTATTTATCAGAAAAATCCAAAATTTCCTAAAAAATGAATGTTTATTTGAGGTGATGAACAGAGAAAAACAAATCTAACCTAAATTTTTATTGTAATTTTATTAGTCTCGTTCATTTTATTAGTATCTTTTTCCAAACGAAGCAATGTTCATTATCAATTTTTTTTTAGGAAAAAACTTTGTTTTGGGAAGTATAAGTGGAGTACGAGAACTGCCTTATAAGTTTCATGAAGTCTTTCTTTGTTTGTCTTAGTTGGTCTGATGGTAATTATTTGTTTGCCCCCTTTTTCCTCACTTGGGTTTTTTGCCCCGTTTTTTTCCCACTCTTGTTTTTTGTCTCTATTTTCCCGTATCTTTTCTTACTCGTGTTTTTTGCCTTAAGTCTTTCCCCATTTTTTTGTCTTTTTTCCCATTTTTCATTTTTGACAGCAGGTGGCAGTTGGAGAAATAATTTTGACTGTTCCTGAATAGAGTTTTTCAAGGGCTTTCAACTTACATATTGAAAGTCAGATTCCGAGATATATCACTTCTGTCATTTTTTGACACTGACACTTCCGTTTGACAAATATCGTACAAAAACTAATGGGTTCTTTCGACGGATATCACAAATCTATATACCAAATTTCAGCTGAATCGGATTAAACGTGTGACCTCTATCGTGGTAGAATACAGACAGAGAGACAGACAGACTGACAGATAGACAGACAGATACACAGATACACATACACACAGACAGATAGACAGACATACAGATTTCCATCTGGAAATGATGTTAATAGTTTCAGGGGACCTCAAAATTGGTTATTTCCATCTTTATCTCGAAAATTTTGTTTAGCGTGTTCACAATACTTTCCCTTCTCGGAGTTCGGTCGGAAAAGTAAAATCAAGAAAGAAAACGGAAGAAAAAAAATTAAAAATCACAAAATAAACTACATAAAATATATAAAAAAACAAGAAATATTCAACAATGTACTGAAAAGACAGATGAAAATATCAAACGAAATAAATAATTTTGATCAACTTTTCAATGTATTTATGATGAAAATTTAAGGTAAAAAAACCGAAGACAAAATCAAAGAATGAAGTTAAAAAACTAGTAAAATTTACAAAAGAAAAATTAAAAAAAAAACAATCATAGAAAAAATTTAAGAACCAAGTCAGAAGAAAGAAGAAAATCTCAAAAATTTTAAAATTGAGATCAGGATTTGCAAGAGTTAAAGAAATGAGAAAAGAATTATTAAAGGCATTAAAAGAATAACTAGGATGAAATCATGGAGAATTTTGAAGAAGAAAATGAAAGGTCAAAGACAGAACTAAGAAGACAAACAAATATTAAAATAGTAAACAAAAATTTGTAGTAACAGAAAGAAACCGATGTTAAGGTGCATATCAAAATGGTAAATTATCAACAATTTGAAAGGCTACAAATAAAACTAAAAGTGAAAATAAAAGAAATTATTTATTTCTTTTATCTTCTTTTAAGATTAAAATATAAAATGGAAGAAACTGATGATGATAAAATTCATTATAAATGAAAAAAAATATAGAAAATTGAAGAAAATTAACAAACAAAATTTAAAAATTATGGAATGACATTATGAATAATTATGAAAGAGAAGAAAATGAGAAGAAACAAACAAACCAATATATGATAAAAATTATATGAAGAAATTTCAAGGACGTTAATGGAGAAAATGCAATAAACTTCAAATGTAACCGATAAAAAAAAGAGAAGGTATATCAGATAAAAGTCAAACTTAAGAGAAATGAAAATAGCAGTTTTTATGACGTGAAATAATGCAGAACGATCTCCGATTTTATTTATTTTTTAATTTAAAATATAATATTAGAAATGTAATATAATTATTTATTATTTAATAATTTTACTGTCCCACATCCAGTTAAGAAGAGAAGATAAGAAAAAGACAGAATGTAATGAAAAGGAAGAATAAATCCAACAAATAATGGAGAATCCAGAAGAAAATAATAAAAATAAAAGTAACGAAAGTGGAAATAAACGAGATCAAAAGAAACTAAAAATATGAGGTGTGGTAAGCAAGGAATCACTAAAAGTAGAAAAAACCAAAAGAAAACAACATTGGAAAAAAAACTATTATTAGAAATATTAAAGACGGAAGGTGGACCAGAAAATGGATAAAGCAGCAGATAATATTAAACAGAGTATACAAGAATGATAGATTAAAGAAAGATATAGAAGAATCAAGTAATAAAATAAACGACAATATAGAAGTTAAAATGAAGAAGAATTTTTAGAAGTTGAAAGAAGATATTAAGCAATGAGAAAAGAATTAATACAAGATTTAAGAAAAGGTGCAAAAAAATAAATATTTATGGATAAAAATCAATAAGTTAAATAAAAATTAAGTAGAGAACAAATTATTGAAACAGAAAAAGAAAATTTGGTTGTTAAGGAAGACACCAAAGTTAAAGATAAGAAAAGAAGAAATAATTAAATTAGAAGCAGAAGATAAAATACCAATAAATAAAATGAACAAATAAAAATTAAAAAGGAAAACCTTTCAGTAAAAAAAAATACTTTTCTAAGAGTGAAAGCATACCAAATTTAAATAAAGAATTTGATCACTACTGTCAAATTTATATATATACGCCCCTGTCAATTGTGGGAAAATTAAATTGCATTTCAAGTTTAGTAAAGCTCAAGCTCCAAATTTAAAAGGCAAAAATAATTCCTAAAATTTTAACAATTTTTTAAAATAAACTATTCAGGCGCAAATTATTTTTTATAGGACAACCTGAATATATAATAACAAAAATTACACATATGGCTCAAAAACTCGTTAACTCCTAATTTTGTAACATTCTCTTCTGTTCTTTAGTACAAAATATATAATAAATAACAGCTATTCATTGATGTTATATTATTACTATGATACAGTCATCATAAAGCATAAAACGCTCGACAAAATTTAGTACGAAGTATTACATTACGACAAATAAATGTAATAAGAGAGTGAACCAGTCGAAAAGCTTTATTCAATCCCTTACACATTTCACGATATCGAATAAAGTTAGACGCCCCATTTACAGTAATATATATCTGCAATCGATGAGAATAAAGAAGTTATCTTGCAGGCAGTTAATTGCATTCCAAGCCTTCTGCCAGCCTCGAAATGAAGAAGAGAACTATGTCTTGTTCATTATGATATTTCAGGGTTATCGAATAAGATTTAGCACCGCGAGCAAATGGAATTAAGACCATATTTTACGGCTGCTGCGACTTTTTTAATGAAAGAGCAGATATATCTAATTTTCTGAAACGTGCGGATATATATTTAAGATATCTTGTTCGTTAGTAATCTTTAGAAGGAGGAATATTGATTTATGGATTAAGTTTAAAGCTTTCTAGGTAGTTATATCTAGAAAATGATTCCAAATATTAAATTTTATAATATAGGGGATGAAGCCTAATGACACGTATTAAATAATATGGGGACACAAAATTCCATGGATCATTAACCATTCTCGTATTTTTTTTTTATATTTTTAAGGAAAACAGATTAATTAATTTAATAAAATTGAAGGTTTAATTAGAATTACAAGGTACAACAGAAGTAATGGCGCAACAAAATCTACAAAACCCAAGCAATTAGTTATGAAGATAAAGTAATTAGACATAAACAAAGCATTCTATTACAGTATACCAAAGATAAAGAAAACAAAACACATGCACTAATTTTCTACATAAATAACGTATCCTCATAATAAAAATACCGCTAGTAAAATTTCCTCTCACTTGATAAGGTTAATGAAAATATGGTTCAGTCAATAGTTATCATTTCTGTTTATCTGTATAAACACTTTGAGGCTTATTCCTTTGATATACGTTACAGTGCGATTTTTAATATAGATAGATATGGTAAATACGGACCTGTACTAATATCTTCCTGTCATTAAAAAAAGTGACTTGCCAACTTTCAAATTCCTGGTTTAGTTGGAACATTGGCAATATTGTATTGTTCAACTATAACTTGTAAAATGTTGTGCTTTACATAGGAAATCTGTCGTGCGAAAAATAAACGCCACAAATCATTCTGAAAATTGTTACAGCTGAATATTGATATTTTATGACCTAGTGTCATATTTATTGATGATAGTAACGCCTTTTATTGTAAGTAATGAAAAAATGACTTACAGAAATATCTCATCCTTGCATGTTCGCGTAAAATGAGAATTTTGGAGGGGATTTCTCGTGGTCAACTGTTGCAAAAAGCAAGCCCTATTGTCATATTGCTTAATCGAGACATTTATATGCAATGTACAAATATGTATAGTGGAGTCATTCTACGGAAAATAAGGCGAGGTTCGTAAAAATTTGATATAGCTAAGCCACAACGACAAACTGTTTCGTAATTATACCAAAAATAAGATTTTTGCCATAATTCGTTTGGGGGAACCACCCCTAAAAATCTAAAAACAGGTTTCTGAGGTATTTTTTGGGTCTATTTACTAGTTTTATTTTTTTTGAACCCTTTAGACTTCTAGCTAAGATTTGGGATTAGAACCCTTTTATTGTCAATGATTGAGGAACCTTCAGTCCAAATTTGGAGCGGCTGCGATCATTTCACCCCCTGGAATAGATATAAATATACGTTTTGCGGGCTTCAAAATTAAGATATTCCCTATTTTTGCCAAATTTGGTTAAAAAGTGAGTCATAATGACCACAATAGGTGGTCCAAAGATGAAGTCAAAGTATTCAAAAATTTTGGTTAAAATCTAAATTTGGTCGATTTACCCCCTAATTTTGAAGTGGACCCCATTATAACCAACGGCTCGTAGAGTACTTTGCTTGGTTTATGTCAGTATAATATGGCTTTTGAGTTTCGCCCATTATTTTTACATTTACGGTATATATATTTACAGGCCGTTTCTTTTATCATGTGCTAACATTCCAAACCATAAGAGATACGAAGATGATTAAATAACCAAAAAGTTAACTATTTTAAAGAACATTACACTGGTCGAAAAAAATCTACAGAGACTCTCTACCTTCTCGAGTTATACAGGGAAAACTAAAAATGCGATATTTGGTTTTCTGGGCATAAAATTTTTATTTTAAAAAATATCAGAAAATAGAAAAGGAAAGTTTTATTGTATCTGAAATTTTCTACAAAAGTGCACAAATAAATCTTTGGTACGACGTTTCGTGTCTTAATAGCCACCATCAAGTTTTTTTTTAAATGTGGACCTGTCTTTTTTATTACAAATATTTATTAACCGTTAAATTCAAAATTCAGTGATATGTCACCCTTGTCATTTTAACGACGTTTTATCTAAAATAACTAACATCATCAGTGATAATAATTGTTATTTAGAGTCCTGTCGTAGTTATTTTGTAAATTTGTTATAATTTTGTCAAAACGAATGTAACATTACCGTACAATTTCAAAACGAATACGACAATGGGCATATAACGATAATAAAACAACGATTATTTAAGAGGTTAAATCTGATATTACCTAAATCCAATTTTTAATGTCAATTTTTATTAAAAATTATTTTCATTATTCTCAAATTCTTATTGCAGTAAATACCAATTTTTTCAAAAAAAAAACGATTTCTAGTTCATTTGGAGCAATTAAATAGCATCTCAGTTCTTTTACCGTTTTTTTGGACAAAATTTGTACTTACTACAACAAATTATTATCACTGATGATGTTAGTTATTTTAGATAAAACGGCGTTAAAATGACAAGGGTGATATAACTAAATTTGGAATTTAACGGTTTATAAATATTTGTAATAAAAAAGACAGGTCTGCATTTAAAAAAAAATTGATTGTGGCTATTAAGACACGAAACGTCGTATCAAAGATTTATTTATGCACTTTTGTAGAAAATTTCATATATAATAAAACTTTTTTTTTCTATTTTTTGATATTTTTTTAAATAAAAATTTTATGCGCAGAAAACCAAATATCGCATTTTTAGTTTTCCATGTATAACAGAAACGGCCTGTAAATATTGTTATGATATTCTCCACCGAAATATTTTCTAACTATTGGACAAAATAAATTTGTTTTTCTAATTTTTACATATAAAGTGACACTTTTTAAAATTGACAGACATTATCAAACGTTTTACTTTGTGTAACTAATTACATAAAGTAAAATTTTATGTAACTGGTGACGAAAAATGGATTTAAAAATTAGTGTAAATTCATTAATTATTATAAATATTGATAACATAATTATTGCAATTATTTAAATTAATTTCCTACGACATACTTGTTTTATTGCTGGTACTTGCTGGTACTTGCTGTTATTTGGAAGACAGCGCACTTTGCATTAGATGTTTCACCAAATATTTGTGGCTTATTTACAAAATGTCAAACTGACAACTGAAATGAAGTGACGGCAGCAAATAGACTGGATTTATGTTTTCACAATTTTTATCAATTACATTTTATTTATTTTTTTTATTACTTCAAAATTAGAAACAATCTTGTATGGAACATACGTTACGAAATGCAATTTTGTGTAACTTGTGAGGTTTTGCGGAACGAACGCAGTAAGTTCCGCAAAGATCTCACGTTTTATACAAAATTAGGCTTTTCGTAACTGGTTGCATAAATAACTATTATTACTCGAATAAAAAAACTTACCTCGGCTACACTCAATTTTTTTTTTTTTACTTTTTTTTATAAAATTTTATTGAACATTAACTCTCTCTCTCTCTCTCTTTGAGCTGGGATCTTTTTATATTGTTAATTTAAGTTTACTTGTCAGTATTAAATTTTTTTTTTATTAATTTTATAATTTTTTTTAATTATATTATCAATATTATTATATACAAATATAAATAACTGTATGTAAATTTTGAGAATTCTTTGTATTTTTACGGTTTAATAATTAATTTATTTGTCAATTAAATAATCAAATGTAACATTTAATTAAAAAACTTTTACATAAATTACAATAACTTCTAATATATAAAAAAAACCTTAAATTAACCTTTTAATCACTCATTCATTCTTTTAATAGCTAAAAAAATTAAAATCTAACTAAATATAATACATATACTTCAACTTTCAAAACATTCCTGTGCTATTTCAGAGTCTCCTTCCCAATTCCAAATGCACCAACTTGAACTATACCTCCACCATAATATTAAATTTGTATTTGTATAGTATAATTTCTTTTTTGGTTATTTAAAATCAATTTATTAATTTTAATATTTTTTCTTTCTGACAACCGTTTGTCAAACAAAATACCTTTTTTTCCTCTTTTTTATCTCATTTCCACCGTGATGTTATTTGAAATCATTATACAGAGGGTGCTTTTTTTATTACAATATATTGTAATGATATTTACAATTTGTCTCAGAAATTTGGCTGGGTCCTAGTACAAAAAATAATAAACATTACAAACAATAAAAAAATTAAAAAAATTATAATTTAGGTGCCTTAAAAAGTTTCTTTCTTCGGTTCTTCCTTATTTTTTTAATTCTATATTTTTACTTTTTCTTCTTAATAGTCCTCCAACAAATCCAACTTTAACCCTTGCAACTGTATTCCATCTTCTAATCAGCTTCGTCTCTTTATTTCTTAAATCTTTATCCTATGGTCTGTAAAATCGTTTTCTGATACTATTATAACTTGTTTTTCTTAAGCTCTTTCTGTCTTGTCTTACTTTTTATGACGCTTTTAGTTTATGTTTTGGTTCTTGCTCGGTCTTTTTCTAATCTTTTAATATTGGTAAAATAAAATTTCCTTCACTTGGCACTGTTTATTTATTTTTATTTAACTTTTTATTTTTATATTTTCATTAACAAAGCTTATTCTCAATACATTTTTTTTAAATTATAATCTAATGACAATTATTAAAAAATTATTTTTCTGACAATTCAAAAAAAATTATCCATCAATAATCTTTTTTTTTTTTTGTTTATTATTTTTTTTTGCCACTAGATTTTTTTTTTTTAAAACTACCTCAACCTTATTTTAGATTATTAACCTTATATTCCCTTTTTACTATCTGACTTAAATTTCATGTATTACAATTCCAAAATTTCGATTTTATTATAACATCTTTCATTATTTTAATAACTTTTAAGATTCTTTCACTTTTCTTCAATTTATTGCCAATCTATCTATAATACCTTTCGTTTCCTATTCTTCACCTGCATATCAACTCTCCTATCTTATTTAATAAACATAACAATTAACTTTGAATAATCTTTTAATAAATTAACTTTTAAAAAAAAATATTAATTTCAAAAATTCCCTATACAGGGTGAACAATTTCATAACAATATATACCGTAAATGTCCCAAAAAATGGGAGAAACTCAAAAGCCATATTATAGGGACCTAAACCGTATGAAACTATATAAAATAACCTTTAATTTAAACCCAAGCAGAGTACTCTATACGACTCGTTGGTAATAATGGGGGTCCACTTCAAAATTTGGGGTAACTCGGCCAAATTAAGATTTTAACAAAAAATTTTGCAGTTTTTGACATCATCTTTGGAGCAGCTATTGTGTTCACCATGACTCACTTTTTAACCAAATTTCATCCGATTCGGCAGAGATCTGACCACAATAGCAATATTTCAATTTTTAGCCCAAAAAACTTATATTTATATATTTATATCTATTGCAGCGGGTGAAATGATCGCAGCTACTCCAAATTTGGACTGAAGGTTCCTCAATCATTGGCAATAAAAGGGTTTAAATCCCAAATCTTAGCTAGAAGTTTAAAGGGTTCAAAAAAAATAAAACTAGTAAATCGACCCAAAAAATACCTCAATCGACCAAAAAAATACCTCAAAAACCTGTTTTTCGGTTTTTAGGGGTGGTTCCCCCAAACCAATCCTGGTAAAATCACGACATCTTATTTTTAGTATAATAACGAAACTTTTTGTCGTTGTGGCTTAGTTATATCAAATTTTTACAAACCTCGCCTTATTTTTCCGTAGAATGACTCCACTAGTAAGCGAATTCGAACAGAAACCGTGAGTAACGAGTTTGTCAATATATGCTGCAATGTGCGGCAGGATTTAAAGATATAAGTTGAGATTTTTTATTGTTTCAGATTGAATTACTTAAATACATTGATTTCATTTTATATTCACGTACTGAAATCTCAATTATAAAACTAAATTTTAAAAATATTACATTACACAATAATTTTTGTAGATATTGCCTATAAATTATTATAGATTATTTGGTTATTTGGTAATAGCAAGAAAAAACCTTATAAAAATATGGTATTAGCAAAATTAAATATTCACAATGGAACAAAAATGCTTATATGATAATAAAACTAATTTTCTTATTAATTTTTTATTACATTTACAGCTTGCTATTTTATTTTTGAGCACTATTACGAGCTTTAGCTGACTTTTGATTAAAATATTCAATTTTTTATGTCTTCTTTTTTTGTTTAACTTCCATTTCTAGAAACTTTTCTTATAAACAATTTTTTTCTCTGCAAAGAAACATTTCTCTCTTCAATAGCCAATTTCTTACATCGCAGATTATATTTCCTTGCACTCTTATTATTTAAGATATTTTTTTAGGTGATTTAATCATTCTTCTTTTTTTTCGCAGCGGAATCATATTTTTTTTGTATTTTCAGGTGACTTGGTGGTTATATTGACTTAAAGATTCACATCGCCGTCTATATTATCCACTATTGTCACAATATAATAATCAACTCTCCAATAATATTTTACGTCTTATATAATTTCATTTACATATATGCTTCAGCATGATACTACAATTTTCTCTTTCAAGTTATGCAATATCAAGTTGATTTCTTCATCCTCGTCATGAATATTAAAGATTTCTACTGCTGTTATGTCTTCGCTCTTCCTTATTTGCTTAGCTTTTTTTGAAGCGTCTAGGATTAAAATTTTTTTAAATATCATATAGTACACGAAGTAATTGATCCCTTTCTAAATATACTTCCTCGACACTAGATCTGTAATTACAATTATTTTTATATTTATATTGCTCTATATCTAATAATAATTCGTAGATATAAGCGGTCTTTTTGACGACAAATATCTTATTGCATATTACTGAATAAATTATTTATTGAATGCCGTTCCATTTATCCTAGTTCCTCTTATCCACATATTTTAAAACATTTCCAGAATTACTTTTCATATGTTTCAAATTTGTTTCTCAAGTTAGTTTTTTGACATGGAATACCCCCAAATATTTGAAGTTATCTATAACAGGAATAGCATTTCTACATAGTTTGATTATATCCCCTATAACCAGTCGGTAACGGGCAAAGACCATTACTGCCGACTTGCTCGGAGATAAATCCATTGAGTGCTCGTTTAACCAGATTTGAAGGCAGTACATTATATAGCGCATATTACGAATACTGTAACGTACTTTGGTCATTATGGGTCACTTCAGTGCCTTGGTCCAGGTTTCGGATTGCATCGGGCGAGACCTTTCGTTTATAGTGTGAAGGACACTTACACGGGCAGCTTCAGTGAAGATAGAAAATACTCCAGGGGTTGTATGGCATCGACAAGACCCTTAGAGGCCAGAAGGGCGAATTTTACTTGCCATACTGGGAATTAGCTGCTGAAATAAAATAATAATATTCAATAAATGAAACATTCATTTCTGCCAATGGTTCTTTTCTCCGATGGTACGCTTGCGTGATGGTCTGATGACGGTTCTAGACTACGGTTATAATTGATGTTGGCTTCAGCTTGACCTATCTCTAAAGGTCGCACTGCCACTGCTATTCCAATTTAAATGACTACGGCAACTTATACTTCGGGCTGCTACTGCAGCTAACTGTGCCGTGCGCGATTTAATTTATTAATTTTAATTATTACGGAAAAAAGTTACTTTGTTTTAATACATTGGTTATAAGACTTCTGGATTGTATAAATATTGTACTCATATAAATTAAAAATAAAATAAAATAAATTTTACAGTTAATAAAATGGAGTAACCAAATTGAATAAAATAAAATTAATATAAATTTAAATTACCAAAATATTATTAAAATAATTTCACCATGGAAAATGTAAAAATAAATTGATGATTTCGATTGAAGTAAATAAAGTAAATTTATATATACTGATGATAATGATGAATGATTCCAAGAAAATAATTTTAATTAAATCAAAATAAAATTAGTTTTATTAAGTCAATGATGTTGGTTTTTCTATAATTCACATTTAAAATTAATTTCTCTAACAAATCAAACTTCATTCTTTATGAAATTAAAATTGTGATTGGTAGATGTACATCTTTATATTTTTAAATTGATCTAAAAGAGACAAGAGAACTTCGACAAAAATCAACAAGAGGGTCTATTTTGAAAAATAATGCAGGCAGGAGCAAAAAGATTCCAGAAAAAAGAAAATTTGGTAAAACAGTCAAAAAATAAAAAAATCGCAATTAGGAAGGTTATACAAAAGTAAGATATAAAGTTAAATGTATAAATCTACATATTTACATGGTGTAATTTGAGATGCATTTAGATTTTTAATAATAAAATAAAATTCAACTTAGAAAAATTAGTCCATCTTTTTTTGCATTATTTGAGAAAAAAATGAATTTCTTTTTTTGTAAAAATCGTTTTTTCTGTTTTTTTCTTTAATCTAACATGAAAAAATTGATATTTAAAAATTACTGCATCTATATGAAACTTGTAGTGCACCTACGTCACTTATGTGCAATAGCTGCAGCATAATATTAACGTGGGCCAGTTTCTCTAAATAAAATTGACGCTTTCAAATATAGATGACGTTTGCTTTTAAAATGTCGTTTGATCAATATCTTTTTAATTTTGTTTACTTTTACCATTGTTTACGTATCTTTACAAATACAAATAAACACCGAAAATTATCAGTAATAATACCCCTAGGGCCTTGATAATACCGAGATAATTTTGTCATAGAGAATTCCGAAAGCGTGTTCCTTGATAATAGCCCGAGGCCTAAGGCCGAGGGCTATTATCCTTAAGCAACACGCTTGAAGGATTCCATATGACAAAATTTTGAGGATTTATCAAGGCCCGAGGGGTATTCGATAAGATAATTTTTTACTTTGTAGATTTCAAAAAATTGGTTGTCAATCTGACGTTTAATATTTACTCATTTTTATTTAACAAAACTGAAAACTACAGGTATTAAAAGTACAAAACTCGAGAAATATTTTCCATATATATTTTTTTGATTTGGTTGTATTTTTTGGTATATTACTTGATATAATATCATTCATTGCATCGTCAGATGCATTACCAAATCTTAGCGACATTTTTACCTCTCGCCCTTCAGATAAGAGAGGTATAGGAATCATGCTAAAAATTGGGTAGTGAGTTTTCAATGAACAAACACGTTTTAGGGTCCCTAGAATACGATTTTAATATTTTCGCGATGATGTCTGTGTGTGTGTGTTAGTGTGTGTGTGTTAGTGTGTGTGTGTGTGTGTGTGTGTGTGTGTGTGTGTGTGTGTGTGTGTGTGTGTGTGTGTGTGTGTGTGTGTGTGTGTGTGTTTGGATGGATGTTGTAGTAACGATAACTCAAAAACTACTGAATAAAAAAATTTGAAATTTTGCATAAAGCATTCTGATACCCTAGATTAGATCTGATTAGATTTTGGTGCCAATCGCACAACCGGAAGTGGCAGTTGCTATGGGTAATGACTCCATTATTATACAAAACGGCAATAAAGTTTTACACATATATTTTGTATACCATATAGTTTATTACCATCTTATTAAAATTTTCGAAACTTTTGCCATTGTTGCCAGATTTACAAAAAAATAATTTTTTTTCATACTTTTTTGTGTCAACCTGTAAATTTTTGATTCAAAAATGGCGAGAGGTCATGTGCTGGCCACATCAGATTTTTAAACTAGTTTTCAGTTTGACGTTTAATTAATTTTTAATCAAAAACTTGACTTGTTGAAAACACCAAACTGAAAACACCACATGTAGGGTGTTATCGCTGTAATCCATAGCTGATTGGATGAAATTTGACACATGACTCTAAATTAAGTAATTTGATTGGTTACTATAGTTAGAAAAAAATTATCAACATCAACCAGCTTTACAGAGTACAAACTACAACAGTGACAGTGAACTATGCAGGAAGCAGACGCTGACGCGACCTTTCACTTAATCAGGAACACTTGCGCGCAGCACTTATGTACCAAATAGCAAATTATTACCTGATCTCGTTAAAATAGTCGTTTTCTTTATCTAACAGCGAAATCTAATATCTATTTATCTCTCTCGATTTTGAATGTGAATTCACAGTGGATAGGTCCAAGTTTTCATCTTTATTCAATTATCATATAAAGGTTTTCTCCATCTTTGTCTGTATAAGTGAGATTTAACAGATGTAATTCATTCGTATTATCTTCTTTACACATTTGCGGTTGATGGCTTGATGGTAACTTCATTGCACATAAGTGACGTCACGATCGTAATGGCGGCATATTCAAATAATTGGAAATTTGAATTTTTAAATTAATTTATTCAAAAATCTAGCTCAAATTACGGTAGATAATTAAACTCAATGGGTTCTATTTGATCAATTCTAACTGTTTTTAAAAAAAAAACGTGAGGTTATATTTATACTCCCCATTTACATGTGAAATAAAGTGCAAAATATTATAAAAAATCTTTATTTTTGTGAGTACAAATCTAATTTGAATTCTGAAGTACGAGAATGGTAATTTGATTTGATCCAGTATATAGCGGTTTTATGTGCTAAAAACTAAGAAAATTAGCAAGTAACTATATAAAAAAATCTATATAAAAAAAGTATAATAGTAAGGAAAATTGATAAAGTGATGCTTACTTTAAATATTTTGTAATACTAATAAACTTATTTGATAATTCATATGAGAAATATCTAAGGTTATAATGTACGTGTGTTTGAACGGTGTCAAAAATTAAAAAACAGTCAATTTTTCGTGTTGTAAATTTATTGAATATATTAAAGTTGCATAGGCAACACATAAAACATATTCATAGAATTGAGGGTAAACAACACGCAATTCGTATCGTTGCTTAGTTTAATTATTTTTGACAAAAAAAGTTAGTTATATTTTAAATTTATTAAAAAAAAAAATCATAAAAGTCATGATATAATAAAACGAGTTAAAAAAAATAAAAATTTATTTATCATTATCAATCAATGATATATGCAATTAAAAAAAAATATTTAAATATATTTACAATTATAAAATCCTGACAGAATCGACTGAGATAAGAGGAGTAGAGTTCATCATTGATATTAAACTTTTTTTTATTAATTTTTTTTTATAAAAAATTTAATTGGCGCTGAACAATACAAAACTTAATATATTCGAATTGGTTTATCAATTAAAAAAATATATATAAATAAAACAATACATCATTACATACAGTGTGGCCCATTTTGTTTGGAAGCACCCCTGTAAAATCCGCATTTTTCAACCGATGTTGATTTAATTTTTTTTGTTAGATTTAGTACCAAAAACAGTATTTTGGCACAAATTTTCATAGCTTATATTCTATTTTCAAGGCCCTCTTTGCCAAAAAAAGGCGAAAGTATATAAGGCATTTTTTTTTCTCAAATATGACTTCACCACTGGATTTAGAATCATTACAAATGTAAACTACAAAAATTTTATAAAAAAATTTTTATTAACGACAAAGTTATTACAACATGAATTTGAAAAAAGTTGCATTTTGATTAATTTTTTTACGTAGATTGTAGACAAATTTAAAAAATGGCAACATGGTAAACAAAAACTAGGACACGAAACATATTGCACAGTAAAAATTCGAAGCCGATAACTGAATCAATATCGGTTGAAAAATGCGGATTTTACAGGGGTGCGTCCAAACAAAATGGGTCACGTTGTATAATTTGGAAGTATAAAAAAAATTAATAAAATATCATTACATATAAACATCATTAACAATATATACAGATATCATCACCGTATTGGACGACTAGTATTTTGATAAAAAATGTTACGTAAGTCTAGGGTATAAATATTAAATCGTAATGGACTCCAACAGTTTACAATTATTGGCCCGTGTAGGTTACTGACGTGATATATGTTGTAAATTTTGCGGTTTATCTATAACTGTACAATATTGGCAGAAACATTTGTTTGTAGCCCTATAGAATTTAGTTTCGATTATAGGATATCCAAATTAACCGTATCGTAAGCAGCCTTGAGGTCAACGAAAAAACAAGCAAGATATTTACTATCTGAGGAGATACATTGTATTTCAGTCACTAATTGTCAGTAGATAGAACGTCCTTTAACTTTAACGGTTCTGTAACTAACGACAATGACGTTTAGATTGTGACAATTGTACAAGAAATCAACTCGTTAAATTTTATTCTAAACGTCATCGCCTTTAGTTATTGAATCTTTAAAGTTAAAGGACGTTCTATCTACTGACAGTAAGTGTATTAGGACGTCTATAGTTTCTTTGCCTTTGTTTTAAGGAACCTTTCTAACCCGGATTTTACAATTCTCTCGTATACTTTTGCAAAACATAGCATTAAAGATATTGGACGGTATAAAGTGGGGTCATTGAGATTTTTTTACATTTTATTATAAACATTATTAGGGTTTCTTTGAATTCCTGAATACATTTCCCATTTATCCACTATTCTTTCTATATTTTTTGTCTTTTAGGTAGGTTCCTGATCACATTGTAACTAAAACTATTTGTCCTCGGAGTATATTTAACATTCTTGTTTAAATTATCAATTCCCATTAAATTTTTTAAATAATTGTTTTATTTTAAAAATCAATATAAAAAAGTAATACATAGAGGAAACCCCAATTTTCCCAGATATATATACCTTAATGTAAAAGTAAACGTATAAAATTACTTACAATGCAAAAAAATTCACTAATCTAAAAAAACTACGAACAACAAGATAAATTCTATTATTAACTTCACATTCACCTAGACACATTTCGTGATTAACAGCTCATAAATCAACAAATCGCATTCAGGACCAATTTGTACCTTAAATCCAAATATATAAATTTAAGAGGTCCAAGTCGACAGGGGCAAAATGCAAACATCCCTTATAGTATTTTATCTTCATTTGGTGGCTGCCATGTTGGTCCTTCCAGCGGAATCGTGAAAATAAGGATAGCCGACACGAACGAGGAGTCGTAAAGATTTCAATCATCGGGCATCCGAGTCAAAATGGGGCCCTTACTGCCCTTTATTGTTGCAGTTTGCAGTTGAGCAGAAAAAGATAACTGGCTTGTGTAAGTGAGTAATGTGTTGTTACACTGTGTCCATAAAGTAAACAGATGCTCAAGAAAAGCCAAGATGGTCAATAAAGCAAGGTTAATATTAATTCTAAATAAAAAATCATGGTCTTTTATAAAAGTAATTTTTGGCGTTAGGTACCTTATTTTTTTATTTTAATTGATCATTTTTCAATTATCAGAATAAAATTATAAACGGGGTGATATTTTCTCTTAGTTCACCTTATAAAGATAATATTTTTTCTCCTATGTAAATATTATTAGTTTTTATTTATAAGTGTAAAATCCTATATACAGAATTTTTTTTAAAATATTAATTATTATTAATATTAGTTTGTTTACTTATACAGAGGGTGTATTTCTAACAAAAACACCAAAAGTTCTTTTTGGAATTATTACTAAATTGGTTATTATTGAAACTGCCAGTATTATTTTTAATAAATTTTAAGTCTTATTAGGAATTATTCCTAATTTAGTCTTCCTTTATCTATTTTTTAATCTTTGGTCAATAATTTTTTTTCTTTTTATTTGAATTCTTATTCATTTTTTCTTCCTTCAATTATTCAACTTGTATACTTTTATATTATTTAAAACTTTTTTCCGTATAAAATACATTTGAAATCTTTTTATATTTCGTTTTTTTTTTAGTTGAAGAGTCTTTTAAACTTTGATTTATTTTCAGAATTAAAACCAAATGTAATAAAAAACTCGTTATTGCTTTTTAATTTTAAACAATGGTTTGAAGAATTAAATCTCATCAATTTGAAATTTTTTTTAACTGTTTTTAAAATATGATATTTTAGAAAATTATTTTTTTTGGCGCTATTATTGGGCTTTTTCTTAAAGTGAATTATTTTTCAAGAAATGAAATACAAAAATATTGTAACTTTATTATTATTATTATTATTGTTAATAAAGTTATGTTAAAGAAATAATATATTTGAAGAATATGAATGTCAAAGTTTGGAGCCTTAGTACAGGTTTCTGATTGTTGCCTCGGGCGCCACCTGTGTGATGGCCACTTGCACGGGCAGCTTCAATGTAGAAAAAATACTCCAGGGATCATACAGGTACGTCTTCTAGGCTGGCTTGGTCGGATTGGCGGTTTCATTTTGGCTTCGCTCCTTTCAACTTGATCTATCTCTAAAAGTCTCGACTGCCACTTCTACTCTAATTGTAACGGCCACAGCAACTCGGGCCTCGGGTTGCCACTGCCGTTCCGGACAATGGATTGAATTGTCCTACTCGGCGTCTAAGAAGCACGCAAGAGAGTGTCTCCATCTGTTGGGCGGAGGTTCAACTGGCCTTATACTCGAAGCTTCTCGTATTTCCATAATTTTAAGTTAATTCTACTCCAGTGACGTGCGCGTTTTTATTTAAATATTTTAATTATCACGGTAACCCCGTTACAATTTATAATAAATAATTTTAAATTAATTATTATATAAGGCTTGAAATTTTATAGAATTTAGCTTTTTGCGATGTGAGAATATAAACTGAGAGGAAAATCATTATAAAAATTTGAAAGTAATGTTAAATCATAAAAAATTTTAAAATTTATAACTAAAAAAAAATCATAAGGGAAGGTTTGTAGATAGCGCAAATTGGTTATTGAAAAATTTTAAAGTAGAAGATTAATGAATAGGTAGATTAATATAAAAAACGTTTTATTGAAATTTGTATAGAAATATAGAATGGAAATTGTATACCAATTAAGTGAATAAATGAATTTCATTGCTTTAAAATAAAAATTATAAAATTTAATGTACCAAGAAAGAGAAATTAAAGTCAAGAATATTATTGGCAGGAATTGGGTTATATAAAAATAAAGAAAGTAAGAAAATATTTGAGTATTTGGTTTTAAAGAAAATTAGAAATTTAGAAGTTTCAGATCCGGATTAAAAGTAAAGACGAGAAAAATAACAGGATAAACTTCTAATTATTTATTTTCTTATTTCTTCATAATTTTTCTTCTTCTCTTGAATACGTTTCTCCATTTTTACCATTAAATTTGTAAATTTTTCATTCAAACTTTTTTTTGACTATTTTCTCCATTTTCATGTTTATATCATTCTTTATGTATTTTATACTTTATTATTCCTCCTACGAATGATTTCTTCTTCTCTTACCCATTATTTCCATTCTTACATTCTTATAACGCAATTTATTTTTACTTTACCTAATTCTCGATTTATTTTCTTCTCTATTTTCTGATAATTCAACTATTCTATTATTTTCTGGTGATTCTACAAAATTTTCTTGGTTTTCCGGCATTTCTCCTCATTCTAGTTGATGATCTTGATAATCATTGTTTTCTTTCTAATGTTTATGATTCTTTCATTTGCTTTTTCTCTTGACTATCCTTATTATTACTTTATTACAAGTTTTTTGTTTTTTAAAGTAAAAATCGTTTAAACGTAAATAAATGTAAAGGCAGACATCCAAAAAACTAGATATGAATTTATATTTTATTCATTACATATTTATCTTAAAATTTAAGTGGGCTGTTTTATTCCACAATATCCCGGTCGGACTTTGTACCCAGAGACGACTTGATTATATGAAGTAATTTGATGCGTACGGGCAACCGAGCGCGAGCGAGAAAATCCCGGTAGACTGGAATGATAAGAGATAAGGTTAGCAAGTGTGTTCACAGAGCCGTTACTAAAACCATAATCTGGCGTCATAAACGGATTGACCATAAAAATGACAAAAGCTGGAATAATAAGCCACGTCAGACATATGTCTACTTTGCCTCGCTTCTTCCTCTGCTTGAAGAATTAATAAAACGAGATTGCCTGCCATTTTGTAATCTTTTATTTTGTAACGTTTTGGGTGGTTAAATTGTTGCTGGTTAAGTTGTTTGGTTAAAAGGGGAGATAAACTCAGTGTTGTTTTATAGCAGAAGGGGAAACGTAAAATATATACAAATTTTGATTAGAATAATAATATTCTCATTTTTAATTTTTATATATAATAACGAATACACGGATTAAAGCAACCTGGATAAGCCAATTTTTGATGTTATAGAAAAAAATTATGGTATAAGGATAAAAATAATTTGGAGATGTAACGGCCGGTGTTGGAGTCTGTGAAGGAAATTTAAATCGAGTTAAAAAATTGTAGAGATTAGTAATATTTCGGATCATTTTTTTATGTAAATCTAAATGAAGGCGTGAAATTTATGGCATCAAAATTTTATAAAAAAAAAAAACTCAGTCATGGGGACTGCCGAAAATCGTCAATACCTCCTGTTAGAGATTATCATCACATAGGCAAATAAATTTTATTTAAACAAACTAAAAAATGACTTACAAATTCAATTTCTGGGCCCAAAATAATTCCGATATGAGGTATGGACCATTGCATGAGGCGCATCCATTCGGCAACGAATAAATATTAAAAATAAAAATAAATATAATCAAAAACCTAATAGAATCATAATTTAATAATCATAATATAAAAATGCCAAAAATTAATCGTAAATGGAAAGTTTAAAATTTTGGTAGATACACCAAGCAACATAAAAAACGAGAGTAAGATTCGCACGGACAGAAGGACATTAAAGTACTAAAAGTGTCTTAGAGAATCCTTTCCTTAAGTAAAAACGATCGGACGGAGGACTGAAACATAAAAGATTTCTTTCCAAAATCTGATCTCTTTTTTGGCTGGATGGTCGTCTAAGGCACTTTTAGACAATAAAAGTAAATATAAAAATAAAATAATATTAATCGAAATAAAATTAAAAACACAATATACCGGCTCTGAGACGGAATAACAGAGGTGGCTTAAAAGATCGCTTCATCAGGTGAAAACGATCGGACGGACGACTGAAACCTAAAAAACTGCAGTCAAAAATTTGATCAATTAAAGCGAGACAAGCCGCTAAATTTAGTAAAGCTAACTGAATCATACCTAAATAAAAGATCTTTTAATGTCAAATTAAACAATACCATAATAGGACCATTTGAAATAAGGGCTGGAGTCCCAAAGGGATCACTGGTGGCTCTATTTCTATATAACATGTCAATTATGGATATGCCAGAGTCTAACAACCTTATGAATGCGCTCTATGCGGACGACACCTGTTTTATTAAAGAAGCTGATGCAGCAGAAATAGCGGTCACAGCTTTGGATATTCATATAATTAGAATAATTCTCCCCTATCTAGGTGAGAACAAAATGTCTCTAAATGAAAACAAGACTGAGATGATGCTATTAACTAAGAGAAAAATCAATTCAAAAATTCATAGAAACTTGAAAATAAATAATCACACAATAATGCCATCAGACTCAGTCAAGTATCTTGGATGTCACCTAGATAGGGGACTAACTCACAAAACCCACATAGTATAGTCAATCAACAAAACTAGAGGAGCAATTAAAGCATTGTATCCACTAATGGGATTTTACAGTTCAATACATAAAAAAACAAAGAGCTCCTCTATAAGCAAGTAATCCGACCGATATGGAAATACGGATATCCAGCGTTCTGCTCGGCTCGAAACTACCTTATAGAAAAGCTACAAGTAATACAAAACAGGTGTCTGAGCCAATCCCTGAGTAGACACTGGTGTACCTACATCGACGATCCACATGAGGAGGCAACGGTGCCCCCCATCCGAGAATATATAATCACAGGAGCCAATAAATTTTATCAGAACAGCTTGCCGGAATATCTAAAAAATGATATTCTGGCAAACACGGCAAATAACAACCCGGATGGGGGGTACGGATTCCTCCATCAAAATTTACCTATTTTTCAAAATTAATACTAAAAGACATCATGGACAACATGAAATACATAATAAAAATAAAAACCATAAAACTAATAATAATTAAAGTAAAACTAAAAATGATAAATCAAAACAAAATAAATAATAATGATAAATAAACAATAACACATAAATTAAATTAATCTAAATAGAATTATCAACTTGTGTGCTGGGTCGGGCTGGTTGCCGGCGGGTGAGCGAGATGCGCTTCCAGAGTACTATCACTGGAGGCGTAGATCGCTTGTGGCGACCTGGTACAGGGACCTAAAAAACTATAATAAAATACATTTTAAAAAACTAAAAAATTTAAATGGCACAAAACCATGTTTTTTGAAATTTTTCAGGGGTATTTAAAGCAAACCTTTAACACAGAACAATAAATGAAATACCTTAATTATCGCTCTCAGTACAAAATCAATTGATCTATTAAGCCTGAGAAGCAGGCTGCGAGAGAACACGAAGATCAGACGACGAAGAACATGGGGGGTTTGGGAACATTTCTATAACCACTGCCATGTAGATATAACTTATTTATATATAATAAACTTATTCAGCAATTAAAGCAATTCCCTGGTGAGTTGTCTTTTGAGGCACTTTTAGATAATAAAAGCAACATTAAATTAATAAAAATAGTGTATCTGTAAATTGTACAAAGTCATACTTTTTAAAAACCCTTTCAGTTCGGAATATCTAATGACACGCGGTGTGAAAGCATTGATGCAAGTATCAAATAACACTTGAAATTAATTGAAGGAATAAAAATTCAAATTATATGAGTTGTAAATTCAAATTATTAGTTTGGTTTTCACATCTATCGGTACTTCGAGCAACAATTACACTGTGTGGTCCATATGTATAGAATAAATTCATTTCTAGCATTATTATGTACTTCTGAGAAAAAACCTGAAATTGGTTGATTTTAATTTTTAATTTTCTACAGTTTACGAAAAAAAATTTAATACAACATGTTTTTTAAAGCAATGCTCTGTATATTATAACATTTTTTTAATCATAGTAAAAAGTTGATTTCGACAATGTGCCATACTTGGGGTCTAACGTTATAAAGATATGCCCATGAAAACTAAATAAAGTTGTCAATAAATTCATTATCCCCTAAATCAAGAATATTATCAAGAAAATCTAAAACAGGTCAATTTTTATTCTTAATTTGATAATTTATAGTATGAAAATATTACTCCCCTCTTGCACCCCCTCAAAATTATAAAACCCTGCTTTAATATTTTAAAGAAAGGGTAAGTCGTGCAGCAAGATTTTAATACTCTGTTCAGCAACATAAAGTTTTTTTTTTAATTTGGTGCAATCATAACTGAAAAAATAAAATAATTTTATAAAATGGAAAATTGAGCACTCCATTACAAAACATGAATGAAAAGAAAATCGCATAATATTTAGACTGAATTTTTCAATTCAATGAAATTAAATGTTCAAAATGATCACCATTAACTTCTTGCCAATAACCAAGGCGATTTCTGAATGTGTCCGTTCAAAATCGCGAAGTGACAAATCCGCGAGAACTAAACCTCGAGGACAAAACCGCGAATGCACAAAATCGCAAACAGACAAAACTGCGAATAGACGAAACCGCTAATGGACAAAACCGCGAATGAACAAAACCGCGAACTTACAAAACCGTGACAGGGAAGCACTGGCGTCGACGTACACCATTTTTAAAAAGTTAGAGTTTGCGTATTGAGGAAAATTGCGCGAGTCAGTGAAATAACGAGTTAACTATTGCGTCGGTCAGTTTTGAGCAGTAAAAAACATTTTTAATTAAATAAATACCTAAATTTTTATATTTTTATTTAAATAAAAAACAGATGGGGTGTTAGGTAGATCACATACTTCTCTGGCCTCTAGGTAAAGTTAAGAATTTACGACCCTGCCTGTTTCCGTATGTGGTTATTTCCTTTCGGGGTTTTGCTCATTCGCGGTTTTGTCCGTTCGCGGTTTTGTCCTTTCGCGGTTTTGTCCGTTCGCCATTTTATACGTCGCGGTTATTCCCTTGATTCATTTCTGAATTCTCGTAGAACATTTTCTATGACCTCAGGGGTTATGTTGTTAGATTATTCCTTTATTTTAACTTTTAAATCTTCAATATTATTTGATCTTAAAATATACTATTGATTTTAAATAACCCTATAAAAATTAATCTATAGGGGTCAAATTAGGAGTTCCAATCCACCTATTGGGAAAATGTGTATTTAAATAAATGCTGACTATACGTTTGAAATGCGGTGAAGCTCCATCTTGTTGGTACCAACATGATCTATCAATTTTATTTGGATGATTAATATCAAGAAAAAGTCTTCTTAAAGTAGGCACTAAAAAGTTCATCAAAAAAAGTACCTGTACCTTCAAAGAAATAAGGACCAATAATTCTATTGTTAATGATACCAGCCCAAACGTTCACTTTTTTAGGATATTGTGAGTGAGCCTCACACATCCAACGAGAATTTTCTTTATAGTTCTGTTTGTTAAAATTTCCTTTTAAGTGAAAAGTTGCTTCATTAGAATAAACAATCTGCATCCATTCTGTCCATCATCAATTCACAGAATTCTTGCCTTCTATCAGGATCATTCTCATTTAGATTTTGAACTTACTGACCTTTGTAAGGATTGTATTTTTCTTTACATCAAGGTCTCAAAATCGACTATTCACTTACATCATTGTCGTATCTGGATTTTCCTTAATCTCTAGCAGTTCATCTAACTTTTGTTCATCACCAAATTAAACATATCTCCCTGGTTTTTGAATATTTTTTACATGCCCATTTTCCTGAATTTTTTTTTTCCAATTTGCTAACTGTAGACTGTGAGACGTATTGAACAGGGGATTAATTATTAAACATTACACAAACTTCCTTTTGAGTTCTTGTATTATTACCGCATCCAATCATAATTAAAATGTCTATTCTCTGGAACTTTACTGTTTAAATATCATTTAAATTAAATTTAATTTTATAACAATTTTTTGTTTCTATTCCTCCCACAGTAATATAAGCAAAGTACACATAAAAGTTTATGTTCACCTTAAAGTTTACGTTCAACTGAAAGTTTGCCTTCACCTGAAAGTTTACGTTCACCTGAAAGTTTCCGTTTGAACTGAAAGTTTGCGCCCACCTGAAAGTTTACGTTCAACAGAAAGTTTACGTTCACCTGAAAGTTTACGTCACCTAATAGTTTTCGTTCTACTGAAAGTTCAAGTCCACCTCATAGTTTACGTTTATCTGAAAGTTTACGTTCACCTGAAAGTTTACGTTCACCTGAAAGTTTACGTTCACCTGAAAGTTTACGTTTACGTTTCTGCTTAACACAATTTTCTGTTTGGTTCAAGTTTCTTCTTTACTCAAGTTTCTGCTTGGCTCAAGTTTCTGTTTGGCTCAAGTTTCTGATTGGTTCAGATTCAGATTACGTTTGTATGGATAATCAGTCTAACTGATAAATAATCAGTCCAACTGATAAATAGGTTATCATTCATCTGATCAGGTCATCGGAAAGTCACCTTACCAACAGATACGGTGATTATACCCAGACACCTGCAGCCATTTCGTTTTCCTGAGTGGAACACATTTTACTTTTCCATATATAATTATCGTTAACGGCGAAATCTCTATCATAAGCTAAATAAACAATTTTTCATTAAATTTATATTATACTTAATCTAACTGTAGTTTTTTTTCTTTTTTTTGCGACATAGTATATCTGAAAGGTCAATCAAATAAGTTAATAATAAATTCATTATCATTATACTTAACGTAACTTCATTTTTTTTTATCGCAAGTCTCTTTTTGTTTGTATTTTTGGGACTTTTTTAATATTAAAAAATGGCGCACATAAAAATAACCCTTATTTGAAACATATCCTCCACAAACTCTAAATAATCACTTATAGGTATTCTAAAATCTGTTCTGATACAATTTGAATATATCGAACATTTTATCTCTTACACATATTATTTATTAATGCTTCTAATTCTTAATGTTGACTTTCATCTTCATGTACCAATTATTGTTGGTTTCACTGTAGACACTTGACATATCACCTTTCAGCTGTCAGTTTCAAAAAATCATATGAATAATTATAAAAATAATGTTAAAGTTTAATTAAAGTCTGTATCCACGGATTAAAAAAACATTATTATATCTTTATTGGAATTTTAAATAAACAGGAGACCTCGATTTTCTTGTGGACATTAAAATAAAACATTATCAAATATTGACAGGAGTCAATAACTTTTGTTTTTAAACACATCGAATATAGATTCCAAACTAGCCGTCCTCCTAGTGAGACCTTCTGGTGAAGTTTCACTTTTTTTTCATACAAACACTCGGATTGCCTCTGGCACCACCTTCCCTTTATAGTGTAAAGGCCACTGCACGGGCAGCGTCAGTGGAGGAGAAATACTCCAGTAGCCATTAGGGTATTTACCAAAATCGGTGGCGGCCAGAAAAGCGATCTTTACTTGCCCCACTGGGTTGAGTACCGGAGTATTCCGCTGATTGTTTCCGGAGGGAGGTGTATAACTGTATCGTATCAGTCGGACGGTAAAGGCAGGTCTTCCAGACTAGCGTGGTGGTCGGCTGACCGTTTTGGACTCCGGTGCAATTGATATTACTTCGCTAGCTTCAGCTTGATCTGTCTCTAAAGGTCCAGAGGATTGCCACTGTCTGCCACAGCAACTCGGACTTCGGTCTACCACTGCAGCTCTCGACAACGAACTGAATTGTCCTACTCGATAAGAATTTCGGCATCTAAGATACACAAACAAGAGGGTCTCCACCTGTCGGGCGGAGGTTTAACAAGTACGACTGCATTTCCATAATAATTTTAAGTTAATTTTACTCCAGTGCCGTGCGCGATTTTATTTAAATATTTTACTTATTACGGCACCTTCGTTACACTTTTGTTTTTTTTATTATAAGCACCGTTTCCTTTCTCATATTTAATTGTTTCAGGCCTAGTTTTTAGTTAAATTGCTGTGAAATTTAGAATAATTAGATAAATAAAGAGAATTGTATAACATTGTTTTTTTTTTATTTTTAATTAAAACTAAATGTTATTTTTTTATATTCTCTACAAATTTTACCTTTCTATGAAATCAAAATTTATAATCTTTAATTAACAAAAAGATCCCCTTTTATGTTCAGTAGCACAGATATTTTTTGAATAGACACACAACGTAAAAATAACTCATTATCTACAATAACAGTTAGACAGACGGAATGCGTTCGCAAATCCTTAAAGTTAAAACCTATTCCAAGAGTCGAGAAATAAAACTGTTATCACAGCTTGATCAACCGGAGTAATCCTATTTCGAAACTACGCCATTTCACGTTGTGTCTAATCATCCAGCCCGCGGCCTTGTATTATACGCATGAAAGCGCTGTCGGAACAATGCATGAAATAACAGTTAAACCATTGAATGAGTTCTAGAAGAGATTCTGGTATAATTTCCGTTGCTTATCAGTGTTGTGGTGATAACGCAATTTGCACGTTACATATTATTGTGTGTGTGGGAATATCGCGGTGTAGATGTATGTTAAAATTCTCTTTTCTAGTTTATATTTAAGGCATAAATTATCGTTGTATTCTTTATAATGATCAGGGTGATGGGGGTACATTTGAAGAGATGTGTATTTGCATTATTAGTTCCAATAAATATAGATATAAAATGAAATTGGTATATTGTATCGACGACATATTATGTATTCTTCACTTCTGTATGATTGAACTACTACTACTTTTGACAGTTTTTTATTCACGATAATTTTTCGTGCAGAAAATTTGTACTTAAGACCAGTCATAATAGTAAAACTTTTATTCATAATGCAAAAACTTGGGTAAATTATAATTATTCAGTTAAATGATGGACAGATTCCACTGGTTCCTTAAGAGCCTTATTGTTGATGGGTTTGTCAACTTTCTTATCGTTGTCGTGATATCTTAAACCGTAGGATAATGAAATTTGTTACTAGTTCTTTGAGAAAACTTGATGATGTAGTTATTTTCATTTATATAAATAACATTTCCAACATAAAGAACGATTCTTTTCTTGGTAATATACTGTATTATAACGAAATCATTAATTCTTTTTCTAAGATTTTTTTCTTACAATCCTGACTTATTAAATCCAGAGTAATTTTATTTTATTCCGTAGCTTTGAGAACTGTGATTTGTCATTAGTGTACAGATTTAAAAGGGGAGATATACTATCTTTACACATCTTAATGACTTTCCAGGAAAATTTTATGATTTATGGTGTCATATGCAATCGATTCTCCAGTTTTTTTCTTTTTGCTCCTGTCATCTATATGCACTTTTAGTCTGCCCAGTGTTAGATCTGCCGGGCATATAACCTGTTGACGGATTAGTTGGTTTTCTTTGTTTGACCCTACCTTGTTCAAGATTAGTCCTTCGAAGAGAGCAAAACAGGAATATTGGTATATAGCTTTTAACGCGTGTATGAGTTTTTTTCGGTTTGAGGACGGCAACCACTTACTGGTAATTTTCTAGCCCAGCAGTGACCATACAACTAAAAGAGCCAAGACTATTATTGGTTTTAGATTTTGGAGGAAGAGTTTTCCTGAGGAGTGTTAACTGTCAATTCTAATTCTGTTAGGGTAAAATTTGACTTAGGTGTTTTTTTTTGTACTTCGACTTTCTTGTAAGTGGTTGGTAATTGGTTAAGTCCGATTTTCCGTTCAAGAGGAGTTATTGTGCAATTTGGTTAGCTGATATTTTAAATTAAGCTTTAAAGCAGTTTAATAATGTTCTAATGGTATTACAAACTTTTCTGCTACTATATTTCATATCCAGCATCTCGTTTTTTCTTGTCTATGGGGTCCCAGTATAATTACTTTGACAAAAAATTCCCTTCTGTACTGTTTCAGATATTGATCAGAGGCGTTTTTAGTTTTATCATTTATAACCATTTTAAGAGGGATAGAGCACTCTTGACATCGGAGACAAAGTTTTGGCAGTTTGGTGGAAGGCCTGCGATTTCTTTATCTAGGGTGAAATTTTATTCTAATCATCCTTTTAACTGACCTGAATTACAATATGATTGGACTATATTGAGTGGCAAGAGATAATGGGTATTTTTAGTCAAGATTTTGAGGAGACGAAGATGAGGTCCCGATCGAATTATTTCGTTCTTGTTTCCCTTTTCTAAGAGGTGGGATGTAACAATTTTTGTGTTATTAAGGTCTGGACATTTCTTACTTTAATTCTTAAGTAACGTAACGTAACTTGCGAATATTTCGATTTTTAATAGGTTTAGGTCCAATAAAAGTTTTCAATAAAGATTTCTTTAATCACGTTAATTTAATTAAAAATATACCGTATGCACCATAAATCTAGAATAAAGTAAAGATATATTGTTTTAAATAGTACACAGAACATTCGGAAGTAATAGTGGAACCGGTATATTTCTAATTGACTTATAGAGATAACTTGATTTGAAATGTAATATACTTAATTGTTATTTAAATTAAGGAAATAAAGCATGAAGTTAGCTGTCACAGAATTCAATTTAAAATTAACAGGAGCCAACCAGTCTCGGCCACTGACCATCATCAGGCCTATAGCTTTGAGCATTTTTTAAAAAGCCTAAAAATAAACATGAATATTAACTAAGATGCTCCCTAGGGCTGGCAGTAGTTACCAGAACCTAGTGAGGGAATCATCATCCCGGAAAAACTGGAAAATAGGAAAAATCAACCCCATATGGGGGCTAATCGAAGAAGGCAACAAGGTGGTGATTGAGCAAAGTTTATTTGTATGGTCCCAAACTTAGATAGCAGGCGCGAAAGTGAAATGAGAGGTGACAGTGAGTGAAATTTAAATGACAGGTGACATGCTGCACCTGCATTCTGAAGTGAGGGATAACAAAAATATTTAAGTAGATAATAATGGTAATGATGGAACCGGGACTTAAGTGTTCAGCTTTAAAAAAAAATTTAACAAACACTTTTCAGAAAAGGAAGAAATTTTTGAACAATATTATAACAAGTTAATTTAAAAGAAAACGCTTGATTCAGATTCGGTACAGGCAATGTAAGAACGAAGGAGACTAAGATAAAAGAAGAGGAGGAGGTGACAAGTGACAGGTGACAAATGGGACGAAGAAGAGAGGTTAGGAAACAGATGTGAAAATATCAACAAAGGGTCCCAGGGGAAGAGACTTTAAAGAGGGAAATAATGAAAATGGAAATTTTGGGAAGGTACGTGATACGGAAAGAAATGAACCTTAAATAAAGTCTCTGAAATGAACTGATAAGAAAATGTGTAATGGTTTAAAATACATTGTCCCATCTCTAATCCAAAATTGCTTTGTCCTTTTTAAATTTGACATTTAATTTGTAGTTTTAATAATATTTCAAATCGTCCAAACAAAGGCAATAGGGAAAAAACGAATGTTTTTGCTTTATTTCGACCTGAATTTAATTCAAGTCGAGATTAGTATTAAAAAGAAGCAACTTGTCGAGGTTTCAGTTGACTCACACTTTTGGGGTTTTAAATTTATTTTGAAGTTTTTTTTCTTCGCCATTGGGGGATTTGTATTTGAAATCCATTTAAGCGTTTTATCTGTTCAGTTTAAGTTAATAGTTAACTTTTTGGGAATATTTTGATAAAACACGTTCTCGTTGAGAGGATTCGAATCCAAGTGCTGTCCATGAAACTCCACCCCGTTTGGAATTGAGGGTATGTACTTATTTCGTTTTACTAATTCTCGTTATTTTCTATATTGCGGATATTTGATTTTTTTTACATCAGTTTTTTTGACGATTGGATATTTATTGTAGGGTTACATCATTTGGAGGCCTTTTACCACTATCCAGCCGTATATTGATAATTTTTATTTAACGGAAAGAACCCCCTGGCCCTACCACGACAAATATTTTTATTGTAAATCTTTAATATCTGTTATTTTGTAATCGGCGATTTAATTAATTTTGTTTTACGTGCCCATCTCAAAAGTTTTAAGCCGATAAATTGGTTTTCCTATTAATAATTAATTATTTTTCTGCAATTTTAATTGTTCTATAAGATAGTTATCAAATACTGATAATAAGAAATGTTAATTTTGGTTCACTAATTATATTATTATTTTCAATTGGGTATTTGCCGGTAAATTATATTTTTGAGATGGAAATTGATTTATTTTTTTTTAATAATAATCATTTACATCTTTGGTAATTTGGTACTTTGAAATTTTAGGGTTCTTGGTTGGGATTCGGATTTCTTTGGATAATTTTATTGATCATCCTTTTGGGACTTTGGGACTTTTATAATTTTTTTGTTGGAAGGATCGTAAACTAGGCTATTAGAGTACCGATAGCAAGGTGACACCGTTGGAGACAAGCAAGTCGAATTAGTTTTTTTATACCTTTTTTTATTTTTAAGTGCTATTAATTTCTATGCTTCACATTATAAAATTATAACGCTTGATATTAGCGCGTTGTCGAGGTTAATCTGTTTAAGTATATTTTTTTATATTTACCTTAAGTATGTGAGCGGTAATCTAGTGCTTATTTTTTTGCATATTTTACTTAGTAATGCCTGCGCCAGAGGTCTAGCGATGCTTCCGCTTGATTTTTGATTAACGGTATTTATTCATATGTTTACGCCTAGAAACCTGCAAGATTTAGTTTTTCCGAACTGTTATATTTTTTTGCTTACGAGAGTAAAATCCTTATTTCTGATTTTGAAATGCACGCACAGACCATTTTTGTATGTAATCTTCGATGTTGTTAGATGGTAATAAAATTGGGTTACAAAATCTTATTTGGTATTTGTTTTTATTGTATCGCAATTTTACTCATATCTCGAGTTTACGGGTACAAATAGTGGGTACGTTGGTGTTTGTACCCTAGATATGCTGGTACAATGTACCTGGCGCCCAAAAAAAAATTTTAGCGGACCACCCCATCCTCCGCAGTAGCTAGTGGCATATCCATCAGTAACGTAACGTTGAGCACGTTACAAATGTGGTTCTCTACAAAACGTAATTGTTCGTTAAGACAAATTATATTGGGAATGTGTAGGCAGGAGTTATTTTCGTACATCTCAAGGAGGTTTAGTCTATTCCCTTTATGGCAGTCGTGAATAAGTTTAAAGTCTGCAACGGAGGAAGAATGTTGGGAAAAAGAATATGATTAGCAAATGAGGAAGGAGTGTTGTCTTTATATTTATCAATAGCATAGCATAGCTTGTACACTCCTGAGCGGTCAGGATGAAGAATTTTGTCTTTGGAATTGACTAGAAAAGGATTGGAGGTTATTATTAGATTTAAAAGCCATGTTATTTAAATTTGAGTTATTTAAATTTGCTTTCCATAAGATTTAAATTTTTATTATTTGGTAATTATTTGCCGACGAAGAGACGGTAGATGTCCATCTTTATTTTATATTGATATGTGAAACCTTTATCAACGGATTCTAAACTAAGAAAACAGAACTAATAATTATGCAGAAGCTGCATAGAAATTTTCAAATTGAGCTAGGAATTAACCATCCAACAATAAAGAAATTCTTTGACGGTATCAGTAAGGTGCAAATAGGTAGAGATGTATACTATGAACATTTAGTGGCTGGTAATATTGTGGTCATTTAAATTGAAAAAATACAGTGACGCGGATGAGCCAATCTTCAGAATCGTACGATGCTTCAATGAAGCAAATATTTTAGAATATTTAGAGGGTACTTGCACATAATTATTATATGTAAATATTATAATTTATTCTTATGTCGCATCTTAAATATTTTTCTGTAAATATGTTGTTTCAAAATTAAAGTTTTTCTTATAATCAATTTAAAAAGGAGTTTCTTAACTGAAAGCGAAATGGCGACGGCAAAACGGTCGCCGGCGAACTGGTTGCACAGGATGTTACAAGATTAAATATTGCACGCGTGTAAGATACATTCCATCGGCAATTAAGATATATGATTGTAAAACGTGGCTTTAACAAGATTCCAGTTTTTAATTTTAGAGTATTAGTAATTAAATAATGTCAAACTATTATGTAGCTCAGTATGTGAAGAGATTTATTGGTAACTGTCTAGCTACCGTTAACCAAGAGATGTCTTAATTTTGTTTTCATTCGAAAACTTATTTTCGTTCATGTAATAAAAATGTCTATATTAAAAAAACTAACTTGATGAATTTCCTACTAAAATTTTAAAAAAAAATAAATTGAAATTGTATCTCTAACGCTATGAAATATCCCAATGGCAATAATAAAAAAATAGATTCTTCTTACATGCTTCTTTACAAAAGATCCTTTTTTCCAAAAAAATTAACACAACTTGTCTCAGTTTTGCCCAAGATGATGCCATTGTTCCATTTAAATGATAACTGATGGAATATACGCCTTTATCTGAACTGAGCATGTCAAGACCTATATTCATAATTCTAACTATGTTCTCTGCCCATGAAATCTAACGTATAAATTATATAACCCCCAATTTATCTTCGAAATCCGCAGAAGGATAAGGGATAGCGCCAAAGGGTTTTCCAATTACTGACAACCTTTCGTAGATTAATAAACTATAATTACAATATGTAATTATAACAACGCATAAGATTGTTGAGGGGGATCTAACATTAAAATTAGGTACCTACAATATAAGTTATATAAACTTGGGTTTTAAGAATCATTAGAACAAAATTATATCAAACGTTTTATAATCGAAACATTTTGAAAATTTATAGAATGTTTGTCTTTAAGTACGTGTTCAAAAACAAAAAAAATCCATTTTAATCAATTTTATGCAAAGTTATTTTTTCAGGTAAACTTTTCGATATTTGGCCTATTTGGATTTAATAGTATAATCATTCTAATTCACTGAACGTAATGGTTGATTTTTACCCAATTTTAAAAACTCTGCACCTCACCTATATAATTTTTGTACCAGTACCAAAGTTATATATTTTTTTCCAGCTCTTTTGTGAGCTTTATCTAATCAACTATTGGATTTTTTATACGCTATTTAATTATAATTATTGCACCTAACCTATAAAAATTACATGAAAAATGTCATAATCGCATTTTTATTCGATGTTTATATACTTATTTTCGGTGCAATTTTATCAAATTAGATTTATTTTATTAGAACACATATGTTAATATAAAACTGACATAAAATTTTTCATTATGCCGAAACCGCATCTGACAACCCAGAAACTTTAAAACTCCGTGGCACTTCATTTTCCCTTTTATTATTTCGTTAAATTTAGAAATGAAAACCATGTTTGTCATCAGAATTGCACGGAATATAAGCCATTTTTCTTTTTATATCCAGCGGTTTCCAGATATGAAGCCGAATACGGGTCCGGTAATCATATCATATTGGGACATTAAAGTCATTCGATAACTGATTTATAGAGCCGAAATGGCGTCTGTCCTCGCCTTATAAAAATGTAGTTGATAAATATTGCATTATTAATAGATTTAAATTTTCTTAAGAATTTTTCAAGAAATATTTCAGGATCTAGTTAAAAATAGTAAATAAATGATATTTAAGCCATTTATATTTACATTTGGAAATTATTAAATATAAATTAAAGTACATTTAAAAATCTAATCATTGTTTACCGATATTAACAGTCTTATTAATAAAAATATTTTAATTCGTGTTTTAAACGTGTATTAGTTAAAACGCTCTGTAAACTTACAATACGCTTTAAAGTTTGTGGTATTCATAAATGTGTAGTAACAGGTTAGTAACTAATATACAGATAAAATGCACTTTTTATGGATTTTAGTGAAGTTATGTTAATTTGTGAGTGTCAAAATTTTTATAACCTCACCAAACGTCACAATTCAAACGTTTTTGTGTGCACATAAAGCTTTGTTGTAACGCAAGTGGACAATTTGAAAAGTATTTCGAAGAAAAGGGGGCAAAATTGGTTTGATGAAGATAAGGTTAAATGTGATTTTATATTAAGTTCATATTATAAGCCTTCAAAATTCTTCAAAAATTTTCAAAATTTAGATTTAAAAAATAAAAAGTGTGGGGGTGTTTCAAGGGGCGTAGATTCCAAAAAAAGTATCCATTCTTCTCTAGCTCTTTTAGTTTCTGAGATAATTCAGCAGTGGCAGTACAACGGATCGACTTCGCCTAACTCTCTTTACCCCGCTTCATCCCCTTACCCATGGTCGCTTTAATCTAGTAACAATCGGTAGTACAACTGATTGTTAGCTAAAAATTGATCGACAAGAGACGGTTGACACGTCTCGATAGTAATCGGAGATTTTAAACAGCCGCAAGAAAGCGAAAAAATTATAACATAAAAATTTGTTTGATTTTTATTCTCACAGAGAATAATAACAATATAATTAGACAAGTCTGTGCGGTGAGTTTTATATACTTTTTTATATAGAAGCCAATGTTACTAATCGCTACTAATATTCTTGCAGATGAAGAAGAAAAAGAAGAATGCGGGTACATCCAAGGCATTGGGAAACGCTTTTGAATAATTTAGAGAACCATCCCGAATTGGCGACAGGAGCGTTTACTTGCCCTAACGCTTTAAAAAGATCAAAAGAGTTGTGGACGGTAGTCAGTAATGAACTAAATTCACTTGGGTTGGCTATAAAATCCACAGAAAAATGGAAAACTGCTTTGGCTGATTGGAATTATAAAACTAAACTAAAAATTGGGTTAATAAAACAATCTCAGAACAAAACGGGAGGAGGTCCACCCGTCAATTTGAAATTAACTGAATAGGAAGAACGGTTAATGAAAATTGTAGGATGGAAGTCTGTTCTGTTGGAAATCCAAATGTGGAGGAAGTTGCTTGCGCCTATCAACTGGATCTACTGGTGGTAGTGGTGGAAAATGAGGATTAGCAAAATAATTTTCGTCTAGATCATCAAGCACAACATTATTCATTACACAAATATTATGTAGAACTGTGCAAGTTGTTATAATATTTGAGACTTTTTCATGGTCATAGCGTAGAGTTCGTTCATCCAGTTAGCACCTAAACCTTTGTTTTAATAAACCAAAACACCTCTCGATAGTATTTTATTGGTGTCATTAACCATGGTTGCAAAGGGTATCCAGAATCTCATAATACCCATGATCCTCTATGGCCATTATTGTACCACCTTTCCAGCTCTTCTTTTATTATTGATGTTCTCCATATAAAAGAATCATGGGTTGCTCCTCCATGCTGAGCATTAACAGCCAAGATTCTTAGGTGCAAATGACTTATCTAAAATCAAATTATATTGTGATATTTATATACTCCACCAATATCTTCAATACAATTGCTTTTGATAAAATACTAAGTCAATTTTTTTAGCAACTATTAGAGAACTTACCACCTGTACATTTAATGAATGATATCCCTTTCTGTTTAAAAAATTATGTTCTTCTTCAGATGGACGCAGAAGACGTATATGTGTACAACCTACAGCACCGATAACTCTAGGAAAATTGAAGTTTTCATAATACCCTCTTCTTATTCGATTTCGTTCTTCATCAGTTGTCGGAAATTTAACATATATGTTAGCTAGATGGTTGCTAATAAGACGGGAAACTTCTGATATACAATTTGAAATTGATTTCTGGCTCATTGATATGTTATGTGTACTAAGACAAAGCTGCACATACTTTTATGGATGGCGTTAAAGAGTTTACTCTAGGAATATTGTCTATTAATGGCAGTAATTCGGTAATTAGGTTTCTAACCAATGGTTTGGTTAACCGGAATCTATTTTTAAATTCATTGTCTTCTAACAAAAATGGATCGTATTCCGTTCTTAAAAATACTCTTTCAGCATTAAACTGTGCTATTTGCTGCCTTCTTCTTATCCGTCTATTAATTATATTAATAGGTAACATTTTGTTAAAGTAATATTAACGTTATAGGTTAGGTTTTAAGATTTAGATACTTAATTAAAAAGTAAATAAAGACCATAAAAAGTATCAAAAAGAAGAAACAACACATACAACAAGACGATCTCTAATAAAAAAGCAATTACACGACAATAGCTGAATGATTTGTCGATCTTAGTATATCTAGTGTTCTTACTTGCTGAAATTAAATCTGATCTAGTTTATTACCATCGACATTAAGAATCGCCTCGACAATTTATCGATTGACCGTACTTCCACTTCAGTTTTTTAAAAAAATGATGAAAGCGCCACTTCTCAATAATTCGTTGAAAAAATATAAAAAAAACAAATTTGAACGAAACCAACAGCCGTTCTCAATTTGAGTCATGTTTCTCTATCTAGAAATAAAATTTCATTTAAATCGGAGTAAAAAAAGATCTGACCAGAAAAAAATGGCAAATAGCCTTCAAAAATCTTCAAAATTTTTCAAAATTTAGATTTGAAAAATAAAAGGCGTGGGGGTGTTTCAAAGGGCGTAGACTCCAAAAAAGTATCCAATCTGCTGTAGCTCCTTTAGTTTCTGAGATAATTCAGTTTTAAAAAAATGGTGAAAGTGCCACTTCTCAATAATTCGTTGAAAAAATGTAAAAAAAAAAACAAATTTGAACGAAACCAATAGTTGTTCTCAATTCGAATCATCTTTCTCTATCCAGAAATAAAATTTCATTTACATCGGAGTAAAATTTTTCAAAATTTAGATTTGAAAAATAAATGGTGTATATATCTTCAAAATTTTTTAAAAATTAGATTTGAAAAATAAATGGTGTGGGGGTGTAGATTCCAAAAAATGTATCCATTCTTCTCTGGCTCTTTTAGTTTCTGAGATAATTCAGTTTCACGTATTTTTACTTTCCCGCTACTTATACGATATAATATAGAAATTTATATCGTGGCTTTAAATTTTCGAAATTATGGCAAAAATATTGTGGTTTTTCACTTGTTGGTTTATTCTTTTATATTTTGAATCGTCTAGCATCTTTTATAAGATTTAGTGAGGGAAAGAGTAACAATAATTGAAAATAAAAATACAAACACCAATAAAAAGAAAAAGAGTGAATGGGACGACATTCACAACAGGTGAATTTATTAAAATATTTTACTAAATTTTGTTTGTAGTTATTGTTTTAGGTTTTTGAATTACACAATTTGTGCCTTATTTTTAGTTTTAATTCGTGTACGGGAACAAAGCGCACAATTGCCCTAACAGCTTTATTGAATCTATACTTCTTTTTAAATTCAATGTCTCATATAGGTCAATGTGTTTTATAGTTTTTACTCCGACGAACAGGAATTAAATTAATTGCATTTATCAAATTAGTTGCCCGTATATTGATAAATAAAGTAAACGATTTCAAAAAGAAACTAAATAAATGATTTGAAAAAGTTAGGTTAAAATACGGTTAAAGTAGAGAACAGCCTGTTGTAAATTTAACAAAGTTACAAAGCCTTTAAAAGAGGTTTGTAACGCTAATATACGTTTATGAATAATATTTTTTGGTGACGGCGCTATATGTCTGTTGTAAGAGGTTTGTAAGTTTTTATGAATAAGGCTGTAAATATTTAGTTTGGAAATTGAAACTAATTTTTAAAATTTTTTTAAATTTTCTCAATCAGTTAGCAGAGATCAACAAATGACTCTTTTGAACACAGGAAACAAAATAACTTAGATCCGGTACAAATCAACTGTCTTCAGGGTCGAAAACGGTGTAAATCAAGGGGAACCGCTATCAACTGTTTTATTCAACTTGGCACTACTAAAAGCCATTATCAGAAGATCTGAAGTAAAAACAGAAAACGGGGTTACTTTTAACGGTTTTTTGTTTTAAATCTATATATCTCAAGTAAGGTTTCTTTGAATTGGTCAAAACTAGAAACTTCATATTTTCGAGAAAAAAAATGTTATGCAATAGAAATACACAATTTATATAAAATAAAGTATTTTATTTTTCACAAACAGTATAATTGTAACAAAACATACATGAAAAAATAGCGGTATTCCCACAAAATATAATATAAATGGAACTAAAATAATATTTGGCAATAATTGCACTGTTTAAAAAAAGGAGGTACCCAGGGACTAAACTATCTATTGCAAAATTTTCAGATATGGGCGAAGATAATTTGCACGAAACAAAAAGGCCCCTCTCCTGTCTGTCTGAAGGTCTGGCAGAGCTGTTAATAATTCGGAGATCAGTATAATTAACTCGTCGGGTACTTGGGGCCAGAAAAACTTATAATTCACTTTAGACGACATTCTTAAAAATGCAATTTCAACATTTTGGTTTTCTAAGTCATCAATGGAAATAACTTTTTCTGTATAAGGATGAACTAGAACTTTCATTTTAAACTAAACCAAATTTATCTAGTTTTATATCTCCAACATATTCTGAATGTACTTCATCTATAGGTATCAGACTCCGGTTCCTGTTTAAGTTCTTCAAATTCAAACTCTTCATTTTCAGTTTCTTAAACTATGTCTTCTTCAACTGCTTTTTTTTCTGATTGCCTTTGAGGTCGTCTACAGATATGCTTCTTCCTGGTTCGTTATTAATCTTCTTTTCCTTCTATCTCTGTGTTGCCACATCAACCCCGCGAAATTCTTTTAACACTTCAATTATGGACGTAGATACATGTTCCTGTACTGGTGCTTGATTTTGTTCAGGCTAATAGTACGGTAAACTTTTTAGTGGTTGCTATGGGTATAATGGATAAAATCCACACGCTTGAAAGTCAGTTTGCATATTTGCTGACATTTCATTCCCTGTTGGATATAATTTGGTGTATAACTTAAACAGTAACTATGGAAATTCCTCTTTGGTTAGTGTTTGTGATTTACGTCGCACCATCATTTTCCATTCATTTAATATCTGACGTCAATTGGCTGGCAGAAAGCAACATTTTTTTCCGTGTATACAAATCGAGAATCTAGAATCGCGTTCAATTAAAATAGCACTTTCTTAACCTGTATTAAAAGATGATCTTACTACCTATTTTTCCTCACCGGAGTGCAGCTTGCTTATCAGGCGTGGTAGTCGGCTTGCTCGTACTCGTACAACTGAATTTTAATTCTTCTTCACTTAGAACGATACCTTCAATCTCCCACTATACAAGGTGGACCAAAATTGTCGAGCAATACTTCTAGGGGTGAGAGAACACCTAAAAATAAGTAATGATTGTCTAATGAACGTATGTCCAAAATCGCTTATTAAGGGTGCAACAACCCCTAGAAAGGGCTTAACGATAATTGGTTTTTCATGAATATCTTTAGAAAGGGGTTCCATATAATATTCAAATTTTAGGAAGTACGTAAGGATACTAAGATACGCTATTTATGTATTTTGTCTTGATTCTTCGAATTCACTAAGGGTAGTTTTCAAGGGGTGAGTTACCCTTTTTTAGGCATATTTTTTTTGGTATCAACTGTTTTGGAAAATACATGTTGAAATAATATTTTCTGAAGTTTTTTCTTGGAAAAAGCTACTGTAGATGTATCGTCCAAATATTAATCGTTTTCGTGTAATTTGAGATCAAAAATGGGCGTGCTCGATTTGTGAATAACATGCTAGGGACAAATATCGACCTGCGGTAATAAACAGTAAAATTACAATTTAACTTTTTTATTGTCAATTAAATAAGTTACATGAAAAATATTTTAAGTCTTCCTTCCTCTGGTATACACAACTGAAATCTTTTTAAGTTAGGAATTAATTTTCTAATATTTACGGATTGTTTTGGAGCTCAGCGAATTCATTAGAAATTATTTATCTTAATTCCTCAATATTATTAATTTTGCGTTGGTATATTTTAGATTTTAAATGCCCCCAAATGGCAAAATCCATTGGTTTGAGATCCGGTGATCGAGCTGGCTAATGGATTATTAAATTAGAAATAGAGGTAACAGATAATTATTAACTTTTAACTAATTGTATGAAATCTAAGGAAACCATAATTATTTTATTACTGGTGTTACAATCTTGAAAGATGAACACGCATATCTTTGAACTCAAATTACACGAAAACCATTAATTTTTGGATGATGCATCAAGAGTACCTTTATTCAAGAACAAAAAAAGTATGTCCAAAAAAGAGTAACTCACCCGTTGAAAACTACCCTTAGTGAATTCATAGAATCAAGACAAAATACGTAAATAGCGGATCTTGGTACCCTTAGGTCCAACCTAAAATTTGAATATTGTATGGTACCTCTTTAGAAAGATATTCATCAAAAACCAATTATCGTTAAGCCCATTCTAGAGGTTGTCGCACCCTTAATAAGCGGTTTTGACATAGGTTCATTAGACAAATACTACTTATTTTTAGGTATTCTATCACCCCTAAAAGTATTGCTCGACAATTTTGGTCCACCTTGTATGTTTGTATCCGGATTCGGATATGGAGGGAGTCTGAAACATCCGCGGAAGCAATTGTTAAGACAAATATATCAAAATTAAATATCGTTTGCCAATTTTCTAACTATTTATTTAACTGGATCAGAAAACGCGGACTTTGAACAATTCTTCCAAAATATGAAATTATTTACCAATAGTATTTTTTTCCAATGAATGGTACGGCTTACGGCACTATTAATTTCTTACTATAGATATGTATCGGTTCGAGTCTCTAATCGAACTTATGAAACTTACCATATATTCGAAGGAAGATCACAGTGTTCGCATTCACCATAATTTAATGTTTGATGGGAATCAGACCATTTAGGATCCATAGCGATATAATTTAACAACTTAAATAAAATATTTTAATTAACTAATAAAATAACTCTGGTAATAAAGTAACTTTGTTACAATATAGTGAAGAACAAAAACCGAAGATTCATACTTTAAAATGTGTAATTCAAAAAAAAATTAAGAAATTTTTTTTATATTTTTAAATGTCAAGCGCTTTCGGCCAGTGACTGACCATCTTCGGGACAACTAAAATTAATAATATAAGAAATTAGTAAAAATGCGAATAAAATTTTTATAAATTCTTACAAGTCAAAGAACATATTAGATATCCTGATAAGTCCACATTTGGACATCATCTAAAATTCAATAATCATAAATTCACCGTCCAAAATCAAGTGATTCTATCGCGGCTGCGCATGGGTCATACACTTTTAACTCACCAGTATTTACTGTGCGGGAAACAGGAACCAGTATGTTACGCGTGTGACTGTACAGTTACCGTTGGACACATTTTACTAGAATGCCCGCTCTACACGATAGAACGAAATAGATATCATCTAGAAGACAATCTAAAAGCAAACCTCCAAAACAACCATGATAATAATAACATAATAAACTAATAAACTTCTTAATTGATTCTCAGCTAATAAATAACATCTAGAAAATAAGTGTGAACAATAATAACTGTAATATACAACACAATGCTAATAACCCTCTGTGGTTGAATCAGTAAAAAAAAAAAAAAAAAAAATTTACATAATTTAATTGTAACTTTAAAATCGACCAAAAGAATAATTTTTTCGCGAGATATACAATCCTTCTTCTACTTGTGTAAACACTCAAATAAATTTAAATAATGATAAACTTAAACCTTTATTTAAGAGCCTTGGAGTCATGTAATAGTTACTCACTTTAAGCTTAAGTACAACTCTTCTTCTTTTTCTTAAAAACTAACACCTTCATGTTGAACATCCATTTGTCATTTTCTTCTTTTTTCTTTCTTCTAATTTTTTAAACTTTACTTAATTTTTCTTCCGATCTATATAAATTAACCTCACTTTTATTTTAAACATTCAAAAAATTTCCAATTTTACTTTTTAAGAACTTATTTTTGTCAATGTTATCTTATAAAAAGATAATTTTGCGGCCATAGTTCGATACATGGAATAAAAGTTATCAAAAATTGTTCTTTTGTGGCTTATAAGGCCTTTATTAATGTTTAAAATTTGATATGTTACAATTTTTTGCGGTTATTAGGTCTGACTTGTAAGTATTTAAAAATTTTTAATCGCCTTTTTACTAAATTCTTATTCTTAATTTTAGTTGTCCCGGCCGAAAGCGCTTGACATTTAAAACTATAAAAAAAAATCTTCGTTTTTTTATTCTTCATTACCAAGTGTGTACACACCTCTAAAGTAACCTTTTGTTACCTTCGTAATCGTTTTCATGTAGTACCTACTTCGTATCATTCATCCGAGTCCTTTTATATCAGTATTAGCTCTTTTTTTTTTTTTTTTTTTTTTTTTTTTTTTTTTTTTTTTTTTTGGCATAGGGAATGTATTAGCTCCTTGATCTTTTTTTGTAGCAAGAAAAGCCAATAATTTATTAACCTCCTGTGTTTTTTACTCTTCTTTTTTTCGTAATCGAGTAGTTCCGCCAAAGAAAATATTTTTTATTATTTTAGGGAACACTAGGTACATTAAGTAAGTGTTGTTAATTAGGTACATTTTTATAATAAAGTTAAAAAAGAAACAGACGCTAAGAGATTAAAGCGTTAAACATACAAAATCCTACTGCTGATATTTTAAAGTTTTACGTATAAAACGTTAAATATAAGATAAGCTTATAAGTTATTTATAGACTGGCGAACTTTCTTTCATTGGATTATTACATGAATACGAAAAGTATAACAAAAAACAGAATAATAAAAGTAAGCAGACAAGTGACGCGGATTTAATCAGTCTCTGGAAACATGAAAATCACATAAAATTTTTATATTAAGATAAAATAAACCTAAAAATAACATGTAATATTTTAATATATTATGTTAATATTATTGACAAAAATACCTTATAAATTTTAATAAAAAAACTAATTATTAAATAACACCCTAACTATGTAACAACAATTGTTTTTATTTATTAAAACGTTTAGAATAAAAAACACAAAAATACTTCACTCCTCCACAATACAGAAAACAAAAATATTACACATCACACGTTTTCCACCTATCTCCAAATAGTTTTCCGTCAATAAAAATGGCACTAAAAAGGAGGAAAATCCGAACCTGCTCCTGTAAACAATTCTCGAGTGCCTCATAAGATTGGAACAAGATCACGAGTAGCAATACTGAAGAGTTGCAACTACGGTAATTGTTTCATGCAAGCAGATAGAAGACACAACCTTCCCATCGGACTATTTTTATAAGAAACTTTTTCAATTTCACGCCCTGTCCGAGACGTCTGGCAATAAAACAGTGCTAGGAATTTTTCCAGGAAATCTACATTTCAGGATATAACGGAATTTATTGGTACAAAAATCTTGCATCTTAAAAAGTTATTATATCAATTACTTTTTCTTTTAATACTGCTAATCTATAATTAACTAAATAAATAAATATCAATTCTAAATCATAACAACTAGAGATTCACAGTGTACTTAAACTGATTGTTATTGATTCATTGGTAATGGATTAAATAATATTAATCAACAGCTAAAGTAGAATAACAAGAACATAATCAATGTGAAGTTGAATAATTAAAAATTAAAAGCAATATGATACGCTAAAAAGTTAAAAGCTCAGTATCAATATACTACCATTAAAAAATATTAGGCCAGAAAGAAGTAAGTGGGGGAGAAGAATTTAATTAATTATTATAAATTAAATATAAAAACTTAAGTCATAAATTATTTATTATACAACTACTAAAATTGTCTTAGAGGCAATATTTTCTGAAAGTACCAATTTTGTTGTTATTTTTAAGGTTTATTGCTGTTGCTGATGTAAAAGACAAGGAATGAGTCGTGGAATGTGCTTATAGTAACTAAGCGAGAAAAGGCTATAGAATAATAATTAGTACAATTGTAACGAAGTTACTTTTATTCCGTACCACTGGACCAGAATTAACTTCTAATATAAGGTGAGGCCAAAAAGTTGTAACACTCGCCGAAAGATGGAGTCACCCGCGTGCTTATTTCGCATCTCCAGCTGACCTTATTTTATGCGGCAGCCGGAGTCGACACAGTGAGTTGCAGAGTGTCATCGACAGTCCGAAGTTCGAGTTGCTGTGGTCGTCCCAATTGGAGTAGACCTTTAGAGAAAGGTCAAGCTAAAGGGATGAAGATAATTTCAATTGTGCCGGAGTCCAAAACCGGGCCACGGTAAAGAAGAAAAGGTGTGGACGGTTCCGGGTCCGGTTATTTATAACACAACTTGACCTTACCCGAAAGGTCGAGGGAATGCCACTGGTAGTCCAAGTTGGACTACCACAACAACTGCTAAGAACGGATTGAATCGTCCTACTCGATAAGGATTTCGACGTCTGAGAAGCACAGACGCGGGTGTCTCCGTCTGTCGGACTGTCGGGCGGAGGTTCAACTGGTATCTTATATTCGAAGCTTGTTTCTATAATTTTAAGTTAATTCTAATCCAGTGTCGTGCGCAACAGCTTATCTTTTGCGATTTAATGCCTCGAATTCTGAAAATATATGTTTAACCGTTTCTGTCCCTTTTCCGCATTGTCTGCAGGAAAGTTGTCCGTTGTATAGCCCCATTTTATCCAGGTGTAAAGTCAAAATGACACAATTTTAAATTTTAATATTAAATATCTGATCAACGATTTATGAATATTAGTATTCATAAATGTTGAAAGAATACTACTGTGAGCGTTATTTTTAAATTCTTAGATTTTCTCGAAGGACCAATCTTTTTAGGTTGAAGTTAAACCAATATGAATATTAAATAAAAACAGTGTTTGAAATAGGAATGTAATTTTTATTCCATTTTTTCAAAGTACGAACATAAACAGAAAAATCATGAAGCGGCACATTAATTTAAATTATGAAACCGAAACATAAATATTTAAATAGTACTCATCACTTCACTCACTGTAAAAACTATTTACATTTTTTCTTGTGGTGAAAACTCAGAAAACTTTTTGGGTGCGGTTAATTACGCACCATTTTAATTATTTGAAGAAACTTTTTTGCTCTATTGAATGCGACTGCATCTGTTTACATTTGGGATGCGAGAGGATGATTGTGCTCTGAATTTTAGCGGAGAGGAGGGTTGCAGGTTTTTTATTGGTAGGAGACATGTGACATGATATGTAACTAGCCTTGAATTCAGAATCTTAGCGAGAAGAAATGTATCTATATTTTTTGTCTCTTATAATGATGGGATAATATGAGAGAAAGATAAGCTTGCATAGCAACGGTCGCTTATGTATTTTGTTTTTGTTAACGGTATATTGCAAGTAGACAGAAAAAAGTTTGAGAGAAAGACGGAATAAAATTGTAATGATTTTAAATCTATTTTTAGATTTTAAAATATTAAAATATACAATAATAGACATTAGTATGAACTGAAAGATTATTATTATTAATTTTAAAAGAAATATGAATTATTTTGTATTTTCTGGATAATATTCCAGTAAAATTTATCCATCTCATAAATTACTTTATGGATTTGAACCAATTTTGATATCTGTCAAACGAAAGTATGACTGTCAAAAAATGACAAGCAATATATCACTAAATTTGACGTGTAATATGTCATTTGAAAGCCCTAGAAAATCTCTATTCAGAATACTCAACATTATTTCTCTAACTGTCACCCGTCAAAAATAAAAAAACGTCAAAATTTTATTAAAATTAACATTAACTATCTGAAAAAATTTTCGTCTCTGGATATTTGTCAAGAACGTTTTAGGGGGACAGAACTGTTTTTTTTTAAAGCGCAAAGTTTTCACCTTTTTATGATGAATATAAAATTGTAAAAAAAATATGTCTCAATTTTTAAAATTCCAAACCCTTTTTTCAATTACGTTTTTAAATTTTACATAAATGAAAAAGTCACAAATTTTAAAATGTCAGACATATGCCATATATACAATATTATATATAAGGTATATACAGGGTGATTCATTGGCACATATAGTAAGCGTAGATGGGGCGCACCGAGGTGATTCTAAATAACCTATATTTAATGGATCTGTAATTCTTTATAAACCTATATACAAAGTGATTTACTAATTTTGTCACTTTTTTTAATTAATAATAACTTACAAACCATACTATACATTTTTTTATATTTGGTGAATGTTCTTTGTCCTCTGTGGTGTCGATTTTTTTATGCTGAACGCAATTATGAAATCAGAATTTTTAATTTTAACCAAAAAAAAATAACAAATTTTAATACTTCTATAACTTTTTTTTCTTAACCTGCTAAAACTTTTTTATTTTTATGCTGAATCCAAATCCAAATTTAAAATTTTAGAATTCATAATTAAACAAATCAGCAACGAAAAATTTGAAAATTGCAAATTGCAAATATTCTGTAGGGAGTTTTAGATATCTGGGAGTTAGAAATTCACTTCGTAAAGACATTCATAACATCGGATTCAGCTGAAACGAACTAAAAAACACGAAAAAATTTTTATAGAGTGTCAATTAAACACTTTCAAAGAAATCCGGAAAAAAAATGATAAAAAATATATTCACTCAAATCGTACATATCAAAATGGTTTAAAGTGACAAAAGTGACTCCACGTTCTTAAATCTAATAAGGAATAGTTATTTACGTAAAAAGTCCGAAAAATACTGTTTTTTGTGGACGAGTAGACAAAATTTTATGACGAGCCGTAGGTGAGTCCTGGAAGTCTGCAAGTGTAAAAAAACTGTCTTCGGACGTATTGGGTATTTTTTCGAGTACCGTGTATAATAACAAATCAATAAGATACATTTCCTTTTTTATATAAAGTTATTAATTGTACATGCTAGATTGATTTTTTGGAAAACAATGTATATGAAATAATCGCCGGATTTGCCGTCATAAAATAAATTAAAAAAATAAATTGGCGCAAGTCCGTTACTAGTCTCCGATTAATTTTTAGTGACTAAATCCTAAAAACAAGAAAAAATAGCTAGAATTTATTTTCTAGACTGAATCTCTTATTTAAAGCACCTCTATTATGTATAAACTAACTTTAGTGTTTTAAAACTTCGTCTAAACATATTCCCGTAAAAACTTTTTTCTATAGTAAAACCACTTATACAAAATATTAATTCAAACTCTCTCGTGTATAAAAATACTTTTAAAAAAGCATACTATGTTAAAGCTAAAGCTGGGCTCGCAGATATTTTGCAGGCGACTTCCATTAACGGACACAGACAAAAAGAATTCCACAGGAATTTGCCTACATCAGACTAATCCGAAAATTTACAGCGCGTAAATTTGATCTATAACTCAAAAATGTTCGCATACAGAGATTTTTAATGCAACATGGCTCTTTGTAGGCGGGAATACAAGCAAATATAAAGGATAAAATTATGAAAACTACAAATCAAAATGAATACAAACGCAGAGGCGATAAAGTATGGCAACATTAAAAGGGAAGTGTCATAAAGGTGGTAGGGGAAAAGCGAAGTTTGACCGGAAGCACGCTAAAATATTATCATCGAAACAATAGGGAAACTTCCGTTGCTCGCCATGCAACAAAGCTACAATAAAACGAATTAAAAATATAGCTTTCAACTTTGTCTATTTCTCATAGACGTACATATTTATTTCATTACATATAAATATTTTTCTTTTAGTGTTTAAAAATTAAATCTTTCTAAATATTAACATAGAATTCAAAGAAATTTTCCGGGATATTATTATATATTATTTTTATTAATTACACAGACAAACACGCACCGTATCAAAATTTAAAGAAATTGAATAATAATAATTCAGATAAAAACATAGAATCACTTTAACGTATGAAATAATTAAATATTTTAAAACTTATTAAAAAGCATTAAAAAAAATATCAAAAATTTTATTATTACTTTAGCATGGTAAATAATTCTATACTAATTAACTGATTAAAGACATTTTTTTTCAAATTTAAATTCATTTAAAGAATTTTTAGCAAAAAAGGCATTAGACCATTATATCAGGATTCGCAATATGAGGTTATTTGAAGTGTAAAAATGGGAGATGATAAAATGAAATAACGATTGAGACTGACCCAGGAAAATCTACCGTTACAAGTTTCTCGTTAAATTAAATTTTATAATATTTTTTTGCGTTTGTCATTTTATTACCGGCGGCGATCATAACCTTAGTTAAAATGGTTACGGACTTAAAATAATGTCGACCTGATTTTTTACATGAAACTTTTAAACGGGTTAATAGATTTATACCAAATTTTAGTAAATTATAATAAAGCAATTTTTTATTTATAAACATAAATCCCAACATGGCCGACATCCGGTTAGACACGAAATTACATGAAAATTGGAAATTCAAATGGAACGCTCGGTACATTTCTACATAATTAGATTCAACAACTTCAAACACGTCCAAATCGACTGTCAAATTTCATTTGAGACGCCATTTTTATTTTATTTTTGAAATTTTTTAATTCATCCTAGATCATCGTGATTTGGTCTAAATTACCATTAATTGATGTAGACTGTCAAATTTCACTTGAGACGCCATTTTTATTTTAGTTTTGAAATTTTTTAATTCATCCTAGGTCATCGTGATTTGGTCTAAATTACCATTAATTGATGTAGAATTTCCTAAAAGTCTCAATTTTATCAATTGATTGTTTTTGTTTCTTTTATTAAACATTTAATTTAGCAAATACAGATTTTTAACTGAACCTCAGTTGTTTTAAATAAAACATAGATGGGCCACCCGGTAGTAAAAATTGTTCTTTCAATTACCTCTCAAATACAGAAGGAAAGTTATTTGTTTTTAATTTCGATACAAAATTCTCCTGAAGACACTCCAAATGAGAGGGAGTGAGAGAGCGAGAGAAAGAGAGAGAAGAGAGAGAGCGATAAAGCGAAAGAGAGAGAGAGAGAGAGCGATAAAGCGAAAGTGCGAGAGAGAGAGAGAGAGGGATAGGGAGCGAGAGAGCGAGAGAACGAGAGGGAGCGAGAGAACGAGAGAGAGAGAGAGAGAGAGACAAAAAAAATTTAAACATCGTGTTCATTTTATATGTAGGGCTTCTCCGTGTTCTTATAAAATTCTATAGCTAATCTTTAAAAATTATTGAAAATCCTTAAAAATCCATAAAAATTCTTGAAAACCCTTAAAAATCCTTAGAAATCGTTAAAAATCCATAAAGGTCCTTAAAAACATTAGAAATTATTATAGTCCTTTAAAAGGTTTTTCAAAATTCTTAAAAATCCTTAAAAACTTAAAAATCCTTAACGATTCTTGAAGAACCATAGAGTTCCTTAAAAATCCTTATGAATTCTTAAAAGTCTAACTTTTTATAAAAAGCCTTAAAAATTCTTAAAATACTTAAAAAATTCTTAAAAATCCTTGGAAATTCTGAAATTCCCTTAAAAATCTTTAAAAAAATCTTCAAAATCCTTAAAAATCCTTAAAAACCTAAAAATCCTTAAAAATCCTTAAAAATCCTTAAAAATCCTTAAAAATCCTTAAAAATCCTTAAAAATCCTTAAAAATCCTTAAAAATCCTTAAAAATCCTTAAAAATCCTTAAAAATCCTTAAAAATCCTTAAAAATCCTTAAAAATCCTTAAAAATCCTTAAAAATCCTTAAAAATCCTTAAAAATCCTAAAAAATCCTTAAAAATCCTCAAAAAACGTTAAAACTCCTTAAAAATCCTTAAAAATCCCTAAAAAACCTTAAAAATCCTTAAAAATCCTTAAAAATCCTTAAAAATCCTTAAAAATCCTTAAAAATCCTTAAAAATCCTTAAAAATTCTTAAAAATCCTTAAAAATCCTTAAAAATCCTTAAAAATCCTTAAAAATCCTTAAAAATCCTTAGAAATCCTTAAAAATCCTTAAAAATCTTTAAAAATCTTTAAAAATCTTTAAAAATCCTTAAAAATCCTTAAAAGTTCTTAAAAATCTTAAAAATCCTTAAGAATCCTTAAAAAATCATTAAAGATCCATAAAGGTCCTTAAAAATCATTAGACATTCTTAATGCACCTTAAAAATTCTTTAAAATCCTTAAAAAATCTTAAGGGTCCTTAAAGTAAGTAAAAAGTAAAAATCCATAAAATCCTAAAAATTTTAATCAATGTCATAATTCTACTGAAAATGTCATATTAACAATTTTTGACCATTAAGTTGTTATTGTGACATTGTAAAAATATTTTTAAGATTTGTAATAGTTTAAGTTGATTATAGAAAAATACTCATTGTCTGTTTGTACTTTAATAGAATTTATTTTTTTTGCCTTTTAGACTTTATAATCTTCGTAAAAGTATTAAACTAATTATTGTAGTAAGATAAAGTTTAAATTCTTAAAATAATATGGCTAAATTTAACTCCTTGTGTCCCAAGTAGATTTATTTTTGCGGTATACTAATCATAGAATTTTTAACAAAAAAAAATAAGAAAAAAAATTTTTTAGCCCCTCATTTTATTAGATGGGTTAGTAGTACTCCAGAATACCGTCGGGTCTGAAGTAACCAACGTTATATACAACATTATGGAGATGTAAATAATGTAAACAAAAGCCACTTATATTTGGAATATTAAATTTACAAAATTTCTTGATATTCACTGAAACAGTTTTTTTTTCATTAGCACATAAAAATACACCACACGCTAAGCATTTAGAGTAAGGTAATAATTGTATTGCCTTAGATGAACACAACTCACATCGTCCTCTTTGGGTGTCGAATTTGATCCAGTGAACTCCCCTGTTTTCCAATCGAAGGTCATTTGGTACACTGTAGTCATATCTTCTTCTTTTCGCAACTGAATTAGTGGTAGATTTTCGTTTATTCTGTACATACTGTATTTATTTATAAATCCGAGAGCTACAGACCGTCTAAAGTCATGAAGGGTAATTTTTTCTTCGTCGGACTATGAATAAAAAATAAAACTGTTCTCCAATGAACAAGCGGTGCCACCACTTCTCTGAACGGCGATCAAACCCATATGATCCACGTAGCTGATCAGCTAAGCATACTCCATCCGTATATTGGTTATATTCAGCTACTATGGACGGACAGGGAATCCAGCTTTATGTCATCTTTTTATTTTTTACGAACAACCGTAGCTTCACTGCCATGAAAATTGGAGCACACGTTCATACACTTATTATCCTTCCATCTAAAGTAACTTATTCCTTACTGTGAAAAACTGTAGTCAAATTCACCCCATTGTAATTCTTTACCTGTTTTTAAATTTTCCTAAGTGCCTTTTTTGTTTGACCGAAATGTTCCACAAGACAATGTGTTTTAAGTTTGCAGCTTTTCTAAGAAAACAATGCTGGTATAGTAATTATCGATATAAATAATTCTGCTCTTCCCTATTCTTCTTTTGTAAGGGTAAGAACTACCGCTTCCCCAAGCCCATTCTTTTTATTGGCTTTTTCTAGTTCTGTGGCCTTTCCTTGATAAACATCAAATTTTTTTACATATCACTTTTTGGCTGCCAGATACCATAGCTTGTAACCCCGTTTAATCGGTTTCTTTGGGTTATATTGCTTCAACCACGATCTTCCCTTGAACTAAATCATTGTTTCATCTACAGCAGGCTATTTTATACCTCTATAGAAAATACCGAACTGTCTGTTAGGGGTTTCCAATAAAGGTTTCACTTTATATGTTTTCCCATCTTCAGCAGTACTCCAGGGTGGCTATTCTTGGGCTCATAGCAGATGAAGTTTCCATCAAGAGAAGACGGTTCACGTGAGAGCGTTCTCGATCGAGCAGTTCTCTCTCGGTGCAGTCATATCGTATTCCTGAGTATACCGTTTTCTATTGTTGTATTGCCAAGATTCTATGGTACATATTAACTCAATTCTGGATTCACATTACCCAAATAGCGTTTGTTTTTGACAATTCACAACGGAAACGGAATTCGGAAATTAAATTGGCATTTGTATTTTTTTGGAGGGAAGTTAAGCGTGGTTATTTTCCAAGTTCTAAAGTTAAGTTTATTTTTTCTATATTTTGTGTAATATAGAAGACATAAAGACAATAGAAAAAGTTAAAACCTTTAAATAAACAACAACAAAAAGTGCTGACTGAGTTTGTGCGCAAACATCCGGATACAGTCTGGCTGGTTTAGTGAAAACACCTTACTATTTTTACCTTTTTCAAAATAGTTTTAAAATAAAGTACGGAAGTTTTTTTCCCAGCCTAATGCCAATTGTCAATGCAACCATTATATACATAATATTGCCAAAATTTAATTTGTTAAATATTGACAAAAAATGAAAAAAACTTACTTTGGATGCAACGCTAAAGTCGGACTCCGAACTGTCTTAACAGAGGATTTATAAAAGTGGTTATCCTATTTATCATCAGCCGAGCCAAGTCCTTAGAAAGCCTATTTTTTTTCTGTTTGAACCGCGAAGGCGTTAAATTGTCCTTGAAAGCGCACTCCGTCATTTTCATTATCATCAAGTGCCTTCTCAGACTCTATCAGATCTTGAAAAATTTGATTTATAACTAAAACTTCATCTTCGTCCATTATAAATCCTCCAACAAAATTATTACCATAAAAAATAAATATGTTGACGCCGCTATTATTTTTTGGTTAAGATCAAGCCAAAGACCAGACAATTAATTGCGCCAAAGTGCGTTATGTTTTGTGATTTTGATGGGTCTGTATTCTGAACTTCCATTGAAATGACCTGCATCTACTGGGTCTGGTCCTCAAGAGTTAACTCTCTCAAGTCTCAGTAGAAGTGAGGGTGATGTGATCGTCTCAAGAATACCGCTCGTTCGATTTTAAGAGAGCTCTCTACTAAAAGTCAGACGATGTGAGCGTTCAATTGACTCAAGAATAGCAACCCAGTAGTGTTTATAGCTCGGGAGTTTGTGCTAGTTCATGAGAAAACTTATGCCAATAAAACACAGCAGCTTCTTCTTTTTGACATTTAAATTTTTGTTTTTTTTGGGTTCCATACAAGTTCGTTTAAAAGCATATTTCTATTACTGATATACCTAACACAGTCAAAAAATAGTCTGTTATTGCTGTTTTACACGTTTGAAACAGATCTCCAAGAATTCCCTCAGAAAATGGATAATGTGGTAGATCAGTAACTTTATAAAATTTTTTTTTGGTTCCTCAGAATCCTTTTTGATTGTCTCAGGTTGTCCTGCTATGCTTTTATTGGGTTCGTTTTGTTTGGAAGTCCCTTGATTTGTATCATCCATTTCGTTAGTGTCAATATCATTACTTTTTACATCTGCCACTTCTATATCCTCTTCATTTCCGTCATGTTCTGCTTCATTTTCAGGTTGTTGCACCATAGTAGCTTCAAACACATTATTTACCTGAATCTTGTCATACTTCCCTCCAATTTATTTCGTCTTCATCATCCTCAACATCAGTATCCGGAGAATTATCTGAAAGTAAATCTTCTATGTCCTGCTGCCTCCACAATGAGTTTATCATCCGATAAAGGTTTTTTCCAATAATTTTTAGATAGACGCATCTTACAAACAACTTTTCTGTAAATAAAACAAATCTAGTTATATCGATTGTCATTCCCAACCCAAAAGTTATAAAAACAGTTATAGACCCAACGGTACTTACAAGTACCAAGTATAAATGTATACTTTTCGTCTAAAATAGGATGTTTACGGCAAATATTTTTTATTTGATGTATAAATAATGATAAAACTACTTACCAATTCAAAAGTCAAGCCTCTCAGTTGTAACCCGCAAAATTCGATTAATAATCAAAACTTAGAAATATTACTAGCCACAGAAATTGAATTATATTAATAATATTCTAAGTACACGGTTACATATATTGGATAGTTTAGGGCTCGCGGCTAGACTCTAGTGGAGACGGGGTGGATCGTTCTCAAAATTATTGTCTTTCTTTAATATATAATGGGCGCCAGTTAAATTAGCCCAAGCACCTAACAGAATTCACACTAACCTCCAATTTAACAAAAAGGTCAATGATACGGCGTAACACAATGTACATAAGAAAACAAAAACGTTTAAATATATTTATTAAATTTTTTTCCCAAAATCTGGTGATACAGATGACCCATTCAAATTTAAAATATATATATATATATATATATATATATATATATATATATATATATATATGTATATATATATATATATATATATATATATTTATCCAAATAAATTAAATCGTTGTCTTTCTAAAGCACGTCTCAAAAATAATAATATTGTTTAACACAAAAAGTAATTACACGGTCGTCTAAGGGTGCCAAACGAGAGAAAGTAGATAAATAAAAATGTGGTTGAGTTATCGGCGTCGCTTGAGCTCAGGCGCATGCGCTAAAAATAATCAAAAGTGCAAAAATAAATCTACCGCACCTTAGCATTCCGCTCACAAAAAAATACAACTTAATAGTAAGCAATTAAGCAGTGCAATAGTAAATAATCATTAAATACTCGGTAAGCAGTAATATATAATCAACAACTACCTGGCAAGCAAAAACAAAAAAAATAGGTAATTAATCAATACTCGGTAAGCAAGACTAGGTAATAAAAAAAAATATTCAGCGCACTAATAATGGTGAAATAAACTAATTAAATCGCAAAGCACAATAGCAAAAATTCATAAAAACTTGCGTGCATCCAACGGTGGGTGATACTTTGCTGGACTAACCCCTGCTGTAGACCTTCTGCTCCTCCAAGAGAAAACCAAATATCAGCTGCCAAGTCGATAAGCAGTGTGAACAGAATTTAATCCCCAAAAAAAAAAACTCTCAAAACAAATTATAACATAAGGTCCACGTAATGAAAGGAAATATTCCTTAAAAATTAAAAAAATGTAACAAAAAAAATAATCTAAATATATCTGAAAATCAGTGTTCAACTGTTGTGACAGTGCTTAATAAAAGAAACTAACAAAATATTTTACAAGGCACTCTAAAAATTCAATTATGAAAATATATTTCGGTGAGGACAATCAGTAATTATAAAAATAAACAGTGACAACAACGCATTTCTGTAAAATGTCTTTACAAAAAGTAAAATGAAATTATTCTACCAAATATCACAAAAAAAAAATCAGACATAAGAACTACGTTGTCTGCCGAAAATATAGAGGTGGGAACTAACTTTTAAAAAATAACTATATTTTTAAAATAACAAAACAAAATATAATAATTTAAATTTCTCACCCTGGCCAAGGAGTTTTTAGTTTAGGTAAAAAAAAGAACAGTACAGCGATCAGCGATGGAAGGGTTTTGATATATCGTTCCAATTGATTTTACTAAAAAGGAGAAAACATCATGTTAGTATACGAAGACGGGAACTTCCAAAAAAAAAAAACACCAATTAGAAATATGGCTTTAGTTTCACAGATAAAGAAGAATACGGGAATATCATTGAACATCAACAACACAATAATCTATAAGAATAATGTCAAAACAAAAAAAATATATTATATGCATTAGCAAAAGAAAAGCCAAGAAATTGTACATATTTTACATACCTATTATATCCTTATGGTACCACTTGAGGAGCACTGTGCCGGTAACTCGTGTTTTTTTTTTTAATCCTTTTTTTTTAAAGGAGTAATTTTGGGAAATAACATGGACCAAAAATACCAATTCCACAAAGGTAAACAAAATTCCCAAAATCGAAAAATAACTTTCAAAATTTAACCCATAAACGGATGATTTAGATAAATCACAATTTACTTGGAAGTCACTACACCTAGTACCTACTGCACAGAGGTTTACTTAGCAAGTCCCCAAAATGTGTTGAAGGACGTTCCTCTCGCGCAATTACGGAAATCGCAGCAACAATCAGCAAATTTCACGGGAATCGTATAGATGGCACCGCAACATAAAATATAATTAATTTTATAAAACAAATGTTTAGTTATAAGTACTATTATAGACTAAATCTTAGACCCCTAAATCGGTCACGCCTCTATTAAAACCCCAATAAATATATGTTCTAAAGTATTTCCACACCAACATTGCGACAGCAGACTTCCGGTTCTTACAACAAAATAACCTGGCAACACCTAAAGTAAAATTTAGTCATAAAATAATACTTGATACCGAAAACAAAGATTAGAGGTACAAAATTCGTAACGTTATTTTAAAACCGTTACACAGTAAACTACTCGCACATCACACAGGGTGTATTTATAACCTGATACTGTTACAGATGATTGCTCGAATCTGCAACTTTACACTGTCTACACCAAATACCGAACGTTTCATTTAACGAAAAGTCTCCTTACAATTTTAAACAGCGCCATCTTACAGAAATTCGGTAAGTTCTATTGAACGCAACAGGTGGTACTCCTCTAAAGAAAATCGAATCAGTAGATACACCAGGGTTTTTAGACATCTTACGATTGACCATCACTGACTATTTGACATCTTTTATCGTATTCCCGCTTTGATGCCAGCGTTGGCAAGTTTACTTTCAGTTGATTTATAATTAAATTCAATTTAAATACTTTAAGTTAAAGATAAAAGTTTGCCTACTACTTTAAGGGTTAAGGAATTGTTTAGAAATATTTTTTTAACTTTCATTTATATTTTATTTTATTATTAGTAACATCTTTACAGCAGAGTACACTAAATAGTTTCTAGTTGAAATGGTTTTTAAATTAAAAATAAAATGAATCAGAATTTTGTCTAATATGGAGTAAATCGCAATATTTTGTAACTGATGAAGTACAAAATGTGATATCTACTTTATAATCAAATAGCAAAAATTTATTAAGCATTTTTTGTATAAAAATTATTAAGAAATTTTTAATTGGTTTTCAAAAGGTTTCACCACATTTTATAGACTAAATTTAAAATAATTTTAACAAAAATAACTTTTTGTATCTTATTTCATCATATTAATATTAATTAAAATCTATTTACTATTTTCTTAATTACACCAATGGTACATTTTAGGAGGCGCAATTGCTGTTTTCCCAGAATCCACTTATACCACAAATGTGCAGCGTCAGTAAGGGAGATGATATTTAATGAGATATGATGGAAAAGTCCCTGAAAATCCTGTGCATCCTAATCCTTTTGCAAAAACTCATCAAACTGTGCAGAATTTAATTTTGCTCATATTCTCCCGTTAACGTTCATTTAAATTGAATTGTACGCAAATATTTCACTCACCTTTTTTAAAATAGTTTTTTGTGGATTCCAATCATGTATAGGATTTATTGCCTGAAGCATAATAATCTGGAATTTTAATACAAGTACACTTTAATTTTGTTCTTTAATAGTAATAATAATTTTAATATTATAGTGCTTAATTTTTAATTATAACTGAATTTTTGGTACGTGTAATTTCTTATAAATTTCTACTTTTATTGGTGATATTTGAAACTATTAAAATTTTTATATTAAGTAATTTGAAGAGAAAAGGGTTATGGATGTTAAGGTGCTTTAGGCTTTTTCGAAAAAAATGGTGTTTCATAATTTGTGAAAATGATACCTCCAATATCAGATTAATAAAATACGAAAATGTATTTTTATTGAAAATTATTACGTCCAATTTATTTCGATACTGCCGTAATTGCTGTTAAACTCTCATGATCGTCTTTAATATAGGTCGTTGGTAAAAATAAATGAAAGAGTCGCTCTGTAATTTTACTGCATTACATTAGTAACAATATCTTTAACCTCACTTTAACAAAACGTAATCAGCTTTATATTACTCCGAAATAATTTTTAAAAATTTAGTCAAAATTAGTTTAGTAGTAAAAAATCGTTAAAGAGAAATACGTTAATACACACATACGAACATACTGAGTGTACCAATATGAATGGTGGGCAACCATAAATGCGAAACTTTTTAACAAAAAAAGAAAAATAAAATAAATATTCCAGAGAGGATATTATTTATATATTTTTTTAAACGTATAGGCCATTAAAAATGGCAATTACTACGGCTGAACGATATAAAATCAGACAAAATCTCAAGAGCAGTTTATTTACCATTATAATACTTTGTTTTAAATAAACCTCACATACTTTATTCTATATGGTATATGAAAAGTAATAATTAAAGGATTATTTTCACTTTCCTGTTGCTCAGCGCATTAACCCTGACTTTCTACCCCTTTCCACTTAATCTGTCACTTAAATAATACATTCAGAGGTTAGTTAAGGTTAGAGAAGAACAACTCCAGTTTGAAACTGCATTGCGGCCATTATGTGTGCAGCAGACAGACAGGATAACAGGACAATGTACGCGAGCGGCCAGGACATAAATCTAGAACAATACGACCGGAAGGACGACTGTGCGCCAGGAAGCTCCATGAATATCCTTAGTCCTAAACAACAAATCTCTAGCCATCGTCAAAGCTATATTTGTCAAAGTTCTTGTTGTGTTTCTCGCCCTCGTCTGTTCTTATTATTTTAACGTGACAAAAATTTCACACAGAAAGTTTCAAGCCACATCACGTCTTTTAGGATAATAACAATTTTAGTAATTCGTTTATTGTAATTATCTTTACCTATTATTAGAAAGAAAAATATATTAATAATAAATAACAAAACTGACAACAAAACTTTAAAAGTGAGATAAGATATTATTTTTTTAAAAGGGCTGGACTGTGATAAATGCAAACCAATTTCTGGAAAATTACGTACGTTACGAGTTTGATTAGTCATTATTTAAAATCGATCTAACACGAGAAAAGAAGGCGAGTATGCTAGATTGATATATTTATATTTTGGGTATTGGAAACTTTTCTTATTGTCAAGCACGAGGGTTGGAGAATGAGATAGTTAAACACATTATGTGTGACTGTTCGGCTTTAAGTAATCTAAGGCACACGCCGTTTTTGATAACAAAAGGCCAAGTCTAGCGGAGATTTCCCACGCTTTACCAAATCTTCTACTCATGTATATTAGAATTGTTAGAGGATTTAAAAACGGAAAGTAGCACAATGGACCCTAACAGACGGTCTAAGAGAATGTGGCCTCCTATAAACTAAAATTAAATTAATTTCTAACGATTCGGTAAGTAGTTAAATGTAAATAAATTATTAATTGCGACTGTAAATAATTGTGTAAATTATAGGATAACAAAAAAAAAATGTAAGAAATTGGAGATCATAAAATGAATTTAATCAGTATATAGAGCTTTTTCCAGATAAAACTGGCTCATGAACGATAAAAAGATGAGCGGAGCTACATACGGAGCTGAAACTATGAACCTAAACAAAAAAAAATGAAAAGAAGTTGGGACGATTTAGAAGGATTTTACGAATAAAAATATTATGTAAAAAATAGGAAAATAGGGATTCACGAAATATTAAAAGAAAACGTAGTAAAATCCATTGGGTAAAAATCAAATAGAAACCAATGGGAAACAGATCCAATTAAACCTGGAAAGATCAAGTGAAAAACAACAATGGAGTGAGATCATTGAGAAAGAATGATAAACAAACTAAAAGTAAAGAACGAGGAGTGATTTAACTCAATAAACGAATCGGTTTCACGAAAAAAGGTCGCTGACAGAAAAATATTATGGCCTATAGCTATTTGTTATCAATTTAATCAAATCAATAATGAAAATGAAAATCTTAGTTTTATTTATATGATTTACTAAATAATGTTGTGAAAATCTAAATTACAGAACTTTTTAAAGTACTTAATAGCAACGATTTTATTACTATCTTCTATTATTACTACCATTATGATATTTACTAATTTCATTATTGAGACTTTAATAGTAATTTATATTACTCCTTATTTGATATCATAACAATTTGGTTAAAAATTTCTTCTTCTTCAACTGTCTACTCTTTTCGAATATTGAGCAGTTACCTTTCATTTTATGTCTTAAGCGTACCTCTTTTAAGCATTTAAAACTTTATCAGGTTTGGGATGGTAGTATTTCGAAAGAGCAGCAATTAATTATATACAATAACAGTTTCCTTAAGTCAAAATCCGTGGCAAATTTTTTCATTTTTCACAATTTTTGTGAAGAAACAGGCAAGGTGCAAATATGCAACAAAGGACCGTGCACTGCATCAATGGAAAGTTGTTCGAAATTTTTATATATTGTAGAACTCATGATGCTGATGCAATGTCTCCATTACGCTATTGCTCTAAATCTAACGGTTTAGATTATACAAGGCGTTGAAGTTAACTTTTCCAAAATTTAAAATGGCTATTATGAAGATATGTTTTCTAATATACGAAAAAAACTATGCATCAATTATAGCTGATACAAATACGCTTAAGAGTAAAATAATTCCAGCACACACCAACGGTATACATGGTGATTCCACAGATAGCAAGTTTTTCAGTGATTTCCAAAACAATTGATCTGTAGAATTTCATTAATTTTCATTTACAGATATTTTTTAAGATACCAATATCAATTTCGATTGACGATTTTGGCATCTAATAAATTAGAGTGACACATTATATACAAGACGTTTTATTTTTCTTGAAACAGTACCGTAATGCTTATTGACATATCCAAATGCATGAAATTCTCGATACTTCGGCGACACAATCGATCGTTCATAATGAAAGTTGACTTTGTAGACCCATCAAATATACAGGGTCTATCAAAAGAAAGTGTCTGTTGATAATTATTTCGTTAAAGTAGTTGAGATTCATTTTACGGTTACCGTAAAAGCACAAATGTTCTGAAAATGTTTTAACATATTTTATATAATATGTTAGTCTGACTCAGGAGATTTCGACACCATCAATCAGAATTGATATTGATATCCTGCAAAATATCCTTAAACAAATGAAATTCCACCCCTCAATTTTTTGGAAATCAATCCCACTTACACTGAGGCCCTAGGCCTATTGTGCCGTCCCACCAGTTTTCACATCAGACCAATACTCTTTACAAAGTCAAGAATAGTTGTGATGTTAGCTGTCAGTATCTCTTCGGGTTCAGGATAATGTATCCCAAAATGCCATTCCCTTTCTCTGTTCAGGACTCCGAAATAGCATAAATGAAGAGGAGTTTCGTCCTCTTCCTCGTATTTCCTACATAGGGAATCTTCTGATACTTCTATAAGGTTGGTTTAGGTTTCTTCTGAACCTGTAGTGTTCTGTCAGGACACCTAGTGCAGTTATGAGTTCCCGTCTTTTTAGGCATAACAGCAGATTGCCTCTGCTCTTGCGTGGACTTCCTATAAGCGCTTTGGAGTGTCTTAGTCCCGAAAAATCCATCTAGTATTCCCTGTGTTTGTCCCATCATACCCTTTACATGTTGGTAGGAAATCCCACATGTGGGTTGTGATTTAATTTTTTTCGGCTCCTTTACCAGCCAGACGGTCTGCCTCTTCATTTTCTTCTATGACTTCATGCCCAGGAACTCATTCAAGACTTATCTTGTTGTGTTCTGCCAGGGCATTTAGGTTTTATGGCAGCCTGGTATTAGTTTGGAGTATATTTCCACCCTTTGTATTACTTTAGGGATGCTTGGCTATTCTCTTATTTCTAAGATCCTTGTGCAACATCACATTTATACAATTATTTATCGCATTCATTTCCGCTTGCCATACATCCCAGATTTATAATACAAGTTCTTCCTGAATTCATATAATACAATCCAGCACCTGTTCTGTCAACTGTTTTTGACCCGTCCGTATACCAGCCTGATTGATTTTTCAGTCCTGACCTCACTCTTTCTGTCCCTGTCAGGTATATTTACCCTGAAAAAACTTCCATAGCCGCAGTTGGCGTTTTCTAAACGCCTCTGTAATTAGAAAACACGCTACTCTACCTACCTAGCTGCGTTTTTGCTCTGTTCGCTTTGTGCCACCATATTGCGGAGGCGTAAATTACGGCAGGTGTCACAACCCTAGTATAAAGCTAATGCACTATTTTCGGGTTGATTCCCTACTTAGACCCCACCATTCTCTTGCAGACCCAATGGGCTTTTAGAGCTTTTTCCGTTGCCCTACCTATATGATTAGAGAACGTTGTGTGGTCCTTACAGACAAGACGCAAAATGTGCTTTACATCTGCAGCTCTTACTTTTAAACCTAAAGAAAATGTTGTTGCAACTTTCGAAGAACTACCACGTACAAATTATTTTGTCGCATAATGGCACTACAGTTTCTCCTTTGTATTAAATGTATCACATCCAAATTTATGGAAATGTATAAATTTTGTATATTTTGGACTATTTTTTAATTGTATTCTGTCGACCAGTTTTTTCTTGTTTTATGTATATTCTTTTCAATGTGTATTAACATTTGCATCAACATATCGATTTTATCATCTCTATTATGTCTTCTTTCTTGACCCTTCACAGATATTTCTTTTCCTTATTCATTTAGATATATTTTAGTATGGCTTCTAGTATCCATTTTCTTTTAAATTTCTTTTTGTGTCACGTAAGTCTTATCTGTCACATTTTGAAATTTAGTTTTTTTACTTATCACTTTAATATCAAAATGATTTTATGTGCCATATTAACTTATTATTACATAATAATAAATGAACTAGTAATGATAAGTAGATCACGCTTCACGGTCATATTCACAGCGTGTCCAAGTTTATTTTCTATGGAAAAATGAAAGAGTTTGCTTTGTCTCATTGACCTACTGAAAACTATATCTCAAAACCTAATTATTTCTTTATTGACCTCATAAAAACTAAATGCAAAAAAACCCGACGCATTTATTCAATTTAGTTTTTGAGTTATCGTGCGGACTAACTTGCTTGCTTGTTTTACAGAAAGTGTTTTTTGGGCTTTTCTTGGAAATAGAATAACCGACTTGCATGCCATTTTTGATAATTACCGGCGCAAATTTTAGAACTAAACATGTACTGAGTAAAAGTAAATTATTTTCTTGGAAAATGTCAAAGTTTGGTTTTTCTTCAAATTGAAATGAATAGTACATTACATACTGAAGCGGAATATGCCTTTTTTACCATAGTGGGTAAATATAGATTATTTATTCCAATTTTTTATTTCCAAGTACGACTGAAATTTCGATAGTCACCCAAAATCTAACCAAAGAAAAAACACTTATACCACTACTTTAATTTTGTTAAACAATTTCGTAATTATTATGTATCACCCACGCAATTTTTTTATCCAATTAGCTAATCTTTAGAATAAATTAAAAGACTAGCTTTGGCGTGCGGTCTAGATGCACCGCAGACCACAACATGAAGCTCATTTATAACTGTCAAGACAAAGTGCAACGTGTGTCCGATAGCAGAGTGGACATATCTGTTGCAGTTCACAAAGCAATATCCTGATCATGACGAGATAATTTCTCAGCCGAGTTTGCTTGAATAAGGTAAATTGTTCGCTATAGTGGACAACGTTGACAACTTTACAGGATAATTAGAAACTTACGATATATCACTTCACATTTGTTAATTATATAATGTTTTTGCTAATGTCATTTATAATTGTTTCTATTTAGCAAAATAAATATATACTTGGAAAAACATGTTGAAAATTACTTTTTAATAAATAATGGTACTAAAAATGGATTAATTTTTAACTGTATGTAAAATTGTTTTTATTAAAATATTATTATTAATTTGTTATGTCATTGGGAGAAAAAACCAAAATTACTGATTGCGCCTCTGTTAGAGTATCTTGGTTACTATATTCGGGTGTTTTTTACTTTTTCGTCCGCTTTTTTTGAATCTATATATACTTGCACATAGCCTCCTGCTATATAAATATAAAATAAATATATTTCAGACACTATACAATTTAATTTTTCACTTGAGCTATACAGCATTTGAACTTTTATTACATCGAGAGGAATTCCTGCCTTCAAATATCAATAAAGATTTTTTATATTTTCAAAGATTATTATAATTAAGTGAAATTAGATTTACAAGTATTTCACGAAACGGCTTCCTCATTAAATGAAAATAAATCTCAAAGAAAATCGCTAAATAATTAAATTCAATTTAGGTGCTAAAAGTTATTACGAATAAAATAGTCCAGGCCAATAAAAAATAAATTTTAATGCCCACAAAATCCAGGCAGATGGCACTGTTACAGTATTAATTGACGAAAAAATATTTACAATTTATGTAAATAGATTGAAATATGTACAGGATGGTGCAAATGTAAATGAACACTATTGGGATTTCGTAAACCGTTATACATAGTTACAAAGTTGCTTTAATGGGATGTACTTTCAAGACGAATTAATTCTCTTCAAAATTAAAATATCACGGCCAATTTCAAAGATATTTGGGGAAAACTGAAATAGGCGATTTTCGTTTTATTTAATTAACACAATTTTTAAAGGTTAAAAATGTTTATAATTGTTTTTATTCAAGGTGAAATATGACTTTACATGGCGTAACCAATTTTTTAAAACAATGTTTTATCTATCTATTAATTAAAGAAAGAAAGGACAGTACGTACTTTCAATTGTTTAATAAATTTTTTTTAACTATGTTAATGGCACTGGCAGAGCCAACAGGTATTGTGTAATAATAAAATCTATAAAAAATTAAAAAAATTAGGGGTAACAAAATAGCGAAAAATTATAACATAGTATTTACAAACTAAGAAAACCCACTTAACAGTAAGAAACTTTGGGAGTTAATGATGTTTGTTACATTTTCGTTTGCAGATAAAAGATCCGAAAACAAGAAGGATCAGTAACAAAGTTAAGAGAATCATTGATGTTGAAAACGTTAGGTAAAAGTTTTTTTTATAAAACTTCAAAGACACGAGAACCATGCAGTTTTTATAATTTTTAAGTGAGGTTAAATTTTTAATTGAAATTGAAATGACAGATCAAACGAGAAGAAGAAAAGAAGAAATTAACAAGTGGTTAGATTACTGTAAGATGTAAGTTAGTTTTGGAAAAAAGAAGAGGCACAAAAGTGACAAGTGGTTAACAATACAAAGTGTTGTAAATTAACGGCTAGGAGTGGGTACTTACCACACACTCAAAGTTTCTTGAATAAAGGTTTAAAATTAATGTTTCGATTGATTATTAATACAAAAAGAAGAAGGGTTGTTTAAGGTTGTTTAATGCACGATGAATCTCAAGATCTTATAATAGATCAAGTTTAGAAATACGGCTAAAAATAATATGTAAAATTTTGTCATTTTCAGACGAGGTAAAATTTTAAGTGATGTCCGAAATCATGGTTTCTGATTTGTTCTTTAATACGAGTGTTAAGTTTCCTGATTGTTTTACCAATATAGGTGGAATTACAATCTGGACATGAAAGTTTATAGATACCACTTTTATCAAGAATAGGTAGGGGATCTTTAGTATGGCTGAGAAAAAAAATGCTACCTAACCTTTTCTTTCTCCATTTTTTTTCATTTGATCTTTGAAATCCCCACTTTTTTCTTGATCCAACCATATAGAACACCTAATTTTTTATTAGGTTACATCAACGAAATGTAGTTTTTCTAACTGGCCGTACATATTGGACCAATTAAATTTTACGTAGCTAAATCTTTCATCACCCCCCCCCCCTAAGAGAAAAATTAAAAGTGGTTGCGTGCTCCCACAATACAGAGCATACTAATTAGTACCAGAAATCGCATTGATTTGAGTCATTACGAACCAGAAACATACAATGGCTATTTCTGACACCTAATGTTTCCTAAATGGCATGCGGTCTAGAGTGATACTAGCGGTGCTCCAAAAGAAGTCGTTGTCCTTTCGTTTTACTGGACTTTAACGGCTTAAGGATTGTAGAACAAGTAAATTGATACCTCCAGTGTCCTCATTTCTCTAATTTTGCCTTTGTTCTTTCATTTCCCACTTCTCTCTAATTTTTAACCTAGTATTTATCTTTGACGACGAAATAGGCGATTCGGCTTCTGGCCTGTTGGGAGATCTGTCTGGCTAAAGACAGGGATAGAAAATACAATCTTCAGATATGTATTCGAGGTTAAATGCAATTTTTTTACTTTAGAATCAAATAATAATAGCCCAATAGTGTCGCCAGTTACTCAGGTCTGTAGTGCTTACTTTCTTTTAGACCCGAAAATCAAATTTGTCAAGAAATTGGTTTAATTGAATTTAGTCCATTCTCTATATGAGAGCCTGCGGCCTCTCTCGGATTGAGAGGAAACACGACCAATTCATGTGTGACAATGAACTCTAGTATTCAATATAAAAACTTAAAATAAGGTTAAAATTATCTTATTCCCTCATATTGAAGGAGCTCAGTTTTAAATTTGCAAGAATAAAAATCTTATACGACTAATTAGAATCAAAAATTAAAAGGACTTAGCACCTCTGTATATCAGAAGTCTTTTATTGGCATTCCTAACAGTCTATTTAAAAATCTGGCTTTATGGTTATAAAAGTGATTCATAAATTATCTTCGCCTAGAGATCAAGCGGAGATAACTCGATATTAATTAAGAACAAAATTAAATGCTGTTTTATACTTGTATTAAATATTTTTGACGGCAAAATTAAGCTGATACTATGAAATTAGCTCAGTGCAAAATAAACCGGAGTCACCTACAATAATTAGTTGATGAGGCCAATATATGTAAAAAAAACCAAAATTGCTCTAATATTTTGGTTAGGTGAAAGTCCCCAGAAGTGGAAAGTGCGCTACAAATTATTACTCTCTCCGTATTTCGGAGAAAAAATATTTTTTTTCTGAATTCCCGAGATGGTCAGGTTTGCGATTAATTTTCTAATTGAAACTTATAACACAACACCTCTATTTTTTCCTGGATATGTCTCATTTCTCATTTACCAGGTCTTGTATATTGAACTAAGTGAATTTTGCTGATTCGCGATAATCGCAACAACCTTACTTTTACATGTCTTTCACGGATATCTGTTTTTCATGGTGCTTATTTTGAAACATTTTTATTATTTTATAACCCAGGTATGAAATTTAGCCTGTTTAATAATTAATTAATTAATAATAAATGATATAAACTCCAAGTCATGTGCCACATAAACGTATTTTTGAAAAGGAGGAAACGGTGACTAGCTAAGTTTTTTACTTTCCCGACCCACCTCCTAGAAGGGAAAGTATTGCGAACGAGCTAAAAAAAATTCGAGATAAAAGCAGAAATATCCATTTTCGGGTCCCCTGAGACGATTAAGACCATTTCCAGATGGAAGTCTGTCTGTCGGTCTGTGTGTATATATTCGTCCACGATAGAGGCCACACGTTTTCTCCGATTGAGCTGAAATTTGGTATAGGGTGGGTTACCAATCGGAAGAACCCATTAGTTTTTGTACGACATCTGTCAAACGGAAGTACCACTATCAAAAAATGACAGATGCAATATGTCACAGAATTGGACATGCTATATGTCAGTTGAAAGCCCTAGAAAAACTCTATTCAGAACAGTTGAAATTATTTCTCCAACTGTCACCTGTCAAAAATAAAAAAATGTCAAAATTTGAAATTTTAGCATTAAATATCTGAAGAAGTATTAATTCGATTGAGCTGAAATTTGATATATGGGTTTGGTCTATCTGTCGGAAGAACCAATTAGTTTTTGTACGAGATCTGTCAAACGGAAGTATCACTATCAAAAAATGACAGATGCAATATATCACAGAATTGGATATGCAATATGTGGTTTGAAAGCCCTTGAAAAACTCTATTCAGAACAGTCAAAATTTTTTCTCCAACTGTCACCTGTCAAAAATTAAAAAATGTCAAAAGTTGAAACTTTAACAATGAATATCTGAAAAAGTATTCGTCGATACTCGTCGAGAAAGTTTTGGGGCGACACAACCGACTTTTTTTTAAATAATAAGTCCTCTCGGTCATTTTATACTGACCACACCATCAATGCACGCGGGTAATAACTCTAGATACGGAACAGCAATTATCAGATATATACAGCATGGACAAAGGGTAAAAAATCGTGGATGGTGGGTACATCCTGTGATTAAGGGCCGATAGAGCAAAGGCGCATTCTATTTCTTATTTTCTCGTCTTAGAACAGATCTAATTTTTTTTTATAATAATAAATACCATTATATAGAAATATCACGCCATGATTCTTTTCTTTTACTTGATCTTCTAAAGTATCCCAGAGAAAAGAACGCTTTTGCACCTCTCCGATAAAAACATTCAAATATATCCTATATAATGCAGTAATTTATACGTCAACCGTCCGTATGCACTTGTCAATCAGTACTAATGTGAATGTGGTCTCTTATTTAACGCACAGCATTTTTACTGTAACGTGTGCATGTGCATGTCTTCATTTGTTTTAATACATTTCAGTGACGTTCGTTACAACGAATTATTTGCAGGACGTCGAATTTAACGACCTTTTGCACTGGTTTTAGCTCAAACATGTATGGGTTTCTTACCACGAATAAAATTTGAAATATATCAAAACGTAAGATATTAATGTTAAATTATGGGCGCCAGTCAAATTATTTTTATGGGGAATTTAGAAGTAATTGACAAAAAAAACTATGAAATCTGTACGTTCTTTTTTATTGGGATTTAAGGAAATTAAACTCTGACGAAAAATAAACTTAGTTTATTTTTATATAAACAGATTATTTATGAAATCAGAAAATATAATAAAACTAAACTCAACATGAAAGATAGATAGAGACATATATTGTGGAGGAACGCCAAACTTAGCGTTATTGCCGCTAGCCGCCAAAATTTTCCAGCTAACTGACAAAATTGTTGTTCTTATAAAAATTCAAAATTGCAGTGTCGCCATGGACATTGTTGTGTGACCAGAAAAGTTGTAGTGTAACCGGAAAATTTTAGTGTTGTATGAAAACCCCAAAATTTTGAGGCGAAAATAACCAATATAACACTGTGTCAACGGCAGATAAGTATAAATGATTTTTAAGATAATGAAATAAAAAGAGCAATAAATGAAGTTGGACAACCATTTTATAGGCCTTATTTTCGAGAGAAGTGGTATTAGGTAGAAATGGTAATTGCTGATAATAGACCAGAAATAAAAGTAAATTTGCATTTTAAAATATAGAAGGTGAGATGAAAAATTAATTATAGTGTGACCCAAGAAAAAAGAAACCTAACAATGATCTAATTTCATCATTTTAAAAATTACACGAAAAAGTGTGTATACCATGGACGCCAAAATTATCCTGCCTCTGCGATAACTTTTCTTTCGGTACGCCAAAAAGGTATTTCGCAGCCTAGGTAACAAATAACTATTTTTTCGGTAAAATAGATTAAGGTCTGTTCTAGGTTGTTCATAAAAATATTAACTAGGAGAGGTGAGAGTGGCACAACCTTTTGAATTTAATTAGTTAATAATTTATGATTTTTTCTAGAATTTTAGGAAATATTGTATTTTCTACTACTAAATAGGGTTTTTCTTTTGCTTTAGAGTACTAGTTATTACAAAATAATTATTTCCAGTGAAAATAAATATTCTAGGCAACGTCGCTTTTTCTTCGATTGAAGTATACGTGAATGCGTTGCCTTGGTTTAATAAACGAAATTCCAAGGTAGCTTTGCTTAATACAGGTTTATACAAAATAAACTTGGTATGTGGAAACGGCATTTGCATTAAGAACTCAGCATACCCTCACGGTAATGATATGTTTAACACACCTAACGAGCAACAGCGATAAACTCAACACATTTATCTAGGGAAAGGATGAAGGATAAATTCAACAGTATGATATCTGTCGCCGTGCCACTCAGGGTCAGATAAAGTTCTTTTAGAAGCATCTAGGTACACCACAATGAAGTTTGATTGGGACAATTGGTGCTAGAGATTCGTAGAAATAGATGTAATAACAATATAAAATTTTGATTATCTATATATAAACTCGGGTGTGGTTTAGTAACTAGAATATCTGGTTTTAACGAATATAAAACTATATGAGAAAATACAAATTAAACTTAAAATTATACTTGTACTTTTTTAATACCATCTTTTTGATTTTTCCAAATTAGTAGCTATTCTACCAAACCCAAATAGATATTACACGTGTCTGAGAGGGTATTAACTCCAATATTAACACCGTCATAAAATGAAAATTAATCAGTTGGGACTGCCAGGATTGGAATTTAAGTAAAGCTGTCTCACATTTTCGGATTAAGAGCAGGAAGTTGCAGCTTTCCATTAATTTCCTTTTCATTATTTACTATCCGCTAAACAAGAAATTAGTTCAGCTAAAACTTTACCACCTATCTAAATATATGTGTAAAATTATATATGTACTCGATGGTCCATTGACCATATGCTTTTGTTGGTGTTAGAAATGTTCTTATATCTTTTTATCAGATGGTACAGCAAAATTAGAACGATTTGAAATTTGAAAATATGTAAATACCGCAAATTGCTTTAAATTTAGACTTACCAAAAATATAATTTATATTAGCAATCTTCACAGTCGTCCAGGAATGTTAAACTTTTTCTACTCGGTAAACAATGTACTACTGTATTTGGCTTTTTGGGTGTCATATGTAATTGGATTTGTGATTGACAATTACTTTAATATGAACTTTATTCTTTCAATCACTTACTAGTTGAATGGGAATAGGCGATTGACCCAGCCCTACGAATAATTTGTTGTTCTGTGTCTTTCATTGTAGAATACCCACATATCTTTTATAACATGATTTTCCACTAACTGGTAAATAAAGTAATCATTGAAAATTTGTATTTTGTCGCAGCTTGGTGTATTTTCCATGATATGTAAAGTACTACCATTTAATTAATCACTGGTTGAAGTAAAAGTTACAGACTGAAATCTTCACATTAGGAGAGCAAGATCGTAGTACCTGAACTGCTGCTAATTTAAAGTTGATTATTAAATTATTCGTACTCAATTTTGAATTTTTTGTTAAATTAATTAAAACAATCTAGTCTTTACTCGAAGTAATGCAAAAGCAACACAAGTGGTTTTGCTTTTTATGAACGTGCTTGCTGCATGAATTGTGTATAGTTGGTGCAATTTTGGGCTGCACCTTTTAAATGTATCATCCCCAAAGGATTCTGAACACTTCATTATATTTTTTTGGGTAAGAGGGAAAGCGAACATTACAATTTGGTTCTTACGATAGTTGCTCAGGAATAAGAATAACTTCCCGATTTTTGAATGTCATTTCTTGCGGTCTATAGCAGGCATTTTACATTGGAAAATTCAGGAAGGTTGCTAACAAACTCCAACTGAGTATCCCTAAAGGTGCTATTTTTTCTCGAAAATTTGTGTAATTGGCACTAATTCTTATCTTGACCTCTTTTTGGCTTTATGTAGACAGACACTTATACAAGGTGGACCAAAATTGTCGAGCAACACTTCTAGGGCTGATAGAATATCTAAAAATAAGTAGTATTTGTCTAATGAACCTATGTCGAAAACCGCTTATTAAGGGTGCGACAACCCCTAGAATGGGCTTACCGATAATTGGTTTTTGATGAATATCTTTGGAAAGAGGTAGCATACAATATTCAAATTTTAGGTTGGACCTAAGGGTACCAAGATACGCCATTTACGTATTTTGTCTTAATTCTATAAATTTACTAAGGGTAGTTTTCAAGGGTTGAGTTACCCTTTTTTAGACATACTTTTTTTGTTATCAACTATTTTGAAAAATGCATATTAAAATAATACTTTCCGAAGTTTTTTCTTGAATAAAGGTACTCTTGATGTATCATCCAAAAATTAATGGTTTTCTTGTAATTTGAGTTCAAAGATATGCGTGTTCATCTTTCAAGACTGTAATACCAGTAATAAAATAATTATGGTTTCCTAAGATTTAAAACAAAAAATACATATTAATAGTATATCGGCTTTGCATCTAAGTAGTCTGTAATTATTGGACAGTTCTTACGACGATAATTATTCGACAATTCATACACTTAGTTAAAAGTTAATAATTATCTGTTGCCTCTATTTCTAATTTAATAATCCATTAGCCAGCTCGATCACCGGATTTCAAACCAATGGATTTTACCATTTGGAGGCATTTAAAATCTAAAATATACCAACGCAAAATTAATAATATTGAGGAATTAAGATAAATAATTTCTAATGAATTCGCTGAGCTCCAAAACAATCCTTAAATATTAGAAAATTAATTCCTAACTTAAAAATATTTCAGTTGTGTACACCAGAGGAAGGAAGACTTAAAATATTTTTCATATAACTCATTTAATTGACAATAAAAAAGTTAAATTGTAATTTCACTGTTTGTTACCGCAGGTCGATATTTGTCCCTAGCATGTTATTCACAAATCGAACACGCCCATTTTTGAACTCAAATTACACGAAAACGATTAATATTTGGACGATACATCTAGAGTAGCTTTTTCCAAGAAAAAACTTCAGAAAATATTATTTCAACATGTATTTTCCAAAATATGCCTAAAAAAGGGTAACTCACCCCTTGAAAACTACCCTTAGTGAATTCGAAGAATTAAGACAAAATACATAAATAGCGTATCTAAGTATCCTTACGTACTACCTAAAATTTGAATATTATATGGAACCCCTTTCTAAAGATATTCATGAAAAACCAATTATCGTTAAGCTCTTTCTAGGGGTTGTTGCACCCTTAATAAGAGATTTTGAACATACATTCATTAGAAAAACATTACTTATTTTTAGGTGTTCTCTCACCCCTAGAAGTATTGCTCGACAATTTTGGTCCACCTTGTATAATAGATGGCAATATTGGGGACACACTGATGTATAGTTCGACGTACGACCACAAAATTTTATTTGAGAGCGCATGTGCAATGCTAAGTATTACAATTGTCAAATTCAAACTTCCCACTGGTTTTATTCGTTTTTTTTTATTTCGCCCTTCCCAAGTAATTATTAAATCAATCGAATTACTTTACTTTTTTGGATTTTTTATTATTTTTGTGTATTGATTTATTTCGAGTTGTTTTGTAAAAACTATTATTATTTATTTTATTTTTGTCGAATAGACCAAAGGACGAACTGAGTGTGCCTTCAGAAAATATTCTCCTAGAATAATTAATGAGAATTTATCTTTTTTCAGGTTTAAAATAGGTGTCGAAATGTATTTTTATTATTTTTCCGTTGTTGTGATTGAGGATGCAGCATTCTATCCACACTATTTTTCTGATTCGTTGAAAAGCAAACTTTAACAATTTGAGTAAATTTACAAAAATAAATAAAAAATTCTGCGAGAAAACCCAGAATATATTTTTTAATCGAATCGATACACTAAAAAAATATTCTGAAAGTAGGTGTGTCCTATACTAACTTAATTTCATTTAATTCAAATTTGCCGCTGAAAAGTGACAGATGTAATACTTAGCGGAGAATCAAGGTCACGAAAATTCACCGCTTGAAGATCAAAATGCCGCCTTGTACTTTCGATTCTGTACAGTTAAGGTGTTCTGTGGTACGACTTCATTCTTTGACAAAATAGTTATTTTACCAGAACAGGTTTATTTGCAGATCCAAAAAGTCGTCGAATTTTGGTTCTCTCTTTTATTGTAGTATTTGTCGCCAGATTGCAATAAAATATTTTCATCTCTTGTACTTTCGATAATTTGACACTTCATGAAAGATCTGGAAGTTATAAATAAAATGTTTTATAATCGATAATTCTCGTAATCACAGTCTCAGATAAAGGTGATGGTAGATTCAGTCTCAGCAAGTAGCAGATTAAATTAAAAAAATTATACCCATTTATCTGGAGGTACATTCCCTCCCAACCAGATTTTTACGACACTGAGGTGCCTAATCTCATTCATATAAAGAAGTAACTACTTAATGGTAATGAACTTTTTCTAAACTAGTACTAATTAGTAAATTAATAATATAAATATCTAAAATCGATTGAAATATGTATTTATTTTTCCCCAGCTTAAGTATTCTCTATAGTCTGAAACATGGATCTTAATATTATTTTGAGTGAAAAAGGATAGCCCAGCCCATAGTAGTTATAAATAGCTATAAGTATAGTTGTCAAAAAAATATAAAAACTGGTGAAAATCGATGGAAGTGTATAAATACAAAGTGTAGATCTTATTTGTTTAGTATGGCGGAAGTGGACAATATAACTGTTACAAAGTATGTAAAGAAGCATTGCCATAACGCAAATGTGGAATAGTTGTAACAAAGGTATTTTTCCGTAACAATTAAAGTATATAAATTAATTCGCGCACTTCACTGAATTAAGAGTTAACTTAGAATTATGTAAGAGGCCAGCCGTGCCAGTTAAACCTCCGCTCGACAGATGGAGACAGTCACGTCCGTGCTTCTTAGACGCCTAAGTTCTTATCGAGTAGGACGAATCATATTGTTAGATGCTGTGACCGTCCCAATTGGAGTAGCAGTGGTAGTGCGAGTTCCAGTGGCAGGCCTTAACCTTTAGAGACATGTCAAGCTAAAGAGAGTGAATCCAATTCCAATTGTACCAGAGTACTGTCCAATACGGAATCGAGTTGCACACTTTTTTTCTGCACCGTCGCCGGATCTTAGTATAAATAAATGTTATTATTTATTGGAATCTTATTTTTGTTTTTATGTTATCCACACAGCCAGTGCCCAGGTACTCAACCCCAGTAGAGCAAGTAAAGACCACTCACCAACGTTTTGTCAATGCCATAACGGCCCCTGAAGTATCTTTTTTTTTAACTGAAGCTGCCCATGCAAGTGGCCTTCGTATTATAAACGGAAGGTGGCGGCCCCGTGTACTTGTTTTCGTATTTCCCTCTGTCGCTGTCTCACTAATTCTTTTCCTGCCTCATCGTCCTATGGCAATTTGTTCTTTTCTTACTCTTTATTCTGTTTTAACTTTTGTATTACTTTTACTTTTATTTATTTTAATGTATTTTATCATGTGGTGATATAAATTATTTTTTTTTTGAATAATCGACTAAATACAACTTTTCTAATTTTATTATTGATCGTATTTTATAAATCTATGCACTTGATTTCATTTTAATTTTAAAATTTCACTTTTCTCTTTTTGTACCTTTTCTTGATTTCATTTTTCCACCTGATCGAGTTATTTGTCCTTTAAATGTTTAATAATTTCTTTAAATTTTTGTTTTTGATTTTTATTCGTCATAGGATTCCAATCTTTTCTATCTTCATCCATTTTTTTTATGCTGCTCTTCTTCATAACTCCTTTTTTATATTCTACCTGCTTATCTACCACCTCCAGTATTTCTCTGCTCAATTTTCTTAATTTTATTTTTATATTTTTAAACCACCCTGTGTATCTGATATGTTTGTTTGTTTCTTTCTTTATTAACATTTTTCATTTTACCTTAATTTTTTTTCCCGTTCTTTTCCAATATTCTTTCTTCAGATTCTTTTATGTTATGTATCCATCACCCCTTTACATTCATACATTTTTATTCTCTCTGTAATATTTTAGACTCCTTATTTGACTTTTTTATTTCATCTTTCATACCGTTTTTCTGATCTTATAAGTTAGCAATTTTTTATCTTACATTTTTTCTACCTCTATTGTTCTTTGTATCATTTATATTCGGATTTCTATTAATGTTTCTTCTATTTTATTTAGTCAATATACATTTTGAAATCTTTAATTTTCATTACTATTTTTTTCTATATTGAATTTTATTTTAATCCATTTTCTTCGTTGATAAGTCCTCTTCTCTTTTACTTTTTGTGCATGAATCATTTCATTATCACAACAACTACATTCTGTTCTTGTTTATGTTTATGTTTATTGTAGTAGAATATAAAGTAGTAGAATAGAAAGAAGGCACAATATAATTATATATTTTAGAGTTATAAGACACCTTTAAATACAAATAGGTAAAGTAATAAACAAAAGGTTAGAAAATGTAGGGAAATTATATAATACCTTTAAAATAGTTATTAGTCGTAGAATTGAAATATGTAGAAATACCGGTTGTTCTATTTGCATTTCCAATTTTCATGTTATTTCCGGTCAATCCGACCAAAATTTGATATAATTCTATTAACCCGTTTAAAAGTTATAGGGATGACCTATGACCCATTTACACCTGTATGTGATGTCTTTTGGACCACACAGAATAACCTTAAATAATAATATATCGTATTTCATTAAACTAGTTATAATCTAAACAATATAAAGATGAAGGCGTAAATTATACGTAACGTAATATAGCAAGGTAATGCCCACAAGTTCCGGCCGTTGCCCAGGCCAGGAAATGTTCATTGTTTATCCTGCCAGGATCGACATGTGAGTATCTCAATATTGGGAAGATAAACAGTAGATACTTTCAACAACGAATTTATTCACTGCTACATGTTTACTATAATATAATAAATCGATAACTCATCGATAATGAATCAAGAATCGAGAACGAATAACGAATCCAAAATTTTTTTAAGAATGCATCGTTTATTATTTAGTATCTAAACCGTCTTTCAGTAACATTCCTTTTGTCCTGTTTAGGTACTTTTTTCAATTTAACTTTATTTTACTTTTTTTATTACCACAATAACTTTCTTTTTGTAATATTTTTATTTCTTAGATACTTCTTCGTTAATTCTTTCAAATAATTTATTAAAATACTGTATATATTTGCCGAAGTATATAATCTTTTTTTTCTAAATTATATTCCTCTTTATTAACAAAATTAACCTAAAGAAGCCACATTGTATGTATACCAATATACAGAATTATTTATATAAAGTTAGTTCTGTACTTTAATCAAATTAATTTGTTGGTTGAAATAGCTAAAGTTAAATACAATGTAGGTAAATCGGGTTTGATATTTACTTTACTGGTCAACATGTTATGAAATTATAATTAATATTATAACTTTAAATTGTACTTCAGAAAATATTGAGAATTGCATTTCATTAGATTCTAAATTATATCAACAACGCTTTACAGACATGATCTCCTTACAAATAATGGAAAATTATAAATGCCATAAGATGTACAGTAGAATTCATGGTTTTATGAGAATAAAAAAATTCTATAAAAACATCAAAGAAAGTCGGCAATAGGACAAAGTCTAATACATCTGGACATATTTGACCACTTTGATTACGAGAACACATAGTCAAGGACTAACACTGATCAGAATGCTGTTTTTTGCATTCGCTTCCAAAAATGTTTTGGAAAAAATGTCCCTACTTTTTATCCTTTGCATTTTTTGAGACGGCTTTTAAAAGAATAAAGAATTTTGTAAATAAGAGTCAGAACTGGCCCAAATAGGGTTTCCGGGGGCTTTTAAGAGGTCGCTGATCACGATTATGATGTTCAAATTGACACCCAGCCGACCTGGAGCTCAGTAACGCCGATGAACCTTATCTCCGTAGGACTCTCCCGAAATTCACGTGAAGAGTGAGAAAAACTCGACGCCCGGGGGTTTTTTGGGTCGCTGAATTCAAATATGGTATCAGCGAACACTCCCAGGAACCTGGTGTGCCGAAACCTAGATGTGGACGTCATCCTCTAGAATTTTCCTGGCCAGATAGCCAAAAACAACCAGAATATCATTGTGGAGGCATTTTTTGGAGCGCTTAATCCAAATTTCACGTCGAAAACGACCCTCCTAACACCTAGTGCACCAGAATCTCGGCCTGAAAGCCGTCTCCGAGGGTTTTCCTCACACAATCGAAGAAGACGAACCAAGAATCGTTTTAAAGGGGTTTTTTTAGGCTCCGAATCCGATTTTCCCGTCGACAACGACCCACCCAATACCTGGTCCACCGGAACCTTTACCTTGACATCGATGTCATTCCCATGAATGTCAACCAAACCTGATGTTTTAGATGTTTTTCGTAATTCCCCTCGCTCTATTCAAACCCGGCATTTGGAATTTTACAGGACTGAATCATTTCTTCGAGGACCCTAGGCGAGAGTTACACATCAATGAAAGTTATGAGACGATTTTGGGTTCGTCTTCTTCGATTGTGTGAGGAAAACCCTCGGACACGACGTTCAGGCCGAGGTTCCGGTGCACCAGGTGTTGGGAGGGTCATTTTCGACGTGAAATTCGGATTAGGCGCCCAAAAATACGCCCCTAAAATGATTTTCGGGTTGTTTTCCTCGATCTTGTCAGGAAAATTCAGGACGATGACGTCCACATCCAGGTTCTGGAGCACCAGATATCCGGGGGTGTTCGACGATGCCACATTTGAATTTAGCGTCCCTCGGAGATGACGTTCTTCGGCGTTCTAGGTTCCAAAAGCCGTCTCAAACAATACATTTTTTGAATGCGTTTTTGGCTGCAGCAATGTAATTTCCGGTTTGTATAAGATAAAAAGCAGGAACACTTTTTTCAAAAAATTTTTGGAAGCGAATGCAAAAAACCGCATTCCGAATTTTTGGCCATTTTGGTGCTTCATTTCCTCGACTAACACTGTCACTGTACATCAAAATAAAATCATAATTTGGCGTTTTCGGATCACTGTGCAAAACTGATAAGATTTAACAATGTATAAAAGCACAACGCAGCGGTGGATATCGAAATTGGATTTAAATACTAAACTATTAACAAGAGGCCTATAAGAATAGAAAGCGAGAAGATTTTAAATGTAGGTAAGAATATTTAAAAAAAAATAAGCCATTTCGAAATAGCAATAGAAAAAATTATTGAGATGAAATTTCACGAAAAAAATTTTTTTGATAAAAAATTCTTTTACAGGGAAAATATTGATTAAATAATGATATAAATTAAAAATTTTGACACTTGTGGTATCTGTAATTAAAAAAATTCTACGGCTTCACTAACCGAAAAATTGTCTCATTTCAGTTTTATTTTAAAGAGACAATTTCACCGATATTGACGTATTTTCAAACTTTGTTCCAGTTTTTTTCCGATTTTTATGGGTTTTTTCAATTTTTTTTCCGATTTCTCCAATTTTTACTGCGTTTTCCAATTTTGTTCATTTTTTTTTCATTTTTTATACCAATTTTTTGGTCTTCTCCAGAATTTTCCGATTTTTTTTAGTTTTTTTCTCTTTCCGATTTTATTCGGGTTTTCGTTTTTTTTGATTTTTCCAATTTTTACGGTTTTTTCAAATTTTTTAAATTTTAACTTTTTTTTCAAAATGTTCCGATTTGTTCCAGTTTTTTTATTTCTTCCGGTTTTTTCAATTTTTTCCAGTTTTTTCCAATTATTTCAATTTTCTCTAATTTTTTTACAAATATTTTCGGTCTTCAAAAATTTTCCGATTTTTTCCAGTTTTTTTAGTTTTGTCCGATTTTATTCGGTTTTTTCACTTTTTTCCGGTTTTTCCAAATTTTTCAATTTGTTTCAATTTTTTCGGTCTTCTCCAAAATTGTCCAATTTGTTTCAGGTTTTTTAATTATTTCTGATTTTTTTCGGTTTTCGGTTTTCGGTTTTTCTGATTTTTCAAATTTTACCGTTTAATTCCGATTTGTTTCAGGTTTTTTAGTCTTTTCCGTTTTTTTTTCTATTTTTCCAATTTTTACCTGTTTTATCATATTTTTTTAATTTTTTTTAAAAACTTTCCGATTTATTCCTCTTATTTTATTTTTTCCGCATTTTCTGTTTTTCCAATTTTTTTAATTTTTTTCAATTTTCTTACCATTTTTCCAGTCTTATAATTCTTGACTGTGGATCGGACTTATAGGTACAAAATTGTCTGAAACTTTCTGGAAAAAATTAGGACGATTAAAATTCAGATTACAACAAAAATATGTCTGGAGAAAGTTTTGAAGATTGATAAAAAAAAGTTCCGAATAAAAATTTAAAGTCTGAAATTCAGGATTTTTTAATGAACCATGACCTTCTATTTTGAAGGTAAGTATACAAAATAATAATTGCTAGAAGTACCAGGCTCAAGATTATATAAAAAAAGAAACATTACTGATGAAATTACCTCGTGAAGGGGTTCCGAGGTATCGCTACTTCCACCCTATTTTTGTTTGTTTAACCCAATTAAGTTAATTTTTATAAAAAAAATATAGCATAATGTATGCGGAAAAAGAAGTAGTCGGCCAGATCGAATGACCAAACGAAATTTTGTATCATAAAAATGATTGACAGTCTATCGTTCTATCGTAGGTTAATGTGTACCAACCGGGCAAGCCCCTCAGTAAGATAAAATCCTGAAAAACCAACTAACCAAGAACAACTTGGTGTCGGTAGATGATGGAATTCATCCGCTATCATATCTTAGGGAGGAGCAGCCACCACGCAATTAAATCAAGAACAGAGAGAGAAAGTTAGGAAATCGTTCGTTTAAATAATCTCCAACGGATAGAGCATTATGTGTAGGTGCTCCATCTTATTGGAACCAAAATGTGTCCCTATCACTTCCTACAAAATTTGGTGTAAGTTTATTTCTAAGATATCTATCTACATATTCAGCAGCAGTTTACCATCAAATACATGAAAAACTAATTTATTATGTTTGACAACTAATATTAAAGCCGAATCTGCTGGTCCCCTGATCCCCTGAACTAAGTGTGGATTTGAGTCATTCCAATTGGCTCAGGAGGTCGAGGCAAGTTCATATCTGCAGAACGAATAAACAATTATTTACAAAATTAAAAAATAATTAATCTGTGATTACTCTTTTGTCGTCAATTTATTTTTCTTTCAGATTTTAATGAAAATTAGGGTAAAGATAAAAAACAATTAAAATGTCTTCTGTTCCTTCTTACTTTCATTATTAATTTTTTTCTGTTGAATTGTTCCATTTCAATCCGACCACACGACGCGAGTCCAGAAGACGTTCCTCTACCGTCCGTCCGACACGTCACCGATTAGAACCGTGTTAAATACCTCTTCTTTCTCGGTTGATTTGGTATCAATAAAAATAATTATTCTGATTTAATGACTTTTATTTTAACAGCTAGTACCCAGGTATTAAACCCAGTGGGGTAAGTAAAGCCCACCCTTCTAGGCGCTAATGCCTTGTCGATGCCATAACGATCCCTGGAGTATCTTTTTCTCTACTGACGCTGCCATGTGCAAGCGGCCTTCACATTATAAATGGAAGGTGACACCCGCCGCAATCCGAAACCTGGACTCAGAGCGCTAAAAACGAAAAAGACGAAAAAGAAGCAGCATATGTTGACAGATGTCAAGATATAATAGAAGAAAGAGAAAGGCAATGACGTGGAAGAGCGAATGGAAATAAAGGCCTACAATAGAGAAAGTAACTGTGGACTGGGAAGGTGAAGCAATGGGGAACAACTAAAAGAACGGGAGTTATTTAAAATTTGGGTTTTACATAAATGTATAGTTAAACCCAGTTTTATTATTTCCATTATTTCCTCATTTCCTATAGTGAGAAAAAATATTTCTCACCCTAGGTAAATAATGAAACATTGTCTATATTTTTAATAAATTGTTAATTTGATAACTAAATCTACTGACTACTTAATATTTTCAAATATTTGAGAAATAAGTAAGAAATAACTAAAGATATGTTTATCAAAATCTAATTAAATCAAATATGGTAATATATCAGTGTTAGTAGTAAAAATATTCTATATACACTCAGGTTGAGAAGGTCATTATGAACCTCGCACATTATACCTTACGCGCCTCAGGATATAAAAGTGCTGGGTAAATAATAGCTGACTTCTCAGCTAAAGTGTATACTATACCATTTCTACCAGCGATTGATATTGTTAATTTAATATTGCCCAAAATTTAAATTTTTTGGCACACCTCGTATATGAATAAAAAAAATTATATAATATGTTAATTGTAAATTTAAACTATATAGAAATTTTTATGATCAATATTTTTTTTCTTAAAATTTAAAATAAGAAAATTTTCAATATGTCTCCAACTTACGTAGACACACTGTATAACATAAGTTATTTTTTGTAAACAAAATAAAAACTTTCCGTAAAAAATCCGAATCTCCGTAATCGTTCTCTAATAACAATCTATAAAATTTCACGAAAATATGACGCATTCATTTAAATACTGTGACAAAAACTCCCTCTCCAATCAGTCATTTTGAGCTGTTAAAAAAGGCTTAACATTCATGTCGCACATCAGAAAAAAATGAAAATATTACGTCGCGATTAAAATGGGATACAAGACTTTTTTGATGGTGGTCGGAGGGTTAGGTTTGTGTAATGTATGGATATTAAACGTCAAGAGCTGTGAGCCATTTATAAAAAGGATGCGGGTTTGCGAAATGCCGTTCCTCGGCAACGAACTGCCTCGAGTTTCTCGCTTGCTCCTGTTTGTGCAAATGGAGCTAATATTAGCTGGACCAATACAGGGAGAATCATTAAAATGTGACAGTGATAAATTAAGAAACACTTAACAGCTTAACTGGAAAATATTAATTGAACTATATTATTCTTGTGTCAGATACGTACATAATAATAATAATAATAATTATAATAACAGCTCTTTATTTACGCATCTAATTTTATATAATATTTAATACATCTGTATTGTAACGAATTGCCGAGATAATTAAAATATTTGAATTAAATCACGCACGGCACTAGCTTTAGAAATAACTTAAAATTATGGGAAAGACCAGCCCTACAATTTTAAATAAATAGAGACCCTCGTGTTCGGGCCCTACGAGCGAGTACGCCCATGTTCATAGTTTTAGCGGATCAAATCTCGAAAAGATCACTGACTCACTCGACACTGCTAAGAGCAGTCGCAATATTAGAGACAAAGTGCTTATAAATCATAATCTTGTAAAATAAAAATAAAATAAAGTTTTGTTTAAACTCAGTTACGTTAGTTGAACATTACATAACACCCTTGCGTCGGTGCTTTTTAGACGCCGAAATTCTTATCGAGTAGGACGAATCAATCGGTTGTCTGTAGCTGTTGTGATGATTCCAATTGTAGTAGCAGTAATAGTCCCAGTTCCACTGGCAGTCCCTCGACCTCTACTGACATGTCAAGTTAAAGGGAGCGAAGTTAATTCTAATTGTATAGGAATCTAGAACCGTCATCCGAACCACCACACCAGCCCTATATACGTGTCTGTACCGTACGATAAAAACACATTCTTCCTCGCCAGATTGGGTTTTTGGTATCATTAGGTTTTTACTTTTCCGACCAACCTCCTAGAAGGGAAAGTATTGTGATCGAGCTAAAAACAAATTTAGAGATAAAAAGGTAATATTCATTTTCAGATTCCCTGAGACGATTAAGACCATTTCCAGATGGAAGTCTGCCTGTCTGTCTGTCTGTTTGTCTGTCTGTCTGTGTGTGTGTGTGTATTCTTCCACGATAGAGGCCACACGTTTAATCCGATTGAGTTGAAATTTGGTATAGGGGTTTGGGTTACCCGTCGGAAGAACCCATTAGTATTTGTACGGCATCTATCAAACGGAAATATCACCATCAAAAATGACAGATGCAATATGTCACGGAATTAGACATGCAATATGTCATTTGAAAGCCCCGAAAAACTCTATTAATAACAGTCAAAATTATTTCTCCAACTGTCACCTGTCAAAAATAAAAAAATGTCAAAATTTTAAAATTCAGCATTAAATATCTGAAAAGATATAAATCCGATTGACCTGAAATTAGGTATATGGGTTTAGGTTCCCGTCGGCAGAACCCATTAGTTTTTGTACGACATCTGTTAAACGGAAGTGTCACTATCAAAAAATGACAGATGCAATGTGTCACGGAATTGGACATGCAATATGTCATTTGAAAGCCCTTGAAAAAAAAACTCTATTCAGAGCAGTCGAAATTATTTCTCCATTTGTCACCCGTCAAAAATAAAAAAAATGGTTGTGTCGCCCCAAAACTTTCCCGACGAGTATTCACGAATACTTTTTCAGATATTTAATGTTAAAATTTCAACTTTTGACATTTTTTATTTTTGACAGGTGACAGTTGGAGAAATAATTTTGACTGTTCTGTATAGAGTTTTTCAAGGGCTTTCAAATGACATATTGCAAGTCGAATTCCTTGACATGTTGCATCTGTTATTTTTTGATAGTGATACTTCCGTTTAACAGATATCGTACAAAAACTAATGAGTTCTTCCGACCGGTAAGCCAAACACATATACCAAATTTCAGCTGAATCGGATTAAACGTGTGGCCTCTATCGTGGAAGAATACACACACATACACACATACACACAGACCGACAGACAGACTTCCATCTGGAAATGGTCTTAATCGTCTCAGGGGGCCCGAAAATGGATATTTGCGTTTTTATCTCGAAATCTTTTTTTTAGCTCGTTCACAATACTTTCCCTTCTAGGAGGTGGTCGGGAAAGTAAAATGTAAAATTTTGAAATTTTAGCATTAAATATCTGAAAAAGTATTAATCCGATTGGGCTGAAATTTGGTATAGGGGTTTGAGTTACCCGTCGGAAGTGTTACGTTTTCTTGTGGTGCCACTCTGTATTTTCATTCTGCATCTAGTCTGTATATTTTATAGTTTCATGTTCGCTTGAATTTCCCTTTCCTATTCCTCCGCGTCATATCTTCTCCGTCCATCTATCGGCCTTTTATATAAATTACCATCCCGTGTTAAGAACCTGCCATTTTATCTATTTAATATCTATTTAAGATCAGAAATAGACTTTATCGTTGTATTATCTTTGTATTGCCAGTGTTTTTTATTGAAGATTTCTTTCTCGTCTCCCCTTCAATTATAGGGGTTTTTTCTTGCTGGTTTTTTCAGGTTTCACTTGGGGTGACTGAAAATTTTCTGCTGTTCCAACATTTGGCAGTCAAGTTTGCCAGATTCAAGAGGCTCTTTCCTCTGGACAATTGGAACAGGACAGTTTACGCCAACCACACCAAGACCCTACCTGAAGAAGCTAAGTTTTTTTATTGAGAAAAGAAAAAGAAGAATCTCTGATTTATCTATAAAATAAACAAATATAACGTTTCATTTGAGTTTAATTTCCTTAACAAAAAAAAAAGAAAGGACGGATTTTGAAATATATCACAGTTTTTTTGTCAATTGTTGCTAATCACACCAAAAAATCAACTGAGTGACGTCCAAAATTTTTATATTTAATATTTTACTTCTGGTATATTTCAAATTCTATTCGTGGAACGAACCCATAATATAATTTGAGCTTAATCACTAGAATTATCCTTTTTTACATTTTTATCGTTTCACAAATTTGGTTATCGCAACGTGGTCCACGAATTTCTTTTTTTTAAGATTTACGGAAATATTGAAGATTCTCCTTTTTGTTTAAAATTTTTAGTTTTTTTTTCTTTTCGACTTACATTTACTAAATATAAAACTTTTTACATTTCAATTGAGACCTTGATTTTATTCATTAACTGATAACTTCTGGTATTTTGTCTTTAACTTTGGTTAACCTTCAACATTTGGAACTGCCTTTTAAGTATAAATATTTGGTATCGGTTAGTTTTTTCTCTCTCTCTATTATTGATTTACGGTGTTTAAAATTTTTTATAACTTTAACTTTGAATTTTTTTAGTTAATAATAATGGGTTTTAAGATTGGTGTAAACTTTTTATTAAATAATGTAGTTAAATATAAGGTTGGATATCGGGAAATTAACTGGTTTTACAATATTAGGTAAAGTTTTGTTTTCTAATAACCTGTCGTTTTGTTGAGACTTAAATATTTTCCTCTGTCTTTCTCTCACTGTCCCTCTCATTATCTTTTTAACTTTTTTTTTTCCTAATTTTTCCTTATGCCTTCGTTTCATTTCAATCTGATTTAAATTCATTAACCGTAATTGTTTTCTCGTACCTTCTTTATTTAAGACATATCGGCGTTAAAATGTTTTCGAATTTAGGTATTGCCTTTTTCTCTTTTAGGAATTTTACTGGAGTAAATTAGATCAAGTGGTGAATTTGTTTTGGAGATATTTATGAATCAGTCTCAAAACTTTTTCTCTATCTTGGTCACAGTTTCTCCATGAAATTCTTATGAGAAACTTACCGTATATTGCCGATTTCGTTCTGTTGGCTGTTGAGTTGTCGGTTGGAACCAGTGTTGAAAATGTGTTTCAAGCTGGATTCCTTCCGTTTTTTAACGTGTCTGACTACCTGACATCAGCAGCAACACTGCGCTACATAAGACCCATACTGCATTTTAAATCTGGTTTGCACTATAAAAATTTTGGACATTCGCACTTGTTTGAAAAATTGCGATTTTATATGTCTCAATGAACAACTGAAACCTAAAGAGAACCATCTTTTCCTTTCTGACCAGTTCGTTTCTTTTCTCTCATAATATTCCAAATTTCTCCATGGTTCCACCTTTTCTTGTCTCTTTCCCCTTACATCATGCTATGTTATTGGCGCACCTAAAATTTTTTTTCACCTTTCCTTAAGTTTCTACCCGAAGTCTCTCATTTTCTGCTTATTTTTCTATTATTTTGGTTTTGATGTGAACCATAAACTTTTTTCTTTTCTATTGACATTGGTCAATTTTTACTCGATACTAGTCCTCTTATTACTCTTTTTTTTTCTTCTACTTCTGATTTTCCAATTACCTAGACCCAATCGCTAATCATGTTCTACGGTTTGTAAGAGTTTTAAATTTGTATTGGTTAATAAGTTCTTCAAAAAAAATTTTTTACTAGTTTCTCAAATTGTTTTCTCTTTTTGCTTATAATTTATAATTCTATCCTTAAGTATGCACATTATATTCAACCTTCACGCGCTTTGTTCATCCCACCTTCTTTTCTCTCTTCCTTATATATGTTATTTTTCGTTTAGCTACTGTTTTTTTTTTCGAACAGTTCGGTGAATGTGTCACGTGTTTTACTTTTGTTCTAGTAATCTTAATGATCACCTATTCCAGTATGCTAGTCCCTTAGTGGGCCTCAATAATTCCCGAATCTTCAAGTTCAGTTACACCAAGTGTAACCTCTTTTCGACTTCCTTTGTATCGACCGGTATAGGACCACATATGTCACTTGGCTTCTAAAGGGTCTTTGTACACTTTGATTTCTCGTTTTGTTTGAATTACAATTCACATCCATATTTGTTATTCGATTTTCAACGATTAGTTTATTTTTTATACTTCCTAGTATTAGTTTATATAGTTTTTCATGTCCCATACTTTTCCCTAACATCCCTCTCATTTCCTCTTATGTTTAGTGCATATAAGTTTTATTTATGCTAATATGCTAACTTATTATTTTTTATGTATATGATAAGTTTTCTGATATTGTTAATTCATCTCTTGTTCTGGGGAAAAAGTATATTTTTAGTCCTGAAAATGGTTTTTTAGCTGAAACTAGTGGCCGATTATCAGACATTACATTTACTTCATTGTGTGGTACGTAACTTTGTGTTTAAGTTCAATTTGTTGTTAAAAATATAACAATATCTCAGTATATTTATTACTAAGCCCTAAAGGCTTCAGTATTAGATTCGTTTCAAAATTGCAAAAAGAATCTTGTCCGAAAATCTTCGATGCCTGTCTGGATGTAAACACTGTAACTTTTGAACGAAATATCTAGTCTAGTTCTGATTTTCATTTTACCTAGTTATTTTTAGGAGGGCACAATTGAGCAGAATTTAAAAGGTCAAACAGATACTTTTTCAAAAGGTTATTATATCAAATTATTAAAAAATCAAACATCTATTATATCAAAATGATATTTTATCAAAACCGTAAAAAATCAAATCGTATTAAAACAAATATTAAAGATTAAATTAATAAAATATCAATAAACTAAAAACCAGAACGTTAAAACTTTAAATAGTTAATACATCAAAAACGTAAAATATAATAACACTAATTTATCAAAATACCAATAGATCAAACTCTTATAAACTCAGAATAGTATTAAAACAGAACGCTATATTATCATAATCCCAATTTATCAAAGCGTCAATCGATCAAACCCGTAGAACATCATAAAATAATGAGACAGAATTTAAAGAGTCAAAACCAGAAAGAGACAGAATAGTAAAGCATCAATACCGTGAAAAATCAAACAGATGTTGCCAAGTCTAAATTATCGCCTTATATGTGGGGATACAGTTTAACCAGATAATTTATCGTTATGCAACATACATTACACATGAATTCGGATATTCTTCTAAGATGTCGCCACGATATAAGTTTCTGTGCTTTAATGTATATTATGCAACATACATTACACACGAATTGAACGATTCTTGTTGATTTTTTCATGATCTTGAATTAATAATGAATCACGTTCGTTATTTAAGGTTTAAATTGGTATAATTGTTAAATAAAATGTACGTTTACACTTCGTATTGGTAAAAAATACGGTATAAGAGATTGAATCAAATATTTATGAAATCGATTTTGGACACAACAATAAATGAACAAAAAAAGTACTTGCAAATGGATACGGAAATATAATAGTTCCTCTAGTTTTTGTAAAATTTTAGGAAGAACCCTATTTAATTTGAACACGTCATGTATAATATTCCCCTACATGTTTGTGAAAAGTTTGGCCAGTATCGCACCAGCCATTCCGGTACCCGCCCCACAACGATCCATAAAAATCAAGTTCTCAAGGGATTAAGTTTTTTACACTACAAATTAGAATAGTGTTCTACATGTATTTGAGAAATTTAGTCAGGATCGCACATAAACAAAAATTTCTCCATCCATTGTAACTGAGTGGCTTCATAAAAAATCAGTAAAAAACATACCACAAATAAAAAAAAAATAGTACAAGACTTTATAAATAATATATAAATAAAACCATTATCTACTACCCTCAATACAGCATTAATTCAAATTTACAACATCCTACATCTCCCATTTAATGACGCATCACATTTCCCGACCTGAGTTATTAAGAGTAAAAATTGTAGCTCGTTACACTTTTACCTCTTGCTTCGGTTCTCGATTTTTCGTGCTAAAAAATGCAGAGTAGGGTAATTATTGCGGAAATATAGGATTCATATTCGGAATTTGATTAATGTTCCAAACCTAAAATATTAATCGAAATATTCGCTAGATTACTTTCGTTCTGACAGGAAACCTGTTTTTTATTATAGTCCTGATATATGAAGGATGACATATGGCGGATATTATTTCCGATGGATTTAGCTCAGACCAAATTAATGAAAAATCTTAATCGTCAATTTTTTAAAAATATTGGTACATATAGTGTGTGTTCAATGAATATTAATATTATCATTAATCATTTAATAAATAATAATGTTAGAAGAAATAAAAACTCATATAAAACGGTTTGGTCCATCCGTCCGTCTGTCCGTCTGTTAGCCTGATTCAACTGGAAAATAGTGAGAGATAGAGACAAACGGATAATGGCAATCGATCAGCATTGTTATAAAACCCGAAAAATGATATAAACCTTTTACTTATTTTTACTTTCCCGCTACTTATACTATATAATTTATTCTCGTAACTTTAAATTTTCTAAAACTCGAAATTACATCAAAAATATTGCCGTTTTTGACTTTTTTATATTATTTTATAACCACATACCAGAAAATTTTCATTCGATCGGTTAATCAAAGTATAATTTAAAATATAACCCCCCAGATTATATTCGTGCAACGGATGCTCATATTACTTTTCGCTCTTCTTTGAACTTTTTACAAAGTCAAATCTCATATATCTAGAGAGCTTTATTACTGTTCCAGTTTCGCCAAAGAAACTCGGGTTCCATGTAAAATGCGAGCACACGTTCAAGAAGAATTTTTACCAGAGGGAGTTCTTACGACTTCGCAACTCATCGCTAAAGAAATTTGCCAATACGGAGCTTTTTACCTTCATACTTTTTAAGGCCTTTGTCATCTTTCTAGTTCTTTTGTTAGAAACTTTTTAAAAATATATTTGATTATGCTTGAGGAAATATTTAACTTCGATCCATGAAAATTATTACAATATAAAATTAGGATAATTAAATATAATTTCGCAATAATGTTTTGTTTTTGTTTTTAATAATTTAATAATTGATAGTTTTTAGCATATTCATTAAATATATAAATTAATTCAAGTAAATTATTACTTTATAAAGCAAGATAATAACACTTATTCAAGTACCAGAATAGTAGATTTTGTAACAAGGTTAGAAAGAAAAATTCGACACAAGTGGAAAATTCTGAACGCGAGCGTTAGAGAGCGTGAGAAACCACGAGTGTCGAATTTTTTCATTCTAACCGAGTAACATTGGTGCTTTTCATAATTTTCAATTTGAGATATTATTAAATTCTATATCTACTTCACTTGATTTTTCACTCATTATTTTGTTTAAATTAAAACTTGTGTGAAAATAATTATTACCGTCGCCATTTTTTATATCTGACAGTGATACTTTTGAAATCCATGGCAATCCATATCGTTTAGTTCGATTACAGAATATCCATTCTTTACCTTGATAAAGAATGAAAATACATACAAAGTGCATAAGAAGCAAGTGTTTTAGAATAAATATTCAAACTCTAGAGTGTGAATATTTACATTATATTATCAAAAATGATCTCGGAAATCATACATTCACTAATGGTCGTGGAGAAAAAAATTTACTGAACCCATTTGAACAAAATTGTCTCCAAAAATTTTTTTTGGTATAAGTTAAAATTGATTAATTTTAATGATAATGGCAATAATAACGCTAAATGGTAAATAAAACTATTAATGGATCAAATATCAATAAAAAGGGATTGTGTTTATCTACACCATAGTAGCTTATATTTAGGATATCATCTTTATACTGTGCGTTATATTGCTATAGTAAAATCGAAGAAGACTTCTAAATTGTAAGTTTTGAGAATTTGATTCCTCTGCATCCAGACCGTATACCGGATCCCTGTTTCGTTCCTTAATGACCAATCAGCGGTAATGTGCAAGGACGCATAGAAGTCAATTTGTCAACTCGAAATACACCTGTACAAGGCTAAGTTAAAAGGATGTTGTTCTAAGGTAGACAGCTAGAGCCATCTACTAATGGAACACGCTATCACTTTTTACTTGGAAAAAAGATTCCACCTATGTAATAAGCGTCAGTACAAACTTGAACCGACAGAGGGCCCATATCTCTAATGGGTAATGAAACCCCTAACAAGTTTTAAAATACTTGTAACAGTCCGGATGCATAGGAATCAAATTCTCAAAACTTACAAGTATTTTAAAACTTGTTAGGGGTTTCATTATCCTTTAGAGATATGGGTCCTATGTCGATTCCAGTTTGTACTGGCCCTTATTACATATGTGGAATCTTTTTCCCAAGTGATAAGTGAAACCGTGTCCCATTAGCTGTCTGCCTAAGAACAATATACTTTTAATGGTTAGAATGATTTATTTCTGAATTAAATACTTAGAAACACTGGATATTAATGTTTTATACATAAAGATAAATAATAATAAATCTAAAAAGAAAAAAAAATACTATACATAAATGCAAGAAAATGAGTTGTATGCTAAAAACCATTAAATTAGCTTTTTTCTATTCCTAAAAATATTTGGTAGTTATTTTTTCAGGACTGTATCTTTTTTATTTCTTGTTTTATTTTGATTGGTTCATTGTATATTTTCCAAATTTTCTGTTATTTTAAATTTTAATATATTCTTCTATGTTAATTCTAGTCGAAATTCGACCCTAATTCATTAAGTTGTAAATTTTATGTATACAGGGTCCGGCAAACATCTGCCGCAGTTCTGTAACTTTTATTGTATAAACTTAGATTTATTTGAAAGGTGGTTAAAAGCAAACATTCTAAAATTTTTATGTATACATGGTGGTTCATTAGTAACCTAGGCAAATGACTTATTTTTTCTTCAATACTTTTTTAATATTTTTGGAACCTACATAAATTAGTACTACACACCCCAATTTTTTTTGAAAACTCTTAGCCATTTCCGAAAAAATAAGCTTTTTAATTTATTTGAAAATTATCCAGTTTCATTTTATAATAGGTGCTCCAAAACGGCTGAAATTTTCTCATATACATAATTTACTCGTTGGTTAAATGATGTCGAAACGTTTTTAGCTTCTGAGGTGTAATAGATGAACTATCACTATAAAAACAACAAACATTCTGACACTTCATTAAGCGAGAACAGCCTACTTAGATTCTTATCAAAAATCTGTTTTTTCTAAATAACTAAATAGCTTAGGAAAGTAAACAGTAAAGTTTAAGGGGATAAAATTCAGTATCCATTGGTATCTCCTTTGAAAAACTTAAGTGCAAATTTTTGGAATATAAAATTTATTTTAGATCACTCTGTACAAAATAAAAATTTCAAACTAAGCCGAAAAAAATTTTCAGTCCTTCTACGTTGGTAATTTTAAAGCAGTAGCATTAAATCTGAAAAAGTTGCGATTTTTTAAGAAGGAATCTGCAATTCAAATATTTTTGGGAAAAACCTTGTTTTTTCATATTTTTTTAAATGTTTTGGATGGTTCCCATTGTTTTTAGGTTTTATTTTGTTGTTATTTTGTGATTTTTTGACATATTTTTGTAATCTCTTCCTATTTTCAATTTTTGGTAAATTTTTTTTCATTTTTTAGAATTTTTTTACTATCTTCTGCTATTTCTTGTGTGTTTTTAATTAAATTTTTCGATTTTTTTTGGGAGTTTGTTTCGATTTTTTTCCATTCTTGCGCTTTTTTAGGATTTTCTTTGAAATTGTTTTTCGATATTTTTCGATTTCTTGTGATTTAGCTGTCTATTTTGCGATTTTTAGCCTTTTTACGGTTTTTTTTACCTTTTTCTCTATTTTTCTGTTTTTCTATTTTTTACCCTTCTTCCCTATTTTCTTCCCTATTTTACAACCAATCATTTAATCCATAACTCTTAGGTCTTTCCCAGATGAAGCTACTCCTATTTTCTTACACAGTGTCAAAACTTTTACATTAAAACTCCACAATACCAACAGTTAAGCACTTTTTTTTAAATTGCTTTTTGAGTAGATTTTAATTAAGGAAATAAAGCACAAAATCAGGTACCACAGAATTTAATGAAATCGTAAAAGAAGGCAACTAGTTTCGATCACTGACCATCATCAAACTTACAGATACAAAATAAGGAATGAATACAACACAAATTCAAAAGTATAGAATTACAATTATTAAGTACTTCCGTAACGAAAAAAAGACAATTTCACAAAAGTGATACCCATTAAGGGTAGTAAAAAAACATTATTAAGAGAAAGTTAATTAAAAAAATTATGAACGGTACTTGAAAAAGAATAAAAACATAACTTAATAATTATAAACTAAAACTAGACTAGGTTGCTCCCTAGGGCTGGCAGTAGTTAGGACAACACCTAGTGGGAGAATGATCACCCCGGAAAATTTTGAAAAAGGAGAAAGGCAGCCAACCTATATGGACCACATAGGTAGCATTTGAGCGAAGAAAGTAAAAAAGGTTTTATTATATTTCCCAAAATTACAAAGTTAGGGAGAACATGGACACGTGTCACAAATCTCACCGGCAAACAGTGAAAGTGAAATGACAGGTGACAGTGACAGTACTGCACTGCAGGCTGAAGTGAGGCGTAACGAGAATTGTTAAATCATAATAAGTAGATAATAATGGAAATGATGAAACCTAGACACTCTTGTAGAGCTTTAAAAAAAATTAACAAACAGTTTTTAGAAAATAGAAAATTTTGGACAATATAACAAGATAATTTAAAAAACAACACGCTTGATGGAGATTCGGTACAGGCAAGGTAAGAAAGAAGAAGACTAAGATCTAAGAAGGTCGACAAGTGACAGGTGACAAGTGGGAAGTAGAAGAAGAAGAGTTCTTAGGAAACAAATGTGGAAATATAAACAAAGGGCCCAAGTGGAAGGAACTGAAAATAATGGAAAACGGGGAAAGAAAAATAAAAAAGGGAAAAAATTATAATGGGGGAAACGATGAAAATAGTAATTCTGGACTGGCAGGATTTCAAAGGTAGGTATATGAAAAGAAAATAAATAAATTTTAAATAAAGTCACTGACAAAAACTGATAAGAAAATGTGGTTCTCTTTATGGCGTAATTGTTTGTTAAAGACCGTGCCAGACGTTGATAGCAATACCTTCCAACGTTGGACCCTTGATGGTTGGATGTATCGTTTGGCCGTTGCTCGAACTACGAGTGTCCAATGTCAAGCGTCCAACGTTCGTGTTGGAGCATGTTCGGGCTGTTGTTGGTCTTTTGACCCGCTTCAAAGGGTGATTTTCACTGGACGGTACACTTGATAGACTGCTGCACGATTCCGTGGATTGTTGGTATCTTAAGTGCAGTGTCGGTGACGTAAAACTGTCAGCTGATCGGAAAGTAAACAAGAGCATGTTCTATAAGAGTACGTGTGTCTTTCTTATCGAGTTTTTACAAAAACCTATACTGACTACGTTATGAATGTTGTTTAATTCCGAATAGGGTTAAATTAAGTGCGAAAGTCCGTTAATCACGTAAAGTAATAATTTAACCATTGTTAGTTATTGCGATGATCAGATATTTATGTAGAAATAAAAGACTATACTTTAAATTATTAAAATTGAATTAAATTAATTAACATTTACGCAAATATTAACGAGGGAACAAAATTTGGAAGTGTTACAGGAAGGGGGAACATTTTACTAATAAATGAAAGGTATGTAATTCATTAGAAGGAAGTAATTCAATAAAATTTGTCAAATATGTCAGGTTAGGTTATGAAATGTACAAACAAGAGCCAACGTTAGGTCAAATGTACTGGATTCAAGCATTCATTCCACTGTGTAGCAGTGTACATGTCAATTGTCCAAAATTTGAGTCAAATATTGGAGACCAACATTTGAATTAAACGTTGGTAGCATCGTCTGGCGCCGGCTTAAGATAAATGATATTGGGATTGTAGAGGAAGGATTTGATTTCGTACATCTTAACAAGGTTTAAGTCTATTTAATTTATAGCAGTCGCCGAGAAGTCTGCAATGGAGGAAGAATGCTGAAAGAATGTGATTACCAAATGAGAAAGGAGTGTTGATAATGCCTGTATCTTTATATTTATCAATAGTTCTAAAATGTTCTTTTATTCTAGTTGAAAGTCTTCTACCTGACTCTTCGATGTGGATATAATTTCAATCGGCGCAGCAAAGCTTGTAAACTTCTGAGCGGTCAAAATGAGGGATTTTGTCTTTGGAATTAACTATAAACGATTGAAGGTTATTATTAGTTTTAAAAGCTATGTTAATACCCAGTTTTCGAAATACTTTGGAAAGTTACCTACAAAATACAGCGAACCTGAAAAATAGCTGTCTGTTTGTGACACACCAATAAGAAGAGGAGAGTTCAGTCTAAATTTGGAGAATAATCTGGTATATATCCTATTAATCAATTCTGAAGGGAAAATTATTGTTAATTGCTAACTGTTTGATGATGTTGAGTTCGGAGGTAAAAGCCGAATGTGAGAGGGGAATGGAAAAGGATCTGAATAAAAAACTATTGAATGAAAATGTAGGGACAAATTAGACTCAAACTCAATAGTGAATTGGATGCGAGGTAATCTATAAAGGAGAAAGCATCTTCTGATGAAAGAGAAACAAGGCAATCATCCACATATTGAGCGTAAAATAGTACGTATGAAGGAAGGATTATGAAGAAAGGTATTTTCTAGGTTGTTTATAAAGATTTCTGCTAAAATGGATGAGAGGTTCAAGCTCATAGCAAGACTGGAAAACTTTAAGACAGACTGTCTGAAAAATTTGTTGTCCAATTGAAAGAAATTTTGATTTAAAACTAAAGTGAAAAGCGAGATTAAATCTTTTGAAATAATAGGGTTGATATTATTATTGCGGAAGAGAATGGTTGACTAACTGGATGCATTCTTTAGGAGGGATACTCGGAAATAAATTGGAGATATCCAGAGAGAGTATAAAAAAATCGAGTGGAATATGAATGTTCAGAAAGATCAACAGAATTTTTAATCGAATATTGGTTTTCAAATTTGGTTACGTTAAGAGTCTGGTTTACGAAACAAGCAAGCTTAGATAGATACTTAGAGAATTAAGAACCCCAACTACAGGACGAATCGGGATGTTAACTTTGCGGATTTTGGGTAAATCCTAGAGAATGGGATAAAGAAAATATGGGTTGGATATGAAAATGGACAGAGTGTCAGTAAATGATTTTCATTTAGATTTGAAGGAGTTGTAAAAAGGGCACCGTAGGATCCAAGGGTAGGGGAACAAAAGTGGAGTCATTAGATATGAAGGTATTAATTTTTTGGAGGGTTTAATTGATTATTTTTAATTGACACATCTACAATTAAACCAATTCACTGGTCTAAATATCTGTGACCACTTATGTTCTACTACACTTTAAAATTACTGCAAAGTTTATGTAGAGTTTGTTTAACCATCCTTTGCCGTTGCGTCATACATTACCCATCTCGATTTCTCCATCATGAAATGGATGAGAAGGAATTATGACGTCATTGACGTATTTCTTAATTAATTCATATTATTTATCACTTTTGACAGTGAAGTTGTCATATTTTGATTTGTTGAGTATTTTTGATTATTTTCGCCTTTTTCAATTAATTGTTCATTGTCAAAATGTCTTCCCGGTATAATGAGAAAGAGCAAACTTTAATTTTGAAGTTGATTAATTACTTTTCAAGAGAAAGAGATGCTGGAAAACTGCTTTTACCATTAAATGCAGTCTACAACGTAAGTATATAGCTGTATTATGCAAAATTAAGCATTTATTGATTTGATTTTAACAAATTTTATAGCATGTTGCTGATGCTCTAGACATATCTTTTAGAACCGTTCAAAAAACAGTTACTAGTGGAATAGAAACAGATAAAGACTACAAAATCAAAGTTCATGCTGGACATGTTTTATGGAAGCACTATTTCAGGCACACAAATCAATTAATCAATAATGAGTGGGAAAAAGAAAAATACATTGATGCATCTCATTTTCTTCCTGTTATCATAGATCTGACTGAATCGGACTCCCAGAGTGATGATGAAGATGATTTTGTCAGTGATGAAGCTAAGATTTTGCATTTTATTTCATTACATGCTATTTTAGTTTACGTTTCTTATCCGTTTTTTCGTTCCTTTTTAGTATTTGTATTGGGAGTTTTTTTAGAAATAAATTTATTTATACATGTGTTTTTATTTTCATTTTTTATGAATACTTACGAAAGTATTTCTGACAATGACACAGACAATAATTACTATACAATTTTTAAAAATATGAATATAGTTATATCCCCAAACTAGAAATTTGAAACAAATCAGTTAAAAAAAAGGAGGTTTCAAGTTAAAAAAAATTAATAAATTATGTATAAATGTACGCAACCGATAAAGCAAAATACAATTTTCGGCATTACCAATTTATTAATACAAACACACCTTAACATGGGTCATTGAAAACAATCCTTAACATATGTCATTAGTTACATTTTAATTTTGAGGTTATGTGTAAAATGACATTCAAATAATATACGACAAACGTAAAACAGCAGAATACGTCACCGATTATGACGTAACGGCAAAGGATGGTTAGACAAACAATTGCATTGTATATCTATTACCTAAATTTCGTTATATAATTCGTTGTTAAATATGTATGCTTCAATCTGATTTTATTGTTTATGGTGATAAGAAAAGTTAAATGGCGATTGAAAGATTGAATACGTTTTTCTTTTCTTTAGTTTTTATCATCCTGATTTGCAATAAAATCCAAAAAGCCGTGTTACATGAAACGAATTCACTCTTAATCATTCTAGATCCCAGTATTCTTTTATCTTTGGTTTAATTAGGCATAAAGTCCTTATCAAAGTGTGCGTTGGATCGAAGTAAAGTCCGCTCCTGGTTATTTTGATCTCTATAAACTAAAGCTGGCGCGTTTTCGAACGCTTCACTGACTCGCCCTTACGCGGTTGGGCACTTGTGTGTGTGTATGTGCCTGCCTATCGTAGCCCTGCTTTGATCTCGCCTACGTAAGCATTTATTTGTGGCAATTCATACATAATATGGCAAAGGGTGATGTAGGGTCGACGATTAATACGCAAGAACTTTTATGATAATATTTTACAGAAGAACATTTCAGTTTTTATTGCGGGGTTCCGAATTGATATCATTAACAATCGTGGACTACACTAACCGGCAGTAAATATTTATTTTTAGGAGCAATCTTTAATAAATTATGAGGTATAATAGAGATTTACCAGAAGTTTTTTAGGTTTACATTTAAATGTACAATTAATAGAAAAAAACCGATTGCGTTTTATAAATATGTTACAGTTACTACTACTGCTATAACCGCTTCTGACAGCAGCAATACTGTTAAAGTATTACTTGAGTTCAGAATGGAATTACTTTATGATGAGCTTCTACTGAAAAAAATGGTTTAAAAAATATTCTCATAAAATGATTTAAAAAATCTGGTACCACTACATAGTAGCCTTACTGATAAAACCACGTGGCGATTCATATAACTATTTATTATTTTTTTGGTGAAAGTTAATCTATTTTCAATAATTTCTTGAAATTTTCTAACGCAATTTCCTGTATGAAGGATAATTTTTTTTGTGAAAGAAATTTTCTTCGATAATCGAAACCTATCTAATGAGCTGTCAAACAAATCGATAAGGGCCGCTATTCCTGACCGTTCGCAACTGTCAAGGTCATGCGCATCTCATAATTTTTGGTATTCTTGATCATGCGTGTTTTACCACGAGCGGTATTTGTTGATCGCAAACACCTTGGGCCAGCGTTTAAAAAAATTGTAGGTTATATTTGGGTATCTAATTAAAATCACTGTCATCGAAATGTTTACAATATGTATTTGTATATTGCAAATTTGGAAAATATTGATGAAGAACCAATTAATCAATATAATCCTTTCGATCCTATTAACGCTTTGACTTTAAGTGAACATCATTGTACCGTTAGGATTGTTCCCGAAGCTAGTTCATAATGTTATGAATATATTGAGTCTGCGGCAACTAACTTTATTGTGTCAAACTCTTCATTCTCATACTTTATATGTTGGTTGCCGGGCAAGTTACACCACCAGTACGTCTTCGTTACAGATTATATTGACTGTTTTTAATTTTGGTTGTCGACTTGATATCTTGCCATGTATGGAAGAAATTTAAAATGTTTTCTTGCTGAATAGAACAACAAATATTTAAGGCATTTCACCAAGATTTCCAATCTTTATTGGCACTACAACTATTTAATATATTAGTCACCTCTTATCAAAGCCCTTGAGTTATTTTGGATGAATAATTTTGAAAAATTTTCGGTTTGGATGCTTTTTGAATAAATTCCAATAATTTTTGCTTTTGTTCCTTGGACCCATTATTAGTTCTTTTACTTATGATGAGGGGATTCATCATACAAAAATAGTGAAAATAGAAATTTAACCTAAGTTAACATCTAACAATGATCTAATAACACAGAACTAATACTCTAGAAATTGCGATGTTGTCAAATTCATTTCACAACGCGAATGAAAAAGTTCTACGAAGAGAGGTCAAGAATTCCATTTTGAAAAAGTGTTCGTGTATTGACCATTCGTAACTATGCGCATTCGTACAACTGCGAAAGATATCAAGAATACCACCCCAGTTCTCGAGATATTGCTCGTGGGAGTAAATTTACAAAAGTGGGTGTGGCACCGTTTACTATATTTATTTAGGTCATCGACACATTTGCGGCCAAGTCTCCGCAACCGCCATCTCAACCGCATCTTGCCCCGTTTGTGCGGCTTGTGGTAGGAAATGCAGCCTGTTGTTTCTTGTCTGTACGTTCGCACTAAGAAAGTTGTGAGTTGTATTTTGGTCACGGATGTCTTCGACACCGAAAATTTTTTTATTCTGGTATAAAATTGAATGTGCTTGTGGGATGTTTCCGATAAGGAGTACAAAGATCGACTAGCGTCTAGATCCCAATTGCAACCCGAGTGCCCACCGCTGTTGCCATGTTTAAGTGTTTCATTGACGAAAAGAAAAATATTTATTTTATTAAAAGAAGTCTTGACTATCGACTTCTACCTGTCTATTAAAAAAAAAAAAAATAATAAAAAAATTATCGGGATTCGAACCAGGAAGTTTTAGGTGTAAAGCATACACTCTAGCACTGGATCACTTCGTATCACAATAATATATAATCAAATTTTCCAGTTAACGTACAAAACGATGAGATCTAGACGCTTCTCAAAGATCGATTCAAAAAAATTACTGATTGGTAAGGAATTTTAGACGAAATGTATTAGAATCATAACTTGTGTATTCCGAAAGAAAAGGAAAAAAAGGTAAGAACAATTCATGCATTAGCTACATGAAGTTATTTAATAGCTATTAAATCATAGTAGTTAAATGATTTCTGACATCTTGTTGATTCCTACTCCCATGTACACCTGTATCAACTAAGCAGCTCCTTAGCGTGTCTTTAAATTTGTAAAGACGCAAGCAGCTTTTACTACCAGCATTGAAAAAGCTGGTTGCACTAACCTGTTAGTATAGAATACACGACATTTATTGGATAGAATTGTAATGGTACATTCCATGAACCCTTTAGTTCTTGTCACTTTGTAATTGAAGTTTATTGTTACCAACGGTGAAAACCTTAAGAGGAGAATAAAAAATTTCCTTTAAGATAGAAGTACTGGAAGTTCTCCAGAGATTTATATCTCCTCAGCCCTCTCATCAAAATCAGTTTAGACCTGTTACATAAATTGTGTTTAACTGTGTCGGCTTTTACTTGATGAAAATCCATTATTAAATTTAAATAAATAAAACAACGTTTTAAGATTTCCACAAAAATAATAACACAAGTTATTAATTTAATAGTGACTGGTTTCGTTACATAGTAACTTCATCAGACTAATTTTGTGGAAATCTTAAAACATCGTTTTATTTATTTAAATTTACATAAATTGTGCCTATTCTTCAAGCAAGCTCGTCGCAATCCGTTCCTTGTACATCGTTTTCAATTCACCCATTACCATCAAACCCATCTGCTTTGTATGACAGTCACCCGTATTCTTCTCGGTCAGTTCTTTATATAATTTCATTTTAAATTTGTAATGGTACTGTAGAATTAAACATACTTTTCTTACCCTATTGTGACTGTTAATTTACCAAAGTGACTATTTGAATTTTGTAGGTCTCATTAAGGTCACTAATTCATCGAAAGCCGTTACAGTCATTCTGTAATTTTTAAAAAAAAATTACAATATTCTCTCAGATTGGATAAATTTCACTGGAATATTATCCAGAATTCACAAAATAAACTTATATTTCCTTTAAATTTAATAAGATTCATTTTAATTTATACTTTTGGCCAGTGCTGTATATTTTACCATTCCATAATCTAAAAATAGATTGTTATTCGGTTTGACGTCACTATAGCTGTCGCTCCGAGTGCAAAAATATTGTTTGTACAAAATAATTCACCCTATCGTGATCTCCCTCTAATAATATAATATTTTTAAGAGCGACAAGCGCAGAAATACGTGTGATCGCCGAACGGGTCGGTTTTCTTCGTGGAAAGAAGAAAACCGTTACAAATCCCCTCTTACAAATTTTCTAAAACTATAAATAGGGATACAGTCTAATAGTTTGAGAGAGTCTCATCATATTTATCAGTGTTCAGTTGACATATCATGTCTCGACGTTATAAAAAGCGGTTGACCGCAACCTCAAAATTAATAATACAATAAATTTTCTAAGAGTCTAAAAATGTACATAAATTGTAAATATGTTTTGTAGTAGTGAGAGCAGTTGCTCTAATAATAATAATGTCATAAAAAATGTAATATTAATAATGTTGGTTTGCTAATAAATGGGTGAGTTAACTTAAATAATTTGATTTATTTGTGGTAACATACTAAATCCTTATACTCTGTATTAAGGTTGGTCCTTCGAAAATTAGGCGGCGTTAACACGCTGTCTGCCGTAGTAAATAATTTTAAACTTCTATCGATTCTTAATCATATTTGTTCATAGCTGATGAAAAAGTCAATTAAAGTGACCATTCCTCAAGCGCGTTTTGTGTAGAGGATGGACTCAGTACCTCCTTTTTCTTAATTTTGAGAGCTTAAATTATAGCAACCGCTTTCACCAAATTTATGTTGAATACAGGACTGACGGATTCAGTACGGTTCTCACCGCGCGGTTGCAACCGCAAATGTTTCGCCGGCCTTAAGCATATCCTTTTTGATGGCTTTAGCTAACCAAATTTGAAATACTAATGAAAAATCCTATTTTGTAATGAAATAAAAGTTCAAAACCAAATATCCAAAAAATAATTGATTTTAGTAATTAAAACTCTTATAAAATATTTATTAGTAGTTAGTTTTAAAACAAATTAAATATTTACGTAAGCCAAAAACACAAATATTAAAAATATTATTAAATGACACCCATGCTGCCATCTAAAAGAGAGAATTCATACTGGTTTCTAAAATGTTGAAGCATTTGTCTCTCCAAATTAATATTGATTCAGATTTGGAAAGAGCTCTTACAGTTTACTGGAAGATGGTGACAAAGGTCAAATAACTAGCAAAAAAATATTTCTTATCAGGTGTAAATAAGTAATGGCACATAGCAGTTTTTTTTAAGTTTATGTTGCATGTACTGTAGGAAAAATATTGTGATCAAGTAAATAACCGATCTCGACCTTTTTCCTTTACATTTTCATAACCTCTTACTCTCAAAAACCCATATTTATAAAACTATATATAATATAAAAATTGCATATAATATAATAACACCCTTAATAAACATATTAAGAAATAACACTACTTTCGCCATCTAGGAAAGTTCCCGCTATTTACTACATTGTAGAATTATTTTTCCCTTAAAGGACATATTGATCCTGCTTAGGGAAGAGCTTTTACTGTTTACGAATAGATGGAGACGTAGAACTTGTCCAATCTGCGAATATTTTAAATATAACAAATATTTTTTTAAATTAATTTCTCGTTTTACTGTTAGTAATGAAAAATGTCAATAATTTATTATTTTTTATACGGGCTACGATATCTCATAAACTTTATAACATATTAAAATTTTGAGTATTTTCAAATAATAGTTTTATAAACCGTGGTTTTTTTATTCTCACAATTTATAATATTAATTTAATGTTATTTTTTCTCACAAAAAAAGCATCAACTACAACCAGTCGCGTTATTAGCAGAGTAAAACAACATATAAGATACAATATATCTAATTTTAGCACAAAAAAGCCACCTTCAGCTAAGTTTTCTGAAGGTTGTCTAGTTTCTCCCTAACCGACTGTTTGTATAAAGTTTGTCAATGACCATTAGGGAATTGAGAGAATCTGAGACAATCAAAGAATATTTTGTTTGAACTCTATTGATACATTTTAAGTCGAACCGAGTTACATAAACTTCTCCAATTAAGATTATGGAACAGTCTGCGGACGTTGAGAGTGAAACAGCTGCTCATATATCTCATTAGGATTTGGATGCATCAGTGAAATGTTTTGTACAGTGTTTGTAATAATTTATTTATCATTAATTTAAAAATTCAAATGAACCCATATAACTATTTTTGCAGAAATAAAAATAAATAATTTCCGGTAGCAAATTGCATTTAACATAACCTTGTAAAACTCGTGTCCAACAAATTTCAATTAGAAGTGGGAAAGGAGTACATCAAAGTGTAGAACCTTAGGACAATTTATAAAAACTTGTGTTTAATACAATTCGGCTGAGCGCTCAACGACCATCATCAAAGCCATCGTCTCAAGAGGATACCTCCCATAGAAGAGAAACAAAACCGATATCATGCAGGGCAGAATTAATGAGCTCAAAGCCTTAGTATTAGTTTTGAGATGACGAAAAAAATTTCTTACCCCCAATTTTTATCACTTTTTTCGGCGTTTCCGAGCTCCTTAAATCCGAAGATGCAAAAAATCCTGTCCGAACGTCTGTCTGGATGTAAACACTCTAACTTTTTGAACGAAACCTCCGCTCAAGTTCCGGTTTTATTTTACCTAGTAAGATTTGTCCAAAGAAGAACCCTATTGAATTTGAGCAGAATCGGACCTGCCCTTCCTGTACCCGCCATACCAATTAAAATGGTTTGCATGAAAAAAGTTATTTCCAATTCAAATTTTTAGAACTTTTTTCACTTCACATCTGTATAATATTCCCCTACATGTACTTGACAAGTTTGGCCAGGATCGCATAAGCCATTCCGGTACCCGCGTAAGTTGCGCCAATGCTTTGTAGCATAAAAAGTATTCGCTCGATGGGCCGAAGTCCCGAAACGGTGCACCACCATTTAAGAGTCTCTAGAATTTTAATTAGAATTTTTTCATTCAAAGGATGAGTGCGCTACGTTAATTTTGGTAATTCCGAATCAATAATTACTCGAAAATTATTGGATCAAATTTTAATTTATTTGCACGATTTAATATACAATAAAACCCCCTTTCAAATGAACTATTACTCACCCCCCTGCTATTTAAATTTTTTGAAACGGTTGCCCCACTTCAGTAAGGGATGAAATTAGTGGTAAACTATTCATTGTATATATTTTGTTAAACCAAACTTGGTAATTTTGGGGTATCTTAAAAAAATATTTAATATTCTCAATTATTCTAGTTGTTAAAAAACAATTTTTTTACATTACAGTAAAATATATAATTTCGTAATATAAAATGTTATAAATATTTTCATTCTTAATAATAACTTTTTAATAAAATAGCAAAATTTAAAATATCATCATGTTTCTCAGTCCGGTTTCATTTATAAAATTAATTCAAAGATGTTTATTATATTTTTTAATTATTAGTTCGTTGAACTATCTGACTTAATTTAATAGTTATAACATCTGAACTAATTTAACAATGATAATAAATGAATATATTTCATATTATTAATTAACAAAGAGAGCTATACAAATATGATTCGTCTATTATTTTTTAATCCAACATATTTACCAAACTCTTCCCTAGCTACGACACAGCTGGAAATACACGAAAAGAGTACTTACGTTATACTTATGTATTTAAAAATGGGGCTCCACTAAACTGGGCTAGCCCAGCAGCTTTGCTGCTGAATTAATTTCGTCTCCAGTAAACGGTATTTTAAATGTGTCGTTTTAATTGTCTCTAGTGTTCCATAAATTACTTTCATTTCTAATTATTTCTACATTTTTTCGGGCAGTACGAATCTGGGCCCAACATCTTTTAATCCGAAGGGTCGTAACAAGGTCAAAATAATCCTATTAGGAAAGTGGGCCCAGACACTGAAGCAGGTAAAATTAGTGTCATACCATTATTCCTGATTTCAAAATTATTTAAACTGCTCAAAATATATATTTAAATGTACCTATAATAACATATTAGATGTGTGCTTTTTATAATTTGTCTTTATATTTATGATAATATATAGGATATATTCTTTTTATAATTTACATATATATTAACAATTTTCAAATGCTTTATACACAGTATGTATCAGTAAGTTGAAACCATATGGGAAACTTTTTTCCAGTAGTATGCGAGGTTCGTCAATAAATATGAATTTTACTCAAGTGTAAAGTACCTTTAAACACCGAAAAATGTTATTTAAAAAAGTTTATCAGAACTAAAAATTTAAAAAGTTCAAATATGTAATTAAATCCATTTATATTAAAAAATTTATTGATTTTTTTAAATGTATTTCCACAAGAGATAAAAGTTCATTCAAAATAGAAACAATATTAAACAAACACAACACCTATTTTATCAATGTTAATGGATGGAGTTGCATATTTGAACTTATTTTTTAGTTCTGATCAACTTTTTAAAATAACATTTTTCGATGTTGTCAAATTTATACGTACTTTACATACTTTACTCTTGAGTAAAGTTCATATTTTTTGACAACCTAGTATACTGCTGAAAAAAATTGATATCTGATGATTGTGTTTTAGATTTTAGAACATGCACAACTTTTTATGAAGAATATGTTTTTTCCTAAAATTAATAATACAAAAATTTCCCATTGGTTTCAACTTACTGAGACATACTGTATATAATATTTCTATAAGATGTATTCTTTTTGTAATTTACCTATATTAATATATTTTTAAGTAAACTATTTTGTGTACTACTTTTTTCTTAATTATCTACCAGTATAATTAGTTGGGCCCAGCTTTCTATATGCACTGGAGGGCAAGTGTTGGGTCTGGGACCACTTTCCTATACTTTAATATTTGATACCTGTTTCTAGGCCCAGTTTCGAATCGCCCCTTTTTTCATATCATTCGGTAGACATATGGTCATCATCTTGTATATTTTCAGTATTAGAATTATGACAATCCATTTTAGTCACTTGAATATACAAAAAAAAACAACAATGCACTGTCCAGTAAAACATTCAAAACTGCTTTAAAAATCATGCTCGCCCTGATCCTACACTGTCTACCTGTGTATACTGCAGAGTATAGCCCAGTTTGGTGGAGCCCCGCCTTTACGGATGTCCTAGAGCATGTTGTTTTCCCATACTGGAGTTATTTGACTGGATATTTTTTTTAAATACCAAAATCATGTGTAAATTTTCATAAAAGTAATTTCGCTTCTTCTTTCAACAATAACTTATAAAGAGAATTACTTATAATTATCAATATCTTCGACACTATGAAAGTACTGAAAACGTAGAATTAGGAGATAACGAAAAGCTTGGAAAATTAGGCGATATATAAGTTGAGTCAGGTCAGGACTCAATAACTATGATATGCCATAATTTTTTGGGATATCCCTTATATTTAAGAACAACTTTTAAAACCTTTATTAACCCACATATTTAGCTATAGTGGACACTCGCGTCAACCGCAAATCACCCTGATTGTTTTAGGGAGCAAGCGGAGCGAGTTCCCCTTATAAAATTGTATTGTGTGTCCGTCAGTCCATCTATAGTCGTAGTATATTGCAAACGGGTTGACCCGTTGCTTTCGGATCTTTTCAAAGTGTCAAAGGGCGTAGCTTTGCGTCATTTTGACTCAAGGTCACCAAAAACGATATAAAAAAAAAACCGTTGAAAGCAGGTCCAAACCGTTTGGCTGATACTGGGAAAACAATTAGAAAAAAGAAAATGAAAATATCGATCACAATGCAATGAATTTGAACACAAACACCATGTTTGATGGAAAAATAGTAACTAATAAATAGAAGAAACCAGGAAAAATAAAAACAAAAAGGATTAAATACAAGAATATTTAAAAAAGTATGAAAAAAAAGAGGAAATATATTTTTTTTCCTATTTTTATTCTACTCTCTCCCTTTTTAGGTACTCACCTACCCGTCCTTGTTTTTACTATAGGGCAATCGTTACAATACATTAGGACAACTTAAATGATTAAAAAAAACTTAATTTTCTTTTATTATTGGAAGAAATTGATTACGTTCGGTACAATGAATAATATGAATTGGTCTGTCTGCTAACAAAGGATTTTTTTATCTATACACAATATTCTTGAATTTTTTTACAAATACTCCAATTTATATTTTCAGATCAATATATATGTATATTCATATCGAATTTAATATGCCTTTGGGATAACATTATTATTTATGTCTCGGCAATTTTGAATGAATAATGTGCTGAATATTTGTATTTAGGTTTTCTGGTAATAGAAACGGATTGTCTACAAAAAAAAAGTTGGTTTCATGATTTAAGTTAAACCCTCAAGGACAAAAATTACAAAATAATAAATTTCAGACCCATATAACTTTTTTGTTTTAATAAGTACAAATTTTTCTCTGCACAATTTTTCGTTTACTCTTTGATGCTAAATCCAATTCTAAAATTAAAATTTAAAATTTTACACAAATAAGACCAGAAAAATTATAAAATCCTATAATTTTTTTGACTTAGTAGGCACACACTTCTCGTAATAGTTTTTTTTTTACTTTTTTAAACTGAATCAAAATCTGAAACCAGAATTTTAAATTTTACAAAAATAAAAAAAAAATTACATATTTTAAAATTTCCGATCCCTTTAAATTTTTTGTCTTAATAGTCGCGTAATTCGTAATACAATTTTATTTTACTCTTTTAAGCCGAATATAGATTTAAAACGAAAATTTTACATTTTAGAAAAATAAAAAAAGTTTCACGATTTTTAAAATTTCAAACCTCTTACCTTCATTTTACCTTCTTTGTCCTAATAATGTCAAAATAATTTTGTTTACTTTTAGACTAAAAAAAATCTTATGATACTAGTCTGTCCGTCTGTCTGTCCGCGTTATAACTCAGTAACCACAAGAGATAGAAACAAACGGATAAGGAATATGGACTCAGCATACCTTGAATATGTGTCCAAGCAAGTTTCAAGTTTCTGCGATATCCGGTTTCTAAACTGGAGTATTATAAGATGTATGATTATCAATCAGCGGGCGCCGCTCACATATTTCAAGCTAAATCTAAATCAGACATCAAAATGTTAAAATTGAAAAAACAAAAAAATCACAAATTTTAACTTGTTTGTCTTAATAGGGACAAACTGTTTGTTTAACAATTATTTTACTTTATTATGCAAAATCCAAATTGGAAATCAGAATTGTGAAATTTAAAAGAACAGAAAAAATCTAGAGACGCTCAAACGGTAGAAGACCGTTTTGAGATTTCATAGGTGGCATCAAAAAGTTAAAATTTGAACTGAAAAAAAGTTATCCCATGAAAAATAATTCAGTTTGTATGGCGGAGAGGAAGGTCCGTTCCTGATGAAATTTAGGGCTCTTCTCTGGAGAAAACTAACTATAAAAGTGAACATTGGAACTTGATCTGAATTTTTGGTCGAGAGTTCTAGTGTTTACATCTTGAAAGACAAATAGACAGACTTTTTATCACTTTTTGATGTTTATGAGTCCGGCCATCTCTCTGTTTCTCTGTCTGTCTAGATGTAAACATTATAACTCAATAAAACCTTGGATTGACTTCCAGTTTTCACTTTACTTGTTAGTTTTCTCCAGGGAAGAACCCTATTGAATTTACGCAGTATCGGACCGGACGAGCCCATCTGGTACTCGCCATAAAAATTATGTGATTTGAATAGAAAAACTTTTTTCCAGTTTTTTTTAGAGTGTTTTCCACGTTACATCATGTATTATATTAGGTAAGTAGGTTCAATGTGAGTGGAGCGTTTGCTCGCCCCTCCACTGCGGCCAATAGAGGCCTATTGTGGCTCACCCATATGTGCCATAAAATCCACACCTTCTTACGAAGTCTATGGTATATTTAGGTGAAGCTTCCTTGAAGTTGGTGGGCTCCAGCTTTACAAAACCAAACGTAGGAAGCCTATTCATTTCCAGGGCAGGGCAGGAGCATAAAATATGCTCCGCCGTTTCGTCTTCCACGCTGCAGAAGCGACAGTCCGATGTTTGACTTAGACCTAGCTTCTTCAGATGGTATCGCAGACGACAGTGCCCTGTAAGCAGTCCAATTAGGATGCGTAGATCACTTCTACTCCATTCTAGGATCTGCGATAGGGTGCTACCTGAGGGTTTGACTGTAAACGCCTTAGAGTGAGCTAACCCAGGAATATATTTCCAGTTCTGGAGCGTTTTCCTCTCGGCCCATTTCCAGAATATGTCTTTGGCACTGCTTTTGGCTATGCCGAAAAATGGTTCCGGTCCAATGAACTCGTATTCTGCACCTCTTTTCGCAAGGGTGTCGGCCTTCTCATTGCCCTTTTCCCCTTCATGCCCCGTTACCCAGAGTAGGTTACTCTGTTACTGGTAGCAATGCGATCCAGGGATTCGATGCAGTTCTACACCAGCTTAGAGTCCAGCCTGCTGGAGCTCAGTGCTTTTAAGGCTGCCTTGCTGTCTGATAAAATGTAAATACTCTTGTTGACAACATGATGGTTTACCAACTTTCTTGCACACAATTCTATTGCGAAAACCTCCGCCTGAAAGATGGTAGCATACTTGCCGAGGCTTGCTGTGATGTCAACTCTCGGTTTTCTGCTGTACACTCCGGCTCCAACAACACTTGGGGTCTTTGAACCATCTGTATACAGTACATAAGCCGTCCCTGGAAAGAGGATATCCCCCTTTTCCCATTCGTCTCTTCTCGGAAAAAGGACGTTGAAGGACTTCTGTATGTGAGTTCTGGGGGAGAGCATAGCCTCTTCCTCTCAATTTGACCGGCCACCGACATGGCTCTGTAGGAGGTCATTCTGGCCTCCTGCTCCAGTAATATATGGAGAGGAGTAAGACCCAGAAATCTTTCCATTGCCGCTGTCGGGGTAGATGACATAGCGCCTGTAATATCCACACATGCTAATCTCTGTAGTCCAGAAAATTTAGCCGCCGCAATAGACTGGATCTCCTTCGTCCACGAGGCCATTGCGCCAAATGTGACCATTGGTTTTATAAATCCAGTAAATCTGTTTGGGGTTCATTCCCCACGACTTGCTGCATACCCTTCTGATATTCCAGAGGGATGCCCTGGCTTTATTGATTGTTCTTTCCAGATGGGAGTTCCAGGTAAGTTTTCTATCAAGGATAATCCCCAGATATTACACCTACTCCGCAAACGGAATGGTTACGCCTTTCATAATTGGATGACGTAGCTTATTAAGCTTCCTACTTTTTGTAAAAGGAACTACTACCGTTTTGTGGGGGTTCACAGACATCTGTTCCTCCTCACACCATCTGTATACGATGTTAAGAGCTTCCTGAAGGATATTGGAAATAATCTCTTCAAATAAGCCTCTAACCATTAAAAGGTCATCGGCATAACATTGAAAATCCACCCCCCAACTGGGAGAGCCTGTCCATTAGGGGGTCGACTAAGAGTGACCAAAGAAGTGGAGACAGCACTCCACCTTGAGGACACCCCTTCGCCGCCCTAAATCTAACAGTCTCCTCCTGCAGTGATGATGTGATAAAACGATTTTCAAGCATGAATTTAATCCAGTTGCAGATTAGTCTGCTTATTCCCCTTCGCAGCGTAAAGGGATTGAGGCAGGGCATTGTTGAACGCCCCTTCAATGTCGAGGAAAGCTCTCAGCGCAATCTCTTTATGCTGTAAAGAGTGGCCTATCTTTCCTACGAGGTTATTTAGCGCCAAATCTGTGGATTTGCCAACCTGGTAGGCATATTGTCTGGGGTTGAGGGGAATTTCCCTGCAGTTCCCGTCTCTAATATGCCTATCTAGAATTCTCTCTAGAGTTTTTAGTACGAACGAGGTAAGGCTGGTCGGTCTAAAGGATTTAGGCAGGGAATTATTTACCTTCCCCGCTTTCCATATATATACGACCCTAGCAATCGACCAGCCCTGTGGTGTGTAACTCCACACCAGGCTCGCACGATATAGTTTCACTACAAGAGGCAGCAGCTCCTCTGTCCCGTTTTGCCACATGGCAGGAAAAATACCATTTTCTCCTGGTGATTTGTATGGGGAGAAAGACTTCAGCGCCCATAGGATTGAGTATGGAGTGATCACCTCAGATGCAAACCTCCAGTCTTCTTTAACTGGTCGTATAGACGAGTCAGTTGGAAGTGGAAAGGGTTGCGGGCGATCCTCCAGAAGCAGGCTACCCGGGAAGTGATTCCGCATGAGGATCTCTAACGTCTGCCTTTTGGAGTCCGTAAAAGAGCCCTACCTTATACTCTGGCAGAACCTCCTCCAAGACTCCCTCTTGGCTTTACGAATGTGAGCAGTGTCGGACTGGTGCCTTTTTCCCGGCGGGCAAAACTGGAAAGTGGCCTACCTCCTACTTCAACCCATACTTTTTAATTACAATATTTGTCTTAGATCGTTTATAAGAATAAAAAAGAAAATATATAAAAATTTTTATTTATAAATTGCAAAAACAAACACACAACGCATAGGCATTTATCAATAATATAAAAATAAAAACAAATTTTTCACGCAATAATGTATTACCTTTTTAATCATTCACAAAAATGAAACTATTTTAAGGAAATAAAGTACAAAGTCAGGTACCACAAATTTAATTACAAAAATACTAGAAGGCAACTAGTTTCGGTCACTGACCATCATCAGGCCTAAAGATGCAAACGTTCGCAATTAGTCATGTAGTACATAAAATAAAAATCAAACTTACCAATATTAAGTACTAACAAGGGAACGAATTGTTCACAAAAAGTGAAAGACGCATTAAAGGTAGCAGGTACATTTAAATAAAAATAAACATTATGGAATTTGAAAAGTATACGATAATTATAAAAAAATATTTGAAATATTTATCAAAAAGGAAATATAATTATTTATACAAAAAACAGGTTGCTCCCTAGTTAATTAAGTTGATCTGAAGACAACTTAGACTTTAGCAATGGTATTATTTTATCGTATTTTAATATATCATCCTCTATATGTTAAGGACCATGAATGACTCTAATAAATTTTAATGGAGGGCAGATCTTAATCCTGTTTTATAACTTTTTATTTTGAAAAAATTCTTTAGCAAGAAACTTGTGTACAAGACAAGGTTAATAAACATGTGTAAGAAATATACAAATTGATATAAGATAAGGAGTGCAAGTTATATTTATGTAAAATATATAAACAACAACACATACATCCAGCTCATTTCTGGGATGTATTTTGATTTTCTATATGTACCGGAATTATTTTTCGTGAAAATTACAATATTTAAATTAAATCGCGCACGGCACTGGATTTAGAATTACTTTAAAATTATGTGAGAGGTCAGACGTTCCAGTTGTAATCCCCTGCCGAAAGATGGAGTCACTCGCTTATCTGTTTTGCATAACCAACCGACCTTATGGTATTAGGCAGCCGGACTCGATCAGTTAGTTGCAGTGGCAACCAGAAGTCCGAGTTACAGTATCAGTTCCTCGACTTTTAAAGAATGGTCAAGCTGAACGGAGCGAAGCCAATTCTAATTGGAGTCCAGAACCGTCATCAGATCACACCACTCCAGCCAAGCCGTGCCTTTACATCACTGTTGCACTTTTTTTCTCGCCGGATTTGGTTTGCTATTATTTTTTATAAAAAAAGGTGTTTACTTTGTTGAATATTTTCTTTATTTTATCCCAGCAGCTAATACCCAGGTAGTGAACCCAGCAGGGCAGTAGGCGTCTTGTCGATGCCATACGACCCCTGGAGTATTTTCTTTCTCCACTGAAGCTGTCCGTGCAAGTGGCCTTCACACTATAAACGGAAGGAGGAGCCCATGGCAATCCGAAACCTGGTCTAAGGCGTCAAAAGACCGCTTAACGACCCAAAGAGCGTTACATATATCAAAATTATTTATTTTAGCTTCATCCTAAAAGTAAGAAAATTCTTTATACAGAGCATCGTGAATCGAAAATCTGGAATGAAACTCTATATTTGTTTGGTTCATTATAATTTTGAAGCAATCAATTAAAATTTTTTTCATTCATCCCATTTGATGTATTACTAATATTTCATTTTGGCAAGATTCTTTTCTTTCTTCTTAATCTTCTTAACGAAAATTCAGTTTCCATTTTAATATCACAATTAATTATATTTTGTTTTGTAGTAATACTATTAACAAAATTTCTAACACTACGGACGATGACATTATACTGATCAAACATGGATTCTATACTCTTTTTACATTTTTAATAATATGAAAATCTTGTTGAAAATTTAAACCCTTTGTTTGTAAATAATTAGAAGCTGAAAGAGACGCAAATAAATAAATGACACCACAATTGTCTCAAATTTAGTTATAGAGTCAAACGAACTTTTTGCGTCTGAGCTTATCTGACAGTATAACAGCCAAATAATATTTCTAAAGCTTTCGATTTACTCATGCCGCAAATCTTTTTCATGCGTTTTAAATTGTTTTCCCATATGTTACTTTTCCAATTCTTTTATAAAAAGCTGATAAAAAACAAGATGTACGATTTAATAAGCGAAATAAATTTTTACTTGCTAAACAACATTCAGTAGTGTCACATACCACTAAATTGAGCACATGTGCATAGCACCAAGTAAATACAGATTTTGGTTTCGAATTTTTTAAATGTGCTTGTAAGCCATGATATTGGCCTGACATGTTAGCCGCTCTGTTCAGTCAAAAGAATAACCTATAATATTTTCTACTTTTTCAATTCCTCGACTTACAAATTACAAAGTTGATTTTTTTATTCCGTTAAAGGCTAATAACCTTTCACGGACTCCTCCATTGTATACATATCTACATATTACAGAATAATATTCTGAGGAAGTAATATTTTGTATTGAGTCTATCTGAAAACTAAATTTTTTGCTTCAAAAATTTCTCACTAGATATTTTTTCTTTAATTTCATTCGACAAAATTAAAATTATCCGATTTTTTACCATAGTTTTACTTAAAAAAGTAACTGAAGCTTCTCGACCCTTAGAATTTTTTCTTCTGTTATGACTTTTTAAGTTCAGAGATTGAGCTTTTTATATACCGTTTCAATGTGATTTCGCAAAACACTGTCGTATTTAAAAAGTAATAAACAAAGCTCTAAAAAATTTCTTCTTTTTATACTAAAGTCGTTTACGCATAATAATTCGCTACCTTTATTTTACTTTCTCGACCCACCTCCGAGAAGGGAAAGTATTGTGAAGAAGCTAAAAAATTTTCGAGATAAATATGGAAATATCCCTTGTGAGGTCCCCTGAGATGATTAAGACTATTTCCAGATGGAAGTCTGTCTGTCTGTCACACGTTTAATCCGATTGAAGTGAAATTTGATATATGGATTTGGGTTATCCGTCGGAAGAATTAATTAGTCTTTGTACGACATCCGTCAAACAGAAGTGTCATTATCAAAAAATGACAGAAGCAATATATCTCGGAATTTGAGTTGCAATATGTCATTTGAATGCCCTTGAAAAACCCTATTCAGAACAGTATATATTCAAAAAAAAGCATATATTACTAGGAGAAGAAGGCTTCATTATTTTTGTTTCGCTCAGATTAGACTGCCTCGGCTGTAAACTTCTGAGCTCAACAAATATTAAGTGCTTTCTACTCCTTGTAATATAATATACCTACTATTAATTCTGGTCTCTTATATTTTAGTAATTTGATAAAGTATCTATCTGATTCTTTAATATATGTTTGAATATGATTCGGTTTTTATTGATTTGATAAAATATCATTTTGCTATAATAGATGTTTGATTTTTTATTAATTTGATATAATAACCTTCTGAAAAAGTATCTGTTTGATCTTATAAATTCTGCTAAATTGTGCCCTCACTTTATTTGAATATTTTTCATACTATATATAAACATATAATACAAGATTTTACTCGTACATCCTACAATAAGTGCATGAAAATTTACGTACATAAGATTATATATTAAAACAAACATATCTATTAATCTTTATTACACATCATCGTCATTATCATTATAATCACTTTTATCATTATCATCACCATCGTTATCATTATAATTATTATAATTATCTTCAATAATATTATCGTTATCTACTTCATTTAACTTTACCAAAATAATATCTTCAACTAATACAGGTGATGGATCACCTTTAAACCAAAGTGGTTCAATTCTGTCATCATTGACTATCCATTTGCATTGTTGTGGTAATAAATTAACGCATTGTACTTCAGTAGCAAATTAACGCATTGTGCTTCAGTGGCATTTTGCCACATTGAAGTGACATAAATGCCACCCAAAATTTTTTGTTTTAACGATTACCAACATGATGGCAGTTGTGTCGAATCAAAACTTTTTAAATTTTTTATCAAATATTCAGCGATTGTCGCTAATGTATATTGGTTTTGAAACATTATCAATCTAGCGTGATTTACACTTATTAACTTCTTTCATATTTTTTAAATTCGCAAATACTTCTTGAACCTGGACATTTTTTAACATTTCTTTAAACGGCTTTGATTTTCCCTTTTTGTAAAAGCTAGCAAGATCACCAAGTATTTTAGATATCTTATTACAATTAATAAAATTTATAATATTAGGATAACATCCTATTAGACGATTTAATTTTTAAAAGAAGACTTGACCGAGGACTTTAAAACATTTATTTGACCAAAAAAAGACTTAATATATGAAGTAGATCAAAAAGTTTTATTGCTCTCTGAACCTAAAAGGAATACTCAAAAAACGGACAAAATGCAAATCGAAAAAAATTAAATACTCTGTAGTATAACCTCTAGTGTAACACTAACTACTTTTCGACCAGAAATAGAACTTACTTTTCAAGAAATTGTCTTATTTCTACTTTGCATGTTTTAACACTTTTAGAGCTTTCGAATGTCATTAGTATCAGCATGTAAAGGTTAGATTGCCGCCACTTTTATCTGACGAATTACAGTGGAGGCACGCGTGGATGTACCTCCCTTATATATATAATGATCATAATTCTTATATTAGTAGATAAGCCTAGATAAGTGCAAACTGGCGCATTTATTGATCTCAACAAGACACTTGGCTGTGTTGACTCTGTATCTCCGTATTTAGATTTAAACGGGACAAACGGCATTGTATTATAATTGTGACGTAGAATAAATACGTAAACAAAAATGGCGGTATGTTTGACCTTAATGCCCTTTGGCGTTGGTTCTGCGCATGATTTTTGTTAACCTATATATTCTGCATCGCATTTCAAAAATACCGCCTTTTTTCCGCGTTTAATTTGGACCAATAACGAAGTTTGACCTTAGAGCTCTTTAGTCTTTGTTTCTGCGCATTATTTTTGTTTACGTATTTGTTCTACGTTACATTTTTTATAGAGTGAACTTTGTCCCATTTAAATCTGAGTACTAATAACGGAGATAGACAGTCAACACAGTTAAATGCCTTGTTGAGATCAATAAATACGCCAATTTGCATTTAGCTTATCTACTTATATTGATCATAGTTCTTATATTAAAAATGACTCAGTAAAACAGAAATATTTCAGAAATTTCGGAAATATGAGAACTATTAGGAAATTTCAAAAATATTTTGGAAGTATGAGATACATTAGGAAATTATTTCCGGTATCGGTAATATATATAGGTGTACAAAATTTTACTAGTGAAAAGCCCCTCGGTTCATACTTTTTTCTCTTTTATCTGGTTGGAATGACTATACATACCAATACAATTATAATAGAACATATTTAAAAAAATATATTATTTCTGAATAAATTAAATTGGCGATAGCTGCTGGGTCATCCAGTAGAATGAATATAAAAAAGTAGAAATAAAAAATTGAAAGAATGCGGAATCAGTTTTTTTAAAAAATATTACAATGCAATAACAAACAGTAGACGTAAGAAACTAACTTTCGGCGCAAGTTCAGTTCAACACAACAAAGTTGTGGTGGATCCTCAATGAATGGCCGTCGAATTTGGTAGCATCAGTTTCGCGCGGGAACCGAAAAGGTAGAGACATACTATGTTTACGTATTTCTAAAATTTACGCTATCAAACACGCGACCGAGAATTTTGCCAAAAATAAAAATTAAGAACAGAAAAGCATCAATGTTTTTGCTTCATTTGACATAAAAAAATACTAAACCGGTATTTATATTTTTTTTTTTATAAAAAAATGTGCTGTGACTTGTGTGAAAAGTTTGAAGATTATGTTTTAAGTTTATTTTGTTGTGACTATTAATGTTAAAATTTGTGTTGACTGTTTGAGTTAAATTTTGGAGTTTTATTAGGAATACAAGATCTAATGCAGGTTAGTGAATTTTTTTTAAACAGCAATTTTATATTTGTATAAATAAAATTGATTGTTATAATTTTATATCATATAAAAAATAAATAAAAATATTTGAATATACTTACTACAAAATAGCTTCTTAGAAAAATAAAGGAATAAGCAAATTGTCGCTTTTAGGGAACAACATTGCACATGTGACAAATTTTTCAGGAGAGCTAAAAAACTTTTCCAATTTTAAACATAACAATATAAAAGGTATAAATGCAATTTAGGAAGAATTCGCTTATCGAAAAATTTTTTTGTACAGGACGCAAAAGGTGTAGGTTTAACCAAAAAATTAAAAATAAACCGGCGGTCGTTAGTAATTTTTGAGGAAAAAATTATTGAAAATCATAAATTTTGTACCTACCTCTAACCTAATATTTTACACTGTTGTCGCATTTTGACTTATAAATATAAAAACAAAACACAATATCCAGTTAAAAATTGGTATATTGACAGACATCGTCATCTTTTAGTGTTAAAATAGAAAGTTCATGGTATTTTATTTTTGTGTATGTAAAATCTAATATACCTTCGATAGTTCTAATAAGTTTTTAGATTTAAGATTTTTGTTTAGTAGCGATAGTGACATTAAGCTAAGAGCGATTGATCTGTGTCAGTTGGTCGTGAAGAGGATTTCAATACTTACTATTGCTGGCGTCATGCTAATAATCTAGTCAACAAGTGCTTTTTGGGCCAAACTTTTTTCTCCGCCTCTAAAAAATATGAACAAGGTGTCATTCGATTCGGAATAGCATGTATATGATTTTTAAAAAAATTCAAGAGCCACTTGAAAAAATTACGAAAGTTATAAACAATTAACTGAAAAAAATGGGGTTTGGTTTTTTGCAAATATCTAAAAAACTATTTGACATTTTTTAAATTTAAAAAAAGATTTAAAAAGAGGAGGAATTTCACCAAAACAAGCTATACCTCCTGGAACTGTAGAATCAATATTTATAATTTTCCAAGAGTGTTGAAAATACGGCCGAAAACGGGTAGGTACTCAGGCTTGCGTAAGCGCTGCCCACTATGGACATATAATGAATAAACAATATTTAAACTTATTAAATTAAAAATTGAAAAAACTTAGGCGTCTACTTTAAAGAGTTATGAATAATAATCCGCCGTTAAAAAATTTTATCTCAATTTTTCTATTAATTATGCATTAATTAATTAACAATTTTTTCCTACTTCAACATAAACATTGTAAGTGCGATAATTGTTAAATAACAAATCTGAAATTTTTTCCATTTCTTGGACCTATTTTTGAAAGGTCTCAGAAGAGATTCCCGTTGGAAAACTAAGAAAATTGTTATTTTCACTTTGTTTTTAACAATTTACTTATGTTAAAAATTAAAAAGCTTAATTAATCATTAAAAGAAAATTTTTTGTTCAAGTTACCATTTATTCGTTTTTTATGATCAGAAGTAACATTAAATTGATATTTTAAATTTTTAATATCTTATTGCTTACAAAAATTGTTATAAACAAATGCGTTGTTTATAAGATAATTTAAAATTTATTTTTTGCAATCATAATCTTTGATGCCAATTATGATTTTTTTTAAAAAATCGTGACTTAAAAATTTGTTTTATTGCTTAAAAACGTATTTATTAATTAACATTTTTTTTTTCTATTACCTGTAAATGTTACTAAGGAAACATTTTTTTTAAATCGTAATTTATTTTATTCTTTGATTATTAAAAAAAATATTTTTATTTAAATTTTTATTGTTTCTTTAATAAACAATTTGTTATAAACCATTCAATTTTTTCTATATATTTTTTTTTATTTCTACATAATGAAATAAAAACAATCATTTGTAATTTTTTGAAAAAAATTATTTATATGATAAAAAAATTGTTAATTAACAAATACGTTTTTAAGTAATAAAATTTTTTTTTATGGAAAGATTTTTTTTAATCAAAATTTGCATCAAAGATTGTTTCCAAAAAAACATTTAAATTATATAGACAATACGCATTTGTTTATAACAATTTTGTAAACAATAGGAAAGAAGAACTTTTAGAAAGTCGTTTTCATGCGACTTCTGATCATAAAAAAACGGATCAATAGTAATATAAAAAACAATTTTTTATCAATGATTAATCAAGCTTTTTAATTTTTAACCTAAGTACATTTTTAATAACAAAGTGAAAAATAACAATTTTTTAATTTTTCCAACGGGACTCTCTTCTAAGACATTTCAAAAATTGTTCGAAAAAATAAAAAAATTTCACATTTCTTTTTTCACTTTTTCACTATTCATGTAGGAAAAAATCTGATGTGGCCAGCACATGACCTCTCGCCATTTTCGAATCAAAAATTTACAGGTTGACACAAAAAAGTATGAAAAAAAATTATATTTTTGTAAATCTGGCAACAATGGCAAAAGTTTCGAAAATTTTAATGAGATGAAAATAAACTATAGGATATACAAAATATATGTGTAAAACTTTATTGCCGTTTTGTATAATAATGGCGTCATCACCCATAGCAACTGCCACTTCCGGTTGTGCGATTGGCACCAAAATCTAATCTAGGGTATCAGAATCCTGTATGCAAAATTTCAAATGTTTTTATTCAGTAGTTTTTGAGTTATCGTTACTACAACATCCATCCAAACACACACACACACACTAACAGACACACACACACTAACACACACACACACACTAACACACACACACACACACACACACACACACACACACACACACACTAACAAACACACACAGACATCATCGCGAAAATATTAAAATCGTATTCTAGGGACCCCAAAACGTGCTTATCAATTGAAAACTCACTACCCAATTTTTAGCATGATTCCTATACCTCTCTTATCTGAAGGGCGAGAGGTAAAAATTGTTAATTAACTAATGCATATTTAGTAGAAAAATTGCGATATAGTTATTTGTATGCCTCATTAAAATTATGAAATTAGATCATTGCCAATAAATATATTATTGTGTCAAAATCAGCAGCAGTTCAATTTCATTATCGAAATCAGAGCTGCTGTGGAAATGACAGTGTTTGAATATACAAAATATTTTGACAGTTCTTGACAAAACGCAAATATGTCTAAAGTAAATAAAAGTACTAATGCAAACTGTACAATTAAAATTAATATTTATCTTGAATAATATGAGCATGTATTTGTTAGTTTAAAAATTTATACTGTGTTTAATAAAAAATAATAACATTGTTAGTTTCGTATTATAGACATGTAAAATTGGAAAGTGACCTTTGCTTTTTCGGCCGTTACCATGGGCAACGGCTGCGAAATTGAATTTCGCGGCCGCTGTGGACAACGCGAAGTACTCACTTCGCGTACGATTGCACGAAAAAAAATTTTTGACCTCGGATTATTGTTCATAAATCTATCCAGTAGATTCCTGAATTTTTTCAATTTTTAATTTTTATATTTAATAGGTATAAATAATATTTATCCATTAAAGGTCCAAAGTGGGCAGCACTTACTCAAGCCGGAGTCCCCGTTTTCGGTCGTATTTTCAACACTCTGGAAAAATTATAAATATTGGTCGTAAAGTTCAGGGAGGTATAGATTTTTTTTGGTCACAAAAAAAATCTTTTAAAATTCTAAATAAATCCTTGAAAAATCTTTTAGAACTTAATGAGTACTTGAGTATTATTGAACAGTTGTAAAAAATCATTGAATAATGTTCGGAAAACCGCTAAAGAATCTTTGTAAAACACTAGTAAAATTATTAAAAAATCATTTACAACTTCAAATTTAAAATTCTTAAAAACTCTCCACCAAAGTACTAAAAATCCTCAAACAATCTTAAATAATTCATGAAACATTTTTATAAAATTATAACATTCTGTAAACGTCTTAAAAAAGGATTAAAAAGTCGTTGAAAAATACAAAAATATCCTTGAAAACTCCCCGAAGAAAACTACAAAACAAATCCTTAATATCATTATAAACCTAATAAAACAAAAATTAATAGGAAAAACTGCTATAAGTCTAGGTATTATAGATATTATAAATATATCATTTCATCATAGTAGTATAGTTAGAAAATAAGTCGTTTGTTATTATTGTTATTATTTAATCTAATTTATTGCCTCTTATTTTACCACACACAAATAACTATAAGTTATTTCAGTGGAGTTCTGCGTGTTTATTTGTTATTGAAGATTGTCAAAACGTATTGTAAAAACATATTTATGTCATAAATGAATAAACACATATATGATTATTATTATTATTATAATCTATGAGAAAAAATAGTTAAAACATCCGTAAAGAATCCTTAAAAAATACTTGAAAAATTGTTGTACAAAACCATTCTTTTAAAATTCTTAAGAACTCTTTAAAAAATTTTCTTTGAATATTAGGCACAAAAATCAATGAAATCATAAATTCGTGTAAAAACTTAAAAAAACATCCTTGAAAACCCATTAAACAGCCCATAAAAAATCCCAGAAAAATTCTTTCAAATGACAAAAATCTTTATGAAAAATGCATTCCCGAAAAATCCTTGCGAAATACTTACCTTCCTAAATCCTTAAACAAATCTTGAAAAGTCCTTAAAATATTCTTTGAATTTTCTCGAAAAGTCCTTGAAATATCACAAAAAATGGTTTTACCAAAATAATTTTTTTAGTTTTTTAACAATTTTCTCGTCTCATGTATTGTAAAAAACGGCTCAATATATAGCACAAAAGTAGCATTATTTTCGATCAACTTTTATTTATAACCGAGGGGTGTGCAACCTTCTGCAGAAGGTGTATAAATTTTCTTCAGGACATATTCAGTACCTATGCAGGACTCTGCAGTACATGTGCAAGACGTGCAGTACGTATGTAATACTTATGCAGAACTGTGTTAGGTCAGGTAATGGTAATGGATAAAAATAAAACAAAATTTAGAGTTAAAGATAACATTGTTTTAGTTATACATGTTTCAAACATTCTTAGGAAATTACCAACATCAGATATCTCACTAGTAGGAGGTAGAATCAGATATATTTCTGAAAAATAAAAATGGGTATTCTCTTTTATATTTTATTTTAACCTAAACAATATATTTTTCAAGAAACTAAGAACCGGTTAGTCTTGAATAGCATTAACAAATACTTATGCTGTAGATACTTATGCAAGACCATGCAGTACTTGTGCAGGACAGTACATGACATCATGGAGTACCTGCAGTACTATTTTTTTACATTTCTGCAGTAGGTGTACAAAATTACTCAAGGTTGCTCACCCTTCGGGAAAAATACAAAAAAATCTTGAAAACTCCTTGTAAACCAGAAAACATATCCCTAATTTTGTTTTTTAATTTATTGATAACTTCTCTAAAAATCCCTGAATAATCTCTTAGAAAAAATTACTGGAAATATCTTTGAAACGTCGCTAAAGAATTCTTAAAAAAATACGTAAAAGATTCTTAAAAAATTCTTGTACAATCGTTAAAAAAATTTTAAAACCGTTATTTTAAAATTCTTAATAACTCTTTAAAAAATTTTCTTCCAATATTAGGCACAAAAATCAATGAAATCATAAATTTTGGTAAAAAATTTAATGAATCCTTAAAAAATCCTTGAAAAATCATTAAACAACTTATAAAAAATCCTAGAAAAATCCTTTCAAACAACAAAAATCCCTTAACAGTTTTTCCGAAAAGTCCTTGAATATTCCTGAAAAATCCATTATCCGAAATCCTTGAAATATTCTTTAAAATTTCTTTAAAATTCCTTGAAATATCACAACCAATTATTTTGCCAAACATAAATTTTCTCGGTTTATCTAATCTAAAAATAACGGCACATATATTTTATTTTCTATATTGTCAAAAATTTTACATTCACAATTTCACATTTTTAAGAAAACCCCGTATACGACCAAAAAATTAATATCTGATATTTTATGTTCTAGTTAATGTAGAACTTTTCATAAACAATAACTTTTGTTCCTTAAAATTAATAATAAAAAAGTTTCATATATGAATCCAACTTAAGGAGACATAAGTATATAAATCATTAGTTTAAAAGTCAAGTCAAAAGTTTTCTCATTTCTCAAAATACCCTTTAAGCTTAACCAAGACAAAATGCCTATTAGAACTAATAAAATAAAAGTTTGCAGACCCTAATCAAAACAAAGAAAATATTGAATATTGAATGTTAACCAAGCAAATATTTCCATAAATGGTAATTCGATGATATATCTAAATTGTAGTAGCTGACTGACTGTCGAAAAATAATACAGTTACCTCTATTTTTTATTTTTTCTACCATGTATATTTTAAAATATTTACGGTCTACAGGTTGTTGAAAATAATGAAATTCATGAATTTTTTTTAAATATATAATAAATTGCTGAATTTTGTCCTTAGAAACATGTATTTGTTATTTTAAAATAAAAATACCTTTAACAGAGATACAAAGGATTGAAATTTTTGGATTTTTTTATCACAGTGGATTGAATAAATGAGTCTTCGTTTAGGTACCTCTTGTTAAGGATTGTACAAACTTTTATCTGATTTTCTTTGTTATCTCCACATCAAAGCATAATAAGAATTTCCATTTTTTGTGTCTCTGTTAAAGGCATTTTTATATTAAAATTTACTTTATTTGAATTTAAGATATAACTGTTTCCAAGCGATAAATGCCGAAAAATATGCCAGAAAAGATGAGTCATTTATTATCTTCTTAAATGAATTGGATGTATACATTTTACATCAATCAATCATTCCCGGAAAAGTGCGTTTCCAAAACAAGCCTTTCCGGACAATCCTTTCCTAGTCAATCCTTCTCGAACACTTCTTGACCATTTTTAGTTCTAATTTATTAGAACACAAGTACGTTTGATTTAAATAATTCTTAAACCAACAAAGGCAGAATGTTTGTGGGCCTCTTAAGTAAAAAAAATGAAGTTTTTTTACGTTTTGATCATTGTATATTTTCAAATAAGTGCGAAAGTTTTTAGAAGATGATTTCATGTCGAAAATTAAGCCTTCATGTATTTGGAAACAACCTGTACCTAAAAAAGCATAAACCGAAAAAATAAAAGTGCTACACGACATAATTTTAAAATAAATCCACTGCCGTATATATTTTTATTCCGTTTTATTTAATAAACTTATAGATTTACATACTAAATTCATTTAAGATGCGTTTAGGTCATTTGAACTTAATTTTTAAATCAAGATGTTATCTTAAAAATAATAACTATTAGATCTAAGAAAATATTAGTTTTTACTCTAAACGTTATTTGATATAATAAAAGTCCTTGCTAGTTAGTTTAGAAATTTTAAATTTATTTATACCAAATAATGATTATTTATTAAAATGTATTCATAATTACTACATATCAGTTGCAATTACATTCCATAATCATCTTCGTTAGCCTTAAAATTATTAATAAATATCACTACAAAATATGCCGTTTGAATTATCAATTTTTTTAAATAAATTATGTAAATTTTATTTGATAGTTTATTTTAAAGTTATTATGTTGTTTTCTTTTGATATTCATACATATTTTTATGTTCTTGTATTTACGTATCGGTAAAACAACTCACAATCTTACTAGAAATAAGTAACCACGCACTAGTTTAGCTCAGTAGTGTAGTAATAAGTAATTTTTGCACGGCAGTGGTTATCTCTACAAAATTTAACAATTTATGCTAAATCCACGAATGTCGTTGATTTAGTATAAGTGTTATATCTGCTGAAATATTCTAATCTCAAATATTTAATTTTAAATATTTATTTAAAGTAGTAGGTACAATACAATATATGAAAATGAAGAGAAAAAAATCAACCATCCATCGCATAAAATATTCGGAAAAATCAACTCTCTCCCAGGAAAACATTTCCCTAAAAAACAAGTTGCAAATCCAAATTTGTTAAATAATTACAATTATAAGCCAGTTACGTTTTATTGTAGGCATACTTTGATGTTGTAGTTGGTATTTGGGAAAAAAAAATAAAAACCATGCCAAAATTATTGATTTAAATATGTACTGTATACAACAACATTTTGAAATATGTGCTGGTTCTTATAAACATTCCGTTAACTTGTTATCGATCACCTTCGGGAGAAATAGGCTTATTTTTTAGCAAACTTACTGAAGTTTTAGATCTGTTATATTAGACCCACTGTTAAGCTTATGGGAAAATATAAAAATCAACATTTTAATTACTTAACCATTCTTTTATCTTCTTTTGGTTTTATTCCAAATGTAAATGGACCTACAAGAGTCACCTTAAAAGCATGTACTTACTAATTTATCAATATTTTTCAAGTCCGTAATCCCAGTTTTTATTACTTTTTCTTATAATAACGCAGTTTAATTGTTACATTTTTACAATAATTATTGTAATTAGCTTCCCTCTAAAAATCCTTGATTAAAAATAGAATAAACACCGCGACCTTCCTCAGAATATAGGCTCAAGCGTGATGCGTGTAGAAATTTCAGACTCCGTCCGAACGAAGGAGACACTTCGGTCACACTGTTCATTTCGGTGACCCAATAAGTACATTCTGGTTGTTTCAGTTACATTCTACTACTATCGGTCGAAAGTACGAATAAATAGTTTTCCAGTTACTTATTTATTATGCTTACCGCCGTACTCTGTTGTTAGAGTACGCAAGCACCCCGCTTAGTTTTACTTAGCTTATCTATATTTTAATGCCCTTGTATATATTGGTTTTATATTAAAACTTGTTGCACGCCCTCCCTGTTCCAGTTTTCTGTATTATTTTCGTTATTTAATTAAAGCTGTTTACCGTACTATTTGGATTTTTATTTACTTATTCTATTTTTTTCTTATTTTTCATAATTAAGAGCATAGCAACGCAGCGAATACCCAGGTACTTAACCCAGTGGAGCAAGTAAAGCTCTCCCTACTGGCCAAAAACGCATTGGTCGATACCATAAACGATCTCTGGAATTTTCTTTTTCTACTGACTCTGTCCGTGCAAGTGGACAATGAATTTTCAGATCACTGAACAGTTCTTTTAGATATTGATTTTCGGGGTAAATCAAATAAAGTAGAAATTATTACAGAGAAAAGAAATTTTAGCGAAGATGAAATACAGAATTTAAAAAAAATATTGTCTATTATTGAATGGTCAGAACTGTATAAATTTGATAACTTCGCAGCATCATTTGACTATTTTTATACCACGTTGAACAATATTTTCGTAAGCGAAAAGTCTGTGTAAAACATAAAGTTAAAACTGGATAGATGTAGATATTGTCGAATCAAGTTGAAAATTAAAATACTTATTTGATCTAAGATTCATTTGACCAAAGTTTGAGGAAATTTATAGATAGGATAGAGGAATTGTGATTTAATTGTGTGAATTATAGTATAATTCACGTAATAGGGAATTTTAATATCTACAATTATTTTGTTTAATTAAAATATCCTAATTTTATGAATAAAGTCCTATAATTGTCAAAATAAATGATTTTATTCAAAGCAGAATGTTTTAATTGCCAGCAAAAATATCATTGTTTATGTAGAATTAAGGTTTTAATATTTGTTAGCCAAATCTTTATATATTTTTTACACGTCCCTGTACAAGTTGACAAAATATTAAAAATTATCCATCCTTTTAGTTAATTAAACAGAAAACAATTTTTTGATTATTTTTTATTGGATAAATACATATATGACAATATAAAATATATAAATATTAATAAACAAGTGAATGAATGACACTTGTAGTTATTTACGCAACAAGTGTGTAAAGTGATACTTTTTTCACGAATGTGAATGTTGTCGCACGAGCCAAAAGCGAGTGCGCCAATCACATGAGTGAAATAAGGCACTTTACGCACTAGTTGCATACAATATCTTTTCTACTAGCATAATTTTTATGTACAAAAATAGATTTCACATTCAAGAGGTTAACAAGCTATTTTCCAAAATCTTGAAGTTAACCTGTTGATTTCTGGCACATAGAACCTTGTCACGATAAGAAACATAAGAACATTGCAAAAAATGTGTTGCACATGTAAAAAAGTTATTTTGAAAATTTCATTTTACTTTACGCACTAGAGAAAAAAGTTACACTTTACGCACTCCTTAGCGTGCTTAAAGTAAGTAAATTTTTTCTACTACCGTGCATAAAGTAAGTACTTTACGCACGGTAGTAGAAAAAATTTATTGGTAACATGTTGCGAAATAATTATGTTATACTTACCTTCAGATAGAGGGATAAGAATCCCAATAGCCCATTCCTCCAGTAAATCTTTCATATTATAACATAATATTTATAAACACAGTATTTATATTTATCTAAATTAATAAAAAAAGAACCGTTTTACTATTAGGATGAAGAGTGGAAAGAGTACGTCAGTGTGTAAAATTTATTAGAAATTCGGCTGTGCGCTTTCGGCTTACAAAGCCATTATCAAAGCCTCCCTAGAATTTATTAATTTGCAATAAAGAATAAAATATAAGTGAAAAATGCCGTCAGTAAGATACCACCACAAGAGATCTTAACAAACACGATATCAACAGGTTAAAAAGTACAAGCATTACGCGAAAAGTTGAATGAAATCAAAAATAGCAGTAAAATCCATAGTTATATGAAAAGAGTGCACTGATTAAGAATTACTGGCGTTGACAAGTGACAGTGACATAGGGGGCGTTCATCGAGAGTTCAGAACTACACCAGACTGAGCCAAACTACCCCTCATTTTAAATAAATAGTATAAATGAGAGAAAGGGCTATGCTCAGTAACAAGGGATATGATCCATACAGCGGTCCAAAAGAACCGAACTTAGTTGGTTAGGAAACTAAACTGTAATCGAAAATTTTTGATAGTAGAGTTAACGGCTCTGACACTAGATTAATACTAGGCCAGAAGCTAGAAGGGCAAAGGACATGACTAGACCATGACCTATATATGGCACCTAGTTGAAGGGTGAAGGATAAAATAGAAAAATACTAAATTTACGACTATAACAATAAATACTAAAATGTAAGTATAGAGAAACAACTTTGTTTACAAAATATCAAGTGACATTAGTCCCCTCAGTGACAATAATGGACAATTCCACTTCCGCGAATCGGCTTGTACAGAACCATCTTGGTACTCGGTTCATATATAGTGTATAGTAAATTAACTAAATTTCAAGACTCTTTTCCGTAATGTAGACTGTGAGGCGTTTCTAATTTATTAATTTTAAAATATTTTAATTATACATTCCTTCCCAGTTGTTATAAAATCTTTCTAACTTTTCTACGTTAATGGAGCACATTTATCGGCTTTAAAATTTCCAAGAATTTACTTCACTCTACTTACATACCGAATTATAGTAGTGAGTTATAGTAGTGAGTTATAGTAGTGAGTTATAGTAGTGAGTTATAGTAGTGAGTTATAGTAGTGAATTATAGTAGTGAGTTATAGTAGTGAGTTATGGTAGTGAGTTATAGTGGTTATAAGTCACGCAGTTTGATTACGTTTAATAACCCACTAGTGAGTTATTATATAATAAGTAATGGTCACTTTCTTTAACATCATTCTCTTGCTTCAGTTAATGTTTTTAAATATTTTGTTATGAAGTTAAAATTATAAACTTCTTAATAATAGAAATTAACATTTTCGAAAGCTGGGCATAATCAATGAGTTTTAATTAACTGGCAAACGTCATTCATTACATTAATTAAATATGAAATTTATATTTCTTTCCAAAAAAAAGAAACAAAAATAGAAGTAGGTGAAAAATAGATCAACAACGGATAACTTTTTTACCATTATTGAATTAACCAATAGACTTTAAGACAAAAGTATGTGTAGTAGTTTTTGCATAAAAGTAAACCGTATTTTCCAAAACAACTGATTTTTGCAATAAATAAATAGTATTTTTCAAACACGTTTGCTTTTATAAGAAACAAAAAAATAGTTTCCCACGTACAAAAGACAATTTCAGTATTTGATCTTTTCAGAACACAAAGATGACAAAGTTAGTTTGAGCGGAAGAACAATTTCTTAAAAAACAATAAAACAAAGCGTGTTGTGTGATACAATGGATAAATAGGATTAAGAAAACCTCACAGAAATAAACGTAGGTGGTGGCAGATTGGAAAATGTTTTTCATTTTCTAGGTATTAGTGGCATTAACGCCTAAGGAAATTCGAAATAAATAAAACCAGATTTGAAATAACCATCATGCGTATATTTTATTTTTATAATTTATTATATATTGAAGGTACTTTCTTGATAATGTTTGTCATTACAAAAATTACTTTTAGTCAAAAATAAAAATTGTTAATGTCCATTTCTTTAACTTGTGATAATGCTAATATAGCGAAACGTATGTCGAGTGTTTTTTAAAAATGTGTAAGTGAGATATTCTTCGATTATTTTTAATTTGTTGCAACCTTTTTCTTATTTTTATATACATATTCTGCATGTTTTTATTAACGAAAAATCAAATATCAATTATAACGGATTATTTTTATCTAAACTGATTATTTTATCAATGCTGATTATTGGTTATTGATTGTCGTTTATTTTACTATGAAAATTTAATATCTGGTGATGGATATTAATTAACATTCTTATTAAATATAACGTAGTTGGAACTTCTAAACTTATTTTTTAGTTTAAACATCATTCTTAAAATTACATTGATGGTCACCATTTTAAACCACTTACACTTAAAATATTATATTTTTTTTTATAAACTTGTAATACATTTTGTCTTAAATGTATAACCCAAAACCTAAAAATAAGTAATTTAATGGACTTTAACTTAAAAGTATAACAATTTAACCCCCTTTTCCATTTAAAACTATAAACTTTTTCTAGAAATGCGAATCCCACAAAAAGTGTAATTTCGAGATAGACTTTTTTGTATTAATTCTGCATTTTCCGCTTTTATTGTTTATATAAAAATGTTAATGTTTTGTAGTATATTATTTTTTAATATAATAAATATATTTGTGTTATTTTTAATTAAGTATTAAGTTGTTATTGTTTTTGATATAATAATCTATATATGGTAATGATTTGCTGAATATCTTATTTTTGGGTTCGGTTCTAGAAAACATTAAAAAAATAATAGTAGAAAACAATAACAATCGATAACAAATTTTATATGTTCTGTCTATTCTTCCATCTTCTTGTAATCACTTCTATTCAAATTGATTTTTTATTTTTTTCTTGCTTAAATTTCGTTCTAAATGACAAATTTTTTTGATTTACATTGGTTCCATACTGAACTAGCTGTATTTTCCTTAGTTGAAAACAATCTTCTTTTGTATTATTAAACGTGTTTCGGAATTTTTTTTGTACTTTTTACTCCGAACGCAAACAGAAGGTTTATAATGTGTATCGAGCTCCTAAACGGATGAACCAATTTTGATAGTTTTTGTTTGAAAGGTGACTTGATCAAGAGTGTTCTTAGCTATAATTCAAATTTTTTTATTTTCCGACGTTGCGTACATCTAGGGGTGGCTTCCCCCCCCCCAGCGGGAGCACCAATATTTGCTACTATTTATCTTGAAGTAATAGCAAGGATTTGAATCGGATTTTAAAGCGGTTAAGTGTTAGGTTTCCCCCTTGAAGGGATGAAAACAATTTTTGTTAATTTTAAAACTCCATTCATTTGAAATTACATAAAAAAGTTAAAATAAAAATTATTTCAGCATTTTTCAAAAGTACGTCAATTATGAAGTGGGTGTGTCCCTTTAACATACATTTTGTGCTTGGTTTTTTTGAGCGTACTAAATTTGCTAATTTTCATCACAATTAGCACATGACAGAACATTATTTGGGGGTCTCATAAAATTTGTTGTGAAAAACCTCCCAAAAATGGTGATTTTTCTTGATTTTAGGGTCACGCAACCATTTTAGAGGCGCGGGACCCCGATTTTCTTTATCAGCGTCCCAAAAAGCAAATAGTAAAAGCAGCTTCTTCCTTATGCCGGTTTCCTTCCCCTACTTTTCCAACTCTGGAATGAATATTGGATAGAGTATTGAATATCTCTAAAACTATAAATGTTGGTAGGCACTTGAAAATTGTTACGTAGATTCTCTTAAAGAAATGTATTTTTAAAAATGAAGGGGAGGGGTTTAAGAAACCACACAAAAATTAATAAACAAACATATACTTCAGTTTTGATATTTTCAAGAAATTCTATTCTTTACAAAAAAAAAACCGGTTAAGTGCTAGTCGAACTAGCGCACTTAATTTCATTATTTCTGTAAAATATAGATGATTGTCTATCAGTATGAATATTTTGTATTTTCACTAAAATTATTAAATTTGGATACCTAATTTTATTCTTCCTGGTGTTGAATCTCGATATTTTTAACTGTAGCACATCCTTTATAAAAAGATACTTTTTAAATTCATTGGAGTAAACTTTAATTACTTTTCTCCTTCCTATGCTAACCATTACTTATGTTTTTCACTTGTACTAGATTTAGTTAAGTGCAGAGTTTTTTTCTTGTCAAAGTTTTTTTTTCCAGTCTGCACTCAGTTATGTCTATTTAGAATCTATATATGCAAAATTGTAAGATTCTAAATGTTTAATTAATACTTTCCCTAGATATATAGTTTTTCGCCTTATCCTGTAAGAGGGGCACCCCGTTGGATAATTGTAAACAAAAAAAAAAAAATATATAGATATCGGTATGAATTAATTACTTCGACCTGAAAACTTCGCCACAAGTCTAAAAGTAGGTCACATAAAATTATAAAAAAAAATAACATTATAAAAAAAATTGTTTTGCAAGTTGAAAACGAAGACGTTTCATTTGATATAACACATGATATATTAATTCCACTTGGAGGGGTAAAAATGATGATACAAGTTTGAAAAAGCAGGGAAATAAACGAGTATAGAAAAGAAACTTTTATTTATTCCGACATCAACGCAGACAGATTCGCAGGCAAAAGCTAGTTATGATATAAATACCTACATAAGGGAAAATAATATGAAGTTTATGCTATGCCGACGTTTGGAATTTAATTAAATTTTCTCTTAAGCTGTAAATGGCATGTATACCTTAAGACGCTTTTATTATTAAAATTAAAATTAATTAAATCTTTTTCTAATTATTATAAGCCTATGTATTATTTTCTTTGTAGTCTTGAGAAAGAATTTAATTAAATTTAAATTGTCAAAGTAAATTTCTATACCCTGTAATGATAGAAAAGTTTCCAAAGACATTACGCAGCAGCAAGGCAGATAAAATATTACAAATTTAGTTATAATTTACTATAAAATTATTATGCTAAATATAAATAGTTTTAACAAATAAAACTATCGGATTTATGTGACATATTATTTTGCTGGTTTATATCAATCAGAAAATACTTTAAAATTAATTTCGAATTCATACTAATAAATTCTAAAACACGCATATTTTTGCATAACTATTTAAATTTTAAACGATATAAAAAATATAAAAATAAAATCAATAGCAGTATAAAATAAAACATTAGGAATATGTGATTTTAAAGCGAGTTCAAAAACAACAATTAATTATTATATCTTTGTTGACTTCAAGTAGATATTCGACTGCGTTTCTTGGCTGATTTCTGTATAATATTCAAACAATATTTTAAAATATTCATATTTATTTTATGTAAATGCTGTCATATTTACTGTAGTCAAAGGATAATAATAAAATTTAACAACAAGAGAAATTTAAATTTTATTTTAAATAGAATCTAATAAATAACAGTCAATAATGAATAAAATAATAAATTATTAATATGTAATAATAATTGTTTATTTATTTTTTGGTTTTGATAATTTCTTTTACAGGTATTGTTTTCAAAAAAAAATATGTCTATATTTTCAATTATTTCATAGAGATTATGTCAAATGGTATTTTCCTGAATTATAAATAATTCATCGACTTACCTGTGGGAGGTCCAATTTGAATTTTCCAAAATTTTCTTCCGAAGATAATTCCACAATGTAGTACCTGCTTTTATTTTTTGGCGGAAGGGTTGTAATTATCTTCAGAAGAAAAGGTCGGAAAATTCCTCCCCACAGGTAAGTCGATCAATTTATCAATTTTACTTCGATTTTCTCCTTCGATTATTACACAATGTAGAAATAAGGAGTGCGTTTTGAGAAAACTGGGAGTATTTATTAACAATTTAAAATATATAAATTAATAAAGTATCATTGTTATTGTAAAATTGAATATGTTGTACTTGCTTAACAAATTTTTTGTAAGTAACCACTCAACTTTATCCTTTTGCTTATCTAAACGTAAATTTTTTGTTTTATAGGCTTGATGATGGCCATCGAATGGCCGAAACATGTTGCCCCGTCGTTATTGAAAGATCTTATATTACATTACTATGTGGTATGACTACGAGTTTTATTATTCTTTGAGTACATGGCATGGTATAAAACTTTCAGTATTCTTCTGTGGGATGATTTTTTTCCATTATATTTTGCACAGCAAAATTTTCTGTCTGCTTCCACATCTAATAATTTTTCATTGACGACTTCTTTCAAAGGGAAAGTCTAGTGCTAGCAAAAAAATTCGAGATTTCGATGGAAATATCTATTTTTAGGTCCCACAAGGAGATTGAAACCATTTCCAAAGTAAGGTCTGTCTGTATGTGTGTCTGTGTGGCTGTGTATCTGTGTGTAATCTTCCATGATAACTGCCGAACCGTTTGACCAATCAAGCTAATATTTGGTATGAATAGTTGATGTGTGCTTCCAATGCGAAAATTAGTTTTGGTTCAAATTGGTACAGTAGATTTTTTGCCTTTTTTTTTCATTTTAAGGACAAATAATACACTTTAGTGCAAATGCGTCAGCTGGAGTCCAAACAAATTAATTTAACATTGGCCTGCATAGGGTTATTGTGTCTTTCTTGTCATATAACTACTTTAAAAAAGGTATAAACTTTTTTGCGACTTCGCAAAATTATATTATAAAAACTAATTGTCAAATATGTAACAAATACAATACTTCAGATTAAATTTAGAGTGATTTTATAAAGTTTTACTCAAAAAAATTATATAATACCAGTAGAACTTTTTGATGCATATTGTTATTGACTTTGTGTAGGTTTATGATACTTACTGTCAGTAGATAGAACGTACTTTAACTTTAACGGTTCTGTAACTAACGACAATGACGTTTAGATTGTGACAATTGTACAAGAAATCAACTTGTAAAGTTTTATTCTAAACGTCTTTAGTTACTGAATCTTTAAAGTTAAAGGACGTTCTATCTACTGACAGTTGTCTTTTATATACCTCATGCTTAATTTCGGTTACATAGTACGTTACGAGATGAATACTTAAGTTAAGATAAGAGTTCAGCTAACCCAACGGAAGACGACACCGCAAAAGTGCAAGGTTGCATTCTCACGGCGAAATCTCCGAGAAATTAAAAACTTATATTTTTTATATTATTCAGTTCTATTCTGTTTCTTGTATTGATAGTTAGACTCAAAAATTAAAGCTTTTTCAAATTTTTGTTTTTTAAAAAGTTATTTTGGAGATAACCACATTTATTTCTTATACTGAACGAGTATGACATATACAAACACGAGCATAACTTTACAGTCATACAAGTTGGTAAATAAAATAAATGTTCTTATCTTGTGCAATGTTTTATTGTTATTATTTTTTGAATATTCTCATTCAATTGTTTTCACAAACTGCTTCGTTTCCATTAAATTCTTTTCAAATATGTACCGAAAAAAATCCAAAAAATTACATTGCAAAAATGATTAAATGTTCTAGTAAAGGAAAAAATAGTATATAAACCATGTTAGAGAAGATTTTCCTCAGCCTCTCAACTTATTATCCCTCGATGCTTCGCATCTCGGGATAACAATAATGCGGCTGAGAAAAATTACTTCTCGACCTTGGTGTATAATATACTATTACAGATTTATTAGTTATTGTCTATATTTTAGTTAAATGTATTTGGAATTTAAATGGGCTGTACGTAAAAGTTTTTCTCTGCTGTCACAAGGTGAAATATCTGCGTGATAAAGTTCATAGTAATTTTCGTCAAAAGTTATAGTTTTAAAAGATTTAGTTATAGAGAGTATTATTTCTTCATTCGTTGTATTTAATATTTTAATTAAAGTCCAATTTTTGCATTAGAAAGAATTGAAGGGATCTCGCATTTCTTTATTACTTGTTTAAGATTTAAAATGTCACCATTTTCTTTAAAAACTTAAATTTTTGTAAGAATACGAGAATCAGGATCAATTTTTATTTTAAAAATAGTTTTTTGTTTTGTTTAAAGATAATTTTTGTTTATTGCAGTATAAGCTGTAGACAGCGTTGAAGTAACAAGATTTAAATTAGCATTAAAGTGATTTTAAGGCATCAAGACCTATCAGTCCATTGAAAGTTTAGTGAAAATCAAATAGATAAAATTTTAAATCTTAATGTTGATTAAATTCTGAGAATAAAAGAATTTTTGCACAATTTTGATGAGTAGAACTTTGATATACTGCAGAAACAACAAAAGATGCTCTAAAAATTTTTCTTTGTCATATTTAAATGCGACTTCAGGTTTAACGTGGCCAACGTAACACTTTCCCGCTATTAATGTGCAATATTTTATTTTTTTTAAAAAGATTTAGTGTAGCTTATTTTTAACTCTGTTTGTAAAATTGCTTTTACAAAAAAAAAGAAATGTCTATTATTTTTCACTCTAATCCTGATTCACAGTTAAATCCTTCCAATAATGTTTAAAACACTATTTTATATCCATACACGCTATCCGTAGTTTGCACATAAAATTTTCGAACGCAACTCTGTCTATTATAATGTATATGTCACTTCTCGTGGCATTACTGAACCCACCTTATAGACAATTAGACAGCTCGTTGACAATAAATTTCACTTACTTCTTCTAGCTACTATGACTACTTTTAAGCACCTGTAAATAATTTTAGTATGGATAATAAACCGTAAAACCAATGTAAAAAACAATTTTTTTTAAATCTTAATATGTTGATTTTTTACGAATTTTTTAAAATTTTTACAACTAATCAGTTCTAAGTTAGAACTTAAACAATTTTTGGAGAAAATTTGATTCGAATCGGTTCAGTAGTTTTAAAAAAATCGTTATCGAAATATTTGATCACACATACATACATACATTTATCCAAAAATGGATTTTTTGGACTCAGGCGACCTAGAAACGTAAAGAAAAGTCAAAATTTCGAGATCGGCTTTTTACTCGAAAACAATACTTTCCCTTTATATATACTATTGTATATATAGTATATGTAGCGGGAAAGTAATAACCGAAAAATGACAAAATATTTAAAAATTCATTGAAAATGTGTAGAAGATTGCAACACATATTGGAAAATAAAATGAATAAATATAAAATACAAAAATGAATTCGATTAGTGAGTGTTGACAAACGGAATTAAAGTTGTATAATTTATGAGTTCAAACAAACAGAGGAAATGGAAAAAAAACGGAAATTAAAAGCAAAATAACGGAAATAAAAAAAAACCATTAATATTAAGAAGATGATCATAACTGGTAGGTAATATTGAACCTAATAAAATATATATTAATTACATTTTAACAATCCAGTGGACATGGATACAGGATATAAATCCTAAATATTGAAAAAATAATTATATATAACTGACAATTATAGTAAATAAAATATAAATACATTGTAGTATTTGTATGAGATATTTTATAAATTTAAGAGTGAAGGTTATGTTATTCCAAATTTACATTTCTAAACATCATGTATAGTTGTGTTTTTGTCAAAATACATACGTCTAAAGAGGTGATTTTGAAGTTGGGAATTCTTTATGGACGCCATCAGCTTTAAAACTCGTTTGTTGCTGTTAAAATCTCTATACTCACTCCTACCTGCTAACTCCTTTCTTGACTCCAAAAATATGCTGCCATCTTAATTAGACTAGAGCAAGGGACCACGCACCGCATCAAAGGGAAATTGGATTTCGGTGAATTTGGTCAAATTTTTGATATATTGTAGATATCGTTAATTCAAGAGAATTTTTAACTGATGATTCGTTTTCAAATTGAGAGATGTCTTTGATAATATGATTAAGAAAAGAAGATAATTTATAAGCTGGGGAGTTGATAAAGCTAACAACTAGTCTAATGGGAATATTTGGTTTGTGGATTTTAGGGAGTCTGTATAGTAAAAGGGTTTTAATAGCTATAGAGCACAAATCAAAATGATTTGAGTCGAAGTAAGTATAGAGCTTATTGTAAGAGAAACACTACATGATTTGTCAGACAGATACTCAGTAGATAGAACGTTCTTTAACTTTAACGGTTCACGGTTCCGTAACTAATGACAATGACGTTTAGATTGTAACAATTGTACAAGACATCAACTTGTAAAGTTTTATTCTAAACGTCATTGCCTTTAATTACTGAGTCTTTAAAGTTAAAGGACGTTCTATCTACTGACAGAGAGAATGCCGCTTTGGTTTTATTGAGAAGTTGTCATATTGAGTTTTTTAGTTATATTGACATGTTGTCATTTTGAATTTATTAGGTTATGAAAATCTGTCAATCATTTCACCTTTTAAATTTATAATCTGGTCTCAGTTACAGTTGGAGACCGTTAATATTATTTTTCAGAACTAAGCCAGAAGACCTGATAGAATTGTTCAGGAAAATAAAAGAACAAAAGAAGAGAAAAACAAAATATTATTAACAACATTATTAGTATTTTTGATAACGTGTTATTATACAATTGTATTCTGAAAATTTTTGTATAATAATTCATTGGGATTTTGGTATAAGTAATACAATCGTACAACGAAATGCATAACAGTTCTACGATAATCAGTGAGGACATTATTAAATAGTTTGGTTTTGAATTTAAATTTGTTGAAGAAGAGTAATGTAGGGTTAGCTAACAAGAGATTAAAAGAGGGCTCTTCGGAAATGAAAGAATTTACTATCTGTGAATTTTCGTTTTTTCTAAAATTACCAAATAGTCGCCTTTATCAGTTTTGGTAACAACTAATTTGCCTCGCTGATCCCAGATTCCGGCCGGCCAGCTCCAAGCTTATACCAAGGTAATCTTGGCTCACGGCCGGCCAGCTACAAGCTGCACTTTTCCACCACGGTCTAATAATTTCACAAATTCATTTAGCCGATTCTCGCTTGCTTCAATCGAAATACTGGTATTGGGTGAAGAACCTGTACTTACTAAAGAATATCAACTGATATCGAAACGAATTGAATTTGATTCCGCAGTATTTCAATTATTCTTAAAGCTCACATTGAATAAACACATTTTATATTAATAAAGAATAAAACAACTCCAAGTCATACCACAATAAATTATTTAATCAATGACATACAGTCAAAACGGCGACTACAAGACCATCATCAGGCCATAAGAAAAAGAACATTGTGAAGGGACTTCAATCATTCAAGATAAAATCATTTTTTACTTTAGATATATCGACGATTGTATTTTACTTTTTCAATATTCTCGAGACAACATTATGCAAATTTTAGATTATATAAATTCTATTCATCCTAAAATTAAATTCACTATTAAATTTTAAAACGATTCAAAACTTCCTTTTCTAGATTTGTTAGTTCACTAAAATCTTTCTATTAATCACATATATCTCCCCTTCATGAATCGAAAAGTAGATTTTCGTAGCGGCCGAACAAATTTCAATTTCTTTTTGGGGGTTTGAAATAAGTACAACCGTTGATTGTTGACGCTATAACATACCGAAGCATAGCACACTAGCTGATTGTTAGTCGTGGCCTATATTCAGCACCAGAAAAAAAATACTAAAATATAATCTAGCGGTATGTAAATCTCTTTTTCGATTTGGGGGAGATATATATGAACAAAAAATGTCTAAATAGTCCTTTCATTACTATACAAATTAGCTGATTACATATGTAATCAGCTAATTTCTGTTCGCGACCGAATATTCTCAACCCCAGAACAAAAAACATTGAAATTTGTTTGGCTGCTACGAAAATTTACTTTTAAATTCATGGAGCTGGCCCTTTGGGGGAGATATATGTGAATGAAAAATTTTATCTGACTAGTCCTTCCATTCCTCTATGTAATCAGGTAATTTTTGTACTTGGCCGCTTATTTTCAACACCACAAAAAATATAAACAAATTAGAGCAGATAAAATGTAAAACGACAACATTCGCATGAGTAAACCCCGAATCCCTCTATGTTATCAGCCGATTATTGGTCTTGGACCCTTACTTTTGAGGTAAAAAACTCATTCAAACAGTAGGAAAATGTACATTTCAATCCATGGAGATGGTCCTTTAGGGCAGATAACAGTACACTTCTATTATGTAGCAATCCTTCGATGTCCATATATTTTATCAAAACTATTTTTATGGATTATCTCCATATATCCTCTTATAAAATCAATTGTATCAATAATATAAAATATGTTTATTCAACGTGAGCTTTAAGAATAACTGGTATATTCCAGAATCAAGTTGCAAATTGAATTTGTTTCAATATCAGTTGATATTCTTCAGTAAGTACAGGTTCTTCACCCAATGCCAATATTTCGATTGAAGCAAGCGAGAATCGGCTGAATATATTTGTGAAATTATTTGACCGTGGTGAAAAAGTGCAGCTTGGAGATGGCAGGCCGGGAGCCAAGTTTACTTCGGTATAAGCTTGGAGCTGGCCGGCCGAGACCTAAGATCACCGAGGTTACTAATTTATCATTAGTGATTTTAACTTGCAAATCTTTAATGTCTTTAAGAGGAAACTTATGAGAGGAAGAAAGATGGCGCAAAGGTGGTAAACAAACAAAATTGTGGTGTAAGATTCAAGTGATGTTCGTTCTGATAATGCCTTTGTTAGGGATGTTAGGGTTTCAACATCAATAGATATTGCTAAAATTAGTTTTCATGTTGTGCTTAAGGTCAGAGTTGAGTATGGAAGTTTGTTTGAGATTAAAAGAGGATTGACTATGGTTCAGAAATCTGGGGTGGAATTAAAAATTTGAGAATTTGGATTGATTATTAGAATTTGTAATAAGGTTATGTAGTTTGTAATTGAAACTAAAGAATAATTCGTCAATTTCGGTGTTTCCCCAAATATCTCAGAAACTGATCCTGATATTTTAATTTTGAAAAAAAACCACTGAATTCGTCTTGAAAGTAGGCATATTTTTTCATTTAATGAACCTATTATCTATAACGGTTTATGAAATCCCAATAGTGTTCAACTTAATTTGCGCCATCCTATATTTTATTCCCTAAGACCATTTAGAACGATATTGGAAAAGTCAGTTTAAAAAGAACTTATTTAAAAATTATACATATAAGTATAGGTATAAAAAATAAATAAATAAAAAAAATAAAACAAAGCACAATAATACTAATAGATACTAAAAGGAAATATTCATATATTCATTTATGTGATAGAATGAGTATTTCAACATGAGATCTTTAATAGATTTTTTTAAACACATTCAAATTTTGATTTTCTTTGATAGATATTTGTAGTTTATTTTACAACCGTATCCCAGTATAAGATGGACCCTTCTCAAGAAAAGTTGTCCTGTGAAGAGGTATGCGAAGCAGATTGCCATGCCTTGTTTGATGGCTATGTTTGTCAGCACTTTTTATGAAATCGTTCAGTTTTTTTTCACGAAGAGAATGTTTTTATAAATATAGATACGGGGAAAAGTTAAAATTTTTTTTTTTTGAAAGGAATGTCTACATGAATTGAGCTTATTAATGCCGAAAATGAGACGTATAATCTTTTTTGTGAAATAAACAATTTTGACGAAAATCTAGAATTTCCCCATATTATACAATAAATGAGAGTATGGTATTGCATAGTCGATGCTTATTAGTTTTTGTTGTGAAAACGTATTTTCAAGTTGGAAGATTGCGTTATAGCTGTTGCATTTTGTTACGTTTTTTTGTGCCATATAGTTTCACATTCGCTTGATGTTCCCTTTCCTATTTCTTCGCGTCATGTGCCCCCTTCTTCTCTTGGCATTATTATAAATTGACTTCCCAAGCTAAGAACCTCCCAATTTCTTTATCTATTGAATACCAAAAATAGACTTTGTATCGCCAGTGTTTTCTACTGAAGATTTCTTTCTTGTCTCCCCTTTATTTATAAGGGTTTTTTTTTGGTTATTGTCAATTTTCCGCTGGTTCTCACGTCTGACGGTCAAGTTTGCCGCATCCAATGACTTTTTTCTGGACAACTGAGACGGGACAGCTAAGAACAGGACATCTTACGCCTACAACACCAAGACCCTCTACCTGAATGGAGCTAAGTTTTTTATGAAAAAAAGAAAAAAAACTCTAAATAACTCTCGTCAAATAAACAAATATAACGTTTAATTTGAGTTTAATTTCCTTAACTCAAAAAAAAAAGAAAGGACGGATTTTGAAATATATCATAGTTTTTTTGTCAATTGTTTCTAATTACACCAAAAAATCAACTGACTGGCGTCCAGTTTTTTTTTTCATTTAATATTTTACTTCTGATATATTTCAAATTCTATTCGTGGAACGAACCCATAATATAATTTGAGCTTAATCACTATACAACGAATAATAAAACACAATGTCATACCACAATTATTGTGGTATGACTTGGCGTTTTATTATTCGTTGAATAATCTTACCACATTTGAGTATGGATAATTTGCTGTTTTTAATCACTATAATTATCTTTCACCTTTTTTTTGTTTCAATTTTCTTAAAAATGTGAAAAGAGAGCGATAAGTCACGAAAAGTTCCGAGGAATTTTATTGTCTTAGAAGACGTCACATTAAGATTTTCAGTATATATTTCAAAAGGTTTATTGTAATTTTTTAAAATGGAAAATTTCATTAGAAGTGTTTTCTTATGGTTTATAAAATGGTTATTTAAACACCATTCATTTAATTTATTATAGATTAGACTTTAATTATCTGCTAGTTTTTCAGGGGAATTGCCGATAGTTGCGAAGGATATATTATCATCTCCATATATAACCTTACATTTTGTATCCATTAATTCTGGAAGATCATTAATAAACATTAAAAATGTAACTGGCCCAAGTAGAGACCCTTTAGGAACACCCAGATTAATAATTGCTTTATTTGATTGAGTCTGATTTATTTTAATAACTATTTTCCTATAGCTCAAATATGACATCAGCCAAGTCAACAAACTTCCACGAAATCCCAAAGCATATAGTGTTTCTTCAACAAAATCTAAATTTAGGCAATCAAATGCCTTAGTAAAGTCAAAGAATAGTGCTCCAATACTTTTTTTTGTTACCAATATCTTAATATACAATGGCAGTTGCTTATGTATATTATTTTTGTTAACTGTATTTTGCAATTATACAGAAAAAAGTCTGAGAGAAAGACGGAATAATATTGTGTTGATTTTAAATCTACTTTTAGATTATAAAATATTAAAATGTACAATAATAGACATTAATATGAACTGAATGATTATTAATATTAATTTTAAAAGAAATATGAATTAGTTTGTATTTTCTGGATAATATTCCAGTCAAATTTTTCTGTTTGTCAATAGGATCAATTTTATTTTCTATCATTTTTTGATAATATATAATTTTTTGTCTGATCTTAATTTATTTTTATAAGTTTTAAGAAAAATTTTATAGTCAGTTTCTAATATTTTTATTATTAAAGTTCTGCTTTAGCCAATATAGGTTGTTTAGATTTTTACGTAATTCAAGTGATTCTTCAGTAATCCATTTAAATATATCCATCGTGCACTGAATAATAATCTTGTTCCATTGCTCTATAAGTATTGCAAATAAAGCTCATCCAAGATTGCAGACTTTGTACGTGTATATTTGTTTTACGAGATACTTTTTGGGAGTAAATATTTTTTTTTAATTCCAAAAGTGCTACATAGGCGACAAATCAGTTATCATCGCCTCGTGAAGAAATAAAAAGTACGACATTTTTTTACGAGATGGTTTTTCGAAGCAAATATATTTTTTATAAGTTTTGTAAGTGCTATACCGACAAAATATTAGCTATTATGTTTGCGTAAAGAAGGCCACCTATATCTTTTTTATTTTGATATATAAACAAGTTTGGTATATGGGCTTAATACATAAATAAGGTCTATTTGGTGTATGTCGTATTTAATTATTTTCTGTCACTTTCGGTTTGATAGGAAATAATCCTTACTTTATTATTTTAAGTGAAAGATTTTCCTTTGTTTTTGAACTTTTGAAACTATACTAGAGTTATTTTAAAATATTTAAGTTTTCGAAAATTTAATGTTACGAAAATAAATTTCTATCTACTTTAGTTTATATGGTATAAGTAGCGGTAAAGTAAAAATAGTTCAAAGATTAATATCATTATTGGAGTTTTTACCGATGCTGAATCGATTTCCGTTGTTTGTTGTCTCTATCTCTCACGATTCTTGAGTTGAATCAGGCTAACAGACGGACGGACGGACAAAACCGTTTTATAAGAGTTTTTTTCTTCGAAACCTAAAAATTATTGTAGGATATCATATTGTTCATAATAAAGTAGTCTTGAAGAAAATGAGAATTTTTGTTTTTGTGTAAAAGGAAAGATACAAATAATTGTAAAATTATGTAAGAACTTTGCTTCAGTCATAAAGAATTAAAAAGCTAAAAAAATCATTTTAGAAAATGGTTTTGTAACGCTCTTCGCATCGTCACGCGGTCTTTTGGCGCCTTGGTTCAGGTCTCGGATTGTTTCGGGCGCTACCTTCCATTTATAGTGTGAAGGACACTTGCACCGGGCAGCGTCTGTGAAGCTTTAATACTCCAGGGGTCGTTATGGCCTCTACCCAACCTCTTGACAGCCGGAAGTGCAGACTTTACTTGCCCACCTGGGGTGAGTGCCGGAGTATCTGCTGCAAGGATGTTAGTTTATGTGAACAGAAAAATAAATAAAATTACCAAACTAAAATAAACCTTTTATTGTTCACCACGGTTAACAAATTATTTTACCAAAACTGGTAAGAGGAAAGGGTGTGCAACGGGTTCAAAAAGCTGAAGCGAGTTTTGCGGAATAGGAAACGATTTAGCAGCGGTGAACAATGAAAAGCATCACGGATATGACGGATTATTAACAATAAGGAATAAGCCAAATATCGAGGAGCTGCGGGCTTTAAAGCGAGGGTGCGGTATGATGAAAGCGAGAAAAGAAAGAATGTGGCGAGACGTCGTGGTTAAGCGGTGAATGTGATAAATCGAAATCTAAGCTGGACAAAGTTCAATTTTCCTATAAGTCGTTACCCTTGTCGGTTCCCACGCCGATTCTCTGAATTTTGTCGCCGGAGTAAGTACGGTGTGATTTCCTCGACTATCAGTACTTTCCGGGGTTCCCTTTACCTATATATAACAGTTATACAGTAACCGACACGCACCCTGTGATTTGCTCGACTATGGGTACTCCGTCCTGGTATAAACAGTTATATACCATTGAACGATACAGTGTAATTTTCTCGACTAGCAGTATCGTTGTCTGCATGGGCCTAAGGTGAACCTAACTGTCCCCGGTATTTGTGTATAAGTCGGTCGTTTCCCCTAAAATTAATAAACAATCCCTATTACGGTGAAATTACGTAGCTGGAGTAAGTACAGAGTGATTTACTCGACTGTCAGTACTTTCCGGGGTTCCCTTTACCTATATATAAAAGTTACACAATAACGACACGTACCCTGTGATTTGATCGACTATGGGCACTCCGTCTTAGTATAAATAGTTATATACCATTGAACGATACAGTGTGATTTTCTCAGTATCGTTGTCTGCGAAAGCCTAAGGCGAACCTAACTGGTCTTCTCGAGTAGTCGTTGAATACGGCAAAATTGAACTCTGAAAAATAAATACACAAGAAAATCCTATTAATAGACTCGATATGTCTCACCGTCGATATGTCTCATCGGTATTTCCTCGGAGCACTTCGGATATCGTCGGAGGTCTCGAGCAAGCTATCGGTGTCGGTTCTCTGGCGTGGTTATCTTCTCGGCGATGCTGGCACAACTGAATTTATTTTAAACTTAAAGTAAGGACCGATCCTGCCATTTCCCACTCTTTACTTTTGATCGGATTCAGAGGGGGTTTAAGCTTGCTCGGAAGCGATATATATTGGACAGCTCGTCAAAATTTATATCTAAATTATCTAGTTTTTCCGGTTCTCTAGCCGTATTGATTCTTGATCGATCATTGCTACATACGGTGTAGAGGGGAGGACTCGATGGTTCCGATAGAGGTATAGTTTTAAGGGTGAAAGGGGATCGACGCGTCAAAAAGAGTTAAACAAATGTGTAGAGTATATTAAAAGGAGATTTTTGAAAAAAGAATGGAGGTTGTACGATTATTAATAACGGAGATAGAATAATTAATGCTTTTCTGATTTTAAAAATTAGCCGGATTTAGTAACTTTGTTACAGTTTTAATAAGTAATTATCCAGCATTGAACTTAACTGGAACTGATTGATCTTATCATAGATATATTATTTAAAATTGTCACACTGAAAACATAAACTATAAAAATATAAATAGATTATCTCTAATATGTAACAGATCAGAAAAGCAGGAATTACAGAACACAAACAACAGTGTCGGTTTACTCTATCCGGTAATTCTGATCTATTGACGTGATGTGATAAAATAAACAGGATAAACACAGCAGGATATTTGAATTCCCTGAAATGAAAAATACGCTGTCAACAGACCTGTTAATTTTCATTTAGAAAAATGGTAATTCAAGGAATCGAAAATATATTCTACATATTTTATAAACTTAATACAAACATTTTTTTAATAAAATCATAGTGGATTATACTAATTACATTTTTTTAAGCATGATTTTAATTTCCGTAAAGCATTAAAAATTATTTATTAACGGATATGTTTTTTAATAAAAAAACGTTTACAAGACTGTTCTTAATATATGCAGTATTCTGGTTTTTTATTATATTTTGCATTTTGATGCATGGTCAAAAGTGAAAATACTATATACCTAAGATGTGGGTACAATTTAAATTCATGATTTTTTTATTTTTTTATAACTTATAAATAATTTATTTTATTTATCCAAACTAATTTAAAGTTACGCTTCAAGTCATAGTATATGTATATTTTTAATAGAAAAATATCACTCAGAAAAGGGCCAAAGAAATTCTATTTTTCTATAATAAATTAAAATTAAGGACGGTGATAAAAAAATGAACCTTTTTATGAACACTGTAATTAGAAGGTATCACTTGAGAATTTTTTTGGAATTTTCTGATAGCTAATTTTTCCATAATCAGTAACAAGTGGGTTCGTCAGGTCATGTTCATTAAAATTAAATTTGGCATCGTTGTGTAAGGTGCGCACCATATAACCTCAATTTGCCGTTATATTTGAATTCTGACGTAGAAGATTTCTCATTTAATACATAATAGACTCGTTTATTTGCCTCGCGGAGCACAACATTATCAATCGTTTTTCTCTCTTCTTCTCTTTTTCTAACAAATATCAGATACGATATATTCAGTTAGATCTGCCGCAAACGAACAAGCCATTCATGAATATATTTCTTTTTTTAAATTACTGTTCAGTGCGATTCGCAACTTCTCGATATAATGGAATTCAACACAAAATACAAGTTCCGTACTTGTCAAGCGATTCCCCGAAATTATTTTCCAATTTTTATAACTCTGAAAATGTCTAAATGGTGCTTTTTGAGTACATTTCATTATAATTTTATTTAAGAAACTGCCTTTAGGATTTGCAGCTTTGCCAATGATCGCTCTTCGTCAAAAGGTTATCCAGTGCAGAAACTTTGAATGTTTTAAGGAAAGAAAACAGTGGAAAATGTGTTTTTTTTTGGACGAGTCGAACAGTTGACAGAGTTCAATTATGTATCAAATGTGTGCGTCAAGCAGTAAGCTATATTTTTGAGAAGACCATAATAATAAGTGTTTCGGAACGTAAATTATGGATGGGATGTTTCCCATGAACGTGACGTCATGGGAACTTTTTAAAACGCGATATTTTTTTCGAAATGAAAAATATAACCTGGAAATCTAAGTGAAATAGACGTTTCGTATAAAATAAAATGAACTCATATAAGTTTTGGAATTTATTTTTCGTAAATGAAAATGTCCATTGAACCCTAATGAACTAACACAAAAAAATGGAAAATCCCTTTATAAGGAAGGACAAATTTAATTTGTCATCTTAATTTAGTTCTCGCTTCATAATAACAGAGGTCTAATGCTATCGAATCATTAAATTTCTAATCTTTAAATCACGATACCGAAAAATCTGCCGATACAAAATAGTCGTTTATACGAAAGTGCGCAAAGCCTCACTTTTTCCACGAACTCAGAAGTTTGTGGCACGTTTGTGGTCTACTTTTCGAACTCTAAATTATTACTTTTCCAACGGATAGGTATCAAATATTTTTTTTTTCAAATAAATAAAACACGAAGTCAGTACCACAAAGTATATATTGAAAGGGATGATAACAGGCGACTAGTTTCGGCTAAATAGCCATCATCAGGCCTACAATGTTCAGAACAATGATTAATTTTACCATTTTAAAAATTTCAAAGTATAACTTACCGAACAAAAATTGTATTGGAATTACAAAGTAAAAGACATAAAAATAGTCACAACCGCGCAGTTGTTATGTCAACATAATAAAAATTATTTAGGTGGTACATTAATAAACTAACAAATTAGTAACTTAAACGTAGTAAAAAAAGGGGGAGAAATTCCACATTATGGATTATTGGGTAACATAAAGCTGTTACCAGAAAATAACATAATGCCGTGAATAAATTCCAACCCTTCCAAAAAGGGGCAGAAAAGTAAAGAAAGTGGTAGTAGAAGTGGTATCTCAGACCACATATTAATTTTAAATTTGAAATTACCGAAAGCAATTGAGTGAGTACCATGAGGTAACACGACCATGACAAAATGGGAGTCACAAATGACATTGACAATTGACATGACAGTGACAAAGGACACTGACAATGACAATTGACAATGACATTATTGTGTGTGACAATTACCAAACATGGAGATGAAAACGTCTAAAACTTTACAAAGTAGAGTGAATTAAAAACAAAACAATAAATGAATATAAAATTTTTGAGATATGAACACTGGTATGAGATTGAGTACTAGACACAAATGAAACTTAAAAATCAAAAAGTATGAGAAATTTTGAAAAAGAAGAAAGAGAAGAATGATTAGGTGAACTAAGGGTTAGAAGAAAAAGTGAGGTTAGAAAAGTGACATGGAATAAGTAGGAAAACAAAGGAGTCAAGAATAACTAGGTAGAAAGCATGGAGTGGTTAACAGAAATCAATAAGGGAAGGGAAATCTATGTGAGTGGAAAAAAATCAAAACAAATAAACCTAATGATTAGATGACGTCTTTAAACTTGTCAGCTAAAAAAATATGTTTTCTTTGGGTCTTAGTTGTTCGTTGACACAAATAAAGTTGTTGTTGTTAAGATGCGAGTGAATTTCAAGCATTTCAAGAAGGTTTAATCTGTTCCCTATAGCACAATGGTGGAGGAGTGTAGAGTTGGAGAATGAAAAGGAATGGTTGGAAGTCAAAATATGGTTAGAAAATGAGGAAGGAGTATTGGTAATATAATTAATCATTGTTCTGAACATTGTAGACCGAAACTAGTCGCCTGTTATCATCCCTTTCAATATATACTTTGTGGTACTGACTTCGTGTTTTATTTATTTGAAAAAATACTTGGACCACATTTGAGAAATCTTCGATTTAAATATTTATTTATTTAGAATATTATATAAAATATTTACTTCCAATTATTGTACCACTTCTGAAGCATTTATAAATCGACCCTACGATCTTAGATCGATCCTGTCTCAAAATTAATTCCCCGAAATTGATCAAATCAAAAGTTTTTATAGATTGTATTAAATTTTTAATTCTGTTCTATATTTTGAATAACGTTTAAAAATTATAAAAAAATAAATATAATTAATGTACCTATTTCTTTACAGTTGATAACAATTTTTTTATTATTTATTAATTATCCTTTGTTATTGACGTGTTGTTTTATAGCATATTGTATTGTGCTACCATCTTTTCCAAAAATCTGGATCAATAACCCCTTAGTTTCCTCTTAGCAACTAGTTTATAAAACTTCCTTAATGTAGTTATCATCAAAATTATTCTTTTTGGATGAAAATTTTACTATTTGGAATAATTTATTCATGATTTGCACAGAATGGAATTATTTGCATTTTTACTATTTTTCAAATTGTTGACAAATTATGTTTTTAAAAGGTTAGTATTAAATTTTTCTTATTGACCAATCATGAGATATTATTTTATTGACATTCCTACTCCACAGTGTGATATATTTATTTTAAATTTTTAATTTTAAAATTTTGTTATATACAGTTCTAAATCAATTAAAGACTAAGGAGTTTGTTACTTTGTAATTATTCTTTACTTAAATATTTTTAGTAATATGAACAAATCAACTAATACTTTTTTATAATGAAATGGCGCTACAAAATCCGCAAGTTATTTGTTATTATTGAATTTTTTTCGTATGATTTAATTTATAACCTTTTGCTAGATTTAACTGTTAGCATTAGATCACATCATTTATTTTGATTGGCTGTGACATGGAAAGTCCGTTAAATTTATGGATGGAATATTAGATGCGTGTTGACTATGCTTGACCTTTAATGACGTTAATGCATTTTAGAAAATAAATATTTATTTCAAGAATGTATACAGTGTGTCCACTGATGGGGTATCCTATAGATAAAAATTTTTAAAACTTTAGTTTTAGCGAAAAATGTCATTCTTGATAAAAAGTTTTGCTTGTTTTGAAATCTAAAATACATTCATCAGATATCAATTTTTTCCAGTAGTATACGAGGTTTGTCAAAAAATATGAATTTTAGTCAAGAGTAAAGTACCGTTAAATTTTCTAAAAAATAAGTTCAAATATGCAATTACATCCATATACTTTAAAGAAATGTATTCATTTTTGAAATGTATTTCCAGATACAATAACAATGCAAATTTTACTGTAATTACGTATTTAAATTTTAAAATTGTTAGAAAATATTAAGAAACGAGAAGGTAATCATGACTTTTATAATCACTAGAGATAAATGTTCATTTAAAATAAAAATAATATTAAACAAGCACAAAAGTTATTTTTTTAATGTAAATGAATGTAATTACATAGTTGAACTTGGTTTTTAGTTCTGATCAACTTTTTTCAGTAACATTTTTCGATGTTGGCAAATTTAAAGGTACTTTAATCTTGAGTAAAATTCATATTTTTTGACAAACCTCGTATACTACTAGAAAAATTTTTTTATTTGATGATTCTATTTTATCAAGAATGACATTTTTAGCTCAAACTAAAATTTAAAAATTTTTCACCTATAGGATACCCCATCCGTCGACACACTGTATAAGATGAAGAAGAAGTAAAAAATATATTAAAATGAGATAAAAATATTACTCTACTATTTTATTGTGACTTTATTCAAAATAGCAAAGTATGAGATTATGTTACGTTTTTAGATATAATGTGATTAATACAGTTGTTTCATCTCCGATTATGAATTTTTAACAGTCAGTCATTCTGAATAATTTTATTGGGTCTTGTTGATTACGTACATTTTTCATAAATATTTATTTTAACTCTAATAATACAGGAGTTAATAAACTATTGCCCAACCCTGTAAAATAAAAATTCTTACTTGCTCCCAAATGTCGATATTTTTATGTCTCCTCTTTTAACCATTGATTATAAAATACAACGGTTAGTCGACAATAATCGTCTTGTAATCTCCGTTCGGAATCGAACTGTTAAATATTCAATCGCGGTTCATCTGAGCTTTCTGTGGTTTATGTAAACTGGAAGCGATAAGAACGAAAAAGTAAAATGTAAGATGGAATTTCAGACTGGAAATACATTTCACGTTTTATTTTTATTCGATTAATTTCGTTTATACATTAGCATTACTTTAAAACCACAACATGTCCGTTGCTTAACAGAAACCGTCGAATAGAGAGAGAATTAATAAAAATTCCTTGGATTTAAATTCCACAAACGTTTAAAACCAGTCGCAGAAATAAATCAATATACTATTCGACAAATGATTTTATATCAGAAAGTGTCATAAAATTTAAATTTCAAATTAATGAAATTTAAGAAACGGTTGAATAATAAAAAAAAATTAAACATATTTTCTATTTTTTTCACCATAAAATTCTGCCTCTATGTTACCTTTTTCATGTTGTTTAGTGTAAATTGGCTTTTCATTTTTAGTGGAAAACTTTTATTGCGGTTTTTTTAACTGTATTATTTCATCATTTCTTCTTTACTGAAAATTTAGTTGAATCATTTAACTACTGTTTTTTTAGAAATTTGATTAAGGGCTATCCCAAGGGGTGTCCCTGGCCCCATCCTTCGGAATATAATTATGGATCCACTTCTGAGAATGGAATGACCTCCTTATACCTCAATTACCGCTTATGCAGATAATCTAACGGTCACCATACAGGGAGATAATATGATCATAATTAAAACCGGGGCAGATAATATTAAATTGCAGGTTCTGAGGCCCAAACTAAATAGGTCGGTTTTTCCAGACTTTCTTTCAAACGAAATCCTGTCATCAGGTATGACGGACGTCCTGTTTCTAAGGCATTCATTGCGCCTTAACTGGGGTAACATTGAACTCTTTCATCCGGCTTTACTCCAAATATACTTGATAGCAAATATCCCGTTTATATTGTAGAAATTTGGGCAATCGCATAAGGCGTGTTTTAAATCGAAGGGCCCTAAGATCCCTCCAAGCAGTTTGCCTACGTACTATTCTGCCCCTTGTGAATCCATGTGCATTTAAGCCAAATTGAATCCACTCTGTCTTAATTTACAACATATTTACTCCCATAGGGAGTAAGAACGGCGTGGACACTCATTTTTCATGGGGGTCGAGATTATGGCTAGAAACTACAGATATTGGGCTGATATGAAAAGAGAGCTAGAGATAATCTTGCTGAGAACCTGGCAAGCAGAGTGGGATCATACTGACAAAGGAAGACACCTGTCCTGTCTTATCCCGGACATAAAATCTTTGTTGGATATAGAGCTTCCCCCTTCCCAGGAAAACGGTGCCTCTTCTTACCAGGCACTGGAATTCTAAGGTGCATTTTCATCGTCTTGGAAAAGTTGAGAGTGATTTATGCCTTAACTGTGAGGTTGTTGATTCCCCTGTAAATAATCTATTTTATTGCACCGTATTTTTTCTCCGGCGACCTTTAATAGTATTGTTTATCTTATTCCCTACCTAACTCAATTTGAGCCTGACGACTTCCCTTGAGGGAAGCCAGTGTCAAACTTATTATAAGATTAGAATTAAGATAGTACGTAACTTAACTTAGAATTGGGTGGATTTTATTATTTTGTTGTATATTATATATTTCTTCATCCATTATTCTTCATTTTATTAAGATCAACTTCTTTGATATTTGGTTGAAAATCGGTTTAGACTAACTTTTTTTCGTTGTTTATTGAATTTCTTTATTTGGTTCCTTGGCTCTCTAGGGTTTATTTTATTTACAATCTTTTTTAATTAATTGTTCGTAACTATGTGGCCATGAGGGTTAATAACAAATTGTCACTTAAAATTTTAATTGTTTGCAATAAAGAATTTGTTAGCTTACCTATAAAATAATTCCTGACCCTCCTTACCGGTTTGTCAAAACACTTGACCTCTGCCTTAATTGTCCTTATCTTTCTGTCTTATACTCCAACAGATCTTTAATATGCCGAACACAGGACTCATCCGCGTTTGTGTTTTGGTATTATTGTTTTCTTGATTACTTGCACTTTAATTTCTAGTGTAGTTTCTTCTTATATAAAAAGTTCTTCAGACATTTATTTTTTTTTCCTAATGTTTGTTCTAAAAAATCTGAATTGTTATAACCTTATTCATACTTTTTCTTTTCTATTATTATTCTGTGATATTTACCTGTATTTTTATAATGATCCCTAGAATAATATACGATTTTTTCTGGTATATTCGGATTGAGCTGAAACTTGTCAGACGTGTAGGGAGAGGGCTAATTAGACCTTGGTCACGTATGCCGGGCGAGTTTTTTGGTCACAGTAACAGTAACCCCGTCACAGTGAGCCTACTGACATCCACTGGACTTTTCAACTACACCCACTGGGGTTTTCAACTTTTTCTGTAATGGTCGGATTGAGTTGAGACTTGGAAGATGCATAGTTAAAAGGTCATGTAAATCTCGGCCACCGTGTACCAAGGCGAGTTTTTGAATCACAGTGACCATTGGATTCACGCCTAATGGGTTTTTTACCTTTCTCTAAAATAATCAGATTGAGCTGAAACTTGACAGATGCAATATACTTCTCATACAAAATACATATAAAACATCCTTCAGCAAAACTCCAATTACGCCGCTCTGGAAAACGTTTTATATCTGAAACTGAAAACGGATACAGTTAAAGAGTTACCTGATTACATACCAAATTTTAAGCAAAATCGTTAGCGGTCTTTGTAGTTTTCTTCGCCATCCAATAAAGTTCATTTTTCCGATTTAATTTTTTCACTGTTTCTGCAGCAAACAGACTGTCAATAATTGTATGATAATGAGGATGTAGTGTAATAAAATAGTTTTAAGAGTAATCATCTTTAATATTTTTAAACGATTAAACAGTAGTTACAAAAAAATAGCAGTGACTCTCATCTTGCCTCAGAGTCTGCTATAAAATACATTGAGATGGAGACGCACCAAAAACAGCGGCGTTGCCAAACTTTCTAGAAAATATATCATAATACTTAAACATACGCCATTAAACATATGCCATAAGCTTCAAAACAACGAAATATAAATAATATAAAATAGAATAAGGCTATTAAATTGCAAAAAAAAATACAAAAGCCATTTATAAAATTCTTCCTCCAGTGGAATTGGACACAGGTGGCGAAAAGATCGCGTTACAGTTTTTGCCAGCGTATAGGCTGATTATGCGACCCAAGGGCCATTTCCTCAATTGGAGTAGCTTTCATTATTGTTTTATTTTAAAAAGTTATTGCAAGTGTAAATGGTATGGTCCGATTTACAAACATCACATAGTGTTAACTGCTAAACTGACATGGGTGCGTTCAACATTTCTAAATAACTTATTTGTTTGCTTGTCCAGATTAGAATAGGGCTCTTCCAAATATTCTAGACTGTAAAAATTGATTTAGTGTCGGCAATGTAGACTCGTGGTTTTCTTTCCACTTATTTTGTGTAACTTTGTCTAATTTGTTATAAATGATAGTGACCCTTTAGTGAGTTTCATTCCTTCTAAAGCTTGCAAATGCTTTAAAACTTTAACTATCATATTTTTAAATTGAATAACTTTATTTTTGCTCACAGAATCAAGATTAAAAATAGATTTGGTATGTGTATCAACTAAAAACTTGGTCTTGATCAAATCCTTCAATTGTTCTTTTTGCATAACCTTCTAAAGCTGCTTTAAGAAAGTTGTATTTTTGACCATCGATTAATGATGTGTTTGGATCAATAGTTGCTACAAAGTTTATTTTAAATTTTAACCAATTTTCGTATTCATCATTAAAGACTGGTAATTTAATTGTTGGTAATGAAAAAAAATCAAAAGAATCATGTTGTCACATTTCCCTAGTAATGTCATGTGTTATAAACTCCTTAAGAAACGAAATTGCTGAATAAAATTTAATTTGAAATGGTTCTCGTTCGTTTTATTGCGTTTCTAAATTATCATCTTCAGACTCTTGTTCTATTAACCTTTGTAAATCGTCAAATTATTTTAATAAATTGTTTTCAAAGACGTTATTATACATCACTTATTTCGGGTATATTTGCTGATGTTTTAATAGAAACTTTAAATTTTTCAAGAGAAGTTAATTCACGTTTAACACACCCGCGATTTATTGTTAATATTTTAACACTGCATTTTTACCCTGTACAAGCAGCGCTTGGGTTGTTTTCGTATCGACCAGATAATTAACTGGAAGAACGTCTCTTGTCTCCTGCGTTCACGCAGCTGAGCTACTGAACTGCTCGTTTGATTTATTCTTGGTCACATACAAAATTACACTTGTGGAATTAATTGTTTTAAACTAGTTTTTTTGTATTATGCTACCAGTCCGGTTCGAAGGACCAAATGTTATTAATTGTATGAGGATGTAGTATAATGAAATATTTTCGATAGTAATCACCTTTAATATGTTTAAACAGTAGTTACAAAAAAACTCTCTCTTTTCTCAGAGTCTACTCTAAAATACATTGAGATGGAAACGCACCACCAACAGCGACGTTGCCAAACCTTCTATAATATATTATAATACATATAATAATTAAACACAAGCTAGCAGATAAAGAGTTTCTGGGCATAATTCCTAGAGGAATAGACGGGACTGTTTGAAACTTAGGTAACAGCCCCAACATAAGTTAGTTAATATGCACACAGATCAACATTCAGCGCGTTCCAGATTTTCCAAGGCTTTTGAAGAAGTTAACCAAGTTTTAATCAGTAATGTCTTTTCCTTTAGAAATTAGGCCCAGAAACACTTCGTTTGCTGGGCCATTTGCTGAATATACTTTCATGATTTTTCTCTACTCTACCACACATAGTTTTATCTCCATTTTTGCTTTTGCACCAGTTTTTAAAACTTATATTAAAAATACTTGTCATATATCTCAAAAAACATTCTTGTCCAGTCAGGTGGCGCATAATGTTGGCTAGCAATCACATTTAATTGAGAATATCTAGATTCTAACATCCGTAAATTTGGCAGTGAAATAATATTCTTTTCTCCACGACCATTACTGAATGTATGAATTCTGAAATCATTTTTAATAATAGAATGTAAACATTCACACTCTAGAGTCTGAATATTTATTCTATAATACTTGCCTCTTATGCATTTTGTATGTATTTTCATTGTAAAGAATGGATTTTCTGTAATCGAATTAAACAATATCGATTGCCGTGGACTTCAAAAGTGTCAGTGTCAGATATAAAATGGCGACGGTAATAATTATTTTCAAACAAGTTTTAATTTAAACAAAATAATGAGTGAAAAATCAAGTGAAGTAGATATAGAATTTAATAATATCTGAAATTGTAAATTATGAAAAAACACCAATGCACCAGATTTTAATTTCGGTAAGTGTACCACAGCACTATAAATATTAATACAATGTAATACAAATATGTCAACAAATAACTTGTGTTCAGATTTAATTTAATTTTGATTTATACTTTTTGATCGTGGAGAAAATATAGTCTGTTACTCGGTCAGAATGAAAAAATTCGACACTCGTGGTTCCTCACACTCGCATTCGCTCGCGTTCGGAATTTTCCACTCGTTTCGAATTTTTTATTCTAACCTTGTTACAGAATCTACTATTCTCCACGACCATTACTGAATGTATGAATTCTGAAATCATTTTTAATAATAGAATGTAAACATTCACACTCTAAAGTCTGAATATTTATTCTATAATACTTGCCTCTTATGCATTTTGCATATATTTTCATTCTTTATCAAGGTAAAGAATGGATTTTCTGTAATCGAAATAAACAATATGGATTGCCCTGGATTTCAAAAGTGTCACTGTCAGATATAAAATGGCGACGGTAATAATAATTTTCAAACAAGTTTTAATTTAAACAAAATAATGAGTGAAAAATCAAGTGAAGTAGATATGGAATTTAATAATATCTGAAATTACAAATTATGAAAAAACACCAATGCACCAGATTTTAATATCGGTAAGTGTACCACAGCACTATAAATATTAATACAATGTAATACAAATATGTCAACAAATAACTTGTGTTCAGATTTAATGTAATTTTGATTTATACTTTTTGATCGTGGAGAAAATATAGTCTGTTACTCGGTCAGAATGAAAAAATTCGGCACTCGTGGTTCCTCACACTCGCTTTCGCTCGCGTTCGGAATTTTCCACTCGTGTCGAATTTTTCATTCTAACCTTGTTACAGAATCTACTATTCTAGAAAAAATTTCCACCATATTAATTTAATTCATATTTAATAATCAACCTATCCCCTTCAATCCCCTATAATTTTCGAGCCGATGATAATTGTGAGGTTGCAAAGTTTTCCTACACCTTTATTACTCTATAATTTATCAGTAAGTCGCTACAAAGCGCCACGAAAATTTTAGTAATACTAGTAATAGCCGCCCCAATCCGCTTTGTCTTATAACGTATATTTTATCTGCTTCACGGTGAAGCCAAAATGTGTTATAATTTAAACTTTAAGAGGCCCGCACACTACGTAACTTTTGTGGTTGCCGGTTAGAGAATTACCTAAGGAAAATGTGCTTGTATTCTAATAAATTGGGTGTAATAGTTTTCTTTTGTGTTTTCCGGTTATTGTTAAGTAATTCTACCCTCTAGTCCAATTTTTTTTACGCAGAACAGGGTAGATTGCCATAAAACATAATTATTCGCCTAATATAGCATCTAAAAATATGCGGTTTTTTTTAGGACAAGATTTCAGGCAAGATAACATATGGTATTGGCGTCTCTTAAGGTTTCTGCTAAATTTTCCGTAAAGCTTTATTCTCAAAATTTCGCTTTATATGCCTATGGACCATATGGTACGTGATAAATCGATTTATTAAACGTGAAAATGACAGTTGTGTTACAATTGGAATAATTAGAATTTTAGCGAAAAACACTTTGAATGAAATTAAATTTGCTCTGATATCAACAATTTTTTATGTGGACAGAGTTTATCGATTTAATAATCAAAAAAAAAATGTTGGTTTTAAAATCAGTTTTGTGAAATAAATCAAACCCATGATGACATTTTTTAATTAACGCAGTGGAGGAAATTTATATTTTCCTATACCTAAATTTTAAACAGTTATAGTAAATTTCGTGATGTTACCAAAAATTTATATAATTTTCATATAGTCTTAATTTTTTCATTTAGTTCTAAATTATGTATCTAACTTCATTATTGAATATCTCAAGTTATGAGTAAGGAAAAAAGAGGCAGAATTATCTGGGTTCCAAAAAAGCGCAAAATAGAGAGAGCTTTTTTAGAACCACTTTCGTGAACCAATCCATAATAAATGTATGTCTGTCTCATAATGAATCACCGTGTATAATATATTTTTGAGAGCTTTAGTAACTTGTTCAATATGGTAATCCCATTATAAATAAGAAACGACTCTTATACCTAAATATTTTATGTTGTTCGAATAATTTATTTCCATTTTTTTTTAAGTGCGAGATAATTTATCAAGGTGTATGATTATTAATAGATTATCTTCAACTTGGACAAAAAATTTTTTGACCAGACCAATTTATTATTTCCTTCAACGTTATGATTTTTTATCGATAAGGCTGTACAATTTTCCAATTATCTGCGCTGTTGCGTCATTAGTGGATACTCCATGTTTGAAACCAAATTGTAGGGCGGAAATATTGTAGCTTTTTCCAAAAATAGCGTTAATCTGTTTTTAAGTTTTTTCAAATATTTTATACGTAGGTCGGTAGTTAATCATATCTGTTTTGTTACTTAATTGAAATTGAAATTTGCTATATTACTTATTTACTAAATATTTAAAAATATTAAATTTATTCAATTTACATAACTTTGACTCTACATTTTGTTGCTTATGAAGTTTTTCCGTCCTATATTCATTCCGTAACAGAATAAATTGTTAAAAATTTTTTGCAAGAAAATATAAAATCCCTTCTAAATCGTTGAGTATCTTCCGTATTCAACTGAATTATATTCAACTGTAGTAAGGTAAGAATTGTCCATTTTGCGATAATAAATGTTCACTTTTTTAATACATTGATATAATAAGCTTTCGCAAAAGTATCTATTTGTTATTTTAAATTCTGCTAAATTGTACCGTCCCAAATGAAACAACATAAGGCAACGTTGTATTCTTAATTTCAACAACTAACTGTCAGTAGATAGAACGTTCTTTAACTTTAACGGTTCTATAACTAATGACAATGACGTTTAGATTGTGACAATTGTATAAGAAATCAACTTGTAAAGATTTATTCTAAACGTCATTGCCTTTACTTATTGAGTCTTTAAAGTTAAAGGACGTTCTATCTACTGACAATAAGTGTTCTAGATAGTAGGGTGCTTGCATAATTTTTTTTTCTGATTTTTTTTTACTATATTATGTTTATTACCCCCCTTGACGAGCATATAATACTAGAATTTCAGATTTTTTGGAGTTCAGTGACCTTAATTTTGAATATTAAATATATGTGTGTGACGCCTTAAGGAAGCTAAGAAAACAGTATCCTGTAATCACTTTTAAATCCATGAATTCTCTATTTATATGAAGATGGCGTTACAATCGATCTTATTTATTCACTATATATTCTTACTTTTTACTACAAAATACCTTATAATTATTGTGTCACAATGTTCAAGAATAGTTTTTTTAATAGTCTTAGAAAAACTAGAATAAAGACGTAACTTCGACGCTGACTCCCCCTTGCGATGATTTATAGTATTCAGATGAATTTAATGGTTTATTACTGACACGTCAGAGAAAACTGTCGGATGTAACCTAACTTCAGATAAATCAGAGTGGCGCCATCTTTCGCATTTTTTAACTGATCTACCTTAAGTCGTCACAGATTTTAATTTTTTCTTGAATTATATGGCGAATACAGGTTTTTTTTAAAATATTAAAAATTACGGGTTAAATATATATTGGTCAGGTTTCTAACGGCCCGTTTACCTAAAATCATGTAAGCACCCCATTGGTGGAAATCTAGATGACTGGAAGTATTAGTTTTGATAGCAACAGGTAGTATCCTTTTTCTCTGTTACTATTTTGTAAGTGTTTGCAGATTTCTATACTTTTTCGTATCTTCTCGTAATAAGAATAACAAACTATAGTATAGTAGTTTTATTAAACAAGATCTTACGATAAGGTATTACTAAGTGGTTTACCAAACCTACCTACATACATCGCTGGTGTTGTTTAATTTTATCTTTTAATGAACATCCGGTTTTATACATGTAGACTTAACCGCGGTAACTCGGACAGGTAAAAGAAAAGGTAAGGAATCATTTGTGATAGTATCAGTATGAACTGGTTAGTAAATCTTATTTTTAATTTAATTTGAATTTTATTTTGGTTAACGTCGCATGATTAATTTTATTCAAGGACCACGAGAGTCTACCTAAATACGTACATAAATGGCAAACAAAACACTGCAGCCTCAGACAATTTTGGTTATGGTATAGTTGACATATAGTTTTACCTTGTTCTCCTCAATTGCGAAAGAAATTGCGTACAATTAAAATGAACCATCGAGTATTGTCTCCAAATTGACACGATTTAGTCCCGGAAAATGAAAATCCTACATTATCATATTTAGATAGTTCACACATCGAACAAATAAAATAGAGTTATTAAAGTTAAAATTTCCTTACTTACGTAAGCCACGTATATACTGCTTTTCTTAAATAGTACTAGTCAATTTGAAGATGGATGCTTTTCTAATATTTTTTATAGGATTGGTTAAGAAAGATATAATATGTGAGAGAAGCCCAGCTGGAAGATTTCCTGTCTTTGGATAAGATATTTTCAGAATATTTAGGGAATTTTGAGATCCGAGTGCAATTTTTAACTAGCATCGAGTTATTGACCTTACTTAAGTCCAAGTACCTCCATGCCAAATATTGACAAAAGTTTGTTTGGACAACTCGGTCAAAATGACCAAAAACTAAAGCCCCATTAACCTATTAAATATAGGTAAACAGTATGTTTAAAAAAAAAAATTTACCCCTTAAGGGATCCGAGAACAATTTTTAACCAGCATCGGGTTATTGACCTTAAGTAAAAATACCACCATACCAAATATTGAGAAAAGTTTGTTATTTTGAATCGGCTGGTAAAGTAGCTGTTAGGGTTATTCGACTGTTAGCAGAAAAATAAATATTATCAATCTACTGGTAGGCAATAACATCAGGATAAATTGATAATGCCAGCAGGTTATTTACAAGGTACTATATTTGGCTAATAAATGTTAACCTGGCAGTTAAACTATTTGACATTTCAAAATAGAAAGTCACTTCATCTGTTACTTTAATTTTACTTTCCCGACCCACCTCTTAGAAGGGAAAGTATTGTGAACGAGCTAAAAAAAAATTTCGAGATAAAAACGGAAATATCCATTTTCGGGTCCCCTGAGACGACTAACACCATTTCCAGATTGAAGTCTGTCGGTCGGTCTGTGTGTGTGTGTGTGTGTGTGTGTGTGTGTGTGTGTGTGTGTGTGTGTATGTGTGTGTGTGTGTGTGTGTGTGTGTGTGTGTGTGTGTGTGTGTGTGTGTGTGTGTGTGTGTGTGTGTGTGTGTGTGTGTGTGTGTGTGTGTGTGTGTGTGTGTGTGTGTGTGTGTGTGTGTGTGTGTGTGTGTGTGTGTGTGTGTGTGTGTGTGTGTGTGTGTGTGTGTGTGTGTGTGTGTGTGTGTGTGTGTGTGTGTGTGTGTGTGTGTGTGTGTGTGTGTGTGTGTGTGTGTGTGTGTGTGTGTGTGTGTGTGTGTGTGTGTGTGTGTGTGTGTGTGTGTGTGTGTGTGTGTGTGTGTGTGTGTGTGTGTGTGTGTGTGTGTGTGTGTGTGTGTGTGTGTGTGTGTGTGTGTGTGTGTGTGTGTGTGTGTGTGTGTGTGTGTGTGTGTGTGTGTGTGTGTGTGTGTGTGTGTGTGTGTGTGTGTGTGTGTGTGTGTGTGTGTGTGTGTGTGTGTGTGTGTGTGTGTGTGTGTGTGTGTGTGTGTGTGTGTGTGTGTGTGTGTGTGTGTGTGTGTGTGTGTGTGTGTGTGTGTGTGTGTGTGTGTGTGTGTGTGTGTGTGTGTGTGTGTGTGTGTGTGTGTGTGTGTGTGTGTGTGTGTGTGTGTGTGTGTGTGTGTGTGTGTGTGTGTGTGTGTGTGTGTGTGTGTGTGTGTGTGTGTGTGTGTGTGTGTGTGTGTGTGTGTGTGTGTGTGTGTGTGTGTGTGTGTGTGTGTGTGTGTGTGTGTGTGTGTGTGTGTGTGTGTGTGTGTGTGTGTGTGTGTGTGTGTGTGTGTGTGTGTGTGTGTGTATTCTTCCACGATAGAGGCCACAAGTTTAATCCGATTGAGCTGAAATTTGGTACAGAGGTTTGAGTTACTCGTCGAAAGAACCCATTAGTTTTTGTACGACATCTGTTGAACGAAAGTAGCACTATCAAAAAATGACAGATGGAATATGTCACGGAATTGGACATGCAATATGTCATTTGAAAGCCCTTAAAAAAATCTATTCAGAACAGTCAAAATTATTTCTCCAGCTGTCACCCGTCAAAAATAAAAAAATGTCATAATTTGAAACTTTATCATTAAATATCTGAAAAGTATTAATCCGATTGGGCTAAAATTTGGTACAGGAATTTATGTTACCCGTCGGAAGTTTTTGTATGAAAACCCCTTGAAAAAGTCAAAAGTTGAAACTTTAACATTAAATATCTGAAAAAGTATTCGTGGATACTTGTCGGGAAAGTCTTGGGGCGACACAACCCATTTTTAAAATTGTATAAAAAGAAATATTTCCATGAATCAGATTCGGTCTCCGAATTGGAAGATTATATTAATATAGTCTATCGGAGACATAGAACAATTAGGCTACTTATCAATAAATGCTATGGTTGCTTGTGACCATAATTTAAAAATAAGAAATATAGTTGCAAGGTGACCAGGGGCCTCAAATGATATGAATGTTTTTATGAACTCTTATTTAAAATCGCGATTTGAAGCTGCCATGAACAACTGTCTAATTATTAGAGATAGTGGCTATGCAGTGGAAAAATATTTCACGCCTTAGAAAATCCAGTCACACCAGCTAAAATCAAGTACCAGGAATCCTTAGAACAAGAAATTTCGTTAAAAGGTGCATTCGGACGGTTTCCTTGTCTAGCAATAGGACTAAGAACAAAATTACTGACCAAGCAAGACGTTATTGTGGCTACTATACACTGTACTTAATAATTTAGTTTTAAATTTTGGTGATAAAATTCCAATAATTAAAACAAACATTTAAGCCCTTATTAATGAAGAAGTTCCTGATGCCAACAATATTGAAAATATTCGTACGGATGCATACAGAACAGAGCTTATACTTGACAGAGCATAAATTTAGAATAAAATGAATTATTTTAAAAATATAAAATTTATTTGTATATATAAGTATATTTAGATTTTTTTAAATTTACATTTTTATTCAAAATATTCTTCAAGCTCTCCAGTTTTCTCTTTTTCTCAATTTCTTTAATGTCCATTTCCAGCTCAGCACTTCATGCTTCTTTTTCTGATTTTTTTAATTTTAAATCGTTAAAACAATAATATTTGTATTATTCACGATATTCTGGCACCAATTCATAATTCTTAGAAAGGTCAAGTCAAAATTCAAAAGAAAATGAAATATTACTAGCTTATTCTCTGAATGAAGAAGGGCACAATAAAAATATAGAAGAAAAACGCACTGATGCCAAATTGTACCTGCTGTTAATTATCAAGGAGTTAATTTTAAGATCATAATACGAAAAAAAATAAACACTTAATTAACAGCCAGATAAAATGTATCTTCCAGGTTAATTAACTTCCACTTTACCAGCCGATTCATAATTTGGCCCTTAGATAACTCGGCCAAAATGACCAAAAGCATATATATTTTCATTTAATTAAAAACTTAATTATGATTTAAAAATTAGCAAGATATAAATATGAACTGATATTAACTTTTTATGCATATTTTAAGCAGAATTCGATAAAATTTTGTGTTTGGTAATTCTTTTGCAAAAAAACATGAAAGGCCCAAAAGTCCATTTAAACCCGATGATATCTTTTTTGATAGACACGTGACAATAAATCATTGAACAATGGACTTATCCAGTAGGAACGAATTTATTGGTTTTATATTAATGAATGAATAGCTTAAAGAACCCAGTTGCTTATGCTGATTTTTATTGTTCTTATAATATTCATTAATTAATAAAAATCAATAAAAAGTAATTAATATATTTTGAAAGTGGCGCTTCTTGTTGACCAATAATTAAAGTTTTACTTTCTACAGCATTGACAAGATTCTAGCTTTGTTAGTTTGTAGTAATATTTGACATACTTCTTTCCTTCTTTTAATCATAACAAATGAGAAAACGAGAGTTGCCAGTTTTATGGATATGACAATATAGCCACATATAATTTGTTTCAATTGGACCACGTCACAAGCCACTATAGCCCCGATATTCAAATTTTAAGAATTAATTACAGCCGCAGGATAGGTCTCAGAAGGGCTGGACACGGTGCAACGTGGTAGGCCAAAATTATAAAATAAAAATATAAAAAAAAATCACTTAATGAGTCCATTGGAGTCCACCAGAGTTATTGATTGTTGAATTTCAGGATGTAGACCAAATAGACGACGAAACTCATGATGTCACACATGTTATTCTTGGAAAAAGTGTTCCCAAACAAACCTCTATCAAATTTAAAGTAGCTTGCCAGATACTGATTCCGTTAAAGTTTTTTGGTAGAAGATTGCGTTATTCGTGTTTGTATATGAAATATTTGTCTCATCTTTGATTTTATAACTCTATTAAAGACTGTGTTAAAGGTATTAAAAAAGGAAGTCTGCTTTAATTTGTATCTTTAGTTTTTAACTAATAAGCAAAGAAACAACAGAGAACATAACCTCAATTTTTTTGTTTGGAATCAGTTTTTGACAATAATGGCATTTGTGACGACATATTTTCCTCGTATATTATCTCTAGGGTGCTTTCAGAATGCAACAAGAAGGAACATACAAATTATAATATAAAGTGTTGCGTTGGAAAATATTGTATGCAAACTACGGATAGTGTATGTGGATATTATTGGAAGGATATGTTTGTGAAATAAGATTGGAGTCACACATACTAGACGTTTCTTATGTTTGGTTTGTAAAAACAATGTTGCAACCAGAAGTAAAAATAAGCTGCAATAAATCTTTCTTAAAAAAAAATAAATACTTCACGTGAAAGTATTATGTTGACCACAACCCAATTTTTTTAATTATATCTAGAACTTTATTCTTATTAACAGGCCACAAGTAAAAAGATATCTTAATATAGATAATAATGTTGGTAGAGTTCTTTATTCTTTTTAATGTGTATTAATATTTTTTTACTTTTTTGTTCATAATTTTTTACTTAACTAAATGTTTCACGATCTGTTACCAGCTTCTTGTATTTCGTCTATTCTCTTCAATTTCTTGTTAAAAAACAATTGAGTTTTGCAGCTATAATTATTTTCTAAATTTTTTATACGTGTTTTTTACATATATATTTATTTACAGTCTGAGCATTAATGGCCATAGGGTTGTAGGAAAAAAAAGATTTTGTACTAAATAGCCTTTTATATCTGAATACGTATATTTTTAAGAAATATTCTAGTTACTAAATATATTACGTTGTCTCTATTATTTATAATGTATACATTTACCTTTTCTTAAATAAACTTTCAAACTTGAAAAATTGAAATAGTCTACATATTAACAATTTTTCATGAGAGTGTCTGAATACTACGACCTTGACCTGATCTTTGGCTATTTTGAAAAGATTATTTCTAGATTTATCATCTCTGGAGGTTTCATATTCTTTTGATATACCATTACTCTTATACGAACTTTTCAACTCCAACTTTCCAACTTGATTTCGTCTTCAAACTTCGGATACCTAATAAGGATTTTAAAACGACGGAACTACAAAGATAAAAACTGATTAAGTCACATTCTACAGGCGTTTGGATTTTCATTATAGAATACTTACTTTATAGAGAATTACGAAATGAGTTTTGGAAAGCGAGAAAAAAAAAATTTTTATACCACTTAATATTTATAGTTTCGCGTTTTTGTTATTTTTACATTGAGGTCCAATATTATAAATGTTTCAAATTATTAGTTGACTTGGGGACGTGTGATACGGTAGCTACAGCAAATTCATTTGTAGTATATGAAAATATATTTAAAATTATTCACAAAAATAGGCTTGGCTAACTTTGAAACACTACGATTACTAAGAAATAAATTTTCAAAATTTTTAAGTGACGTCAGCTACATTAACTAGTTAAAGTAATGTAGATGGCATGACAAGGTATAATTTACACTTATCTGTCTAGTATTACTAAACCAAATAGCCTTAGCGACTTTGACTATAAAAAAAAGAAGAAAAAAGCAAAACCCATAGGTTATGTTATACTGAAAAGTGAAAAATAAAACGCTGTGACTAGCAGTACATCGGATGTACGCATTAATTTTATATATCAGCCGTTCACTGCGTTCTAAGGTTTACAAAGTATGGAAGTATGTTTTCGCATCTGCTTAATAAGTTTGATAATATTTCTATGACTTTGTTATTTTCGTAATGCGTATATTATATGGTTTCGGTGTATAAGGGCCGGAGTTTGATTCCCAGTACGGCTAACTTTTTCATGTTTTGATAATTTTTTTTAGCTTCCTAAAAACCACATAAACATAGTCATTGGTAACTGGTTTGATTTGTACAGTTAGTCTATTTATGGGTAACCTAAATATCATTTAATTATAGTAATAAACTGATCAGTAGTAGAAGGTGTGTTTCCTATTTGTATTGAGGTAAAAAATATGATGATAATTATTTATAGTTCAGTATTTTCAGTTGTGGGTGTATTAGGGCCGGAACATGCCGGAACGGCGTTTCGCTACCTTTTTTCAGTCCGGTACATTTTTTCAGAATGGATATTTTTTTGGGTGCGACTTGTGGTAGATTTTAACCGGCACAAAGCGTCACATAAGAAAAAAGCCTTATGCCTCCTCCAAGCGACTCCCTCTCTTTCTGTTACTCTCTGTCTCTTTCCACAATATAATTTTTGTCTCATTTAATTTTTATTTATATTTTCTCGTTTTTTATCATTTTTCTGTTTTTTTTTTTCGAATTTTTCTAATTTTTCCTCATTTTTTCCTATTGTTCTGTTTTTTTTCTTTTGTATTCTTATTTTTCTTATTCCTCTGACTTATTTGCAATTTTTCTGCCATTTTCTTGGAATTTTGTTAATTCATTCGATTTTTTAATTTTTTTTTCGTTACAAATTTTTCTGTTTTTTTCGTTTTTCTTTGTGTTTTTTTTTGTTTTGCGTTTTTTTTCATCGTTTTTTTTGCGATTTTTAGACCGCTTGGTCTTTCCGTTTTTTCCGTATTTTACAATTTTATTTTTCATTATTTCTAATATTTTTATTTAAATTTGTTTTCTGTTTTCATTATTACTCCGATTTTTTTTCTGATTTTTTGATTTGTTAAAAATTTTTCTCGTCTCTTTCACATTTTTCTGATTTTTTTTTCGATTTTTTCTCATCTTTCCCCTTTTTTCATCATTGTTGTTTCTTTTCTAATTTTTTCTTATTCCTTTAATTTTTGCCATTATTTGCAATTTACTTCTCTTTTTTTGGAAGAGAGAAAAAGTTTTTTATATTTTTTCGATTTTTTTCTCATTTTTATGATTTTCTGTTTCTTTTGGTTTTTTTTTTCGAATTTTTCTAATTTTTACTCATTTTTTCTTATTCCTGTTTATTTGCTATTTTTTTGCCGTTTTCTTGAATTTTGTTGCGATTGTTTTTTAATTCATTCGATTTTTTCATTTTTTTTTTAATTTTTATATCGTTACAATTTTTGTGGTTTTTTGGTTGTTTTCTCGTTTTTTCTTATTTTTCTGATTTTTCGTTTTTTTTTTTGTCGATTTTTCTCATTTCCCACATTTTTTCATCATTGTTTTTTTTTCTAATTTTTTTTTCTATTTTTTTCTCATATTTTCTTATTCCTTTAATTTTTTGCGATTATTTGCGATTTTTTTCTCATTTTTTTGAAATGTTGTTGTGTTTTTTTTGCAATTTATTTCAATTTTTTTTACTGTTACAATTGTTTCCGGTTGTTTGTTTTTTTTTTGAAATTTTTTGTGTTTTCTTTTGCGATAATTTTCGATTTCTTACGTTTTTCTGCGTCGTTTTTGTTGCGAATTGTAGCGTTTGATTTTATCGTTTTTTTCCAAATTTTCTAATTTTTCTTTAAATTTTTTCCGATGTTTTCTATTTTTTTTTCTCCAAAATAATTGTTTATTGGATTTCGGTTTTTCAACGTCTTTAAAACGACATAAAAATAGTGACTGGTAACCAGTTTTATTTACACAGTAAAGTGTCTTTTTACTTAATTTTTCCGATGTACTGCTAGTCACGGCGAAAATAAAAACAATACAATTTTCTTCTTTTCTCATGTTTCCTTCTGGCCTCTATTTAATAAGGAATTCAGTTCGTATATACTGCCATCTCTTAACAGTATTATCAATTAATGTAGATATTTTTAATTCATTTTTTTTAATAAAATATAGGTTTAAAAAATTTATATATATTTTTTCTAGGCATATTTGATAACAGACTTTTAAGTGCTAATTTAAAAATTTTATATAATACGTCCCCATTATAGAGATGAAAAAAAATGTCGACAATGACATTGTAAGATTAGATTTATATTATTTAATTTGTGTCACACTAGTTCATTATTGTGTTTTTATTGCTTAATTATGAACTATACTTTATGCCGGTGCAGGAAACCCAAGTAAGTGGGGTGAGATGGTTTTTTTTAAATTTTTTAATACATAATTTTCATTTGCAACTCTGTAATATAATAAAGTTTTTTATTACCAGCTTACTACAATTACTTATAAAATTGTTGTGCCAAATAACAAACCCTATATTCCGAATATTAACGTTAATAATGTATACGGTTAAAAAAGTGCGCCATCTCACCAGACTTTACCCTATGTCATTTTCCACCTAAAACCACTCCTTAAAGTTGTTAGCACTCAAGACTATATCATACTGAATTTTCATTTACTGATCATACAGTATAATATTATAATTTTTAGACGTTAATTTTAAATAATAAATAAAATAATAAATAAATACTTTATTGATCCTTTCAGACTTATGCATGTATAGGACAAGTCAACAAAAAATATAAATCAAGACGAACAACAATAATATTCTTAATTATTCATTCAGTTCCGTTCAGTAATTCAGCAATACTAAAATAACATTTCGTTACAAACATTTTTTTAATCGTATTTTTAAAGCGAAACATATCTAATTCTTTTATATGTTCAGGTAAATGGTTATTGAATTTAATTCCCTTGTACGTAGGACAAGACTCATATTTTGCCGTTTTAAGCGGTGGTATACGTAAATTATGACCATTTCTAGTGCTATAATGGTAAAGGTCATTATTTCTTGTTAATTTAACAATATTTTCTTTTTTATATAAAAGACATCGAAAAATATATATATATATATGGAAAAGTTAAAATTTCATAGAAAACAAAATAATGTTTGCATGACTCTCTGGGTGATACCATGAACATAGTACGAAAAATCCGTTTTTGGCTAACAAATATTCTAGTACTGTTGGCAGAATGTCCCCCTAACACGACATTGTAGGACAAATGACTGTAGACTAGACTACAATATACTGACAGTAGTGATTCCAAAGGAATAGAATATATAATGTGATATATTGCAGATCTAGATTTATTTAAATTGCTGCTTAGAGCATCTATATGATCAGTCCAACGGAGTTTTTGATCGACGTGAATGCCAAGAAATGACTCTTATTAGAAATAATTTTAGCTCCATCTAAGTCAAACTGTAAGGAAGTAATATTGTTGTGCAAAACAAAATATATATATTCTGTTTTGAAAATTTTACTTATACTTATTAAGCCATTAAGTTGACACTATTTATTAAAACTTTCAATAATTAGCTTGGTTACTACCACTAATGCTTCGTGTGTCGGTGCTGATACCGCTAAAGCTGTATCATTTGCAAAAAGAGTCAGTAAACTTGCTTTTGGTTAGGTGGCATGTCGTTTGCAAATAACAGAAATATTAGCGGTCCCAGCACCGATCCCTGGGGAACGCCTATATTTAAAACTTGTTTACTCGAAAAAACATTCGCTACTTTTACAAACATCTGCCTATTTTCGAGGTAATCATTTAACCAATCCAGGAAAATTCCTCGAAACCCTAGATTATTCAATTTGTTCTTAATAAATTTAAAATTAATCAAATTAAAAGCCCTAGACAAGTCAAAAAATAAACCCGCTACATAATTACCGGTGTACAGGCTAGCATAAATTAATTCAACTAGTCTGGTGGCCGCAATTTAAATTGATTTTCCGGTGAAGGTGAAGTTCAAAGGTACTAAATTTATCAGTATATTTATCACAATACCAAAATAAAATCTAAACGAACCACTTAGTGTCTGTATTTTAGTAAAATAATTCAACAAACAAGAGATTTTGAGATGTTTCCAATTCTCTAGAAAATTGTTCAATTTGCGATTAGTAATTTGACCTTTTCTTGTTAAAGTTCGCTTTCGCGGAACTTATTTCGTTTGTTTTACGTAAATTGGACATCCGATTCTACAACTTGTATAATATGAAACTTTATACTTCTCTTTATTTATATTGTAACTTGAAAATTCCTAATGGAATAAATAAACTACACCACAGCCGCTATAATGTACGTGGCTTTAAGGAATGAATAACCAGTTAGTTGTGTTTCGTAAAAAAATGTGGATATTTATCATGATTAATGTTTTAAATTATGTAATTAATTATATTACTCTTGAGTCTAGAATTAAAAAATGAGGCGCCACTAAAAATGAGGCGCCGCTAAAATTTTAAATATAAGAAGATATCATTTTATCGTTTGTTGGATTAAAAGTGATATCCAGGGTGAAATTTAGAAACTTAAACTGAGATATTTAAGATTAAAAACTGTCTCATTATTAAAAACAAAACTTCCTAGACGAGTGACGCTAATACTCATTACGAGCAGACTGCGCATGCTCACTTAAAAATAAAAACAGCGATATACGGTAATTTTTTTGCTGGTCCCTTTAATTGAAATACATTAAAAAATTGTCATAATTGACACATGACATAACCTAAAATGCAGAAACATGCATATAATTAGAATCTGTTCCAGTATTTTAGTTTAGTTAATATAGTGGTTTAATTTAGTCTCATTTTGGTTTAATTCAGTTTTATAGCTGATTTAAATATATTAATTAGTTAGTAGCCAAATAATTTTCAGCTTTGATAAAAAATAATTCAATTTTATTGGCTGAAAAATTTGTATCATAACTAAAATTATCTCTAAAGGAACTTTTTTATAACAATGAAACGGAATTTTTTTACAACATATTAATTATTAACTTTTTGTAGAACATATTAATTAGTGAGTTAATTTTTTTATAATCTTATAATTATTTAAAATTTCCGCTCTTTTGGTTAGTTAGTTTAAATTTCCCGCTCTTTAGGATAGTTTAAATTTCCCACTATGTACAGTAGCGCATCGCAGCGAATGGGCCCGGTACCAATATAATAGACAATTAGTACAAGAGTATGGGGGGTATAGAAGGAGGCAAATCTCAACGTTATAAAAAGTGGCCCGATTTTGGAAGCCAGTTGGTGGCGCTGTTGACTGTTGATGACAGTTTAAGCGAGTTTTGACATTTCCTTTACTTTTTTTCAAATAATAATTTTAATTCATTACGTAAACTTTTAAAAGATATGTATTTTATAAAAATTGGGTAGCTCATTAAATAAAAAACGTTATTTGAGATTATGGATCTAATCAATCTACAAACAGTTTTTCAACATACGATCGTCAGCGCTGCGTCGATTATTTTATGTACCATTAGTTGCGTATAAAATTTTAACCACATTTTAAACGTGTTGTCCATTAGAGATTGCCCTCCTTCTATACGCTCCATATACAAGAGTTAACCTGCTAAGGGGTGTGCTGTGTGTAATTGTGTAGTATAAGATATCAGACTTGCTAAAATTGTAGTCTAATGCCCAGTTTCCAGTGATTGATATTTTAATCCGATGGGACTAGATCTAGCCCTTTTAACACTGCTTTAGTCCCCTAGTCTGTGTGATAAATTTTTGTATCTTACTTTTTTCTTCGTCTTGATCTGACATGACATTTCGAAAAAAAGACACCTATCCCATTTGTATATAAAAGAATTCGATTTGGATGCGTGGCGCATTCCTACCATATGACAAGAATTTAAATTTGTTGACATTTGTCAATATGAACATGTCATCTGTCAAGGAAAATGACATAAAACAACCACTGGGCACTATATAGGTAACCTATTTATTCTTTAAAAAAAGAAGAATTCTTAATTATTAATTCTTCTTTTTCAATAGAGTTAGCCTCCACCGTGAAACGCGAGGTGGTTACATATACAAATTGAGTTTCTTCTTCTCTTCGAAAAATTTTCTTCTCTTTAATTTGTGTGAATCTAGTCTTCAGATAAGCTATTAGTCCTCAACGTAATACTCTTTCAGTCCAATCGAACAGAGGGTCTTTGCCAACACTGCCGGTTCCTCCAATAAATCTTATGGAACGCTGTAGCTTAAGCTCAGTTTGGCTTAAAATTTCATTACATCATAATGCATTTAACACACTGTCAGCTGAAGTGGGTCCTTAATGTCAGGTCATCGATTTTTTCGGCTTGAGGTGAGAACTCTAACCTCAAAAGCGGAATACAAACGTCAGATTTCTGTTCGTCGATTTATTTTGTAAGCTGGTGTTTTGAGCTGGCTGTGTTTTGAAAAATGGATTTTGTGGACTTAGTAGATGACGTAGATATAATGGCGGACCTATCGGAGAAAGATTTTCAACGGAGCAAATGATTTTGAGTAGTACGAGGATGACCGTCTTTTGTATGATTTAGAATGTTGAAAGTGTGCTAGCTAGCTTAGCTTTGCGTTGAATTTCTGGCTAATTTGGACCCAACATTTGTTTTTAATTATTTCCTTATTTTCTTCTACCAATTTTGTTACCAGTTATTTTTCATTGCTGGAGGAGTTAACCCGTTTTTTGTCTTCCTTTTTTATCATTATTTTTATTTAATTCAAGAAATTTAGATTTGTTTAATGTGATGAAACCAAACGTGCAGAAAATTGACAACGATCAACAAACATCTGGTCTATAAACAAAACTGGGTAGGTAACCTCAAACTAAGAAAAAAACTAGTTTTTTGCGACGTTCTCATATAATCCCAAGCTTAAAAGGTGTATTGGATAAAATAGCAAACAATTTGCTACAGTGCAACGCAATCTAAACTTAAGCTGGCCTTCATGATAAGGGATTGCATTAAAACCTAGTTTTAACATCTATAATATAAGCGTCAAAGTCCTGACAGATTGACTGACTGACTGATTGACTGACATATAATCAACGCACAGCAAAATCTACTGAACCCAGAGACTTGAAATTTTGACAGTATGTTCTGTTCATAACATTATCACCCACTAAGAAAGGATTTTGCGAAAATTTGATTTTAAAGGATAGAAAATGGTGAAAAGCGGTGGCTTACATAGAATAAGTACAAAATACAGAAAACTAGGTAAAAATAGTGAAGAAATTGGAAAAATAAGGCAAAATAGTGAAAAATAAGAAAACTGGAAAAATAATGAGAAATATTGAAAAAAACTAGGGACAAATAGAGAAATTGAGGAAATAGTAAAAAATAGGAAAGATTGCAGAAAATAGTGAAAAATGGGGAAAAAATTGAGAAAAAAAGGGTAAATAGAGAAAATTTGGGAAAATGGGAAATTAGGAAAAAATGGGACAAAACAGGGAAAAATACGAAAGGACCCGGCAAAATCCTTATGGAAATTGGGTCTCGGTGGATTTGTTTTAATTTTTGATGTGATGTAGTCCATGGAATTCTGAACATATGTTAACATTGCGCCAACCCCCAAATATGAACAGTTTTTCTGCTAGGGGGGGGGGGCTTAAATTCACATATTGCCCATAATGGAATATTTATTTTTGAAGACGGTAAAATATTTTCAAATATTTTATTCCAGTTTATATTGCATAACAGTGTTCTTAAAAAAATATATAACCCCCACCCCGCATATTTAACCCCAACCCCTGTATAAAGAAATAAAAAAATATTAATTTCTGACTCACTTCAAAAATTCTAAGGGAATGTTTTAATAAGTTAAAAATATCTATGGATTTTGCTGAATTTTTAGTAAGTATGATATAGTCCATTTGATTTTGACCAAAAATTGATTGGGTAGAAATCATCAAAAATGAACGGTTTTTCTGCAAGAGGGTGTTACATTCACACTGTACTTATAATAGACTATTTATTTGTAAAGACGGCAACAATGTTTTTAAACGCTTTATTCTAATTTATATTAAATAATTCTTTTTGGTAAAAAAATTATACCCCTCCGCTACTCTCTCGCTCTCATATTTAAATAAATAAAAAATAGTAATTTCTTGGTCTCTTCAAAAATCATAAGGAAATTTTTAATAAGCTCAAAATATCGATGGATTTTGGTGACTTTATAGTTAAAGTCTATTTGATTTTGACCAAAAATTGATTAGGTTCTAATCACCATATAAATGAACAGTTTTTCACCTACAGGGGGTTACATTTACAATTTATTTCGAAAAAAATGTTAATGTTTTTTTTTAAATAGGGTCATGTTCTAAGAGGGAGAATAATTTGTAATATTTAATAAAAGTCCGTTTAGAATACGAGTCTACTCAATTTTTACCAGACTCGGCAAACACTAGATTTGGCCTGCCTTTAACCGGGACATTATAAATATTTTTATTTTCTAGGTGGGGCATAGGGGATAACAATCTTTAAATAAAAAAAATATAGTGATACGCGAGGCTTTTAATAATACTTTTTAAATGTTTGGTTTTCTTCCCAAATAAAAATATCGACATATTTAAGACAAAACTATGAATTTGACCCCCTACCGAAAAAATTGTTTTAATAGGAGGTGGTGTAAGAGAGAGTTTATTTTTTTATCAAGAAAGAACAATATGTGGCATAAAACCGAATGAACCATTTTAAAATATTGTTCCAGCCTTTAAAAATAAATGGTCTATTATATGAGTAAAGTGTGAATGTAACCCCCTATAGCACAAAAACCGTTCATTTTTGATGATTGGCACCCAATCAATTTTTGGTCAAAATCAAATGGACTATATTATCATAATAAAAATTCAGCAAAATACACCGATATTTTTTACTTATTAAAGCATCCCTCATAATTTTTAAAGTGCGTCCGCAATTAAATTTTTTTTATTTCTACAAATAGGGGTTGGAGTTAAATATGTGGTGTGGGGATTATATATTTTTTTAAGAAGACTGTTATGCAATTTAAACTGGACTAAAATATTTGCAAATATTTTTTTCGTATTCAAAAATAAATATTTCATTATGGGCAATATGTGAATTTAAGCCCCCCCCCCCACCCCTAGCAGAAAAACTGTTCATATTTGGGGATTGGCGGAATGTTAACATATGTTCAGAATTCGATGGACTACATCATATAAAAAATTAAAAGAAATCCACCGAGACCCAATTTCCATAAGGATTTTGCGGGGTCCTTTGGTAAAAACAGTCAAAATTGGAAAAAATAAGAAAATTTAGGAAAAAATATTGAACAAAAGGGACAAATAGGGAAAAAATAGAGAAAAATTAGGAAAATAGTGACAAATAGGAAACATAAAAATAATGAAAAACAGGAAAAATATATAGCAATGGGAAAAATGGGAAAATACTGAAAATTGGGTAAACTAGGTAAACATGGCGAAAATAAATAAAAACAGATAAAAAATTCCTGTCGGTAGGGTCGACATGGGGAGGTAGATTTCTGTTGTCTATTTCATCCTTCCCGATACCACGATATGGTCAGATCGAAAAAAGTTTCATACGAATTAATTTTAAAATATTTAGGACATGAAAAAAGTCTAATGAATTGTTTTAATATTTTCAAAAATAGCCGAGATATGATTTTTTTTAAATTTCAACCCCCTCCAGTTCCACCCCCGTGGGTCGAATGAAAAAATGTTTTAGACAAATTAATTTTATAATAATCAGAACATAAAAAAATTCCAATGGTCTTTTTTAATATTTTCAAAAATGGCGGAGATCTGATTTTTTGACATTTCAACCCCCTCCATTTCTCACCCCCTTGAAATTTTCAATACGCAATAAATTACTACGCCAACAAATTTTTGTACCAAATTTGGTTTCCATTGGACCAAAAATGCGACCTCTATCGTCCCTAAACGGAATGCCTACACATTATATATAGATATATACCGATATTTTTTTTTTTACTGATTCTTATTCTCCAGGTCATAAACGGCGTAGTGCCCCTATTCCCGGTTCTGGGTCCCGTCATTCAATCGATTACAATAGGTAGATTCCATAAGTGGAAATCTACCTAAAAATGAGGGGACATTAGAAAAAATAGAGTAAAATAAGGGAAAATAGGGCAAAATAGGAAAAAGTAAGTACAAATAGGGACAAACAGGAAAAAATAGGGAAGTTAGAGAAAAATAGGGAAGGGTATGGGAAATTAGTGGAAATATAGAAACATAGCGTAAAATAATGGAAAAAGGTTAAACAGGAAAAAATGGAAAATAATAGAAATAAATAGGGAAAAACAGGAAAAATAAAGAATAACAGTAAAAATATCGGTTCAGCATTAAATTTTACGTCGGAATGCCATTTTTGAAACCGGAAGTATCACTTCCGGTTCTGTTTTGTAAAACCAGCTTTGAAACCGGAAGTCATAAAAATCTGAAAACCTATTTTGGAGCTATTCAAGCTAGGCTGAGTTAATTACCGTTGACCGTTTGTCTCTATCTCTTTTCGTTTTTGAGTTATAAATGCGGACAAACAGACAGACAGCCGAATTGTATGACTTATATCTAAAATTTAGGGTTTAGAAGTCTAAAAATTAGAGGAAATTTTAGTGCGATTTGTTAGAAATTCTAGGTATTATCTATTTCTATTTTAACAATTATATGACAATGAATACCTTAAATATTTTAAATGTAAAAAAAGGAAATATGCAAGCAAAAAATGCCAAGGCAAAATTCAAGGTAAAACAATAATTTTTAAGTAAAAAAAAATATTATTACTAATTTAAAATTGAATACATTAAAAATAACATATCAAACTAAATGGCAATTAGTAATTAGAATGGGCACAGATTGATTATATCACCTTAAAGGTTACTATGTTTTGTAATTAATGATGATAAATTTTTTGTTTCACCAGTAATAAAAATGATAATTATTTTATCATTAATTTTTTTTATTTTCGTTCAAAATAATTTTTTTTCTACATATATTATAGATTTTTTTTGTTTTTCATTGGTAGAAATTGATACCAGAACGGAGAGCGAGGTTGCAAATCCAAGTCCAGACTTACTAAAAAAGTTTTTTTTATATAAAAAACATTAGTAAAAATTCATTAATAGTGCAGTCCCCCCACTCTACTTCCACTCCCTTAATTAGTCAAAATATAATATCCTCGCTTTTCTGGGTTGCCTTTATTTCTAAAGTTAGGTTATAATATATAAGGACCCTGAGCTCGCTCCTTTGTAAAATGTGTGGCATTTATTGAGAATTTTAAATACGCAATTTTTTTATGATTCAAATATTGACTGGGAATACTTGCCTAATTTAATTATAGACCGTGTGCTTTTTTTAGTAATTCTATAAGATACATATTTTTTTACAAAAAATAACTTAAACATACCATTTTGTTTTAAATTTTCTATCAATTATCTGAATGACGTAACATTTTGTGCTTTTTATATTGAACTAATGGTCTGATTTATTAAATCTGTTTAGAAAAAATAATATTGTACTTATTTTGCAATAAAATAATTATTATTATAAATCAAAAATATTTTTATAACCTTCCTATAAATTTTTACATTTAGTTAATTTAGTCTAAAATATGACTTTTTATACGTAATATAATTAGGGAAGTTTAAAGAATTTAATATATATAAGAATCACGTACACTAAAAATTTTTAAATATGTATATAATCAATTACTATGACGCATTAAAAATAAAACTTGGAAAGTTATGTTGGCCTCAACCCATAATAAATATGTATTTGATCTAAATGTATAATCACTACGTTAAATGCTCTGTAATAATAATCGCCCAGTTAAATCCTAATTAATCTTTTAATAATATAATTGAATCAAGCGTAACATGATTTAACGAATCGTACATGTAATTAGTACGAATGGCTAAATGTTAAATACGGAGTGATTAAAGCATATGTAAAATTCACAAATCCTTTAATCTGCGACTAATCGCCTTTACTTCTGTTTTATGTACAATTAATAGCTGCAAATTTAATTGGCGCCCTTTGTTGTATTATTACAAATATTGATGAATTTTAGAGATAAAAAATTGAATCAAAACCAGAGAGAGTAAGTTTCTGAAACTATACACCGACCATTACCATACATGTTTCATCCTTATAGCAATCATCAGTGGTATCGTCGGAATTCATAGTTTCAAAAACCTACTCGGTATACCCCAAGTATTTCTATGTACTATAAAAATGATAGATAGTCACGACATCTATCGTAGGTTGATGAGTACCAACCGGACATAGTCACTAAATACAATAAAATCCTCTATAACGACGACTAACCAAGTACAATTTGTTGCCGATAAATGATGGAACCCATATCCTATTAAGTGACTATGATCGGTTGGTACCCATCAACCTACGATAGATGATATGACTATCTATCATTTTTATAGTACATAGAAATACTTGTTGTATACAGAGTAGGTTTTTGAAACTATGCATTCCGACAAAGTACCACTGATGATACCTATAAGGATGAAACATGTATGATAATAGTCAGAGCGTATAGATTCAGAAACTTACTCTCTCTGCTTTTGATTTAATTGCGGGGTGCCCGCTCCCCCCGATGAGGCAATGATACGGCTGCTCCAATCGGTGGTGGCTCATACCTTAAAGGGACTAGTAAAATATCTAGCAAACTAATCCATGGATCGTGGTAAAATAAAATGCTTGCCTGATCCAAAGTAACACATATATTAATAATTTGCTATAAGTTCTTTATGCAACATAACTTGCACCTTGATGCACTAAGATTAAGGTTTATTTTGTGAAGATACAATGAGAATGAAAATGAGCAACAACGGCATGCGAAAATCACGTAAAAGGCAGTTGGCACATCGGCCATGGCTATTGCACCAACCAGAGGGTGTCCATGAAATTGTAATTGTAATAATAATTAGAACAGGCAATATGATGGCGGATGGCTTTCATCATCTACCGGCACCAAGTTGTACTTGGTTAGCCGCTGTTATAGAGGATTTTATCTTTCTAACTAACCATAACCGATTGGTACCCATCAACCTACGTTATATGTCGTGACTATCTTAGCATTTTTATTAAAACATGTTGAAAAATAATTAAAAAATATATCATGCTATAAGAAATGAAAAATAATACCTAATATTGTTTATGTAGTTCTTAAGGGCTAATTAAATTTTAAAGAATCCGAAGTAACTTCTTTGAATTAATTACTTACCATTTTAAATTAGGGCAAATTAGTCTCGTAACTTAGTACTTTATTTAACAATCTGATAAATCAAATGATTGTGATATGATAATATTTTCCGGAAAGCTCTTTTCCACAAAATTCTTCTCGCACAATCCTTCCCCATAGCAATTATTCCCCGCGACCATCCATTCCCACGACAATCCTCCAGACAATCCTTCTCTAGACAATCCTTCTCCAGACAATCCTTCTACAGACAATCCTTCTCCAGACAATTGTTACAAATCGGGAGTTTCTATTTTATTCGCTATTTGTTATGTAGGATATATTATTGATTTTAGAGTGATTTGGTAAAACACCGCTATTTGACTGTAGGCCAAGCGAGGCACATGTGGATTCTATAAGAAGAGATCGCGAGACAAAAGTAATTCAACGTCGCGAGCACGGAGAATTTCTATACCTAGTTTAAAAGATCTTACACCTACCTTATTCTGACGAATACTTTTCAACTTATAGTCATGGTGAAAGAGGTCGTAGCCACTATTTTTCACACATTTTAGGTTACGTGAGTATAATTATTTTCATTGATTGTAACACGTGATAAATACTAATTAGTTTTATTGGTGAGAAATGTCTATATGCATGACCATAAGTTGGTCCAAACGACTAAAGAAACAATTAAGAGAGAATTAGTTTACAAGTTATTGAAAAATGACGTTAATTAATCTTTAAAGAGCAACAGCTACCCAGTTCCCTATCAAGCGGACTCTTATTAATAGCTAGGCGCGTAAGAAACTTTTATTTGCTTAAACAACCCCGTAACCGTAAAACCCGAATCTTAGTTGAGAAACTTACTCTGAATATTAATATCTAAAACAACTGCTTATTGGAACCGATCCCGAGTGAAGTTGGAAATTAACTAACTCAAATTTGGAAATAATTTTCAAAGTTATAAACGAAATTAGTGTCACACATCGAAAGGCTTCCGGATTGGTTCGACCCCCGTAAGCTTCCCGACACCACCCTTAGTCTTACTGGAATCTAGAAAATCTGAAATGAGAGCATATTACTAAGCGAACTAAGAAGGGCGTATCTCTTTTTATTATAAATTTGACTTCCAGTAAGTGCTGCCCTCTTGGCAAATTTAAAAGAGTTTACTTGACTTTAATTATGCGATATATCAGCGACTAGCTCTGTAATTAGAAACCTCGCCACATAATTTTAAGTCCAATTAATCGAGACAGGTAAAGGTCGGGTTACAAATCGTGAACTTTGGACCTTACAGGGATGGAAAAACCGTTGTTTTATATTTTTGAACATGTAATTTAATTTCGTGTCAGAAAGGTTTTATATACTACATATGTTGTCAGGCTTTTTTTGCAGACCCTTCTCAGAAGGACAGCTTCTGTCCATTTAATCTATATATCCGGGTAATATATCTAAAGTGAATATTTACAATGTATTAAATTCTCACGAAATATCCTATTTTTTTGAAGTGGTTGACAATTTATTACTTCCTTTATGTCGAATATCAATTACTAAGACCACCCTGAATAATATACTGTTACACAATCCTTCTCCAGACTATCCTTGCACACAGAAATTCTTTCCCACGACACTCCTTTCCAACGACAATGCTTTCCCACGACAATCCTTCCCACGACAATTCTTCTCCAGACAATCCGTCTTCAGACAAACTTTCTTCATACAATCCTTCTTCACATAATATTTCCCCAAATAATCCTCCTCTTTTTGTGTATTTCCCAATATTTATAATTATACGAAGATAAGTTATTTTATTAGAAAAATAGTGACTGTTTTGCATTGCATTGCTCGTATGAGCATACGTGAAGATTTGTCGTGTGGGTAAGGATGATTGTCGTAGGGAAGGATTGTCGCGGTCAAAATTGTCCCTGGGAATAATTGTCATGGGAAATAATTGTCCGGGAAGAATTATCTAGTAACGATTATCCGAGAAGGATTATTCGGTAAGAAATATCCGGGAAGAATTATTCGGGAAGGATTATCTGAAAAGGATTATCCGAGAAGGATGACCCGGCAAAGGGTAAAAAGTAAAAACACATTCTTACTAACACAAAAATACACCTAAACGGTTGGAAAAATTTTAACAATCAGGTATTATGTATATTATTTTGTGTCTAGATTATGACAAAAATGTTTGGTCCGGCAGCAAAACCCTGATTTTTCCTTGAAGTGCCAATTGTGGGATTAAGTTTTTTTTTGACGGATTCTTGTAGATCCATATGTCTAGTTTCCATATCTGCTGATGACAAGCTGTCATCCTTGGGGAAATCTACATATACAGGATGTTCAAAAATATAAGATGTAAAAATATATTAAGCAGTTTTTTAGACTTAGATAAAGATTTTAGAATGCGCTGATTAATTTATTGGCTGTAGAGGTACTATATGGTTACATAGCATAACAATAATTATCATCTACAATATACATTTAAAAAAAATATATAAAACTTACAAATGTTCCTATTAATGTTTTCTTGTTTCTAGAATTTTCTACCTTAAATTAAATTTAAGAATTTGTGTTGATAATTTTACAGCTTCAGTGGGATTCGAACCCACGACCTTTGGATTACCGATGGTTGTGTGTTCCAATTTCAATGAATTTTTAATAATTTAAAGACAAGTAGGTAATGAATCTCATTTAATGAAGCCTCAACAAAAATGTTTTGTTTGTCATTTTTGTTGAGGCTCCATTAACTCAGCTTTATTACTCATTTCTTTCAGGATGATGAAGAAAAATGCTTAGTTTCCATAAATCAGTGTGCGTAAAGCTTAATTTATATGTCCTGCAATTCGCAGTTGCAGGCGGTAATGGGCCGTTGCAGATTCATAAAATTTTCAACCTGAGGGAACGGCCGACTGCGACTGTCGAATGTAAACTGCAGAGCTTATAAATTAGACTTTAGAAATCTATCTCAAGACACAACGATAACAGTGTTTTCTTTTTCAGATTAAAATTTGATTGTAGACACAGTAATGTAGTTAAAAACATGAGTGAAAAGTGTTTTTTTGAGTGGAAGTTTTCCTGTCAGAAAAAAAGTGAATAACTTTCAGTTGCTGGATTTCAACGCATAGAAACTAATATAAAGTGTAGCAAAGTGTATCAAGATGTCAAATTTAAATAAATGGAAGAGAACTGCAAACAAGGATTTCCGTATACTACGTCACATCTTACTATTGTATTTCTGTAATTTAATCCCAACTTTCAATAATTACCTTTTCATGGAGTCGGTAGTTGCTGGCCGTATGGTGATAGATATAAAAGCGTCGCTCGTAGCTCATCAAGACATAATACCAGATGTTTCGGCAGCTTATTCAATTAGAGGTTGTGACACCACTGCAATGTATTATGGAATAGGACAAACCAAAGTTATTAAAAAGGATACTTGTTGTCTTACATGGGCCAAGAAAACAAAAACAGCATGTTATGGAAAATCGTCTTGTGATTCCACATCCGAGGCTCATGTAAGAATTTGGGCAGAAAGAACTGCATGCGGGATGTCACAATTGCCCCTTTTACGCTCGCTTCCGCCAACAAACGATGCATTCATTGAAAATGTAAAACGGGCGCACTTACAGAGTTGTATATGGCAAAATGCTTTGAAATCAAATCCTACAAACCTACAACCAACGGACTATGGATATTTCAAAGATGCCAACGGTAAGCGTTTGTTACCAGTCTCCTTACCAGAAAAGGTAGAGGTGATACATTCTGATATTTTACAGCTGATTCGATGCTCCTGTTCAAGTACCAATCCGTGTAGCACAAAAAATGTGGGTGTAAAAGTGCTAGATTGCCTTGCACAATGTTTTGCATGTGCCATGGGAACGAACATTATTGCAACGAACTCACCTCTGCTGTAGCGGCTAGTGATGATAAGGATGAAAATGAAGCAGTTTCCGATAAAGAAGCTGATTCTGAATTTGATAACGACTAGTAAACCTTTATGTGCCATATAAAAAATAACTAAATATTTTATGATACGCCTGTTTAAAATAGTAATTTTTTTCTACGGAAGTAATGTGTTTGTTGAAACATCCTGTATAATAAAGGATAATAAACGATGTTTTTGTTGTGGTACATGCATAATTGTTTTACCTACAATGTATACAAATTGTAGAAGTATTTTCAAATATTATTAAATATGAGAAAACCTATATTATTAATAAAATCAAAGCCAAATACTCATATTTTTACGTTAAAAACACCTATTTAAAAATAATTATAATTTCATATAATCGATAATGAATCACTCTGTATCTTAAATTCCCCAAAGATGCCACTTGAATATCAAAAGTAGGAGATCTGTAGATGACAAATCCGTTGAAAAAAAAAGTTAATCCCAAATTTTTTGTTCACTCCAGTGACTGCCGGACTATCAGCGAATGATCCAGGATTTGGTTCTAAAAGTGACATTAAAAGAGGGTTGATACGATGTGGATTAGTTTCTATATTGTCTCCATAATCAACATGTCAATTTCGATAATATTGAAGTTATTCGTTTCGAAAAAACTTTAACAAAAACACTGATGTTGCAAAGTTTTGAAACAATATTAAAATTTATTCATATTTTCAACAACTGGGCATTAATATTTATAATACTAATAACGAAATAGACTTCATTTTAATTTTACAATAAACAATTTTTTTTTAATCAATTTGAATTAAAAATGAAATAAAATTGTTCCTAATTTTCCATCATCAAGTTATATTATTATTTTATTTACTTCCTAACAAAAAAAAGATAAAAAACTCAAAACCAGTTCTATTATCCACCTATCAATTTTAAAATATTCAAAATTTTGACTATTTAATCGTTAAGCAGTCTAAAAACATACTAAACTATTCTGTTTACACAAAAATTTATTTCTCTTTTTTTAAATATTTTTAAACTGTATTTAATAATTTAAAAAATAAATTAGTTATAACAATCTATTATATTTTTTTTGTAACCTTGAAAGTGAAAACTATAAATTTGCCGGAATTTGCAGGACTTTTATTTTATTAAACTAGTATAAATCTATTATTTTAACTAAAAACAATCTAGAAACTAATTTTATATGTAACAATTCACTTTGAACTTTGTTAGAAGAAAACAATGGACGATTTTAATAAGATTTTTATGATTTTTAATATACCGACACATAATCTTAATCATATCAATTTGATTACACAACAAAACCCACCCCAAATATACTCTTTTTTTTTAATGATCATTTTTTTAAATACGTGATGTATTTACTGATCTGGGGAATTTATTCCGTGATTTAACTTATGTTGGTACATGTGACATTTCGATCACTAGAATAATCGACTAAAAACGAATAGATTATCTGTATCTGTTATGATTTCACATTTTTTTCAGATGAGTATCGCTCCATTTCCGATTTCAGTTCCTTAAGCTATTTTTAATTTTTTGACTTCTAAACTATATTAGGATGTTTTTAGCTTTAAGGGTTGTCTTAGAAGAAGAACAAAGTGGTATAAATAGTACATTTAAATTTTGTTTTTAAATAGGTTTTCCCAATAATATTTTCATTTAATTAATCGAATATTAAAGACTTTAATCTTAGGTTGGATTTAATTTTTATATGTTTAGACCTTCCAGATTCAAATATCAATTTAAAAAAAAATGCTAAAAGTGTCCAATAAAAGAAGTATTAAAGTTACTTGAGCGTAAATTTTGTTTTTAAATAAGTTTTCCCAATAACATTTTCATTTAATAAATCGAATATTAAACACTTGATTCTTAGGCTGGATTTAATTTTTATATGTTTAGACCTCCTAGATTCAAATATTAATTTTAAAAAATGCTAAAATTGTCCATTAAAAAAAATATTAAAGTTACTTGAGTGTAAATTTTGTTTTTAATTAAGTTTTCCCAATAATATTTTTATTTAATAAATCGAATATTAAATACTTTAATCTTAGGTTGGATTTAATTCTTATGCGTTTGTTAGATTTATTTTATTTTTTTAATTTGCAGGTATAATAATTAAACTTAAATATATCTATATCGGTTTGTTTATATTTCTGTGGTGCGTGCTATAGGAGCATCAAGGTCCATCGCGTCCATCGAGCTAAAGTGAAATGCCCATTCCTACTGACTAAGCATATTCTAAGTATATTCTAAGCATTAACCTCAAAAATTCTTCTTCTTTTTCTTCTTTTATTGGGCTGTGTCCATCGGCAATTTACCCAGCTTATACCTTACCATAAGTTAGTAGAAAACTTAGAGCGTTATTGTTCTGTTTGGCAGAAGATAATTGTTATTATTATATCGAGGGAAAAAGTTGAGCACTTACGAAATACGCCGATTTTCACAAAAATTTTCACAAATCATTTAGAGCATATAAATATCACTTTCCAAAAAAAATAAATTGCCGCAACCAACATTTAACACCTTTTTCTTAATTTTAAATTTCGTTTTTTTTGAAGTTTGGAGTAAAATTATGACACATTTGACGCTTCGAATTAATTTAAGACTAAAATTATGACACATTTGTTGTTTCGAATTGATTCTGTGTAAACCATTCATTTACACATGCGTTGTTAACTTCACATCATTGTCATACCAGAACCAATAAAGCGATGTTGCCATATATAAATAATGAAAATTGATTAAGAAGTCAATAAAATCTAGTAGTCATGTAATATGTCAAAATTAAATTCGAAAATCATGAATTTACAAACATTATATATAATTAATGAATTGATAAAAAATCTCCAAAATTGGGGTTTGATACCAAAGGAAGGGCATTTTATGTGCCCACAATGTAATGGTACTTTAAAATTATCTTTAGATGAAAGATTGTAAGTTTTTCATCTTTAACGCTTATTCCATAAAGTAATTCGATAATTGTACACAGGGATAGTTTAAATGGGTTCAAAATCACTCAATAAACAAATCTTAATCATAAAATTTATTTTAGGCCAGATAAATCGGAATAAAAAACGCCAGGTATGTGGATACAAGACGAGTTTAAAAAAGGGAACTTTTTTTACAAATCTAAATTAGATACCATACAAATATTAGGCTTTGTTAATTTATGGGTATATAATGTTAGTTTGGAAGCTATTTGCATCCAAATTAACATAAATCGAACAACAGCAGTGGACTGAGCTAGTTTTTGTAGAGAGGTATTGTTAAATGCCTTGTTAGAAAACACTGAAAAACTTGGTGGTCCGGGTAAAATTATAGAAATTGATGAGAGTAAATTTGGAAAACGAAAATATAACAGGGGGCACCATGTAGAAGGGCAATGGGTCTTTGGAGGTTTTGAAAGGGCTACAGGACAATTATTTATGGTAACTTTTGAACATCTAGATACTGATACCCTTTTGCCAATTATTGAAAAATACATTGAAAAGGGTACTATCATTATCTCAGATTGTTGGAAATCATACGATTGTTTAACCAAACATGGATATAATCATTTAACTGTTAATTCAATAACCTTCAAAGATCCTGAAACCGGAGCCCATACGAATTCGATTGAATCGTCTTGGAGGCATGCAAAAGTAATAACTGTGTCAAATAGTCGCAAGAAAAAGCATGTTCCAGGAAATTTGGCACGGTATATGTTTTACAAAAAATGCAAACATTTTGATTTGGATAGAACTCTGGAATTTTTTTATTTGGCGGGAACTATATATAATCCAGAAAAAAATAATACTTCAGATGAAGATGATGATGAGTACAGGGCAGATGAAGAAGAAGAAGATTTAGAATTTTAATTGTTTTTCCATATTTCCTATTATAATCCATTTTTTTTAAATTCAGATTTAAGTATTATTTATAATACTGGAATAAAACAACTCATTATAAAAAATTAATTTATTATAATGATGTATTTAAAAAAAAGATTTAACTAACTCAAAGCTAACCAGTTTCTGGACTAATCTAACCACCTAAGACCTATCCAATTTTTAATATGCCCAACAAGGATTAAGTGTGTACAACAATTTTTCGAAAGACAGCATTTGTAGCACTGTATTCTAGATTTGTCTAAAGACAGCGAATCTAACACATTTATTACATATTTTTGTGTTCTTTTTTCACTAACTAGCCTAATGAACCTATTTTTTTCTCAATTTTATTCAAAAATTACCTCTGATTCCCGACCAACTGACACAGATCAAAGAATATTATTGCGTTCTTATCAGCTTAATATCAATATCGCTGAATAATAAAAATCAGTTGCTATATTTTGTATCGCACTATTTTTATATTTTGAAGAAAAAAAAATTAAAAAATATTGTCCAATAAAAACCAGTCAATATAAATTTAAAAAAAAAGCTGATTTAAGATATTTTACACGACTTGGCAACATCATCTAAGTCATTGTGATATATCTAAACAAAACTAACCTTAAAAATAATATATTTTTAAAAATGGAAAAAGGGTCTTTAATAGTGGTTGCGGCAGAAAATTTATTTTGGACACTACACTATGTAGACGATTTATACCAATTTTTATGAAAATCGGAGAGTTTCGTAAATGCTCAACATTTACCATATCTAGTAAACCATGAGTTACCATTTACTCTTCTTTACATACTAGAATGCTAAAGTATTCATCACAACACAGGATTAGACTTATCTCGCTTAATGCGAATTACCGAGCATTACACATACAAGAAAGGAAGGTATTAGCGTTAGATCTTAATTGTATATGGGTTTACGAATTTTGTTAAGATATTTAATCTAGATTCATTAAAATTATGAAGTATACAATACTTGTAATGAGACAAAAAAAAAATAACAAAGAAATAAAGAAGAAATAGACGGTAATGAGTGCAACCTAAAAAAACAAAAAAACTTTACAAGAAAGAAAAACAGAAAAAGGGTTACACTATTATCACTGTTATGTTACAAATGTCACTGTCTGATTTCTCTTCATCAAAACGAAGGCCCGTTCAGAAACATGTAAAGAAAACAGGAGCTAAAATGTAATTTTTTTAAATGAGTCTATCCATTGACAGAGTTCAATTATATATCAAAGATGTATATTAAGAATTGATTTACATTTTGGGGAAGAACAGTAGAGCATGTTTCTGAACGTGAATTATGGAAGGGGATCTTTCCGATGAACGTGGCATCATGGGAATTTTTCAAAATAAAAAATATATGATCAAAGATGTTAAATGGACATTTCATATGATATATAATCGACATATATAAGTTTTGGAAGGTCCATTTTTTGTGATTGTGTGTATTAAATGAATGCAGATGAGCGCATGAATTATAAAATAGTTTATTTATTTTATATGATAAATGTAATGTAACCCTCCACCCGCCTTGCCATTTATCTCATGAAAAAGACGAGTACAAAGTAACAAACCGATGGCCATTTCGTTAAGAAACTTCTATAATCAAATTTATCATAAAATATACCTGATCGTCTAGAATTGTTAAAGAACCCAGTTGTGATGTATTTTTATTCGTTATAGTAAAGTTTGCTGCAAATAAAAATAATAAAACTGTCATTCGTCACATTTTACCAATTTGTATTTTGTGCTTGTGTAATTATTTTTATATCTACTACGGCCCGCCAATACTTCACCTTTGGTGAAGTATGGCAAACCGTAGTATTGAAATCGTGCAAAAATCTCAAAACTTTTTTTTGCTCCAAATGACTTAAATCATTAAACATGGAAAAAATTGATTTTCAGCGAAAAAAAGTCTGTCTGTGTAGATGTGTGGATGTATGTGCGCACGATAACTCGAGAACGGTACGGCCGATCCGGAAAATTCTTTCGCCTGTCGGTTTTTATTCAAAAAAGAAAGGCTCTATCAGAAGATGAGCTATTTTGGGTCCGAGGATCCCGGTCCCGCCTACTAAGTGATACTTCTATTCGAGATATCTCGATAAGGAAAGCAAATTTGTCGATACTGATTTCTATGAAGATGTTGTGTAAGTCTAGACGCGTTGATTGATATCCATATCGCAACCGGCTCGTTGAAAAAAAAATTATTGGAAAAATTCCGATTTTTTCGAATCGGACTTTCTTCCACTGACGGAAACGGGCCTTAGTCTTGAAAAATCGCGCAGAGATTATTCCTTTTACTAATTATTTTTACTCTTATTTTACAACCTTTTTATTTTGGTGATTTGAAATCACATGCATTTACTATGGTCAATAATGTCCTAATCATTCAAGTAGGAAGATAGGATGCCCGCGGGTCGATCGCCGTCTGCGACATCCCTCATTGTAATTGGTAAATGAGACTCCTGAGTTAACCCTTTCGCACACAAAACGGCGCGCCGCTGTGAACGGTCAATAAAAAAAATGGTTTACTTATCCGGGCGTAAATTAAATTTGAATTTTCTTCCCCGGATTTTGAATTGAGGGTGTTTTTGAGACATTTTATTTAGATAGGTAATTTTATTTTGTAAGTAATTTTGGATTATTTTTCTCTACTTATTTTCTCTTTGGTTTTATGGGCAGTTGTTTTCTATAGGATAGGCAAAGGCCTACAAATAATTTTTACGGGTCGAAGTTAGCGGTAGACACAGGTATACAAAATAATTGAGGTTTTCGTCCATGGGTAATTTTACAGGAACTAATTTTTTTTCTGTCTGGCTGGTTTTTTTTATTCTTTCTCGAAGTGAAGCATATGTACTGTTAGATAGTTTATACGATGGTAAAATTTTTCAGACTGATTTCACTTCTCATTTTATGCCCTTTTTATACCCAGAAATGATCTTATTTCGTGATGTAAGGAATGCAAGTGCGAGGTGACTATCTACCCTATTGCGACTCGTTATCGCCAATTTGTTTATGTTATCGTAGATAACTGCTTTCCAGAGGACAACGAATATCCACGAATATTTTATCAGATATTTAATGTTAAAGTTTCAACTTTTGACATTTTTTAATTTTTAACAGTTGGAGAAATAATTTTAACTGTTCTGAATAGAGTTTTTCAGGGGCTTTCAAACGACATATTGCATGTCCAATTCCGGGACATATTTCATCTGTCATTTTTTGATAGTGATACTTCCGTTTGACAGATGTCGTACAAAAACTAATGGATTCTGCCGACGGGTAACCCAAACCCCTATACCAAATTTTAGCTCAATCGGATTAAACGTGTGGCCTCTATCGTGGAAGAATACACACACACAGACCGACAGACAGACTTTCATCTGGAAATGGTCTTAATCGTCTCAGGGGACCCGAAAATGGATATTTCTGTTTTTATCTCGAGTTTTTTTTTAGCTCGTTCACAAAATTTTCCCTTCTAGGAGGTGTGTCGGGAAAGTAAATATAGGAAAAATAGTAATTAAAAATGGAAATTAATAATAGATTAAGTGACCTAGGATAGGAAAGTTTCACTAAATAAAACATTTTTTGCTGGAAATGTATATCGCAGAACGTAAAGATTTAATCTTTGTAAAGTGGATTGGATTTTAAATGCAACTTCTGAAAATTTATTTAAGATTTCTATAAAAATGGTTTTAGAATTTTTTCTGGCAACCATGCAACATCAGACATCCTTTATATCGAAGCAAAGTTCTCGGACTGTTCCAAGTGGTGTGAGACAATAATTTTCATTGGAAAAAGGTTTAAACTAATTTATTTTACCAAAGTTGTATTCTCCTTTAGATTCAATTCAAAAACTGACAAATTTGGTCGACACACCCAGTATATTATTATGCCGTTATCTTGTTTTTTATTATGATAGTTGGAACCTAATTTTGAAACTTGTTACCAAATACAGGTTATATATTTTGGAAGTTAATCCGTGGCTGATACTCAGATAATTTACTGCAAGTGTATAACGGTTAGCTTTAAATGAGATTATGCAGAGCGGCATTAATATTATGTAATCCCAGACATTAACGAGACGAAGTCTTATATATTAATTATAATTGTAATTATTAATATTATTTAGCAATCACTCTGGATGTAATTATTAGAGTTAAAGTTATTATATTTAATTAATAGAATGAAATAGGCATGGAAATTAGGTTAGCGGTGTTGCCAGCTTCTAAAACGTCTCCGTAATTTTTTAGAGATACCTACTTTATCTATAATATTATCTTAATTTGATAATTTTTTCCACATATAAGATTGCTACTAAAATTTTTTAAGAGCTTTTTAATTCAATAATTTCTTCCAAATATAAATTTAAGTACTGTTTTGTTGGTAGGTTTTATTTTAATCACTGCACATATGAAGTTTGTAGAAATTAACTGCAAAATCCAGAAAAGCCTCTGTATAATCGAAAGTTTTAAGTCCTGCTGATAATTTTCTTATAAATACTAATTTATTAAATTTTTAACAAATTCATCTACTTCGACATATATATTTATTTTTAGCAGAATTCATAAAACATTTGAGATCTCATAGGGTATTATTGAAACCCATATATTTTTTTTGCGTAGACGAAACAAAAACAAGAAATTCTAGACTAGTTGTCTAATATAAATATAAAATAGAAGTTTAAATGGAATGATAAAAATAGAATTTACAACAGGTGCTAAAAAATATACATTAAAATTTCAGAAGAATGTGATAAAATTCCATGGAAGTATAGAAATCAATTCATTAAAATCCGATTTAAAAATAAAACATATTTAAATATTTTGTCTGTCGCTAATTATTATTTTTATTGTATTTTAAATTAAGCTATATTTTTTAATAAATCGTGTATTTTATGTGAAAATCCGAATCGGATTTTTAAGCTCTAATTGGAAATTTGTAGCTCTGAATGCAGTGATTTGCGAAACAATGTAGATTTATTATTGATTAAACCTTTGATAATTATAGTTAATTCGCAATAAACGTCGCAAAATCAGATAATGCAATACATAGTTATCTATGAAATAATGTATTAAATTATCCCAATATCATTAACCATTTAGGTTAACACGCATTAGAATAATAAATACACCAGTTATCTTTATAAACTACTGTAAAAGACATCCTCATTAAATCATCCAAATAACAAGTGAATCACAACAAGTAGAGATTATGCTGGAAAGGAACAGCTAGTATTATTTATCACATTTTTTTCCCGGGACCGTTCTTTACAACCGGATTCACTGCTGCCTCGTGGACTTATCACGTTATCTCCCATTTGTCTACTGCACCAAAGCAATTAACCTTGTTCCCCGTACTAGTTTGTAAAATTTTTTTAACGGCTGTTTGCAGTAGTCTTCCGGATCCAGATTTGCTTTTCCATATATCCTTTGCCTTATGTGATCCAGTGCCTCAGAGTTGCATGGTATGTGGAGTGCATTCTCGGTTCCTTTATTGCATTTTCTGCATCTAAGGTAGCCGCTGTATAGCCCCATTTCGTTTAGATGCTTTTTGGTAGGAAGGTGTACCGTGAGGAAGTATGTGGAAAATCGTAGCTGATTCCTACTCATTGAAAGTAGTTTTTCAGTTCCGTTCTGTAACTGTTACTTTATAAACTTTTTCCTGTCTAGTAGTCTGCGTATGTTGTCCCAGTAAAATTTGTGTTATCGCTTAATATATGGTTCCTGAACGTCCGCTTTGGTACTCTCATCGCTGGTTCTAGACCAACTAATAGGGTCCTTGCGAGCTTGTCATCCTATTCCTTTTCAGCAATGCCTTTGTGACCTAGTTACCTTATTGTGTGTCGCCAGTTCCATAATTTTTGCGCCGCATTCCCATACCAGTCTAGATGTATGCTTTCGGCTCCTTAGAGCTTTAAGGGCTGCTGGACTGTCTGAGCAGATTATGATTCTTTTTCCCTTGTGAGCCCTCACATTACTATTTACAGAAGCATATCTACCTAGTGAGAAGCTACCCGTTCGCAGTATCTACCAGCTCCAGTTCTCCCTTCCGAGTCTGTGTACTAGGTAAATCCGTTAGGGTCTGTCCTAAAATCTGTGTTTGTATTCAACTCATTCGGATTCTTAATTATTTTTCTCAGATTTTTATTGAAGCTTAATTTAGCAATTATGTGGTCTGACCTCATGGCAAGCATGTTGCCTCCCACATGATCTAATTTTGTGCATCCCAGTCTTTAATTTCCTTAATAGAATGGTATCATGTAGCCATCGTAGAGCCATTCCAGCTTCTCCTATTATAACGTACTATAATGGCTAGTTGTTAGGGTCAGAGTTTCCATTAGAGTTGTAGGTGTTGTTTTTATGTTCCCCGCTATTCCCAAACTGGCAAGTCTTTGTATATTGCCCAATTTGAAATCTGCGGTCCGTTGTTTTATCTTTGGCCACCAGACCAGAGATGCATATGTTACTATGGGTAGTAGGACTAGCATATTGTACACCAGTGTACCATTTTCAGATTAAGCCCACATGTTTTTCCATACATACGTCTTGCTATGTATTTTTTGAACCTGGAGATTGGAGGTAAGTTTGTGGTCTAATATTACCCCAAGATGTTTTACTCCTACTTCGAGATTTACCTCTTCACCATGAAGTGATAGTCGGCTAAGGTCCTCTAAATTTCTTCTTTTGGTGAATGCTATTATGTTGGATTTGGTACTTCCTTACCGCCATGCATCTATAGGAACGGGTCGCTTGACACCCGTAGGTTGTGGCATAGGTTACCGTTACCTTATTGGTTGTGTATTGCATTTATTACCTCGTTTTTACCAAATGAGAGATCATCAATTACTAATAAAGTCGTCCTTCCCCTTCGTAAAATACCTTCTTCCTACAGGTAACTATAGTACAACAATTTTTAAGGTGGATTACTTTTCGGATCGAATACACTGGTTTATAATGCTTTCGAGAATCCCAATAATTTTGTTAGATCAAAAAATAGTTAAAATAGTTACTACCTTTAAAACTCTATCTACGGTCCTTGTCATCATAAATAAAGAACAAAATTCGCAAATAAAGAAATAAGCTTTTTCTAAAATCTAAGGTGTCGTCACTAGTTTTCACTGCATAAAAATAATGTATTTTCTGTAAGTTCCTATTTGTAACCAGATTATTATTTCGTTGTCGAAGGATTATTTTTAAGTTGATTATATACAAGTATCGCGGATAATGAAAGCTGTTTTGTTTTGTTTCATTTAATTATATCAGATTATCAAATTTTACAGAAATGATAAAATACTTTAACTTGTTATAAAAACATTAGTAATAGGCAGCAGCAACAGTTATCTCGTTGAAAAAACTTTAAAGATAAAGTTTGTATTTCAGAACTGGAGTTGATATTTAAATATTTTTTTCTCATATTACTGTTTTAAAATTGTTGCTCACCGTGATCGCAGAGCATTTTTTCAAAGCTCTGTTTCTTTGTTATGACTTCTACTATCATGTAAGTATATATCATTTGATTTTTAAATTTTACATTCAAAAAGGGGCACCGCAAAAATGTCAAAATTTTTAAAGTTTTTCGCTGTAATTCTTTCAATTCAACATTTATCGAATCCAAACTACTTTCCTGTGAATAAAAAAATGCCACTCCAAAATTTATTTTTTTAATTCCTAATCCTTTCCCCTTCATTAAATACCTGTGAAAATGAGACATGAGAATAGTCGCTGTTGGAATCATTTGTCAATTGATTCAAATAAGAACCAGTTGATTTCTTTTTAATATTTTGTCGTTTTAATTTTTGAGTAGCATTGTTTAGTTAGTCTTATCTAGATTGTTGCCATTTTCATCTTAGTTTTATTTTTTTGCAATTAAATTTATAATTTCCTTTAAGTAATTATTAACTGCAGTTTTTTGCCGAATATTATCCCAAGCCGTTTGCTGTAATTGTTTTACGAATTAAATAAAAATTATCTCTAACCGAAAAAATATTTAAAAATATTCAATTTCTTTATTAGTGAAAAATAAATTTCTAACTTTCCTATGTAGGTTTTTATGACAACAACTGTCTACCTACCTCAATATGTTATTAATAAACTAGTATAATATATGTAATCTGCTTGTTATCCTTTAAATACATTTCCGATATTTCAATAAAGTTAAGCATTTCTAATTTTAAATTAATCGCGTTTACGGCAAAATAAACTTTTTCCTTAGAACTTTTAACAAGATTATTAGTTAATTTCTACTTTAGTTTTAATTTACTGCAATTTGGAAGTTGTGTTAATATTAACTAGAATTTAATTAACATCAATTTTAATTTATTTCCTATTAATAACTATAAATATTAATGATTAAGTTAGACTAATGGTAAACGAATCTGACTGTTGTTTAGTTATTATGTAATTAGAATATTTTATTATTATTTACTGTAATAATTTTATTTGAATAAAGTTACGTAATCCAATAAAATCATAGGATGGTAATATGTGAAATGTCATTTTAATTGACACAGTTTGAAATTATACCAATATTTTTATCAAAATGTACTTATTTCAGAAAGATTTTTTTATGTACAAAAAGGAAAGTACTCAAGTGAAAAACCAAAAAATAACATATGTCAAAGTTGATTATTTCTTACAATTTAACTGAACGTGTCAACGAGTCCAATTATACTGATATTTAGTAGGAATGATGTATATTATATTATTTTTGTTTTTTTAAGGGTTTTTTCAAAGGTTTTTTATGATTTTTGATGATTTTTTTTAAGCATTTTTTATCATTTTTTCAAGGATTTTTCAATCTTGAGTTTTTCAAGAATGTTTGTGGATTTGGCAAGGATTTTACAAAAATTTTTCAAGAATGTTGCCAATAATTTTCTTAGAACTGTTCCAAGATTTTTCATGTATTTTTAAATGAAATTTTTAACTCTCATTTTAAGGATTTTTCAAAAAAAAATTAAGGATTTTTTTAGCAGTTTTTCAACGAATTTTTTAAGATTTTTTGAAGGATTTGTTAAAGATATTTTTCAAGCATTTTTCAGTCTTGAGTTTTTGAAGAACGTTTTGTGGTAAGGGTTTTACAAAAAAATTTCAAGAAGTTTGTCAAGAATTTTCTCCAGGTTTTTTCATGTATTTTTAAGACCTTTTCAAGTATTTTTTAAGGATTTTTCAAAAAATTTTTAAAGATTTTTAAGATTTTTTCAAAGATTTTTTAAAAATCTTTTCAAGGATTTTCCGACCTTGAGTTTTCAAGAAAGTTTTGTGGATTTTGTAAGGATTTTTTTTTCTAGAATTTTTTCAAGAATGTTGTTAAGAAATTTCCCCCGCGATTGTTCCAAGATTTTTCAAAGAATTTTTAAGGATTTTTTTAGGTTTTTGTACTATTTTTTCAATGTGTTTTAAAGATTTTTTCAAGGATTTTTCAATTTTGTTGATTTTGCAAAAAATTTTCTAGAATATTTTCAAAAATTTTGTCAAGAATTCCCTGATTGTTCCAGGATTTTTCATGTAATTGTAAAACAAATTTTCAAGGATTTTTTGGTGGTCCGTTGTAAAAATGAATTAAACTAAAGTAACTAATAATAAAAACAAGTGAAAAACGACAATATTTTTGCCGTAGTTTCGAGTTTTGAAAATTTAAAGTTACTAAAATAAATTTCTATATAGGGATATACTACAGTATATATGGTATAAGTAGCGGAAAACTAAAAATAGGTGAAAGATTACCATCATTTTTGTTTGTCTCTATCTCTCACCATTTTGGAGATGAATCAGGCTAACAGACGGACGGACGGACGGACGGACCGATGAACGGATAAAACCATCTTATTAGAGTTTTTTTCTTCGAAAACTCTAAAATTTTAAGTATTACTTTAAGTACCATTAATTCAACCTCGTTTTAATATTTAAGAAATTAAAAACACCCAATACGATACGATAAAACAACTATTTGTTTGATATGACCCTTGGTATATAAATAACTATTAAAACATCGTTTAACAAATTTCAACTGAATAAATGTAACACCCTGTAAATAGATCGCTTTTGTAGTGATTTACATTTTTACTTCACCTCACAAATTTTAGAGATATATAGTTTTAGTTTACGTTTTGGCGAAACCTCTTTCAAAAATTTTATTTTCCGTCGGAAATGGAACAAATAAAACTGTAAAAAGCTATTGGAGCTAACCTTTTGAAGAAGACTAGCTTAATCGTCTGGAAATAATGCCAGTTCATACAAATGAAGGGTGGTGATATTACATACATAAATCTGTATTGTACTTGACGTTAGATTAAGTTTAAAGCCGTATTTCAAGATAATGACTATTTAGTCTCGGAATTCTCCTATTAGTTTTCATATCAATCTTCCGGATCCAATACCATACTAAATAAATTGAATTGAATAGGTAATAATAATAGTAATAATAAAACACGTCAAATAACCAAAGAATGTTTTTTTTTACGTTTACAGTAATAGAATTGTTTAAATTGACTAAAACTTGAAGGTTCAAATAAAGTTATGGTTTAGAATTTTTATAGATACTGTTTGGAAATAAATTAGAAATAGTAACGAAGATACCAAAGCTGTTGCTTATTTATTTGAAAATGTTATTTGCTATATCGACCACATAGGTCATTATATATTAGAATATGAGCAGTAAGTCCCTCAATTTAAAATGATTCTTTATCAAGGTTTTTTTTAAGTTTGGGTTCAAAACAGATTTTTTTTTATAAGATAGGATCAAATAAACAAAATTTAATTATCAAATTTTTTATTTTCATTATTAAATATTTGGTATTTTCATAATCTATAATAAAAAACTCATTTTCAAAAAAATTTTAATATTATAAGTTGCCATTGTTCCTAGTACCACGCAATCCCTTTTTTCCTCATTTTTGTATTTGTACCCGTGCGCACTTATTTTACCTAAATGTATTCTTTGTTAACTGTTATGACTCATTCTCTCACCCGCTATTATATTTAATTTGGCCTGATGATGGCGTATCGCCGAAACTAGTCGCCGCCACTAAATTATTTATATTGTAACCAGGAAGATTTAACTTCATGCATTAAAATTGTGGTACAGAATTTCGAGTTTTACTACCTCAACACTTTACCACAGTCGAGAATATGGATAACCTTATGGAATAATAATAAAATAACTATTAACCTATAAAATTATACTGAACTTTGCGTTCATTCATCCTTTCATACATTAACCTAAAAATTTACTTTTGATACACATAAACTACTTATACAAATCAAATCAAAACATTGATTAACAAACTAATACCACAATGTAACAGGTTATCCATATCCAAAATGTGGTCAAGTAATCAATGAATGTAATGAAACTCAAAGTCAGGTACCACAATGAATTTAATGAAACAACGGCAACTAGTTTCGGCTAATTAGCCATCATAGGGCCTAAAAATGTTGCAATTCGACAATAAACATATAATCTTCAATTTACAAAACGAATTAATTTACCATATAAGTAAAATGAAGTAATTAAATTACAAATTCCAAAAATGCATAAAGTTGATGCGCATTAAAAAGAGTAGTGGAGTTTTGAAGGAAATTTTTGGGACGGAAAAATTTAAGGGTACATGAAATAAAAAGCGAAATGTTCAAGGGGAATGATAAAAATGATTAAAACGGGTGTTTAAAACAAATTTAAACTAAGTAGAAAACCAACCATAATGATAGTGGGGCCTGAGACGGGCCCCATTTTGCCGCCGTTTTGATATACCTCCTTTTAATCTTCACGAAACAGATAATTTGCACAGAAAGATTGGGAAGTGATCACCTTTTACAGTGATAATTCGGAACTTAAAGTGTTTCTTTTGTGTTTCAAGGGGGGATTGCAGCTTCACAGCAGAGTGATAAGTATGGGCTTGTTCTCGAAGCACCTAAAGCTAACCTTAATCCAATACCCTGTATTTCATTCAGTTTTTTAAATGCATTTTTCTTGCCGGCCCATAAATTATAAATTTATAAAGATTGATTTTAGACTATCAGCGTTAGCTCCATACTTAATAGTGCACATAGTTTTTAATATGTTAAATCTAGTATAACTTCAGTATTTTTCCCATATATCTTAGCTCCGTTGTGCGTTTTTAGTAGTATGCAGAAATGTATACAGATTATTTAACTAGAAGATACTTTAAAACCCTATTGTTTAGCATACTGTGTGATGTTATTTATCGAATTTTAAAAACCTGTCTCCATATCTTCCATTTTGGTTGCAGAATAGTAAATTGCCAAATCGTCTGCATATAGGCTTCTACCTACTTCCAGTGGAATAATTTCTGTCAGGCCGTTAACCACTACAGCAAACAGTACTACACTTAGAGTACGTCCTTAAAGGGAACCATTTTAAAAAATAAGACCGACAGTTCCCGTCCAACCCGAATTTTAAAGGTTCTGTCGTTCACAAAACTCTTGATAAATTTAGGTAAACAACCTCTTAACCCCAATTTGTGCAGTACATCTAATACACCGTATTTCCATGTAGTAGTATATGCTTTTCCTATATAAAAAATTCCTCTCGGTAGGGTCGAAAATAAGTTTTAGACAAATTAGTTTTATAGTAATTGGAGCATAAAAAATGTCTTATGACCTGTTTCAATATTTTTTAAAATGGGGGAGATATAAATTTTTTGAAATTTCAACCCCCTCTAGTTCAACCCCCGTGGATCGGATGAAAAAATATATAGGTACAACTTCAGGATTCACTTATACACGCTTATCTATAGGTAGCCCGAAGTCGGGCTTCGTCTGTCGGTGTCGGGCTTCGTATTAGCTGAGATTCATAGATTTTTTGGCTTAGTATTGATGGTTATTACGTCTATAGGTATATACCGATAAATGTTTTTGTTCTGATTCTTATCCTCCAGGTCATAAACGGCGTAGTGTCCCTATTCCCGGTGCTTGGTCCTGTCATTGAATCGATTACAATAGGTAGATTCCATATATAGAAATCTACCTAATAATACGGCTGTGGGATCTATGTGCAAAACTTTCTATAAAACCAGCTGATGCATTGTAGACCTATTTTTTCGGAAGCCAATTTGATATTGGGATATTGAGGCCTTATTTTCTGGATGCCACATTAGCCTGAAACTAACCAGTTTATACAGGTTTTTCCTATGCAGCACGTTAGAGATATAGGTCGGTAATTTGAAGACTGTTGGGAATCTTGTCCTGGTTTTGGTATAGCGAAAATGATAGCCTCCTTCCAAGTTGTAGCCTAACTTCCTTGAGTTCAGATTGAGTAAAGGTTCGTTAAATACATTAGTTCATACGAGATTTGAAGCTGTTTTCTTAACCGATGATAAGGCTAGTTCTTTTAAAGTAATAGGGGCGTTGTACGGTAAATAATCATTGGTTCAGAAGTCCAAATTTACCATTTATTTTCCGGCCTTGTCATTTAAGTATATCTCACTATAGTTTTGAGTTGAACTTCTAGTTTCAAAAAATACGGCAAGTTGTTCTGCAACATTTTCATCACCTGTATCCTCACTACCATTTATTTTAAGCATGGGTGAAGCCATTCCAAACTTTTTTCTTTTAATTGTATTAATTTTTCCCATATGTTTTTGTGTATGTTGCTGTTATTATTGAGCTCACATAATGGTTCCAGGATTTTGTTTTACTTTTTACTCCCATATACTAGCGTGTTATTACAATTTTGGTTTTTAGATTAGTAAGTAGTATATTAAGTATGTAATTTTCTTAGAAGTTTGAAGAATCTGGTTGGTACTTCTTAAGTGCAGGATTATATAGTTAAACTAAGTGTGAATTTCTAATTGTTTTTAAAGAATTTTTTTTTAGAGGATGATTTTTAGAATTATGAAGAATACACTGAATGTAGTCATATTTAGTTCTATTGCTTTAGAATGACGGAGTAAAATACTCAAATATTTTTTTAATAGGATTTTTTTATATTAGACCATACGATTTTGTAGAAATCGTTTAATTTTTGGTCTTTAAGTATTTGGCTCATCACCAGTGAAGGAAAAACAATGCTCGCAACAAGAACTTCCGTCGTTCATATTACAGAAAATTGCGGACAAACGCAGGCTAAGAAAGATCTGGCAGAGAACTCGGGCACCAGCAGATAAAACTAGATTAAACAAGGTAGCCTCCCAACTCAAAACTTTACTTAATTCTCAAAAAAATAACGAAATAGAAAATTACCTCAAATACCTGTCTGCTACACACTTTCCTTTCTGGAAAGCGATAAAGAAATTAAAAATACCGCTAGTACCAAATCTTTCTATACGAACAGCAGGCCAATGGGCAAACAGTGCTAAGATAAGGCAGAAGTATTCTTTAAGCCCTATTCTGCCAAAAACTTCTTTGGCATTAAAACTGCAGTCAAGCAGTTTCTGGAATAGCCATACCAACTAAACCTACCTCTAAAAAAATTTACTTAGGTCCAAAGATCAATTATAATAAATCTAAACAAAAAAAATCGTCTGGTTACGACCTAATTGGTGGTAAAATCCTGAAAGAACTCTCATGTAAGACGGTACAATATAATACATAATGCAGTTATGAACTGGTTACTTTCCAATTCTGTGGCCTACTTCCTCCTGTGTCGAAATTACTAGAAAAGCTATTGTTAGTGAAGGTAGACCGATTTTGAGAAACAATCGACTAATACCTAATTACCAGTTTGGCTGCAGGTCATAATACTACAATTGAACAAGTTTATCATATTTCTGAGGAAATTATTCAAGGACTGCAAGATAGGCATTTCCTAGTAAAATACAAATATCAGTTTACAACCTTGTATTCAATACTGTCAGGGGTGCCCCAAGGAAGCGTGCTTGGTCCATTCCTTTATCGTTTGTTCACTATTTATATACTTGAAAACAACAATGTAACAACTGTAACTCACGCAGATGACACTGCTGCTTGGCATCTCCTCAAAATCCAACTACTGCTACTCAAGCGCTACAGAACAACATTGATGACATTTCCACCTTGGTTAAAACGTGAGTGAATGAAACTAAATCCATTCATGTTACTTTCACTCAACGTAAAGGCAACTATCCAACTGTCATATTTAATGGTCACCCTTTATAATAACTAGAAAATGCCAAATATCTGGGGATACATCTAGATCGTAGACTAACTAGACTAACTTGGAGAACACACACATTTACGAAGCGAAAGCATTTGGGACTACAACTGAGTAAATTTCATTGGATAACGCTCCATGGTTTGTTCCTAACAGAGTTATTGCCCACGACCTTCAAGTGAGGTCTGTAAAAGAATGAAATATTTAACTTATCCCAGGTATATTACCAAAGATTAAGAAACCACCCAAATACACTGGTTAGAATTCTAATTACACCGCCCATCCGACGATGGTTGAAAAAGCATCGTCCTTGTGACCTACCTACAAGATTATAGTAACTCAGATGTCTGATATATCATATCAATTTATTTCAATGTATATTTTTAAAATGAAGGGGAACTGTCACTGAACAATTTCTTACATGTCCTTGTATTATTATTATTATAAAATATTTGCTTATTATAAAAATTTTTACAAATGTCAAATACAGTGGGTTGATAAAAAAAAGCTTTTTGGCAACTTTAAATATCAAGGTATAACATAACTTTTGGAAGGGACTTGAGTGAGAATTATAAACAAAGTAAGTCATGATAATTTTGTGTTCAAAGTTTTTAAATATTTGTGTAAACATTTTATAAGTAAAAAATTAAATAATTTTTACAAACCTTTTTATTTTTTTGTATAATTTGAATTGAACCAATATTTGCCAATACTATTTTGGAGTAACTTACGATAACGTACAACACTCGTTTTAATTAGATTTTTGGATTACTTATGTATGTGGTATAAAGTTATTGTCATCTGTTAATTAATTTTAATTTACGCAATTTTTATCTAGCTTACTGCGTTTCTAAATCAATAGAGAAAAATGTCAACTTTCCAAAGTGGCTTGATGAATAATTTGTTTTGAACTTGTGATAATATTCAAATTTATTCATTAGATTATTTTGAAAGAAACGGCCTAAAACAAATATAATTGTCATCTTTTCTTTCAATTCTTGTTAAAGTCTTCCAAAAATTGAATTAGAATAAAATTGTTAAATTAATAACTTATTTTATATTAACTAGTTTATTTTTGGAACTTATTCCAAGACGACTGGAACTCGTAATCTATTAGGGAGTAATTAATTTCTAATTATTTTGGACCTTAGAGTTAATTAAATTAATGTATTAATGAATTTATGAAAGTAAATTGAATTTTACTTTCATTATTAAAATTCCGGCAGTGTTAATTTAGAGATAATTTTTAGGAAACCATTCTTCGTTTGTTACAAACGCCTTTGATGATCTTTGAAAATTTCACTGATGTGAAATAAAAGATAACTTTTTATTAATAATGAAATTTAATGCAAACTATAATTTTTTAATTCAAGTTTATTAAATATTTTAATTTCATTTATTTTTTTATAAACTGATTTTTGTTGTGTTACAAACGTCTAAATTTAACTTTTGGACATTTATCTCTTGACTATTTATTTATTTTATTTTCCATACATTAAAAGTTTTCAATCAACTATTCTTGATCATTTATCTCTTGACGAATTATTTTTTAAATTTAATTTGTCTAAAAAAAAATGCCATAAAAATATAATTCCTCAATTGATAAATGATCAAGAGTTGATTTAATACTTTAAATACCTACAAACAAAGATAGTCCATCAAAAAAGTACTTTTTGTCAATAAACAAAGGCGAAAAAAATAGTTTGCATAAAAATCTGTCGCTGAAACAAATATATCTAAAAAATAGTTTATAATAATATTATAATATATATAATTAAAATTAAATAGTGTCTCAAGAGATAAACGGTCAGTCACCCTGACAACCGAATTAGAAAAAAAAACTGTGTTAAGAAAAATTGCGACTTGATCTTTATTAATAATTAAACATAGTTGAATCTAAGAATACATGAACAAATCATGATATAAAAGAACTCCGTTTGGAAATAAATGTACAAAACCCTATATAAAAATGGGTTGTAGTTGTGTAATATTTTATTTTTTTAAGAAATATTTATTATAGCTTATTTTTATTCTGTTTGCAAAATTATTTTTACAAACTAAACATAATAAATATCTACTGTGTGTCACTCTAATCTTGATTCACAAACAGATCCTTCCAATATTATTTAAAACACCATTTTATCCATTTATACTATCCGTAGTTTGCAGATATTATTTTCAAACTCAACCCTATATATTATAATTTGTATGTTTTTTCTCGTTGTATTCTGAACACACCTTATAGACAATAAACATGGAAAGTGTGTCGTCACAAATGTCATTCTTGTCAAATCTGATTTCAAACAAAGAATTTGCTGTATATATTGGTCAATCAGGGAGGAGATTATTAACCAGAATCAAAGAACATTTTAGATATTTCGATAAATATAAAAACACAATCTCCTACTTCATTTGCTAACCACATCATCGAACAAAACCATTGTTTTTCTATGTCGGACGCCTCGCTTTTACCTGACAGAAAAGCAATGGACTCATCCAGTGATATTTTTTTATAATTTTATTTTATAATTTTGACCTACCATAAGACATTGCACCGGGTCCAGCACTTTTGAGACCGATCCTGCGGCTGTAATTAATTCTTAAAATTTGAATATCGGGGCTATAGTGGCTTGTGACGTGGCCCAATTGAGACAGATTATATTTGGCTATGTTGCCATATCGAAAAAACTGGCAACTCTCGTTTTCTCATTTGTTATGATTAAAAGAAGGAAAGAAGTATGTCAAATATTTCTACAAACGAACAAAGCTAGAATCTTGGCAATGCTGTAGAAAGTAAAACGTTAATTATTGGTCAACAAGAAGCGCCACTTTCAAAATATATTAATTACTTTTTGTTGATTTTAATTAATTAATGAAAATCAACATAAGCAACTTCTATAAGCTATTCATTCATTAATATAAAACCAATAAATTCTTTCCTACTGGATAAGTCCATTGCTTACACCTCCTTGAAACAACTAAGATCGAAAGAAAACCACATTTTCCTGTCCAAACAATTTACTTGTTTATTACAATAATTAGCTCTTCTTTCCTTTTACAATCCTTCTTTTGTCCCTTAACGATTAGTTTTCTTTTCCTTCACCTAACTCAATCGTCTTACTTTTTGTTGTGATACTTTTCTCCCCATTTTTACTTATTACTTTTATATCCTTTTTCGGGGTTGTTTGTTTATTTCATTCATAACCTTTTAACACACGGCATATGACATGTCAATTGTCATTTGTCTTTTCACTTGTCATTTATCATGTCATTGTTCTGGTAATTCTTCTTCTTTTTACTCTTCTTCTATTCCTCATTACGTGTACCTGCACCCAATCTCTAGAACCTCTTATTTTTCAGTTTATAGTACCTAGTCAAAACTTTTGAACATTTTTGATTGTTATCTAATGGCTATTTTACTTATTTCACTTTACTTTATTTCACAATTGTATTTGATTACTGTATTCCGTGTACTGTTAACCATACTCCTCTCTCCTAACCCCCAAACCATTTCTCTCCATTTAGCGGCATTTACTTAATGTGGCTTAAGTCGATTTCGATTTTACTTATATCACACCAAATCACACTAAATTTTGTGTCTTGGTATATGGTTGCCCTAATCCTACGAGTCCTAAGGTGGATCATTTTTAATTGTTGGTTTCTTTCGGATGTTTCGAATGAACAAATATGATTAAGAATCGATATAAGTTTGAAATAATTTACTACGGCAGACAGCGTGTTAATGCCGCCTAATTGACGAAGAACCAAGCTTAATACAGAGTATAAGGATTTAGTATGTTATCACAAATAAATCAAATTATTTAAGTGAACTGCAAGGGCTATTTACTCACCCATTTATTAACAAACCAACATTATTAATATTACATTTTTTGTTTCAATTTATTCCTATTATTATTATTATTAGATCAACTGTTCTCAATACTACAAAATATATTTACAATTTATGTACATTTTTAGACTCTATTATATTATTAATTTTTAGAGTGCGGTCAACCGCTTTTTATAACATCGAGACATGATATGTCGCCTGAACTCTGATAGATATGATGAGACTCTCTCAAAATATTAGACTGTTTCCCTATTTATAGTTTTAAAAGATTTTTAAGAGGGGATTTGTAACGGTTTTCTTCTTTCCAATAAGAAAACCGACCCGTTCGGCGATCACAGGTATTTCTGCGCTTGTCGCTCTTAGAATTATTATATCGCTTAGAGGGAGATGGCGATAGGGTAAATTATTTTGTAAAAACAATATTTTTGCACTCGGCTCGACAGCTAGTGACGTAATACAGAATAACAATCTATTGTTAGATTATGGAATGGTAAAATATACAGCACTGGCCAAAAGTATAAATTAAAATGAATCGTATTAAATATAAAGGAAGTATAAGTTTGTTTTGTGAATTCTGGATAATATTCCAGTGAAATTTATCCATCGAAGAAGCCGGTATTTGCTGATCCTGAAGACCACGTGGTCCCTCCAAATGTCTTAAGGATTCTGTTCTCACTACTTATTTTTCCTAACGATTTCTTTGTTGGAATCATTCAACCCCATTGTGTGGGTTCTCCAATACTGGAGATTTCTAATTTTCCTTTAAAATTAATCATTTCAAATCAATATTAATTTTTAATAATTTACATTTCATGTTCCGCAATTAACCATTCTATATACTCCCTTTTATTCCCCATATGTCATTCCTTCCCTAGTATTTAAAACCATTTCCTTAACATTAAACCAACCTTTTATATCATTATGTTAATTGTTTAAATTTTTTCAAATGTTTTCAACCAATTTGTGGTAAGCACTTTATTTTTATTACTGTTAACTAACGTTATCGAAATGTATATCTTTTAGATCTGAAGATGGCTTGTAAGCCAAAACTAATTTCTGTTCCCTAATTTTGATAATTATATTTTATGTTGTACATTTAAAGTATTTGAAGTTATTGTTGTTTCTTTAGTTATTAGTTAATAACTAAAGATTCAAATTAAAGCAGACTACCTTTTTTAATACCTTTAACACAGTATTTAATAATGTTATAAAATCAAAGCTAACACAGATATTTTATATTTAACACAATATTCTACCAAAAACCTTAACGGAATCAATACCTGACAAGCTGATTTAAATTTGACAAAGGTTTGATTCATACAGAAACTAAAACATAGTGGAAACGACAACCCTAACGAACAGAACAATCTTTTGCGCCCTCTGAATGTTGTTACTTAGTCTAATTAAATTTTACGGTCACGATGTTGACAACCCTCGCTAAAATACGAGAGTAATTCAAAAAGTTCTTATATACAAGGGTACTCAATATATTTACTATTTTGATAGATGGATATGGTTGGATATATCGCATAACCTGATATGTATAATTTTGTAGCGTTTTTATTTAATCGATTCTGATAAATCTAAATCTTTATCAAATGTTTCAATATAAAACGTTAGTATGATGTAAGAAAAATTTTACATCAAACATTTGGTTAATTTCTATTATCAGTTTATTGAACTTGAAATATGGTACCTAGTGAAGTAAGAAAATCGTGCATATCGTATTGTGCTGTTTAGCTACAAAATTTTAAAATCTAAAATTGTGCAAATCATAAATAAAACAAAGATAATACAACCATGAATGCAATATTTCAATAACTTTAAACATGCAAATTGTCTAATTGCCCATTTACTTACATCTTCTTCACAACTAAAGCCAGATGAATGGTATGCCATAAAATTATTTGCTATTAAAGACTTAACAAAAGACACAAACTGGGAAATTTGGGGTTTAATATTTTGGGAGCCATGACTTCTCACCATATAAAAAAAACTCTAACGGATCCTGAATAAAGACACTCGGCAAGAATGACTGAAATTTCTCTTTTAAATACTTTTAATACATTTATTTGGAGTATTTTAAATGCATTAATAGTTCTTATTCAATTTTTTTCTTGATGGTGCCTGTTTCGGCTGCTTTTAAGGTGGTTGATTACAAGAAATTTCCATAAATTTAATGGTCTCAAGAATTTTTTTAGCCTTAACCCAAAACTTTAGATATCCTGATTCTCTATTAAGGCGCCATTTTAAGCTTTCGTATCAGGACCAACTATATTGTTTCCATTTAAGCTGTCAAATAGTTTGTCAATTACTTCAGCTCTTTCAATAGCTCATGGTGGCAATTTGTATTCCGCCTGTATATCTTTAAAAATTTGTTATAAAATTCAGACAAATAATGAAATAATAAATAATTTTGCCTGAAATAAATATTCAGGGAGTTCTAAATCTACAGCTACACCTAAAATGTATAATTATTTATAGGACTTCTTTCAACCACAATGAAAATAGTAGATATTGCATACTATTAATATTCTATATATGTAAAGTATTTGTACTATTGCAGTGCATCACTGACGTATAAGAATTGCTAAATGGCATTGTTTAGTAAAAAAGAATTATATAATGTTTGGAATGTTACATATCGGGAGTTTCTATTTTATTCACTATTTCTTATGTAGTATATATTAATGAGTTTAGGGTGATTTGGTAAAACACCGCTAATTGACTGTGTGCGGAGCGAGGCACACGTAGATTCTGTAAGATGAGATGGCGAGACAGAAGTAATTCAACGTCGCGAGCACAGAGAATCTATCTAATATAAAAGATCTTGCACCTACTTTTTTCTGACAAATAATCTTCAACTCGTAGTCATGGTGAAGAAGGTTGTAGCCACTATTTCTCACACATTTTAGGTTACTGGAGTATAATTATTTTCATTGATTGAAACACGAGATAAATACCAATTAATTGTATTGGCGAGAGATGTCTTTATACATGACCATGGGTTGGTCAAAATTACTAAAGAAACAATTAAGAAAGAATTAGTTTATAAGTTATTGAAAAATGACGATAATTAATCGTTAAAGAGCAACAGCTACAGAGTCCCCTAGCAAGAAGACTCTCATTAATAGATAGGAGCGTAAGAAACTATTATTTGCTTAAACAACCCCGTAACCGTGAAACCCAAATTTTAGTTGAGAAACTTACTCTGAATATTAATATCTAAAACAACTGCTTATTGGAAGAAGAACCGATCCCGAGCCAAGTTGGAAATTAACTAACTCAAATTTGGAAATAAACGAAATTAGTGTCACACATCGAAAGGCTTCCAGATTAGTTCGACCCCCGTAAGCTTCCCGGTACCACACTAAATCTTACTGGAATCTATCAAATCAGAAATGAAAGCATTTTACTAAGCGAGCTATGAAGGGCGTATCCCTTTTTATTACAAATTTGACTTCCAGTAAGTGCTGCCCTCTGGGTAAATTTGAAAGAGTTGACTTGAATTTAATTATGCGGTATATCAGCGACTGACTACGTAATTAAAATCAGCGTCATATAATATTAAGTCTGATCTCTCGAGACAGGGAAAGGTCGGATTACAAATCATGAACTTTGGACTTTACAGAAATGGAAAAACCCACTAAACGACCATTATCCAAAACCATGTCCTGTCTTCCAATTTCGTATCTAATAACATAATTTGACTTCTTAACTAAATACGTTGTTTTATATGTTTGAACGAGTAATTTAATTTCATGTTAGAAGGTTTTAGGTTCTACATATGTTGTGAACCTGTTCGCTTTACCTTTTGCAGGCCATTCTAAGAAGGACAGCTTTTGTTCTATTGATTTATATATCATGGTAATATTTCTAAAGTGAATATTTGCAATGTATTGAATTCTAACGAAATAGTCTATTTTTCTGAAGTGTTTGACAATTTATTACTTCCTTTATGTCAAATATAAATTAAGACCCCCTGAATAAGGTACTGTTACAGGAACTATGATTACCAATACACAAATTTAATGTGTTTGGAAATTGTTGTTCATAATATGGATATCTACGTAGTAAATTCTACCTGATGATAAATGAAGAGTTGGCAAAGCATAGTTCTTTAAATAGAATCTTGATGGTTCCTTCATACCATCATCAAAATGTACATCACACACCAAATATTGTTTCTTTACATCTTCGTGGGTCATCACTTTCAAAGAATCATTGTATATATTTTGAAACCACAGTTTAAAAATTTCAGCATTATGAGACGGAATCTATAGCGCTTCGCATCTATATTTTTATATGTAGGTACGCAAACTCCTGCAAATGTATTTATATATTTTAAAATAGGGGGTACGGTAACAAAATATAAAATTCCAACCAAAAAGGACAAAGTAAATAATTTCACCACAAAAGATTCCATGTATCCATTTATTCGAATTGGTTCACCCTCTCGCGTTTGTTACTTAAATAAGTTCAAGATCACCCATTCTAGTTTCCACTATATTTTAGTTTCTGTATGGATTGTTTGGAATCACTTTTTGACAAGAATGACATTTGTGACGTCATGACCTTCGTTATCTATTAAACAGAGCTCATTGACAGTAAATGTCACTTTCTTCTTCTAGCGAGTATGACATTTTATCTATTAAGCATCTGTAGCCTGTAAATAAATTTATTGTTATCAAATTTATTAACAATAGCAAAAAGTATGAAGATGTTAGCTTCATTGCTGGATAATATACCATAAGTCTAATGTAAAAAACAGTTTTTATTACAACTTAATCCATTCAAGTTTTTTCAAAATTTTGAGAGTTTTAAAATTGCTGTTCTTCGTTGGCCACCAAAAACTAACCAGTTCTAATATAGAACCAAAACAATTTTTGTTTTTTACATATATTCTATTTATACATATATGATATATGCAGCGGGAAAGTAAAAATACGTTTTCAAAAAAATAAAAGTTGTAAATTTATAGCAATTTAAAGAAATCGGCTGTGTCATCCCAGAACTTTCTCGGATCGGCTCTAAAGAATAGGATTATTTAGATTATAAAACAATAAGCGTAACATTAATTTATGGAATAAATTTTAAATAGCAATCCGATGGTTAATAGGTTTAAAAAATTGATATTTCAATATTGATAATAACAAGCGGGCGCATGCGCATATTATATAGGATTCTGTTACAATTAGGATCTCCTAATATGATGGGTGAAAACTGTTGGGAATTCGGGAAAAGTTTGATACAACAGTTGCAGGGAATGTTATGCTCTAGGTACTAGATCATTTTGCACTAAAGTGCATTGTCTTCAAAATAAAAAAAAATTCGGTTGTGTCGCCCCAAAACTTTCCCGACGAGTATCCACGAATACTTTTTCAGATATTTAACGTTTCAAATTTTAACAATTTTTTATTTTTGACAGTGACAGTTGGATAAATAATTTTGACTGTTCTGTATAGAGTTTTTCAAGAGCTTTCAAATGACATATTGCAAGTCGAATTCCGTGACATATTGCATCTGTCGTTTTTTGATAGTGACACTTTCGTATGACACATATCATACAAAAACTAATGAGTTCTTCAGACGGGTAACGCAAACCCCTGTACCAAATTTCACCTCAATCGGATTAATGCTTTTTCAGATATTTAATGCTAAAGTTTCAAATTTTGACATTTTTTTATTTTTGACAGGTGACAGTTGGAGAAATAATTGTGACTGTTCTAAACAGAATTTTTCAAGGGCTTTCACATGACATAATACATGTGAAATTCCATGAGATATTGCATCTGTCATTTCTTGATAGTGACACATTCGTTTGACAGATGTCGTACAAAAACTAATGGGTTCTTTTGACGGGTAATCCAAACCCATATACCAAATTTCAGCTCAATCGGATTAAACGCCTCTATCGTGGAAGAATGCACACACACATACACACACAGACAGACAGACAAACTTCCATCTGGAAATTGTCTTAATCGTCTTAGGGTACCTGAAAATGGATATTTCCGTTTTTATCTCGAAATTTTTTTTTAGCTCGTTCACAATACTTTCCCTTCTAGGAGGTTGGTCGGGAAAGTAAAAAGAAACGGAAAGTCTAAATGTGTATATTTTTCTAGCGGCGAAACTATGGGGAAGAAAAGTTAAATATAAATGTATACAAATTTTGCACTAATGTGTATTGTTTATCCTCAAAATTTGGAAAAATTGCGGAAAAACTACATGCACATTTTTTGTGCGCCCTCTAGTGGCGCAACTATTCGAAATTCTGGAAAAATTTTGATGCAAAAATTGTAGGAAATTTTATGCTATAAAACTTTGAATTACAACATTTTGCACTAAAGTGTATTGTTTGTCCTTAAAATAAAATAAAAACAAAAAGATCTTTATTCAATTAATGTCGGTCTTGAGTACCTTCTACTGTACCAATTTGATACAAAAACTAATGGTCGTATTCAAGGCATACAACAACCCTTCATACCAAATTTCAGCGTGGTTGATCAAACGGTTCGGCAGTTATCGTGGTAGATTACACATAGACAAACAGACAGAACTTACTGTGGAAATGGCTTCAATCTTCTTGGGAGACCTCAAAAAGAATATTTCCATCGAAATCTCGATTTTTTGCTCTTTCATTATACTTTTCCTTTGATGGGACCGGGAAAGTAATAAAAAATGTATACTTCGTCCAAAAATAAATATAAACCGATGTAATTAAGGTGTGTCTAAAAGTAAATGAAAAAACCTTGATATATAGAAAATCAACAAATTTATATTTCTCCTAGAAATAAATGGACTTTTTAGGAAAAAATACAATGTTAAAATTGTATGTATTTAAAAAATTAAAAAAATTATAGTTCGCCAAAAGACAAATGGTAATCGATGCGATCAAATTATTAATCGTGAATAAATAGTTCGTCTATAATTAAATGAACAAACAAATTATGATATATAGAAAATTAACAAATTTATTTTTCGATGATAAATAAATAGATAAGATCAGTTATAAAAAGGAGCTTTTAGAAAAAAAAATTTAAAATGGCACGTATTTAAAAATTCAATAAGTTTATAATTTTTATCTCGTTCATAGATACTTAAAATATGAGTTCTTAAAATTGTAATCCAGTATTTTGTAAACAATGTCTATAGTAGAAAAAATAGCATTTCTTACTAGAGTTGAAATAAGTTTAGTTCTCCAGCTAAAAATTTTTCATCTCACGATTTGTCGATCGAGTTTAACTCGTTTTGAATATAGAATACTTTCTGTATATTTGTAACAATTTAGTTGTCAGAAATAACGCCATCATTGTCGAGGTGCATAAATCTTTGCAAATTCCTCTTTCTGTTTATTTATTTGTTTAATTAAGTTACTTATAAATTGTCTATTTTCAAATTTTAACAAAACCAACAATATAATTTGCGTAAGTGTGTTAAAACAAAAACAGATGATTACAAAGAAAAACTGAAAAGATCTGACATCTATTTTAGAAATGATATGTTTAATTTGTTTTATTAATTATATGCTAATATAATTTCCTTTTATTGTACATCTGTATGAAACATGATTTCAATCAGCGTCAGAAAACAAAAGATATTTCACTACGGAGTTTTAATATCAACAATACGACCGCTCAAGTGAAAATAATAAGCGAGAGTAGAATTAATAATAATAATAAACAAATAAAATTCAAACAGCTTTCTTAATAAATGTGTTTTTTTGTTTCAGGTAAACAGCTTCTTCTGAGATCGTATAGTTTTCCTCTATCAACTACAAATTGACAAAGTACGTCCTCCTGCTTTTATTAGTATATTAAGAGAACTTTAATTTAACAGTCTCCTCCTGCGTTGTGTTATTAGCACTTTTTATATAATATACAGGGTGATGCAAATTTAATTAAATACTATTGGGGGTTCCTGATTCGTTAGAGATAAAAAGTTGGTTAAATGGGAAAAAATACCTATGTATATTTTTAAGATAAATTGATTATTTTTCTTTTAATTCAAAGAGAAGGTTCGGTTTTTGAGATATTTAAGAAAAACTGAAATTGACGACATTCAATAAAAAACCCTATAAAGTTTTTTTTCTATTTATAAAAATTAAGGTGGTAATTAGGTATAATGTAATGGATCTTTCAATTGAGAATAAATAAACGTCTTTAGTTTTCTAAGAAAACCTACATTAATCCATATAATAAAGCATAACTTTGGTATGTCAATTTTTTTGAACCACTTTGTATTTCATGAATACCGCAAAAAGCTTTAGATTACTAGTCATTTCTCAAAACTATCCACTTACGTATTAAATTCACCATAGAATCTGAATACAAAAGCAAATTACCCTTCCTAAATGTACTGATTATCAGGAACCCCTCATTATCCCATCTATCTTTTGAAATATACAGAAAACCTACCACAACCGACACCTTAATTAACTTCTTTTAGAATTACCCCATTTCTTATAAATTAGCTTTATTTAATAGTTTTCTATTTAGATTATTTTTAATACCCATGCCACAATCCTCATTATTCTTACAATTATATATGATTAAAAAATTAGCCGTTAATAATAACTATCCCCTTGAATATTAATAAGTTATACGTTAGGTACTGTGACCTCCCACTCTCTGCCTGTTTATCTCATTAAAAAGGCGTATACAAAGTAACAAACCGATGGCCATTTCGGTAATAAACTTCCGTACACAAATTTATCACAAAATATACCTGATCGTCTGGTATTGTTAAGTTACGATCCACATTGCGTTTAATAATTGTAGTAATAATAATAGCATTATTATTTATTAATAATTGCAATAACCTCAGAAATTCTTTTAAAGTTTGGTGACAAATTAGCATAAATCAAAACACAAAAATCTCAAGAAAATATTTATTCATTAAGAAAATTTATTGAAGAATGGGCGCCATTTGGCATAAAAGGTATAGAGAAAACCGGACAACCGAAAAACCTAACCACCATCGTAATGAATGTATTAATTATGTGTTGACAATAAATAAATTGAAAATAGCCTTTTTGGAGCTTATAAAAACTCCATCCTACGAATACCCACCCGCGGGACATTTACCAAAGAATATGTACAAAAAGTTCTTAATAACTTTAAGTAAAGACCGTAAATGTCATCAGATTATGTGCACTGTCTCTCTCTCTGCATTATTGGCAATATTGCTCTTTTAATGGATATCTCTGATATCATCTTTTATTATTGTTGTTTGGATATCAGTGATATCATCTTTTGTATGGACAATCCTAATAGATTGCGACTGGATCAATACCAGCGATGCAACCGTTATGTTCAGGCTGAATACTCGTTGGACCATAATTTACAAAAAGACAATGCGATTGACACAGTACGTCTCTGCGTTACACTGATAATATATTTTTGAAAAAAATGTGATAAAAGTTGTTATTTAGAATGATACAATTAGCTGATAAATGACACCGTCTCCCGCTAACCCACGAAAGATAATATAATAAAAAATTTATATCTATTAAATTTCATAAGACCTTCTGTACCCAATAATACAAAACTTATTTATAATAATAATAATACTAATAATAATAAATTAACTTCTATAACTCATTCAAAATGGTTTCATTATAGTATATATGTGGATTGTGATATTCATAATTTTTTTTTTCATCGAACACACATGCGCCAGGTTATTTTTCTTTTCACTTCTTTAAATCTTTTTACCAAGTATTTTTCACTTATTAGTTCGATTAAAATTTTAAAGTCCTCTTTTAATAATCCTGCGTCTGCACAGTTGGCTTATATTCTCTACATTTGGTACGGAACCCTAAATGTGCGAAGTCCGACACGCACTTGATCGATTTATTTGTTTTTTATCATGTATTCAACATTTTTCTCCGAACAAAAATTTTTTTATGCACTATATTTTGTAAAAAATTGGGATAATTTATTCCACCTCAATAAATATACAATATGCCTACGTAATAATTAATATTAATACGTCATATTTTTTTGGAAATGTTAAATTTGAAATTTAAATAAAAAAATTACTGTATTCAAAAATTGCATTAAATTTGATTCTTATCACAAGAACATGATATAAATAGAAATAAAGTTTTAGTTTTAAAAAACAAACTAACTAGTAATAATAATCTAGATGTTTACCATGGAAGGAATCATGCTTTAAACCCGATATAAAATATTTGGGATTTTATACGAAAACAAATTGAAAATTAGATATAATATCGTAGAAATATTAAATAACTTAGAAAAATTTGATTTTGAATAATGATCTGACAAGAAAAGTAATTGAATTTATCACACGATAACTCCAAAAAGTATTCGAGTGGAGCTACTATGAAATATAAATTAGTTATTAATATTTCCTATTATTAATCAAACTTTTTGGCTAAAAATCCATAAATTGAAATTATCAATAGATTACAAAAATGAATATAATAATAGATAATTTAAAACTTGTTTGGTTTTTAAATAAATATTATTTAACCACAAAGTTTCAAATTAAATATACTCTGTTATGTGCAAAAAAAATTGGACTGGATGGTAGGATTACCTTATATTAACCAGAAAATACCATAAAAAAACAATTTGTACACCCAATTTATTAAAATACAAGCACATTTTAATTGTGCTATTCTCTAACAGGTAAATACGAAAGTCACGTGGTTTGCGAGCCTCTTAAATAAAAATATTGGAATAGTAAAAAATAATAATAATTAAGAATTTATAAGGATTAGGGCTTCATACGAGAACGATACTTTTCTCGTCTCGTCTCCTAAAATAGAGACGAGAGCGAGACGAGAACTTTTTGAAAATTATTTAGCCGATACCGAGACCACATACGTTGCTGGTCTCATTCATATTTCTTCAGAACGTTTTTCTGAATTTCTAAGATAAATAAACTTTTAACAAGCAGTATAATAAAAAAACAGGTCTGCATAGGTTACGATACATTACGAAATCTAAAATATGGTAACCAGCTGTGAAATATTTTAGGGCGTTCAAACAGTTTAAGAGTAATAAAATTTTATAACCTATTGATCAGAAACTACATTTGTTACTACTAAGTAAGTAAAGGCAATGATGTTTAGAATAAAACTTTACAAGTTAATTTCTTGTACAATTGTCACAATCTAAACGTCATTGTCATTTGTTACAGAACCGTTAAAGTTAAAGAACGTTCTATCTACTGACAGTTACTGTCAGTAGATAGAACGTCCTTTAACTTTATAGATTCAGTAAGTAAAGGCAGTGGAATTTAGAATAAAACTTTATAAGTTGATTTTTTGTACAATTGTCACAATCTAAACGTCATTGTCATTAGTTACAGAACCGTTAAAGTTAATGAACTTTCTATCTACTGACAGTTAACGTTATTAAAGTTTGCAATTTTAAACAACAGCCAGCAACTGACCAAACCAAATCAAACGTCCTCCTAGTCCTCGCTGGACCAGTACAATTTATATACTTTAATACATATGCGCGTTAGAAGCTGTTCTAAAAATATTTGTTGATATAATGTAAGTTGTAAATTTCATATTGTTATTGATTAAATTAAGCAATTATACAACGGTCTACTGTTTAAAAATCCTGTTGCCGTGTAAGTGCCGGTAATGCTTGAATAGAAATTGAAGTAACAATAATTAATTTTATGAAATAAATCAATATTCGGTTTGAGTTTATATCCAATAAGTCAAATAAAATATTTGTTACCATCAAAAATGTTTTCCTGTAATAAATTTTTAGTACATTCGTAACCAATAGTTTATTATTATGTAGATTAGTAACTGCTGCAACTTACGGGCGAGTATAGTGGATTAATTAATGGAATAGGTATAAGAATATGACATTATTTTAATTACAAAATTCTTATATTTGTCAAAAACAAACCAAAAATAATTTTTATCAAATTTTTAGGCGTTCCATTTAAAATCTAATCCACTTTTCAAATTTAACAACACTGCATAAGTGAAAATAGAAATTTAAATCTACGTTACATTTATTACTTACATACAAAAACTAAACTTTTTTTATAATGCGTTCTTTTACATTTATTACATGATGACTAGAATTCTATCACTTGTTTACTAAGGTAAAAAACAACCACTTACCAATAATCTTTGGGAAAAATTGACGAAAATTTGTACATTTGGCTGTTCCGTTCACCGTAAAGTCTTAACTCTTTACAATTACCGCGAGTTTCAATGTAATCCGTGAATATAGTATTCGCGAACTAAACAGTAAGCCATTGCATAAGGTGATGTTTCAGGTTCTTTTACTATTACATTTTATTTTTAATTATTTAAGTTTTTTATAACAAAGTTAATTTTGGGAAAAAAGAGCATAATAATTTTTTTTTCAAATAATGTCTTTTACCTATTTCTTTAATTAGAGTATGATTTTTAAGAACATCCAGTATAGGTTTTGGGTACTATTTTAGCAACCAAACTTTGCAAGTAGATACTTTACTGAAAACGGATTTTTCCAAAATTTTTCTGGCTATAGTAGGTCTATTATATTTTTTCTTAATTGCTCAAATATTTTATTACTGTTTGGTAAAAAATCACCATTATTGTATTATAGACACACTATATATCACAAAAATATCACAAATTTCTAACAAACTTATTTTTCATCGGTTTAAGAAATCGAGTCAGCTGTCTTCTTTATGTTAATTTTATTTATATTGTAAGATACTTGGCAAGTCGATTTCGTTGCATTTAAATAAACTTTAGGTGAGACGTGAGTAATAGTTTCAAGTACCAGTCTAATACAGTGTAACTACTTATTACTTTGGATTTATTCCAATAGTTTAAAATAATACGTAGTAGCTAAAATTAATAGGAAACAATTATATTTTTAATATATATTTAAAGTTTGGAATTTTGCATAATATTAGAATATTTTGAATTGTAAACAATATAATAATTAAATTGATAAGGTTTTGCATATTAACATAATATTTACGAAAAAATCGATAATACCGTCAATGTTTTGTTTTCTGTTAAAAGATTGATTATAATTAATTTTTCTACACACGTCTGGATACTGTCTATTCTATGCACACTTTATAGGATGAATATGTAGGAAATATCGGTCCACTGAAAAGATATAATTTTATTAGGGAACGGATATGCAATCCACCAATCAGAGCTCAATTTCATACCCATTCAAATATTTTAGAACGAATATGAAATCCACCAATCAGAGTTTATTTTTAGTAACCTGTCACCTTTTTTTTTAAATGTTTTAAATAATCTGCCAAAACAACTGTCAGAATTTTCTTAGAACGAATATGAAATCCACCAATCAGAGTTTATTTTTAGTAACCTGTCACCTTTTTTTTAAATGTTTTAAATAATCTGTCAAAACAACTGTCAGAATTTTCTATACTTATATATTTATTAAAATGAGTAAATTTTACTTCACCAGATATCCTTTTAGCCGCAAAGACATAATAATAATAATATTATTGTCCCAAAATCACAAAAATCAAAAACTAAATATGAATATGATCTACTTAAAAAAAAAAGGTGCCTAATATTTTTATACCAATGGTAGCGTTCTCTTTTTCGGATACGAAAATCGTCAGTTCACACCCGCTGAGTGTAATATTTTTTAATTTTTTTTTAATATTCTACTTTCCCGGCCCACCTTCGTTGAGGGAAAGTATTCTGAACAAGCTAAAAAATATTTCGAGATAAAAATTTTGAGGTCACCTGACGTGATTAAGACCATATCCAGATGGAAGTCTGTCTATCTCTCTGTCTGTCTGTCTATCTATCTGTCTGTGTGTATTCTTTCACGTTAGAGGCCACACGTTTAATCCGATTGAGCTGAAAGTTACTATATGGGTTTGGTTTACCCGTGGGAAGAACGTTTTTGTACGACATCTGTCAAACGGAAGTGTCACTATCAAAAAATGACAGATGCAATATGTCACGAAATTTGACTTGCAATATGTCATTTGAAAGCCCTTGAAAAACTATTCAGAACATTCAAAATTATTTCTTCAACTGTCACCTGTCAAAAATTAAAAAAATGTCAAAGTTTGAAACTTTAGCACTAACTATCTGAAAAAGTATTCGTCTCTGGACACAACCGATTTTTTTCAAATTCTTATGATAGAAAATACATTCTTATTTTATTATTTTTTTTTTCTTTTCTCCATTTATATGTAAAAAACGCATTTTTGCTGGTTTTTTCCATATTTAGGAGTGCATTCGTGCTTCTGGTTTTTTTTTTTGGAATTTGATGAAAAAAAAATTATTTTTGCTGTTATTTTCAATTTTTTGTGTGGACAAATGCATTCTTGCTTTTTTCCCAATTCATGTGTGAAAAATGCATTTCTGCTGTTTTTTCTAGTTTTTCGTGTAGAAAAATTGCTTGTTTTTATTTAAATTTGTGTGAGATAAAATGCAGTTTGCATTTTTTCAAATTTGAATAAGGAAAAATGTTGTCTTGCTTTTGTTTTTTTTTTCAAATTTTTATGTAGAAAATCCAGTCTTCCTTTTTTCCCAATGTATGTGTGAAAAAAACGCATTTTGCTGTTTTTAATTCTAATTTTTTATGTATTCTTGCTTTTGTACCAATTTATATGTGAAAAAATGTATTTTAGCTTTTTTCCACATTCGTCTGTGAAAAAATACTTTTGAATTTTTTTGTAGTTTTTTTTTGTGGAAAAATGTATCTTTATTTCTATTTTTTTAAATTCGTGTTCAAGAAAACGCATTCTTGCTTCTTTTGTTTTTTTGTCAACGAACTAAAAAATTTTTTCGAGAATGTTGGAAATCTACATTTTAAGATCCCCTTAGACGATTAAGACAATTTAGTCTGTCTGTCTGTGTGTCTGTCTATCTGTGTATTTGTCTGTGTGTATGCTTCCACGATAGAGGCCACACATTTATTCCGATTGAGTTGAAATTTGGTATATGAGTTTGGGTTATCCATCGGAAGAACCCATTAGTTTTTGTACGACATCTGTCAAACGAAAATGTCACTGTCAAAAAATGACAGAAGTAATATGTCTGTAAAATATTCGTCTTTGGATACTCGTCGGGAAAGTTTTGGGGTGACACAATTTTTTTAGTTCCTTTAGTGGATTGTAGAAAAAATGTACTGTTCAACACGTGTGGATTTTCCATATAACACTCGGACGATTGAGCACTCTGCCTACGGTGTCATGCTCAAACTTCGTCCTCGTGCGAAATGGCCATCATATCCACACTTGTTGTACCAACTTCTATTTTAACTCTTTATGCAAAATTGTTTTTACAAAATATAGTAGTGGAGTCAAATTACCGGGAAAAAAATGGAACTGCTCCCAAGAATCAATTTTTTGTGGGAATGGTCAAAGGCAGCGTGAATTAAGAATTCCTGACTTTTCCACATCCTTCGTGGTGCAGAACTTCTTTGTTATATTTTTGAATGAAGTAGCGTTTTTTACTTTTTCTTCTTCAGTTTTTTGAATATCCATCGTACAGAAAAATAAACCGTCATGAAATTTACTTAAAAAAAATATGACATAGTCAAGTAGGAAAGTTTGCACATAACCCAAAAAAACAATAAAATTCACAGGATGTGGTAAATTTTTTAATATTTTTTCTGATTAATCCATTTAAAAGATAATTTAAAAGAAATGTTGATTAGGGATTTTGGAAATTCATACACAGTAATTGTTCCTAAAAAACTTAACCCCCGTCTGATGGTGTATGATGTTGACAGTAATGTAATTGATAGTCTAGAATTTATTAACAACCTAATTTCCAAACTCATTTTTCAAATGGTAGGTTATTAAAAAATACTTATCCACAAGAAAGTTTGATATCGCTGGAGGTCATGCTTTATACCAATATCGAAAGCTAATATAGAATTGAGAAGCCTATCATATGCTGTACACGTATTATGTACGTGAAATTCACAGCAATTTTAAATAAGAATCTTAAACCCCTTGTGGTTATTGGTATATGAAATTTTCGATGTCCGACGAATAAATGTTCTCAAAACGTGTTTTGCTTTTAATTTAAACCAAAATATATTGCAAATAGTACAATTTTTTAAATCATAGTGAGAACTATTTCAAGTATATTTTAGTACACTTTGAAAAAAATCACTAAAATGAATATCATCGAACAAAACATTTTATTTAATGAAAATGTGAGAAAATGTATGATAAAGAAAAATATTTGCTTACAGTCAATGAATAAACTTTGCAAAAAAATAAAAAAACTGACAGTTGTTACCGGTTTATTGTATATAAAAAGATCCTTAAATCTTACCTTTAGGGGTTCGGTTAATTTTATATTTATTTATTTAAATTGATATAAACTTTGTTCATTTATTTACGAAATCTCTATTAGATATCTGTCAACCTTTCTTCTTTTGGATTTCTTTTTTTTCTCTTCCTTTCTTCTTTTGTTCTGACCTCTATAGGTCTTATCCATAAACTCCAGATTTGGATTTTAATTCAAAATTGACCATGAACAGACCCTTTTTTTGTGAATTTGTCTGTTCTCTGTCCTTCTTTTTTGCATAAGCAACTGATTCTGGAACATGTGCTCCTAAACTTCGAAATTTTATTCGAATAAATTCTGTTAAAAAAATAATAATTAGTTTGTTAAAGTATAAAGGTTATCAAGGGATCTACCCCACTTTGTGGATCGAAATAACAAACTAACTTTCTTTATGGCCATCTTCTATCAGGGGTAAGTTTATTAAAATAATCTTCTTTTATTCCATTTATTACAAGTGGTTTTGTAGGCCTTTTTAGCTTTTTGCTTTTCTCTGTATGTTTTCTTAACGCTTAAAATGTACTGTACTGGATCTACGCCACTGCCTGTCTATTTGCTGCACTTTTCCTTAATGCTTAAAATTTGCTGTACTGGATCAATGCCATCATCTGTCTATCTACTGCACTTCCTTAGTTTTGCATGGCATGCACCAATTGCAGTACCCGAATTAACTGTCGTTGGACGGTCAAACGCAGACCGACACTCCCCATTAAAAATCTCAAGTAACGACTTTCCAATCTTATAATGATTGCTGCTACGCATGCTCGCACCGTTATAGGAATTTAGAATTGTAACCCTTGCAGTTACATTTGCTGCTTTCTGTACACTTCATTATTTTAACAATGTCATTTACCGGGATGCTAGAAAATAAATAAAACTCTTTTTAGAATTAAAACAAAAAAAAATTACGTCAGATCATGTATTTAGCACCAATGCTTCACAGCATAAAAAGTGTTTGCTTGATGGGCCGAAGTCCCGAAACGGTGCACCAGCTCTGTTTGAGCGTCTCTAGAATTTCTATTTGTTCCGTATATAGGTTTCGCCAAACGTATAACTGCTTGTGATGGAATAATAATAATCATTTTCTTTTCTAGGCTGATCCTTTGCCATGGTTAAGGTAACCATTAATGAAATATCCGGACCTTACATCTCTTATTGTCATTATTTTTAGATACAATCTCTAAGTTCCATTACGTCAAGATGACGCATGTCGCTTTTTGGTTTGCTATAATTTTGCCGTTCAATTCCAATCTTGATAGTCTATCTTACTTTACCAGTCAACATTTGCACTGTAAATAACAAATTGTATTCATTCTCAGGGGTACTCTTTTCTTCTTTGAACATTTGAAAATTATATTGCGTTGAAACGTACGGGAATTTTTAGAAACACAAGATTCCAAACACCACTTGAATCTATTTTTACCGTACGTGGTTCTCTTCTGTATTTATATTGTGTTCTTCGATCTCTGTCTTTTCAGTCTCTTCTTCTTCGGTCTCTTGATCTTTATTTTCGTTTTCACTCTCTGTTGGCTCGTATTTTGCATCTGAAAGTTCAATCTCATATTTCTTATTCAGATTCGCGATCTGATTCAAAGAAGTCTTCTACCATTTGTTTCATCTTCACTAAGCCATATATTTAATGTTTCTTCATAATAGTCTTCAAATAAACGCACAGGCGTCAGTATAGAAACTAGGTAGGGGTAAAAACGGGACAAATTGCAGGAAGCGATTGGTCATTTTGACCAGATGTCTGTGATTACGTGTTAAAAACATTGTGAAATTAAATAAAAAACAAAAATTTCAAATATAAATAGATAAACGACTGAATGTAACTATTTTGATTCAAGTCGTATCAGACCTTGGCGATTTCCCGTGTTAATTTCCATAAGGAGTGCGCCAGAACTGTCATAGCTTATCTACTGATTTAATTATCCAAACATGTAAAAATATACTGGGTGTTGCATTTGAAAATTCAGTTTTTACGCCAATATCAAAGAAACTGGAAGTTCGCCATTTTGGATTTTTATGTCCCTTAATTTAAAATTAGGTCTGGAATGACCAACCGAAATTTTAATATCAACCGTTCGTTCGTTTTGAAGCTATGAACTTGGCCCGATCCGCTGAGACACCCGGTATTGAGAACAGGGAATTTATTATTTAAATTTTCATTTATACGAACTCGAACTATATAGTTTATGTAAATCGAACTGGCTACACACAAAACAAAAAGCGTTCACTTCGAGTTATAAAATGTTTGATTTTCCTTGAAAAAAGAAAAAAGTTTTTAATTTTTGGAATAAGAAAAAATAGAACCATACTAAGGAATTTTTACATTTTTCAAATAGAAATTAAAAGGTATATAAGGAAATAACAAACGATATTTATTTGATTAAATTTAGGCTGTAGATTTAAGAACAAGTATCAAATAAATAGAAATTATACTAAGTTAGAGTTGAATCCCAGACATTTATTTAAACAAAAATGGCACAAAAATATTATATAAATTTGTAAATAGAACTTATCAAATATAATTTTAATAATTGTTTATACATATAACAGAAACTTGGTCACACTTAATTTAATTCGAAATTTGATAGTTTTTCGAGTTACTAAATCCAACACATTTTAAGAGCCGGTAAAACAAATGTGTTAGCTTGTCGGTAGCCGGTAAAAATGTGCTTCTCCCACAATAAATTATTTGTATACGCAAAAATGCTCTTCTTCAGTGAAACGGTGGTCGAGAAAAATGCACTTTTATATATTTTTCTACATTTTGTCTCCATCTGCCATAACTGCTTTTTAAGTAGTTTTCTAATCATATCCAATATCGTTATTATTTCGCAACTACGTTTTTATAAATAAATATTTTTTTATTCAAGTCACAGCTTGCATATCTAAGTCACTCCAACTCCTAGAAATATGCAAAATATGTTAGTGATGCGCTATCTTCATTTATAACTCTTCCCTTTCAGTCGCACTTATGCGCGACATGAAATATTATCTTATAGACTATATTTTATTTTTGTAATGGAGTGAAACAGCCACACACAAAATCGCACTACTAAATCTGAACCAATGAGATTCGTTCAAATTCTTACCAGACTCGACGTATTGAATTTATGGTTTGGGTAAATAAAATAACCGCCAAATATGGCACTGTTTCTTCAACTCTGATAGAGGTCAGTCGCAAAGTATGAGTATGTTACCAGTGACTACAGCAAATATTTCTTGCTGTAGCCATATTTATGTTCTGAGATTTCATAAAACTATTGTACATAATTATTTTCTAAAGTGAATAGTGTGTGACATCAGTGAATTAATCTAAGCGTTTATAAAGTGTTTGCAGTATTGCAAAAATGATAATTTATTTTGATTACTGATAAATGGGTGAGAAAAAAGCCTTACAGTTCACATCAATTTGTTTGTTTTTATTTATTTTAATGAGACAGTGTGGCACGCAGATTCATATTAAGAATAATAGAAAATACATTTTGGTTGGTCCTTCGATACTTAGTCGGCGTTAACACTTCGACTACCGTAGTAAATATTTCCAAACAATTATCGATTCTTAATCACATTTGTTCAAATGGCAAATTTATTTTCATCCATCTAGTACCCTACCAAGTTCTACTGATAGACATTTCATTACTCTTTTTTAGAAATTAACCCAAACTCACCCATGCTGATCCTAATAGACTACTGTCGTGTCTAGATTTGTCATTACATAAATTCTGCTGAGCGTCCTCTGAAGTTATATGGCTAAGTTATTAAAGGTAAAACATTTACTAATCAAAATTATGAAAGCTCCATGTATAATTAGAATGATGGACTAGCTCGCTCTAATTATAATCATTCACGATTTAAATTAAGCGTAACATAAATGTCTGACGAACTTCCAAACTTGGTCGAAATTATTGCGTTATTTAGACAGCGGCGTTTCAAACTTAGAGGAATAATATATAATTAAAATAATTGTATATTCATTAAATAAATAAATAAATAAATCAACGTCCGCAAACATTGAAATGACAAACTCGTAGATTTTTTTATAGTGAATAAGAGTTTAAGCTCAAATTCACTTATGGGTGTTTTTATAGAAATAAAATTAAGTATAAAAGGCAAATAACTTATTTTCACTGAATGTAATTAATAGACATATTAGCTTTGAGATGGTTTAAAATAAGATATATCTCTTTTATCTTAGTTTTGCTGAACAAGTGCTTTGCTGAATTATATTCTATAATTCAGTATCGATTTGGTTTGGATAATAGTTGGTATACTATAAACGTTATTGCCACTGTGTGGTGCGTATACCAGGCAGGTTTTTGTTGTGGTTTTTGTCCTTATTAATAAATGAAAATGTCTTCACGTGGTGCTATTATGTTAAAGATGGTGATAGATTGTAATTCTGAAAATGATAAGGTTTTTTAAATAAAAGATATAGTAAAAGTATGCAGGTGTATGTACAACATCTCTCATGAGTGTGATATTGATACTGAAGGACCCCCGTTAGATAGTAAACCGTTAATAGAACCGAATTTTGGTACTTACTCTAAAAACCAAATCGACATAGTCGATCTTGATTATCGTAGTACCTTAAAAGGGCATGTTGATTGGGATATAACAGAACCGAATTTTGGTACCTACCCTGAAAACCAAATCAACATGATCGATCTTGATAATCCTGGTACCTTAAAAGGTCATGTTGATTAGGATATAAGAGAACACGTTGATAGGGATACGGTGTCGTCGGAATTCAGATGACGAATGCAAGGCTTACGACATCGATGGTTTGATTAAGGATTCTGACGATTCGGTGAAGGACAAAGATTATAATCCCGATACCGTTTTATATGAAGCAACAGACGAAGAGGAGAATCATTTAAGAAAGAAAAAAAAGATAAAAAAAAGGTAAATCACTGTGGAAGGAAAGTTTCCCCAGTAAGTGGAAAAAGAATATTGCAAAACGTCAAAAAATTCATGCTAAAAGTAATGTGCCTGCTGACTGCTCAAAATGTCGCTTTAAATGTAACAAAAAATTTCTGAAGAGAACAGAATTTCAATATGCATTGGAAATGTGACTTTAATCATCGAAAGGATTTAATTTTACATAAAGTGGAAAGCTATGTTTCAGAGAGACGAAGACCAACAGCCGGCAGCGACAGAGCGCCACGATTAGATTCTAAATGTTATTTTGTGGATTCTAATGAAAGTAGAACCAGGGTACGCAATAATTTTTTTATTAAAACACGGCTATCAACAAAGAGGTCATTGAACATGCCTTTAAGCTTAAAAGTGAGGCTGGAATGTTTACTGCCGGAGACAGACGGGGTAAAAAGGAACCACACAATAAAAATAATGTCCTGGATATTGAAAAAGTTAAACAATATATTGATACCTTCCCTGTTACTGATTCTCATTATACTCGAAAGTCTACAAAACGTAAATATATGGACTCCAAATTATCAATGACCAAAATGTATTGTTTATACAAAGAACTTTGTAGTACCGAAGGAATTCGACCTGTTTCTTAATTAATTTATATAAGAACATTTTATAACAATTACTATTCTTTTTTCAAAGCGAAAAAAGATCAATACCAGATTTTTACCGAATATAACACTTCCGATGGAAGGAAAAAGGATGAGTTAAAAGGTAAATTTGAAAGAAAAAAAAATCGTGTTGTACTGTTGATCTACAATGTGTATTGAAAATTGTCGGTCGCGACGTGAGCCCTATGTATTACAGTCGAAAAATTTGTACCTACAATCTGACTATCTATGAGTCGGCACCACCAAATAATGCATATTGTTTTGTATGGACATAAATAAACGGCTGACGGGGAAGCATGGAAATTGGAGCTTGCCTTCTCAGGTTTGTAAACCAGCTTCCTGATTATATAACGGAATTATCATTTATCTCCGATACGTGCCGTCAGAACAGGAATAAACATGTGAGTTCAAACAAATTATAACATACAAATAATTAAACAAAACTATTTAGAACCTAGCCATACATACATGGAACTGGTCAGTATGCATAGTGCCATTGAAAAGGCACAATAGTATGTTCCCATGTACACCATGCATGATTGACTCACTATTTTTCGAACGGCAAGAACGTACAGATCAAAGGTGACGCCTTATAAAGTAGAGGAACTTAAATTTTATGACTTTTTAGACTTAAAGCAACTGTCCAAAAATATAATGAATAATACCGTTTATGACACAAACGACGAGAATGAAATTTATTTATCTTTTGGTAACTCCTTAAATATAATTTTTAATCTTGAACCTCGATCGATTACTATACGCTTGAATTTAAAAGTGTCAAATATTTAGGGAAGTAAAATAATGTCATGCCCTTCTTGAAAAACGTACTTATTAATTTGTATACTGAGTGTATCTGATACTTACCTTAAATTTGAATTCTCGTTGCAGTAGAATCGAGAAATATTAGCGCGAATAAATAGCGATAAATTCAACTGCTGTTAAGCAGGTCATGTCTATTGAAAACTTCACATCCTGATCGCTAGATGTAGAAGTAAATTAGTTGTCGCTCCATTTCTGATCCAATAAGTCCATTCAAATTGACCCGGACAAGGTTATTTTTCATTGTATTGGAAGCGTTGCGTTAAGTTTGGCGATGGTTTGTTTTGTAGGGTAGATTCTGGTAAATAGGAAATTCCCGGTTTTGAACTTAACAATAGTTGATGTCAATAGCGGTCAGTTATGATAATATTTTATAAATAATTTTATACAGGTTTGAAAACCCCATTTTCACAAAATTACTATATCTTAAATATTTTATATACAAGGAGGGTATTTCTAATAAACATATCGATTGCCAACAGATTAACAATCAAATAACATTGGACATGATTCGACCTCAACAGTTCAAGAATGACGCCAGTGCCATCTGTCGTTCGGTGAAAAAATGTGGTGAACTATGATAGTAAACTTTATTAATGATAAGATTTAGTACTAAAAATATACTTTTCTCCACGACCATTACTGAATGTGTGAATTCTGAAATCATTTTTAATAATAGAATGTAAACATTCACACTCTAGAGTCTGAATATTTATTCTATAATACTTGCCTCTTATGCATTTTGCATATATTTTCATTCTTTATCAAGGTAAAGAATGGATTTTCTGTAATCGAATTAAACAATATCGATTGCCATGGACTTCAAAACTGTCAGTGTCAGATATAAACTGGTGACGGCAATAATTATTTTCAAACAAGTTTTAATTTAAACAAAATAATGAGTGAAAAATCAAGTGAAGTAGATATAGAATTTAATAATATCTGAAATTGCAAATTATGAAAAAACATCAATGCACCAAATTTTAATTCCTGTAAGTGTACAATAACACTATAAATATCAATACAATGTAATACAAATATGTCAACAAATAACTTGTGTTCAGATTTAATTTAATTTTGATTTATACTTTTTGATCGTGGAGAAAATATAGTCTGTTACTCGGTTAGAATGAAAAAATTCGACAGTCGTGGTTCCTCACACTCGCTTTCGCTCGCGTTCGGAATTTTCCACTCGTGTCGAATTTTTCATTCTAACCTTGTTACAAAATCTACAATTATTGCTAACCAGCGACACTTCATAATAAAGTGGAGAAATTTTAAACAATTCGAGTTACATGCTTTGTTAAGGACGTGGTTCCTGAACCTTCAGCGGAAGACAGTGATATAGACTCTGAGTGACAGGACATAAATGTAGACAGCGAGAATAAGATAACTGATGTTTTTTTTTTTTTTTTTAGTAATGAAACTCAAAGTCGAGTACCACATTTAAGATAATGGATAACCTTTTAAATCTTTTTTTTTGTTACCAATGGGTAGGTAGGCTTTTATAAATTTTTTTAATGTAACCTTCTTTTATACGAGTTTTTGTTTAATACACAGTTTGAAGTTTTTATTGATTTTTCATTCTATTTCAATCTTTTAAACCGCTTTGTCTCAAAACTCTAAAAGAATGTGAGTTCTCTTGTTAATGCAGCAAACCCGACGATTTGATGTAATAAATATTGTACCGTATTTTTAGAAACTCGAAATCATCCCAGAAATTTTAATGGTCTGTTCGTAGGTGTAGTCTACGGGAATATTCACATAATCGTTATCCTTGTCAAAATCGGAGGAATCAGAAAAAACGTTTACATCAACAGGAACGTGTCCTGGAAGATTCATTATTTTTTAGGAGACTTTGTTTATAAAATTTTAAGGTCCTGACTTAAACTTCCAGATAAATTCACTAACAAAGACTTTTAGTGTGTTAAAAAAGTCCATATTAATTTGATTTGATTCTGCTGGTATCACTAACAGTATATTTACAATTACAATATTTATACTAACAAGAGGATAACTTTAACAAGAGCTGTTAGTGGCCGATTATTAATTTGGCCCTAACGGGTTCAATATTTCCAATGCCCGGTTTTACAATGAAGCCTTAAATTATAGAGTTAAGTAACTCAATGCTAAATTTATCCCAGAGCTAAAGTTAAGGGATAAATTATAAGCGTTTTTTATGCAACAGTAACCTTATTTCATGGGCCTCAAACTTGACCAGGGTTGTTGAAACGTATTTTAAATTATTGATAATTAGTCATAAATGTGATTTAAGTTCAATTCTTCTTAATATGAGTTTGTTCCATTTGAGATATATAAAAAGATAAAATTTTAAACAAAAAAAATTTGGTCGCCAGTTTAATTGATTTTTTGCTGTATTTTGAAACAATTGATCAAAAAACTATGATATATTTCAAAATCAGTCCTTTCTTTCTTTTTTTGGGTTTAAGGAAATTAAACTCAAATTAAACGTTATATTAAAATTAATCTTTCAGAGAGTTTTCCTTTTTTTCATGGAAATGTGACTTAACTTGGTTTTACCTTGTCCTCAAGTTTCTTCTAAAAATTTCTCTAGAAGACGTTGGTCCCAAAGGAGGAAAAGAAAACTTACTAGTTTCAGAAAAAACTTGTTCAGTCCAAAAACTTTCAGTCCCAAAAAGAAACTGTTCTATCCAAAAAACTTGTTCCCGAAAAATAAACGTTTGGTCCGAAAAATTTGTTCCAAAAAAACTTGTACCAAAAAGAAAGGACTCATTCCAAAAAAACCCTATATAATGAGGGGAAGATATAGAAATCAATTGTTTTGACTGAAGAGGTCAAGAGAAAGAATTGTTAACATGGTAATTACATTTTATTGTAATACCTAGAAGAGAGGGAGATCTTGAGAAATGATATTAAGCGAGTCTGAAATTAAAATATACTGAGCAGAGGAATAATGAGAATACAGGGTGGCATAGGAAAAAAAACGTAACAAAATATTAATTTATTAAACATTTTAAAAATTTTAGTACACAATTTTAATACATGAAAATTTATGGATAAATAGTTTTACATCTTTAAATTTTAAGATTTATTTTATTTCTTGTTAATAAATATTTTAAATAATTTTAAAGACAAACATTTCTTCATGAGAAATTAAATAAATTAACAATAAATAAATCGCCCCATAACAACGCTATTGTGGTTTGGCATGGTCTGATTTCTGGTCCATGGAATATTAGTATTAAAATGGCATTTTAACAACATTCCAACTTGTAATCGGATATTTATATTTTAGTCTCTGTCAACAAAACAGCTGGTGGAGAAATATAAACACATAAAAAAAGGAATCACTCAGAAGGTCTTCAAAAATTTCCATTCGAGTTAACAATTCAATAAAAAAAAAATAATTATTTATTTTGTTAGGTTGTTAATTCATGCTACAAGAAATATTTTTGTTTCATGCTAGTATGCTACTGTACATAACTCTCACTTCATAGTACGAGTTATGCTAACCCAACACTTATCTCTGGGTTAACACTAACCCATGAATAGATAAACACTTTAGCCCTGAATAGCACATCACTTTGGGCTAAAGTAACCTAACACGTCAATGAAAAACCAGCCCTAAATGGTGTCAGTCTAATAAAATGGGTCCAGCCAGACAAATATCTTCACAAATGGGTGCAATCTGACAAGTAGGCTTAACCTGATTAAATGGATTTAGCCTGATAATAGTTTTCAATATAATAGTATTTAATTTTAATTCTAATCAAGACACCGAATTGAGGTATCTATCGAGAATTTATACCTATCCAAATCGCCATACCAAAATTAATGATGTATAGAGGTGGGAAGCAACATAATAAAATAATTTAAAATAACGGTTAGAACTGATAAAAAAAACCGTTACACCATCAAAAAATTTTGATTTTAAAACAAATATGCAAAGTTTAGCCTTACACTCAGTGTTAATTAATATTTAATCTTAATGTTACTATATTAAAAAAATCTCTCAATTAAGGTTTGTTAATTGTTTTTATCACTTTCGAATTTTTAAATAATTTTTATCAATTATTTTAACTAATATTTATTATTATTTATTTCGTTTTTATGTTACTTATCCTATACGTTAAGTTTGTAAAAGAATTAATAAATATTTTTATTAATAGAAAAATAAAGCTACATTGAATTTGTAAAGCAAAGTTATATGTATATACCAAATAACATTAAATAAACATTAATAATATTAAGAGTTTTGGTAATGTTCAATTAATTAATAAAAAAAGATCGTACTTAACATTTTTTTGTAATTTGAGATATTTATAACTATGCAGTAACCCTGCATGTCATAGTTTTTCTCGTGTACATACGTAAAACTCCTTGAAGTTTAGTTTACAACTGATCAAATGGTGTATGCTGTAAGAAAATAATTAATAATAGGTAGTTGTACTGATAAGAAACATTAATTAAGGGTTAGCCTTGTTATTATAAGTGCATTGTCACCAATTTTGATGTGATATTAGTCAAATGCACTTAAAATTGAGTTCATAGTATGAGTGATCGTGCAATGTTTAATGAATATTAACTTGCGACATAAAATTATGACGTAGGTTTAAAAAAATACTTTGTATTATAACAACTGAAATTATTACCATATTCGTAATATTCTAAAAATAACAGAAATATTTGGGATAAAGGCAACTGAGATATAAAAGTAATAATTATATTAGAAGTTTTTTTCTGGAAATAAGTTTTATTGACTTTTCATTTTGTGGAACGCTGAGTTTAATATTTTTATTGTTTTGTTTAAAAATGTTAAAATTAACTGGTAGTGAAGCAGATCACGCTTCATTGTCATATTCACAACTTGTCCAAATTTTTTTCTATGGAAAAATTTAAAGGATTTGCTTTTTTTTCAATGATTAAATTGTTATATCTCGCGGTGTTCTCTTTTTTATTCTCTATTCTATTAATTAGGTATTAGTTATTATTCTATATCTAATAAAAATACATTTCACCTACCTTTTTCTGACGATAAATCTTCAACTCGTAGTCATCATGTAGGAGGTCGTAGCCACTATTTTTCACACATTTTTAGGTTGCGGGAGTATAATTTTCATTGATTGAATTCATTGATTGAATTTTATTGGCGAGAGATATCTATATGCATGACCATAAGTTGATCCAAAATACTAAAGAAACAATTATCAAAATTAGTTTACAAGTTATTAAAAAAATGAAGTTAATTAATCGTTAAAGAGTAACAGCTCCTCAGTTCTCATTAATAGCTAGGCGCGTGAGAAACTATTATTTACTTAAACAACCCCGTAACCATGAAACGCGAATTTTAGTTGAGAAACTTACTCTGAATATTAATATCTAAAACAACTGCTTATTGGAAGAAGAACCGATCCCGAGCGAAGTTGGAAATTAACTAACTCAAATTTGGAAATAATTTTCAAAGTTACAAACGAAATTAGTGTCACACAGCGAAAGGCTTCCGGATTGGTTCGGATCCCGTAAGCCTGACCGTACCACCCTTAGTGCCGGTTGTATAAAACAATTTTGATCTTGAGTTCAACGGAACGCCGATCAAGCCGTGAACTACGTTCATTCGTTATTACGTTGTTCAATGTAAACTGAACTGTAGATCAGTTGAACTGTGTTTAGCTTATGTTGGCACTAGCGATATTTAGTTACTTTTCGTTTTTTTCCGATTTTTGACAGATAGCAGAACCTAAATTTTTGACTTTTGGTTTTGGCAGGATCTGAGTTTATCTTTTATTTGTGTTTGTTTATAAAATATTATATATTTTTTGATAGTAAAAGTAGGAAGGTAAGTACAAACAAATTGTTATTTTTGGTAGCTGCAAAATCAATATTAGTAATGTATGTTAAATTTATTTCATAATGTTTTAAAGGTTTTTATATTTGTTTTTAGATTCGAACACTATTTATTCCCTCATCGGGTAATGATATATAAGTTTCATGCATATGTGCAATTGCCCGAGTTACTTTATTAATGACTCTACTTGCTGTAGATTTGTCTACACCAGAAAAATCTCCAGCTACTTGCAAAATACATCCTGTCGCGAGAAACCTTAGGGTGAGGAGTACCATATCTGAAGTTGATAGAGCTTGATTCCTTTAAAAAATATATATTATAATATAATAATAATAATATAATAAAAACAAACTAATTTACTTTCTGCTAATGGAAGAGATTACTGGAGAAACACTTTCAATAATGTAAATTACAGTGTTTTTTGTTAAGCGAAATCTTTGCAAAAATTCATTGTCTTTCCATTTAGTAAAATGATCAGGACGTTCCCTGAATGTTCGTGGCATCCTAGCATCATTCATTATAACATTCACAAGACCCAAAAAATCTTCATCATCAGTTATGTTTTCGTCAATTTCATACATTTTAATACAACAATCGAAATGTCAAATACGGTAAACAACAGAAAAGAAAATTTGTGAGGTTACAAAGTTACTTTGATCGACAGTTCGACTTCCTGAACGTCCGTAAATGGGCGTTCACTTGAACTCCCGATTTGAACTGAGATCAGTGTAAAATACTGTTGGTGCAACAACTTTTTTAATTTAAACTGCAGTTCGGCTGTGAACTACAGTTCAAAACGTTTATACAACCGGCCCTTAATCTTACTGGAACCTAGCAAATCAGAAATGAGAACATTTTACTAAGCAAACTAAGAAGGGCGTTTTTATTACAAATTTGACTTCCAGTAAGTGCTGCCCTCTGGGTAAATTTGATAGAGAATCCGCGCCATATAATATTAAGTCTGTTCTCTCGAGACAGGTAAAGATCGGGTTACAATCATGTACTTTGGACTTTTCAGGGATGGAAAAACCTGCCAAAAAAACTATCATCCAAAGCCAAGTCCTGTTTCCAATTTCTTATCTAATAACATAATTCGACTAAACTAAATACGTTGTTTTATATTTTTATATTTTTGAACGAGTAAATTTAATTTCGTGTCAGAAAGTTTTATGTAAAACATGTGTTGCCTTTTGCCTTTTGCAGAGGCCTTTCTAGGAAGAACACCCTTTGTCCTATTGATTTATATATCTTGGTAAATATTTTTCAAGTGAACTATTACAATGTATTGAATTTTAAACGAAATAGACTTATTTTTCTGAATTGGCTAAGAATTTATTACTTCCTTTGTGTCAAAAATAAATTACTAAGACCCCCTTGAATAGGGTACTATTACATTCCCTCCCCCTTTAGACGGATCATTTTTCTGACAAGAAGTAAATTGACACGTCTTAACCTATAACTCGAAATATACAAAACCCCTATCATTTTATTGCCTTCTGGGACCTATACGATGACGCTTTCGTCCGGCTTCGATGGACACGGGCCCTTGTTTCCTTGGAACCTAAATCCTTCTTGCCCTGGATTTGCTCATCGTCGACTACAAAGACCTGCAAAAGCATAGGCATCAGACCTAACAACGTACTATAATTTCTACGATCTACTAGAACACACTACCATTACTACCACAATTAGACTTCATGATTTACTTCCGCTGTCCTGCTGAGCTAAACTAAAATTGGCTTTACTGTTGTGAAGGGCAACAATACAAAAAAAAAATTACTAATAAAATTAATAGTTTGTCCACTCAACGAATGTCTTTCTTGAAGTCTCCCTGTTGTACCCGTATCCTCCTATTCCTATAAAACTAGCTACCTAATGATTAACTACTTAATATTGAAATGTACTCCCCCTTTTTCTTAAATCCTGATCTTGCTAATCCGCGGGTAGTCTTGGGCCGGTCACATTCCCCTAGTGGTTCTTCTGTAGTGCTGCGAGTCCTTGTTGCTGAGGTGAGTTGGTTCCTGTGGTTGGGTTGGTTCGTGTGGTTGGGTTGCTTCCTGTGGTTGAATTGATTGCTGTGGGGTCTTCTTATTTTGGTTTATTCTTCGTCGTTGTTCGTTTGCTGCTCGCTCTCGCAGACTCGGTTTTGGACTATCCAAGTGGGTTTGCACGAACCTTGGTTCCTTGATGTTCCGAAATTGATCTGAAAAATATTCATTAGCACATGTTTTCCTTGCCCTAGCTTTCCTTCGCGAATTCTGACAATGTGAATCTTTAATGGTTACTTAACTACTATTTGGCGAGCTATTATCATTAGATCTTTTTTTGTTATCATCACTTATATCCTCCACAAATTTACACGGTTTTAAACGATTTACGTGTACGCTTGTTACTTTCTTTCCGTTTATTTCTTCGACCGTTGCGTTTACGTCTCGGAGCTCCGTGATCCTGTATGGCCCTGTCCATTTCTTTGCTAACTTTTCACTGATACCCGCTTTCATGGCTGGTTCATATAGATAGACTCTGTCACCTAGTTGAAATGCGGGATCTCTTTACTTTTTTCATTAAATTGCTCATGTATTCTTTCTGTATTCAATTCCATTGAACGAATTGCATTTCGATGCGCAATCTTCATCCGTTGCATAAATTCTGCTGCATAATTCATGTCCGTATCGTATCGTACTCGCATTGACTGAAATATTTTGTCATAGGGATAATCCACGTCCCTCCCGTACAATAAGAAAAATGGACTCTCTCCTGTAGATGAGTGTACCATCGAACTATAGGCTGCTAGAGCAAATAGTAGCCATTCGTCCCAATCTCTTTGTTCTAGTTGTATATAGTGACTAATTAGATCTTTTAGCGTGCGATGCAAACGCTCTAATGCTCCGTTAGTTTGTGGTCTATAAGCTGTAGTTTTCAAATGTTTAATGTCTAATATTTTACAGGTCTCTTGTAGTAGGTTTGAAGTAAAGTTGGTCCCTAAATCTGTGATTACTTGTTTGGGCGTTCCATGCCTTAAGATTACCCCTTTTACGAATGTTTTCGCAACTGTTGTAGCCGTTTGATCCTGCATAGGCAACGCCTCAACGTACTTTGTTAGTGCGTCTTGCACCGTTAAAATATATTTATTACCTTCAAAGGTCACTGGGAGTGGTCCTACCACATCCATAGCAATCCTATAGAATGGTTTAGTAGGAATCGCGAATTTCTGCAACGGTGCTGATTTTTGATGTGGCGATGTTTTTCTTTGTGAGCATGAAATACACTTCTCGATATATGATTTTATGTCCTTGGTCATCCCTTGCCCGGTGGAATTTCTTCTAATTTTTTCGTAGGTTTGATCATACATACGATATTAATGATGCCGGTGTTACCAATACTAAGACCCCCTTGAATAAGGTACTGTTACAAATTTAACAACTGGATCCCAAAATCTAATCCGTTCTTCGTTGAACTGATATAAACTAAATGCAAAAATCCCGACATCTTTATTCAATTTAGTTTTTGTTATCTTGCTGTCTAACTTGCTTGCTTAACAGAAAGTGTTTTTTGGATTTTTCTCGGAAATAGAACAACCGACTTGCATGCCCTTTTGGTTGCAAATGATAGATAATTACCTGCGCAAACTTTCAATTTCCATAAGTATTGAGTAAAAGGAATAGTTTTCTCAGAAAATCTTTAATATAAGCGGCAAAGCCCTGACTGAGTGACAGACTGCTGACATAGAATCAACGTAGAGCTAAATTTACTTAACCGAGACACTTGAAATTTCGGGAATATGTTCTGTTCATAACATAGACACCCACTAACAAGGATTTTGTGAAATTTTTATTTTAAGGGGTAGAAAAGGGTGAAAAACAGTGGCGTACATAGAATAAATATATCTATATGTTGACGCATTCACTAGGGAGGGTAAGTGGTAGAGAAAAATAGATATGAATAGGAAATAACAGGGTAAAATTGGAAAAAAAAAAGAAAATATAGTGAAAGTAGGGAAAATGTGGAAAATTAGCTAAAAATAGAAAAAAAAGATGAAAAAATATAGAGAATGGAGAAAAATGGATAATAATAGAGAAAAACAAAGGAAAATGGGAAAAATTATAAAGATAGGAAATAATTTAGAAAAATAAAGAAAAACATGGACAAACGGACAAATATAGAAAAATAGGAAATATAGGAAAATAGTAAAAAATAGGGAAAAATAGGAGAAAATAGGGAACATGGGGAAAAATAGGGAAAAATAAACTGAAATAGGAAAAATAGGGAAACAAATAGCAATTGTAAAAAATAGGGACAAACAGGACAAAATAGAGCAAAATAGACAAAATAGAAAAAATTAGGAAAAAACATGAAAAAATAATTAAAAAAAAGGAAAAAACAATGCAAAATAAAAATAGGATAAAAATAGAAGAAATAAGAAATTATCCGAAAAATAAAAACAATAGAGAGAAATGGAAAAAAACGAAAAAAATCGGGAATGACTAATTAGATCTTTTAGCGTGCGAAAAAAATCGGGAAAAACGTAGAAAAATGGAGTAAAATTAAGGGAAATACGAAGAAACGGAAAAATAGGGAAATTTGAGAACAATAGGGAAAAATAAGAACAAATAGTGGAAAATAGAACAAAATATTGAAAAATAATGAAAAAAAAGGAAGAATATTAAAAAATAGTAAAAACTAGTGAAAAATAAGTAGAAACATGCGAAAATTTGCTAAAAATGGTTAAAACAGAAAATATAAGAAAAAATAAGGAAAATTGAGAAAAAATCGAAAATAATTGAGATAAATAGAGAAAAACAGGACAAAATAATGAAAAAGAGAAAAAATATGAAGAACTGGAAAAAACAGAAAAAATTGGGCAAAATAGGGAAACAGTTAAAAACCGGACAGAAGTAAGTTAAAATAGAAAAAAATAGGGAAAAGAGGGCAAAATAAAGAAAACTAAGTACAAATAGGGACAAATAGCAAAAAATATGTAAAAAGTATGAAAAAATAGCGGAAAATAATGGAAAAAGGGAAAACAGAAAATAATAAACATAAATAGGAAAAAATAATGAAAAACAGAATTACGAAAAATTAGTAAAAATAAAAAATAAATAGGGAAAATACGGAAAAAATGGCAAAAATGGGAAAAATCAGAAAAAGGAAATGGGCGAAACTATATGAAATTTTAATTTAAATTAAAGCTAATTTCAATTTTAAATTTAAATTATTAATATCGCATATCGCAATATGTTTCGGCACTCAGGCGCTAAAAATTACATAAGTAAATAATGTAAAAAACGTTTTATCGAAAAGCTTTTTATTTTGTTCAAACATTGTTTTTCTGTAATACGTTTTTTACTTTATATACTTATGTAACTTGTGCCGAAACATGTTGCGATATGCGATATTGATAACTTCAATTTTTAATTGAAATTACCTTTAATTTAAAATAAATTTCATGTGGTATTGACTTTTGAGTATTTATTTCCTTTAATATAATAATATTTTAAAATAAATATCGAAATACAGATAATTTTATAGATACCATATAAATGCTCATTTTCCTTTAGCTGTGTATGAAAAAATTGTACTAATAGACAATACTAAATATAAAAAAAAATTGTAATAAAGTACAGGAAAATAAAACAAGTGTGAAAATAAATAACAAAAAAATTCTCCATTCATCTTTAAAAAAACATTCCCAAGAGAGCAATTCAAGTAGGTAAGGAGACACCCTGGCCACCCCCTCCACTTTTTTATACCCAGACATGGAGCTCGATTATTTTGAGATGAGTACATTTCGTCATAATGTGCAGAAACCAATTTGAGTTTGGAGGCGTGGTCAGAGAGCTATAACTGTGGTCCGAGTCGCCTGTCGCTCATGAAATTTGGATTCAGTAGCGTAGTGTTACTTATTTGTACTTGTTGCATTTATTTAGATATTTTGAGTTGTCTTGTGTTTTTGTGCTTCGATTTGTGTGTCTATATAAACTTTAATTTAATTCATTTTGTGTGTATTTTGGTAAGTACATATAAATACAACTAAATAATAATCTATTCTGAAATATTTTAAATCCCTTCTGAGCCTTTACTTTGTATCCTATTTTTATGATATTTTCAAAAATGCTAATGAAACCTAAATTTTTAGCTTGTTCGAAATGGAACAAAAAAATTAGCCAAGGAAATAATTTCACGCCTGTTAAACTTTATGAATAACGAGGCTAAAGATGGTTCATTAAATACCATATTCCGTATGATGCTAAACTGATTAAACCAGAACTATACACATAAACTATAAGCTCACAGACCACCGCCGAATTTTCTTTTAGATAATCTTCTTGAAGAAAATGGTCACAAAGTAATACGGTTGCCTCTGTATTATCCTGAACTAAATCCCATCGAAAAAATATGGGCCACGGTAAAAAATTGGGTGGGTCAATATAATACAACATTTAAGTTGGATGATGTTGAAAAGTTAGCAAGAAAAAAATTTGAAAGCATAACGTTGAAGAATGGGCAAACGTGGTGGACCATTCCGAAATTATGAGGATGCATATATTCAAAAAGAACATCTGATGGATGAATATACAGATTCCCACATATTTTTCGTCAATACGGGGTCATCCGATGAGTGGGATTCCGACCTTTCGGACTTCGAAGATAGTGATGAAAACAGTTAAAATTATAACATTTTAATAAAATATAAATTATTTATTTAAACTTTTAGTTGTTTTATTACTTTGAAGTTCAACAGCAATTTAACTAACAAATAGTTAAAATTTTAAATGCTACTTTTTATTTTAAAGTATTTTCAATTTAAAATATTTTATTAATGTACACACGCCACTGTTAAAATATCAGATACCCCTACCGCAGCAGATTTGAACTTAGCGCCATAAAATAATGTCCACAAAGTTTATGACATGCTGCGCAAACTGGGGCGTGGCCAAAACTAAATGTACTCATCTCAAAATAATCGAGCTCTACCACATCGGCTCTGGTCTTCAGGTACTTCAGCTCTGTCAGCACTGGCCGGGAGCTGAAAAATGCTGCTTTAAATGCGTCGCAAAATGACTCAAAGTGGAACATTTTTAACGGGTTTTCAGGCATTGTTTTTAAGTGCGTTAAGAAGACAAAAATTCGATTTTAGGTTCCTTAAAAATAAGCAGTTTTTTCATGCTATTACACGTATTTCCCGGCCTTAAAAATAGCATATTAAAAGTTTCAAAAAACGTTGAAAATTGATGTTTTTAATGCAACTAAAAACAATGCGTGAAAACCATTAAAAAACGTTCCATTTTTAGTCGTTTTTCAGCTCCGACCAGACGAAGCTGAATTATCGGGTATTTCAGGTATTTGGATATATCAATAAGCAGGATAGGGCGGCATCATGAGAAATGGAACATCTTGTATATAAGTTATTCTGATTCAGAACATGCCAAAATCATCAATCGAAATTGATATTGGAATCCTGCAAAATATCTGTAAATGAATGAAATTCCACTGCTTATTTTTTTGGAAATCACTGTAAAAATTGCTATTTTGGACTCACCCTTTAAACAGTTGGTGTATGCATCAATAATTATACTCTATAATGTATTTGTATCAGCTATATGAATAATCGATGGATAGTTGATTTTGTTTTGTATATTCGAAAAAGTGTATTCCCAATTTCCATTTTTAATTTTGGGAAAGCTATCTTAAGCACTCTGTATAATCTAAACCGTTAAATTCAGAGAGCTTTAGTGCAATGGAGACATGTCAGCATCGTGAGTTCTACAATATATAAAATATTCGAGCCAATTCACCGAAAGCCAATTTCCCATTGATGCGGTGACTGGTCCTTTGTGTTTTTTAATTTCGCAGCCTACTTCATCTACAGTAAATAACAGATAATATTGCCCAAAATCCATAATTTTGATATTGTAATAGTTACGAAAATTATTACGGTATAATAAAAGATTGGAAAAAGAATTTTAAATATGGACAATTAAAAAAAATCCAATACTTCGTCTATAAATAAAAAACATAGCTTGGGTGAATATATCGAAATCAAAAGGCGTTATTTTTTTGATTTTATTCTTGATCTCAAAATCATCAGTGAACAACATGTAAATCAAAAAGAAGATAAAAGCAAGATCTTTGAATTTGTTATTTTCGTGAAAATTAAAAACGTTATGGTAGATTTATACAACATTTGCATATTCTACAACATAAGACATAGGTTTAGTTTTGATAAGAATTTGAAGAATTTTCTCAGCTTTATTTTAAGCATAAAAAAATGACAGTAGTGGGCTATTTGGGGTGGTAGAAATTTCGTTTAGCGCATGCGCATATGCTGCCCAGACATAAGCATGAGCATATAAGATAAAAGTTAACCAACTTTCAAGGTCATTTCCTATGCTTGTGCTTCTGCTTCTGCGTCACTCTCCAGATATAAAATGTTGTAATGTAAGGGTTTCGTAGTCCCTAACTTTTAAAGTTTATTTTTTATAATTGACGGATGAAAAAATTTGTACGTGTTGGTAAAGATCTGATCTATGTTCCTTACCCCTCAATTTTTCGAAATTTGATTTAGATCTTTTCTAAAAAAAAATGTGAAAATAGTCAAAAAACTTGGAATTTTGCAATTTTTTTTGAAAAAACCATATCAAATTTCGAAATGGTGAGGGGTAAGGAACATAGATCAGATCTTTACTAACACGTACAAATTTTTTAATCCACTAATAATAAAAATTAAACTTTAAAAGTTAGGGACTACGAAACCTTTGCATCCACTGTTTTATAGTATAGTACAACTTCCTCTTAAGACTAAATTTCTTGTATAAATCCACTATTAGCTAGAATCCTAAAGCACTATTGAAATTCTCATAAAATTATCTAAAACTTTTCCCAATAAACAATATTTCTATCTATTATAATAAATAAGATAACAATACATTCCCGTCGAAAGTGGAACATTGATTTCTAATATTTATTTTGAAAAAGTTAAAAAAAAACCTATTACAAGTAACTACACCTTTTCCAGTTGTAATTTAGAAAATAAAGTATGGATTTCAGAAATTGCAAGTCGTAATTTAGATAGGTATCATGTAATTCAGAAAAGTGAATATGTTTTCAGAAATATAAATTGAATTTCAGAAAAGAAAAGATGTAATTCAAAACACTAACATGTAATTCAGAAAGTATAATGTATATTTCAGAAGTGCTAAATTGTAAATCAGAAAGCTTTACATGTAATTCAGAACTAAGTTGTAATTCAGATTTGTAACATGCAATTCAAAAAGGAGAACATGTTTTTAAGAAATATAAATTCAATTTCAAAACAGGAAAGATGTAATTCAAACCGCTAACATGTAATTCAGAAAGTATAATATTTATTTCAGAACTGGTGAATTGTAATTAAGAAAACGTTACATGTAATTCAGAACTATTAAATATTTATGTTGAGTCATATTTTTGTTACATAGTCGTAACTAAGCGAAGTATTTGGTATAAAAGAAAAAGAGCAAATACTGCCTGCTTGATGAGGTCCTAATATCCACTTGAGTGGCGCTATGTCAGCAGGAGGCATAGTATACATGGAACGAAGAAGAGGTTCTTTCACTTCCGCAACAGCAAATGAGTGGGTCCAGAGATTATTTGAGAGATAACAAAATAATGGAAATCAATTGAATGATTTATGTAGTATTACTTTGTGACAACGCACCCTGTCATTCGGACTTAGAAAGGATATTTGAAAATAATGGGGCATCACTACTGAGATTAGCGTCCTATTCACCAATGCTGAATCCCATTGAGACCATATGCTCCGAGATTAAAATATTCGTCAAAAATAATTCTATGTGTGAAAAATCCACTGGTTAACTTCAAGATTTTACAAAAAAGCTTCTTGTAGTATCTTGTAGAATTTCTATCACATAAGTGCCTTTTTTCACTTATGTGATTGTCAACAAAATTCACATTCGTGAACAAGTATCACTTTACACACTTGTTGCACACATAAATCTACTACATTATTATTATCTTCTGAATTACTTTATACCAATTCTGAATTACATATTTTATTTTCTGAATCACATGTGACAAATCTTAAATAGATTTTACGCTTTCTGAATTACATCTTTCGTTTCTGAAATACATTTTTTCTTTTTTGTTTTACATGTTACATATCTGAATTAAAATATGTCGTTTCTCAAATACATATTATATATCTGAATTATATCTCACATTTTCTGAATTACAACTGGAAAAGGTGTAGTTTGTATGTTAATTGAAGAGTAAATTGATCATTATTTAAATTTTCTGTAGTAGTAGCTTTACTAAAATTTTTGAAATTAATTTAGAGATAATACTACCTCCCCTTTAAGATGTTTCATTATTCTCACACCCTTTTATTATTTGATTTGATTTTTAAAAGCCCAATTTTGCTACCTCCTCAGTTGAGCACGCTGCAGATCGTTTCATTAATTAAGTCTCACCCTACGTCTTCGAAGAGCACTTTTCTACCTACGTTGATATTTATAGGGTTTTCGTTCCGGACATACATGTTAGTAAAGTTTTACCGACTTACAGTGGAATTTAAGGGACTATGCAGGCTGAAACTGTGATCTTAATTATATGTATATTATATATACGCAATATTACTATCTCAATTTTGTGTTGGGTTCTGTAAAAGGTGGAAACTTAATTACTTAACAAATATTATTTTAAATACATTTTTTCTACTATAATTTGTCTTCTATAATTTTTTCTGCAAGATCATTTTTATCTATACATTTATTCATATAACCGTTCCTTCCGTTTCTTAAAAATGTCTTATTTAATAAAATATTAAAGCCATATATTTGTGTGGTATATGAGTTCGTTTCATTTCATTTATTTTATTTATTATTATGATCACATACGTTGTTGCTCTCAAGAATTAAACAAAATTAATACAACAAATTATATTCTGAATTTGATATATTTGTTTTTCATTAACTACAAGTTAATTGAAACTTAGAAACCGCATAAACCATTAATGCATGAAATACCTTGTATTATCATTGCATCAGTAAATTTAGGTCAACATGTGTATAATAGGTTAGATTTGACAATGAAAATTTACATACAGTAAGTATTTTTTAAATTAAAATTATGCAGATAATTTTTAAATTTATAATTTACCTTCTGCTTTTTATTCCTTTTATATATCCAAAGATCAGATAAACAACATTTAAGAAAAAAATGTTTCCACGTGGCATAATGTGGTATTTGACGTTTGACGAATAGTTAGTTGAATGTTTGGAAAATGTATGTATTTAAATGATACTGAAAAACGTATCTATAAACATAAATTACCTAACTAAATGGATACTGGTATGCATTTATCATTTTAAACTTTGCCTCCAGAAATGTGAATTGGAACGTCAAAAGAATTAATCAGTTAATTTAGGAACATAACTACGTATTATAAACAAATTTTACAATTTGTTTGCAGGAAACGATTAACATTTTTAAATCAAACATTTTCGGTGTGCAAGTTGTAACTATCAAGTTTTTTTTGTATTAATCCGAGAACCATGGATCGTTTAAACTGATACCTTTTTGACATGTTTTCATGTTATCAACAAACGAATAAACATATTCAGCTGACTTTATAAGTAGTAGGGTATTATACTTCAGGCTTTCATGTAAACAATTAAAAAATTTGCAGGTTATACCTGAACTAATCCGCAAATGATAAAAATTGAAGGCACCGGTTATATTGCATACTTACTCTGACGACCATCGATTCGGACATCGGACGTACTGGTTGCCCGGAAGATTGAACGGGTTGCAAAAGTCTTGAGAGCCAGCGTCCACTTTGTCTCCCAAGCTTTCAGATACGGCCCGTGTGCAAAAATTTTCTGAATTTGATAAATAAGTAACGTTTTGTTTTCAGATGTTATGAACTGAAATAAATTAATTGTGTATTTTAATTTATTTATTAAAAGAAGTCTTGACTATCTAAATCTAGCCTGTGTATTAAAAAAAAGAAATAACTTCCATTCATTTAAAACAAAAAAGATAAAAAGAAATCCTTCCCCAGGAATTGAACTTGGAACTTATATATGTAACGCACACACGGTACCATTAAACCATACCGTATGATATTGATGAATAATCAAACTTTATATTCAATGTGGAATAGTCGTCAATGCGCGTGAACGCACGACCCGTTTTTAAAATCAAACTTGTTTGTTTTTATTACGGCAAAGTGTGACTATATATACGTACTATTTATTTTGTTTTCTATAAAAATGAATATAGAAAAATTGATTTACACCAAATGGCGAATAAAAGACGCTGATTGGGACAATTACTCGAAACTAATATCAGAGAATGTTTCTTTGCAATATGATTTCAACTGTAAAGACTCAATTGATTTAAAAATCCAAAAATTTTCTGAAATGATAATAAATGTGGCAGAAAAAAACCGTGGGAAGATCTTATTTTAATAACTCTCGACCAGCAGTTTGGTGGTGGAATCCTGAATGTGAAACAGCAATCAAGGAGTATAAAAGAGCATTTAACAGATTTAAAAGATATAAAACCGTCTAAATGCAAATAGAATATAAAAGATTACGAGCAAGAGCTAGATATATATTAAAACGAAGCAAACTAGACTCATGGAAAAAGTTCCTATCCGACTTAAATACGTCTACCCCTGCTAGTACAGTTTGGAAAATGGTCAGAAAACTGTCAGGAAAAAATGAATACAGTTCAATTTATTACATTGAAGATAAAAATATTGTTTACTCAACAAAAAAAGATATTACCGATAATTTAGCTAATCATTTCCAACACTCCTCAAGCAACGAATTTCTAACCAATGACTTCCAAAGAAGAAAAGCCACATTCAATTTGAAAATAATGATAACTCACCATTAAATGTCCCACTCAACATGAACGAACTAGAAACCACTTTAGAAGACACAAAAAATTTAATCCCTGGGCCAGACGATATATCCGTCATTTTTCTTAAAAACTTCCGTTAATAGCAAAGCAATCACTCCTTAAATTATACAATTCTGTATGGCTCAAACATGAATTTCCTGAAATCTGGTGTTCATCTATTATTATCCCTATCCATAAACAAGGTAAACCAAAATCCATTTCTGATTCCTACAGACCTATTTCCCTGACCTCTGCAATGTGTAAAATTCTTGAAAAAATGATAAGCAATAGATTAATGTGGTTCCTGGAACAACAAAAATTATTTATATCTCAACAAAGCGGCTTCCGTAAACAAAGATCAACCCTTGACAACCTAATAGCAATAGAGTCAGAGATAAATGAAGCATTCGCATCTTAACAAACATGTATAGCTATATTCTTTGACATAAGTAAAGCATATGATACGGTTTGGCGGTATGAGGTTCTAAAACTTTGCAACAATGGTCGATTAATGGTAACATTCCCAAATTCATCCAGAATTTCCTTAATCGGCGTGTATTCCAAGTCCGAGTTGATGGAACATTATCAACTCTAAGAGAACAAGTAAATGGTATTCCACAAGGCTCTAATTTAAGTGTAATTCTTTTTCTAATAGCCGTCAATAAAATCATTCAATACTGTAAAAACCCAGTGAAGGCAAGACTATATGCTGATGATCTTGTCTATTTTATTAGTGGGAAAAACATCAATAGAATACATTACCTTCTCCAAGAAGCTCTAAATAACATCGAAACATGGTCTCAACAAAGTGGCTTAAGATTTTCGACAACAAAAACCAAGCCAATTATATTTTCAAAAAAATATATAAACCAGTTACCTCCGTTTGCCAATCAATTAGATACGAAGACAACATCAGATTCCTTGGTATGGTTTTAGACCAAAAACTCTCGTGGGAGCCTCACATCCAATCTATTCGGTTAAAGTGCCAATCAGCATTAAACCTAATAAAATCAGTAGCTCATAGATCCTGGGGAGCTGATTACAACTCTTTATTGAACTTATAGAGAACATTAATCAGATTTAAAATTGGTTATGGTAACATTGTTTATAACTCTGCAGGGAAAAAAGCGCTAGACCAATTAGACATGATACATAACAGCGGAATCAGAATCGCCCTAGGAGCCTTTTATACTAGCAACAGAGAAAGCCTGTATGTCGAAGCCGGGGAACCGCCGTTGAGACTTCGCAGAGAATATCTCACTATAGCTTTTGCAGCTACTATACTACCTAACCCAGAAAATCCCGTACATCATTATGTCTTCGCTCATAGATTTACAGACCTATACAATACGAGAAAAAGAATCAGTCTTCTTTTTTACCATAGATTGGGCCAATATTCAAAACACCTTAATTTTACCTCCCTGAACAGTACCTCTTCCGAAGCTTAACACGACTCTAGCTGTACACAAAAAGTCAGACATTAACAATAAATTTTTAAAGGCTAGTTTTTTTTGAAGCCATGTCACTCTATTCGGATTTTATTCATATTTATACTGACGCATCCAAATCAGATATCGGAACAGGAGCAGCATTTATTTCACCTGATCGAAACTTCTCTTTTAAACTCCCAATAACGACATCCATATATACAGCTGAATTAACTGCCATACTTTTTGCCCTTAAACATATCAGCCTGAAAAATAATTAGAAATATTTAATCATAACCGATTCTCTTAGTGCCATCTTCGGCATTGAACAAGTCTACCCATCCCACCCAACACTTTCGTGTATAAAAAAAGAATTGCACGACATTCAACAAAAAGGTACTTACTTAGAGTTCCTATGGGTGCCATCACACATAGGAATATGTGGGAACGAAAAAGCCGACGCACTCGCAAAAGCAGCAATCTCAAGCCTTGAAGGTACAGTCATCGAGGAAACGATCCATCTGGACTTAAAACCGTACCTGAAACATTTAGTGCACAGTGCGTGGCAGTCAGAATGGAATTTGTCCAATTCTGAATTAGTGTTAGTGAACAAATCAGTGCTACCTTGGAAATCAGTGCCAGCCAAACGCTGAAACCAAGTGATTCTATCGCGGCTGCGCATAGGTCATACACTTTTAACTCACCAACACCTACTGTGCGGGAAACAGGAACCAGTATGTTACGCGTGTGACTGTGCAGTTACCATTGGACACATTTTACTAGAATGCCCTCTCTACACGATAGAACGAAATAGATATCACCTAGAAGACAATCTAAAAGCAATCCTCCAAAACAACCATGATAATAATAACATAATAAACTTTTTAATTGATTCTCAGCTAATAAATAACATCTAGAAAATAAGTGAGAACAATAATAAATGTAATATACAGCACAATGCAAATAACCCTCTCTGGTTGAGGCAGTAAATTTAAATTAAAAAAAAAATTATTTACGGAGTTTCTGAAAGAAAGGCACTATGGGACCAAAAAATAAACCTTATCACAATCGATATATCAGACAATATATAATTAAATGTTTTTGGTAACATGCGAAAATATTCTCTAGTTTTCGTAATACCTCGTCAAATATCCGAGTTCATTGGACCGGAACCATTTTCGGCATAGCCAAAAGCAGTGCCAAAGACACTATCTGAAAATGGGCCGAGAGGAAAACTCTCCAGCACTGGAAAGATATTCCTGGGTTAGCTCACTCTATAGGGCGTTTATAGTCAAACCCTCAGGTAGCACCCTATCGCAGATCATAGAATGGAGTAGAAGTTATCTACGAATTCTAATTGGACTGCTTACAGGGCACTGTCGTCTGCGGTACCATCTGAAGAAGCTAGGTCTCAGTCAAACATCGGACTGTCACTTCTGCAGTGTGGAAGACGAAACGGCGGAGCATATTTTACGCTCCTGCCCTATCCTGGAAATGAATAGGCTTCGTACGTTTGGTTTTGTACAGCTGAAGCCTACCGACTTCAAGGAAGCTTCACCTAAATCAACCATAGACTTCGTAAGAAGGTGTGGATTGTATGGTAAATTACAGCCCATAGGGGTGAGCCACAATAGGCCTCTGTTGGCCGCAGTGGAGAGGCGAGCAAACGCTCTCCACTCACATTGAACCTAACACCTCGTCAAATAACAAGTGAAACTCGCCATTTTTTTTATATCGTTTACCCATGTTCCTCTTATATTTTGTAACATCAAAACCTGTTAAAAATTGTTTTTCAATATATATTAGTCATCTTCGGCCATAATGTCTAAATTCAAAATAATCACAATTAAACGCATACAATCTAACCACCAAATCGTACGACCAAAGTCGTCCCGTTTATGTCAGACTCGAAGGTCATCATAGCACGCATCCAATGTAACCGCAGCCTCAAGTTAAAGTAAATTCTTACACGAAAAAAATTATCAGCTTACTTATACCTTCTAATTACAGTGTTTTCACATGGTTCATAAAAAGGTTCATTGTGTAACATGCATTTCTATCAATAAATGTTTATTATCTTTGATGCAATTAAAAATTTACCAATCAATGCCGATTAATACAGCAGACAAAACATAATTAAAATTTTAGTATATATATTTCCTGAAGTAGCTCAAACTTTTCTCATCAAATAAAAAATTAAAAAAGCCGTCTGACCTTATAAAACCATTTATGTGACACATTAGCACCGGCTTTAGAGGAAATACTCTAATTCGCTTCAAGAGCCGTGCGTGTATTCCTGTCGGTAGAGTCGATAGGGGGAGGTAATGAAACTAGCCAATGCAGTAAATCTGATTCTCTGCCGTGTGAAACATATATTTTTTGCTCCGATTGTTTGTACAGTGTGATTAAAAAAAATCAAATTAAAATGAAAACTTTTTTATAACGGATACAACTCACAATTTTTAATAATTTTTCTAATCGTATGTTATAAGTAATAATTAAGTAGTATTTTCTAATTATTATTGTCGATTAGACCTTAAATTGTATACATAATAATATCTACCGAAAAATAAGACATCACTGTTACATTCAATTTGCTTCAATTTTCTTTATCAAAGTCTGGGTTGTTATGTATCTTTTCTGAATTGTTTAGTTGAAAATCGCCACTTTTTATCCGTTTATCTTAAGATTAAGTTATTTGGAGAAGAGATTAATCTGTGTTTAGAGATGTAAAATTATTTTTTTAATGCCTAGGCATTAAAAATCATTTTTACTGCCCAGGCAGTAAAAGTGTTATTTCTATGACCGATAAATTTCACTAAAACTGACGTTTAATGCCAATCGGAGAAAAAATGTTTTTCGCTGTTATTAACCATTGATTTTTATCTAAATCGGTAGTAAAATAGGTTTTGGTTTTATCAACATTGACAATAAACTTTGCTAAATTTGTTTCGTAATAATTATTTTTTTTATTGTCTGGTTTACTTCACGCCCCTTTTTTATGGTTTTCCAGCCCATTTCCACCACAGTCTGGCACGGAATATTTTTATGGTAACATAAATATAATAGAAGCGGAATTTATCTAAAGAGTGCTTTTACATCTGTAGTTTGGGATAAATTCTTTTTACTAAATATTGTATAATTTTTACAATCCATTCATCATGACTTTGAGACACATTTTATAGCGGATGGTTCCTAGTTCCATATCATGACCAAATTTATGAATTTATTGGATGAATAATGTATTTTAACCTATGTTAAATAATGTAGAGATAAAAGCGAACGTAAAGGGCGTGGGATTCGAAGCATAATATGGCCCGGCGGCGAACGAGAGAATTCGTAGTGCCCTTAAAAGTGGAAGGTTGGATCTTCAGATAGATACCTAAAAGGTGGTAAAAGTATTTTGTCACCAGAGTATTTTGGTCGCATAATACAAATCTAAAATCGAATTTTCCGAACACAAAATAGCGGCTCCAATATAACGTATATGTTTAAAAAAATTTTTTTTTTGGGTATGAATATGGAATTAAATTATCACACAAAAAATGACAGATCCAAAAAAATGATTTAAAAAAAATCGACATTCAATAAATAATTATTAGGTTTTGAACATTTTATGACTTTTTGGATCGCTGATTATGAAACTAAAATTAAATTTTAAAAACTTACTATAAAGTCTGCAATGACTAAAACAGTCAGGGTACAACATGATTAAACAAAAATTTATTTTTCCTTTGTATTTATATACAGGGTGATTCATTTTTAAACGAACATACGTTAATTGTTATTGGAAGTCACCAAGGTGATTCTAAAAAATTCCAATATAGATACAGGGTACAGGTACCCTGTAAAGAGATGTTTTGTTAGTGAATAAATAAATAGACTAAGGAAACAATATTTTGTTTAAAACTAAGAGTAAATTTATTATAATCGGTTTTATCGGCAGATTTTTAATTTTTTCTAAAACCTTACATTTTAAGTAAAAACACTCTGTATTTAGGTATAGGAAACTTTTATGAAAGTATAGCATATTTTTTATGTACAATTGAAAAATTAAATTTTATATGGGGTGTGCCATTTAAAAAAACATAACTTTGATGTGACACTTTTTTTGCAGCGCCCTGTATATTTAAAAATATCTTTAAACTCTAGTTCTTATTGACTTACATAATACCACCACAATATAAATTAACGAATATATGCCTTTTTGCCATAAAACGTCGTGGCGTCGGTCCTGAATCACCCTGTATAATGAGTACCTATACTGTATACTCTAATATTGATTATTTGATTTTTATTCTTGATTTATGATGTAAATATGCTAAAACAACTGTTTGTGGATACAGGTGGTATAAATTCAAATTTCTTTAAAAAAATTCCCTTTTACTATTTTACTAAAACGTATTTTCTATTTTGTAACCAGGGGCGCTCCAACTATGTGGCGAATGTGGGAAAAAGCCACGGGCGGCAAAATCCAAGGGCAGTAATTCGGCTAAACGATCTCTTCTCTCTAATTTAATGCGTGATTCTCTTTTGCAATCAGCGAAAAGGACAAAAAAGGAAAACGATTGTCAGGTTATCAGTTCCGCTAACAAAGACGGCAGAAACGGGAAGAAAAAATTAGCTGATTCATTGAAGAAATATAATGAACAATTAAGTATTACATGTTGAGTGTATTGTCCCGAATTTCTGTAATCACATGATTTTATTTTTTTATGTTAATTTTTGCAATAAAGTGTAAAACAGTAACATTTTTGAGATTGAAGAGACCTTTTAAACTATATATCACAAGCACATACTTCTCATTTAAAAAATTGGGAGTTGTAACTATCACTCGAAGGGGGTTGAAGATAGGGATCACATTTTCAGAGGTTTAGGCATGTGAATTTGTAATGTTAATTTGAGGTGTTTCGGGATTTTCCTAATAAATATGTAACTGAAATAATGAATTTTTCCTACGATCACTACCCAAAGTAGGCTTTTGCACACTCAAATCTAACCGCAAAGTTGACGTTTTCCGTGATCTGTAATAATTTGACATTATTGTCGCTCTGGCGCGTACTTTTCCGCTCGCCTGTTTTCATTTACAATAAACTAAAGAAAGGTAGTAAATAATAGGTATATTAAAACAAAATGTAGGGCAGTCTGAATATTTTAGTTGAAATATTAATATTTGAAGATATTTCGAACGAAATTAAACTTTATTTTATAAAATTTATCTAGTAAAAATATAACAGTCAGAAGGTACACCTAGATACACCTAGGTACACCTATATGAAATAGTGATTGCATATTTAAGTATCTACTTACTGTTTTGTGCAAATAGTAGACTATGAAATTAATGAAACGTCATTATTTCATTTTTAGGTTATGAAGTGTATTTTCATGTTTTTGATTATTTGTCTAAAAATAATGTGATCGTAGAAAAAATCTTGTGTGCAATTCGAGCAGAAAGTGCTTTGCCGCTTTCGGCAGATTGCGGCAACTCTCTGCCTCAAGCAGCAAAGTATCACTTTCCGCTCTTAATACACAAATAGCTATATTCCATTTGACTTTTTCACACTGTAGGTATTAGCGTAAAATTATATTTTACATACATGCTACCAAATACGTTCACATTAACAATAACTTGCATCCGCAATGTTTAAAACTGGAGCGCGGTAATTTCTCTTTGGAAATATGGAACTGAAAGAGAATTTCAATTTTTGTTATCAGACATCGATTTAAATTCTGAACGGATAGTGAATCGTTCATAGCCACCAAAACAGCTATACATTATTTAGAAATATGGCTGTTTTCTGAATAGTTTAATGTAACCGACAAGTCTATATTTATACGTCAAAAATATCATTTTTAATCATACATTTTCTGCATTGTTTGTTTTATTTTATATAATAAAAAATGTAGAAAATAAGTTTATAATGCATTTTTAAAATTTAAATCAAAACACAAAAATATAGTTGTACTTTAAATAAATAAGAGCTATGATTCAACTATATTTATTTATGACGATAGATATCAATAATTTATTTCAAGACCGATTCAGTCCTAATTAAGGAATCTAACCAAAACCTATTAAATTGGAGGAATCTCCAATAAAACTAAATAAATAAAAAAAAGTAGAAAAAAAAAGATGGAAAAACAAGCTGGCAAAATAGACTAAAACTATATAGATAACTCTAAAACAACACAAATCACAGAAAACGAGAGCAAAACATCGAAATCAAATTAAGAGCGGTGCCATTTATAAAATGTCAAAATAAATTTGCGGCTTAAACAGGAAAGTAAAAATTCCAAGCGATAAAGGCGGACCCCGATAATAAAGAAAATCTATTTCTCTAATTTTCACGTAAAATGTATAGAAAATTTTGCCTTGAGCCGTCTGTGGTTGCCAGAAGTTTTCCAATCGGTCTCCAAACACATTTCGACCCTTTGTACTTACCGGCGACCGCCCCTAGCAAAAATTGTCATTTTCATTATACCAGGTTTCTACATGAAAATTTTATACTTTTGGTATTTTTGAAGATAAAATCTTGAAATTTTGGGAGGTTGTTTAGGATATCGGGGGAAATAAACCGAGCTTATTGAATAAAATATACAATATACCATGATTCGTAGAGATAGCCCAAGAGTGCAACTTCTATCGATTGAATTTCTTGAACTAATTTATTTTTGTGTTTTTAATAACTTCAACAATTTTATTTTCAAAAATTAGATTACGTTGCATATTTGTGCCAGTGCGATTGAATAAGTGAAAAAACAATCGTCAAAAGTCAGCTTACAGGATTTTTTACGGCGGAATTTTGAATGATTTTTTTAATAACAAAGATAAATGTATAAATAAGGCATATCCGGAAGTACTCCAGAGAAATAAAGTATTTTTTGCGAGATAAAAAATAGTCAATAAGGTCCATGACTCAATTTATTTTTTAAGTTTTTCGATAAAATATCAAAAAGATTCTTTCAGAGATGTCTAGATCCAACCCTTTTTAACCAAAAAGTAAAAATATCTTGATTTTTTTCACCACAATCCAAGTAATCTGTTTTACTCTCTTGTTTTACTAAAAATGGGTTTAATATTATACACCCACTTAAAAATAGAGAATAATGATTTTAGCAATCTTATTGAGGAATAAAAGGTAAAAAAAGATATGGATGAAAAAAGTTTAGAAGAGAAGAGAAAATACGCAGTTGAAAAAAAACATGCAGATGAAAAAGAATTATTATAAAGTAAAATTAGAATCATTTCATTGCCACAGGGTAGAAATTTCTAATTCCTAATCATATTTTTGACGTCTCATGTATTTCTAAATTTACCAATGCATAATATTTTATAATGTAGGTTTGTTCCAACCTCAAATCACAAATAGATTTCCAACAATATTAAAATTGCCTTTAACACGCGTGTCTGTCAAATGATCTGATTTCCGATCATTCTGATCAATGATTGTAAAAACGAATAACTGATAACTTACAGCTGATCAAGCTGGCCAGACGAGGAAACGAGATTGTGATTAAAATCATTATGTTAAATTTGTATTTATATATTAAAAAAGAAAGATGGAACAACGTGGTAAGTTACTTTTTTTATTCTTGGGGCACCGTGGCATATGTTTAATATATCAATTAATATAATTATGCTAAATACTAAAAAACAAGAATTTTATACCGGAAAATTGTCAGCAGATTTGCAAATTCTAAATGATCATCCCAATGGGGCCAAAAAAGAGTGCTTGGCGTAAGGTTGTCATATACTTTTCTATTAGATAACAAAAATGGGTCTGTTGGTTGGATGACATCCCGACCTATTTGGAGATCCTCAATTGCCTTCACAACATCGTCATTCATGATATAATTCCAGTATGAGACATTATTAACATCCATTTTATACAAAAAAAAATCACTCACAAAAAACACGGTTGCGACTGTTTTTAGGTTATGTTTTGTTATTTCCATTGTCATTTTCATTTTCTCTTACTTAGAACCTAGAATTCGCAGCTCCCTTAGGGGGAAATAGTTCTCTAAATATTTGAAGTAGGGCAAACCTTAGTATTGAAATCGTGCAAAAATCTCAAAAAATTTTTTTGCTCCAAATGACTTAAAATATCATGAAACGTGGAAAAAATTGATTTTCCGCGAAAACAAAAAGTCTGTCTGTGTGGATGTGTGGATGTCTGTACGCCGATAACTCGAGAACGGTACGGCCGATCCGGAAAATTCTTTTTTTTTTGAATCGGACTTTCTTCCGCTGACGGAAACGGGCCGTAGTCTTGAAAAATCGCGCAGAGATTATTCCTTTTACTAGTTTATTACTGTTCATATGCAGATTTTGATTTTGTGCGCTACAATTATAATTACTTTTGGTATTGTTCGTTAGTGGTGTGGATTGCTCACCTAGAAATAAATCTTTATGTTTATTATAATGTATTGTCTTTGATTTACCCAGTTTAGCCGTTAAAAGAGGTAAATCCAATTTGGAATCAAAAAGAGGATACAGCGGCTTGGCGCCCATTCAATTTTTAACCTACTCATATCTCCACCATAGAGTGACACCGAACGAAGGCTTAACGGTTGACATCGATAAAACATACACTGAAACTTCGAGTTTGGAGGTTACAATTGAATTATTTTGAATTGCTTGTAAAAATTAAAAGTAAACTGATTATTGCTACAATTTATAAAATTTACTGATAAAAAAGATAAAAAATAACGGTGTGGTAAATCTAAATAAGAATTATGCATTTGACAGATAAGTAAATCTAGTTAGATAGGTATCTCTGAATATAAATAGTGCATCTGACAGTTTTAAAATTTTTCGCATACATGCGGAAAGTACTTTCCATCCGCGTGTGAATAAAAGCCAATTTCCGTTGTATTCTACAGTGCGACAATAGTGGTTTGTACAACAAGTGCGCAAAGCGTCACTTTTCCCAAGTTGTACACAATATTTTTTCTACAACCACATTTATTATTAAAAGAAAAACACTAACTTATATAGGTATTTTACTTAAACTTTGAAAAAAAATAATTAAAAAATGACTATTGAATACAGAAAAATTAATTTGTTTATAATTTATAAATTAAAATAAATAATCAAATAAATAGTTTACTTACCTTTAGTTTCAATTTCAAATTTGAACTCCCAGAAATTCACTAGAAATGTTAAACTGTCAAAAAAAGTTGACATGTCAAAGCTGTCTGTGTTTGACATTTCCGTGGGGAAAAGTGCCATGCGTGTACTTTTCGCACGCTAAATTATTACTTTTCCCACGGATATCAAAGAAATTAAGAAAAGGCCTGGTTTGCGTATAAAAATTTGTGTAAAAAAGTGTGTTTTGCATAGTGGTTGTAGAAAAATGTTACTTTCCTTTTTGGTCAGAGGAAAAAGTTATTTTTGTTTTGTTACTTCATACCTCTATTTTCACCCAATCCAAAATTTTAATAACTTAGATACCTACCTACTAAATGAATATCGTGACACTTTTACTAAAATTTTATTCAAGCAGTAATAGTAGTTTGTATAACAAGTTCGCAAAGCGTCACTTTTCCCACGAGTGAAGAGGTTTGTAACACGAGCCATAGGCGAGTGCCGCAAATCTAACGAGTGGGAAAAGTGCTTTGCGTACAAGTTGTACACAATATTTTTTGTACAATCACATTTATTAATAAAAGAAAAACAGTAACTTATATAGGTATTTTACTTAAATTTTGAAAAGAAATAATTAAAAAATGACTATTGAATACAGAAAAATTAATTTTTTTATAATTTATAAATTAAAGTAAATAATCAAATAAATAGTTTATTTACTTTTAGTTTCAATTTCAAATTTGAACTTCCAGAAATTCACTATAATGTTTAACTGTCAAAAAAAGTTGACAGGTCATAGCTGTCTGTGTTTGACATTTCCGTAGCCATAGCGCGTACTTTTCGCACGCTAAATTATTACTTGTCCCACGGATATCAAAGAAATTAAGAAAAGGCCTGCTTTGCGTATAAAAATTTGTGTAGAAAAGTGTGTTTTGCATAGTGGTTGTAGAAAAATGTTACTTTCCTTTTTGGTCATAGGAAAAAGTTATTTTTGTTTTGTTACTTCCCACCTCTATTTTAACCCAATCCAAAATTTTAATAACTTAGATACCTACCTACAAAATGAATATCGTGACACTTTTACTAAAATTTTATTTAAGCAGTAAAAACATTTATGTTGCGTATTGTACCGTCTCATACCATTTATTTTTGAAGTTGTTAAATTTTCTCAGAATCAAGTTTAATTTACTTTGCTTTCAATTTGCGTTAAAGTGATAACTAGATTTTTTTATTTGTATTATTATTTAAAATAGGCTAATTATTTTTTTATCGACGGACCATACGTGGTTTTCTGGTGGTTATAAAAATTGAAAATTGATATAAACATTGCCTCTAAAGTTCTGTAAATTTACTCCATCTGTCTAAAATTGTAAGTCGAGTACTTATTAAATTTTAAATGTAGTTAGAATTGAAATTTTTCGATTAGCTTGTAAGTAGTCATTTATTATAATAGATTTGTTAGCAAGTGCACGTTTTTTTTACTTATATTTATAGTTTGGGTTTTAGGTAAATAGCCAGACCGTAAATGGATAAGCAGAAAACTACGACGTATCCAGAAGACTAAAGTATTACCGCAAGGACCACGTTTAGGAAGCTTGGGGAAATTGGGGAAAATTAATCCTAATCCTAACTAACAATAAAAGCAGCAAGTTAACAAGAAAAGTTACGGTTAATGTATGAAAGTTTTCTGTTTAAATTTTCAATTGTACCATACAAATATAATTTTTTTTATTATGAATTGTTGCTACTAATATTTTATCTCATACAAAATATTTAAATTTGTTAAATTCTTTCATTTATTTGACAACCGAAAAAAATGGATATGAATGGCATTAAAAGCTAATCGGTTTTTATTTTCGTTTATTTTTTAAGGTTACAAATAGCACCTGTACTATAATAGCAATGGTTACGCGGCCACTAATTAATTCCTGGCGAATATCTATAAAACTAAATAAAATATACTCTACAATTACTCTACTAAAATAAATCCATTTTAGGACAAACCCAAAATATTAAAGTGCAAATAAAGCAAATAATTATATTCAAAATCTTTGGCTTTCCGATTTAAATAGGAATTTGGATCATTTCTGGTTTAACCAATTTTATATGGGCCCCATCAATGTATATTGTAACACACTTCGGTCATTACGTGTCACTTTGGCACCTTAGTCCAGGCACCACCTTCCGTTTATAGTGTGAACGCCATTGCACGGGCAGCCTCAGTGGAGAAGAAATACTCGTATAGTACCGACAAGATCCTTAGCGGCCAGAAGGGCGGTCTTTACTTGTCCTACTAGGTTGAGTTACTTAGTTATTAGCTGCTGGGATGTTACTATAAACAAATAAAATTCAATAAATAAAACTTTTTGTTTTTACCAAAAATCCGGATGAAAGGTGTGTAACGGACAGAACAGGCACTTCTGGCTTGGCTGGCGTCGTGTGGTCAGACTGAAGGTTCCAGGTTCCGGTCAAATTGGACTTGACTAATATGTCCAAAACCCCTGGTGTATCCACTGATTAGATTTTGTTTCGAACTTTTTGGGAGTACCACGTGTTGCGTTCAATAGAACTTATCAAAATTTTGTAAGATGGCGCTGTTTAGAATTGTTCGTGTCCTAGCTTAGTTTGTCACAGATCACTTAAAGCAGATGAGGTGTCAAATAAATTATTTTCTGTCAATGTCAATGCGGATTTTTTTATGTATGTAGTATTAGTATCAGTGCATAAGGGATAGTTCTAAATAGTGTATAAGTATGGATACTTTTCGTCAAATGGGGCCGTACTGTATTTTGTGTGGACAGTGTAAAGCTGCAGATTCGAGCATTCGTCTGTATTCAGTACCAGATTATAAATACACCCTGTGTGATCTGTGATTACAGTTTACAATGAGCGATGCATGCGCCATCTAAAATTTTTAATCTGATACTTAAGTAATCTCTCAAAAATCAGTCAAAATCAAGTAGGTAGAGATCTCCAAATTGTGACCCAAACTTCGGCGTCTAAGAATCACAGACGAGAGTGTCTCCATCTGTGGAGCGGAGGTTCAACTAGTACGACTGGCCTTTTATTCGAAGTTTGTCTCATAATTTTAAGTTAATTCTACTCTAGTGCTGTGCGCGATTTAATTTATATATTTTAATTATTACTAAAACAAACAAACAAGATATTTGTCTGGCTGGACCCATTTTGGTAGACTGGCATCATTTAGGGCCGATTTTTCATTGACGGGTTAGGTTACTTTAAGCCAAGGTTAGTCTTACCCCAGGGATGAGTGTTGGGTTAACATAACTCGTACTATGAAGTGAAATTTACGTACTTTAGCCCGGAGTTTACATCTTAATGTTGACTAACAAATAACTTTGTTACAAATCTTGAAAATCTATTACTACGAAAATAATTTTCACTTATTTGTTTCTCATGTTGAGTTGGTCACTTAATTATTTCTGGCGACAAATTACTTAAAAACCTATTGGTACATCAAACATCTCGAAAACTGACAGTTATAAAATGTTTTTTAAATCAAAACTATAAATAACTCACTAATTCCGTTCATCCGTAATGAAGCGATGTCAATTACAATTGAGCTATAATTAATGATACACGTGATAATATCTCTTAGATAGGTGCTGGGTAAAACGGGAATTCGACTGTTAAATTAATTACAATTAATATAGTAACAAAAATTTTGTGAATTTATAGTATTATGTAAATATTAAGAACGTACCACAATATACAAGATAAAAATTATTGTCACTTATAATTACATGAAGTAAACTTGATATGTATCAATAAGAATTTTGTTGCCTCTCAATTTAACGAAAAAAACTGCCTCTGACAAAATTATGAGTCCGTAGGACGAGTTTTATTTTTCAATAGATGTAATTGTATATTTGAACTTAGTTTTTAGTTCTGATCAACTTTTTTAAAAATTTTTCGATGTTGTCAAATTTAAAGGTATTTTAATCTTAAGAAAAATTCATATTTTTTAAGAAACCTCGTATATTAGTGGAAAAAATTGGTATCTCATGATTGTATTAGATTTCAGAACAAACAAAACTTTTTATTAAGAATGACATTTTTCGCTAAAACTAAAATTTAAAAAATTTTCACCCATAGGATATCCCATCCGTGGACACACTGTATAAGTAAACGACAAGTAGTGCAGAATATTCTGTCACTAAATAATAACTATATACATTATAATTTGTTTATTATTTTTGACTATTTTTTAATATTTTTGATAGTTGTTAATTTTTACTTTCCCGACCCACCTCCTAGAAGGGAAAGTATTGTGAACGAGCTCAAAAAAAAATTCGAGCTAAAAACGTAAATATCCATTTTCGGGTCCCCTGAGACGATTAAGACCATTTCCAGAGGGAAGTCTGTCTGTCGGTCTGTGTGTGTGTGTATGTGTGTGTGTGTGTGTGTGTGTGTGTGTGTGTGTGTGTGTGTGTGTGTGTGTGTGTGTGTGTGTGTGTGTGTGTGTGTGTGTGTGTGTGTGTGTGTGTATTCTTCCACGATAGAGGCCACACGTTTAATCCGATTGAGCTGAAATTTGGTACAAAGGTTTGGGTTACTTGTCGGAAGAACCCATTAGTTTTTGTACGACATCTGTCGAACGAAAGTAGCACTATCAAACAAGTACAGGTGCAATATGTCAATTAATTAGACATGCAATATGTCATTTGAAAGCCCTTGAAAAACTCTATTCAGAACAGTTAAAATTATTTCTCCACCTGTCACCTGTCAAAAATAAAAAAATGTTAAAATTTTAAACTTCAGCATTAAATATCTGAAAATGTATTAATCCGATTGAGCTCAAATTTAGTATATGGGTTTGGGTTACCCGTCGAAAGAACCCATTAGTTTTTGTATGACATGTGTCAAACGGAAGTGTCATTATCAAAAAATGACAGACGCAATATGTCAGGGAATTGGACGTGCAATATGTCATTTGAAAGCCCTTAAAAAACATTATTCAGAATAGTTAAAATTATTTCTTTAACTGTCACCTGTCAAAAATAAAAAATGTCAAAATGTGAAACTTAATCATTAAATATCTGAAAAAGTATTAATCGGATTAGGCTAAAATTTGGTACAGGGGTTTAAGTTACCCGTCGGAAGAACTCATTAGTTTTTGTATGACATGTGTCAAACGGAAGTGTCATTATCAAAAAACGACAGATGCAATATGTCACGGAATTCGACTTGCAATATGTCATTTGAAAACCCTTGAAAAACTCTATAGGGAACATTCAAAATTATTTCTCAAACCCTTATCTGTCACAAATAAAAAAATGTCAAAAGTTGAAACTTTAACATTAAATATCTGAAAAAGTATTCGGGAAAGTTTTGGGGCGACACAACCGATTTTTTTACAATATTATCAGTAACATAAATTTATAGAAGAGTCAAAAGATGAAATTTGGTTTTCTTTTTTTAATTCGCTATGGAAATACGTTAGATCAGAATTAAACATTTAATTAATCAAGAAAATGTATTGATTAAATCATTTTTCCGTATCTAGTAAATGTATATTAGACAATACCATTGTATAAAAAAAATTACAAACGTAAGCCATGAAAAAACATCATATATTATTTAAAGTCAAATAAGACATTGTACACAAAAAACATTTTATCAGTGAACACAGCGCTTTATTCCTCAAATATTTTTTTTGCTTAATAGGATGTATATGTAAAAATAAATTTCGATCGAAAAAAATTTAATCCTATAATACACTCCAATCATATTTTATTTATATCTCAAGGGGTGACTTCATTTTGCGCTTCTAATGATACTATGCTTAAGCCTATACAGATGTGATAATATATTTAAGGAATATTGGGAATTTGTAACGAGAGGAAGAAGAATGTATTTATGCAATGATTCAATAGAGAAAACTAAGACGAAATATTGACTCCACCTTATTTTAACCACTCTTAGGTAACATGTGGATGAGAGCGATATAAGACTGGCGTCTAGAGAAACGAATTCTATTCTGAATCCTTAAGTAAGTATCCTTTATTTTGCTCAAAAGATTACAAAAAATGTAAAATGGCAATAGTTAATAAGACAATAAAAGAATAAAAAGGTTTTAGAGTCAAAATAATAATAATAAAAACAAATAAATAATATGATCATATACATACAGTACAATGTAAAACACTATAATTAAATGAAATATTCAGATAGTGAGTAGAAATAGTTTTCTATTAAATATGTTTTAAGTTTACTTTTAAATTTATGTGAAATATTAATATTTTTAATTTCATTTGGCAGGTTATTATGTATTCGCAACCCCATAGAATCAGGAGATTTATATTTCTAGTATTTAATGAGTGAATTTTTTTGTTTAATTTAAACTTATGTTTATTTTGAAAAATATACTGACACGATTCATAAATGTAAAGTGACGATAAGGAAAGTATTTTAAATTGTACAAATAACGGTTTACAGGAATTCCCATAGTGCACGCCGGCCATACATCGCACGATGCGTTTTTGAACAATAAATTATTCGCCTGCTAAGGTGGAATTATCCCAAAAACTAAATCTCAAACGAGAATCTACCTGTGCATAATATAAATTTTTCCTACGACCACCTATGAAAACTACAAATAGCACAACTATTTTGATATTTGGAAAGTGTCTCATATCAACATACACGCATACTAGCCGTGTATTATAATACCGCGCTGCGTGTTATTATAACGCACGCTTGAATGAACTATCAAAAACATTACGAAATATGCTACTTATGTACATACATAATAAATTTTACTTACCATTTTAAAACTGATCTAATAGTTGCTTGTTATTTTCCTACGACCACCTAATAACTAAAATGTTTTGAAATATTATTTTAAGGTTATAACTGTCCATATGAATTATGAAACAACTTCAGTGTAAACGAATGTATGCAACACATAAGACGTTTGAGTATTGTGTATTGCAACCCGATTCTTAAATTTATTAATAGTTTGTAATTCAAAATTCATTTTAGTTTTAAAATTGCAAATTTTACAAGTTATTAAAGTAAAAAATGTATAAAAATTATTTAAAATGTTTTTTTAATTGGCTTGGTGCTAAGGTAATTTTTTTTTAAAAGTGAAATATAATAAAGTAGACTTATGTCAAAATTTTAAAGAAATTACTGTTGCTATGTTTTGTGAATTCTGAACAGAATAATTAGGTACTTTTATAATAGATTTTTTTAAAGTTTAAATTATTCTACTTTATAGCAAAAAAAAACAAAAAATTTAAATTTCGATTTCTTACATAAAAAACGGAAGTTGATAGTGATAGCGAATGTGAATATACACCACCAGAAATAATCGTGTCATATGAGAAAACCAAATAGACTATTCTTAAAATATTGTTGGTCGTAGGAAAAATAGTGTACAAAACTCGTGGGAAAGTGGATTTCATGCACTCGTTACGTTCCGCACTCGTGCGAAAAATGCCACTTTCCTCACTCGTTATGTAATATACTATAACAGCTGGGTCTTATTTAAAATTTTCCTTATATTTTTAAGGGTTGAAATTGGTTTTTAACAATGAGATTTCCAGGTTAAGGTAGGGTCCACCTTAATTCCTAGAAAACTGACAGCCTCTACATCATCATTTACAGAACAATTATTCACAACTATAGTAAGTGGATCATATGACTTTTGAACAGTATGAAAAGTAGCTAACTGAGTTTTAGCTGTATTAAAAAAGAGCCTATGTTCATTAAACAACTGACTTCTAATATTTTTTGAATATTTACTGATGTCATATTAGATAATGTTAAGGATAGATCATCCGCATAAATGGTAAAAAACAGTTCAGTAAGAAGCAAATCTAGAATCTAGAAAAAGACAGGGACCCAACACTGATCCCTGTAGAACACCCATCTTCACTATCGAGTATTCTAAGTTATATTTATTTATACTAGTCTCATCTTTATATTGAATTTGAACAAATTGTTTCCTGTACCTTACATATGACGATATCCAGTCTAAAGGTTTCCCCCTTATTCCAATATCGTACAATTTTGCAATAAGAATATCATGATCGACGTAGTCGAAGGCCCTGCTGAGGTCACAGAAGATCCCGACAGAGCACTCGCCTGCCTCAATAAACTTAATAATTTTACTGTAAAAAGAATGAGCCTCTGCAGAAATGGACTTGCCAGCCCGAAACCCATGTTGCGTATCTGTTATAATATTAATTTTTTCTAGAACTTGCTCTAATCGAGTTAGAAAAGCATATTCAAATATTTTTGAAATAGAAAAAGGAACTGTGACAGGTCTATAGTTTTCAGGTACAAATTGATCATATTTTTTAAAAATAGATACAGATAAATTTGTCAAATAAGTGAGTAGTTTAATCACATAGGAAATACTTTTTTAACTAAAAACATTGGTACATCGTCGGGGCCTGGTGACGTTTTATTTTTTAATTTATTTTTTAAGAGCCTTTCTAGTTCGGTCTCTGTAAAAGGATTCATAAAAAAAGATTCAAAACGAATAATTCTACTATCTACTGTATCTTTGTTAATTAATTTTGGTAGGTTATTAAGTATTTGTTTAGGGGCTTCAAGGAAATATGAATTAAACTTGGAAGCAACTACAGTTGAATATGTTATTTCGTTAGGATTGATTTTTAGAATTAAATTTTCTTTTTTTTGGTTTTATTTGTTATTTGTTTTATCACATTCCGTGCCGATTTGGATGGATTTTTAGATGTAAATATTTGGTTTTGGTAATATTCTTTTTTAAATTATCGATCAAATTTACGTGCTGTTTTTTAAGCTCCTTATAAATAGGTCGTCAGATTGGATAACTTTTAATTAAAAAATAAAAATCTTTAAGATTATTACTTGTTCTTGTTCCAAGCACAATTAGCATAGAATCTACTTTCAGGGAAATATAAGTTAAAATTATATAGACATAAATTATAAAAATATTCAAAAGCTTGATGCAAGTTTTCAATTTGATACAAAGATGGCCAGTTCTCCTCCACCATTGCATTTATGAAACGGTCAATGTTATCTTGACTGTAATTTGGTGCACGCTTGCGCATTATTCGTTTCGCATTCAACTTTGCTATTTTTATTTTATTAAAAGAAGTCTTGACTATCTAAATCTAGGCTGTGTATTTAAAAAAAGAAGAAAATATAACTTCCATTTATTTCGGAAAAAAAATAAGGAATATATATCAGGATTCCAACCTGGAACTTTCATATGTAACGTCTACATACGACCACTGTACTACACCGTTCACAGTCATGAATAACTTTTAAGTTAAAATACAATAAAAGCCGATTAGGGTGAAACCAATAATGCGCAAGCGTGCACCAAGAATTCAAAATAGAATCCATTTCTCCAGATGTCAGTCGATACAAATAAGTGTCTAGGTAGAGGATGTAAAAATACTCTCGGTTATTTCCGAGTCTATTCGGCATTTCGAGGACTTGGAAATATCGCGCGCAATATTTGGAGTTTGAATTTCTAATTGATGGATATGTTATAAATTAAGTTTGTTTCATATTTTAATTATAGTTAGGAGATAGAGAAAACAGTTTAAATAAAAATCTGTTTTTTTCTCAATAATATATTTCCAATAACTGTATATAAATGTAAATAATTGTGAGAAGATAAATGAAACAAATTTGTAATTGTAATGTAACATATGTTACCTATATTAATTGTATTTTCTGTGGACTTTAAATAAGTTTATTATTGAATTCTATAAGTCTGTCTGTCTGAATCCCATGAAATTTTAAAACCGTTTTCAGATTTGGATTCAGCATAAAAAAATAACAAATAATTATATTACGAAAAGTTTGTGCCTATTAAAAAAAGTTATAGAGGTCTGAAATTTAATTTTTTTTTTAATTTACCTACAGTAAAAGTTGATATTCGTATCACTTTTAGTAAGACTAATAAAAAATGCCACAAATATAGAATTTTGCAAAAATTGTCATAGCACCCTCTAAAACAACCCGGAACTCTGGGTGCTGTTACGAAAATCAGCCCGATGTGTAAGAAGTAAACAAATGCAATGAAATATGAAATGTTGCAAAAAATTTTACAGTACTCTCTAGATCTGTTCGTATTTAATTACTTAAAATACATTTTCGACCTAGAACTCTGCGGGCGACGTTTCGAAAACCACTCAAAAGTAACTGCATTATTTAAAAATGCTACAAATAGAATTTCGGACAGCATGTTACAGAACCCTTTAGAACTTTAGTATTCAGAACAAATTTCAGTGACTTGAACTACCCCGTAAATGAAAAAAAATCGGTTGTGTCGCCCCAAAACTTTCCCGACGAGTATCCACGAATACTTTATCAGATATTTAATGTTAAAGTTTCAACTTTTGACATTTTTTAATTTTTGACAGGTGACAGTTGGAGAAATAATTTTAACTGTTCTAAATAGAGTTTTTCAAGGGCTTTCAAACGACATATTGCATGTCCAATTCCGTGACATATTGCATCTGTTATTTTTTGATAGTGATACTTCGGTTTGACTGATCTCGTACAAAAACTAACTGATTCTTCCGACAGATAGTCCAAACCAATAAACCAAATTTCAGCTCAATCGGATTAATACTTTTTCAGATATTTAATGCTGAAGTTTCAAATTTTGACATTTTTTTATTTGTGACAGGTGACAGTTGGAGAAATAATTTTAACTGTTCTAAATAAAGTATTTCTAGGGCTTTCAAATGACATATAGCATGTCCAATTCCGTGACATATAGCATCTGTCATTTTTTGATAGTGGTACTTCCGTTTGACAGATGTCGTACAGAACCTAATGGGTTCTTCCGTCGAGTAACCCAATGGATATTTCTTTTTTATTTGGAATTTTTTTTTAGCTCTTTCACAATACTTTCCCTTCTAGGAGGTGGGTCGGTCAAGTAATTGAATATTCTGGCGAAAACTAACGAAACTTCGTAGCATCCCTTGAAAATGTACATTTTTCATAATTTTCAGTATTTTTTCATGTTGAACTCAAGAGTGCTATATTTAAAACCAGCCCTAAGTAACTTAAACTACCCAGCAAATACAAAATTGGATATTTTTCCGGAAAATTATCGAAAACAAACGGAACTTCGTAGAACCCCATGAAAATATACACTTTTTATAATTTTTAGTATTTTTTCGTGTCAGAACTCAGGGCTGCTAGATTTAAACCACCCATAAGTGACTAAAACTGATAAATAAATATAAAGTAGCACCATACAAACACAACTATACAGCACATTTCGGGAGTATCTGATTTTTAAAATTGACATTACTTCAGAAATCTACGCTGTACTTTACAGAATCGGAGATCTTTTTGCAAAATTTTTATAAAACTTTAAACCTCTTTATCTTAATAGAGCAGGTGACCCGTAACTCCTCTCTTAAAAGAAAGAAGTGCACCATGAAATTAGCACAAAAAATGTTGTTTTCTAATTTGCAATAATTCGCAGAACTCTTCGCAGAAAGCATCGAGAACCCTAGAACTATTTATTTCCAAGATATTCATCACAAAAGGGGTGCGGCATGAAGTTAGCAACTAAAAATGTATTTTTCTTTGTAATTTCCGGAAAACTCTTTGCAAACCTACCCAGCACTCTAGAACTCTTTATTGCTAAGATATCTATTCACCTAGAATTTTTTTACCCTAAAGGGGATAGCATCCAAAAAGTTGTTTAAAAATTTCGCAAAAAAAATTGCGGAACTCTATCTGCACCCTCTATAGAACTCTTCGAGATGAGTCCAGAACTATGAAAAAATTTTAGGGTTCCGGCAATTTTGGTGCCAACTTCCGGACTGTCGAGTGAATTATAAGGCTTTTTAAAACAACGGTTTGTCTTTAAAGGGTCCTTAACAATTTTTTTAGGTACTCACCTGTACATACTTTTTATTTTATTTTTAAAATCTTCATTATTTTCTTTATTTTGAGTAAGTACGGCACTGTTAAATTTTCACAATAAATATTTATAATTTGTTGGGAAAAAATAATGAAAAATTAGGTATTCTTACAGTCTAACGCCCTAAGTCAGTATAGCCACAATCAAACTTTATTAGAACTTTAACTAGGATATTTTTTTTCAATACTGACTTAATACGCATTTATGTTTCCTACATGCAAATTTCTGAAAAATGTATATCCAAGTTATGTGAAAAGATGGATAAAAAATATTTAGGGTAAAATGAACAAGACAATTCTTAAAGTATAGTTCATTATCAAAATATAATTGAAGGGAGAAAAAGATGACAATTTTAATATAAAATAGAAAGTACAGGTCCGTATAAAAAAAAAAGTTGACGTCAATTAGATACGTTATGTTAAGAAGAATATGACCTTTAATAAAAAATGTTTATAAAGTTTTTATCTTAAAAAATTAGGGTATTAATAAAATAAAAACATAAACGTCAAATTCGGTTTTCTTTAAATATTCCGAAAACCAGGCCTGCATACCGCATTGAGAAGTATAAATGAACATTCCACGCGGTCCGTGCGAGGCAGCACTGAACGGACATGAATAACTACGAAATTTTAGTTTGTATACCTTCCGATCGTGCACGATTAGTCGGTTATCTTTAAAAAAAACACAATTTTGTTTTTTTTAGATTATAGATAAAGGTTAACTTTAGGATTGTATGCATGTAAAATGTTATTATAATTTTTCAGAGCCTGTAAAACTTATCACGAAATTGTAGAATTTTTATAATTTTTAAATTATCGTAGTTTTTTCGTTTTTATTTTTTTTTAAATTTGACTTACATACAATCCTAGCTTTATGTTTTGTAATTCCAAAAATATTTAGAAATAAAGTAGAAAATTAAATTTGTTGCTATAATACATCACGAGCTGGACCTCTAAATCAGTCCAACAAGTCAGCGGACGGTAGAACCTTAAAAATACGTTATATGTTTTCTTATTTAACTAAATTTGTATCTACAACGGTTTACGAAATCCCAATAGGGTTCAGATACATTTTTCCCAAAAAAAAATAAATGAAAGATTATTCTCAAAATTTTTTAGATAGTTTGCTTCAAACCATTTTCCATAAAATGAATCGGATTAGAAATGCATATATATTTTATAAGATATAAAAAAAAAATTGTAAACATACTCACATACTTTTGACGACACATAATTTTATTAACAATACCCTAACTTTTATTATTAAATTTTGAAATGGGATAATACCGAGGATGATACCTTTAAAGAACATTCCTGACTTTTAACTACTACATAAAATCTTTGATGGAGGCAAAGCTACTATTGACTCTGAGTGAAAAAAATCCAGATTTTTATGGGAAATTTGATGGCGACTTGCGAACGTGGGCTTTGCGAACACGCATACCTGGAATTAATCTAAGCACCAACCACCTGGGAGCTTTGCGAACACGCTTAAGATTAGAATTACAAATGTATTAATATAGGATATTATTAAATTATTAGTTAAAAATATTAAAGTCTAAAAAATAAATACGCCATTACCTTTGATTGTCAAATATTTGAATAATTTATTTTTTGTGAAAGTGGAACTATAGAGAAAGGTACCTTTTTACCTCTCGCCCTTCAGATAAGAGAGGTATAGGAATCATGCTAAAAATTGGGTAGTGAATTTTCAATGGATAAACACGTTTTGGGGTCCCTAGAATACGATTTTGATATTTTCGCGATGATGTCTGTGTGTGTGTGTGTGTTAGTGTGTGTGTATGTGTGTTAGTGTGTGTGTGTGTGTTAGTGTGTGTGTGTTTGGATGGATGTTGTAGTAACGATAACTCAAAAACCACTGAATTAAAAAATTTGAAATTTTGCATACAGGATTCTGATACCCTAGATTCGATCTGATTAGATTTTGGTGCCAATCGGACAACCGGAAGTGGCAGTTGCTATGGGTGATGACGCTATTACTATACAAAACGGCAATAAAGTTTTACACATTTATTTTGTATACACTATAGTTTATTTTCGTATCATTAAATTTTTCAAAAGTTTTGCCATTGCTGCCAGATTTACAAAAAGTAATTTTTTTTCATACTTTTTTGTGTCAACCTGTAAATTTTTGATTCAAAAATGGCGAGAGGTCATGTGCTGGCCACATCAGATTTTTTGATAAATATTTACAAATTCGTGAGTTATTATTGAATTGAATTTGATTAATAAATAACAGTTAATCTTTCTTTTAAAAATTACTCACTTTACAGACCTATTCATAAATTTGGTGTTAAAAGTTATTTTTGTTAAATTGACGCATAAAATATTAAATCATAATGCAATTTGAGAATAAAAAATATTACTGCAAAACTGTTTTCGCAAACCCCACGGTCCCCTTGAACTGACCGAAGATATGCCAGGTATATGTTCGCAAATTCCACAATTAGCAAAGCCCATGTTCGCAAAGCCCACTCTCATGACGGCACCATGCTATCGAAATCCCTACTTTAAATTTAATTTTTTTCAAAGTGAAATTAAAAGATTTAGTGTTTTCGTTTTTTTTTTATAAATAATAATTTTAATCCTTCTATTAATTAACAAAAATAAACATGTCCTGTTAGGGTTTAAAAATATCATTTTTTTGTAACTTGGGAACAGGAACCTACATTAATTTTTAATAACCTACATTATGTGAAATTTAGGCACGTTCACTTGCTTTTAGCTTTTATTGATTTTGCCTTGTCAAGTTGTCGAAATCAACTTAAGAAAACAAAAAATAAGTCGATAAGTCCATTTTATAAACAGGACTTGAATGCTATTTAATAAGGCGGTTTCTTAAGGTATTTTGCAACTTGTAAGAAAATATCTAAAAACAAGTATTTATGATATATTTTGTAAAAAGGAAACGAGAAATGTTCATAAAAATGCAATATAAATTTTGTAATTCACTTTTAAGAATTCTTTTTTTAAACCTGTTCTTCAAATGTCTAAAACGTTATTCGCCATGACATGACGTCACTACGTTAGTAACCAAGATAGATTTTTGTTGTGCTGTGTATTGATTTGAATTTTTTTCAAATTTTTATCACGTTTGTAGAATTTTATCCCATATTTTATTGAAAATCAGACAGTACTAACCTGCTTGTGACAATTTTTCCCGGAGTTTTTACGATAATATTCGGGCACAAGACACCAATGATAAGGACTATAACTCATTATTAATATTTTTATTTTTTGCAGAGACATTCTATTTACTAACGTCACAAGCCCAGCCAGTCGTTTTTATGGTTCTATTCAATTTAAAAAAATTATTATAAAAATTATAGTGGTTCATTATCACTATAGGATTAATTTAACACACTTTTAAAAAAATGGGTGCAACTACTACATGCGAATTTTGATCAGTTACTTAATTCTGGTATTTTTTTAAAACTAGATTTTTTAAAAATAAAAAATGTGATTTTCAAGTTTGTATGTATCAAAATTGAAAAAACAAATAAAGCGACTTAAGGAAATCTGATTTTTTTTGTTAAATTTCTAAGAGAGAAAACGGTTAAGGATTCATACAAAGAATGTTTCTTAAAATTATTCAAGAATTATCATAGGATCAGTATTAAATTATGAAACCCTCTGTACAAAATCCACAATTTAATTATATTTACACTTTCATCAAAGGATTTTTTTTTATAATCCCAGGCTTATTTCAGGATAGCCAACAGCGATAATCGCGTTTAACCTCCTTATTGAGGATCACAGTAGGGATCAAAGGAGACCGAATAGTGGACATTGTAACTGTTCTTTATAAGAGGGTCAACTGACCTAAAAAAGTAAAGATCACTTGTTAATGCTGCATTCCTTAAGAAATAATCACAATAAAAGAAATGGTCTCTCATTAAATGCGTCATTTAATTACTTTTTTATTAAACGGGAAATGTGTAAATTACAATAATTGTGACGTTGAATATTTTACCCCCTTTAAGGATCAAGATCAGTGTAGTAAAATTACACTTAAAAATAGAATGTTCCGGGTGTTATAATCTGTCGAGATTAATTAGTAATATGATCAGGGACGGCTTGTGCTATTATTTAAACGACCATTTTTATGCTATTTTAGAGAAAATGCTTTAATTATAAGTAAAAATTATACTTCTTTAATTAGCTTTTTCCTTTGATTATTGCGGAATAAAATCAGATTAGAACAACACATAATACTGACTTCTTAATAGTTCACAATTATTAACTTTTTTCAGAGCTTCTCAGAGCTTAATAAGTTATTAAGATTATCCTGTTAGTGCGTCTGTGTATTAGCATATCTGTCTGTGAAAACTCTCACGGCCGTTCCGTTGAACCGATTTGCTTTAAACTCGATATGTAGAGTTTTAATTTGAGCTCTGTAAGTCAAAGTGGGCCAAAGAAATGGGGTTCACAAGGTAACATGCATTTCAAATGGCAACATTTTTTTATGGTTGATACATACTCAGTATCAATAGTAAAGCATGTAATGATAACATAAAACATTCATCATCATTACTGCACAATAATCTGAAGTAAGTTTGCCTTCTGAAGTTTACACCTTTCTTTTTGATGCCAAAATACTAAATATCTCTTATTAGTAATTCATTAGCCCAAAAATATAGAGCCTATTAAAAAAAAATATTTTTAATTATGACAAAGTGAAAATTTGTTGATAAGTAGTAATAAATGTAATTTAAGCTTAATTCTCTTTATTATGGGTTCATTCCACGAATAGAATTTGAAATATATCAAAAAGCAAAATATTAAGAAAAAAAAATTTTGGACGCCAGTCTAATTGATTTTTTTGAAGTATTTAGAAACAATTGACAAAAAAACTATGATATATTTCAAAATCCGTCCTTCCTTTCGTTTTGGGGATTTAAGGAAATTAAAATCAAATTAAACGTTATATTTGTTTAATTTTATACGAAGAAATTAGATCTTTCAGAGACTTTTCCTTTTTTCCTGAAAATCTAACTTAACTTGGTTTTTGGCTTGTCGTCTTGTCTTCGAGATTCTTCTAAAAATTTATTGGATCCGGTAGTAGATACGTTAGGTCCTAAAGGAGGAAAAAAAACTGGCTCGTTCCAAGAGAAAACTTGTTCAGTCCAAAAACTTGTAGTCCCAAAAAGAAAATTTTCTGTACAAAAATCTTGTTGCCAAAGAAAAAGCCGTGTCTTCCAAAAAAAACTTGTAACAAAAACCCTAAAAGTTCGCATAAAGGAAATATAAGATAAAAATATTATAAATTACCAGATTACGTGGTCTCTGTTGAAAAAAAAAAAAATTTAAAACAAGAATAATTTTATTATGAAATGCATGAATTTTTAGATCGAAATATGAAAAAGTAATCAAAGTAAATTAAATTTTAGGACAATCTATAAAAAGAAACTAAAAATAGATTCTCTTTTTGTAATCGAGACTGAAAGAGCCACAAACATGAGATAATTTATAGTATTATAACAGATAAGATATGAACTTAAGTAAATATAATAAAACAATATACAGGCTTAAAAAAATAATTAAAAATAACAGTAAATAAGAGGAAACAAAAGTGAAAATACAATATAATAGAATAAAAACTTACCCTATAGTTTGAGGGGAAGAAAAGAACTTACTATACCTATCATGCCAAATGGCGCCATAATTCTTCAGTAATAGCGCAACAGTAATTTTTCATAATGAATAATTATTTTTATTTAGGTTTACCTGTCACCAAATATAACTATTTATATATATAAATTAGTTTTATTCAAAGAAATAACAATGAAGAGGTGCCAATCCTTCCCAACTTGCCTCACACTTCTAGAAAAAAGTTATTGAATAAATTTGTTTTTTTTTTCACTTTGGAGTTTTTATAATGTCACCTAAAGTTTGTACTTCATGAATATGGATATCATAAAATAATCAGAAATATTTCTTTTTAGAGTTACATTATTTATTAAAAATTATATATTTTTTTACCTTCTGGTAAAATATATGTAAAAAATTGTATCTTTCTGAATTTGCTGTTATAAAAAAAAAATCGGTTGTGTCGCCTCAAAACTTTCCCGACGAGTATCCACGAACACTTTTTCAGATATTTAATGTTAAAGTTTTGACATTTTTTTATTTTTGACAGGTGACAGGAGATATAATTTTGACTATTCTGAATCATATATATATAATACTCCTATAACGCCAACGACCTATCTTTGCCTGTAGAAACAAAGAGTTCCGACAGAAGGAGATGCAAGATCGGAATTGGGAGTCAACGCGCATGCCCATATACATAAAGTACGTTGGCGTCGTGCCCCGTGGTAAAAAAGGAATGTAGAGAAAAGGAAAGTTAAGCAAACGTAGGCGATTTTATAGCTGTGACGCCTATGCCTATCCGAGACTGCGTGAGAGAGAAACGATCGTCTACACTCTACTATCGGCGACACACTTCTCTCTCAAGCTGACGATATAGGAGTATTACATATATGTTCTGAGATTTTCAAGGGCTTTCAAACGACATATTGCATGTCCAATTCCGTGACATATTGCATCTGTCATTTTTTGATAGTGATACTTGCGTTTGACAGACCTCATACAAAAACTAATTGGTTCTTCCGACAGATAACCCAAACGCATATACCAAATTTCAGCTCAACCGGATTAATACTTCTTCAGATATTTAATGCTGAAATTTCAAAGTTTGATATTTTTTTACTTTTGACAGGAGAATAATTTTGACTGTTCTGAATAGATTTTTTCTAGAGCTTTCAAATGACATATTGCATGTCCAGTTCTGTAACATATTGCATCTGTCATTTTTTGATAGTCGAACTTCCGTTTGACAGATGTTATACAAAAACTAGTGGGTTCTTCCGACGGGTAACCCAAACCCCTATACCAAATTTCAGCTCAATCGGATTAAACGTGTAGCCTCTATCGTGGAAGAATACACACACACATACACACACACATACACACACAGACAGACAGACAGACTTCCATCTGGAAATGGTCTTAATCGTCTCAGGAGACCCGAAAATGGATATTTCCATTTTATTCTCGAATTTTTTTTTTAGCTCGTTCACAATACTTTTCCTTCTAGGAGGTGGGTCGGGAAAGTAAAAAGAAAAAAATCTAGGATCATAAAATTGGTAGTATATGACCAAAAATATAAAATCGTTATTTAAGTCAAATTATGAGCAGTGTAGTTTAATGTTATAATTTTTGAGCAATATATGTGCATTCGTAGTCCGAACATGGTGGACAAAAAAGAAGAAATACACCGCCTCGAAGTGAGACAACTGGTCTTAGCTGTGACAAAATATCGCAACCTTTTTAAGTTGCATTCTTATCAAAATATATTACAATGTTGTAATTATATGTAATGTTTACTACGAATTTGTACAAACCAATTTACTTTATTTGTCTAATATAACTATGGAAGTAACACGTATTTGATAATTATTTATTACGGTCATCAGACTTTAAAACATGTATTAAATGTCCATCTGATTCTAAGTACTCTAATTAAAACAAGAAAACCAATAACAAATATACCGATAAATAACAACTTTTAAAATATTTTTAGAATCTGCTTTGTTTATAATAATTAATGCTTTTGTGGTTGGTATCAATAAAAGCAATTTTTTGCATGTAGTTAGCTGTCACTAATTGAGATAAAATATCAACATTTATAAAAGTAATTATACGTGTTTTTAATGGTAATTATTTGTCTTAATAATTATGTAATACATAATATTTTACTGTAAAATACAAATTAGCTTCATTCTTTACCTTGAATTTTTTTAAATAATTATTAAATTCCATCATAGAATAGAATTTGTATTATAACAAAATTTGAATTTTTCCATCCAACCATGTAGAATACTTAATTTTTTTATTAGATTTTGACAATGAGCTGTACTTTAGGAACTTTTCTAATGAACAGGACCGTAGTAAGCAAAATTCCTAAAGTACAGTTCATTGTTGAAACCTAATAAAAAAGTTTTACATGGTTGTATAGAGAAAAAAATGAGTATTTTAAATAGTAAGCACAGACCAGTATTCAAAAAAATAAATTAGATAAGCTATGTTAAACGATATTTGGCCTTTCATATAAAAAGTTTTTTTATCTTTAAAAAAAAATAATTAAATAAAAGGAAAATCGTGAATTTCGGTCTTTCTCGATTATGTCGAAAATCTGATATTTTAATTTCGAAATAACCAGTCAATTCGTTTTTTATTTAACTTACTTTGTTGGGGATCCGTCGGTCCTTTGGGAATCGTACTCGTACTTGTAAAAAATTCTCAATGCACTTTTAACACTTTTATTAACATAAAATACTTATATAAAAATATATGTGTCGCTTGACTTGACTCAGCGTGACTCTACTCCTCCATCTTATCTGACGAACTGCTCCTGCTTACCGCATCATCCCTTCTCCCTCTCCTGCTGTATGAGATGGCGCGAAATTTGAAATTTAAATAATATTGGTCTTAACAAACTTTGTATCTATAACGATTTACGAAATCCCAATAGTGGTTAATTAAATTTGCGCCACCCTGTATATGCTAATGTATCAATGAACCACTTTGACAAACAAAGGATTCTGCCTGTATAGATCCAAAAATCAAAATAACTTATGTACTCTTTTTTAGATAAAACAATTACATTAACCTCTGACAAAAATCTGGATGGATAATCCAAGAATTCACTTTTAACTTAATTTAATATTTTCGCGATTTAATTTTATTTTAAAAGAAACAAATGCAGTACTAAGTTTTTTTTTGTTTAACCGTAGACCAAATAAAAACGTTTTCATCCTGGACACTTCTTCTCGGCAAGCTAAGGCTGATTTTTGGTTGTTCTTTTTTATCGTTGTAGATTGAAATAACTGCTAACATATTAATTTTTGGGACTTATTCTGCTGCCATTATCCTAGAAATTTTACCAAACCGCCTAGTGGTCTCCATGTGAAAATTGTCACAGCGGTTCTTTAACACGCCCTTCTCTTGAAAATCCAGTATTGCACTGTTATTCGCAATAACATTTTTTTTACTTTAGTAAAAGACCACGCACCACATCAATTGGGAATTCGCTATTGGTGAATATCTCTATTGCGCTACCGCTCTAAATTCAACAGTTTAGATTATACAGGATACTGGAGTTAACTTTTTCAAAATATAAAATGGCCATTTTCGAATAAAAATATAGTATAGAGTATAATAATTACTGCACACACCAACGGTATACACAGGGTGAGTACAAAGACAGCAAGCTTTTCAGTAATTTCCAAAAAATTGAGTGGTAAAATTCATTAATTTACTCTATTTTGCAAGGATACCAATATCAATTCCGGTTGATGACATTAGCACAGTACATATATTCTATCAGTATGGCTACTCTGAGGCGGTCCGTTTGACCTTTTTAGGCACATAAATTTAACCTTTACGCCATTTTGCCCGAACTGTTTTTCAGGTTTATCAAATGTAGCACAATAGTGATGCCAAAAGTGGCACCAGTACATGAACTATTTAAAAATAGACAAAACGAGCACTAGTTCTATAGTTTTGTTTTGTTATTGAATATATATTGATCTGGGTATGTCTAGAAAATAATTTATTTAAAACAAAAACTCAAATTTGTGAAATTAAGCGCGATTGAGGTCGCACTATCTATATGGAACATAAAATTCAAGTTACTACAGTAAAATGGAATCTGCTATTTTTTGACGTCATAAAGAACGCCTCTTTTAGTCTATGAATAAATAAAAATAAAGTAGTAAATTCAACAAAATAAAAAAAATAAATAATGTTGGATATGGCAATGGCAAAAATAAAATAAAATAAAATAACTTACATATGTAAGTGGTATTACCTTTCCCAAAAATCAATTAATAAGTACAGGAATTTGAATTAATCATGAAAAAAATAATTTTATGTTGTGGTTCTCTCTATGAAACACTTTGATAAAAAATGTGTGTTATGATATATTTTCTCGTTAAAATATTGATGATTGCCTATTGAAAATATGCTTCTCTGACGTCACAGCAAAAAAATTGAGATTTTGCAAAAAAACTAATGTCATACATTTGTGAATCACCCTGAAAATATAAATATTTTTACCTGTACCTATGTACTAATGTATTACTAAAATATGTAGTAAACGTGTGTATGTAACATAAATTCAAACTAACTCGTAAGTTTAAAAAAAAAACGATTTTAAAAAAATGGGCCATTTTCAACTTTAACACCCTGTATCTAGAAAACTAGTCAGAGGATCGAATTGGGTCCATTACCGCTTTTGGTTATTAGGTCGAGTACAATAATATAAAAAATTTTCAGAAAATTGGACCGTCGCCATTTTACATAAGAAAAGTTTGAGGTCCTTTTGTAGTTATAATTGATGTTCTGTAATATTTTTATTTTTGTTTATTATAATTGTTGACTATAATATTTGTAACGTATAAAAATATTTTATTAAAAGTGATTAATTTACATAGGGGCTATTAAATTGTATTTATTAAAAATTATGATTTTTAAACAAATTTAATAGTATATAAAATAAATGATTAAAAATTTTAATCCTGACATAATTTATAATTATTTTAACGATCGGGATTTACGTTCCTGACAAATCCATTTCAAAATATAAAACATACAGATTGACGTTTGTAAACCATTTTTTTTGTGAAATTTTAATGAATATAAATATAATACAAAATCCACCCATTCGGCATATTAATTAAATTTGCATTGTGGCTATCCTCCCGGTTCCGGTATCTATACTAATCCTGGCTAAAAATAAAATAAAGTAAATAATATATAAAGTTCAAGCAACTTTAGAAAACGCAGTAACATGTTTCTCAATTCATGTTTTTGTTTAATTAACTTAATCATCTTATAAATTATAAATTTTACTAAACAAAAATATAATGTTCCGGAAATATCCTTAAAATATGTAAATTTAACTCTTGTTATAATCATTAATTGGTTAAAATGTAATTTTATTCTATAAATCTGTTGTGAGAAAAACAAAAGAACAACTTGTTTTAATTTGATTAATCAAGAAATGTCTACTAGAAATCAGATAATAGTTCTTTTTTCATACCTTGTGGGTCAAAGACCATATATGCCCTCTTTTTTGTATTTATGAAGATTAAACTATAATTTTGCATTTCCGATTTTTAAAGGTAGTAAATACAACTTTTTTATTTAATTTAAAATTTAAATGACGGTTTTCCAGTTTTATTTAAATAAAATTCTATTTAATGACAATACAAAAATAAGAGCCGATTTCAAGTAACTTGATGTAAAATTAAAATTATTTGGAAAATGTAACTTATACAGAAAAATTCAAAACTATACATACAAATAGATGTTTAACTTTAAAAAATAAGAGTTATGCTTTACACGTTTCGGAATCATTGTGATTCCCTCTTCAAGTTGTAGTACGCCGGATTTCCAGAATACAATAGTTGAATGGATAATAAATATCGACATTTATTATGAGATCTTCACCTGTTTTACTATTATATCCTTTTTTTTATTTTTATTACTATTGATAAGAAAATTTCATATAAGGGGAGCAGATTTCTTTTTTAAAGATGATCAGTCCTGACTAAATTATTCTTTGCCAATTTATCAATCAAAATTAATATCAGGTCTCAGAACATAGGATCAACATGTTCTCTGATGAGGTAAAAAAAAATCTGATGTGGCCAGCACATAACCTCTCGCAATTTTTGAATAAAAAATTTACACGTTAATACACAAAGTATGAAAAAAATTGACTTTTTTGTAAATCTGGCAACTATAGCTAAATGTTTGAAAATGTTATTGGTAGAAAAATAAACTATTATAGTGTATACAAAATATTGCCATTTTGTTTAGTAATGACGTCATCACTCATAGCAACTGCCACTTCCAGTTGTCCGATTGACGCCAAAATCTAACCAGATCTAACCTAAGGTATCAGAATCTTGTAGACAAAATTTCAAATTTTTTAATTCAGTGATTTTTGAGTTATCGTTACTAAAACATCCATCCTAACACACTTACACACACATTAACACACACGCAGACATCATCGCGAAAATATTAACCTTATTCAAGGGACCTTAAAACGTGTTTATCATTTGAAATCTCACTACCCATTTTTTATCATGATTACTATACCTCCCTTATCTGAAGAGCGAGAGGTAAAATTGAGGGATTTTGTCAATTTTTAATTGGTATTTTTGAGAAATGTCAGAGTAGAGACGGGTAATTTTGTTAGAAAGATATTTATGGAGTTTTGATGTTTTTAAGTTTTATTTAGAAGGAAAAAAAGAATTTATTGAACAAGGTCAGATTTTCATTTGAAATAAACAAATGGTAGAAATAGAATATTAAGACAGGGTGAAACAAAATAAAATATTTAGAAGATATTATCAGAGAATAAGGAGGATAAGCTGTCTAAGAGGTGAGAGAGTCATATAGATTAAGAAGTAAGCAATATACAGAATGAGAAAAATACCATTAATTGAATTCTGTAAGGTTGGATTTTGAGACAAGATAATTCTACGTCATGGGCACAGCGAATTTATATATATAAGACATTTAAGATCTACCTTGTTCTGTCGATTCATACTCAACTATTAGTCACGATGAACGAGGTCGTAGCCACTATTTTCATATATTTTAAGTTACGGGAGTGTAATTATTTACATTCATTAAAACACACGGGATAAATACTAATTAATTAATTGGCAAGAGATATTTAAATATGTAAGCTGGCCCAAAACAAGAAGCAATTTAAAACATTAAAACGAACAACCTAATTGATTGATAAAGGAGCAACAGATACTCAATTCCCTATTAATCGAACTTTCATTAAAAACTAAGCTCATAAGAAAATATTACTTGACTAAACAACCCCGTAATCGTGGAACCAGAATTTCAAATTGAGAAAACCTACTGTGAATATTGATTTTAATATCTGAATCAACGGCTTATTGGAAAGAAAAACCGATATCGAGCAAAGTTGTAAATTAACTGTATTACAATTGGAACATTACTTTCAAAGTTACAGATAGAATTATTGTCAAATAGCAAAATGCTTCCTTAATCGTACTATACTCTAACAAATAGAAAATGAGAGTGTTTACCAAAGATTATGTATATTAAAATAGGACACCCGACGTAATTTCTTTAATGTTTTAAGGTAAAGTCTGGTGACCTTCAAACGCAATATTTAATTAAACATTTCTACAAGGTGAGTATAAAATAAACACGTATCAAAATCTAGTAATGCTATCTGTACAGACGGTGTTAAAAATAATTACCAGACCACTTAGAAACCGTTCAACCCCAAATCAGAGAATCTGTCGGAATGTCTTAAATATTGGTAATGATAACCTAGCAAAATCAGTAAATACTTATTTGCACCGCTGCATGTTGCCTGCACGTTCAGTTATAAGCTCTTACCACCGGCGTACGATCTAGCGGTTAAAAGGGAACATTATGTTTTTGATTGACGAATTTAACACTGAAATAAAACAAAATTGTAAAAATATGTAAACTTATAATTTATTTTAAAACCACTAAAATCAAAAAAATAATACAATAAGTCACTAATATGTTTCGATATTACTATATCAACACCATAAGGAATACTGCACTGAGTACTGACGGCGCCTATGCCTCGGCTTATATTTCGATGTTTTCGGAGTGCTTCGGAGTAATTTCCAGGAAATTCCCCCTCCCTTGAATTTGATTATACGATATGTCAACGACCAGCTATGTAGTTAAAGAATTCGCGCCATATAATTTTAAATCTAATCGAGAACAAGTTCAGGTAGGGTTACAATCAAGAACTTAGAATGGAAAAACACGCCCAAAAACACTCATTCAAAGCAATGCCATGTTTCCAATTATTCTTACTATACTAATGTAAATCTAAATAAGAATTATGCATTTGTAGTTATGTAAGTATGCAGTAACATTCCGCATGTAAGCGGGAAGTACTTTCCAACCGCCTGTGAATAAAAGCCACTTTCCGTTGCACTCTGCAGTGCGATAACGAGTTTGGAAAGTGATGTATTCCGCAGTAGTTAGTGTTTTGGACGAGCCGCGATTTTTTCTACGATCACGTAAAAAATCATTAAGAAAAAACGTCTTTATCAAAGAAAGTGAATTAAACAATATCACACATGTACTAAAAAGTATACACATGTGTTGAAAAGTATATTAACACGTATATTGAAAATTGTTTACTAGATATTTTTTTACTTTTCAATACATGTATGTTTTGTTATATCTCAATACACGTGTGACATAATATTTCAGTACGTGTGATATAAGAACAAATAATTGTGGAAACTATCTTTTTCATATGTGGTCGTAGGAAAATTTTAGTTTCATCTGAAGTCGTAGGAAAACATTTTTTTTCAAATTTGTTTTAATAAAATTAATTTAAAATTGGAATTCTGCCAAAAAAATTCGATATTTTTTTCAGATCATTTTGAAACGATACTTTACTTTGTTGATAATAATAATAAATGTAATTTAAGTTCAAATCTTTTTATTAGGGGTTCGTTCCACGAGTAGAATTTGAAATATATCAGAAGTAGAATATTAAATAAAAAAAATTTTAAACGCCAGTCCAATTGATTTTTTGATGTAATTAGAAACAATTGACAAAAAAAACTATGATATATTTTAAAATCCGCCCTTGCATTCTTTTTGTGGGTGTAAGGAAATTAAACTTAAATTAAACGTCATATTTATTTTATTTAACGATAAACGAAAGTTACATAGTTTTTTTTTCTTTTTCTTCTTAAAAAAACTTCGCTTTTTTTGGGGTTGTTCCTATCTTCCTTCTCCAAAGGAAACTGGATAGCTTGGTCCAAAAACGTAGTCCAGGAAAACGTAGTCAAGGAAAAAATGTAGTCAAAGGAACGGAAGCTTGGTCCAAAAGAACGTAGTCCCAAAGAAAAAAATGTCGTCCAATGGAAAAAAATTGGTCCAAAGGAAAAACCCTAAAAGTAAAAATATAAGACAAAAATCTTATAAATAAAAAGATTTCGTGGTCTTTGTTTGATTATTAAAATGCATTAAATTCTAAGACAATCTGTAAAAACAAATTAAAAAAAAGATTCTCTTTCTGTAAAACGAGACACAGACATCAGATAATTTATATTGTTATAAAAAAAATAAGATATGAACTTTGGAGTAAATATAAGAAAAAAAATATATACCGATATTAAAAGAATTAAAAATAACAGTAAATAAAAGTTAAAAGCGTCAAAATTGATATTAAAGAATTTTAGTGAAAATATAATATAATATAATAAAAACTTACCCTATAAAATGAGGGGGAGAAAAAAGAAATCTTCAGTAGGCGGCACGAACGATATAAAAGTCAATTATTATGACTAAATAAATATATTGAGTAGAGGAATAATGAAAATACAGGGTGGCACAAAAAACGTAACAATTTTGTTAAATATTTTGATTTTTATAAAAAAACTTTTTTATATTTATTTTAGGAAAAGTTGTATCATAAAAAGTTCTAACCCAAAATATAATCATTAGATATTATTAATTTTTTTCACCCGTATACGAGGTTTGTCAAAAAAATTGAATTTATGATATTTTCTTTATACCAATTTTCGATATTGTCGAAAATAAAGTCATTTTCCACAATTTTATGTTCCATAGAAAATAGTTACCAAATCTAAATAATAGTATATTCATTTTCATAAACTTACTCCAAATAACCGTATCGTGTTAAATCCTAGTTAATCTGTACAATTCTCATTTCTTGCGTGTACAAGTTCTTTAGGAAACAACTTGAACGGTTTCTATCCAATCCAAACGTTTGTTTATTTTTAACACTGATTCATATCGGTTAGACCGGATTCAATCCCTTAGGAAAAGATCGCAGACCATTTAAATAAATTCTTAATGGAATTAAGTGATTTTGCAGACGGTTTATAATTTGAACGAACCCAAAAACTGGGAAAAGGTCTGTTGACCCTTTCAGATGGGAGAATTCACATTCGCACTTTCGAGACGTATTGTATAGATTTTATGAGATTTATTTTAAAGTACTTTTCATCGTCCAGACATTAATTTGTATTTCTGCATTTTCTGTCTTGTACTTTTTAATGCACATGCTCGCATTTCCATTTTAATCAAGCTCTACCCATTTTATATTCATTAACTTAAACTGTCCATCATATATTCTTATGCCATTTGTTGAATACATGAATACATTTTTTTATTATTAATTATTCCAAATTCTATTTACGTAATATACAGGGTTTGTTACGACGAGTTTAAACCATCTTTTTATTGAAAACTGCTTACAAAATATTTATGAAAATTTGTAAACAAGGATTTGTCATTGTGCCACTTCTAAAAAAATATTTTCAACTTTTGGTCTATATAGGATGTTCCAAAAGTAACGACCAACTTTGTCATTTTATATGGTACATCCTGTATTTTTTATATTTTTAGATTCATCCTTAGATTTCATAAACTTATTATAACTATATTATAAAATAAAAAGTTTTAATGTTGTAGATAATTTAAATTCGCATTTTTTCAAGTTTAAGTGTTTGCTCCGGCCAAACGATATCAAATTGGATAAAATGGCTTACATTTCCCTATCTTTTTGAGATCTTTGGCGACATAAGAGCAAAATGTACATAGGGCGATCAAACTTTGTGTACTTTTGATAATCTTGTTTACATTTTTCTCATAAGCTACCAAGTGGTATTTAAAGAGTTAAGATAGGGATATGTAAACCGTTTTATTCCACTTTAATTTATCTTCTCTATCTCTAATTTCATAATATTTTGGATTTTATTTTCGGTTTCCATTAATTATTTGTTACCTATGACTTTGATTCCTTTGAAATTTTACTTTCAGTTTACTGTAACTGTTCTTTGAATATCCTGAAAATTTCTTATCCAATTTTTTATTTACCTTATTCTATTCTCTACTTTCTTTGTTATCTTCATGCAGATCATTTTTATGATTATTTAAATTGTTATCTACGTTTTTATCCACTTATATTCTTTTCTGTTTAATTCCTTCAGTCATGATATAAAATTTTTCTTGAATTGGACATTTTGAACTTTTGGTTTTCAACAATGTTTATCACTAACAAAAACTGATACTGAACGTACATTTCACTAACTATATTAGCACCATCAGGCATTGATGATCAACTCCTGATGATATTCTTTAATATAATTCTTCTGTTAATCACTTTCTTGTTTCATCATTGTCTTTCATCATTTATTCCTGAAATTCTTGATATTTATTCTAAGTGCTGGTCTTAAAATTCTAAAATTGTTATTATTAATTTTTAACTTTCCCAGTCCCATCGAAGGGAAAGTATGGTGAACGAGCAAAAAAAATTCGAGATATCGATGGAAATATCTATCTTGAGGTCCCCTGAGAAGATTGAAACCATTTCCAGACTGAGATTTGTCTCAGTGTCTTTCTGCTTCTGTGTGTAATATTCCACGATAGATGCCGAACCGTTTAACCAATCAAGCTGAAATTTGGTATGAAAAGTTGGTGTGTCCCTCAAATGCGACCGTTAGTTTTTTTGGTTTAAATTGGTAAAGTAGAAGGTCTTTGCCATTTTTTAAATTTTAAGGACAAACAATACACGTTAATGCAAAGTTATAGGGCATAAAATTCACTACAATTTTATTATCAAGTTTTTACAGAATTTCCAATAGTTGCGCCATCTAGTTTTCCAGATTTAGAGAACACAAAATGCACTTTAGTTCAAAACGTTTTACTACAAAGTTGTACAGCATCAAATTTCCTTTAACTTTTTTTCGAATTCCCAATAGTTCTGCCGCTAGATTTTTATATTTATATTTATATCTTTGTTCATATTTTGTACATTATTTTATTAATAGTTTCTCCCACATATAATTCTTCTTTTCCTCTTTGTTTCCTTTTTTGTATTCTTGTTGTTGAGTTTAGTTTTACTTCATTTAATCTCGGAATTATTATTTTTATCATGTTGCCTACTTTAAATCATTTTCTTCATCTTCATCAAAGAAACTTATTGGTTTATGGTAAGTTACCAATTTTGCTATTTTTAACCAAAACAGTTAAATTATTTAATATTTTTCACCATACACCAATAATCTAACAACTAAATTTGTAATTCTTTATGGCTTTGGAGCCAAGAATTATAGCTTATTACTATCAAAGTAAACTTGGAAGATGATTTTGTCGAAGAACCACTCAGTTGTTTTTCTAGTACCGAGAATGCATAAATAAATACAAGAAACTTAATTTTGATCAAAGTTATTTTATCCAACAAATATACTCATTTTACTTTGGTTTAATTGCACTACAAGTGGTACTAGATTTGTTGGGATTTGGTTTTTTCTAATATCTCAAAAAGTATTTGACATTTTTCAAATTTGAAAAAATATTCAAAAAGAGGAGCAAATTTACTAAAAAAAAACTACACCTCCCGGAACTGTAGGACCAATATAATTATAATTTTCCCAGAGTGTTGAAAATTCAGCCGAAAACTGGGACTCCGGCTTGTAAGCGCTGCCTATTTTGGACCTTTAATGAATAAATATTATTTAAACTTATTAATATATATATATATATATACTGCTGATTTGCACAAGTTGTTTGACAATAACATTAACATAATACAATATGCGGATGATATATGTATATATTGATATGGTTTTTTTAGTTATATGCGTAGTTTTAGTTCTGTTTTTGTATGTATTGTGGTTGACTGTGATTGAAAGGTGGAAGGCTATTGTCAAATGTAAGTTTGACAATGAAAATGAGGTTATGATAAAAAGTTTAAGGTGCGTGTGAATGTATTTAAATGTGTTAAGATTTATTTAAGAATGTTTGTTTTTAGAGGATTATTTTTCATTGAATTTAATAATGAGTTCACAACAATTGTGTTACAAGTAAAAGGAAAGATCTTAGTGTCGTTAGTCATTTAAATTTACAGATAAAAAAAAATATCTAGTTAGGGAGAAGAAAACAAATGAAAAAAAATAATAAACAGTTTTGGTTTTTTGATTAATTAAGAAATTGATAAAAAAGATGTCAAAGAAATAATTTTTGAATGAAGATATTTTTACAAGAAGAAGGTGTATTGAATGTTATAATGTTGAGTAAAGTTGAGTAAAATAAATAAATACTTACATACCAATTAAAAAAAAAGATTTTATTTAAAAATAAAATAAATTTTGGAAACAGCAGATGATAAATTTAAAATAAAGGTGAACAAGAAATAACAAGATGGTAATTCAAATAGTTGTGTAGGAGTAAACATACAGAAGAGACTGAAGAAAACTAGGAATCGACAATAGATAAGAAGAAATTAGGTAAAGAAATAAAATATCAAGACAGAAATTCAAGTGATTGGTGGAAGGTATAAGAGAGAGAAGATCAAGAAGTATTTAAGGCGCCCAAAATTATAGTTTTTTTTTATTTATTTTTTTTGTAAAGTTTATTATTTTTTTAAGGAACCGAACCCTAAAAGAGCATAAGAGTTTTCATGATAGCTAGTCTAATATAATATGTATCCCATAAATCCTATGAAAACTGTTTACGAGACATTAAATATATAATATATTGTCTAAAAATTTGGTTGTCAGACTTTGGTTTTAGTATGTCTCCTGAAAAGTCGGCTATTCTGTGTCTTACTAGACACAGATTGCAAATGCCGGATATTCTTAACATTGGTGACTATACTATACCTGTGGTCGAACATTATAAATATCTAGGTATCGTCCTAGATAAGAAGTTGTTGTGGACCAAACATATGAAATATTTACAAGCAAAATGTGAGAAAGGTATTAATCTATTGAAAGTTATATCCAAACAGAGATTAGGAGTCGATGTAAATAGTTCACTATTGTTTTATAGGTCCTACATTCGTTCATTGTTGGATTATGGGTGCACACTATATGCATCATCATCAAATACCAATTTAAATATGCTAGACAGAATACAAACAAAATCACTAAAAATATGTCTAGGTGCAATGTTATCGTCACCCAATTCTGCAATCTTAGCCGAAGCTCAAGAACCTCCACTTTCACTACGTAGGCAATTTTTAGCAAATAAACAATTATTAAAATATAGATCATATAATATGTGTATGGTCACGAAAATAGCTCAAATCAACAGCGAAAACTTAATAAATCCGTACTGGAGAAAGAAAATCTCCCCTCCACTAGCTGCTGCCTTTATCGATACTAACCAATTCACTAATTATATAAAAGAATATAAAAAATATCCGATTTTCCAATCCAAATTTGATACCTTAATATATAAACCAAACGTCATATTCCCTCATTATACAGATTTACCGTCACTTAATAACTCTATTCTGAAAACTGTACTGAATACACGGATCAATAAAGGCATTCATATCTATACAGATGGCTCGAAAACCCAAGATAATACAGGTTTCGCCTTCTATGTTTCAACCACAAATTATACAGAAACTTATCGAGTTCCAAATTTGTGCTCAGTTTATACAGCAGAAGCCTTAGCGATAGATAAAGCCATACAGTGGTGCTTGAATAACTTAAACCAGAGCGCAACAATATTATCTGATTCTAAGTCCGTACTACATGCTCTCTCCGGGCACCCAACTAAACACTTTAAAAGTGACGTAATTTTTAACATAAAAAAGAAACTATTATATCTTGAAAAAAACAATAAACAAATAGATTTTGTATGGGTTAAAGGCCATGCAGGTATCATCGGTAATGAAAAAGTCGATTTAGCCGCCAAGCGAGCAAGTAGTATAGGACTCGAATTGGAGGTAGTATGTAACTCTGATATTATCCCTCAACTAAAAAGGATGGCCAGAAATAAATGGGAATATACTTATAACAATACTGTTGAAACATCTACCAGTCATTATTATAAGATTCATCCTAAATTGCCAAGAAATATCAACCATTTTTCTAATTCACCTTCCAAAGCATATACTTCAATTATTACTCGGCTAAAAATACATCATGCTAGATTTCCGGCTCACCTTCATAAAATCGGTATTCTAGAATCTCCTCTCTGTCCATGCAATAACCTTTCAGTTGGAGATTTAAATCATATGATTTTTGAGTGCAACAACAATAGAAATGCATCTAATTACCTAATCTCAGAACTTAACAAACTGCAAATTCCCCTACCTACAAATATTACAACGCTGCTTGCTCTACATGACAAAGCCATAAATGATTTAATCGTAGACTTTGTACATAAAACAAACATATTACTGTAACAATAATTTAAAAAATGTATGTGGCAAATGGGCTAGATCCGATGCCAACAGCGCGCGCACACACACAATCATTGAAAACATTTTTTTCGGTTTTTTATGATCAGAAGACACATTCTAAATGATTTTTAATTTTTTTTATTTCTTATTGTTTACAAAAATTGTTATAAACAAATGCGTTGTTTATAAGATAATTTAAAATTTCTTTTTTGGAAACATAAGTTCAGTGAATGGGCAAAGCATAGAAAAAGGCTAATATTTCGTAGAGAACTGAATGAAAATAAAACAATTAACCTGATTACTTTCTTTCAAATTTTCTGCTTTATGGCGCATTGACAGGTTCACAGTTTGTAAAACTGCAGACTCTATTTCAGCACCCTCAATAAAATGGTATGTAATTGCAGAATAGGATCCTCTTTTAGAACTTGAAGTCCACAGATCTTTAGTTAGACTCATCCAACTAACACTATTCAAAACAGAGTAAAGATTGTCAAATAACTAATCATTCACAAAGGCCAAAAATCCTTTATCTTGAACAAAACTGAAAGGCTGCACGTCCCTTGCTACCATAAGTGCAAGTTTTTCATCAATTTTCTTGTTTTTTAATGTGATCATTTGAGTAACACTCAGATTTTGCTTGAAAAAATTCATTAACTGTCTTCTGAGTATGTTTCTTGGTTTTTCTTTTGGTGTTCTCCACTTCTCCACTTTCATTGACTTGATCAGACACACTTTCCGTTTTATTTTGATAGAAGCACAAAACTAAATCTTTTTGTTCTATATCATTTTTATGTATTTGCAGTAGATGCTTTCTAAGGTTGGAAGTTTTTCCACATGTACAATATTCTTTTTTGCACATTGTAGATATAGCATAGTTCATTGTATTTTTCTCAAAATACTTTCATATTATAGATTTTGTACCTCTCATAATAAAAAGATTATTATCAGTATTACTATTTATAGGTTTTAAATTTTCATCAGACATTCATCCGAGATTAAGGTTAAACTAACGTCAACGTCAACAGTCAGGATCCTAAAACTGTCACCTGTCACTTTTTATCAAAAAAGAATAAAATAAATGCCGAATATCCCAGGCAGCTGTGGCCTTAAGAGAAGAAGAAGAAGAAGAATAGAACAATTATTGGATCTAGTTCCATAGTATCCATACTTGATACGCAGGGTATCGATATATCTATACTTGATAGTGTTGATAAAAGTATCGATATTTCGATACTCGGTATTGATACTTTGTAACTTCTAATGTCTAGACAAGTAAAAATGAAAATGAATGTTTTTAAAAAAAATTAACAATTTGAAGATTATCACCAAACACATCACAGCTTTCTCTAAATTATTTTTTATATAAGAAACTCCTGAATTTATTTTAGAAAAATTAATTGTCATTAATTACATTTATTGTCAAAAATTTGACACATCTTACATTGGACAAACGTCTAGATATCTATCTATTCGCATTTTCGTATTACATTTTATAAAAGTAACATTAATGGAAAAGTTGAGTCATGTTATTTAGCAGAATATGCTTTTTCCAAACATGGTACTTGAAATATATGAACTGCTCCAAAAATGTAAAGCACTATGTATATCCAAATAATTGTTATTGGGAAATTGACTAAAGAATTACTAATTAAATAATTATATAATAGCACAAAAGATTATAGGCGATATTGATCTAAATGATTGATATATCTGCCATCAAATTGCTAATATTATTCTATTTTAGCTAATACGAGGGTATCCACTCATAATGAAAGAAAGTTATTCAAAGCGCGTTTTTTATTTCTCGATTTGGAAAATTATAGAACCCACAGGGTAATTTAAAAGGGCGAAAAGTATAAAAGGAATAACTGAGTTGCTGATTTACATATACATGTGGAAATTGATCGATAAAATTACTTTAAAAATTATTTAAAACAGAATTTAATCTTTTAAAGAATAATATTTTATTGAAGGTTTCTTTCACCAATTATTTTTAAAATTCGGGTCGCTTTTGATATTTCGAAAGCAAGAATTTCAAAATTTTTATTTCGAACTATTTTATTTCGAATGATATTAGTTTCGTAAACTTTTTGTTTGAATGAGATTTTGTTCAATTTTTTTTGTTGAACTCTTTAATTGCGAACACACTTTAATCCAAGCTAAAAGCTAATTTTCGAATAATTTTTTTCTCAGAACAGCAATGAAATGTTTTGCTTTAATTTTTTATACTATTTTGTAGTTATATTGGTACATCAGTTATTGATTTTTCCTTATTTTTTGTTTCATCTAGAATTTTAAATACCTCTAGTTTTTCTCGTCAAACTTCATGGTTATGATCATTCCTTACAATAATTTTGTCATTCATAGTCGCACCTCGACCTTTACATTTTAATTTGGAAAACTCTTCACATTTCCAGTAGGTTATTGGCGATAAGATTTTATCCTTTAACCTTCTTATTATTTATAAATTCAAATTGTGGTTTCGAAACTGAGTCACAATTTTTATTATTTAGAGTATTTCAAACGTCTTGTTCCTTAGTTTTGAATATATCAGATAATACAGATATGGGTATCTAGTATAGAGCGATTAATAAAAATTTTCAATATAGAATAAGACTGAACAAGGTCGATAGAATAAAAGATATGAAATTACTGGGGTCCAAAAGTCCAAAAATGCAAACAAAATCCCGTCCGGAAGTCTGGATGTCTGTCTGTCTGTCTGTCTGCCTGTATGTAAACACTGTAACTTTTGAACGAAAGCTCCGATCGAGTTCCGGTTTTTACTTTACCAGTTAGTTTTTTCCAACGAAGAACCCTATTGAATTTAAGCAGGATCTTCTGGTAACCATCAAACAAATTAAAGTGGTTTGCATAGGAAAACTTTTTTCGTTTTTTTTTGGCTTTTTTACAATTTTTTTCATATTATTTTTGATTTCTTTTTTCTATTATTTTTCTTTTCCTTTTTGCCTGTTTTCTCATTATTCTGATGTATTGTTTATTTTTCTGGTTTTTTTTTTCGATTTTTTTTAATCTTTTCTCATTTTTCTCATTGTTCTGTTTTTTATTTCTTTTTCTTTTGTTTTCTAATTTTTTATAACTTAATAATTATTTTATAGAAAAAGTCATTTTCAGATTTTTCTGTTATTTTGTTTTTTCTGTTTTTTTTTCGATATTTTCTCTTATTTCCTCTTTCTTGTCATTGTTTTATCTTTTTTTCTATTTCTTTTTTTTTCAATTACTTTTTTTTCCTTTATTTTGTAATTTTTCTGATTCATTTGATTTTGCGATTTTTTTTTATGATTATTTTGACATTTTTTTGTGATTTTGTTGCGATTTATTTCAATTCTTTCGATGTTTTTCATTTATTTTTTCTTTCTTTTGTTCACAATTTTTCTGAGTTTTGGTTGTTCTCCTTTCCGGTTTTTACGATTTTTTTTTGATTTTTTTTTTCCATATTTTACAATTTTATTCTTCATTTACTTAGAAAATTTTCCAATAATTTTTGTTTCTTTTTTAGTTATTTCAATTTTTCATATTTTTTCGATAGTTCTAATTTTTTCTCGTTTTTCACTTATTTTGAAAATTTTTTTTCATGTTTCATTCTGATATTTTCAATATTGTCTAATTTTTTGGATTTTTTTTCATTGTTCTATTTTTTTTGTTCATTTCTTTCTTTGCTTTTTTTCTATCCTCCGATATTTTTTGATTTTTCGGTTTTTTCGTATTTTTTTTCTCATTTTACTGATGTTTTTGTGTTGTTTTTGAATTTTTTCTAATGTTATTTGATTTTTTCGATTTTGTCGATTTCTTTCGATTTTTGTCGATAATAGTTTTTTATTGTTCCCCATTTTTATAATTTTTTTTTATTTTGAACAAATAATTATACAGTGCAACTCAAAGAGCCTGCACCATATGGGAAAAATTTTTATTATTCATTTGACAGAAAATTTTATTCTTGATAAAAGTTGTTGCATTGCGTAAAACTGCTGTTTCAAGCGTCATATTTTCAAATTTCTATGGTACATAGGGGCGGTCAAAAAATAGGAATAGTGACCAAGAGTAAAGTACCCTTATTTTTGACAATATCAAAAAAAATTATTTAGGAAAGTTGTTTATAATTAAAAATTACACTCAGATATAAAATCACAGCCTCTTACGCAAAAAATCAATTTTTTTATGTTTTTAGCATAGCTCAAAATAATATCATTTCGGATGCACTTTAGGGGCCTTCCTTCTATCACTATAATACATTTTGGTCAAAAAAATTTGGGTTTCTTCGTTATTTTTACACCATTCTCAGTCTTTTTTTAAAATTTTTATGATATTTGGTTTTTTCTTGGTGCAAAGTTGAAATTTCACCCTGAAGACATGTACATGAAAACGACCATTATGATAAAATTGAAGAAAATGATACATAAAAGTTTTTAATACCAAAATGTAAATAACATTCACTCATAAAAATAAAAAAAAGAAAATAAAAACTTTGCACCAAGAAAATACAAAAAATCATAAAAATTTAAAAAAAAAGGCCGAGAATGGTTGTAAAAATAACGAAGAATACCAAATGTCTTTAAACAAAATGTATTATAGTGATTGAAGGAAAAACAAAAAAAACAGTTTTTTGAGTAGGAGGCTGTAATTTTAAATCTGAATTGTAATTTTTAATTCTAAACAACTTTCCTAAATAATTTTTTTTGATTTTGTCAAAAATAAGGGTACTTTAGGTACTCTTGGACATACTCTTCCTATTTTTTGCCCGCCCCTGTATACCATTTAGAAATTTGAAAATTTGACGCTCACAATAGCAGTTTTACGCAATGCACAAAATTTTATCAGGAATAAAATTTTCTGTCAAAATGAATAATAGAAATTTTCCCTATATGGTGCAGACTTTTTGAGTCGCACTGTATAATTATAAGTTTTTCCTATTTGTAACCAATTACTAATGCCCAACTCAATATTAGTTTCGTGATGGCGAGAAAAATTTCTTACCCACACTTTTTATCACTTTTCTCCACGTTTCCGAGCTCCCTAAGTCCGAAAATGCTAAAAAAGTCCTGTCCGGACGTCTGGATGTCTGTCTGTCTGTTTGTCTGTAAGTAAACACTGTATGTTTTAGTTCCGGTTTTCACTTTACCGAGTTAGTTTTGTCCAAGAAAGAACCTTATTGAATTTGAGCGGGATTGGACCGGCCCTTCCGGTACCCGCCATACAAATTACAGTGGCTTGCATTTGAAAACTTTTTTCCAATTAAAATGTTTAGAACTTTTTCCACTTCACGTCATGTATAATATTCTATATGTTTGTGAAAAGTTTGGCCAGTATCGCACAAGCCATTCCGGTATAATACCCGCCCCACAACGATGCATCAAAATCAAGTTCTTAAGGTAAAAACTTTTTTACACAGCAAATTAAAAAAAAAATTCATCAGGTCATGGATAATAGTGTTGTACATGTATCTGAGAAGTTTGGCCAGGATCGCACAGGTAGCCTAAGTAGCGCCAATGCTTCACAGCATAAAAAGTGTTCGCTCGATGGGCCGAAGTCCGGAAACGGTGCACCACCGTTTGAGCGTCTCTAGAATTTTTGATTCTGAATAAGTTTTAAGAAATATGGAAGATCGAAGAAAATAATTTCGACAATATTGTCTTTCGAATAAAAAACATTAGAAATAAACAATTAAGAATTTACGTATTCTAAATATATGAAATATAAAAATTTTTGAAATAACAGTTCTTTGAAATATGAACCCTAAAATTATATGTATTTTACTAACCGTGTAAGCCTAAAATAAAAACCATTATAAAAAGAAGATATCTGGTTGTCAACTTAATTAGTGTCAGAGTGACTTATGAAGGTATTTGTCACTAAACAAAAATTAATGTAACTTAAAATTTAATTTAATTATGGTTTGTATGTAAAAATCCTTAAAGGACATGAATTGAAGAAATTTTGAAAGAAAATAAATTTTGTTGACAAAATGTACAATTCTAATAATCCAAACTGCATGTACAATTACAATTACAATAGAAATTTTAGCAGTTCTTGTTGCAATTCTTGCCCATGTGGTCCAAAAGAAGAGTGTAGCGATTACGATCGTAATTCAGTAAGGTCTAGCGCTTGTGCTTGTCTATCTGTTGTGGCCTTAATTATTACGACTTGTCTTTTTATATACTTTTTAAAAGAACATTTTATAGACTGTAAAAATGCTTTAAATGAAGGAAATACTCCTAATGCACCTGAACCTGAAAAAACCAGGTCCAGAATTTGGACCAGAAAATGGAAATGGTATTGGTAAAGGTGAACAAATTGAAGATAAGAAATAAAATATAAATTAGACAAAAATATTTTAAAATTTTATTAAGTCAATGTATTAAAACGTTTTAAATGAAATTTGGACGAGTATTATAAGTTTTATATTTATTTAAAAAATTTTATACTCAACCATTATTATTTTGCTCTATAAGGAGAAGGAATTAATATATTATATGTGTTGGGGTGTAGATGAGGTTTATTAGAAGTTAATGGTATTTGTTTCTGTACGAAACTGGTATAATTGGTAGTAAAATATACTTATAATTTAGGTAATCAGAACGCTGGTGGTGACTTTTGTAAAGTGGCACATTTTGTAACTATTCTCTTCTACAAGTTGAAGTTAAGACTGATCCCTCTGTTAAAACGACCTTGTCATAAAATTAACCGGTTCCAAACGATATTTGGGATTATCGCAACCTATGCCGCCCCTACAAAAAGAATACCTTAGTCCTTATATATAAAAAACTGAGAGCAGGTGCAGGTAATAGAAGAAATCGTTTTACTTTAATATTTCAACATTAACAACATGTGTGTTTTCTTTGTAACTGCTACTTGACAGTTGAAATGACAGTTGACAAGTTGTCTTTCTTCTTATTTTATATAAAAGAACAATATATATGTAAACAAGTAATTTACTATTGTTTTCAATACTCTTCCTCAATGATAAATTTCTTAAACATAAATTAACGAACGCTTAGTATTTAATTTGAACTAGAACATAACTTTTTTTATAAAAACAAAAATACAAAATTAAAAGACTTATTCGAGTCTTAAATCATGACAAAACTTTTCAAAAACACTTTTACCCAAAAGCTTAGTGAATAAATCAGCCAGTTGATTAGTTGTACTAATGTAATCGACTGAAATGAAATTTTTCTTTAATTTGTCTCTCGAACAAAATGATATCTGACATCTACATGTTTAGGTTTCTTATGAAAATCAGCATGTTTACACTTTTATGGCATAAATTTGTACACACACATAATCATTACTAAGTTTTAAATCAAAAATCAAGTAACGTAGCCAGCAAGCTTCACTTGTGGCTAAGCCTAAAGCTACGTATTCAGCTTCATGAGGACATATTTATATTTTTTTTCAGTTTTAAACACTAAACTGTAATTAATAGTTCCTCGAACATATCTCAGTACTCTTTTAAGACATTTTCACAGGTAAATTTTATGCGAATTCTGGAGTTCCTCAAGTATCTAACCTTGGGTCATTATTCTTTATTTTATTTATAAATGTGCTTGCTGATAATATTCATTATTCCGATTACTTATTATTTGCAGACGATTTTAAAGTATTTAGAAAGATCAAAACCGTTAGCGATTGTGTAATGTTACAAAAAGGCATTAACAGTATGTTTAATTGGAATGTTAAAAATAAATTACATTTTAATATAAGTAAATGTTGTGTGATGACTATTTCTAGAAATAAGGAACAGTAATTTTTGATTATATAATAGGTACAGACATATTAAAAAGATCAAATGAAATTAAAGATTTGGGTGTTATGTATAACAATCAGCTGTCATTCGCCTCACACATAAACAAATCAGTAACTTATGCAAATCGTACATTAGGTTTCATTCCTAGGCAAACTGCTTTGTTTTCTAATTTGAAAACGTTAAAGATATTATACAACCCTTTGGTTATGAAACGTTAATTTTAGTTGTTAAAAATAATTAATGTGATTAAGCTCGAATTATATTATGGGTTCGTTCCACGAATAGAATTTGAAATATATCAGAAGTAAAATATTAAATACCAATATTTTAGACGCCAGTCAGTTGTTTTTTTGGTGTGAATGGAAACAATGGACTCATCCAGTGTTTTTTGTATATTTTTATTTTATAATTTTTGGCCTATCATAACACATTGCACCGGATCCAGCCCTTCTGAGACCGATCCTGCGTCTGTAATTAATTCTTAAAATTTGAATATCGGGGCTATAGTGGCTTGTGACGCGGCCCAATTGAAACATATTATATTTGGCTATGTTGTCATATCGATAAAACTGGCAACTCTCGTTTTTTCATTTGTTATGATTAAAAGAAGGAAAGAAGTATGTCAATTTTTTTCTACAAACGAAAAAATCTAGAATCTTGGCAATGCTGTAGAAAGTAAAACGTCAATTATTGGTCAAAAGGAGCGCCACTCAAAATGTATTAATTACTTTTTATTGATTTTTATTAATTAATGAATATTATAAGAACAATGAAAATCAACATAAGCAACTAGGTTATTTAAGCTATTCATTCATTAATATAAAACCAATAAATTCGTTCCAACTGGATAAGTCCATTGACAAAAAACCGAGATATATTTCAAAATCCGTCCTTTCTTCTTTTTTGGATTAAGGAAATTAAACTAAAATGAAACGTTATATTTGTTTATTAAACGATAAATCAGAGATTTTTCTTGTTTTTTTCTACAATAAAATAAAACTTAGCTTCTTCAAGGTAGGTTGAGGGTCTTGTTGTTATAGATGTAAACTGTTCCGTCCTCAGTTGTCCAGGAAAAAAAACCCTATAATTAAAGGGGAGACAAGAAAGAAATCTTCAGTAGAAAACACTGGCAATACAAAGATAATACAACGATATGCAAAGTCTATTTCTGATATTAAATAGATATTAAATAGATAAAAATGGCCGGTTCTTAGCAAGAGAAGATAATTTATATAAAAATGCCGAGAGAAGGGGACATGACGCGGATAAATAGAAAAGGGAAAATCAAGCGAACATGAAACTATAAAATATACAGAGTAAAGGAAGAATGAAAATACAGGGTGGCACAAGAAAACGTAACAGTTAGACCTAAACTAGAGTTGGCATCTGTTGTTTGGGGAGAAGAGCCGCAAGTCAATTTAGCACAATTAGAAAAAGTATAAAATAAATTTCTTAGATACCTTTATTTCAAAAAGTACCATCCTTGTCGGATTAAATAACAATAAGATCTTCTAGATTACGTAAAGAATTTGAACTATCTCCATTAACATCTAGACGTATAGTAACAATGATGACATTTTTGTACAAAATAATGAATAACATCTCAACTTCTAGCAGTTTATTACACGCAATACTATTGAAAGTTCCTTCAAGATTTACAAGGTATCCACTGTTATTCGGAAATTTAAGACCAACAGTTTGGTCCCCTCTTGTAGCCATATTGAAACTAGCTAACACTATCAATGAAATAGATTGGTCAGTATCACTTGTACAATATAGAACAACTATCTACGACTGCATAAGAAATTTTAGTGAATAAATTTGAAAGAGTTGTATAAATTCTCTCGTTTTTGTCAGTTCTCTCGTTATTGTCGCTTTTGGTAAGTTATTATTAAAATTTTTTTGTAAAATGTTCAAATGATCATTTTATATTTTTTTTCATGTATAATTTTGTAAAATATTTATTTTTCTATACTATCCTTGTAACTAGGTTATAAAATCTCTATGGGTTTTTAATAAATAAATAAACGACTTAGAAAATTTATTGTTACACACAAGTCTAGCCTCGAGCACAACATTGCATACATCAAAGAACCTATCAAAATTCTACATTTATGCTTTATTTCTTCATTCTCTCTTTAAAATATCGTGTTTAAAGTTTACTTCCATGGGAGTAGCTACTGGTTTATAATTTTGCATGTTAAACTTTAAGAAAATGTTTTTTAAGTATGTCGTTTGATATATGGAAACTTGACCTCTGGTAATATTCTGACAAATATTCATCCCTAAAAAATAAGTAACATTGCCTAAGTCTTTCATTTTAAATGTATTACCTAAAAAACTTTTAACTTTCATTACTTCCTCAATGTCATTTCCGGCTAACAAGAAATCATCGACATACAATAACAAATATATATTACAATCATTTACGACCTTTATATACATACAGTATTCATGATCGTATCTTTCAAAACGAAGAGATAAAATCACATTGCTAAATTTATCATTCCAAAGTTTTGGTGAAGTTTTTAACCAGTATAAAGATTTTCTTAGTTTACTAACAGTACCTTCATTTTCCGTAAATCCCTTAGGTAAAGAGATATATACATCTTCTTGAAACTCCCCATTTAAAAAGGCGTTACAAACGTCTAACTGAAAAATTTTAATGTTAAAGTGGTTGCGTACTGCCAGGAAAATCCTTACTGAAGGTAATTTTGCTAGTGCTCTTACTCCATCTTTGTTATCAACGAATTTGCACCATTTATTATCTGACATCATCAGGAAGCCCTTATCTAACACACATCCAACTAAAAATAGATTGAATTTTAATTCGGGTACATAACATACATTAGATAAAATGGTTTTAATAAAATGATCACCATTATTTTCATATAACACTACTGTACCTACACCTTTGACATCTAAGATGGTTCCATCTCCAATTGTTACTTTTCTATCTATAGACAGATCGTTTTAAAAAGTTTCAGATCCCAACATATCTGCTCGCTTGCACCAGCATCCATACACTAATCTTTGACACTTAAGTCGTTTGAGGCATTTACTTCTGACTCATTTGTACCCTTTTTCTCATTTTTATTTTTCTTGAACCAACATTGTCCAATTACGTGATCTATCTTCTTACAGTATGCGCACAGTTTAACTTTTATATTTTCTTTTACTCTGCAGTCTTTTGCTTTATGTCCTGACTTATTACATGAATAACATTTTATCCCTCTGACATCTTCGTAGTCTGTGACCTTTCTCCTAAAACTAATCCCTGCCAATACTGTCACTTCTTCGCTTGACTTTGACCTTTCTTCTTCAATCAATAGTCTTCATGTCAACATCTAGAGTTTGTCCATCTGCTGAAACGGATTCCCATGCAGATCTAAAGTGTTTGTATATTTCTGGTAACGACATTAAAATTTTGGTTATTAACATCTTATCTGAAATCCCTTTACCTGCCTGTTTCAGTTTATTTCTAACTTCTTCAAGGTGTGACATATAAGTAGATATTCTATCATTACCAAAGTTCATTGAGAAAAACTTTTGTTGGAGTAAGTGAATGCTCACCACTGATTCTTTATCATACACTGATTTTAATTTCGACCACATATCTTTGGAGCTTGTACGCGAAAGTAAATGGGTCATAGGGCCTTATTCTAACTTGGGCTTTAGCATTATTCATTGTCCACGTTGCGACTGCTGCAGCTTCTGTCGGTCGTTATTGTTCGTCTGTGACTATTTCAAACAAGCCTCGGCCTTTTAGTATTACAGATGTTTGGAACTTACATATTACCCAATTTTCAGTACCAGCTGAGTGGTTACTACTTGCCCTTGATCCATATTTTACTGTATGTTTGCTTTTATTTTTACCAGTACGATCCCGCCAACCAAAAAATCTAACCTCAATTCTTCGTAATAAAATACTACAGATTACTTCTGTAGGCCTGATCTGGGCCCATAACCTGTTAGCAGGTACAGGGAATAGAAGAAATCGTTTTACTTTAATATTACATTAAACGTTCAACATTAACAACATGTGTGCTTTCTTTGTTACTACTAACTACTTGACAGTTTGAAGCATATTACATGAAATGACAGTTGACAAGTTGTCTGCTTATTTTATACAACACAACAATATATATGTAAACTTGTAATTTACTTTTGTTTTCAACAAAAATAATTTACTTTCAATAAAGTCTACCCTATCAACTCTATATAAGTAATTCTAAATTTAAATGTTCCTCTGTATGTCCGCTGGCTAAGCTGAGCCTGGACTATATAAATTGTCTTGGCGTACTTGTCTTCGGATTTATTTCTCAATATATATATTAACGCTAGTTTAATTTTGTATCCAAACATTTTTCGGAACTAAACTAATATATGGTATACGTAGTGGAAAAGAAAGTGATTCCTATTTTTTTTAAAGATAATTAAGAAACATTACTTTGAACACCATATTTTAGGATGCAACATAATAAATTTTATTTAAGTTAATACATCATGTTTGGTAAATGTTAATCTTGGGTGTAAAATAAAAATGGTCCATATATTTCTTGTTCGTTAATACGTACTAATACACAAATGTGCTTTAATATATTTATTTTAAATAAAAAATAAATAAAGCACCAGAGTATTTACCAAAAACTAATAACATGGTGATCTTCTAGTCTGTCTCTGCTTCACCAAATTATCCATCAACAATATCCTTTTGACCAGTTATATTATTTGTTTTGCATTGTCCCGTTGATGACGATAAATTACTATTATACAACCAATCACAATTAACATCACTGAAAAGGGATTTAGTCGAGCACCACGAATTCTTTGACAAACCATTTTTACAATTAATTTCTATAATATGTTGGGACATGACAGTAAAATAAATGTACACAAATGATTATGACATAAAAAAACTGTCAACAATTAGGTCAACTTGTCAGTAACTAACGCCGGAGTTACCAACCGCTCCCATGAGATCACGTAACGGATCACTCCAGGTATTTGTATGTAATTTTTTAAACAAATTTTCGATTATTTTACTATTTTGCGTTATAAGTAACAATATAATATTTATACAACACAAAGGCTTCCAGCCGGTATGTAGGACGATCTCCAACGTTAATGTTTCTGTAAGAAATGGCAATGACGTTTAGATTGTGACAATTGTTAAAAGAAATGAACAAATTAAAGTTTTATTCCAAACGTCATTGCCGTCACTGACTGAATCTGTATCTTGAGTAATTGGGTGCCTGCAAATTACATGAAGAGTATTAAAACAACGAAAAATATCACATTACACAATTATATATGTATAAATTAAAATATATACAGGGTGGCCCCGATTTAATTTGCGTATACAGAGATCTCGTAAACCGCATTATATGCAATATCGGTTAAATGAGGAAAAAGTTTCATATTTTGAAAGCAGTTCAATATTTTCTGACTAGTTCCGGAGATTTTCTACATTATTCGAAAATGGTCATTTTGGTCTTTTAAGTCTGGCGTTGTTATTTTAAAAGATATCAAAAAAAGTATTCGAAACTTTTTTTAAAAAATTAAATTTCCCATAACTGACCATATCAAAAATTTCATTACCACGTTTCGTCTTTCCAGGGCCACCCTCAACTTATTTTTTTAAATACGGATCTGGATTATTTACTGCATATTTTTGTAGGTTTTGTTAAGATAAATAGAATGGTATGGCATAGTTGACCATTCAACTACGTTTAGTCTACAAAAAATCATCATCTTCATTGCTTCTAATGAGTCTATTTTTTTTAAACTGTTAATAAAAGTTAAATTAATAATTTTTAAAGAAATTAATGAAACTTTAAAAATTTAATAATTTATTTTGAACCCTAATAACAGTGAACAATTAATATGGTATTTTACAAGTAATATTCTATTCCTCAAAATATAGTCATAAAGGTTGCTCAAAATGTAGTCCATACTGTTCAATACATAGTTCTGTTTTCATCGACATATAAGATGTAGCCGCATCAACCATTTCAGGTGTAATTTTTCCAAATGCATCTACTATTCGTTTACGAAATTCTTGAACATTATTGGTCATATTTTGTCATAGATTTAGGTTTTTACGAAACCCCATACAACATAATCTACGGGATTAAGACAGGGGGATCGAGGAGGCCATCTTGTTGGTTCATTGATACCAATCTAATTATCTCCAAACTGTTCATGTATGCATTTTTGCCACATTTCTAAGGGCATCTCATCGAGTACTTCCTCCAATAATTCTAAATATCGGAACTGGTTTAAATTACCGTCCAATAGATCAAGCCACACATTTTGCGAAAAACGAGAATGTGGTCTATCTTCTCTTATTAAATGGGGGTTAGAAGTAGCATAAAAATGCTTGTTTCTGGGATTAAATAGTCCACTTTTATCCCTCCAAAGTATCTTTTTATTGAAATAACGATCATTGTTTAATATTCTTCTGCACCACCTACAAAACGTCATTTTTCTCTCTGAATCTCTAGCGTGTAATTTCTGAACCTTTTGAATTATACCCATGATATTTATATGCTTCTTCAAAATTCTTGTAAAAGTTGAAAAGCCTACTCTACATTCTTTAGCAATTCTGGAAGTCAAATTTTGTTCTCCTTCTTTTAACACTTCAAAACTCGTTCATTTGTTTGATATAAACGAAAATAACCTTTTAGATAGCTGCTGTCTGTCTGGATATAATTCTAAATACACCTCAATTGCTTGTATTTCGGGTAGCATGTTATGTATCCATGTACCCATGGTACATATCTTTCTTCTCTTCGCCAGTATTCGCTGGGAGCAGAGTGCATTTTGGGGACAACTGAGACGAGTCCAGCGCTCATTGTGGTCAAAATTTAGTGAAATCTGGCTCTTGTCATAAATAATCACGTCAAAATTAAATATAAAAATGGCTCATAATAGTTGTGTTATAATTGCAAAAATACAGGGAGAAATAGCAAGTGCAGATTTAACACATTTTTAAGAGCTAGTTGGAAATTAGAGAAAAGAAATAACTGGAATAATGCAGTTAGTAGAAAAAAGTAAGTAATGTATAACCTAATTCTGTAGCATTCTTAGAATAATGTTTGTTTTATTCTATAATTATTCGATGTGATTAAATAACTTTTGCCACTATGTCTCAATTCTTTCACAACTCTAACGTGACCAGCCGCGACAATTTGCTTCCCTCTGTCCATCGTTTGGGGTTGAAATGATATTTGATGAGTAATTGACTTCATTCCGTTTTGATTAAATAGACTAAAATCCGGTTTGATTGAATAATTACATTCATGATCGCCTAAAAATTATTTAAAAAAAAAATATGATAAATTATTGTGACTGAAAATCTAGCAAATATTCATAAATTTTACTTTCCCGACCCAACTCCTAGAAGGGAAAGTATTGTGAACGAGCTAAAAAAAAATTCGAGATAAAAACGAAAATATCCATTTTCGGGTGCCCTGTGACGATTAAGACCATTTCCAGATGGAAGTCTGTCTGTCGGTCTGTGTGTGTGTATTCTTCCACGATAGAGGCCACACGTTTAATCCGATTGAGCTGAAATTTGGTAGAGGGGTTTGGGTTACCCGTCGGAAAAACCCATTAGTTTTTGTACGACATCTGTCACACGAAATTACCACTATCAAAAAATGACAGATGCAATATGTCACGGAATTGGACATGCGATATGTCGTTTCAAAGCCCTTGAAAAACTCTATTCAGAATAGTCAAAATTATTTCTCCAACTGTCACCTGTCAAAATAAAAAATGTCAAAAGTTGAAACTTTAACATTAAATATCTGAAAAAGTATTCGTGGATACTCGTCGGGAAAGTTTTGGGGCGACACAACCGATTTTTTATTATTCTAGCTGTCATGTATTATTTGTTTAGATGTCACTGATTAACCTAACCTAAGAATCATAGTTTTTGATATTTATTTACATGTTTTATACTTACCTTGCTCATCACAACACTTTTTCTTTCAAAAATATAATCACATTTTTTATTTATATGATTATAGATTCTAATGAGATTTTTTTATAATGAATTTTTATTTTTTATAGACAACTTACATACTTTTCACAATTGTCGAGCCAGATTTTACGCAACCATCAGATGGCGTTTTAGTCGCGCTCCCTGCTAATAACGAACCATAATATTTATTTATACTTTTAAAAAATTTAAAACTAAAAGAGCAAAGGACATACCACCCCACAATTTTTTTTATATACTTTATAATAACAACATCAGACTTAAAAGACGAAAATGACCGTTTTTGGAAAATGCTGAAAATCTTCAGAACTAGTCGGAAAATATTGAACTTCTTTGGATTTAATCTATATTACATGTATTGAGATATCTGCATCCGAAAATTAAATCCGGTCTACCCTGTATACAATATCTAAAATGTCAAGTACGCTACACCCATATTGATATTAGAAAATTTTCGCAAGTTCCGATAACGTGAGGCGCTAACGTCAACGGTAACTTGACAGCTACTCATGCGCAATAGGTATTTCAAACAAGGGGAATGCTAATTGCGATAGCGCCCGATACAAGTAAGGGGGCGTTTAAGGTTAACCCTATTAACGTAAAATGTATTAAATTTTTGTTCTATTCTGTAACTTTAATCTTTCTGCCATCTGTACAGTCATTTTTATAAAATGGAACAAAAGCTATTCATTATGTTAGCACTTGCCTATTCATAAAGTTTTTTGTAAAAAAATTTTATTAATAAAATTGTAATGATTTTTGTTGTACTACAGTATTAATAATTATTTATCTTTCAAATGTAATTTGACCTCTTTGTCAGTTTAATAAATCCAAATAAAATAGACCATGCTCATCTGTCGCATTCGAGGTGTACATCCATAATTTAATCATAAAGAATTGCACCTTCTAATTCTTTATTATTTAAATAACCTAAATCTGATATTTCTAATAGATTTTTCATAATTCCTTAATAAAATTGAAAAATTAAACAAAACCCTAAAAATTTGGACGTTATTTAAAATTTTTACTAAGGTTTGCTATTTCTATCCTTTGCGAAAACTAAAAAAAAAACAAACCAAAATGCACGCAAATAACGTTCACGCTAATAGCGCCCTACGTTGAGTTATTTTTGCGAAAACTCATCTCTAATATTTTATTACCTACCTTATGTGAAAATGAATCATATTAACTCTAAAAATATTACCGAAAACAAATTTTATCGTCTCTGGGATGCAAACGTCATAATAACACGATTTTGTAATTTTTGACTATATCTAGACACCTTTAACTGTCACTCGCGTAATATGACGCTTCACATGATTTTTCATTAATCGTCAGTGTAAATTAAAATCTGAAATGAAGGAAACAAATCTGTAAAATATTTGTGTTATATTTTCCGTTTTTTTTTGGTAGGTGACAAACAGCTATTATCTGCCCTTGCTTCGCTACGCTCGCTCGTGCATCGAATAACCGCGAACTGCTAAAGCTCATTTTCTGCACTTGTGATACTACTGTTTTCCGTTTGTTAATGTTCAAATTATTCAAAACATGACTTATGTGACTAAGAACCTTTGTACTAGAACAACTCATTAATATTTAAATGAATTATCTTGCTGACATTTAGGATTTGCTTCTAAAAAAATTACCTTCCAGTTTTACTTACTGCATGAAATGCAACATTCATTTATTAACGTCCAAATCAAATTTTTCTTGCTCCATTACTTTGATGTCATTTTAACGTGATTCCTTTGATGGTAGTTTTTCTGGGATTATACTTTGAACCTTGAACGAAGTAGCAAATCTAATTCTAACAGAAAATAAATTCCACATCATTAAATTTTATTCTAACGTTTGGTCAGGGTTTTAGAAAGAACAAATACGTGTGGAGCAAATAAAAAAAAATAATACAAACGACTGCTATAAATTTTAATTCACGATTAACAGATATACAGTGTATCCCACAATGTTCAAACATATTTATAAGACAACATTTTATACAAATACTTATACAGTGTGTCTACTAAAGGGAAAATCGTTTCATAAAAAAATTGATAAAAAATCCTGCCTTGCTAAAACCATTAATCAAAAATCAAATTACGTATAAATTCAAATGAAGAATAAAGTTTTATTTAAATATGGAATTAAAAATATGTCGAAATAGATGATAAATATAAATTTGCAAATTAAAAAAATTACTACAAATTCTGTTGCGAAAATACTATCATTGAAATTTTTTTGCAACAAATTAATAGGTTAATACGTTAGTTTTTATTCCTACTACATAAATATACCAGTGAAATTGTTCAAATTGTCGTAGAAAATTATAAAATTTTTCTGGAAGCAATAGAGATCTTAATTTCCCACACCAAAATAAAAATAATCACTTCACAATAGTTTATAACATAATAAAAAAATTAAATAGCGACTAAAAATTCTTATAAATATTATCTAGTATTCTTTTAATCTATATTTAAATTTAAAATTTAAATCAATATTTTTGATTATTCCTGAATATTACGAAATATTTTACATACTATATTTTTGATTAAGAGATTTAGGATTTTTTATTAACATTATTTTTTTTTTTGAAATAATGGATAAACATTTTTCTCATTCCATTAAATTTTTTATGATACTTGTGATTATTGTAATAAGTTAATTTTTTCTTTTTTATATATTTTTTTGTAATTTCATTTATTATTTTTTATTTTATGGAATTCTTTTAATTTGTTATTGTAATTTTTAAATTTTTGATTTTATTGAAGCTATGCACTTTTTATTTATTTTCTTTAATGTTAATTTTATTAATAAATGTTTAAATTAGGCTCCAATTAAAATACATGAATTATTATTATTAATACTTTACATGAATAGTATTAATGGTATTAAAATATGTTTATGCTAAGGAAGTAGTCAATACTGTCAAATAATGAATTTATCACAAGATTAAAAACAAATATAAAAATAAACTTTATTAAAAACATTAAATAATCAGAAATATGCAGTAATGTTATTATTTATTCAATTAATAATAATTAATTTTTTAAACTAATTTGTAGTATAAGGTTTTGATCTATGTGACTTTCATAAATTTTTTATTTTATTAGCTAGAAATCTAATCATTAATTCTTATATAATTAAAATGTTTACAAATAATTTTCTTTTTTTAACAATAACTATTTTCTTCTTGATCACAATTTGTTTACGTACATGTAGCGGCTAGAAAAAGATTTTAACGTTTAGAAAATATTTATAAATAATAAAAGTTGCGGCATATGTATTCTATAGCAAAAGAAACTAAAACGGAGAAATACAAATTTTAAGATTTTAATAAAGAAACATCTGTGACCAGCGTTCGTAATCATGCATTTGGTATTTACCCATGTTCTTCCATTTCATAGCTTGTTTGTACACATTTCCTATTTAATGAATTGAGAACAAAAATAAATACATAAATGTAAAATTCAAACTTGTTTATGAAAAAATAAATAAAGAAAATGGGAAAAGGCTTCTTGATACTTTATTAGTCTAACAAAAAGGTATGTGTAATTATATATTTAATAATTCAATGTCAATTACAATTTTATTTCTATATTCAATGTGAAAAAAAATAAAAGCATTACAAATCTAAAGCGGATGGCTACCCTTAATCATTATTATTTATTCTTTGACCATTATCCAAGCAACAAGGTGTCGTCATTTTGACGACATTTTTTTGTCATTTTTCTTAGATTAGGACGTCATTTAGACTTTTAAAATGACGTCATTGATGATATATGATCTCACAGACACCAGTAACGTGATTTTATACCGTTAAAAAGACAGTTAATGACATATTATAAAAGGCAGTGTATTACATAAAAAGGACATAAAATGACGTCATTACATGATGCAAAAATCAGGTGAATTTATGTCGTAAAAAGGACTCATTTTATGATATTCAATACGTGATTTTCTGTCGTAAAAATTTCATTTACCAAATAAAAAAGAGAATACAATTAACGTCATACGTACGTCAACTTGGTCATTTTTTATTCTGCACATCCAACAAGATTTGTTCTGGAATCCGGAATGTTTTTGACAAGCCTTTTAAATTTATCTGGTTATACTTTGTATATCGTAAAAATGATAAATATAAGTCGATTTTAGAAATCAATATATCTTTAATAGGAAAACTGTTGTTTTTTTTTTGACAAAAAACGAATTTTAGTGAAGAGTCACTGAAAAATCTTCTAAGTTAAATACTATGTCGAAAAAATCTCCTAAACATTACGTTGGCTAAAATATTTACTAAAAAGTGACGAAAAAATGTGCATAATAGTATGTTATTCAACGAGCATATAATGATGGCTATTATTCACAAGAGTGGCGTTTACGTCACGAGCGAAGCGAGTGACGAAAACCACCCGTGTGAATAATAGCCATTATATGCGAGTAGAATACTATACTTTATCCACGACTACTAAAAATTTTTGACTAAATTACTATAAATCTGTTATTAAATAAGTAACATTGAAACAAAATTTATTGTACTTCTCAGCATAGAGTAGGTTGTCCATAATGTTGAAGGTTTATATTTTGTGGATAACTCGCTAAAGTAAACCAATAAACGGATTCTGAGAAAGACTCAGTTTGTTCGTCAATTCTCCATCCCATAAACTCTTCATACGCAGATATATAAACTTTTCTAGATTTTTTTGGTAATAAATTTAAACTTACAATTTTTGAAGCTTCTCTTATATCTGGAGGTGTGCAAGACATCTCATGTTCACTATTTGACTCCATTTGTAAGTAATTTTAATTTTAATAACATGTTTCAAACTTATAAACGGTTTGACGTTTCAAATTAAATTTAATCTTGACAGCACAGGCAACGTTCTGACTTGACGTTTTTTTATATTGTACATACAAAATATATGCGAGTTTAAGATTTTCATGTTTGATCTAGAAATCAGTGAACCAGTGTATAATGGTGAATCATTATTCACTTGTGAATAATGGATATTATTGTTATTTTGTAAACTCATGTATAATGAACAAATAATACATTAGTCGTGGATAAAATGTTTAATCAAAAGAATATATATTTAATTTTTTTAAATGACGAAATATCTCAAAAATATCGTGATCTCTATGACGTCTGCTATACGTCCAAAATTTAACTTGATCTAATCGCCGAAACGTCGTTTTAGTGTTTGACCGGAATCCAATGATACTAAATAGTTGCTGTTGATAAAAGTCTGATCTAAACTCTCTTCTCTATACGGAATGATCTAGGAGTCTTTAGAGTGGTTCACGACTCGTTAAGTCTATACAGAAAAATTATGTCAAAATGTAATATGAATTTTCTGTTAAAACCACAGAAAACTGCAGTTCTCTGTGGTCTTAAAAGAAGCAGAAGGTTCTGATTCAGAAAAGCTCAGTCCAGGAAAAAAAACTAGTTCTAGGAAATGACCCGTACCAAAAGACTTCTTCCAAAAAAAACTCGTTCCAAAAAACAACTTGTTCCAAAAAACAACTTATTCCAAAAAACAACTTGTTCCAAAAAGCAACCTGTTCCGAAACAAAAACAACTTATTCCAAAAAGCAACTTGTCCAAAAACAACCTGTTCCAAAAAACTCCTATATGTCGAGGGGAAGAATAGAAATTTTCAATAATCTAAATATAAACTATTATAATTTGATTGTTCTGACTGATATGGTAAAGAAAAGAATAGTTAAGATTGGAAAAACATTTTATAGCCATATAAAGGGGAGAGGGAAATCAAGATAAGTTGAGAAGTGACACTACGCGAGGAAATTAAGAAGGGATTTCAAGCGAGTCTGAAATTAAAATATACTGAGCAGGGAAATAATGAAAATACAGGGTGGCACAGAAAGAAGAAACGTAACACTTAACATTGATTATAACTAAAAATATTCAAAAAGTATCTCTGAAGTTGTCATTATATTTTGTTCGAAGTATATGGTCACCACTAACAGAAACTGCACTTTTTTAACAATACGTAAGTTTCGGTAACTATATTATCATCTCCAGGAATTAATGATAAAATCCAAATGATGCTAACATAGTTAGCGAAACGTACGTGTAATTGTAAATGAAAAAGCAAAAGTAGTTTCTAAATAAACGGTAATAAAGATAAAGTACTTAGTCGTGAGGATGTTGGTAAGAATTTGTGAATCTTCCTACACCACATGTAGCCAAATGGTGCCATTAATTATCAGTAAGTGGGCCCGGAGCTCCACGGCAAATAATAATACTAATAGCCGACCTTTTCCCAAACAAACCCTGGCTTCTGGGGTTCAGTCGTAATAGGTAAAATATAGGAATAATATTATTGTTAATATTATAAAAATTAGGAATATTTAACTTTAATTTTATCAACAAAAATAAGTTATACGTGAAAATATCATTAAATTTTTGTAATAATAAACTAAATTATATTTTCTCTTTTTTTATCAGAAATTTATAAAAACATTTGTGATCGATAATATACTTACCAATTTTAAATTATTAAAATATTTGCAAACTTTTTGTTTATCTAGCAGTACATTTTATTTTTTTTATTTTTACCGCAATATGTAATTCGGAATAAACAATAAATCACTTGGATTGTTTTTAAAAATGTTTTGAATAAGATTAAGCACCTTTTTTCGATAACCTGAAATAGCTATTAAATAAATTCCGCTTCTTTTATTTATTCTGTTCTAAAAAAAACCTTTTCAGTCGAAAGAATCGATTTTATCTGAACTCGAAAGGTTTTTTGATGTATAACAATGTTGATCTCAAGCGAAACCCGCGATACCCTCAAAAACCAATTCGCACATTTTAGTTTAAAGTAGAGAAGAAAATAATACAAGGTAAAAAAGCTGTTACTCCTCTAAGTGACTAAAATACGATTTCCGTTTAAAGTTAAATTTGGTTAAGCTTAATTTAATTTTGCCATTATTTTAAATTGGATTCTGATGGAAGAATAAAGTTTATGTTAACAAGATTTAAGCTGAAATTTTGGTTTTCTATTATACTAAATATTCATTGTGAATTATTTTTTTTCTTGAAGAATCGCTCAAATTATCCTTCCGCCTGTCGAAAATATTTCATACTTTTAGGCATATTTTCAGGGTAAAATAAACAAAACCATACTTAAAAACTCCTATAATACAGATACAACATTGTGATTTAAAAAATAAAATAAAAAAACAGGTCCGTATTAAAAAATAATTGAGGGTGGCCCTTTAAAGACGTTACGTTGTTTTTTTATATCTTCAAAATATAAGATGTTAATTAAATAAAACAAAATTCGTCAATTTTTCCCAAATATTTGGAAAACCAGACCTGATATTGTAAATTTGAAAAAACCAATTAATTCGTTTTAAAAAACACATTTTTTTTCCATTTAACTAATTAAATTTGCGCCATCCTGTATAATTTTCATTTACAATTTCTGCTCCTATCTTCAGTAGATAGATAATGGTTAGGATTTTGTTCTTAAACATTAGTCATACTAGGAATAGAAAAGACAAAGAAAAATGTAAAGGCGTGGAAAACTCAAAATGAAAATAATTTTTCTAAGCTAAGTCAAAAATATTCGTGCAAAAGACAAAGAGATTAAAATGAAGATGCGACCAGTCCCATAGAATTTTCTGAGAAGATTCTACTACTCGTGTCGCCCCTAGAAATTGTGTAAAAATTATTTTTTTCATTATGATCTATTAACCAATCTTAAATTTGTAGGTAAAAAATCGGTTTAAAATTTTTTACTTTAACACCTTGAATCTTATTATTAAATATATTTGACTGTATATGAGTAAACCACAGAACTTGTATTAAAATATTTACTACTCTTTATGGACCGGTATATATTTAAGTATGTATTAATATAAAATTTTATATTTTTAAATCAAGAATTTATAATAAATATATCACACTGCATAAAAGAACCAGACCTTAATATAAATTAGCCCCTTAATATTATTCATAAAAGTACGAATGTCAATAAAATAACGCTCATTATTGATCATTTTAAAAACATCATTTGTGAAAATTTGAGATAGAAAAATAGTAAAAAATGCAAATAACTAAATTATGTACATATATTGAATAAAGTATTCTAATTAATAAAATTTTCTTCCAAAAAGAATCATGTTGATGACATCAAAATGATTCATAAACATGATTGGCTTAAATTCATAATAACTACATCAAAGAAGTTTTTATAAAATGATTGCTAAGAGGAAACTAAGGGGAGTGTTTATTCAGATTTTCGTAAAGAGTAACAAATTTTAGCATCCTAAAAAATTAAATTAAAAGAAAAATATGAAACAATTCAAATATTAAAATTAAAAATCAAAACATACAAATATTCATTTATAAAAAACCTGAAATTGTAAATATAGAAAAGTTGTTACTCTATAAAATAAAGTATAGTTACGGATGGTGAAATCCTTTCCTCTGGCGAAGATACACTAGAACATTTAGAATCAAGAAACCAACCCAGGAAAATATAAAACGAACGAAGAAATTATGTAGTGACAGTAATAAAAATAATTGGAGGTCATAAAAAAATTAACGAGACAAAAAGTTTAGTACATGAAGTGAAGTATAGATAAAAAGATAACCTTATTTAATGATTATATAACTTTATTATTCGATAAACATGCACCCTATGTTCAATCAAAAATTACAAAACCATTTGCACCATGGTTAACACCGACTATACGCGATATGATGAAAATCCGAGACAAAGCCCTATCCAAGTACAAAACGTCTAAAAACGTTCAGGATTATATTTATTATAAAGATCTTCGAAATTGTGTGACTAGTGCGATTAGAAGAGAAAAAACTGCTTATCTAACGCACCGTCTTGCTACCCGAAATTCCAAACAGTTATGGAAAACTGTCAAGTCACTAAATATTAAAAATAATTCAGATTTTCACGTACCAACTCATTTGAACGATCCTATTGAAATAAATAAGTATTTTTTATCTGTTTATACCACCAGAAATTCGTGTCCAGAAACCTCAGGTTTTTATAACTTAAATAAATTTAATGACAACATTTCCTTTTCTTTTAAACTTGCAACGACGGAAGAAATTGTACATACTGTGATGAATTTGAAATCGAATGCACTTGGAAATGATAATATCTCTGCAAAAATGCTAAAACTGTGTTTAAACGTAGTTGCGCCTTTTATTACGCACATTATAAATTGTTGTTTGGAGAACGGATATTTCCCAGATATTTGGAAATTTTCACTAGTAAAACCGCTGCCAAAAATCAAAAATCCACAGGTGTTTAGTGATCTCCGCCCGATAAGCATACTCCCTTGTTTATCAAAAGTTCTGGAAAAAATAGTTAGTAAGCAAATTTATGATTATGTCTTTGTGAATGAAATTATTGATACAAGCCAATCTGGGTTTCGAAAAAATTTTAGCACTACTACACTTCTATTGAACATAACCGATTACATCATCAGATCACTTGACGCGGGATTGGCTACATCTGTTGTTCAGTTAGATTTTTCTAATGCGTTTGACACTCTCGATCATAAACTTTTATGTGCCAAACTTAACTACTACAATTTCGATGATATATCCTTAAGATTTTTTAAGTACTACCTTAGTAGCCGTTATCAAAAAGTCGTTTCAGGAAACAGTTCATCTAGTTTTTCGTGTGTTTCTTCTGGAGTGCCACAGGGATCAGTTCTAGGACCCTTGTTGTTTCTAATCTATATATCTGATATTCACAAATATGTAAGACATGTTAAATTGCAATCATTTGCCGACGATACACAGGTAGAGTTTGTTTAACCATCCTTTGCCGTTACGTCATAATCGGTGACGTATTCTGCTGTTTTACGTTTGTCGTATATTATTTGAATGTCATTTTACACATAACCTCAAAATTAAAATATAACTAATGACATATGTTAAGGATTGTTGTCAATGACCCATGTTAAGGTGTCTTTGTATTAATAAATTGGTAATGCCGAAAATTGTATTTTGCTTTATGGGTTGCTTACCTTTTTACATAATTTAGTATTTTTTTTTTTAAATTGAAGCCTCATTTTTTTTTAACTGATTTGTTTCAAATTTCTAGTTTGGGGATATAACTATATTCATATTTTTAAAAATTGTATAGTAATTATTGTCTGTGTCATTGTGAGAAATACTTTCGTAAGTATTCCTGAAAAATGAAAATAAAAACACGTGTATTGGAGAAAACAGGCAAATTTATTTCTGAAAAAACTCCCAATACAAATAGGAAAAAGGAACGAAAAAACGGATAAGAAACGTAAACTAAAATAGCATGTAATGAAATACAATGCAAAATCTAAGCTTCATCACTGACAAAATCATCTTCATCATCACTCTGGGAGTCCGATTCATTCAGATCATTATTGATTAATTGATTTGTGTGCCTGAAATAGTGCTTCCATGAAACATGTCCAGGAAGAACTTTGATTTTGTAGCCTTTATCTGATTCTATTCCACTAATAACTATTTCTTGAATGGTTCTAATAGATATGTCTAGAGCATCAGCAACATGCTATAAAATTTAATAATCTCAAATCAATAAATACTTACATTTTACATAATACAGCTAGATACTTACGTTTTCCAGCATATCTTTCTCTTGAAAAGTAATTAATCAACTTTCTTATTATACCGGGAAGGCATTTTAACAATGAACAATTAATTGAAAAAGGCGAAAATAATCTAAAATACTCAACAATTCAAAATATGACAACTTAACTGTCAAAAGTAATTAATAATCTGAATTAGTTAAGAAATACGTCAATGACGTCATAATTCCGTCTCATCCATTTAATGATGGAGAGATCGAGATGGATAATGTATGACGCAACGGCAAAGGATGGTTAAACAAACTCTATATTTGTCATTTGATCCAAATTTCGAGGACCTTGCTAGTACTCTTATAAATAGTGATCTACAGGAAGTAGCAAAATATTCAGAAGCCCATAATCTTAAATTAAATACTGGTAAATGTAGCGCCATGTTCTTTAGTCCAAATTCGAATAATATATATAACTTCAATGGTTTTCCTTTAATTATAAATAATGAGCCATTAAGAATAACTAAAAGTTCTAAAAATCTTGGAATAATATTTGATTGCAAACTTCGTTTTCAAGAACATGTGTCGTTGTTGGTCAAGAAGTCTTACCTTATTGTGCGACAGTTATATAGGCATCGTCACATCCTTAATCTATCGTTGAGGAAAACTCTGTGCGAATCCTTAGTATTATCAATTTTAAAATATGGGTTAGTATTATATTATCCTTGTTTAGATCAAATTACTAAATACAGATTACAAAAGATTGAAAATTTTTGTTGTAGATTCGTTTACGGTCTACAACGATATGACAGGGTGTCCTTCAAAATTAATGAACTCCAATGGCTTAAAGTCGGAAACATGTTTAAGTACCATATGTCATCCTTAGTATTTCGAACTATAGCAACTTCCAAACCTCCGTATCTTATAGAGAAATTGCAATTTAGAGGCAATGCTCACAATTTGCCCTTAAGATACCCGAATACTCTAATGCTGCCCAGATACAATCTAACCTTGTTTCGGCGTTCATTCACTTACAATGCGGTTAATATTTTTAATAATATACCAAATGACTTCAAAACTAAATCTGATATATAAATATTTAATATTTAATATCATTTAATATTTTTTTAATTTTACAGTATATTTTTATTTTTATCTTTTTTACACATTATGATATTTTATAATGTCAAATCTTATAAAATGAGTTACATAATATTATATATTACATCATATACAAAAAATTCTCAAACCATAAAATATGTGAGGAGAGGTTAAGTAGAGTAGCGCAAGCTAGACTTCGCCTCTTCATATATTATGTATTGTATATATAACAATGCAAAATAAAGGCACTAGTATAGTATAGTATAGTATAGTATCATAATTTAAAAGACTGAAGATGGTGTACACATTAAATGTAAGGTGAAAAGTGGAAAGAGAACATCGGTGCGTAAAATATAATAATTTATTAAAAATTCGGCTGATTCTACCACGAGAGATTTTAACATGATAACAGTATTATGCAAGAGGCTGATTGAAATACAACAAATAGTAGTGAAATCCATAGTTATAAGAAAAACTAATTTTTGGTTTCGAAATTGATTTTAAATCTAAGAATGTTGTATACAAGGCATGGCCGGCGAGAAGAGTATGCTGATTAATCAGTACACTCAGTATGTTGTTTTGTTTTACCGGTTTTATTGACTCCAATTAAAAATGGCTTCCGTGATTATCCATAATCAATAAAACTGGTGATTCTGGTGTTGCTTTAGCATGTTTTATGAAGTGAAGCAACCACTGGACAAATATTTCGGCAGTCATCCACCCTGTGGGTGATGTTTTTCTAATAGTTTTAGGTGCTGCATTTTTCGTCATATATTCGAAATGTTTTATTGGACATACTACCAGTTTCGGTATATTATTTCCAATTGCGTTAATATACCCACACATTGTAACCAAAGCTCCTTTACTCAAAGTAGTTACCACTGTACCAACTTTTAAAATGGCCATTGTACCACCAACCACATATTCAAATAATATATAAGCAACAACAAAAACCACCCTATGTAATCAGATGATCATTATACGAATAAGTACTTACATATATCAAGTAATAGCTGTCGAGACTATTTCATTTCTTTGATTAAATCACTCATAATAGAGAGTTAAAGCAAGGCCAGTTTTCAACACGTATACCTATCCGTATCGATCTGCGACTGCGCACAGAGGATACGGATAGGTTTAAGTTATACGTCAAACGTAAGTCTACGGATTTCTGCGTTTACGTATCTCTTTAACGCATCACGCATGTCGTTGACAAAATATGGAAGGAAATCATATAAAACGAAAACCTAACCTCACTAAACGTCTTAGCAGCATGCACGGTGCAGTAGATCCTACAAAAGTGTTTACAAAAATTCAGTATTTTGACTATTCCAAATAGTTTCCAAAAAAATAAACTTTATAATAGTTACCAGACAAATTAATTCTATTAAAAATAATTTGTTCAGGCAACCACAGGCTTATTCTCAGAGGTTGTACTTTTTTAAACCGAAATAAAGATAATCACGGTATCATTTAGGGCATTTGAGGTCAAAAGCCCCGTATAGGGCTGCTCTATTATCTAGAAGTGCTTAATCTTGCAAAATATGATTTAAAATCGTCATCTTCAAACACATCATCATAATCAAAAATAAAATGATCAACTATTGCATTCATTTAAAAAAAAACAATATGACAATGAAAAGTTTGGTTATAAACCACTGTGCAACATTGACGTTACGTTACGTTGTAAAAGAACTAGTGCTTTAAGTCTTTTTAATGGTACAATTTTTCGTAACGTAACCCTGATACGTTAAGGTATACGTGATTGAGATGCGTTTACGTTGTGTGTTATCTTTAACTCTCTATTATAATAATGTCCTATATTGTTACTTGATTAATAATCGATAATCATTCACCAACTACTGACTAATAAATAATAATCACACTTGGTACTTTTAATGGTAAAAATCTAGTAGGTATGCTGTCATCTTTGTCATTGCTTTTGTACTGTGGACTCGTGAAATTAAAATTTGACAACACGTTTCGTGAAATAACTTATGGGATTATCGATAGTCAAGATGCAACTCGTAGTATTATCAGGTCAATTCTGTATCGACAGTGGTTATGTAACAACTTTGTAACAACTTGCTATTTGACCACTTTCATAACAACTTTATAACGACTTTAAAAGAATTTGGTATTTTGGTACCTGTTTTCAGATCATGGTTGTCATGAAAACAATTTAACCACTTAGTATGGTGTAAATCGAACTTCTAGCCATTGAACTTTTGTAATGTCGAATGTGAATAGTTGTTTAGGTTATAATTTTTGGTGAATATTTTTCATTGTGGTTAAATAAAAATGGAAAAAAGTCACCGTAGCACAAAAACGTCCCAAAGGCAACAAAATTTAATGTGCGATTATGTTGATTTTAAAATTCAGCTCAGGTAAATAAGACGGATTGCTTCCATCCTAAGGATCCTTTGTTGCATCCGTACTTGATTTCTAAAACAGAACGTTTATAGTATATTTTTTAACATTTAATATGTACTTATTTCACAATAATTTCATTAATTTCATGATCTATTAATATATTCATTATACATGGATCCATTTTTATTTAAAACAGCAACTATCGTCCAAGTTTCTAAGTTTTAAAAACCAGAATTATTTTATTGCTTTGAAGTCACTTTTAGTGACAGACGTTTTCACTTTTCAAGCCACTAGTTGCTACAGATTTTACATAGAGAATCCCACTTTTCTCAAAGTGGAATTATAACAACTGACCTTGACTTAAACGACTTGCTTGCTAGCAACTGTATCATACAGAATAGAGCCGTATATATGATTTTCTAAGTCACTATTTTTACTACACCTACAAAAATGAGGTTAACTCAATAATAAAATGAATGAGTAACGATTCAAACAGGAAACTTTGTTAATATAGTGAGGATGTAGTTGGTATATTATGAGCCAGATAACAGCACCTGTTCTATTATATTTATAGAGTAACATGAATGTGGCCATTGTTCCTGTATGAACACTGTTCCAGACTCTCCCCTACTTTGTTTGATTATGAAAAAATTTCCAATTTCCTCATTAAGTTCAGTTAATGGATTTGATAATTTTAGTTTCATCCAAAAATTAACCTTTTTGTCAAGAATTTTTAACAATACCCAGGTTGTTTGCCTCAATAACCATTTTTTGAAATTAAAATTTGCTATTCTTTGATTTGTTTTATATAGACTTTGTTTCTTATAATCACACTGACGAATAGTAGATAAAAACTATAATACGTATCAGGACTCAACAAATGTTTAGTTAAGAAAATAAAAAGGGCTTTAATTGTTATCATTAGGGTTAGTTTACTTCAGGTAATTAATCACTTTAATAACAAATATAAAGCAGGAAACGTTAGTAATCAAAAATTAATCACATAGAAATTCAAATTATTGGGAGTATTAAATATTTACTTTACACAAATAAACAAACTATTAACTCTAATTAAATAAGTTGTATAGTGACTGGTGACAAGTTTTATAAGTTTTGTGTTATAAAAGCATGACTTAAAAATTGAATTTGAAGTAATTCTTAAAGAATGGGAACTCGGGAAAGTCCTGGACCGCTTTAGAGGTAAGTTTTACAAATTAATCATACGATATTCTCTAATTATTTTTGTCTTGGATAGAATATTGGTATTTTAAATGGTACCCAGGTAGCAGAGTGACGTGTTAAAGACGTTGAAAATTGGTGTATTCTCGTCAACTGACGTAATTTGGGCCAAAACATGACGTGAAAAAAACGTTGTTATGTGGACGTTTTTAAGACGTCATAAAAAAACGTAATATATTCGTCGAATTTTGGTATTAGTTTTCGAATAAATATATAAAATCGTATTTTTTAGAAAATTATACCTAGTCAGTGCACACCGACATTACCAATAAAATTAAAACAGAAAGTTATTTTTACTCGTCAAGATTTCGCGCGAAATCATAGCCTTAACCATGTATTGAATACTATATTAGAAAATAAACTAAAATATAACCAACAATTATTATTACATATAGACAATAACGAAAACAGAACTTTATAAATTCCTAATCAAATTTATTAGAAATCACTGTTTTTGCGGTGGCCCAGTGTTGCCAGTGGCCTGATAATTATCGATATCCAACATAATTTTTCTTAATCTTGCTTACGAACTGATAAATCGATAATGATAACCTATAATGTAGCTAATTAGATAGAGATAAAAATTTCAAATAAATCAATATATCAATTTTTTTCTGATAGTTTATCCTGGAATCTAATAATTTTGTGGTCATATTCCAATAATTTTAGACTAGACGTTTGACGTCTGGCAACCCTGCGTCCGCCTTTGCTTGCTTGTATCTTGTATCGAAGCGTCGGCGCAATACAAGCCATTTTGTTTTGTTGTGTTTTGTGGTTACAGTTATTATTTAATTCAATTACGATTTTCATTTAAATAAAAAAATAATCAAACTACTTTTTATCCACGGCTGCTGGAGTTCTCCAGGTTAGAAAATATTGTTCTTTCAAATTTATATGATGAAATATTTTAAAATGGGATGCACGTGTGCGAGTGAAATATTTATTACAAATATGCTTTGCCAATTCGTACTAATCGTTCACAGGTAAATTTATTATTACTGTTTAATATAATATACAATTTAATTAAGTTATAAATCGTTCTCAGAATCCTAACCCTACTTTTAGGTTAAACAGGAGTCTCGTGCTCTTGTTTTACAATAATTTATTTGATACCAAGTTACGATCTATAATGAATATGAGCTGTTTATCAAATATACTAAACACTATCGACAATTTAGCTTCTTTTATTTTCAGTACTTGAAGACAGTTCAGTAAATGGAAAAGATCTTACTTGTTAGTTAGTAGACTCTAGAACTAGTATGATGTCCTCTACGCCCCTATCACTGATCAATAGTTTACCGGATCAAAAATGGAAGGAAGGCGGCTTTGAATGGATTATATCCTGTCTTAAGTTAGCCAAAAAGCAGTGGTAAAGCAGAAAAGCATAGAACGAGCAAACATAAAACCGATGAGACAGCAAGATGGTAGCGCTTAGGAACGCTCAAAGCATTAAATTCTTGTTGTGCCCCCTTCTTGATGTAAGGGTAACAAAAGATATATACAACGTTGGAGAGAAGAGTTAGACATAAAAACTTACCCAGGATGTTGGATGACCTTACAAGTGATTTCCTACAGGTTAGTGTTTCATATATCCACCTTAAGAGATATGCAGTATTCTACCATACAATTTAAGAAACACTTTTAACCATTTATTTCTTTTTTAGGCATTTAAATCCGTTACCGGTTGATTTTATTAGCACATGCTACAATCAGGTTAGCACCAAAAAAGGAAGAGAAAAGAAAGGAAGGAATTCAATCCATCAAATGTCACATTCAAGAAAAATTAATTAAAAGAAGAATTAATGATTTAACTTTGAAAGGAAATGTCAATAAAATATAAAGTAAACAATAGTGAGATTATTATTAAAACAAGGTTTGTAGTATCCTTTTTATAAATAAATTGGGAATACATTACTCTATTAGGAGACTTAAAATTTGGCCTAATATTTTAATGCCTAAAAAATTTTAGCCCGTAACACGATCTCTTAACAGGACTAATAATAATGTAAAAAGTGATAGACTTTGGCGAAGAAGATGGAGGAGGACTAGTGGTGGTTCATTCTTAGTGGCTACCCCCCTATAGCTTCTCAGTAATGCTCAACATGTTATTATATTTTCAGTTTATTTTTTATGTTTCTATCAATTAAGATTTATATAAGAATGCGTTTTCATTTTGCTAATAAATTATACAGGTGTCTTGCAATATTGTGAAGATTTTTGAACTGAAATACCTTCGAAAGAGTGCCGTTTTGACTACCTAATCGTCTTTAATAATCTAAAAATGAATTTAAGTAAGTTGTCCATCCAGTTAAACAGCGGAAATCACTGCGAATTTTTATTTTTAAATGGGATACTCCGTGTGCATGTGTTTAATGAAAAATATAGTGGGAATGGGAAAAAATGCATTCAGACAAAACCGCTCTTTTATCGTATCTGATTCGAAGTTATTTTAGTTTAAAAATCGTCAAACTACTACTACTGTTGGACATCCTGTATTTGAATATAATTTGTGTAATTATTTCTTTTATGAATTCCGAGGATATTATGTTTTTTACAGTAAAAAAATACAATTTTTAAATCTAAAATAACCTCAAAATGGATGTTTAATTATACGTAAAAAAAAACGTAATATTTACGTAAAAAAAGACGTCATTGGTCTGTGACTTATGACCCTGTTTATCACGTGTTTTTCACGTCATTCATATAGGTAAATAATGACCAATATTCAACGTCTTTAACACGTCACTCTGCTACCTGGGTAAAGTTCCAATGATCCAATTTTTCTGAACAAGGCACAAATCGCAAAATAAGGATGTATTCCATTTAAATTGACGTATTTAAGATAAAATTCTATTTATCCAAGATGAAAATAATTAAGAATATTGTAATATGATTAATTTGTAAAACTTACCCCTAAGGCGGTCTTTAAATTACCCGAGCGTCCACTATATGAGAAGTACTTCAAATGCCATTTTTAAACCACGCTTTTATAACACAAAACTAATAAAAAAACTTGTCACTAATCACTATACACATAACCAAATATCGCGAATTATGGCTTATACCTGTCTGTGCAATGCACGGTGATTTTATTATTTTGTTGTACCTAACATAGACAAGTCATCATCCAAACCCCAAAAATAAGTGACACCAAAAGTCAACTCTCAACTTACAAATGTGCACGATGTGGCGACAATTACAGCCGATTTTATGCGAAATTCCAAATTGCGGTTAGTATTAATTAAACATATTAATTGTATTTAGTATACTTTCCTCATGTCAGGTACCTATTATATTTATTATAATTAAAATAATTAAAAAAAAATAATTGTTCGAATCAAACTGGTATGGTAGATATATTTCAGAAAGAGAGCTTCAGAAAACAAAATATTTTTGGAGTAATTCTACAAATTTAATTGGGGTTAGCGAGAATTTTTAATTAAACTAGTTTACTTGGCCTATTTTTCTCGGTGCAGAATATATCCACAAAATTTGTTCGGAATATAGAAACAATATTGAGTTTAAGTTTTATATAAATTAAACACCTAAGTCCTTCGACTTAATATTTAAAAACACCCAAGTATTTCTCCTCAACATCTCGTTTTATAATTATCTTTTTACTCATAAATTTTGTTCACTTCTCAAAAAAAATTTATCAGTATATTATACACAAATTGAGTTCAAACTATGAAAAAAATCTTTATTCTTAATTTAACCGAAAATTCTTGATAAAAAAAGCTTCTTAGTCCTTATTAAGTTTTACGTTTGACTAAGTAGTGTGGTTTATTTTATATAAGAAATTAATCTTGTAAGAGGATTTATTGTACTTGTGCCTTTAATCTAGACGTGGACCCATCCAAAGATAATTTAACTGGGAAGGATTAATAGTATTGTAGATCCTGTTCACCGCCCTCCACTTAGCTTCTTTATTATATGGCTTTAGTTTTTTTATTTGTGAAAGCAAACGACCATTTTTTGTTGTGACAACATTATTATTAAAGTAGAAACAAACTTTATTAAAAAAAAAACTTAAAAAGTACATATAAATCAACAATTTTATTAATAAATACGGAAAATAATATTTTTAGTCATACATTTTATTTTAATGGCATGAGCATGTATAACTAACTGTATTTGCAATTAATTATACTAAACAAAAGGTAAAAGGTGTAAATTATAGCACTTTTGTCAAGATTTATTTTTATTTCATTACATATTTAAATTAACATTAATTAACCATTGCATAATTTAAGATAGTACAGTATGATTTTGATGTAAGTACAAGTTGGTATAAAAGTTTAATTTTAATTCACTGTCTATGAGCTATTACGATACAAATTAAAAAATCGGTTTTGTCGCCCCAAAACATTCCCGACGAGTAACCTCTAATACTTTTTCAGATATCTAATGTTAAAGTTTCAAATTTTGATATTTTTTTATTTTTGATAGGTGACAGTTGGTGAAATAATTTTGACTGTTCTGAATAGAGTCTTTCAAGGGCTTTCACATGGTCAAATTCCGTGACATATTGCATCTGTCATTTTTTGATAGTGACACTTCCGTTTGACAGAATTCGTACAAAAACTAATGGGTTCTTCCGACTGGTAACCGAAACCCGCATACCAAATTTCAGCTCAATCGGATTAAACATGTTGTCTCTATCATAGAAGAATACACACAGACAGACATACTTCCATCTGGAAATGGTCTCCTTTGGCCAAAATTTTAACGTTCCTATATGTATTAAAGTGGAGTGTGTTCAATTGTTTGAATTTCTCGAAGAACTTCTTGCCCATCGAGAAAGCCAACGTTTGGTCGTTCTTTTCCCCAGACCCTTCACAGATTCGGGTATAATCCATGATTAGCTCTTTGTAGGCTTGCCAGGATTTTTCTGCATTTAACCGTTGTTTTCATCTGGAACGTAGGTGGTACAAGCATAGTATCTGAGAAGATCATTGTATCCAAAACATCCAGATTTAGCCCTTCCCAGGATTTTAACAATCCTGCCCAGCCTGACTTATGCGTGCACTTTAAAACTCACATCTGAGGCTCGTCTGTGGAAATTTTCAGTCTTTGTTCAGACAATTGGATCTTCAGTAGCTTTTCATCAGCCACAGCAAATTTAACTGAGGATAATAAATTTTTATAGCAAAGAGACATAGTAATAGTTTTATTCTCTTTTCTTACCTTTTTCATCAGTTGGTTATCCTGTGGTGGTGTGGTGTCAAGGGTGCGAGGCCGATTTTTTATCTGTATGCCGTAAGTGGTGGTTTTTACTGCTTTGTTCTCTCAGTTTCTTGCGACTCATCTCCTTCCTTCCTTTGTTACCCATTTAAAGAATGGTGAGCTTGTCTACTTCCTCCAGGGAATTGATAACTGCCAATACAAATAAAAAATAAGCCCACGTGGACTTTGAAATACATTGACTAATTAGAATCAAGACTAAATCAGTGGGATTAAATTTTTATCATAAGTTATCAGTTATTGTATCTTCGTCTCGCGTAAACAAAAAAAAAATAAAGCATTTTTTGCAGATAAGATATACAAGATAAAAAGAGTATAAACGGCAATATAAAGTCAACTTAAAAACTAATGTAATAAAACCAACCTAGGGAATAAAATTCGTTTTTAGAAAAATTAAGTTAACCAAAGTTATAAGTTCGTCGCTCATGTCTAGTGAGTTTTATAGAATCCTAACTTTGATGAAAGAGCAGAATTTTTAATTAGAGTTTTCAGTTCTGGACGTGGAAGTTTTCGATAAAATTCTAATAAAATAATAAATGCCCATTGTGCCATGGAGAAGCTATAAAGTTCTGAAAAGTTATGAATAATGAATCATTTTTTTTCTCAACTATTAGTCACTTACACGGCTAAAATGCTAATTAAGACAATAAAGATTTTTTTGTATTCAAATTAATGTCTTTGAATGTTGTTTTGTAAAAAGTGAATCCGCACTTAAATAATTTCAAAAGATATAAGATCCAGTTTTCTCAAAATAACTCAAAATCTTTAAAATTTTTAGGTTATTTAAAAGAAGTTTGAAAAAGGGTAGATTTACAATAAAAAAGTTCGTAGCCGTAATTTAGCCGTAAAACAAAAAAAAAATATTATAGGCACTTAATAATAATTTAAAAATTTAAAAAAATTAGTACACTGTTTACATTTTCTTCTTATGTCGAGTAGAACACCAAAAAGTTAAGATAGGGACATGTAAACCATTTTATCCGAATTAATGTCCTGTGACCATAGGATTCACTTAAAGTTGAAAAAATGCGATTTTCAATTGTCTATAACAGAACTATTTGGATTATAATATAAGTGTAAAAGGTTTTGGAAATCAGCTTCTCCGGATGAATCTAAAAATGAAAAAAAATATAATGTGTTCCATTAAACAAAACATAGCTATGGTATGCTGTAACTTTATGAAACACCCTGTATATTACGAAATAATTTTAAAATACAAAACTGGACTTTGTCTATAATTTGTATTTAAACCTTTTTTTCGTATCTCTCAAAACAACGGAAACATCAAACTCCGGAGTATAAATTGATCTCCCCGTATATAGTATGATTTCTATGGTTAAAACTATTTAATCCTGAATTTCTTCCTCTCTCGGGTGAAAATATTAGTGTTATAGCATTACGTGGCATACTATACTGTAAAATGAAACTGTTTCCTACGGATTTGACTTTTATTTTTTAAAGCAACATTATGTTTTCAATTTTAAAATTGTACATAATATAAGTTTGTATTCTATTTCTTTCGGTCTTGTTTCTATTGAATACATGACAATCATTCCCCTGATAATCCTTCCGGATTATTCTTTTTTCGGGAACAAGTCTTTTGCTGACTTGCTGAAGTTTAAAAATATTGAAAATGAAGATATATATTTAGTGAAGTGTAAGCCTAAGTATCAATCATATTATGGGAATAGTTACAGTACCGAATAATTTTGCGTAAATTTTCTTAGGGTTGGATTATTTGGGAAAGGATTGTAGAGGAAGGATTATCGCCGGGATGGATTTTCTGGGTCAGAATTTTCAGGAGGCGATTGTCGTATCACGTTTTCTATCTTATTGCAATGCTATCCGTTGCTTAATAATAATTAAACACGGTTATTGCCGAATCGTTAGTAATAAAACTATTTAATTAACTAAAAATTTCTTAATAGAAAATATAATTAATGATTTTTATACAATTTTGACATATTGAAACGTCATTACTAACTCCATAAAAAAAGTAACAAATAAAGTTTTTCGCCTACCTTATATGAAAATGAATCATATCAACCCTAAAAATACGGATGAAAGTAATGTTTATCTTCCCTAGGGATGCTAAACTCATAGCATCACGATTTTTTAATTTTTCACTGTATCTAGACACCTTTAACTGTCACTCACGTACTTTGACATTTCACATAAATTTTCATTAAACGTCAGTATAAATTAAAATACCAATACGTTCTGATTGTGAATAATTGTTATTGTGTGAATTAGTGAAAATGAATAGTAAATTCAGACAGTGATGAAATATTTGCGAATACTCCACCAGACCTACAAGAAGAAGCTAGCAATGTTTCTCCAAATTTGTTACCTAGATAGTCAAGACATCGGTACGAAAAGTACTATGAAATGTTTAACAACTCGTAAAAGAGTAAAAAAGCAAAAAATGTAACAAAATGTGTATTACTTGCTTATCTAACGGAAAGATCAAAAACTGTAAATACAAGTACACTATGGTATGAATTTTTATTATATTTTCCTGTTTCTTTTTTCTTTTTTTGGTAGGTGAAAAACAGTTGTGTGTCACACAAGCAGAAAAGGCTTTAGCAGCCCTTAGCTATTACCTGCCCTCGCCTCGCTTCGCTCGCTCATGCATAAATATACTATTTATTCACTAGTGAATTAAAGTTTTTTTAAATCCCTCCTGATTTAAACAATTATAAACTATTTATTTGCATGATTATTTTTTACAATCAAAATAAAAATTACAATTATTAATATTATAACAGCCTGTATAAACAACATCTAGTAACGCCTGACAACCTGTGATAATATGAATTGCACAGACTACTTAGTTAATCACATCGTCAAAAATACTAATTTAAAAAAAAATTTTTGGGTGAAAAAGGTCAAAATTGGATAAAATATTGTATACAACTCGTGAGTTAATTCCTTCTCGCGAATGAAAATTCATTTAACTCACTTGTTGTATAAATAACTATCAATGAACCAGCTATTTTGAATTTAAAAATTGACATTGATACAGTTATCAACACACTAACTCATTTGAATTACTTTGACAGTCGAAAAATCGCCAAATATTTAAAAGCAGACCGAGAAAGTTTTTGAATATGTACACTACAACCATTACCACACATGTTTCATCCTTGAATCATCAGTTTTATTTTGCCGGAATGCATAGTTTCAAAAACTTACTGTGTATAATCCAAGTATTCCTTTGTACTTATGGGGGTAATTACACCGCGACCTCTATAAGATCTATTGTGTCCCTTCTAGTGCTTAGTCGTTGAGGATGTCTCAGTGATTAGAGCACCCCTTCCAGATCTATTCTCCTCAGGAGATTTAGGATGTCTGATGGTTTCAGATTCAGTAGATTTATTTCTTCTATCTGATGTGCTCCTAGGTAGTGTGCCCTAAGTATGTTCCTATTGGGCTAGTCCAAGCTTCTTAAGATGACCTCTCAGCCGACAATGCCCTATTAGAACTCCTATTAATATGCGAAACTTGTTTTTACTCAGGTTGTTACATTCTGTGGACTTCTTCTGGTTATAGTTTCCCAGAAGGACTTTGCGCTGTTACTGATCCCACAAAAGGGTTCAGGCCCCAGAAATGGTGTTTCAGTCTCTATTTTAGTGAGTTTATTTGTTACTTCGTTTTCCTCCACCCGGCATGTAACGGAACCCATAGGAGAGTGACTGTGGTATTCATGCCTAGCTCATTCAGTTTTTCTTGACCATCTTGGAGCTGATTACCTGGCAGCTCAGCGCTTTGATGGCTGCTTGACTGACATAATGACAATTTCTTGCCTGTGGAATTTATTTTCGACGTTAAGTACATACTTTTCAATAGCGTACATTTCGGCTTGAAAAATTCTTGGTGATTTGCTCAAGCTTTCGAAGCATGTAGTACCAAGCCCATTTATGCATATTCCAGTGTCCTCTGCTGTCCTGGATCCATCACTGTACCATTTAATTAGAGATCAAATCAAATCAAATTTATTTCTAGATCCAGGTACAAAATTGCAATTCGAGCTGACTTCTTTTGGTGCCTGTGTTGTCAACTGTCCTACAAAGAAAAGGACAGTAACATTTTTTTTCACTTCCGGTTTCCACTCATTAACGTGCCCACCTGATTTTATGGTTTTCAGATTGGGGTTTCTTTTCCTCATGAAATCTACAAGAGTGGTCTTGATAGGGTTAATGTTTAGTCCCATCGTTTATCATCATTCTTTTAGCGGCTTAAGTCCCCTTTGAATTATGTCGCAAAGAGTGTTTGCAAACTTACGTCTGGCCATTATGACTATGTCATCAGCATATGCTTGGCAGAATAAACCGAGGTTAGTCAAAAAATGCAAGAGTTTGTTTACTACTAGGCTCCACATAAGCGGGGATGCCACTCCCTCTTCTGTACATCCTTTGGTAGTGCAGATGGATATCATGTCTTGCCCTATCTTTGTCGCTGTCATTCTACTGAAAAGCAGTTGCGACATCCATTTGGAAGTCGTGCTGCCTTCCCATCTGTCATCGATTTCTCTTCAAACAGCACCACCGTTTCCTTATTAGTTAGTGAATATTATCAGTCAGTTGCATAAGTGGGGTATCCGTGGATCTATCTGCTCGATATGCATGCTGGCTGGGATGCAGCGGCACCAGCTCCAGGATCTCTGTTCTGATATAATTATCTACAGCTTTTTCCAACGTTTTAAGGACAAACTATATAAGGCTTGTTGGTCATATGGATTTGGGCTGTGTGATATCCCATTTGCAAATGGGTCTTCTCAAGATATCTTCTTTAAATGTTTGAAAGTTGTTCATGGCCTAACTTATCCGCCTGCTACTACATATGTGTCCAGCCATTTTTGTGGCTTCCCTATTATAAGTGCTGTATCCCCTCACTGTATTCCTGTGGGGATGGGTTTGCTTCCAGGAAAGTGATTTTCAAGTAGGAGCATGGCTCTTTTCTTTTCAGTTTCTGCGAAGCTCCCATTTAGCTTTTTTTTAAGGCCATTACTATATCAACTCTGCCTTTCGCCTTGACTTTGTGCAATATTGCTGCAACGGGTGTTGAGTCGATATCTTCACAGAATTTTCTATTCTTTTAAGCTTCCCTCATCTCTCTGTAGGTCATTCTCTAGTTTAGTATGCTAAATTTGCTTTTAGGTTGGTGTTGTATTTTCTCAATCCGTTTTCCTGGGGTTCCTCCTGAGAATAGTCTCAGGAGGGTCCGTCTCTAATCTAAACATAATTATTGTGTGATCGGAAGTCGTGACTATCTTTTTTTTTTCAGTTGCGCTAAATATTAATTTAAAATCGTCACACGATCAGCAATTCTGATATAGTTCAGTCTAGCTAAAAGTAAGGATCAAAGTAAATGCCGAACAAAGACTCAGCGACAAAATAATGCACTGTAACAGGGGCAAAAAAGTGCTTGAGTGGACCAGTGACCAATATGGAACCGATCACGCTGGATTTTCTAGAAGGCAACTTGTTGTCGAATGTGTTTTATTTGGCGACGTCTTCTTTGATGCTTACTTAGAGTTCGTCTTAACTATATCAGTATTGCCGATGCTTTTTTATACCTAATTTTCATGTAAACTTAAAATTACTATTCTGTATAATATTTATGTGGCGTCGAAGTAATGCGTAATACCATTTATATATTACCCAAATCTATATTAAATATTTGTCGATGATCTTTAGCGTGGCTTCCTTAACTGAACGATATTAACGGGGTTTATCACTCGTAGCTATACGACCACGTTTAAGTAAATCATTTAACCCAATTGTAATATTAGATTACATACCGAGGCGGGCATCATTACTGTCGAGGGCAAATAAAGATCATCGAGGCACTTGCAAAATTTGTTCTTGCAACTCCCGTTATGGAATTTCAATCCGCCTGTTCTATTTTAAAGGTGTTTTATCACTTCACGAAATTCAGGTTTGCCGATATTTTGAAAAATAAAAATTTTATTTGCGTCAATTGTTTGTAGGAATAACACAACATAATAAAGTTTGCTCAAAATTTAACAGGAATCCTATAATACACGAGACTTCTCAGAAAGTAATGTCACATCATAATCCAAACGCCCTCTATTCGAAGTGTAATAAGTTATTGACCTGCCTTCATTATATAGCGGGAAAGTAAAGCTGTACGCAAACTTTTTAAATAATTTTTGAATTTTGAGAAATTTTTAAAGAAGTATTAAGAAAAGTTTAATAGAACAAATTCTCATAGTATTTACATATAAAATGATAATTATATTCATACAATTATTTAATCTCGTTTTTAAGAAACACTTTTTGCCAAAATAGTTGAAATCTACTTACTGAATTAGTGAAACTTTTGAATAGACAGGTATATTTTTAATAAACAAAGACAAATTAACTATGCAGTATATGCACAGCGGAGCTTCGCCTAATTTTCAACTAATATATAGTCAAAGTGCTCTTAAAAGATGAATTTCCCTAGAGATAGATTAAACATATGTGGGCAAAACATTCAAAATAAAAGGAAAAAGTTACAAGACAAATTGGTTACATTTGGGAAATGTGTGTTGGATAAAAATAAATTTAGCAACAAAATAAAATTATAACAAAATATTAGAGTATAAACACGTTCGCTGCCATTTTGCAATAAATTATCATTTTATTTAATCGTTTGTAATGAATATAATGTCACTAGATAAATAATTTATTTACTAGATGTTATTAAATTAAACTAAAATGTATTGATTTTATTGTTAAATATTAGTTTGTAAATGTCTCATGAATTTAAGCTATACTCTTGTAGATGGCGCGATGAGTACTAATTTTATTTTAACTGCATTGCAAGATACGATTTTTTCTTATAAATTCAACGCAATATTAGTTGAAATCTATAGTGGAAAACAAATTATACTTTATGAATTAAAAAAAAAAAAACTATTCACAAAATAAAAAAAACAACGTATAGTCTATAAATAAATGTTGTAGAGAATGTATTTATCTACAAAAATGATCTCTAGTATTTTTCTCGTACAATGTAGTGTGAGATAATTCACAACACGTCTTGTTGAAGATGGTGGCTAAAACTCGAGCCCCATTGTCCCGGTAACTTGAATTTACTTGCAGGGGACACCCTGAACATGTTCCAACCATAAAATTTGATTTGTAGAAGATGGCATTATGAACCTAGTTTTTTTGCTTTTGTTCTTGGACTAGTATCAAAAGAAAATAATGGAATAAGATGCAAAAAAAACAGATTAAAATATAAAACTAAAACAATATATATTAAAAGGCCTCTCAATTTTGTATTAGATCGATTCATTAAAATTATAGAGTAATTAACTAAATCTCATTTTAGAAAATTGGCGGGAGCGCGTTAAAATTATGCTTTAGATATTAATTAACAGTTTAAATTTAATTATAGCTTTCATAACAAGTAGTAGCTTGTCTTGTATAAAATCTATATGCCAAATTTTGTTCTTTAATGTAAAATACCTCAGGAAATTTTTAATTATAATTTTTTATTAACTTTTTCAAATTCAGTAACGCTCCCGCCATATTTCTAAAAATTCGAAACAAACATTAATTATATTTTTATTTATTTTCAGGAAGACGTTCAACACCTTCATATGATAGCTATCAAAACCATGGATATCAATTTCACCTCTGATACAACAACCCACAAAAGCATCTTGGATGTAGGGGTGGAAAATTCAATAATTGATAGGGATGAAAATTTAGCTAGACTCGAAATTGCAACGCTAGCTATTATATTAATTGTTACTATCATTGGAAATAGTACTGTGTTATTGGCACTATGGACAAGAAGACGGTAAGTTAATTTAATAATAAATGTAGTTATATTATTTAAATAAATAGTTGTTAAAAAAGATTTAAGGTAACATACAAATGATTTAATTTAATTTAATTTAACAACTATTATTCGTATTGAATTATTTATCGTAATTTAAATTGAGAGGTACCTGAATTGTAAGGTACAATCATTAAAACAATTCTTTATCTATAATCATTATCGAATAAAATAATACTTAAAGTTCACTTGTTCAATTAGGTTGGGTGATTTTTAGACGTTGTTTGTAGGTCAATAAGTAGTTTTAGTAAATTATTAAGTACCGAATTTATTCGTATCGATAGAGACCCCAAGTATTGGATTAGGGTAGGGATATATATTTTTTATGACAGTACATTGGAGCTAAAAGAGCTTTCTTACAATAGTCGAGACATGTAAAATAGACAATGTGATACACACTGTTCGATTAACTTTAATCAATTACTAGCGCTAAAAAGGTTGCCCGATGGGCCGCCTGTAGGTTCCCTTATGTAGGTTCCATTCTATGGTTTAAAAATTGAAAATTGGTTTTCTGTACATTTGGATAGCATAATGAATAAAATTCAAATTTTCAGTTTTTTTCAACGATGAAACAAATCGCTGCAATCGTGACAAATAAACAAAAGAGGATATGTCCATAATCATAAATCTCAATCGGCATCTTTGAGTCGCAATCTAAATTTATTAATTTTGACAAAAAATTCATAATCTCCAACATTAAAATAGACGGAGAGCTTGCTACATAAAAAATGTGTCCATCAGGTACACGGTTGATTTGTACTGAAAAAGAAACTTTTGGTGATGTAGCTGAACATATATTTCCCTATCTGTTATCGCGAAGCTGGGGCCGGGAAAGTGGACTTAAAAATGTCAGCTTTAGGTACAAAAAAAATAAAGTACATGGATTCTGATTACGAAAAAACCATTTTTTTATTTTCTAGAACAGCGGAAATATATTGGCAGAGTTTACAAAGGCTAACATGCTGGCAGAGCGCTCCAAAGGGGCATAAAAAATAATAAAAAAATATCACGAGATACATTAATTAATATATATTATTCTAAATGAATAATAAAAATAAGCCATATCACAACAATTCATAACTAGTGAAGATACAAAACAAATGGGGTTACATGCTTCGGCCCAACAACTGCCATCGTCAGGCCTATAATACAAATTACAAAGGTTGAATAAGCAATAGATCCAAAAAAAATATAATCACTTAGAAAATAGATGTTTCATAAATACATCATGACCAGTTGTACAAAGATAATGAGATGAAAAATTTGTAAATACAATATTAAATAAATTTCAAATAACAAACATGGATAATTAATAGAAAAATTATTTTTAATTTTTTTAAATTATTAGCAAAAAAAATGAATTATTCGACATCATATCCAAATATTATCAAAGTCTATTTTACGATGCACTGCAAATTAGAAAATTAAATTTAGAATACTTTCACTTTTACCATTCTCGTTCTCTTTATCCTGTCTTTGAAAAAATAAAAGACTTTTCACCACCACATAGACCGAACTACACCTTTTCTGTTCCAGTCCAGAAGGACCTGCACGGGAGAACGGCCTGCCATACCGGTGCCACATTAGTCAACAATAATGATCCTTGTCCTTTTTTGGTACTTTTTCCTTTTTTTTTGTATAAAATTTCACCTCTTTATTTTCAAAAACTGTGGGTTTCATCAATAATTTATTTTTTAATGTTTGCACTTTTTAAGTACTTTTTTTCGTCTTTTCTCATGGACGTTTCTCCTCCTTTCTCATAAAAAAATGCACTTTTTTGTCTTTCAAAAATTTGCTTATTAGAACTTAAATTTCCCCACCCAACATGTACTTTTTTTAAAAACTAACATTTTTTGGACCTTATTCCCCTCTTTTCATTTAAATATTTCCCCTATTTTCCCCCGGGAAAATGAATTTTTTTGCATTTTTTTTCCGAAATTTGAATTTTTTGGACATAAATTTCCCTCGAAGAAATAATGCCCTTTTTTGTATTTTTTTTTTTGAAAATTTGCATTTTCTCTTGAAAAAACGAATTTTTTTTTGTTTGTTTTTTTTTACTTAAATTTCCTCTCTTTTCACTTGAAAATTGCCCATCTTTTCCCTCGAAAAAATGCCATTTTTGCAATTTTTTTTCAAAAATTTGCATTTTTTGGACATAAGTTTCTCCTCATTTCACTCAAAAATTTACCCCCTTTTTCCTCGATGAAATGCCCTTTTTCCTATTTTTTTTTTCAAAATTTGCATTTCCCCCTTTTTTCTCTTGAAAAAAACGAATTTTTTTTTCTAATTTGTTTTTTTTTTCAACTTAAATTTCCCCTCTTTTCACTCAAAAATTTCCCCTCCTTTCCCTTGAAACATTGCACTTTTTGCAATTTTTTTTCAAAAATTTGCATTTTTTTACATAAATAAATTTCTGCTCTTTTCACTCAAAAATGTCCCCTCTTTTCTCTTGAATAAATTTCTCCTCTTTTCACTCAAAAATGTCCCCTCTTTTCTCTTGAAAACATGCTTTTTTTTTAAAACTTACATTTTTTGGACCTACATGTCCTCTCTTTTCACTCAAATATTTTCCCTCTTTTCACTCAAATATTATCCCTCTTTTCCCCCAAAAAATGAACTTTTTTGCATTTTTTTTTCAAAAATTTGCATTTTTTGGGCATAAATTACTCCACTTTTGACTCAATAATTACCCCCCTTTTCTCTCGAAAAAATGCCATTTTTTGTATTTTTTTTTCAAGATTAGCATTTTCCCCTCTTTTATTTTGAAAAAAAACGCATTTTTTTTTCTAATTTGTTTTTTTTGGACATAAATTTCTCCTCTTTTCACTCAAAAATTTCCCAGCTTTTCTCTTCACACATGCACTTTTTTTAAAAACTTACATTTTTTGAACCTAAATTTCCCCTCTTTCCACTCAAAAATTTCTCCCTTTTCCCTCGAAGAAATGCCATTTTTTGTATTTTTTTTAAATTCCATTTTGCCCTCTCTTCTCTTGAAAAAAACCCATTTTTTTATTTGTTTTTTTTTACTTAAATTTCCTATCTTTTCACTCAAAAATTTCCAGTCTTTTCCCTCAAAGAAATGCCCTTTTTTTTAATTTTTTTTTTAATTTGCATTTTCCGCTCTTGAATAAAATGCATTTCATCTCTTTTCTCTTAAAAATTGTTGGGAAAGTGCGGTTGGGTTGGGTGAGTAGGCGGTTAGGAAGTTAGTTGGGGGCCGGAAAAGATCGATAATTACTATTCTGGATACAACTTGGGCCACCTGGGGCAAATTAAATAAGAGATAAGTTAATTATAACGTTACCCAAATTACAAATTTACAAGATATTACATTGGTAATATTAAATAAAATAATTGAAATCGGTATTAGCCTTTACCCGTTGTGATATACCTGAAACTTTTGTATCTATTAGATATTTACAAAAAAAGAATTGTCACATGATAAATTTTTGTAGATCAAAAATTTGGTCTTGGATCCATTTTGCTATTTCATTAGAATGATGGTTATCCACATTATATTAAAAAGTGAAAAGTAGCAATATTTTTGGGGTCTTTAATGATGCTGAATTGATTGCCGTTGTCCGTTTGTCTCTATCTCTCACCATTCTCGAGTTGAAGCAGGCTAATATACAGACAGGCGGACGTACAGACAAAACCGTTTTATAAGAGTTTTTTTCTTCGAAAATTCTAAAATCAAGCAAAATTGACTTACACTGAACCAGATTATTTAAAAATACTATTTTCAGTTATCTATTTGATTGATATGATAAATGTAATAGTTTTTGAAAATATCCTTTTCAAAATAAATATAAAACTAAAACTTAGCTATTTTCGCAGCCAGAAACGACCTTTCAAACGATATAGCATTAATTAACAAAATGAGATCAACTTTATAAAGCTTATCACAGTTAGTGAAATTATTCGGATTTAGAAATTTACATACTTCTGTAACACTAAATAGTTTTACGTCCTTGTTTCTATATTGTTTTGAAATTAGCATTTCGGATTTCAACTTCCTCATTTATTGCAAACTTGGTAGCATGGATTAATGCATTTAGAACTTCCTTACAATGAAACTACAATATAACATAACTAATACTAACTGTTGTCAGTTCTTGATTCTCCTTCTTAAATTAAGAATTTGGAAGACTTAATAAAGTTATATCTAGTGAGATAAAAAAAATACAATAAGAAAGTTCTATTACAACTAAATGTAACGTAGATCAAAAAAATATGCAGTGATTTTATTCAAAACCTACTACAGTACAGGAAACATTATACGTAGAGAAATTAACTATCAATACTTTTGATAAATATAATCGGAAAAAGAAAAATGTAATATGAAGGAGCAAGAATTAATGGATCCTATAAAGTATTGTTTTAGATTTTTATCAGCATAATATTTTTTTTAATAAAAAGTGGCAGTAGCGAAGATTATTGTATACTCCGTAACAACAATATTTCTGGGCTAAAAACCAAAGGTAAGGTAGCAAATGTATACCATTAGGATAAATTACATATACATTTATCCACAACAAATTCATCAAAATCATACATTTACTAATTTAAAATATTAAAACAAATTCATTTTGTAATTTCTAAGCGCTAATCGAACGTGTCTCTGATTGTATATTTTTTATGCTTGAACTTGTTTTTATCACAGAGTGCCAATATCGAGTCAGTAATTGCAACAATTATCTGCATGTTATTTTAATCATACTGTCTTATTTGTTTTCTTTGTTAAGAGCAAAAAAATATTTCATGAAATAATTTGCCATATAATTTTAATCTTAACCCTTTAACTGCGGACAGAATTTTGCAGCGCTGAAAGGTACAAAAAACATACTAAAACATTTTGGCATGTGTTGAGGTTTTAGTCAATTATAATAATTTTCAAAAATTAAAGAAAAATCTAAATTTTAGGAAATTCAAAACTTCTAAAATTTTACCAAAAAAATTAAACGCATGTGAAAATATAAAAAATGAAAAAAAAATTAAAAAAATAGTCGAAGAATTCAAAAATTACAAAAATTCCAAAATTTTAAAAATTTCAAATATTTCAAAGATTTCAAAAATTCAAAAAAAAATTTAAAAACATCAAAAATATATATAAAATTTCAAATTCAGGATGAGTCATGACGAACTGTACATACTCCTACCTCGTACTGAGATTCCTATCGAGAATATCAAATGGCCATTAAAAGATGTCTGCTCCCATCGTTCAATAATATATAGGGGGAGTTGTGAATTTTGACTGAAATTTCTTTTAGTCATAACCTTTGAACAGTAAGTTCGATTTATCTCATATTTTGGTAAAACCTTACACCACTACCACCTACTTAATTGATTTATTCATGCTAGAAAAAAATAAGGTCCGGTCTTAAAAAATTAGTTCGCGTATTTTTCCCCCACACGACTACTCAATTTCTAATGAAAAACATCAAATTTGACTATAAATTGAAAGTTTAGCAAAATGAACCATAGATTTCTAAAATTTAACTTTTATTGCAAAAATTTATTTTTTTGTACAAACATTTAATTTTTAATTATTAGTACAACCACAGCTCGTGCTACATTTTTAATAATACAACAGTTTTAGTCAATTTCCAGAATCGGCTTTCAAAAAGTAGAAGCTGTTTTGAATAATACTAAAACATCACCCTGTATAATTTTTCGTTAGTGACTTATCGGTATTGTCATTTTTATGAATTCTCAGAATTTTGTTTCGAAAGAAAAAAATACAGTTTGATTTTTTTAAAATTAAAGAAAAGAAAATGGAACATTAAAAATGAACAAATATATTTATATTTTTAAGAAAATTTAATAATACACAAGAATAGACAATTACATAAAAGAACTTATGACACAAAAAAATTAAAATAACATAAGGAAAGCCAAAGGGAAAAGCTTTATAGCAGATTTTCAAATTGAAATCCACCTGCTTCTATATAACTTCTTTGATGTTTTTATTAGAAATTGAGTAATCGTGCGGGGGAAAAATAAATACGCCATTTTTGTTGTCTATTTGTGTACTTTGTAAAATACTTATTACAGTTTTCGAAAACCATATACAGGGTGAAATTTCTTATATGAAAAAAACGAACTAATTTTTTAAGATCGGACCTGATTTTTTTAGCGTGAATAAATTAGTTAATTAGGTGGTAGTAATGTAACGTTTTACTAAAATATGAGACAAATCGAACTTACGATTCAAAAGTTTTGAGCAAAAAAAGTTTCAGTCAAAATTGACAACTCCCCCTGTATATTATTAAACAATGGGAGCAGATATGTTTTAATAGTCATTTGATATTCCCCATAGGGGCCTCAATACGAGATAGGGGTATGTACAGTTCCTCATGACTCCACCTTGATACATATATCAAAAATTTCAAAAATCATAAAAAACATATTATCGGAAATTTTCAAAAATTGCAAAAATATGAAAAAACCAAAAAATTTAAAAAATGTCTAGAAATAAAAAATTTGTAAAAATTTTAAGAATTGGGAAATTTATAAGAATTTGTGAAATTTGTAAGAATTTGTAAAATTTGTAAGAATTTGTAAATAAGTAGAATTTTGTAGACAATTAAAAAAATATACAATTTTTTTTATTTACGATGCCCACATCACAGCATAGTTTTTCCATATCAGTTAAAGGGTTAAAAGATTTATAAAAACTGCTCATTATGTTATAGTTTGGTACATAATTAAAATTAAAAAGTATTTCATGATTTTTTTCATTTTTTAAACGAAGTAAGTAATACATGGATTTATTCATTTTGGTATCAATTTTAGACCCCTTTTTTTTTCTTGATTTAGAGTTGTTTGAAGAAAGTTACTAGATTTTTTACAATAATTTAGCAAGAATTTGTAAAATTGATTAGAAAATAGCCATTATTTTTACTTTTAATTTGGGATTTTACATTATTTTGATTTTTTTAAAATTAAAAAATGTGTTGGTTAATTTTATTTGTAAAATTAATTATGGATTAGGCTTTCAAAATTTTTTGTGTTACTTTGTTTTAATTTAAATTTTCTAATAACTTTTATCATATGTCATAAATTTAGATACCATATTTTCCTGCAAAAAAATTGTATTTGAAAATAAGTATATCTGATTATAGACATATCAATTAATTATTAATTAATCATTACTAATGATTCACAATTAACTCATTTTATGAATATTATTTAATCGCTTACCAATAATAAAAAATAAATAAATGGACAATTAAACATGTTTTATAAAGAGATTTTAAAAATTTCACAAAATAAAACACTTACCAACTTGAGACGAAATAAAAAATTTATGAACAAGTATTTATTTTTCTTAACAACAAAATTTTAGCACAAGATTACGAAAGCCGATGTATCACGCATTTTATAATGTACAATATTCTTTACCAGTGCTTTTTATTAAAAAAAGTCTAGTATATTTTTTTTCTAAATTTAATAAAATATAACCTATCATATTTATTGATATTTTTTTTCATTTCTCACTAATACTTTTTTAGAAATACAAAAAAACATATAAACCATATTTTTTTTTTAAGTATTAAACTATTTTTTATAACGAATAATCTCGATTTATCTGGCTTGAGAATAGCGCTTGAGGCTACGTTTTCGATATCTTATGGTAGATCGATCGTATTTGAATAAATTTAGGATGATGGAAAATAAACTTAACTTTAAAAGCTTTTCAATTTATATATAATAAATCGTAAGTCGTATATTACTTTCTCGATACATATACCATATAAATTATTAGTTTATTATGATACAAGGTGATTCATTAATGGAGGCGACCGGTCGTATCGCGTAAATCGTTTGTACCAGAATTTGTTTTAAGCAGCAAATACCATAACGACTCCTGGAGTGTATTTTTTCACCACTGATGCTGCCCGAAGCAAGTGACATAAACTCCATAAACGGAAGGTGACCGTTTTTTTTAATATTTTATTTTTTTAAATTGTTTATGTTCGAATATGAAATTTTCGCACATTCTCTTCTAACAATATTTTAATTCCCTTTAACTTTGATTAATACGTTTTTAAATAAATGTAGTCTAACCAAAAATATTTTAAATCAATTGGGGATCACCGGAAACTCTATATGCTAAATTATTATTTAAAATCAGACTCGAAAAGTTCCTATAGTCTAGTCAAACTTTTTTCTCCGTCTCCGAAAAATACAAACGAGGTGTCATTCGATTCGGAATAGAGTGTAGATGATTTTTGAAAAAATTCAAGAGCCGCTTGAATACATTGCAAAAGTTATAAACCATTAACTGAAAAATTCAAATGGACTTTGGTTTTTTGTAAATATCTCAAAAACTATTTGACATTTTTCAAATTTGAAAGAAGATTCAAAAAGAGGAGGATTTCCCAAAAAAAATTGTACCTTCCAGAACTGTAGGACCAATATTTACAATTTTGCCGGAGTGTCGAATATAGAAAACGGGGACTCCGGCTGGCGTAAGCGCTGCCCACTTTGGACCTTTAATGAATAAATATTATTTAAACTTATTAAATATAAAAATTAAAAATTGAAAAAATTCAGACATCTACTGGATAGATGTATGAACAATAATCCGCGGTTAAAAAATTTTTATTGCCATTTTTCTATTAATTATGCATTAGTTAATTAACAATTTTTTTCTACCATATAAATATTTTTTCTTAAAAAATAACACATGGTTGTTTTTGTTCCATTATGTAGAAAAATAAAAAAAATATATAGAAAAAATTGAATTGTTTATGAAAATTTAAATAAAAACATTTTTTTTTAATTATCAAAGACCAAGATAAATTATGATTAAAAAAAATGGTCACTTAATAATAATTACAGGTGATGGAAAAAACTTGTTAATTAACAAATGCGTTTTTAAGCGAAGTGAAAAATAACAATTTTTAAATTTTTCCAACGAGAATGTCTTCTGAGACCTTTCAAAAATAGATTCAAAAAAGGAAAACAAATCAGATTTGCTATTGAACAATTATCGCACTATTGTTAATTAACCAATTCCAAATTTAATAGAAAAATCGCCATAAAATTTTTTCGCCCGCGGATTATTGTTCATAAATCTATCCAGTAAATGGCTGAATTTTTTCAATTTTTAATTTTCATATTTAATAAGTGTAAAAAATATTTATTCATTAAAGGTCCAAAGTGAGCAGCGCTTAAGCAAGCCCGAGTCCCCGTTTTTGGCCGTATTTTCAATACTCTGGGAAAATTATAAATATTAGTCCTATAGTGCCGGAAGATACAGTTTTTTTGTTAAATTTCTCCTCTTTTTGAATCTTTTTTCAAATTTGAAAAATGTCAAATAGTTTTTGAGATAGGAAGGATAGCGAAGTCGAGGAAATGGAATTGTCTCAATTTTTTTAACTTTTTGTGTTTTTAAACTTAACGATTGTTATGAGTTAAATCGCCAAAGTCTAGTAAACTCGTATTAATAAATTCTATAACACTGCATAATATTCAAAATTGCTTGTGTAGTCAATTTCACGAAACTAAATTATATCCGCAGTAGTTTTCCTTAAACATAATTCTCATTTCGCGCGATTCCTTAGTCATATTTCATTTTACCGTTCCACAGCATACTAATGGAATTATTTCAGAATGTGATTGCTTGGTAGATATCTTTCTTCTAATGATATGAAACGAACGATCGGATTACATGCAACATACATGGTTTTTAGTTTTTTTTCACATTTATTTTAATAATTATAATACAAAAGGCAAGTTGGAGTACAAAAATATTATACGATGTTTTTATTACATTATTATAGTTAAAGGATTAAATAATCAAAAGGATAATTAGGTTTATTGAAATATTGTTAGGTGAGTGCATGTATAAATGGATTACGTAAAAAATTTAATTTAAATTACTTATCACTGAAATAGTGCCATGTCATTTTATTTTTCAGAGAGGCGTGTCAAATTTTTGAACCACCTCCAAGATCCTTAAATTATGGTTATATACTATCATCTAAACTCTATAATATAATCAAAAACAAATAAAATAAGTTTTCGAAACTATACATTCCGACCATTACTATACATGTTTCATCCTTATAGGAATCTTCAGTGGCACTTTGTCGGAATGCATAGTTTGAAAAATTTATTCTATATACCCCAACTATTTTTATGTGACACCAAAATGATAGATAGTCACGCCATCTATCGTATTGGTTGATGGGTACCAACCGGGCAGTGCGTTTAGCAGAATACAATTCTGTAAACGCGTCTCCAAATACAATTTGGATTGCCGTCAGATTGCCCATCAACCATCATAATGCCTAGTAGAGATGTGTCATTCGTTCATGATTCGATCACTTCGATTCAATCACTCGAGAGTATTGAACGATCGAATCGCGCTCAGCTAAATCATATCAATCACTACTTTCATTCAATCATGAATAAAATTCAATCGGTTATCTAATATCTACCCACTTCACTTCGTTCTTATTCATTAATTCATTTGCAAATTTGACGTAAGGCAACACAGAGAAACTCTATCTCGGTCTACTGTCGACTCATTTTCGTCAGTTTTTGCTTTGTCGGTATAATGCGATTAAAAAGTAAAACTAAACAAATAAAAGTTACAAGGACAAGGATACTCTTTCTATAAACAATATTCTAAACTAAAATAAACATTCTGCCGTGTATAAGGGATTTTGATGACGAGACAAATAGCACAGCTCTAGGCCTCAATAGACCGCTTGAAAAAGGGCTGATAAATCAAAAATTGTGTTGATAGTTATAGATGTCTGAGACGGTGCTTGAAGACATAAAATTAAACATAAAGGCATTAAATGTATTATAATTTTTTTTTCAGCTGAGCCGAAAGGTCCGAAAGTGATATAAAGTCATCTGGCATAAAAATGATTGAATGATTCAAAAATTTATTCTATATACCCCAACTATTTTTATGTGACACCAAAATGATAGATAGTCACGCCATCTACCTGCTAAACGCACTGCTAAACGCACTGCCCGGTTGGTACCCATCAACCATACATACTATTATAAGCAGCTTCATCCCAATATTAATTTTACCATGCAGTCAGAAATAGATAATTGCATGAATTTTTTGGATTTAACCATTAAAAAATTTAATAACAGACACGAATTTTCCATTTTTCACAAACCCTCGCACACGGATATTAGGATACATAACTCTTCTAATCACCCTTATCAACATAAATTAGCTGCTTATAATAGTATGGTACATAGATTAATTAATATACCTATGTGTGACGAGGATTTCAATAAAGAATTAAATTTAATTAAACAGATCTCGGTGAATAACGGTTACAACCCCTCTATTATTGATAATATTTTAAATAAGAAATTACAAAACAAGCTATTCATTTAATTTATCCATCACTTAAACCGAATAAATCTAATTTTAAATCTTTTACGTATTTAGGTTTGCCAAATCAAAATTTATCCTCTTTCTTAAGAAATTTAGACATGAATGTTGCATATAAAACGATCAATACTTTAGGCATGGCAATTAAAAATAATAAAGATAAAATAAATAAAAATTTTCAATCGGGTGTTTATTCACTAACTTGTTTGTCTTGTCCAAAAAGGTATATAGGTCAAACAGGGAGAACATTTGTCAAAAGGGTTAATGAACATAAAAGATCTTTCCAACATAATAAATTAGATTCAAATTATTCCAATCATTTAATTAATGAAAATCATATTTTTAATGATAATTTTGAAATTTTACATACGCAAAGTAAAGGCATTCGGTTAAATTACTTAGAAACATTAGAAATCAATAAACTCAAACATACGGATTTATTATTAAATGACCAACTTGACCTTAACAATTCGCCACTTTTAAATCTCTTTTAATACCTTAATCCTTTCTTTTAAAGTATTTTTAATTTATTTTAAATTCTCTTTAGTTTTTAATTGCTTGAAAGTTTGTTAATAGCTTTTGGTTAAGCCCTCATAATTTTAGAGAGGTAATTTTATTCTTAGTTGTTTTAGTATAAATTTCTTGATTTTCTTGTAAATAATATTAGTCTGATGAAGTTACTATGTAACGAAACTAGTCACTATTAAATTAATAACTTTTGACGTTATTAAACTCTTGATAAGAAACATTACCTATGACATTTGGAGAGAAATATCAAAAAGAACTGAAACAATTTTTACCGTTTCAAAATTGTGATTTTCATCTATGGGGTGACGTTTGTGGCAATATTCAATCTACATGTTTATTTTGTGGTACTATTGAAAAATTTAGATTTTTTTTATGTAAAATTGTTTTATTTATACAACTGTTGTAAAAATACAGAAGAATTTATCGTGATCAATTCATTAGTTATACTGGATTTCTTTTTAAGTAAGTCTTTGTGTAATATTTGTAATTCATTGGATTTATTTTTAATATTTTCCAATTCCATCTCGCAACTTTTCAAGTTTTTTTGTTATTTTATTGAACCGGGATAGTAATGTTTTAAAAAAGTTCCATCCATTTTCCAACTTCATTTTTAGATCATTTAACTAGGCCTGATTCAGGCGAGGTTTCTCGGCCTGCGAAGTATTATATAGTTTGCGATTCGTTAAGGGGTTTAGTGCAGGTACTGGTGGTACAATTACGACATTGGTCAAAAGTTTATTTTTTTTTTCCTTCTTAATTTCCACACTGATGATCGGAACGTAATTAAAATTAAAATGTAAAGATAACATTTATAAAAGTTATTCTCTTAAGCTAGCAGAGCAAAGTCAGCAGAACACGAATATTATTATTTCATAATTAAGTGTAAATTAAACACACATTTAATGTAGTAATTAAAAATGTAACGCTCCTTTAGAAAAGAAAAAAAACTATGTCCTGCTGGTTTAATATAAAGCTAGCAGAACACTGATTTAAAAATCGATGAATAATTACGTAATTAATATCAAAAGAATGAATAATTAAACGCAAATTAACTGTAGTAAATACAAATTTAATGCTCCTTTAGAAAAATAAAATATGTTCTGCTAACTTAATATACAGTTAGCAGAACACTGATTCAAAAATCGTTTGCGTTTAATGGTCTCATTCTTTTTATATTTATTACGTAATTATCCTTCGATTTTTGAATCAGTGTTCTGCTTTCTTTATCTTAAAGCTAGCAGAACATAGTTTTTTTTTCTGAAATAGCGTTAAATTTTTATTTACTACATTTAATTTGCGTTTAATTTTCACACTTTTTTGATATTAATTACCTAATTATTCATCGATTTTTGAATCAGTGTTTTGCTAACTGCATAAAGCTAGCAGAACATAGTTTTTTACTTTCCCGACCCACCTCCTAGAAGGGAAAGTATTGTGAACGAGCTAAGAAAAAATTTCGAGATAAAAACGGAAAAATCCATTTTCGGGTCCCCTGAGACGATTAAGACCATTTCCAGATGGAAGTCTGTCTGTCTGTCTGTTTGTCTGTCTGTGTGATTTTTTTTGATAGTGAATATGATGATAGGACCGGTTATAGATTTTTGAAATCGCTGTATAAATGGTTTAGGACATTTTTAGTTCGATAAACAAAAACATAGTATGATATTGTTAAAAAAATTTATTTTATAACCAATACTAAATTATCTAAAATTATAATCTATCCGCATTTAACTCATCCAAGATAAATATAAATCTGCCGTTCTTCGTTTATTTGAATTCGATTATCCTAAATCTATTTCAGGGATATGCAGTTAGTAATGCAATTTCAGAGTAGGTCGTGTGAGCGTCGGTCACTCATTTTGCATCCCATAGTCCTCCAATTTTATTATCCATGATTAAATTCGTCCTGGTTTATGTCTTCCATTTAAATTAAGTGCCAAGTCAAGTAGGTTTTGTTTTGTTCACTTTATTAATAAAAGGGTTTTAATTATTTTAATCGTGAATTGTTCATTTATTTACTGAAAACGTGCTTCAGGTTTATTATATTTATGAAATTACTTATCACGAACAAGCTATTCAAATTGAATTATGATGTAGAGTAATTTAAATGTGAATATTTTAAATTTTACAACATGCAGGTATTATTGTACGTTAACTACAAATGAAAGAATTAAATAGAGTGTTTGTAAATAATATTTTGTTACATTCTTTATAATAAATTGAGTGTTAGCGTTTGATTTACTTGCAGAATTATAAATATCTTGTATAGTATTATCTGTTACCAGTTTATACAATTAATTTTAATAGTGTATGTTAGAACACATATAAGTGAGAACATATATTGTAACTTAAGGTACAGCTGTTACTTCCTAATTATATGTTATTAGTGACATGTAAAGTTTAACCGCCAATATTACTCAAGCATACTAAAATGTTTAGCAGTATTATTTATTGAGTGCCTACTAACTAAACATCCGGCTTTAAACATCTTTATTCTTCCCTCGTACCAAAACATAGTTAATTTAAAGTTTATCGTGCTATAAGAATAAAAGTTAAAGCAGCTAGAGACGCACAACTACTTTATGTCCTCTAAACTCTCTTATATTCAAGTTAAGCGTTAGTAATAAAATTTTAAATGGCAGTATACGGGTTGTTCCAAAATAAGACTGAAAAACATTGTAGTCAAGTTTATCGTCTGTGGATCCTAAATTGCTTGAACGTAAAAATATAAAAATGGAAACCTATTTTGTCGATATTTTTTTCCTAACCTAACCTAGAAGTGTTGACCTTTTTTATGGATATAGCACATGCACAATAGAAAATATTTCAAGCTGCTTCAAAAGCGGGACGTGCACGAATCTGTCGATTCACGTTGGATTTGAATCGCTGAAGACTATTCTTTCGGAAACAGGGTTACAGGAAACCTAATCCAGAACGGTAACATTCTCTAGATAAAGAAGTTCTTGAATAGGCTGGTGTGGGAAGTACAAAGTTGAATTTGAACTGGATGACATAACAGCTCGACAAGATTTCCAAACACGTACGACTTAAAACTTGATATATTCAATTTTTTTTATAGAATTTTCTAAAAGTTTGACAGCATTAAAATTGCTGTTAATTTTCCGAGATGGCCACCAAAAACTAATCAGTTCTAACTTAGAACCAAAACAATTTTTGGCGAAAATTTGGTTAAAATCGGTTAAGTAGTTTAAAAAATCGTTATCGGAAAATTTGATCACTCACACATGTACGTACATACATACATACGTATGTACATACATCTATTATACATATATATATATATATACATATATTTTTACAAAAATTATTTTTTTGGACTCAGGGGACCTAGAAACATAATGAGAAGTCAAAATAACAAGATGCGGTTTTTTACCCTAAAATAACACTTTCCCTTTATATGTACCTTATACAGTGTGTCCAATTAAGTCGGCATCATATGGGAAACTTTTTTATTCTTAGTTTTATGAAAAAAAGTTATTCTTTATAAAAAGTTGTGCATGGTCTAAAACCAAAAATACAACCATCAGATATCAATTTTTTTTAAGCCGTATACGAGGTGTGTCAAAAAATATGAGATTTACTCACGAGTAAAGTACCTTTAAATTTGACAATATCGAAAAATTTTACTAAAAAAAGTTGATCAGAATTGAAAATTACGTTTAAATATGCAAGTACATCCATTTAAATTAAAACTTCAGATTATTTAATTTTTTACTAATATTTCTATTTTGAATGAGCCAACATTTATCCCTTGTGATTACGAAACACATTATAACCTTTTATTTTTTTGATGTTTTCTAATAATTTTGCATATTTAAACGTAATTTTCAATTACGATCAACTTTTTTAGTAAAATTTTTCGATATTGTCAAATTTAAGGGTACTTTACTCTTGAGTAAAACTCATATTGTTTGACAGACCTCGTATACCACTGAAAAAATTTGATATTTGATGATTGAATTTTGAGTTTTAGACCATGCACAACTTTTTATAAAGAATAACTTTTTTTCATAAAACTAAGAATAAAAAAGTTTCCCATATGATGCCGACTTAATTGGACACACTGTATGTACTAATATATTGATACGGATCACCCGGTATACAAGATATCATATCTAGGACTTTTAGTTTGGACTGGTTGTCTATAATACATTTATAAAATAAAAAATAATATACATTTTTTTTAATTTATATATTTCATATCTTCTCTTAACTTTTTTCGATCTTGCTCTTTTGTTTATGTTTCTTCTATCACTCTGTCACTCCTATATGTCTTTTTTTGTCTTACCTTATAGTCTGTTTCAGTTTTCTTAAGAATATTGTCCGTCCCTGTTTTTTTCTGTCTACTGTCTTATCTCATAGTTCCTCCCTTCCTCGTCTTGCTATAACTTCTATTCACCTTCTCGTATTACCGCTTGTATACTTAATTTTTTTTTATTCTAATTGTTCTTTTACGTCAATAAAATATTCTTACCTTATTAAATTAATTTGTATTTTCTTTTAACCATTCATTGTAACATTCAAAATTATAATTACAAAATTTCTCTTTATTAATAATTTCAAAAATTTCTTATCTCATATTCTATATCGAAAATTGACAAATCTCAAATTTTTTTCCACTTAATATAATATTTATTTTTAATTGCCTAATAGTGTTTTAACCAGGATTTCGTAGGATTTATAATAATCAAAACTTAACAGCTGTTACAAATACCGAAAAAAGCAAGCTTCGACATTTTTTAATACAAAAGTCACAATTTGTAAAATTTGTGTTTAAATATTTTTAAACTGAAAGTACCTTTTTAAGTACTAACTAAAAGCAATAAATATAAACAAAGCATCCTGAAAAAAATTATTAGATTTAAAAAAAGATAATTTCAGGATTTTCATTTTAGTCACCAGACAGTTATTATTTAACAAAAATTGAAGTAAATTGGTTTAAAATTGGGATTTTCTCATTTTTCTTATTTTTGATGTACCTGCATTGGAAACTAAATAGAAGAATTTAATTTAGGAAAAAAATAAGTGCTATCAAACATTTATATACCGCTTTAACTTGTTTTTAATTAGACCAGATAGTAAACTAACCATGCTTAAATCGCCGGCCCCTGGTCACTTACAAATTATTTTGTTCTGGATCATATATTTATGACTCTACCTAAATAAGATATTTGTCAAAATTTACAAAAGTAACATAGAAATGACCAACATTTTTTTATAAGAATTATGTATGAATTCAAAGAATTTGAAAATTCTGATTTGAGATTCGAATTTTTTACAAAACAATAAGAAATCACAAAATTAAGTTATTTACAAAAAGCTTTGGCTCATACAACAAATTATTTACAAAATGGTATGAATTTAACTGAACATATTTAAAAATTGAAAAAATTTAATAATTTTAAAGAAAAATTTAAAAACTTTAAAAAAATTAAAAAACATTTGATGCCTCCATAGTGGGGCATTCAAATTGAAACACGTTCACATCAAAGATGCATTTAAAGATGAAAAATAATTTTTAAAGATTAAATTGCATATTATCTCACCATGCGGCAACTAAATTTATTATGACATAATTGACATGTGACAACACAAAGACAATTGAGTTTTACGTGACAGATAATAAACGGGAAAGGAAAAAGTAACAGGTCACTAGTAGAACTTAATAACCAACGAAATCAAGTTGTTCATAAAGACAAGTACACTAATATTACTTCAAATTTTTTAAAGTTTTAAATTTTTCTTCAAAATTATAAGGTTTTTCAATTTTTTAATACGTTTAAATTCATACCATTTTGTAAATCATTTGTTGTACGAGCGAAAGCTTTTTATAAGTAACTTAATTTTGTTACTTCTTATCTTATTTTAACAAGTTTTATAATTTATATTGTATGCCTGATGATGGCCGTTGTGTGGCCGAAACATGTTGCCGATGCCCATTTGTTCAACTAATTTCCATAAATTTTATGTGGTATGAGAAGGAGTTTATTATTATTCTTTGAATAATTTTACCACATTTGAGAATAGATAATCTTATGATTTTTTTTTAATTTTAATTCGAAGGATACAAAAGTCACAAACAAAATTACTTGCATATAAATTTTTTAATCCATAAATATTGGTGATCCTAGTAAATTTGTTTTCTCAGTATACATTCATTTTTTTATTAATTTTCTAACGAAAAAGTGACAAGCTTTTTCAACGTTCTCCATTAGATTTTGTCAAGAAAAATGGTCTTTAATATTTCATTTTAGTCGCTCTATTCCACATTTTGATGGGTATCATTTTTTAGAAAAATTTAACTAGAGTTGATATGGTGTAAGATAATATTTCAATTTTTACTGTTTTATGATTAAAAATGAAAATAAAAGATGTTTGTTTCCGTAGGTATTTTAATTACTACGGCCCGCCCATACTTCACCTTTGGTGAAGTAGGGCAAACCGTAGAATTGAAATCGTGCAAAAATCTCAAAAATTTTTTTTCCTCCAAATGACTTAAAATGTCATGAAACGTGGAAAAAAGTCTGTCTATGTGCACGATAACTCGAGAACGGTACGGCCGATCCGGAAAATTCTTTCGGCCATCGGTTTTTAATCAAAAAAGAAAGGCTCTATCAGAAGATGAGCAATTTCGGGTCCGACGATCCCGGTCCCGCCTACTAAGTGAAACTTCTATTCGAGACATCTCGATAAAGAAAGCAAATTTGTTGATACTGATTTTTTTAAGGTGTTGTGTAAGTCAAGATACGTCGATTGATATCTATATCGCAACCGGCTCGTTGAAAAAAAATACTAAATTTATTTAACATTTTTTATAAGTAATCTACATATTTTGTATAGTTGATTTTCAGGCTACTAAATGTAAAGGCCGACACATTATACATTATGTTAATCTAGTAGATAATATTTATTTATTGTTTTGATAAATGGTATTTTACTAGAAAATACTATAAACGATTAATTGTTTTTTCAAATTCTTAAAAATATAATTGCAGATAGAAAAAATGAAGATGCAAGGTCGTTGTGTAAAAAACTTCTTTTCAAAATCCACTTTTGGGGTACCAGAGGATAAAATGGCATAAAAATTTCTTATGTAAAAAAATTATTTAATTTCAATAAATAAGATCGTTTTGTACTTTTAAAAAAATGGTGAAAGCGCCTTTTTTACGGTATGCTTTATGATACAGAATACAATATTAAGCATAAAACTTATAGTGGCCTCATTAACGTAAAATGAATGACGTGAGTAAAAATATTTTTAAGAAATATTAGAACTATAGATATTTACCAAAAACAATTAAAAAACGTCTATACATTCATATAAATAATATTGTTCCATTTCTATAAAGTACAGATAAAAAGTATTTTATTTTCAAAAAATGGTGAAAGCGCCTCATGATCTTTTTAAAAATAGATAATTGATACATATATGAAAAAAAAAACATAAAACTTCATAATTGTATCGCACTAATTTTGGAAATGCCATTAATTATATTTATTCAATTCTTTATTTTAATTTATCCCAATTTTTAATTATTTCTCATTTGTATTTCTTGAATTCTATTCATAAATTTATTATTATTTTCATTTAAGTTTTGGGTCATTCTAGAAACAAGAAATTTTATTTTATTACGTTTAATTTATAAATAATAAATATTAGAGTCTAGAGTTATTTCGATTTTTTATAATAAAACGAGATTTTTGGTAAATACTATCACATTCAGTTACACACGGAATTATTGCATGATTATTTTCGGCGAAGAACAAACTTTTGTAATTGGGAATAAATAAAAATTCATGATCAAAGAAATTTTTTGATTATGTACTTTTCATAAAAATGGTTGTTTAAATCGACATAATTTTCACTATTATGCGATAGAAAACCCTTTTGCGAAAGTTACTACTTCTTAAACAAGATGGTCTTTAAATGTTTGGGGGGTATTATTGGTTATTATGTAATTGGACCTTATTTTTTTGAGGAAACAGTTAACAGTGAAGTTTATTTAGACTTTTTGGAGAATCAGTTGCCTATTCTTCTTGAAAATGTTCCTCTTCGTATACGTCAGCAAATATGGTATCTATACATCAGAATGCCCAACTTGATGATCAATTTCCAGAATGATGGATGGTTTTTTTTTGCTGAATCTGGCGTGGGAGGTCCCACCTGCACTGAGGTTCTAGGTCTAATGTATTCCGCCAGTTTTCACGTCAGACCAGTACTCTAGACGAAGTCAAGAAAAGTTCTGTCTCTTCATTTCCTTCTATGCCCTCATGCCCAGGCACCCATTCAAGATTTATCTTGTTTTGTTCTACCAGGGCAATTAGGTTTTTATGGCAGTCTAATACTAGTTTGGACTGTAATTCTACCCTTTGTATTACTTTAAAGATCCAATTTTTAGATATTTTTAGAATGCAAGTTTTCCTTGAATGCATATGATAGAATCAAGCACCTGTGCTGTCTTCTGTTTTTGACCCGTCCGTATACCAGACTGATTTCCTGACCTCACACTTTCTATCCCTCTCAGGTATGTTTAGCCTCAGAAGTTTCACAAAATTATGGCTGACATTATTTTAAGGGTGTTCCATTTGAAATACCCGAGAAAATCATGGTCGTAAGTTTTGGGTCACCCTGTATACAAAATGAAAGGTACCAAAAGCATGATGAGTTGCAACAGAACTAGAATACTTCGAAATTATTCTTGCCTTGAGATATTAACCCTCAGTTGTTGATTCTAAATAATACAGGGTGACGATTTCATTAAAATTTTCACATAAAAATGGCCATATATTTAAAAGTACTCTGTAGAACTTAATAAAATTGTATATTTCCGGAATAGAGAAAATGAGCAAAATTCAAATTCGAGATAATATACAGTGTTCCATTAAAAAAAAACTTTAGTATGGTGTCACTTTATGAAACACCCTATATATTACGAAATGATTTTAAAATGTTGCAGCTTCACATTATCTATAATTTGTGTTGAAAACTTTTTTTCGTATCCCTCAAAATAAGTTGATCACCCTGTATATTGTTTGCAAAAAAACATTTTTCTTTTATTATTAAATTAAAATTAAATTGTGCTAAAATAATGTAAGTATCAATAGAAGTTACACAATCGTAATGTCTTTAAGGGTTCCATTTATTTTCAAACTAATTTATAGTGGTCATCATGTAGTTTTATGGTTTCTCGTTCTACACCCACATTCTCAATTTATTAGAAATTTTCAAGATGGAACTCAAGGGAAATAATATAAAAGTATTCCTGAATTGGTTCATTGTGACAGATATCATTCACGATTACAATATTGAAATAGGAATATTTCAAAAAAAATAATTAAGGCACATGTGACGGCTCTACTTTGTTACGGTAAAAAATTCAATTATTGGTTTAGTCTGGCAAGCAATGATAAAATCTAACATATTTTTTATTTGAATTATAAGAACCACTCAGACGTAATTGGCTTTATATACTTACTGCTGAGAGGTTTACATAGGCTGCTTTTTATTGTGAGTTATATTGCTATTGTGAAAAAAGCAATACAAAAGAGGACGGGTAAGTAAGATAATTTTTTACAAGAAGTTTTTAAAAAAACTCCGTATTCGTCTGAATAATATTTTTCTATGTAATTTACTTCCAGTTCTATTTTTTATGTTTCATAAACTAAATATTACGAAGAGACATAAAAGTTCATAATATTACGTCGCTTGGTATTACGTTATAAAATAGGATAATCAATTTCGCGTTCGAAATTTTTGAAATATTTCAATTTTTCACAGTACATGTTTTATTGTATCGTTGAAACAAAATTTATTTTAGACGACTTCAAGCCTTTAAAATTAGAAGGTTTTTCTATTTTCTGTCGTGTTTTATAGGTAAACTCTGTCTTATAATTTGTCCTTCGCAACTATAAGTCCAAATTGTTTTTCTGGCAAAGTTGTGTTTCTTCATTTATTATGATTTTTTCAGAAGTTTGGTTATAGCTGGTAATTAGGGCTTGCAGGTCTAAAGTTTAAAGGAAAGTTGGAATTCTGTTTAGGTTTACTATCAAATAATTGCTCTGCTCTGCTTCCAATGAATTATTACCTTAGCTCGTAAATTCTTCTGTGCTATATTAGTAATATTATCATGCCCCGGTGCCTGTTTTGCTAATATATGTTTTATTGTAATCTTAACTTTTACTGGAGTTGTGTATTTTAGGTTTCCTTGGTTCGTTTTATTTATTTTATATTAAACTCTCTAGTGTCACTTTAAAATACATGTAATTCGTGTAATATAGCATAAATTGTGTTCTTTCTTTTATAATATAAGTAAATCCGTTGGCTTAATGCATTTTCTGTGAAAGTCAAGAAGGAGTCTCGGAGGAGGTTCTGCTAGAATTTAACAGATCTAGCTGCTGTTACAAGGCTCCACAAGATTAAACCATATTAATTTCGCAAAAAAAGTCATTTAAATCGAAAACTATCAAGAATGGGTATAGCGAGCACTTAATAAAGTGACATTATTTTGTTCAATATTCTTCAAAAATAAAATAAAATACAGGGTGTTCCAGTAAAGAAAACATAACTTTAATATATCACGCTTTTTTGGAACACCCTGTATATGTCTAACTAATTTAGAAATGTAGTCGTCACTAACCTACGTACTCCTGTCAAAAAACTTTTTCATAACATTTTTCGTTTTCCCAGTAAGCTCCGTCCCGTTGAGCGTGGCCCACCCTGCATATAATATATTTCTAGATAGCTAAAGGTATAGCAGTTTCCATAGGCCAAAGTGTGCCAAAAGTGGTCTACCGGACAATGCTGCTCATGCGCAGTTTAACTATTTTTAAGTGGCAGTGATGTCAATATATAAGAATTTGGTAATGCTGTTGAAGACTTCCTGATTTGTATTAAAATCTTAAAATTAGGAAATCTACTTACATTTCAAAATACTGTGGCAACACTGTAAACTTTAGGTTGATTTCAATGTCAAGCGTCCAGATCCGTATTTCGTATTTATATTCCCGCTCTCCTCTTTGATTATTAAGTGTTTCTTAGTGCAAATTTGATTTATTAAGCACAGTTCTTAGTTTGGTTTACTATTTTGACAAATAACTAGTGTAATAATAGCAAATAAAAGACTGTGAGTGCTTGTATGGTAATTTCGTGGCCCAGCAAAGGGAAAATGCCGGGTATTAGCTACTTCAAGTAAGTAAACAATCCCATAAATTGATTTTGCCAACATTAATACTAGTATTAAGATTGAGATTTAACATTTGATTTTGCATTTATAATAAAATACTTTTACAGCAAACGGACTTCAAATTCATAAATTTTTGTTAGAGCTGTAAACTTAATCCGCCCCTGTCCTACGTAAATTTAAACTGCGAACACACGCTTGTTCGAAAATGCAATCTGCTTGGGACACTACTGCGCAACTCAGAAGGTTCAAATTCGTCGCGTGCTGCTTCAATTTAATTAGCATTCTATGTAATATAATTCTGTGATACTTATACAGAAACACTTCTGTGGAGCCTATTTCACGTGGATCGAAGGAAACCCTTTTCACTTCCATCTGGCTCATTTACCCGATCAGTTAACAAACACTGGAGGTTTGCATCTGAAGCCGTCACTCCACCCTCAATTTTATGGACGTTGAAAAGTCTACATACAAATCTCCAGGATAAGGCAGAGGAGCTGCTGCCTCTTCTCTTGAAATTATTTTGGATGAGCTTGGTGTGGAGCTACATATCATGGAGCTGGTCAATTGCTAGAGTCGTATACATACGAAAAGCAGGGAAGGTAAACAATTCCCTGCCTTAATCCTTTAAACCGATCAGCCTTACCTTGTTCGTAGTAAAAACGCTAGAGCAAAATCTAGATTAACACATTAGAGACGGGAACTGCAGTTAAATCCCCCTTAACGCTAGACAATATGCCAACCAGGTTGGCAAATCCACAGATTTGTCTCCAAATAACCTCGTAGGAAAAATATGCCATATCTATAGCATAAAGAGATTGCGCTGACAGCTTCAATCACTTTACGCTGCAGGTTAATAAGCAGACTAATCTGCAACTGCATCAGAACGTTCATCATCCCTCCAGGAGGAGACTGTTAGATTTAGGGCTGCTAAGGGGTATCCTCATGATGAGGTGCTATTTCCACTTTTTTGGGCGCTCTTGATCGATCCCTCTCTGTCTCCACTTATTTGGTCGCTCTTTTAATAATTGTTAGAGGCGGAGCTGGAGTGTACATCAGAAAACCACGAGTTGATGTCACAGTATTGAAACGATACTTTAAGTTGTTAAAAATAATTAATGTGATTAAGCTTAAAATTTTAAGGATTCGTTCCACGAATAGAATTTGAAATATATCAGAAGTAAAACATTAAATGAAAATAGAATTTTGATTTTACTTTCCCGACCCACCTCCTAGAAGGGAAAGTATTGTGAACGAGCTAAAAAAAAATTTCGAGATAAAAACGGAAATATCCATTTTCGGCCCCCCTGAGACGATTAAGACCATTTCCAGATGGAAGTCTGTCTGTAGGTCTGTGTGTGTATTCTTCCACGATAGAGGCCACACGTTTAATCCGATTGAGCTGAAATTTGGTATAGGGGTTTGGGTTACCCCTCAGAAGAACCCATTAGTTTTTGTACGCCATCTGTCAAACGGAAGTATCACTATCAAAAAATGACAGATCAAAGCTGTCACGGAATTGGACATGCAATATGTCATTTCAAAGCACTTGAAAAACTATTCAGAACAGTTAAAATTATTTGTCCAACTGTCACCTGTCAAAAATAAAAAAATGTCAAACTTTGAAATTTTAGCATTAAATATCTTAAAAAGTATTAATCCGATTGGACTGAAATTTGTGAAAGTGTTTTGGGTTATCCGTTGGAAGAAATCCATAGTTTTCGTATGACATGTGTCAAACGGAAGTGTCACTATCAAAAAACGGCAGATGCAATATGTCACGGAAGTCGACTTGCAATATGTCATTTGAAAGTCCATAAAAAACTCTATACAGGACAGTCAAAATTATTTCTCCAACTGTCACCTGTCAAAAATAAAAAAATGTCAAAATTTGAAATTTTAACATTAAATATCTGTAAAAGTATTCGTGGATACTCGTCGGGAAAGTTTTGGGGCGACACAACCGATTTTTTTTGTTGTGATTAGAAACAATTGACAAAAAAACTATGATATATTTCAAAATCCGTCCTTTCTTTTTTTTAGGATTAAGGAAATTAAACTCAAATGAAACGTTATATTTGTTTATTTATTAATTAATCAGAGATCCTGGTTTTCTTTTCAAAATAAAAAAACTTAGCTTCTTTAAGGTGGGTTGTCTTATCTTCGTACGAAAGCTCTTTTTGTCAGCTGTCTTCTGTGTTGTCCTATTCGTCAGAGAACAGGAAAAAAACTCCTTGGACCAGGCACTTGACCAGGTAATTACGATTGATTCAAGTGGAACGGCAATATAAAACCCCCAAATAAGAACACCTATAAATAAAGGGGAGACAAGAAAGAAAACACTGGCGATATAAAGATATACAAAATCTATTATTGGTATTAAATAGATAAAGAAAATAGGAAGGTTCTTAGCACGGGTAGACAATTTATAAGAATGCCAAAAGAAGAGGGGGGAATGACGCCAAGAAATAGGAAAGGGAACATCAAGCGAATATGAAACTATAAAATATACGGAGTAGAAGAAGAATGAAAATACAGGGTGGAACAAAAAACGGACCAGTATGATACTACGGCAAGTATGATACCATCTTCTTGGCGGAGATTTTTGCAATAGAATTGTGTGCAGAAGAGTTGGCAAACGATCGTCTTTTCCACAAAAGCACGAAGGGGTCGAGGGTAAAGAGAAAAGGTGCATAATCAAAGTTCATTGTCCCGGAACCATTGGTTGACACAGCCAAAAGCAGTGCCTAAGACACTATCTGGAAATATTTCGGAGAGAAAAACTCTCCAGTAGTGGAACGATATTCCTGGGTTAGCTCTCTCTAAGGCCTTCATAGTCAAACCCTCTAGTAGCACCCTAGAGTATAAATAATTTACGCATTAAACTGCTTACAGAACACCGTCATCTGCATTACCATAGTGTATCCCTAATAAGTATTCCCAAAATGATTGAATTTGTATTAGCCTTGGTTGATGATTCACTCTCTTTCTGTTAGAAAAAAGATATTTCTAAACTTACAAAGCTATTAATATCTGATAGGACACCTTGTATTTAAAATATGAATAGGATTTAAATATCTATAAACTTTTCCGTTTTTATGTTTATACAAATGACAAAGGCTTGTTGTGTAGTTTAATCTGTATTTATAAAATGGAAATGAGAAGTTTATAGAACAATTTTCATAGTGACGTAGCGCAGACAATGAAACACCAAAAGTTTAAATTTATTTTAAACTCGATTATAACTAGGATAGTAAATAACTAGTGTCGTATTTTAATTGTACTTCATTGTCATTAAAACTTTCAGATTTTATAGAAATATCTGGTTTTAAATTATATTAAGTTACACTTTCACTACTATCCATTTTATATACCGGGTGTCCCAGAAGTTCATGACGCAATTTAACTGCAAAAATATCTCCGAACTAAGGAGCGACCGAATGGTGCCGTTTGCACTGAACAATTTATTTTTACAAAAAGTTTTTTTGTTTATAAATATTCATCAATAAAATATCAACATGGATCACATTAGTTCGTTATGTCAGTTAACTGACATTATAAAAATTCCAAAGCATACTTTAACATTATCACCCGTAAAAACCTATATAAAAGCATATCTTTAAAAACCAGATGACTCCCTCATTTTTCAATTGAGCTGCAATAAATTATACATTTCGGAAAGCAGAAGAGTTCATCTTTCGCGTAGTATCGAAATATACAGAGTATTCTATTAAAAAAATCAACGATATTTTATACAAAAAAAAAATTTTTGTAGTTAAAAATTGTCAGAAACTTCTGGGACATTAGATCCAATTTTATATTAAATCGTAAACAATAAAATGTTTTATAACTGAAATAGCTTTTTTCTACTACTGTGTGTAAATTACTAACATTACACATACGTTGTGCCTAAAGTTCAACTTTCTATTGCCTATGTTTTACTTTATAATATCTACATTTGTTGGTAGTAGAACAAATCTTGTATGCATCTAGTGTGTATAAATACATACACACTTGTATAAATATAACTATTATGTTTGAGCTTATTATACAGGAATTTTCTTTGGATAAAATAAAAATTTGAAATTCTGTTTGAAGCTGCTCAGAATTCCTGTCCAAAAAATTTTTTATTTATTCCTTATTTAAAAATTTGATGTTGGTCTAATCAGAATTTTAATGATAAGTAATATTGGGATCTATTTACTGGTTGTGGATTTATAGTGATGTTTATTAAATAAAGTGGATTATTAAATATTATCCCTTTTGTTCGAATTAATTTGTTTTTGAGTTTAGGTAGAGTCAATAATTAGTAAAATTAATGGATTTTGAAAATTCTGAATACTGAAAAATTGGGAGTTTTGACGAAGATTTATTATGCTCTTGAAGAGGTTTATTAATTCTAACAAGATCTGTTGGGTCTGGATAATTTATCCATTGACTATTGATCGAATTTTTTTTAATTAATGTTTGGCGGATAATTAGTAAAATTTTTGTAGATTTTGTGTTAAATAAATATTATATCTTCGTAACGTAAGTTTGACCAGTGTGATATTGCTTTGTTCCCAGTAATAAATCAGACCATATAATTAAACTGTTCTGTATCTTTTCTTTTAAATTTGAAATATTTTACGTTTTTAAGATAATTTTAACAGTTTTGTTTTTTAAAAAACCTGATAAAATGTCTCTAATTTTGTCATCTTTAACATTCCGCATTTTATTATACAGTTCTATTTAAAATTTGTTAAACAAAGGTCAATCAGTCACTTAGAACTAAATTCGCATATCAAGTATAATATTATCGTTTTAAGATTATTGATTGAAAGTAATGTCGATTCCAATTACAGAATACCAAATTCGGAAGATGTATGTGATAGATGAGTAACATTCCAATTGACAGATATTTTGATTTTATCTCTAGATTTCTATTCGATTTTGCGAAAGTTACAGATTAGGGTTGATTGTCTTGGTTTGGGTTAACGGAAATGTATAAATTTATTGTAATGCTGGACCGGGATTTTATAATCCAGTCAATAAGCGCAAATTTTACGAATTTCAGTTCACCTTTCTCAGAAAATTATGAAAATTATGGCAGTTAGATACTTTTGAAAAAAAAAATTTAGTCACTGGAAAGAAATACAAATGCCATGACAATTTAGTAAAAAAAAATTATTTTGTTTTTGTGATGAAAAATTTGAAAGATTTTGAATTTCCATTTTTTCAGGTCCAATTTTTTTTCTTCGATGGTGATAAAATTTAAGGCAAAGACAGAAAATATAATTCAAATTAAGGAATACTATCTGTTTCTTTCTACTTTCTTTTTTGACATTTTTTTAGTCGAATTATTTAGCAGTTGCGCGTTCACCATTTTTTAAAAAACTCAATTTCTTTTAAGACTAAAAGATTTAGAGAGGAACTGATGATTTTTTTTTGAATCTACTTCCTTAAACTATTCCTTTAATATTTATTTTTAAAATCTAAGTGATGAAAAATTTTCGGTTAATTTTTTTTTTCTCATTGTAATAAAATTTAAGTTAAAGATGAAAAAAATAATTCAAATTAGATGTTGCGCTTTCACCATTTTATTTTTTATTTTTTAAAATCAATTTACTCTGAACCAAAAGATGTGGAGAGGAACTGATGATTTTTTTTTATTCTACGGCCCTAAAATTTCCATTCTAACATTTAGTTTTAAAATCTGAGTGACGAAAAATTTCGAAGATTTTTGAAGGTTAGCTTGTCCTGTTTTCGGGACAATTTTTTTTCTCCAATTGTAATAAAATTTAAGATAAAGATAAAAAACGATAGTTCAAATTAATGCTATCTGTTTCTTTCTAGTTAGTTTCTTTTTTAACAATTTTAGGTCGAATTAGTAAGAAGTTCTGCTCTCATCATTTTTTTTTCAAAAAACTTCATTTTTTCTGATCCTAGATGATTTGGAGAGGAACTGATGATTTATTGGAATACATGGTCCTCTAACTACCTCTCTAACATTTTTTTTTTAAATCTGAAAGATGAAGAATTGTGAAGATTTTTGCCGTTTTTTTCCTGTCAATTTTTTTTTACTCCGATTGAAATAAAATTTAAGCTAAAGATAGAAAAAGATAATTAAAATTAAAGAATACTATCTATTTCTATCTACTTCCTTTTTGACACTTTTTTGGTCGAATTATTTAGATAATGCTGTCTAACCATTTTTTCAAAACAACTCAATTTCCGCTTAAACTGAAAGATCATTTTTTGGGAATCTACACCCCTTAAACTATCCCTCTAGAATTTATTTTAGAAATCTATGTGATGAAAAATTTTGAAGAATTTTGGAGTAGTTTTTTCCTCTCCGATTGTAATTAAATTTAAGATAAAGATATAAGAAGAAAACTCAAATTAAGAATATCTGTTTCTTGACATTTTTTTAGCGAATTATTTAAACCTTGCGCTCTCACCATTTTTATAAAATAAATGATATTGCAGACATTGAAAATTTAAAGAAAGATCCTTAAAGAGCAGAAAATATTATAAAAAATGGTACAGTCTCCCAGAAAATAATTATTTTTACTAATAATAATTTTTTTTAAATAGTTATTTATGCAAAAAGTATGTAAAATGATACTATTTCATTATACGCACAAGTGCGTAAAGTTTAACTTTACACATGACAAAGTATGTGCAAAGATAGTAATTTACACACAATAGAAGAAAAAGATATTTTTAATAGGATCATAAATCATGCATTTGTTTATAATAATGTTTTAAAACATTTTAGTAAAAAATAAGAAATATTTTTTTTGGTTTTTATTAATTATAAAATGAAAAAATTGAAACATTTTAGAAAAAAAATTCTTAATGGCTTTATTTACTCTTTTATTTAAAGGATATTTTTTTTATTTTTAAATATGAGGAAATTTTGGTTAGTGACATGATCGGTTTTAAGTACTATTTTCACCTTTAAATTAAAATTTCAAAAATTGGTGCTAAATTTCGGGGGTTTAGGACTTTCTGTAAGGAATTTCCCTGCACTTTTAGGATCTTTATTCAAGTTCAATATCTGCATTAATTTTTCAAATTTTCTTATAAAACCAAATCCGTTTTTTTACCAAATTGTTTATAACTTCTACAATTTTTTTGAGCTTCATTTAAACTTTTTCAAAAAGTTTTTAAAGGCCATTCCGAACCATAATATTTGGTGAAAAATATATTTGTTAACTAGTAATATATAAGTTGATGTAAATGTGTAAGTATTATTATTTTAAATAGATATTGAGACAATAAAACATGCTTTAAAAATTTTAAATTTATAATTACTTATTTATGATTCTATATTTAAAGGCTAAATAAAAAATATTTGAATCAGGCTTTAAGCGTTCTTCTGATTTTTTGGTTTTACATCTTTTTGATCTTTATGTAAATTACTTACGCTTCAAAAATTTAATTCGGACTTCGTAGAATCTAATCCAAATATGTAAGTTTGGATTTTTACTTGAATGAACAGAAATTCGCTTTCTAAAGGAAATCCTATTTATACCATTATCAATTTAATATATGTTTTGCGTTCGAGGGTTTCATCTTTTATTACGTTTACAATTTTATATTTAAAAATATCTTATAATATTTAATATTGAAATGAAAATATAAAAATTCAAAATCATAGAAAAAAATTATTGCTTTTTTATTTACTCCTTTTTATGTCATTTTGGTAAGGCGTAAATAAAAAATAATTAAACTCAATAAATAAGCGTGTTCTTTAATAGAAGGCAAATTGCAATTAAATATAATTCAACATCTCTAAAAGATAATTAGGTATTCTCTTGAATAAATATATTAACCAATATTCCGTGCTAACAAATGATCATGATGAATAATGAAAACGCATTAACACGTTCACTGTCACCACGGAAAAATAATATATAATGTTACAAGTTGGAATGTGTCCGGTAAAGTATTTTTTGTATAAGTATATTTATATCTCAAAATATAAATCAACAAAATTTAGGCGAAATAAAATTAAACAAAATTTAGATCAAGTTAAAATAACAAAAAAAGTATATTCAGTTTTTTTTCTGGTTTTTTATTTTTAATCTCTCTGTTTCATTATTGTTTATTTCTTTCTCCTAATAATCTTTTTTAAATTTTTTCGTGGCCACCCTCTGGTCTCTTTCACATCTGGTCTCTTATCTTCTTATATTTTAAATATTTAAAAAATAAAAGTGATGTTTTTTATTGTTTTTATATACTTTTTCATAAAAAAATTTTTCAAAACAATTCTTATTAGTATATTCTTTAAATATTTTTACAAACTTCCTTCTTTTTGAATAATTAATAAATCAATTAACAATCCCCAATATCCATTATTTCTGTCTTACAACTACCTGACCTTTTATATTTTTATTTCCAAGACTTCACCCAATCTAGGATTGCTCATAACAAAATTTTGATATTATTCACCCCTATACGGAAATATGACAATTTTTCTCTAGATGCGTCTCCCCGGAAAATTCTTCTTGAATAAACCTTCCACACGACAAATCTTTTCGTGACATTTATTTCTAACATTTGCTTATTCAAAAAGATGTACGTAAATGTCTAATACACGTCTTTCCACTTAAGAGGACCAATGCAGTCCAGTTAATTTTATTAATTATTAAAAAAATTTGATATGGCCAGCACATGACCTCTCTCCATTTTTGAATCAAAAATTAACACGTTAATATAAAAAATTATGAAAAAATTTACTTTTTGTGTATCTGGCAACCATGGTAAAAGTTTTTGAAAATTTTAATGATACAAAAATAAACGATAGTGAATACAAAATTTATGTGTAAAACCTTATTGCCATTTTGTTTAGTAATGACGTCATCATTTCTCGTCGTCCGATTGATACAGAAATCTAATCAGATCTAATCTAGGGTATAAAAATATTGAATAAAAAATTTCAAAATTTTTAATTCAGTAGTTTTTGAGTTATCGTTACTACAACATCCATCAATTCAAACACACACATGCACACTCAAAACGAAAATATCAAAATCGTATTCCAGGAATCATAAAGCGTGTTTATCCATTGAAAAATTCACTACTTAATTTTTAGCATGATTACTATCATTTATCTGAAGGCGAGAGGTAAAAATAATTGTCTGGGAAGCATGATCTGGAGAAGAATTGTCGCAAAGAAGGATTGTCCTGGGAAGTTTTATCGTGGAAAGGAATTGTATAAGGGAAAGGGATAAAAAAAGATTGTCTGGGAGGCATGGTCTGGAGAAGGATTATCGCTAGGAAGGATTGTCGCTGGAAGCATTATCATCGAAAAAAATTATAGAAGATCGAGAGGTAAAAATTGACTGTCTGGGAAGCATCGTCTGGAGAAGGATTATCGCAAGGAAGGATTGTCGCTGGAAGCATTATCATCGAAAAAAATTATACACGAGCGAGAGGTAAAAATTGATTGTCTGGGAAGCATTGTCTGGAGAAGGATTGCCGCAAGGAAGGGTTGTCGTGGTAAGTTTTATCGTGGAACTGAATTGTATAAGGTCGAGAGGTAAGAAGTGATTGTGTGGGAAGCATGGTCTGGAAAAGGATTGTCGCAAGGAAGGATTGTCGCGGGAAGTTTTATCATGGAAAAGAATTGTACAAGGGCGAGAGGTAAAAAATTATTGTCTGGGAAGCATGGTCTGGAGAAGGATTATCGCAAGGAAGGATTGTCGCTGGAAGCATTATCATCGAAAAAAATTATACACGGGCGAGAGGTAAAAATTGATTGTCTGGAAAGCATTGTCTGGAGAAGGATTGCCGCAAGGAAGGATTGTCGTGGTATATTTTATCGTGGAAATGAATTGTATAAGGTCGAGAGGTAAGAAGTGATTGTGTGGGAAGCATGGTCTGGAAAAGGATTGTCGCAAGGAAGGATTGTCGCGGGAAGTTTTTTTATTGGAAAGAATTGTACAAGGGCGAGAGGTAAAAAATGATTATCTGGGAAGCATGGTCTGGAGAAGGATTATCGTAAGGAAAGATTGTCGCTGGAAGCATTATCATCGAAAAAAATTATACAAGGGCGAGAGGTAAAAATTGATTGTCTGGGAAGCATGGTCTGGAGAAGGATTATCGTAAGGAAGGATTGTCGTTGGAAGCATTATCATAGAAAAAAATTATACAAGGGCGAGAGGTAAAAATTGATTGTCTGGGAAGCATGGTCTGAAGAAGGATTGTCGCAAGAAAGGATTGTCGCGGGAAGTATTATCATGGAAAAGAATTGTACAAGGGCGAGAGGTAAAAAATGATTGTCTGGGAAGCATGGTCTAGAGAAGGATTGCCGCAAGGAAGAATTGTCGCGGGAAGTATTATCGTGGGAAAGAATTGTACAAAGGCGAGAAGTAAAAAATATTTGTCTGGGAAGCATGGTGTGGAGAAGGATTGTCGCAAGGAACGATTATCACGGAAAGTATTATCGGGGAAAAGAATTGTACAATGGCGAAAGGTAAAAAAAGATTGTCTGGTAAGCATGGGCTGGAGAAGGATTGTCGCAAGGAAGGATTGTTGTGGTATATTTTATCGTGGAAATGAATTGTATAAGGTCGAGAGGTAAGAAATGATTGTGTGGGAAGCATGGTCTGGAAAAGGATTGTCGCAAGGAAGGATTGTCGCGGGAAGTTTTATCATGGAAAAGAATTGTACAAGGGCGAGAGGTAAAAAATGATTGTCTGGGAAGCATGGTCTGTAGAAGGATTATCGTAAGGAAAGATTGTCGCTGGAAGCATTATCATCGAAAAAAATTATACAAGGGCGAGAGGTAAAAATTGATTGTCTGGGAAGCATGGTCTGGAGAAGGATTATCGCAAGGAAGGATTGTCGTTGGAAGCATTATCAAAGAAAAAAATTATACAAGGGCGAAAGGTAAAAATTGATTGTCGGGAAGCATTGTCTGGAGAAGGATTGCCGCAATAAAGGATTGTCGCGGGAAGAATTATCATGGAAAAGAATTGTACAAGGGCGAGAGGTAAAAAATGATTGTCTTGGGAAGCATGGTCTGGAGAAGGATTGCCGTAAGGAAGAATTGTCGCGGGAGTATTATCGTGGGAAAGAATTGTACAAAGGCGAGAAGTAAAAAATATTTGTCTGGGAAGCATGGTCTGGAGAAGGATTGTCGCAAGGAACCATTGTCGCGGGAAGTATTATCGGGGGAAAGAATTGTACAAGGGCGAATGGTAAAAAAAGATTGTCTGGAAAGCGTGGGCTGGAGAAGGATTGTCGCAAGGAAGGATTGTTGTGGGCAGTTCTATCGTTGAAAAGAATTGTACAAGGGCGAGAGGTAAAAAATGATTATCTGGGAAGCATGGTCTGTAGAAAGATTGTCGCGAAAAGTATTATCGTGGGAAAGAATTGTAGATGGGAAGGATTGTCGCAGATAAGGATTGTCCGAGAAGGATTGCCCCGGAAAGATTATCCGAGAAGAATTGTTCGAGGAAGATTTATCCGAAAAGGATTGTCCGAGAACGATTATCCAAGAACATTAATAAACATCCAGATCTAAATTCTTATAATTTTAGTAATAAAGTAATCCAAATAAATTCATTGGCTTAAAAGTTTTATTTATGACATCACTAAAATTATAAAGTAATGATTGGTCCAAAGTAATTTGATAAAAATTTCAAGTACGGTATTAGTTGGTTGTTAAGAGGAAACTAGGGGTGAAATTTTTTTGAATGACAATGCAATAGTGTTTACAGTCATCTGAGAGAGGTAACTAAAATAAAAAAAAACATTCTTATAAAAATATGTGAAGTTAAGTGACAACAAAAACAAAAATTTCAATCAATACTAAATTAGTATTACAACGAGAATTAGTTTTAAATAGAATTATTCTTTGATTTAAACCTACCTGGGTGGAAATTTTATTAAATCTAGCCAGCTGATTTTTTTACGGCATTTTTAAAAATAATCGGTGGGAGAACAGCTGGCAGATAACATGCGTTCATTAATCTACACTGTTCATGTAGGATTATGTTCTTTTGATTTGAAATACTGAAATTATGTGCGTTTTGTTGATTGAAAAAAAAAACGAATTTGGTAAGCAGTAAAAACCTGTGTGTAAATAAAACATATTTATGTGAAAGGCGAATATTTGTTTAATTTATCAGGTAAAATAAAAGAAATAAATTTGTTTTAACAAAAATAATAAAAAAAAGTTTAAAACAAAAAAAAGAACTGAAATAACTTTACAATAATAATTTTTTTTTCTATGAACCCTCACTGAGATAAGATATCTCATGCTCTAAAATAAATAAAGAAAAATAAATTAAAAAAAATTGTTATTAAAATGAAAATACGAAAATAAAATTATGATGTCAAAATTGTAACAAATTCACAAATACCATATCAGTATGTACACTTTTTTAAATTTGAATTTAAAGTTAAAATTTGTTACGCAATTTGCGTCGTCAAGTTGTATTTTAGCACTTTAGTCCGGGTTTCAGATTGCCTTGGACGCCACCTTTCGTTTATAATGTGAAGGCCACTTACACCGGCAGCCTCAATTATGAAAAAAAAATACTCCAGGGGTCATCATGGCATCGACAAGATGTTAGCGGCCTGGGTTTTCCCTGTTATAATTCCAAAACTGGAATGGTAACGATCTGTCAAATTTTATATTTTATTTTTAACCGCTTATTTCTTGTATGTGCAAGGGCCTTAATTCCCCATTATATTTTTATCTGACTTGTTTTTTAAGTACATTTATATCCGAAGTCATTTTTAGATTTTGTTTTTTTGACACAACTGACATTTTCTCACAACCAGTTCCACCACGACTCTTGTTTCGACAGCTCCAGCTATATTTAATAAAAATGTTAGTTAATTGTAACCAACTATAAAAATTGTTCAGTAGTTTTTTTTACAAAGAGATTCACATGATTTAGAAAAAAACATAAAATAAAAATTAATTTTTAAGGTTGTTGTTCACTATCGATTACATACATTTATTCAAAAAAATATCTTTATGTTTTAAAATCTACTTGTATAGAATTTATTTTAAAGTATCCATAAGTATTAATAAATAATAAATAACAGTTCCAACCACAATTGTAATTAAAAACTGTATACTACAATCCAACAAAGCGATAAACAAAAAAGAAAGTTGTTAGAAGAAAGTGGATTAACTACATCTTTTGCTTGTTCGACAAAGTTGTTGCAGGAAGTTTTGTTGAAAGTAATTTATAACACATTTTAAACTCTTAGGAATTATTCAGCAGTAAAAGTAAAGTTTTTGCATTTAAAATTTTCCAACGCGATCTGGTTACAAAATCTAAGTGTGAATTATTTTACTTCTGCTGTTATTTAGTACAGCAAAAAAACGGCAACCACTACACAAGAGAATCTGCAAGGTAATAGATTTACAGAAAAAACTCTACAACCATCTTAATTTATTAGATAACCTAAAATGAATTGAAAACATCCAAAATTTATGTTGTTTGGTATTTGAAATTGCAGTTTTTGAGGAAAATATTTTCACGTAGCTTTTTGTAGCTTTTTATCTTATAAAAAAAACGAAGTATTGGGCTGCTTTTATGTTAATAAGTAAAAAAATTTGCAAGAATTATTTTATTTATTTGCATTTTCAATTATTAGTACAATATAGTTGTTATGGAATGTGGAGTTACGGAAACGTCAATTTCAATTTTATTGCTATCAACAAAAATTCTTCTGACAACGTAATCACTCCTAAAAATAAAATAAAAGTTTGTTTGTTTTTATAATATATGAAGTAAAGCTAAGATGTCTAAAAATGATGGTGCTTCCACTTATACCTGTAAAAGGTTGGGTCAAAACTGGGAGATCTCTACCTTCTTGATTTTTACTGATTTTTGAGAGATTACTAAAGTTTTAGATTAAAAATTTTAGATGGCGCATACATCGCTCATAGTAAACTATAACAATAGTACACACAGGGTGTATTTATAATCTGGTACTGAATACAGACGAATGCTCGAATCTGCAGCTTTACACTGTCCACACAATATACAGTACGGCCCCATTTGACGAAAAGTATCCATACTTATGAACTATTTAGAACTATTCCTTATGAACTAATACTAATACCACATACATAAAAAAATCGGCACTGACAATGACAGAAAATAATTTATTTGACATCTCATCTGCTTTAAGTGATCTGTGACAAACTAAGCTAGGACACGAACAATTCTAAACAGCGCCATCTTACACAATTCTGGTAAGTTCTATTGAACGCAACAGGTGGTACTCCCAAAAAGTTCGAAACAAAATATAATCAGTGGATACACCAGGGTTTTTAGGCATCTTAGTCAAAACTGGGAGATCTCTACCTACTTGATTTTGACTGATTTTTGAGAGATTACTAAAGTTTCAGATTTAAAATTTTAGATGGCGCATACATCGCTCATAATAAACTATAATCACAGATAACACAGTTTGTATTTATATTCTGGTACTGAATACAGACGAATGCTCGAATCTGTTGCTTTACACTGTCCACACAAAATGTGACAAACTCAGCGAGGACTCGAACAATTTTAAATAGAACTCTGAGATAAGTTCTATTGAACGCAAAAGTAAAGCACTTAAAGACTAGCACCACAATAGTATATTCAGTAATAAAAATTTTAGGTAAGGTGACTCTTTTCGGCTTACGCCATCTTCGGGCACACAATATCAAGTCGTTTTTAAAATACAACAGTAAAAGTTAGCATTTATAATACTTATTCTTAGACCTAATAATAATCATTTTAATAAATAAGTAAGGTACTATCTTATGTGTATTAATGTGCAGTAACAAAACATTAAGAAATTATTTATTAATTTACTACAATGGCTTGAGAAATTGTATGTGTACGATTTCTCTTTTCTCTATTAGAAACAAAAAACTTTCACTAATACTGTCAGAAGATTTAGATTTGTCAAAAATTCAAAAAATATCGCCACGATTTAAATTTTACTTATATTAAACTTAATACTTTCATAACTGTTTGGAATTTGAGACTCCTCATAGAGATGTAAAAGATGGGATGCAGGATGTAAGTAAAAATTTATTTTCGACTTTTAATAACAAAATTCATAAACTGCCATTTGACTCACACAATTTCAACTTAAACCAACACAAACAGTAGTACTTGATATTTTATCCTAGATTTTTGAATTCCAGTCAATTCTCCTTTGATCCTAAATATACTTTAACTGAGAATTTGGAACAATGTTGAAGAATATCGTCACCACTAACTAAAAAGACACTTTTTAAAATACTCTACGTACGTTTCGCTGACTACGTTAGCATCATCAGGAGTCGATGATAAACTCCTGATGATAATAATAATATAGTTTAGTTTATTTTTGACAATTGCATACATATCTTAAATTTTAACATCGTGTAAAGGCGTCTACATAAACAATGAAAGGAAATACATATTCCATTGAAACCAAAAAGGTTGTGCATGGACTAGAAATTGGTTTTTTTTTTAGGTTGATGACAGTATGCGACTACTTCTATAGATAATAATATTATAATATTTACAGAGAAGGAAATTATATGTTAATGGAAAAAAAGAAAGGGAAGGTATTTTAGTTATTAATTTCAATCAAATAATGAGTTTGAGTTCTACCCAGTGTGAGTATGTATTTTTTAAAAATGCTTTTTATCATATGAATTGAGTTTAATTTGTCTAAATATATTTTATAAACGTCTGGTAGATTATTGTAAATTTATTTTTACTAATTGCAATCGATTTGATAAATAATCTTTTAGTAGTTCATTAGGTGCGCCTCTAATTCCTGCATCCTCCAAAGCACCTAGCATCTGTGTGTGACTCACAGTGTCAAATGCCTTGGCAAGATCCAGGAATACCCACAATGCTGGTTTGCTTTTTTCTTGATTTTTTGTAACATTTTCTACAAGTTTTCCAATTGCATCATTGGCGGATAGACCTTCTCGGAATTAGAATTGTTTTTCTGACATTATGTTGTTTTGATTAAAAAATTTGACCATTCTATTCTTTATGGATTTTTAAAATATTTTTGCTAATGATGTTATTACTGAAATTGGCCTATAGTTACTTATGTTTTTTACATCACATTTTTTATATATGGGTGTGACAACTGCTATTTTAAATTCCTGTGGGACTTTATTTGACAGAAAAGCTCTATTTATGATGTGGCAAATGGGCATAGATATTATCTCTGATGTTTCTTTAAGGACTTTGGTATTAATGTTATCAAATCCTGGTGATTTTTTTTCACATAATGCATTAATAATTGATATTATTTCTTTTTGGTTTACAGGTAATAAAAAAAAGAGTTTTGGTTTATTTCGTTGTGCGGTGGCGGTGTATCAGGTTTTTCTATGTTTTTTGCATAAGTTTCACCAACACTGATAAAGAAATTGTTAAATGCTTCTGCAATGCTTTCTGGGGTCTTACAGGATATATTATTATTTGTAAGTATTTCTTTTGGTTCATTCTTGTGTCCATTAGAGTAAATATTTTTAATTACTTTCCACAAGTTTTTGGGTGTGTTTCTGTTTATATTTATTTCTTTTTTATAGTAGTTTTTATTTAGCATTTTTAATTAATTTATTCGAATGTTTTTTATAGTTAAGATATATTGATTTTTTTAGTTCATTTTCAGGTTCTAATTTAAGGTCATTATATAGTCTATTTTTTTCATTAACTGAATTTACAATACCTGTGGTGATCCATTGTTTTCGTTTAATATTACATCTGTTTATTTTTTTATACTTGAATTTTTTGTGATTAGATATTTTATTATACTTATAAATGTATTCGACAAAGTATTAACGTTTGTTTCGTTATAAAAACTAGTCCAATTGTAACTGTTTGAGTCATTTCTTAAATTTTCGTAATTTATATATTGAATATTTCTGGAAAATTGGTTATTCAATTGGGTATTATGAGTTTCGATGGGTAATCCTAATATTGTTGCTCTATGGTCAGTGATATAGTTTTCAAATACCATGCTAATACATTTTTGTTCAAGAGTAGGGATATTACTTTTTAGATGCTAATGTAGTTAGCGAAACGTACGAGTGTTTTGAAAAGTGTATTTTTGGTTAGTGGTAACGATATTCTTCAACGCTAAATATACTTTGATGTCAAACTCAAGACTCAACACTAATATTAACTATAGACTATTTCTATTGACACTAAGAACATTTTAAATATCTTGGGCACTCCTAACAAAGATCTACTCTGGAAACTGAGAAACTTGAAAAGTGATAAAAAGTGGAGTAAGAATTTTTTTGCCATCACGAAATTAGTACTGTTTGGGGCCTCTCATATAACTTATACCACGATAAATAGTTTTCTTCACAAAGCTTAATCACTTAACACAGCTAAGTTTCACCTACGACAATAAAACAATTAGCAGTCAATGGAGAAGTTTCATGGTAGTGATAATATAATATGTTTTCGCATTTAACTAAAATATAGGTAAAAACTAATTAATCGGTCAAAAAAAATTTCAAATGGGTCAATAAATAAGCGAGAAATATAATATTAAAGTTGTTGATTTTTATCCCGGATTGTGGTGCGTATGACGTCACATATCCGCATAGCCAAAGCGCCGTACTTTAATGCAAATTCTTTATTCTATGCCACGACACGATTGACGCATGTCTGACTTTAATTTTATTTTATTTCTGTCATCGTAATCTATTAACTGTCACAAAATAAAATATAGTCTAAAGCCAGGTACTATTTTCTGCAATCTTCTACAGAAGAGATTTTATTATTTTGTCCTTTGAAAGCAAATTCAACTTAGCGGGACGGGGGGAACGAGCGTAAGTAACCATCTTGAAATACACGTTTTGTGAAGTTTCGTGAACCGTGCATCGTACGAGAAAAATAGTAGTTTATTACTAAATATATAGTTAACCGTTGATTTTACGGTAAAAAAGTTGGGATTCAAAGTAGACCAAACAATTGTCAAAAAAAATCATGTAAATCTTTTTATATGTGGAAAACATTTAATAACGCATAAAACGCGTAACAATAATTAAGTGTTTTAAAATAAAAATGGAATCAAATATTTATTGATTTAAAAATTATAGCACGTTATTTCACTGCATAACTTAAATTAATTTTCATCCCTATAAACATGTTTCAACAAGAAAATTCTTCTGTAGAACTTTGCATAATGAACCTACTTTGTTTGCTCAGACTTTTATACCAATAAAGAGAAATAACGAGAATAAAGAAGCGCGGTACGTCACTTTGGTTTATAAAATAGATGACGTCAGAACGGAACAAAATTATTACGTCAAACCGCAACTTTAAAATGTTATAACTCTGTTGGTTTTTGATATATCTTAATTTATCTTTCACACTTTTTTCAGTTTTGCTTTAATTTTTAGTTTCATTCATTAAAAAAATGGTAAACTTCTCCATTACAACTTTCTATTAAATCTGATTCATTATTTCATCCTGTCCAGTAAATCTACTTATCCTGTATTCATTTGTGGCGAGTACGATTTCATATTTTGTGGTTAATATTGTTTTGCCAATAACATTTTTCTATATATTTAAAATAAGGGTATTTTACTCTTGAACCAAATTAATATTATTTTAATTTCCTCATACAAGGTATTTTTTATCGGTACATACTCTATATACCGCACATCAAAGGAACAACTACAATCATATAGAGCTTCCTATCTAGAGTGACTAACGGTCTCCAATCACAAAGCGAATTATTGGAATGTGGTTTATCTATACTTCCGGCAATATAGATTAACTGCAGTATTGGTTATTAATGGTGGTCCTAATTACATTGACATGAAGTTATATTTTGCAGTGTTACTGAAAAAAAACCCTTACATTGTTTGTACATTGTTCAAATTTCATCAGTTTCTATAGACAATATTTTCTATTGTAGATAAACTAATTCACACTAAAATGAAACAAAATGTAAACAATCCGATGGGATTTCATTTTGACTTCCCAAAATTATCAGAAATAAGCAATTTGAATTAAAATTGTAGCAAACCATTCTGCGCAAACTCCAAAAGCACATCTTTAGATTCAGTTTTTTGCGCTCTTTTTGAATATGGAAATAAATATTTTAAATTCAGGAATACAGGGTATTGTTTTGGGCATGACTAAATATGTACATTTTTTGTGAAGTCGGACCTGGATTTTGTGTTTTATGAATATCTTAATAGATTTGGCAACTTATGAAGAATGTGTAGCCCAAATATAAAAAAAAATACAGAGTGGATCGTAAGTTATAGGCTATTAAAGAAATAGGAAAACTAGATAAAACACCCTGTATCTCGGTTATAAAGATCGCTAGACCCATCATATGGTAGTTATTTAAAATCACCTTGATGCAGTTAACATATGCCCGTTTCCCAAAGAAACACCCTGTGTAAATGCCAATACTGTTTTGGTATAATTGCCATTGACGTTCAAGAATTTATATATCCAGCTTAAGCCACGTGTATCGTATTGTTTCTATTGTGGAATGAACACAAATAACTTATCCGTACCGGCGACGCGCCATGATAATAAAACAAGTGTTTTACTGCGAATTTTAAATCAAAAAACTAAAATGTTATTTTTCCCAGCTAAACCTTTATTATTTGCAGAAATGTGTTATTCATTGTAAATAATATACGTTACCGAACATTATAGGATAGTTTTTAAAAATCTGTCTATGCCTATTAACACAAATAGTATGATTTAAATATCGATATAATTAAAACATCATCAATACATAAATTATTTCAGTGAAGTTCCAAATTTATAATTAATTTATTTTTGACTGTACCAATAATTTTATTTTGATTAAAAACGAAATTCTGATAAATGTCCTACAATAGTTTATTAGCAATTAACCATTTGCACACAATTTTCGAAATTATAAAGTACACATTCGGTATTATTAATATTGTCACCTACTACCTACAAGTGTTTTATTAGCAATCAACAATAATGGAATACTAAATTTTCAAATTTAATAATTGAAAATATCTAATTGTAGTAATGTTATAATTAAATAACTATTATTGATTATTTCCTTCATATTATATCAACCAATGAAATATCACAATTTTCATTCGCCTGACAAACCACCCAAGTAGCAATTTGCTGACTACCCGACCTATTCTGCACCAATCACAACGTCGGCAATTGGTTGTATGGCGACTAAAATCATTTATACTTCTGTACAACGTCGGATCGCCGTATTCCCGACGGTGTGATTCCAACGTCTAATAATTTGCACTTTGAGTACGTCGCGCCAACGTCGGCTACTTCACCTATTTACGACCGTTGTTTTACAGGAACATCGTGACGTTGGACCGACGTTGGATGCTGCACCAACGCTTAGAAAGTCGGATTTATCACAGTGCCCAAAGTCGGCCGGACGTCATATTTTACGACGTCGCGAATTAAGCCGGAGTCTCATGCGTCCGTTTTCCGTCGATCCGATATCCGATAAAAATTGAATTTCGGATAAAAATAAAATCCAAGTCTCATTTATCCGAAAATTGTATCCGAAAAGGGTCCCATCATGACAATTGACAGTTGTATTTGAGGTTATAATTTACAATACACTGATTAATTTACTTATTTGGTTGTATTGTATTCAATATCATTTGATTGTGTTCTGTGATTTGATTCAATATTGTATTGTTTTAAATTTAGATTATTTGCTATTTGCGATCAACATGTCCAAGTCTAATTCCTATTATTGGCAAAATCAAAGTTTTGATCAGAATGAGAATGATGTAGAAATACGTACCCGAAACCTCGACCGAAATATACAATGCCGAAACGCATGTGAGTTTTAACATTTTACCAAAGTTCTGCAATGCTTGCTGAAATGCAACTAAATAAATTAATAAATTTAGTTCAAACTATCGGCGAATGTTAAAACACAATCCGAATAATTATTTTTATTAGTTTATTGTTTTGTTTTGTTTACTTTTCATCAGTCAAACAGCCAAAAGTGAGGTTAAAAACGATCCGAAAACGGAAAAAGTTAAAATTAGTTTAACTTTGTCCGACGTCGGAAAAAAGTTAAAAATATTCGGATAAAAAAAGGCGGGAAATTTTTCAACCAATAGGAATGCCGTCGTACCATCGGACGATCGGAAAACGGATGCATGAGACTCCGGCTTTAGTCGGCATCCGACATCCGTGTTTTGAAATTAAAAAATATAACCTTACTTTATTGGTATAACCATACTTATTTGTTTTTATAACTATGCCAGACAAACGGAAGAAATTTAAGTACTAACAACATTTTAGCGAAAACTGAAACTCCCGAAAGCAAAGTGGACCGAGCTATTCTCCTAATTTGGGTAGGTCTGTTCTTAAAGTTTATTTCATTACTTAATGGTGACAATCATGATAGGGAAAATAGCTTTATAATTTTTTTTATTTGTAATTAGCTTCAGAACATTGCTCATCAAGAGAATCAGTGGAAAATCCTGTCGCTGTACTGGGTAACTTTGATGTCGAAGTATTATAGGTTATGTATATTTCGCAGTGAATTCGTTGCTGATACCGGCCGACTGCTATAATACTATGTCGGTACATATAATTTATTAACTGTGATTCAGTTGATCGCACCGATTTATCTCCTATGTTTGGGTTATCCATTTTATAATTATAAATTGACGTGTGCGGAAGCTTACGTAAAAATATGGTTATTAAAAATTCTTAAAATTTTGGCAAAAGGATCGGCTACGGCTACGTATTCACTGCCTTTTTAATCCGAAACATATTCTCTTGTCAAGTTGTCCCTAGACGCTTCTCTTACTGGTCAAAAAAGTTCACCTCATCTCCGCCATGTTAAGAATAAAAATTTTGTAGGTTAGTTTCTGTTCCAAGTCAAAAAAGAGATTTGATAATATTTTACGTGTAATATTAAATGTAAAATTATATTTTTTAGCCATACATAATCTCGGAAAACTTTTATAAGTGCTTCCAAGCTCAATTTAATAATTTTGATAATTTTGTTTATTAAATAAATTAAAAAATATTTTCCAAAAACACAAAATAAAAGGGGCGCTTGAGAATATTTGGAGGTAGCATCAACATATTTATCAATAAAATTTCCGGGGTTTGAGAATTCTTTTTAGAGACGGAGGTTGAAACGAATAAATCCTTAATTATTTTCCAAGTATGTGGAAGCCATAATGTTATTAATCATATCACTTTGCTTTCATCGTGTTTGTTTTCACATCGTTCGATACATAGTGCATCTCCGAGTTAGTAAAGTTTAACAGCAACACCTGCAACGTTGGATTTTGGTCGTGTACGAAGTCGAGCCGACGTCGGTACGGTCGTCAAAACAACGCCGACACAACGTTGGTTTTTGGTCGCGCAACACGTCGGCACGACTCAAAAATGATTCCCCAAACTGTGCCAGATCAGGGTCGCCGCGTGGTCGCCACAACGTTGTCACCCAACGTCAAAGTTGTGTAGGACAACGTCGGGCGGACGTCGCTTTGCTACTTGGGCATGCATTTCCGAGAATCTAATTGAACTATCGCGTCACATAAAAATTTCAAATACTTCTGTCAGTTTTAAAGATTTGGTATTTTTGATAACAATTTTATAGAAAAAACTGTAAAAATACGGTAATTTACTTATCTAAAATTAATTCAGTTCGAACATAAAAACAATAATAATTTAAATCCCAAGAGCTTTAGCTCAAGGGAGTTATTCTTTGATTATTAATGTTCATATGTTTAGCAGATGTCTATAAAGAAAAATGGTAAGCCTAATAAAATTTAAAAACCGATAGACATGTCTGTTGTGGGTTTTAAATTTGTAATCAAATGTTTAAAAAATGCCAAAGTTTGGATTTTTATTGCTTTACTTTTTACTGAAATTGGTCTAATCCAGTCAATAAGTTTTCAAATATTTAATGTTAAAGCTTCAAATTTTCACATATTTTATTTTTGACAAGTGACAGTTGGAGAAATAATCTTGACTGTTCTAAATAGAATTTTTCAAGAACTTTCCAATAATGCAAGTCTAATTCATTGATATATCTTCCGTCATTTTTTGACAGTGACACTTCCATTTGTCATTTGTTGTACAAAAACTAATGGGTTCTTTCCATGAACAACTGAGCCCCATATACCAAATTTCAGTTTCATTTGATTAATCGTGTGGCCTCTATCGCGAAAGAATACACACACAGACCGACAGACATACTTCCATCCTGAAATGGTCTCCGAGGAGCTCGAAAGGGATATTTCCGTCTTCACCTTTTTTTAGCTCGTTACAATACTTTTTCGCCTCGTTGGATGTTGAGTTGGGAAAATAAAAAATGAAATTAATTGTTCAATATATCGTATTTCAGAACTCGTATTATAAAATAAAACTTACTTCTCTTGTAATAATGTTTCATGACACAAAAATAAAGTTCAATAAATAAAAAAATGTGCAAAATAAACAGTCAGCTATTTTTAGTTGCACAATTAAAAATATAGTAAAAAAGAAAGTTTAATCCCGACGTCGCGACGGTTCTCTTAGCCTAAACGGGGCTTCGATCGAAAACAGTCTCGTAAGCCCGCAGGAAAATATAGATTAAAACTAAATTTTTTCATCGTCACCAACAAGAGGTAGAGAAATATAAAACAAATTGTCTAAGCGAGAGATTGATTACCCAAAATCTACTAGAGATTTTGGTTTTTGTACTTCAAGGTTCTGGTTATAACTCAATCAATGGCGCGGTATATTGCCACATCTTCGTGATAAAATATTTAATTTTTTATTGTCGGCTAATAGGCTTTTTTTAAATATATGAATATTTTTTGTGAGCCAATAGATAATTTTTTGTTAGCCAATAGATAATTTTTTGTGACATAAATATCCAACGTATGAAACGTCTAGATTTTGTTTTATATTTAGTTATTTTTTTGCGGTTAATAGACTCGTTACGTAAAGGGATAAGTGACTATGAAGATTTCTTTTAGCTAAAAGTCCTTAAATTTTGGATGCTGCAGTATATATATTTTATAATTTTAGTGATCGATTTCAATATTTTGGTTTCTTTGTTAGTGGTTAAAATTTCAGATAATCATTGAGTTTTTAATGTTTATTCGTCATATTAATTCTAATTCGCCATAGTCATTTTGTTAATCTATAATAATTGTTTTATAAAATTTACAAAATTTTATTATCGTATTTAATTTTATCTCAATCTTAAGAGAGGAAAATGAATAAGAACTTGAGTCGACAGACAAAAGGTCCAGATGGTGTTTATCTGTCAATTATTTTGACAATAAGTAAATTTACAAAGGAAAAATAAACAATATCCATAAATAGGTACTAAATTAATTCTATTTGGAAGTATTTTGATTTCTACTCTTCTCATATTCCTCATATTCCTGTCTGTAAATGTAAAAGTGAACCAAACACCCAGTTAACTCAATTAACTCGTTACAATAATTTACTTTTAACTGTATTGTGTATTCTACATTTGCGTAATTCATTTAAACTAATCTTAAACTAAAAAATGTATTTTATAATATTCTTATTTGTGTAAAAATTTACAATTTGAATTTAAATATAGAATAAAGATAAAAAGTGAAAAAAAATTATTACGAAGAGTTTGTGCCTAAAATGAAAAAGTTGGAAATTTTAAAATTTGTGAATTTTTTTTCTAAGCTGTGTAAAGTTTAAAATTTGGATCAGACATAAAAAGTATACCAAAAATTGTGGAACGATAAGTTTTTGACTATTAAAAGAAAAATAGGGGTCTGAATTTTAAAATTTGTGAATTAAAAGTTCGTTTTGGTAATTATGGCTTGTGTATTTTCATGTGGTTAATTATCGATTTAGCAATATAAAATATTGCAAATATAATTTTTTAATATATATTTTAAATGTATACAAAGTCCTAGATATAAATAACCCTAAATTTTGGCATATTTAACAAATAACTCAGATCAGCTGATTCATAATACTTAACTAACTTATTACTTTTAATTAACTCGTACAACAAACACAATGACAAATATACATATACTGCATACTGTATTTCATAATCAAGAACCGACTCCCTCTTGATGAAGTGTCAACTCTCGAATTACTATTAAGTCGCTCTCTAAGGAACATCCGTTTATTTATATTTCTTAACATTAAATAATTATATGTCACACTTTGGCTAACGTGATATTTCGAAGTTATCGAAGATAATTCGTACGTGCCATATCGGTTTCACATACAGATTTTAGTTATTTAAACCTGGCCTTTCTTTAGGTGCTACTTATAAACTGCTTACTCGTTTAATTTAATCAATAGAAATATTTAATTTAATTTCGAGATTTATTTGTGTTAGCCAAAAAGACCCCACATAAGACCTATATAGCTTCTAGAGGGAAAAAAGATATGGGACAAATATGCCACACTTACCTTGGTCCTAAATTGTACAACTTAGTACTTGAACAATTACAACACTTAAATAATATGTTTTCCTTTAAAAGTTAATTAAAAAGCTTTATTTGGACGTCACCTAGACAAAAAATCTACAGTTGTATTGAACTTAGAATATCACAATATGCAGATCGTTTTGTTTAGTTGAAACTCTAGGCCTATTGTGCCCCGCCATTTCCCACATCAGGCCAGTTATTAGCTTTTGCTATCTATTCGGGTTCAGGATACAGTACCCCAAAGTGATATTCCCTTGCCCTGTTTAGGTCCTGGAAATGACACAATATATGAAGAGGAGTTTCGTCCTCTTCCTTACATTTCCTACATAGGGAACCATCCGATACTCCTACGAACTTCAGGTGTCTTCTGAGTCCGGAGTACCATCCAGTACTCACTGTATTTGCCCATTATTTTTTTCGGATTTTTGGCTCCTTTACCATCCAGGCGGTCTACCTCTTCATTTCGTTTTATGCCCTCATGGCCGGGCACCAATTCAAGAGTTAAATCGTTATGTACTGCCAGGGCGTTTAGGTTTTTATGACAGTCTAATATTGCATTTCCTTGAATTTTTATTACTTTAAGGATTGCTTGGGTATCTGTGAGTATGCGGATTCCCTTATTTCTAAGATCCTCGCGCAGCATCACATTTATACGAGCGTTTATCGCAGTAATTTCCGCTGATCCCAGATTTAGAACGAATTTATATAATTGAATCCAGCACCTGTGCTGTCTTTTGTTTTGGATCTGTTCGTACATCAGACTGATTGATTCTGACCTCACTTTTTCTATCCTACTGAGGTATGTTTACCCTGAAAGGTTTTACAAAATTATGGCTGAAAGGCGTTCTGTCCGATGGCAGATTTAGCACCGGATTTTCTTTTAATTTTTCTGTAATCTGTAGGCTGCTGTCAGTGCCTGTTTCTTCACTACTAAGTGAAGCGGAGGAAGCCCCAGCAGAACTTCCATAGCAGCAGTTATCGTTGTTCTAGACGCTCCTCTAATTGCAAAATACTTTTTATAACACATTCAACTTCTAAATATTAAATTAATATTAACCAGATTTAATCTAACTTTTTTCCAAGGAGTTAATTAATTATTATATCACAGTCTGACTTACGTATTTTAGAATAATACTTAGGATTAAGTTATTTAGCAAGTTTTCTGGTTTTTTAAATTTTACAGTTTAAATTTAAAATTTTGAATTTTATTTTAAATACTATTGTTTTCCATTTTTTCATGTAAATTTCTTTAAACTTTTATTATTATCTGAATAAACTATTATTTTATTTATTTATCTAATGCCAGTCATTTCAAATTTGAATCAAAATATTTAGCGGTATTAAAAATATTTCACTACAAAAAAATATTCAAAATACTTTAATATAATAGATGTATAAAAAGTATTACTGTTTGTATATAGAACGTTTATTTATGCTAAGAATTCTCTAAATAATGATAATGATGTTTAGAATAACATTTTCTACGTCGATTTCTTTCATCCACTGTAACAATCTAAACGTCATTACCATTATTTACAGAACCATTAGCATCAGTGACTGTTCTAGCTACCGGTTGTTACTATAAGGATTTGTTCAGTCTTAGGACGAATATTTAATTTTATAATTATATGACACCCGATATTAAAGTCCGCCTATGTATCAAGTTAAAAATATTGTGATATTCACAATCAACAGTGACCGTTTGGTTATCAGTGTCAATCAGAAAATTAATGTTTTAGTGGGTATTGTTACAACAATAGCAATTGAGTCATATGGTTATAGCATCATAAAGCGGCACCGCGACAGTCCAGTTTTCCAGAATAAAGACGAGTGATCATTATTTTGAACTTACCGGTAATTACTTTTTTTTCATTTAAATATTGAATCGGCGATAAAGATCTCGCCCAGGATTTTCTTTAAAATCATATTTAGTCTAGGTTGTCGATAATTTTAAAATGGTGACTACCACTTTAAGGTGATTTAAGTACGTGATTTAAGTCATTTTGATGCTTAAAAATGGTGTCTATTCTCACCGTATATTTTTACTCACCGATTTATCAAAACAATAACAATATTACCATCGGGTCGTCTAAAAGCAGTTACAGCTGTCAGATTATCATTATCACACTGAGAAGAATAAATTCGAACTGATCCTCTAGTTATAAATTTAGAGAAATGTCCCATGGCGTAATATGTGGGCTGTTTATAAAATTCGTTCCATGTTTCATTAAAAATAATTGGAGAATCAACTGGACCTGCGATTTTAGGACCTCCATCTGTATTTAAAACCATGTTCCAATCTACCCATCCTGTCACCCAGTGATTAAGGTCCTGTATAAAAAAAATAACTGTTAAATTAAATCATAAATTGGTAACATTAAAGAAAGTTCCAGAATGTAAAAAAAAAATTAATTACGGATTTATATAATAAAATTTTTTTTTTTTTAAATACGAGTTTTCAAATAGAAATAATAATCTCGTTTTAATTTTATAACAGTTTTAATTTTATTGTAATAGAAAACAATTTAACTTCATTTTATTAGCTAGTTTTTTATTTATTTTTCATAATTGCTATGAATAAAGATGAGAAATATGAAGTTACATTAAAAATCAAAATTAAATGAAACTTCTGAAAGTATGTATAGTCTCTTGGTTAAACTACTGAATTTCTGTCCTCTTTTCCTTAATACACATCCTTTAGGCTCCGTTCAAGGCTATTTTATTAACTAATACATTTATATAGGGTGGCCCAACAACACAAACGTGTCTATATTTATGTGAAAATTGTTTAATGCAAGCATATATATGAATACAATTTAGAAGACACAAAAAAAGATCTTCAAATAAGTAATGTTTTTGAATTTAATATTTGTGGTTGTGGCATTTTTATATTTTAAAGTAGATTATTTGCACTTATATTATAAACTAAACAGGTTCGTTGTTATAGAGAGTTAAAAATTACATTATTTTAATCTTTAAGACTGTTTTTTACCATCTACTCCTTCCACCTTTCAGAGAAACTCTCTACTAGTACGACTTCACATTGGATCCTCGAAAGGTATTCGAATATTTAGCAAAACATCTCTTAAAAATTAGAAACCTTTAAAAATTGTGTCCCTTTTAGCCCTAGTAACTGCACACAAACGCTTTCAAAAATTGAATTGGCAAATATAGTGAGGTTAGAAAATACGTGGGAGATTACGATCGCAGAAAGACTTAAAACTTCAGGACCAAATACATACCAACCTAACTTAATTATACCATATTTTGTAGAACAGCTAGAATTATGTTTGGCATCATACATAAACTTTTATATTGTGACGAACCAACCCCCGGTATATTATTTTTATTATTTTCAACAAATTTTAATGCTATTTTGTTTCGACTTAAGTTTGTTCACAAGGAGTTTTAGAGAGATAACCAAAACACATTATATTTAATGTGTTTTGCTTAACTGGTTGTTTTCCGAAAGGACATTCGTTTGTCTATAGGTACATGTTTCTACAACCGATAAGATATACTTGAACCATTTGAATAAATATAAAGGTCCCAATTTAAATTACAAAAGAATGTTGAAATATTAGAAAATATTTCTTTTCGCGCCTAAATATTGAGGGTTAGATAATGTTCATGAGAACGAAAAGGAAATATGGACCACACAAGTGAAGTCATATTTCATTATACTCACACTGTATTACATTTTCACGAAAATGAATTTAGTAATTCATTAATAAGACAATCTTTCATGTTAATGCAATATACGTACCAAATCTGTTTAAATACTAACTTGAGCTATGTCCCAGGCGTACCTCTCGCCTCTATCCCAAGCACCTAATCTCACGTTATTGACAAAATCACCTGCGAAAAAGACAGAGAAAACATAAATAAGACTTATACAAGTTAAAAATATACAATTTGTTTTAAAGTACATAACAAAAGTTTAAAAAGTAAATATCAATCACTAAGCATTAATAGCAACGGCCACCGTCGAATTTTTGCGATACTGTTTTATTTATTTTTAAAAGTTAAACACTCTGGACTATTGCGTTCATTTCTTTTTACCTGCACAAGCTTCTGTTGCCAATAGAAACAAATTGGGATAAAGTTCGTGAAATTCATCTAACATGTAAGTATTGTTATCATAGTCCATGTACCAATGTACTCCAACACCCTGTACACATTCATTTGTTCCATTAGCAAATACCTAAAAAAGTATATATGTAAAAGGAGTGACGATAGCAATATATTGCAAGCCTGGATTTTAATAATAATTTATGGGACCAATAACAAAAAATCACAATATCTGTCATTAATCTAGAATAGTTTATAAGTAAACTGATAATGCTAAAGTAAAAGATTTTAAATTTAGTAAATTTCAGATAAGAAAAAATTAATTTTACTTACCTTCGGAAGAGCTGTAAGTAGTAACGGTCGTTGATCGTCTAAAGCTATAACTTTGATATTTCTATGTATTGAGTTCCGAAGGGATGGTACCAAATTTTGTCTGATCCACCGACCCTAAAAATAAAAAAAAAATTAAATATATTTATTAATTAACCAATAAAACGATTTAAACAAAAGATTATTTAAAGACAAATTTATCTCTTAACTAATGTACGCAGAAAAATATATTTAAAAAAATGCTATAAATATGTGTTAAGTTACTGCGATGCATAAAATACGTAATTAGATTGTGTGTGCAAGCAAATTCATCCAGTTTTTCAGTGAATGCTGCCAGTTGGTAATGACTATTTTCAATGCGTTAAAATTGGCTATCATTGCGCTACCGAAAGGAAAATCGACGACAGGAATATTCTGTGGCTCGTTTACATTGTGCCTTCCGTCGCCGTGATTCATTTTGTGATATACCGAGAGTGAATAATCGTCAGCAAGTACTCCCTGTTTCTCGATTACATTGTAGTATCCGGCGACCCGTAAATATAAGTGTATGAAATAATATAAAGAGAACTTTGAACGCAATAGTAGAACTTTAGTGTACGCTTTGCTTCCAATCTGCACGCGTAGTCTCACTGCTTATTGACTTGCACGCCCCGCTTAACTTTCTCTTTCCCCTTTGTCGTAGATTTCGCTTGTGATATTAGAACTCGTTGCACCTTCTACCTTTTTACCGTGCGCACTTAACATTTTGTTTGTGGTAGCTATTGATTAATAAAGATTATTAATATTTTATATGGTATTTTCTTTTTTATAATCAGATCTGAGTGATAACATCGTAGCAGCAGATACTCCGGAACGTAGTCCAGGGGGGTAAGTAAAATCTGCTCTACTATCTGCTCTAGTAGCCGGCACGAGATTGGTCGAGACCAAAACGACCCCTGAAGTAATTAATCATCCACTGACGCTGCCCGCGCAAGTGACCTTCATACTTTAAACGGAAGGTGGCGCCAGAGGCAATCCGAGACCTAACCAAAGCGCGAAAGTGACCCTTAATGACCAAAGAGCGTTACACAACAAGTAGTAGAAAAATACACAAATTAATCGCAAGAACATTAAATTATTACACATACAAATTTTTTGCAGTGGTATATACTTGCACACCTTTGTATACTGTACTTCTGGTATGATCCATGAAAGTATTCACTAATAAACACTACTTAAATTAGTAAATGCCACAAAAGAAATCAGTAATGTCCACTAATGTAAGAAATGATGACGATGAGGGCAGACGTATACCAGATACCAGACACAACCACTTAAGTCCCTAGTTAGATAAATGAATCTTCTTCTTGTATTTATTAGGAATATAGGCTAGTGATATAAAAATATGAAGGGAGGTATCAGTATACGAATACGAACGAAAGTGATACGTTGTTTAATATAATAAGACTTTTAGTTACAGTTAAACATGGTTTTACATGTTTTGCTTATAAAATAAACTAGTTTATTTTTGATAATTCTTACATATCAGAAGTGGAATAACCAACCTTAAAAGCCGGGTCAGTTTTTTTGACAAAATGGGAAAAGTAAATCCAATAAAAAGCTTAAAAATTCTAAACGTAGACAAAGTAATCGACGTATACGAGTATGGATAGTGGGAGTGTTACCCTTAAAAAACTATTAGAATCAGAAAAAAATGAAGTTAACGAACTTCCAAATAATTCGTTAATGTTAACCGCGACTTATGTTAGTGATGAATAGGCAATCCCGGTGTTTGATTCCTCGAGAGAGACATTACGGTTGAAAAGTGTATATCAAAAGTGGTACACCTTACAGCCCATTCAGACGGCATGCACGATACGATAATTTGGTTTTAAGGTAAAGGACAATTCACTTTTCTAGTCCATACATGTAATTTTTATTAGAGGCTAAAAATGTGTTACATCTAATTTAAAAAAAGACTGTTATGAATATTCAGCGGATCCTTCACTTGCTATCTATTGATTGGCTGGTGATTGTTGATCAATACTGCTAGGACTTGGCATTGGTGGTGCAATAACCGTATTTGTTGCCGGTTGCGTTTCAAGAAAGTTTGAACATTGAGTAGATTGAGCACCGAAAGTTAGACTATAGAATCTGGGTACGGTGTGACCCAAACTGTCGCTTCTTTGATTTGATTTGTTGAATCAAGTGTAGTATGCCGGTCTCAAATTGTATAGTTTCATCATTATCAAATGGGAATACTAAGGGCAGAACATTTTTGAAAAATGTCAGATGGCGATTCTCGTCTTCTTTTGGTGGTACAACGTTGAAAAAAGCTATTTGATGCTTCATGAACTTCATCATTGTTGCATCGACTGCATTGAGTTTCCTTTTTGCATTTCGTGTAGATGTTGAAGTACACTGCGATCTTTCTGGCTACTTACAGCACCTTCGGTATTGTGCGGTTCATTGTCAGATTTTTCGGTATTTTCATGAACAGGAGTCATATCTGTGATTTTGTTTAAAAAAATCATTTGTTTATTGTACAAATAGGACATTAGCTTCTTAGCAGCAAAACCAGATTTTTTTTCATCCTTATGTTGAAACATAAGGAATTTTTCCACGCATCTCGAATATGTGTCCATTTTGTTACGAGCAATTTGCCTGCAACAATAAAAAATTACTTACTTTTTAGGTATTTAGCATCTGGATGCTCTTATAAAGATCTACACTACTCCTTCAGAGTAGGATTTTTCACGGTTACCAACATAGTGATAGAAGTTACTCAAAGTATATGGAGTAATTTGTCTGCTAAGTTTATGGAACTTTCGAATTCTCTACAGAAATGGAATGCAATAGCGAACGGATTTTGGAGAAAAGCTAATTTTCCTCATTACTTAGCTGTTGACGGTTAACACTTTAACTATAAAGATTATTTCTCTTTAGTATTATTAGTAATTGTCGATTCCGAATATCGTTTTGTATATTTAAATGTGGAATCATATGGCAAAGATTGCGATTCGTTTATTTTTCAAGTATCGACAGTTTGGAAAAAAACTAATGCAGAGTACCGGTCAATAAACCTAGACCTATGCCTCTGCACGAACAAACGCAAATAAATATACCATTTGTGGCGAAGGTTTTGGACTTCATGACAATTTATTACGACCTTTTGGTGGAACACATTTAGATAAACGAAAACGCATAATGCCAATAAATGGCGAATATTCCTCCGGCCTTTAGATGTCCAAGAAGCAACCGCGATTTGCATAGCGAAAGTCTGCACGGTGTTAGATAATTTTGTTAGAGAAAAAGATGGATGCAAATTTGAACATATTGATGTATCCAAATTGGAATTGCCCAATATTACAGTTTCGCAAAATGTACGAGGAGGGCTTGCTGCCAATGAGATTAGACTGGCATTTGCTGACTATTTACTAACAGACGCTGGCTCTGTTTCATAGCAAGATAAAGCCATAGGTGATTAAATTCTTTTGAATAAAACAATAAATTTTTATAAAACTTACCAATTATTCTGTTTACTAGATTTCCTCAAAGTTTTCAAATAACACAACACATATATCTCTCCTTAACGATATTTTTACATGTTTATCTTTATATATGGCTTCTACTAAACTTATCAAAAGTTCCACGTCAACTTTCTCCATTCTGTACCTATTGACTATCCGGCTCACAGAAAGACACTAAACAACGAATACAAAGTTTTTCTGTACACATCCCTTATTTTGCGTTCGACAAAATTCGAATTATGTGAATGAACGTACCTATTAACAAGCGCCACTGACGTTCAATTCAAATTTTTTTATGGCATCAAGACATCCGGTTTGCAGTGAAAAAATTTGATCGTATCCGCAAAAATTTCCGACACTAAACGATACGACATTTTTCTCGATTCGATAAAACATTGGAATCCGTACCGTCCGAACGTTCTGTTAGCGGAAAGGTATAGAGTGACGAATACATTATAAATATTATATCCAGCAGACTTAGGGGATACGCACGCCACTGTTACTATGAACAAATCACAACTGACACCTCATGGATGGAAATAAAAAAAGGAATATTGGATCATTTCCGCAAGTCTGTTCCATTTCCTAATTTATTAAAAGATGCTTCTAATTACGAAGCAAAACCTGGCCAAAATTTTGGTGATTATTGTTTTAGAAAATTAACGAAATTACTAGCCTTATAATTAACAATTCCAGATGAATTTTTAATTGATGCTGTAATTGGGGGCATTAAAAATAAAAATATTGTGAGGACTATACCTAAGAGTAAATTTGTTATAATTGGTTTTATCGGCAGATATTTTATTTTTTCTAAAACCTTACATTTTAAGTAAAATGCAGATAACTTAAAATACTCTGTAGTTAGATATAGGGAATCTTTATGTATAATTCGAAAATGTTATTACATACGGGGTGTGCCATTTAAGAAACGATTTCTTTAATACGGCACATTTTTTGTAGCACTTTGTATATTTCATAATATTTTTAAAATGTAGTCCTTATTGACTTACATAATATATGTCGCCATAAAAATCCATGTCGTGGGTCATGAATTACAATATATATTAACTCGATGTGTTTCTTTAGGATTTTTGATGATTTGCTCTAAAAAAACATCCAATTTTCTTTAAAAGAGAGCTTAACATTTAAGTCGAAAAGTCAATTTTAGAATCAAACACATTCAATGATAAAATTAACGAAACGAATCATGTAAATTGATTATTGCTTTATTTCTTTTTTCGAAATAAGCTTACACAGCATATTCTGAAAATAAATTAATTTCGTATTTCAGCCTACGGCCGATAAATTTTTTATAAACTGTTTTATACCTTTAACGATGTTTAGCTGCCAATAAATTATGTGTAGCTTTTTAAGCAAGTGTTAATTAAATTGGGCACCGTGAATACGTTATCTTCTCTGTTCCTTGATGTTTTTTACATTAATTTTATTTCATCACATTTTATTAGAAATTCATCTATAAATGGTATAAAATGCATACATATCAATGTTTACAAAAATAGCATGTTGTGTCGAACATTGTTTTCAAAAACATTGACACTGAATTTACCTTATTAGCCCAAAAACCCATAATTATAATTTTTTATCAAAATCTTAACTCAGTCAGCTATTCCCTTTTCGAACAGTTGGACACAAAATTTAGATACGAAAATTGCACAAATTTTGACAAAGGTCATTGGCCATTTTGTATTAAAAAATGTATATACAGGATTTGGATTTATTGACCTAAAAACCCATAAAATATAATTTCCAAAAATTTATCATGTTTAATTTTAACCAAAAAAGCACATTTACATTTACAGTGATTAAGATATTTTTCATCGACCATTTTGTTTTAGAACATTTCGATATCTAAATAGAATTTCTTGAACACAAAAAGTTGATAAGTTTTAAAATGCCGGCTATTATATTTTCGAACATTTTGACCAATTTGGATTTCATGGCAAAAAATAAAACCATAAGCATCAATTTTAACCAAAATAATACATTTTTGACAGGGTTATGGCCATTTGTTGTCGACCTTTTTGTTTTTGAACATTTCGATACCAACATAATATTTTCAAAAATCCGTAATTTTTCTTTTTAACCAAAACTGAATATTCTTGACTGATGTAATCGAATATTTTTTGTTCACGATTTTGTTTTCATCAAAATTGAATTTCTTAACGTAAAAAATACTATTTTATAACAATATGAGTCATATAGAATCTGTTAACTTAAAATAATTTAAGCTTTAAATTTTGACCACCTTTCAATTTTTTAACTACGTGTCGCTTTGCACTATTTTTAAGAAGATAATTATTTTGTTTTCTAATTTGGCTAAATACCCAAGACGGTGGAGTTCATTAAACTAAGGACGAAGAAGAGCCTTTGTATTGTACAAAATATGTCATTTACTATAGAGGTTAAGGTGCCATTTGGGCTACATAGAATAACCCTTTAACTAATAAAATATCGTAGTTCATTAAACTAGTAATTTAAACAATTTAAAGGTTACTACGTGATGTTATTATTTCATGCGGTAACGTGTTTTCGCAAGCTAACAACCGACAATTCAAGTTCGTCTTTGTGTTAGGTCAAGTAAATGTTTATTGGTGCGGATTTGTTATCTCTTTGAGACGGGCTCATTACAATTAGGTTGAGATCCATTCAATTCCGATTACGGAATTAGTTCGTGCCTCTAATGTTACAGGGCTGGCATGAGAACTCAAAACATATGGTTATTATATTAGAGTAAAACATTAACCAGTGAATAAATAATTATTTGTTGATAGTGTCTCATGTATATCTATCTTCCCCATACCCAGAGAAAACCTTGAGATACGAGCTAGCCACTTGCTTATTTTCAACTCTGCTTCTTTTTCTCAAAAAAACTTTATGTTGAACATCTATTTGTCATTTTCTTCTTTTTCTCTCTTTTAAATTTTTATGATTTTCTTAATTTTTCTTTCAACCTATATAAATTAAACATAACTTTATTTTACACCGCATGGTACCACCTTTGAAAATAATTTCCAAATTAAAAAACTTTTCAAGAACAAATTTTTGAATTATACTCAATGTTATCTCATATAAATATAACTTTGAGGCCATGGCCCAATTTATGGAATAAAAGCCGTCCAAATGGTTTTTTGGGGCTTACAAGGCTTTCATTAATGTTTAAAATTTAAAAATTTGATGTTCCAATTTTTTTCGCACTTTTTAAGTTTGACTTGTAAGTATTAAAAAAAACAATTTTTATTCGCAATTTTACTAAGCGAAAGCGCGTGACATTTAATAAAAATTTTATTTTTTTAAATTACACACTTTAAAGTACGAATCTACGTATTTTATTCTTCATTATAATAATTTGAGAAAAAATATGACTCAATTTTAAAATAAGGTACATTGAAAATTCTTACGTTTCTTTTTCCTTGGGCGACTGTATATTTCAATTTTTTGCTTACCATTTATATTTTAAAGTAAGAATTTGTTTCTTTTCTGGCTGACTATCGCTAAATTGCACTGGTCCTACTTTATATTTTAATTGTCTTTTATTGTCTATTTGCCGTTTACATAGTGTTATATTGTTAATTTTCCCCTCGAAATTTTGGGGTTCACGGTACGTGTTATATTCACGGCATGTGCTATATTCATCTACCTTCATGGTACCTACTATATTCACAGCATCTATAATAATCAAATCAAATTCTGAGAGGACTCTCTTTAACACCCCTTTCTTTTTAGAGAAGAAGAATCTTCATTTCAACTATTGGTCTCTCTCTCCAGCTAAGCTAATTTGTATATTATTTGCGTCGCAAGAAATCGTTTTAAAAATAAATTCTGTTTAATTTTCATGTTAGTTTACTTTTCCTCCATCATTAAAAAAAAGAAAAGACTGATTTTGCAAAACACCAAAGTTACCCTACTTCTTAGTATATTTTAAAATCTATTCGCGTGACGAACCCATAGAAATCTGAGCTAAATCACAGATAATTAAAACAAGAAAATCTTACGTTATAAGGTATTTAATTCTAAAATAATAATTATTATGGTCATGATTAATTTTAAATTTTATTATTATTTTAGTGAAAACAACTTACGTGATCATCCGGGAACCATAAAACTCCAGGAATTCCTTCCCATTGCATCATAGCAACAAACGGTTCATTACCGGTTGTTATACCCCAAAAGGAAATACCTGCCTCTTTGTACAAATTTAAAAATTTAACAAAGTAATCCGCCCATAACTGGTACAAACTCTTTTTTATAAATCCCATGGTTCCTCTATAATTATTGTTTTCTTTGAAAGCTTTTGGAGCCACCCAAGTCGACGTGAAAAGTTGTAACGTTTTCTTGGTTAGTCGAATAGCCTCATGAATAACTGGAATCTTTAAATAAAAAAATCAAGTCGGGATTTAAATAGTTATACACAATCTAAAATGTTTTTACCTTGTAAAAATAATCTTCTTCTTTCAGTCTAAAATTGCTTAAAGTAGGATCAACACAATTTACCTCTTCTTCATTACTATCTATATAAGAATAAGCATGTGTTGAAAAATCTGTTGCACCCATAGGGACTCTACACAAATTATATTCTAATCCCTCTTCCGAAAAATATGACCTAGAAAGAATTTAATTGTCCATTTCACTACAATAATATTAATAACCAAAATACTTGCCTCATGAGATAGTTTTGAAGATTGTCGCTCATTAATTTAATATTAATTGCAGTTGAATCTGAAAATGCACCACCAAATCCAATAATATTCTGATACGTTATAGATCTGTCAATTATTATTAGTCTAGGTTGGAATGATCGCCACTCCTTATTGATTTCTTGATATAGACCTAAAATACTTAACAATTTGAAGTAACAAGGATCATTTCTAAAATACATTCAAAAATATATACAGGATGTACTTAAAAATAATGCTCTAATTAAAGATACAGTTAGAAGACATAATTTGAAACAAATAATTCTTATTCAATTCATTCCTAAAGTGAACTGTTCTTGTGAAAAAAAAGTTATAATGGTAAAAATTAAAATTAGTATATGTTTTATTAAAATAATTCTAAATCTAACCTGTGTATTTAAAAAAAAATATTTAATTTATTAAAGTCTTGACTATCTAAATCTAACCTGTGTATAAAAAAAAATTAAAAAAATATTTCCTCGGGCTAACCAGGAACTTCTAGGTGTAAAGCAAATAATCTACCACTGGACCATACTTCGTATGACGATAAATAATTAAACTTTTAAGTTAACGTACAATAACTAGCAAATGCGCTAGTCTCACATGGTCGATGGCAACAGCGGTGGGCACTCGACTAGTAATTGGAGTGTAGACGCTTCTTTACGTTCTTAGAAACGGATAAAAATTTAGTTTATGTGATACTTTCGATAACAATAGAGAGTTTATGGTGAACGATATCAAAAATTATTTGAAACTGGTTGTGTTATACCCAAAACAAAACAAGTGATGGAATCCGTTGTGATTGTATGCATATAATGAATATACATACGAGTGCATTAAGTATAAAAAGATTTAGTTATTTTATGTAAGTCAAACTTTTTTGCTGGAAATTTATATCGCAACCTAAATATTAAATGTGTGTGGTGCTGCCAACTTCTGTGAGAACATAGAGAGTATTCCTGAGTTCTCCAGAATCAGTAAAATACTGCAAAGGGAAAAACAAGGATGTATTTTGTCTTTGAAAAATGAAAATGGGGAGTATGCCACCACTGAGGAGACTTTATTACTAAACTCACAACTCCTAGATTGCTTACTTAATCAAAGTCAACCGGACGATACTGTTATGGCTCTAGTGGCAAAGACCACAAAGCAGTACTTGATCTTGGCAAACAATGTTGTAAACAAAACCAAATAAAAATAGACTCAGAAGATTTTAACTATACAAAACAGCTGGTAACAGACGGCGTATCTTCAGAAGGGACAGAAGAAGCTAGAAGGCTCGCTGTGCCAACTTCTTCGTGCGAGTCTGGTATTGGGGTATGTACCAGAATGGTGTTCTACACGAGTTGTCATCATACCCAAACCAGGTAAAGCTATTACGTAGAAGTAAAATCCTATAATCATATCAGTCTGACATTATTATTTCTAAAAAAGATGATTGACAGATATATAAGGAACGAGGTATTGGTAGACAATCCGATACATTGAAACCAATTCGCTTACCAATATTGTTAGTCCCGTGATGCTGTGATTCACATGCTGGGGCTCAAACTTTAACAAGCATTAGCCTGTCAAGAAATCGCTCCAGCGGCATTTCGACTAGACTTCATACAAATCCATAGAGGGATATATCTGGATGCGAGGAGCCGCTCAAAGCATTACAGATGGGTGTACTTCATGCTTCACCATAGGAATATTTACAGCACTCTTTACAACGAAAGAAAGGAAGTCGTTGTCAGGAGCAGTACTTTACCTACTCATATGGTGCCTGGGAGCTGATGACCTTCTTAGAGAGATAGAGAGAAAATATCTACGCACAAGCATTTTCTGACGTTGTAGGTATCGTTATAAATGAAAAAATTGATGCAGTTATATCTGATAGGATCGAATCCCCCGAAAACATCAGTTGTTGACTTCGCAAGGAGAAGAAGCCTAAACATAAAGTAACTATCTATGTGAAAAAAAGAACTAAAATTGACAAAAAAGGTAAAATATTTGGGAGTTATACCAGATAAAAAATCTGATGTGGCCAGCACATGACCTCTCGCCATTTTTGAATCAAAAATTTACAGGTTGACACAAAAAAGTATGAAAAAAAATTATTTTTTTGGAAATCTGGCAACAATGGCAAAAGTTTCGAAAATTTTAATGAGATGAAAATAATCTATAGGGTATACAAAATATATGTGTAAAACTTTATTGCCGTTTTGTATAATAATGGCGTCATCACCCATAGCAACTGCCACTTCCGGTTGTGCGATTGGCACCAAAATCTAATCAGATCTAATCTAGGGTATCAGAATCCTGTATGCAAAATTTCAAATTTTTTTATTCAGTAGTTTTTGAGTTATCGTTACTACAACATCCATCCAAACACACACACACACACTAACACACACACAGACATCATCGCGAAAATATCAAAATCGTATTCTAGGGACCCTAAAACGTGTTTATTCATTGAAAACTCACTACCCAATTTTTAGCATGATTCCTATACCTCTCTTATCTGAAGGGCAAGAGGTAAAAATTAACGTTCTCTAGCTATATAGGCACGGCAACGGAAAAGGATCTAACAACCCTTTGGGCCTGCAAGAGGATGGTGGGGTCTAAGTGGAGACTCAACCCGGGAATGGTGCATTGGCCTTATATCAGGGTTGTAGGACCCACCGTGACTTACGCCTGCGTAATATGATGGCACAAAGCGAATAGCGTGAATGCAGCTAGACATCTGGACAAGTTATATAGAGTAGCATGTCTTCTGATTACAGGGGCGTTTAGAATAACGCCAACTGTGGCTATGGAAGTTCTGCTGGGGCTTCTTCCACTAACCTAGTAATGGGAAAAGAGGCACAATTTAGAGGCTGCTTATAAACGTTATGGGATGGAAACTTTCAAAGAAAGGATACCATTCCATGATCGTAGAAAAACTAAGAATATATCCGGTGCTAATTATGCCATGAGACAGAATGCCTGTTAGCCACAATTTTGTAAAAACTTTCAAGGTAATCATTCATAGAGTGATAGAAAAAGTGATATCAGAATCAATTACTCTGGTATTCAGGCGGGTCCAAGACAGCACAGGTGTTGGATTCTATCATCATATAAACACAGATAGCCAAGCAATGAAAAGGATGGAAATACAGTAAACACTTTCATAAAAACCTAAATGCCCTTTCAGAACATGAGACATGAGGGCATAAAAGGAAATAAAAATTTATGAAGGAGGTAGGCCGCCTGGCCGAAAAAGTTTTAATTGTGCCAATATGTGGTATGGTGAAGAAACAATTAATAGACAAACACAGGGAACACTGATTGAAACTTCCAGAACTAAGACTTATAGAAGGTCCACCCAAGAGCAGAGACAATCTGCTGTTATGCCTAACTAGATGGGATCTTAAAACTGTACGAGGTGTGCGGACAGGATACTGCGGGATCAGAAGGTACCTGATAGAGGTATCGACATATTCCCACTGTAGGAAATGTGAGGAAGATGACAAAACTCCTCTTCATATATTATACTATTGACGGAACCTGCTCAGGGAAAGGAAGTGGTACTTTAAGATACAGTGTATCCTGAACCCGAAGAGAGCGAAACTAATATCAGAACTTTTCTGGACTTTGTTAAAAACTGGAGGGGCACAATAGGCCTAGAGCCTCAGTGTAGGTGGGATCTGCGACGCCCAATTGAGCTCGAATAGAATACAAGTGGCCTATATTTTAAATGGATTTCTAAAAAATTAATAAATTATTTTAGAATCCTAAACAGGCCTGTGAAATTAGTGGGTGTATATTTAGCAGGTAATGGGAATAACTCTATTGGAAAATAAATTTATGAAATTTTTTCATATAATGTTGTCATCCACCTTGCATTTCTAAAGAATTTTTCTATAGATTGCCCATCTTTGTGTACCTTAAAGATATTACTCAGTCTATAGTTAATACATATGTTTAATATATCTAATTGTATATTAATGTAAAACCATAAAATAACTTGGGACGAAATGATATGTAGATATGATAGAGATCTATCTTTATCGCTTTGGTATACTGTCCTATATACGTAATTGGGTAAGTAGAATTAGCCTCGACTGTCAATTTAAATGATAATGGGGCCCGGACATTTCGATTAAGTTATAGATTGAATTTACATAAATCGATAAACCTTAAATATTTTTTAAAAATTATTACCTTCATTATTGTTAATATTACCAATATTTTACATATAAGAAAATTTTCGGCTTATTCATACAGTAAAAAATTTAATTATTTCAATTTTATATAATATATTTACTTTAACATAATAGACGTTCATTGTTATTCACCTGACATAAAATAGGGATTTCGAAGATAGGTTCTCATCATTCAAAATTTTCAAAGACACAAATTTATGTCTGAGCCTTTAACTTATAGCCACTATCGAATCGGTTTTATTTATGAGTTAGTTTTATTTTTAAGGAAGTGAAAACTTGTTTTATGATTAATACTGGATCAAGAGCGATCTGGTTGGCACAAAAGATTACTCGTCTGTTTAAATGCAAAATTTAAAAAAAAAATGCAATTTATCTATAGCTATTTCAGTTTATATGATTACTTAAAACTTAAATCAAATCAAAATCAAAGCAACTTGTCACATTTATTTACCAGAAATATTTTGGTTGTAAATTACATGTAGTGTACATAACAGAAACAACCACAATAAAATACCAAATTATGAAATAAACTACCACCATTGATTATCAACTTATTAAATAATTAGCAAAAATTAAATAAACCTTACCAAATATTATGCAGAGTATAAACCACGAATGATACTCTTAAAAAACAGAGACGATCAAAAATAGCACCATAGATCCAGACCAGAGCATATTAAAGCTAATAAAAAAAATTGTGCCTGCTGTACGAAAGTCTGATATCCTTATGGCAATTAAAAGACCGGTTACAAATTACAATGAAAAACCATGTGTATCAGAGAAACGATGAGCACAACTCCAACAACAGCATTAAAGGTTTAACTATACCTACTATTCGCATACAGACAGAAGCCAAGTTAGCTACATGTAGACTAATAAAAGGGCAGCAGTCTATAATTAGTCAACATGATGCTGACTATGAAATATTACATAGATATTTATAAAATGACCCAGTAATAGAGATTCCATCAGATGAAATGGTCTGGTATACAGATTGCTCCAAAATAAACGAAGGAGATGGAACGGGTATTTACAATGCTAAAACAAAAATCTCACTGAATGTAGGCGTAACAAAATAGATACTAAGACAACAAGTTAAATGAAAAGCTATAGAAAATCAGTATTAAAAGCATTATGCTTTATGCAAGTTAAATCAAAAAATTTATAGGATTACTTGGAGGCCCAAACGGGCTTGGTAGTCAAAATAGACTAACAATGGGCTGGATAAAGAAACATGAGGGGTTTCGGGCCAATGAAGTAGTAGGCAAACTATCACGAAAAGGGGCAACACCACCTCTAATCATACAGGAACCATTCTGTGGTATTGCGAAAACAATAGTCAGAACATCCATCAATCGATAGAAGTTAAATATGTTTCACGAGTGGTGGCATAACTTACAAGGGCAGAGACAGGCCCAAAAGCTTATAATGGGATCATGCCAAAACTTACAGAGTACTTACTAGGTCAGAACAGAAGAATTACTAGAATAACAGTAGGTCTTCTTATAGCGTAATGATGTTACGAATTTTGCCAATGTTTTAATTCCCTAATTTCCGATCTTATTACTTTTATTTAATATTAATAATTCTAATTCCGTCCATACATTATAAAAATAATTATTATAATTAGTTCCCCTTAAAATACTTACAATTATTGTGTTATTAAAAACATCGTGCCAGACAATGAACCTTAAAATACACCGTAAATACATAAAATATAATAAACACTGCGACCTTCATTCGAATTCGTCAAACGCAACCCGTTGTACAAAGTAGTTCACACTTCTTTCGGAAGGTGAAGCCACCACGATCGGTACTCGCGTATCGATAGATACTCAACCAATCTCGTGGTATAGTTCCGCTTGCAATTCATTTAGGGAGTTTGATTAGAGACTAGAACACCTACCAACGCTCCTCCGTAGTTACCTAGACGTTTGATAGTGACTCCGAGACAGAGCCCGTACCAGAGATCTCCAGGGAACCGAACCTTCTTAGAGGATACTGCCGTAGAGAAACAATTACGGTTTGATGAAAGATTTTTGGTAAAATTCTTTTTTGGTCAGAGTCATTAGATAATTTGTGATAATTTATACCGGGGGGATTCAGAAATTTAATTTATTTTTGTATACCAGGGAAAAACGATAAATAGTATTGAGGCGAGTTCTCCCGACTATACTATTAGCGTTAAGCCCACACTGGTACCCAAGAAAATATTGCTGCGAGTTCTCCTGTTTTACTTTCCTGGATTTATTTCGTTCACTGGGAGAAAACGATAGCTAGTATTTTAGGCATGCTATCCCGTATTACTATTATCGTTCGCTCGCACCGGGATCAAGAAAATAGGACTGTGAGTTCTACTGTTGTACTTTCTGATTCATAAAGGACGTTATATTATTATTTCATATATGGGAGTTTGTTTCAAGTTAAATTTATTTTGAATACTGGGGAAGACTTTAAAATAGGATTTTGCTATCCGATTTATATTACTTGTGTACGCTTCACTGGGCATTTGCACGCATTGTTTCACCGATTTTCAGATGCATTTATTCACCGATTTTCATACTTATCATTTCACCATTCATAACAGTTTGGATTCATCACGCGCACCGTCTACGTATTTTGTTCACGTAGTTACACACCTTCCGCCTTACCTTCCGCCAGTGATTTTGGTCGATACCATAACGACCCCTAGAGTATTTCTTTCTCCACTGAAGCTGCCCGAGCAAGTGGCCTTCATACTATAAACGGAAGGCGGCGCCTGAGGCAATCCGATAACTGAACCAACGCGCCAAAGTGACCCGTAACGATCAAAGAGCGTTACATAATGGCACTGTGGGCTCAACAGACATATGAATTCAATTGATCTGGCAGAGAAAGCTATTTGCAGACTTTGCCAGGAGGAGGAGGAAATCGCACTACATATACCTTGTTACGTTGAATAGCTAAAGCGGAATGCTATAAAGGGCAACTACATATTAGATGATGGAGTTTAATAACTAGGACAAATCTAGATAAGGTTCTCTAATCAAAAGGACAACTACAATAGATCTAAAAAAATCACGATGAAAGGGATTATGGTACCCGTAGTACTTTATTTCTATCTATCTATACTTAATAGGATTTTTTCTCGATATGATCTTATATTTCAAATATAGATTTTTCTAACAAAATGTATTAATGCGGTATTATTATTATATAATCAATAATTGGCTGTAATTATATACTTAGTAAGTCTTCCCCTTTTCTTGATCAGCCAATAAAATATAATTTAAAAGGAGTTTCTATTCCATGTTTCACATATGTTTCGGTAGTAATAGTAGAAGATTATTATCATTTTTTTTACTTTGTATATAAACACCAAATTTCATCTTAATAATAACAAATAAAATCGGAACCGAGCATATAATTGGCTAGCGAAAAAAGTATAAAGAGCAGTAATGAATTTGCTTAAAATTGTACACATAATTAGGTAACACTTTAATTGTAACTTTTTTCAGTATCAGAGCTGTGACATTTTTCAGAGCAGGGAAATTAAGGTTTTGCTGACAAAAACAACGACGCCCACTAACGATTTGCTTTAAACATCACACAATAGTAAACCAACTAACTATACATTTATTGCAGGAACGAGACATGTCTGGTACAAAATTATTCCAAGTTTTTAACCTAACCTAACCTAACCTAACCTAACCTAACCTAACCTACAAGCTTTAGCAGATCGAAACTGGTCTGGAACTGTCTACAAACCCTACTGGTTCTGGAAAACTAAAACAAGGTAACAGTTAAATGGGTTCCCGGACACAAGGGGATAACAGGCAACGAGGAAGCTGACGCTCTGATACTAATAGTCTCAGCGACCAAATTGACGGGCTCTGAGCCCGTGTTTAGTATTTCGAAATCCTCAGTACGAGGCTGACCAGGTGGGCTGCTAAAGAACATCAGACAAGCTCTAATCTCGTGCCGGTTTAAAAAAAGAGTAAACTGATGGTCAAAAAGCCATCACAAGCACTGACCAACGATATTCTGCAGCTAAGCAGAAATCAAATAAGACATGTCACGAGACTAATAACTGGACATTATTACCTTAGGGAACAACTACACAATATGGGTATCCATCAAGACGAACCCATCTGTAGACTTTGTAATGAGGAGGAGGAAACAGGCTGTCATATTATACCAGAGTGTCAAGCATTTATACGCTGGAGGTACAACCTCCTGGGGACAGAAAATAGACAGGGCCTTCTGCAGAGAAAATATTGTGAAGAGGCTGCTAAGCCTGATAAAGGTAACAAACCTTTCCACTTGATAACAACGATAAAATTGGCATAGCACAATAAGTCTTAAAGCTGCAGTATTGAGGCCTAAATCATTTCCGAATAACATCGATTAATTCAATCAAACAATCCAAGGTCTAATTCTCAATCATCTTATAATTGTTTTTGTTTTTCCTGGATATTGTCGGAAATGTCAATGGATCAACAGTGGTTTGAATTTCGTTTCCGCTGTAGTGAGTTTGCCAAGAAAGGCGTATTTTTCTGTTGCAGCATCTTTAGTATGAGATGGAATCCAGATCAATGAAACGGTGACTTTATTGGAATTTTTTATATTATGAGTGAAGCGGAGTGTATTGTTTTGAGTGGATACTTAGAAATTTATCGATTTGAGTCATGATTCCAATCCAGGGGAGGATAAAAGAAGCAAGAGTGTTTATGGTTTAAGAAAAATCAGCGTTTTCCAGAAGTGATGCCAAGGTAGGTGGAAGGGGGCTATTTTGGTCGGAGGGTTTGAGTATTCGTCCCAATTTACAATTAAGGGTCAAATAGGGTTCAAAGGATTGGCTGAAACTGTAGCTAAATATGTCGGAAGGAGTTGCTGACGTCGCAGCCAGAGTGGCGGTGCATTTTCTTCACGATACAAACTTTCGGCCGGACTAGATCTGCAAACACCAAGGCAGATTCGTAAAGCGTACTAATAAGTGCTCTTTTATACTTGAAGCAAATCTTCTTGCTCGGTTCCCCATCGGTGATGTGTCAACGTTTTGATTATGTTGAGTCTACATCAGAAAAAAGCTACAGACAGACAGATCAATAGATAGACGAATTCATATGGGAAATTTTGTAGCGTTTTTTATGGTGGTAACACGGCATTATATACTAAAACATTATGTCATACATATTTTTGTTTGGGTGTTTCTTTTTTCGCATATATTAATTTATTTATAGCTTAAAAAACTTTATGAAAACAATACATATATTATTTTAACACATACATTTGTTATTTTGAATTTTGATTTAACTTTCTATCATACGAGTTTATTAGCTATAATGTAATAATCTTATTCCGTAGTAGGTCTTTGGTGCTTCAATGGAATTCTCTTATTGCTTCAAAATTAATTCAGGAAGCAATTAAGACCGCTCGACATTTAGTGAGTTTCTGAATGTTTTTGCGTTTGCATCAACGTCGTAAATGCGTGCTTTCATTTTATTACACATCTAAATTTGGAATAAAGGAAATAATAAATAGCTTGTAGCTGACAGAGAAATTAAAATAAATTCAACTAACTATGACGTTTATTATATTACCTATATTAATAATGATGTAGAGTTAAATATATAATTAATCAGGTTTACCTCGATATTTGTCAGTTGCATTATAAACTGAACAAATTTCATACTCCACGTGAATATTTGGAATACATCCATCGTGGAAATGTTCCTTTGGTAGTCTTCTAGCTATCTTTAAATTTTGAACAGATTTTTTAAATCTAAAGCCTGCCTTATTGGATGTATACGTGACATATGAATTTGATGGTATTTTTCCTAATGGAGGTGCAGTATCACAGTGACGGTCAGTACAAACACATACTGTGCCTCCATTTCCGAAGTCTCTACTTAAACATTCTTGGGAGATAACTTGATGCGTTCCTTAAAAAAAAACAGTTAATATTGGAAAACAAAATTATCTATTTAATTCTTTTTAATTCTCATTTCCCTTTATTACGAACTGAAATCTGTACCCTTAAAAAAAGAGAATATAAATATCTGATAAACTATGTATATTGTAACAGGGCCGGCCCTGTGTACACAGAATCTTGGTGACTCACGAATAGGGCTCGAGAAATCCATCGACTTTTCGGCAAATGGCGTGCATGTTCCAGATCTAGCAAAATGTACTTAAATAATCTGAAAGGACGGACAAGAGTCATTTGAATTTTGTATGTTGTGTTATATAAATTAATATATTTTGTTTGGTATAAATTAGAAGTTGTAATATTTATATTAATTAGTAATAATTTAACGGAATGTTTAAATTGAAAGCGATCCCAAATTACAAAAGAATTACATTATATTTCTTCATACCGGTAAAAAAAAATAATATAATTAGCATTTTAAGCCAAAGGATCAATTCTTAGAATTTGAAATGATTTTCAATTTATAATGGCAATGCCAATTAGTATTCTTAAATGGTTTCTTTTTTGTATACTCAGTGTTTGTTCAGAAAAATCTGTTTTTATAATTTACCTTTCATTATATGATTTTATTTTAAATTTAATTGAGGGAGTTTTTCACTTCGCTTTAGATATAAATTGATTGTAATCGTAAGTATATTTATAATACACAGGGTATTAATAATATATATGCATTTAAAACCATTAAATAGGTGTCAAATAATCTGTGTAAACTAATTTCATATGTTACAGTTCATCTGGAACACTTTCTATATTTTTTAAAATTAAAGTACTTTACTCTTGAATAAATTACCAATTTTTATCAAGATTGTTAATAAACAGGATTAAAATAATTTTTAAAAACTAATTTGATATGTCTCAGTTCACTTGTAACTTTGCTACAAGAAAAACTTTAGAAAAAATATTATTTTGAAACAGAAGGCTGTGATTTTAAAATTGGAGGTAAATATTGTTTCTAAACAAGTTTAACATTTTCTATATTTTTTAAAATAAGCGTACTTTACTCTTGAGCAAAATTTATATTCTTTGACTCACCTCGATTCGGGTCAAGCAATTTATTATCTGATGGTTGAATTCTTTGGTTTTTTTTAGACCATGCAGAAATTTTTATGAAGAATACTTTTTTTTCATAAAATTAATAATACAAAAGTTTCCCTTATGTTGCGAACTTAAGTGGACACAATGTATATGGCATTAATAAATGAATACATTTATATCAAAAATTATATGAAAGATGAACAAATTCATAATGAATAAGAAAAAAAAATTAGGCGTGCTTGGTAAATCTTAAAATAATTCTGTAAAGTCTATTTCACAGTATTTCGTTAGCTTCCTATCTTAATAGGATTATCAGTTGCAATTTGTGATTGTAAATTGAAAATGGTGAGTAGGTATATATTAATTTTTATCTTCGATAATCAGGTAGGTAGATTTCAGATGACCCTTTCGTTTGTGATTCGCAATTTACGGGCTATTAAAAACGTACCAATATTGAAAACAGGAGTACGGATGTGTTATTATGTATTTTATAATGACGACCAAAAACACAGTTTTTGATAGTCACGACATCTATCGTAGGTTGATGTGAATGGGTTCCATCATCTACCGGCACCAAGTTATACTTGTTTAGTCGCTTATAAAGAGGATTTTATCCTATTAAGTTACTAGTCCGGTTGGTACCCAACAACCTACGATAGATGTAGTGACTATCTATCATTTTTCAGTACATAGAAATACAGATATACAGATTAGGTTTTTGAAACAAAGTACCAATGATGATTCCTATAAAAACATGTATGGTAATGGTTGGAGTGTATAGTTTTAAAAATTTACTCTCTCTGTTTTTAATTTAATTGCGTGGTGCACACTCCCCACTGTAGGTCATTATGATGGCGGATGGATTCCATCTTATACCGGCACCAAGTTGTACTTGGTTAGTCGCTTTTACAGAGGATTTAATGACTATTCCAGTTGGTACCCATCAACATACGATAAATGTCCTGACTATCTATCATTTTTATTATAATGAGGAATTTCCATTATTTACAATCTTAATGATAATCTTATCGGGCTAAGTAGAAAGTAAAAACAAATATTGTGCAATGAATTGTACCTAAAAATTAACTGATTAAATCCCAGCATCAAATTTCTTGGTGATCATGTTAAAGAAAATTTTGATTTTAGAAATATGTAACTAAGTAAACATTATAACAAATTAACATCTTTTTGGTGCTCCATTTTAGTATCATCTAATTATTTAGTCTTCTCTCTCCAGTGCCTGTAATGTTGGCAAAATTTATTTTCTTCATTGGTACTGTATCCCAATGGAAGCGTTCCCTGTGATTTATCCAAAACTACTTTTAAATGAAATAAAAAAACTAATGGAAATGCGTAAAGTAAATTTTAAAGACTACATTGCAAATTTTAAATGACAATTATTCCTTTTGTTTAGATGTATTTCCTAATATTTATTCATTCAAAAATTATAAACATTTTAATTTGCAAAATATGTAGAACTTGTACTTTTACCATCTTTTTAATTATAACGATGAATAATTTTTTTTAGAAAGGTAAATATAGATTTTTTTGACTTTCTTCTGAAACATATAATTTTTTCCCTTTCCGTCATTTTTATTGAAATTTTTGGTGCCAAAGCATTTTTTAAATTCGTTTTTATCTCAAACTAATAAATAGTATATTCATTTTAATATTCCCTCTTAGACTACGTTTCTGCCAATTTTTGTTAAAATATAAGTAATTACACATTTTTGAAAAAAAAATAAGGTTATAGCCTTCCAATTTTTCTTGTAAAATTTGTTTATCCACGATTTAACAGAAAATTGGCGTATAGATAAAAAAGACAATTAGAATTTAGGTGTGCCATCTGTTTCTTTCTATTATTTGTTCTTAAATTTTTCCATTGTTTAATTATGTTCTACTTGCCTTAATTTGCTTATACAGTAATGAAATACTCTGTATGCGTTTTTCATTAAGTTAATTGTTATTAAAAGGCTCAAAAAGGTTTTATATCATAAATATTTTTGAATTTTATAAATATAATTTTATTGTTAAAAAAGTTTGATATTTTAAAGAACTTATTGCCCTATTTCTTTCAAAATTTAAGTAATAAGTAAATGGTAAGATTAGAAAAATTTGTTGTTTATTAATCAAGTAAGAAAAATTTTTTTTTTGGGGAATAAAGATATGAAAAGAAAAATAATGAACAGATGTCAGAAATCTATTAAAGAAATGTCACAAGAATTTATCAAAAGTTGCTAATTATAAAAAAAATTGTAAAAAAAGAATTATACTAATAAAAAAACATATCTATGCGGTGGCAGCACTTGCCAGAAAATTAAATTCATTTTATCTTAATTTGCTCTTAAAACTTAACGCCTGTTAAATTTTCTTTTTTTTCTTTCACCAAATATCTTAAAATATTATGGCGAATTGTGGAAAGCTAAAAAATTTTTATAAAAAAAATTAAACTAGGAGAAAAAAAAATAAATTGATAAAATGAAAATGTAATTGATAGCCACAATAATATATTTTTTTCTCCATATTTTAGTAAAAACCACACTTAAATTTGTAACTTCTTAAGAAAGTTATTAGAAATTTAATATCTGTTAGTCCATAGAATTTTCTTAAAGTTAAAATAAAAGAAAAAGTTTAAAAAATAAAAAAAATTTGCAAAAGTCTAAAAGATTTTTTTTAAAAAGGTAAACAGGGCTGATTAATATGATAGAGAATTTAAAACAAAATAATGTCAAAAGAAACAATTTGGGAGGAATTTTGAAGAGGGAAGACAGTCATTTAAAAATTATTTTTTATGTTTGCTTTTTTCGTAATGTTTATTATTTTATTAATTTTATCAGAGAACCCCCTATCAAAATTGAGAATTGTTGGTAGTATACCATTAAAATATAGATTGTGTTGTCAAGTATGTAAAAACTAAATATTTTTTTTTAATCTGTTTTCACATTGAAGACAACCTAAAAATAATTTTAATTATACAGGATACTTCAAGAAAATGATACATATGAGAGTTATAGATTTGATTAAATGGAACACCGTGTATTTTTTACATTTTATTTTCCCGACCCACCTCCAAGAAGTTAAAGTATTGTGAACGAGCTAAAAAAAATTTTCGAGGTAAAGATGGAAATATCCATTTTGAGGTCATCTGGGACGATTAAGACCATTTCCAGATGGAAGTCTGTCTGTCTGTCTGTCTGTGTGTATTCTTCCACGATGGAGGCCACACGCTTAATCCGATTAAGCTGAAATTTCGTATATGGGTTTGAGTTACCCGTCGAATAACCCCATTAGTTTTTGTAGAACATTTATCAAACGGAAGTGTCATTACCAAAAATGACAGATGCAATATGTCACACAATTTGACTTCCAATATGTCATTTAAAAGCCCCTGAAAAACTCTAGTAAGAACAGTCAAAATTTTTTCTCCAACTGTCACACCTGTCAAAAATAAAAAATGTTAAAATTTGAAACTTCAACATTAAATATCTGAAAAAGTATTCGTGGATACTTGTCGGGAAAGTTTTGGGGCGACACAACCGATTTTTTAAATTTGTCATGAGAAGATGTTAAAAATCTGTTACACATCTATTAGTAGTATAGCATTTAAGTTATACATAATTAAAAATCACTTTTTTTCCACTTTTAGTAATTGCTCTGGCCAAACGACATAAATTCGAATGTCCTAACTTTTTCAATTCTTTTTGATGGCATAAGAACAAAGTGTATAGAGGGTGATCACAATTTGCGTACTTTTGATAACCTTGTATACATTTTTCTGCAGATCGAGGCGTTACCGGTGACTCACCCTGTATAGAACTTGCACTCCCACCATTTTTAACAAATTAAAAAGCTTATCTATAATTTATCTTGTCACCTTTGTTTCTCTCCAATTTAAATAAAAATTGTGGTATATACCGGGTATCCCACGACGTTTTGACAGTCCAAATTCTCGAAAACTGTTCATATGACATGTATGAAATTTGGCAGATATAAACAGTCGAAACTGATGCTTATATTTATTATAAAATGACTTCCGTTTTTCCTGTCGTTTCGGGTCACGTGGCCCCAACATAATTTTCTTAAATGGGACAACCGGTATAATAATACAATTTTGGATATATCATTCAAAAACAAATTCAACGATACCACACTTGTCATCATTGTATTGTGCAGTAATGATAATAGGGGCAATTATGTAAATGAACATCTGTATAAATTATTTTATCAAAAAACGTAACATAGGGAATTAAAAAGTACAAGTAATTAAAGAAATTGTTCAAATTGATGACCATGTACATTGATACAATGATGACAAGTGTGGTATCGTTGAATTTGTTTTTGAATGATATATCCAAAATTGTAATATTATACCGGTTGTCCCATTTAAAAAAATTATGTTGGGGTCACGTGACCCGAAACGACAGGAAAAATGGAAGTCATTTTATAATAAATATAAGCATCAGTTTCGACTGTTTATATCTGCAAAATTTCATACATGTCATATGAACAGTTTTCGAGAATATGGACTGTCAAAACGTCGTGGGACACCCGGTATAGTGAAAGACAATTTCATTCTATATTTTGTATTGACATTTTTTTTTTGATGAATTTTTTAATTTTAAAATTAAGTTCTGCTATCCTTCAATTTTAAGCAAAAATTTCTGCATGTACTAAAATTTTAAATGCCAACATTATAAGCATATATTTTTTTTTTGTTTTAAACAAACTTTGTCGAAACTTTTATTCACTTTCTTTTCTTTATTTACATTTTAGTTTTAATTTAGAGCAAGATTTAATAATAAAATGTTATTATATATTTAAATTCTAAATAACTTTTTTATGATAATTTTTGATTTTGGCAAAATAAAGATAATTCATTCTTTTATAAAATTCACACAAATTGATATCTGATGAGTGTATTTTAAATTTTAAACTTTGCAATACTTTTTCTAAAGAATAACTTTGTTCCTGAAAATTCTTAATCAAAAAGTTTTTCATATAATTTCAACTTAAGATAAACAAGATATATATTATATAAAGGGAAAGAGATAAGGTTAAAAAAAAGAGATTTTTACCTTTTTTCCGTTTTCTAAAAACTGTATGTATGTGTTTTATGTATATAAATGCACGGATTTTTTGATAAAAACCTACTAAAATGTTTTAAAAAAAAATTAAAAAACATTTTCATAGAAGCTATTTGAAAAAACTATTTTAAAATAATACGAAAGTTCAAATATAATTTTTTCCCTGTGGCTCATTATACCCAGTATAATTAGCTAAAATACCAACCAAAATCAACTCTCAAAATTACTTACCTGATATCACGTATATTTATTAACAGCATACATTCCTTACCCAAAGTCACGTATTTCGAATTTCCTACACCATAACGAGGCCATTATTGTTTATAGGATAAATAAGATGGTGGTTTTTATTAGGACATAAACGAAACATTCGAGGTCTTTGTTTAGTGAAAATTAATTTAAATAAAAACAATTCAGTTGTTTCTTTTTTGCGGAATGTATACTGTTACTGTTTGTGATATAATTTTTGAGCATGTGTATTTTTCCTTGCATTTAAAATCGCCCAGTATATAAATAGTTATAACAATCCTATTAAACCTAAACAGAATAATAGTAAATCGGTGGCAACTATTTAGAGAAATATTTATGGCATTCAATTCGAAATAAAAGTAGGTGGAAGAAATGAATATCGAATTTGTATGAATACAAATTTTATTCAAGGCTAGAAAATGGAAAACTTCTAGAATCATAAAAATAGTTCAGATATACTTGACGTTCTATATAAACTCGTATTTATCAATTTCTGTTGCCTGCATTCTCACTTGCGAATTGCTTTTTGCTTTCAAATACTCGTATCAATACAGGGAGGGATCTTTTAGATTGTTTGATTTCTTGAAAACACTCCTGATTATAATTTTAAGGAACAAACAATACTACTTGAAATTAAAATATAAATAATTTTTTCAGGCATTACAATTTTAATTTGCTTTAAGGCTTATTTTCTGTACTATAATTGCAATTAACCAAAAAACATTTTACTGTGTAATATTAAATATGAAATTTCAACAAGCAATAAAATTAGAGACTATTTTCCATAAAATACTGATTGTTTAAAAAAAAGGTGTAAGAGAAACTGGATTATATATATTAAATTTTCAACAAAAAGATTTCATTTTAATTTATATTTTTTAAGTGGAATTTTTGCTCGAAGTAAAACAGTTGGTCCCAACACTTTATTTTCCCACGTAGAAGGCAACTTTGTCTTCCTCATTTACGAACTTATGGGCGTACTATATAAATATTTACCATTTTATTTTTAATGATTTTGAAGCAATATTTGTGTTAAAAAATGATCTACTATGTTTATCTTAAAATGGTTTATTCTGTTGCATAATTTTTTTTGCTGTTTTATCTATTTTATTTAAGGTGTGTATGCATGATAGATTTGAGTTTAAATTTTATATTAAATCCAAAAGATTATCCATTATTTTTAACCTTAGTTTTCTTAAATTTGTCTCAATTTAAATTAATATTTTTGTTTTTGTAATGTCGCCCTTCAGGCTATTTATACCAAATTTTACAGTTACAATTTTAATACGCTTTATGTATTATTAATTTATAACCACCATCTTGTGATGTGATGTGATGTTAGTCACGTATATCAAGATTACCCACATGTTGTTCTTACTACTCGTTTTGATTTTGTTAAATTTAACTTTGATATTACCATAACTTTCCTTTCATTTCAGTCACCCTTAAATAGAGTGCGCGCACATTTCTACACAATTTAATTTTTACATTAAGTAATAACAATGATCACAATCTAATATTGGTAAGTTGCAATTTGTTCTTGTTTTCTTCTCTTGGCAATTAGAACTTTGTATTATAGTTCTGATGATGGCAGTTTGCCGAAACTAGTTGTCATCCCCTTCATTTCATCTTTAATAAATTTTACGTGGTACGACTTGGAGTTTTATTATCTACAAATTTGATATTGATTTGGAGACTAAAATTAAGTAAGTGGCGATTTTCTTGTGTAAGATAAATAAGAAATTCCAAAAAATATATATTTAATTTTAAAAAGATATTAACTATATAAAAAAATTAAAAAAAATTATATAAGTAAAAAAATTTAAAAATATAAGGAGAATAGATGGAGAGGAATGAATATATAATGGTAAAAATAGAGGAGTAAAAGGAAATAGTCAGGGAAGGGAACAAGCGAAATTAATTATTATCAGGAGACAAAAAGGAAGAAATTAAATTTTGGGACTTATTAAAAATTCAAAATTGTACAATAAAGAAGAAACAGAAAATATTTTGGAAAAAGATAAGTTATATTTTTTTTATTGTTTTGGACATAATTTTTTTTTAAATAAAAAGGAATTACAGATCTGGAGTTTTTTTTGTCAAAATTGATTAAAACAAAATTATTATAGTTATCACAAAATTGAATTTAAATATTGGTTATTAATTTTCCATATTAAAGAATTCATATTAATTATAATTTTTTTTAAATAGAATGCTTTAAATTCAACTTACCCTGATATGGAGTTTGTTTTTCAAAATTTGAAGATTAATTATTTTATAAGTAAATTGATTATATTTTTTGTTTGTGTGAAAAGAACATACCAATTTAAGTGGCTTCACAACGTGGGGCTTTCTAAGATTGAAGGCACCGCATACCAATATAATATGTTTTTTTTGCGTAACTATGTGTTAATTTTGAATTTTTTAATGATGGCGAAATGGTCAGCTCGTAGATGGTTCTCAACTACAAACGAAAAGCAGAAACCATGAATAAATTTTCCTAATGAGTCTGAATTTTTTCAATTTTTAATTTTTATATTTAATAAGTTTAAATAATATTTATTTATTAAAGGTCCAAAGTGGGCACCACTTAACACAAGCCGGAGTCCCCGTTTTCGGTCGTATTTTTAACACTCTGGAAAACTTATAAATATTGGTCCTAGAGTATATTTTTTTTTGGTAAATTTCCTCCTCTTTTTGAAACTTTTTCAAATTTGAAAAATGTCATAAAGTTTTTGAGATATTTGCAAAAAACCCAACCCCATTTTATTAGTTAATTGTTTATAACTTTGGCAATTTTTGCAAGCGGCTCTTGAATTTTTTCAAAAATTATCTACACGCTATTGCGAATAGAATGACACCCCGTTCATGTTTTTCGAAGGGGCAGAAAAAGTTTGACCCAAAAAGCACTTGTTGACTAGATGTCCACTAAGATCTTGATATCACATACACACACAGAATTGTGAATAGTTAATAATATTAGATTACGGTGAGCCCAGCGAAGTGGGGCGGGTATTTATCAGCTAGTTCATAATATTGTTCAAAATTATTGACCGTCTAGGGGCCGCCTGATAGAGTAAAATAATTATATTATTGACTATCAAAATTTACATCTATTCTTCATTTTTGTATATTTTTAAATTCTATATAATTGATCATATCGTATTTAAAATTCTTTAAACAGATTTCAGAAATAAGATAAAAATATATAATGTGGCCACTTAAGATAAACTTTTTTCATAAAAAGTTCTGCATGGTCCTACATACTCACCTCGAAATGCGAATTCTGTTCAATGGTAAAGTACCTTTATTAACAATTTCTTGGAAAGAAGCTGCTCTTTAATAAAAGTTCTGTTTTTTGGGGAAATATTAATAAAACTTTTAAGTTTGAGAAAGCATGTACAGGATTGTCCGAAATTTTTGGTAGTATATTTAAAAACTTAAAAAAAAATAATATCTGATTATTATGAAAAACCTTTTATGACAGTTTTTTTCGTAAAGCTAAAAATAAAAAAAATCCGTATGTATTGTAAACACACTGCATAAATAAATACCTAATCAAAAGAAAGAACAGCAGTTAAATAATAATATAAAAAAATGTTACCTAATATTACGAAGCAAAGAAATCCAAAAAATAGGTTACAAACTGCCAAATAATTTAACATGACTATTAACTGCGACTTTAAATATAAAACTTAATTATTAATATAATCACACTTATATAAATTGCTGTGATTTTACATTTAGTAGTTTTGCATGTGAATTATGAGCAATTTAGCTGCATTAGATAAGATTTAGGTTCAACGTTTTCGTTAATTACAGTGTTATATCACAATGTCTTATACCAATATTCAAATTTTGGACAACTTAACGTTTTTATCAAAATTTATCCACTTTTGGATTCAACCACAAAATCTAGTGTAAAAAAATATATAATTTTAAAAAGCAGAACTTTATTAAAAATTGAACATGTGAATTTTTGTATGAATAAAAAGCTAAAAAAGCTGTCAAACAACTGCTTTTGTTCTCCAGCGTCCAGGTGGAAAGGGTATCCCATTTTTGATGGGTTGGCAGAATACACGGGAACCAGGCTAGATGAGTAGCAACCGGATTTTGGATCTCGGGACTCCTCTTAATTGGTGTGGCATCTTGACTTGAATTTCTTTTAAATATCTATGAATACAGTAAAACCCAAATATTGTACAATAAATATAAAGTAGGATAGTCTACACAATAATTTTGTTAAAGTAGATTGGATTTTCTAAAGTTTTATTTAATTTTTTCCATTGAAGCGATTTTTTTTAGCTGAACCGGCCGTGGGAGGTCCCACCTGCAGAGGCTCTAGGCCTATTATGTCCCGCCAGTTTTCACATCAGACCAGTACTCTTGACGAAATCAAGAATAATTCTGATGTTAGCTTTCGCTATCTCTTCGGGTTTAGGATACTGTACCCCAAAGTGCCATTCTTTTTCCCTGTTCAGGTCTGGGTAATACATGAAAAGAAGTTTCGTCCTCTTCAGGTTCAGGTGTCTTCTGAGCTCGCAGTGTCCTGTCAGGACACCTAGTGCAGTTTCGAGCTTCCATCTTTTTAGGCATAACAGCAGATTGTACCTGCTCTTGGGTGGACTTTCTACAAGTGCTTTGGCTGTCTTAGCCCCGGAAATTCCATACAGTATTCGTTGTATTTGTCCCTTAATTGTGTTTCCAGCATACCCTTTCCATGTTGGTAGAAAATACTACATGTGAGTTGCGGTCCAATTAAAGGATTATCGGCTCCTTTACCAGCCAGGCGTTCTGCCTCTTCATTTCCTTTCATGCCCTCATACCCAGACATCCATTCAAGAGTTATCTTGTTGGGTTCTAAAAAAAGCATTTAGGTTTTTATGGCAGTCTAGAAATAGTTTGGTACTTGCAGTAATAGTTTGGTATTTGCACACTTTTAATTGCTTTAAGGAACGCTTAGCTATCTGTGAGTATACAGATTCTCTTACTTCTAAGGTCCTCGCCCACATCACATTTATACAAGCATTTATCGCAATCATTTCCGCTTGAAATAACGTTGCCATAAATCTCAGGTTTAAAATGCAAGTTTTTCCTGAATTCATATAATAGAATTCAGCAAGTGTGCTGTTTTGGACCCGTCCGTATACCAGACTGACCTCACTCTTTCTGTCCCTCTTAGGTATGTTTATCCTGCAAGGTTTCGCAAAGTTATAACTGACAGGCATTCTGTCCCATGGCATAGCTAGCACCGGATTTTCTGCGATCATGGAATGATATCCTTTTCATGAAATTTCTCATCACATGCCTTTTATACCCAGCATGTACGTTTCTGCCAGTGCCTCTTTTCCACTAAGTCACGGCAGGTCTCACAATCGTGGTATAGAGCAAATGCAGCATTCTCGGATTGAGACTCCACCATCCTCTTGCCGGCCCAAAGAGCTCTTAGAACTTTTTCCGTTGTCCTACTTAGAGTTAAGTTTTTACCTAGGATAACTCGCAAATATTTAACCTCTGTTGTCAGATTTAGTTGTTTTCCCAACATGGATAGTCCCTTTATGTTTAGGTTTCTTCTCCTTTTTCCTTCGCGGAGTTCATAGATAATTCCTCTTTCCTTTTGACGTTATTAAGAAAAAATTTATCCAAATTGACATTATCTAATTTAATGGGTTCAGAACATTCAATACTTTCGTTAATAAAGTTTTTGAGATGTAATTTAGGCAGTTCTATTAATTTTATTCCATTTATTAAAATTAATTATTGATTTTTTATTGTTATAGTATGATGAGTATGACAAAGATATAGAAATTAGAAAAAAGATAGTCATATTTACATGGGAATATTCAAAGATTATAGAAATTCGGATGACGTCCATATGCAGGCTAGGACTTGCAGAAAATTTTATAATACTTGTTTTATTTGCTACAGCTTTTAATAGGATAATTTGAATAAAAACTGAATTTATCAATAAGATGTATGTAAAAATTTTAGTCAATTATGTGAAATTTATTCATTGAATTATGTGAAGTGTATCTGTATGTCTTTATTGATCCATCTATTCGATACAGTTTTCAGAATAGAGTTATTAGGTGACGGTAAATGTGTATAATAAGAAGATGATACGTTTGGTTTATATATTGAAGTATCAAATTTTAATTGGAAAATAGGATATTTTTATATTCTTCTATATTTAGTGAATTGATTAGTATCGATAAAGGCAGTAGCTAGTTGTGGTGAATTTTTCTTTATCCACTGGGGATTTATTAAGTTTTTTCTGTTGATTTGAGCTATTTTTGTGACCATACACATATTATACCTATGATCTATATTGGAGATTCTTGAGCTCCGGTTAAGATTGCAAAATTGGATGACTATAGCAGTGTGGTCAAAATGTTAAATTAGATAAATGCATTTAATTTTTCCATCCGTGGTAGCTTATTAGCATTGTATGTATAAGACCTCTCAGCACCGCAGTAGCCAAGTTGTCCTTTCGTCTGGTCAGTACAGAGAGTCTTGCACGGGGGTCACGTCGTACTTAACAGTGAGTTATTAGAGCCACGTTAGCCAATGCTCCACGTCGTAAAAAATCATCTATTGCCCCTAGGGACTTATTTGGCTTCTTAGGATAGTGGTGACAATACGCTGTCGCATTATTAATGTTTTGAAGTATATTCGGTACAGGTTGGGTCACCCGTTATATATATTTTTAAAGTTAAAATATAGATACCAAATCCCATTAATTAACCCATAATCACATTTACCATATTAATAATATTAATGCTTTTACCATTTATTACAGGACACATTCTAGTAAATTATTAAACAAACTTCGTACAGGATGCCAACAGCTAAGAAAACTTTTTTATTCCGTTATATTTTTAATAAACAAAATTCGCTAACTTAAACAATAAAAATAATTGAGAAATTTTTTTATTTCTAATATACATGACAGGGTTGCCACGTATAATATAAAAGTTTGTAAACTCCATATTCAAACTTTAAAGGCTTATTTTTAACACCTCGTAGTCTAGTAATTAATTTTAATCTCTAATACTCATAATTAAATCATCGATCTGTAAATAAACGTTGATTACTCGTCCCAAAGACTATCGTAGCAGAAGGTAAAGAATAAGGATTCCTGATACAACTTTATTGGGATCTTCCGATTTTCATTCAGTGCTGACTTGAAGTTTGGAAAGTAAAAAGTTTGAAAGAAAATAATACAACCTAGAGCGAAGTAAAACTTATTTACTAAATCATCCAAATTCACTTTAATATTAAACTTTGTTTGGAATAGCAAAAAATCATATTCCAACAATAATAATATTCAGAGAACTTACTTTCTAGAACTTATTAAAGTATGTATTTTTAGAAAAACCATTGTTTGTGCTTAATGGGAAAGTAACTTTTATTTTATGCGTCAAGGAAAGGAGTAGGAAAATACAGGTTTTATTTTCTAACGGGTGAATTGATTATAATTTTCGATAAATACAAGTTAATCACATTCGCCAAATCTACTTTTGGGTGGTAGTGTAGTCATTCTACGGAAAAATTAGGTGAGGTACGTAAAAATTTAATTGAGCTAATCCACAAGGACTAAAAGTTTCGTAATTATACCAAAAATAAGATGTTGTCATTTTTGCCAGGATTGGTTTGGATGAACCACCCCTAAAAACCGAAAAACAGGTTTTTGATGTATTTCTTAGGTCGATTTACGAGTTTTATTTTTTTTGAACCCTTTAGACCTCTAGCTAAGATTTGGGAGTTGAACCATTTTATTCTCAATGACTGAGGAACCTTCAGTCCAAATGCAAAGTGGCTGCGATAATTTCTCCCCCTGGAATTGATATATATCTACGTTTTTTGGGCTAAAAATTGAAAAATGGCTATTTTGGTCAACTCTTTACCGAATCGGATAAAATTTGGTGAAAAATTGAGTCACGATGACCGCAACAGGTTTACGTTATTTGACAGTGCCTAAACTGAATCACTACATTTTTATTAATTTCGACACCTTTATGGTTACAAAAAAATAGTTATTTTTTCTATGCCTAGATTATATTGTTCCATGCAAAATATTTTTTCGTAAACTGATCGTATCAAAATAATGTATACCGGGTAGTTGGTAGTTCTATGCAAAAACAATTATATTTATATCTGGTTTCTTTTTTCCTTATTTTTTATTTAGGAAATTTTTAAATATGACTTTAGTCTTATTATACTTTTTGACTTTTTTGTTTTTTAGAAATTCTGTAACAAATTTCAATACCTTCGTCTTTCAGCTTTATTTCCATCTTAGAATCAAAAAGTGAAATGATTTCTCTTCGTGTAATTTCTTTATCTTTTTCGATGAAGTTGAATATTCTTAGGTTTTTCTTCTTGATTGTTTATCAATAGTGTCGTATTTTATTTTCATTGCATTTTTATCATCTCGTAAGATTTTTATTTGATCTCCTAGTACATTTAACTTAACATCATTTTCTTTTTTCATATCTGCAATATTATTCTCCATTTTAGACACGTTGTTTTCGAGTGCCTCTAATTTTTCCTTTGGAGTTTTTTTTATTGCCTCTGATACCCTATCAGCAATGGTTTTTATAAATTGTGGATCTTTAATACTGTTTGTTATAATATTATTAACAATTTTTACTTTTATTTAAACTTGTATTTTATGTAGGTCTACGTAGCAAAAATCATGGGCGTACATCAAGTGACATTGTACAAGTAACCCTACAAACCGTCATACCTTCCACTGTAATTAATACAACTGTAATTAAAAAAAAATATTTATCTTTATCTTTTTCAATTATTGATGTTAATAAATGCGATTTCGGATAAAATTTAAAATGCACCTCGGCTTTAATGTCATTTTTTAACACTCACGTGGTTATTTGCCTCGGCTTTCACCTCGGCGAATAATTTCCACATTCGTGATAAAAAATACGACGTTACTGCTTTGATACATAAATAAATGTTACTTCTATTTGCATAAAGAAATTTAACGTAGTAAATAATGAATTAAAATCATTTATATTTATTATTACTTCATTTATTTATCTAATCATTATCTTGTAATTAATTTCAAATCAAAAAGGTCATCATAACACATGACCTCGCAACGAAAACTATATTTTTTTAATTTAATCTGTTTTTTTCTAATTATGAATACAAGGGCGCAACGGGTAGAGATTTTTTAAGTAGTTTTTTACATTAAACAACCAGTATATATTTAAATATTTAGATTTTATAAGTACACTTACATAAATACATATCAAATATCATTTTGGCTGAAAAAAAAATTTTTTAAAAATTATTTTTAATCGGTGGCTGCGGACCTTTTAAAATATGATTAGTAGTTATGTAAAAAACATAATTTTTATTAAATTTAAATAGTTTTTACTTTTTTATTATTTAAATTGTTCCAGCGCCGTTTTTTGTAAAAATCAATTTTTTAAATGAAACACATGAAGTTTAATTAATTTAATCAAATGCATAAGGTCGGTATGGCTTTGAAAAACCATGGCTAAATAAAAAAAAGTAAGTTTTAAACAAACCTTGATAAAAAAAATTATACAAAAAACGGCTGTGAAATAATTTTGTGACTAATAAACTTTATAAATTAACATTATATATTTATTATTTTTTTTGGACAACAATTAGTTTTGTCTTATTATATAATTTTATTTTCATCTATACTATTTTATTTTGTTTTAGATACGCTGGCAGGAAGAAACTCTCCCGAATGTACTTTTTCATCCTTCATCTTAGCATAGCAGATCTAATAACCGCATTCCTCAGTGACCTTCCGCAACTGGGATGGGAAGTCACGTATAGATTCAAGGGAGGCTACTTTATGTGTAAAATGGTAAAATACGGGCAGACATTGGGCCCTTATCTTAGTTCCTACGTTCTTATGGCCACAGCCCTCGACAGACATCAAGCAATTTGTTATCCGCTAACGTACTGTTCCTGGACGTCCAGGAGGTCTAAGGTTATGGTGTATGTAGCATGGGTGATGAGTTTGGCGTTTTGTATTCCTCAGGTGAGTAGTAGAATTTTTTTCATGATAGAAATTATTTATTTTATACTTTAAATGTACACGTACGTGGCTGAACTTTATTAATATAAAATAAAATGCAATTTGATATTGAAATGCTTATAAAATAGTTTGCATAATTTTAAAATTTTCTTAACTGTAATTGATAAATACAGAGCAGGGTAAAAAAAGGCGCTAGTAATTTTTCGAAGTCCAGTTTTATCAAAATTTCTCGAGTTATCTTAGATTTAACATACCATGTTAGTACATTGATTTTTATGTAATTACACGTACCATATTGCTGTATTTATATTAATCTACTGAAAAGATTTTATTACATCAAATGGCAAAAGTCGAGGAATGATTATCAATTAAATAGTAGAACTTTTGCTTGAGAACTTGAAGAAATATTTGTTGTTGAACTTTTCATCGCAAATGTTCAAACTGTCTTCCATCATCTTCTACACATTCACCACATTTATCAGTAACACTTCTACACATTTTTCACATACTATGGGACTGAAGATTTCAAAGGCGTATTCAATTTTGGCTTGTAATAGTTGGATTTTATCTAGCCGTACTATGTACACCAAATTGCGAATAATTTCTCATACAGAGAAGTCGGAAGGTGTGAGATCATCTTGACGGGCAAGATATTGATCCTGCTCTTTCGATCCAACTTTCATAAAATGCGTCGTTTAGGAAGTTTCGCACTATGTGTAAAAATGGAGTGGAGCGCCATCCTGCTGGAAGATATTTTTTTGTTCATATTTAAGAACAATGGTCTGCAATATTTGATCTTGCAGACGTTGTAAATATCTTCGCCGGTTAAATTTTCATTGAAGAAAAAGAGACCACTAATATCGCTTGACCAAATATCGCACCACATATTGATACCTGCACTTCGTGTCATGCTCTTTTTCATTACAGCGTAAGGGTTCTCGTCAGCATAATACACACAATTGTGTCGATTGGTCAATCTATTAGGATGGGATTTATATTCATCTGACCATAAAATACGATCTAAAATAGTCGGATCATGCTGAACCAAATTCATCATTGTATTGCAGAATTTCAATCCCTTAAAATAATCCTCATCTTTTAATTGGTGTATTAGCCTCAATTTATAACATTGAAGACCAATCTCCTTTAAAATCCGTCGCAGAGACCTACGTAATATATTTGTTTATCTGGACGCCATATATCGAGAGGCTAATGGCTCCTCAAGATATAAATCGTGCACATCCACAACATTTTCCAAAGTTACAGCAGTGGCGGCCACTTACACACTTGTTACAATTTCCTATGTATTGAGTTCTTTTAAATTTAGCGATAATTTTCTCCATTGTCTATGAGGAGCTTGTCTTTCAAATTCAAGAACAAATATTTCTTGAAGCTCTCGAAACATAGCCCTATTAATGGATGATCCTTTTTCGAATGTTGACCTTTGATATAATAAAAAGTTTTCACTATAAATCATCTTTGCAGCATAGTTAATTACATCGTTCAACTCTTAGTAATAGGTATGTACGTACTATTGTCAGTAGTAATTTCCCTAGGATAGTGATAATAGACGAGTTAATTTTATGACAATCGAAAGCTCGAAAGAAACGAGTTTGAGAAATTTGTCATAAAATTATAAGGCGGAAATGTTTTTTAAAGAAAAATTTATAACTCAACACAACGAAACGTTTATATATTAAAAGTACAGCTAGTGACGTAGCATTAGATTTGTTGCTGTTCTCTACTATAGAAGATCTATTACCACGCATAATATTTATGATCTTGTTGTGGTGGGCGCTTTTTCATGCAGCAAAAGAGATTTTTGTTAGGTTTTATCCCAATTAAGAAGATATCGGTACAAAAATAGACAAACTTTAAATCCTTCATTTTCTAGCGACGGCCAACGTTTTGCCTCTCCCGTGCACTATTACAATGTAGCAAATTGCAATTTTGGCCACTAGGGACTACTCTCGATCGATCACCAAATTGTAGTGCAAATTTTTAATTCATTTCTGTTTCATGTGCGTCACGTGTGATGCAGTAAACCCCAAACAAGAGGTAAATACTTGTAAAATGTGAGAATTTGGGAACATTACCGCTGATGAGTACTTAAGAGATGAAACAAATGTCCGGTATATGGCATGATGCATAGAAATCAAATTCTCACATTTTAGAATTATTTAACACTTATTTGGGGTTTCATACCCCTTAGAGGTATGGGACTTTTTACGGTTCCAATTAGAACTAACGCTTATTATACAGGTGGAATGCAATTGTTAGTTAAGTTGAGAATATTTGGAGTTCGGTTAAATACTCTAAAAAGTTGTTTGGAAAATATGATAAAATGGAAGAATCTAACATTCTCGAAAATGTAGAGTCTTGTCTGAATTTTTACATTTTATTTCGGATGAAATTGTGGATATTGTGGTTTAATTAGTAAATAATTATGCGTCTTAAATTCTAAATAAAATAGGATAGGCATTTTTTAACGAATTGTAGCTTGGCATCAAGAGATATCAAAACATTAAATATACCGGCTCGTAGTGCCTAAAGCCTAAATAAGTTTTCAATATAAGCTGTGGTACACGACTTCATGTTGAAAATTGGGACAACATTTAAGATAACTTATTGGATTGAAATAAAAATTGCTAAATAGTAAAATAATATTACATATGGTACATTATTACAGCATTGTTTTTCATTACCTTAACTAAAAAGGTTTTAAAAATAAAAAAAATTATCGACGCTCATGGTCGGAAATAAAAATTATCGACGCCCATGGTCGGAGTTCAGCACGTGGTCACGTACAAATACCCAGTATCAACACACTCGAGGACCAGCCTGAATTTGGAAATCTTCCTCTGCGTGTAGGGTCTAAAAGGGATTTTTTTTAATATAGACAATATGACATTTTTCTTTTTATGAAAAGAATGTGATGTGCAGTATAACGCATTAATTGTGTGCCTTTAGGGTATATCTGAGGCCTAAAGTACCCTATAAAACATATTCAGTGACCGATAAACTTTGGCATAGATAAGTCTCTCGGTCAATATCAATATAAGTGGTTGTCGTCAAGATGGCAAGATATTTCAGCTATTCTTTTATATTTGTTGTGATTCGTGATCTTAATTTTTTTTAAAGTTTCCGACTGACCCTTTATTTATTTGATCCTAGGGCATGTTTAATTCAAAATAAATCTGATATTTTACTATTAAAATAAGCAAAGGTAATCGTAAAATTTTATTTTTGGTAAATAGGGTAACAGCTACAGTAGCTTATCAATTGGATAATCAAATATTGCACATGAAATTGCCCTGATTAATTATTACTATTTAGCAGAGCTACTATGTTAAAAGTTTTTGACTTCTGTCACGTGGGATTAAAATTTTAATGCCACTACCATATATACAAATTGTCAATTTGGATTTGGAAAGATAATAATACTAATGAACCTAATATTTATTATACTATTTCTATTATTATTTTTATAAATGATATTTTTGTAACCTTTCAAATAATATAAATTACGATTAGATGATCAATGTGATATTTTTTGATGAAGACTATAATAATGTCCAGAAATTAAATGTATACAATAATAATCGTATTAATCGGTTCTTTATTTTATCAATCAATCAGACAGCTTTCTGCTGATCGGTATAATCAATAGTAGTACACAATCTATTGAATAATTCTATGTAATATTCCTTTTAAATTACCAGAGTAAAATAATGAAATATCTGTGAAAAAATATATATTGAAGTGAATTATAAAACTATAAAAATTTTAAATTTTGTATATGTCCTTTTATTCCACTTTATTCCATTTCCACTTCCTTTCCAATGTCCTGCGCCAATTTCTTCTCTCTACCTCGACCACTTCTTTTCAATACCTTCTCGTAACCCAATTCCCTGATCTCCGCTTCTCAATTTCTCTCCTTGTGACTTGTTTTTTATTGGTTTTTTCCTTTTAGTTGTCTTAATTTTTATTTATTTTTTTCATCATTCCATAAATTCTCTTACAAAACTATATTAACATTCTGGCAATAATCTTTTTTTGTGTAAAAATTTGACTTGTTTATTATCTTTTTTCAACTGTTCTCCACCAAAAATATAAAAAAATTTTGTTACTTGATTAAATAAAAAAATTTTTTTTAATCTCTTTTGACTATCTTTTCATTTACTTATTAATTATACAATAAAATTTTCTTTGGATATACTTTCCAAAATTGAACTTTTTCTATTATATTATTATACAAATAATAATCATTTATATTATAATTATTATATATTAAAATTTTTTTATACTCCACAATTGTTGATTTTAAATATTTAATATACCAATTATTTATGTTATAAAAAATTTTAACAGTTGACTTATAAAAAAAATTCATTCCAATATTTTATACATTTTTCTTACTTACTTTATATTGAAAATCTAATCTTTATAATTTTTTTTAAGAAAACTAAAACAGCTTCACAAATTGCCTATCTCATTTTAACATTCATAAAATAACAAATTTAAATGGAATAAAATGATTAGCCTCAATGACTTGATATCTTTACTTTTGTCGATTTTTTTCATGGCATCACATAATCTACTATGGGTTTTTGAAATCGGCTTCTCAGGACAATTCCAAAAATATAAAAAAATATAGGGCATTCCCATTAAATATATATAATATTGGTATGCCAAATTTTTTTGAACGATCCTGTATTTTTATAAATATTTTTTAAATTTAGCTCTTATTGACATGCATATAAGCATATAAAAAGATATTATTAAATTGTTATGGTTCAAGGACTAAAGTCAGTGCCATGTGTACTGCCCCACCCTGTATATGCTGTTGTATATATGGTATATGTAGCGGGAAAGTAAAAATGTAATCTGGTATTTTACTAGTATACTTATATTGATGATTTCGTTTACAGTTTCAATTTCTGCTATTTTTTCAATTCTTTAGTTAGAAAATTTTGATTTATAAATAACAAAAACAGTCAATTCAAAAAAAAAATAGAAACCTTAATTATTTAATATTCACAAGAACTTTGATTGGAAAACAAAATAAATTATCTTAAAAACAATCTTTGAGTAGAAAATTATTAAAAAATTTGTCAAGTGTCAAGAATAAATAAAATGAAATGGTTTTAGAAAGTATTTTTTTGTTAAATATTCATTACAATGTATTTGTTAAAGATTGAAATATTTAAAATGAAGTTTCGTAATATAAGCAAAAAACCGGTAACATTCAATTTTAAAATTTTAAAAAATAATTAACCACATAAAAAAATTAAGCATTGAGTTTTTCCAGTTTAATTTTCTGTGGTTTGGCTCAAATGTTTATTGGTTCGTGACCACTAATAGATTCTGAAATATATCAAGAAGTGGGATAATTAAATCAGGTATAATTTACAGGTGCCAGCCAATTAATTTTTTTCCTGGAATTAGAAATAATTGAAAAAAACCTTGGTATATTGCAAAATCTGTCTTTTCTCTTTTTTCAGGTTGGACGAAAAGTAGAATCAAATAGAAATTTAACTAAATTTATTTATAAAAAAAAAAAAAAAATCTTTCAGAGACGCAAAATAATTACATTTGTTTTTTATGACCAATTATTTGAAAATAAGTATTGTCAAAATGAACAATTATATTAGATTAAATTAGAAGAGAAGGGACTGTGGGAACCATTACCTCTTCCAGCGCAAGCCTTTCAGATCTATTGCGGTTGTCCTCACTATTAAAGAACCTTATCTAGATCTGTTCTAGTTATTGGACTCCATAATCTAGTAAGTAGTTCTCCTGTGTAGCGTTCCGCTTTAATCTTTTTTGCCGTATAGTATAAACATTAGCCTACATATCCCTTTACAGTAACAAAGTATTTGTACTGTGGTTTCCTCCTCGACCTGACAAAACCTACAAATGGCTTCCTCTGCAAAACCTATTGTAGTCATATGTTTGTTGAGCCTACAGTGCCTTGTAAGAAGGTCTACTATTATTCTAGAAGTTCTTCTGTTCTGCATTTTGTCTCTTTAGCTTGTCTCTGCCCTAGTGAGTTCTTCTACCACTCTTGAAACATGTTTAGCTTCCATCGATTGATGGATATCCTCACTACTGTCATTGCAATGCCACGGAACGGTTCCGGTCCGATTAGAAAAACACTGTTGCCTAGACTCAGTGAGAGTTTTGTCTTTATGTTAGCATTGTAAATACCCGCTCCATCTGCTTCGTTAGTTTTCTAGCCATCTGTATACCAGACCTTTTCTGCTTGGATGGGATTTTCCTCTTTCCAAACGTTTCGTTCTGGTAAGTGTACTTTGAAAAGTTTTTCAAAGCTGTATTTAGTCTAACGACATTCCTGTTACTCTATCATTTTCTAACTCTCTATGTAATATTTCATAGTCAGCAGCATATTGACTTATTATGGGCTGTTGTCCTTTTGTTAGTCTTCATGTGGCTAACGTGGCTTCTGCCTGTATGTAAATATGTAAGGATAATACACATGCATGCTTGTCTTTGTATTCCACTGAATACTTGGATAGCTCCATCCTGTTTTGTCTTCGGCCACCATACCACCGAACAGTATATGAGAGTACTTTCTGAAGGTCCTTCTGCAGAAATGAAAAGACCGGCGTCGTTCTGCAGGATGGATACATTTGTTCCCGTGAAGCAGTCGCAGTTCCAGCTGTAACAACAGATGAAATGTATGTGCTGTAAAACAGCACGCGGTGTCTAAAGCAGTTAATATGCCGTGAAAAAGAGTGAAAAATAGCAGTTGATGTGACCTGAAACCCCAAAATTTTGAGGGGAATATTAACGCTATAATACTGTGCCAACAACAGCCGGTAAATAATTATTGAAATAATAAAATAGAAATAGGACAAAATGGAGTCGGGCAAATATTTTATAGACCTTATTTTCTCGAGAGAGATGGAATATATTACGTGGAAATGGTGTTTACTAATAACAGACCAGAAATAGAAGTGCATTTTAAAATATACAAGGCGAGAAGAAAAATGAATTCTAGTGTGGCCTAAGGGACAGGAAATGTAACATCCTCCTCATTTTTCAACCCTATCTCATTTCACCAAGCATTTCAAATTAGATACAGAATTTGAATATAAAACAAAATAGAAATAAAACATAGATAAAAAATTCAATATTTTTAGGTAGTTAAAAGTGAGAACTTAAAATTTTTAGTTAAAAGCACCAAAAAATAAAATGGATAAACGGAAGTCTGGATCTCGAAAAAATATGTAAAAAGAATGTAACCGCATTACATTATATTTATTGAATTTTACTTTCCCGGTCCCATCGAAAGAAAAATATAGTGAACAAACAAAAATAATTCGAGATATCGATGAAAATATTCATTTTGAGTTCCCCCCAAGAAGATTGAGGCCATTTCCAGAGTATCTGTATGTCTGTCTGTGTGTTTTTTATGTGTAATCTTCCACGATAGCTGCCGAACCGTTGATATTTAGTATGAAGAGTTTAAATTAGTGCCGTAGAGTTCCTCCAGTACGACATTGATTCTTTTTTGTACGCATAACTTTTTAAATATGGACCTTTTGGAATTTTGTATTTTATAATTAAAATATTCCTATTTTCCACAGCCGAGCCGGGAAAATTCTCGGGTGTAGTTGCTGACTATTTTATTATTGTAATAAATAATATGTAATGTACATATATGAAATTTAAATCTACAAATTAACACTTACGCAAACCTTTCGCGGTTTAATTATTTTTTATATTTTATGCTATAACAAAAATTTATTAGAACAATACTTAAAGCAAAATGTACCATTTTATTGCTCCTAAACTAACTTTTTAATGGTTTACACTTTCTTAATGTCGAAAGATACATTACGTGCGTGATAGAATAGATTTAGGGTAAATGATGTGAGTATAACCTGCGAAATTTAAGTCGGTATCTTACTAAATATTTTATATCCCAAACCGTGACATAAGAACAAGTTAATTCCCAATGGAGTATAAAATATTTAGAGACGTATAACTTTGAGTATTTCTACTATATAAAGAATATGTCACTTAAGTTCCTACTGGTTACTTTCTATTAGAAGGAAATTTTTTTTTAATAAATTTATTATTTAAATTAGTTACTTAATTGCTGATGCAAAGCCAAGACAATTCAAAATTTTTAACAATATGTTGTTTTTAAACTGTAAATAATACGTATAAATGAAAGATTTCGATCATTTTGTAATAGTAATAAACATAATGTGGTTAAAAAAATTATTTGTAGTTAAGTAATAATTTTACAATTAGTTTTTTTGAGAATAAAATAATGCTCGTAATACTTTTATATCTCGAACCTAACTCACATTCAAAACATTTGACTTTATTTAATATAAGTACTCGAATGATCACAGATCCTTTTCATTTTAAATATTAATCCAATTATTTGGACTACACGAAGAAACACAATTGAATTAAAGGTGAATAAACTCCAGAGAACGTTAATTAGAACAATTACATTAAATAAGGGAACATTTACAATAATTGACAAAATCTATTCGTTTTACCAACATTAGTTTAGGCTCGACATTAATTAATTTAAATTGTTCCTTGCTGTAAAATTTACATCGCCCAATTTAAAGTTATGTTATTTGGCACTTAATAAATTTAAATACATTTTGCCTTAAAGGATTTTGAAGGAATCAATAAATAATATTGGATTAAAATAAACGACATTAATATAATACAGAAAATGCTAATAGTAAACAACAGAAAATAGTAAACAAAACAGGATTAATAGGAATAATAAAAAAACCGACATAATCTTTTCACATACTTGTGATATATAGGGTGAGACCAGATATATTGTTTTTGAAAAAAAAAATGTGAGGTGGAATTGTTTTGATATTTTGGTAAAGGGACGCTGTAACATATATATTTGCATTTAATTGTTATTATAAGTTTAACCAAATGGATGTCTGATGTATAGAGTATTTTATTTCTTTAACAATATTATTCTTTTCAGATCATTTTCTGATAACAATTAAAATGCCCATGTTAAGAGCTATTGCCCCAGTGAGTCGGCTAAAAATACCGAAAAACGTATTTTTAATATAAAATTTACAATTTTTGAAATAGGTTTTTGAATTTTTTCAGACCAAAAATGTATTTTAAGGATTACCTGACAATATTAAAATATAAACAAAAAAACACAATATGATTCAGAAAAAAAATTAATTTGCATGTGATCATGGGCCGGCATTTTAGCATTGTGAGTTTACTATTAGTCAATTAAAAAAAAGATCAAGCAGTTTGTAGATAATTGGTATCACATGAATTTCTATTGAAAAAAGTGTAATTTTTTTAATTGAGTTCCAATTTTATCAAGAATTAAAAAAAAATTAGAAAAATGGGAGAACCCTAATTTTACACAAATTTACTTTAATTTTTGCTAAATGTTTGTAATACAAATTGTAGAAATATGTATTATTTAAAAAATAAAAAAGAAAATTTTAAATTCATTGAACAATAAGTGCCTAGCGTTTAAAATAAAAATCACGAAATCATCACTTTTAAAACCAAATAATTTTTTTCTGGACCATGTTGAGGTTATTTGTTCATATTTTAATGTTTTCAGGTAGCACTTTCAGTATAAAAAAAAATCAAAGACCCGCCTTTTTACTTGACTCAACGGGGGAATAGCTCTTAAAATCAATTTAACATAAAATCCTTTACAATCGGACGTTCTAGATTTCAGAAATTAAGATTTATAGATTGATAGGCAAATAGGTTAAATATGCTGAATATCTTCAAATAGAGATTTCAATGGCGTAGATTCTTTTGACAGAAAAGATGACACTTATCGAAGGTAAACTTTTATTGCTGGACTAAGAAAGGAAAAATATTAAGATCCCAGTGACGCCAGTGTTCATACCATCGACAGACCCGTTTTTACGATATCTATGTTTTAATAAAATAACTAAAATATTGAAGAACAAAACAATAAATAATTTTTGATTTTTGGATTTACTCATAGTACAAAAAAGTCGAAGAAATCGAAAACGTCATTACTATTTGAATGAATTATTGTTGTTGTTGTTTTTTAATTGTGTATTAGTAAACTTGCAGATTCAGTAATAAAAAATAAATAAACAGTAATGCATAAAAATATTTTAATATTTTATAATCTAAAAATATATTTAAATCAACACAATATTATTCCGTCTTTCTCTCAGACCTTTTTCTGTCTACTTGCAAAATACAGTTAACAAAAACAAAATTTATAAGCGACTGTTGCTATGCAAGCTTATCTTTCTCTCATATTATCCCATCATTATAAGAAACAAAAAATATAGATATGTTTTTTCCCGCTAAGATTCTGAATTCTAGGCCATTTACATACCACGTCACATTTCTCCTACCAATAAAAAACCACCAACCCTACCCTCCGTTAAAATTCAGAGCACAGTCATTCTCTCGCATCCCTACTGTGAACAGATTCAGTCATGCATTCAATAGAGCAAAAAAGTTTCTTCAAATAAGTAAAATGGTGCGTAATTAACCGCACCCAAAAAGTTTTCTTAGTTTTCATAACAAGAAAAATATGTAAATAGTTTTTACAGTGAGTGAAGTGATTAAGTATAATTTAAATATTCATGTTTCGGTTTCATAATTTAATTTAATGTGCCGCTTTATAATTTTTGCTGTTCATGTTTCGTGCTTGGAAAAAATGGAATAAAAATTACATTCCAATTTCAAATACTCTTTTTATTTTAACATTCATATTGGTTTAACTTCTACCGAAGAAGTTTGGTCCTTCGAGAAATTGTGGAATTTATTTAATCACGTTCGCAGTCTAGTATTCTTTCAACAGTTATGAATACTAATATTCATAATTCGTTCAATAAATAACACAGAACAATTATTATTATTTATAGCCGACAGATATAATAAAAAATATTTTAGTTAGTCAATATTAAATAAAATTTCAATAACTAACTGAAAATTTTTTATTGATTTAAAAATATAACGTTCAGGGATATTAGTTTTAGGAACTTATAAGTTTATTTTTACTGAAAATAGAAAAATATTATAAAATTACAAATATTTTTATTAAAAATAGAAAAAAAATAAAGTAATACGGAAAATAAAGACATGAAAGAATTTTATTTTATTTTATTAGACTTTTCAACTGCTACATCACAAGACCTACTTATCTGCTTTAAATAAAAATCGCCCATTAATAAATTAAAATATTTTTGATGAATTCAAAAGTGATTTAGTATTATTCAATTAATTACCGTTAGTTGTAAAAATATAGTAAATAACCTTGTACATGAATACATTTCAACTATTTTCATAAAAATTTCAAACTTTTTGTTAACTTTATTTATAAAATACCTTTGGGCAAATTTAATTAAGCGCCAGAGTCATCTCATGCATCTGCAGTAAAATTACGATTTATTACATACAAATTCATGCTCCTCAGAATACAGAGCGAATGTAAATAGAGAAAAATATATTTTAGTAAAATGGAAATTCTTGCAATGTGGGAATTATTTCCAACAATGGAAAATATGATACATAATAAGATAAATATACAGAATGATAAAAAAAAGGAACTAAAAAAGAAATATGTATAGAAATTATTAAGAATGTAACATGTAGAACATGTTTGTATAATTATACTAAATTATTTACTCAAATATTCCAATTTCCGTCCCTAAACACATGATTTTGTGACTTATTTCTGCTTGCCATAACGGGCAAGAGATTGAACACGATGAAGCATTCTTTTCGCTTCAGTCGTTAGATTCAGTGGTCTCAGTCGAGATAATTATTTCATTTTCGTAACCGTTCTGTGCTAATCAGTGAACTCTGCAGACTAATACATTTATAAACAATTGTATTTGTCACCTTTGTATTTATTAGACGTTTCTTTTATCAATATCCACATCTTTTACACAATTAAATCGTTGAAAGCTTCTATACAACTATTCAAATTTAAATTTATTCATTTTTCATTTTCTTTTATTTAACAAATTTCCAACAAGTGGAAATTAACTGTTTAAAAATCATTTAAATTAAATTCAATTTTTTTCTTATTTTTTGTTTCTATTCCTCCTACAGGAATATAAACAAATTTAACTGCTGGCCAAAGATTCTGTTACCTGTTTGGCTTAGGTTTCTGTTAACTGTTTGGCTCAAGTTCCTATTAACTGCTGGCTCCAGTTTCTGGTAACTGCTGGCTGAAGTTTAAGTTCACCTGAAAGCTTATGTTTTTTCAAGTTGTAAGTTTAAGTTTCTGCTGGCTCAAGATTCCGTTAACTGCTGGCTCAAGTTTCTGTTAACTGCTGGCTCAAGTTCTATTAACTGCTGGCTCAAGTTCAGTTAACTGCTAGATCAAGTTTCTGTTACCTGTTTGGCTTAGCTTTCTGTTAACTGTTTCGCTCAAGTTTCTATTAACTGCTGGCTCAAGTTTCTATTAACTGCTGGCTCAAGTTTCTGTTAACTGCTGGCTAAGTTCATCTGAAAGCTTATGTTTTTGCAAGTTGTAAGTTTACATTTCTGTTAACTGCTGGCTCACGCTCTGTTAACTACTAGCTCAAGTTCTGTTACCTGTTTGGCTCAAGTTTCTGTTAACTGCTGGCTCAAGTTTTTAAGTTAACTGGTGGCTAAAGTTGAAGTTCACCTGAAAGCTTACGTTTTTGCAAGTTATAAGTTTACGTTTCTGCTAGCTCAAGTTTCTGTTAACTGCTGGCTCACGCTCTGTTAACTACTGGCTCAAGTTCTGTTACCTGTTTGGCTCAAGTTTCTGTTAACTGCTGGCTCAAGTTTAAGTTCATTTGAAAGCTTATGTTTTTGCAAGCTGTAAGTTTACATTTCTGCTGGCTCAAGTTTCTGTTAACTGCTGGCTCACGATCTGTTAACTACTGACTCAAGTTCTGTTACCTGTTTGGCTCAAGTTTCTGTTAACTGCTCTCTCAAGTTTTTAAGTTAACTGGTGGCTCAAGTTTAATTTCACCTGAAAGCTTACGTTTTCGCAAGTTATAAGTTTACGTTTCTGCTAGCTCAAGTTTCTGTTAACTGCTGGCTCACGCTCTATTAACTACTGTCTCAAGTTCTGTTACCTGTTTGGCTCAAGTTTCTGTTAACTACTGGTTCACGTTTCTGTTACTTGTTTGGCTTAGGTTTCTGTTAACTGTTTGGTTCAAGTTTCTGTTAACTCTTGCTCAAGTTTCTGTTAACTGCAGGTTCAAGTTCTGTTAAATGCTGGCTCAAGTTTTTAAGTTAACTGGTGGCTCAAGTTTAAGTTCACTTGAAAGCTTACGTTTTCGCAAGTTATAAGTTTATGTTTCTGCTGATTCAAGTTTCTGTTAACTGCTGGCTCACGCTCTGTTAACTACTGGCTCAAGTTCTGTTACCTGTTTGGCTCAAGTTTCTGTTAACTGCTGGCTCAAGTTTCTGTTACCTGTTTGGCTTAGGTTTCTGTTAACTGTTTGGCTCAAGTTTCTATTAACTGCTGGCTCAAGTTTCTATTAACTGCTGGCTCAAGTTTCTGTTAACTGCTGGCTCAAGTTTAAGTTCATTTGAAAGCTTATGTTTTTGCAAGCTGTAAGTTTACATTTCTGCTGGCTCAAGTTTCTGTTACTTGTTTGGCTTACGTTTCTGTTAACTGTTTGGTTCAAGTTTCTGTTAACTGCTTGCTCAAGTTTCTGTTAACTGCTGATTCAAGTTCTGTTAACTGCTGGCTCAAGTTTCTGGTAACTGCTGACTCAAGTTTAGGTTCACCTGAAAGCTTATGTTTGTGCAAGTTATAAGTTTACGTTTCTGCTGGCTCAAGTTTCTGTTACTTGTTTGGCTTACGTTTCTGTTAACTGTTTGGTTCAAGTTTCTGTTAACTGCTTGCTCAAGTTTCTGTTAACTGTTGATTCAAATTCTGTTAACTGCTGGCTCAAGTTTCTGGTAACTGCTGTCTCAAGTTTAAGTTCACCCGAAATCTTACGTTTTCGCAAGTTATAAGTTTACGTTTCTGCTTGGTTCAAGTTTCTGCTCGTTTCGATTAACTCTCCGGTAAGTCAGCTTACTATAGTTTTTTATTTATTTTGGCGACAGAGTAAATTTGAAAATTCAATAAATAAATTTATAATAAATTCATTAGCATTAAACTTAAAGTAACTTCATTTTATTTGTATTTAATCACAAGTCTCTTTTGTTTGTTTTAAGGGACTTTTAGAATAATCAAAAATAAACTGGCGCTCATAAAAATAACCCTTATTTGGAACATATCCTACACAAACCCTAAAAAAGCATAAACTGTATTAAGTTATGAACGCCACCGCTTAAGAGACTCAATATAAGAATAAATATATTTTATTATTAGTCTTATATTATATCATTCTTAACGTTTATATCGTTATGAATATTTGTGGGTGATTAAATAAGAATAAATAAGTAAATAGACCTGGTTATAGGTATTGTATTTTCTTATGAACGCTCCAACCGCTGCAACACCGCACGTATTTACATCTAAACTCATCTAAATACATGCGGTGTTGCAGCAGTCATAAGAAAATACAGTACCTATAATAATAAAATTAAACGCGTTTTGTTTAAAATTGGATATATCAAAATTGATTATACACATCGATCCACCTTACTACAAAGACTGTAAGTAAACAGAATGATCAATTTTTAATTATATATAATTTTTAAATTTTTTTTACAAGCTAAAAATATACAGTTTTAATTTAAAATGAATGTTTATGAGATTGCTAGGAAAGTTCATATTTTCAATTCATGTTTAAGGCGACAGTTTATTATATGTTCTCCCTTTTATCTGGAGAATACCTACATCGTAAATTCAAACTTATGAAATGTTTAATTGTGTTTCACCTAATTAGCATAAAAATTCTTAAGCTGTCCATTATTAGAACAAAAAATAACATAATATGAATTGGTGAAAATCTGATAATACATCATGGAGCTATTCGCAATTTTTTTATTTACTTGACAATCATAATTTATATAAAAATCACAATTCAATCCAGTTTCCCTGGGGTTTATAAAATTAATTGATTATTATTATGAAAAGTTTCGTCATAGACTCAAATATTGAATTATAAAAAATTGAAAGGGCTCCGATTCGAACTAAAAAATTTACAGAAAATCTTAACTTGCTGGTCGACACTTTTATTAAAAAGTTATCTGTGTTTGAAACTTTAGGCGTCGACTGCGAGTTGGAATTTTATTAAAAAAAAAAAACTAAGTTTTGGAGACAATAGAAAGCTTTGAATTTAAAAATTGTTCCACTCAGATTCCTATATTTAACCAACCTTTCTATTTTTTGGATAAAATCCAGCCAGCTTTTAATTTACTTGTCCTTTTAAATCACATTTTTTATAATGGTGTCTGGAAAGTTGAAATAATTTTAATTTGTTCCAGAAAACTGACCTATAAAAGAATACAGTTTTCAAATAAAATTCCTTACGATAGTTTTAATATTTTTTAATTCACTTGTACTTCAAGTTTTGTTTTGTTTTTCTCCGTTTAATCGCTTAGGATTACACAAATGTTTTCATTCTATAAATATTAAGTGTATTGTGGAAAATATTAAGCGTATTCTAATATTTTAAAAATTATAGACAGAATACAATAAAGCAATCCGCATAGAGATAAGCAATCAAGAACCTCCCTTGGAACTGAGAAGACATGTTTTGCCCCATTTAACTCTTTTCTCTCAACTTCTATATAAAATTTGAACATCGTTACACTCACACACGCGGAAACTTAAAAAATTCTCTACTTGCAGCTACAATAACAACTTTTTGAAGCACATTTTCAAAATTTCCAATTTTTATTGAAGAATTTGAAGTTCTTATATCACGGTGACATATCCCACATATTCAGATGCTCTATACCGTATATCACACTCATGTCAGATTTACAATCACACAATCAGTGCTTAAATCAATTGAAAATTGTTCTTATAAACAAAAACATTATTATTAAGATCAAATATTCCTTATGTTCAATTCTAAAAAATCTTGGATTCATTTCATATGTTCAAAGGAGCATGCTGGAATATATGGTTATGGGATTGTAGATAAGAAAGCATAAGAGGTATGTGATCTGACAGAAATAAAAAGGATTTTTACTTATAGCGATATCATTAACGATGTACAAGATTAAAGTACAAAGAGTCTGGGAATCCCTCTGAAGCAAATATGCTATTAGATTTAATTTTGATATACATTCTATCCTACAAAATGCCATACATTTACGACTATTATCTCAGTAGATTCTATTCGACTACAGTAACTAGATTGGAACTTAACTATGGACGCTTCCAATCGCATTTGCATATGGATACAAGTACGTTTTTCATAAAAAATCTAATAAACTTGGGAATAGAACTACCAACGAACATTGTAATTTTACTAAGCTTAAACAACAAATATATCCTAGATTGTCTAATTTACTTTTTAAAACGGGAAGGAATCATTATTTAGAAATCGGTTGTGTCGCCCCAAAACTTTCCAGAGACGAATACTTTTTCAGATATTTAATGTTAAAGTTTCAAATTTTGACATTTTTTTATATTTTACAGGTGACAGTCGAAAAAATAATTTGGCTATTCTGGATAGAGGTTTTCAAGGACTTTCAGATTACATAATACAAATCAAATTCCGTGACATATTGCTTCTGTCATGTTTGGACAGTGATACTTCCGTTTGACATATATCGTACATAAACTAACGGGTAGTTTCGACGGCTAAGCCAATCCCATATTCCAAATTTCAGCTCAATCGGATTCAACGTGTATTCTCTGTCGTGGAAGAATACACACAGACAGACACACCCACAGACAGACAGACTTCCATCTGGCAATGGTCCTAGTCGTCTCAGGGGATCTTAAAATGGATTGTTCCATCTTTATCTCGAAAATTCTTTAGCTAAGCTTTGGGCATATATTGAAAATTTGCTTTTGCAGACCGTAATTTTCTCTTGCTTCTATCAATCTCTTATTAGGAACAGATTTTTTGGTTTATATTTTTGTTATACACTCATATTTCTAAAGGCCTCGTCTGAGATTTCTGCTCCCAGGAGGTTGTATCTTCAGCATATAAGTGCTTTACACTCTAGTATAATGTGAGAGGCTGTTTCCTCCTCCTCATTATAGATGGGCTCGTGTTTTTAAATGCCCATTGTGTGTAAGTGTTCGCATTATTGCAATATCCAGTTATGAGTCCGTGACATGCATTATTTGATTTCTGGTTGGCTGTAGAATAACGTTAGTCAGTGTTTTTATGATTTTTTTACCAATAATTTACCGTTTTTTTTGACGCGGCACGAGAACATCGGTTCGAGGTGCGTAACTTTGGTTGCTGGGGCTTTTCTTGTTAGATCGTCTACTTCCTCGTTTCCTGGTATCAACTTGCGTCCAGGAACCTATTTAAGAGTTATCTTGTTTTGGTTTACCAGAACGAGTAGGGTTTGTAGACAGTTACAGACCAGTTTTGATCTGATTTTTTTGCATGCTAAAGCAAGTAAGGCGGCCTTAGTGACGTAATAAATAAGGATTATTTTCCCTCTTTAGTCCCTTTCAATGTTCTCCGTCAGACATAACTCTATGGCATGTACCTCTGCTTTAAATATTGATGCGTAATTCCCCAGTGACGCATGGTTTTTGTGTCAGGGTTTTCAGCAACTAGTCCACTGTCGGTTTTGGATCCATCAGTATACCATACCAGTTTTCCCTCCCGACACTTGGATTTGTCTACACCTTTCCATGTTAACTGAATGTTAAATGTTTCGTGAAGTTATTTTTTGATATCATTTCATCACCACTTCTCATTTCTGGTAACGAGTTTATGATGACTTTTGTTACACTGCTGTGTTCTTGTTCACTTACCATTACACTTCAATCTGAATGCCCCCATTCTTGCCTCTGCTCTGATATCAAGTAACGGGAGGTTTAGTATGGTTTCCTTAGCCGCAGTTGGAGTTCTCCTTTTGGCACTTGTAATACAAATACAGGCTAGTCTTTGGAGTTTAGAATGCTCTAGTATAGCCCTTTTTTGATTGACTTTAGTCCACCCCACCAAACAGCCGTAGGTAATCATAGGTATTACCACAGCAGTATATAGCCAGTGTACTATGCGTAGATTGAATCACCATATGGTGCTTACCGCTTTTTTGGTAGCCATTAATGTCATTTTTCCCTTGTTTATGGTTTTTTGTAAGTGTTTATTACAGGTTAGTTTTGCATCTAGAGTCATACCTAGATACTTTATCTCCAGGTTTATTTCAAGTTGCGCGTTGATGAGTATTGGAAACCTGAGGTTGTCCAGCTTCTTCTTTTTCGTGAAGGCGATTAGTGCTATTTTACCAGGACTTCCTTGAGGCACCACCTCTCCACGATGCTCAGGGTCTGTTGCATAAGGTCTGAGACAATGTTTGTAAAATTTCCCACTCTACTACACCAAGAGCTCGTCAATTACATAATCCCACAGTAGAGGAGATTGACACCCAACAATTACGCTTCAGCTGTACGATAGTTTGTATCCACCATGTGGTGTCGTCTAGCCACGGTATGACACAGCTGCTGTATTGAACTATATGATAGGTCTTTTTAAAATTCTAATAGTATATTATTATTGACAAATTTTAGTCTTAATTCTGTTTAGATTAATCAAGATAAAAAATATATAAGTTAGTGGTTCGTAACATATTATTACATATTGATTTAAATGTCATTATTCAGGGACTTATCCAGTAGGAACGAATTTATAGGTTTTATATTAATGAATGACTAGCTTAAAGAACCTAGTTGTTTATGTTGATTTTCATTGTTCTTATAATATTCATTAATTAATAAAAATCAAGAAGAAATTAATATATTTTGAAAGTGGCGCGCTTCTTGTTCAATTATTAACGTTTTACTTTCTACAGCATTGCCAAGATTTTAGCTTTGTTCGTTTGTAGAAAAAATTTTCATACTTCTTTCCTTCTTTTAATCATAACAAATAAGAACGAGAGTTGCCAGATTTATATATATATGACAACATAGCCAAATATAATCAATTTCAATTGGGCCACGTCACAAGCCACTATAGCCCCAATTTTCAAATTTTAAGAATTAATTACAGCCGCAGGATCGGTCTTAGAAGGGCTGGACCCGGTGGAATGTGTAATAGTAGGCCAAAATAAAATATAAAAAAAAATCACTGGATGAGTCCATTGTCGGCGTTACAAAAATTTGCCAAACTATTTATGTAAGTCTTCTAAATAGGTGTGTTAAGTTTAAAAGAATTCTATATTTATTTTTTGAGGAAATTAAATTATTATTTAAAAAAATACAACAAATGTAATCAGTATGTAATAAATAATCATTAACTTGGCAACGTTGACTTATTCTCCAACCAATGAACCATCACACCTTTTAACTCTTCGTCTGATGCAGACCAAGTGATGAACAAAGGCGGAAGGCGTGATAGCATAAAGGAGTTTTATTACTAAATAAACATTGTCCAAATTGTTTGGAAATAAAAAAAAATATCGTATATATCGAGGTGGACCCCGAATCTCATGATTGAAAGCCTCGTATCTTAGCTACTATATATACAGTATGTTTCACAAATTTTTCGCCATATGGAGAACTTTTCTATTTATTTTTGAGAATTTTTTTTTTGATAAAACTGATACTTTACTTAAAACATACTCGTAAAAAGATTTAAAAAATATTTACCGTGCATGAGGAAAGTCAAATGAGTTCAAGAATAAATTAAGAGGCCCACACACCACGTCACTTTTTTTGTGTTTACTGGTTAGAATGGAAAATGTGCTTCTTTTAGTATTTTCCGGTTTATGTTAAATAATCCTGTCCTCTAGTCCAATTTTTTCTGCGCAGAACAGGGTAGAGCGCCATAATACATAATTATTCGTATTTGGACGAGAACTCACCTAATATAGCAACTAAAAATATGCGATTTCTTTCATTATATTTAAAATATTTATGAGAAGAGCTCGTCTGTGCTATATTTTTCAAATTTGTCTGGAGAAAAAAGATAGTCGTATCACTTTTACTAAAATTATTTTAAAAAAGTGCCACAGATGCGCTCTAAAGTCTAAAGAATTAACTACAGAATCGATTGGTGAAAACCGTAGCTTCATATCTTTCATATTAATGGAGCGCTTGTCCAAAAACGATTTCAGGCAAGATACAATATGGTATTGGCGCATCTTAAGTTAATTTTTTAAAAAATATAATGTTATTTGGATAATTTTTTGAGAAACCATATTTACTCCAAGATAAATCAGATCCTCCTGTTTCAAAACAATCTATTTTCTAATTTTTTTCTTATAGCAAAGTCTTAAGTGAACTATTACCTATAATAAAAATTTAACTTTGTTTATTTTAAGTTGGAAATGGATACTATATTTTATGTATTTAGCTTACACCATCCCACTCCATAACATCCTTAAACGTTATCTCATGATCAATTCGCTTAAGAGATATGTATAAGAAATATAAGATATAAATTACAAGAAGCATTAGTCTTTTAATTCCTTTGCACAAAATTGCTATATGTTAAGTATATCGCTTAAAAAGCCCTTAATTTACTATTCAATATTACTTTATCAGGAGATTTTTAAAGTCTGAACATCAGTGAATAATCCTTGATATTCGAAACTTTTAATACAGTTAATCTCATTTTACTTGTTACTTATCCTGTATAATTTCTTTAGTCCAAATTTATGAATAGAAATGAAATTAACATTTTCCTTCTTGAGTTCATGTCTAATGGCAATTAAAATAATATCAGGCTAAGAGTAGATTAGTGGATTGGTAGCACTGAACTGTATCTTGGTCGATCGAATCTATATATAAACCACAAATTTATTGAAATGTTAATTTTAGCGAACAACTACGAATTATACAAATATATGTATATATGGTTTGTTAATATTATTTTTCCGTCGACCGTCCATTAATGACACCTATTAATGAATGATTTTCTATTAATCAATAATTTTATTAAATGTAACCCAATGGACACCGCTCTTATATATTTATATTGGTAGTGACGTTTGAAATTAAGTAGCTGTGTTAGTACTATCTGTCATTGTATATTCTATATATGTTTTAAATAAGATATCTTTTTTTTGAAAAGTACGGTCGACGGAAAAGTTCTGTAACGAACTCTTGAATTAAAATGGCGATTAACAATCTCAAATATTAACGCGTTCGCTTCGCTCACGCGTTAAATTATCTCGATTGTTAATCGCCTTTATTAATACACTTATTCGTTAAATTACTATTAAATAGTAGATTCTAATAAGTTATTTAAATAAGGCACAATTAGCCACAGAGACGACATTATGGAATATTACGTCATCAAAGAAACTCACCTAATTGTTCGGTGCTCACAGACTTTTATACGGACGTGGCAATCCCGCATTTTTCATGTGTGCTTTACCGATGAAGATGTGACTAGAGACTCGTACGCAAGAGAAACTAAAACATCCGTCAGCGGGATGGACGCTTTTTGTTTATTTCAAATTTGTTTTCTGTTTTAATATTTTTTATATGTAATAAAGTTTAGTTCAAATTATCAAAGTTATTTTTACGACGCTACATAATTATTTGGTCCTTTACGAGCCCCGATTGATGTGAAATCGGCGACAATAGTGCGACGAAGATAGCCAGCGAGGCAAAGATATTTCGAATTTTCCTTGAGACGATAGCGCTGAAGGCCAGGAAACAAAGGAGTGAGTCGTTCCTTGTTTATTTCCTATTTTTTAATTAATTTATCTGAGTTAAGAAATACTTGGTACTTGGATAAATAAATATTTTTTTTGATATATTATTTAATATTTTGATACTTTTGATAGCTTGCGATACTTGCTACTCAGATAGTGTTAGATTCGATATTTGATATTATTTAATACTTTTGATATTACTTTGATAATTTGATACTGATAGTTTTAAGGTATTTAGGATACTCTAATACCTTGATATTTTGATATTTCATTTCTTTAATATTTGATCCATTTATTTTGATTTTTCGATAATATTTTATTATTATGGATCTCAATACTCTAATAAAAAAAAGAGATGCTGTTAAAGAACGGTTAGCTCGATTCGAGATATTTTACGGTGGTTTAAAAACAGATAATTTAAACGATAATGTAATGCAGGAGTTAAGTAACCGATTAAATAAAATACAAGAATGTTATGATATTTTTGAAGATATTCAAGCAGATATAGATTTGATAGAAACCGACGATAACGGTGAAAATGATAGATCTGTCTTTGAAAACTCATATTTTTCTATAACTTCAAAAGCCGAGACTTTAATTAGTAATTATCATAAAGCTAATGAGAATGCTGAAAATATTAATGATAATAATTCTGTAACAAGCTCTAGAAGTAATTCTAATCGTATAAAACTTCCAACAATAAAATTGCCAATTTTTAATGGAGATTACAATCGGTGGTTAGAATTTAGAGACCTTTTTTCAGCTCTTATCGATAGTAACGATTCTTTAAATGCCATAGAAAAATTCTATCATTTAAAAACGGCCTTAACTGATGAACCGCGTAAACTAATATCTAAATTAGATACAACTTCTAACAATTATATTATTGCGTGGCAATTACTTAAGGATAGATATGAAAATAAAAGTTTAATGATATATAATCATATCAGAGGGATATTCGAAAAACCGGCAATGCGAAAAGAATCGCATACGGAGCTTCAAGATTTGTCTGATACAATAAACGATCATTTGTTATCTTTAAAATCATTAGGTGAACAAACGGAATATTGGGACCGTTTAATAATTTATATTATAACTAAAAAGTTTGATGATAATACTCGCCGAGGGTGGGAATCTTTTAAAATTCAAGGTGAATTACCTACCATGCAAGATATGAAAATGTTTTTAAATGAAAGATGTCAGTTACTAGAAAAAAATAAATAATGATTTGCCTAATAAGATGAAAAATGCGTTCATCGTGAAAAATGATAAATTTAAAAAACATAACACTAGCTATACTTTACATAGCAACGAAATAAAGTGTTATTTTTGTAATCGAAACCATACCATGTATGTTTGTGAAGAATTTCTCAAGTATTCGATTCCAGACAGAATCGCCGAAGTTAAAAAACGTAAATTATGTCTAAATTGTTTTAGTCCCTTTCACTCGAGTTCTGAGTGTCGCTTCAGGAAATGTGTCAAGTGCCATAAACCTCATAATTCTTTAATACATATTATAAACAAAACGGATAATGACCTAACTCTTATCGAAAAACCCTCCGAGATTTTAAGTGAGTCGATATCTAACGTTACTCTTTTTAATAATTGTTCATTTTTACAACCAGAGGCGTCCCAAGTTCTTTTATCTACTGCTGTCGTAATTGTAAAAATAAATGATAATGTTTTTAAAGCGCGTGTATTGCTAGATAGTGGATCTCAGAGTAATTTTGTAACACAATTATTTTGTCATAAAATAGGTGCTTCTAAAATACCCGTGACACATACAGTGAAAGGAATTGGCGAAGGAATTATAAATATTAAAAATCAAACTAATTTAACTATTTCATCTCTTTATAATGATTTTTGTATCGATATTAATTGCTTAATTGTAAATAAAATTACTGAAAAACTTCCGAAAGTTTCTTTCAATAAAAATAATTTAAATATTCCTTTGGATCTAAATTTAGCCGATCCAACGTTTAATGAATCTGCTGATATTGAAATTCTTTTAGGTTCCCAAATATTTTGGCTAATTCTGACTGCTGGTCAGAAAAAATTGGGAAAGAATTTACCTCTACTCCAAAATTCTAAACTCGGTTGGATAGTAGCTGGTAATGTAGGGTTAAACTGTAATAGTTCTTTAACTCATTTAGCTATAGATTCTAATCGCGAAATGAATAAATTGATTACAAAATTTTGGAATGTAGAAAATATTGATAATAACAAAAAAGTTATGTCTAATGAAGATAAGTTATGTGAAGCGCATTTTACAAATAATTTTGAAAAAGATGAAACCGGCAGATTTATTGTAAGAATACCATTTAATGATAATCTCAATGAATTAGGAAATTCGCGAGATATTGCTAAAATTCGTTTTTTGAATTTAGAAAAAAGATTATTAAAAAATAATAATTTACGTGAGGAATATGTTAAATTCATGGAAGAATATAAAGTCTTAGGACATATGACTGAACTCTCATCTCAAGAAGGTGAAAATAATAATGACTATTTTATTCCGCATCATGCAGTAATAAAAACTTCTAGTATAACAACTAAATGTCGCGTTGTGTTCAACGCTAGTTGTCCTACAGATAATGGTCTTTCTCTGAATGATGTTCAGTATGTCGGACCAGCTCTACAAAATGATATTTTTGATATATTAACCCGATTTAGGACTTATAAATTTGTTATTGCTGGCGATATTTCAAAAATGTATCGTCAGATTCTTATTAATCCGATAGACCGTTGCTTTCAAAAAATATTTTGGAGATCGTCTCCCGATAAGGATTTAAAATGTTTTGAATTAAATACATTAACGTACGGCACTGCATCGGCACCTTATCTGGCACTGAGATGTTTATTTCAACTTGCCCAAGAAAATGCTGAACTATTCCCTATTGCTAGCGAGGTAATAAAAAATGATTTTTATATCGATGATTTACTCACTGGAGCTAATTCAGAGTCAGAAATTTTACAAGTTCAAAAAGACGTTTCGGAAATATTAGCGCGTTCAGGTTTTGAACTTAGAAAATGGCTCTGTAATAATGTAACAATGTTAAATAAATTTACTGTGCATGATAAATTAGAAGCAAGTATATTAACTATTGGCGAAAATGAAAATAATAAGACTTTAGGAATATATTGGAATGCGAATTTAGATATTTTGCAATATTCCGTATCTACAGTGAATAACACTGAAATTATTTCTAAACGACGTATTTTATCGATTATTTGTCAAATCTACGACCCTTTGGGGCTTATTAATCCCATTATAGTGTTGGGAAAATTATTTATTCAGGAATTGTGGAAAATAAAACAATCATGGGATGAGCAATTACCTGAATCTATGAAAATGCGTTGGTATAAATTTGAAAAAGATTTAGAAATAATTAATACTTTTAAAATACCACGATTATGTGTTTTTTCTGACTATTCAATTATTGAATTACATGGCTTCTCGGATGCCAGTGAAAAGGCCTATGGGGGAGCTGTCTATATTAGATGTTTTATTCCAAATAAAGGATATTTTTCAAATTTATTGTGTGCTAAATCCCGTGTAGCGCCTATTCAATCAATTACTTTACCGAGACTAGAACTTTGCGGAGCAGTTATTTTGTCAAATTTAGTACATAAGGTATGTAATTCTTTAAAGTTAAATTTTGATGCTCGTTTTCTCTGGACTGATTCAACAATCATTTTAGCTTGGATTAGAGCCGAGCCCAATACGTGGAAAACTTTTGTGGCTAATAGAGTTAGCGAAATTCAAAATCTTTCAAATCCAAATGATTGGTACCATGTGAAGGGTAAAGATAACCCAGCTGATTTATTGTCGCGTGGTGTAAATCCAAACGACTTATTTAATTCTTCCCTGTGGTGGCATGGCCCCCAATTTTTACTGACTGATAAAGAAGAATGGGATTTAAAATATGATCATAGTCATGAAATCCCAGAACAAAAGAAAGTTTCGTCAATCTTTCTGAATGTTTCAGATTCTAATTGTATTTTATCATTAATTAATCGTTGTTCTAATATGTCCAAGATTTTGCGAACTACAGCGTTTATATTAAGATTTAAACATAATATTTCAACTAAAACTAAAGTTAATAAAATTATTGGTCCATTAAGACCACACGAACTGGACAATGCTCTAATGTTATTAATAAGAACTGTTCAAATTGAACATTTCCCTAAAGAATATACCGCTTTATTTAAAAATAAAATTATTTCTAATAAAAGCAAAATTTTGAGTTTAAAGCCTTTTTTACATAATGAAATTATTCGCGTCGGCGGTAGACTTACCAATGCAAATTGTCCTTTCGATAAAAAACACCAAATTCTTTTACCCAAAAATAACCATTTCACAGAAATTATTATTAAAAGTGAACATTTGAAATTAATGCATTGCGGTACTCAAATGTTATTATGTTCAATACGAGATAAATTTTGGCCAATTGACGGAAAAAATATTTGTAAAAAAATTATACGTAATTGTGTGAAATGTTTTCGTGCTAAACCAATTACTTCTGAATATTTAATGGGTAATCTTCCTTCGTACAGAGTAATTCAAACTCTACCATTTACTAATGTTGGGGTTGATTATGGAGGTCCTTTCTTCATTAAAGATCGGCGAGGTCGAGGTTCAAAAATTTCGAAGTGTTATATATGTTTATTTGTTTGTATGGCCAGCAAAGCCATCCACCTAGAGCTCGTTACAGACTTAACTACTAATGGATTTTTGGATTCTCTTAAAAGATTTATTGCGAGAAGAGGCAAACCTCATAATATTTACTCTGACAACGGATCTAACTTTATAGGCGCGAATCGTACTTTATTAGAATTATATAGTTTTTTATCTAAAGAATTTGAAAATATTTCTAATCAATTATCTAGTGAAAGAATAATGTGGCACTTTATTCCAGCCCATTCTCCTGCTTTTGGAGGTATCTGGGAAGCAGGTATCAAAAGTGTCAAGTTTCATATTAAACGAGTAATGAATAATAATACTTTCACTTATGAAGATTTTTTAACGGTACTTTATCAAGTAGAAAGTGTTCTTAACTCACGTCCTTTATGCCAACTTTCAAATGATCCTAATGATTTGACTCCTTTAACTCCGGCTCATCTCCTAATTGGACGATCTCTAATTGCGCTTCCTGAAGGAGATGTTACTACAATTGCTGCTAACCGCTTGGATCAATATCAGAAAATTCAATCCATTGTTCAATCATTCTGGAAACGATGGCATAAAGAATATCTTAGCGAACTACAAGTTCGCACGAAATGGAAATCGGCCATTCCCAATAAAGTGGCGCCAGGAATCCTTGTTGTTCTTAAAGATGAGAACTTACCACCGCTAAGATGGTCTTTGGGAAGAGTTATTAAAGTGTATCCAGGCACCGATAATATTATTAGAGTAGTAGACGTAAAAACCAACCAAGGAATTTATCGTCGTTCGGTGCATAAACTATGTATTTTACCTTCAAATTAATATGGTTGACCATATATGTTCAAGGTGGCCGGGATGTTCGGTGCTCACAGACTTTTATACGGACGTGGCAATCCCGCATTTTTCATGTGTGCTTTACCGATGAAGATGTGACTAGAGACTCGTACGCAAGAGAAACTAAAACATCCGTCAGCGGGATGGACGCTTTTTGTTTATTTCAAATTTGTTTTCTGTTTTAATATTTTTTATATGTAATAAAGTTTAGTTCAAATTATCAAAGTTATTTTTACGACGCTACACTAATATCGAAGAATATCCAAATATAGAGTGTTATTTTACATAATAGAAATAATAATAATAATAAATAAATATTGTTATCCACAAATAACTTTTTAAGGAAAGAAAAAATTTATTAAGCTTTATAAGAAATACAATAGAACTAAACTGAAAAACATTCAAAATAAAAACAAATCCGGGATAGATGCTTCCCGTATATTTGCGCCCCCGATACATTAGTTAATTTTTCGAATAATGATAAAAGTTAAGTGAGTCAGTTGCTACCCTACTTTTATTAAAGGGATACCTGCTATTATCAACTAATAATGCATAACCGAAACAGACGCTGAATAATAAAAAATTTTTTAAGATTTTTTGGTTTACCGACATATACCTAAAACTTTCCTTCACACTTTTCACAAATATATCCAGTAGTATTTTCATCTATTTTTATTTTTTGTTTTACATTTTGATTTTATAATTCTATACAAAAAAAATTTAAATTTCTGTTGCAACCCTTCACATTGAATTAGATATAAACCGTAATTCACGTAGTGGGTTTTAATTTCCATTTTTTATTTTTAAATTTCTTTCAAACCTTAAATTAGCCGAGAAAATTGGAAAAAAATTAATGCTTTTGAAAAGTTATTTGCAATTTTCTCGGCTAATCAAGTGATTTAGGAGAAAAAGTCAGAGAAAAAAACTACAAACCATGAGTGTGGCACAATTCTTCAGTACAACAAATGGTATGCCGAAAATGTTTTTTTGATATTTTTGAAAACAAATTTTTAATTTTTTCGGCTAATTTAATATTTTTAAAGAAAACGGCACAATATTAGCAAAAACGTAGCACAATTCAGCACAGCTCGAGTTTTTTAAATGCTAGAAAACGGCGGGACCAATTTATCAATAAATTTAAAAAACTGGAATCAATATCTATAAAATTTTATAAAAATGATAGTCACGACATCTATCGTAGTAAAAGCGACTAAACAAGTACAACTTAGTGTCGATAGATATTGGAACCCATCCGCCATCATATTGCCTTAGGGGGGGGCGGGCACCGTGCAAGTAAATAAAAAAAAGAAAGAGTAAATTTTTTAAACTATACACTCCCACCATTACCATACATGTTTCATCCTTATAGGAATCATCAGTGGTACTTTGTCGGAATGTATAGTTTCCAAAACCTACTCTGTATACCCAAAGTATTTCTATGTACTATAAAAATGATCCATAGTCACGACATTTTTCGTAGGTTGATCGGTTCCAATCGGAAGTGACATTTTTTTTCTTAAATGGAATGACTAAAGATTTTTTATGGTTTCTAATTAAGCATACATTTTTAACTGCAATAGTTTTATCAAATTTAAAAAAATCCTGGTAGTATAAAAGTAGCCCATTATTGTCTAACTGATGTGTGGCAAAACCTAATTTTAAATTTCAAAAACAACCAAAATATTTTGGGGGTACATTGACTCGTGGACACCCTGTATATACCTCTGATTTGAATGTAGTTTTACTTAGAATTTTTATAAATTAAAATTACCCAAAACTTCTACCTTTTTTATTATCAGTGAGCACAACCCTAGTAAATACTTTGTTTCAAATATTATTTGAATTACAAGTGTGGATCCTGCATATTTCTAATATAACGTTTTTCTAATATAAACCCCCATCATCCATTTAATATACGTTGTCGATTTCCAGAAACTCATCTCCCATTTTAAAAAGGGGCAATAAAATAAGTGGAGTAAAATAAAAACAATCTAAACCAAATTTTTTTGGGTAACCTAAACCCCAATAAACATATAAGTATGAATCCCAAAGGTTATCCATATCTCAAATGTGGTCTAAAGTTTAAGGGATTAGTGCTTTATTACCTTATATAAGTGAAACATAATCCACACTCAAGTCTGAGTAACACTTATTGCATCAAGTGACCTTGATGTAATTGTAAATTGAGTATTAATTATGTACCAAGTGTCACTTACAAAACCACTATAAATACGAGCATAGATATAAACGGTGGAGCGCTCTTATTTCCTGGTCTGAGTCCCGGCATTGAGTCGATTACAATAGGTAGATTCCATATTGATGATTATATCAGATAAATTGGATTTAATTACCAGTCGAACAAAAATGCGTTTTCAATTTTTGTGATGGAGAGGTTTTTTTTATTCAATGTCAAAAATACTTAATCAAAGAATTTTTACAAATCAGTGTTGCCGGACTTAATCTAATATTACATTAAACATTTTGTATTAAAATAATAAATAATTAAATAAATGTTGCAATAACCAACACATATATGGAAATCCAACTAAGAGTTCAGACATTTTAAAATTTGTGATATTTTTTCTTATTTGTTTAAAATTTTATAATTATGGTTTTAGATTTGCATTTAGCATTAAAAAGTACTTAGATCGCTGTAACAATTTTACATCTTCCCGTTAAATCTACCTGAAGTGAGTTTTTTTCACGTAGTTTGTGATAACCTCATTAAGTTCTTATTTTTTACTTTATTCGCAAATTATTAAAAAAAACTCGTTAACTTTTTTCTTTAATAGGAATTTACCCTTGATGAAAATAAAAAGAAATGTATTAAATCCATAGCGAACTCAATAACCACTCAAACAACAAATATTTAATACCCTAAGGACTTGTTTCCATTTCAATTTCTTCTTAATCCTTTACCCAAAAACAAAAAGATTCCTTTCGTATGATTACTCAGATATTAAAACTGATATATATTTTTTTTTGTTTGGAAACATCTGAGATTTATAAAACAAAAAAAAGTCTAGACAAATTGCGAACAAAATATACATGGTATGTAAATAAAAAAACAACTTGCTAAAACTTATGTGGTAAGTATGAAAATGTTAAGTCCTTCAATTTATTCATAAATGTGCTGAAAATAAAATGTGTTAGGGAAAAAAATTTGTCTATACGAAAGCATATTGGATTTTCACAATACCAATATTGGGATTTCGTAAATTAGAAGAAGTTTTATATTGAGCAAACAAATTAAATTCTTATACATATACAAATTTAAAATATTAGAAATATATTAAGAATTACATTGTCTGTTTCTTATAAATATACAAACTAAACTATGCATACTTAAATAAATTATAAAATAGACGAAAATAATGAATCGTAAAAAAATGTTTAAATATTTTGTGTATAAAATATGTAAAATGTAACAAATATAATTTTATTTTTTACATTTATATATGGTATTTTGCAATCATATTGGCAGTCCCTAGAACCCCTTAAGTTTTGTCGGTTTCATCTCTAGACAGCCGTATACAAGTCAAAAGATAAAAAAAGAAGAAAATTAAAATAATAATGTTTTCTTCATTAAATTTTTGTTGAAATCTTCAGTTCTGATCCTCATTGTATTGTAAATATACAATGGAAACAATGTACTTTTTGATACGTTAGGTAAAAATAAAAATACTGTGCTCCCTATTCCCGTTTACTCACCAGATATTGTTTTCTAACCAAATAAAAATATTTTTAGATGCTTATTACAAAAGAGTCGTTTCACATATCCATTAGTCTTTGAAGGGTTGCTCTGCTTTGTAAATATTTATGTTTACTTCATGTACGGTTATCGTTCATTTCTGCCTGATCAACACATTTAATCACAACTCTTATATTTCTTTTTCAATTTTCTCTTACTGTCCAAGTAGAAAAATAAAGCATTTTATTAAAAATGGCTGTGGAGCAAATTAAATGCTAATAAAAATAAAATATATTTATATTCTTAGAAAAATAATATTTTTCAGTGTTAAAACGCTCGAACAGAAATTCAGATACGAGCTTCATTCTGGGGATATTGAAAAGTCAATTACTTATATTCTGTTCCATTAAAAAAAATCTTTTCGTTAAAAAACTGTTTTTCCATAAATAACAGCTGTATATGAATGATATGGTACGAAAAAAGTATTAAAACCTTTTTTGTAGAGAAGCGCATTATCTTTAAAAATTGAGTTTCCAACTTTGACACAAATGGTTCTGTTTTTAAAAGAGAAATGAATGGTTTAATGAGAGTCATAGGAAGTTCGATGTTTGAAAGCTTCCGAATAAGTGCGGTATACCAGACTTGACCAGACGATTTTTGAACATCAAACAGGACGGCCAATTCGCAGTGACCAAGGTTGAGGGCTTTGGAGGCTTGGTTATGGAGTTTCACTAGACCATATTGGCTAAAATTCTCAGACGTAAATCCATGTTGGAATTAGGTGATCGATCCCCTTTCATCCAGAAAGCTCCAGATACAATATTTGACTATATTGTCAAAGACCTTAAGTAGAATTTTCATCAAGGATATAGGTCTGTAGGAATCTGGGGTTTGTGGATCAGAATGATGTGGGAGGTTTTCCAGCAAATTTGAAAATAGGAACGCTAAAGGCAGGAGTCTAAGGATGGTCAGGATACGGAGAATGGAGGCGGGAAGGTTTTTCAGGGCCTGACGTTTGATGTGATCAGGAGCTGGGGCAGAGTTTTTCGCTTTTAACCAAACCGAACCATCAGACGTGAAGGGAGAGAGGATGGGGTCAATGTTTGGGGAAATTGGGGTAACGAGGATGTTTTGGAAGAGGATATTATTATCATTTTGAAAACTGGGATTGAAATTGGGATTGTGGGGGTTCATTAGGGAGTTTTGGAGATAGCATTTGAAAACAGTGACCTTTGGCTCTGGAGTGTGGCGGGTTTGTACCGTTCACCTGTAGGTGGAAATGAGACTTTTAATCAGTGAGGATGTTGAGTTTGTTCCAGAGGATTTAACCGATTCCATTCGGTTTTTAAGACAAGGTCTCAAGTTTTACGAACTGGCGACAGAATAAGCAGGTTCGACATTTTTGTTTTTTAACTGAAATCGAGAGATTTTGTTATTTAAAAACGATCAAAAAAAAATTGGGAGCCCAAATTATTAATTTTTTAGAAAAAATAAAATTACAAAATAAAAATAAATCTTTTATTGTTTCTGAATGGTACCAAAATTACCAAATCCGGAGAAGAGTGCGTAACACGGTTCTTACTTTGGACGATAAAGGCACGTCTTTCAGGCTGTTGATGGTTCATGAATTCAGTACAATTGGAATTGGCTTCGCTCCCTTCAGCTTGACCTGTCTCTAGAGGTCGAGGAGAATGCCATTGGAACTTTAATTGGGTCGGCCACAGCAACTCGGACAGGCTGAAACTACAGCTAACTTGATAGACTCTTGGTGCCGTATACCATAAGGGCAACTGGGTATGCGAAACAAATACGCAAGTAATTCTATGTTTCGGACGGGGGTTTACAACGTGTACGACTGGCCTTATACTCGAAGCGTCTCGCATTTAATTTAAATATTTTATTTACCACGGAAAATAAATTCGTTACAAGGGTTTTTGTTAATGTTTATAAATATTTAAATAAAAACCGAACAAAAATATATATATATATATTAACCATAACATACAAAAATTAATTTAGTTACGATGATTAAAAAATAAATTATAGTTTAAATAACAAATGTTGATGCTTCACTGCGGGTGACGTCTATTTTGGTTCTCTCTGCGCGTTTCAGAGAGAAGGTTGAGTTGTTGTCTCCGCAGTTAGGGCACGAATAACACAACACAAACGAAAAGTCTACATTCGTCGAACATATATTATCTGAAGATTATTTTCGAAAACACCGACCTACTATCAACATCAAGACAGTATTCGACCAAATTCAACTTGGATACATTAGAAATATACAAACACAAAGACTAATTCAATAGGAATGAAGTGAACTAGAATCTAGCACACAGACATATAAATAACACACACGAAGCACACACGAGGCGAAGGAGGATACAATTTCAGTTGATACGTCGCGAAAATCCACACCACTGAAGATGGTTGCCTCAGTTGCAGTCGAAACTTTTGGAAGTAATAGTTAAAGAAAACCACGACATAATAGCATAGAAATAAACAATTACGCTTGTAAGATATTTGCAGAAACTGTTTTTAGATTTTTGACCTTGAATAAAATTTTTAACCGAATAAGGATCGGCGGGGTTTTTAACTTTTTATAAACACTGGTGCTTATTTTCAGCTTTTTGCGAGATTTTTTCCTAATTTAAACATTTTTTTGTCTATCTTAATTAGACAGCTTAAAATTCATCATGAAAATAACTTATAACTTATAATATGTTAACATCTACTTATCATGGTTTATATTCAACTAAAAGCACATTTCACCTTTTAGGAGAATAAACCTTTACGAAAATTCTTTTAGAGAATTAAGCTTTCCACTACAAAACGTGCCCAATTAAATCTTTTTAATTACAAAACTTTTAGGCTTGAAACAAGAAAAGCGATTTCTTTCCTGAATTTCTTAACTTTCTTTCGAAAAAAAACAAGCTGACAAATTAGAAATAGTTGAGGATAAACGAGATGTATTATTCTCAATTTAAATTATTTAAACCATCGTGTAAAGATAATTAACTGAAAATAATTAGAAAGATGTGATACCTAAAATACTGTTATTTGTTTCTTTTTAATGATTAAACAGGACTCTTATATAATAGGATTCTTACCCAGCTAAAATTAATGCATTTGTATCATATTACTTAAATATTTTCTGAACAGAAAAGATAAACTTTTCTTTTTTTATAACAACATTTTTTGTTTTTCACACGTTTCTTCCATCGCAGTTTTGCAGTCGGATTTTGTTGAGAGAAAAGGTTAAAAAATTTTTGACCTTTCTTTTCTTTACACAAACGAGACTCTGGATCGTCAGTCTACGGGAAAATGTCACGCCCGAGTACAGTTCGGGCAAAACTGTAAAGTAGTTAATGTCATCCAAAAATATTTGACTGTGTTTTCGCATACAACTATAGTACTATTATTGATAGTGGTGAAGTTTTTCCGGTTTTCTTACACCTACAGCCAAATGGCGCTATCTGACTTCTGTGGTTCACTCGTAAGGGGTTTAAATGTAGGGCGAGTATTATTATTATTATTATATTGAGTAGTAAGTATCTTTTTAGGTGAAATCTACATAAATGGTATTAAGCTTGAACTTCCTGATTTTAGTCCAATTAATTATTATGTTGCAGGCGGTTTATAATTTGTTTGTAGATATTTCTGGAGTCAGTAAAATTGCCAACAGAGCAATATCATCGGCAATAGTAGCAGCAGGCACTACCTGCATTTTGCTTTTTTTCTGAAAAATAAATCAGTTTGAGTACCTGAAAATATTGGAAAATTGGTAGACAAAATTAATGGGGCTCTTGGAGAAAAATATTTTTTATTGATCAGATGCAAGAATGAAAATGGTATACTTGGCAAAAAAACATAAAAATCGGTTGTTTCGCCCCAAAACTTTCCCGACGAGTATTCACGAACACTTTTTCAGATACGTAATGTTAAAGTTTCAACTTTTGACATTTTTTTGTTTTGACAGGTGACAGTTGGAGAAATAATTTTGACTGTTCTGAATAGAGTTTTTCAAGGGCTTTCAAATGACATATTTTAAGACAAATTCCGCGACATATTGCATCTGTCATTTTATTGAGTGATGATAGTGATACTTCCATTTAACAGTTCTAGTACAAAAACTAATGTGTTCTTTCGACTGATAACCCAAACCTATATACCAAATTTCAGCTCAATCGGATTAATACTTGTTCAGACATTTAATGCTGAAGTTTCAATTTTTGACCTTTTTTTATTTTTGACAGGTGACAGTTGGAGAAATAATTTTGGCTGGTCTGAATAGAGTTTTTCTAGGGCTTTCAAATGACATATTGCATGTCCAATTCCGTGACATATTGCATCTGTCATTTTTTGATAGTGGTACTTCCGTTTGACAGTAATCGTACAAAAACTAATGGATTCTTCCGACGGGTAACCCAAACCCCTATACCAAATTTCAGCTCAATCGGATTAAACTCTAATGGGTGTTATTGGATGCTTTTGGATTTCTTTTTATACGGTAATTGATATATTTGCTGTATTTTGATTTCTTCTGAAAAAGTGGGTGAAAAAACAGGATTTTTGATTTAAAATTTTATTATTGTTTAATTTTTAAATTTAATTTAATATTAAATTTAAGTGAAGTTTTTAATTTGTTTATTTATTTTATTATTATTTATGGCTAAAGACACTCCAGAGAGCCATCCCTAAAGGTTCAGCGCAATTTAGAAAAAAAATTTCTGACCGCACCTCGCGCTTGGGAACAGCGTTGCCAACCGTACTATAATTATAGTATTTGTATGATTATTACAACTTCATGTAATATAAAATTTCAAAATAAATATAGTACGCACTTTGTACCTACTACAATTTTATATTTTCACAAATCATAACAATATGCCCATGATCAATCACTGACAAATTTCAAAAACATCTGTTAGGACAGTCTTCACCCAACTGGAAGAATCTATGATTTTTAAGGATTCTTAAGGATTTTAAAGGATTTTAAATTATTTTTAGGGATTTTAATGGTTTTCAAGGATTATTTTAGGATCTTTAATAATTGCTTAATATTTTTTAGTAATTTTAAGTATTTTTAAGGGTTTTTAGGGATTTGTTTAGGATTTTTTCAGGATTTTTCAGGATTTTTTAAAGGATATTTTAAGGATTTTAAAGTATTTTTAAGAATTTCTATGATTTTCTTAATATTTTTAACGATTTTTAATTTTTTTTTCAGAATTTTAAGGGGTTTTTATGGGTTTTTAAGGATTTTAAGAATTTTAAACTATTTATAGGGATTTTAATGTTTTTTCAGGGTTGTTTTAGGATCTTTAAGAATTGCTTAAGATTTTTAAGTATTTTTAGGTATTTTTAAGGATTTTTTCAGGATCTTTTCACGATATTTTAAGGATTTTAAAATATTTCTAAGCATTTGTAAGATTTTCTGAAGATTTTTAACGATATTTAAAAAAAATTTCATAATTTTAAGGGATTTTTAATGATTTTAAAGGATTTTTAACTTTTAAGAATTTTTCGAATTTTTAAGCATTTTCAAGGACTTTTAAGGATTTTTAGGGATTTTTGAGACTTTTAAACTATTTTTAGTAATTGTAATATTTTTTGAGGATTATTTTAGGATCTTTAAGAATTACTTAAGATTTTTTAGTAATTTTTAAATATTTTTAAGGGTTTTTAGGGATTTTTAAGAATTTTTTTCAGGATTTTTAAGGATTTAAAAGTATTTTTATGAATTTCTAACATAAGATTTTTAAATTTTTTTTTGAATTTTAAGGGCGGTTTAATGATTTTTAAGGATTTTTGGATTTTAAAGGATTTTTAATGACTTTTAAGGATTTTTGCGATTTTTTTAAGGAATTTTAGGGATTTTTAAAAATTTTAAACTGTGTTTAGGGATATTACTGTTTTTGAGGATTATTTTAGAATTGCTTAAGATTTTTAAGTCGTTTTAATTATTTTTAATTATTTTTAAGGGTTTTTTGGTACTTTTTAAGGGTTTTTTGGTATCTTATAAGGGTTTTTTGGTATTTTTTAAGGGCTTTTTACGGATTTAAAACTATTTGTAAGAATTTTTAACGTTTTCTTTAGGTTTTTAATAATTTTTAAACTTTTTCAAAAATTTTACGGGATTTTTAATGTTTTTTAACGATTTTTAAGGGTTTTTGAGGATTTTATGGATTTATTATTCACCAAGAGCAAAGGAAGTATAATTTATAATTCAGAAATAGTTGATTGAACTTAGATACCTAATTGAGATAATTAGTATTTGTTATTTGTGTTATTGTTGGTGTCGTTACATATTTCTTGTTTCTTCTTTATTGTACTATATTTTTCTCCAATGTACTATAATAATTTAAGTGCCCGTACTATAACAGCTTCTAATACAATTGGCAACGTTGCTTGGGAAACGATTCTCTAGAATCTAGAAATCTAGAAATCTAGAAATCTAGAATGTCTTTAGTAACTCGCCGCTGTGCGAAGCGAGTGGTTGTTGTGGATGTATTCACCATTTTTTCAACTTCGACTGCGGAGAGCTATGCTGATTTATTTTTCTGTTTATGGGTTTTTTAGGTTTATTTTTATTTAAAATTTTTTATTCTAGAAAGAAGGGTAATTTTTCTTTTCTAGTAGCCCGTTTCTTCTATCGGGATTATCTCTGGCTCTTTGGTCCATGAATTCATTTAGTGGAAGTTTATTAAAGTAAAATTTATTTTCTTGCTGTGTTATATAATCTCCGATAGAATGTATTGACGTTTCACGTAATATTTCCCTTGTGGAGGTTCCCGGGGGTGGGTTTAAAATCATTCTGAGGCACCGGTTTTGTTCCACTTCGATAGGTTTGATGGTAGTTTTTGGTGCCGAACAGAAGACTGGGTGTCTGTATATTAGTGTAGGTCTAATTTGTTTGTAAAGTAGTATTTTATTTTTGATTGTTATTTTACTATGTTTGTTAATTAATTGTTGCAGTTGTTTTGTGACTATGAATGTTTTTTGTTTTAAATGTTTTGTATGTAGTGAAAATGTGAGTCCAGTGTCTAATTTAAATCCAAGGTACGTTAGTGGTGATTTATGTTTTACAATTTGTTTGTCAATTTTTAGTGGTTTAGTAAATTGTCTTTTTTGAGTTTTTCCAACACAATCGCGGTTGGATGCGTCTCTGCCTCGACTGCATTACACCAAAATCTTTTTAAATTATTTCATTTAAAAATGCTGTCTCGGCACTTCCTTTGTTAGCGATTTTGGTATATTATCTGATTAAAAAAAGCGACAACTTGAGATTAATTTATATCATCTTCACAATTAATCATGTTCCAAGTTTTATAAATTAATTTGTTTCTAACTTACTATGAGAATTAAGTTTATAAATTTAGATCTGACAGTAAAAATAGAAAAGTAGTCATAGTTTATAAATAACGCTCTAGTTTTATTCATTTATTATTCTTTACCGTATTAAGTTGGAATTTATAACAGCTCAATAAATTACAGCATTATGTTCCACAATAGCTAACGTGTGACTGCACACATTCAAATAGAGCCATAAGTTGTAGGTACTTTTTATTTGGCAAATATCCACAATTTTCGTAAATGGAAAATAATGTTATATATAACAACTGTGTGTTAAACAAACTGAGATAATAAAGGAAAAAACTGAAGAAAAATTCACATTTTGTAAAAGTTTTATTATTAATAGTCTGAAAACTGGAATCCAAACTTTTATATCGTAAAACGGACAAGTAAAAAATCTAAGTGATATCAATATCTATCATTAGCGTGCAAAAATTATTATAAAAAGTAAACCATTATTATTTTTATTTAGTTATATTAATAAATTTTGGTACGTATTGAAGAGATTTTGTATGTCTGTTTTGAAATTTATGGAATTTTTATATTCTTGTATAATTATCATTCCTAAAAAGTTTCTTTTGGTGTTATCGGATTCGGAAGTTAGGATGCTATATATGGGATTTAAAATCACTGGTGTAGGTTGTCAGTACGTGTTTACTAAAGGCAGTGGAATTTGTGTTTTGTGTTTTAACATCATATTTATGTTTATAAATTCTGTCCTTTGGGTAATGTTTTGTTTGGTCCATATAAGTGGAAGGGTAATCCTTGCAGTTAATTTTGTACACAACATTTGGTGTGCTAATAATATTTGTTGAAGGTTTGAGTTTTGTATTAATATGGGTTTATTGGCGCACGTTATGTTTTTATTTTTGAAAAGTTTCTATATGTTTTCGGACACGTCAGGAATATAAGATAATGAGATAAACAGGTTGTTGAAAATTTCAATGTACGCTATTGCATATTATCAAGACAAATTTACTGGATGTTGGAAAATTTTAATATCAGGTCCGGTTTCCGAGATATTAGCATAAAACCAAAGTTGATGATTTTGATTTTATTTAATTATCACCTTTATTTTTAAAGATAGAAGGAAACCTTTTCATCTTTTTTGTTGAAGACTAAATACCGCTTAATGTAGCGTAGTCAATTTTTTGATACGGTATTTGGTATTTGAAGAGCATTTCTTAATTTTTTTTTATAAAGTGAAACGAAATAAAAAAAAGGTAAAAGATAATTATAGTGATTAAGCTTAAATTATGTTATGGGTTCGTTACACGAATAGAATTTGAAATATATCAGAAGTAAAATATTAAATACAAAAATTTTGGACACCAGTCAGTTGATTTTTTGTTGTGATTAGAAACAATTGACAAAAAAACTGTGATATATTTCGAAATCCGACCTTTCTTTTTTTTTTTGGTTAAGGAAATTAAATTCAAATGAAACGTTATATTTGTTTATTTTACGATAGTACTATTCAGAGATATTTTTTCTTTTTTTTTCATAAAAAAACTTAGCTTCATTAAGTTAGGGGGTCTTGGTATTGTAGGCGTAAGCTGTCCTGTTCCAAGCTGTCCTGTCTCAGTTGTCCAGAAAAAAAACTTCTTGGACCCGGCAAACTTGACCGTCAGACGTGGGAACCAGCGGAAAATTTACAATCACCAAGAGAAACCAAAAAACGGGTCTGGAGCGCTTCCCATGGACTATGCAATTTCCCCCCCAGAATGACCCCCGGATACCCCCGCAGAGCCGCCTCCGTGCTCCCCCGGGCAATTCCAATGTTGGGATTGAATTCGGCATCTCTGAAAACCCCCGAGTAACGAGTTTGGAGCGATTTCCATGCACGCTGCAATTTATCCCCCAATTAACCACCCCCGCACCCCCCGTAAAGACGCCCCCGGGTAATTCCAACGCCAGAATTGAATTCATCATCCCCGAATACCCCTGAGTAACGAGTTTGGAGCGATTTCCATGCACGCTGCAATTTCTCCCCCAATTAACCACCCCCGCACCACCCGCAGAGCCGCCCCCGTGCGCCACCGGGTAATTCTAATGCCAGAATCAAGTTCGGCAGGTCTGAAAACCCCCCAAGTAACAATTTCGGAGCGATTTTTCCGAGTTTCCAGTCGTTCCTATAATGGTGCAAGTAGTGATGCAATTGGAAAATGCATTTTCCGGCCCAGAAGGCATTTTTCCAAAAACGGATTAACCAGACCATGTAGCCTCGTTTTCTGTGACCTTCCTGAAAACAATGCAGAAAACCGGATCTCGATATCTGCTTCACCTCCAAATTTATTTAATTTTCTCTATCTGCCCTGGACTGCTACCGAGTAAGGATTTTGTTACGCACCTTTTTCTTCCTCGAAGGTTTTGGTATTAAATCAAGAGTTATTTTCACTTGGTGATTTTATTTGATTGTGAGTTTTAAAATTTTTAGCAGCGAATACCCAGGTAACCCCAGTAGGCAAGTAAAGTCCGCTCTTATGGACGCTAAGGGAATTGTCGATGTCATAACAACCCCTGGAGTATTTTCCTTACTGACGCTGCCCTGAGTAAGTAGTCTTTACACTAAAAATGAAATATGGCGCCCGGGGCAACTCGTTACGTGGACTAAGGTGTCGAAAGACCGCCTTTGGAAGCCACAAAGTGAATACAGAATTTTCACATGATTTATGTCATTTTTATAGAAGTTTAACCTAGTTTTTTAATAATTTATTTTATTAGATGATTATTTAAACTTCTAGCTAAATCATTTGATGAATTAAACCTTGTAGTCCAGAATAAATATAGAAAAAATTGAATACAACAGTTCTTTTGGTTTTTTTATCTAACTTTTTCTCCCTAGATCTGATTACTAAATGAGCTAATTTATTTTATTATCCCTTATTTCAAAAATATTTTTGATATATTACACAAATTATACAAATATTAGACATTTTTTGTAAACATCAATTTAAAATGTATTTATATTTTCATCTGGAATGAAACCAAGGAGTTTTAAAATTTTCCATATTTGCTGATTTACAATAAACACACCGTAGATTCTTATCAAAATGAACGTCTAAACAACAAGTAAAAACATTTCAAATTAAATATCGAATTGAAACCCGTACTAAAGTTCAATTCTTAGAGAAAAGCGAACTATTGACAAGAAATCCCATCCATTCAATACTAACTTGTCCCTTAAGCACTGCTTGTATGTCGTCCAACTTTGATGTAAGTTTGTTATATTATTAAATAAATTAGGAAACTTCTCAGAGCTCACATTATCCCTAACCAAAGACCATTATCTTTTACTTAATGTCTGGCTGCAACCACAGACTTTAATAAGAGTTTCAGTCCTAAACGTTTGGAAAATTATAACTAATTTAAATTAAATAAATTAGTATTAAGATCGTGGATATTAAATTAAGAGTTATTACTCTCCCGCCACATATACTATATACTACAGTGTATAAAAGATACTGTGCGATCAGTAATGATACAGGAACAATGTATCGGTTACTTGTCTCAATTACAGATCAAATTGTTTGTATCTGAATCGTTATAAATATTGTTACAATAATTTTCCATCCACGGCTTTGCTAAGCGATTATTAAGATTCACCCAGTATATGACATTATTTATTTATTTACATGCTTTACACAAAAAGTAAAAGTGCTTCACCTCGAAAAAACGATTGTTGTCGGCAATATAATCTGTAAGATACTTTAAGTATCATTTTGTATAAATATTTATGAAAATATATTATTTTTATATTTTTTTATTTTTATTTAATAAATTCTTTGTTACTTGTTATTTCCAAGTATCTATGTTCAAAAATTAATTTTAATAAATCTTTCGTAAAAGAAAATAAAATATTACACATAAATGGCGAGAATGTGTTACATTGGCCACGGCCCATATTTTCGTTTTTATTGACTGGTTTTGTAGCACTATATAAAACGGAGGACTATAAATAAAAATGTAAAAAGTAATGTGAATTTTTTATTGCAAATGAAGTTTCCGAATACTTTTAGTAAAAATTGTATTAATAAAGAATAAAAGTTAAAAAAACTTTTTAGTCAGCAAGTAGAAGTCAAATATTTATAGGATTTTACCAAATAATAATATTCAAACGATCACCTTTTTGCAGATCTGAAAACCTTTTATTGTTTTATTTACAGCCATTTGCACCGCTTTGCTTAAAATTGCGACTAAGCTAAGGTACACTTTATCTTAAGGTGAACCTTAACTTTAATATATGTTGCACAATTAATTTCTTGGCTAAGTTAAACAAATACTTGGCAACATCACAAAAATGTCTCCAACAAATCAGGAAAATGGAAAGAACAAGAAAAAAACCACTCTTAACCTAGACTTTTGTTTCAAAATTTAATTTATGTTGAGTGTGAAGTATAAGATAAAAGATGAAAAGAGAAGGGTCAAAAATTTTTCAAAGGAGATTCCGAGACCTGAACATCTAACGGATCAACATTGTGCCGCTATCAAAAGTCCTTTTATGAATATAGTTCAAGTGAAATTTAATAGCGTTAACCAAGTGTTGATAAACTGTAAGTTCTAAAAACTTGTATTTCTGCCTGAAAATTTTAACTTTTATATTAAATTACCTCAGTTGATATAAAAATAGCATCTGTTTTAAATTGTCTCTTATCAGATATATCGGTTTGTCACACTTTTTTGCGAGACAGGTCCGCTTTGAGGGCAAATGTGGTCTAATTATTATAAGAATTTAAATCAACCATAAGCACAAAACCTCGAGGAGTTTCTGACTACAGGAACCCCTCACATGGACGTCGGCTTATCACTCTATCTCAACGATTGGTCCTGTCAAATGTATATCCGTCCAGTCCAGCACCCACGACATTCTTGCAAATGAATTGATTTGTCCTGTTTTGTTTTGTTTCCTTGTATCCTGCTGTTGGAGGCAGGTTCTCCTATTCAAGGATACAATGGGGACTGTTGATCTGACATAGAATTTGTTAATTATCTTAAGATATTTGATGGAAATATATTTGGGTTGATACTCAGAGCGGCGATCGGTGGTTGATCTTCGGCGTCGGTGGTGATGGGTCCAGCTCATCAGATACTGAGAATAGACCTAGGAGCTCGTTCGGGAGATCTATGTCTTCTCTTGCTTCACTAAGGATCCTGAGATTGGGTTGGTTGAATTTCTTCTTTGGTTTTCTGGGGATTGTTCATATGTTCCTGTCAACTGTCCATTTGGTCCTTAGAGTTTCTTGTGCTTGGGTGTTGCTGCTCTCCAGTCTTCTCCCGATGTACCGTTTTTGGAGCTTCTTGAATCTGGAAATGATTATGGAGATATTAATATGTTCGTATTTTTGATGCTCCTCTCTGTTGCCGTGACTGAATGCAAGAGACGAGGGGAGATTAGAGAAGTTGAGGACTCTATATTCAAAAACGGTGCGGATGTAGGATTTGTACGTGTGTAGCAATGTCCTTGGGTTACACCTGCCAAATGGACCACCAAGGGCACCAAGGAGAGAGGTCCGTCTCCTAACTGTCTAAAGTTATTTGGACTTCCGTTCCCCAATTGAATGTAAGCGTAAAGCATACTCCCAAGTAGGTAACTTCATCCGCAGGGACGAGTCTCTCTCCCCAGAGCCCAAGTTTGATGTCATTGAGGTTTTGATGGGATTTTCTTGAGTAGGAGAGATGTTTGAATATTATGTGTTGGGTTTCTTGGGTATTCAGGGTAGGACTCCATTTGATACACCGTCGGGCGAATCGATTGAGAAGTTGTTGTGTTTTGGTGTTTAGAGCTCTGGTAGAAGTAGCGGAAGCTGAGATTTGTACGTCGTCAGCGTAGAGTTGGATATCTTGGCTAGGAGAAGGAGGTTGGGGAATGTGATGGGTGTATATGACATAGAGGACAGGAGCTGGGACAGAGCCCTGAGGGACTCCGACTTGGGGAGCGAAAGGATCTGATAGGGAGTTTCCCACTTTAACTCTGATAGTTCAGTTTTGTAGGTAGGAGTATATTATCTGGATGAATGGGGATGGGAGATTGATGTCGTAACGCTTGCGAATAAGTCCGGTATACTATACTTGGTCGAAAACCTTTTGGACATTAAACAGGACTGCCGATGCACAGTGACCAAGGTTAAGAGATTTGGTAGCTAGGGTGTGGAGTCTCACTAGTGCATCTTGGGTGGAGTGCTCAGACCTGAATCCACATTGGAATTGGGGAATCGTTCCCCTTTCATCCAGAAAGTCCCAGATACGCTCCTTGAGTAGTCTTTCAAAGTGCTTACCCTAAATATTCCTCAGGGATATAGGTATGTAGGAGTTGGGGGATGTTGGGTCCTTTTGAGGTTTAGGGATGAGAATGGTGTGGGCAGATTTCCAGCTGATTGGAAAGTGGGAGTGCTGAAGGCAGGAGTTCATGAGGATGGTGAGCATAGTGAAAATGGTTTCTGGAAAGTTTTTAAAGGCTTGTATTTTGATGTGATCAGGGCCAGGAGTGGAGTTTTTTCCTAGGAGACGTACCGAGGCAATGTCCTCAGGAGTGAATGGATTTAGGATTGGGTGATGAATAGGAGGATCGGGAGTGTGAATGATGTCCTCTAGTAGGAGGTCTGTGTCCTCCTGAAAGAGGGGACAGAAGTTTTGATTTGGGCGATTTATTAGGGTGTTCTGGAGATGGTCCTTGAAGGCCGAGGGTCCATCGACAAAGAGGTGGGAGTGGAATTTGTTTTTTTGGCCAGTGAGTACCGCCAGTTTGTGCCATAACTTTGACCTGTCCCTATGATCGACGTCTGAAGTGACCTCAACACACTTATCTTGACGATAATGGTTAATCTGAAGCCTTATGAAGGCATTCAGCTGATTCCACTTGGTTTTAAGGACTCGGCCTTTGGTTCTAATAAACTCGCGGTAAAACTGGCGCTTCCGCCGGATGTTGTATAGATTGTGAGAGGGGAGAGATTTTTTGGCGGTGTTTATTGTTATTTAGGGAATGAAGCATCTATCATCGACCTCATCCCTGCATCTATCTGTAAGAAGACTGTGGTCGGAGATGGAAATTTTTTGGTGGCCCATGAAGGTGGGTGATGTATTGGTAACTTTGAAGATAGGAAGATCGATGAGGAGATTGGAGAGGATGATGCCCATCGCATTGGAGGCATGATCAAAAAAAATCCGTATGTCTGGGGTTCAGGTCTCCAAAGAGAACGGCTCGTAGTCCAGGAGGATTTCCGATAGGACTTGTCCAGGATTGTTGTAATATGAGATAAACGTTGTGAGGATGTTCTCCGTCACGACGTCTACCGCACATACGTCCCGGGTATGGAATTGGGGGGAAGGGCATGGGGAAGGAAAGGGATTCCATTGCGGATGAGTATGCCGTTTCTGGTAGTACTCGGAGCGGGGGGTGTGTAGTATCCAGTGAAGCTGGGGGGACCTAGCCAAGATATCCGTGATGGAGAGTACCTGAGGGTTCTGCTGCTGTAGTAATAGCTTAATCATAGCCCTTGTGCGGTTGAGACCCGCGCTGTTAACAGTTCCGACTGTACTTCTATCCATCACGGCACTTAGGCGTTGGTTTCGATCTTGGAATAGCAGATTCTGACCTCGTTGCTGAGGCCAGTGATAATACTATTGTGGCTGAATAGGATGGGGATTTGGACGGATTGGATTTTTTATATTAGCTTTCTGCTGTGGGGGATTATGTTCATCAGGATTATGGTCAGGAGGGAGATGGAGGTTTGAACCTCAGGAGTGAGAGGAAGAGGGGCAGGAAGTTTTGATACGTGAATTGAAACAGTATGGTCTTACTTTTATCCCCTATAACGTTTCTAAGAGTTAGAGTTAAATCTGTCTTTATACGGTAGATGATCCTTTTAAATACTTTTTCCACTACCGTGCGTAAAGTATTTACTTTACGCACGCTAAGGAGTGCGTAAAGCTTAACTTTTTTTCACTAATGCGTAAAGTAAAATAAAATTTTCAAAATAACTTTTTTACATGTGCAATACATTTTTTGCAATATCCTTATGTTTCTTATCTTGCCAAGGTTCTATGTGCCAGAAATCAACTTGTTAACTTCAATATTTTGGAAAATAGCTTGTTAACCTCTTGCATGCGAAATCTATTTTTGTATATGTATAAAAATTATGGTAGTAGAAAAAATATTGTATGCAACTAGTGTGTAAAGTGCCTTTTTTCACTCATGTGACAACATTCACATTCGTGAAAAAAGTATCACTTTACACACTTGTTGCATAAATAACTATTTTCTATTAGTTTATTATTTGTTTTCTAGGATATCTAACTAAACAACTTCATCTGTTTTGTTGGTTTGTATTTTCTCAATTCGATAGTAATGATTAGACAAAGAACATTGTTTTTTTCTTTTATTTAAAATTAAAAATTTCTAAGTTTACAATTTTCCTCAAATGTTTGACTTAAAATTTTTATGGAGAACATTATATTTTTCTTCCAACTGCGCCACTGTTGATTCAATGTTATTACTTCTAGAGTTTTTAAAATGACTGCAGTAACTTTATTAACTATTTTAGAGAGTAGAGAGAAGAGAATTACTTTTTATAGTCCCGTCTTATTAAATATTAATAATTTTAATTTCACGCTGAAAATAACACTCCGCACTGTGAACGGTTCGGTAATTCTCAGTAATAATTCTAACCGTAAGATTTTAAAAAAATGTGGTATTATTTAAATGCTTTAAGTAAAAAAATGCCTCAAATAAATTTTTTTTTATTGATTATCAGAAAAGGAACCCATTATTAATTAAGTAATTTTTAGGAGTGTATTTGTTACACAAAATTATTTCGCTTCGTAAAGACCTTTTGACAACGGTACTGAATGGGAATCCAATATTTCATTATTCCTAATTGCTATAACCTATTAATTAATAATTTTTTTAGGTAACGAAAAAATTGGAAAAAGTGCTTTCTCGTTTTCCAAGATCTCTTTATGTCCCGGATTCTCTTCAAGGGTAAACCCATTATATTTTGTAGGGCCTCGAGACGGTGTTTGCACTTCAATATTAGTTTAGATTGTACTTTGCAATACTATAAGTGTCGTCTGGCTTTCTGTCATAAGAGCGATTTTTTATATCGTAGAAAATTACTAAGGATCGACTGTTGAAATTGTAATTATATTGACTGAAAAAATAACTTCTTTTTGTATTAAAATAATTGCTTTATAACTCAAACATTTATTTTGTTGGAAACATTATTTAATAAAAATCGTCTCAATGATTTACAACGACAAAAATTATATTAAAATTGGCAATTGTCATCGACACTGCGCTGTCGCCGCGTTACCTTTTTAAGGCCAAACAACTCCTATGTTGCAATTTACTATTATGGCTTAAACAGCGACTTTTATACCCGATTGCACCAATGAATTTAAGGAATCCTTACCACTAATCAACCCATAAAATCTTAATTTTCGTTGCACCTACGTTATGGAATGCTTATACTCTTCTTAAAGCTTGATTTGCTAAGCATTTGTCAGCGATCACTTAAAACTGTCCTTTAATTTATAGTATTTGTTTAATTCTTGCAATTCATAAATTACGTCCCAGGGAAAGTTAGTATAAATATATATTGATAATGGACTACCTAGAATATATAGAGGATGACTCAGATTACATTGAAAACGACATAGAACTGGTAGAATTGGTTGAAGTAGGTGTACCCAGAAAAATTTATATAGATCAAATTACTTTGAGGAAATGGATCCTATTGTATTTTTTAGAAGGTTTAGGCTAACAAAAGAAATTGTTTTAAATATTTTGACTCTGACAGAAGACCAGCTAGAATATCCCCATAATCGGTAAATGGATACTGACAGCTGATAAAGGACAGTAGCAGCATTGTTTCCTTAGGAGTGAAATTAGCAATTCGTTTTTTTCTTTTATTTTGGTTACAAATCGTCTCATTTTCACTCAACTTGAACTTGAAAAGGTTCAAGTTGAAACTTGGATAATTAAAAAGTGAGGTTAGTTAATGGTAGATGCTCTTCTTTTCACTTTTCCACAACATGTCCAACATTTAAAAAGGAAAATGTACCATATTCTTACAACGTTGTCAAGTGTAACACATACTTAGCTAAGGAAGACCTAAGAAGTGATGGTGCAAGCAAATAATAAATTAAGAACTTAACTTTATGGATCCCTTAGCTATTCCATGCTTAAATATATGTTGGTGCAATCGACCCTTATTGCCGTTGCTTCAGCCTGAAAAACTATTTTCCTGGTAAATTGAAGCTTCACTGCTGTTTTTTTTGCATCTGTGAACATTCTATGTATAAATCAGACTGATATGTTTTTTTCTATGATCTGGATTTTTGAACTTTTCCGGTACTTTAATATTGACAATTTAATTCATGTATAAAAAATCCCATAAGCCGCGTAATTTTGTCATTATGACCGCGAAAAAAGTTTGCCCTAACTTTTCCAGCGACAATAACGGAACCTAACTTTTTTTTTCTCAAACTTGCCAGAAAAGTTTTCATTTTCCGACTCAAACTATTTTTAATAATTGTGTTTTTAACAATTGTTCTTTTCCGTTAAATTAAATAAACCAATTTAATTCTTATTTTTAATTTATTGATTTATATATTCATTAAATTGTCTTACCGAATTACACTCTAGCTTTTTTTTTGAGTCGAAGTTTATAATTATATTTCGAACTTTGTTGCCATTAGGTAATTCAACTCAAAAAACTACCAGAAAAAATTACTCGTCCTACGGACTCGTAATTTTTTCAGAGGCAGTTTTTTTCGTTAAATTTCCAGGCAAGAAAATTCTTATTTATACATGTCAAGTTTACTTCGACAAAAAAAAGCTCTCGTGTAATTATAAGTGACAATTTAATTCATGTATAAAAAATCTCATAAGCCGCGTGATTTTGTCATTATGACAGCGAAAAAAGTTTGCCCTAATTTTTCCAGCGACAACAACGGAACCTAACTTTTTAAAGCATGACAACCACCATTGTAAACAAATTTTCCTACAGCTGCTTACAAAATACACAAAAACGCACTATCAACTTGCCTCGAAAAACGTCAATTTCAAACAGCGTGTGTAAACGTTTACGCACGCAGTGTGCAAAGTAAAATGACAATACAACTACTCATAATTACATACCATATATCAATGAATTGAGATGAAATCTAGCATTCGGATACTGTCACTACTGACAGTTCTCATTTCTCACTAAAATAAATTCAAATTTATTGCAACTTTAGAAAATAAAGTGGCAGCCGTAGGAAAAGTATAGTGTGTAACTCGTGTGAAAAAGCACTTTTCACACTTTGTGACTTGTGGCACTCGCCTTTCAGGCTCATGCCACAAACCGTCACATGCGTGTGAAAAGTGCTAGTTTCAACACTTGTAAAACAACATACTATTTTGATGACGTTATATGAATTTTTCTCAAACTTCTCAGAAAAATTTTCATTTTCCGATTCAAGCTATTTTTAATAATTGTGTGCGCGAGACTACACCGTGTGATGTCAGTAGCCATGAAAGCTTCGCCCCTAGACCGCTGCTGCGCTGTATTCACGACGTGTGTGTATGGTGAATACCGCGCAGCAGCGGGCCAGGGGCGAAGCTTTCATGGCTACTGACGTCACACGGTCTAGTCTCGCGCACAAGTACGTTTTCCAGCCTCTCGCCGATCCTTAATTTTAAAATGCTTACAGCGGACGTAAATATTAATATTTTGCCCTCAAATTTTTTTTATCGTTTTTAAATCACAAAATCTCTTGATTTAAGTTAAAGTAAAAAAATGTCGAACCTGCCTATTTTTTCTCGTTCATTGCTTTCCAATTCTTGACTCTGATTGGTAAACAAATTGGTATTGATGAATCGCATTAGCCGTATTCTGTTAGTCTTAAAATAATTTATCGCTTTGTAAGATGCTTTTTTAGAATTGGGAAAGAAGACCACTCTTGCAGACCTCCAACTTTTTGAAACATATCTGGATTATTTTGAAAAATTTTTTATACAGTGAACACTACAATCTTTCCTGTCACTTCCATGGAAAAGCAAACTTAAAAAATGCAGTGTTGCTCGCTTAGTAATTTTTTTAACAAATCAGTAAATATAATGAAATTTGCCTTATCGCTAACCTAATAAAAAAGAACATGAATAGAGAATTCCTTATGGTACCATAAAACTGACAATTTTTAAGTTTTAATAATGAATATCTCGTGTCCCAATAGCGATAACAATCTACTGCTATATCTGTTAGTATAAAAGATAGAAAGTATTAGAGAGTTTAAAAATTTTGCATTTTTAAAAATCTATCATATATCCTGAATTTAAAGAAAAGCGTGAATTTGTTTAAAGCATTTTTACCTCTCGGCCTTCAGAGAAGAGAGGTATAGTAATCATGCTAAAAATTGAGTAGTGAGTTTTAATGGATAAACACGTTTAAAAGTCCCTAGAATGCGATTTTGATATGTTGAAGAAACGATAACTAAAAAAATACTGAACTAAAAAATTTGAAATTTTGGACGTAAGACTCTGGGACCCTAAATTAGATCTGATTAGATTTTGGTGTTTATTTTCGTATTAATAAAAATTTACAAAAAAATTGTTGCCAGATTTACAAATAGGTCAATTTTTTTCATACTTTTTTGTGCTAACGTGTAATTTTTTCATTCAAAATGACGAGAGGTCATATGCTGGCCACATCAGATTTTTAAGGCACTTTTTTAAGTTATTTAGACTATAACCTTAAAATAACTAACCTAAAATCAATAAAAATCAACTTTTCTGTTCGAGATATTTACACCAAATTTTGTTTTTTGTTTTAATAAACCAATATTAGAGATTATCTTGTTAGAGTTACAAGAAAAGGTTAAAAAATATTTCAACTATTTTATAGACATAACTTTTTCTGGGGCACTTATGTATGTTTTAATTTATTGGCATTGTAAAATTACGATACATACTTTAAACCATATAAATCGTACTATATAGTGGCTCTAGAATGACAATTCAATGGAATGAAAGTGATTCAAAAATGCAAGAAAATTTTAAATGCGCATGATCAGTATTATCCCCATTACTGAAAGTGTGGGTTTCAATGAGATTCAATGATACTATGATTCGCATAATTTTTTATTAATCAAAATATATAATTGAAAATTAATATTTTAATAGTAATACTCAAAATCCACTTTATATCTGCACTTTTATATTTAATCACGAACCGACAACACTCAACTTATTATAAGCATTTCAATTTTAACGAAAAGCAAGTTTAAAACCAAACCGTCTCTGGCGATAACAACTTCCTTCAAAATTCTTAATACGAATCTTAACTCCGAATTTAACTTAAGAGGCGTCATATGTTTTCTTGCATAAAATCGTTTTTGGACGGGTGCTCCGTTAATATTAAGGATAGGAAGCTGCGGTTTTTATCGATTGATTCTGTATTTAGCATTTTTATTTACATAATAAAAAACTAGCACAGACGCGCTGTTCCAATAAATATTTTTAACATTAAGATCAACCGCATATTTAGTTGCTATATTAGGCGATATCTCGTCCAGAAACAAATAATTATATGACAAAAAACATTTACTTGAGGGTAGTATTACTTGCTAATAGCTTTTAAAATTCTTTAAAACATTCCAAATTTATATTTTTTTATCTTTTATTAATTGGAAAACATGTTCTATAAAACAACAAGATAACTTAAAGTTGAAATTTATTCATGAAATATTTTTTTAATACATGCATATGACCTCATATTGGAAAGAAAAGGTTCAAACGTGAGATGACTTTTAATTATAGTCCAGTTTATTAAAAGTTAATTACATTCCTATGTTGCAAGGAGACTTAAAAAAAACATAATTAAAACGTCTACTTACTAAGCAATTAAACAAAGCATTTTAACAGTTAGAAAATCTTTGATCGAAAATACATTTAACAATTTAAAAGTCACGAGTGTTAATTAAATTACTTGTACCGCATTGTTTTTTAATGGTTTAATTAAAACTTCGTTTACAGTCTAGTAAAACAATTAATAAGATTATTTTTCTTCAATATTAATATCTTCAAAGAAACGCTTTTAAAATGGTTAATAATTAATTGGAATCGTGATACATATTTCGATTTTATTTTGATCGGTTTTTCTGTGCCATTTTTATTATTCTTTCATAATTTTCAGCCCCTTTGGGCATAAAATTTTCCTATTAAAAAGTTGTTTAAAATTCCCATTTCAGCACAAAGTAACGAAATTATAATAAGTACAAAAGATTATCCATTTTTCGAATATGGTCAACAAATGAGGTAATAAATCTCGCAGTCACCTACCATAATATATTTATAAATATTTATTTAATTTTTAATCCGAACAAGGTATAATAACTTTACTTGTTAATTATATTAATGCTGGCAAGGAAATTAGGGATATCTTTAAATCGCGTTAGGAGATGAAGTAAAGAGATGGACGACTACAAATTTTTTGTAACGGTTGGGACCGACCCATGAAAATATAAAGTTATATAATATAAACCCACCCATAAGTCTAATTATTTTATGGTTTAAGATAAAAACGATAAGGTTTTTCCTTATAAAGTTATAAAGGATCAGCTCGCCCTAAAATATACTTGTTATAATATATAAGAAAAATATGATTTGTTGCCAACATAACACTTTCCCGCTATTTATGTGAAGTATTTTATTTTTTTAAGAAAGGCTTCTTATAGTTTATTTTTAACTCTGCAAAATTGTTTTTACAAACAAAGCATAAGAAATGTGTAATCTTTGATACTCTAATCTTGATTTATAAACAAATCCTTCCAACAATATTTAAAACACTGTTTTATTTACATACACTATACGTACACGTTGTTTGCAGTTAATACTTTCGAGCGCAACTCTGTATATTATAATATACAGGCTGATTCATTGGGAAATGCGCATACTGTAAGAGTAGATGAGGCACACCGAGGTGATTCAAAATAACCTATATTTAATGGACCTGTCTTTCGTTATAACCTAGATTCAGAGTGATTTAATAATTTTGTCCCTTTTTTAAATTAATCGTAACTTAAGAACCACCCTTTATATCTTTCTAATATTTGGTACGTACATTTTTTGTCCAATGAGGTGTCGATTACCATAATAATTCAAAATCCTATTCCAGGCCCGGCCTTTAAAAAATTAATAAGTAAGTTTCGACTCCAAACAACACCCTGTATATCAACATTTTAAAATGGTATTAACATATTTGGAAAGAGCAGAAAAAGTTAAGTAACACTAAATATATATGGTGTTTCCGCATCCAATTTTTTGTTACTTATTAACTTGAGTCAAATCTTCATCTTTCGATAAAAAGGTGGCACAAATTTAAAAAAAAATAAATGTTCGTTCCTAAATGATAATTTTCCAGCTTTAATCAATAAAATCATCAACTATTTCATTTTCTCTTAATTTCTGAATCTTATCCTTAATGTAAAACTTTAGGACAGGTCCGTATTTGAGACAGAATATTATTATCAATTACTAACTTTCAAACTCCCTGTATAGTTATGCTTTTCTCGGAATAGACATTTTCTTATTTTATAATTTTTTTAAATGTTATTATCAGAGTTCCCTTTTCTTGATTTTCTTAACTTTTTCAATGTTTTTTTTAACTGTTTGCTTTTTTTGCTTTTTTACCCTTTTTTTGATTATTTTATTTTTTATGGCGTTTTTTGATTTATTCCCTTTACTTTATCGTATTTGGCTATTTTTGACTTTATATTGATTTTTTTTACCCTTTTTTCATTTTTTTCTTTTTTCCTTTTTTTGCTTTATTTTACATTTTGTCATTTTCTGCTATTTTCTTCTTTTTTCGCTCAAATTTAACAATTCTTTATTATTTTTAAATTTTTTACTACGGCTCGCTAATACTTCACCTTTGGTGAAGTATGGCAAACCGTAGTACCTATTGAAATCGTGCAAAAATCTCAAAATTTTTTTTTGCTCCAAATGACTTAAAATGTCATGAAACGTGGAAAAAAATGATTTTCCGCGAAAAAAAAAACAAAGTCTGTCTGTGTGGATGTCTGTGCGCACGATAACTCGAGAACGGTACGGCCGATCCGGAAAATACATTCGGCTATCGATTTTTATTCAAAAAAAAAATGGAAAAATTCTTCGAATCAGACTTTCTTCCGGGCCGTAGTCTTGAAAATTCGCGCAGAGATTATTCCTTTTACTAGTTTTCCTTTTGATTTTTTGAAACTTTTTATTGTTTTTTATTTAACTTTTTATGCTTCTATTTTGCTTTTTTGCTGCTTTTTACCCTTTTTTGCTTTTTTTAAAACTTTTTTTCGCCTTTCTTCTTTTTTTCTTCTTTATTTTACCTTTTTCCTTTTTTGCTATTTTTGCCCTTTTTTTAACTTTTTTTTACTTTTTATTGATTTTTTTACCTTTTCTCTTTTTCCTCTTCGTTTTGCTTTATTTGACCTTTTTTCCTATTTCTGACTATTTTCGCAAATTTTCACTCTTTTTTTATTAATTTTAATATTTGCTCTTTAATAATTTTTAAGTTTGAAGTTAGTGATTGATAATATTTTGTCCCAAATACGGACCTGTCCTAAAGTTTTACATTAAGGTTAAGATTCAGAAATTAAGAGAAAATGAAATAGTTGATGATTTTATTGATTAAAGCTGGAAAATTATCATTTAGGAACGAATATTTATTTTTTTTTTAAATTTGTGGCACCTTTTTAACGAAAGATGAAGATTTGACTCAAATTAATAAAATTGAATGCGGAAATACCAAACACATTCAGTGTTACTTAACTTTTTCTGCTCGTTCCAAATATGTTTTTAAAATATTGATATACAGGGTTATTGATGGTACGTGCCTCATCTACCCTTACAGTATGCGCATTTCCCAATGAATCACCATATATAAGTCCCTCCTCTTCCCTATTTTTTCCTATTATTTCTATTTCTTCATATTTTTCAATAGTTTTTCCTATTTTCCTTGTTTTCTTTTATTTTTTCCGGTTTATCCCTATTTGTTTCTGTTTTTTTCTTATTTTATACTATTTTACCCAATTTTTCTCTACTCTCTATTTTTCCCTATTTTTCTTAATTTTCTGTTTTCCTATATTTTATCGATTTTTTCTTAAAAAATCAAATGATGGAAAATCTCCATTTTCTATGTTTTCATGTTTTTTTTTAAATTTTTTGCTGTTTTACACATTTTTCCCTACTTTCCATATTTTTTCCTATTTTCCCAATTTTACCCTATTTTTTCCTATTCTTAGTGGGTGTCTACGTTATGAACAGTACATGCTCTCAAAATTTCAAGTCTCTGGGTTCAGTAGATTTGGCTCTACGTTGATTCTATGTCAGTCAATCAGTCTGGATTTTGCCGCTTATATTATAGATGGTACATTACCTGGTGTTTTATTTCCCTTTTAAAATATATTGACCACATTTTAGATATGGATAACTTTTTAGGGTTAATTTGTGGCCTAGTCTATTTTGCTGTTTTGTAATACGTCGACCTTCATAAAGTTCAAATAGAATAAGTTGGAAATATCCGTTTATTTTCAACCGTCATTAACTCTATCTAAATCTAGGGTACAAATCGGTAATTAAAACTTTTGATAGAATATGGTAAATTAATGTTAATCAAAAGTTATCTCTAGAATATTTTATAAAGTTATGTAATATTTTGTTGAAAAGTAGACCACAATATTATATTATAAATATAATTTATTTCATGTATAACTAACACCTCTTCGAATTTTGTTTTAAATCATTCTCATGTACTAATAGAATTTCCATTTATATAAAAGTGTTTTATTTGAAATATTTACCAATTTATCAGAGAGTCAAATATCATTGTCTACAGAATATTTTTTAAATTAAGGTTTTAAATGAAATTAATTCAAGCACCAAAAAAATTTTTTAGCTAGTATCTACAGTCTCGTTTAAAGTAAAATGAACAGCGCACATTAGTTAATGTGAAAGTCCATAAATTTAAAACGAGTTCTGTCGCCATTGTACTGATATAAAAAATAAATATATGTCTTCTTTGCCGAATCATTAAGCTTTATCAACAAAAAACACGAACTTGCTCAGTTTCCAGGCCACTAATTTTTGATGAAATTTTTCATGGTATATTCGAACCATCATTTAGTAACATTGCTAAACGATTAATTTAAATGAATATGCTTGAATAGATACGAAATACAAAATATCTGTTCTGAACCCAAAATTTCATATAACCAGCGATAAGGCTAGCGATTATTGATAAGACCCTTGGATTTAATTAGCGGAATACAGATAAATAAGGAATTTGGGAATTGTATTGTTTAAGGCTAAACATGAAATGTATGTTTATGAGAGTAAAGGAGAAAGCCGGTATCTTGAAATATACGAACTCGAATTTAGTGTCCTATAGAAAAACCTATTAATTATTTAATAGCTTTTTCTTGTAAGAGTTGACAGAACGTTAAATGTACGAGGAAGTCTAGGAAGAAAAAAAATAACGTGCGTTAATTAACGAGTTCGTTACAGAACTTTTCCGTCGACCGTACTTTTCAAAAATAAAGATATCTTTTTTAAAACATATATAGAATTTTACGAAATTATAACCATAAAATAAGTAATGACATACAATGACAGATATTACTAACACAGCTACTTGATATCAAATGTCACTGCCAATATAAATGTATAAGAGCGGTGTACATTGGGTTGCATACAATAAAATTAATAGAAATTAATAGAAGATCATTCAGTAATAGGTGTCATTAATCAACGATTTTGAGTGCGTCAAAAATGAACGGTCGACGGAAAATGGTATTATGTAACTCAATAAAAGGGCTACATTTTAAAAATATTTAAAATATACAGGGTGCTCCATAAAAAGTGTAATAACAAAGTTATAATTTTTTTAAATAAAAATTAAAGCCTCGTATTCGCTCGGAAAAAATAAAAAATCGTAATTAACCTTATTCAATCTTCAGGGTGAAAACTACCCCTAATGAAAGAGTACTTGCACTAAATAATGAGTTGATAACGTCCTAGCATAAAATCATCTTTTGCTCACGGGCTGAATAACTCCACTCTTGAAAACACGCCTCCCAGCGGGTCTAAATATTTCTATGTTATGTAAAAAGCCAAAACGCGCTGATAGACTCTTAGGTCCCTAGGATACGATGTTGATATTTTCGCGATGATGTATGTGTGTGTAAGTGTGTGTGTGTCTGTGTATGTTAGGATGGATGTATAAGTAACGATAACTCAAATTGAATTAAAAATTGCATACAATACTCTTATACCCGATATCAGATCTGCTTTTTTCCCGACTGCTGGTCCATTTCCCATCGGCACCTCAGCATCTTGTCCATTCCGATGTTGTTCTATAGTACCAACTCTGTAACTCAAGTCACTGCACTAGTCTGTACAGGTTCAACACCGGTTGGATGTTGTATTCTGCTATCCAAATATAGCTTGCCTTTTGCGGTCTAATGCCTCGCATTTTGAAAATATATTTTTGACTCTATCTATCCCTTTTCTCCATTGTCTACAGAAAAGTTCTCCGTTCTATAGCCCTATTTTGTGCAGGTGTCCTCTCATTGGGCTGTGACCAGTGAGGAGGCCCGTTTTAATTCTAACTTGTTTCCTACTCATTTTGACTAGTTCTTCAGTTTTCTGTTTCGACAGTTCTTTAATGAATGTTGTACATGAGAGGGGATTTATTCCATCTCTCTATATTTTCGTTTGACCCAGTCCCGTATTCGGATGGCAGGTTTGTAATTTCGAGTGCGGGTTCTGAGCCTGCATATGCAGCTGATGAACCTTCATCAGCTCTTTTATTGCCCTCGTTACCACAGTGTCCTGGAACCCACGCCAAAGTTATTTTGTTGTGTTCTGATAAGACACTGAGTTCTTCTCGGCATTCTAATACCTATCTTAATATCACTTTTGGGTTGACTGTCTATACATATTTTAATTCATGCATTGCTCACTTTCCTCGTATTACTTTCTTTCGCGTATTGCAAGATTGCGTACAATTCCGCTTCAAATACGGAATTATTTATTCCCAGTGGGATGCTGAGTTTGGAGTTTCTGCCTTCGCTGTAGAATGCAGTTCATTTCCTGGTCTCTTAAGGTTGGCCCTTAATGTCGTCATCTGTCCATTTCCTTAGGTCTTGCATGTTCACCTCGAAGTTAGTATTGAAAAAGTATATAGGAGTTGTATGGTCTATTGGTTTCATTTCAGGAATGTTACCTCTCCTATTTCCTTTATCCTGTTCTAATGTATTTGTCCATTTCTTTCCAGTGTGATTAGCAAGTTCTCCACCACCAGGTTACAAACAAGGTTAGTCTGCTAATATTTCTCCCACTAGAAAAGAGTCGATAATTCTTTCTCTTAGCATTCAGTCTATCCACCTGCTGCATCGATGCCTTTTCTTTTCGATGCCATTGATATTAAGTATAGAGATGTGTTGTTGAATGCCCCCTCGTTATCTAGGAATGCGGTCAACAAGACCTCTTTGTTCCTCAGTTCAGTTTCCACTTTCTTTAGAAGTTAGTGTAATCCTGTTTCTGTAGATTAGTTTAATCTGTAGTAGGCATATGGGTCCTTTGTAGAGGTTGGTTTAGCAATATTTTATCCCTGTCTGTTCAACAGTTTTTCTTGAGTCTTAAGTATAAATGACTATTAATTCTCCCGCAAAATTAAAAGGAATTACTAGAATTTAGTATCTAATAACAAAAGTAAAATAAATAAAAAACAAAAAAATAAAAAAACGCATATCAATGGACAATTGATAAAACTATGAAACTATGATCAACACAGACGGAGAGATAATTTTGTGTGTGTGTTTTCCATAGAGATTGAAAAGGTAAGAGAGAGCATGAAAGAGATACTTATGTGTATTCAATTTTGACTCATGAAAATGCATAAGCGTCGTTCGTTCAGGGGCATAGTAATATTTCGAAATTGAAATATAAAAAGTATATTTTAATTAATTATGACGATTCGGCGCATCTGAATTAACATGGCCTAATCTCTATGCATTTGTCGACACGATGCGTATTTCTGGCCAGAAGCCATTATAACTTGTTAAAAATATAATAATAAAACAAATGTAGGTGTTTTATATGCTTTTATTATTACGTTCTTCTCTGATGGCTTTACAATTTACTGGCCGTTACGGCCGCCATTCTTTAATGTCTGATGTCACTTGTCATACCGTTTTCAAACCCAAATCTAACGTTTTCTACTTGGCAAATGTACCGCCATGTTAGATCTCGTATAGTAGATTGCTAATTATTGTAGAATACCTTCCAGGAATTGTCAAGGGTAGGCCGCATACAGGGTTGGAACTAGGTGAACGTGATTCTAACAATTTCACAAACACAAAAATTGATTTTTACATGATTACATTGTGAAATAAAGCAATTAATAAAACAAAACATGAAAATAGATTTTTCTGTTGTTTGTTGCAAAATCAAAAAAAATAATTACTAAAATAAACTACGAACATATATTTTTAATTTTTATACTTAACGTTAGAACATGAAATAAAAAAATAAAAAACATGAAAATAGAATTTTAATTTTGTACTTAGGAAATAACTAATAATTTGATTTTGGAGTAGTACACGAATATCTTACTTTCCCGGTCCTATCAAAGGGAAAGCCTAGTGAACGAGCAAAAAAAATTCCAGATGTGATTCTAATAATTTTACAGATTTTATAGATTTTTAATTTCTTTTTGTTGTAAAATCAAATAAAACACGAAAATAAATTTTTAGTTTTTATACTTACAACTTACTTTTGTACAACAAGAAATAAAGTAATAAAAAACATAAAAATGATTGTTAAAAAATTTGGGTTTTTCCTTCTACCATAATTTGACCTTGATCCTTAAATAATTTTATTAATAACAAACTACCCTAATTATTTTCTTGAAATGCTTGTCCCACCCTAAATATTTTTTTAATAATCTTAAAAAAAAATAATTAAAATAAAAAAATCAATCAAAATTAAAAACATGATTTTTATAAAGCCTTCTAAAAGTTTAAGCCACCTTTAATTACATTATCAATGTGTCGAGTTTCGACATTTTAAATAAATAAAATAAATCCAGGTCGTTAAGAATGGTCAGTTCTACCCTGTTAACGCTTGCCGTTTCAACTGTGCAATGCATTACAAGAGTACATCTTTAAAAATAAGGCCATTTAAATGTAAGACTAAATTAAGTACTACATAAGGATTACAGTCGTTCACTCAAATTCGAACATGTGTCGATAACTAGGACTGTTTCCGCTGTAATAAAATTTGGGTATTTCCTTTCTACTATAATTTGCAATGCACTATAACAGGGTATGTATCCCAGTGTAAGACTTGCCCTTGATACTCTGCTTAGTTTGTGTGTTAGTAGGTTTATTTCTTCCTGAAGCATAATAGGATAAATGCCGTCCGGCCCTGGCGATTTATACAGTTGGAATGAGTTGATTGCCATTTCATTTTTTCTGCATCTCTCACCTTCTTTGAGACCTGCCATTGTACTCTGGAATTTTTTAAGGGAGGTTCCAGTTGTGAGTATTTGCAGGCCTCAGGTGTTATTTTTGTGTTTATTGATCCTGGCAAGTTCATTGTGTAACTCAGTCCTAATGTGAATCATTGGTTGAGGTTCTTTAGAGAGTATTTTGTTTAGTCTTGAGTGCCTTTCACTTCCTCCCAGTGCCTCTTTTATGATTTTCTATTGGTTAGCCTTTCCCTGAGATTTTGGTTTTGTTGAATACTTTTCTGACCAGTTTCCTTTTCTTATCAAGGTCGTTGTTTTACCAGGCACGTTCCTGTTAGTTTTCTTTCTAATAGAAGGACAATTGTAAGTTCTGAGGTGATCGCCCCTTTAATTGTCCCGCAAACAGCTCTAGATCGTTTGCCTTTATTATTTTTATTTCAATCCCTTTCAGCCCATACTCTATATTCATCCTAGTTGGTTCTGCGGGGGTTTCGATACTTTTCTGTTTCAGTCTGGCTTGCGAGATTTACATACTTTTTTGTTTTAATATGCATGTTTTTACTTTTTGTCGTTTATTAAAATTAGGGGTTAAAATGGATGCAAAATATTAATTCCAATGTAATTTCTAATCATTTATAAGTTTGTTAAGAAACATAATCCTAGTGGTACTGTTAAATAACAAATGCATCGGGTGTTGGTCACTTCATCTTAGCGGTCAATTTTGTCAACAGGGTTCTCTAATTCCACCGGTCATTTGGTCTTAAGTTTTAAAACTAGGTGGGCCTTTTGGTCACAGTGGTTGTCAACCATAAAGAACTAATCCGATTGATTTAAAGTAATAATTTTAAGACAAACTATTAGGAATAATTTCAGTGAAATAACTTGTGTGCAAAAAAATAACAGTAGATATATTCTGTCTAATGTTAGTCAACTTTCCACACGAAAAAAACTATAACAATAATAAACGTAGACGGATACATTTTTTAAACTGTATTTAGGAATCACCCAAAATTAGAAAGATTACAGAAATATTATTTAATCTGTAAATATTCCTATTTTATTTTCGAGGAACCATTAATCCACCTTTTACGGTCAGAAAGGCTGCGCCTTTAGAAGCGACAAAAGATTAAATTCGGATATAACTGACCATTACGCCGAATGGCTCTACCCAATGTATCTAAACTCTTTTAAATAAGTTAATGAACTTTTTATTGCCCTTTTGACGACTATGTATCTAGATTTTTAATTATAACTCAATTCACGTAAATAACTATCAGGGATAATGCATGCATGTTCGCAAACTACAAAATCTTGACCTCTCTCTTTTTTTCCGACTCTTTTCTTTTATTAAAATCCTTTCTCTAATGAAATTCTTCTAAAATTGAAAATACTTGACAAGAGTGTTGAGCTATGGAAAATGTTTTTAAATGTAAATATTGTGGTTTAGTAGGAATTTCGTTTTGTAACTGAGAGCGTATCCTTGTTTTTGTATGGAAAGCAACTACTTTATGGTTTTTAATTAACGAAAATCATATATTAATATCATAAGCCACGACGGCAAAAAAAATAAAAACATATACATTACATTTAGGGTATAAGCACGAACATAAATCTAATACCAGTCACTTAAAAGAACCATTTTAGGGGTTTCTTACATTACCACTTAATGAGTATGAGATAAATTAACCTTAAAAGATTTAATCTTTACACCAAACACTTTACTTTAATTTGAGATTTTTAAGCGACGGTAATAGACCTTAATGTCGTTTTAATTAGGGGTTGTAAAGGGGCGGATGTAATTTCGACTAGAAAAAGTTCAGGTACAAAAGGGGACATGTAAATTCGACAGGCAGTTTGCAGGTACTTTTCTATCTAATATGTATTTTCGACCGAAAGGTACAGGTAGTTTTTCTATTCACAATTGAAAATTTTCACTACTACTATGAAAGTGGGATCCGTTTAGCAGTTTTTGTTACTTATTTTTTTGTAAACATATTCAATTTAAAATAGAAATACTATTCATCAACGTGAAGTTAATAAAAGACTTTTATAAGTGTATAAATTTTTATTACTTAAGCATAAAATTTGTGCAAGAAAAACATATGTTATATATATATATATATATATATATACAGGACCTTATACTTATGAATACGTGAATGTTTATAAATTTTTATTAATCATCTGAATTTTCTAAGAACTATGTGATACAGATTTGACAAAATTCATTCTAGAAATATTTCCAGATCGAAGCATATTAACCATGTTTTCAATAAATTTTAATTTATTACTTACTTGCTTATCTTTAATTTTTGCTGGAATATTCAAACCTTTAATTTTTAAATATGCATCGATCTGGAATTCCTTTAATTTTTCAATAAATATAAATATTGATGGATGACGGGAACAAAATGAGGAATTGAATTTTGAATGGAAAGATTCGCAAGCATTTGTCGTGCGTTTTATGGTTGGGTTTTAATCTCAGCCCATATATTTGGCGAAAAATGGGAATCAGGTGCTATATAATATTCTAATAAATTTATCCAATAATTCATTATTCGGCTTGTATGACATCAAGTCGAATATACTTAAAACAATCTTCAACTTCAGCTGATTTTAAATAAGTCAATCCAAAAGTATTGGTTAGCCATTTACTTTATTCAGAGTTTTTGTCTTTGTATATTTGAGTTAATCCTAAGACTGAATTTTTTTGAACCACGCTTGATGTAAGTGAAACCGACAACCATTTATTTTTGTTTTAGGCATAACGCTTCTTATTGCGATATGAATCACCATTTCAAAATCTACGAATGCCTCCATTGGTTCAAAAACTATATTAAAATCCTCTAAGCAGCAGTAAAAGTTTAGTGTACGTATTAGCAGTCTTATTTGGTAACAAACAGTACAAAAGGGGAATATAATGTCCGTTTTCCAAACCATGAATGGTAAATAATTGGTAGAAATACTTCGTACAAAAAGAAAATGTGCCATCCACGTATATAACATTAATTTTACACAATGCAGCAATATTACCGTTTTTCCCTTATTTAATGTTAAAGCGAGGGGTCAATACATTTGAATCCGATGTAGAAATAACGCTTTTTCATATTTTATTTATTTAATTTAAATAAAGTTTAATTTAAACTTAAAACATTATCCCTTGCAATTTTTGTCACCGGTCGAAAATGTCTGTGCCATTAGTTGACCCCTTTCTTTGGCCAGGTAATTGAAGGGATTATTGGTCGAAATTACGCCCGCCGTTGTAAAGGATATATCAAAGAAGAAAAAAGGTTGTTTCGAGCGCTTGAACCGAGATGCGATCGGCGGCCAGTAAAATGGCTTAGGTGCGTCCCGCAAATAGAATTTCATAGCCCAGATGCGTCCGATGGTTCAAAAACGGTCAGCAGAGGTGCGTGCTATGGTTAGAAAATGATGTTAGATTTTTAGAAAATAATGTTCACTGTATATGAATTTCTAAAAAAATCGAAAAAATTGCAGTTGTCACTGTAGATATACTTTACCTGAAATAGGGCTTATACCCGATTGCACCAATGAATTTAAGGAATCCTTACCACTAAGCAATCCATAAAATCTTAATTTTCGTTGCACCAACGTTATGATATGCTTATAATCTTCTTACAGCTTGATTTGCTAAGAATTTGTCAGCCATCACTTAAAACTGTCCTTTAGCAAGGAAGCGAAGTTTTTAGGTTATATTTTAATTTATAGTATTTGTTTAATTCTTGCAATTCATAAATTACGTCCCAGGGAAAGTTAGTATAAATATATATTGATAATGGAGTACCTAGAATATTTAGAGGATGACCCAGATTACATTGAACTGGTAGAATTGGTTGAAGTAGGTGTACCCAGACAAATTTATATACGATCAAATTACTTTGAGGAAATGGATCCTATTGGATTTTTTAGAAGGTTTAGGCTAACAAAAGAAACTGTTTTAAATATTTTGACTCTGATAGAAGACCAGCTAGAATATCCCCATAATAGGTAAATGAATACTGACAGCTGATAAAGGACATTAGCAGAATTGTTTCCTTAGGAGTGAAATTAGCAATTCGTTATTTTCTTTTATTTTCGCTACAAATCGTCTCTTATTCACTCATCTTGAACTTGAAAAGTTTCAAGTTGAAACTTGGATAATTAAAAAGTGAGGTTAGTTAATGGTAGATGCTCTTCTTTTCACTTTTCCACAGCATGTCCACCGTTTAAAAAGGAAAATGTACCATATTCTTACAACGTTGTCAAGTGTAATACATATTTAGCTAAGGAAGCCTTAAGAAGTGATGGTGCAAGCAAATAATAAATTAAGAACTTCTTATCTTTATGGATCCCTTAGTTATTCCTTGCTTAAATATATGTTGGTGCAATCGACCCTTATTTACATAGAGTTAGTAAGAATTTTTTGGGGTTTTCTGGCTTATCCGCAAAGACGATTGTGAATCGTTTATCTTATTACAAAATTACTTTCACTTGTTTAGGGCAGGTACCTTGTTTTTAAAATTTCAATTTAAAAATTGGACAAGGTAGTATGTGATCTGATGTTACTGCTTTATGGACCATGTTATCAAATTTAAATAGTCGACAAGCTAGGAACATGATTGCGCGCGGATTTGCGTAACGTCGGCCGAACGCGCGCAAGAATGTTTCTACCTTGTCCACTATTTAGTCAAATTTAAATAGTGGATAGGGTAGTAACATGATGTTACTACCTTATCCACCATATTGTCAAATTTAAATAGTTGACAAGGAAGTAACATAAATGCACTCGTCCGGTCGACATTTGGCAAACCGCGAGGGTTTCCCAAATGTCGGCCGGGCGCGCTCGTTTCGCTCGCGAGTCTTGTGTTATCGACATGTGGTGCCATTTGATTCGGCTAAGGGCCCAAGATCGTGATGTTCATTTTTTTCCATATAACAAATTTTTAGTAAAGTTTCTAATTTCGTATCTAAACATTTCTGCAAACTTGGACTTGGATTTTTGTTCTGAGGTTACCATGACAACATTTTCCCATAACTGATTTCTGCTAAGCCAAATTTCAACCATACATTTATTATATATTCAGCTCAAAGTATCCAACTATATCTTGCATTACACACGAAGTATCATCTACAAACAGGAGTCCTTAATTTCACTGTGAGATCCATTTTTTATGATTTCGTTTAGAAATACAATTAAAAAACTGACACGAGTCAAACAAACAATCACGTAGTCACGTTTGCCAACATTATATCAATAAAAAATAAAAGACACAATTGTCAGCTGATTAACCCAACTTTAGTGATCTGCCTAAAATTCAATTTTTTAAAAAATAGTACTTTTTCCACTACAAAGTGCTGAAAACATGTAAATAAAGGCGTTTCTAGGGATTTCATAATAATTATCAAGAATTTTGTGTGATTTCGATAACAAATTTGAGCTGTCAAATAGTGAATAAAATAGGGCTGTATCTCCGAAACTACTTGAGAGCGCCACGTTTTGATTTCGGATTCGTGTTCAGGAGAACAAAATACGTAAGATCCACTTTTTTTTGTTTTAAATCGAATGATCCCTAAGAACGAAATATTACCATTTAATTAATTTTCTATATTATATTAAACATTAATAATAGATTTACCTGTAAACAATTAGTACTAATTGGACAAGCACATTTGTATCAAACATTTCACTTAAGCAAACCGTACTTTAAAATATTTCAGTAAATAGAAATGACAGAATTAGTTCAAATGTAACTTTTAATTTCTTAACTGGGCGACGGTAACAACTGGGTCGTGTATGCTACTCCAGCAGCCGTATATAAAAAAAGACTATTTTTTTTTGTTTGTCATATTTATTTTTTTGTTTATTTATAAAAGGGTTATTAAAAGAATATCAAATAATTAACAAGATAATTTTATTAAACCCGCACCCCTTTTACCATCATGAAAAAATAGCCGGTAGCAACTGCAGGATGCACCTGTACAGGTAAAGGGACATTTTTCTGACTAACGGACGCAACTTGGCTGCAACCAACTATATTTTTGGGAAAAAATTAAGTGTACGTGACGTATCGAAAAAGTAGCAGGATATTTGTTTTCATAAATACTAACGACCAGCAAAAAAGGTATTGGCAGGGTGAACAATTTTAAAATTAACTACTAATAGGATTTTGGAATTTACCGAAACGCGCAGATTGGCATACCTCCACCATATCTAATTCCTCTATATAGGGCCGTGCCTGTAGGACAACCGATCCGAATAGTAGAAAAATAGAATGTTTGGAAATTCTCGAGCGCGTCAGATTAAGGTATGTTGGGTTAATTACACACTGAAAAGTGTGCTTTTCAATAATCTGATAAATTGAGCGTGACATAAGGGAGTGCGGGGGTCACAAACTTGTAAAATTGTATGAAATAATTCAGGAATAACGGGAAAATTTTAATTCACAAAACTTAAAACAAAACAAACAAGCCAGAATATTGTACATATAATTTGATATTATATAGTGCTGTGATAGCGTAATAACAAAAAAACGTATGGGGAAGGTGTGAAATAGTGAGAGATAGAAATGGGGTAAAAGAGAGAGTCGCGGAGTGGTGAATTATGCTTCACTGCAGCTGCACGCACTAAAAATTTATTGACAATCTGTATTACTTCGGCTTGTGTAAATCGGCAGATTATCGATCAGCATGACCAGGACAATAAGCTGAACCATCCAAAATGGCGATTTTTTTTATTTAAAAAAAAGCCGTCACAAGCTTGCCTAACACAATGTTTTCAATGGGAGCTTCGTTCGGGTTCACTTAACATCCCTCTGAATATCTGATTCACTCAAGTTTTTTCCATTTTTATCTCTTCCGAACGACCGACCCCACCATGAAAACTGGCAGCACAATTTTTATATAAGTAGTAAGACAACAGACGGTCTGTGACATTTGTTGATCTCAATAAGACGTTTGAAAACCCGCGATGTTGACTTTTGCTCTACGTGTTTATCGACTTGGGGATGGATATTTCGCTCGCCTTGTATATAGGTATGCGTGACCTATTAAAATGACACGTATGGCCTAACCTAATCCTTGGTTTTTACTTCCGTGAGTTGGAGGTTGATACGTGTTTTATGACTTGGGGGGATATTTCGCTCACCCTGTATACAGGTGTAATTAGGTTAATTGAGAAATGAGGAATTGATTAATGTCTAATTTATTTTAATTATGAAGAAAATTGTTTTTTAAACTTTTATTAGTTTGTCTGATTAAATTTAGTAGCTATTAAAAATTTATTTAGAATTTACCGAAGCTAGGGAATCAAATAACTTTATTTTACAAATAAATTGGTTTTTTTATGTACGAATAATTAATCGGCACTACAATTTACACAAATAAGATTTTTAATGAAACCAAATTTTATCTATTATACAAAGGGAACATAATAATTATTAAAACAAAAATTCAAAACGTGTGAAAGTAACAAAATAATATATAACACACACTATACCTTCTTACAGGGTGAGTCAAATATCCTCCTCCCAATTGTACAACACTAAAACACACAGCGCAATTATTAATTAATTTTAGCATAAATTAGTCATAAATCAATTCCATCAATGGTCACAAATCAAACATACGTACCAGAACATTGATTATAATTGATGATTCAGCATAATTTTTAATAATATTAATTATTGATCACCCTTTAATTAACATAAAAGTTGATTTTAACCTTGTAAATATGCTGAATCATCAATTATAATTAATGATTCAGCATATATACTTAGACATTAATCAATTCCTCATTTTTCAATTAACGTAATTACAGCTGCTTACAGGGTGAGCAAAATATCCTCCCAAATTCACAAAACACGTATCCAACCCCCAAGTCAGGTAGCGCGAAAGTAAAAACCAAGGGTTAGGTTAGGCCATATGTGTCATTTTCATAGGTAATGCATACCTACATACAAGGCGAGCGAAATACCCATCCCCACGTCGCTAAACACGTAGCGCGAAAGTAAAAATCGCGGGTGTGGTAACAGTGGCAAACGTCTTGTTTTTTTTTTACATTTTTGAATGACTGTAGACGGTCCCCCCACCGGTAACGGAGTATACAACATACAACTTTTACTTTCCCGGACCCATCAAAGGGAAAGTAAGGTGAACGAGCAAAAAAAAATCGAGATATCGATGGAAATATCCATTTTGAGGTTCCCCAAGAAGATTGGAACCATTTCCAGCGCATGGTCTGTCTGTGTGTCTGTATGTCTGTGTGTAATCTTCCACGATAACTGCCGAACCGTTTGACCAATCAAGCTGAAATTTGGTATGGAGGGTCGGTGTGTGCCTAGAATGCGACCATTAGATTTTGGTTAAAATGGCTACAGTAGAAGGTCCTCAAGACCGACATTGACTAAATGCACATGGTACAATTTTTTACTTTTTTTAAATTTTAAGGACAAACTATACACTTAAGTGTAAAATGTTATAGTACAAAGTTTTATACCATAAAATTCCCTACAACTTTTGTTTCAAACTTTTTCCAGAATTTCCAATAGTTTCGCCACTAGAGGGCGCGTAAAAAATGTGCATGTAGGTTTTCTCCAGTTTTTCTTGATTTTGAGGACAAATAATACACTTTAGTGCAAAATGTTGTACTACAACGTTTTAGAGCATAAAATTCCCTACAACTTTTGTCTTAAGATTTTTCCAGAATTTCCAATAGTTGCTCCACTGGAGGGCGCGTAAAAAATATGCATGTATGTTTTCTCTAGTTTTTCTTGATTTTGAGGACAAATAATACCATTTAGTGCAAAATGTTGTAGTACAAAAATTCATAGCATAAAATTACCTACAACTTTTGTTTTAAACTTTTTCCAGAATTTCCAATAGTTTCGCCACTAGAGGGCGCGTAAAAAATGTGCATGTAGGTTTTCTCCATTTTTTCTTGATTTTGAGGACAAACAATTCATTTTAGTGCAAAATTTTCTGGTTCAAAGTCGTAAAGCATCAAGTTTTCGTTAAATTTTATGTTTAACTCATAGTTTCGCCGCTAGATGGCGAGAAAAATACATATTTATAATTTTCCATTTTTTTTAAATTATAGATAAATTATGCTCTTTAGTGTGCAAAATTTTTCAGTGCAAAGTTGTAAAGCATAAAATTCCCTACAACTACTGTATTTAATTTTTTTCCCGAATTCCGAATTGTTTTCACAGCAGTGTGATATACAACGTGCGCATGCGCAGCTTATGTCATCAACATTGAAATATCAATTCGGTAGACGTATTCACCATCGGCTCGCTGTTTTTAATTTGTTCCATAAATTATTGTAATGCTTAGTATTTTTTAATTAAATAATAATAATAAATAACATATTCTCTACGGTCGAGCCGGGAAAGTTCTGGGGTGACACAGCCGATTTTTTTTTCTATCACCTATTCTTCAACATCCAATAGGTCTGCATTACGTTCAAGTAAATCCCTATTTTGCATCGTGGGCTCCCCCTATTATATTTAATTAATTTACAACTACGTTTAAATTTGGATGAACGTATTTACTCTAAGAAAAATTAACATATTAAGTTGGTTCACTTAATCATTCCACATTTGGATTAAATTTTGATGAACGTTAAAGGACTAGTTTCCAGGAATACGTTAAACAAACTTATTTAACTTACACGACAGTGTAATAATTATTCCATTTTCCATTAGATTTATTAATAACCAATTCAGCAGGGTTTTAGACTTCGTCCTTCGCTAAAGGATTCTAATTAACATCCTTTAGATCATTAACAGCATGTGGCTGATGCCTGTGCCTTTATTTATTTTAAGATATGTCAATCAAAAGTATTCGAGTTGATTAACTACGTTGCTTAACTATCGGGAGTCCTTTCGGTAAAGGTTCATTATAAATAAATTATTTTTAGACAGTTTCTAAATTTAATTTAAGGTGTTGTCAAAAAAACTTTTGGTTACCTTTTAAGAAGCGAATATAATTGTATAAAAGATACATATTATGTATTGTAACAGTACATAACATTTAGTTTTCATACGATGATAATAAATATTCAAAATTAGGTCTAATACTCACTAAGGATTTTGCGAAATTTTTATTTTAAGGGATAGAAAAGAACGAAAAACGGTGGTGTAAGTATATCTATATTTATACGGTATAAAAGTATAAAGACTTTGGTAATACCAGATACTTTCTCATTGGATATTTTAGGAAAAAAAATGCAAAAAAAAACGGAAAAGAGGAAAAATAGGGATAGTTTGAAAAAATAGGAAAAAACAGTAATAAAATAGGGAAAAATTGAGAAAATATGGAAATTATTGAAAAATATGGAAATTAGTGAAAAATATGGAAGCATATGGGAAAATAGTTAAAATAGCGAAATACAAGAAAAAAGGAAAGAAAGCAAAATAAAGGGACAAATACGGACAAATAGGAAAAAATAATGAAAAACAAGAAAAATATGAGAAAATACGACAAAATAAAGAAACTACGGAAAATGGGAAAAATAGTTGAAAATGAAGAAAAGGGAAAATAGGAAAAAATGGGGCAAAGCTAGGAAAAAATAAGTACAAATAGGGACAAAAAGGAAAATAAAAAAACATAATGGAAACAGGAAGGTAGGAAAAATAGATAAAATGGGAAAGAAGGAAAAAATAGGAACAAATTAAACAAAATAGAGAAAATAGGGAAATCAGAAAAAAACCTGCAAAATTAGGAAAACATATGGGAAAATAGTGAAAAATAAAATAATAAAAATGGGAAAAATTGGAGAAAATAGGTGAAAATATAAAAAAAAACGGAAATGGGAAAAAAAAGTAATTATAGGGACAAATACGGACAAATACGGAAAAATAGGAAAAAATAATGTCTAATAAGAAAAATAGCTAGAAAAAGGAAAAATATGAAGATTAAAGAAAAGTAGGGAAACCTAGGGAAATAGGAAAAAATAAAAAAAATATTGAGGAATAGGAAAAAAGAGGACAAAACATGGAAAAATTAGGAAAAGTAGTTAAAAATGAGCAGAATTGGTGACAAATAGAAAAAATAAAGAATAACAGGAAAAAATAGGAAAAAATACATAAGTTTAAAAACGGACCGAAAATGTACTTTTCCCCACTTGAATTTGTAAAAAATTGCAACAATGCATTTTTCCACACAGGAAATTGACAAATAATGCGACAACGTATTTTACCACATAAGAAATTGAATCCAAAGCAAGAGTTTTTTTTTCGATACACAAATTTAAATACAAACCAACAATTCATTTTTCTCCACACGAATTAGGAAATTTCTTAACACACGATTTTGAAAAATAAAACGAGATTGATTTTTTCCATACACGAATTTAAAAACCAACCAACAATGCACTTTTTACACACGAAATTGAAAAACAAGACACTAATGCATTTCTCTACTTTCTAATTTGGAAAATAAGCAACAAGTTTAGTTAAATTGTTAAAAAAATCAACGATGCGTTTTTCCACTCTCGAATTTAAAATTAATTCGCATTTTCTTAATCGAATTACAAAATTTGTTACACTGAATTTCAAAAAAAAAGTAAATCTTAAAGATATTCCGTAGCAAAGTCCCGGGTCTTCAGCTAGTAATATATAAAATTTAGAAAATATGTACCTAGATATATCCAGTATTCAGATTGTCATGTGTCATATTATTTTAGAAAAATCACGCTGTTCTAAAAGATATACCCTGCGTGAGGCAAAATTAAGCGAACGTGACGTATCAAAGAGTGGGTTTCATAACACACTCAAAATAGTGGGATTTTGCTTTCAAAAAAATCCATAAGCAACACTTATGCAAAATTACATTCACAGGGTGGTCAAATATGATTAAAATCTACAGAATTTATACAGCATAATTTTAATTTTGAAAATTAACTACAGTGTATTTAAAAATTTATTTAATTTAAGAAAAAATGAACACAAAAATATTTAACTTGTTACAAACAATATGAATTTTTCAAATTAAGTTAGATATAACTTTCATTTATTATAATTTTATTTCGAAGTTTTGTACTCGTAGAGCCTTCATCAGTTTTAGTTTTTCAGATTAAAGAAGGGTAAATCACCTCACATATCTTTGGCATTATTACTGACAATGAAGGCACAAATAACCTAAAATTGTAGCTCAAACTTGGGTACTTTTTTCAGGTGGTTACAAACAGTGTAAATAATAGCCTGTTAATAAATTAAAATATTATATTAATTTCTAATCCTTCTAATAACTAGAATTACTCTACCCTGTTTTTGCCTCCATATATTCCCTCGAAATAATCTTTCTTTTGTTCTTTTGACAATAATTATAAAGTTTTTGAAGCTTAATGGATCGTCCAACAAAAGTTCATTAAAAATTAAATTCGAAATACAACGTTCCCTTTGACGTAATAATCATTTTCTGTACCGAAGTTTCCTATTTACTTGTTTTTTTTTGTCATTTTGTGGTTGTAATAAAAACAATAGATTTAAAGTTGCAACTGCAGCAAGTTGTGTGTTTTTCAAAGGAATTTTAATTATTTCCACATTTACAAAATCTATTCTTGTGAATACAACCTTAAAGCAAATAACTTAAAATTTGTGAATACAAAATCATAACCTTACATTTTCTATTTCCATTGACATGGATGACAGTTGACATTTTTCAGTTCGAATCGAAAATCAGACAAATGTAAACGGTAATATTTACAAAGGTCTGGTCCGAGTGTAAAATCAGATATTTTATCAAATGTTGAATCCAATGGTCTTTATTCTTCTTAAATTAGAATATATATAAAAAGATAAATAAAAAGATTACTCTAATTTGTGTTTTTTTATAAGGTAGAAATTAATTTCTTGATTATTATATTATGGAAATTAATAACCGAGTCTTTATACTTTGTCACTATATAGAGTTGTTTAACCATCCTCTGCCGTTACGTGATACATTGTCCAACTTGATCTCTCAATCATGAAATGGCTGAGATGGAATTATGACGTCATTAACGTATTTCTTAACTAATATCGACGTAAATGTGATTTATTGCTTTTGACAGTTTAATACATTTTTTATTATAATCCCGGTATAATAAGAAAGAGCAAAGTTTAATTTTGAAGCTGCTTAATTACTGTTTAAGAGAAAGATGCTGGAATACTGCTTTTGCCGTTAAATGCAGTCTACAGCGTTTGGGTTCACCCCAATAATATAATCGTATAATACATTTTTAATATATACTATATTATTCGCCATTTAATCACGCCCAGGAACGTTAAACATCCCCAATATAGAAATTTGAAACAAATCAGTTAACAAAAAGCAAAATACAATTTTCGGCATTACCAATTTGATTATTCAAACACACCTTAACATACGTCATTGAAAACATATGGCATTGATTATATTTAAATTTTGAGGTTATATGGGTAAAATAACATTCAAATAATAAATGACAAACGTAAAAGAGCAGAATACGTCACCGATTATGACGTAACTATCTGTGTTACCTAATGATATTTTTTGTTTTGTTTTAGGTAAGAATATCAATATAACTAAGTATTGCGGGTAAGTTATTTTTCTTTTCATTTTATTCTATGTAATGTTACTTTTTTTATTATTTTGTTATAAATATACTGAGTAATAAAGGTGGTCACTGTTACATATTAAATATTGTTTAAAAAAGATATTAAGAAAATAAGATAACATTTAAAGGAAAATTGTAATATGTCCAAACTGATATGTCGATAAAAAATTGTTTACGATAAGAATTCAAAATTTTCTGTTTGTTATAAACAAATATCACCAAAGTTTATGTGGAGTTTAGATTGTTTATTGGTTGAAAAATAAACAATAATTAATATAATTTGTTTAATAAAAAAAACTGTTTCAACAATAATCTGTTATTTAATTGGACGTGGTCGGATTGTTATGGATCCAATTATATTGCGCCTTAGAAAATATTTATTGGTAATATTTATTATATATAAAAAATGTATAAGCTTAACAATTAGTGTAGTAAAAGACGTGAAATAAATCACATTTAATTTAAAAAAAAGTAATACCTCACGTCTAACACTAACTAAAGATTTTTTTTTGTATAAGGTAAAGGTCATTAGTTATTTTTAGCTAATCAATATTTTTAAGTCGTTATTAGTTAACCACAACTAGATTTTGTATTTGTCAATTATAGTGTGAATATGAAAATTTATTGCATACTTACCACGCCCGATAACAGAGTTATGAATAATTGGAGAAATAGGAAAACCGCAAACAATTTCTCACCCTACTCAACATGGAATTAAACCATAGTGAATTTGAATAATTTCACGATATTGCTTGTATTCGATACACGTACTATTTCAATTTAGAAAGGGTGTATCTAGTTTAATGTAGCAACTGGTTGATTTTAATCTGGATTTCATTACTGAAATCTTTTTTTTTAATGAGTTGTATCAGACAATGGTAAGTCAGATTTCATACAAAAAAAACTAGTGGCAGTAAAATTGTTATTCTCAATATAAATAAATATTCTTTGGTAACGTCGCTTTTCGTTCATTGAGAAATTCGGACGAACGGATCGAGTTGCCTAAGTTCAATTAGGATCGCTCTGTAAAATCACCCCGAAGGTACACTTCAATAAAATTACATTGGCAACTGTCAGCCACTTTCGGTGACCTTGCGCCATCTTTTTGTGTGTAAAGTCAGGTCCGGCTTTCCACGGGTATTTTCCACATAGCCGGAATCATTGTATATAGACTTCCTAGTAGGATACTCTTATGGAGACTACGTTGGACCGAGATGGAGGCTGAGTCTAGATGGCAGCACTTGTATTTGGATGCCAGCTTGCTATTAAGGGACATAATCGCTTGTCGAGGGTTGGATCCGCTGACCTTGAACAATTATTTAAATACCTAGTTTTCCCTTTTTGGTCAGGTCAGATCCGCATTATATTATATTTTTATTTTGTGTTGTTTATCAATTTTACAGCATCCGTAGGTAACAATATATTTTTGAGATTTTATATACAGGGTTTGGTAAACCTCTGTCGTAGTTCTATAACTTTTATAATGTGTAAAACTTACAGATTTATTTTTAATATAAAATTTAAAATTTTCAAAATAGGTTTTTGAATTTTTTTATACCAAAAGTGTGTTTTAAGGATTACCGGACAACATTAAAATATAAACAAAAAAACTCCAATATGATCAAGAAAAAAAAATAATTTACATGTGACCATGGGTCGGCGTTTTAAGGATTGTGAGTTTACTATTAATCTAATAAAAAAAAAGTTCAAGCAGTGTGTAGATAATTGGTATCACATGAATTTCTATGGAAAAAATTTTTATTTTTTTAATTGGTTTCCAATATATATCAAGAATTAAAAAAAAATAGAAAAATGGGAGAACACTAATTTTAAACAAATTTACTTTACTCAATTTTGAGCAAAAATTAAAGTAAATTTGTTTAAAATTAGTGTTCTCCCATTTTTCTATTTTTTTTTAATTCTTGATATGTTTGTAATACAAATTGTATCAGTATGTATTGTTTAAAAAATAAAAAAAGAAAATTTTAAATACATTGAACAATAAATGCCTATCGTGTTTAAAATAAGAATCACGAAATCATCATTTTTAAAACCAAATAATTTTTTTCTGGACCATGTTGAGGTTATTTGTTCATATTTTTAATGTTGTCAGGTAGTACTTAAAACACACTTTTAGTGTAAAAAAATCAAAGACCCATTTTAAAAATTGTGAATTTTATATTAAAAAATATCGCAGCGCACCTTTTTCGATATTTTTACTCGGGGCAATAGCTCTTAAAAGCAAATATTTTAAAATTATTTTCATGTATACAGGGTGAGCACGACATTTTTAAAAAAATCACAAGTTTTAAAATTACCAATGTACAAAGACAATAAAGTGTAGATTTTTTTAAACTCAGTTTTAAATTTTTCATTTTTATTTTTGATCTAAAACACATTTGACATTTCAAAAACTTTCATTACAGTTTTTTCAAATGAGACACTTTGTGTAAGTATTCATCAATGGATACTGAATTTTTTGCCCTTCAACTCTGCAATTTACTCTCCGTAAATTAGAATTGTTATTTATACTATCCTTTTATTAAAAGCGTGTAAAATTGGTATCATTAAAACAATAGCATTGTTTATTATGATAAGGATACTTGATTGATTATCTACTTTTGATCCAAAGCGAGAACACCCTACTTAGATTTTTACCAAAAATGTGTTTTTTCACATTTGCCTAGGTTACTAATGGACCACCCTGTATACATGAAAATCGTTTTAAAATATTTGCTTTTAACCACCATTAATACCTTTCAATTAAATCTGTAAGTTTTACACAATGAGAGTTGTAGAACTATGAAAAATATATAAGTATAATGCAAATCTTTATTTTGAGACGCCCTGTATAAATCGAAACAAATTTAAATTGTACTCATAGACCCCGCATATATCTACATAAAAAACTTTTTATAAAGTGTTTCATATATCTGTTGAGCTACCCTGTATATATTTAATATAAGAAAATATATTAAATGATAAAAACGCAAGAAATGTTTTAATTAAAATAAAAGAAAATTTAGAATTCAAAGTTCCAAAATTTATGTTTCGAATTTAAAAATTTAATTTTATATGTTATGCTTTTAATTTTTACTTTCCGATTTCACATGAATAAACTTTATCTATCATTCTATCAAAAAGTTATTGTTTTCAAACTTTTGTAAATTGCCAAAATTATCCATTTTAATGAAAAATCACAGATTTTCAAAGTTGTAGAACATAAAATTTTCTACACATTTTATCGTAATTGTTTTTTCGAATTCCGCATAGTTTCGCCGCTAGAGGGCGTGAAACAAATATATACAAACTTTAGGGCATTTTGTTAGATTTTAAGCCAAAATTATGCATTTTAATGAAAAATAATAAGATTCCAAAGTTGTAGAACATAAAATTATTAACTTGAAAAAAAAATTTAAAAGCCATGAATTTTTAATGAAAAAATTGATTTTGTTTAACTAATTTTATTAATTCATCTTAATCCAGAAAACCTAAAAAAGGCATGTTTCTCATTTTGAATAAAATTGAATGAAATATTAATTATTTATTGATTTTAAAGTTATTAAAAAAAATGTTTTAAATTTTTTTAATGGTAAATCCTAAAATTAATAAATTGAAAAAATACCATTAATTTTAAATTTTTAGACAAAAATATGCATTTTTATGAAAAATTAGAATAAGTAAAAATTGTAGAACATAAAATTTCCTACAAAAGTAAATTATTAATTTTACTTGGGCTGTTTATTATTTTTTATTAATATAAATGTAAGAATCGACCCCTAAATACGTTTCTGGCACTTTATATCGCCATACTCATTAGTTAGAATTTCCTCCTCCCAGAGAGCGTATCTGTACAGGCTAAAATAGTGTCAAGTTAACAACATTTATGATAGATGTCGCTCGCAAGTGGCTCCAACAATAATTACACGTAGGGTATCCTACTAGGAAGTCTATATACAATGCCGGAATGTGATTTTTAAATAAATATAGAGAATTTTGAAAATGATATAAAAATTAAAATAAAAAAAAAACAGTTTAAACTAATTTTATTTGTTTTAAATAAATTTCTTACAATATAAATTAACGATAAATATTTTAATAATATTTCGTTAGTATAAGTTATTTAACAACGATCAATTACAATTAAAATAATATTTAATGTTTATGTTTCTTATTTTTATCCTTCTTGTGCTTTCCTCCGTTTCCATAATTGTACCCATCTGAATAGTATACATTAGGGTTATCATAATAACCATTATAATAACCACTATTAACATATCCTCCAGGATAAAATCCTTGTCCTCCAGGATATAACCCTTGTCCGCCAGGATAGAGCCCTTGTTCTCCAATATACGGTCGCTGTCCTCCAGGGTAAAATCCTTGTTCTCCACGATATGGTCGCTGTGCTCCAGGGTAGAAACCCTGCCCTGTAGGATATAATCCTTGTCCGTCAGGATAAAATCCTTGGCCACCATAACTAGAAATGTCTCCATATATTCCTTGTCCTGGATTATTGTAATTTGAACCTCGTTTCGGTTGAGGACTTACAAAGGGAGCTGCTTTCATAGGAAATGCTATAGTTGGTAAAGTCCAGCAAAGAACTGTTGACAGGAAAAAAATGTTTATCTGTAAATAAAAATAATTATTGTATATATTGTGTAAGTATGTACTTTGATAATAGTTTAGTGATATTTAAATAATTGTTAGCGAAAGAATTTGGAAGTTGATTTAAACTAAATGAATAAATTCGGCTATTGGTTGCATTTAACAGGTGTAACGGTTTTTTCGTCACCTCACTTTCTATGACTTTTACAAAAATTAGAACAGTGAAGTTGCTCTAATCCCACACAGAACTCAGAAGATTAAATCTAAATGTGAAATATATTAAAGTAAATAGAAATATTTTTTATACAGGACGTCTGGTATTGGAAGGAATAACATTGCTATATCAAAAACCGTAAGTGATACAAAGGTGGCTAAATTGGAAAAAACTATTTTGGACAGTTTTTATATTGGTCAAAAAATATTTACATGGACTTTCGCCTTTCGCGAGTTATTACAGGGAAAACTAAAAATGCTACTTTTGGTTTTTAAGCATAGTATTTTTATTTGAAAAAATATCAAAAAATTGCAAAAGGAAAGTTTTATTGGATCTCAAATTTACTACAAAACTGTACTAATAAATCTTCGTTACGACGTTTCGTGTTTTAATGGCCACTATCAAGTTATTTTTTTTAAGTACAGACCTCTTTTTTATTACAAAAATTAATAAAGCGTTTAAATTCAAATTAAGCGATATAATATACTTATTATTTTAACGACGTTTGATCTGAAAAAACTAACATCATCAGTGACAATGATTTTTAATTACGGTCCTGTCGTCGTTCTTTTGTAAATTCGTTTTAATTTCATCAAAACGAATATACTGTTACTTAAAAAAATTGGCAAAAAAATGCATTATTAGACAAATAAAACAAATTCAAAATAGTAGAAATTAAACAATTACAAAAATATTCGACCTGAGTTATTATGAATATTTATTATAACCAAATAAATTTTTGATAGTTATGTACCTAATAATACTTCAAATTTGTTAGTTGAATATTGGTAGTTATTTATCAAAATAAATTATTCGTTATTCTAATTATGTTCAACTTTTTTGCATAAGATCTATGATCTTAAATCGATTATTGCAGATAAATTTACAAAAATAACAAATCTTTTGCATTAATAATTTTTAATGAAAGTATTGACATAAATTGGTTGTTCTTAAAACTGATTTATTTGCTTGAGACCATAAGGAAGGTGGAAAAGAAACGCCATCACTAATACAATTTTCTACTAAATAATCACAATATTTTGGAAGTTTTCGATTTAGTTAAAACTCGAAGTAAAAGTACCACAAATAATTTGAAACTTAAAAAGGACGACTAGTTTCAGCGAAATTTTGCCACCATCAGGCCATTATTGGGGGTTTTTATAAAAAGAAAATAAATTAAATTAACTGGTCATATCTGACACCATTTGTATTAATAAATGAATAAACGAATTAAAAGAAGTGGTACAAAGTGGTTTTTTTTACTAAAAAAGAGGGAAATGGAAGTAATATTATGTCCTTATGCTACAGGATGTCCTGTTTGATATAAAAAATCTTAGACAAAAATGTTTGCCCCTGTATAGAGAGAAAAAGGTCAATTTTTATGTTACACAGAAAAGGAATTTTAGAAATTAAATGGATCCATAATATTATAGGGATAGATTGAATAATAGAAATGAGAGAATCAGAACATTAAAAATAGAAAAACACGAGAAAGTAAAACAAAATATTAAAAACGAAACACAGAAGATATTAATAATGGAAAAATTATAAATAATATGAAATATAATAGAAACTTTGTATCAGTTTTTTTTGAACTAGTTAATCGTTATTTAATTGTTGAAAAATGTTTGATATCATAAATAATTTTCTGAGATTTGAATTTTATTGTTAAAAAAGTTTGGTATTTTAAAGAGTTTATTGATATTTATTGGTATATAAAATATGAAAGGATGCCAAATCAACAGTTGTGGTATATAAAGAAATCATTTCTCATTGTTATTATTATTATAATATAATTTCGAAAATTAAAAAAAAAGTTATAGAATAATTTTATGATAAGTGATAGATACAAGTGATTATTAAAAAGAAATAAACGTATTTGAAATTAATCAAATGAGAAGTTTGTTTGGCGGATGACAAAAAAAATATAGACAGGAGAGAAAATTCTGTTAAAATAGTTATTTATGCAACAAGTGCGTAAAGTGATACTTTTTTCACGAATGCGACAATCACATAAGTGAAAAAAGGCACTTTACACACTAGTTGCAAACAATATTTTTTCTACTACCAAAATTTTTATGTAAAAAAATAGATTTCGCATACAAGAGGTTAACAAGCTATTTTCCAAAATCTTGAGGTTAACCAGTTGATTTCAGGCAAAAAATGTGTTGCACATGTAAAAAAGTTCTTTTCATATATTTAATTTAAAGTTTCAACTTTTGACATTTTTTTATTTTTGAGAGGTGACAGTTGGAGAAATAATTTTGACTGTTCTAAATAGAGTTTTTCTAGGGCTTTCAAATGACATATTGCATGTCCAATTCCGTGACATATTGCATCTGTCATTTTTTGATAGCGATACTTCCGTTTGACAGATCTCGTACACAAACTAATTGATTCTTCCGACAGATAACCCAAACCCATATACATAATTTCAGCTCAATCGGATTAATGCTTCTTCAGATATTTAATGCTGAAATTTCAAATTTTGACATTTTTTTGTTTTTGACGAGTGACAGTTGGAGAAATAAATTTCACTGTTTTGAATAGAGTTTTTCTAGGGCTTTCAAATGACATATTGCATGTCCAATTCCGTGACATATTGCATCTGTCTTTATTTGATAGTGGTACTTCCGTTTGACAGATGTCGTACAAAAACTAATGGGTTCTTCCGACGGGTAAGTCAAATCCCTATACCAAATTTCAGCTCAATCAGATTAAACGTGTGGCCTCTATAGTGGAAGAATACACACACAAACACACACAGACCGACAGACAGACTTCCATCTGAAAATGGTCTTAATCGTCTCAGGGGATCCGAAAATGGATATTTCCGTTTTTATCTCGAATTTTTTTAGCTCGTTCACAATATTTTCCCTTCTATTAGGTGGGTCGGGAAAGTAAAAGTAAAACTTTACTCACTTTACGCACGGTAGTACAAAGGAATATTTTGATAGTCAGAATAGAATATTATAAAAAAAGGATATAGAATGTATTGTCATAATATAAAGATGGACTGAAACTTAAAAAATAAAAATGTATAACTTATAAAAAAAGGTTTATCAGTAAAAATTTTTATAAAATTTGAAGAAAAATAACTGTGGAGAAATTACGATATGGTGAACATACAAATTAACCAAGTTTAGAAGGTTTACAAAATTATTGAAAATAAAATAGAAAATTAAGGAAGAAATTAAATAAAGAAAATAACAGTAGGAGACTCGAGATATTCTAGGAACTTTCATATTTTTTTATTTTTATTTAAAATTATTATGTATATTTTTGTTATAGTAGAACCCATCTCTAAATAGGAGATTACCTTTCGTATAACATTACAATATACAGGGTGGCGTATCCTATACGCGTCGGTCTTTTTATGCAAAACGGACAGACATTAATTTGTTTTTTCTTAATAGGAATATACAGGGTTATTAACACTACAAATTAAAAGTAATATGGATTATAAGGATGATCCAAAAATAATATTTTATATCAAAGTTGCGTTTTTTTAAAATGAAACACACTATATTTAATGGTGAAGTACAGTATGTGTAATGTTTCCTATACCTATTTCCTTTCGTTTTGGAAATATTTAAAGAATTCTTAATTTGTGACACATCAACTATCATCTGTGATATGCGTAGCCTATTAGATTACCTAATAAAAAGCAAATTTTGCCATTAAATTATAGAGAGTGTCTAATTTAATTGGACTTACGTATGGTGTTCAATAATTCTTATTTTAAATGACATACCCTCTATTTAATATGTCAAACTGATAGATATTTAAATTATCTTTCATTCCATATAAGATTCTCTTATACCTAAATTCAATGGTTTTGTAGTAAAAAGGTGTTTTTTATTTATAACATACTTAATTTTAGTAAATTCTCTTTCTCATCAAAATGACCATTGTGACAATGTTTTAAATAACCCCGAAATACTAGGTTATGTTGTTCAAGCTTACAAATTAAGAATCCTTCAAATATTTCAAAAACGAAAGGAGATAGGTATAGAAAACATTATATGAATTTTACTTTATTTTTTCCGTGGAATCAGAAGCGACCATTAAATATGTTGTGTTTCATTTAAAATTTAAAAAACACAACTTTAATATAAATTATTATTTTTGGATCACCCTGTATAATCCAAATTATTTTTAATTTGTAATATTAATAACCCTGTATTTCCCTGTTAAGAGAAAAAAATTAATGTCTGGTCAAAGACCGACGCGCATAATATGTATACATATAAAATCAATGCAATATTGTATAACATCCTCTCGATTATCTTTAATCTGTATTTCTGAAAAATCTTTCTGAGAACTTAACAAGATATTTTATTACAGACTATTCCCAATTAAAAATGGATCACAAGTAACATGTTCATATTTTTTAGACGAACAAATACAAAATAACAAGAAACATTTTCCACTTATACTTATACAATGTGTCTTCTTAAGTTTGGAACCATATGGGAAACTTTTACTTCGGTCCGGACCGAAAGTATTAAAATCATAAAAAAATTTGAAATCATGATTTTTCTCGCCAATCGTTTTCTCGTATCTACGAGATGAACCTTATTGTTATTGGGCATTCTACCTACGAGAGGGTTGAAAAATATTCATATCTCTGCCATTTTTAAAAATATCGAAACAGGTCATAAGACTTTTTTATGTTTTAAGATTTTAGTTTACGATTTTTTACGGACTTTTAAAAAATTAAGAAAGAGGAAAAAATGGAAATAATCGTAAAAAAATGATAAGAAATCATAAAAAGTCATCAAAAATGTAAAAAAAAATCGTTAAAAATCGTAAAAAATTGAAAATTTAAAAAAAAAAACCGGTAAAAAGTCATATCCGCCATTTTTAAAAATATCGAACTAGGTCGTAAGACATTTTTATGTTCTACGATTTTAGTTTAGGATTTTTTAGGGATTTTAAAAAAAATAAGAAAGATAGGAACAAAATTGAAAAAATCATAAGAAATCATAAAAAGTCGTAAAAAATGAAAAAATTGGTAAAAAGCCCTAACATTTCTTAAATAATGCTAAATAATCGTAAAACATCATAACAATTGTAAAAAATCGTGAAAATAGTAAAAACCGTAAAAAACGAAAAAAAATTTGGTGTCCTTATAAAATTAATTCGCTTAAAACTTTTGTCGATTTGACCTTTATGGGTTGAATTGGAGGGGGATGAAATTTAAAAAAATCATATCCGCCTTTTTTAAAAATATCGAAACAGGTCATAAGACTTTTTTATGTTCTAAGATTTTAGTTTACGATTTTTTACGGACTTTTAAAAAATTAAGAAAGAGGAAAAAAATGAAAATAATCGTAAAAAAATGATAAGAAATCATAAAAAGTCACGGAAAATGTAAAAAAATCGTCAAAAATTGAAAATTTCAAAAAAACAGGTAAAAAGTCATATCCGCCATTTTTAAAAATATCGAACTAGGTCGTAAGACATTTTTATGTTCTACGGTTTTAGTTTATGATTTTTTATTGATTTTAAAAAAATTAGGAAAGAGGAAAAAAAATTGAAAAAATCATAAGAAATCAAAGTCGTAAAAGATTCTTAAAAAGTCGTAATATTTCTTAAATAATGCTAAATAATCGTAAAACATCATAAAAAAATTGTAAAAAACAGTAAAAAAAAAATTGGGTCCTTATAAAATTAATTCGCTTAAAACTTTTGTCGATTTGACCTTCATGGGTTGAATTGGAGGGGGTTGTAATTTAAAAAAATCATATCCGCAATTTTTAAAAATATCGAAATTGGTCATAAGACTTTTTATGTTCTACGACTTTAATTTACGATTTTTTTACGATTTTTTAAAACATTAAGAAAGATAGGAAAAAAATGGAAAAATTCGTAAAAAAATCATAAGGAATCATAAAAAGTCGTAAAAAATGTATAAAATTGGTAAAAAGTGCTAACCTTTCTTAAATAATGCTAAATAATCGTAAAACATCATAAAAATAGTAAAAAATCGTAAAAAACTGCAAAAATCTCTAATAAATGGAAAAAAGGGGTAATATCGGAAAAGATCCAAAAACGCGAATAAATTAGAACAAAAAAAATTAAAAAAAAAACATAAAAATGGGGAAAGATAGGAAGAGTTAAAAAAAAGGAAGAAAAACCCCTAAAAAATTTACTTTCAATAAAAATGTATAAATTTTTCTTAAAATTTGAATCTCGATTGTCATAATCTTAAGTGGCTAATGACAAATTTCATTCTGATTACGTCTGTTTAAATGACTAAAATGTCTTCATAGCGTTATGTCCATAAATTTGGTGATGCGTATAGTTCTTGTGTTTATTGTTAAAGTGAATTTTTCGGGCCGAAGTACTAAAAACATCATATGATTTTACCCCGTGTAATATTTTTATTACTGGTTTTATGAAAAAAAGTTATTCTTGATAAAAAGTTTTGCATGGTCTAAAACCTAAAGTACAATCATCAGATATCAAATGTCTTCAGTCGTATGTAAGGTGTGTCGAAAAATGTGAGTAAATGGTAAAGTATCTTTGTTTTTAGATTTTTAAAAACTGATTATCAAATTTCCGTCTAATATATTGTTATTGTAAAGAAAAATGTTGAAAAATTAAAAATTCTTATTTTCTAATGCAAATTGAAATGAGTCCATATTTGAACATAATCTTCAATTCTGATCAACTTTTCCGTATAACTATTTAAGATATTGACAGAAATAAATGTAGTTTACTATTTATGAAAAGTAACTTTTTTGCATAAAATTAATAATAAAAAAGTTTCCCAAATGGTTACAACTTAAGCAGACACACTGTATAATAATTAGATTGTAAAAGCTCGAATTAGATCAAAGTCAGTTGCAATTATATAATTAATAAGGAAATCCAAACTTACCATTTTAATTAAAATATTTCAATGAAAATATGTTTACAATTCCACACCGACTAATTTATCAAAAGAACATTTAATAAATAACTGGGTATTTTATAAAAAGGTAAAATCTTTTACGTATATAATGATAATGTAATTATGTCTAATTAAGTTTTTTGGTTAATACAGGTAATACCAGAAAATAATTAATAATCACAAATATAATGAGATCTTCCGTTTTTAAATATTATTTTTCTTTCAATATAAACACTGAAACGGAACCGATATTCTGGATATTGAAATGAAAACCTTTGTTAAAAAATTGAGATAAATGAATATTAAATTTTACTTACCATTTTAGATAAAATTAGAATCCGAAAATAACAATCTTAACCTATTAAAACTACACGTGTAATGAAATGTATTCTCAAGTTTACCTTTAAACATTACCTAAGCCAAAATACTTGATGCATCTTTTGGTATATCAAAAAGCAATTAGTAGCTATCAAAACGTCATTTTCAACATCCGTTAACAATAAATCAACAAAATTGGTATTTAGTGCTTATTCTGGAAATTTACATTTTAATCCTATTTTGGAGAAATGGTTATACAGGGTGATACAAATAAAATTGTGATCTTCTAAGCTTTAATAGATGGAAGAAAGATTAAAATTGAAATTGTTTATAAATTTTTTTAAACTGGTATTTTTAAATATGAATAATCTGTAACATTTTTCATATATGGAAAAAATTAGACTAATAAATTATTTTGTTTTTGCTTTAAGCATTATTCTAGAATATTATGAGGAAGAGATATTTGAGATTCATTACAAAGAGTCGTTTGTAAAAACCTACTAACTTTTAGCAGATGTAAATATTATTTATGGTTACAATTCGTACCTAGAAAGTCTCAATTTTTGTTTCTTTTATAATACATTTTTACAGTTTTTTTATTTAAAATTCAATTTCTTTATTCAATAAATGATTATTTAATTTGTAAAAAAATTTAAAAACCTATTTTAATATTTAAAAAAGTTTAGAAAAGTTTTTATATCCGCTCCATACTGGAGGACTGAGCACTGAGCGTGACAATACTTGTGAAAAAATGTTTAAAAAGCGAATTTAACTGTCAAAAAAAATATATATGTGCAGTTTTTGGTATACTAACATGGTAAATTTTCCTTCTGCATTCGCTAATCATATATTAAAGTCCAGACATTCACATATGTATCTTAATGTTTCTTTATTACATCATTGTACTAAAAGTAATAAATTGGATATATTAGAGATGTTTGAAATCAATAAAGCTCTCTCGAAAAATAATTATTCTTGTCTTAATGAACAGCTTCAACCTACCTAAAATTATTTGTTTTTAAATTTACTTTACTAATGTTTATAATTTGGTTCTTGGACATCTTCTATAGTTTATAATTCTTCTTCTTTTATAATTTATTAATTCTGATCTCTTTCATTATTATATTGTGTCTGGTACCTTCTTCCTTTTATTCTTTTCTTTTTCTCGGACTGTTTGTTAGTTCGGATTCATATGTTACTTGATTTGTTATTTGTCACTTATCACTTAGTCAGCTGCATCATGGTAATCAAAAAGTGATAACCAGATTTAATTCGCTTTTTTAAATATTTTTGTAAAGTGCATCGTATGATGCACTACAACTACAGCGGATATAAAAACTTGACTTAAAATTTTTTATACATTTTTTATACAGGGTGTCCCACGACGTTTTGACCGTCCAAATTCTCGACAACTGTTCATATAACATGTATGAAATTTGGCAGATATAATCAGTCGAAACTGATGCTTATATTTATTATAAAATGACTTCCGTTTTTCCTGTAGTTTCAGGTCACGTGATCCCAACATAATTTTTTTAAATGGGACAACCGGTATAATATTACAATTTTGGATATATCATTCAAAAACAAATTCAATTCATACATCATTGTATTGTGCAGTAATGATAATAGGGGCAATTATGTAAATGAACATCTGTATAAATTATTTTAATAAAAAACGTAACATAGGGAATTAAAAAGTCCAAATAATTAAAGAAATTATTCAAATTGATTACCATGTACATTGATACAATGTTCAAACCTTGTTAAAAGATTTCTTGTAAGTGATGCTATAATCATTGCGGGTGTTACGGTCCGACATGCTCGTCTTATTTTCTCTTTTAAATCATCTAAATCAATCGGGGGTGTGACATAAACTCGATCTTTTAAGTAACCCCAGAGAAATAAATCTAAGGGTGCAATATCCGGAGAACGGGGTGGCCACAGAATTGCACCATTCCGACCAATCCATTTTTCAGGAAATCTGTTGTCAAGATATTCTCTAACTGGCCCAAAAAAGTGAGGAGATGCTCCATCTTGCTGCCACCACATTGTTTGCCTTTCATATAAGGGAATATCTTCAAGTATTTCTGGTAGATTATTTTGAAGAAAATCTAATTACCTTTGCCCCGTTAATGTTCCTTCATACAAATAGGGACCAATCAACCGACCGTTAAATAAACCGCACCAAACATTGATTCCGCATACTATTTGAAAATTGGTTTCGCGCATCCACTTTGGATTCTCCTGCGACCAATAATGACAATTATGGAGATTAACAGTACCATTGTTATGAAATCTACTTTCATCACTCCATAATATGTTTTCTAAAAAAAAAGGGGTCATCATTAATATGTACTAACATTTCAGCAATAAAAGTTATTCTCCTTTGCGGATCTGCAGGAACTAAACCTTGAGTTAAATGTATTTTATAAGGATGGTATTTGTGATTTTTCAATACTCACTTTGTCAGTAGATAGAACGTCCTTTAACTTTAAAGATTCAGTCACTAAAAGCGATGACGTTTAGAATAAAACTTTACAAGTTGATTTCTTGTATAATTGTCACAATCTAAACGTCATTGTCATTAGTTACAGAACCGTTAAAGTTAAAGGACGTTCTATCTACTGACACTTTGTATTGAACTTCTACTTATTTGTAATTCTTGTTCAAGAAATCGTATTGAGGTGTGTGGATTTACTTGAAGATAAGCCAAAATATTTATCACATTATCATCTGCCTGAGCGGTCTTTTGACGAGGAACTTGATTTTTACCGCTTGGAAAAGAACCAGTTCTTAGCTTTCGTTCGACATAGACAAAAGTATTTTTGCTTGGAGTTATTCTATGAGGAAAACGATTTCTGTGCAAAAACCTTGAGCATGAGTTTTGTTTTTTCCACATTCTCCATAAATAAGTAGCATGTCAACATATTCATCGTAAGTAAAAATTGAAGGCATTATTTACTTATTATTACAGTGTCTTCACAAGAATATGACTAATAATGACAGTTCTTGAATAAATTTCACCTAACAATAATGAATGACAACCTATGTTGTTGATACTATTGTTTCACAACTATCTAAACTTTTGACTGCAAAATATTGCTTAAATAAATTTAATAAAAATAAATGGCTACTATTATCATTACTGCACAATACAATGATGACAAGTGTGGTATCGTTGAATGATATATCCAAAATTGTAATATTATACCAGTTGTCCCATTTAAAAAAAATATGTTGGGGTCACGTGACCCGAAACGACAGGAAAAACGGAAGTCATTTTATAATAAATATAAGCATCAGTTTCGACTATTTATATCTGCCAAATTTCATACATGTCATATGAACAGTTTTCGAGAATTTGGACTGTGAAAACGTCGTGGGACACCCTGTATATTAAATTAAGTTTTTAAAATTTTTTATAATTGAAATCATAATGTATTGAGTTAAAGTTTTCATTTAAATGTTCATACCATTGTCATTGTACAATTGAATATGTTGTACTTGCTTAACAAATTTTTTATAACTTATCCTAATGCTTATCTAAACTTAATTTTTTGTATTATAGGCCTGATGATGACCATCAAATGACCGAAACATGTTGCCCCTCGTTTGTTAAATATCTTAAATTATATTATTGTGGTATGACTCCGAGTTTTATTATTCTTTGTAGTATAAAAATGATGTATGTAACCATTTTTTTTCTCAAATAAAAAATTTAAAGTTTATTTACAATATCATAGTTTAAATATAACTAATTATTAAGAAACAAAAATAAATAAAAAGAAAATTTAGAACTTTTAGGTAATTTTATTTTGATTATAACGAGTTTAGACCAAAACACCTAGGAACGATAAAAAAATTTAAAATAAAATAAAAATGCCATCCTAAGTGCTATTTGACAGTCGATCAGTACTAGGTGTCCAAAATTGTATATTTTGACGATTTTTTGCTTCCTTTTTTAATTCTCATTCATCTGCTATGACATATTTTCAGTGCAAATAAACCATTTATAGAGAGGTGAAAAACCCTTAGGAAATTGATTATTCAGTATAACGAAAGTTAACATCGTTTTGACCAGGTTACGAGAAATCCTGCAAAAAACACCAATTTAGGACACCCTGTACGTGTTTGAAATCCTAGAATCCAAATATGTAAAAAAAATTTAAAATTATCATGTCATTTTTATTTAAAAATCCAAAAATAGCTGTTTTATAATTCACCAAAATCTATTAACCCGTTCAACAGTTAAAGGGTGGCCCATGACCCATTTAAACTCTTTATATATTAAATTAATTTGTGGTGCCTTCGATTTCAGAAAACCCCACTTTGTGAAATCATTTAAATTGGTATGTTCTTTTTTTTTTAAATATTTTCTCACTGTGAGTTGAATTAAATAAAAAATGTATTGCACTAATAAATCGACTTTAATATCTTTCACACTCTTTTACTACCAACAAGTATCATAAAGGAAAAATTTCACAAATTCATTATAATTTTGACCATAAAAAATGCTAGATCTGTTATTTTTTTTCTCTGGTAATATTTGATTCCATAAATCACCCTTCTTCAATCTTGCTTCTTCAATTCTTTCTAGTCCCTTTGATACATCCAATCTCTCTCTCTCTCTTAACCATTGTATTCTCTTTTATACTTTTTATATTTATACATCCATTTTTTAAAACTTTATATCCTCTCAAATTCTAGTATATTTTTTATTTTTCTTTCTATTACCTTTCAACCTTTTTTATTTAAATATTACTTAAATATTTTTCTTTTAAATTTTTATGTTTTATTTTTTTGTATATAATCTCTTGTCAATAATAATGATCATTCAACAACAACCTTCTTCAGTTTTTTTTTACACCCACTTTGCCTTTTTGTCAAAACAAAATAAAATATATACTCAACTATTATGCATAAACACCTTAAATTTTATTTTTATAACCTTATTTTCATTTTTTATTCCTATCATACTTACATATGACACTTACTTATCACCTTTCAACCATACAATTTCAACAATACAATACATAAAATAGTACCAAAATTATTCATAAGAACAAACCATTTTAATAGATTTAAATACTTTTTTTAATTCTAAATAACTTTACTAGATTGTGATATTTCATATATTTTCGTAAAGTTAATAAGAAAACAATCATAGTCTATATAAATAGTTCATAGATAACAGTGATTCACAAAGTGGATTTAGAAAAGGATTTTTCACCGGAACAACTTTAGCTAGAGTGATTGATGATATTATATAGTGGTAAGGGCACTGATTTACCAATAATAGATTTATCTTAAGCATTCTGGACGATTAACCGAATTCATTACTTGCAAAATATTAAACATAAATAACTAAAGTTTTAATTGGTACGTATTAAGATATATCCTACCCTGGTGAGAGACCGCCTACGCCAAAAAACTAAAATATATCGTATAATTCATTGTGCTTGAGTAAAACATATCTTAAAATTTTTAAACAGTTAAAAATTGAACACAAAGTTGCTACGTTGCTACGGACTTGACCTGAAATAGTTTTGATAATCAGCAAATATTTTTTTTCGAGGAGGTCAGGTAAAAATTAAATTTTTGGGATGTCGCCAATATAAACACCTTAATTAAAAGACAACCAGGGACATGCTGATGATTCGTATAAGGATGGTAATTATCTAAATGTATAATTTTCTGTTTTTGATTAACTTTTATGCTGTTTAAAGTACTTTGTATAATTTTTTTACCAATAAACGATCTATTTAATTAAAATTCCTTTTACTTATGAACAAAATTATATTATCTTAAAATGGAATATGGACAAAATTATTTATTATCTGGCAGATAACATTTATAATGAAGTTATGACAGTATATTAGTCTGGAAAATTTAATTAAGGAAGATATTGTAATAAAACGCATGTGGGTTTCCCAATAGATCTAAAAAGGTCGCGATGGCTGAGGTCTAAGGGCCTATTCAATTCTAATATGTATTTTACAAATTAAAATGCAAATATTATGTTAAAGTAAATTGGATATTAAATTGTTTGTGCTATTTTATATTTTTTTAACAAAGAATTCTCTTTTATTAAAAAATGTAACAAATAGATGTTCTTAATTTGAAGAGTAAATATGGTGTAAAAATATAATCCGTATATAATTCTAAAAGCGAACTGACCTTCATCTAATCAATATGAAAAGAAAGATGATTTTATATTATCTAACTTTCCTGCTACATATACCATATACAGAGTGACGCAAATTTAATTGAACACTATAGGAATTTCTTAAACCGTTATGGATACAATCAAATTGATTGGTTTTTTCGAAATTAAAATAATAGGTCCGGTTTTCGAAATATTTGGTAAAAACTGAAATTGACGATTTTCGTTTTATTTAATTAATACTTTAATCATTAAACTTTTTTGTAAAGGCCAGATATCGCTTAACATAGCTTATATATTTTTTTAACACAAGGTTTCCTCTTTGAATGGCCATCCTTAACAATTTTTTTTAGTACGGACGTCTACTTTTTTAAAAATAGAAATTTTAATTAAATAAAACGAAAAACACCAATTTCCGAGATTTTTCTGTTTTTATTCCACCCAAGGAGAAAAAAATCATTTTTTCTTAATGTATGTTAAGTCTGTGTCCAGATTTTTCGTTAAAGAATTTTTTAAGAATACTTAACCTATTTTAACCAAATTTAAACCAAAAATTATTTTGATCCTAATTTTGAATTGAATAATTTTTGAGGGCAATCGAGACACATTAACGGCAATTACAGGGTTTTAAACATAAATATTCTTTGACCTAAAAATAATAAAAATTGTCATAATCTAATAGATTGTAAACCTCCTTGTAATTAGCATTATCTGGGGTTTATTTCCCAAATGTTATACATATTTAGTAGTTACGGGCTTAGCTAGACACTAATTAAATCTCTCTATGAGATCGTTGGACTTGAATTGCTTTAGTCTTCTCGGTTCATCCTCCTCAGTAAATAGTGTTTTAGATTATGCAATCAGATCGGTTTTTTATTTACCACTAAAATGTTTAACATCCTGTTTAACGAGAATATGGAAATATTATACATGATTATAGAAAGAGCGTCAACTATATTTATTTTATACAGGGTGTTTCGCGGCCAAACTTTACCAGATGGTAGACGACCGTGAAGTGGTTTCATATTGTGTTCCAAATATCTGTTGGTTAATATATTGCAATGAAATAATTTTTATGAATTTTTTGAATTTTAGAAATATAATTTATTGTTAAAAAAGTTTGATTGTAAAAGATTTATTGATACTAATCAGTATATAAGATTTTCAATTGTTGAATATGAAGAATCTTATTTTTATTTTTGGCACATCATTATTATTATTATTATGAAAATAAAATTCTTTGGAAAATGATATTAAAAGAAAATTTATGTAATAACGTCAAAGGTAAGATTTGACTTTTTTTTTATTAATCAATTAAGAAATTTTTTTATTTTAGGGAAGAAACATATGAAAACAAATAGTAAAGAAGGGATGTCAGAATTTTTTCTTAAAAAGAGAGAGATGTCACAATAATTTTATGAAAAGTTGTTGATTATAAAAAAGTTGTAAAACCAAATTATATCAAACAAAGTTAAAGTAAAGAAAAAAGTTTAAAAAAATAACAAAAAATTAAACGTTCAAGACAGAGTTTTTTTTGAAAAGCAAACATGGCTGTTAATATGATAGAGATGGTTTAAAATAAGTAAGATTAAAAGAAGCAATTTAAGAACGATTTTAAAGAAAGAAGATGGGATGAAGATTGAAGAAATGAATAAATAAACGAAGCTGATTCGAAAAAGGAAGAGTTAAAGTTGGATTTGTTCAAGGGGTATAAAGAACAGGAGGTGAAGGGGTTTAAAATTTGTTTTTAAGCGTGGTTTTATTTTGTAATGTTTGTTATTTTTTTAATTTTTTTTATAGAAACCACCGCAAAATTAAGATTTTTAAATCAGTAGATCATTACAATATATAGGGTTTTTTCTTATATTTTCCAAAATTTCAATTGTCCATAATTTTACAATGGTGACTCTAATTTTTCAACTAAATGTGGTATGTATATTCTAATTTAAGTAATCTAACAAATTATGTACCGTAAAAAAAAATTATTTTAACTGAATATAAAACTAAATAGTAATTTTAGCAGCATTTTAAAAATATTGGAACAAAGACATACATTTTCTATTAAAATATCGAATTTCATTTTTTCTGCAACTTAAGAGGCGCCAATACTATATGTTATCTTGCCTGAAATCGTTTTTGGACGAGCGCTCCATTAATATTAAAGGTAGGAAGCTTCGGTTTTCACCAATCGATTCTGTAGTTAATTCTTTAGAGCGCGTCTGTGGCACTTTTTTTAAAATAATTTTAGTAAAAGTGATTCGACTGTCAACTTTTTTCTCTAGACAAATTTGAAAAATATAGCACAGACGCGCTCTTCTCATAAATATTTTAAATATCATGAAAAAAACGGCATATTTTTAGTTGCTATATTAGGCGAGTTCTCGTAAAATTCCAAAAAAATTATGTTTTATGGCGCTCTACCCTGTTCTGAGCAGAAAAAGTTCGACTGGAAGGTAGGACTATTTAACATTAACCGGAAAATAATAAAAAAAATTTTACAACCAATTTATTAGAATACAAGCACATTTTCTTTGGGTAATTCTCTAACCGGCAAACACAAAGGTCACGTGGTGTGTGGGCCTCTTAAAAATATGACGGCAGCATTGCGTTACGTAGACATAAATTATATATCCCAAAATAATTATTTTGCAAGTGGCGCCATCTATAAAAAAGTACGTGAAGTGTAAAATTGCCAGAATAACAATAAATTTTTGAACATATAAATGATAGCAAAAAATGAAATTTCTCTTATGTACCGTCTCTAATAACTAGTTTCTGAAATAGTTATTATAGCTATTTTTTATTTAATTTTTCACAATTCCATTGTTTTTTCCATTTTCTTTTTTTTTTTCATTTTTTAATATATTCAGGAACTAATTTAATACCATTAGAACATTATAAAAGCAAATCCGCATTATTGCCTGGATAGTTCGTCTTATATGTTCAAAAATTTCCCTATGCTTATCCATTTGCTGACGCCGCCTTCATGCTCCTTTAACATCTGATAAAGTTTTGCCAGTTACTCACGAAACACCCTGTATATTTATGACCACTATTAAACATATTTTCGAGGTTTAGTTTTATTATTTATAAATTGATTAATTTATTTCTTAATGGGATTATATTCTTAAAGGAGAGTTAAGTCATTAAATTTAAAGTAATAGTTGCTTTCATCCCATTTTAATTGCATTTTTTTCATACTAATTTTATGTTTTTTCCTCCATTATTTCTCTTATTACAAAATTATTACATGATTATACAGGGTGTTTCATTGGGAAACGTCAAAATTTTAACTGTGGTTAGGGGACACCAAGGTGATTCTAAAAACCCCATATGTCGGGTTTGTCGCTCTTTATAACCAATGTGTTTTATTCATTTTGCCCATATATTTTTTGCTTCATAACTTTTAAACCACCCTGTATATATTTCTTATATTTGATACATGTACTATCCTGACAAATCGACTGATGTATTAACGTTAAAAAAATTCCAGGTCCGACTCTAATAAAAACTTGTAAATTCGGTCGGCTAGAAAACAACACCCTGTATGTCTGAATTTTTATGTTTTGCTGCAGTTAAAAACAGGTTTTGATTAATTTCATTTGCGTCCAATTAAGGTTATTTGGCCTAATTAAATATTAAGTTTAAAAGTTACGTTTTATACTCGACCCTTGTTATGTATTTAGATTAGAGAAAAAAATGTTACAGGTCCTTACTAAGAAGTAAATATCACATTGGATTTATCTGTATATTTGTGTTTTTTATTTAGCAATGTGTAATTTTGTAAACAGGCGCATGGGATTAAATAGACCTTTATAAAAAACTCAGTAAAACAATTAAAAAAAAATCGGTTGTGTCGCCCAAAACTTTCCCGACGAGTATCCACAAATACTTTTTCGGAAATTTAATGTTAAAGTTTCAACTATTGACATTGTTTTATTTTTGACTAGTGACAGTTGGAGAAATAATTTTGACTGTTCTATATAAAATTTTTCAAGGGCCTTCAAATGCCATATTGCAAGTCGAATTCCGTGATATATTGCATCTGTCGTTTTTTGATAGCGACACTTCCGTTTGACACATGTCATACAAAAACTAATGAGTTCTTTCGACGGGTAGCCTAAACCTCTGTACCAAATTTCAACCCAATCGGATTAATACTTTTTCTGATATTTAATGCTGAAGTTTCAAATTTTTACATTTTTTTATTTTTGACAGGTGACAGTTGGAGAAATAATTTTAACTGCTCTGAATAGAGTTTTTTAAGGGCTTTCAAATGACATATTGCATGTCCAATTCCGTGACATTTTGCATCTGTCATTTTTTGATAGTGATATTTCCGTTTGACAGATGTCGTACAAAAACTGATGGGTTATTCCGACGAGTAACCCAAACCCCCATACCAAATTTCAGCTCAATCGGATTAAACGTGTGGCCTCTATCGTGGAAGAATACACAAACACACATACACACACACATACACACAGACCGTCAGACAGACTTCCATCTGGAAATGGTCTTAATCGTCTCAGGGGACCCGAAAATGGATATTTCCGTTTTTATCTCGAATTTTTTTTTTTAGCTAATTCACAAAACTTTTCCTTCTAGGAGGTGGGTCGGGAAAGTAATAAATGACAAGAACAATAATTATTAAAACAAAATACGTATTAAATACCACATATTAAAATAAATAAGTCAAAAATATTAAGGAAAAAAGTAAAAAATATGATTGTCACAAAAAAATTACAAAAGTTATTCCATTTTGTTGTGTATTCTTGCCCTTGCTAAAATGTCATTCGCAGAATTTTCAATGATATTGGGGTATTTTTCATCGCTTGACAGGTATTTCTATCATTTCAAGTAACTCATTCTTAGCATATAAGGGACTAGAATACACTTTGGACTTGAGATGTTCCCAAACGTAGTAATCTACAGGATTAAAGTCTAGAGATCGTGCAGGCCAATGGGTAGGACTACATCTGCCTATTCTCCTATTCGGAAAGTTTTCATTTAAAAATTTCCTTACAACCAACGTATAATGCGTCGAATGCAAAATAAAAAACACAAGGGTTGTAAAGATAAATCTAATGTGATATTTGCTTCTTAGTACGGATCTGTAACATCATTTTCTCCATGACCATTACTGAATGTATGTATTCCGAAATCATTTTTAATAATAGAATGTAAACATTCACACTCTAGAGTGTGAATATTTATTCTATAATACTTGCCTCTTATGCATTTTGCATGTATTTTCATTCTTTATCAAGGTAAAGAATGGATTTTCTGTAATTGAACTAAACAATATGGATTGCCATGGATTTCAAAAGTGTCACTATCAGATATAAAATGGCGGCGGTAATAATTATTTTCAAACAAGTTTTAATTTAAACAAAATAATGAGTAAAAAATCAAGTGAAGTAGATATAGAATTTAATAAAATCTAAAATTTCAAATTATGAAAAAACACCAATGCACCAGATTTTAATTTCGGCAAGTGTACCATAACACTATAAATATTACTACAATGTATATGTCAACAAATAACTTTTGTTCAGATTTAATTTAATTTTGATTCATACTTTTTGATCGTGGAGAAAATATAGTCTGTTACTCGGTTAGAATGAAAAAATTCGACACTCGTGGTTCATCACGCTGGCTTTCGCTCGCCTTCGGAATTTTCCACTCATGTCGAATTCTTTATTTTAACCTTGTTACAGAATCTACTATTCTGTGATCTAAATACATGCCAAGGGTCAATTATAAAACGTAACTTTTAAACTTAATATTTAGTTAAGATAAATAACCTTATTCAATCGGAAATAAAATTAATCAAAACCTTCGTGAGTCTAGTGGTTACCACAAAAATTCGAGAAGACAGCAAATTAATACAACTAAAATCATCTGCGCAACAATTAAAAGTAGATCGTTGGATTAGATTTTTTAAGCTGTTTTAACTACAACAAAACAATGTAAAAATTCAAATATACAGGGTGTTGTTTCCTAGACGACCGAATTTATAAATTTTTACTAGAGCCGGACCTGGAATTTCTTTATCGTTAATATATCAATCGATTTATCAGAATAGGTTTAAAAGTTATAAAGCAAGAAAGGTATGGGCAAAATGAATAAAACGCCCTGTATCTCGGTTATAAATAGCGACAAACCTGACATATGGGGGTTTATAGAATCACCTAGGTGTCCCCTATGCACAGTTGAAATTTTGACGTTTCCCTTTAAAACACCCATATAGTTTTGCTTGTTTAATTTTTGTATCCATTAAAAGTCATTTATACGGTTATACAAATAATAAAAAAAAATTCAAAATTCTTTTACTATGATACTAGAAAATTTCTTACAAATTCGCAGTGTCAAATCACAATCCTTAATTAAACTTTTGAAAAATCAATTGCGGTATAAAAATTCTGTATGCTGAGTATATGACGTTCATGTTTACATTATTACCTCATTTGTTACATGACTATGAAATTTAATCACAACTAGTATAAATTGCAATATTTAATTAAACTCAGCGAAATATAATTCCAAAGCTACAGTAAATTGGATAATAAATATTCTGTCATTTTCACAAAATTGTTGCCATTTACCAATAGCTATTCAAGCTTCTAAATATACTTATTTTCAGCATTATGCGAAATATGTATCTCTACCGGAATAATAAATTACCTTAAAAAATCCCGCAAATCCTTAGAATTGCCTAAATGCTCGTCGAGCGAAACTAACTCTCAGAATAATGTTTTGCAGACACAGACGGTAAATTTTGAAAGATTTATTACCGTCGCGGTTGTCGGAGAAGAAAATATTCAAAGTGAAGATTACGCTAAGAACAGGTTGATTAATTAAATGGTTTCAATTGTGACAAAAAAATTAATTTTAAATTTAACTTGTATAAGAAAACAGTAAGGAAAAGCTTTTAATTAATAGAAATCGTGGAGAAAATCTATTTTCGGTTTTTAGCTTTGGAATATTAAATTTATGGAAAGAGATTTTCATTCAAATATTTTTCTATCGGTAATAGGAAAGTTTGAATTTTTAAAATTATGATATCACTGAAAATAACAAAGGTCAATAATATTGATACACTTTATTTACCAAAAACCAAAGTGTGGAAAAAGTGAACCAAAAAAGTAGGAAACAAGTTGGGAAAATTGGGACAAAAAAATTCAAATGAAAAAAATGGGGGAAAAATGGGGCGAAAAACAAACATAGGAAAAAATGGGACAAAAAACAAACATAGAAAAAAGGGGGGAAAGTATTACAAAAATCAATTGGGAAAAAGTAGGAAAAAAATGTGGGGGAAAACTAGAGCAATAAACAAATGTGGGAAAAAAGAGGGAAAAAAATATAAGTGTAAAAAAAGAAGAAACAAAGTGGGACCAAAAATACAAGAGGAAAAGAAAATGGAAAAAGTAGATAAAAAAAACTCAAATGGAAAAAGAAGGAAAAAGTGGGAAAAAAAAGTGGGAAAACGAGAATGAAAATCATAAATGTCAATACTTCGATGCTTTTTGTTACTTAAAAATAAAGCGGGAAAAAAATGGCGCAATACACACAAGTCGGAATAAAGGGGGAAAAGTGTGTCAATAAACACAATTGGGAACAAAATAGTGGAAAAGTGGAGGAAAATCAAAAGTGAGGAAAAAGGCAGAAACGTGGGACAAAAAAAACCAGTGGGAAAAATGTGTAGGAAGAAATGTGGGGAAAAAGGGCGAAAAACTGGAGTAAAAACAAAAATTGGAAAAAAATACAAAAGGGGGAAAACAAGGAGAAAAAAAGTAGGCCTTAAACATAAGTCGAAAAGAAGAGTGAAAAAGTAGGTAAAAAAATATAAGAGGGAAAAAGTGGGGTAAAAAACAAATGGTTAAAAGGGAAGAAAAAATGGGACAAGAAACACGTGAGGAAAAACTTGGAAAAAATAAAGTGGGGAAAGAAGGAAGGAGAAAATTTGTCAAAAAACAAGAATGAAAAATTGGTGGAAAAGTGGGAATAAAAAAAGTGTAAAAAGCTATTAAGAAAAAAAAAATTGTTGAAAAAAATAAGTCGGAAAAAAGGAGAGAATAAAAAAAATCGGTTGTGTCGCCCAAAAACTTTCCCGACTACTATCCAGAGACGAATGGTATATTTAATGTTAAAGTTTCAAACTATGAGATTTTTTATTTTTGACACTTGATAATTAGAGAAAAATCTTCACTGTTCTGAAAGAGTTTTTCAAGGACTTTGAAATGACGTAATTCATGTCAAATTCCGTAACATATTGCTTCTGTCATATTTTGACAATGACACTTCCGTTTGACAGATGTTGTACAAAAATTATACCATATACCAAATTTCAGCTCAATCGGAGTAAACGTGTGGCCTCTATCGTGGAGGTAAACAGGCAATCGGTCTTAATCGTCTCAGGGGACCTCAAAATGAATAATTCCATCTTTATGTAAAAAACACAAGTGGGGAAAAAATGGCAAAAAACACAAGTGGGAAGAAAATATAGGAAAAATTAGGGCGAAAAATACAAGTGGAAAAAGGAAGGAAAAAGTGGGACAAAAAACACAATTCAAAAATAAATAGAAAATTGGGGAAAAAGGGGAAAAGTAGAGTAAAAATAAAAACGGGAAAAAAGGTGACAAAAATAAGTAAGTGGTAAATTAAGGGGAGAAAAAGTAGGTCAAAAGACAGATGTGGAAAAAAGGGGGAAAAATGGGAAAAATAAATGATGAGGGGTCGGGAAAGTAAATAGTGGAAAAAAATTAAAAAGGAAAAAAAGCGTCGCAAAAAATAAAAGTGGAAAAAATGGGGAATTCTGAAGTAAAAACACAAGTGGGGAAAATGAGGTAAGGGTGGCAAAAAACACAACTGGGAAAAAAATAGAGGAAAAAGTAGGGCGAAAAACAAGTGGAAAAAGTGAGACAAAAAACACAAATGAAAAAAAGAAGAAAAGTGGGGAAAAGGGAGAAAAAAGTAGAGTAAAAATAAAAATGGGACAAAATATTGACAAAAATAAAAGTGGTAAACAAAGGGCAGAAAAAGTAGGACAAAAGACACAAGTGGAGGAAAAGGGGGAAAACTGGGGAAAATGGGAAGAAAAATGTAGTAAAGAACAAGCGGTAAAAAAGGTGGGGAAGTAAAAAACAAGTGGTAAAAAAAAGGGAGAAGTTTAACAAAAAACACAAGTGGGATAAAAGTAGAGAGAAAAGTGGAAACAAAAAAGTGGAAAAAAATGATAAAAAAAGGAAAAAGCAGGGCAAAACAGAAAAGCTGAAAAAGAAGAGTGAAAGGTGGGGCTAAAAAAACAAGATGGAAAAATGGGGAAAAATGAATAAAAATAGACAAGTGGGAAAAAAGGGAATAAAAACGGTGGGCAAAAAACAAAAGTCGGAAAAAAATGGGCCACAAAACAAATGTGAAAATAATTAATAAAAGAAGAAGAAAATCGCTTGTGCCGCCCCAAACATAACCATTCTTTTCGGATGTACAAAAGTATTCAAATTCCTGGAGTAACTTTTAAAGTCCATCTCGTCGCTTCAATTAATATATTTTTTGTATGTATTACAAATAATTTTTAAACTCCACCAATTTCTGACCAATTAATCAATTTCTAAAACAAAACAGCTTTACAATTCTTAGTAAATTTACATATGTAATGGTACAAATTTTGTCTTTGCCTTCTCTTCTATTCTATTCATACTTGCTGATTTTGACTTAAAATTTTTAATAATATGTTTGCTCTTTTTATAAGAAAAAAATAAAGTACTTATTTTTTGCACACTACGGAGTGTGTAAATTTTAACTTTTCTTCACTAGTGCGCAAAGTAAAATAAAATTTGCAAAGTAACTTCTTCACATGCGCAACATTTTTTGCGATGTCCTTATGTTTTTTATCTTGCCAAGATTCTTTGTGCCAAAAATCAACTGGTTAATTTCAAGATTCTGCAAAAAAGCTTCTTATAGTAGATTGCTTATGTTTTACTTAAAACCTACATATTTTTTGGCAATAAAAAAAATATTGTATGCTACTAATGTGTAAAGTGCCTTTTAGCACTACTAATGTGATCGCACTCGCCTCTGGCTCGTTCGACAAAATTCATATTCATGAAAAAAGTATCACTTTACACATTTGTTGCATAGATAACTATTTAATTACTTATTTTTGTTTTATTTCCTGTTTTAAAGCCATATTTTAATGATCTTAGCACTTAACCAATTTTATGGTTTTCCTCCAAGTTTATAGCGTTTTTCTTTTGTGAAAATTTCGTCTGATTTAAAAGTCTTTTCTCACATTTAATGTATTAAAATAATGTTACTGAAATCGTTTCCAAACGCAAATCTTAGAAGAAAAGCATTTGGGTTTTATGAAATAAATTTTCATAAATGTCAAACTGAAGAGGCTAAGTTTTTTATTAATGTGAATATACTTCAAAGGTTAGCTTTTAAATAATCATTAGGATATCTCATTTATTAAAACACGAAGTGAAAGGAACATCAAAAAGACGCTTATAGTCCAGTCAACAAATAAGGATTCTTTATTAAATATTTATTTCGAATAAAGTGGGGAAAAAGTATGATAAAACAAGTGAGAATAATAAAAATTGTGGGAAAAAAAAATAGAACAAAAGTGGAAAAAAAGTTAGAAGAAAGTGGGGAAACAGAATACAACATATAATTACCCTTTATTAAATATACATTTTTATACAGTGAGTTTCAAATAGTTTACAACTTTTTTATTATCCAATTGTCAGAAAACTTCCAGTAGAGTTGTTAAAATTTTAAATTTCCAAGCTGTGTACAGGGAAGAACGAAAAAATTGGAATTTTTATCCTTATTTAAGGCATTATCAAAAAGGTTACTTTATAAAAGTTTTTGAGAATTAAAAATAATATTCAGATGACAGCCACATAAGCAACAAAAAAGTGTTTTCTCATTTTTTACGTACACGGACAAGTCGGCGCTGGATAAGTCGGCATCGAACAAGTCGGCGCTGGATAAGTCGTACAAGTCGGCACGGGGACAAATCGGCTCCGGACACATTTTTATTATTACACTATAGGAGCATATAAAATAAAATACAAAAAAACTATAACAATATACCTACCTACATATAAACAAAAATCAAATCCTTTATTAAGAACAAATATTATAATATGTAATACAATGTTTAAAAAAAATAACCATAACATAAACTGACTACTGCTGATGTATGCACGTTAATAAAAATTCTTGTTTAAATTAAATATAATATATAATAAAAAATAAAATTATGATTGAAATAACGCTCACATTTCATAATTGTGAAATAAACCGCGCAAGTCCCAGCATGTTTTTCCTATCGTATAGAGGAGTTACTTCATAGCGTCTTATCTTTTGGGGTGCTTCATAACTTGCACTTTTCTTAATTGAGAAATAAGTTTCCAAAGATTTTGATGTGCCCTGTTGTATCCTTGTTGTACCTGTCTGTAACACCCCTCCGCGAAGTTGTTGGTTCTCTCAGAACCTTCAACTGTTCGTTGGTACGCAGACCAAAGTTCATATGGAAAATATGGCGGCGCTCTTGTGCCATTAATCCTTAACCTGCTTACATAATTATTGGAAAGCCAATCAATAACTGGCTCCAATTCTAGAGGAAGGAAATCTTCCAAAACGGCAAGTGCTAAGATGACATCATGTGCGAATACAAATACCACTGATTTTATCCTTCGCACTTAAAGCGCGAACCTGGCATCATTCTTGTAGCGACCAAGGAGATGCGCCTCACCCAGATTTTTTCTCAGATTTGATTTTACTCCTACTTGTCCAAAGCCGACTTATCCCAGTGCCGATTTGTCCCGCCGTCGACTTGTTGTGCGCCAACTGGGAAGGGCCGACTTGTCCGGCATAGGCATGACATGTACCTTATTTTTTAACAATTAACTGAAACCCATTTTATCGAAATTGGTTCAAATCCATGAAGGACTTTTTCAGATGTTTAATGTTAAAGTTTAAAAGTTTGACATTTTTTTTATTTTTGACATGTGAAAGGTGGTGAAATACTTTTGACTGTTCTGAATAGAGTTTTTTTAAGGGCTTTGAAATGACATATTACAAGTCAAATTCTGTGACATATTGCTTCTGTCATTTTTTGACAGTCACACTTTAGTTTGACAGATGTTGGACAAAAACTAACTTGTTCTTCCAACGATTAACCGAAACTCAGTTTATCGAAATTGGTTCAAATCCATGAAGTACTTTTTCAGATATTTAATGTTAAATTTTCAAAATTTTACATTTTTTTATTTTTGACAGGAGACAGTTGGAGAAATAATTTTGACTGCTCTGAATAGAGGTTTTTAAGGGCTTTCAGATGACATATTGCAAGTCAAATTCGGTTACATATTGATTCTGTCATTTTTTGATAGTGGCACTTCCATTTGACAGATGTACAAAAACTAATAGGTTCTTGCGACGGATAACATAAGTGAATATACCAAATTTCAGCTACATCGGATTAACCTAATCACCAATAGAAAATTTTAATAATTACGAGATATTCAGATTGGGACTTCGCCTTGAGAAAATTCTAGTTTATAAATAACAAACCATTTAATAAAAGAAATATGCTTTTTAAATTTAGAATTTAGTTTTGTAAATTTTGAATCATTAATCAATTTGATTTGAATAGCTATTCATGGAGTATATGCCCGGCACCAGAAGGCAAATTGTAATTGTTCCTTTAAAGTAATGAAAATTAATGTTTTTTATAAATTTTAAGAAATACTGAAAACAAATTTCAGAAATAAAAATTAAAAACAATAATAACTGGATGACATATGAAATGTCATTTTTTATTCGTTGATAAAAGTGAATCAGTAATAAAAGTGATTTAAGCTCAATTCTTTATATTATGGGTTCGTTCGACGAATAAAATTTAAAATATATCGAAAACTAAAATATTAAGTAAAAAAAAAATTTTTACACCAGTCTAGATGTTTTTTTTTTATATTTAGTGGAAACGATTCACAAAAAAACTAGGTTATACTTCAAAATCCATCATTTCTTGCTTTTTGCGGGTTTAAGTAAATTAAACTCAAATTAAACGTTATATTTGTTTATTGTAGAAGACAATTTAATAATCCTTCAGAGACTTTTCCTTTTATTTCTTTGGAAAGTATGACTTACCTTGGTTTTGGGCTTGTCTTCGAGTTTCTTCTAAAATTTCCAAAAGAAAAAAGGACTTGTTCTAAATAATAACGTTCGGTCCCAAAGGAGAAAGCAAAATTGCTTGTTCCAAAAAAGACGTCCAGTCCCAGAAAAAAACCCCTATATAACGAGGGGAAGAAAAGAAAACTTCAATAAGCGACACAAGCGATATAAAAGTCAATTATTGTGACTGAAAAGGCAAAGAGAGAGAAAATTAAAAAGGGATATCAAACGAATCTGAAATTAAGATATACTGAGTAGGGGAAGAATGAAAATACAGGGTGACATAGAAAAATGTTAATGTTTAAAAAAAATAATCAATCACTTTTATAATTGCTGAACTTTGACCTATTTAATATTGGATATCTCATGTTGGACTCATTAATATAGACTGACACAAAAAATTAAATAAAAAATATAAAGCCCTTTTGGAATTATACAAAAAATGTATCTTTTTTTCTGAAAATTTAATTCAGTGTAACTTCGTTAATACTCAAATTAGAGAATGGGTTCATAAAGACTTTTGATCTTAAAATTAGTAAATATTTTACATCCGAAATTTGTCCCCTTTATTCTGGGACACCTAATAAGTGACATAACTTACCTTAAGCAAGACATAATCGTTAAATGCGTTGTCAATTATTTAAACCAATTCAAACCTATGCTAGGGGTTGCTTTTCTGGGTCCCATGCTCCGGGTCATAAGATTTTACACACTTATAGATCTATAAAAAAAGAAACATTTTCACAAAATTTTAACTCTTCCAACGCATTCCGGAACATCTTCAAATAAGCTCTTTTACAGCAGAGTTTTGGCAGAAAAAACACGATAAAATAGACATTTTGACAACACAGCTTATGTGCGTATCTTTTAAAATTAACAAATAGATAAAAAATGTTAAAATAAATCATAAAAGAATTGAAACGAAAACGAAGCACTTTTTTTTTGTTATCAATAAAGATAAAAGAAGATGTCAGTTCTAAAAATTAGTCATTCAAATAATTAAAGTGCAATGTTACATTATTTGGCAATAACTTATTCTGGATTGAAAAAAAATGAAAGCATACTAATACATTACTCATTTCTCAGCATTTAAAATAATTTGAACTTTCTATAATTCTAAAAATAACGTTAATATTTTGACCATGTCTGTACATTTTATGTTTTAAAGCAACAAAATATTTATTCCCAGAATAAATCTAGTGACAAAACACAGCAAAAACATTCTCTTTGTTATTTTTCAATTCTAGTTGCAATTCCGCCTCCCGTATTAAAGAAAAAATAAATTCATTGTTGAATAAAAAAAAAGCCTCAATGTAACTTCTAAAAGAAAAAAGCTGGCTAATTGGTCTCTGCCAAAGCCAATAAACTAGGGAAAAAAAAAAAAAAAAAGAAAAAATAGCTTTTATGATTATGATTATATTTATTATTTAAAATATGATGTGGTTATTGTAACTTACGATTATTTTATTCCATTACATTTTAATTTTGTTGACTGGAATATATCCGAAAATATTTAAAGCTGTATTAAAAACTCGACATAATTTTTACTCCATTATTCGTAAGACCGGAAATTACATGACAACATAAAAGGCTTATTTACATTTTTTCATAAATTTTAAGGTACACGGAACAGTTATTTTATATAGTACTTTTCAGCGTTCTGGAGCTTTACGTCATACATTAATAGGAAATAAGTAGGCAGAAGTGTAATATCAGTGGCGGGGTTTCTCAGAACTGTTGCTAGTTTTATCTGAATATAACATCACTTATATCATCAGTCCTTCTTTTGCGTACATTATGCGACTGGTTAGTCGTTACAAGTTCTATTATCCTCTAGTACTTTCCTGTTTTATTCTACTAACACTATTTTTTAATGAATTTGCAACTCATACTGGAAGCAGTAATAGTCCGTTATTCTCTTTCTCCTTGGTAAAATAATCTAACAAATTTATTACACACTAACGATTTTTTGCAGTTGATGTATGTTTTTCCAGGAATTTTCTATACAATTGCTTTCAATTAGGTATTAATGACATTTAATAAGTATGTGCTGAAAAATTCAAGGAAACTACAAAACTGATAATCAAATACGAATCAAGGAAAAACATACCTAGGGGAAAGTAGGGTAAAACCGGGTACTTAACAATTTATGGCTTTTGGAAACTTCAGTTTTTGGTTAAAAGAACAAAAAAATTGTACACAAAGAATTTGATTATGGGTACATCCATATATAAGATTTTAAATGTCATAAAAGCTTTTTTTTCAATAATTTTTAAATAAACACTCAAATCACCCTGTTCTACCCTACCGGTAGGGCAAAACCGGGTACATATGTAAACCTTATGGAAAAGTGTAAATGATCAAACTTTTCTGAAAAATAATCATTTTACTTTGGTAGCTGATCATTAAACATTTCGTGATAAGAATATAAATCAATTAGAAAAATATTAAGTCCGTTAAAAAAGTAACAAAAATATATGTTCCCATACCACGGCAGATCTCGCAAATTAATGAAGAAATCGTCGGTCTTCTTTGCTCCATAGCAAGCAGGATTGGCACATCCTTGGCATTCACTGCATTGTATAAACTCTTTTCTGCCTTTGGAACTTTTAAATAATTCATCGGAGAAAATGCAAGTAGCATTTATGTCATCTTCGTCAGATTTGTTTTATTTGTCATTTTATCTCGTTTTGTTTTATTAACTCGTTGTACATTCTCTTTCGCCCTCATTTGCAAATAGTCTTCGTTTCTCTGTTTCTTTATTTTCTGTTTGTTTCTGATTCTTTATTTTTATTTTCAACGCCTTTAATGGTGGCCACTAGTTGGAGTTTATCAGGAGAGGACGTTGAAACTGCAGTTTTTCCTTTTCATTTATCCTTCTTACTATTTTTTCTTGCATTATGCGGAGGAGGAATCAGGACCTTGTGTGACACAATAAAAGAGGAAATGGTGTCAATATTTGAAGATAGGCTTTGTGAACAAGGATGCTTGTGAAGATATTTGTAAGCCAAATTGCTTTTCAGCTTGCTGAGATGTTGTCTGAATCCTGAATCAGTGGTTCGCCAACAGTTGCTATTTTAGATGCAGTTGTAGGAGCAGGTCCACATGTAGTCTCTGCTGGCGCGAACAAATGACCATCGAAAACATTTCTGTCTAATGGGTAGATTCCAATTCTTTACAACCATTTACCGCAGTTTGCATAGTTGCTGCTCTTAAAAAGGCGTTACCATAAAGTTCAGCAACTTGGTAGATCGTAACTGTTCTGCCCAGATGCATGGCAAGCCATTGGCGTAGTGCTTAATGGAGCTATGAATGTGACATCTAATGGCTATAAGCGATGCGAGCAGTGGAGTCGTAAACATAATAAGACCACATTGTTCAATAGAGCCATGTCGATTAAATTCAGACTTTTTGTATGGAATCATAAATCAAGAGCACTGGATTCTCCGCAATTGGATGGAAAAATTGAATACATTTTTAGAACCGGTATATAAAAATATAGGCGTTCATCCAACCACTCGGATCATTCTTGGAAAACTACCTGGAGTTGCGCCATCGAGAACAAGAGGATTGTCTCTTACCCTGTGAAAAATAAACATTGTTGTCATAAAATTACCCGAGTTGCTCATACAAGTTTCCGCAGTTATAATTACCCCTCACTCAGAAGATGATAATGCACCAACCTGCTTCTTCCCTCGGTAGGCAAGCACTTTTGAGGGTTTGTTGCCACTGTGGTAATGCCCGTTTCATCGACATTGTAAATGTTCATGGGAGAAAAATTGTGTTTGTTGTAGATCTAAAAACTTATTAACTATCACCTTGTTAAAACCTATCGCACACTGAACATTGAAGTTTTTCTTGATCTCTTAAAGGAATTCTTTTGTTTCTGTCCAAAAAGTTGAACAACCAATCTTTACCGCCATCTTAAGAGAATGAGGGATGGTTTTATTAACTTCCAGTTTACCAGTTAATAAGCTGGTGTATGAAGATCAATTAAGGGCAACCCAAAAAGCCTATATACACTTTTGTATCTTCCCATTCCTTTTGTCGATGAGGCCGCTGGTGTCAAATTTTGTAGTTTGGCTTTACGAAATATTCCAAAGGAATCAAAAAAAAAAAATTCGACAAAATCAAAAAAAAAAATTAAATAAAAATCGAAAAAAATTAAAATAAGAAAAAGTTTTAATAAAACTAAAAAAAAACAGATGAATGAGGAAAAAATCAAAAATATTCAAAAAAATCCTAAAAAAATCTCAAGAAGTCGAAAAAAATCTGAAATAATCCAAAAAAATGGAGAAAAAAATCAAAAACAAATTGAAACATGAAAAAGTTGGAAGAACCGAAAATACCCAGAAATCGAAAAAAAAAATTCCCCAAAATCCAAAAAAAATAGTCTTCTTAGTTCTTATTTGATCAAGAACAGTAGGAAATATTGTTAAAAAATTCAACGAAATCTATTATTATTCACTTTATGCGAATTTATTTAGATAGTAAATATTGAGCTAAACTCAGATTCTGTATTTATTTGTGAGACAGCATTTTCCTAATCTTTAAAAAAGTTTAAAACACTTTTTCAGTTTCCTTCAGAATAAACAACAATTCTGAATTCTAGAAGTTTTTGCTGTTTTGTCCTTTATCAAAAAACTTCCAGTAAAAATAATTTCTAACAAAGAAATGTATTTACTAACCGGAAAAAATATGTTAGAGGGTGAAATAAGATATAAGATAGGGATTTACAAATTTATTAATACATTAATTTTTCACTACTTTTTACTATATTACCCAAATAATTATTAAAAAAAGCATATTGTAAGATTTTGACCTTATTTTGAGTCCGAAAATTCTTTTAAAAAACTTTATATAAAGTATAGCGAACGAGCAAAAAAAATTCTAGATATTTAAGGAATTATCCATTTGAGGTCCCGCGAGAAGATTGAGACCATTTTCAGAGTGATGTCTATCTGTGTATCTGTCTGTGTGTCTGTCTGTGTGTAATCTTCCACTATAGCTGCCGAACCGTTTGACAAATCAAGCTGAAACTTGATGCAGTAGAAGGTCCTCAAGTTCAACATTGATTAAATAAGATTTTTTTGCCTTTTTCAAATTTTAAGGATAAAAAATACACTTTAGTGCAAAGTTATAGAGCATAAAATTTCCTGTAATTTTCGTATTAAACTTTTTCCAGAATTTCCAATAGTTGTGCCACTAGAGGTCGCGAAAAAAATGTGCATGTAGGTTTTCACCAGTTTTTCCAGATTTTGAGGACAAATAATGCACCTTAGTGCAAAATATTCTAGTGCAAAGTTGTAGATCATTAAATTTGCTAGACTTAACATTTTTCGAATTCCCCGTCATTTCGCCAATAGATGGCGAAAAATATACACATGTAGGATTTTTTGCCTTTTTTTTAATTTTAAGAACCAGAAATACACTCTATTGCAAAATATTCTAGTGCAAATTTGTAGAGTATAAAATTCTCTACAACTTTTGTATAAAACTTTTTCCGAATTCACAATGATTTTAGCAGATCTTAATTGTAGTAGTACGCTTTGTAAGCCGCGCATGCGTCCGCTTATGTCATTATCAACACTGAAATATCAATTCAGTAGACATATTAATCATCAGCTTGCTAGTTTTTTGCATTTAAAATAATCCTATTCTCTACATTCGAGCAAGGAAAGTTCTGGGGTGACACAGCCGATTTTTTTATCAGTTCAGAATTTGTTTAATAATTGTATAAATTGCAACATAACTATAAATATACAAAAATAGTTAAAATAAATATTCCATGTGTGTAATAATATATTCAATGTGAGTTAGTTGTTTGCGTGTATTTATTTACTGTCTAAAATGTATATAAAAAAATGATAGGGACCGATTTTGACGGCCTATTCGGTCCGAGAAAGTTTAATCAAAAAGTATAAAACAAATGAAAAAAGTAAATAGTAAATCCGAAAGGGATCCAAAAATATTGTGTGTGTAAAATAATATTTGTTAAAGTTATTGTAAAAAATGTAAAACAAGGTTTTGATTTAAATTTTTCACAAAAAATTTGATTTTTTTTTTTAGTTTTTTAAATTAATTTTATTAATATTATTTGATCCAGAAAACCTAAACAAAGGTCTGTTTCCTACTTCTAATAAAATTGAATGAAATATTATTTATTGATTTTAAATTATTATTAATATTAACACTAAAAATTTTTTAAAAAAGTACCATTAAATTTGTAGCATTTCGATTTTTTCATTTTTTTTTTATTAAAAAAAAGTGGCGAAATTAAATTTAATATGAATTTAAATAAAAATGAATAACTTTTAAACTGTTAAAAATATTAAAATGAGGTTTATAGCATTCAAAAAATTAAAACTTTAAATTTAAGATGTATTTTAGTTTCTTCGAATTTAGAATTGTAATGGTTATAGCCAAAATAAAGATTTTTTTAATTTTTAGCATTTTCGTTTTAATAAAAATTATAAAATAAATAAAAAAAGTGAATAGACTTTTTGAAAAAGATTAAAAACCATATGTGTGAAATATTTCATAATATTTAATTATGATTATATTATTTGTTTTCACATCTTGTATTAATTTTACAGAAAATTTCACTATTTATAAAAGTTTCTAAATCTAATAAACTTAATTAAATTAAAAAATCGATATCAAAAATATACAGGATGATATTAAAAATACGTAAATTATGATTATAAAGTAACCGTTTTGTTTGTATTCCCTGCACTATTAATTTTAGCGAATATTGAAAATATTAAAAAATTAAAAAAGTTTTATCAGAAGAACAATTTATTAAACTACTTACTAGGAGTATTTGGAAAGTTGGGTATGATTACCTCCTATTATTTTTTTCATCTATATTTTCTTTAATTTTTTAGAATTATTTACCTATTTTTCTCAATTAATGGAAATGTGGACGACATTCCTCGTTCTCCCTTTCCTCTTCACTTATTTAATAAAGACAGAAATAACAAATTACGCTAAATTCAGGCGAGACTGGAATACTAACATCAAAACCTCAGCTTAAACTAGTTATTTAACTTCGATACGTTGCTTTTGTTCAAAGATCCTAGACATTGCTTTTGTTTTGAGTCCCTTGTGTTTTAGTTATAAATAATGCGTCAATTTCCAGATGCCGACATAAACTTGTTAAACTTGCTCTATTTAATACGATTGAATAAGTTTTGGTGCATTGCATCCATTATGCTCAAAGAGTTAGTGTTGAAAGAGAAATTGAATGATTGATGATTAAGAATTTATCATGAAATTAAGTTAAGCATATTTCGACTACTTTTGTTATATAAGTACAATAAACGTCAAATGTATACGTTTATATAATAAATGTTTTTTCTTAAGAAAACAATCCTCTTGTATAAAAAGTTTTATTGAAAGCAATAAAACTAAATTTCCTAAGATTTTTATAAATTTAAATGCAATCAGATACTATTTTGCTCAAATTATTTAACATACTGATACAACTTTCAAAGTTATATTTTTTTGCAACAGCAAGTTTCTGAATCTTTCGCTCCAATCAGCAACGACTTTCGGCTTTACACGCCGAGCACGTTTTGATTTTGACTGCGAAAGAAGGGAGTCGGCTTGATCATCATCCATTGACTCAATTGTATTCATTTTACTTGAAAAAAGTAAAAAAATAACAACAAGAAAATTTACTAAATTGTAGTAATAAATATTTAAATACTTACCAACTCTATTTACAAAAACGCGACCGAATAGGCAGGTTAGACATTTTTCTTATTTTTTTTATTTTAACTTAAATCGAGAGGTTTTGTTATTTAAAATCGATCAAAAAAAATTTGAGCGCACAATATTAATACTTACGTGCGCTGTAAGCATTTTAAAATAAAGGATCGGCGGGAGCCTGGAAAACGGTACCTGTGCGCGAGACTAGACCGGTGACGTCAGTAGCCATAAACGCTTCGTCTCTTGACCGCTGCGGCGCTGTATTCACGATGCAAACACATTTTACAGGGTTACTGTTTTTAGTAAATTTACTACTAAATTAGTAGATTTTTAAGAAAAATGAAGGTGTTTAGTAGAATTTTAATAAAATTGATAATAGGCAGGTTCGACATTTTTTTAACTGAAGTCGATATATTTTTTTATTAAAAAACGATCAAAAAAAAATTGAGCGCAAAATATTAATATTTACGTCCGCTGTAAAATTCAGCAGATTTTTCAGGTTTGAATTTAAAACTATATGTTATCGCTATCTCATATTTACATTGAACAATTGTAAGTATGAGCTCTAGCAGCAGCGTGGAATAGTGCTGGTGAGTGATGCGATAGGTCCGGGATTGAATCCCGCACATAGCATATCTTTTTTTTGCTTTTTATCGTTATATTTTACTTTTAAACGTTATTTTTTTTTCTTTTTTTTAATACACAGGCTAGTTTAGTTAGTCAAGACTTCTTTTAATAAAAAATACATATCCCCGGGAAGGTAAAAAATATGTACAAAATATTTTTACTGCGATGAGACACTCGTGATTTTGGTAGTTTATTATTGAAATATTGGTAGAATACGGTTTATGGAAAAATATTTAATAACGTTGAAAAGTAAAATATTGTAATAAAACCAAAAGAAACAAGAGAAAATAACATAAAATTAGTAAAGAAAATAACTGTACATTAAATCAAATAACAAAAAAAAAATTTTTAGATTAAAGCAAATATATCAATTTTAAATGAAATAAATCAAACAAAAATAAATTAGGTCACAAAGTAAAAAGCCACGCGCGACTGGATGGCGCCATTCGATATCAACCGGACGTGGAAAGAATCCTTTGTTTCGTAATAATACTCAAATGTCGAAATTCTAAAAACATAGTACTGTAACCGAGTTTTAGACACGAAGTCCAACGGTTGCAATAATTTTCGCTGAGTTCATAAAAACTTCATAAGAAACGAGGCCAAAAAGAACCCGGCCAATAGAAACAGCGGAAAAGACATGGTACCACGTCCCAGGAGGCGGCGATGGTGCTGGCGGCGATCAGAGGTGGGACGACGACAAAAAAAAAACACGAGTAGTCACTAGCGAGCCGCGATCGCGAGAACTTTCCTTCGGGTCAGAACCGGGGTTGAGCACTTTGGTCGTTGTTAAAAAAAATAAAAAAGAAGAAATTGTTTCACGGTTAAGGAAACCGGGAGTTCGAATAAAATAGCCGAGCAGGCGGTCTCATGTTATTATTTTTTTTTGGAAAGTTAAGTTTCAGTGGTGAATAAAGAGTTAAAAGGGTTAATAGTTATTACCGGTCGATTTCTGTCGAAACCAGGAGTCAGTCCACCCATCGTGTTACCAAGACAATCCCAGGAACGGATTAGGCGTAAGATTCGTCCCCGGTAAGCGAGAAATTACACTTTACTAACAAAAACGTACATTTTGGTTTTTTTTTATATACATATATATCGTTAGAGTACCTTCAGTAGCGAGGGAGAACTCTCTTGTTTCTTTGGCTTTAAGTAGACATTGTAGAGAAATTCAAATAGGGGCGTGTGCCTCCCCTTTCATTTTAGTAAGTTAAGAGGGAGTTAATCTACTCGGTACTGGGTATAGTTTTATTGTATATGTTTGGGTTGTAGCCGTTAAATAGTCAATTTGTCAGAATTTAAGACTTAGTAGTTTTTTTGTTAAATCAGTTTTTATTTATACAAATAACGTACTATTTTCTTTGCACTTAAGTCTCAATTAATTTTTTTTTTGTTTTGTTGATCATATAAATTTTGTCACATGTTTTACCTTATTTATTTTTTTTTTAATAAACCACAGTAAAATTTCACTACGTAGTTTTATATGACCATCCTGAAAAGGGGGGGGGGGGAATTAGTTGACTAAGATAAGGAGAATCAGAACGAATCAGATATAGGTAAATCAATATTTTGATGACTAAAAGCTTTAAGTGATAGAATAACTTCTTCCCCATAACCTGCCCCTGTCTGTAAGACCAAAGACTCTCCCTCAGCGAGAGCACGAACCACCCTTTCGACTGAGAGGCGGCCGTTTCCAGTCTAGACAGTTCTACCTGGAATACAACCCCTTTCAGCGCCTTGACCGGTGCTCAGAGCCGTAATTTTCTCTCCCAGGAGAGTGGTGACATCACGCTGCCGTTTACAAGTTTGTCTTGTAGGACAAACCCCCTCGCTAATCAGCTTTAGAGAATAATCTAAGGTTCACCAGTTAAATTTTCCCTTAGAAGTTATCACCCTGGTGAATGGGTGAGTGTTTTTTTTTTTTTGGGGATATTACACTGGTGACCAAACCGTTTATTACACTGGTGACAGCGGTTTTCGGATTTTTTTTCTCTACCATATATCTTATAGACAGGACAGTAATTTGACAAACGGACCTTTTGTTTAATAATAAATAAATTAATACAAGAGAAGAGAATTTTATGAGGAAAATTTTTTTTTTTAATTTTGCTATAATAGGGGGCAATCCTGACTAATTCTCATTATAAAATAATGAATTAAAGAATTATCCAAATCAAGAAAAGAAAAGAATTTTTTTTTAGTTTTGTTGAAAAATTCCAAGTAGGACCCTGGAATTAACGGAGGTTAATAACTACAACAATTTGCTAAGTAATGTAATTTTACTAGAACAATAATTATAGGCAGTATACTGGAAAAATAAAAATGCGTTTAACTAATCGTATTTAATTACGAAGGTCAACAAAACTCGAGAAAGGAAATGCGGAATAACAGTAAATTTTTTTAAGTTGCAAAATCAAGATAAATAAAAATAATTTTGGTCAAAAGACACCCAATGGTTTAGAGTTTTTTTTGTACTACGAGTTGCATAGATTTACTGGAAAATAACGATAAATTTATTGCGAATAAATTCCCATTCAGACAAATGAAATAAGCATAGGCGTGCCAATATTTTTTTTTAGTATTAATAATCAATTTAAATCCATATAAATACATAGGCCGACCAATATTTTTTTTGATTTACAAGAACTAATTTTGGACGAACATACAGAATAAACAATTTTTTTTTTAAATTGATCAAAACCACACAGAGGTGTGCCAGAATTTTTCTTTCTTTTTGCTTCCATAGGATTGGATACTATTTTTTTGGAAAATATACACACATAGGCGTTCGCAATTTTTTTTTCCTTTTTATTTTTTTCTCTCTTTCACGTTTTGTCGTGAGTTTTTTTTCATTCGACTTTAACTTTGGATATCCAAGCAGAGGCGTCCCATAAGTTTTTTTTGGAGAACCAGGATTTTTAATTTTTTTTTTAGGAAACCATAGGGCGAGTTCAAGGAGCTTCGACTGTAATTTTTTTTTTTTTTTGGGTTTTGCTTTTCAGGCGAAATAATCAATTAAGGTGAATAAACCTAGGCACAGAGGCGCACCAAGCAGGGAAAAGGAACAAGGAGTTAAACGTTGATTTTGAGATTCGATCTCGATACCCTTTTGTTGTAACACACAGGAAAGCATAGGCGTAGCTCAACAAAGAATAGTTACAAAAATATAGTAATTAAATATTACAGAAGGAACTCAGGATCGGTTAGTCAAGCAGAGGCGTGCGAATAATTTTTTTTTTTGGGGATTCGATTTCGATCATTTTTGGGGTTTTTAATATTGATTTTTTTTTTGGGGGGAATTTTAATTTTGATCGAAGATTTGTGTTGTTGGTAAACAGACAGGATTCCTTTTACCCAAACCCAGTTCTTTTGTTTCAGAAAGATCGTCGAAAGGTAGGATATTTTTTTTTACTTTTGATAACATTAAAAAAAAAACCAAAATGTCTCTTACTAACGATCCAACAGGTAATGCAGCAGCTAGTGGACCAGCAGGTGCAATGGTAGTTCAGCTACCCCCTCAACCCTTAGGGGTTATTGCGGCAACTTTAGCAGACTTTAATGGAAAAGAAGTCGCTAGATATTTTGAAAAATTAGAACAGCGTGCGGAACTTGATAATTGGTCGCAAGGCGACACTTTAAAATTATTAAAATTTAAATTAACAGGTGCGGCATATCAATTTTTTAAATCGGATCCATTTTTGGACAAAGCGAGTTATGCGGAAATTAAAGAAAAGTTTCTGCGTAAATTTACGCAAAAACGATTACCAGGTGATAGTTTATTACAGTTAAGTGGGTGTTACCAAAGACATGACGAAAAAGTAGAGGACTTTGCTACAAGGTTGCGCCTTCTTGCGGCCAAAACGTTAGAAGATGATTTAGCGGATGCAACACCAGGCGAACATGCCGGAATAAAGAAGAAAAATAAGGATCTTCTACTAAACCAATTCAAAATGGGGCTGCGTAAGGACCTCATGAAAGAAACTGGAGTACTTCTATTAAAGGAGCCGAATTTAACGTTAGAAAAAGCGGAGGAAATCGTATGCCTTCAGGAAATGAACTACATGATGCTCCAAGGGAGATCAAATTCAGCCAGAGTGGCGTTTATGGAGGAAGAAAAAAGATGCTACAACTGCAACAGAACAGGTCACAGAACCAGAGATTGCAGGAGCAGGACAAATAGATCAACGAACCAAGAAAAAGAATGCTTCAAATGTGGGAAGCAAGGACATTGGGCAAAAGATTGTCGCTCCAGTCCAAATGTTGATATAAGAAAAGAATGTTGCAAATGTGGAAGAATGGGCCATCAAACAAAGGATTGCTGGTCAAACCAAAAGCAAACACCAATAGAAGAGTGTTTCAACTGTGGAAGAATGGGCCACTGGGCAAAAGACTGCTGGTCAGGACAAAAGGGAAAAAGTTCAAAGGAGGACTGGAATAAGGGTAATGAAAAACCCAAGAGAGACCAAAGCAGAAATAGATATCAGAATTCAAGACCAAACAACAATGGTTACAAGGGAAATGGCTACAATGGAGGAAACTACCAAGGAGCCAGACCACAAGAATATCAGAGAAACAGACCAAGTTCACCAGCTTCATCCTACCCGAATCAAAGAAGGGACAAGGGATACAGTGAAAACAAAGGCAATTATTTAAACTAAATCGGGCCTACGAAAAACCCCGTTCAAAAGGCCAAAGGGATAATATTAAAAGGGGAACCAAAACCAATATTTACAATATTATAGACGATGACCCAGGCCAGGTACCTTATGTCGTAACCCTCAGAATAAATGGAGCCAGGCGCTCATGTATGCTGGATACAGGAGGCTCATATTCTCTGATCAAAGAATCATTGATTCCTAGAGATCACATTGACCCATCCATATTAGACACGTTATGTTTAAGAGGTATAACAGGACATGAAATTAAAATGTACGGAACATCCACCGTAAAAGTTCAACCAGAGAACAAAACAAACAATGCCAGAACTCAACTAATAGTATGCGAAGACCATATGTTAGGAGAAGTATCAGTGCTATTAGGAAGAGACTTCCTAGCACAACAGAAAGCAATCATCTCCTATGAAGAAGAACCAGAGCTTATATTATGGGGTCAAAGAATACCAATGAGAACAACAGGAGAAATAATGGAAGTAATGACAGTAATCGGGCATAAACCAAAACCAGAAAAGGCACAAAAAGAATGGCAACAATGGGTACAAAGGGTACAAAAATTTATGACAGAAAAACAGCAAGTGAAGACTATTAACAAGATCCAGAACGAGGACAAACATAAACCAAAGCAAATGCAAAGCATCAAAGAATGGAAAGAATGGCTACAGGTAGTCAAAAACTTTATGGCAAAAGACAAGAGCACGAAGGCTACGCAGAAAAAAGCAAAAGTACAACAGGTAGTAAAGGAAAAGAAGGAAGATAAAGGAAATGAAAATAAGACCAAGAAACAAAAATCGAAACAACCACCGGGAAAACAAAACGTCCCCATAGAAACACAAAAAGGAACCAAATCGAAAGAAATATCACTAACAAAATCAGAAATCGTCTTAGAAGAAGAACTGCTGATTCCAGCAAGAACAGAAGTGTGTACAATGGGAAAAATGAAGAAAACAATGGAAGGCAAAAGCATAGTATGTGAACCACTAGAATCTGGCATACCATTCATACGTATGGCAAATTCCATAACACAAAATAAGAAAGTGGTACCAATCAAAATAATAAATGCTTCATTTAGCGATATTACGCTGAAAAAAGGTGAAAGAATTGGCCAGGCTTGCCAATGCATAGAGGAACCAAAGAAAAAGCTAGAAAAAATAGCAAAATTCGACTACAGCAATAATAAATGGATTGAAGAAGGCTTTGACCTATCACATATATCCAAAGAAGGACAAGGAGAGCTAACTAAATTGCTAAGAAAATACCACTACCTATTCAAAGATGACGACGAAATCCTCACAAGCACCACCAAAGTAAAACATAGCATAACCATCGAACCAGGAACACAACCCATTTGCAAAGCACCATACAGAATACCATATCAGCAAAGAGAGGTATTGAAACAAGAAATTGATAGGCTACTAGAAGCCCAAGTGATAAAACCATCATCAAGTCCTTGGTCAGCACCAGTAGTGCTAGTGGTAAAAAAGAAACCAGATGGTACAGAAAAAGTTAGGATGTGTATCGACTACAGAGGACTAAATGCAGTAACCAAGAAAGAATACTATCCGTTGCCAAATATTACCGATTTACTCCAAGGATACCAAGCAGAAGATAAAACGCTTTTTTCAGTTATCGACGTAGCAGAAGCCTACCACCAAGTAGACATGGAAGAGAAAGATATACCACTAACAGGATTTAGCACATACCACGGCCACTTTGAATATACAAAAATGCCATTTGGACTGGTTAATGCACCAGCCACATTTCAAAGGTTCATGAATGTAACATTGGCAGGATTAACAGGAATAAGCTGTATGGTCTATTTAGACGACATCATAATCTTCAACTACCTAGGAGAAAAGGATCACATCAAAAAACTCGAAAGCATACTAGAAAGACTAAGCAGTGCAAATATTAAGCTGAAACCAAAAAAATGTAACTTCATGCTTCAAAAAGTCAAGTATTTGGGACATATAGTTACCCAAGAAGGGATTTCACCAGATCCAGAAACCATAGAGACAGTACAGAAATACCCTCTACCAAAGAACGTGAAAGGAGTACGAGGGTTCCTAGGATTAGTCAACTGGTACAGAAAATTTGTGCCAAATATAACCGAAATAGCAGCACCTTTGGTAGAACTAACCAAGAATGACGTGGAATTTAAAATAACAGAAGAAGTCATAAAAGCAATAGACACTCTAAAAGGGATTCTGACCTCAGAAAAGCTACTAATTTTCCCAGACTTTACGAAACCATTTATTTTATCAACAGATGCATCAGGCATCGGAGTAGGTGCAATATTGAGCCAAATAAGAGAAGGCAAAGAAAAACCAATAGCATATGCAAGCAGGAAGCTAAATAGAGCAGAGTTGAACTACTCCACTACGGAAAAAGAATTACTGGCAATAATATTCGGCGTAAAAACATTTAGGTGTTACCTCTACGGAAAAAGGTTCACCATCATCACAGACCACAGACCACTAAAATGGGTCTTATCACTAAAAGAACCTAGTTCCAGACTTACAAGATGGGCTTTAACTATGGCAGAATACGACTTCGAAGTCATTCATAGACCAGGAAGAAAACATGGCAACGCAGACGCGTTAAGTCGAATGTATGATCCAACAAATAACTACATCAATGTTGACTATGAAGAATACCTAGAATATAAGAAACATAATACCCTGCCAATATCAAATAAGGCAATCGTAAAAGAATTGAACCCATTAGCAACGCCTGATGAGCAATCACTAGCGATATTCCTGCCAAGAAAAGGCCAAATGAAAGATAATATTATAACAAAGATAAAGGAAATATTAGGAAAGCCAGAAATACCAAAAGACCAGGAAATAGGAAGCATAATGGAATGGAGTGTGCCAAACAAACGCTTATACTATATAATAGAGAAAGCACTTCCAGAGGACGAATCCTCTTATCAAAACGTTTGGGAATGTCTGAAAAATCTGAAAAACCAATGTGAATTGAACAAAGAAAAATCATTGGCACTCATACAAACCGAGGGCCAACTAAAAGGACTAAATTGGGAAGAAATCGGAAACATGAGCAAATTTATATTCTACAACTCCAATGTAAAATTGGAAATACTAAAAGGAAAAATAACAAGCAAAGAGCAAGCAAAGGTAAATGCCATTAAGGAAGAAGACCAATGGGAACCAATATGGGACAAAGAATCGGTAAGAAAGGAACAAAAGAAGGATACCTTCTGCAACACACTAATAGAACAATTAGAAGAAGAGAACGAAGACGCATCTAAAAGTTATTACTTGGACACTGAGGGAATAATATACCAAAAGGGTAAAAGAGAAGATAAATTGGTCGTGCCAAAAATATTAATTAAGAAAGTACTGGAAGACTTTCACGATACACCGCTATACTGTCATCAAGGACAACAGAAAACAATAGACGCCATCTCAAGAAGATTTTATTGGCCAACTCTAAGAGCAGATGTGACAAAATATTGTCAAAAATGCGACTCATGCAACAGAAGGAAAACTTCCCCACATTTCAAGAAAGCACCTCTGCAGAAATTTACAGCAGTAACAAGACCGTGGGAAATCACTTCAATGGACATAGTCGGACCATTAGTAACATCCGACAAAGGAAATAAGTATTTGCTAACATTTCAGGACCATTTAACAAAATATTGCGAGGCAATACCACTACCAGACCAAAAGGCTGCAACCATTGCAAGAGCGTTCGTAGAAGAAATAGTGTGCAGACACGGCACACCAAAAAAGCTTCTTACAGATAGAGGAAGCAATTTTATGTCAGAAGTAATGAAAGAAGTCTGTGGAATCCTCAAGATAAAGAGATTACACACAGCCAGTTATGCACCGACCACTAACGGGCAAATCGAGCGGATGCACAGAGTTTTGAAAGACATGCTCTCTCATTACCTGTCACGAGACCAAAGAGATTGGGATCAGTGGATACCATATGTACTAATGGCCTATAGAGGAAGTACACACACATCCACAGGGTACAGTCCCTACTACCTGTTACACGGTAGAGAACAGACTCTACCAATTGATCACTTCATAGAACCAAAAAGAGTCAGATACGACATAGAAGAAAATTATGCAGCTGAATTAGAAGCTAGATTGGCACAAGTATATGGAAAAACACAAGCAAATTTAGACAAGGCTAGGGAAGCCAGAATAAAAAGATATAATGAAAAAACGGAATTCAGGGAATTCGAAGAAGGTGATAAAGTGTACCTTAGGGATTTAAGCACTACGAAAGGAATTTCAAAAAAGTTACAGAAAAAATGGATTGGGCCATTCGAAATACGAAGTAAAGTTGGACCGGTAACGTACCGAGTCGCAACGGCAAATGGAAAAAATGAGCAAGTAGTGCATATAAATAGGCTCAAAAGATATTACGAAGATGAAGAAGAGGAACTCATCACCGAAGATGATGAAGAAATAGTTGACCACAAGGAAAACAAAGAAAAAGAGAATGAAGAGGATGAAAATGAGGTAGATCCAGCAAAAGTAGCTGCATTACCACTATGGGGAAAAATAGAGACCCCGGAACCACAGCGTCCCAAGAAAAAACCGAGAAGAAGGTTAAGGAGCAATATTGAAGGGATACCACTGAGAAGGTCAGAAAGAATACGAAGACGTCCTTCAAGTCTGTCAGATTTTGTATGTTATATAAGAGAGTATGAAAAGCCAACAAGGTGCAACCAATGTAGCAAAGTCAAAACAAGTTATGCAACCAAGTCAAGGTACCGACCAAGGGGTCATAGAAAGAGTCTTGCAAAAGAAGAACCAGAGGTATATTATGATGCACAAGGCTATTGGGCGTAAAAAGTACGCAAGGTGAGAACAATCGCGTCACCCGCGCAGAACGAAAATCTGTAGCATAAGACAAACGATTGAGTGGCATGGGCTACGATGTAGTCACTGTCTCTGTAATAAGTAGTTGTATTTTGGTTTACCCCAGTGGTAACCAAAAGTTACAAAAGATAACAACTGATACATAGTTACCAGTTAGTTCAAGGAATGAAGATAGTACTCATAGAGGTGTATTACAAAACAATTAGGACATCGGTATAGGGGGATGGCCACTCTCCATATCCATGACACCAATTGAGACCATAGACTTAAAATAGTCGTGCTCTTTTACATTTCCATGCAAAGGAACGGGATGTCACTCGAGTAGTGAGGGAAAGGTACTATAGGCGTCAATCCGTATGGGTCGTCACCAATAAAGGCCAGTAATCTTAGGATTGCGGCCACATTTTTTTTTGATATGTGTCACGCGCACAGTTGTGTCCGTGACACCGATGATTAGCATAAACCACGTATGGTTATCAAACTGGATATCTCTGGGGATCTTTGGCATAATTTTCGTATGGGAAACAAGCCTTGGGCAAGTATCAGCACGAGTCCAATTTTATATCCAATCAGCTTCACTGGGGGATATTTTATTCCAATCGCGGATTTCAAAATTCCAGTGCATACTGCATGCACTGAGGAGATAAGTGAAGGTCTGATAACCTTGGCTCGAGTGGGGAGCTCGAGACCACCAAAACTGTCTTAAGTGAATAGTTACCCTAGGCTATTTTTTTACCAGGGCGGTTCAAGAGTGTTCTCAGGGAAAAGTCCGCTGGAAAATATCAGGGGACATTTCGCTGTGTTGGACGCTCGAGTTATCCAGTAAAGCCCGATGAGCATTATATAAGTTGATCGTGCCGACAACACGACAAGGGGGCGGTATGGGTAGATTTAGGTATTTTACAGTATAATTAAACCTAGCGTAGAACAAATGTCTAACTGAAGGTTAGGAACCAGAAAGCAAAGAATATAAAGAATATATTCAAAAAATATGAATCAAAGAATGTTGTAAATAAACATATAAATAAATCCGAGCGGAAAGTTTCGCCAAATTAAATAATTATCAGTAGAATACTGGGCTAATAAATATTGGGAATAGCATAAAGCTTAGCTAGATATTATCGGTAGTATGACGTTTAGTGTCAGATAAATAGAATAGGGGTAATTAGTAACATTGAAAGTTACAAAATATGGGGATAATATTAGTTTAACTTACAATCGATTTATAAGAGTGAAAAATCGGGAATAATTTTATATATAAGGATATTTTTTTAGTGGATGCATGTTCTAATTATTATTGCCAAAAAGGGGGCAAAATATGAAAAAAAAAAAAAAAAATACAAGTTACAACTACATAGATAATCAAATGACCTTTCAGTAGCTTAAATTCTGAACCAGCAATACATATAATTAAAAAAAAAAAAAAAAAAAAATTTATTCTCTTTCATTAGAAAACTTAAAACAAGGGACAAATAATATACAAAATAATTACATACGTAACTGCTGATCAGTACGCGTGGGTACAATAAATAAAGTAATTTGCAAACAAAGTCAAAAAGAATTAGGAACCAGGCCAGGACTTCACAGGCGGACAATTGAGCGTGTGAAACTAAGAGTATATATGGTACGAATGAAGTGAGAAAGAAGTTTATCGTTCAAGCGAATAATAGAGTAAAGTTAACTATCTCTAGGAAATAAGCAATAAGTTAGACTATAAAAGTCATTAATATTAAAGCAATTAAAAAAAAAAAAAAAAAAAATAAATAGAGATATTTAACTACGCGTGACTGTAGGGGACGCCCAAGTTGAAAAAGTGACAAATAAGTATGAGTGAAAAATGTAAATTGAACGATAAGCTTACGATAAAATGAGGTCTACGGCCAAGAATTTTTTTTTTCTCTTACATTCCCATAATGAATTACAAAATCGCAGCAACAAAAATCACGAATATAAGTAGAAATAATAAACCGCTTAAAAGAGACACAGAATAAATTTTTAAATTTTGAATGGCAGTAAACTGAGGGAAGCATAACAGTAACAAATAAAATATGTGAACCAAAATCTGAAAGTAAATAATAATAAAGTCAAAGAATAAGTAGTTAGATAGGGAATCAACTACAATAATAAAACCAGATAGAGTAGAAATGTCTGAAATGCCTGATTAAAATAACACAGTGTAAACTTGAGTGTAAACATAATTAAGAAAGTCAGAAAGGAACGAATGCTAGATAGAACGAAGAGATAAAAAGAAAAGGTAAGAAAAATCAATTAAAGCACGAAAAAAAAAAAAAATAAAAATTTAACCAGTAAGCAGTAAAATAGGAGAATAAAAGTACAAATGGGTTCAGTAAAGATAATGATAATGGAATATGTGAAGCATGGGAGAGAAAGGTCATAAGAGAAAAGTAGGTAAGATGTGAGTGGATGCAACCACGAAAGAGAGAAAATTAATGAAGTTTTACAAGCATCATTGGGGTATATAATGTAAATAAAAGTGTATCTAAATGTTAATATTAAGAGACAATGTAAATCAATGCATAAACGGTCAGGAAATAAGACGATATAATAATCAATTTTTTTTTTTCGGTTATCCATTTTCAAATGGAATAACTATAGGAAAAAAAAACACGTAAAGGAATCAAAGGCTGCTGTATTATGCAATGATAATTCAATAATATTTGTTAGTAAGTAAAAACTATATAAACGTTTAAAAATAAAACAAGTGCGGAATTACGACTTAAAAAAATAATAATTGTTCTAGAACTCTAACGGACAAACAAGAAAGAAGAGAGAACAAACGAAGAATGGAGAGGTCACACCAATGGACACTCTACATAACTACCCTTGCGTTAACCCTAACCATGCTTACCAGTACAAAAGGATTCATCGCATATGATTGCTCAGACACTAAAGTCAATGTGTCAGCAATCTCCCTTAAAGACATTAAACAATGTTCACCGCCCGGTGTATCGTATGACAGTGTCAACGTGACAGTCCAAGTGATACAACGAAATGAATTTAGTAGGCAGAAAGTATGTACGTGCCTAATAGATATTACAAGACTTATGTTTTATTGTGGCATGCACAGCCACACATCAGTAGTAGACGGAGGCCTAGACAACTACATTGAGAGGTTGGGAGCAGAAGAATGCCGAAACCTACATAGATACAAAACGCTTCAATTATACCAAAAGACAATTGGAAATATAATAATGAATGGAACTACAACCGCCTCAGTGACACTACATGGACACATAGAGGACAACGGAGCCTGCAAAGGTGTAGAATACCAGGAGAATGGACGAACATGGAGAGATGTCATAGTCATAGCTTCAGTGAAAATACAAGCTTACGACTACCTAACATCAGTGAGCCTAGACGACAACGAAATACATTTGAAGGGAGGAGTAACCTGCCCATTCATCCCAGGATACTGTTTCGACTCATCTTTAGGGGAAACCACATGGGACAGATACGAACCACCAACATGCGAAAATCATTTAAGTCAAATATACAAAGGAATAGGTGAAAAGATCACCAACAAGCAATCAAAAGAGGAAGTGATAGTAGTAGAACAAGAAGCCAAATTGTTCGCACTCACTCTCCGAAAACGAACAATCATCTGTGGAATAGAGACCTGGCAAACAGAACACCCCAGAATACTAATCATTTTCGTGGGCCAAAACAAGGGAATACAACCCGAAATGCCATTACTACCACAAAACATAGATTTGACAAGCTACGTAAACAGCAAGTTCTTGTATACAGAACAGGCGTACGAAAGACAAATAGAAAAATTATACATAGACACAGTACACAGGAGATGCCTGATGAAGAGAGAAATACTGAAAAATCGACTACTTATGGCACCATCACTACCGAATGCAGTAAGCCAAGTAATGCAACATACTCCAGGGTATACCGGACGAGTATTGGGAGAAGTACTGTATATAATGCAATGTATTCCAAAATCAGTGAGCATCAGAAGGACAAACAAATGCTACCACGAGTTACCAATTACAATTGCAAACCAATCAAAATTCATGGCACCTATAACAAGAATAATCCAGGACTATGCAGAAGAAATTGACTGCAACAATTTAATTCCACCATTATACTTTATTGACGACCAATGGATTGGACTCAATCCGATCCCTACCAAAGCAACCCCACCTAGAGAAGTTTCAGCTGAAACAGAGGAGCTTATGAAATTGATACCTTTACAACCAGTAGGAACAGAAGGGTTGTACACAGAACAAGAAATAAAAGATGCCCAAAGAATTTTAACATTCGGCGCTGAAAGAAAAGCCGTAGAAAACATAATAACAAGACGAACTGCAGGTCTAGCAGCATCAGGGCAAGGATATACCATAACAAACATGTTCATAGAGGACGAGATGAAACAATTCGCTCACTCCACCATAAAACATATATGGGGCTGGTTTTCAGACATAGGAATATTTATGAGCGGATTCATAGGTTTCTACTTTATATACAAAATAATACAGTACATAGGCAGCATCATAATAAATAGTCTAAGAATATACCAAACCATGGGGTGCGGAGTTGCGATACTAGCCAGCATATGGACAAGCCTAACATCATGGGTCCTACACCAAGATAACAGAAAACGCAATAAGAAGGAAGACATAAGATTGACAGAACAAATCACGAGCGATAACGAGGCAGAAACTGAGGGGAACCTACCACAATCTCCACATTGGACGGTATCCCAGGAGAAGATAACCGAAGCATAAAACAAAACACCAAGGATCAAAGAGCAACTGCACACTGACACTAACGATACCCGATCCAAATAACATTATAGTCGACCTCACAAAACTCACCAAGCCAATAAGCAATTCTATTGAAAGGAGTAATCCTTTCCAGTCCACTTCATATGCAAAGTAATAATGCATCCAGCCCTCCATAACAAAAGTAAATATATTCAGTCCCTGTCCCCAATTCAAATAAAAAAAACAAAAAAAAAAATAGGCCTAATGCCTGATCCAGTATCCTGCCCAAGGATTACCAGTATACAGAAGAGAAGAAGGGTTATACCAGGCAGCCAAAAACGAAGGGTTAGTTATAGACAGTTGTGCGGGAGTGTCGAAAACAAAGCTTATAGTGCGCGAAGTGCGAACGGAGTGATCGGAACTCCTCTAACCGAAGTAACACATGTCTTGTTTGTAAGACAAATAACCACAATGTAAAAATATTGTATACGTAAGCTTAAGTTAGTTAGGATGGGGGGATGTGTAAAAGGTATTGGACAGGTAAGTCCAATACTTTTTCAAAGGGGATGGCAATGTAATAAAACCAAAAGAAACAAGAGAAAATAACATAAAATTAGTAAAGAAAATAACTGTACATTAAATCAAATAACAAAAAAAAAATTTTTAGATTAAAGCAAATATATCAATTTTAAATGAAATAAATCAAACAAAAATAAATTAGGTCACAAAGTAAAAAGCCACGCGCGACTGGATGGCGCCATTCGATATCAACCGGACGTGGAAAGAATCCTTTGTTTCGTAATAATACTCAAATGTCGAAATTCTAAAAACATAGTACTGTAACCGAGTTTTAGACACGAAGTCCAACGGTTGCAATAATTTTCGCTGAGTTCATAAAAACTTCATAAGAAACGAGGCCAAAAAGAACCCGGCCAATAGAAACAGCGGAAAAGACATGGTACCACGTCCCAGGAGGCGGCGATGGTGCTGGCGGCGATCAGAGGTGGGACGACGACAAAAAAAAAACACGAGTAGTCACTAGCGAGCCGCGATCGCGAGAACTTTCCTTCGGGTCAGAACCGGGGTTGAGCACTTTGGTCGTTGTTAAAAAAAATAAAAAAGAAGAAATTGTTTCACGGTTAAGGAAACCGGGAGTTCGAATAAAATAGCCGAGCAGGCGGTCTCATGTTATTATTTTTTTTTGGAAAGTTAAGTTTCAGTGGTGAATAAAGAGTTAAAAGGGTTAATAGTTATTACCGGTCGATTTCTGTCGAAACCAGGAGTCAGTCCACCCATCGTGTTACCAAGACAATCCCAGGAACGGATTAGGCGTAAGATTCGTCCCCGGTAAGCGAGAAATTACACTTTACTAACAAAAACGTACATTTTGGTTTTTTTTTATATACATATATATCGTTAGAGTACCTTCAGTAGCGAGGGAGAACTCTCTTGTTTCTTTGGCTTTAAGTAGACATTGTAGAGAAATTCAAATAGGGGCGTGTGCCTCCCCTTTCATTTTAGTAAGTTAAGAGGGAGTTAATCTACTCGGTACTGGGTATAGTTTTATTGTATATGTTTGGGTTGTAGCCGTTAAATAGTCAATTTGTCAGAATTTAAGACTTAGTAGTTTTTTTGTTAAATCAGTTTTTATTTATACAAATAACGTACTATTTTCTTTGCACTTAAGTCTCAATTAATTTTTTTTTTGTTTTGTTGATCATATAAATTTTGTCACATGTTTTACCTTATTTATTTTTTTTTTAATAAACCACAGTAAAATTTCACTACGTAGTTTTATATGACCATCCTGAAAAGGGGGGGGGGAATTAGTTGACTAAGATAAGGAGAATCAGAACGAATCAGATATAGGTAAATCAATATTTTGATGACTAAAAGCTTTAAGTGATAGAATAACTTCTTCCCCATAACCTGCCCCTGTCTGTAAGACCAAAGACTCTCCCTCAGCGAGAGCACGAACCACCCTTTCGACTGAGAGGCGGCCGTTTCCAGTCTAGACAGTTCTACCTGGAATACAACCCCTTTCAGCGCCTTGACCGGTGCTCAGAGCCGTAATTTTCTCTCCCAGGAGAGTGGTGACATCACGCTGCCGTTTACAAGTTTGTCTTGTAGGACAAACCCCCTCGCTAATCAGCTTTAGAGAATAATCTAAGGTTCACCAGTTAAATTTTCCCTTAGAAGTTATCACCCTGGTGAATGGGTGAGTGTTTTTTTTTTTTTGGGGATATTACACTGGTGACCAAACCGTTTATTACAATATAACGATAAAAAGCAAAAAAAAAGAGATGCTGTGTGCGGGATTCGATACCCGGACCGATCGCACCACTAACCAATTCCAATTCCAAAGTCATTTATTTATAATTTTTATACAATATTTATATCTCAGACATTATTTACAGTACATTTCATTTATATTGTGTTTATTGCATTGGTTGATGCTTGTGCTCCCCCTCTCGCCTTTTCCAGACTGTCGGAGGTCTCGAGCGGGCGGCCGATGTTGTGGCCAATGAGGTGCGCTGTAGAAATCTCTGATTTTTATTTCACTTTTAATCCCTTGCCCCTTAACCTTAGTTTTTATCAAGGCTTTTCGTCGGTATGTTGCTTTCGTATGATATTTAATAAGTATACATATTTATCATTGTGCTTATTTGTCGTTGTCCCCCCCGTGAAAATACAAATACAAAACACAGGTCATATATCTGAACCGCCCAACTTCGAGGTTACTCGAAGAATAACGGTAGCTTTTCATGTAGCCAACCATGTTTCATATTGGGATTTTTATAGTCCCTTGCTTCCGTGACATCTTGCAGCAGTTCTGATTGTAGTTGGTATTTGTAGAATTTTTGTGCCGTGTTTTTTATGAAGTCGTTAATAGTCTCAATCTTTGCTTTCTCATGGAGGTCCGCTATTCTCGTGTACCGGCTCTCTTCAAGGGCCATTCTGAGACACTTGTATTTGTACACGTTGCAATTTTAATATTAGTGACGCTGAAGTCGAGCAAAAGACTTGACATCCATACGTCAATGTCGGTCTTATTATCTGCTTGTAGAGAAGCAGCTTATTATCCGTCGATAGTACGCTGTTCTTTTGTAAAAGTGGGTGCATCGACTTGATGCAGCCACTTGCTCTACAAGTCAGGTTTTTGATGTAGTTATAGTAGCTGAGTCGCCTATCTAGATAAAAACCCAGATACTTTATAATCCTTTTTTCGTCGATGTTTTTGTCTTTTATCTTAAGTTGTGTCGTCAATGAATTGTTTGTGTGTTTTCTTGTAAGTACTATGATTTCCGTCTTCTCTGGGTTAATCTCTATCGGGTTTTCATCCAGATAGGGGACTATTGTCCTATTTATATGGATCTCAACCCTCTTGCTCGCTATCTGGGCTACATGGGATTTCTTGTACAAACAAGTGTCATCAGCGTACAACGCCGTCTGAACTGTCAAATAAAATTTGAGTCAAATAATTAGGAAAAATTTAACATTATGAGTTCACACTGTGTTCACACTGGTCAATTATTTGACCAAAATCCTTTGCGCCAAATTCGATCAAAGAAGATGTTGCAAATATTTTTCCTTTATTTTTTGCCTGTTCACATTTGAGGCAAATTTATTTGACGCAAAAGTATTAAATATTTGACTAGTTTTAACGTTTAACGTTTATAAAAAAAAACATTTAATGATTTGTAAATACATTTGCAATAATTGCACCTTGTCCTATAGAATTTTCAGTTGTATTATTATTAAACGTTATAAAATAGCTATTTATGCAACCAGTTACGAAAAGCCTAATTTTGTGTAACGCGTGAGATTTTTGCGGAACGAACGCAGTTAGTTCCGCAAAAACTCACAAGTTACACAAAATTTAATTTCGTAACGTATTGCATACAAGATTTTTTCTAATTTTGAAGTAATAAAGAAAAAATAATAAAATATAATTGATAAAAATTTTGAAAACATAAATCTAGTCTCTTTGCTGCCGTCACTTCATTTCAGTTGTCAGTTTGACATTTTGTAAATAAGCCTGAAATATTTGGTGAAACATCTAATGCAATTCGCGCAGTCTCCCAAATAACAGCAAGTACCAGCAATAAAACAAGTATGTCGTCGGAAATTAATTTAAATAATTGCAATAATTATCTTATCAATATTTATAATAATTAATTAATTTATAAGTTATATCCTTATCTTGTGTTATAACAGTTAAATAAATAAAATTCTTTTTGTGACTAATTTTTTATGTAATTAGTTACATAAAGTAAGACGTTTGATAACGTCTGTCAGTTTTAAAAAGTGTCACTTTATATGTCAAAATTAGAAAAAAAATATTATACGAATTGTTCTATATTTACTACAAACAAATAAAGAACATATTTAAAGGGAATTATATATTGTCCTTATTTATTGTTATTTATAGCGCACTTTCACGCAAGTAAAACGCAGGTGGTATAGAACAAAACATTTTATTAGGGTTTTTCTCGCAAGTGTTGTTTCAAGACACATTCTTAGAGCACACGAATTACTATAAATGTTCCGATACATCTTACCCTATTTTAATCAAACATTTTATGGTGCCTTTTACTCACTTGACCTATTAAGAGGATTCTGTATGTACACCCGAGGTTTAAGAAATACATAACCTCGAAAGTTTTTAACGAAACGTTGGGTGAAGCTTATAAATGCAAAAGAGATTATGTATGACTTACTTATCAGAATGCGAGTTCCAATTCGTAGGCGATATTTGCAACGCGAAATAACGAGCATGTCAATTACCACTTCTTCGTGTTTTATTTTATTTTATTAAAACTTAAGCATGCATGTACAGTAGCCTTTTTATATAAATAGTAAATATTATAATATTTTAAGTCATATCAAATATATAATTTAAACGAGTAAAAGTAGAAATTCTAAATATAAGTTAAGATACAAAAGCAACAGACTTTTTCAGTAACGATGAGAATTTAGACGTTTAGGATATTAAGATATTTACACATGGAAATAACAGTGGTATACATTAAAATTGTCTTTTACAAGAAAATGTACTACATATTTTATGTAGTATTTGATTAGCTGAATGTAATTATCGAATTTAAAATTGAGCTCTTAATATATATTTATGATGTCCGTTAACTTAGCCCCGCCATTTTCGAATTTTAATGAAAATTAAATTGTGTTGTATTCTGCTACGTTTCTGCTGGGTTGTACCCTATATAAAAAATTTACATATTTTTTTTTCATTTTTGAATTTGTCGATAGTTAAGTTAATTCCACCTGAAACGATACTTTATTTTGTTGATAATAAATAATTTATGTGATTTAAGCTAAAATCATTTTATTATGGGTTAATTCCACGAATAGAATTTAAAATTTTAAAATATATCAGAAGTAAAATATTAAATAAAAAAATTTTATACGCCAATCTAATTGATTGTTTGATTTAATTAGAACAATTGCCAAAAAAACTATGATATATTTCAAAATCCGTCCTTTTTTTCTTTTTGTGGGTTTAAGGAAATTAAACGTTACATTTGTTTATTTTACGATAAACGAAAGTTCCAGAGATTTTTTTTCTTTTTCTTTAAAAAAAAACTTAAGTTTTCTTGAGATTTTTCTTACCTTCCTTCTCCAATGGAAACTGGATGGCTTGGTCCAAAAACGTAGTTTAAGGAAACGTAATACAGGAAAAAATGTAGTCCAAGAAATACAAGCGTGGTCCAAAAAAACGTAGTCCCAAAGAAAAAAAAATGTTGTCCAAAAAACAACAGCTTGGTCCAAAAAGAACGTAGTCCCGAAGAAAAAAATGTAGTCCAAGGAAAAAATGTAGTCCAAGGGAAAAATGTAGTCCAAGGGAAAAAATGTACTCCAAGAGAAAAAATCCTAAAAGTTCACATAAATAAATATAAGGCAAAAATCTTATATATCTCATATATCTTATAAATTATCAGATTTCGTAGTCCCTGTTTTTAAAAAAGAATATATAACAATGATAATATTAAAATGAAATACATGAATTTAAGATCAAAATATGAAATATTAAAATAATGAAAATGAATTAAATTCTAAGACAATCTGTAAAAACATGTTAAAAAATAGATTCTCTTTTTGTAAAACGAGACACAGACATTAGATAATTTATATTGTTATAAAAAAGATAGGATATGAACTTTTGAGTAAATATAATAAAAAATATATATACCGGCATTAAAAGAATTAAAAATAATAGTAAATAAAAAAGTAAAAAGCGTCGAAATAATTAACAACGAAGACAAGGGATTTTGATGAATATATAATATAATATAACAAAAACTTACATTATATAAAAAGGAGAAGAAAGAAATTTTTCAATTTACAGCACAGACGATATATAAGTCAATGTGTTTAACTGAAGGGGCAAAGAGAGAGTTGGTAACATGGGAAAGACATTTTATAGTAATACCTAAAAGAGAGGGAGATCTAGAGAAGGGATATGAAGCGAGCTGAAATCAGATAGAATGAGTAAAGGAATAATAAAAATCCTGGGTGGCACAAAAAACTTAACACGCTATTTTCTCCAACTTAAAAAAAGTTGTTCTACGTTTGTGCTATATTATGCCGCTTTTCTTTTTTTTAACGTTACATTAGCAGAGAAAATTTGAAAATATATTTACAAAAATATAAAAAAAAAATTCGGTAAAACCGGTTGTGCTAAATTGTGCTGTACCCATGTTATCCTAAAATATTAAATTAATCGAGAAAATTGAAATTGTATTCCCAAAAATATTTTTTAAAAAATTCGTCAAAGCCATTTTGACTCTGCTGGATATAATTTTGGTAAGTTTTTGTTTTTTATATACTTATGTTATTTTCAAATAAATACAAAATAATGCTTTTATTTAAAGGATACATTTTTATGTTTTTTTGCATTCACAAAAGAACCACAATCATTGAAATCTTTAAAAACTTGAAACATCAGTTTCAACTTAAGTAATTGAAAAATCAATATAAAATCCCCGAAAAGTTTTTGAAAAATCATTAAAAAATTACCATAGTACAGGGTGTCCCAAATAAGAGTGATCGATTTTAAATGTAAATGCACAGCGTATTAATTGCTCTAAATAAATCGGGTTTTCACTAATTGTTTTCGTTTACCCAAAAGTTTTTTATGAAGTTTGTTAACATTTTATCTCATCAATACAGGGTGATCTACTAATGTTGGTCAAAATAAATGGAAAAAATATGTATTATTTTAAATGGAACACCCTGTATGGCTTTTAAAAGAGCGATTCATCCTCTTTTATAAAATGTATAGTTTGATATCTTTTGCTTTCCTGTCAACAAAGATATTCGAGTTTTCAATAAATACTGCATTTTCTCTTATGGAAAAAGGACATTAAATAAAAATTAACAAATTTAACAAAAATGTATTCAGCAACAAAACATAACACAAGAACTAAAAAATAACATTAGGGATATTATGAAAAACATTCCTACAGCTATATTAGACAAATCGTTTGAAAATTCAAAATTTCGCTTGCATTTGTGCATTGAAAAAGAGGGAGGCACATACAGCATTTATTGTAACTTTTACATTCTTTATTACCAATAATTGCGTTATTAGTTTCATTAAATGTTTGTGATGTTTTGTTGCTGAATAAATTATTCGTCAGGTTTCTTAATTTTTATTTACTGTTAGTTTTTCCATAAGAAAAAATGTAGTGGTTCTTGAAATATCGAATATCTTTGTTGTTAGGAAAGCAAAATAAATCAAACTATACAATTTTTAAAAGAAGATGAATCGCTCTTTTAAACGCCATCAAAATATACATGGTATCCCATTTAAAATAATAAATATTTTTTCCATTTATTCTGACTAACATTAGTAGATCACCATGTATTGACGGGATAAAATGTTAACAAACTTCATAAAAACTATTAAGTAAACGAAAACAATAAGTAAAAACCAGAATTCTTTAGGGTAATTAATAAGCTGTGCATTAACATTTAAAATCGATCACTCTTATTTGGGACACCCTGTATATTGTTAATTATTTCTTTAAAATTTCTAGAAAGCGATTGCAAATCCTTAAAAAGTACTAGAAAACCTTAATAAATTCCCAAAAAAAATACATGAAAAATCCTCGAATTTTTTAAAAACTCATTAAGAAATCATACAAAATCATTAAACATTCTTAAAAATCGTTGAAAACATATCGAAAAATCCATGAAATATCCATAACACATGCTGAAGGAAGGAAGCTTAAAGATATTGTTCAAAGATCCTTTCAAAGATTTTGAAAAAGTCCCTGTTTCTTTGAACAATCTTTGAAAAATTCTTTGAAATTTCTTCAAGTCTTTGAAAAATTCATAAAAAATCTTTGTAAATCGTTAAAAATCTTTTTAAACAACTTAAAAAACTTTAAACAGTATCATTGAACAATCCTTAAAAAGTCCCTAAATAATTCCTGATAAATCCTTGTAAAATACTTGAAAAAATCATTCACAATAAATTATTTTTTAAATACTCCGCAAAAAAATCAATGAAATATTATTCATAAGACCTTAAAAAATTCTTAAAAAAACCATTAAAGATTGTTTATTCTTATCTTTCATCAACTCCCTTAGTTTATTTTATTTTTCCTTTATTTATAAAATCACATAAAAACACTGAAAGTGGCCTGTAATGGACGACTCTGATATTACTTGCCGGGCTGTAGCTTCCTAATTAATTTACCTATTATTTCGCGCCACTAAACAGGGGTGATAAAATACACTTTGTTCAAGACTATTTAATAATAAGTTGATTCTCACTCGCTCGTGTCGGAAACTTCATCTACGTGAATAAAAGTCACCATTCTACGCTCGTTGAAGAATGTACCATTTTATTTTACTATCGGTTTATTTATCATTTGTAAATGAAAATTTTACCAAAGTTTATAAAAAAATAGTTTTTCCACTGCTAGTATTAGAAGATGTCATTATTTACGCTGCTTTCGAGTCTAGACGTTAAATTTCTCTCCTACAAGTAGATAATTTTTGATTATTTACTAGTATAGTAGATAATAAAAACAATTCAATTTTAACGTTACGTCACAGGTAGGCGATATTAGGAAATCTTTCAAATTAATTATACGCAACTATCATTGCGTTTGTCAAGAGTTTTTTTTTAATTATTACAAAAATTCGATAGCAAATTAGCACTTTCTTTTGAATCCCTATCATTTCAAGTATATTTTCGACCTAATCAAATAAATTAGAAGTAAGTAATTCTTTATCAGATATATTTTCATTTGAAATAGTTCAAGGTTATGTAATAACTATTTTAATAAATAAAATAAAACTCTGAGTCATGAACCACATAAAATTATTATTGTCAAAATTAGGGAACGGCGACTAGTTTCGGCTTATAAGCTATCTTCAGGCCTAAAAGAAATACATTGCGATGATGTGGGTTACAATACTAAAAACAAAACTTTTACCATAAATTACTTGACATGATAGTGAAATTTTTATAACATAATGTTAAAAGTTAAGTTAAAAATTACAGAAGTTGGTTTTGCAAGGTAGGGAGGGAGTTACGTATGGGGAATAAAGGGAGTGGGACATGAAATTAATAGAAAAATTAATATGAAAATGGAAGAGGTGATTTTAAATGAAAAATAGGAATCTCCAATCGTGGAGAACCCCCACAATGGGGTAGGATTAATCTCACAATTGAATCGTTATAAATGAAAGAGGAAAGTAAAATCCTCAAGTAAACTGAAGGGGCCATATAGCCTCTCAGATCAGCAAAAACCAGCTTCTTGAACACAACCGGAAACTTCCAATATTATGCAGGACTCCACTTGGGGACACGTAAAATAGGGCAACCATGTGCCAAGACACGAAGTATAATTTTATGTACGATGAAAGCAATTTAAATAAAAGCCACCATAAGTGAAGCTGAAACATCGCCGCTAAATGGAGGAATGACATTTGACAGATAGAAAATGAAATGACTTAAGGGGTAAGGAGAGAGGAGAGGGTGTTAACCATACACGAAATACAATATTCAACTAAAATTATGACCTAAAGTAAAGAAACAGTACAGTGGCCGTTAAAATCAATCAAAAATGTTTCCAAGTTGTGAAATTGGTATTATAAACTATAAGTTAAGAGTTGTCAGAGAACGGGTGCAGGTATATGCATTGAGGAGAAGAAGAAGAGGAAAGAAGAAAATGAAAGACAATGACATGACAAATAACAAGTGAAAGACAAATGATACTTGACATGTCATATGCTGTGTGTTAAAAGGTTATGGAATAAATAAATAAAAATAAACAACACCGAAAAAGAATTTTAGAGTTTTATTTCATTTATTGAATACTGGACCCATTTGAGATATGGATAACCTTATGGATTTAATAAATATTTTGATATCGATTCGTGCTATTTATGCAATAATACCTATTCTGAAAGTAACCTAAAAATCAACTTAATAGTTTTTCAAATCTAAGTGTCAAATGAAACGAATTCTTCATGTCTTAATCATTACTTGAAAGTTTTAAAATTCGCAGTGCAATTAACATAATAAAATGTCAATTAAATTTATTGAACATTCTCATTCAATTGTTTTCACGAACTGCTTCCTTCCCATTAAATTCTTTTCAAATATATACCCAAAAAAAATTCAAAAAATATCGTTGTAAAACTGATTAAATGTTCTAGTCGTGGAAAAAATAGTATACAAATTACGGCTGAGAAGATTTTTCTCAGCCTCGCAACTTATTATCCCTCGGGATAATAGTAATGCTCGGCTGAGAAAAATTACTTTTCAACCTTGGTGTATAATTTACTATTAATTCCGGGAAACATAATTCTAGACCTTATTGATATGTTGTTCACAATAAAAGCACACAAATACTTTCCCGGAAAACACATTTTTTCTAAATCACCTAAAAAAAAATATTAAAATCTGACGGACGATATGAAAAGAGGAGGTAAAATCATTTCAAATGAGAATGAAGACCTCTTAACTAACCATTCATTAAAATATTGACATATTAATTTCTATAGTGTCCAATGTAATTTTAAGTATAGTAGTTGCAGTATTTTTTATATAAAAAAAATAATTTTAAATTTTTGTCAGGCGCTTGAGGTAATTTATGTAAATAAAAAAAAATAAATTTAATTTAACCTAATTCCAAGTATTTTACCGCTCAATTGAAAAAGCTGTGACATTTACAATCTAATAAAAATGCAATCATCCTGAAATCGTGCTTCCTTTTCGAAGTACAGAACATTTTACCGTTTCGTTTCCGCCTGAGCTTTGCTTTTTTATTAGCCCAATTCACTTTAAAGCTTTCAACAATAAATATTAACTTTAAGGAATATTACGTACATTTCAATAAATTGATTTTTGTACCTACTTTTATCAGTTAATTGCATTCAGCACTTAACAGTTTATAATTATTGTTCTAAAATAAAGTGTAGTTAAAATAAACTTTTTTTAAATAAACATAAAAAACATTAAAAAAATTTTAATATTTATTTCTATGCCAAAGGAATTATGTAGGTATTTATACCACGAAGCGACAGGTTTTTACAAACTAGTGGGTATAAATATCAATATGCAATGCAACTTTTTTCTTTTTACTACTTCGTTATCGAAGAAAAAAAAAGTAAATTACTGAAACGTAAAATTTAAAAAAATTACATTAGAAATAATATAATAGTAGGTAGGTAACTAATATTTAGAAAAACAAAACACAAATGAAGTTATATTAAAATATTCATACTAGCCAAAAAAAACTATTAAATCTTTTAAATAAATAAACTCAAGAGGGATATTAATTAATCTAATAGACTTAAAAGCTACTTGCAGAAATGACTACTAAAGTAGGAAACAATTTTAATGTAATTATAAAATTATTACGAATAAATGGAAACAAGGAATTCCGTCAAAAATAGGGAGAGACAAATTAATGAAAAGCTTCCAGGTGTTAAAAGGAATTTTAGTCTTAAACGAATTTCACGTTATAACGATTATTTCGACAAAATTTTAATGAAATAAATGAAGTTATTTGACACATATCCAAAATGTAAATCTCTGCAGAATAACACAGTTTGTTCTATCATGAACACATTTGCATTAAATAGTATCTTAAATAATTCAAATAAATACAAAACTTTCTATCCAAAAAAATTATAAGATATTATTTTCTTTAAAAATTGATTTTGTAAATTAAGAATCTTTGGAAAGCGCCATCTGATGGTTGCATAAAATCATTCTCGACAATTGTGAGAATTATGTAAGTTGTGTATAAAAATTAAAAATTCGTTATAAGAAAATCTCATTAGAATTTATATATGCATATAAATAAAAAAAGTTGTTATTATTTTTTAAAGAAAAAAAATTCAGTAAAACGTGTTGTGATGAACAAAATAAGTATAAAACATCTAAATAAATATCAAATACTGTGATTCTTAGGTTAGGTTAATCAGTGACATCAGCAGAAATAATACATGACAGCTAGAATAATAAAAATTTATGAATATTTGCTAGATTTTCAGTCACAATAATTTATCTTACTTTTTTGAAAGTAATTTTTAGGCGATGATGAATGTAATTATTCAATCAAACCGGATTTTAGTCTGTTTAATCAAACCGGATTGGGGTCATTACTCATCAAATATCATTTCAACCCAAAACGATGGATAAAGGGAAGCAACTTGTCGCGGTTGATCACGTTAGAGGTGTGAAAGAATTGAGACATAGTGGCAAAAGTTATTTAATCACATCGAATAATTGTAGAATAAAACACACACCCATCTAAGTAAGCATGCTACAGAAGTAGGTTATATATTACTTACTTTTTTCTAATGACAGCATTTATCCAGTTCTTTCTTTTCTCTAATTTCCAACTAGTTCTTGAAAATGTATAAAAGCTACACTTGCTATTTCTCCTTGTATTTTTGCAATTACAACACAACGACTATTATGAACCATTTTTATATTTAATTTTGACGTGTTTATTTATGACAAGTGCCAGATTTCATGAAATTTTGACCACTACGAGCGCTGAGATCGTTTCAGTTGTCCGCACCATGCACCCCAGCGAATAATGGTTTTTCTATACTTCCTTCAGCCATGTTGATCTAGATCTATCATTTATTCTTCTGTAGCGTATATTTCATATACACTAGCTTTTGATATATTATTTAATTTCGGACCAAATCCGTCACGTAACGACATCTGTTTGACAGACGATTAAAATATCTTTATGAGCGAAGGTGTATAGATATAAGACTGCTTCGAGAAAAATTCCAGATTTTTCTGATTATCTTTTCGTTATCTAAATTTTTCATATCTATCGTTTGATTTGATGACAATTGTACAATTATTATAATTGATTCATTTTTATTAATATTAACTATTAAGTTTATTTCGTATCATTTTATTTGTTTTCATTAGTTTTCGTTTGTTTTCATTTGTTTTCGTTTATTTTTATTTGATTTCCTTTGTTTTCATTTGCTTTTATTTATTTTCATTTGTTTTCGTTTATTTTTATTTGTTTTCGTTTGTTTTCAGTTGCTTTCGTTTATTTTTCTTTGTTTTCATTTATTTTCATTTGATTTCGTTTGTTTTCATTTGTTTTCAGTATTTTAATTTCTCTTCGCACGTATCAAATGACATGGCTGCTCTTTGACTTTTTGTTTTTTTTTGGTTCTATTTTAGTTTAATTATAATTTTATTTTCATATAAAGAACAGGCGTTCTTCTGCAATTAAACTTTATTTTGGCTAGGAAAACGTGCCTCGATTGTCATTTGATGCTTCATTTGAAATTTTTTGACATCGAATAAACATTTTTTCTTGCTATTCACGAATTTGTTATCCGTTTGATTTCTTTTGAAGGCCATTTCTTATTTTTTTATTCCTTAGTTCAATATAAATCAATATACCGTTGTAACTTTCATCATCAAAGTCATTTGAAATTTAAGTAAAATTTTATTAAATTACTTGATTTCTTCACTGCACAATTTGGCTGGACATTAATTTTCTCTGTCAAAGAGAAAATATTTTTAAATTTAAATTTATTGTTGCTTTTCCTCTTTTGTTAAAAATTTTAAAAATTATTTTTTGAAGGGTGATTTAAATATCGAATTGTCTTTGACCAGGCCAGTTCGATAGTCATCATTTTACCCAATTATTTTAACATTTATTTGATTAATATTGGTTAATGTTAATTATCATAATTTTTTATTTTATTAATTTCTTCATTTTGTGTTAGAAAAAATTGTTGATATTCATTATTGTAGTTAATTGATTTTATCATTCATTGTAAAATTCACCTTATTAGTTGTTATCAATTATACTGTTTTGAGATACAGTTGTTAAATTCATTGATTTTATCATTTATTGTAAAATTCACTTTATTAATAGTTTTTTTTTATAATATTTTGAGACACATTTGTTAAATAGTTATTTATCTGCAAAATCACTCGTTCAGTTCGTTCAGTTCATGATCGGTCGGTGAAGGACAGTTCGGTATCAATTAGTGTGCCTAACGTTGATTTCGTGATTCTTTAAACAGCAATTTTGAATAAACCAGTGTAGTCTTGCCATGTGTGTCACCAGTCTTTAGGTTTTCTTGAATCTATCCAATGGGTCAAGTAGGTTTTCTATCATTAACGTTAGAACTTTTCTCTTTTTACATGTAAACATTTGGGGAAGCCATTGGCTCATTTTTCACAACGAGAAAAGCACTTTTGAAGATCGTCCTCTGGATGTCATCTCGTACAATTCTCCATTGTGAACGCATTCTTTTACTGCTGAAACACACTGTTTCAGAAGCAGGCATCCCATCTGCCGCCTCCAGATCATTCTGGGTAAAACCATACGAAAATCAGAACGTTGTCATTTTTTTAAAACTATCTTTTTTTCCTTCGAAATTAAATTCATTACATTTTATTATTATTTCTTTTATTTTGACACCTTTCCAGGAAATAATTTTATTTGTTTGACTTATCAACAAAACATTGTTGTTATATCGTAAAAATCAATTTTAACTCACTTATCCATCCTGAGTCATAAAATTAGAGCTAGCTATCATTACCAACAAATTGTAACTTAGGGCTCATGCTACTAAAAATTGGTTACACCTGCTGGATACAAATTCGTTAATTTTTGTTTATGCTCTTTTTTAGTCGCTCTGCATACATGTTTAAACTGCAAAAAAGCCATCTTCAGGGGGGTCTTAGTAAATTATATTTGACATTTTTAAAAGTAAAGGAAACACTAAATTTTCTAACAAGAAATTAAATTACATTATGGCTAAAAATGTAAGCATATTCAATAATTCTAAAAATTAGAAAATATTTGGCCCTAACAAATATGTTCTTATTTTAAAACTAACCGTAAAGCCATAAATTACTAAATAAATATAATAATTTAAAGTAAAGCCAGCCGCGACCACATCGCTCTCATCAGCACGTTACCCTAAGAGTGGTGGAAATAGGGCGGAATCAATGTTTCGTCTTATTTTCCCATTAAATCGTTGCATAAATTCATTCTTCTGCCTCTCATTATAAATTTCGTATGTTCCTTAAAAATATTGCCAGATCTGGATACCTTATATATATGTAGCCCCATTCTCCATTTTATTATTATTTTCCAAATACACATTTACTGTATTTTTCTTCTTAGTTCCTTCTTCACCATTTCCAGCACATTTAAATTTGTCAATATTTAAAAAAAAATAGTTTTATTATAATTTAACTAATTATATTTTATGATACAACTATAAATGCTAAATAAATGAAGTACATAAAATTAAATAACTACAATTTTATTTCTACGATAGTGCGTAAAGTACAACTTTAGGTCCCAGCATTATTTAATATTAGAACCAAAAAAAGTTAGGTTCGACAGGTTTATAATAAAAATATTTTTATTTATAGTGACTTTATTAAAAGTAATCAATTACCGTGAATAACGAACTGACTGTCAATGATTTTGAGAACACTATTTTCTACTTTTATACTAAATATAAATCTAACCTTTCATAAATTAAAATATTACAGACAATATAAAACGTTCATACAGAAACATAATGTATGAAAAGTTGCTGATTAATTATATATTTAATGAATTAATAATGTGACTAAAATTATAAATTGCTAAATCTAAATTGTAGAATAAGGATTAAATATGAAGATAAATTTGAAAAAAAAGTGGCCACCAGACTCTGATTTATTTCAAACAGACCAGCCGCTGAAAATTTAGGTCTCAAAATCTTAGCTGTATGGACCAAAATAGTAGCATTTTCATCTCCAGTTAATCCTTGCATATAAACACATGTCCTTATTAATTCCTCAGCCTTTTTCGATACTCTATCACAGGATATGATAACAATTACAGAATATATCTAAAACAAATGAAATCTGCTATAAATAAGTACAGTAAGATATTTTGTATAAATTAAATTAAATTTGTATATTTTATTTTTTACTATCCGGATAGATTTTTTATAATAACTCTGAGAAAGCAAAAATAACTCATATACATGAGCAAAAATCTTAGAGAATGTCAGTTTTGTATAAAAACTTATGCGGTATGGTATATTGGAATTCATCGCTTCACGAAAATAAAAAAGCTATAAAAATGAGAAAGAATATCGGTAATAGAACAAATGCTAATCCATCTGGACACATTTAACTATTTTAACTTTGAAAACACATACATTGTTCATATACATCAAAATAAAATAATGTTGGCTATCAGAGTCACTGTGCGAAGATGCAATAAAAATAGAACCTAAATGGTATAATTTAATATGAATTTAATATACATGGTGTTGTATAGGCAACTTGGATGACACATTTAAATGCTTTTTTACAGTTGCAGTGTGAAGTAACGGTTAATTTACAGATTATTTCCTTTGATTTATATCAACCAATGAAATTCTGACCAATGGGAATTAAATATCAGCGACTATTTCACTAGACCAAAAATGAGCGACTGTATCCCTAGAGAAATAGTCACTTTTATACGTCACATAAAAATGTGTTTGTATTTTCAACTTTAATTAGTATCCGATTTAATTTAGTATTATTTTTTTATTTATATTCCTGATATTTGTGTTCTGTTAAATAAAGTTTTTTATAATTTTACTTATCCGTAATTAATTTATTACTTTGCTATTTTTGTTGTTGCTAAATTACTCGAATATTTTACAATTTGTTTGGACATAATTTAATCAATTTGATTTAATCAATTGATTAAAGCCTTTGAGCCAAAGCTCTCGGGCTTTAATCAGATTATTACTACCAAAAGTATGTCTCATCAAATTGATATTAAAATATTCTCGAAATTTAGGTGCAAGAAAAATAGCCGACTATATCAACGTCTTGGTATATTACCGTTGAAATTTAATTTAAATATTTTTCGGTAAGTATAAAATGAAGTAGAAAAGTATAAAAAATAGTAAATAAAACAATCAATGGTAAAAAATAAAAAGGATGGAAAATACAAAATGGAGAAATGAAATTAAAATAAGAAGTATGGAAAGGAAAAATAGAACAAATCGGTCAAGTGCGTATCGAACTTCGCACATTTAGGGTTCCGTACGAAATGTAGAATATAAGCCAGCTATGCAGAGGCAGGATTCTTAAAGGACTTTAAATTTTTAATCGAACTAATAAGTCAAAAATACACATGGACTTAGTTATATTGACAAATTTTGAAATGCAACGAACAAATTTGTTAATATTAGCGTAACCGACAAAGATAGAAAAAAAATTATAAGATGAAAAATGCATTTTTTATAGAACTAATACGATTGCACAGATAAAAATATTAAAATATCGAATATCACAATTCGCATAAATACAAAGGTACGGAACCTTAAAAATGAGGGAATGGTAATGAAAAAATCATATTTATTAACATATTGGTATTTGTTGGTAAAATATACGTAACAATCAACATTATCACCAAATTTAAAGTTCATAGGTTAATGGAAAGTTAAAAAATACTTCGGAACAAAATTCTGTAAAAAATGCTGACTTTGACGGCTGCTCATTCCTACGTTTTGCAATATTTTTTAAAACAGAAATAAAGCGTTTATCTACTCAATGAGCTCTATTCAACGATATATCACTTGATGGGGTAGGCCAAAAATTTTTTTCAGCGCCTCACTTTAGCTGTATGGGAGCCCCCCTTGAAAACATTTAAAATATTTTCTGCAATTTATATGGCTTTGGGTCAACAAGACACATATACTGTGAAAATTTAAAGACTCTAGCTCCAATAGTTTAGCTGCTAGACCGGTGTGACAGTCGGACGGACGGACGGACGGACGGATGGACGGACGGACGGACGGACACGCGAGTGAGAGCAATAGGGTTCCGTTTCGACCCTCTGGAGTACGGAACCCTAAAAAGCAAAAAAATCGGTTGTGTTGCTCCAAAACTCTCCCAACGAGTATCCAGAGACAAACACTTTTTCAGATATTTAATCTTAAAGTTTCAAATTTTGGACATTTTTTTTATTTTTGATAGGTGACAGTTGGAGAAATAATTTTAACTGTTCTGCATAGTTTTTTTCAAATGACATATTGCAAGTGAAATTCCGTGAGATATTGCTTGACTGTGATTCTTCCGTTTGACAGATATCGTATAAAACCAGAATTCACAAAATAAACTTATTTCATTTAAAATTTATAAGATTCATTTTTAATTTATACTTTTTGCCAGTACTATATATTTTACCATTCCATAATCTAAAAATGGATTATATTATTCGATTCGAGCATTATTAGCTTTTGTATCGTGTGCAAAAATATAGTTTGTGAAAAATAATTCACCCTGAAATCTAATCACCGAACGGGTCAGTTTTCATATTAGAAAGAAGAAAACCGTTACAAATAAATCCTTGACACTCTGTATTAAGGTTGGTCCTTCGTTCTGAGATAAAGTTATATTACAAATATAACACCTAGTATAATTATTCCAAACTTATATCGATTCTTAATCATATTTTTTCATGGTCTTTCGAGCCGGATAAAGTTATATAACAAATGTACCACCTAGACCAACTTTCCTTAAAAACTGACAGTGATGGAATGTCTTAAGGAATGTGAAAGGAATTTTCACATCTGTCATTGCTCCAAAGTAGTAGAGATTTTCGGGGATTATGTTAAGGGAGAAGAGGAAATTTTTTCAATGGAGGGCAATTTTATTGTTGTACATAGTTATAAGATAAATTTACATTTTAATGTAATGCAATTTTTTTATATTTTAATTAATGTGAGGTCAGTAAATTTTGCGTTCTGAAGCTTTCGTTAATTTCCCACAAAATTTTACCGCCTGACCGACCCACAGAATAACCTGAAAAATGTTCTCAAATACCGTCGTTTACGTTTTTATTAAGTTAAATTCCACTTCAGAATAATAATGCCTTTGGGCAGAAGTATTGCTGCAGCTACAGAGGTCCGCAAAGAAAAACAATAAATAAAATAAATTACCGTGTATTCCCTTTCCCGCCAATATATTCCGCACATGATCTCAAAGCCACTTCTAACTAAGCACTGAACGTTTAAACATAGAAGCGACGTTGTTGCCTTTTCTATACGAAGTACAAATCAGATGTTCTCCTTTTATTGCAAGACAAAAAATGAGAGAGAAAATAAATTTTAAAATACAACGCCTTAGCAATCTGATTCTTGTCGTTGTAGTTGTGTATTAATTTACGTATATTGGAACCTTTATAAAAAAAACATTTAAATAAGTCTATAAATTTAAGTATTGTAAATTAACTTTGAGACAAATGATCTTAAATATGATATATTATAATATTAAGCAATAATTATGTACTTTAAAGATTTTATTTGCATAATTTTGTTTTTGTTTAATGAAAGGAATTCTTCCAAATATTGGATAATATGACAACTCTGTTATACATTCCTAACACTCCATTACTGTCAGTTTTTAAGGAAAATGGGTATAGTATATTTATTCCAAACTTATATCGATTCTTAATCATATGGTCCTTCGAGCGGGATAAAGTTATAATATACTAAATCGTTAATACTCTGTATTAAGGTTGGTTCTTCGTTCTAAGATAAAGTTATATTACAAATGTAACACCTAGTATAATTATTTTCAACTTATATCGATTCTTAACCATATTTGTTCAGGCACATGTGGTAATGAGAGTAACAGTATAAAAAATTTTTATAAATTAAATTGAAGTTAATTGCTCCAAAGTTAGTGAATTGAAAAGCTGTGATTAAAGATGGAAAAATTTATAAAAGGTTAAATAAACTGCGCCGTACTTTTGTAACTATGCATTGGTGTTGAAGTACTAGACGGAAATAGAATTTTAGATTGACAAATGACAATTTTGAAGTTTGAAAGCCAAAACTTACTAAAATAAAATGAAATAACTTAAGACTGATTGAGTGCAGGCCACAGGCACCGTAATGTTTAACAAACTATGCTAAAACTTGGAAAAAAGAAACGAAGAAAAACAAGAAGAAGAGAAATAACCTCTAAAAGCATGTTGGCGAAATTCAATGATAAATAAAATGAGAAATTTGAAAAGTTTAAAAGCGTAGATTGAGAAATAGATAATAGTCATTAGTCATAAGACAAATTAAATTGGTGTTAGAATATGGTTTTTTAATTTCATACATTTCAAGGAGGTCTAATTTAAAACTTTTATGGCAGTTGTGAATTAAAGAAAAATTCATAGGGTTAAAAGAATGGCCAGATGAAAGGATGTGATTAGTAAATGCTGATGGTCAGTTAGTAATGTCAGTATTTAAGAATTTGTTGTAATGTCTCAGGTGTTCTGTTCTAAGGTCTTATTTAAAAAGGAGGATAATCTAGAAACGGGAGAATTAATAAAGTTAACTACGGGTCTGATATGAATGTTAATTTTGTGTATAATAAAGGAGTAGTGGGGATCATGACACAAAGTGAGAAATAATTTGTGTTGAAATGAATGGTGTCATCCGAGAGAAAATTATTAACTTTATTCAGATAGTCTATGTTGTCCAAGATAACCAGACATGAGGCCGAAACAGGTAACCGTTTTATAAATAAGTTTTACTTTTATAATTTTGTGGTACCACATTGAGTTTTATTCTGATTATTAACACTTGTTATTAATTTGAAATCTCAGAATGTTCAATATTATAGTGCGATCTTGACTCGCTTTTTAAAATGAAAGGCTCTCGCCATGAGACAACTATTCTCATCGATAATCTAGACGCAATCATAATAATTTAAAGTAAAAAGCTCTCGCCGGGAGACAACTATTCTCCTGAACGATCAAGAAGCTAATGAATATGTGGATGATAATTTGGCACGATCGATGCCATCTTCGGATGCAACTGCGCTTATCGCTCTCTATGAGAATGATATATAGAAAGAGATGAGTGTTAGTTTCAACGGTTTTTTCTAGAAATAATTCTTTTGGTATAGCTGTACCGTTTTACATCACGCGATAAATGACGTGGACACATTTTTGATAAAATTTGTTGATTTGGAATCTATTTTTAGATTTCAGAATGATAAATTTTAAAGTGAGACACCTGAACCTCATAGGTGTATCGAAAGATTCCCTATGTAGGAAATGTGGGGACGAAACTCCTCTTCATGTATTATGCTATTGTCGGGACCTCAACAGGGAAAAGGAAGTGATGATCAAAAGTATGAACCGAAATAATAAATATATTAATTTTAAAAGAAATAGAAATTAGTTTGTAAATTTTGGATAATATTTCAGTGAATTTTATCTTCGCACCTTTAACCAGAGAATTGTTACTTCAATATGTATTATGTAATAAATACTGCGACACAACTTAATGCATCAAAAAATAAAAAAATCTGACTTACAATTACTTGTGAACTGGCGGCAGTTATACCTGCCATTAATAATATGTTTAATGATTGGTAATCCGTCTGAACCATAGATAATATAGTAAGGAATGTTATCAAAACAGTTACAAAAGCGTGTAATAACACAAAACAAAAGTATGATCCGAAAAGCGAATTAAAACTGTTGACTACTTTGTATAACTTTACTAAATTTATTATAATACTGTCCATCTCTTTGTTGGATAATTTATAAGGATAGTTTGATAGTTTTATAATTTTTGACAAATTGTTATATCTTGAAGACATAAAAACAGAAAACTCAAAAGTCAATAACGTAGTAAACATTAATTGGTAATAAATTACACATCTAAATAAAAATGCGTAGTAGAAAAGAAACGGAGCTATCGGTCTGAGATGTAAATAGTAATCAAGATTAATATAAGTACATAAATATAGCCCTATTATTAAAACCAATTTTATCAAATGTATAAACCCATTTGTACCACTTTTTAAATGGGTTTCCAAATAACTTATAAGTTGAAAAAAGTTCTTCCATTCATCTTTATTACCATTTCTTCCATAAATGCATAAAATGAAGCAACCAGATAAAAACATACTACGGAAGAATATTATGACCTGAGTGGCAAAAACATAGTCTAAAGTTAGTTTTAGTGTTTGTATAAATTCAAAAATCATCGAACACAAACCAATTATTCCAATAACAAGCATCATAAAACGAATAATATTATTCATTATTCGGCAAGTCTGTAACGGAAATACTCCAAAATAACTTCCAGTTCTATATATTAATTCTAAACGACTCCTCTGATTGGTTCGAAATACTTTATTCTTTTCTTTTATCCAATTCATACTTTTTGACCAATAGTATATAGATTTAAGTAGTGGTGTATATGATGTATGAATACTGAATGTCATAAAATTAGTTTTAAATTTAGTTTATGATCATTATTGATTTAATAATTTTTATCCCATTTAGAGCTAACAACATTTAGGTTGGCTTAACATATTTGTAATATTTATTCACACTCCCCTTTTCGATATTCCACAGATACAAATATTAATAAAAAATATTGTATTAAAAAAAATTAAAGTAATAACGAGTAAAATCAATTGATAATAAATATAAAAAAAACGAATCTAATAATATTAAAAAAATTTTTAAATAAATAAATAAAACGTGTAGATCTAATGACCCAGGAAAAAAAAGAAAAACTCCGAGGATGATGAATATGATGCAGAAGATAGTGTAGAAAAAATAATAATGAATGAATTATTAGAGTTAACAAGAATTAAAAACTCATAATGAAAAAAGAAATAAATCTAATAGAAAAATTGATGGTAATGATTTCAAGAATTGTAAATCAAAAAGTACACAAATTTCAAGAATTGGGATCCAAAATTTCACAAATTTTGAGGACTGTAGTCCAAAATTTTAAAAATTGTGATCCAAAATTTTACAAATTTCAAGAATTGTAATCAAAATTTCACAAATTTTGAGAACTGTAATCCAAAATTTTAAGCATTGTGATACAAAATTTCACAAATTTCAAGAAATGAAATCCAAAATTTTAAAAATAGTGATCCAAAATTTCAAGAATTGCAATCCAAAAATTAACAAATTTCATGAATTGTAATCCAAAATTTTAAGAATTGTAACCCAACATTTTACGAATTTCAAGAATTGTCATCCAAAATTTCAAATTTCAAGATTTGAAACAAAAAATTTTACAAATTTCAAAAATTGTAAGTCAAAAGTTCATATTTTAAGAATTGTAACCAAAAATTTTACAAATTTCAAGAATTGTCATCCAAAATTTCAAATTTCAAGAATTGAAACCCAAAATTTTACAAATTTCAAGAATTGTCATTCAAATTTCAAATTTTAAGAATTGTACCCTAAAATTTCCCAAATTTTGAGAACTGTTATCCAAAATTTTAAGAATTGTGATACAAAATTTCACAAATTTCATGAACTGAAATCCAAAATTTTAAAAAATAGTGATCCAAAATTTCACAAATTTCAAGGATTGTAATCCAAAAATTCACAAATTTCAAGAATTGTAACCCAAAATTTTACGAATTTCAAGAACTCTGATCCAAAATTTTAAATTTCAAGAATTCTAACTCAAAATTTTACAAATTTCAAAAATTGTAATCCAAAATTTCAAATTTTAAGAATTGTAACCAAAAATTTCACAAATTCCAAGAATTTTCATCAAAAATTTCACAAATTTGAAGAATTGTAACCAAAAATTTTACAAATTTCAATAATTGTCATCCAAAATTTCAAATTTCAAGAATTGTACCCCAAAATTTTACAAAAATTTCCCAAATTTTGAGAACTGTAATCCAAAGTTTTAAGAATTGTGATACAAAATTTCCAGAACTGAAATCCAAAATTTTAAAAATAGTGATCCAAAATTTCACAAATTTCAAGGATTGCAATCCAAAAATTCACAAATTTCAGGAATTGTAACCCAAAATTTTACGAATTTCAAGAATTGTCATCCAAAATTTCAAATTTCAAGAATTGTAACCCAAAATTTTACAAATTTCAAAAATTGTAATGCAAAATTTCAAATTTCAAGAATTGTAACCCAAAATTTTACAAATTTCAAGTATTGTCATCCGAAATTTCAAATTTCAAGAATTGTAACCCAAAATTTTACAAATTTCAAAAATTGTAATCCAAAAATTCAAATTTTAAGAATTGTAATCAAAAATTTTACAAATTTCAAGAATTGTCATCCAAAAATTCTAATTTTAAGAATTGTAACCAAAAATTTTACAAATTTCAAGGATTGTCATCCAAAATTTCAAATTTTAAGAATTGTAACCCAAAATTTCAAATTTTAAGAATTATAACCCAAAATTTAAAAAAATTCAAGAATTGTAATCCAAAATTTCAAATTTCAAGAATTGTACCAAAAATTTTACAAATTTCAAGAATTGTCATCCACAATTTTAAATTTCAAGAATTGACCCCCAAAATTTTAGAAATTTCTAGAATTGTCATCCAAAATTTCAAATTTTAAGAATTGTAACCAAAAATTTCACAAATTTCAAGAATTGTTACCAAAAATTTTACAAATTTCAAGAATTGTCGTCCAAAATTTCAAATTTCAAGAATTGTAACCCAAAATTTTACAAATTTCAAGAATTGTCATCCACAATTTTAAATTTCAAGAATTGTAACCCAAAATTTTAGAAATTTCTAGAATTGTCATCCAAAATTTCAAATTTTAAGAATTGTAACCAAAAATTTCACAAATTTCAAGAATTGTTACCAAAAATTTTACAAATTTCAAGAATTGTCGTCCAAAATTTCAAATTTCAAGAATTGTAACATAAAATTTTACAAATTTCAAGAATTGTCATCCACAATTTTAAATTTCAAGAATTGTAACCCAAAATTTTAGAAATTTCTAGAATTGTCGTCCAAAATTTCAAATTTTAAGAATTGTAACCCAAAATTTTACAAATTTCAAGAATTGTCATCCACAATTTTAAATTTCAAGAATTGTAACCCAAAATTTTAGAAATTTCTAGAATTGTCATCCAAAATTTCAAATTTTAAGAATTGTAACCAAAAATTTCACAAATTTCAAGAATTGTTACCAAAAATTTTACAAATTTCAAGAATTGTCGTCCAAAATTTCAAATTTCAAGAATTGTAACCCAAAATTTAAAAAAATTCAAGAATTGTAATCCAAAATTTCAAATTTCAAGAATTGTACCAAAAATTTTACAAATTTCAAGAATTGTCGTCCAAAATTTCAAATTTCAAGAATTGTAACCCAAAATTTTACAAATTTCAAGAATTGTCATCCACAATTTTAAATTTCAAGAATTGTAACCCAAAATTTTAGAAATTTCTAGAATTGTCATCCAAAATTTCAAATTTTAAGAATTGTAACCAAAAATTTCACAAATTTGAAGAATTGTAACCAAAAATTTTACAAATTTCAAGAATTGTCATCCAAAATTTCAAATTTCAAGAATTGTAACCCAAAATTTTACCAATTTCAAAAATTGTCATTAAAAATTTCAAATTTCAACGATTGTAACCCAAAATTTTACAAATTTCAAGAATTGTCATCCACAATTTTAAATTTCAAGAATTGTAACCCAAAATTTTAGAAATTTCTAGAATTGTCATCCAAAATTTCAAATTTTAAGAATTGTAACCAAAAATTTCACAAATTTGAAGAATTGTAACCAAAAATTTTACAAATTTCAAGAATTGTCATCCAAAATTTCAAATTTTAAGAATTGTAACCCAAAATTTTACCAATTTCAAAAATTGTCATTAAAAATTTCAAATTTCAACGATTGTAACCCAAAATTTTACAAATTTCAAGAATTGTCATCCACAATTTTAAATTTCAAGAATTGTAACCCAAAATTTTAGAAATTTCTAGAATTGTCATCCAAAATTTCAAATTTTAAGAATTGTAACCAAAAATTTCACAAATTTGAAGAATTGTAACCAAAAATTTTACAAATTTCAAGAATTGTCATCCAAAATTTCAAATTTCAAGAATTGTAACCCAAAATTTTACCAATTTCAAAAATTGTCATTAAAAATTTCAAATTTCAACGATTGTAACCCAAAATTTTACAAATTTCAAGAATTGTCATCCACAATTTTAAATTTCAAGAATTGTAACCCAAAATTTTAGAAATTTCTAGAATTGTCATCCAAAATTTCAAATTTTAAGAATTGTAACCAAAAATTTCACAAATTTGAAGAATTGTAACCAAAAATTTTACAAATTTCAAGAATTGTCATCCAAAATTTCAAATTTTAAGAATTGTAACCCAAAATTTTACCAATTTCAAAAATTGTCATTAAAAATTTCAAATTTCAACGATTGTAACCCAAAATTTTACAAATTTCAAGAATTGTCATCCACAATTTTAAATTTCAAGAATTGTAACCCAAAATTTTAGAAATTTCTAGAATTGTCATCCAAAATTTCAAATTTTAAGAATTGTAACCAAAAATTTCACAAATTTGAAGAATTGTAACCAAAAATTTTACAAATTTCAAGAATTGTCATCCAAAATTTCAAATTTCAAGAATTGTAACCCAAAATTTTACCAATTTCAAAAATTGTCATTAAAAATTTCAAATTTCAAGAATTGTAACCCAGAATTTTACAAATTTCAAGAATTTCTGAGACCGATCCTGCGGCTGTAATTAATTCTTAAAATTTGAATATCGGGGCTATAGGGGCTTGTGACGTGGCCTAATTTAAACAGATTATATTTGGCTATGTTGTCATATCGATAAAACTGGCAACTCTCGTTTTCTCATTTGTTATGATTAAAAGAAGGAAAGATGTATGTCAATTTTTTTCCATAAACGAACAAAGCTAGAATCTTGGCAATGCTGTAGAAAGTAAAACGTCAGTTATTTGTCAAAAAGTAGCGCCACTTTCAAAATATATTAATTACTTTTTATTGATTTTTATTTATTAATGAATATTATAAGAACAATGAAAATCAACATAAGCAACTAGGTCCTTTAAGCTATTCATTCATTAATATAAAACCAATAAATTCGTTCCTACTGGATAAGTCTATTGTAATCCAAAATTTCAAAAATTTTAAGAATTGTGATCAAAAATTTCACAAATTTCAAGAATTGTAATCCAAAATTTCACAAATTTCAAGAATTGTAACCCAAAATTTCACAAATTTCAAGAAATGTTATCCAAAATTTCACTAATTTCAAGAATTGTAATCAAAAATTCACAAATTTTAATCCAAAATTTCACAAATTTCAAGAATAGTAACCCACAATTTCACAAATTTTAAGAAATATAATCCAAAATTATACCTAATATAGAATTAAAAATCACACAGACCGTGTTTTTTATGTGCTAATAATACTATATTCTAAACCGTAATAGATAAGGGCAAAAAATTACCTATTTTGGAGACCATTACATTGATCGAAAAAAATCTACAGGGACTCGCACCGTTTTCCCATTATACAAGGGGAACTAGAAATGATATTTTTGGTTTTTTACGCATAGAATTTTTATTTAAAAAAAAAATAAAAAATTTAATACGAAAGTTTTATTGTATCTCAAATTTGAAATAAAAGCGTACTACTAAATTTTTTATACGACGTTTAGTATCCTAACAGAGACCATCAAGTTATTGTGTTTAAATACGGACTTGTATTTTTTACTAAAAAAATGATAAACCATTAAAATTCAAATTCGGCTAAATATGAAACTTGTTACTTTAACGAAGTTTTATCTGAAATAATATTATCAATGACATTTTCTTTAATTACGGCCCTGTCGTTGTTCTTGTGTAAATTCATTTTAATTTTATCACAACAAATATAAGAATAGGCATACTTCGATATTACCTAACAATTTCGAAAAAAATTTGTATTATCAGTGAAATAAAAAAAAATTAACAAAATTCAAGGGATTTCGACCCATCGGGTACCGGAATGGCAAGTGCAATCCTAGTCAAACTTTTCCTATATATGTAGGGTAATATTATACGTGGAAAAAATTCTAAAAATTTGAACTGGAAAAAAGTTTTCTTATGCAAAACCGCTACTTTGTATATTGAGTAACGGAAGTGTCAGTCCGATCCTGCTCAAATCCAACATGGTTTTTCCCTGGAGAGAACTAATGAGTAAAGTGAAAATTGGAACTCGATTGGATCTTTCGTTCAAGAGTTATAGTGTTTACATCTAGATAGACAGACCGGACAGAATTTCTTTTGCATTTTTGGACTATGGGAGCTCAGAAACTAACAATTTCCTTATTTAGGAATATGATTATTATGAAAACAGTTTCTAATAAAATTTATTCAGGAGAAATCAGATTTGAAATTAAAAGAAAACATTTAAAAAAATACTGAAAATACTAAATGGTAATTTAATATTATTGACAAATGAGTTGTTAGTATTTAAGAAGAAAGGAAAAAATACAGACATTATAAAGTCAGATACTTCTTTTGCGGGACCATTCTTTACAACCAGATTCACTGCAGCCTCATGGTCTATTGCGTTATCTCCAGTCTCTTTGTCAAATGCACCCATTAAATTAACCTTGTTCCCTATACTAGTTTGTGTAGGTTTTTGGATGGCTCTTTGCAGTAATCTTCTGGATCCAGTTTTGGTTTTCCATATATTCCATTGTCTGCATTTAAAGTCGCCGTTGTATAGCCCCATTTTGTTTAGATGCTCTCTGGTGGGATGGTGTCCCTGAGGAGCCCTGTGGTAATTCGTAGTTGATTCATACTCATTAAAAGTTTTTTTCAGTTACGTTTTTTGACTTTTCCCGGGTAGTAGTCCGGCCCAGTACAATTTGTGTCCAGTCTTTTATAGGGTTCCCAAACGTACCTCTTTGATATTCCTATCGCTGGTTCTGGACCAACTAATGGGGTTGACGATCCGCTTCTTGCGTGCTCGTCAGCCTTTTCATTTCCAGCAATGCCTTTCTGACCTGCAACTCAGAATAAAGTTACCTTAATGTGAGTAGCCAGTTCTCTAACTTCTTCACCGCATTCAGGCTAGATGCTGCTTTTGAGCGGCTTAGAGCCCTAAGGGCTGCTTGACTGTCCGAGTAGATTATGATTCTTTTTCCCTTGTGGGAATATGGGATATTATTATTATTCGCACATTCGAGTATTACGTAGGCCTCTGCCTAGAATACAGAAGTATATCTTCATAGAGAGAAGCTCTTTTGGTACTTATTCTGTTCGCAGTATATGCCAGCTTCAATTCGCTTTTTGGTCCGACTGTCCACCAGGTAATTCCGTAAGGGTTTGTACTCATTCGATTCTTACTTATTATCCATAAATCTTTACTGAAGCTATATTTAGCAGTGTGGTCCGGAAATTAAAGTAATTTCGTTACAATGTAGGATTTTTGTCTTTTTTAAATTTTGAGGACAAGCAATTAGCTTTAGTACAAAATATTCTGGTGCAAAATTTGTAGAACATCAAATTCCCTACTTCTTTCTTCTCAACCTTTTTTCTGATTTCCCAATAGTTTCGCCGCTAGAGGGCGCGAAAAAAATTTGCATGTACGTTTTCCCGAATCTTTTCCAAAATCTTTTACTGTAAAGTTGTAGAACATCAAATTCCCTACAACTTTTGTGTTATAGTTTTTCTAGAGGGAGTAAATGTTAATTTCTTTATTTGATGTTGAAAGTTATCATTTTAACCAAAGATGTTGACTGATGGGAAATATAAAGGATTTTTTATTTGGAGCATATCCATTATGTATTTTTTTTGACGATGAGGCGGATATAGTAGTTCAGGAAAGAAAATTAGATTTTGATGGATGAGAAGTGACAGAGGCAGTATAACGGGCAAGTAAAATAGTCTATTTTGATATAACGGAACTAGATTACTTAGAAAATAAGAATTATTAAAGAATGGATGATGATGAACGTTGTAGATTAATAAAAAATAAAATTTGGTATAAATGTAGTAAAAAATAAAAGAATATTTAAGAAAAGAAAGGAATATAAAAAGCAGTAATATTTAGATATCCCACTAAACCTCTTTATATTTTGTATGCTTATTTAAGGGAACATCAATTAAATGATTGGTGAAAAATTTTATTTAGTGAGAAATTAATAATTAAACAAAATTAAATCCAAACGTATTTAACATAATTTTAATATTAAAGAATTTTCTTATTGATCACATATGATGAAGACTCGATAATTGTTTGGAAAATTGACTACGGCAGTCGACGTGTTAACATCGATTAATTATCGAAGGACCAAACATATAACGCTATTAAATAATATGAAACTGCCTTTTAAACAGTTAAATTCCTATAAACTAAAACGTGAGTATTGAAGTGATATGTAAGGGCTATTTTCTCACCCATTTATTTTACACTATCAGATCAATTGTTGCCACTCACTTTTACTATATAAACTGAGTATATTAAGTTGTAAAATTCTGATTAATAATTTACTAAAATAAGGGTGCGGTCATGCCGTCATTTTAACGAAAAGCTTTCATTTCGTAATCGACGACTCTTCGATCAGATTACTAAGAATGTTTAATATCACTTTCCGCGCGAAGAGTATGTAAGGACGAGTGGTGGATTTTAACGATTTTTTTTGACCTTATGTCTCACGATGGGCACTATAGCTGCTTTAATCACTCATAGGGTAATAAAATACTAGAAAAGAGATAAGACACATTGCAACAAAATTTGATATCCATATATTATTTTGGAGAAACAATACTTCATACCGAGACAATAAAACTATAAGAGAGAAAAATAAACTGAAGCAAACGATCATATACTATTGGTTTAAGAAACGTCGGCACAAAGTAATAAGTAATAAGTAGTTAGAAAATGATATTCAAGTATTATATTAACTTGAGATTTAAAAAAATATAAGGTTAGGTTTGTAAATTCTGGATATAATTTTTCAGTGAAATTTATCCATTTATTTAAATTAAAACCCAATATTTCAGATGGTTAATAAATTATGTAATATACAATTTTTTTATTTACGGATTAAATTTCATAAAAATCTTAGGAACCTCCATTTGTATTTATTTATTTTGACACAATTGTTAAATTTCTGAAATCATTCCCCTCAAATAATAATGCCATCACTTTTTTAATAGCAATGTATGTACCATTTTTAAATCGGCTTTTATTTTTTTCCAATCATTTATATGTATTTTTGGACTACAAGGTGGTTAAAAATAGTAAATTAACAATTATTATTTATAGATATATATTAAATTAAATTTCATATTAAAGATATACATAGTTAGATAGAGGAAAAAATACTTTCAAAAGAGTTATAACTATACAATTGCTCTTATAAAAAATCGGCTGTGTCACCCCAGAACTTTCCCTGCTCTTCTGTGAAGAATAGGATTATTTTAGTTACAAAATACAAAATTCCTGAATGGGAAAGTAAAAAGCTGTAAAAATCAAGTAAATTGCTGAAAAAAATGGGTAAATATTGCAAAAATTAATTAAAATGAAAAACGACAAAAGTTACTAAAAATGGTAACAAGTTATAATAAATAGTAACAAGGTAACAAATTATTTCCAAAAAATTGTAAAAAATTATAAAGAATTGCTTTTCAGCAAAAATTAAAACTAAAATAAAAAGACAGTAAAGGTAGGCAAAAATCCAAAGTAAGATAAGAATTATAATTCAATTTGTAAATATTGAAAACGAGGCAAAGATGCAGGAAAAGTCAAAAAAAGCAAAAAAGGTACCTAACAAAGGGAAAAAACGTAAAATAAAGTAAAAAAGGCAAAGAGGCTTAATAAAGGCAAAAAATGGAAAAAATGGTAAAACAAAAAAAGAAACATAAGACAAAGTAAAGGGGAAAAGAAAAAATGCCGAAAATTCAAAAAAAAGTCAGAAAAGGACAAAAAAGTCCAAAAAAATTTTAAAACCATTAAAAAAAGTTTAAGAAAGCAAAAAAAAGGCAAAAAAATGATAAAAATTCAAAAAAATGGAAAGAAAAGCAATAAATCGGTCAAGTGCGTGTCGGACATTTAGGGTTCCGTACCAAATGTAGAATATAAGCCAGCTGTGCAGAGGTATGGGATTCTTAAAGGTCTTTAAATTTTTAACCGAACTAATAAGTCAAAAATACTTGGTAAAAAGATTTAAATAAGTGAAAAGAAAAATAACCTGGCGCCCTCTACTGTCGCACCTATTGGGAATTCTGGAAAAATTTTGATACAAAAATTGTAGAAAATTTTATGCTCTAAATCTTTGCATCACAACATTTTCCACCAAAGTGTATTGTTTGTCCTTAAAATTTAAAAAAACCTTACATGTTTATTCAATCAATGTCTTGATCACCTTCTATTTTACCAATCTGAACCAAAAACTAATGGTCGTATTAGAGGATTCATCCCAACCCTTCATACCAAATTTCAGGTTGATTGGTCGGCAGTTATCGTGAAATATTACACACAGACAGACCTTACTCTGAAAATGGTTTAAATCTTCTTTGGCGACATCAAAATGGATATTTCAATGGACATCTAGAATTTTTTTTGCTCGTTCACTATACTTTTCCTTTGATGGGAAAGGGAAATGTAAGTGATGTCACTATTTTGATAGTTATGATTTTATGAAGTTGACAATCTTGACAGAATATATAAATTTAATAAAAATAATAATCCCCCTATGTCAGAATTTTGCAAAAATCAATCTGCAACTGAAATAATTTGTATATATGCCTTACTTTATTAAATCACTGGGGCATATTCCATTGTTAAATTTAATTTTTGGGATTATTGTTTTTTGTATTTTTAATAAATACCAAAATACAGCTTTAGTATTTAAAAAATAAAGAAAAATATTGACTTACAATTACTCGCAAAACTCGTGGCAATTATACCAGCTAATAATAGTAAGCTTACTTCAATGATTGAATACCTGAATAAAGCCAATATAGTAATGAATGTTATTAAAACAGTTACAAAAGCATGTAATTATTCAAAACAAAAGTATGATCCCAAAAGCGAATTAAAACTGTTGACTGCTTTGTATAAGTCTACTAAAATTCTTATAATACTGTCCATTTTTTTGTTTGATAATTTAAAAGGGTATTTTGATAGCTTTATAATTTTTGACAAAATTTTATATGCTGAAGATATAAAAACAGAAAACTCCAAAGTTAATAACATAGTATACATTAATTGGTAATAAATTACACACTGAAATAAAAATGCATAGTAGAAAAGAAAAGGAGCTATCGGTCTGTAATACAAATAGTAGTTAGTGTTAATATAAGTACATAAATGTAGCGTTATTATTAAAACTAATTTTATCAAATGTATAAACCCGTTTGTACCAGTTTTTAAACGGTTATCCAAATCATTAATTAGTTCAAAAAATTTCTTCCATTCGTCTTTGTTACAATTTATTCCACAAGTGCATAAAAAGAAGCAAATAAATAAAAACGTATTACGCAATAATACTACAGAATTAGTATATAACCTGAATTTATTATTATTGTATCTAGAATTTCAGATACCATTCAACACAAACCAATAACAAGCATCATAAAACAAATAAAATTATTCATTATTCTGTAATGGAAATACTCCAAAATAACTTCCAGTTTTATATATGAATTCTAAACGGCTCTTGTTATTGGTTTGAAACAATTTATTCTTTTCTTTTACCTAATTCATACTTTTTAACCTGTAGTTTATAGATTTAAGTAGTGGTGTATATGCTGTATAAATACTGAATATATTAAAATGAGTTTTAAATCTAGTTTATAATCATTATTGATTTAATAATTTTTATCCTATTTAGTGCTAACAGCATTCAGGCTGGCTCAATAAATTTATAATATTTATTCGCACTCCCCTTTTCGATATTACATAGATAAAAATATTAACCGAAATACTCAATTCACTTTGCATATTTTTACCTGAATTCCGTTTAGTAACTTATTAAAAACTATCTTAATTCAGTCCCGACCACTGATTTAAACAGCTTCAATTGTTACGTTTTTTTCCTGTGCCACCCTGTATTTTTATTATTCCTCTGCTCAGTATATTTTAATTTCAGACTCGCTTAATATCTCTTCTTAAGATCTACCTCTCTTCTAAGTATTACTATAAAATGCCTTTCAAATGTTAATAATTCTGTCTCTTTGCTTGTGCAGTCAAAACAATTGACTTCTATATCGTCTGTGTCACTTATTAAATATTACTTTTCTTCCCATCGTTACATAGGGTTAATTTTTTATTATATTATATTATATTATATTATATTTTCACTTTTGTCCCCTGTTATAATTGTTAATTATTTCGACGCTTTAACTTCTGTTTACTGTTATTTTTAATTCTTTTTTTATACCGGTGTATTTATTTGTTATATTTACTTAAAAGTTCATATCTTATCCTTAATAATAATATAAATTATCTGATGTTTGTGCTGCTCTTTCCGCCTCAATTACAAAAAGAGAATCTATTTTTAATTTGTTTTTACAGATTGTCTTAAAATTTGGTAGTTTATAAGATTTTTGGGTTTTTGGTAGTTTTTTTTTGAAACAAGTTTTTTTGGACCAAACATTTTATTTTGGTAAAAGTTTTTGGGAACAATTTCGGACAGAACATTTTTTTTGGACCAAACGTTTTTTAGGAACAATTTTTTTTTGGACAGTACATTTTCTTTTTGGGACTACAAGTTTTTGGACTGAACAAGTTTTTTTTAGAACGAGCAAGTTTTTTTCCTCTTTTGGAACCTAACGTCTCAACCGCCGGATCCAGGAAACTTTAGAATAAACCGAAGACAAGCCAAAAACCAAGCTAAGTCACATTTCCAGAAAAAATAAGAAAAAGTCTCTGAAAGATTTAAATTTTTCTTATAAAAAGAACAAATATAACGTTTAATTTCCTTAAACCCACAAAAAGAAAGAAAGGACGGATTTTGAAATATATCATAGTTTTTTTGTCAATTGTTTCTAAATACATCAAAAAATCAATTAGACTGGCGTCCAGAATTTTTTTGTTTAATATTTTACTTTTTGATATATTTCAAATTCTATTCGTGGAACAAACCTATAATAAAAAGAATAAAAAGAAAGAAATCACATTGATTACTAAATCAACAAATTAAAATAAGATTCTCAATTGAGTCCATTTTAATCCTCAAACCTAACATGTATCTAGCTATATTTTAATAATACTTAATTTTTTTTTAACATGGAAGTCTTCAGGAGAATTTTGTATCGCAATAAAAAAAAATTCCCTCTTTATTTGAGAATAAGAAGAATGGTTATATACATCATTTCATTGGTAATAGAACGAACAATTTTTAATACCGGGTGGCCCATTTACGTTTCATTTAAAAAAATTGAGTTTTAGATAAATAACTGGATTTGCTAAATTAAATCTCTACTAAAAGAAACAAAAATAAATAATTGACAAAATTGAGACATTATGGGCAATTCTAGTTTAATTTTAACTAATTTAGACCAAATCATTACCACTTAGCATGGATAAAAAAAATTCAAAAATAAAATAAAAATGGCGTCTCAAGTGACATTTGAATTTTCAATTTTCATGTAATTTCGGGTCAAACTGGATGTCAGCCATATTGGATTTTTAAAAAATTAATAAATAGCTCGATAATAATCGATCAAAATCAAAAATTTCGCAAAACCTTTTCTAAGCGGGTGTCTATGTTATAAACAGAAGATATTCTCGAAATTTCAAGTCTCTCGGTTAAGTAGATTTTACTGTACGTTGATTCTATGTCAGTTAGTCAGGAATGTGCTGCTTATATTATAATTTTCTTGAAATAAAGTTATTAAAAAGGCGCCAATATCATATGTTTTTATCAACTTTTTTCTCTAGATAACAGCTGTTACACATACGACTCACGGTACACAGCATAGGGTGCGTACTGTATGGTGCGCATTAATAATTTCCTTTCACAAGACAACGTATGATCAGTATCCGTGAAAGTATAGAACAAAGCGTTGTTGCCTCTTTGTATATTGTAACACGAAAATTGACCTTTTTTTCTCTCGATGCATCGACATAATTTTTGTCTACAATTTTTACATCAAACAGGATATCCTGTAGCATAAGGTTTTATGTTTTTACATCTCTCTCATAATTTAAGTAAAAAAAGCCATTTGTAAATATTTTTCTTTAGTTAGTATTTCCCAACATGACCCTAATTTAAAAGTTTTTTTTTTTAATTTCAAGGTATATCTTAACTCAAAACAATTTTTATGTAGTAAACTGCTTCGCTTACGCTAGGCATACTCTTAATATTCGTTAATAGTACTTGACTATAGGCAACACATATTACACAATATTATTAATTTGTCGACACTCCACCTTGCTGATGTCGTTAATCGGGCTTCTATTTTGTAAGGTCCTTTTCTGATCTGACCGGCTAAACACGTGTTAGTGTATGCCGTTTTAAGTCTTATCGAGGGCTTCTTTATAAATAGGGGTAAGCTATTTAGTTTTTTTTTTAATATTAATGTAAATTATCATAAGGTTGTATTTTCTTTATAGATTTGACATGCCCTCCTAAGGCACGCTTTTTTTTTTTGGGTATCTTTCAAGCCATGCCTCATAGGCATACCTTCTATAGTATTTTGCGTTCGTGAAGAATATTTCTACTTGATCTTCGAGTTTCTTCAGTTGATGAAGAATATTTCTACTCAAACTATGAGATTTTCCGTTTTTTTTGCTTGCTGTGCGCTGCAGGTGATTAAAAAACCCTTTTTGTAAGTGGGGGGGGGGGGGTAGAAGTACTGCTGTGGTGTATTTTGGCTTTGCATCGCCCGAGGGTATTTTCTCCCGTTTGCTTCCTTGACCTCCGCTGAACAAAGGACTACACCATCGAATTGGAACTCCTGGCGATTTTGTGTACGAGAACCAGATCCCAATTCATCCGTATCTGATTCAGCGCAAGAAATTTAGTACAAGGTAGATGTAAAATCCTACATATTTTTTCTTTTTATTTTTTTCTGACTATCTTTCAAAATTTAAACGTTAAATTTATTGTTTTATATACATATTTGGTTATAATGTTGACACTATGTATATGAACTACTTTTTTAAGTTATGAATAATTTTTAACCAACTTTTGACACCTTTTGGGTTAGTTTTTTTTTAAGCTTTACAAATATTATAATTAGAGGTCATATGATTATCCTGGTTTAAAGTTTGTTTATCATGTTATTTAAGTATACCTATTTTGTCAGGTAACTTAACAATATTTTGGTAATATAAATTCTGAGGTAAGTTCTCATTGTGAGACGGGTTTGGTTTTTAAGTAACATTTAGATGTACAATATATACTTTTTTTTACTGCGATTCAAAAATCACTCGACCAGTAACATTGTGATTTTTGATCACAGAATAATCGTTATGTGGCATCATCTATTTTCCTGATTATATTTTTTATATACCAAACAACTCAAAAAAAAAACACCAACCAGGAATAAATTAATTTTTGAAATCTCGATTGTTTGATTTTTTTGCTTTCAGGATAAATCAGTATAAATTCAAATAGTTAATTTTTCTTTAATTAATTGAACAACAACATAAGATACAGTTCTTGTGATTTTTCTTGATTTTTGTTTTTAAAATTAAGTGGCGCCTGGCAATCCTTTTAAAAAAGAGTAACTTTGTAAATTCATTAATTAATAACGACCGAATGCTCACCATACGAAGAGCTGCCGCGCATGCTGGTTTGTAAAGGGTATCTTTTTGATTACCCCTGATAAGATCACATAAATAAATAAAAACAAAACTTATCGAACCGCATTATTTTTCTGTGTACTAAATCAAGATCAGTTTAGCTTCACAGTATTACAAGATTAATAATGCGAAGAAAAAAACGGAATAATAGAAGCATGTTGGTCCATCCTCTTTATATGAAAATGGTACCACAAGGCGCATTTGTTACTTTGTATTCGAATTTAAGAAATGACGAAATTATTTTCGAATGACAACTAAATCTTACGATGAACTCCACAGTAAATTGACATTACAATATTCTTTTTGCTTCAAATCACGAATTTTATATTCTTCGTTTGACTTATCCCGACACATCGATTTTGTTCCATTAAAGTAATTATTATTTCAGTATCAATACGAAAATTAATTTTGTCTGTCGTCATAGTTATAATATAATGGTTAATCTGTCACAACTGTAAAATACGGATGTATGAACAATTCATAAGAAATAATAGCTCTGACTGATGTAACGGAATGCTATACTCAAGGGCTCGACCGATGCCCCAGCGTATAAGTACGGTGTAACAGTACCTTATTCAGGGGAGTCTTAGTAATTTATATTCGACATAAAGGAAGTAATAAATTGTAAACTACTTCAGAAAAATAGACTATTTCGTTAGAATTCAATACATTGTAAATATTCACTTTAGAAATATTACCAAGACCTATAAATCAATAGGACAAAGGCTGTCCTTCTCAGAAGGGCGTGCAAAGAAAAATCCAACGGGTTGACAACATATGTAGTACATAAAACCTAATGGTTTTTTGGCGGGTTTTTCCATCCCTGTAAATTCCAAAGTTCATGATTTGTAACCCGACCTTTACCTGTCTCGACATATCAGACTTAGTATTATATGGCGCGGATTCTAATTACATAGCTAGTCGCTGATATATCGCATAATTAAACTCTTTTAAATTTGCTCAGAGGGCAGCAGTTACTGGAAGTGAAATTTGTAATAAAAAGGGATACGCCTTCTTAGTTCGCTTAGTAAAATGCTCTCATTTCTGATTTGCTAGATTCCAGTAAGATTAAGGGTGGTACCTGGAGGCTTACGGGGGTCGAACCAATTCTGAAGCCTTTCGCTGTGTGATACTAATTTCGTTTGTAACTTTGAAAATTATTTAAAAATTTGGGTTAGTTAATTTCCAATTTTGCTCGGGATCGGTTCTTATTCCAACAACCAGTTGTTCTAGATATTAATATTCAGAGTAAGTTTCTCAACTGAAATTCGGGTTTCACGGTTACGAGGTTGTTTAAGCAAATAATAGTTTCTTACGCGCCTAGCTATTAATGAGAGTCTGCTTGATAGTGAACTGGGTAGCTGTCGCTCTTTAACGATTAATTAACGTGATTTTACAATAACTTGTAAACTAATTCTCTCTTAATTGTTTCTTTAGTAATTTGGACCAACTTATTCGTCAGAAAAAGGTAGGTGCAAGATCTTTTTACTAGATATAGAAATTCAGAATCCACATGTACCTCGCTCGGCCTACATTCAATTAATAGTGCTTTTACCGAATCACTGTAAAATCAATAATATATACTACATAACACATAGCGAATAAAATAGAAACTCCCGATATGTAACAACGATGACCGACGGTACGTCGTATATGTGGAAACGAACATTTATCACAATGGAACTACCAATGCGTATCGTGCGGTACGTACCGTTCACTGCGTACCGCATGTGTAACAGCTGTAAACTTGAAAAAAGAAGCAGAGGCTAATAAATATTTTAAATATAGTTAAAAAATCTGTATATGTTGAGTTGGACTTGGATATTAATCAGAATATTTCAGTTTAATGTTGAAAAACGCCTTATATTACAAGACATCTTTGCTATTTGAAAAATGAGAAAAAAAATCGTACTTACCATTGCTTGTAAAACAGTAGCAATTAAACCTACTATAAGAGGTATTCCGACATTTCCTATGTAAGCAAGCTCATACATAGACAACATAGTAAATATTGTTATCAAAATAGTAGAATATGCATGCAATAATTGGGAACAAAAGTACGATCCAAAGAGTGAATTAAAAATATTGACTGCTCCATATAATTTTCCTATAATTACTATGATATTATACATATTTTTGCTAAGATGACAATTTGATTGTTTTAAAATTTTCGACAAATTATTATATCCTGTAGATAGAAAAATTGAAAATTCTAATTTGAATAAAGTAGTAAACATTAATTGGTAATAAATTACGCATCTAAATAAAAATGCATAGTAGTATAGAAAAGGTGCTATCGGTCTGTAATGAAAATAATAATTTAAATTCATATATGTAACTAAATGTAGAGCTATGATTGAACCTAATTCTATTAAATGTCCAACTCCTTTTGTATTTTTTCTTACATGCTTATCTAAATAATTAATAATTTCAAAAAAGTCTTTCCATTTATCTTTGTTATTAATACTTCCACAAGTGCACAAAAAGAAACAAACGCACAAAAAGATATTACGAAGGTAAAGTAGAAATATAGAAACAGTATTGGTAATACCTTGTGTTTTTACATACATACATTCGAATACCATTGAACATAAACCAGTTATACCAATAACAAGCAGCACAAAACGAATAAAATTATTCAATATTATACGAGTATATAATGGAAACACTCCCAAGTAGCTTCCGGTTTTGTATATTAAATCTAAACGACCCTTGTTAGTAGTTACAAATATATTATTTTTTTTCACACGTCTATTCATTTTTAATACTGCAAGTCGTCATGAATGGTAGTGTATAAGTGAATACAAATTTATTGAGGTTAAAAAGTTAGTTCAAAATTATTGATTCAATGATTGTTTTTCAATAACAGCCAAGCTTACAGGATAATGTATTATTTATTTGTAATCCCTTATTGTAAAAACGAAAACAAATTTCAAAAACAGGAAAATTGATCATACTTCCTTTTACATAGAACCTGAGCCATTATTTCTATTTTCAGGATTACGATAGTAATGAAAATATTAATAATAATATAAACAAATATTAACCTCTTCAACTTACTCTTTATGCTTATTAGACGATGCAAATTAATCAACCTGCAAACACAAAAGAGGGCAATCTACTCAGCATATGAAGCTACCCATTATGGGCAGCGGGATAATAGATACCATGGCCGCCACTAACTGGAAATCACAAGGAATTCAAATGCCTGCACGAGGCCATAGCAAAAAAATTCACACATATTATTAACAACCCTAATGATATATCGTCATTTCTCACCCTGGTCATAACTTTATGCTACTTTTCTTTTTTCCAAAGAGGAGGGGAAATGCTTGTACGCACATTCTCCTCGATCTTCTGGAGTGTGGGACTTAAGGTGTCTACTACCCACTAAAAACCCCTCCACCCCCACATCATTTTCTAACAAAAAAAAAACCATAGACGTCGGTATCGCTTTATGTGCCTACGTCAATGTCTAGGTGGCGTTCCATTATCAGTCATCTTTTGCATTCCTCTTTCTTCCTATTCCTTCACACTCATGACCTTCCGTGTGTACCTCGTTCCATTTGTCCTGGCTCTCTGACATCACCGCTATATTATTACTCTCACCAATTGTGTATCCAAGCTTCCTCGCCAGTTCGTTTTTTTGGCTTTCCATCTCTGACATTCGAACAAAGTATGCCCTGGGTCATCCACTTCATCGTACTACATGCATGTATTTGTCTCCTTTTTTCCGATATTTTTCGTGTATGTTGCGAATAACCCCATGTCCTGTCAGAGCCTGTGTATGAAACCAGTCCACCTTTCGGTGTCTGAATTTTACCCACTGCCTCAGATCCTTGATTAAGTTTCTCGTACACTCTGCGGTTCCTTCCATTACTCTCCATTTCTGCTCCCAGTCCAACATAGGTGTTTCCCTTCCTTCTTTTTTTGCCATATTTGTTTTTGCAATTTCTTTTTTAATGTAACCTAAACCTTTCCTGTGCCAACATTTTTTTTGGTGGTCTCCCAGCTATGACCTGGGCTGCCCGAGCCGAAATGGTGCGATAGCAAGAGATCACTCTGAACAGTATCTTCTTTGTGCTCGCTACATTAGTTCCTAATATTTCCTCATTCTGAGGGCTTTCCCCCGGACTTGAGCTCCTTATGTAAGTATTGACTAGACCACCCCATACAGGGCTCTGCGCTTTCAGAAACCGAGACCACCACTATTCCGCATCACTCTAGAAAAGACCGCTAGCGGTCTATCCGTATTTCCCACCACATATTGTATATGCTGACCAAACTGAAGTCTATTATCGACTTTGTTACCCAGGTACTTCATCGTTTTTGAATGTTCTAATTGCTATCTCCTATAGCTGGAATTTTCACGTCAGATCTGTTCTGTTTTTTGTGTAGCTACTTCTAACCCCTGTTTGCTCATCCATATCCTTGTTTTTTCTAGGGTGATATCGGTTCTGTTAATGAGGTCCTCTTTGTCGTCCGCCTACACGATTAGGAGTAAATCGTCAGCAAAAGCTATGGCCTTCACCACTCTTCCTAGATCTCCCCTTAAGATACCATCGTACATTATATTCCATAATGTCGGGCCTAAGATGGATCCTTGCGTCACTCCCATGTTTATTTAACATTTCTTACCCCTTTCAATCACGATGGTTCTTCTACTCAAGTAGTTACCTGTTATGACCTTTATGCTACCTAAAACTGTCCAAAAGATTACCCCTCATTGTATGGACCTGTCACTGTCTTCGATACATAAAACATGTATCACTAATAGAATCTACAAGCTTGTTGAGATTCATGATATTTTAGAAGAACCCCCAAAATGACGGCGAAGAGACCATCAGGGATGCAAACAATAACTTATTATCGATTTTGTTATAATAACCTCATTTTTAAATTTACCTATATTACAGATTTACATTTATTACCAGATAACCGTTTTTAAACTACAGAAGTATTAATGTACTTAACCTCATAGTAAAGTGACTGATAAAATTTGTAGTTGAAGAGGAATATTTCAAGGAGATTTCTTTAGCCCCCATAAGTTTTTCCTGGTGATAAATCCGCTTAATAGAATCAATTCATTAAAATAAAAAAAACGGGATTACTATCTACACTATGTCTCATCTTGTATACGTGAATTATATAAAACTATACGCAGAGATTAAAATGCACATGCGTGTTTTAATCAACATCATCAGTACATTTTCATCCATATCTGCGTGGATCTTAGATGGAAAAAGTGCAATATCCTAAACATCAAAAAATGAAAGTATGTACTTTATAGGGTTCCATACCCCAAAGGGCCCAAACGGAGCCCTATTGCTCTCACTCACGTGTCCGTCCGTGTGTCACACTGGTCTTGCAGCTAAACTGTTGGAGCTACAGATTTCAAATTTTCACAGTATATGCGTCGCATTGTTAAAAACCAACATACATTGTAAAAAATATGTTTAAAAGATTGAAAGAGGGTCTCGCCTGCAGCTAAAGGGGGGTGTTGGAAAAAAATTTGGCCTTTAGGAATGTAGGAATGAGAAGCCGCCTAAGTCAGCATTTTTTACAAAATTTAATTTCAAAGTATTTTTTTAACTTTCCATTAACCTATGAACTTAAAATTTGGTGATAATGTTTATTGTTACGTATATTTTACTAACAAATACCAATATATTAATAAATATGATTTTTTCATTAACATTCCCTCATGTTTAGGATTTCGGCTTATTTCCTACATTTGGCAGGGAACCTCAAATGTGCAAAGTCCGACACGCACATGACCGACTTTTTTAAATAATACTATAGGAACCTAAAATTGTTGAATAAGGTCACATATTCTCTCTAAAAATACAACTAATCTATTGATATAGGAATGCAAAAATTTACAATTAAAATATCCGAAAAAGTACCTAACATTTCTAAAATTCAAGAGTAATAATATTTTTCTAGGATAATGTGATTCATGCATTAAAATTAAATAAAATCGGCACACAGGTAGGATAAATAACGTAGATTTAAAAAATCGGGGCATAAAAAATAATTGAAAATCGTAGACCTACTTTTTTACTGTTATTTATAAGAATGTATGATTTTCTTTAACATGCTTTTAAATATTTTAGGAGTTATCGGTATTTATATAATGCAAGATCGCGCTTTTGCCATTTTTTGTTGAAATTTTTAAGTACAAAGCAGTTGATAATAATCTCTCATGAAATTAACTGTTCAGTTATGCTTCCAAAAATAATCACATGAGTAGGTACCATGAAATTTTTGGTATAACTTGAGATTTAATAAAAATCAGACAAAAATATTTTTTACAGTATAAATAACTAATGTTTACGGTGTAATGTGAAAGTGCTTATACCTAATACCAAAAATATGTACCAGTAAATGCCTAAAATATGGGTCAGTATGCGATATATTTACTGAAACCACTTATTTGTAAAACAGTATGTTTAAATTCGTTACGTATATTGTTTTTCAGCGTTTTTGAGTTTTGTGTCACCATACGAAATAAGTAGGCAGAAGTATAATATCAGTGGCGGGGTTGCTCAGTACTATCGGTCTAGGACATTCGGGCGCGGCCGTTCGGGCGCCGCCGTGCGGGCGCGGCCATTCGAGCGCCACCGTACGGGCGCGGGGACGATCGGGCGCGGCCGTTCGGGCGCCGGCCATTCAGGCGCGAAATTTTATAATAAATATAATAATATAGCGGCACACAGGCGATTACAAACTGAGTTGTCGATGAGCCATCCCACGATTTGGAAGCTGATCATCAGTTTGAGGAAAATTCAGAGAGGTAGAGATGTTTTTTATGAACAATTAGTTGCTGGTAACGAACCGCCAATGAAAAAACAAGCCTACATACATGCAGATAGACGTATAAAAAATTTGGTTGAAAACTACCAAAATAGAAATATAATAGAATTTTTACGTGGCATTGCACATAATTATCAAATGAATCCATAATATATTTATTTAGTTTTTTTATATGATTGTTTTATTTATAAAGGACGAATTTTCTTTCTTTTCATTATTACACACTTCAAAGTACGAATTTTCGTTTTTATTCATTAATATTAAGTGTGTACACACTACCAAGTAATCTTCTGTTACCTTTTATATATTTTTATTGTAGCAAGTGAGGTCGTAGTTTTGACCACTAAATATCTGAAATATGCGCCGTAAAAATGTTTATTGTCGTAGATAATAAATAATATTTTAAGACTAAGAAATAAAATTTTAATATTTGATCATCCATATTTTTAAATATAAAATGTGGACCTCGATGTTTTCAATGTATGACATTGTTTTTATTATGAAATATAGAATTTCGCGCCCGAATGGCTGGCGCCCTAACGGCCGCGCCCGTTCGTCCTCGCGCCCGATTGTCTCCGCGTCCGTACGGTGGCGCTCGAATGGCGGCGCCCGAACGGCAGCGCCCGACCGGCCGCGCCCGAATGTCCGTCTCCGTCAGTACTATTGCGAGTGGTACCCGAAAATAACATCACTTATATCATCGTTTGGGCACGGCAGAAACTTTAACTCTCACTCAAATTTTGAACATCGCTACATCAAAAGGGCCGACAGGAACCTTCGCCTCGGTATCAGTTTATCTTATGCGCATATACTTATTAAATATCTTGTATGTCTTATCAAAAGTTAGATGTACCTTCCTGAAACCAATTGTAAAGAAAATTCCTGGGAAAAACATTAACTGCATAAAATCGGCAGTTTTTATGAAACTTGTTAGATTACTTCACCATGGAGAAAGGAAACAACGGACCTTTACTGCCAGTATCAGCAGTACAGGAAATTTTGACCATCGTTACATCAGGATCTTCTGTATTAGGAAACTACGACACTGATAATAACTAAGTTTTGTAAATACAAGTCTCATTTACGAATGTCACTTGTATTAATCGGCTCGGATAAAACTCTCAGTACAAATTTTATATTAATATACATATACTATGGAATTTATAATATTTTTTGCACATATTTGAATAGCGGTTAAAATTTGGTTGTTCTATTAGAAATAATCTTGAAACAGTTTACTAAGGCATCTAGAGGGCTTTATTTAAAAAAAATTAATTTAATATTTTTATAATACGACAATAAAACACTTATTAAAAGAATAGGTAGAAAGACATTATTTCAAACAAATAATTCTTATGAAATTATTTCAAAAAAGTTGAATATCTACCGCCTGCAATATAAATTTCCAACAAAAAAATTTTACTTACATTTATTACAGAAAATAACTAAACTTCTTTTACACGCATTTCGTAATTATTACAAAGACACTAACGAATTCTGGCACATGTTTTTTGATTTTACAGTACAACTAGTTTCCAATAATCTTTGGAAGAAATTAACGAAACTTTCTGCATTTGGCTGTCATCGTTCATTGTTAAATACAACCGCTTTACTATTATCGCGGGTTTCACGATAAATCATTTTTGTATCATATTCACGAATTGATAAGTAGATTTTAACCGTATCGCGCACAATGTGAATAATGAACAATTTATCTGTTTCGATGAATATAACAGATAATAGTACATTTTTCAACGAGCACAGAATAGTCGCTATATAATGAAGTTTCCGACACGAGCGAGTGTAGCGAGCGAGTATGTATGCTATTATTCAATTATATATGCATCAAGAAGCATATGATTAAATAGTCTTTGAGAAAACCAGTGTATTTTCAATTATTTTGTTTTATCTTTCTAATAACGGATTACTTTAAATAACATTGCATAAGAATTTTTTATTTAAAATAATGTCTTATAACTAATCCTTTAATACGGGCACAATTTTTTATAGTAGTGGCATGTAGTTTTGGTGTGACGTTCTTTTTTTAGATTCTTAAAGAATTTTTTTAAATTGAATTCAAACCTGTAATTTGATTTTTTTTAAATTCAGTAAACACGGTAATAATTTTAACTAAACAATATTTTTTCTTTTACTGCTGCTCCGGTATTGTAGTACTTTCTGGGTAGACCTGTTTTGTAAAATAATTCAAGTACTTAAACAGAATCTAGTTAGTAGTACTATAAACTTTTATTTTAAAGCTGGTTTGATTACAAAAGAGAAATAAATTATTTACTTGTAAGACGAAATCGGAAATAAAAATCTATATTTAAAAGTAATAACAGATTCGGTCGGCGCCTACTACACTTATTTGAATACAATTAGAAATTGGTCAATTATCATGTTTCATAAAGAGACAAAATTATTTGATACCTCTGAAAGTTAAAAGTCGTCTCTGACATCACTTGTAAATATTTGCATTCTGTTTATCACGGATTTCCTGAAATTAATATTTTTAGTGGGTTCCAATAGCAGACAAATGAGACACTGGTTTATTAGTTGCTTCACATTAATTGAAACTAAAATTTAAGTTAATAAATACTGGAAATGACCTCCTTTGAAAAACTAAAATTAAATAAAATTTAAAAAAATATAATAATTAGAAAGTAACATTATAAACTTTAATTTAATTATAATTATTTAGGGAGTATTTTGAACTTGTCTTGATGTATGCTACAGCCCGGTGAAGTATTTTAGTTTAATTCTCAAAACCGATTGTAATAAATAATACAACAAAAATCTTACTTACCATTACTTGTAAACTAGCAGCAAGCAAACCTACTATAATAGGTATTACGCCATTTACCATATAATGAGACTCATAAATAGCGAACATAGTAACTATTGTTAATAAAATAGTACAATATGCATTTAATAATTCAGAGCAAAAGTAATATCCAAAGAGTGAATTAAAAATGTTGACAGATCCATATAATTTTCCTAAAATTATTATTATCTTGTCCATATTTTTGCTAATATGACAGTTTGATCGTATTATAATTTTCGACAAATTATTATATCCTGTTGATAGAAAAATTGAAAATTCCAATGTGAATAAAGTAGTAAACATTAATTGGTAATAAATTACGCATCTAAATAAAAATGCATAGTAGTATAAAAAAGGAGCTATCGGTCTGTAATGATAATAGTAATTTAAATTCATGTATGTAACTAAATATAGAGCTATGATTGAACCTAATTCTATTAAATGTCCAACTCCATTTGTACTTTTTTTTAAATGACTATCTAAATAATTAATAATTTCAAAAAAGTCTTTCCATTTATCTTTGTTATTAATATTTCCACAAGTGCACAATAAGAAACAAAGAGACAAAAAGGTATTACGAAGATATACTAGACATATTGAAACAAAAGTCTTAATACCTTGTGTTTTTAGATACATACATTCGAAAACCATTGAACATAAACCAGGTATGCCAATAACAAACATCACAAAACGAATAAAAATATTCAAAATCGGATGAGTATATAACGGAAACACTCCCAAGTAACTTCCAGTTTTGTATATTAAATCTAAACGATACTTATCAGTAGTTACAAATATATTATTTTCTTTAACGATTCTATTCATTTTTAGTATTGCAAGTTATCATGAAAAGTAATGTACAAGTGAATTTGTTGATAAAAATTTATTCACTGTAAAAATCTGCTTCGACATTATTGATTTAATAATTGCTTTTCAACCACATTCAAGCTTACCGGATAATTTATTATTTATAACAACTCCGTATTGAAAAAACAGAAAACAAATGTAAAAACAGGACAATCGATCATACTTTACTTTACATAAAGCCCTAGATACTATTTGGTTAGGATAATAATATTATTAAGAATAATGCAATCAAACATCAACAGTCTTCAACAAACTCTAGATGCTTCTCAGGCGACGCAAGTCAATTAACCTTCAATTGCAAAAGCCGGAAAGTCTAAGCAGCATGTAAAGTTGTATTATAATTCGCGCATACTTCAAGATTACAAACATGTAAATAGATATTACAACTCATAAATTCGCCCTTACATTGTACTTTTATCGGAATATTTGAACATCCCACGGATGCCTCTTGATCATGGGGAGCAAGGTAAAATATGGCAATATAACTACCATTAACTGCAAATCGCTAGGACTTGACAAAAAACAAAACTTTTGGTACTAGAAATTCGAAAGTTTTTACGAGGCTATCGCGAACCCAAATCATACATCAGCATTTCTCATCCTTGATCATATCTGTATGCTACTAAAGAATATATATTACCAAGAAACGAAGGCCGGCGATATTTCTTTGATGTTGGAAGGGCAAAAAAAATTGTGAAAAGTGACAGATAACTAATATAACAGCTGAGTTCAGCTTCGTTACTCATTTCACTCGTTTTACCCCGCCATTGATCTATCCATTCGAGTACTGACAAAAATTCATTAATATTTATTTTATATATATAAAAGTAATTGTAGCATTTAAAAAAATAGCAGATTATATAAACTAAAATTTTTATACTTAATAGTATAATATAGTACTAACCTATTACACTATCTACCCTTAATTTCAACTCTGGTAAATATTTATTAGAAACTTTACTTATTTTCGTAATAAACACCTGTTGGTCTCGTAAGAAAATGATTTAATTATACCATACAGAGCTTAATATCCATTGATAAGTCTTTGTACTTGTAATATAATATAATTTTTATTATCCAAACCATGTCAATATTTTATGTCCTTATATTTCCAGGTATAAATATGTTTGTTTTGATTTTTAATAACTTAGGTTATGACAAATGTCAACTGTTGTCTAAGGTCGAAAGTCGAATCCGTAACCTTATCTACATTGTTCTTTTCCATTAATTAAAGTTCGGTCTTTTTCCTTTTGGTAATCAAGTTAAATTACCTCACTACATTTGATGTACAAGGCCATTTAGGTCAGATTTTCTGTCTTTGAATGACAAACATTCCTTTTGGCGTTGGAGTGCAGGTCGAAGAAGTCTTCGCGAATTTTTCATTCGTTGTGTCCATGGTTTTGATGATTCCCTTTAAAAAAAAAGGGATGATAATTTACTTTCGCTAATTTGTAGCTTTTGGTAGAAATATTTTCGTGATATTTTACCAGTTTTATTTGTTCTTATTAGTGACGTTTCTGGACCTACAATTTTTGGTTGTCGACAGCCATCTTGTTGATGCCGACTTTGTTTTTGGATATTTCTGGACAATCTACGTTCTGGATAACTTCTACGTTCTGGACATTTTGTAAATGTTGTGATATTTTTTTTGATAATTTTCCACTTATGAAACCCCTTTGTCTACCGACAATCACTGGTAGCATGATTGCAGTTCCATTGGGATCGTTTCATGACGTTTTACCACACTTCGTACAACTGTTAGTTGTAACCGCATGGGTTATGTCTGTTGAAACCATCGTTGTGAACTTTGTTTAATGGATTCAAGAACTTGAACCATCGTCAAAGTGTTTGTTATGTTGATTAGCGAGACCTTTTCAACATTCCTTTTTGGTGCTGAAGATTGTGGAACATTTTCAAAGTAACTATCACTACAGTGTACCAAGTAAGGTGTTTTTATTTTAAATTTAACTTTTGTTTTATTTCATTTCATTTTGGGTTTAATGTCACTTAGTTTTGACAAAATTCTTGCAGTTTAGTAATAAATTTAAAATTTATTTAATTTTTCTATTAAGAATTTAATTTTTCTAAATTCTACAAAAGTATGTGTACAGTACTCTTTAATTATTTACTGTAAACTAAACATAGCTATGGTTGGGACACCACATTGGTGAAAATATAATTTTGATAATTTTAATATATTTTGACATAAACTGTATTGTCAGAAGTATTCATTCGTTAGACGAATATGTTATTCAAACTCCATCCCATGTTATAATAAGTTGTAAGATTATTGAGATGTTGATATTATTCTCAACTATACGATTTATTTGTACACTCATATGATATATCTCTATTTTTTTATTTTATTAAACATTTACATTTTTTAGGATTGTGTTTGATTTCTTATGCATATATTTACTAAAAAATTAAAACTATTTATGTAAGATCTTTTTATAAAACTCTCCGTGTCGGGGCTATGTAAAGTTATGTTTTTGTTGTTTGAACGTTTAATTATTAAGCCTCGTGGCGCCCACAATTTAACTTTAATTTTTCAATAATATTAAAAAGAATTCACAACCGCTCTACCGGTGAACAGCAGCCGTTCGCATAGTGTCATCACAATCAACTTTTCTTTTTAATTAACATCATATAAGAAAGTGTTGCACATAATATTTACAATAAAATAGAGAAAAAGAACATACAATCCGCACTTTGTTCAAAAATATAGCACCTTTAGACAGAATTGACATTGAAATATAACTAATATAAATCGCGCATGCGCGTACACATTTTGGTCCATGCAAATTAGGTAGCTACCTAAAAGTGTCCAACCAGATTACTCTTCATTGTTTGTTTGCACGAAATTCAATTGTCTCGCTTTGTTTACTATATTTCATAATAATAATATAAATAATAGTTATTTATGAATAGAAAATAATAATTTAAATAAGAGAGTTAAGCACAGTCAATGTATTGAAAGTCATTTTTTTGGACCATCCTTTATTTTTAGAGTCATGGTATAATGAGCAAAAATGATCCATATGACTCAAAATACATGTGTACCAAATTTCAAATCCGCCTGAGACCCAACTGCCTTAAGAAAAGTGCATGTTCCTTTATTAAACATAATTTTAACTAAACAATATTTTTTCTTTGACTGCGGCTCTGATATTTCTGGGTTTACCTGTTTTGTAAAGTAATACAAAAATAATAATTCATTAGTCAAAAGCCGTCTCAGACAACACTTTTAAATATATCACCGATTTCCTGAAATAATATTTTTGGTGGGTTCCAATAGCAACTGGTTTATTATAATTTGATCTGATATTTAAGTTAATATATAATGAAAATGATCTCCATTAAAAAACTAAAATTGAGTAAAATTTAAAAAAATGTAATTATTAACAGTTAAAATTAAAAACTTAATTATAATTACTTAGGTTGTATTTTGAACTTGTCTTGATGTGTATTATAGCCCAGTGAAGTTTTTCAGTTTAATTCTCATAGACGATTATACTAAATACAAGACAACTTTGATGTTTAAAAAATAAAATAATATTTTACTTACCAGTACTTGTAAAGTAAGAGCAAGTAAACCTATTACAATAGGTATTATGCCATTTATAATGTAATGAGATTCATATATAGCCAACATAGCAACTATTGTTATAAAAATAGTACAATATGCATTTAATAATTCAGAACAAAAGTAAAATCCCAATAGTGAATTAAAAATGTTGACAGCTCCATATAGTTTTCCTATAATTATTATTATATTGTCCATATTTTTGCTAATATGATAGTTTGACTGTTTTATAATTTTTGACAAATTATTATATCCCGTTGATAAAAAAATTGAAAATTCCAATGTGAATAAAGTAGTAAACATTAATTGGTAATAAATTACACATCTAAAAAAATACGCATAGTAGTATAGAAAAGGAGCTATCGGTCTATAACGAAAATAGTAATTTAAATTCATATATGTAACTAAATGCATTGCTATGATTAAACCTAAATTTATTAAATGCCCAACTCCTTTTGTACTTTTTGTTAAATGTTTATCTAAATAATTAATAATTTCAAAAAAGTCGTTCCATTTATCTTTTTTATTAATCCATCCACAAGTGCATAATAAGAAACAAAGAAACAAAAATGTATTAAGAAGGTATACTAGACATATTGAAACAAAAGACGTAATACCTTGTATTTTTAGATACATGCATTCGAATACCATTGAACATAAACCAGTGATACCAATAACAAACATCACAAAACGAATAACATTCTTCAAAATCGGACGATTATATAATGGAAACACTCCCAAGTAACTTCCAGTTTTATATATTAGTTCTAAACGATGCTTATGATTAGTTACAAATATATTATTTCCTTTAACGTTTCTATTCATATTTAGTATTGCAAGTTGTCATGAATAGTAGTGTACAAGTGTATTTGTTGATAAAAATGTATTCAATGTAAAAATCTACTTCGTCATTATTGATTTAATAATTGTTTTTCAACCGTAGTCAAGCTTACAGGATAATTTAATATTTATAACAACTCCGTACTGAATTAAACAGAAAACAAAATTCAAAAACAGGACAATCAATCATACTGCCCTTTACATTAAAACCTGAGCCATTATTTAGCTTTACGAGAATAGGATAATAATATTAATAAGAATAATAGAATTAAATATCAACAGTCTTCAACAGACTCTTGATGCTCCTCAGGCGACGCAAGTCAATCAACTTACGACTACAACAGCCGGAAAGTCTAGCCAGCATATAAAGTGCCCATATAAGTTGCATTATAATACGCGCATACTACAAGATCACGAACATGTAAATGGACATTACAACTTATAAATACGCCCTTATATTGTACTTATATGGAAAAGTTTGAATGTTTGAACATCTCACATATGCCTTTTGATCATGGGGAGCAATATAAAATATGGCATTAAATCTACCATTAACTGTAAATCGCCAGGACTTGACAAAAATCAAATCTTTTGGTATAAGAAATTCGAATGAATACACGAGGTCATAGCAAACCTAAATGACACATCAGCATTTCTCACCCTTGATCATATCTTTATGCTACCTAAAAGTGCCCAAACATATTACATTTTATTGTACAGACCTATCACCGTTTTCTATAAACAAAGTATATATCATTAACAGAATCTACAAACATGTTGAAACTCATGATATTTTAGCACGAAATCCAAAATGGTATAAAAGAGACCATCAGGGACGCAAACATAATTAAGTAAGCCACGAAACAACGACAGAATATTTTGTAACGTTCTTTGCGTCGTCAAGCGGTCTTTTGGCGCCTTAGTCCAGATTTCGTATTGCCTCGGGAGCCACCTTCCGTTTATAGTGTGAATGCTACTGCACGGTCAGCATCAGTGGACTCCAGGGGTCATTATGGTATCGATCAAGGCGTTAGCGGCCAGAAGGGCGGGCTTTACTTGCTCGTCTGAGTGAAGTATCTAGATATTCTTCACCTGTCTTTAAAGGTCAATGGACTGTCACAGCAACTCCGGCTGCCGTATACCATAAGGTCGGCTGAGTATGCGAAACAAGTACGCGAGTGACTCCATCTTTCGGCGGGGATTACAACTGGTATGGCTGGAAGCTCCATCAAGCTGGCAGTGAAAGGTTAGCGGAATCAAAAAAATACAACCGAATTAGTTGCGAAAGAAACGATGTAGTTGATCATACCGGTCACGAGAAATCGCGAATACCGCTAGCTTTATACAAAGGTAGCGAAAAATTTTAACAAAGTTAGCGAACTCAAAAAAATACACCCGAATTAGTTGTTAATTGGTTGCCAAAGGAACGGTTTAGTTGATCACACAGGTCACGAGAAATCGCGACTACCGCTAGCTTTATGTGATGGTAGCGAAAAAATTTGAACAAAGTTAGCGAACTCGAAAAAAATACACACTCGAATTAGTTGCTGATTAGTTACCAAAGAAACGATTTAGTTGCTCATACCTGACAAAACAAATTGCGAATACCGCTAGTTTTATATATCGACAAAAAGAAAAAAATTCGACAAAATTTTTAATAGTTGCGTTCAGTAATAAACCCGCTAGCTTAAAAACTAATTATCAGGTAGAATCATTTGATATGGAATTTGTTGCCGCTAAGAATATTGATAAACAGGATGCAAACAGTCAGCAACAAAATGAAAATTGAGAATCGGCCGGTTTTTTAACCGATAACATACACAAGGTACAAAGAGTCAGTAACAAAATATTCGCGATTTCTCGTGACCGGTATGAGCAACTAAATAAAACCAAATTTTTTTTAGTAATCAAAGAGGAAGATAAATTATAATTAATAAAAAATGGTTCCTTAATAATACTTACAGGTAATAGAAAAAAATTAATACAAATACGTTTTTAAGCAATAAAAAAAAATTTAAGAAACGATTTTTTGGTAAAAAATCATAATTTGCATCAAATATTATGTTTCCAAAAAAGAAATTTTAATTTATTTTTTAAACAACGCATTTATTTATAACAATTTTTGTAAACAATAAGAAATAAAAAAATTTTAAAATCATTTTCATGTTACTTCTGATCATAAAAAAACTTCTCAATAGTAATATGAAAAAAATTTTTTTTCAATGATTAATCAACTTTTTTAATTTTCAACGTAAGTAAATTTTCAATAACAAAGTGAAAAATAAAAGTTTTTTAATTTTTCCAACGGGAATCTCTTCTAAGACTTTTCAAAAATAGGTCCAAAAAAGAGAGAAAAATATCAGATTTGTTATTTAGCAAATATCGAACTTACAATGTTCATGGTCAAGTAGGAAAAAATTGTTAATTAACTAATGCAGAATTAATAGAAAAGTGGCGATAAAAATTTTTTGACCTCGGATTATTGGTCTTAAATCTATCCAGTAGATGCCTGAATTTTTTCGATTTTTAATATTCATATTTAATAAGTTTAAATAATATTTATTCAATAAAGGTCCAAAGTGGGCAGCGCTTACACATGCTGGAGTCCCCGTTTTCAAACGTATTTTCAACACTCTGCGAAAATTTTAAATATTAGTCTTACAGTTCCGGGAAGTTAGTTTTTTTTGGTAGTTTTTCTCTTTTTTTTTGAATATTTTTTCAAATTTGAAAAATGTCATATAATTCTTGAGATATTTGCAAAAATCAAACCCCATTTTTATTTTTCAGTTAATTATTTATAACTGTTACAATTTTTGCAAACGGCTCTTGAATTTTTTCAAAAATCATCTACACACCATTCCGAATCGAATGACACCTCGTTTATATTTTTCGTAGGCGGAGAAAAAAGTTTGACTCAAAAAATACTGGTTGACTAGACTAGTTAAGCGGCATTTGACCTTCAATAAAAAAATCTAATAAAATTTTTATCTCGAGTTACAATTTAAGGCGTTAATTAAATAAAACGAAAATTGTCAATTTCGGTTGTCTAAAAATATCTCGGAAAACGGTACTGATATTTTTCCCATTTTACCAACGTTGTATTTATATCGGCTTACGAAATCCCAAGTCTTCAATTAAATTTGCGCCTCTCTATACGTATATATTTCTACTAATTCTTAATATTTTCTTACTTATTTATCTTATTATATTATATTCCATGAATCATTTTTATTTTATTATAAATTATTAATATTGTTTTTTTTTATTTCAGGTCACTATATTTTCTTACCAAGAAATCACACCGGGTGTGTACGACTGCTGGGCAACATTCGAAGAAGAATGGGGTGAAAGGGCGTATGTTATTTGGTAAGTTATTTCACAATACTCAGTATTTCAGAGTGTCACTCGCAAATGGCACGTATGCTTTGTTAGGAAGTTTTTTGTTTATTCAAATAATTTTTTTAACGCTGATTTTTTCGTTTAAAAAAACTTCGCTTCATATACCATACAATGTATCCCAAAAAGTTTACACAATGTGGAAAACTTTTTTTTTTTACTCAGTTTTGAGATAATTTATCTCTGATGCTTCACAAAAATACCATGTACGAGGAAAGTCAGAGAATAGGAATTTATTTCATGAATAAAGAACCCGTATCTTAAAACATATAGAAAAATATTATACAAAGATAAAACAAAAGGATTTGGACATTATTTTACCACCAAGATATGGTAACTTTCTTAAATAAATCTAAGGCTTAGGAAAATTAATAAGATAATTAAAACCCATAAAAACATTGTGTGTTTTGACTGAGTTTATCTAAGTTTTAAGCTATTAAGCATATTACGGTTCGTCGAAACATTTTACTTTAACTGATCATTTTAACTGGCTGTTTAAAATAATCCCGTCCCTATTGATTGAATTCAATATAATTGTATAGAACTTCTGAAGCGTCAATATTTGCTCGTAAAGGCAAGTGCCCTAAATAACTAAATAAAAAACATAGCAGCTACTGCGTACAAACCATTTATATCTATTTTTTTGTGGCAATTAATATTTTAAGGGAACTCTTTAAACTATTAAATTAATTTGGTAAATAGTCCGCAAATCGCGCGACAATAAAATAACAATATACAGGGTGTCCCAAATAATAATGAACGATTTTAAATATAAATGCACAGCTTATTATTTGCTCTAAAGAAACTGGGTTTTCACTTCTTGTTTTCGTTTACTAAAAAATTTATTATGAAATTTGTTTACATTTTTTACAGAGTGTTTTACTATTTTCGGTCAAAATAATTTAAAAAAATATGTAAAAAATGTAGATTGATATCTTTCACTTTCTTAAAATCAAAGATATTCGAGATTTCAAGAAAGAATTTAAATTCAGCAACAAAACATAATAAAAATTTAATAAAAATAATAATACCTCTTCGTCAATGTACCTACATATGCAAGCGAAATTTTACATTTTCAAACGATTTTTCTAATATATCTGTCGGAATGTTTTGGATAATGCCCCTAATGGAATTTTTAGTTCTTGTGTTTTTGTAGCTGAATAAATTTTTGGTCAAATTTGTTAATTTTTATTTAATGTCCTTTTTCCATAAGGAAAAATGCAGTGTTTCTTGAAATTTCGAATATCTTCGTTGTCAGGAAAGCAAAAGATGTCCAACTTACATTTTTTTAAATATGATCAATCGATCTTTTAAATGCCATCAAAATATACCATTCTATTTAAAATAATACTTATTTTTACAATTTGTATTGACCAAAATTAATATTGATTTAAAAAAATGTAAACAAACTTAATAAGGAACTTTTTTGTAAAAAAAAACAATTAGTGAAAACCCGATTTCTTAAAGCCATGTAATAAGCTGTGCATATACATTCAAAATCGATCATTCTTATTTAGTACACCCTGTATAATTACGTATCCATTTTTAATAAACTCGTCTACCCATCTATATTTGTTAGACTACAAACTAAATAATAATCGCTTAAGATATCTAATGATGCTTAGAATTGATTAATGTTAGGAGAACGATTAAATAGATAATTTGCATTTCAGAATTGAATGACTAATTGTCTAATTGTTTCATATAGTGCCAATAACCTCTAAAATCTTGGGATGAATTGACAACAAAGCGCTTTTATTAATCTCATGCTAATTGGACATATTTAAAATGAGAGTAAAAACAGGGATGGCTCTTTGATAAACCATATGTACATTTGGCATATTTGAAAAAATTACGTGTTTTATTTTCTTTCAAAAATACTGTATATAATAGTAGATTCTGTAACAAGGTTGGAATGAAAAATTCGACACGAGTGGAAAATTCCGAACGCGAGCGAAAGCGAGTGTGAGGAACCACGAGTGTCGAATTTTTTCATTCTGACCGAGTAACAGACTATATTTTCTCCACGATCAAAAAGTATAAATGAAAATTAAATTAAATCTGAACACAAGTTATTTGTTGACATATTTGTATTACATTGTATTAATATTTATAGTGCTGTGGTACACTTACCGAAATTAAAATCTGGTGCATTGGTGTTTTTTCATAATTTGCAATTTCAGATATTATTAAATTCTATATCTACTTCACTTGATTTTTCACTCATTATTTTGTTTAAATTAAAACTTGTTTGAAAATAATTATTACCGTCGCCATTTTATATCTGACAGTGACACTTTTGAAATCCAGGGCAATCCATATTGTTTATTTCGATTACAGAAAATACATTCTTTACCTTGATAAAGAATGAAAATACATGCAAAATGCATAAGAGGCAAGTATTATAGAATAAATATTCAGACTCTAGAGTGTGAATGTTTACATTCTATTATTAAAAATGATTTCAGAATTCATACATTCAGTAATGGTCGTGGAGAAAATATTTATTATAGTTGAGTTTTAATTCTGTTTACAAAATGGTTTTTACGAATGAAACATAAGAAATGTCTAGTGTTTATCACTGGACGAACCTTATAGATAAATAGACAGTTCCCTTAGACCATCTACCAATAAAGAAGCGAAGTCTACGGTATTTGCATGGACCAAAATTTGTACGAGCATGCGCGAGTTATATTAGTTATACATTAATGTCAAACTGTCAAAATCATTAGATTTTCTCCGTGACTAGCAGTCCATGTGATGTATTCGTTTATATCGTACATCAGAAAATAAAATAAACTACCTAGTCTTAACGTCTCAAACTTTGGTAAAAAAAAATGACACTTTAGTGTACAAATCAAACTGGTTATCAGTCACTATTTTTATTAATTTTAGAGAAAAATTACAAAAGTTATAATCAGATTTGTGTCTAATAGACTCCTTTTGATTATTAAAGTTTATTTCTTTGATATGTAGAATGTAAAATAATTATAATTAAGCTGTATTATATATCAAAACACCCCAGATTATGTACAGAAAAGAAACAAATTTTATTAATTTTATTGATTTACTTAGTACGTCATATACAAAATTAAAAAACAATTATTTTTTCTTGTATTTTTTCCCTATGAGTTAAAGACTAACTGTCAGTAGATAGAACGTCCTTTAAATATTTAAGTGAAGTTTATTTTCTAAACTACTGCTCCGCACCTTTTTAAAGCGAGCTTTCTTAAGCGAGTACAAGCGAACTATTGATGATAATTTTGTTTATTTATAGTTGTGACCACTGTTGTGACTAACTTCATAACAAAAATTCTAACCTGACAAAAATATATGTCATATGCCTTATTTCTGTAATCTGCATGTTTCAAAATGAGTGAAAAACGTCAGCGAAGCACTAATTTTTCAAATGAAGAGAAAATAACTATATTAAAAATAATAACAAAATAAGGAAAGTTAGTTCACTTGGCTCTTGGTAAGGATTATTTCGGATATAAATTTGTCTCGGAAAACCGAAATTAATTATTTCAAGAACATCCAAATCATCTTCAAAAATATCATCGAAATTCATTTTGTATTTTTAATACAAAAGATGTAGTATAAAAAAATTGCTAAAGTTTATAACAACGTCACACAAACATTAAGAAGTAACAACACTATAGAAAATTTGTTATTTGGATCAAATGGCTGGAAACGATAAAAGTTTGGTTATGAAATAAGGCTTTGTAAATTAAACCCTCAATTCTGACGGTTTAACTTAAACTTTGCTTAGACCACTTTAAACCAAGTTTGTCTAACTGTACAAATGAATTTTTATTTAAAGCGAGGCTTACTCCAAAGCTGGGTTTAAATTTAGTCGGTGCAAATGGCCCTAAGTGATTTTTTAATTCTGTTTTCTTATTTTCTCCTAAATATGAAAATTCTTTCCGTTCAAAAGATTTTATATTTCGTAAGAATTCCATAAAACTTATATTGGTAGAGTATGTTTAACCATCCCTTGCCGTTACGTCATACATTGTCCAACTTGATCTCTCAATTATGAAATGGATAAGAAGGAATTGTGACGTCTTTAACACATTTCTTGACTCATGCCGACGTAAATGTTACTTATTACTTTTGACAGTTCATTTAATTTTTCATTGTTAAAATACCTTCCCGGTATAATGAGAAAGAGCAAAGTTTAATTTTGAAGTTGATTAATTACTTTTCAAGAGAAAGAAATGCTGGAATACTGCTTTTACCGTTAAATACAGTCTACAACGTTTTGGTTTAGCCCAAAAATATAATCACATAATACATTTTTTTCGCCATTTATATGTCATTGATTATATTTTATTTTTTAAAAGGACCGCGCTCGACAGTACTTAACTGCGATATCGATGCACCAAGCTTAAGATGTCTAAAAATCATGGTGTTTCCACTTATACCTAAAGTTTGGTTCAAAACTAGGAGATCTTTACCTACTTGATTTTGACTGATTTTTGAGAGATTAAGTTTCAGATTAAAAATTCAGATTAAAAATTTTAGATGGCGTATACGTCGCTCATAGTAAACTGTAATCACAGTTCACACAGGGTGTATTTATAATCTGGTACTGAATACAGACGAATGCTCGAATCTGCAGCTTTACACTGTCCACACAAAATACAGTACGGCCCCATTTGACGAAAAGTATCCATATTTATACACTATTTAGAACTATTCCTTATGAGCTAATACTAATACCACATACATAAAAAATGCGCATTGACATTAATAGAAAATAATTTATTTGACATCTTATCTGCTTTAAGTGGTCTGTGACAAACTAAGCTAGGACACGAATAATTCTAAACAGCGCCATCTTACAAAATTCTGGTAAATTCTATTAAACGCAACAGGTAGTCCTCCCAAAAAGTTCGAAACGAAATCTAATCAGTGGATACACCAGGGTTTTTAGACATCTTAACCAAGCTTTAACCAATTTAAAGTTTGTTCAGTGACCGCTGATCCCTGCGTCATAAAATAACCTAATTTCAAAAAATTAGGGTATATCGAATATAAATTCAGTCAATTTGACATTCTATTGACATTATGTTTTTTATTAAGTTAGGTTTTCATAGGGATGAATTCTTGTGAACCAAAAAAAACGCTCTTTTACCTACGTAGGTACCTAAACAGAAACGTATTTCTCCACGTCCATTAGTGAATGTAATAATTCCGAAATCATTTTTAATAACAGAATGAAAAGAGTAGTTGTATTGTTCTTGAAAAAATTTAAAAACTCGAAAAGGCTGTTCGTTATGGTATTGTATGTATACTTTAGTCACATTAACGTGGGGTAAAATAATTGACTTAAACACTTACCTCTGCGGTTCCTGTAATTATCTTTGTTGGCCATGTGACAGCATCGCCACCGTATCCGCTACCGCACCCGCTATCGCTCTAGCTTACGCATCACTTGATATTTAATTTATTTACTGGAAATATATTGATATGGAACACCCGGTATATTACAGATGTCCTATCTAAGAATCTCAATCCGGGTTGGGTTCACTATAATAAATTATAAGATTAAATTTTATAAAAAAAAAAATATAAATTTTTAATATTAATAGGTCTTATCCCCTCTTCACTTTCTTCAGTCTTGCTCTTCTGTTTATGTTTCTTCTATCGCTCCTATCTCAGTCTGTTTTTGTCTCACCTTCCAGACTTTTTCTATTTTTTTTAAGAATATTTTCCGTCCCTGTTTCTTATTGTTTACTGTCTTATCTTATAGTTCTTTCCTTCCTCGTATTTCTATAAATTCTTGTTTGCACCTTCTCGTATTACCTTTTTACTTTCCGAACAACAGAGTTGTATAGAAGGAACGTATTGCGATCATGAAATTTTGACCATACCCAGATTTTAACGAATCTTTACGTTTTGAGGTCACCTGAATCCATTTATACCATTTTTTTTACTTGTTAAATCAAATTCTATTTTTTATCTCCATTGACAATTTTCTATTTTTTTTTAAATATCACTTGATTATTTTTTTTTTAATTCCAGATAATAAGTCAACCAGGACTGTCATCCTAGATATGACATCCGAAATGACCTGGTATCATTATATTTTAAATTTTCATATCAATATATTACAATAAAATGACAAATAATCCTAAAATATTAAATTTACATATATAGATGTATTTCAGATATGATTATTAATTTCGTATCCCATGGCAAATAGCATTGCTGCTTTACGTCTCCTTGGAGAATTTAAATTTTTAATGTTGCTTCTTGGTATATTTACATACTTTTCTTTTATTTTCTGAATATATTACACATCAATAATACATTGTGTATCCGTTTTAAGGTATATTCGACATCTTATTTATTCTAAATTTCAATATTTTTACGAAAATGGTTTACGGTAAAAAAAATCGAAGTAGGGAGAGAAATTTATATTCTTCCAATTTTTTTATGTTAGTATTTTAGAAATCCGTAATGTCTGATACAAGAAAGAAATTATATCTTAAAATAAGTGTCAGTTTAAAATAAACCAGAAATTGTAAAAAGAAAAATAACTAAATAAGTTAAGTTGAATTTGGAATTTAGAACCTTTGGTTTTCAACAATGTTGAAGAATGTCATCACCACTAATCAAAACTACACTTTTTTATCACTCGGCGTACGTTTATCATGAAGTCCTGATAATGCTAACATAGTTAGTGAAACGTACGTAGAGTGATAAAAAAGTGTAGTTTTGGTTGACGATAAGAAATCAATTAGGCATGTATTGGTTATAAATTAAGAATTTTTGAAATTGTGCAATTACGACGAAATAAATGAATATACTTCAAAAATACTAAATTGGGAACCCAGAGATTATACATGAAAAAAATATTACCTGAACGTATATTAATTCATATAAAAAATAGTAAATGAGTATCCAAACTTTTAACTGATTGTGGGATTTTTTTGTAATTACCCTGTTTGTTTTTCTTACTGAGTTAGTTTTGTTATTCTTGACTCCTATCACAATTTAACATCTACATTCTGTGTTTTCGGGTCGAACTTTAGTGCCATTTATGGTTAGTGCTTTGCTCTGTTAGTTTCTTGTTGATTTACATGGTCTGAGCCTACATAACTTTACATCATTAGGTCATTTCGCTGACTTTCTATTAATCTTTCATTATATTTTGAAATAAAATTAATATTTTTTATAAAAATGGTGCATGCAACAATTCTTACGCCAAAATTTCAAATATGCTAAAAATGTATGTAAAATATAGGTAAAATAATAGATGCATGCACCATATTTTAAAATAAAATTATAATTTTTACATTTTATAACAATGGTGCATATAACAAATATATTTAAGAATATATTGATTATTTAAGTATTTAATCAAAGAAATAACTTTAACATTTAATTAAAATCGATTTAACTCAAAACTATTGATAACTAATTAATCCAGAATTACTTTAATAAACATCGAATATTATTTTTGTTGCTTTAATTAAAATTGTAAATTTTTTATCGTCAAAAATAAAATCCAATTTATAAAACGGTGAAATAAACTGTTTACATAAAACGGGACTTCTTTTTAACAAAACATGTTTTTGTTCTGTGAAAACACAACTGTCTCTTTGGTGGAAATCCGCCAATTAGGAACAAAAAAACATTTAATGCTTAGATGTATAAACACACACATTAAAAAATATACAAGTAAAAACAAAATGAAAACAGTAAATAATTAAAAAATAAAATTTTCAAAACACTTCATATTTATTAACTTTAAGTCATGCCGACAATTCTCAATGTATATAACAGAGTAGAAACAAAAATAAGTAAATAAGTTTTTAAACTTTTCTCATTCAAAACTAAACTTTTATTTCTGTAAGTAAGATTATTGTTAAGTGAGTTTTTTTGAGATTCTGTTAAACAAAAGAGAACCATCCGAATATTACATGCAGATTTTTTTTATAAAGGAATCTGAACTTTTGTGTATCCTAATTATTAAAGATATTTGGAAACAAAGGAAAAACTTTTTAGTCTCTTTTCGTTTTAAATTATATTGTTTTTTTTTATAAAGCTACATTATCTGATAATAATTCTCATTGATTTATAAAAGTAATTACCGTCACAGTTAAATCCTTAAAAAATATAGTCTAGCCACGCTTCTAACCATAGTATAAAGTACAAATTTTTTCACCATGTCTAACAAGCAGAACCAATTATCCTGCTTTTTATGTTAGAGCGTTTTCCACTTCACTAATTATTTGGTTTTAAGACGAAGTCGAGTTAAACACGAATATGCTCGGTTTTGTTGTAAATTTAATAAAATAAAATCCGGCTACACCGGCACCCATTAGCCGTTATTTGAATAGGAAGTCCAGTATCGGCTGACCTAGTCATAACGAACAATGCTCAAGGACACTTCCTGAATCGGTGAGCATACAAAACGTTCATCTAACAGAGACGTAGGTTTAAAAAAATACATAATAAAATGTGAAATAAACTTCTTATTAATTAAACTATTTACTAAACTGGTTAATTTAATTTTATCCGCTGGCATATTTCCTAACGTTTTTAAATAATTTTTTACTCCTTTTCAAAAAAGGTGATGGTTCTCTAATAGGCAATTATCGTCTAATGTTTCAATTTTTATGAAAGTAATTGACAATAATAAACACAATGATTTGACAACAATTTTATTTAAACTATATCTAAAACAAATTAAAAAAACTCATAATTAATACAAAACAATATGAAAAATCAAAAAAATATACTATTAGAAAAAAAATACAACACTAAGAAAAATATAAAATAGTTACATAAAATACTGATTAAAAATTATACTAGCTTTACAAAAATACAACACTAAAAAACATAAAATATATAAAATACCGAATAAAAATTATATTATATTTTTATAATGATACGAAACTGCTTTAATAAATTGACACCTTAAAAGTGTGTTATTTTTGTATTGTTTTATTAAATTCGTTAGATAAACATGGCGTTTTTTATAATTCGAGTTTTTAAGTTTGCTAGGTATATTATGTGTACTATTTAATTTCACATAGGTATTTAACTAAATATCGAGAATAACATAGATACATTTGAATATAACCGATTAAGAGTATTAGAGTAGTAAAATAAGACAACCCCATTCATAAAACCAATAATTTGACAATAATTTTATTTAAACTGTATCTAGGAATAACCCAAAATTGAAGAGATTACAAAAATATTATTTAATATTTAAATCATCCTATTTCATTTTCCTAGAACCCCTAATCCCGCTTTCGTGTCCAAAAAGCCTACACTTTTAGACGGGACAAAAGATTAAATTGGGATAAAACTGACCACTGTGCCGAAAAGGGCTCCACCCCCTTGGTCACCTGAGCCACAAAAGTTAGGGTCTGAGGATTAGGATTAACAGGTATACTTGGATATGTTTATAAATTATTCAAAAATATTAATCATAATTTTATTGAAAATAAATGTAATTACAAATTATATACAATCATCCAATTGTTAGCAAACAAATTACAATACCGGCAAATATTTAAATCCATAATTTTCATTAAAGTGCTTGAATTTATTATTTTATTTTCGACGAACTCTTGCCATTTTGAAAGTATAACATTCTTTTTTTTTGTCTGTTCGAGTTGATCTTGTTTGGTAAATTTGTTTGCCATATTACGAATCTTTCTGTTTGGAAACTTAACAAAGTGTCTATAAATGTATATTGTAATGATATTTACAAACTACCTCAGAAATTTGGCTGGGTCCTAGTTAAAAAAATAATAAACATTACAAAACTTTTCAAAAAAAAAATTTAAGTTTGTCCTATTATATGCCTGTTGTAATTTTCTTATGTATAAATTTCTAAACCATGATTCCTTCTTCCTCCAAATGTTCTTATTTCAAATTTCCTAGGCCTTCGGTTCGTTCTCCCAGTAATACCTTTTTTTGTTTGACAAAATTTTGATTCTGGCTTCCTTCAAATGTACTTATTTCAAAATTTCTATTACTTCAATTCATTCTTCCAAATAATACCTTTGTCTGACCAAGCTTTTTCTTCGTCGATACTTTTTTGTAATTTTTACTTTTACAAAATAAAATTCATCACTATTATTATTGTTATATACTCTTCATTTTATTTATATTTTTTTATAGTACAACTTTCAATAAACCTTCGTTCTATAAACTTACAATTGCCTTTCCCATCCGATATCAAAATATTTTTTTAATTGATTGACAATCCCCTGTTTATTATTTTTTTTTTCTTAAAATTTTTTTTACCACTAGATTTCTTTTTTAAATTACCTCAGCCTTATTTTAGATTATTAACCCTATATTCCCTTTTTACTATCTTTACTATCTGACTTAAAATTTTCATATATGACAATTCCAAATTTCGATTTTAATATAACATCTTTTATAATTTTAATAACTTTAAGATTCTTTCACTTTTCTTCAATTCATTACCAATTTATCTATTCGTTTTCTTTACTTACATATTAACTATTTTATTCCATTTAATAAACATAACATTTAACTATTAGTAATCATTAAATAAATTAACTATCAGCTCAAACAAAAATTATTAATTTCTAAAATTCCCAATACAGGGTGAACAATTTCATAACAATATATTGTAGTGCTGTGTGGCTTAAATTTTAGAAAGCCTCACGTTAGGCGCCATTTGTAGTGATTTGCTTTTAACAGATAATCCCAAATTGGATGGCTTCTATAAAGAAGAAATAAACATTACAATTTAAGCAATATCAATAACAAATTCTTGATATGTCCTGACCACTCTCCTATCCATTTCCGATTATCACCATATAAATTAGATTTTTCAACTAGATTTTCTTCTTCTCTAAATTATTCCATTTATCAAGAAGAAATAAAAAACCAAAGTCTAATACCACAAATTATTTAATAAGATTGCTTGAGAAGAAACTAGCAACTAGTTTCGGCACAAATATGCCATCGTCTGGCCTATAATACAAACGTTACAATTAAACAGAGCATATTTTTAAGTCTCAATTATTGTTCTAAATATGCTCTGTTTATATCATATATGGGTGTATATTACATTTAATTATCTGAATACATTTTTTATAAAAATTTTGTCTATCTCTTAACATTTACTTATTCTGTACCTAAAATTTTCTTTTATATTTCCAAAATTATATTCAAACTCATACAGAGTATTTCATTAAAATATATTGGAATATAAATTGTAAAATCTGGAATGGAAGGATACTATTGAATTTTATGGGATAACCATAATGTGGGAGCAGGGAATGGAATTCACTATCAATATAATTTTCCACAATATAATCACAAAATTTTCTTATTTGTTCCTGGTCTGGCATATTTTCAAATAAATATGAACAAAGTAATTCTTTAATCTCTTCTGAATTTAAATAAGGTAATCCAAAAAATTAATTAAAAAAATTGCCAATTTCTGAATGGCCTCCTTTTGTATAACGAAATATAATATATGTGATAATATGTAGATATTACTTATTAAATGACTAATATGATACCTTAAATAACTTTGCACAAATTTACTTTTTCTTTAGGAAATAGCAGATTAAAATAAACAATGACGTACTACCTGATATTTGATTTAATTGGCTCTTTATATATATTTTTATTAGATTGGTACACCTTACTGTTAACGTCACTTTGAAAACGGGACTGTCTATGAAACCAAAATTTATTTACGTCTTTACCTTCATGTTATATCGATTGTGATTTTTTATTTATGATTGTGGGAGTGTTCTGAAAAATGGAGAATGAATATATAAAAGCTACATCAAATAATTTACCTAATGTGGATTATTTTATTATACCTAATTATAAAAATCGATGAAATTAAAATTTAGGTAAACCTGCAGTTTAAGTATGTGAAAAGTGTGTAGCTAACGCACAATCACATTAAACCAAATTCTTCTGCTTTTGGATGTTATTTCTTATTAACTATTAACGAAAGCCACTCAAAATCGATATACCGATTATTTTATCTGTATCGCCAAATACAATATGTGGTCGAGTAGACACTTTCAAACTAAATCTGCAAAAGGGGAGGAGTTACAGGTAATACGTCTCGCTCGCGAGATTTGCAAATAGAAGCCAGTAGGGCCCAAAAGCGTAACGATTTAAAATTATTAATCAGTGTAGATAATACATTTTGACCTTATATATTTAAAAATAATTTAAAAAAAATTACAAAAGTAGCCCATTGTATTTTACGATTAGTCCAAGTTGTTAGATTTTCCCACTATTTGTATTCCTTTTCAAATTAATCTAACCGCATTGTGAATACTTCTTTCAAAATCTATGACGATTTTTTTTGCGAAAAATCTTAATTCAGTTTTTTACATTTTCCCTTATTGCCCTGTGAAATAAGTATTATACTTATAGGCTTTTGGTTTTTTTTAATTTAATGTAAAATTATATTGTAAAAACTAAATGTCTTCAATAAAGCACTATTATCATTATTATTATATACGTATCAGTTTTTGTATCTGGTAAAAGGCAAAAATGTAGTCCATTTTTAAAACCGTGGATGGCAAAGAGTTGTAAAAAATCGCAGGTATCATGGCCCAATTGAACAGGCCATGGGGATGAGATAATCCCCTAAACCTTCAAAAAAGATAATTTTCAGGTTAGAGTGGCCCAGTTGACATACGCCCATGTTGGTATCTGCCATCAATCAAATTATCTTAAACTGTGAAAGAAAAAATGTAAAATTACTTCGTATTAGATTGGATAACAGGCTGAATTGGTCTGCTCACATAATTCAGACAAAGAAAAAACTTTCTAGTTCTCTATTGATTCTTCTCCAATTGAAAAAAATTAATAATATTCCGGGAGCCCCCGATGCAAATCATTAACATTTAAAAAGCAGTATGAAATATACAGGGTGGCGAAAATTTCATTGCAATGTATTGTAATCTCGAAAACCGTTTGAGATACGACGTCGGTTAAATGGAACAAAAGTTTCTTAATTTGAAAACTAATCGACTGGTACTTTGCACCTGCAGATATTAGGGATGGTTTTCATAATAAATTATTAAAACCAAAATTGCACATTTTCCATTTATTGCTTCAGTGCTTTTCTTTTGAACAATAGAAAAAAGTGCATAAAACTTTTCCTGTACATTATCTGCAGTCAATAATACAAAAAAGTATAAAGAAAACACATTATTTTATTTCATACCAATAAAAAAGTTTTATGCACTTTTTCTATTGTTCAAAATTAAAGCAATTATTATTATGAAAACCGTCCCTGATATTTGGGGATGCAAAGCACCAGTCGATTAGCCTCCAAACTGAGAAACTTTTGTTCCATTTAACCGACTTTGTATCTTTTACGGTTTCCGAGATTGCAATACATTGCAATGAAATTTTCGCCACCCTGTATACATAAATGTATGCTTGTAGTGACCGTAAATGAAATGCCCGATCAATCGTTCGTTTACTTATTACCCGCCACGTTTTTGCGAGCATCGCGCTGTAGTTAGCACTTTTTACTACAACGTCGTTAATCTGTCAGCGCGCGGCCAGACACCCTTGCCAGGCCGGAGCCAAGGGATGTTTTAAATAAGAAATCATTACCATACGAAAAAGCTACTATTCGATATGAAATAAAAGCTAGTGACGTCTTCTACTCAAATAACTTGGTCTGTCGGCAAACATATAGCCGGAAGTACTTGACAGACTTTTATCAAGTTCGTCCCGAAGAGCTGACTTTTTAAAATTTTCAAATATTAAAAATCTTTTTTCTACTACCGTGCTTACTCATGTGATTGTCGCTATATGAATAGGGATGAAAAATCCAAAATATTTCAGGTTTGTGACGTTTTTTTATTGTTTCAATTACCTTGAACTTTAAAGAGTCCATTATTTTACATTTCCTTTAACAGTTAAAGATTACAAGTAAATCGATCGGAACTTAAAAAAAAGAAAAGGAGAGGAGGAACGCACCTCATACCCCTGCTGAAAGGTATAAATTTGCTGGCAAACCGGTAATAAGGAAGGAGCTTTATTTCTAGGAGGTTTACAAAATCTTATTTAGCAAACATCATTTGGATTCAATTAATCTTCTTAGAAGTCCTATTCCATTTAACTATTCCCAGCGCTGGAGTCGAGGGCCAAAGCCTTGCTATAGAGGTACCTTAAATTAACACTTTTACAAAAATAATATAGAGCATCCTTTATTGCGCCACTGCCAAACTCTGGCAATTCCAAAAACAAAAGGAAAATATAATACTTTGAAAACCTTATAAACCTTTACCCACAATAATAAGACAAAAACTAAATAAATCTATGATCAACGATCAATAAAACAATAAATCTAATAGAAATTAAGAAACTGAAACTTAATTTAATTTTCTACTTGCCTTCGGCAAGAACCTATATGTAAGATATTTATGAGTTACTAACCTAAACTACTAACTAACCTAATCTGTTGACTCTGGCTTCCCCTAGGGGAAATCATCAAGCTTAAATTATAACAAAAAGGGGAGACGGTGTTAAATTTGCTCGAAAGCATCCGGAGAATAGATCGGCGAGTCAAATACGGAGAAATTTAAATCAAGAGGGGTGTTATTAAAGACACTGCAATAGAAAAGTCTGTGAGTCGGTGAATCCACCACATTGCAACCAAGACAAGAATCATTCTCAGCTTCACCTATAGACGGAAGAGGTGCACCATCGAATTACCATGACTAAGAAGTATATTTTCCAATTCATTTTTAACATCAATCCAATATCTAAAATATCCAACTATAATTTCAACTCCCATGAAGAAGGAATGTCCAGTCCGTTGAAGTTCTCTGTACGAATACAGTTATTGCAAGTATAGATGAATAGGGGGGAGATTCTCCAGAATGCAAATCGACTCACATGGAGTCGATGAGTAGGTACCAAGAACAGTGTGTAAACAAATCGCTTGAAGTGATCTTAGTGCACGCAGATTAGCTACCCGACGTATACGCATTCCCCATATTTAAATTTTTCCCCAGATAATCCTTCCCGGAAAATTTTTCTACAGATAATCTTACCAGGACAATTATTTTGCACGATAGTCCTTCCCCGTGACACTCCTTTCTGGACAATCCTTTCAAAAGACAATTTAATCACAATTATTCTTAGTAGTAGAACTATGCAAGTTCTGCGCCACGTCCATCGAGTTCTCTCAAATGGCCGCAGAAGTATCAAAAAGAAGCACCCCTAGCCAAAGTACCCTTAGACGACGACAATGATCAGAGAGTAGCTGAGCTACCCTTAACCACAGCGAAATGAGCTGAATCCATCCATACTGAGTGCCTTTTTGGTAAGAAGCGGTAGTAGAAGGGATCAATACCGGATGAAATCAAATCTAAAGCGGATCAAAAGCTGATCGAGACCTGCTCTTCTACTATCGCGTCTGGTCATTGTTGTCGGTCTGCAGCCAAAAAGTCACTCAGTAGGGGTAAATTAGGGCTACTACATCAGAGGTGGTTAAACGAGGCTACGCTACCCTCTGGTTATTGTCGTCGGCTAAGGGTACTTATTCTGTTAGGTATTTCTTTAGTTGATGGACGTGGCGCAGAATCGTCATAGTTCTACTACTATTCTTTACCTGTAAGTAGTAGAAGCGAGGGTAGTTCGTGACCATGAACTAGTTAAGGAAAATCAATATAAAAAAATTTATTAAAAGTTAATACTCGATACAAAATATTATAAAATAAAAAGACTTACTAAACACGAGGTTCTTTGTGTATTGTTGAAAAATAGCTTCATAAAAACAAAATTGAAAAGACATCAAATCACAACAGAAATAACATAGTCTACAATGCTAATTAACAAAGTGGAGAAACATTGTTGAGATGAACGAGATACAATAAAATTAATTTAAAATAAACGTCATTGCCGGTACCTACGACGTAACAATGTTTTTTAAATTATTTATTTTAGATTAATTTTATTGTATCTCGTTCATCTCAACAGTGTTTCTACACATTGTTATTTAGCATTGTAGACTATGTTATTTCTGTTGTGATTCGATGTCTTTTCAATTTTGTTTTTATGAAGCTATTTTTCAACAATACACAACCAACCTCGTGTTTAGTAAGTCTTTTTATTTTATAATATTTTGTATCTTGTATTAACTTTTATTAAATTTTTGTAGATGTCCTGATGAAGCTAATAAACATTAGCGAAAGCTTGACTTTGTAAGCAAAGAGTTTTCTTTTTTGTACGTTGACCACATCCTCAAAACTTTTTCCTTAACTATTCTTTACTATAGTTATTCCCATACTAAAACTGATACATAGGCTTGCCACTTACAAGATATGTTTTAATTTTCAAGATTTTTAGACTTTATGAAGACGGCAAAAGTGGAAAAATTATGATCTAAATACATATCCAAATATATATTCTTCACAAAATATTGTCATACGAAGAACACTGTACTGTAATTTTTAAGTATTTCCCAATATTTGTAATTCTACGAAGACAGTGAAGTCCTTTTTTCTATACATAAAAATAGTAACTGGTTTGCATTGCTCAGTCCGGAAAAACTTATCTGGGGAAGGATTTTCCGGAAAAGAATTGTCAAACCATTTTTTTATGAACATTTCGTATATCAATTTATTCATATCAGACTTTTCAGTATTCACATTAAATTTTTATTAATAAGACACAAAATTGAACTTGCACCTTGGGTATTGCAAGGCTCTTTGTCTCATTACGCGGTCTTTTAGCGCCTTGAAAGAATCAGAAGGGCGCGCATGCTTTACTTGCTCTAAAGGGCTGTGTATCTGGGTATTAGCTGCTGGGATGTTAAAGTAAAATAAAATTTATTAAAAAAATAACTTTTATTAAATATCAATTTCGGCGAAGAAGAAAATGGTGTGATATGGTCGAATTGACGGTTCCGGCGGTACAACTGTTTCCATCTATCGCGTTTGACCTTATATTCAAAGGAGGGCCTCCATATTAATTATATTTTTAATTCAACCAACAAATATTCTAAATTTAAATAACAAACATATCCTAGATTGTCTAATTGACTTTTTAAAACGTGGAAGAATCATTATCTAGACCATTATTTTAACATACACAAAATAAGTTTGAAGTCAACCCACCAAAAAAAAATTTAAATATGATATTTTAATAATCATGATAATTAAGTAACTCTGTTACAGTATTATTTGAACAATACCTGCGTCTAATTTTCAAACCTTAAGGCAAATTACACTTTCAGTAATTTTTAATTATTTTAAGATCACTTAGTAATAATTTGTATAACGTGAGATTAATTTATATTTAAAATTTAAAAGGCTCAAATGCATATTGACTTGAATAAACATAAAATTATGATATTGGACACATACATTGATGGTCGAATATTTAACTTTCTCGCTGTTTACACAATTTATTGACTATTTAAAAAATTTAGTATTAAACTGAAATTACATAATATTTTTTTCTATACCGTATAGTATATACCTTGTTTAATTTAATATGTATAAAGAATAGGGAAAACTAACTTAATGTAAATTTGAAATTCATGAAAATATAAAGCAATTGTGCATCACCCTGTAAATATAAATTATACACTACCGAAATAACACCTAAAATGTATTTAAATTCTATTTAAGTTAGATTTACTAAGGGCGCTCGTGAGACTAGTTAATCCTCTAAATCTCCCATAAATGAATAATAAAAGTTGAAAAGTTCACAAATGTTTATGCTACGTTATAAAGATAAAGGTTATAAATTAAATATGTATACAATCATTTATTTTTGTTTACTGCTACCCTCTAATATTTTCCACTATGTATTGAACATTTCCGGTTTTTGTTAGGTTGTGTGTTAGGGCTTAAAGCTATATTTATCATTTATCAGTAGCAATAAATCTGGTCTGTAATAAATGGATTGAAGCATTTGATTATAATCCTTAAGATTAAAAATGGCTATTATTCTTATTTGGATTAACATGACCTATATTAATGCCACGTCAGATTTATCAATTTTGGTTCAAACAGAATAAATACTTTATACAAAGTGTCTTAAATTAAACTTTAAATGTGTTATACAGAAATTAACCTCAAGTTGTTAATAACTCAAAACAAAGTTTAATATTTACCATAACAATTTAAAGTAACTTAAAACATATTTAAGATACATTATGGAGTTTGAAATGAAATCAGCAACTTTTCAGAGTAATAAATGATATAAACTCATACGGGTAATATTTTTTTGATTAAGGTAATTAAAGTTTAAAAATCAATAAATAGGTATTTTTTTATCAATGATAGAAACTAGTACTGCGATGTTAATAATTATGCTTGTTGGGTTATAAATAAATAAACTAAATTTGTTATTTTAAATGGTACACTGACAATTTACCAAAAATAATTAACTATATTATTGGTCACGGGGATCCAATTATAGTTGCTGAGTAACTCAGTAAATATCGAGTACGTTCGGTAAGTTTTTTGAAAATTTATATGTGTACCAGTTTATATGTATAATCGAACTATTTGTTAACTTGTCAACGTTGTGTACAATTCGTTAAATGCACCCTGAATGATTCTTGGAGAAAAAAATTCCAACTAACACCTTCAACAAATTCTTCAAGAATTTGCAAAGCCTCGTGAAAAAACTTTTTATAGATAGTCTAGTCAAAAGAGCTAGATGAAGGTTTGTTTAGAAAAAAATGTCAACTAAGGTTTTTTATCAACACTAAAAACACAAGAGCTTTTTTTTATCGAATAAATTTCTCTTTATAACGAAAAATTTTGACAATCAGCAATTTTACAAGATAAACTGACATGGAAAAATCGCGAGACCGTAGGTCGAGCGATTTTGCCAAATGTTAGTTTTTCGAGGAAAATTACTGATGGAAAAATTTTGAGTTTAAAAGAAATTTATCCTTAAAAAAAAAGCTGGAGTGTTTTTTGGCAAGATAAATTAACGACAAAATATAGAATGAACAACAACAATAATTATCTATATTAATACAATTAAATTATTTCATTATTACTTTTTTTTTATTATTTTATTATTCATCTTCCATATTTCAATATCAACCAAACAAATAATTTTAACTGACAGAACTAAGGTTAAAGTGACGTGCCGACGCGATTCACAGCTACTAGATATAGTCTGATTATGAGGAACATGCATTTTTATCGCGAGAAACAGGCATTTTTAATGCGATAAAAATGGATGCACCATTTAATTTATCAGCAGAAATAAGTACTTAGTATGTACAATTTTTGTATTTAAATTCCAATATCTTAAATTTAGTGTTCCATCAATTAGTTTGGCTTGTATAAATATTTCTGCAGTTTCAAAAAAATGCGTTTGTGAAAGAAGTTGTCGGTATAAAAATATTTACAAAATAAGCTCAATAACATTAATATCGAATTTAAAGTTTTTTTTAACAAAATGCTGATAATTGCCAAATTAATGTTTTTTTATTTATTTGTATTTTAACAAAAAAAACTATAATAAAGGTAACAAGTATAATTTTTATAACCGGAAATGTAAGTTGATGTCCGCTACCTAGAATCCATTTCCAGATTTCTTTGGTCAAGACTTTATTGCCTTACTCCAGTGACGTCAGGGTAATACACCGAGAGCTCCCAGGATATAATGTTGCTCCCAGGAAAAAATGTTGCTCCCAGGAAAAAATGTTGTTTCCAGAAAAAAATATATTTCTTCCAGGAAAAAAAGCCAAGATTTTGAGCTGAAAGATAACAATAAACTTTTATAGTTCAATAGATAACAATACGAGAAGAGAGAGAGATGGATGAACGTCTTATAGATCTTATTTTCAGGAGAGGTGGAACTTACGGTAGAAATGGTAATTGCTGATAATGGACCAGAAATAAAAGTAAATTTGGATTTTAAAATATACAAGCCGACAAGAAAATTAATTATAGTGCGGCCCAAGAAAATAAAAACGTAACATCCAGACTGCATTTGAAGAGAGTCTTTAGAGGCAGATTTTCTGCGCTCAATGGAAATGAGGTTAATGTTTCTTTTTTATCTCCATTAGGTTTTCTTTGTTACTCTTGTCTAAATTTGCTTTCCCGTAGTTTATGTAATCCCAGACTGCATTTAATGTCTTAATGTTTAGTTTTATTGCATTTATTTTCCTCTTTTGTTTTTGTTACAGTCAAATTGTAGTCAACTCAAACAGAGCCACTTTACTATGGTTATGTTGCATCTAGAGCTAGTTTTTATTTATATCATAGAAGGATTTTTTTGGATTGAGCAGCATCAGTAATTAAAAACATTATATTTGTAAGCAGGTCGTAAAGTCCAGTAGAGTGTAAATTTCAACTCTTTTTCCTATTTCATTATCTCATACGTTTACTCTAAACAGGGGCTATTACGTGATTATCTTAAATTGTACATAAGGTAAGTCAACATGAAACAAACTAGTCCTCTTTTAATTTCAATTCAATTAAAATTATTTTTATAAAATAAAGAATGAAAAAGCTCGAAGTCATACCACAAAAGTTTTAATACAAGATAAACAGTCAGAAAGGCAACATGTTTCGGTATACATGACCATCATCAGGCATATAATAAAAAGGACATTGTGCAGAGACATTATACAATTTTTTTACTTCACAACTGCAACAAGTCTCAATCTCAATCTTCTTGAAATGTTAGAAAATAAAAAAGCCACATCTGATTTAAATTTCACTTGTTTAAATTTACAATTACATCCTTCAGATGGTTATTTATTTTTAAAGTTACAATTTCGATTCTACTAATGCAATATTAATTTTATCCGTCAATTCGCTAAATATATAGGTTCTTTTATTACTCTTTTTTTACTTAATTCCTACTGACCTCTTACCTATAAGAACTTGGATTGCCTCTATCTGATATCTAGTCTTCGTTTTTCTTAGTGTCTTTGCTATATTATTGCATTTTCAAAATTACAATTGTCATTCTTGGTTTTTACTTAATAGTCAGCCATTAAGTGTATGCTACGATACTACGCAGTTTCTTCTGTTAAAATAATTTTTATTAATTGATTTTCAAGTGCATCAGCGATGCACTTCGATTATACCTAACAATAATTTTTTGTAATTAGTTATTTAAAAAAAAATATTTTAAGTTGTTTTTTTATTATTAATTGTTCATAAATGTAACATTTAGTTATTTTCTACCAATGTAATAATCGTTAATGGATCCAATTTGTTATTAGTAAGTTTTAACTTTTAACTTTTTAATGTCTTTTCACAATGTTCTTTTTATTATAGGCCTGATGATGGTCGTGTAGACCGAAACATGTCGCCATTCAGACTGTTTGACTTGTATTAAAAATTTTGTGGTATGACTTAGAGTTGTTTCAGTCTTTATTGAATACACATTTAAGTATGAATTATATTTTGTTTTTAAAATTATTGTATAAGCAGCTCATTTAAATGGATAAAAATGTCAAATATCTGCAGATAAATAATTTAAAAATCGAATGCCAGAGTGCGGGGTTTTAATTAGTAATATTTTTTCAATTTTCCGCATTTCTTTGATACAAAGGTTCGTTAATTTTTATCCAATTTATTCGCGTATTCTGTATTTGCACTAATGAGATGGCATGTCTAATTTGAACGACATGTTTTTTAATGGTGACCCAAAAAATTGAATTACTGGAGAATCAATTTATGCCCGAAAAGGGTAAAAGCTACAGGTCTGTCAAAAATCTATCAACGTTTTATATATTAAGAGAGATGAATATTTTTATTTCAGCTTATTTATTTATTTTTTAATGTATTACATAAAATAATTGATTCTGAATTATAATGTAAATGTAAATTTAAATTATATTCTTAGAGAATACGAATGCAATAAGTAAATCGCAAAATAAAGCATTTTCATTTGTTCTGGCCGGATTCGAGATGCCAAATTTTACGGGTTAGGAATTTGCAGCTTCATGTTTTTTTTATGGAGCAATAAAATAGAACTCTTCCCATTTCTTAGATTTCCTTGTTTCCTTGGATAACACAATAAGGTTTGCTAGATGAGATATATAATAAATTACTCTGTAAAAGCTCTAGAGGATAAACAATGAGGTGTAATTGGTATTTATGATTTAAATTTTGGCCTTAAGGAATCTAGAAACGTAATAAAAAGTCGAAACAAAATTTTTATCAGTTATTTTACTATGCAATTATGGTATTTTAGGTAAATAGTCCTTTTCAGCGTTTTTGAGCTTTACATCATACATTCTTATGAAATAAGTAGGCAGAAATGTAATATCAGTTTCGGGGTTGTTCAGTACTATTGCGAGTTGTACCCAAATATAATATCACTTATATTATCACTCTTTTGATGAAGTAATCTTAACATACAAATTGCCGATTTTCTGCAGTTAATGATTTTCTATTAGGTACATCTAACTTTTGATAAGACACGCCAATGACATATAATGAAGAAGATTCCTTTATGAAAAAAGTCTTAAAGTTGCTTTAAAGTGCGGTCGATTCAATAAAAAAATTAAATCCTTCTTTTGGTAAACGTAACTTTTTCGAAATATTTATATGTTGGCAAAACTGAAAAACTACACCTGAATTTAGATTTTGATTGTTGATTTTGAAATGCTATGTAACCTATCTAATATTGCTGGTGTTTTTGTACGTTCGTTACGTGTGGTCAGTAAGTATATATTTGTGTCTTGTGTAAAAAATAGGAAGACGTAAGAGATTTGGGTTAAGATGGATAATACAAACAAAAGTGGAGATAAAAGGAAAAGAAATTTTGCATTTTCACAGAACGGTGAAATAGGATTATTAAGTGGTATTTATTTGGAGCATTATATTTGACCATAAAGAAACAAAGAAAATTACCATATATATTGTAATGAAATACCCTGTAAGAGTCATTTTTTATAAGTTAATTATTATTTAATCGTGGAGAGTCATTTTTTATAAGTTAATTATTATTTATTCGTGGAGAGGTTTGAGTAACATAAATATTTTGTGATTTTTGAATTTTATAAACAGAGTTTATTGTTAAAAGTTTAATTTTAAAACATTTATTGAGATTAATTGGTATATAAAACATTTACTGTCAGTAGATAGAATGTCCTTTAACTTTAAAGACTCAATAAGTAAAGGCAATGACGTTTAGAATAAAACTTTACAAGTTGATTTCTTATACAATTGTCACAATCTAAACGTCATTGTCATTAGTTATAGAACCGTTAAAGTTAAAGAACGTTGTATCTACTGACAGTTAAAATTAAAAATTGTGGAGTATAAAAAAAATCTTATTTGTATTATCATATCGAAAAGTTAAATTTTGAAGAAAATATTAAAGTAAAATTTTGCTGTATAATTAAAAAGTAAATGGCAAATTTGTCAAAAGTGATTAACAGATAAAATTATTCATTATTCAAGTAACAAAAAAATTATTTTGGGGAGAGACGACAGTTGAATAAAAAAATAATAAACAGGTCAATTTTTGATGCATTTTTAAAAAAGATTGTCAAAGAAAATTTTAAAAAAAAAAATATCACAATAATTTGCCGAAATTTGTTAATAAAGTATAATAATAAAAATTTATATACCAAAAAAAAAAACTATTGTTAAATTTGCGAAGAATACAAAAAAAAAAAAAGGTTTCAAAAGTTTGAGAAGATTTTTTTTGTAAAAGGATGAACGGTGCTGATTGATATTATGTAAATGGTTTATAATGGAATATAAGGAAGCAGTTTGGGAGAAAATTTGATGAAGTAAGATAGAATAAATAGAAGAAGCTAATTAGAAGTAGGAAGAATAATACAAGAGATTTGTCATAGTGGTCTAAAGAGGAAGTGGACAGGATCTATAAATTTATTTTTTTATGTATAATTTGTTGTAATATTTATTATTTTTTTTATTTAGAACTCACCCCAAATTGAGATTATCATCATAATATCATTACAATATATATTAACCTATCTCTAATGAGTTGTGGCTTTATGCTAGAAATGTTATAGGAAATGGAATAGACCAGGGTGGCAGTCACATTAGTGGAGGTTCAACAGAATACCGCAAATCGGACCAACTAAAAGCAAAGTTCGATAATTTAAAAATGAAACTAGAAAAACATTAGCCCAAGATCGAACACATTTTCCCCCATCTCAAAAACATTCATTTTCTTCTAATTTTGTTAAGAAAAAATAACAAAAACGTCAAATTGCAAATTTTTTAAGGGTAGAATTAGGACATAAAGTCGACTTTTTCTTCAAAATTTACCAATTTCAGGATTTTGGACTTTACTCTACTTAAGTCAACTTTTGCGTAAAATTACTTTTAAAAATTGATTATGGAACAAAAATGCTACTTAAAGTAAACTTTTAAAGTTAAAGGAAGCTTTAATTTGATTATCTAACGGGCTGTAAATATTTACCCAAAAATTATAACAATTATTAATTGAGTTTAGTTTTTAAGAAGAGTCTAGCGTCTGAAAACCTTGTTATTGTATGTTAATTTGAAAGTTTGATTAACTATCATTGTAATACGGGGTGTGGTCCAGTGGAAAGGTGTATGCTCTACACGTAAAAGTTCCTGGTTCGAATCCCGAGGAAATATTTTTTTTATTTTTTTTATTTTTTTTAATACACAGGTTAGATTTACATAGTCAAGACATTTTAATAAAATAAATATTTGTTTCTATTTTTTTTAAATACACAGGTTAAATCTAGATAGTCAAGACTTCTTTTAATAACATAAATACGGTCAACTTACAATCAAAAGCAAAGTAGAATTTCAGGCGCTGGAAGCTTGTTATTTTTCACTAATAATTTTAATTTGGCATTTGGAAACTTTGTTCCTGATGATTCTAACATAGTTAGCGATGGGTACGTATCAATTTTCTAATTCGGCAAATCCCTAATCGAGGTGAAAAACATTTTAAGAAAAAAAAATAAATAAAATAAACCATGAACCAAGGAAATTTAAACGGTAGGGGATATAAATCAGTTAGTAAAAATACATCCAGGTTAACGGATTAAGATTATTCTCTGGTAATAAGGTACAATAAGTATTAAAATAAATCATAAAGTTAAATGAGTTTAAAATACGGATTCTTTACATAAGTTGTACAAAACGTGTTAGACATGTTACAATATAAAAGAAGTATTTTTGTATTTTTATGAAAGGAACAAGTTTATCGATCAATTATCCCAAAGTGTCAGAATCGTATTAAGGAATGTAAATAAAATTTAAAGTTGGTAAACCAGAATTTTTTTTTATTAGAAAAGACGGCACAATGTAAACTCGAGATTGATAGATTTTTTGAAATTTTAGTATGTTATTGGGCATATAAAATTAAGTATTTTTTACTGTTGCGCCCAATCTGTAGGTATACTGGGGTGTAGCAGAAAATTGGGACTAACGGTTTTATAAGTTAAGTATAGAACTGTACTTACAGCGTATTTCATAGTGATTAGAAATACTTTTTCCACCAAAGTGTTAAATTAATTGTGTTTTTGATAAACAGTATGATTTGGTGACATTTTAAAGTATACGGGGTGCGCATATATTGTATAATCAAAACTGATTTTGTTCTACTGTATATTAAAAAATTATTTTAATATAATTGCATTTTATGCAAAAGCATATTGTTTCCGAATTTAAAAAAAGATTCTACGTTCATATGGTAATGCTGTCTAATATTCTCTACTGGTTTTTTGATACACCAACATTTAAGATTAGGTAACACTAAAAATATGAAGTAGAACAAAATCAATTTTGTTTATACAATATTATACAAATCATACTGTTTATGAACACTTAATACAATTAATTTAACACTTTTGTGAAAAAGGGTATTTCTAATCACTAGGAAATACGCTGTAAATACAGTTCTATAACATATAAAACCGTTAGTCCCAATTTTCTGCTACACCCAGTGTACCAACAGTTCGGCGCAACGCTAAAAAATACTTAATTTTATATGCCCAATAACATAGTAAAATTTCAAACAAATATATCGATCCCGAGATTACATTAAAAGTGTGCTTTGTCCTTTATCTCTTTAGACTAAATTGTAGCATTTTAAACTTCAAAAACTCATTCATAATCCAACTAACAAAGTGGAGCTTTAAAAGAAGTGAATTGTTTTATTATTATCGAATAGCGTTGTTTTAAGAACAGTTTCAATTTATAGAGCACACAATGATGATAATTTTGTTCCTGAAAAAAGTTATTATGTAAGATTGTTTTATAAAGGCTTTTAGAACACGTTTTATAGAACAAATGTTTAGTTCTTAAAAAAAAATTTCAAAAGTCATAAAACAATTTAAAAAATTGTATATTACAAGTATTGTAAACATATTGCGATAGAGTCATATAATTGGGCAAATGACGTTTAATTACAACCTTGTAAAATAGTGGTATTATATTAACGTGTTTTATTAAGTTTGATATGTGCTAGTTATAAAATAGTTACATAGTTATGCTTAATCTACAAAATACGCTTCATAATCATATTATAATACAAAATGATGGTTTGAGACAACAAAATGATTGTATATTCCGCGTAACAAAATTCCAAACATAACCGTACTTATTGAACCTATGTCTTGTATGTAAAATGTAAAATAATTGAACAATGATTTGTCAGTGGAAAAAATAAAAACAAGTGTTCAATAGTGGTATTAGAAACAACAGAAGCTACCAAATCATTTAAATCATTATTCGGTGCTTTTTGCAAAGAACTTCTAGTTATTTTTTGGGCGGGCATTTATTCTAATGGTTCATCATTTTCTGTGGTGCTTGCGGTAACAACCATATGGTGTCATATTTTTTTAGCCAGCTCATAAGATGCCAAAAATACATTTTAATTTACATCCAGTTGAGCGCAGAAGTGAATTTATTGGAACGATAGCGAGTTCACTTCTTCTATTTTCCACTGTTTTGATTACTTTAACCATAGTTTTTAAATATATTTACAAAATAAAATACTACGACCGTCACAATTCTCGCAATAAAATATATTATGTTAGGAGTAATGAAACACACAAAGTCCAGTACCACAATATGTGACATTTTATATATTGTGTACTGGACTTTGTGTGTTTCATTACTCATTGGTTAATCACATTTGAGACATGGATAACCTGATGAATTTATAATAAGTATTATGTTTACTTATCCTATAACACAGTGGATTAGAAAATTGTAGGACAGAAAGGTTGTATAGTGCAGTCAGCAGTTTAGCCAAATTTACCTTCAATCTCCAGTCATCGCCCTAGCAACAGAAAGTAAAAAAGCCCATAAAATAGCCAAAACAAATTAATCCAGTTAATATAATGCGCTTTTTACAACCACTCTCCCCTTAGTGAAACATGCATTTCGATAGAAATTTCGCAGGACAGGATATTGAACACGGCCCTTATAAGAGATGATGTAAAGATGTTTAATGGATGCTCTATAGGGTTGCCAGGATAAACTAAAAATAAAATTAGAAGTGAATAATCCCGAAAACACCATATATATACAAAGACAAATTGTGGACTTAAACTTAATAGAAAATTCGTAAAAAAAATACTATACATAATACTACACATAAATAGCGAGAAAGTATTTTGTTGGCCACTACTAATATTACTTTCCGGACCCACCTCCTAAAAGGAAAAGTATTGTGAACGAGCTAAAAAAATTTTCGAGATAAAAACGGAAATATCCATTTTCGGCCCCCCTGAGACGATTAAGACCATTTCCAGATGGAAATCTGTCTGTCTGTCTGTGTATATATGTGTGTGTATTCTTCCACGATAGAGGCCACACGTTTAATCCATTAGAGCTGAAATTTGGTGTAGAGGTTTGAGTTACCCGTCGGAAGAACCCATTAGTTTTTGTACGACATCTATCAAACGGAAGTGTCACTATCAAAAAATGACAGATGCAATATCTCATAGAATTTTACGAGCAATATGTCATTTGAAAGCCCTTGAAAAACTCTATTCAGAACGGTCAAAATTATTTCTCCAACTGCCACCTGTCAAACATAAAAAAATGTCAAAATTTTAAAAGTTTAGCAATAAATATCGGAGAAAGTATTATTCCGATTGAGCTGATATTTGGTATGTAGGTTTGGGTTACCCGTCGGAAGAACTCGTTAATTTTTGTATGACATCTGTCAAACGTGAGTGTCACTATCAAAAAATAACAGATGCAATATTTGCAATGCAAATATTTCTCCAACTGTCACCTGTCAAAAATAAAAAATGTCAAAATTTGGAACTTTAACATTAAATATCTGAAAAAGTATTTGTGGATTCTCGTCGGCAAAGTTTTGAGGCGACACAAGCGATTTTTTTTTAATTATTAATAACACGTGAATATCTAATTTTTTAATGATTCAAGTTTTTGGTAATGCAATAGTTGAAGTTAATATTAGCTTAACTATTATTAATACGTATAGGCAATACCTAATAATAATAAATTGAGAATTATTATTTTAAACTTCTAAATACTATATAGGAAATTTGTCAACATCTAAAGACGCCGACGTTTTGAAAACATCGTCCATTTGCGCATGCATGCTTTCATGTCACAAATATTTTTATAATGCTGAAGATTTGTCGGGTCAGAGACTGCCGCCATTATGTAGAATTTAGTTGGAACCGTTAAAATTAAATCTAAAACGTGATTTTACTATTTCTGGAAGATTAGTTTTAAAGGAGAGCATTAAATTAAATTATAAATTGATGGTATAAATCTAAAAAAAACAAAATTTTGAAATTTAATTTTCCTTTTTTTTTCTAATTTTTATGAAAAAGTTTCCTAAACTAAAGCGCATCTTTTTTTGTACTAAATATACTGTAATGAAATACTCTGTATGAGTCATTTTTTATAAGTTAATTATTATTTATTCGTTGAGAGGTTTGAATAACATAAAAATTTTGTGATTTTTGAATTTTATAAACAGAGTTTATCGTTAAAAGTTTACTTTTAAAACATTTATTGAGAATAATTGGTATATAAAATATTTAAAATTATCAAATGTGGAGTAAAAAAAATCTTATTTGTATTATCATATCGAAAAGTTAAATTTTGGAAAGAATATTAAAGTAAATTTTTGCAGTATAATTTAAAAGTAAATGGCAAGTTTGTCAAAAGGGATTTAACAGTTAAAATTATTCATTAATCAAGTAACAAAAAAAAATTATTTTGGGGAGAGACGAGAAAGAAAAATAATAAACAAGTCAATTTTGGGATATTTTTTTAAGAAATTGTCAGAATGGTAATTGTTGGTTTATTTGTAAGAGAATTTATGGAATAATCGAAAAAAATCAATAAAAAGTGTACACCAATAAAAATAAATTATTCGTCATTTAAAGAAAAGAAAAAATAAATATTAAAATTTATGGTTAAAAAAGCAACAACGAAAGAAGAACCTAACCCAGTAAAAACAAGTAAGAAAGGGTATAGAGATTATAGAAGTAGAGGAACAGAGACCGGGGAATTGGGTTAAGAGGAGGTAGTGACAAGAAGTAGTCGAGGTAGGGAGAAGACAGAGAGAAAAGATTGGTGCAGGAGAATGGACAGGAAGTGGAGGAAGTGAAATAAACTAGAGTAAAAGGACATATACAAAATTTAATTTTGTGTTTATAATTATGTAATGTTTATTTTTTTTTTATTTCTTTAGAACTCACCCCAAATTGAGATTATCATAGAAATTCATTTCAATACATATGGTTTGACCATAAAATTTGTGGCGCGTTGAAATTTGCGTTATACTAGTACTAAACTAAAATTCTTAAAACGATAAATAATACTTACATCAAGATTTTCATGAAAAAAGCGCCATTATTGAGTTTAGGCTACTCCATTCTTAAATAAAAGTACAAATATTTATATTGAATCAACGTTATATAACAAAATTATTATAACATGATTCTACATAGAATCATGTTAAAATAATTTTGTTCTAATATTGTTCACTAAAAAACAAAAACGTTTCTTTAAATTGCTATATTGAAATATTTGTAAAATTTAGTAGAATAAAATCACTATATTTTATAATATCGATTCAATGCTGTTGTGTAAGTCACCAAATCCACACTACAAAACGTTTTATAATCGCTGCATAAAATTATTTTAAAAGTGTTGTATACACTTTTTATAGAATTATTACAATATCACAGTATTTTATAAAAGTAGGTTCTTTTTGATTCTATAAATATCGTATAAAGGTATATAACCACGTTATAAGAAATTTTACGCTCTTCTAAAATTTATTGTAAAGCGGTTCATACAACATTTAAAAAATTTATTTTGCTAGTTGGAAATTAAATCTCTTTTTATTAATAATAATTTTTAAGTAAATGAATATTTTATTGCAAACTTTATAATTTTAGATTATTTATAATTTTTCCTGTTGCTACTCAGAGGCCAAACTCGTTACATTAAATTAAATAAATGTGTGATTAACTTACTTTTTAATAAAAATCAGCTTTCTTAGATTTTATATTTTACAGTATTAATCATTAATAATTATAATTTATTTTATTTTAGGTACAGCGTATCAATCTTCATAATTCCTCTCATAGTCTTAGTCTATACCTACACCTGCATCTGCAAAGAAATTTGGCAAAGTTCGGAATCCAGCCTCAGACCACGTAGTTCTCAAAAATCTTCAAGCAAAAGAACTCCGTTTATATCACGTGCAAAAATAAACACCGTTAAACAAACTATTGCTGTGATTGTAATGTACATAGTGTGTTCAACGCCTTTCATCGTTGGTCAACTGTGGGCTACCATCGATCCTCAAAATCCCTTCTTAGACGGTAAGATTTTTATTTCTATTTATTCATAAAATTAGTAGTACTAGAAGGTAAATAAAAATTTTAATTATATACCTAATAGGTGTATTTTGTTGCCTATGTAATATTTATTATTTATTTTAGTGCAATACTTATTTTTTATGTTTTATTTATTCATTGAAAAAGCGTTTTAAAAAATAAAGTACCTAATCAGTAACTACAAAAATATATTTCTGTTTCTACATATAAACAATTTATATTCTTATCCAAATTTTTGTACTTTCTTCCTATTCTTTAATATTATATTGTATAATTCTACCCTTATGGTAACATTCTTGGTAAACAAATATTAGCAACTTGATTAAGGTAGTTCATCCTTCTATAGCAACTTCTTATCCAACCATCCCAAGTTTGGAAACCTTTATCAAACCATATTTTACTAGCGCAACCAGTATCATCGATAATATCATCATTCATTAAATCTAAAAATAAAAAGTCAAGTAGCAAGAATTTCCTTATTTTTTCTTTCAGATGTATTATTTATGAATACAAAATATATTTTAATTCTAATAACAAATTATTATTTGATATTTATTTTATGCTACGAAATAATAAAAAGAAAATGGATGGATAAATTTCACTGGAATATTATCCAGAAAATACAAACTAATTCATATTTCTTTTAAAATTAATAACATTAATCTTTTAGTTCATATTAATGTCTATTATTGTATATTTTAATATTTTATGATCTAAAAATAGATTTAAAATTAACACAATATTATTACGTCTTTCTCTCAGACTTTTTTCTGTCTAATTGCAAAACACAGTTAAGCGACTGTTGCTATGCAAGCTTATCGTTCTCTTATATTATCCCATCAGTATAAGAGACAAAAAATATAGATATATTTCTTCCCGCTAAGATGCTTAATTCAAGTCTATTTATATACCACGTCACATGTCTTCTACCAATAAAAACCACCAACCCTCGTCCCCGTTAAAAATCAGAGCACACACGCTCTCTCGCATCCAGATAGTGAATCAAGTCAGTCATTCATTTACTAGAGCAAAAAAGTTTCTTCATATATAAATAAAATGGCGGGTAATAAACCGAAACCAAAAAGTTTTCTGATTTTTCATAATAAAAAATGTAAATAGTTTTTACAGCAAGTTGAGTACAATTTAAATGTTCATATTTCGTACTTAAAAAAAAATGGAATATTGGTTTTACTTCTACCCAAGAAGTTTGGTCCTTCGAAATCCTGGAATTATTTTAACACGTTCGCAGCCTAGTATTCTTTCAATAGTTATGTCTTGTTTTTTATACATATAATAAAACTTATATTATTACTATTCTTAATGAGATTAGTGATAATTAATTAATACAGTAATTCGGTACTTGTTGACTAGACCTAATCTTGAAAACTATTACCTACCGGAGAAATATGAGAAAATATATTTATACTAGGGAATAAAAACAGTTACGTACGTGTCCAATATCGACTTTAAATTGTTATTTTTCAATATTTCTATATATGGTCCATGTTCTAAAAAAGGTATAGAGGGAAATCTTGGGAACACAATTTTTGTCTTCGTAACTTTGTTTGGACTAATGAGGAGAGAACATATCAAAAGTGCATGCCATTACCCCTTGAGATGTGGAGAAGGGGGGTTTGAAGGTCCCATTTTTCGGTTTTTCGCTTACCATTCTGAAAATGAAAGCTGATTAAATTTGATACAAGTTTAATATAATCATCTTTTTCTATATCTTATATAGTTTTTGAGATATCCGCAGAACAGCAAAGGCGCTATCGACTCAGCAAGTCTGCTGACGTCCATTTCACCAAAGACACTGGGATAAACGCCAAACAAGACAGGACCATGGAATCAGGACCCTCCAAGCAGAAAGTGATGTGAACATTCTGATCGTGGATACGGCTGTCGACATGTGGAAAATAACAGCTGTCGGCATCGTGGATGAAAATGTCGACATCATAGTCTCTTGATGACTAAAACTAATGTGCATATTGATATTATTTTCATCAAGCCCGGATTTGGAAAGAAAAGGGATTCCTTCTTCTCGTTCCAAGAGCTTCAGCAACAAGGTTTCAAGGACGTGCTGTTTTTGCACGTCTTTACTGGACACAACATCTTCCGCATTTCGAAAAAACAAAGTGACATTTGCGAAGTTGTATCTGAAGACCCATACTCCACCACCACTCAAGGACAAAACGCTGGTTAAACCTGCATCTTGAGGTGGTACGGGGCTCCAGTGGAAGAGGTATCCCTCAATGCCTACAGATACAAGTCATTCTTGAAATCGGTGGCCACCATCAAGCCTGATATCTCTTATCTTCCTCCCACCGAGGGAGCAGTGAAACAACATTCCCTCCGAACATTCCACCTAGTATAGCTTTGTCTGGGAAAAACCTGTCTCCTTAGATCTGTGGGTGGAAGATTGAGAACAACTGCCTGGTCCCAGTGTACAGTGAATTAGTTGCTGCATCAGAGGATATCCTGAAAATGATTTTCTGTCGATGCACGAAAGACTGCTACAAATGTTCCGCGGCATGCCAAAATTGCCAGGGGAAAAGCCTGAATGGAGTCCCTCAAGTTGACTCTGAAGATGAAGAAGAACAGGAAGATCTTTTGACCGTTTTCCCTACAGGGATCCAAAGGAGAAGATATTGGAGAAAAAGAAGATGAAAACGAGGATGACGATGAAGGTCCTTCCCACCCTAAGAGAACAAATTAACTCAACGGTATCTACTGTTATAATGTTTCCCAATGCATTATAGGCACTCATATATGCACAAACATGGTCATAGCAACATATTTTCCCATTAAATTGATCTTAATAAAGTGTGAGGAACCTGGTAAGTGGGCCCACAAGTATATATTCTAAAATAAGTATCTAAGCTATTTAGATGTCCAGTACTCACTATGTGTACATAATATTGCATATTTCGGCCAATACGTTGACTGGAAATGGTGAGAAATTAGTCGACAGTTGAAAATAGTAAAACAGTAAAGTAATATATTATTGGAGGGAATTTAAAGCTCTACAGCCCTATGGCTGGCATTTATTTTTTGGGTGCATCGTTGAAGAGTTATCTGGTCAAAAAGAGCAAAAAATGTGAGGCAAGAAGGATTTTATCCAAAATTACAAACTTAAAAGAGGGGATACCTCGAATACTATACAAGATATAAAAAAAACTTGATGAAACAACACTTGTAGCAAATTTAATCAGCTTTCATTTTGTATAATATATAGTCATGTCGCTAGCACGCATATGTTCCGAGATATAAGTGAAAAACCGAAAAATGGGACCTTCAAACCCAAATCCCTCCCCCCCCCCCCCCGACTCAAGGGCTACTGGCGGGGACTTTTGATATGTTCAGCTCCTTATCTAGTCCAAACAAAGTTACAAAGTCAAAAATTGTGTTCCCAACATTTCCCTGTATAGAGTTTGTTTAACCATCCTCTGTCGTACGTTATAATCGGTGACGTATTCTGCTGTTTTACCGTTAAATGCAATGTACAACGTTTGGGTGCACCCCAAAAATATAATCGTATAATACATTTTTAATATATATTATATAATTCGCCATTTATTAACCATTTTAGTCAAAAATCATGCTCAGGGACGTTAAACATCCCCAAGCTTCAAAATTAAACTTTGCTCTTTCTCATTACGCCGAGAAGGCATTTTGATTATGAAAAATTAATTGAACTGTCAAAAGTAATAAATAACATTTACGTCGACATTAGTTAAGAAATACGTTAATGACGTTATAATTCCGTCTCATCTATTTCATGATTGAGAGAACGAGCTGGAAATGTATGACGTAACGGCAGAGGATGGTTAAACAAACTCTACCATTTCGTTGCCTGGACTAATAATCATTTAAAAAGTTTTTCCTTTGAACAATGTTTCTATAAAAAAGTTTTCTCATATGTGCATGTTGTTTTTTAATGTTGAATTTTTGGCCCATATAGTGAGAATTTTTTAATTTTGTTATAAAAAATATGATAATCCTGACTGATTTCATCTTAATAGGTTTGATTGCTTTTACCTAGCCTAGAAAAAATTAAAAGTATTTAAAAATAAAAAAATATATAAAAATCATTTTAATACATTTTTTTCTTAAATATCAATAACATAGATGGGAAATTAAGTATAATAATTTAAAATAAAATTTATTAGTATGATACATGCAAATTTTGAACCAATTTATTTCGTTATATTATTTAATGAAATATGTGTTAACATTATTTATTAAATAAAATCCTCTATATTAATTTAAGTGGTTAAGCATGCACTAGTAATGGTAGATGGGTAACTACGTCCATAACAACTCCTTTTCCATCCTTCCCAACCATTAAAACCCAACTGGGTATTCATCTTCTGGGCACAACTCGAATCATCGCGAAGGTCGTCATTTATGAGATCTATAAAAAAGAAAAACCCGAGCAATTAAGCTAAATTATGATTAAATGAAAAAATGTTAATTATGATATTAGTTTTTTACCCACATATGTTAAATATGTATGTGTTTTTTTATAATTTTTGTTTAATATACAGTAGATCGGTTTACAAATGGTATATGCAGTCCGACTCAACTCTGCGTGACATTAATAATATTTCTTAGAAAAATAATTGGTAAAAATGCCATTAATTCTAATGTTATTATTCGCTGAACCTAATCATATGTTTTACGAGTCGATAAAAAATGACATTCGGTACAATTAATTAATAAACGTTACCTCTTCATGAACAGGCAAAAATGAAAACCTTATTAGCTGTTTCCGCCAATACTTATTTAATTCCTGGTTCATGCACTAGCAGTAGTTTAAAACGTTCAAAAAATAATTTTTCTCAGATTTATCTTTAAGTTTTACGAAAATGTTTTTAAGGTGGAATAGGAAGAACAATAGGAGGATGGAAGTCATAAAAAAAATTGATGCAAGGGTTAGATCATGGGGGAAATAATTATTTTTACTAACAGTTTCCCCCCACCCCTTTTGTTCACACTACTTTTTTACTGTTTTTATTTTTTAAATTTCTTGTTCCATTTATTTTTCTCACTTTTTCTCTTACCCCTTTTTTCTCATTGATCGAGTCGTGACAAGAAATTCGTTTCTATTGTATTATTTTTTTTATTTTATTACTTTTATTGTATCCCAGATAACATAGACATCTCTGAGAGGTTATAATTAGGATCTTATGCGAACTCCTATTGCGAGGCCTCAGTAATCGCTTTGTGATGTAACTGGTGTCCCCCAGAGAAATTTTAGAGATTTTACATTCCATTTCACATGTTCCGTCTTCTTGCAAGTTCCTAAAGATGTCCCGAAAGCAACCTGAATAAGAAATTCTAACTGCGCGTTCCTAAAGTTATCTCGAACGATATAATAAATAAAAAATAATTGCCAGTTCCTAAAGTTATCCCGAATGTAACCTAAATAATAAATTATCACTGCTAATTATCAATAACAATAACCAGAGCATAATAATATACAATGAGGACCAGAAGTGTTACCCCCACTCTGAACTCATTAACAACTGAATTTTCGAAAAGTCGCTCGAACATGTCAATTTTAATTCCTATCGAAGACAAATTTCACTCTTAACTTAAACCCCTAGAATAGCAGAGCTACCTCCTTGAAAGGCGTGTTAGAGTGGTGGCTAACACTTCTGGTCCTCATTGTATATCATTAATCTAATATTTCTTTAGTTCATTAATCGATCAAACTAACAGTATCCAAGTATCTCAGATTCAGACAAACGGACAGACAGGCGCAGTTATAGTTGACTTAGGTCACTAAAAATAGTAGGGGGTGAAACCGTTCTCAGGTTATCGCTGGAACAGACGGAGAGACGGGCAGACAGACGGTTACAATTAACTTAGATATCTGGAAATATTAGGAGTGCGAGCTGAGGTAAGTAGATATCGATTACTGAAAACACGATTAAAAAATTTAAAACCTTTCTTGAGTAATCGCTATGACAAACAGACGGACATTATAAAGTCAATAAGTACCTTCATTTTGCTTCGCTACTTAATAATTAAAATGTCAGTCAGAATAGTCATGGTGTTAGTAGACGTAGAATGTTGCTCACTAGATAATTTTCACTGGAATATTATCCAGAAAATACAAAATAATTCATATTTCTTTTAAAATTAATAATATTAATCTTTCAGTTTATACTAATGTCTATTATTGTATATTTTAATATTTTATAATCTAAAAATAGATTTAAAATCAACACAATATTATTCCGTCTGTCTCTCAAACTTTGTTCTGTCTACTTGCAAAACACAGTTAACAAAAACAAAATACATAAGCAACTGTTTCCATGCAAGCTAATCTTTCTCTCATATTATCCGATCAGTATAAGAGACAAAAAATTTTGATATGTTTTCTTTCCACTAAGATTTTGAATTCAAGGCTATTTACATACCACGTCACATGTCTCCTCCCAATAAAAAACCACCAACTCTACTCTCCGTTAGAACTCATAGCATAATCTCGCTCTTGCATACCAACTGTAAACAGATGCAGTCGCATTCAATAGAGCAAAAAAGTTTCTTCAAATAATTAAAATGGTCCGTAATTAACCGCACCCAAAAAGTTTCTGAGTTTTCATAACAACAAAAAATGTAAATAGTTTTTACAGTGACTGAAGTGATGAGTAATATTTGATTTCGGTTTCATAATTTAAATTAATGTGCCGCTTTATAATTTTTCTGTTCATGTTCGTACTTGGAAAAAATGGAATAAAAATTACATTCCTATTTCAAAAACTGTTTTTATTTATTATTCATATTGGTTTAACTCCTACCTAAAGAGTTTGGTCCTTCGAGCAAATCTAAGAATTTAAAAATAATGCTCGCAGTCTAGTGTTCTTTCAACATTTATGAATACTAATATTCATAAATCGTTCACTCACTGATGGGATAGATGGCGACACTCGTGACGACGTCGGTCTGATGCAACCGTGCATAATCTATAGATCTTGTACAACTCTGAATTAGAACTCTTAAGTACCACGCGAGAAGCATAGCATGTGAATATCGCAAAGCGACCTCACATAGATCTTAATAAAAGCAGTTGACGTAAATTGTCCACAGAACTCGCCAGAGGCACTGGCTGCGATGGTCACACAGCTACCTTTTATGCGAGCTCACAGAGACCTCGACATGAGCAGTAAATGAGAATTTCCCAAAATGTCGCAGAGAACTTGCCACAATATTTCGCAGAGAAGTCGCCAGAGTGTATTGTTTCAGATTTTCCACGTTTTTCCACAAAAACCAAATCACACCTGACACCACTGTTGTATTGCCAATGTTTATAAGGCGTTAAAGAGCGAATAACTAACACAGCAGGTCACTTTTCACTACTTTATTCGTGTATTTTGATATATCCTAATAGGATTTTACAGTTTCAGGTTGATTTAGATAATGTTAATGTAATTTTGAAAAATTGGCCAAAAATCGGTATAATGTAGAATGAAATGACCAAATGAAAGAATAAATGATCACGATTTAGATCTAACTTTCGGTTTTATTAGCTACACTAGTCACCTGACTGACGCCTTGTACGTAACAACGTTTAACCAATCAAAATTGGACAACATTTGGAGAAGGTATAGAGCTCTGAACAACCTCCCAGAGAAGTTACAAAAGGTTGTCACAATCTCTTAAAATGAACTATCTTTATGACCTCTTTGTATTGCCTAGGATACTTATTCATTAATTATATTTACTTTGAGTAGGAAATCGTCTTGTTTGTAATTTTATTTTTATTAGCTATAGGTCAAATAGACAGCAAGCAGGAGACTTGAATTGGGAAAAAACAACAAAAGACAAACATTCTTTGAGTATAATAAAAAATTGAATAAACGCCAATAGTAGTTTGCGCAACAAGTGTGATATGATGGCCATATCGCACGCAGACGAAGTTTGAGCACGACTTAATCGTCCCAGTGCGATATGGACAATCAACACGAGTTGAACAGTATAACCCACTAATGGAAAAACTAAAAAACATTATGAAAAAAAAATTTAAAAAAAGATTATAGTCACAGGGTTTGAACCGAGGACCTTCGTATCAAAAAAAGAGAACTTTAGCACTACGATATCACGGGCTGTCACGAATTTATTATAAAATTATATAAAACTAATAGGCATCTTCTATTTTTAAGTATCTAATATTCATATGTAGTTTTTGTTTTTTTGTAAAGTGTGCGTAGAATCGACAATATCCTTGTGGGTGCAGAAAAAATGTATTGTTTTTATTTTTTGCAAAATCTCACGTATTTTTATTTCTCCTTATATTAATGATTTAAATATTTTAATTATTTTCGTTTTTCGTATATTTAACTAACTGAATGTACGTGGTTTGCTACGGAGTCTCTTTAGTACCTGGACGACCAAGGAATTGCTCTTTTCCTATTTCCTCCTCATTTTCCTGTTTTTCCCTATTTGTCCTATTATTATCTATCATTTTCCTATTTTTACTATTTTTCATTATTTTCCCAGATATTTCCCCTTTTTTATTAATTTTTCTTTATTCTCCATTTCCCTATTTTCTCTATTTATCGCTGTTTTTCTCCATTTTTCCTATTTCTTTCTGTTTTGTCCTATTTTCCATTATTTTTTCCTATTTGTACTTATTTCCGATATTTGCCCATTTTTTCTATTTTTTCCAAATTTTCCTTATTTTCCGCTATATTTTTCATACGTTTCCCAATTTATTTTCTAATTTACCTGTGTTCATATTTTTTTTCCATTTTTTTTATTTTTACCAATTTTTCTGTCTTTTCCTAGTTTTCACTGTTTCTGAAATTTCCCAATTTTGCTTTATTTTTCCCAATTTTTCGATATTTTACCTATTCTGTCCTATTTTTTCTTATTTTTCCCAATGTTTACCTATTTATCTCAGTTTTTTCCCAGCTTCCATATTTTTCACCAAAATTTGCCCTGTCCTATTTGTTACTGGTTTTGCCTATTTTTCCCTATTTTTCCAAATTTTTTACTATTTCTCACTATTTTCTCTATATTTACTTTTTTTACCTATTATACCTATATTACCTATATCTTTTCAATATTTTTTCCGGTTTTATATTAGTTTTTTCTGTTTTTTTTATTTTCCTTGTTTTTCAATATTTTTCTCTATTTTCCCATATTTTCCCCTATTTTTCACTATTTTCTTTATTTTTCCTATTTTTACTTTCCCGACCCACCTCCTAGAAGCGAAAGTATTGTGAACGAGCTAAACAAAAATTTCGAGATAAAAACGGAAATATCCATTTTCGGGTCCCCTGAGACGATTAAGACCATTTCCAGATCGAAGTCTGTCTGTCGGTCTGTGTGTGTGTGTATTCTTCCATGATAGAGGCTACACGTTTAATCCGATTCAGCTGAAATTTGGTACAGAGGTTTGGGTTACTCGTCGGAAGAACCCATTAGTTTTTGTACGACATTTGTCGAACGAAAGTAGCACTATCAAAAAATGACAGATGCAATATGTCACGGAATTGGATATGCAATATGTCATTTGAAAGCCCTTGAAAAACTCTATTAAGAACAGTCAAAACTATTTCTCCCCCTGTCACCTGTCAAAAATAAAAAAATGTAAAAATTTTAAAATTCAGCATTAAATATCTAAAAAAGTTTTAATCCGATTGAGCTCAAATTTGGTATATGGGTTTGGGTTACCCGTCGGAAGAATCCATTAGTTTTTGTACGACATCTGTCAAACGGAAGTCTCACTATCAAAAAATGACAGACGCAATATGTCAGGGAATTGGACATGCAATATGAAAGCCCTTAAAAAACTCTATTCAGAACAGTCAAAATTATTTCTTCAACTGTCACCTGTCAAAAATAAAAAAATGTCAAAATTTGAAACTTTCCCTGTTTTCCCTTATGTTTCTCAAATTTCCCTATTTTTCTATTTTGTCCTATTTTTTGTACTTTTCACGAATTTTCACTATTTTCTCTATTTTCCCTTAATTTCTCCATTTTCCCTATTTTTCTTTATTATTCTGTTTTTCAGTATTTTTTTGTATTTTTACTACTTTTCCTATAACTTTTATTTTTTCTTGCTTTTCCTGTATTCTTTTTTCCCTATTCTTCCGTATTTGTTCCTATTTTTTCCAATTTTGCCCTATTTTTCTCTATTATTCCCTATTTCTCGTTATTTTCCTTAATTTCCCTGTTTTTCCCTTTTTTTCCTAAAAAATCAAATAAGAGATAATCCGACAATATTGAGGACAAAGTAGTTTCTATACGTTTATACCATCGTTTTCCACGTATGACACTGTTTTTCGCCATTTTCTACCCCTTAAAATCAAAATTTCGCAAAATCCTTTCTAAGTGGGTGTCTATATTATAAACAGAATATATTTTCAAAATTTCAAGTTTCTGGGTTAAGTAAATTTTGCTGATTTTGTTAATTATATTTATTACTAATAATATAAAATCGTTTCAAGTCACGACTTTTTTATTGCATATTTCTTCCCCTTTCACTCTTTTTCAAACTAATTATAAGGGTTATAGTTTTTTCATTTACTTACAAAAAACTAGACTTCTCTTTATTAAAAATTTTATTTCTTCAAAACTCTTGCAATTATTTATGTGCGAGTTTAATTTTTTCGCAAAATTTTATAAATACCATCCCTGAATCTAATGAACCTTCGCTCATATTTTATTTCGCAGAATCACGATTAGATACACGTTTTTTTTTAAAATGTGAAGCAGCCTAATGGTCACGTATCATATAGAAACATCTTGAAATAGTCAGCAAAAACTGATGTGTATTAGGGATCTGCCCACCCCACATCACTTTTTACCGTATTTCATAATGGTTATATTTCATCTAAACATATTTGCTGTATAAAAAACGATAAGGTATTAGATTTTCCGATAATGGGATTCTCGTACACTATAAGAAAGTACAAATAAAAGTATATAAATAAGTTTGGTAACATGGCACACCGTATGATGGGGTAAAGACAAAGGTAAAATACAATTTTTATTTAAATTTAATTTAATCAACTGTTTTCTACCATGTTTTTAAAACTTGGAGAGGAATGTAAAAATAGATCAGTATCTTCCATCTGCCAAAAATTGCATAGAAAAAATATGTAATATTAAACAATTAACATATTTGACGTCAATTATAATCTCACCCGGTAAATGACTAAATAAGTATTATTCCATAAGCTAAACATAAAACTCATTCGCCTGAAATTTGAGAAATTAGTGAAAACAAAAACCCCTTTTGGCACATCTTACAGGCGGAGGAAGATTTCCCAATTCATATTACTCCTCAAGCTAATTTCAAAGCTCTTTTTGTGTGTATTCAACATACTTAAGGGGTTATACCACAACAAAATTTTCAAATATTCGAAAAAAAAATTGGCTTAAAAGGTGCTTTAAGGGCTTAAAAATAATATACTAAAAGATGGAAGGCGACAATAATGTTTAAATGCGATTTTACAGTACTTTGCGTCATCAAGCGGTCGTTTTGTTCCTTGGTCCAGGTTTTATATCATATCGGGCGCCACCTTCCATTTATAGTGTGAATGCCACTTGCACCGGACAGCGTCAGTAAAGAAAATACTCCAGGGGTCGTTATGGCATCGACAAAACTCTTAGCGCCCAAAAGGACGCTCTTTAATTGCCCTACTCGGTTGAGTAATCGGGTATTTGCTGCTGTTATCACAATAAATAAAAATCATTAAGTACAGAATAACCGTCTTTTAAATACGAATTACGGCGAAGAAGAAAAAGGTGTACAACACGGTTTTTTCCTCGATGATGTGTCGGACGGTACAGACACTACTTCCAGGTGGTCGGATTGATGGTTCCAGTACAATTGAACTTGGCTTCAGATTAACCAATCACTAAAGGTTACTGAACCGGTAGCTATTGTTGTCGGCTCGAGCTTCTACTCGAACTGGAACTGCAACTGGAACTGATGACAACGGATTAAATCTTGAGGATTTCGGAGTCTAAAAAGCACGACCGCAAGTGTCTCCATCTGTTGAGCGGAGGTTTAACTGGTACGACTAACCTTTTATTCGAAGGAAGATTGCCTTTACCATAATTTTAAGTTCATTCTAATCCAGTGCCGTGTGCGATATAGTTAATATATTTTAATTATCAAACACTTTTGAAAATAATACCAGTAATAAAGTAACGTTGTTACGTACTGAAAATTTTAAATGTGTTTTTCTCGGAACAACATTTTTTGGGCTGGATGGAAACATAACTCAAATAAATCTTCAACGAATTTTCACCATATATTCAAAATTGCATTCTCCAGCGACGTGCATAGAATTTTTTTCTATTGCATAGTTTTTTTACATACACAATTTTATAATATTTCTTTCATTCATTTATTATAAATCTCATTTGACAGAATTTCGATTAATCTTCTTATCTCGAAAAAAAATCCAAAATATGCTTTTTTTTTAGCTCTACAGTGGTATAACCGCTTAAATTTTTGTCATTAATTACAACTGTTACGAAGGATATCTTATACCCTAAAACGTTTGGGGGCGCCTATCAATCAGTTAGAATATTTTGGAAAATTTTGGAAAATTATTAAAAATCAACGAATAGTCACAGAGGAATAAAATTTTAGGACCATATTTTAAATTTTATTATCTAGTGACTCAAGGATGGGTTCTTAAAATTTTTTATATTTAGTACACCTTTATTTTTTTTCTCAAAAATTCTAAGGTATTTTGTTCTGTTCTTTCCTTGATGCCCTATATAATCTGTTCTTATTTATTGTCCCAAAATTTTATTTATGTTCGTTTGGTAATTTTTAAAATACTTTGGATCAAAAAATAGGACGGGTTGTGTAATCACCTTAAGATTTTGTATCTTTCTTTTTTATCTTTTTTTTCTTAAGGTTTTTTATCCGTTATTTAAAAAATTTTTTTATTAGTTTTTCTCGTTTTTTACCTGTTTTTTCTCTTCAAAAATGAAGTGTGTCCTAGTAGAATCTCAATTTGCTTAGCACTATGGGATCTCTATCGAGATTACATTTAAATAAATGTCAGTTTGTTTGTTTTGGAACATATCGCTATGTATTTAAAAAAATATTTATTTTATTAAAAGAAGTCTGTGTCACCCCAGAACATTCCCGGCTCGACCTTAGAGAATATGTCATTTATTATTATTATTTTAAATACAAAATACTAAGCATTACATTAATTTATGGAACACATTAAAAATTGCGAGCCGATGGTGAATACGTCTACCGAATTGATATTTCAATGTTGATAATGACATAAGCTGCGCATGCGCACGTTGTATATCACACTGCTACAATTAGGATCTCCTAAAATCATGTGTGAAAACTATTGGGAATTCGGGAAAATTTTTCATACAATAGTTTTAGGCAATTTTATGCTGTACAACTTTGCACTGAAACATTTTGCACTAAAGAGCATAATTTACCTCCAATTTTAAAAAAATGGAAAATCCTAAATGTGTATTTTTCTCGCCATCTAGCGGCGAAACTATAAGGAATTTGATAAAAAGTTAAAGATAAAAGTTAAAGAAAATTTGATGCTTTACAACTTGCATTAGAAAATTTTTGCACTAAATGCATTGTTTGTCCTTAAAATCAAGAAAAACTAGAGAAAACCTACATGCAAATTTCCTACGCGCCCTCTAGTGGCGCAACTATTGGAAATTCTGGAAAAAGTTTAAGACAAAAGTTGTAGGAAATTTTATGCTCTAAAGCTTTGTACCACTTTGTACATTTTGTACTAAAGTGTATTTTTTGTCCTCAAAATCAAGAAATACCAGAGAAAACATACATGCACATTTTTTACGCGCCCTCTAGTGGCGCAACTATTGGAAATTCTGGAAGTAGCTTGAGACAAAAGTTGTAGGGAATTTTATACTTTAAAACTTTGTACTACAACATTTTGCAGTAAAGTGTAATGTTTTGTCCTCAAGATCAAGAAAAACTAGAGAAAACTTACATGCACATTTTTACGCGCCCTCTAGTGGCGCAACTATTGGAAATTCTGCAAATAGCTTGAGACAAAAGTTCTAGGGAATTTTATGCTCTAAAACTTCGTACTACAATATTGTACACTAAAGTGTATTGTTTGTCCTTAACATTTAAAAAAATAAAAAATTGTTACATGTGTATTTAATCAATGTCGGTCTTGAGAACCTTCTACTGTACCAATTTAAACCAAAAACTAATGATCACATTTGAGGCACACACCGACCCTTCATACCAAATTTCAGCTTGATTGGTCAAACGGTTCGGCAGTTATCGTGGAAGATTACACACAGACACACAGACGCATAGACAGACCATACGCTGGAAATAATTTCAATCTTCTGGGGGGACCTCAAAATGGAAATTTCCATCGATATCTTGATTTTTTTTTGAGCTCGTTCACCTTACTTTCCCTTTGATGGGTCCGGGAAAGTAAAAAATTAAAAGGCCATGTAGGATTCGATCCCCGGGTCCACTGCACCATTAGTCGACTCTATGTCACGCTGCTACTAGAGCTCATGTTTAAATATTTTCAAACTTATTATTTAAACGAATCCCGTTTTATAATAAAATAAATATAAATTAGTGCTCCACGTGCCGTCCTGGATTGACCGCTTCGTATTTTAATTATTAATATTACAGAGCTGAAGTATTCTCATTCACTAAATCTTATAAAGAAAATGATTTAAGTCACATCTGTCAACATTATTGTTTAATATCTTTGTCACTTGGAGCGCTACAGTCGCATGTCGTCCTGGATTGACCGCCTCGTCCATTTTTGACCACATTTTTGACAGCGGCTCAGGCTTAAGTTTTATTAAAAAGTGATACAAACAAAAGTTTTAGCTACTATTAAGGTCTATACAACACAAGTTTAATTTTGAAATTTTTCCTATAGAAACAAATATGAATTTTTTTGTTTAAAAAAAACAGGTTTTTGGCCACCCCCGAGTTTCTTATAGTTTTTTTATTTTCAAAAATGACCCAATGAGATGAATTTGATTTAAAAAAACAAGTGGATCAAGTAGTCGCAATATACTAATGTTTTATTATTTAAAAACAAACATGCGTTAATTTTAGTTGCTTTGTATCCAAAAAATAAGAATGTATTAGACCCTGTGAGTTATATGTATCTACCTTACCTATAATTATTTATAAGGGGCGTTTTGTAAGGAATGGTCAATATTTTAATCCTAGGTTCAGGACCTCTAAATATTAATATTTTACTAAACAATTCTGTATCAAATATTATCTACTTCTAAGATACAGAGTGTTGAAATTAAAATTTATTTTTCGTTTCTGTGCAATAATTTCTTTATTATTTAACGTATTGACTTGAAATTTGGTTTGGCTATATTTTTAAGTTAGTAATTCATAAGCGTGTTATCAATTTTGATATTAGACAAAGAGGTCACCACCTACGCTCTACTGGATGAAGAAAATTATCCATTTTTTAAACTTTGCCTTTTTTGATTTTTTTTTTCAAGTCTTTATGATATGCCGTGTAAATGTGAACAAAAAGGTATACTTGTTTTAATAAAATAAATTCTACCCTTTTTAATATATTAGCTTTTAAAATGTAGAACATTTGCCATAGTTTTTTTTAGTAGGCTTGAAAACTAAAATAAAAGTATACAGCTGTTAAATAATTGTTAGATTTAAGTTAATGACTGCAGTGTTAATTTTGTTCACCAAATTCTATCTAAATTAGGTAACTTCAACACCCTGTATCTTAGTATTAGATAACATTTGACCTAGAGTTATTTAGTAAAATATTAATATTTAGAGGATCTGAACCTATGATTAAAATATTGACCATTCCTTATGAAACACGCTGTATATGATAATCAATTGGCTTCTTACCTTCACATTTAATATTACATTTACCACCAGGAGAGCCATATTTGCACCAATCTTTGCTATTTATCTGAAATAATAAAAATATGTACATTGTATGTAAAAAGATGCAGTGATAAATAATCTAATCTCAAAAAATAAACAGAATTATTAACTGAAAACTAAGCCATAAGGATTGAATTTAATGCCAAGTTACTTATTCACAAATGAAAATTGTTAATCGATTAAGAAACAAAGTTTTCTTAAAGATCAAGTTAAATACACTTTCAGCTATTTCAATTTTTCCTTGTTTAAAGTAATACATATCAACCTTATATTAGGTACTAAAAAACATTTTGAATTTTAATTTCCTAAACTGCCTAAATTTACTCTAATTAAATATGGATATACTGTAAAACTGTATAATTATAAAATCAATTTTTCTCAATGGAGCGATATATAATTAAATTGACATTTGTAATTATCTTAAAACTGTATTATTAAAATTTAGTGTTAGACCATGACAATTTTCTACATATTATAATATTTTCTGCCACACTGTATAGGTATCTATTACTCACTTATTTTGTTACGGAAAAGTAAAACTACATAAATTAACTGTCAACGATAATTTCTTTATAAGTAAAAGTAAAAAGCAATAGTATATGCAGAAGATAAACAACTAGTCAAGCAAGGGAAATAAATATGTCCTGTAACAAGAAGACATACCATTTATTTTGTAAAAGGATCCGTCGCAGTTTTACAAAAAGTAAACAAAATTGTGTTTCTAGAAATGTCTAAAATGAAAAATAAACTTACAGAAATCCTTTTAGAAATTTTTCAATTGTGCGAGTTGTTAGTTTTTATGAATCCGTAAAAAAAATTTAAATTTCAATGTTTTATCAATGAAAAACGGCAATATTTTTGACGTAATTTCGAGTTTTCGAAAATTTAAAGTTAGGAAAATAAATTTCTTTATAGGTATACCGGGTGGACACGAGTCAATGTGTCCCTGCAATATATTGTTTTTTTTTTTCATTTCAAAAATAGATTTTTGGCACACATCAATTCTTTAAAATAAATAAACACGTGTTTCACCATGTTTCGAAATTACAGTTACGGGGTGCGAAAAGGGTAGGGTGCTTATTTAATTTTTTACATCATCGTACAACCGAACATGTTACAAAGTTAAAAATTGGTATTTAGATTATTCTTAAAATATTAAGAAATGTTTTTTTATCATTTTCCGAAAATTGAGTTATTGGGGAGGGGCTAATCTTTCAAATCAATTTTCACCCACTTCCAAACATCTGCTAAATTGACAGGTGTTCATAGTTCGGGTGACTATATATCATTAAATTTTTGTTAGAGAAAAAAAAAAACAAAATGATGGCTACAAGATGACAGACGAGATTGGTGATTATAGATTGATTCTATTCAAAATTGGTTTGTAGAGGTTTTTGAGGTCGGAGATTATGATCAAAATTAAGAAAATCAAGATGGCGGTTCGGAGATGGTGAAAGAGATTTGTGATTATCGTCAGATTGGATTCAAAATTGGTGTGTAGAGGTTACTGGGATCGGAGAAGATGGTTTTTTTTGTTAAAATATTCAAAATGATGGCGGCTCAAAGATAACGGAGGATATTTGTGATTATAGAGCGATTTTGTTCAAATTTGGGATGTGGAGGTTTTTTTGGTCGGAAATGATAAATTGTTTGTTAAAATTCATAAATTAAAGATGACGGCTCCAACATTTCGAACTACATTTGTAATTATGGTTAGATTCGATTTAAAATTGGTACGTAGGGTGTTTTCGGTGTAGGAAACAACGAATTTTGGTCAAAATACAGTTGTCGATAAAATTTCGATAAAACATTTAACAATTAAAAAAAAAATAGAAAAAAATTATTAAATATGAATGAAATAATTTTAATGAAATAAATTAAGAAATAAAATCCTAAGACTCCTCATAACGTTTACACGTTGAGTTTTTTAAAACTGATAGACAGAGAGCTGGCAACATAAAAATACAAGGTATAAGGTACATTTATAGCTAGAGAGGTTTGATTAAAGAAAAATGATAAATTTATTAAAAAAAATAATAAACCTCACGAATAAAAATTATATAAAGCTCATGTAATTATTATTACAAAATGACGAAAATTATTGGCAGACGACTTGGTGAAAGAGAAAGGGCCGGCAGACTGCAACGAAGTGGCCTTAATATTTGTAACAAAAAAAGGATAAACCTCATGAGTGAAAATTCTTGGAAATAATTACTAAACCATATGTTGTTGCTACTGACCACCCGGTATACAAGATGTCATATCTAAGATTCTCAATCCGAGGTTGGGTTCACTCTATAAAATAATTTAAAAATTATTAAATATTATGCAAATATAATTTTAAATTTGATTTAAATTAATTTCTATCTATCTTCTTAACAACCTCCTGTTCGTCTACTCATTTTGTATATTGCTTAACTTTTTCTTAAATCTTTTCTTTCTCGCCTCTTCGACAGCTTATCTATCTTGTGCTGTGATATTTTCTAAATATTTAATTTTTTTCACCCTGTCTTAATATTTTTTAAGTCTATTTTATTTTCATTTTTTATTTATTTTTTAAAGACAATTTCACCTTCCTCAATAACTTCTTTATTTCTTCTTCTAAATCAAAACCTTGAACATTCAAAACTCCATATCTCAATATCTATCTAACAGATTACCATTTTTATCTGACAATTATCAAAAACATTTAAAAAATATCAAAATTTATTTAAAAAAATTAATAAATCTTCGATTTTTTTCATTTTCACTTGATTTATTTTTTTTTTGAAATTGCCAAATAGTAATTTACCCAGGATTGATTAACCTAGATATGACATATGCCATGATCTGTCCCTTTTATCGTAAATTTTCTTATCACTACATCCCAAAACTTTGAAGCAAAATCGGTTCTGCGGAACGGCCGTGAGAGTTCTCATGCACAGACATACACACTAACGGGATGATTTCAATAACTTACTGAGCTCTTAAGAGTTCTGAAATAAGTTAATACTAATACAATACAATTAATTTTTTCTAAAAATATTAAATTTTGAAACAATTTTTGTCAGTTAATAACAATATTTACCTTAATGAATTAAATAATAAAAAGAATACCAAATTTAAATATAAACAGTACCTACTTGTTACATTTACATTTACACAATTTTTACGTCAATCTTACTGCTAAAAACCTGTTTTGTTAATATGACAGAAATCATGCAGTAGCTGCGGCACAGAGGCACTAGCGTCTATCTTCGTTAATTTTGGTTTAATTTCAAAAAAAAAAAAAAAAATCAGTTCGATTTGAAATGAGATGAAGTCATAATATGAAATATAAATATAATATTTCTTGTGTGTATATTTAAATGTTTTAATGTAAAAATATAAATATAAATTTTATGTTGCATTTGAAATTTATTTACCGCTTTGTCAAACCGCTATATTTTTTCTTGGAGTTGGCACCTCCGAAATCATGTCAAGTGTCATGTCATAACTGCCTGTCGGTGTTTATTTATCTATTTTCTCACAGCACCGAACACCAGTTATTTTTTCGCGATTTTTGTGTTTTATTATAAAATTTTAATAACTTAATCTTGATGACTTGCATCTTTTCATTTTATTGTTTTTATTTATTGAGAAACACAATTTATTAACAGTTTGATAGCATTTACAGTTATCGAAATAGCGATTATTTGGTTTTCTTTTGTTGTATCATATTTTTGTTGTATGTTAAATTGACTTACTTGAAATATTCCCAATGCTGTACCTCCATTTGCTTTTGGTGTTTGTTTAGCAGTGTTTCTTCCACTTTCACTTTCAATCAAGCACACCCCTAAAAAGGGAACAAATTATGTATTATATCATAGTATCTGAATGATTTTAAATCAGTAAAGCAGATAATCTTATATTTAAATGTGGTGCAGGAAGAGGTGAGAATTTCTTTAACTAAATGGCTGATTTTTCTGGACAATAGATACTAAAAACATTTTGAAACTGTGACTTGTTTTGACATAAATTTTCTTCTTTTTCAAAATTATAACTACGACCGCTTCATTAAAAATTACAAAAGTGGGGAACAAAAAAACAAAGTGAAAATTAGAGAAGTGGGACAATCTATGCTTTAATTTAAAATTATCGTAATCAATAATAGGAGGAAAAACGTATTTATTGATCCTAACAATGCATAACTCAATTTTTTTTTCTTAAAAATTAATATAACCAAAAAACTCATTAGTACTTAATTTCCATTTTAAAATAGACTGTAAAGGCTTACATTTTTTTGGTAATAAATATTAATTGTTATTTTTATCGACTCTTACTACTTAAAGTTGTAACTGCTATACCTATCTTAAATTATAAATAATAATGAATGCTTGTATTATCTCATTTTTCGTAAACAAGTTTTAGAGTAATGTTTATTAGGTCATTTATTTATTAAAAGTATCACGGTTTTCATTGTATAAATTTCAGTGAGCCACCGCACTATTTAAAATCACACTATTGGGGCATGGATCAGATAGAACAACACATTTTATAATTAGCACGTAGTGCTTTCAAAAAATGTTGTCTGTGACTAAATAAATAATTTAATACTTATTTAGTAAGTATTTGCCTATATTTTTTACTTCGGTCCGCACCGGAAATATTAAACTCGATAAAAAAATTTTAATTTTTTTTTCGCATAAATGACTTTTTCGCTACCCACAACACGATTAAGTGAAATAAAAATTCATGCCCGTCGGTCTGGATGGATGGATGGAGCCGATAACACAAGAACCAGTAGTCCGATTTAGGCATTCTAACTGTAAGGGGGTGGAAACTGGAGGGGGTTGAAATTTCAAAAAAATCATCACCGCCATTCTTAAAAATATTGAAACAGGTCATAAGACTTTTTACATGTCCCAATTATTATAAAATTAATTTACTTGAAACTTTTTTCGATTTGACCTTCATTGGTGGAACTTTAGGGGTTGATAATTAAAAAAAAAACATATCTTCGCCATTTGTAGTAATATTGAAATAACTGTCAGGACTTTTTTCATGTCCAAATTATTATAAAATTAATTTGCTTAAAACTTTTATCGATTTGACCTTCATGGTTGGAAATGGAGGGGTTGAAATTTCAAAAAAATCATACCTTCGCCATTTTTAAAAATACTGAAACAAGTCATCGAACCTTTTTCAGCACCCAATTAATATAAATTTTTTTTCATGATTTTAATACTTCCGGTGCAGACCAAAGTAAAAAAGCAAAACTATTTTTTGCAGATTCAACCATGAACAATGTCATTCTGATTACGTCTATTTAATAGACCAAAATATCAACATAGTGTTATGTCCATAAATTTTGTGGTGCGTATAGTTCTTGTGTTTAATGTTATAGTGAATTTCTCGGGCCGAAGTACTAAAAACATCATGTGTTTTTAACCCGTTTAATATTTTTAATTCATTCATTTTCAAGTTCTCTGACTAAATGCATTGTACTTCGTGTCACTTCTTCCTGGTCAAATTTTGTTTACCGCTAGTTTATACTAATTTGTTATATTATTACTACAAATATTCTGATTAATATTGACCACTATAATACTATCCCCTACTGAATTTTATATAAACAAGAATCCAATTTCAATAGTTAATAATAACCTATTATTTTTTGTATGACTAAAATGAATGTATCCTGCCAGATAAGTTGAGTATGTAATGAAAAAAAAATATTTTATAACTCAAAAACAGATTGATATAAGTTTATTTTATAAAAAAATGCTGTTGGTAGGCAGGAAGTCCATCAAAAGGTAATATAAAATTTTATTAATTTTTTTTGACCTATAAATTAGTTTTGATAAATTTCAAATTGTCAATAATATTTTTATTAAAAACAATATATATGATGAAACTAAAAATATGTTATGTGCACAATAAATAGAAAGAAGAAAGCATACAGTTTCCAACCAAAGATCGACTGAATCCAAGTCGCAGCAACTCTTGCGTCAGTCCACATTTTGTATAAACTTTGCAATTTATATTCGACACAAACACTGACCCCAGAACGATAAAACAATAAAGTAGAACCTTCATAGTCATACACCCATTAAAAACTAACTGAATATCACACGTTACACAAAATAAACTTAATTATAAAATTATTACCAGGTAGTATATTTGTATTCGTAGATAATTAATACAGTTTTAATATTTAACTCTTCCAATTCGATGAAATACATACATAATGTTATCACTAAAAAATATTGGTTTTGATAATATTTGTTTTTTGAAAGTTAATAAGCAAAAATTATTATTTGGGTATTTACAGGCCTTGAATGTATTGAACCTTGACTGCATATTTTTCTATAAGTACCATAGTCCAGTCAATTATTCTACTTCATGGTCCGTTCAGAAAATAATGTAACTATTTTAAATATCCATTGAAACAATTTCCAAACTAATTGTCTGTCTGTGTGTCTGTGTTTAAATAAATGTTCAGTCAGTATTTACAAATTCCTTAAAAATCAATAAACATAATAATTAAGTAAGCCTTGGTATTCAATCTATACATGAATTTGAAGCATAATTCTACTTTACATAATGTGAACACCTCTCTGAACTTTAAATAAGTTTTTGGAGAATAAGTACGCTTAAGACTGACGACATATAACTATTATTGATTTACTAGAACCACAAAATTACAGTACATACAAAAACTAATCAAAATATCTGTAAAATTGATTGAAAGGAACTTCATCGTTGGACTGCTCTGATTTTGTAAATCCATTTACTTGACTATTTTTAATTACCATATACCAATAAATTTCTACGTACTGAATGTACCTATGTACCAACGCATTAGTGAGTTGACAATAATATCTAGTTTGAAATTAAAAATATTAATTATGTACATACTACATTTACAGGAAGTAAAATAATGGAATTTCTCATCTCATAACCTTTAGACATTTTATTATTTTACTGTTTTTTTACTACAGTGAAATTAAAATTGTCTTATTAGTGTTTTAACGCTTTGTTATAATTTTTTTTTGTTTTAATACTATTCATTATAATTTATTAAGTATCAAAATCATAGATAGTCACGACATATCGTAGGGGGGACCGGGGCTAGTATATATTAATAATCTCTTGATTTTATCAAAAAGTATAACTATTTGTCCTAAATATTCTAAAATAGCAAATATATGGATGGTTGAATAAGGCTTCAACAGTGCCTTGAAAAAAATCAAACAAGTGTGTCAACTTACCCCTTATATGGGGCAAGTTTTCCATACCATCGGGGTATGTTGACACATATTGCAGAAGTTGGGAATTATAGAATAAAAAAACATTTTAAAAATGTGTTTATATAATAAAATAAAAAAATTGTTTTTCACAAAACTACAAACTGATACCTAAACTAAAATGGTCATGTCAAATCATCCTCATCACAACAATTTTTACAAATGTAAAAACAGATCTCTCTTGCACTTGGTGCCCTGCACCCATTTTTCATTAGGTTGACTATTTCTAAAGCTTTCCAAACATACCAAGCAAAAGTATTCATCTTCGTCTTCATCAGTGCTGTTGTTGTCTTCAACAATTTTCCTAGATTCTTTTTTAGAGGGAAATACTTGTTTAGTAATACGAACTTTGCCTTACAGTGACACCTTTTCAGCTCTTGCAGACTTTCTCCTATCCTGATCTAGATTTTTTTATTTAACAGCATCTTTCTCGTTTTTTAACGTATCTTTGATTGGCGTGTCGGTTAATATTGCAGTATATTCTTAGTAACTTTTCTTGGTCTAGCTTTCTGAAAAGGTCTAACTTCTTGTGGGGTTGAAGCTTTCTTTCCGGAGGTATTCGAGAGGAGGGGTGGTCTCCCTAGCTGTAGATGGACCTGCATCCCTTAAATCTTCTTGAGAGATATAATTAGTTTTGTCAGCTATTGACGGTGCTACTGGCCCAATGGAGCTACTGGTTGGTTTTCAACTAATTGCTGCGGATTTGGCCTGTCAGTTCCATATCCAGGCATATAGTCTGCATCGGAGAATATATCTGGGTTATAAGGAGAAATACCTCTTACTACAAACCCAGCTTTTATGTTACTAGGCGTGCATGCTTTAGGAAAGGCAGAATTTACAATACCCGGTATATTATATATGGACATGGTTTGACCCGGGTTATTAGTCATCCAAGAGTCGCAGGTCGTGTTCACAAATTTTTGAATGGGCCGAAAACGGAGCGCTCCAGGGGCTGAAGTTTATGACTAAAATGCGGTGGCAGTGATAGCACTGTAACACCATTTTCTTTAAAGAAATCTAAGGCCAATATTGAAAGATGGGAGTCGTGGTTATCCATGATTAATAAAACTGGCCTTTCAACGGAGCTTCTACCATATTTAACAAAATGATGTGCAAATTTTATGAAATGGTTTTCATTCATCCAACCAGAGGGGTTAGCATATCCCACACTTCCAGAAGGGACATCCCCAATAAAATGATCACGGTAGTTTACTCTTGGGAAGATAAAAAATGGTGGGATAGAATTACCATTAGCAGACACTGCAACAGCAAGTGTCACTAAGGACCCTCTTTCAGCTGATGTAATCTGTCGCTTTAGAAAGGAAGTGAACCAATCTTCCCCTACCATCTTATTGTCTGTCCAAGGTTTAGGCATTTTAGCTTCGATAGCTTTACCATATTGGTACGCGAACTTTCTAACTTCTTTGGGAGAATGTCCGTAATATATATCGGCTGCTTGAGTCAAATATTCACTTAATAGTTGCTCATGATGGGAAGTGAAGACCTGCGCGAAATAAAAGAAAACTAATAGATATCGTATCATAATGAAAACAAGAAAATATCTGTCTGTCTAGGTTTGATATACCCAAAATTTGAATACTGCACTGAAGCAACTCCTTCCCCTTGTGGATGTACTATCTCGCTTAATTTACAATATCTAGCAAGACTTTTAAATGGAATTTCTAAATCACTTGCTGTTTTTCATAGCGAATTGTTGCCAATTAACACAGCCCGAACGGCTTCTTCTATAATATTTTTTGGTTTTTTTGTCCTTTCTGTCTTCCGTTTGTATGTTCGCATGATTTACTGCAAAAAAACCAATTGTTATAACGCAGAATGAAAAAATTTACAAAAAAATTGCTACAAAACCAATCGGGGTAAGTTGACACAATGAGTCAACCTGCCCCACGTAAAGTGAGTCAACTAACCCCAACATAGATTTGTTTACAATATGACTACCATAACCTTTAAAGTAATTTTAATTATTATTTTACACTTACCACATGATAAAGTAAGACATGTACTGTTAAAACATATGTTTAGTTAATTTCTATCTTTTAAAAAACTACTTAAAAATACAAAAAAATTAAGGATGAAAAAAGTTACTTACCTGATACAAATAACTACAATCGACGATGCACTCAATACCAATGTCTTTAGCTTACTGAAATCAAATTGGTAGATGCATGTTATATTAAAGAAGATATGGTTTGGGGGGTGGCGCTGTGCATCGGCGGACGGCCGAAGTAAAAGGAGTGTGTCTACTTAACCCTGTACCCAACTAGCCCCGGTCTCCCCTATAGTTGATAGGTACCAACCGGACAAGCCGTTTAACAGAATACAATCCTGTAAACGCGACTATCCAAGTACAACTTGGTTGCCGGCAGGTGGAGGAATCCACATCCATCATAATTCCTTGAGGGGGGGAGCGGGCACCTCGCAAACTTACTCTATTTGTATTGATATTTTTGCGAAGTGCCCGCTCCCCCCTTGGGGGGGGGGGGAACGGGGCATTGTGAAGAGACCTCAAAGTATTAAAATAATACTTCACAATGTCCTTTTTATTATAGGGCTGATGATGGTCGTTCAGACTGTATGTCATATATTAAAATTTTTATTGTGGTATGACTTCGAGTTGTTTTATTCTTTTTTAAATAGTTGCAGATAAAGTATAGTATTCGACTCGCGCATAATGGCTATTACCCACTCATATGATTACAACACTCGCCTGCGGCTCGTGTTGCAACGTTCATCTTCGTGGGTATTAGATATCATTATGCGTATCGTGTCTTCTAATCGAATAGTCGCGTTAACACTGAACAATGAAATATGTATATAATAAGTATTATTTTATAGTGTTTTCAAAAAGTTATAATAAAATACATATATTGTCTACTACACGGTTATAAATTTCTTTTCTTTCCTATTACAAGAAAAATTTCTTGTTACGTCTCTGTAGTCTACTTATGATATTCTGTTTCAGGTCCAGTTTTTACAATCCTGATGCTCCTTTACAGTCTGAATAGTTGCGTTAACCCCTGGATATACTTAGCCTTTAATCGAGAACTTCCAAGATTGCTCTTACGACACTACAATGCATCCTCAAAAAACTACAGGGCAGCGGCCGGAGGTAAGATAGAATTACTTTTATTTTTATATTTTACCTTTCTTAAGAACTACTCTTTTTGTTCAAGTAACAATATACACATCCATAATAGTACAAAGTCGTAAAAAACTCTTCTGTACTTACGGGGCGTTTTAAAAAGATCCGCTATAGTACATTGGACGTACGAGATAGGTACAAATGTCTCAAACTTGGACATCCTCAAAACTTTCCAGACAGACGTTTCACTAACGTTTTGGGTAAACGTTTTTACAGGATATAAGCAATAAACGTTTTTATAATACAAAATATGGGTTTTAAAAACGTCCATTTATAGTTCAGCGTACGTTTTAAAAATGGCTGTTTATATTATAACAACCTTTTAAAAACGTTCGTTTAGAATACAACGGGCATTTTAAAAACGTCCATTTAAAATATAAAGAATATTTTAAAAACATCCGTTTATAGTACAACAGAAGTTTTTCTTGCATCTGTAAAAAGTCATAATTTAAATAAATTATATAGACACTAAAAAACATATAAGTATTATGCAATATACAATTTTAAAATTTTATATATCAACTGCACTAAGGGAGGACTGAAATAGTTATTTGTATGCCTAGGCCGCGAAATACCTTTTTGGACTACCGAAAGAAAAATTATCGCCTCGATATCTAATTCAAAGTCATTATAATTTTAACTCGAGTTTTTATGTTATATTTGAAATTTTATTGTAATAAATAAATATTTAATATTTTGACCGCTTTTCTCGAATATAAAAAATAAAATTAATACAGCTACCTGTCGATTATTGCTAAAATTATATTCAAAATACTATTTCTTCTCTTCCCTTAAATTAAATGTTATTTTTGTATGTGTTATGAGAAACGTGGGATGCTTCAGATATATTACATGGCATAAATGAATTATGTTCCATATTTTCAACGCTTTCAACTATTATTTACCTTAGCGCACTCGCATTAATAATGTATTTACTACCTCTAAATCCATACTGTCTATATGTAGACATCGGAAATTTATAATCATTACAGGATTAAGGGTTACAACCATTAAGTACACTTCCATTATACTAGTTCCAAATTAATTAAGAGCTTGTATATAAACATTATTTTTAGTATGTATTACTAGCAAATTGTTCTTTATATTATTATACACAGTGAGCAAAAAATGTTAGAATATTTGGGTTTGAAAACAAACAGCATGGTATAGGAGGATAGTATATCTAATGGCATAAAAAATAATCCAAGAATAAATAACATTTTATTGAGTTTTAATTAAATGATGTTTTTTTAACTCAAATAACTTTTTTTTCCTAGTTAAAATCTTTATAATTTAATCTTAAACTAAATAACTGTGATCGATTCAAAATACGTTATAGGAACATAATATATAGTAAAATTATTATTTTTAGTATAAAATTATTTTTCGTTTCTAGGGCAAAGTCCAAGCAACTCTTCAGGCGAAGTCCAGACCACGTCCCTTCGTCCGTTTTCGAAATGGTCCCGGTACAACAACGGGAACGACCGACTTCCGAAGTTCCCCGGTCGCTCGCCCAATCACCGCCCGTATTATGCCCAATATGCAGCCCAACAGTGGATAGTGACAACGGCTACATGAAAAGAGGAGAACGGCGGATGCCTATTTCGCCAAAGGTAATCGAAATAATAGCTATTTATTACCATTCCATTAAGGACCCTCTTTAGAAAACAGAGATATGGGATTTTACATGTTAAAAACTAAATTCCCGATCAGTCACATTTGTACCGCTTCATGATATATCACAACCAGTTCACCAGCGAGGTGGAAGCGAACAGACAACGCTACAAAAGAACAGAAAAAAACGCGAAAAAAAACAGTTTTTAGTACTTTACAGTACTAATTGCTGATTGAAAAAGTCTGAAAAAAGAAAAGGAAAAGACGGTAATAGAACAGGACATGTTCGTTACCCCAGAGGAGGAGATGGGCTTGGAAGAAGGTACGGAAAGCCTCAAAAAGCTAAGATTCCAAGCAGAGAGGTAATACGAAGAAAAAAAGGAGATAATGAAAAAATCTGACAATGTGATGGAATATGCAAAACCGTAATAGACGGATATGACCAGATAGCCGAAAACGCGAAGCTAAGAGCCCAAAACGACAGCCTAATGCAGAAATTAGACCGAATACTGACTGAATTAGAGAAATTAAAGGAGGAAAATCAAGCATTAAAGACGAAAAAAACTATGGAAACATCCGACAGTAACAGAAACCCCCCTCCCAAGATAAAAAGACAAAAAACCAAGAAAAACATAACCGAAAAAAAATAAAAAAGAAGAAACGGATACTACAAGCGCAATGGAAACGAAAACAACAGTCAACCCGACAGAAGGCACGAGCCATGCTGCGGAAAAAGAAGTATCTGCCAAACCGGCAGCCGTGATGCCACCACCGATAGTGTTGAAATACCCTGACAACTTGGTTTAAATTAGACATGATATAAAAGACCTAATACCGATATTTACGACCCAGTAGAGCAAGAGACAACACCTGCTAAGGATCAATACCACATGTCCTAAGGATTATAGAAAGCTTGCGAAATATTTGGAGTCAAAACCTGAGATCAAATGGTATTCTTACAGAGAAAAAACCAACCAGGATAGTCATAAAAGGATTGATCAAGACATTCACGGAAGAAGAAGTGAAGAACGACTTAATGGAAATTGGCTTGGAACCTCTTAGGGTAAGAAAAATGAAAAACAGAAGACGTGAGATGTTGCCACTATTCCTAGTGGACATTATCAAAGAAGACAAGCACGATTATAAGACGATCAGATATCTGATGGACATGAAGGTCAAGATTGAAAATCAACAGAGAGGAAATGAAGCGACACAATGCTATTGGTGCCAAGGATTTCACCACGACCAATCAACATGCCACAGCACGACAAAATGCGTCATATGAATGCAAAAGGACAAAAGGAGAGTAACCGACGTGTGGAAACTGCCAAGGAGAACTTCCAGCGAACTACAGTTGATTCCCAAAGGTACCGAAGGCACCTCAAAGGACACGACAACCAACAATAGAACCAACTAGACTGACGACCCCTGGAATAAGCTACAGCAAGGCAGCAAAATGACAGAAAGAACAAACTACGAAGCGATGATGCTGCCGTTTTAGCAGATGCAGCAACAAATGTTTGCAAAACTTATGGAAGAGATGACAAAGATAGACGGAGGCAGCCAAAACTGACTTACAGACAAATATCAATCACAAGTTCAGACACCGTTTCTCAGAAATTCGATTTTTTCTGCAAAAGGAAGATACGAATTTTTGTTAAACGAGGATAGCCATCGTCACCGCGAGAGTTAATATTTGAATGACTCTGCGGACCAATCTGATAGCCGCCCCAACTACCGGAACTTGCCTCACAAACTGGTAGTATTAAACAGGGGGTGGATGAAATGGGATTTATTATTTCGACTTTTATTGAAAAATAAAAGTAGAAGTTCGGAGTCTCGGGCCTGGCACTGCGACGACGACGATATATCATATACTAAAATATAAACTTGCTAATATTACTCCTAAGTTCACATTGGTCCTTTAAAGGGTCCGGAAGTGGATTCAAACAAAAGTCCTTCGCTGATATTAGCGACCAATCAAAAATTGTAAAAAATTAGACAATCTAAGATTACAGACGTCTATTTGAAATATTCTCATCTATATTTGTATGCAAGTGAACATAAAGAAACGTCTGTCACCTTTGATTGTCTAATTTTTTACAACTTTTGATTGGTCGCTAATACCATATGAGCACTCTAACTTTTGATTGGTCGTTAATACCATCGGAGGACTCTTTGTTTGAATCCACTTCCGGACCCTTTAAATGACCAATGTGAACTTAAGAGTAACGTTAGTATACCTAGGATAGTCTTGTCTACATTTTAGTATATGATAAGGTGACGGAGAAAATTAAGATCGGGAATTTAGTTTTTAGATGTAAATACCCATTTTCTAAAGAGGCTCCTTAAATTGATTAAAAATGGCATATGCCAAAGACCTTTACAACTCGAGGATTAATAACAGTTATTAAAAAAAATTTTCAGATTCCTTAAAAAAGATGCATTTTGTTGGTTCCAAAAATCGCCAGACCAACTACGAACTGTTTCTGAGGTAGACGATGACAACATCTCAGGATCTTCTCTTATAGAGCTCAGTGAATTGACAACTGAGTTTACAGACCTTGAAGTTATTGAAGAATCTGTGATTTAAAGAAAATATGTTGCAATTATAGGAACATTTTAACTATGTTGCTAAACAATAGAAAGTATATTTGTTCATGATTGTGACTACACAAATTTAATATTTTAATAATGTAAATAACGTAAAATATTGTTATTCTTTCTAACCCTTGAATTCTTGAGAAGTTTAAAATCCTATCGGCAATTTTAATAATAAATACGTAATTAGCTATTAAAAAATGAACCGCTGAAAATAGTAATTGATTGATTTAATTTGTTTGTTTTAATATAAAATATTTTTTATTAAAGACGACAAATTTTGCAATTTAGAAATAATGAACTTAAATCGAGCACTTCCCAGAGATTCAATTAGATAAGACAAAACAACTTTACAATGATTTGAATTTTAAATTATATTGTTATTGTCTTAAACGTATATATGGGGTGGCGCAAAAATCTGCAACTCTTATTATAAACAATCATAAGCAAACATTTTCGACGGGTAAGTAAGTGAAACTAAAAATGCCTGTTTTTACGCTACTTTTGTTAATCTATTTATCCTTTTAAGTGCAGGTATTTTTTCCATTAAGAACTACGGTCATTATTCTTTTTGTAATAAAATTGGAATGTCACGTTTAACATTTCTCAGTTCTACTTGAGTGTTAATTAAGGACATTTGAAGAATTTTTAATGGGATTTAATAAATAAACAGGATGTTTTAAGAAACGTAGTTTAGCTTTTATTAGAACTTACATCAAAGGACGTTTCACGTAAATGGCTCAAGGTCAAATTGCTTTTGTGTTTTGTGTCCAGGGCCCTAGATGTCTCTATTAGTAGGAATAATTAAATTTAGGTTGGCTGCAGTGATAAAATTTCAAATTTTATTAGATAAAAGTTTGCTGTACTGGTACTTATTACTGACATTTTTATTTATTTTATGTGATTGTGACAGTGGTTTCCTTATAAAACTTTTGAGCGTATTTCTATTCAACGTTTATTGCTTTTTTAAAATGTTGTGTTACAAATTGTTGAAATAGGTCATGTATTTTTAACTCCAAATAACGGTAATAAACGATTGAACTAAATAAAATGGATCCTCTGTTAGTTTTTCTAAAAAACAAGTGTGTCACAGACATTTTGAACTAAAATATGTGTCAACACAATTTAATAGCTTACTTTTAAATACCGTTACAGAATTTCATTTACCTGGTAAGCCTAAAAATATTCTGTTAAAATATATACAGTATGTCTTAGTAAGTTGGAACCATATTATTAATTTTAGGAAAATAATTATTCTTCATAAACAGTTCTGCATGTTCTGAAATCTAAAATAAAATCATCAGTAGTATAGGAGGTTTGTCAAAAAATATGAATTTTACTCAACATTGACAACATCGAAAAATGTTATTTATAAAACTCATGATAACATTCTCGTTTCTTAATGTTTTCTAACAATTTTGTAGATTTGTGACTGACAGCCATTAGAGGACATTCCACTTGCCGGGGTTCAGTCTGACATCCAACCTGAATTAATATATCGCTAGGCTATATCAATAGTGTTTTTAGGTAGATTTCTACGACAAAGGTAGCAATTTTTATTAAATCGATACCAAATTGGGTGTAAAAATTATTTGGTGCAGTAATTCGTCGCGTATTTCAAATGGGCAATCTAGCTCTAAGGGGGTGAGAATTGGAGGGAGTTGAAATCTCAAAAAAATTTAGATCTCCGCTATTTTTTCATGTAATAATTATTATAAAATTTACTTGTTTGAAACTTTTTTCGATCTGATAATATCGTGGGGTGGGGAAGAATGAAAGTCTTAAATTTAGACAACAGAAATTTACCTCCCCCTGTCGATCCTAGCGACACGAATTTTTTTGTTGAAAAATTCAAATTTTGGCAAAATAAATTAGGTAATATTATCTAGGGATTCTTGCATTTCTAAATTTTAATTCCTTTCAGTTTCCGAGAAAAAAAATCAAGGAGCTTTAAATTTCAAATTTACTTTGAATATAATAGCCAAATTTGAGCTCTTAATGTCTTTTTAGTGATTTTTTAAAATTGATGTCTATAACTCCTCGTTAAGTGCTGCCCCCTGGTGTATAGCGCTTGTAAGTGGCGTATCGTACACGTCTTATTACCCGTGATAGTTTTTAATCTACCTCAGCATTACAAAGGCCGCAGTTCATCTCTTTTCAAACAATGTGGGTGCTTCCGACGTTGAATTCACAGCTCGTTGCTGTTAATGTGCGTGTATTGTATCCATAAAAAAAATCGTCGCCTCTCCTGTCGAGCCCTCTCTTTCTTCTCCATTGCCTAGTATGATTGGGAGCGAAGAGTGTATTCCGGGAAATCATTATTTGTCTTCTATTTACTTTCATATTCTATAATCACATTCCAGTACATTATTCTTTTCTGTTGACTTTCGTTTTCCTCTTAAGTGTCTCCGACTGCTTGTGGATCTTTTGGTTTTCGTTTGTGATTGTATCGTTCCTTATTTTCTGCTACCTTTCGTATTTCTCATGAATCTGAACATTTATTACAGTTTTCCTGTGCGTGTCGTTTGTAGTTGTCTCGATCTGGTATTTATTTTCATAACAGAGAGGTAGATCTACTGACCAGATCTCCTTTTTGGAGTGCTCTTCTTGGCCTTCGCTTGTTCTTCATAAACTGAATGTCTCTCTAATAGTATTCTGTATTGTTTTTTAATCTCTTGATCCCGATGGTCTGGTGTTTTCGAGACAGAGGGAAGGTCTTTTGTTCACCACACAGCTTTGCCACTTCTGGGTAATTCTCTAGATTTGATACATTTTTGTTAATGGGAGCAATAGTTATCTATTGAAGAATTTTTTTTATACTGCTCTGAGATTGCTTTATAATGATAAATCCCTGTTTTTATATACTTCTTTATTATTGTTTGACCTTGTTTCTAAAGAAAAATTTAAAGGAGTTTTATCTTAGCCACTTTTGGCATTGCAGACGTGCTTAATCAGACACTTGTTTATTTAGTATTTCTAGATTTTTACGGTGTGGTCTAGATTAAATTAGACTGAAAACCTTTCAATAAAACGTAAAACGAAAACAATAGAGACCATTTTAAACATCAGGTTTTTCTGCTTGTTAAAACAATCTAGTAAAGTGCGAAGCTTCCAAAGATTTAAAACCAACACCGATAACTGCATTTTTATGTTTACATGGAATTTTAAAATGAATGTAAACATAAAAACGTAGGGTAGATTAACAGAATTATACGAACTAAAGGGAGAAATTGGTTTTTAAGGGTTGACCATGACCTATACATTTAAAAATAATGATATTTCTAAGGTCCTTTTATACAAAATTTTTCAATTTCATTACCATTGGACTTATAATGTAAACTGATTAATTTTGAAGGTATAGAAAATTTGAAAAATAATTTTTTCAAACTTTTAAATTAATACTTGATAGTGGTCATCGATACAGCAAAAAAAGAAAAATTTTGAGAAAAAAAATCGCATACATATCATGTTTGTTAAAATAATATGGGTTGCTACATACGCGCTCGCTCTTTAAATGCAGTATCCATTGGTGAAAACTGAAGCTTCCTATCTGTAATACTAAGGGAGCGCGCGTCCAAAAATCGTTTTAGGCAAGATAACAATGTAAAAATGCTCGTTTTTAAGGAAGGTCGTAGATAAATAACTATTTTGAAACGTTTTACTTTTCTTTTTCAGTATTCCAAGTTAATTTTTATATTTATTATGGAGACTTTATTTAAAAAATATTTCACATTATTAAAATTGTCGATAATTTTTTTAACAAAGACTAGTTATATTTCCTACGGAAATATTTGGCGTAAAAAAAATAGTTTTCTACAATGTAGATATATGGTTGTGTGTATATATTTATAATAAGACATATTTATTAAAATTATCATTCAGTAAATTAATATATAATCTAAAATTTTCACAATTGAAATAGATTTTAATTCCAAATAATTTACCTCAAGATAATTATATAATGAATAATTTAAACAGTAGGTAAATGTTTTTATCCATAATCAATTGATAAGTAGCTCATCATTAAAATTGTATAAAGGGATATATTATTCTTTTCAAATAAATAAAACAACTTTTTATGATTTTCACAAAAATTATTAAATTTATTGGTGACCAGTTTAGTTACATAGTAACTTCATCACTTTTGTTATATTTGTGAAAATTATAAAACGTTGTTTTATTTATTTAAATATAATAATGGATTTTCCTCAAGTAAAAGCCAGATATAGTATTCACTAGTGGAATAAAGAAACAATTCCGCTGTTAGGAAAATAAATTAATATTTACGCAAAAGTCATGTTTATTTTATCAATTTTGATTGCGTTTCCGTTGATAAAAATCTTATTGTCGTCTATAAAAATCAATAAAAAATGATAATTTTATTATAAATGAATAACATTTTTGATTGTGGATAAAAATTTATATTATATTCGTGTTTAATTTACTGAAAAAAATTAATTGAACGTCGTCTTCGTTAACATTTTTATAGACAAAAGGTTCTCTAAAACATTTATTTATTAACTATTATTAATAATTACGTAATAAACATAGTACAAGAAGTAAATGAAGACTAACAGGAATTTACAGTGATAACCAGTTATATTTTTAACTATTTGAGACATATATAACTTCTACAGGGTGTTTTACGAAGCGAAGGACATATTTTAAATATGAGGTCTTTGTTTCAGATAGGGATATTATATTTCTCTTTTTGTTGTTATGTTATATGTCAATATTAAATGTGAAATTTTTAATATGCATGATTTTTTTTTGATGTTATAATCCTAAAATATTTTAATTAGTTAACCCTTTCAGGCATATTGTCCTTTACAAAGGACACCAGCTTCTGAATTTTTTTGTTATGATTTGGAACTCTTTATCTCAAGGTGAGAAGTCATTATAAAATTCAAAAGCATTAGATTGATTTGTTTCAATTGAAACTATTTTTAACCTAAAGACAAATATTTTTTTTGTGTTAATGTGTATCACTGAAATGTTTATTTTATTTAGTGTTTAGTGTTAGTCTGAAGATTATTATCGACTGTGTTGCTTAAAGTTTTGTAATTTAAATTCGCTCAATTTTTTTATCCATTGATGAGTGTCCTCTCCTCTACAGAGGATGTTGTGTTTCACCGTCATAATTTTCATTGGTAATTATAATTTTAATTTATTTTTTATTTTTTTAAATTATTATTTATCCTAGATAGAAATGCCTAAAAGCATGCCGTTAAATGAAAAATAGTTGTTTGAAGCTCTTGAAGAAGTTTTATCTGACATATCCTAAGTATCGACAATGATGAATTTTCATTTGATTTTTTTAATAATATATTATTCTTTAGATTTACCAAATTTCGAAAGCAAAATATCACAAGATGCAAGTTACCACTTTGTGGGAGTAAAACTGATTTTTATTGTCAAAAAAAGTGTAAGGTTCATTTGTATATCAAGAAAAATCAAAATTGTTTCACCCTGAATATTTCACTGCAAAAAAGAATATATGAAATAAGTTTAAACAATTGAGCCATATTGTCCTCTATAGGGGACATTTTTTTTCTCGAAATTGGAAAAAAAAAAAGATTTTTTAGATGTCAAAATTTTTAAAAAAAATCAATTATTATACATGCCAAATTTCAGAATTTTATTCCTCAAAGCAAAAAGTTTTGACTGAAAGGGTTAATAAATAATTTATATTTAGAATATTTAATTTATATTTATTATTTTGATTCGTATTCATTTATATTTTAAAATTCTCAATTTATTTTTAAAACTTTTTGTTTAAATTTAGAACTCTTATTTTGTATTTAGAATTATTTAGATCGAAGTTGATTTGTTCATAATAAACAGAGTGCTGTAGTAACTTTAAAAGAAAACAGAAGTGTTAATAAAATATGAGGTAGGTGCAGGTAATATCGCCATCTTAAACGTTCCACTGTAATTTGGACAAAACAGCATAACTAAAATCAAAATAACTATTATAGGTGATTTTTGGTTTATACAGGGTGTTTCATTGGGAAACGGAAATACTTAAAACGCGAATAGAGGTCACCGAGGCGGTTCTAGATATACCATATTTATTGGCTCTGGCGGCCTTTGTATCCGAGATACAGGGTGTTTTATCGATTTTGCTAATTTATTCCTGTTTAACTGTCGAACCAACCCGTACATTTCTTTGATATTTAGTACACATGTTAGAAAGCAATTGTGACCTTGAAACAACACCCTGTATATTGAAATAAATTTTCAAAATCTATTTGCATATTTGAAAAAAGCGCAAAAAACTAAATTAAAAAGTGCGCTTTAAATTTTTGCGCAGACAATTTAACTACTCAAATTTTGAACTTACAGTGAAGTTTTTAAGAACTTAGAGACTAAAAAATGGTAATTATTAACTTTTAATAATAAATTATTAAAACTATTGAATCTAGGCTCAAGAATAAATAATAGTAGATTCTGTAACAAGGTTAGAATGAAAAATTCGACACGAGTGGAAAATTCCGAACGCGAGCGTGAGCGAGTGTGAGGAACCACGAGTGTCGAATTTTTTCATTCTAACCGAGTAACAGACTATATTTTCTCCACGATCAAAAAGTATGAATCAAAATTAAATTAAATCTGAACACAAGTTATTTGTTGACATATTTGTATTACATTTTAGTAATATTTATAGTGTTATGGTACACTTACCGAAATTAAAATCTGGCGAATTGGTGTTTTTTCATAATTTGCAATTTCAGATATTATTAAATTCTATATCTAATTCACTTGATTTTTCACTCATTATTTTGTTTAAATTAAAACTTGTTTGAAAATAATTATTACCGTCGCCATTTTATATCTGACACTGACACTTTTGAAGTATATGGCAATCGAGGCAAGTATTATAGAATAAATATTCAGACTCTAGAGTGTGAATGTTTACATTCTATTATTAAAAATGATTTCAGAATTCATACATTCAGTAATGGTCGTGGAGAAAATTATATTCGCGCCTTACGCTGTTTAAATACCTGAAACATACTGATGCTTTTCATGCTGAGATATTTGTAGACTAACCTCTATCATTGTATATAGACTATATATACAATGCCTCTATATACTCTCACGGCTGCCTATTTGTTACAGGTTATACTTTTCGAAAAAATCTAAATTGGCGTTATTATCAACTTGGCGTTATTACATGCATCTACCTTATTTACTCTTAGGTTTGTCCATTAAGATTTATTTGGTTGTCAAAGGACTACGAAAAATTTTAACATTGTTGGCATGTAAAATCATCTACATAAGAAGCGATATATGTTTATATACATATTTTTTTAAACAGAAATATAGTATAATAATGATTGTAAATATTCTGTAAAATATAATAGCTACTTACTTTTACGGTTCTGGGTTGTAGTTTTATAAAATGTAATTTATATTATACCCTATAAAAGTCATTTTTTAAATATTTTAATTTGAGATGGATAAAATTTTAGGAAGAAATTAAACATTATTAAATGAAAAATTAGTATAAAGGTTATGAAGCTTTGAATTTTCATTTATTTGATCTCACAACCGTTTCTAATTACCGGCTTCATTAGTCGAATTTTTAAAATTAAATGAATTGAAGAAAATGAAGACTAAACTAATAAAGCTGAATCACCTTGATATAGATTAAATAATATTAATTGAATTGGATTTAGAACAGTAAATTAATTTTAATCCAATAACGGGTGTCCCCACAAGTTTTTATAACGAATTACTGTATTTGTCTACGAAAAATTTGAAAGATGCCAAATTGCAAATTGCCTATTTAAAAAAGTGGCACACCCTGTAAAAATAGGTATTTAAAATTGTATCTAACAGAGAAAATATAATTTCCTAAACTTGAAATTCAGGGATATCGAGTTTACATTTCTAAACAAAATTTTAATTATTTTTTTTATAAAGAAATAAATTCGTAGTGGGATAGTTTTTATTGAACTTATAATTTATTTAACATATTTTGTACATTATTTAAGTATTTAAAAACAATATCAGTGTATTTACGTTACAAGTGCATATATATTTATTGAACGAATCCATGTTTAACAAGTGAAGTGACGAGCGAAATCCCCCCAAAATAGTTCTCTAATTAAAGGATATAAATTCTTATACAATTTTTTTCCTAAAGTTAATCATTGAAAAAATAAATAAATAATTTAAAATAAAAAGTAATGGCAAAAGAACCGGCAACACCGCTTTATCTGTTACATTACTAGCAATTAGTCTTTATTTTTAATGTGCTGTATATAGTTAAAATTTTTATTGCAATTGCTTATTTCTCAGTTCGCGAATATGTTGATGGTTTATGGTGAAACTCGCCTTAATACTAAAGGGTTAAGACTTTACGGCGACTGATATCCAGAACGGTGACAGCCAAATGTACGAGTGTTTCATGATTTTTTCCCAAACATTATTGGAAACTGGTTGTGTTATACCAAAAAAAAACCAACTGATGTAATTCATAATTATTGTGGGTGTAAAATCAATGCAAATTTTTTTGAAAAATTTCAAAACGATTTTTTATTTGAAATAATAGAGTTATTGCACCTTCCGTTTTGCTGATACTTTATTTTATTTGACATGTACGCATGCACATTTAAAATAACGTTATATATTTTCTTTTAATAAAAAACAGGCGTTCTCTATTTAATTTAAATATTATGTTAATGTAAGATCAAATTTAACAATCAAAATCAATAACGTTTTTTACTTGACCTGTTTTGTCTGACACTGTCTGATGAATTATTTAGTGATGACCGAAAATGATAAAAAACGTCTTCGTTCATATATGAGGACGCTGTTATTCTTTTCCGAGAGGTAGTGTCACTAAACCATTTTTTAAATGGATTTGTAGTTTGAGAAGAAATTAAACAATAGTGTACTTCAGTTATCTCGGACAGAATTTTGTGTAAAAGACATTCGACAATATATTTAAATGGCTTGCTCTAATTTGTAACATAAACTTTTGTATGTAACTATCAATATAAAGTATTAAGCTAAGAATGTCGTTGCAATAGCACTCTAAAAAATTTTAATATAGGATACTTTATTTAAAATTTCTTTTGATAAAGTCACCTTGTTTCCCTTTGTAAGTCTCGAGTGTCTTATACCTATTCCTTTAATTAGATCACTATTTTCGGGGACACCCTGTTTATACAGGTATTTAGACATGACGATCGAGCAGTAAAACAGAAACAAACGCAAACACGAAAAAGCCTAATTCTTAAAAATACTGGAATGGTATTACTTAGCCTGTGCTAAATAAAAATTTAACGCGTTGGGTGCCGAATGTTTAGTGATAAAAACCACCCATTGAAATGAAAATGAACTTTAAAACATGAAAATTATTCAGTGATATTGAATCAGTTGTTTTGACATAAAAATAAAAAATTTCAATAAATGACAACTTAAATTTCACTTTACTTACATTAACACTCTTTGCTTATCACAGAGTGTGAATTAAATACCTTTAGGGCCGTACCTCACTAGGTCACTACAGTGACGAAAATATATGCAACCCTATATAGTGAAGTACCTCACCTGGTCATTGTTTGATTTCGCAGCCTGATTGGTTGCGCTACATACATTTTTACAGATGACGCCATCGGTTCCTTCACCGTAGTGCGATCTAAGTGAGATACGACCCTAAAGCAGTTTTCTTTTTATTCTAGGTTAAAAGGAAAATTGCATTAATGAAGGCACCAGTAACTAATTTTCAGTATAACGAATTATCAACAGCAGTTGCCCGAAAGCGTTCTCTACGGATATAGATTCAGGTGGAAATTTCGTTACACGACTGAACAACGTTGCGCCGACTGTTTAGAAGGAACAGCAACGCGCAAATGAGTATATGGATTAAACTGATTAGGCTAGATTATTAAGTTGAAGGTTAAGATAAATTTAATGAAATCCTTTTCACCGTTCTCTGCACAGATAAAACTGGGCCAGGAATTTTTTTTCTGACATTTATTTAATTATACCAACTACTTTTTATCTTACATCAGCATAATTTTCATGCTGGTGTAAAAATTTTTTTCTAATCATAACATTCTAGAATAGGTACGCCATTAAACTATTGTAAGCTAACTGTTATCCTGAGAGGTAATTTTAATAAAAAAAATATACCTCAAATAGAAAAACAAGTGAACAAACTTTCTACACTTTGTTTTGACTCTCTTGAAATATTTTTATCTTGATATTTTTACAGACGTTTAAATTTAACAGTCGCCAGACGTATGAAAAAGTTAGTGACCGATTTGCATATAAAAAACATTAACAATTGTCATTAATAGTCGTTACACTCGTTCTAACGAACATTATCGAATGATAACCGAGTTAGGCAAATAGAAATTTCAGTTCGTTTGTTCGTCCAGTTTCATCGAAGATTTGAACAGCGAATACGTATTAGGACTCAACAAATGTTTAGTTATGACAATAAAAAGGGCTTTAATTGTAATCATTAGGGTTAATTAACATACGGTAATTAAACACTTAAACAACAAATAGAAAACAGTAACCGTTAGTAACCAAAAAGTAATCACCTAGAAATCCAAATTACTGGGACTATTAAATATTTTACTTAACACAATTAAACAAATTATTAACAATAATTAAACAAGGTGTATAGTGACTGGTGGTAAGTTTTATTAGTTTTGTATTAAAAAAACGTGGCTTAAAAATGGAATTTGAAGTGGCTCGGAAAATTCCTTTTTACAAATTAATCATACGATATTCTCTAATTATTTTGTCTTGGATATAATATAGGTAAAGTTCCAATGATCCAATTTGTCTGAACAAAACACAAAACGCAAAATAATATGATGTATTCTACTTAAATCTACGTATTTAAAATAAAAATTCTGTTTATCCACTGCAAAAATAATTAGAGAATATTCTAATATAATTAATTTGTAAAATTTACAGCAGCATATAGGCTAAAGCATATATACTAACTATACTTTGCTTATGTCAGGTACCTGTGATAGTTATTTTAATTAAAATAATTTCAGAAAAAAATTAATTGCTCGAATTAAACTGGTAGCTTGCGGTAAATATATTTCAGAAAGAGAGCTTCAGAAAACAAAATATTTTGGGAGTAATTCTACAAATTTGATTGGGGTCAGCGAGGGATTCTGAATCAACTAGTTTTCTTGGCCTATTTTTCTCGGTGTATAAGTTAAATGGTAACGTGTTTTATCAAAAATATTTGCTTACTTTAAGTGATCTATAAAATCACTTACAGCAAGTTGCCCGTTTCAGGAACTTTTTTTTTTCTTAATTTTGGTATACTGTTTATTTGTTTCATATTTAATACAGATTTTTACTTGGAGTAAGCGAATTTTTACTTACAGTTAGTGATTTTTTTTCTCCGTGTGATACACACATGTTCGTACTTAACTTTAGAGTATCAAGTTTGTTATTCTAAAGTGCACACCAACACATTATTCATCGGAGTAAAGGACATACTCGATAACTAAAACCAGAATTAAGTTTAAACTTTGCTTTCATTATTATACCTCAATTTCAACCGTAACTAAGATCGAAAATGAAAAATAAATTGAGTGTTTTAGAAATTACTCAGATTTGATCCAGTTTCCTAACTTAACTGATACGAATACAATTTAACGCCACATATATTGTTTTCTTCTGACGAGAATACGAACGAAAATGAATCGTGGTCGGCTTAACAATAGCGACCAAAGGTCACTCAGGGATGACGTTAATTATGTGTAGACATTATGACTAACATTTGTATAATAATATATTTAAATAATTTTATAATAGGGCGAAAACTATTAATTCTAACTGAAATTTAACATTCGGGGCTTTACATGTTACAGTACCGAGTATCCGTGATCGTTCTTGTCAGATATCTTGAATTTTTCAGTTTGTTTGTATTCGATTTTCAGGTCATTAGAATAAATATTCCATTTATCTGAATTTATGTTCATTCGTGCACCTGAACAAGTATTTGTTCAATCAGTGCTCATACAAAACGATCAAGCACGATTAAACACTGAATAAAGCAAAAACACAAACAAGTTAAATTCTTGGAAGTATCGTTTGTGCTTCTTTGTGAACGACATACTCAGATATTGACGATATTGTGAATGATGTATTTTGGTAGTACTGCTCGATCGCCATGTCTTATATACCATACTTGTGACAAATATGTGTTCGTGTTTTACTTGTTTTCTCACGTTTAGCATTCACTTTAATTTCACATTTAAAAAAACGTTAAATAACGTTATTTAACGGTTGAATAATTTTTTATTTGCCTTTTTATTATTTAAACTTTTATATTTTGGGTATCGTACTCTAATTGTCGAGAATAAGAGTTGAAGAACGAGACTGTAGAACTCGAACACATCATGCATATGTTAACCAATAAAAGGTTCGTCATTTTTGGTGACTGATGGGCAAGTTGAAAACAAAAATGGGTGAAAAGGATTTAAAAATGTAAAGTGTCTATTCCAAACTAAAATCCTTCCATCCGCTACTTATATTGATATGAAAGTCTGTGAAACCAATTCTACTGGTACATTTGCTCATTAATAATTTTTTTGTCGACTTATTATGATGTTGGAGACTGTGATATTTTAATTTTAAAATTAATTTAATATAATCAATTCTAAAATCTGTAACAAACTCAAAAACATAAATTTGTATATAAATATAGTACGTAAAATATATACATTTAAATTTTTGTTTAAATATTAGAATTACTTATTTGCTATATTTAATTTAATTTTTAAAGGTGCAAGGATGCTTATTATTTAATTTATTAAAATAGTAATATATTTTTTTAAGCTGATTATGAAAAAATAAGTTCCTGTAGAATTAGTTAAAGCTCTATTTCTGAATCGGTCCTAATGTATTAAAATGTTAAGATTAAAGTGTGAAAACTAGATTATAGACATTGTATTTATTAGAAAACACTTGTAAGATATTTTGAATAAATTAATTTTCTTTAAATAAACCTTTTTAACTATGGCAAAAATCAACAAATCTATTGACGTTCAATTGATCCTATGCATTGATTAAATATAATAGTAACCCAGTTGTTATGAAGAAAACCGGTAGGTATACAGATCAAACTTTAGTGAAACACGTAAAATGGTAGAAAACAAAAACAAAACAAAGAAAGATGGCAAAAACACGGGTTACCTGTATACGGAAACAAGATGGTGGCGCTGAGCAAACTAAATTGTTTTATATTTCGCAAAGCGCTTTCGGCTGTAAAGCCTTCATCAGTGCTTATTGTCATAAAAGGTTATCCAAAAAAATACGTACTCATCACTTTTCTTAAAATCAATACTCAGGATGGATCACTGTGGAGCATGGCCAAAAGACTTAGGAAAGAAACCATGATTAACAAGTTGGTAGCATTGATATAGCTGACGCTGGGCGTCGTGGATTTGGAGGGTCATGTCGTTGGCTCCAGTATCCTTTGAGATGTTCTCATCACCTTGGGACAACCTCTGTAATTCGCTGGGTACTCTTATGAGTAGTTGGCGCACGTGGATTTTTCTGTTTTTATCCTAGTTCACTCGCAAGCGCGATAATTTTCTACATAACGCGTGGTGCTAAAGCGAGTCCACTGTCCGTGATAGAAAGCCCGGCATTTATAGCATTTTGCCGCTCCTTTGCTACGTTTCTGTTCTTCTATTTTTATTTTCATGTTATCTGATGATATTCATCATGTCTTCTCCTTCATTTTTTTATGTCTACTAGAAAAATCGGTAGCGCTCTTTTCCTTCCGTAGTTGGGTGACTTATCTTATGCAATGTATACTACTTAATTTCCTTCTTGCCTCTAGGTATTTGACAAGCTTCCTACAGTCCTCTCAGTGTTGTAAAGGTGCCGATTATTTTCTATATTTAACTCCATATCAGGGCTGGGGGGATTAGAATCACTTAAGATTCAAATCCCAGGATTCCAATCATTTTTGAGTAATCGAGAGCAGTATTCGAATACTTAAAAAAAGTATTCGTGATCCGGATTCGCTCAAGAAATCCTAAAGCCGGGTTCTCACGAGTCGACTTTAGTTGATCAACAAAGGTTGAATAAAGGTTAAATAAATAAAAAAAATTAATTCTATAAAAGCTTATATGTACTAATAAGCACTAACTAGTAATATAATATTGATAAATATTGTATCACTTCACACATTCGCACTTGTCACTTTTGTTGACTTCACTACAGTTTACTACTTCTGTGATAAGCAAGTCTATTGGCTTTGGTGTCCCTTTGCTCAATAAGTGAGATACTTAAGTGATTCAACATCTCTTTCCAATATCAATCCTTTTTGGACGTTATATCGAAGTGGCGCCATCGTCCTCCATAAGATTGATTAACTATATCACTTTAAACAAGAAGTAGTTAAACAATTTAGAGAAGAACCCATTACGTCACGTTGCGCACTGACAAAATTTGAAATTTTATTTCCAGTAGTAGCGACGGCGCTGTTTAATTTTGTTTGATACTGTTGGTTATTTATTTAGCGTTTAGTGTTTCTATTAGGTTTTAGTGTCCATAAACGCTTTTTACCTCTCGCCCTTCAGATAAGAGAGGTATAGGAATCATGCTAAAAATTGGGTAGTGAGTTTCAATGAATAAACACGTTTTAGGGTCCCTAGAATACGATTTTGATATTTTCGCGATGATGTCTGTGTGTGTGTGTGTGTTAGTGTGTGTGTGTGTGTGTGTGTGTGTGTGTGTGTGTGTGTGTGTGTGTGTGTGTGTGTGTGTGTGTGTGTTTGGATGGATGTTATTGTAGTAACGATAACTCAAAAACTACTGAATCAAAAAATTTGAAATTTTGCATACAGGATTCTGATACCCTAGATTAGATCTGATTAGCCAATCGCACAACCGGAAGTGGCAGTTGCTATGGGTGATGACGTCATTATTATACAAAACGGCAATAAAGTTTTACACATATATTTTGTATACACTATAGTTTATTTTCATCTCATTAAAATTTTCGAAACTTTTGCCATTGTTGCCAGATTTACAAAAAAATAATTTTTTTTCATACTTTTTTGTGTCAACCTGTAAATTTTTGATTCAAAAATGGCGAGAGGTCATGTGCTGGCCACATCAGATTTTTAATAATTATTTTACATAGGTACATACATTCTTCATTCCGTTTATCGAAGAAATAATTGCCAATATTAAAAATTATTGGACTAATGAGGTACATCAGTCATTTTTTTATTAATAAATGGGTAACTGAAGGTTTTTTTATTAGCTGATAGGAAACTTTATTAGGTACTGGTGGTGACATTATCCGTTCAGCGATGGCTTCATTTTCAACACCACATAAAAATCTAGAGGCCGTCTCAAATGTCGTGACTGTATTTAATCTCGAACTTAAAGTACGACTAGGGATTTGTATCTCATTATCACCAAGAGTGGCAATTTCAGGACCCTTTAGACTATCCAAAAGTTCTTTTTAAGTGACAATTCTTTATAGTATTAGTATTAATAGCTGTTTGGCTGTACAAGCAATTGTTTATACCATTTTTGTAAATTTGTATTATATGTTACCATTTTCTTTAATTAACCACCATAAAATAGTGGCCTACCACACATCAACATCAGTGACCACACCCTTCAACTTCTTTGTTTTTTTAATTTTATTGATGCTTTTTTGTTGAGATGATCGGTAAAAAATAATTCACTTTTTAATACCAGTTCTAATTTTATCCTAAAATGTACATGTCGTTGTTGCTAGATAATTGAAGCGTTGTCGATGCGTGAAGTTTGTCCTAATGGGACATTTCACACTGAAACACCCTATATAAAGGCAACGCCTTTATTTGCGTTTTTCGGACTAGGTATATAACCTGCATAAAGCAATACTTTGTTCACGATTCAAAATACCACTTTCCATAGAACTAGCCCAGTAAACATTAAATAACATTGTAAAAATTACGTTTTCCTTAAGACATGTTACGTAACATATATAGTTACGTAAAAGTGAAGTCAATATGCCATCAAAATGTCCGCCTCAGGCGCATGTAAAAGTAGATGTAATTGTTATGTCACTATTTTACCTCACGTTTACGTTAAAAATTTACGTAAACGGTACGTTGTGTTTTTGATCTTAAATTTACTTGTAGTGATAGGTCACAACCTTACCTCACTTTTACGTTAAAAAATTACGTAAATGTTATGTTTTTGATATTAAATTGACCTTAACCTATAATAAAATTTAGATTATAACCTTATGTTTTCAGATAAGTACAAGTTAAAAAGAGACAGTTTGAAAATATTTTCAAATATGCAGAATATTACAAATTAGTGCCACATGTTTAAATATCGTTGTGTAACTGATTTGAACAAATTATTATTATACTGTAAATATTATCAACTGTTATCTAGTTTAGTATGCAAAAGTAATCTTCTTGTACGCCAAAAAGCGTACGAGTAAAATATGAAACAAACGTTATCATAGTGACCCCCCGAAACTGTCATGATTCGGCGCCTATGCTCGTTGCAACCAGTATCTCGTATTATTTCATTCATTATCCGTCCCTGACCTTGTCAAACGCTGAGTTTATCAGTTTGCCGTTGGCCCATGCAGTCGGAGAAAAATGTTATAAAGTGTCACGTTTTTATACATCAATACAAAGTTCGTGTACTTATCTGCTTAATGTTTGTGACATATTGCTTATTTACTTGCTTAATAGTGTCAAAATAATATACCAAATCAATAATTGTTGAAAATAGTTTACGCTAGTTGCCATAATTTTTAAATTATTAACTATATTGTGACTAAGGAATAGTTTAAAAATGGCAACTACTGACGATAAATTAGAAATTATCAAAAAACACATAAGAAACTACAATAATTTTCCAAAAAAAGGAATTATGTTTTGGTAGGTAAGTTTATTTTATTATAACATATTTAGGTCGGACTTTTGCTAAAGTATGAATTAAATTTTGACCTCCCAACTGATGGTGACTTGATTTGTATCAAATTTGAAAATTAATTTAATTACAGGACTTTGTTTCATGTTCTATATTGTATGAGTCTTGTTTTATTTATTTTAGGGACATATTTTCGGTATTGAGAGAACCAAAAGTATTTCATTTGTTGAATGAAGTACTCGTCGATGCAGTGAAACAAATTCAACCACCTGTTGATTCTATAGTCGCTTTAGATGCCAGAGGATTCATTTTCGGCTCTTTGTTAGCTTTAGAATTTAACGTTCCTTTTGTTCCCATTAGAAAGAAAGGAAAATTACCAGGTTGCACATTTACGGCTTCTTATTCTAAAGAATATGGAGAGGTAATTATAAATTTCACCACCATTATAAAGCATGTATTTAAAATTATATATAAAAAGTACTTACTATTTATTGTTTCAAATTAAAAAACAACGTAAATTTTGGTATGTAAATTTTTAATATCCGTTTATTTTTAATTTCAAAACGTTTTTCAAAAACCATATACCGATATTATACACCATTTGATTTATAATTAAACAGTCAATTTAATTATAGAATAACCTGCCACCATGTGTTCCGTGAGAAAAAAATCTTTAAAAATTATTTGAATAAATATAACGACTAATAAGATGAAAACTGTTTAAATTTATGCATTATTTTTTCTTGAAATCGTACGCGTAGTATTTCGCAGCCGTTACACATAACAACGGACGCCAAACCAAACGTCACTTTCAAATTTGACATTTCTACAATACGAAAATAATAATATTATTATTTTTTATTGAACACAGTACTAATTTTTAAATTAACAAATACATACTTTATATTCAGAATAAATAATAACATTAATTATACAGTTTGTATCCCTATATAGCACAAAAGGTCCGATTGACGTTTTTTTATGGTCCATTTAACGTCAGAACGTCCGAGGACCAAAATAAAACGTTTTATAAACATTTGTGCAAGAACGTTTTTAAAATGAACCTAAAGAAACGTCCAAAATATGTCGTCAAAACGTCCGAAGTGATAAATAAAAAAAAACGTTGTCTAAGCTCCACTATCAGACGTTTTTAAAACCTACGATAAAAAAACACCTAGTACTTAAATGTTTTTTTAACGTTCATATCAAAAGGTTTTTTATAAAGTCACAATAGGGACGCTTTTAAAACGTTTTATATGAGTCGTTTTTAAAACCACCAGTAAAAACGTTCAAAAAACGTTTTGTTTAGGTCCTCAAAAGCATGTTTTGAGAAAAAGGTAAAAAGTTACGTTTTTTAGACGTTTTTGTAAGTTGTTTTTATAACCACTATAAAAAACGTCCAAAAAACGTTGTTTTTAGGTCTGCAAAAGTATGTTTTGAGAAAAAATCATAAAAGGGACGTTTTTTAAACGTTTCGTTTCAGTAGTTTTTAAAACGATCAGTAAAAATGTCCAGAAAACGTTTTGTTTCGGTCCTCAAAAGAATGTTTTGAAAAAAGTCAGAAATTTACGTTTTTTAAACGTTTTTGTAAGTTGTTTTTGTAACGACTGTAAAATAACCTCCAAAAAACGTTGTTTTTAGGTCTGCAAAAGTATGTTTTGAGAAAAAATCATAAATGGGACATTTTTTAAACGATTTATTTCAGTCGTTTTTAAAACCACCAGTATAAACGTTCATAAAACTTTTTGTTTGGGTCCTCAAAAGAATGTTTTGAGAAAAGTCAGAAAGTTACGTTTTATAAACGTTTTTGTAAGTTGTTTTTATTACCACTTCATAAACATCCAAAAGACGTTGATTTTGGGTCTGCAAAAGTATGTTATTTTGGGAAATAATCATAAAAGGGACGTTTTCTAAACGTTTTATTTTAGTCGTTTTTACAACCACAAGTAAAAACGTTTTCGTTGGGTTCCCAAAAGTATGTTTCCTAAAAAGTCCTAAAAAGGACGTTTTTTAAACGTCTTTGTTAGTCGTTTTCATAACTAGTGTAAAAAAACGTTCAAAAGACGTTTTGTTTGCTCTCTCTCTGTCTGTGTCTGATTCCAACCAATCACGAATTTAGCTCGCTAACGGTCGGTTTGGGAGAGAGACCGCGCACTCGCACTTCGTGGTTGTTGTTTAGTCTACAGTTGTTGCATAGTGGACGATAAAAACATGGCGTGACTCTCGGTAATTTCATGTTTACTTTCTCTGCAACTAGTGAAGATAAACCTAGCAAATCTTATATCTCTAAAATTATCATCTATTTTGTTATACTTATTTTGTTTCTTTTGTTTTTCGGTGTTCCGAGGAGTGATATATTAAGTGAATTGTGTTTGTGTGTATGTCTTATAGCTGTGGTTGAACATTTAACATGTATATTAGGTAGGTAGTTTAAACCCTGATATAGGTATATTTTGTGATTCATTTTTGTCATGTAATTAGTGATTTTTCAAGATTTTTGACTCTGTAAATCTACTTGTTTGTTGTGAAATGTATAAAAGAAAAGAAAGTTTCGAAGCATCAAAAGTACAGGTATATCAACAAGACTTTGAATTTATCAAAGGATTTATTTGAAAATGTCGAAAATCATGTGTTCAACATAATTATTCTAGTTCCTCCAATTCTGATGATTCCAGTCTCATAAGCATACAAGAAATACTCCTACATATTTCGTTGAAGACACCTGCTCAGCACCAACCGAAATGATGGCTAACTTGTTTATGTGTGACCAACTGTATTTTAGTTACAGAAATGAATATTATTTTATTTTTGGTATATATTTTCATACTTGAAAAATATTTTTTTTTTAACTTGACTTATTTTGTAATTGAAAATTATTTTATTGTACAGATTGTATATAAGTATCAATATTTTATTAATAAATATGTATATTTTTTTTTGCTTGTATGAACGTCTTTTGTCGAACAATTTATTTAGTCCATTTTGAAACGTTTTTAAAACATCCTTTTTCGACGTCTATATGACGTTAGAAGTTGTGACATTTGCACTATAAAAAAACGTTTTATAAACGTTCTTAGGTACTTTAAAGGACGTCCAGTGGACGTTTTAAAAGACGTCCAAAAAACGTCCTTTGTCGAACCATTTATTTAGTGAAACGTCTTTAAAACGTCCTTTTTCGACGTCTGTATGACGTTGGAAGTTGTGACATTTGCACTATAGAAAAACGTCTTATAAACGTTCTCGGGTACTTTAAAGGACGTCCAGTGAACGTTTTAAAAGACGTCCAAGAAACGTCCTTTGTCGAACCATTTATTTAGTGAAACATCTTTAAAACGTTCTTTTTCGACGTCTGTATGTCGTTGGAAGTTGTGACATTTGCACTATTGAAAAACGCCTTATAAACGTTCTCGGGTACTTTAACGAACGTTTTTAAAACGACCCGATGGTCGGTCGTGTACGTTTTTAAGATGTTTTTTAAACGTCTTTGTGCTATTAGGGATTATTATTTATTTTTACCCCAGAAGTTCAGCAACCACATACTGAAATATCATTATCACTGTCAGACATATTTGAGCTTTGTCAAGAACTGTCAAAATATTTTGTATGCATTCAAACATATATTCATTTCAATAGCGGCTGTACGTGATTGTGTTAATAAAATTAAACCGCTGTTGATTTTAAAGCAATAAAATATTTACATGGAATGATTTTATTTCATAATTTTAACGATTGCACGAAAAATATTGAGTATACTTTACGGCCGCGAAAATTTTTGGCGACCTCCAGATCATCCCTGCCTCGGCCGCAATAATATTTTATGACAACAAGAATTTGATTTTCTTAAAACAATGTTTTTTAATTTCGTAATCACCCTCTAATTAGCTACTTTTCGTTTCCTCTGTATAGGTCTGTATTTTCCAAAATAGTACAAAATTACGCCGACTACATAAAATTTAATAAAATCCTTCAAATTCGAGATATTGCATAAGGTAAATTTGAAATTTCAACGCCCTGTATGTCGATAACTAGCCATAGGATTGGATTCTGCCCTTGGACACTTTTTGTCAGAAGGTCATGTATAATAATTTCCCAAAGTTTCAAAAGAATCGACCGGGGTCCATTTTAAGGAACCTCCTCCTTTATCACATTCAAACCACTTAAAGCCGTATATTTTCCATGTTAAACAATGTTTGTTTTACTCATCTGAAGGGTGCGAATTTTTTCTGCCAGAGGGCGTATTCGAATTTTACTATCGCAAATTATAATATATGTTAAAAAAAATTAAATATTTTGCAGTCATATTTGATAACAGAATTTGAAGTGCTAATTTAAAAATTTTATATAATACGTCCCCATTTCACACCTGAGTATATTAATGGTCTATAGTAATCCAATATAACATAACCTAAAATTGACATTTGACATTGACTGATACTTACGGTCTTAAGACAATTAAACCATTGACATATTCGCTGTGCGTAAAAGCGGAGCATTTTGACAGCCGATGCTAGCGTTTTATGTGATCAGCACCTGAACTGTTGTCCCGAACATTTTTCGACGGACCAAAATGTCAAGAACAATACGGAAAGCTCGCTGAAGTCCTGAAGTAATATGTTGTGTCGTGGGCTGCCAGAATAATATAAAACAGTCCAAATACAATATTTTATCGGTTTCCTCAAGTCCATACAAATGTGAACAAAGAAAAAGCGAACCGTAGGTATGTGAGATTGTTTGTCGTTACTCGGATTGAAAACTTTGTCCGCGAAATTAAACTGCTTTGAGTGATTCTATGACAATGAAAATTTTACTGCAGTTAGATGACGACATAAACCGGGTTGTGACGAATCTGAAATTTTAAAATTTGAATTAGTTTAACCGTTAAAAATTAAAATTATTAATATATACTTACGTAAGTTATATTAAATTAAAGACTACATTTTTTCATTGGTTCAATGGCTATGCGTTTTAAGACAAGGATTGGAAATCGAAGGGTCGTCGGTTCGAATCCCAATGCTGTTAATTTTCTTTTACAATAAATAACTTTTTTATTAGTATAATTTTGTATAATTTTGAATCAGAAAACCTAAACAAAATATCAGATTTTGAATGAAACATTAATCAAAGCGAAAAGCTTTGTTTGTCGTGACTCCGATAAAAAACTTCGTCCGCGAAACCGCCAATCAAGAAGCTAGTAGTTTATTTTTATTAAAAAGATGTAGTTTTTCTGAATTTTAAATTTTGCGCGTGTATAATTAATTTTTAATTTTTTTTTCGACATTTATTAGATTTCAATTTTTAGCGGTTAAAATAAGTCAAATTCATTTTCATGGAATCACTGGAAGCAGTTTAATTTTAGGAATAAAATTTTCAATCCGTGTATAGGGCAAAGAAAGCTTACCCGGTTCGCATATTACTTGTTATATGAATGTTAAATAATAATAAACATAAAAATATGTATTTCAAAGCAAAACTTTATAATCTTCTTTTGACTGCGACTTTGTTTGCACGCATTTCGCAGTTGTTATTTTTATTTTCTGTTGAATTATCTCCTCCAAAGAGCATATGTTTAGCGTATTTTGTTTGAATTTAATATCATGCGTTATTTCCTCAAAATAAATTCTTAATATTATTTCCATCTTTTAAATGTCAAAATGCATGTATTTGATTTTAAGTGTACAGGACAAAGTTCTAAATTTCAGACTACAGGTGTCGCCAGATGACAAGTTGGACATGCCCAACCCTTATATCGTTGTAATATTTTTTTGCTGAAAAGAGTGGGAAAGATGGCGTATACGTTCGGTCCTGCGCTATCTATAACATCCTAACTATACGATACTGTTTTCATCTCTTTCTCTTGAAATAGTACAATTCTCACCGCTGGGCATGTCCATAAATACATGCCAATGCATTAAAGTAGGCGCCATTTCGGTACAGACCATAAATATTATATACTTTACTCTAGATCGCTAATCGCCTACAAAAGTATCAGTTAAAAACTGATGCCCAATAGCAATTTTTTTCCGGAATGCACGCTCACGATTATCTTCTTTGGGCCGCAGAGTGTAGTCAAATTTAAAAAAATTTCTTTTTGCAACTGAGGTATGCGTAAGATTGAATTAACATCGGTGCGAAATGTATTTGAAATCGTAGTGACAGTTTTTAAGGAAGTTATTACCGCCAGAGATGGTTTAGTTTTGACCTGAAAACTACCCTGTAAAATACCACTTTCTAAGCTTGATACGTAAATAAATATTATGTGTAATCGTAAAAAATTTCCCGGTTATGCAGTAGATCAAGCGGTAAAATTTTGTGGAAAATTATCAAAATATTTAAACTGCATAGTTTATTGAGCGTTAAAAAAAGCGAGTGTGAAAAATGAACGAGCATTTAACATAAAAAAAACAGAGACGTAAAATAAAAATTTTAGAAGATGACATTAAACAAGCGATTCGCTTAAAAATTTATTCTTTTCTTTCGTAATAAAATCCCCACTATAAATAAAATCAGCGCCGAGTTACACAGCGATAGAGATTTGCCAAAAATAGCATATAAAATCTTAACACGTACGCTCTATCAAATGAACTTTCGTTACTGTGTAATTAGTGTCCCACTGAAAAAAGAGGAAATCGTTGTTATTATTTGGGTTAATAAAGGATGTACTCATTTTAACACAGTATTTTATTAAGGAAGTTGAGTCAGATTGTAATATTTCGAAGCTAAGAATCTACCATTACGCTATGGACCATTACCTACGGAGCACCCTATAGTTGTAATAAAATATTGGCGATGGCTATTGGGCAAACTAACTCTTAACAAAATGGTAACGCACCGCGGTAATATCTCAAAGGTGGTGTGGAAAGATACCAAAAATTACTAACCTCAGTTCAATTACAAAATTCAGTTAATGGCGAGAGTAGAATTGGAATACGCATTCTGGCGAAAAAAATTTGCACCCTTCAAAGGAGTAAAACAAACTTTGTTAAACATGGCTAATATAAGGCTGTTAGATGTGATACATTTGTTTTGTCGTTCTTAAAAAGTTGGATTTCTCCGATTATCTTATAAATTGTATTTTAATTAAGTTATTTTAATAATATTTGATTGTACAATGTTGCCAAACAATAGGAATTGGTGTGTAAATGATTGACATAGTAGAAAGGCGAAGAATCCCAATTTATCATTTCATAATTTTCCCTCACTAAAATTGAAAATATCCTTGAAATAATGGAAAAAATACTGCAAATAAAGGCTGATATAAATATATTAAAAATAGGAAAGGCCGTTACTGAAAATCTGCGAGTTTGATCTAACACTTTTCAAAAAAAAAATTATTAGATTTGTAATAGGACTTGTTTAATATGGTAATTTTTGTAGCTTCTGAATACAAAAAAATCGCTTATATCAACTGCAGTAGGTACCTAGTTTAAAAATGCAAAAAAAATAAAACCAGCAAAAAAAGAGTATATCTGATTTTCTTCATAAAACAGTAAACATAATTTAAAATTTAAGAAAGCAATAAATTCAAATAAATCTTATACAATTCTATAAGAAAACAAATTAAAATCACTCATCTAATCACCAAAGATCCGTATTGAATAAAGTTTGTTTTACTCTTTGAGAATTGACATTGACAATTTGCAGCGCCACCTGTCGAATTCTACTTCTCCCCATAGTGTCGGTTTGCTTTGAGAAATAAATCTTTTTTTTATTTTTGTTTTTTTTGAAATTTGAAATGACAACATGGTATTTCTTAAATCGCCGACGTATTAATCTTCTACGTCGGTACTTTACAAATATGTGATTCGCAACACCTGAATTATTCCGAGCAGTTAATCTGTCGGCGAGTTCATAATACGCCTCCGGAAATTCCATAATAATAACAATGGAAATTTCAGAGTTTTGGGGAAGAGATAACAAATATCTCTCTGAAATCAAAACGAATAAAAACTTTAAATGTATGTAAATGGGGTAACCATACAAAACTTCTTAGTCAGATTTTGTCTTAACGGAGATACTATCAATCGAAAACAAAAAAATAAAGGAATTCTATAACATTCAATTGGTTTTAATTTAGCTCAATATAGCTTAATTTACTTTTTTGGGAATATTCACTTTATTAGTTTTTTCGGCCGCGTTGATAAATTGTAATTTTTTCTGTTATATTTTAGGATACGTTAGAAATACAAATAGGATCAATTAAGAAAGGACAGAAAGTCTTAATAATCGATGATTTACTGGCAACTGGTGGATCGCTAGAATGTGCTGCTAAATTGGCTAAGCAAGCTGGAGCTGCAGAAATAATTAATTTGGTAATAATAGAATTAGATGACCTTAAAGGACGGGAACGTATTTCTGAAAATAAATTAATTTCTATTGTAAAACTGTAGCTTTTTATAACAAAATAAATAATAAATATATTAAATATTGTTGTGTACATATTAATCTTATTTATTTTATATTATATAAAAAAATTTCATACTCTGATAGGCACAAGTTTATAGTGTAATAAAAAAACTTCCCAATTTTATATTATTTATACTCAAAATATAGAAAGTATAAATTAAATAAATATGTATCTAAATATATATCTTAAAAAATATAATAAAATCAATTTAAAGTTTCTTAATACTAATAAATATTCTCAGCGCTGCCTCCAGTTGTACTTGACGTAAATTTAACGATTTTTGGACACAGAATTTCACAAAAACAATCATCTGTTGAATGTTTTTTACATTCAGTGTATGACGATGAAGAACTCTGAGCTCTTCGAACTACGTTTGATAATTTTGACAGTTGCTTGTGTCGATTAAGTTTTTCTCCATCTGTCGAACTACTCTAAAATGATAATAAATAATAAATATAAAAATATATACACAGAAAATTTAATTACACACTATTGGTATTTTGGAGTTACAAAGATTGATTATTGATTCAAACCATTATAAAAATATGTTTTAATTTCGTCCCAGTTTTCATTCTACCATGACTTTTTGATCTAAAGTGTATTTGCAAATATGAGCCACAAATACATATTGTTAATAAATAATATTGCCTATTAAAAATAATTCAAATTTAAATTAAATCTAAAAAAGTAATCTACCAAAGGTAGAACAATTTCTGAATTTTAATATCTTAAGTATAATCATTGTGTACATAAGATAAATGCGGTTTAGTGCGACATTCAAGGACAGAACCGTTAAGTGCATTTGTGCAGTACAATAAATGGGATTTTTTTGGTTATATATATATTACAAGATTATATCACCCATTTTTTTCACTGTTTGAATGTTTTAAAATTTTAATATTCGCAAATAATATTAATAGTCTCATAACTCAATGCAAAAATGTTTATGGACACCAGTCATTTTTATTTATTATTTAAGGAACAATTCATTTAATTTGATCAGAACAGTAAGAACCGCTACAATATTTTTATATTATAAAATGTTTTTGTACTTGTAAACTTCCACCAAAGGATATATGCCCAGTAGGTCTTGTGTGGCAGTAATATGAAGAAAACCCTACACAACAATCTTGCCACATAATGCAACAAAATGGAGAAGATCGTTAGCAAACTTAATAATTCCAACTTGACCGTTTGGAAATTTCAAGTTAAAGTGATGTAGTCAAGAAGTATATTCTTCAACAAGCACAATATTCATGAGAATTAATATTCTGACACGAGCGGCAGCGAGTGTCGGAATAATTCGAGTGAATAATACCCATAATTCTACGCGAGTTGAAGACTATACTTTTTATCATTCAATCCACGGTTAGGCTAATGGTTTTCATTGAAGTCCGCAGTCAATATGTTGAAATCCCCCCCCCCCCCCCAATCATTCAATCTTTAATTGACACTTAAAAAATTAAACTTTGACGTGTGCGTATTTAACATTTCAAATAAAATGGAGACCTATTAGTATGTTGATATTAATCTGAAGTTCCAAAATGAAATAGTTTCTTTTCAAGAATTACGAATCTATAAGTAAAACTCGAAGAGCTGGAGGAATATATTCTTTAAAAAAAATGGTTCTTACGAAAATCATCATGTCGATTCCTCAAAAATTTAAGCGTTGGGAAAAGAAGAGAAATCTATGGCACTAATGACATTTCGTCAATTAATTTCCTCCAGTCCAAAATTAACATCAAGGTCCAACCAAGGTCTAAACATAAACGAAAGGAAATATTTTGGTTGCGGAAAAGTAGGTCATCTGAAAAATCGGTGCCGAAATGTGGAATGTAGTTATTATAGAAGAGGATATCTACTTAAAAATTGTTTTGGTAAAAACAAAAAAAGGAAAGACAAAAATCAAGGAAATAATGGGGGTAAAAATACTGAAAGTTTTGCACTTATTGCTCTTTTAAGTGACATACAACCCCAAATAATAATAATATAGAATGATATATGGACGGGGGGAGATTCACAGCATAAGTGTAAAGCAAAGCATATTTTTTATAGTACCTAAATATGAAAAAATTGGTAATGGCACAAATTTGCAAGCAGAAGGATAATAAATTAACATTTGTATTTTAACTTATAACCGTGTAAATTTTCACTGTGTGAAAGGTCATAAGACAAGTACTTATCATTGATTTTAGTTGCCAAAAAGGCACAGTAGCAGTGGCAATTCGTTATGATAAGTCAACATCTACAATAAGGATCTAACTTGAGTACCTCCTAATTTTTACGCCACTGGAAAAATTTTGGTTCAGACATATTTTTCTAAATTCTATACCTTTCTAGTACAAAAATCTGATATTAAATAGGTAAAAGTTCAGTAACTATAAGTTATAGTGTTACTATGGTTTTCTATTGTTTTTTATAAATTTTAAGAAATACTGAATATAAAACCAATAAATAATAACTGGAGGACGTAGGCAGTACATGTCCAAGAAAAATGTCAATGTTTATAAAAAAAGAAAAAATAACTTTTATTATAATTACTGAACTTTGACCTATTTAATGTTAGATATCTCAAAAACTATTGAGAATTTACATAACAAACCTCTTTGTGTACTGGAAAGGTATAGAACTTGGAAAACTATGTCAAAACCAAATTTTTTCCAGTGGCGTAAAAATTGGGGGCACACATATTGGACCCCTATCTACCGTACGTCTATGGTTCACTATACAGACAGGTACTTATTACTGTAATATTAGACTAATTAATATAGACCGACACAAAAAAATATAAAGCCGTTCTGGAGTTATACAAAAAATGTTACTTCTTTCTGAAAATTTAACACCCTCTGTAACTTAGTTAATACTCAATTTAGAGAATGGGTTAATAAAGACTTTTGGTATTAAAATTACGTAAATATTGTACCGCCGAAGTTTGTTCCTTTTATTCTGGGACATGATTTGTATTAGTGAAGTTTGCTGGTTAGAAAACTTGATGGTTAAACAATTTGTTGTTAGAGTTAAAAGACTCGCTAAATAATTTAAAGTTGTAGTTGTAGAGGCAGAAGAATAAAATGGTTTGGACACTTAACACAGTTGAAGAAGACAAATAAAAAGAGAAGAGTAGTAGGATGTAATCAAATGGCATAAAACTTAATATCAGTAAGATGATAAATGTAGTCATAAGTTGCAATCATATTAAATAAATCAAGTTCACAAGTCTAAGTTAAAGATATCCTACCTTGTTACCTTCACTGCTGACACTTTTATCTGGTTGGCCCCTATTTGACTTCAATTCAACGTCAAGTTTCTTTATAAACTTCGTCAATAGTTCAACATTCATTGTCATATGCAGTTTTTCTTTGTGACGACTCTAAAATTTGTAAATTATATAATAAGTTAATGTTATTTCATGTGTATAAATTTCATGTTTATAAGAATTATCTTTAAATAATAAAATATAAATTTATTTAGATTAAATGAATATCTGTTGTATATTATTCCGATCTTTCTTGTTATATGAAGGTGCAATAGCTACCATAACTTAAATTCTGTACGAGCGCAACACTTATTCTTAATCAAGGTCAAGTCATTATTTTTCAAGCACAGGGTGGTGAGTTGTGATATCGCTTTGAAAAATTTACACATCCAAAACAAGAAATAATATTTCGTGTTTATAAAGAATAATACACATCAAGTGTTTTCAGCTTTGCAAGAAAATGTCTATGCTGATACACGATATCGGTACAATAACAACACAAGTATATCCTAGGTATGTCCTTTTTATGTACCACGGTACAAGGACATGATGGGACATCCAGGGTATGTCCAGAGGAGATCCCATCTCGTATATCCATAACTATGAATATAGTTTGTCCCTTTCATGTCCCAGGTATTTCTGATTCTGATATCCATTCAAATAAGAACCATGGAAACTCATATCAAAATATTAATTGAAGATTTAAAGTTGAAATTTGAGATATGACCATATCGCAAGGAAAAATTGTTGATGTATAATACCCTTAATCTAAATCTTAAAGAATGATTCAAAATTTCATTTCATCTTCGTTTCTGTCGTTTTGTCCTGTTTTGGGCTTTGGCAACATTGTTTGTAAAGGTGAGTTTAAACAGCAAATAAAATAAAATAAGGAATAAAATAAAATAAAATAAGAAAGTTAATCACGCACATCTCTATGAGAGCGTTTATACATGAATTAATAACCTAAAATAAGAAATAAGAATTAGTACAAAAGATGATAAACTTTTATCTTTTTACCTATGGTTTATATATGGTATATAGTTACCAATCTATTAGGTGCACATTAATACAATGGATCGTATAATGAAGGTATCCTCACAGGCTGAAAGGAAAAGTAAACCAAGTAACCAGTAACTTCAATTTTGCATTAAAGACGTTTTGTGTTGAACATCTTTGGATTTAGGTTTTTTTATATTTTCCAGGAAATAATTCAAATTAAATTAATAGTGGAAAAAACAGAACATTCCAGGAAATCCAGGGAATGTACCTCATGTATCCCAGAGTGTCCCTTTGATATCCTTTATTGGAACTTGCTGTATCCCTGGGAAGTACCAGAATGACATCCCATATATGTTCTTTTTGGTAGAAAGTAGATGTCCCTTACCATGTCCTGATGAAGGATATCTCAGGGACGTCCCAGTAGCAAATTAACGTTTCTGGGATGTACAGGGGATGTACTTATATTGTTAGGGTAAATGTACTTAAAGATAAAAACCAAAAGAAACGGTTATATTGGTCATTCTCCAAAAGTATATTATATCCTTATTGACCGAACGACCTTGTGGCAAAAACTCCCCTTTTGAGCAAATCTGGATCGTCGTTGACCACTTTCAACAGCTTCTGAGCAATGCTCAGTTGAGTCCGTCACTTTTTTTATCCAAAGTTTAATATGTTTATGTTAAAAGTTAATGTAAACGATAAAAACATAAACATAATAAATGTGCTGTATTGTTTTATCATGTATAAATTAAAAACTTCTAGACACAAAAAATAGAAATTAGAATGAGAAAAAGTCTGTTTTTGTTGAACCTACATTCGATATAAAAAGTTATATTGTAGGAATAACTATTATATGTATAAAAATAATCATTACATATATCCGAATAATTTTCATTAATTTTTTTTCTCTCAAAACAAAGAAGATGTCGTACTTGGACGCACTAATGGATCCGCCTTATAAAAATAAAATATAATATACCTTTTTTTGTTTTGTATCTTTAAGACCTTCATTAGAGATAGCTTGATCCAGTATTAGAGTATTTGTTAATATGTTTTGTATTTCTGAATCATCTTTGGCGTTACTTTTCTTTATTTTGTTTTCCATTTCTTGTAAACGTTTTTCTTCTAATTTGACTAAATCCTGTCTAGCTTTTATCTGGTTTGAGCATAATTTTTCTACCTCTAAATAAAAACGTGTTTTCAAAGATCAATTACCATTTGAAACAGCAAATTTTATAGATTAATTTTTAACATAAAAATAAAGCAAAATAGAAGCAGAGAATAGAACATAAAACAGAAAAATAATAGAATAATACACATGCGTTTACTCACCAATGCTCAGAGCAGACATATTTGCAGATAATTTAAAAATGACTAATTCTTGATGATGGTAAGATAGCCAAACATACTTTTAGTATTAAAAAAAAGTGTTAACACTTATTCAACTGTTTATTGTCTTTGGGACAAAATTCAGTACTCAGAGCTATAATATTAGATCTGTGCAAACAAATTAGTGAGGATTGCAAGAGAAGGTGACGAAAAATAAAATAAAAGAATAAGGACCAGAAATTTACATAAACGAAACAAAATGTGTGGATAAAATTAGTTTCTATATTTTAAATTGAATTTACTTGCCCCTTAATCTACGTTTTTCCTCTTCTTTAATCGCTATCGTAACACCTTCTATTGATTTTCCGTCAAATTGAGCTAAGAAATGTTCCTTAGTTAATAGATTAATCATATGAACATCCAATTTATTCATTTCTTCTTCGCGAAATTCTATTACCTTCTTAGAATAATCCAAAAATAAAGGATAATTTCCCTTTGTGATTTTAGAAAATGTTTTCAAATATTGTCTAGGATGAAACTTATCAATTGTATTATTCATTATACAGTAACTCATCTTGATAAACTTTTTGATATCGATGGGATTTTGATTTTTAAAGAAAACCTCGAATTCTTCCAAGTTTTGCAAACCCATTATCATATGCCTTTGTACTATATTATAAGCAATGACTGCTGACAATAAGAAAGACACTTCGTTGATCAGAATGTGGTCCCAAAGTATCAACCATTCGGAAGAAGTCAACACTTCAGAAAAAACAGTTTCTAGTAGAGACCAAACGTAAGTATTAGATGTAACTTGATGGGTAGTAAAAAAATTAAGAAGTTCCGGGTCGTGTTCTAACAACAAATTTTCTTCTATTGCTAATATGTTTATTGGGGCTAGAGGAAAGTATTCAAACCAATGTTGACACCAGTTCACTAAAAAAATATATGCCTATAAAATTTTTCCAAAAACTTTATGACTATGGGATTTTATTAACAGTTGATCAGAGCAAAATAGGAAATAAAGCAACGATAAGAAAATTAAAAAACAAATAAAAGTATAAATAAATGTATAAAAATAAGGAAAAGAAAGTGGCAAAAGAAACAAGCATTTATTTAAAGAATGGGAATGCATTTAAGTTTTTTTAGTCAAAGAATAAACGATAACATTGTGTTATGCTGATAATTACACAAAAGGTTTAAAAAAAATGTATAAAAGATTTTTACGTGTAAAGCTTTATATTTAAAAAATATGTAATACATTGAAACATTTAATAAGTGATGGATTAGAAAAGTGTGACAAACAGAATGAATTTTTAATTATGCCATTGTTACCTTACTTACAATGTTTTTATTACAGTAAAGATCACAATAGAACAGTGTTTCCCAACGTGTGGTATTAAAAATAAACACATTCTTGTTCAAAATGTTATTTTTATAAAAAAAAGGTTAATTAAAGTTTAGCACAAATCAGTAAATACGAGTCACACACATCAATCATTAATGTGACGAAAAACGAATCCACTCATTCCCATTAACTATTAATGTGATGGTTGCGTCTGTTTCTCGTTGAACAATTTTTCCCATCGCGGATGATACATATAGAATTATCATTTTCTAAATTTAAGCGAGTTCTCTTATGGCCTTTTATTTAAGACATCGACGAAAACGTTACTCACACAGTAGGCAAATGAAATCAAACATTTTAAAGCTTCTTTGGTTAATTGTGGGTATTCTGTTTTTCTACTTAACCAAAAGGCATCTAAAGTGACAGAAACGTTAATTTCATCAGCAGATAATTCCAAAAAAATTTATTTTAAGGCCGGTTTCCAAACTTGCTTCATGTGCAGCTGCATTTAAAAACGGATTTATAATCCACATTTGTCTAATGTCTTCTGAAAGTTTTTACACCGAGAAATAATGACACAATTCATGTTTCAAATTCTGCAAAACAATCCCCAGGTATGTCTTATTTCATGTTATGTTTATCTTAAAACATAATTCTCCATGCAACGTAGTTTCGATGACATAACGTGACATATGTAACCCACAATTGTAATTTTTACTTTCCACGTTATATTGACGTCTGAGATCAGCAAGTATTCAAAGACCTCGTTAAAAGTTGAACTTTTTTGTTTACTGTTTGTGCTATATAGGGGTACGTCTAAATTGGTGGCTTTATTTGTTTTCTCAAGTTCAAAGCAAAAGGAGTATTATGTACAACTTTTTGTTAACATGGACAAAAGTTAAATTTCAATTGAGGGATCTCTTTCAAATACACTAGCGAAGTATTATCAATTTTTTAGTAATGTTAGGAAATATACTCGTCTATTGACGTTTTAAAATACAGTTGGGATTGCTAAATAGCAATTTCTGACTAATATTTGAAGGCCATGGCTTAGTAAAAATACCTAGTTATCAAAAAGTTATACAAACCAATTTAAAGACGTCCATTGATAGTCTAGTCATTATCTAATAAACGAAAAAAAAAATGCGTTAATGCGAATTAAAATATACCCGATGCCTCATTCGATTCGGAATTTAGACCAGTTAAATGAGCCATCAGTCCTATTTTAATTCGTATGAACCTGATTTTTTTCGCTTTCAAGGTAATGACTTGACTATAACGTCATTTTGAAGACGTATAACAACGTCGTTTAGAAGACATATCCACCAACGTCATATGGAACACGTCATTCAACGTCCTTTAGAAGATGTCGACTAACGTCCTTTGGAAGACATCTATAAACGTAATTTGTATGACGTTGATGGGCTGTGACATAATCACGTTATATTTGGGCAAATTTCGTGTGATCCTTTTGGGCAAAATCACATAACTCATGAGGAAAAAATCATGTCAATGTTACATGACCATGTTACTTGGAATAAGACTAAGTCGATGAAAATGAATCCAAGTTAGTTATTTTTGATTATGGATGACTTCGTGAAGTCAGGGAATTTGTCTTTATAGCGGTAATACTATTTTTATCTCGCCCTTGAAGGCTTTTATTAAAGGTATTTAAATGCTCGAAAAGGTCAGAGAGAAAAGCCAGTTTTAAAAGAAGTTTGGTAATTTTTCGAAATAAACGTGTTTGCAATGCTTTACCATTAATAGAGTTTACTATTTTTATAATTATATTGGGAACTTCATTGTATTTCGGTGGCAAGGTTTTGACCGCAACAGCTTAGCGTTGAAGATGCATCCAACAAGCGTTTGGCGATAAAACCCCTTTTCCAACCAGTCATAGCTTTTGCTCCGTCACTACAAATTTCTATGCATTTCTTCACCCAATCGACATGAAAGTCTTGTGTAGCTGCAATGAACATGTTATAAGCATTGACCTAGTGATGTGAAATGACTGGGCATTTATAAGTCGGAGCAAATGCCCAGGATAAATGCCCAAAATCCATAAATACCCGGGCATTTATCTCTTTTAAAGTTTTACTGACAATGGAACTAATACTGAATACATATTGGCTGGGTTGTGCTCTTGTGTTTGTGCATTTTAATCACTTTCTTCTATAAACTCTTTATTACATTTTTCTGATGAACTTTCAAGTAGTTCTGGCTCAGTCTGTTCTGACAATTCTGATTCTGAATCCTCTAGGTCTATAATTCATTCTTACTGGATGTTAGGTTTTTTCTCCTTGTTCTGGATTACTCTCTTCAGATATTTTGTGGGCTTATGCTTAGGTGTTTCCTTGCGTCAACTTCCAATTGTATACTAGATATGTTTTCTGCTCTCTCAGATGTAAGTCCTTTTCTTTTCTTGCTATGTATCGAACCAAAAATGATAAAGATCCGCTCAGGGGAAACAAATGTAACAGCTGCCTCAAGGATTTTTATTGCAACTTCAGCCAGTTCGTCTCAATCCTCGCCACCAGAATAAAGGAGATACAAGATTCTTCGCCCACTTCTTCCCACACAAATTGTCTGAACTAAATTCCGTGTTTGTCCCTGTAATCTGTTAAGTTTCTAACTTGAATAGCATTTAATCACGTGTTCATTGCTGTGTCACAAACGAAGCTGTAGAGAATTTTACATTTAGGTGCTGTTTTAACAATGACAACCGATGATAATTGTTATCAATATTTAGGCACTAGAAGTTTATTCATGAAAGTTACCTTTGATTAATAGTTTTTATGACGTTTCAGAAACTCTAGTAACAATCACAAAGCAGTAAAAGTTAAAACAATACTTTTTTTATAATGGTCCAGATTTTGGGCACTTAAAATTGCTTTTTGCAAATGCCCATATATAAATGTCCTGCCCACTGAGCAGTTTCCCACATCACTACACTGACCTGTCGTATTTGTGGGAAGAGCATTACAAAACAACATTTCTTCCATTAATCTCTTATTTGATTCAAAACGCACAAAAGTTACAAACTGCGCATAACCTCAAATATCCGTGGATTCATCAAATTGTCGGGAAATAAATGAACTTTTTTAAAACTTCTGACTTGAATGTGAACATCAGTCGCCATATCACTTATCTTACGTTGAACAATGTTGTTAGAAAGAGCTTCGCCAAACTTAATTTCTGCGATGTCTAAATAAGCAGCCAAGTAAAATAAAATTTTCGTCAATTGTGTTTTAGCCACACCAAAGCTACTCGATAACTGGCTGGTAAAGATTTTCCATTTACGTGAATATCTGAACTAAAGCAATTTTTTGATGACTGAGATCCTTCAATTTTCGTTCAAAAAATTTCAACGGTTTGTTTTTTTCATTTGGATGTTTAGTATTGAATTGGATGTTTAGTATTGAATTGGCGCAAAACAAATAACACACGGCGGTTTATTTTCAATAACAGTAAATCCGAATTTTAAATAATTTTCGTACAAATTCTTCTTTGGTTTTGTTTCACTCCTCTGACTTGAACTTGAAGGTTCTACAGATCTTCTAAAAAATTATCCATTTCCAATATTTACTAGAAATTAGTTTGTTAGCTACCATATTGTCGTATCCGTATCGCTTTTCGTGGAGGCGTTTGTTTTAGGTTTTAATTAAGAATTAGCCTATACATAATGAAAATGATTCGGATTCGATATTTATAACATAAAGAAAAAGTTAAAAAAAATTGGATAGTAGGGGGTAGCGAAATATTTTTCCATACTTAGGGGGCTACGCCATAAAAATAGTTGGGAGACAACACTGCCATAAAATATGGATTATAAATTAAATAAAGAATACAAAAGAAATAAAACAATTAAATATAAGATATCAACCAGATACATGCTCATTTTTCTTAAAAATAAAAAACATTTGAAGCCTAAAGAGCAAAATTTAAAAACAAATATACTTACATATCACAGTACAAACAGCTTCAAAGCAAGACAATGGCTTGTTATGAAAAACTTTAACAAATGGAAAAGCAAAAATAGGCAGGTAGTCAACGTAGGCAAAAAACGGACACCAAGTTACCAAATTATTTAATAACCTTTTCAGTCCCTTTAAAAAAAGTTTATCTTCCAAGGGATATTTGTCATACAAATCATCAAAGGCTACGAGGGTTACATGATTTATTACACTGTTATATTTATAAAGATTATTTGGCAATTCTAGTAATCGTTCCCATATTTTCATTCTAAAAGCTTCAGGAAATTCTAAGTGTTCTTTAAGAATAAATTTTAATTTTTTTATATCCAACATATTTTCTATCTAAAAAGATATAATTATTGTGTTTTAATTTACATAAAAAATATATACCTCTTACTTGTTGTTTAATAGACCTTACTTCATTTAAACACCTTTTCCTATTTATTTTCCATTTTTTGCGAACTTTATGAACATGGATTTCTTCAGGAGGCATTATATATTGTTTTATATCAAAAATTTCAACTTCTCCAGAACACAGCAAACAAATCATATGAGTTCCTTCTAATGAGCAGGAAAATTTATTAATTTCCATGCCGCAACGTAGTTCACTTAGTATTTCATTTTGATCGATGTCAAAAAAGTAGATGATACCTTGTCCTATATACATAACAATTTAGTATTTTATAGCAAAAAAAAATAATCAAAATAATATCACAAACAAGACTTACTAATTTTTTTACATAACAATATAATTATATAATAATTGAGTATGTTTATATTACTTTCCTAAAAAGATTGTTCTAAAATCATTTAAATTTGAGGAACTGTTAAATGTTACGAAGATTATTAAATTTCCCTATCCTGTATATTACCATCATTTCTGTTTTTCTTATATTTACTTTTAACGAATTTTTACTACAATATTTATTTATTTTATCAATAGTACTATTGACTAATAAAAAAAAAGCTCAGTCCGAACTAAATTATTCTATTTGTAGGAGAGAAATTGGCATTGGATAGTGATGTAGGTAGAGTATTGCCTGGACACTTGAAATTCAGAAATATGGGGAATTTTATTATTTATATTAGGTTGAATCGGATTGTAATGATTGTTTGACTTATGTTTGTATTCGCTCCAAATCTTTTCCCAGCTGGTTCTTATGTGTTTCTTAAAAGCAGTTAATAGTGTTAGAAACCGTAAAGATGTTCTAGTAATGCACTAAATTTGTGGCGTCTCTTGCAGCGGAATCTGCCATCTCGTTACCAACTATTCCCACATGGCAGATGAGTTTTTCTCTTATTAGTTTTACTAAGTAGTTAGAGTTTATGTTTAAAGGATGTTTATTAAGAGCCTGTAGCACCGACAATGATAAAATTATGGAGTTACCCGCCTTATTATTTTCTAACCATTTCAGCTAAATTATTCTGTGGAAATTTAATTTGTAAATTGTACTTAGTGGAAATGAAAAATAATGTCAGATTTAATTAAGAATTTATTAGTGATAAATATTTTTGGATATTCTCAGAATGAAAATTAGAGTTATGGATATAGCACAGCTATGGGAAAAGATAGAAAACACAAAATATTAAAGAATCAGAGTAAGAAATAATAGAAAAAAAAAGAATAGAAACAAGGAAAAGACGGACCAAAATTGTTGAGCAATACTTCTAGGGGTGATTGAACACCTTCAAATAAGTAATATTTGTCCAATGTACCTATGTCCAAAACCGCTTATTAAGAGTGCGACAACCCCTAGAAAGGGCTTAACGGTAATTGGTTTTTCATGAATATCATTCGAGAGAGGTCCCATACAATATTCAAATTTTAGGTATTTTGTCTTGATTCTTAAAATTTGCTAAGGGTAGTTTTTAGACATATTTTTTTTTGTTATCAACTGTTTTGGAAAATGCATATATCAGAAGTTTTTTTTCTTGAAAAAAGGTACTTTGGATGTATCATCCAAAAATTGTATCTAAAAAGGGGTAACTCGCCCCTTGAAAACCACCCTTGGTGAATTCGAAGAATCCAGACAAAATACGTCAAAAGCGTATCTTAGTACCCTTAGTACCGTTAATTAAAGATTAATGTTTTGTGTGTATTATTTATCGCAAATAATGAAAAAATACTTAAAATTTTACCAATTTAAGTTAACTAGTCTTAATCAGAACTAAATCACATTAAAAAAAAATAGTTTAAATTTTTGGCCTCTCAGAATTCACACCATTTCAGAATTCGAACTCAAAATTTTACAAGAAAAAACATTTTGCCGAAAATGCAAAGTATACCATTAAATTAATTTTTTTCTACTCTTTGCAAATACAGAATCCGTTTAAAAAAAATCTGATATGCAGGGTGTTGTTTTTGGGCCGGAATATTTTATAAATTTTTTTTTAATCCAGACCTGGACTTCTTTTATTGTTAATTTGTTGACCTATTGGACACTTACAAAATATGCCCGCCAAATATCATGAAAATATTCGGTGTGGTTAGAAAGATATGAACCATGCAAAATAGATAAAACACCCTGTATCTTGGTTATTAAAGTAGTAAGACCCATTAAGTATGGGGTTTTTGAGATCGCTTAGGTGTCCCCTATCTGAAGTTAACGTATGTCACTTTCTCAATGAAACACCCTGTATATATTAGTCAATTTTACATACACTTTAAAAATATGTGAATAATATCACTAATATATCAAAAATCTTCACATGTAATCTGCAATATATTAAAGTAAACAAACTTAATGTCCCTATGTCTAGCTTTTAAATTTTACAAAGTGGCGAATTATGGGAAGCCAATTGCATTAAGAGGAGGATTTACCTTGCGACAAAATAGTATGTGCAAGGGTTTCGCTTTACTCGTCCTACGCGTTTGTTTTTTATTTTTAGTGAAAGAAAAAAATATATTTGTATTGGAGAAGATCTAATCTGTGCTCCTCTGCAGCTACATTTTGAAAATTTGGCTTCATTTTTTTTCAAAAAAAATCCAAAAATTGTTCATTTTAGCCAATTTTCTAAATTTTTTTTACAAAAACCGAAGTAAAATATTCAAAAAGTAGCTGCAGAGGAGCACAGATTAGATCTTCTCCAATACACCTATATTTTTTTCATTCATTAAAAATAAAAAACAAACGTATAGGACGAGTAAAGCGAAACCCTTGCAACTGAAGATTTTGCTCCCAGGAAGTGGCGCCACCGTTAGAATTTAAGAAACATAGCTTGTAAATAGAAATAAAATAAATTCTCTTGTAAGCAAAGTTTTACGAGGGTAAACAGTATGAAATAAATTTAAACTTAATTATAGAGTTTATATAATTTTTCGGACAAAATTTTTTTTTAATTAATCAAAATAATTTTATTATTTGGATGACAATTTTTGTTTTTATGAACCACAATTTTTAACATGAAAATTACAATAAAACTAATTTTACTCATCATTTTTAAAATTTTACAGGAGTTTAACAACATATAATAAAGTATTCAATTAATTAATTTAGTAAGTTAAAATTGAGATTTAATTTACAAATGTATTGGTACTTTTACACATCGCACGGTTAGTAGTAATAAATAATAAGATATATTCTAGCTACCCAACATTGGCATATCGGCATTGTTTGACGGTTTAATTACCAACAATCGGTATCTTTTGAATGCAAAGAACTTTGTCAGCAAAAATCAGTGGTGGTGGGGGTGTCATATTTTGTCGGTACTTACTTTGGGGATAGAAGTTTAAGTTGGACTAGTTTTGACACATTTTGTTATTAGTCTGATCTTTCTTAGAGATAAGTGTGGTGATTTTAGTGTTCTGATTATTTCGATTGTTTAAATCTTCAACTATTAATTATTGTGCTCGTGAAGTGAAGGGACTAGTGTTAATATCAATTAGGATATTTAAAAATGCCCCGTAAAGGACTAAAAACTCGTATATTACATCGTCAAAGCGATTATCAAAACGAAATAGGATTTGCCGGATAAAAAAAGTAAGTGTAAAAATATTTATTAAATCAATGCATTTAATTACAAAAAAAAATAGTGGTCGTGTGAGATGAGATGAGAATTAAAAAATAGTATGGTCCGGGGCGTTTTAAAGAAAAAAATTTTGGGAAATCCATTTTTTTTTTAATATCTTTTAATGAGAAAAATTTCGTACGGGGTCGCAAAAAACCCAAAAAACGATACCCTCCTTTGGTGAAATCTGCAAGAAAAAATTTAATTCACCTTTCAAAAATTTAATTAAATCTATTGTTAGTCCGACTGTCTTTTTTTCTAAAGCCACCCAACATGGAATTAGAAATGAAGCAATTGCAATCCGAGCCGTAGAAATGAGGATGCAAAAAAAATTAACCCTTGTGGTGTTCTGATAGATAAAGACTTGGATTATGTCGCAGGATCACCAGATGGGATTATTGAAGAAGAACATGCAATCGTGGAAATTAAGTGTCCCTATGCATCTAAAAATATGTTTATAGAGGAAGCAATACAAAAAAGAAAAATATTTTTTTGGAAAAAGGACGGTGGTACCATTAATAAATTACATAATTGGTATTACCAAATTCAAGGCCAATTGCATGTAGCAAATTGTGACTAATGCTATTTGTGTGTATGGACCGAGATAGATTTAAAGATCGAAAAAATTGCCAAAGACAATAGCTTCTGGAACGAGAAAATAGAAAACCAAATTAAACATTTTTATTTACAATTCTTACTTCCAGAAATCGTTGACAGTAGAATAAGTCGAGGGATGCAAGTTAGAGACAAATAATATTTGTACAATTGTTATATAATTGTAAACGTGAATTGTAAATATTGTAATTTGTAAAAATTGTATATTGTTAATGTTGTAAATTGATAAGGTTGTAAATTGTTAACGTTGTAAATTGCAAATTTAAATGTTGTGTCATATATTTATAGTAAATATCCTTTATTTTGCTTTTTTAAGAGGGAAGTCTTCAAGAGAACTTTGTATCGACATTTAAAAAAATAAAATTACATTCCTCCTTTACTTGAAAAAAAAGTTATTGTTAGGTACATAATTTTAGAAAAAATAGTATGTTTACCTCGTAGTAAAAGCACATTCCCAGACTCCAATGCTTGTTGGCCTCGGCCTACAATGTCGTCCGGGAATGTATCGCTTTTACTACTAGATAAACAATGTACTATTCTTGAACAATGCCAAATAAACGTAAAAGTGAAAAAACCCCTTTATCGGAATCAATTAAAACAATTCGCGATCATATAACTCGAGCATTTGCCGTTCTCAAAAAGTAAGTTAAATAACAATAATTACAAATTAGATATGTATGGTATATTTTACATAAGGCGACTCTACCGTAATGTAAATTCTTATTATTAAAAGTTGGTCTTTATATTTGACTTTATTAAAAAACTATTTTCAGAAACAAATTCTGAATGAGAATAACTGAAGGTTGATTGTGCTAAATTCTTATTTTTCCATCTGTTTTTTGAGTAAAAAATTAAAATTGAACATAGTTAAAAAAAACTAATTAAAAAATTTACAGATTTAATCATATTTGCATAAGTTAATCCCGAACTGGTGTAGCCCATTTCGGCACAATGTAACATAATTATCATTATTGTCTCAATATAAATAAATAGGTACAATGTGTGATATCAATTCATTTTTTAGTTTGCGGCCAAGACTGTAACTGTTAAATTATTGGAGGTTTTCGAGGAACAGTTGAACGTGAAGACTTATTACTAATATGTATGGATTTTTATAAAAAAATAACAGGAAACCAAAATTGAGAATATAAATTTCCTAAAAAAATTGTCTTTACCTTTCTCCGCACTTGGTATAGTTTCGCGGCTAGTTTTTATTTTAATTTTGAAATAATTTTTTCCTTATTGAATAATTTTTTTTTATTAAATTTTAATATTAAAAATTCAAAAAAAATTGTTAAATTTGTAATAAAAAACTTTATAATTGTGTTTTTTTTTCAAAATTTTATTAGAAAAATTGTGGAATTTTTAAAAATGGCTCAAAAAAATTTGAAAATTTACAATTTTAAAATTGACCTTTTCCATATGTATTAAAATATGGTTTTGATTACTTAATATTATTTTATTTCACTTGTTCAATATCATTCCTGACCAAATCATTTTTATAAAAATAATCTTAACAGTTATAATTCACAACTTAGAAATAACGCCACTTTCTGAAAATTCATTGGCATAAAAATGGACTGATTAATTTTCGTTTTTTGTAATTATGGTGAAAATATTATAAGACCTGCTTGATGAAACAGAATCTTGGTATATGCTGCAAAACAGTATTATTTTAAATTATATTGATTCTGAGTGACTACACAGATTTTAACGAACATTAATAATTGAAATTATGGCTAAAAATCCTCTAAAAATTATTATTCATAATTAATTTATTGTATAAATTTCTACTAATATGCCTATTTTTATAAATAAATGTTTTATTTATTTGATTTATATTAATCCCAAAACTCTCATACGAATTTAACTATTGTGATAAATCTAGTCGATGCAATTCGACCAACTTTTATATCTACCCTGGTAGAGCCCGAGAAACGTGCGGTCAAAAGAGATAGGATACGCCCACAATCATAAAATCTGCTTCTTCCGATCACACTGATCCCCCTCAGGTGTATCTGTTCGTCAAGTAAATCATGCTCTTAATAATATATCTTAAATTAGCGTCTTAATTTCATTACTATTTATAGATATTGGAAATTTTAAGTCCTTATAAATCTATTTATTTATTAAAATAACTGCTAAAATTTGTTCAATTTTTTTTTACTGACTTATTAGTCCGTGGGATAGAATGCAATTTGACGGGTCATGGTTACGAATGTGAAATTGGTCTCAATCGCCTTCTATAACCCAGTCTACCTCTTGAAATTTTCAGATTATAAATTTACCAACATTTTACTTGTCTGAAGACTACGATTAAAATTTTTTAAGTGGAAGATTATGTCCCAAAAACACAGAAAATCACTTTGCCCGGCAACTTTTCTTATGACTGTTTTTCCGACAATGGTCACAAATGTTAGATTGGTACATACTTAAACTAATTTTAACATATGCTGCTTATGTACATAGTGCTTTTACGTGGTGCAACAGTTCTTGTTTGCTTGGAGATAAGTTTGATGCGTCACAAGATTTAATTTTCTTCTGCAAAATATTTTCTAAAGACTTTTGAATGATATCCCCAATACTCATCCGGGAAATCCGGTAAATGCACGTCTTTGTAAGCATGTTTAAAATGTTTCCTAGCTTATTAATTCTTCTTGCAAAGGTACAAGATTTTATTATTGAACGTTTTTCACGTTTTGGTCAAAAATTTGCATCTTCGCTCTTAGAAGTACATAAAAAGCACTCCATAATGTAATGAAAAAGAATATCAACACACTTTTTTTATTAAAAAAACACAAATGAAACTCGAGTATATTATAATATGCGAGTAGGCAGTAGGTAATGGGGCACCCTGGCCACCCGGTCTACTTTTTTCTACCCAGGCGTACCGCGTCGGCTCTGTCTGGTCTTCAGATACTTCAGGTCCGTCGGGTCTGGTCGGAGCTGAAAAATGCTGCATTAAATGCATCGAAAAATGACTCAAAAATGAGAAGTTTTTTCAAGCTATTACAAGTATTTCCCTTAAGAGCGGCCTTAAAAATAGCATATTAAAAGCGTCAAAAAACGTTGAAAATTGATGTTTTTAACACACCTAAAAACGAAGCGTAAAGATCATTAAAACGTTCATTTTTGATTAGTTTTCGACGCATTTAACGCACCTAAAAAGGATGCGTGAATGCCATTAAAAAACGTTCCATTTTGAGTCATTTTTCGATGCATTTAATGCAGCATTTTTCAGCTCCGACCAGAGCCAACGAAGCTGAAGTACCTGAAGACCAGAGCCGACGCGGTACGCATGGGTAGAAAAAATGGAGGGGGGTGGCCAGGGCGCCCCATTACTTACTGTAGGCACCCACTTTTTTGTCGGTGATTTTCTGTGTTTTGGGACATAATCTTCCAATTAATTTTTTTTTTTAATCGTAGTCATATGAAGAGTAAAATGACATGAGCGACGTGTTGATATTGTCCGACTGAGCCATGGCGAGCAATTTTTTGTCAGGCAAAGTGATTTTCTGTGTTTTTGGGACATAATCTTCATTTAGAAAAAAAATTTAATCTTAGTCATAAGAAAAGTAAAATATGTTTAGCTTTGCCTAGAGCGAAAAGTTGGTAAATCTATAATCTGATAATTTCAAGAAACAGTAGACTAGTTTATTATGGCAAGCGATTGAAACGAATTTCACATTCGTAACCATGAACCGAGAAATTGCATTCTATCCAACGGACTATAAATATTTATATTTTGATTTTAGTAATTTCACATAATTTAAAAAGCATTAGGAATATTTAAAACATTTCTTTTGATAACTCCATTATTGAAATTATATATTATTAAAAAGTCAAATGATTTTATTTATTTTTTAAATAACTTTGGTAGTCTTGATTTATAATAAAAACAAATTAATACAGAAAGATGGAACAAAAACATATAGATTTTTTGTCAGTAGATAGAACGTCCTTTAACTTTAACGGTTCTGTAACTAACGACAATGACGTTTAGATTGTGACAATTGTACAAGAAATCAACTTGTTAAATTTTATTCTAAACGTCATCACCTTTAGTTATTGAATCTTTAAAGTTAAAGGACGTTCTATCTACTGACAGTTTACCTGATAGAATTGCTAAAATTTTGTTACATCCACCATCAAATGGCTGTGAAACAAATTCTATTTGTTTTACAGTTATTAGGTAATCAGAAAGGTTTATTACTTTCAAAAGTTTTGTAGTATCTAGGTGAAATATGGCTATAGTGGGCACATGTCCAGAAACTATCATAAACTCACCAGTTCTAAAAATAAATATTTGATTTTACAGAAAAATTATAATTACTACAAAAAGAAACATTGTATTTTTCCGCTATACAAAGTGTATCACTTAACACTACTAAGGCCGATTATTTAGAAACAATAAATGATAGTTTAATTCTAAAAAGTATAACGTTACTTTAACTAGACACAGAATTTATTTTTAATTGTGTCGACTTTTAGTATAGATGTCGTTGCCATACAAAGAAACTTTTCGATCATGGAAACTTTAAGCTAATGAAAAAGTGCATATTCATTAACTTCAGTCATCTGATATTTGAAGTTATATGAGTCGTTATTAAAAAAAATTCAAACTAATCATATCGAAGAAAAAAAAACTAAAAAAGAAACAAGTGCAGATTTTTTGTTAAATGTCATTTACTGTTTCGAAATATCTAGGTTCCATATATTTCATTTCTTATTAGAATAAAAAAAAAAACAAAAGCTAACAGTTATTGTGGTCCCTGGTCTGACAACCAAACTTATGTTCCTTTATTTTAATAAAAAAGTAGAACACCCTAGATCAATAGCTAACATGATTTTCACGTTAAAATGCGTTAATTTAAATAAATAAATAATAAGTACAATGTATAAATATTTTTTGGGCGAATTCAACCATCAGAGTTCAGATAAGCGCCTAAAGGTGGATTCACGCAACATCAACTAAACTAAAATGATTTTAAGATTTAAATGAAGTTTAAACTTATAATATGCTGGTGTTCAAGCAGCAACAAGACATGCACATTACATTCGACCACATGTCAAAATTGTCAATCTGTGATTAGAAAACAAAACCTTCGTGCTTAAACCCTAATCTAAAATTGTAGTTGTTTTGTTTATGAAACAAATATGAAAACTATTACTAAGAGGAAAAAGCGTGGTTAGTGCTGAGACTGCTAAGTGCATTAGTGATGGGAGTCTCTTGTGTATCCAAATCCAAATATTGGAGAAATAGAAGATAGGGCGTTAAACCTAAATACATTCTGCTTTTTGGAATTGAGTAAAGAAAAACGGGAAGTATATAAATATTATATAAAAGAGTAAAAAATATAAAACAAAACGTAACTTCTAGCTGGATTATAAACTCTTGAAGAGCAACTGCAACCTCAACTACAAAATTAAAAGTATGTATATCTTTGTACGAACGGCAACCTCAGCGTTAACTGCTGCGATTATTTATAAATGTAAATACTGATTTTGTACTATTGATATTTGCAGTTGCGGTTGACGTTGAGGTTGCAGTTGCCGTTTGAATCCACCTAAACTTATAACATGGAATCAGCTGTGTATCTTTTGATTATTTTGGGCGGCAAACTGAAATGTGACAGTTTGACGCATGGGCTGTTTTGAATTATGAAAGAAATTAATTTCTGCATGAACACTCTAATTACATCACATGGTTTTATAATTATAGTTTTAGTTTTAAATTAATTTAAGTTTTAATTTATGCTTGCATGAATCTACCTTAAGTTTTCAAAAATATAATTTTTTAAAATGGAATTACTTATTAGAAGAACAATATTATTATTTTAATACATTACCTTGTAAATGCAATTGATCTTACCAAGTAATTTTTCCAATTACTAGGTGAAAATTGTTTAACAGTCTCAAATTTTTCATGTGACCACACCTGTATTAAGTCGTCTTGAAAACATGCTACAACTTTTCCAGAAAAAGGTACAAATGATATCTGAAATAAGTAAAACACATATCAAACAACCAACGAGACTACAAAACTTCTGGAATAAAATTATGCAAGTTTTGGTCTTTAACATTTTATCGGTCTTGGTGGTTATGTGTGCAGCTATCACACATTAATATTTTTAATTACCTTTGCAACCGAGAGAAGATGGCGTTGTGGTTTTTCCTGGTTTTCCTACTCCTTACCCAATGGCGCACAGAATGTTCAGTAAGTCACAGGTAAAAATAATAGCTCAAAATCTGCTTTCTGTGATTCAATTATAAGTGGGTAGCATATAGTGAGAGTATTACAATTATCTGAATAAAGACAATATAAACTACATGTGACTTTTACCAAATTAAACTACAAAGATTAAAATAATGATTGTATTTGTATTTCATTGCATAGCTGAACATAACAGTGCATTTAGAGCTTATATATCAAGTATGTATGTTTTTTAATATTTTATGGCTCATCTATTAAATGTATTATTATTGAAAAAAATTAACCACTTCTGAAATATGTTAACTATAATTGTAAAAACTTTTGACTTTGCGATTTATTCAAAATGGCCTTTACATCCTAACCAGGTTATATGCAAGTAGCCCATACATTTACACCCATATGCACCGTAGAGACAATCTGTAACTAAGTCCACAATTTTGAGTTAAATATTTATGTGCACCGCCATAATCAATCAAACTAAGCTGTTCTAAATTTATGTCTTGCATTTCCCCAACTTAAAGATGTTAAGTTATTCTCTTCTTGACATTTGACATTAAACCGTGTTAGTATTGTTCTTTAAAATTTTACAGGTTAAAAATTATTTTTTTTATTGATAATGATCTATATATTGCGGATATTACTGATATGGGGTTTCCTAAAAGAATTTATGAAAGGGAAGATTGTTTTAAAACAATGGACAATTTCTCATTTTTCCGTAGATTTCGTTTCTACAAATATTAGAACTAATTGAACCAGAATTGGAATTTAATAATGATTTGTTATTACAGAATTTGTAGAAATAATTTTAATACTCAGTAGATAGAACGTTCTTTAACTTTAACGGTTCTGTAACTAATGACAATGACGTTTAGATTGTGACAATTGTACAAGAAATCAACTTGTAAAGTTTTATTCTAAACGTCATCGCCTTTACTTACTGACTGTCAGTAGATAGAACTTTAAAGATTCAGTAAGTAAAGGCGATGACGTTTAGAATAAAACTTTACAAGTTGATTTCTTGTATAATTGTCACAATCTAAACGTCATTGTCATTAGTTACAGAACCGTTAAAGTTAAAGAACGTTCTATCTACTGACAGTTAATCTTTTATAAATAATAGTGTTAGTCCCATAAGCCAATTGCTGAAAATACTGAGGTTTTTGCATGTGGTAGTAATCAGCTTAACACTGGCGATTTTAAGGGAAAATACGCCAAACAACAGTGTGTCGAGTGGTGAAAAAGGTATCATATGCTATTGCTAGTTTGGCACCTATCTTCATTAAAATGCCTAACCCGAATGAATATCTAAGAATATAAAATGATTTTTACTCCAAAGCACGATTATTATTTGTCATCAAAGTAGTAACTTTATCACTATCAAAGGGATGGGCATCCAAACCACAAACAGTTTTTGAGAGCATAAGCTCTTCTGCATCATCTTTTTTTATAGATAATCTACTTAAACCAGTTTGACAACGATACTTATTTTCCTCAGCTCTATTTACTTTTAACTTATTCTCTTAAATGATCTCCTTCACATTCTCTTAATTTTCTTCTTCATGCAGATTTAAATTTTCGTCTTCATATTGACTTGAATTTTGTCCTTCATGTTGGCTTTATATATAGTTGATTTTGACCCCTTCAGCCCTTATATCATGTTTTTTTGTTAGAAAAACTTTTTTTTAGTTTCTCACAACTCCTAAAAACTCCTTCTGAACTTGTACTGTTAAATTCTTTATCGATATTCTTCTTCGCGTTGGTTTTCATATCTATGGATATTCTATCAGTTTTTTTTTGTCTTCGATAATATAAACTAGAGTCTAGAGATGGAAATTCTACATTGATTTCTGGCATCTATCACTCAGTTGTCACTGCGTTTTAATGTCAAAACTGTCAAATGTAAATAGGGTTTATAAATTATAGTATTAAAATCGTATTAAAAAAAATTCTTTTATTAAAAGAAGTCTTGACTCCCTAAACTAGCCTGTGTATTAAAAAACAAATAAAAATATTTCCTCGGGAATTGAACCCGGATCTTTTATATGTAAAGCATGCAGTTTATCCACGGGACCACATAATAAATATTGAAACTTTCAAGTTAACATTAACTGCAATGATGACAAAAATCAAAGTAGAATTTCTGTCTCTAGACTCTAGTAATTTTAACCATCTTTTACTAGAGTGTAATGACAATAAACTTTTTTCAATCATAAATTTACATGATTTTTTAGTATTGGTATAGTAATACTCTTCCTATATACTCAAAGACTAGAAATCTTGAACTTGTTCTCGATAAACAATTTAATTTTATTAAATACACTTCTAATCTTTCTGTTTATAAGTATGATTGAAAGAAAAGTAAAAATAGCTCATGAAAAATTTTACTCTATCTAGTAAAAAATTATGATTGCCCTAAAATGTTAACTACACTGAATTGACCCATACACCATTATTGAAAAATATGTAATAATTTGTTTTATTTTTTATATGCTATTGGAATATCCCATAAAATAAACACTGGTATGTGATAGATTATAATACCTTAACATAATTATTTAAAATAGTATCTAAGAATTTTTAGCTAAAAAAATATTGAAATAAGTAGTATAAAATTAATATCTTTGGTATATACCTATAAATTTATTTTTGTACCTTAGTTAACCAAATTACGAGAACAGTAATATATTTGACATGATCTTGACAATCTTCTGTATTTCGAAAATTAATATCGAAAAGTATAAATACTTACATATTTCAATGAACAATCAGATTCCAAATTCAAAACTTGAATTTTTATAGCCGTTTCTAAATCCCATATAAAAGCTTCATGATGGGAAGACGTTAAACAATATCTCTGTTTGTAAAATGATATACCTTTTACTGCAAGTTTGTGTCCTTTTAATATATGATGAATAGTTCCTAAATCAATATCACAAATAAGTACACTCCCTTTGTCTAATCCTATTAATAAATGCTTGTCATTGTGTGGAGAAAATTCTATAAAAGTGCAGGATACGAAATTCGGAAGACTCCAGAATTTGCACAAAGAATAATCGATAATAAAAACAGTTCCTTCGTTATTTGCTATTGCTAGGATGTTATTAAAATGATGAAAACATCCGTGAACAAATCGAATTTTTGCTTTATCGCTGGTATGATGTATCTTTAGTAATAATCTGAAATTTAAATTATTAGAATACAGTTATACAAATATTTAAACTGGTTTACCCATCGTTTCTTAATGGTTTTAGTTTAAATAACTTTTTAGTGACTTCGGTATGAGGTAGCAGACCTAAATCCATTGAAGTAATTTTAAAAACTTTGTATCAACAGACAACTATCTGGTATCAGGATCAAAACAAAAGTTGTTTACAAAGTTTATAGGTTATTTATTTAGTTGACATCTAAAAATCTTCTCTTCGTCATCTTCTGTTAAGGCCTCCGTTGCCTTGGCCATTCGGCCTCTACATCTAAAAATGTCAGCAGCGGGATTCTCAACATTCACGATCGTAACATCCCGACCGGTAGGTCTCGGTCGGGATCATATTCGGTTTACAGTCGATATTCAATCAATCGCGATTCTCAAACACTCCTGACTTCAATTATATTGGCAGCAATGAAAACATGACAACCAATAATTACTCACATTTGACACTTGGGATATAATATGAAAAATACTATAGATTCAGGAAAGAATTTTAGATTTTTTAAACAATCTGAGGAAATATTCGAAAAACGTCAAAATGTTAAGGCAATACTGGGAGACATGGATATTTTGAATCTCAAATTTTTCATTTTTCAAATCGTATAGTTTTTATTTTTTTAAACTTTTTTAATTATGGAAACCCTATAACGATGAATTGTTTGAGGAAAAAAATTGAAATTTGCTAAAAAAATAAAATTTCGAAAATTTTTTTTAGCAAATTTCAATTTTTTTCCACAAATTAATCACCATTAGAAAATGTTTTCGATTTAAATTGAAATTTGGTAAAAAAAAGAATATCGAAATTTTTTTAGCAAATTTCAATTTGTTTGCTCTAATATATAAAAACGATCTATCAGAAGAGAAAAAACTACGGAATATGAATATTTTGTGTCATAAACACTAACTTTGAATTCAACTCGGGACCTTCGTACCTACCTCGCTATCGAGTTGATTGAGAATCGCTGTTTCGGCTGCTACTCGGGACGGTAGGTAACGAATAGCTGTTGAGAATCACAACTGTGAACTGACAGTTGATGTTTCTAGATAGAATTCTGCAGTAACGATTCGCCTATTAATATTAAAAATTTTAAATAAATATCTTTATATTTGTAATAATTAAGTTTCTGATTATAATTTTTTTTTAAATTTTATTACAAAAATTGTGAATTTTTTAAAAATTTTGGCAAGAAACATTTAAAATTATATTATGATTTTAAACTAAATTGATTAACTTCTAAAATATTAAAGTTATTGAAGTGGGATTTGCACCATTTTAAAGATAATATAAAACTCTAAATTTAAAATGTATTTTAGTTTCTTAGAATTTAGAATTGTAATTGTTATAGCCAAAATAAAGAATTTTTTTTAAATTTTTTGTAGTTTCGTTTTATCAATAAGTATAAAATAAATGAAAAAAGTAAATAGCATATCCGAAAAGGATCCAAAAGTACTATGTGTGTAAATAATTTCATAATTTTAACATAGTATTTGTAAAAGTTATAGTAAAAAATGGAAAAAGTTAAAACAATTCAATGGATACCCATGAATTTTTAACAAAGAATTTGATTTTTTTTTAGTTTCTTAAACTAACCTTATTAATGCATTTTGATGTAGAAAACCTAAAAAAAGGTCTGTTTAATTTTAATATTAAAAATTTAAAAAAAAATACCATTAATTTTGTAGTAAAAAACTCTATAATTGTGATTTTTTTCAAAATTTTAGTCAAAAAATTGTAGAATTCATAATTTTTTTTTTGAAATTTAATATAAGTTTAAAAAAAATTGAATAACTCTTAAAATATTAAAGACATTAAAATGCGATTTATACCATTGTAATTCTTATAAACAAAATTAAAAAAAAAATAATTTTTTTGTCCTTTTGTTTTATCGAAAATGGTAAAACAAATGAAAAAAGTAAATAGTAAATAGTACATTATGTGTGAAATATTTCATAATTTTAAAATAATACTTGTAGAAATTATACAAAAGAAATACTTGTAGAAATTATACAAAAATATAAAATTTAACAAAAAATTTATTTTTTTTTTAATTTTTGTAAACTAATTTTATTAATGTATTTTGATGTAGAAAAAGTTAAAATTATTTCAATGGAACCACGCCCCCTTTTCCTATGAGAATCGTAATCGCATGACTCGAGAATAGACCCCCTTGGGTTTGGCTATTCAATATGTTGTAATTAAGCGCATGTAAACATAAAAACACAAATTTTGGTCTGTTATCGTTTATTTGTATTATAAATAAAATATAAGTACAAAGAGTAAATAAAGTTGATTCACACTTAAATATAGTAAAATATTAGGAAGTTTTTGAACCAACTAAAAAATAAATGCCCTTTTGGTTAAAGTGATAGTAACCTTACTTTTTTGTATTTTGTGGGCACTTATTACGTTGAAACGCAGTTAGTGAAATTTCGTTGTTTGTGTTTTTCCTTAAATATGGATGAAAATATTAATATATTAATAAGAAGAAGGCAGTCAAATATTTAGTTGATTTGTAACATTATACTGAGCGAATTAAATTTCGACGAAAAGCTTAAATAAGAACTTTAACATAAACTTTGAGGTTATAATAACAGACTGACGTTATCAATACTGCTACAACTTCTGTGTCCATATAACCGTAAAAACGGTTATTCAGTAAATAAAGTTTGTCGTTATCGTTATTCAGTTTGCCTCCCCTGTTTTCCTTTACCGCGCAATCTCAGAAATAACGATAACCACAAAAATAGCTATTTTATCGGGCCCAAAAACTCCCTATTATATTTTGGAAACTCTAATGTTATATTGTGTATTTACTGTCGACCCACAACCGCTAAGGCCATTTATCTTCTTTTTTCCATTCTGTGTTTTTGTTTGTGTACATCTCTGAAATTAGTAGTGCACACAGTTTAAATTTTCAATTTTTTTAAATTTTTTACACTGATACCTCAATCACCTCAAAAACAACTATGCAAAAAGACAAAAATAAAAGGACTCGAAATTAAATATCTACCAAGAAAATGGTGGAAATCCTCATCTTTTCGACTGACTAGAATTTAAACAAAAATTTTTCGGAATTTAAGTGCTATTTCAACCAAAACTCTCGATTAAAGAAGAATAAAGAAAAAATAATAAAACTGGATACTTCTGACTTAGGTTCTTACATTTACTAATATTATAAATTTGAATTACCACATGACAAGATTTAAATACGATTCAATTTTTGCAATAGAGTAGGTAGTAAATGGCAGAACGAAACAAAAAGCCGGTTATTTTTCTTATGGGTTGTTGCATCAATGTTCACTTTAACTCAGGTTTTACAGATCTAGGTTTAAATAGTAATCCACTATTAAAAAGTAGTTTATTGCACCAACTTAAAATGTATAAAGTTCAGCTAAACGAAAATTAGCCGATGAGATCTGGGGAATTTATTATTTTAAAGATTGTAACTAACTTCAGAGTGAAATTTGAAAATAAGTTCCAACATACTCTTTATCCTTATAATTTGAAAATGTTTGCGCAGCGTAGATGTATTATTTTCTGTTGGTTACTTGGTGTTATTGGTAATAATTGGGTATTAGGTGTATTTGTATAAATTTGAGAAGTATTTAAAAAAAGTGCAAAGGGATCCCCCGGCCAGTGCAAAAAAAAAGGGCTTTGAATTTTACTCCCAATGAATAAATTCTGTTGATAAATATTGTGTGGAAAAATAAACACGTTATGGAAAATAAGAAAACGGATGCTGTTATATGCAAAGAGAAGCAAGATGCTTGGATAACCATCACCAAAGGAATTTAACAGCAGTGGAGCTTCTTGCCCTCGTGATGTGAGCTACTTAAAAAGATTGTATGAAAACAAGAAGACGGCTCTGCGAAAAACTATGGCTTTAGAAAAGCGAAGTCTATACCAAACTGGCGGTTGTTTACCAGAACAAAAACCTTTAACAGATGCTGGTGATGAGCTACTTCTATCAATCATAAATCCGAAAACAGTTTATGGAATAGAAACCCCATAATTTTAAAATTGCCAACATTTATTTTAAGGTTATAATGCCGTTACTCGTGCGCTGTTGACGTTTGACCAGTTGATCCTGTTAGAATAATAACTATATACTTATAGTTAGTATTATTTACAATTTATGTATTAATCAAGTTGTTAGTTGTTAATGTCAGTTGTTGTTATATACTTGTAATAAAAATTTATAAACAGTCAGTCAGTGTATCTTTAGAAGAATATTATAAATAGAAGTAAAGGCACTGCTTGAAACATATATTGAATTGTATAAGGATATTCTAATAGGTTATGGGCGTTAAGAATTCCACAATTTGAAATGGAAGAAATAAAAACAACTATATCCAGATTAAATAATAAAAATTATGGTACATGGAAGTACCGGATGGAATTATTATTAATCAGAGAAGGTTTATGGGATACAGTAAAAAATGATAATCCACCAAATGGCGATGCCGTATGGGAAACAAAAAATAATAAAGCTAAAGCAATGATTGGTTTAATGGTTGATGACTCGCAATTAGCACATATTAAGAAACTAAAAACCGCGAATGAGTATTGGAAAGCTTTGCAAAACTATCATGAAAAAGCTACACTTTCTAATAAAGTCACTATTTTAAAGAAGTTATGCAGATTGCAATTAAATGAAGGTGATAATATGGAGCAACATTTAACACACTTATTAGATTTAGTTGACCATCTTTCTAGTATGAATGAAGAACTGGGTGATAAACTAGTAGTCGCTTTTATGCTAAGTAGCCTACCAGAAAGTTACAATACAATCGTCATGGCACTAGAAACCCGTCCTGAAATTGATTTAACAACCGAAATTGTAAAAGAAAGACTAATTCAAGAGAGCAATAGAAGAAGTAACTTAAATTTACAGTCAAACGAAAGTGTTTTAAAAGTAAAGACCAATAATCATGAGAAGAATAAATTTCATACTACCAAAATATGTCATTTTTGTAAAAAGAAGGGTCATTTTAAAGATCAGTGTTGGTATTATAAGAAATCCAATAAGGGAAATCCAAGACAACAAGTCAAAAAGATAGTAGAAAATATTTCTGAAGAAGAAGGAACCTCTGAAGAAGAAGTTGAAAAACAATCCGAAGAACGACATGTATGTTTCAAGCTCTCTAAGTCACAAGCAACTTCGTGGTACATTGATTCTGGTGCAACAAGCCACATGTGTTGCAATAAAGATTTTTTCACAGAAATTAACTATAATATAAATGAAGAAATTTTTCTAGCAGATGGAGCCAAATTAAATGCAAAAGGTGTTGGAAGTGGCTGGTTAAAACTTGAAAATGATGAAAAATGTGAATTAAAACATGTTTTGTTTGTACCAGAAATAGATGGAAATTTATTATCAGTGAAGAAAATTACTTCAAAAGGCTTTACAGTAATATTTGAAAGAAACGAATGTGTAATAAAGAAGGATCAAAGAGTTGTTATTAAAGGCGTTTTAGAAGAAAACCTTTACACCATAAAGACAAAGAATTATAGAGCCATGATAGCTGCAAATAATACTTGCGATATCAATCTACTTCATAGAAGATTTGGGCACAGAGATTTTGATGCTATTAAACTGTTAGAAATAAACAATTTAGCTGATATACATATAACAGGAAAAGAAATTAAACCATGTGAAATTTGTAATCTAGGGAAAATGACACGAACTTCTGTACCGAAGAAATCACAAAATAGAAGACAAGAAGTTCTTGATTTGATTCATACCGATTTACATGGACCCATGAGAACAGTAACACCAGGAGGTAATAAATATATTTTAACTCTAATTGATGACTATAGCAGATATTGTTATGTATATTTACTAAAACATAAACACCAAGTAAATAAAAGAATTGAAGAGTATGTGACAGAGATGAAGACAAAATTTAATAAAACAATTAAAGTGTTAAGGAGCGATAATGGAGGAGAATATATATCAAATGTTTTGAAAGAGTTTTTAAAGAAGAATGGAACAAAACATGAATTGTCAGCCCCTTACACGCCGGAACACAATGGAGTTGCGGAAAGGAAAAACAGGTATTTAACAGAAATGGCTAAATGTATGATTTTGGAATCTAAATTAGAAGACAAATTTTGGGGTGAAGCGGTAATGACTGCCAATTACATGCAGAATAGGCTGTCAACTAAAGCTTGTCAAAAGACACCCTATGAATTATGGTTTGGACATAAACCAGACTTACGTAATATTAGGATTTTTGGTTGTGAAGTTTTTAATTTTATCCCAAAAGAAAAAAGACGTAAATTTGATAATAAATCACAAAAATTGATTTTTGTAGGATACAGTGATCAATCAAAAGCTTATCGTTTGTTAAATCTAGAAACCTGTAAAATAACTATTAGTTGTAACGTAAAATTTATAGAAAAGCAACCCTCTTTGATCATGGAAGAACAAGATAAAATTAAGATGGAAGAAGAGACAGAAGTAACAATGAATATTTTACCAGATAATAATGAATTTGAGAATATGGAACAAGATGAAGAATTGATTGAAGATGAAATTTTGTCTGTAAATCACAGCAGAAATGATGATAAATTAGACGTTAGTGATCAGGAAGAACCAGTAACATATGAAGAAGCTATGAAGTTACCAGATAAACAAAACTGGATAGAAGCAATGAAAGAAGAAATAAATTCAATGAAGAAGTGTGAAGCATGGGAATTGGTTGAAAATCCAGGAAATAAAAGAATAATAGATAACAAATGGGTATATAAAATTAAAAAAGATCCTACAAATAATGAATTACGATACAGAGCCAGGTTGGTAGCTAGAGGTTTCTCACAAAAATATGGAGAAGATTATGATGAAATCTTCGCTCCAGTTGTAAAGCAGGTAACTCTGAGAACATTACTTACAATAGCTAGTTTCAAGAAAATGGATGTGAAGCATATAGATGTCAAAACAGCTTATCTAAATGGTTATCTAAAGGAAGTTGTTTATATGCGGCAACCTAAAGGCTTTGAAGATAAACGAAAGCCTAATTTTGTTTGCAAGCTAATAAGAAGCCTATATGGTTTAAAGCAATCGGCCAAAGCCTGGAATGATAGAATTAATGAAATATTGATTGTCAATGGATTCAGAAGAGGAGAATCAGATTCTTGCTTATATTCTAAGACAATAGAGAATAAAACTGTATATCTTCTTCTTTATGTTGACGACATCATTTTGGCATATAATGAAGAAAAACATATGAATGAGGTTGTACATATTTTGACAGAAAATTTCGAGATAAAAATTCTGGGGGACTTAAGATATTATTTAGGCATAGAGGTAGAAAATCATAATGGTTTTTTCTTCTTAAGTCAGACACATTATATTGAAAAAATTTTGAGTAAATTTGGTTTAGAAGATGCAAAAGCTTCCAATATTCCCCTAGATCCAGGATATTACAAAAATACGGGAAATGGAAAACTGATGGAAACTAATGATGCATATAGAAAAGCAATCGGCTCGCTACTTTATATTTCTACTAGCACTCGCCCAGACATCGCAGTAAGTGTGTCTATATTAAGTAGGCAAGTTGAAAATCCAACTGAAAGAGACTGGAATGAGGTAAAGAGAGTGATAAGATACTTGAAAGGTACGAAAAATTTAAAACTACGACTAGGCATAAAAGAAAATAAAAAAAGTCTTGTTTGTTTTGCTGATGCAGACTGGGCAGGCGATAAAATTGACAGAAAGTCAACAAGTGGTTTTATCATCAGCCTTTGTGAAAGCACTATTTCATGGAGCAGTAGAAAACAAGTTTGTGTAGCTCTGAGTTCTACAGAAGCTGAATATGTTTCACTTTGTGAAGCTTGTCAAGAAATTCAGTGGTTAAGAAAACTTTTTACGGATCTTCAAATCGATATAGAAAATATTTCAATATATGAAGATAATCAAAGTACACTGAAATTATTAGAACATGAAGGTGCTGTAACGAGGTCTAAACATATAGAAGTCAAATACCATTTTGTTAGAGACATGAAAAGGAATGGAGTGGCACAGTTTAGTTACTGTCCTACAAACGAAATGGTAGCAGACATTCTAACTAAACCACTAACTGCAAAAAGGATTAAATCATTTTATGATAAAATTGGACTTTGTGAAAATATATAAATTGAGAAGAGGTGTTAGAATAATAACTATATACTTATAGTTAGTATTATTTACAATTTATGTATTAATCAAGTTGTTAGTTGTTAATGTCAGTTGTTGTTATATACTTGTAATAAAAATTTATAAACAGTCAGTCAGTGTATCTTTAGAAGAATATTATAAATAGAAGTAAAGGCACTGCTTGAAACATATATTGAATTGTATAAGGATATTCTAATAGATCCCAGTCAATCCCAGTTTAAAGCCTCAAGAATGATGGTTGATGTTAATCTTGGATCAGAATGACCTAAACTTGGTTTTACAAGCACTTGGATTAGGTGCTATGTTGGTGCAACAACCGATTAATACATTGTTGACCGGTGACGAGTAGTTAACTATAGTTGTTTAATGCTCAATTGCCGGTCAAAAATGTGTTAGAATCAACCATCTTTATAAAAAAAAGGTTTTTTGGTGTTCCGGTTACAATTTATTACACACGAATTGATCAATTCTGAATTATTTTCCAACTTTAAATTGAATTAAAATAATGACATAGGTCGTTACTGCTGATATAAAAACAGGTATTGTTTGTTGGTTTACATTGAAAAAGCCATAAACTGTAAATCTGGGCCTTAACTCCTTTATAAAATTCGACAAGTTTATTAGTTCTGCTACTAGAATAGGATCCTTAACGTCAGCTTGTAATATATTGCATAGTTTTGCCAATCGCATAGCTCCTTTCTCTACTTTGTCACACGACATGGCTGTGATGACTGTCAGAATCTAAAAAAAAATATTATTACAAACTCGTAGAGATATAACGAAAAACGATTTATCATTTACATTTGTATATTTTTTGTAATAACATGATGTGTTACATACACATTATTAAATTCCCAACACTTCTATGTATTTTTTTTACAATTTTCAGAACAAAAAAGTGGTTGGCGACTATCATAATAACATTAAAAAATTGTGTGAAAAGCATTTTATATATAATTTAACAGAACTGTCGCACATCGTTATGAATGTTATTAATAATGCTATAAATAATAATAACACAGTACAAGGACAAAAGTTGTACAATTAGACTTGATAAAAAAACAAAATATGTGTAATACCTATAATAAGTCGATATCTATCAGAAAAGGTTTCTCATCTTTTTATGATGGTGAAAATGTGTAAAGATTATCGTCGTCCATAAACTATAATATTTCGAATTTTTTTCGTGTGGTAGAACTTGAATATATTGCACACAAAATAAAAGGAAAAGTGTAACGAGGGACGAGGACGGCGCTGTCTGAGGGAATGTACACAGAATCTTGATGACTTATAGCTCGAGAAGCCTGTAGACGAAACGGGATATCGCTATAAAATTCTAGAGACAGCTAGAAAATCATAATGGGTATAAATAAGATGGAAAGAACCGGCAAGAGATAATGGAATTTTGTATGTTGTGTGATATGGATTAGTTTATTTTGTTAGTCGCGTTTGATATAAATTAGTATTTAAAACTTTTAGACAAAAAAATTTACTACTATGTTTTTTCATTAAATTTTTAAGACAATTATACGGACGGAGAACTAATGACCACGGATTCATAGATTAAAGAATGTTTATTTTATTAATTAATGTTTTTTATTATTTTTATCATATTTTCATTTTTTAACGTAATTTTTAGCTAAACCGTTGGAGCTAAAGTCTTTAAATTCTCACAGTATATGCGTCTTGTTGACCCAAAGCCATATAGATTATAAAAAATATTTTTAAATGTTTTCAAGGGGGGGGGGGGGCGTTGAAAAAAAAATTGGCCTACCGCATCGAATGAGCTATCGTTGAATAGAGCTCATTGAGTAGATAAAAGCTGTATTTTTTGTTTTAAAAAATATTGCCAAAACGTAGGTATTTTTAAAATTTCCATTGCCCTATAAACTTGAAATTTGGTAATAATGTTTATTGCTACGTAGCAATATATTAATAAATATGATTTTTTCATTACCATTCCCTCATTTTTAGGGTTTCGTACCTTTGTATTTATGCGAATTGTGATATTCGATATTCTATTATTTTTATCTGTGCAGTATTAGTTTTATTAAAAAGGCATTTTTTATCTTATAATTTTTTTCTTTCTTTGTCGGTTACGCTGATATTAACAAATTTGTTCGTTGCATTTAAAAATTTATTAATATATCTTAGTTTATATGCGGATTGAGATATTCATAATTTTTTTTCCTCGTCGAACACACATGCGCCAAGTTATTTTTCTTTTCACTTCTTTGAATCTTTTTACCAAGTATTTTTGACTTATTAGTTTGATTTAAATTTTAAAGTCCTTTAAGAATCCTGCCTCTGCACAGCTGGCTTATATTCTACATTTGGTACGGAACCCTAAATGTGCGAAGTCCGACAAGCACTTGACCGATTTATTATCATTTAATCACGATGTTTATAACTAACCTAATTAGAGTATTAAAAAAGTGTAGTTTTATCTAGTAGTGATTATATTCGTCAATATATACCTAATGTTTATAACTAATGATCATGATCATGATCAATAATTTTAGCTAAAGAGCGCAAACAGATATACTTTAGAAAAATATTGTTAATACAATACTTACACTGACAAAAAATAAAATCATTAATACATCCACTTCAAAGAATGCTTCTTTTACATTATCAGTAAACATATCAGAAAGAACATTATTGATATCTGTCATATATTCAGAAAAAGTTATTAATAATAAATTAAAAATCCACATTCCAAATATACGATTCATAAGAATTACAATGTAGAATATGGTTATGGAAACTTTCTTAATTTTCTTGACTTGTTGGAAAAAATCGTCTTGTTGTATTATTCGTTTCAAATTAGAGTACAAATGGTCTTGACGAGATCGTATTATTACACATAATTCTACGAAATATATATCTATAATGAATAGTTGTACAAAGACTATAGTTAACAGAACCGTTTGAAAAATATATTCATTTTTAGTATAAATGTAAATAAAATAATAGCTATATGACAACGTTATCAAAAAATTTACTGACGGATAAACGAAATGAGAAATTCTTGCCCAAGAAGAAAAATCATTGCTTTCGATTTCCAAGTTATCAATTATTTTAAATAGCTTTTTCCAGTTGTAACCATTTCGATAAATACCAAATATAGTTGTAAAAATTATAAGTATGTAATTAATATTGTATAATGTATTTAAAGCTTTATCGTTTGCATTTAAATTAAAATCAGCTAAATTATTAAAAAATGTAGAATACAATACTATTGAAAGAATCAGTAATAATAAAATAATTTGTAGATAGTTTATCTTTTTCTGTTTTATACTCCAAGGAAACACTACAAAAAACTTTCCGATCTTAAATATATAATTTAGTAAAAAGGTATCACTTTTTTGACATTTTGTACTCACTTTTCTAAATAACATGTTTCACTAATATGAAAATGAATGTTAATACAACGAAAACGTTTACTGGTTATCGAATTTCATTTACTTCCATAAATTAAAATATGTTTTGTATTGTTGTTGTGAATATTGAATCTAATACTGTGTTTTTTAATTAATGTAATGTTTCTACTATTTATAAAATATAGGGTTTCTACATTTACATTGTAAATAATTTTTATGTTTCGAATTATTAGACAATTAAGGCAGCGTATCAAAATTATACTTAAACGCATCATGCACGCGCATTTATAATTTTCATTGAGTTAAGGGATACATTTGACGTAAAGTTACTGGTTTCTACGTGCAGCCTTCAAATTCCCCTTTCTTCCCCACGTCCTTCCCCACCTATTCAATACCCTGGATGTGTGTGCGATAGAAATCATGATGTAAAACATCACCACGACGTTTATCTCATACTACAACCTTCTCAGACAAATCCTCTAAGCCACCCTCCTGGAATACTTCTTCTCCCTTCCTACAGACCTGAACACCGGACACATACAGTTTGGCGATCATGCCTCCAATGCGAATGGTATGGTTCTTTCAAATCACTATCGTAGAGCTTCCTATCTCTCGAATCCACAATTCCTCTCCTACCCTCATGCGACACCAAGGAAACTCTATCTCCGATCATATCCTGCTCACAGACAGATGTAGAGATCAGGTTGGAGATAGATGGTTTCCTAGCGAAAAGAGTCACGTTTTAATTACGTGAAATTTTGGTAATATATTAACCAAATGACGTAAAAATTAAACGTACATATCACCAAAATCCAACCAAAACATCAATGAAATCAAAACTTAGGCTCTGAGGAGAGAGACTCGTCCCTGCGGATGAGGTTACCTACTTGGAAGTATACTTCACGCGTACCCTCAATTAGACGACCGAAGTCCAAAGAACTCTAGACAGAGTGCCTTTGGTGGACAATTTGACAGGTGTAACCCAAGGAGATTGCTGCACACTTACAAAACCTACTTCTGCCCTGTAATTGTTTTTTGTTTTAAACCTCGAGACAGTCATCCCTGGGTGTATGACTATCTGTGATATGATGATTGGCTAATGTGATTTTCGACTCTCTGCTGGCTCATTTTCGATAATAATGTGCTATTTTTAGATTAGTTTTATCTTTGACGTATCGTAATCTCAGGGTGGTATTTTACACAACAGGAACTGAACCCATAGCGTCCAAACTTTTACTCCACTAAGTTAAAAGACGGAAAGCATATTATACCAACCTCCCCCTGTTACTTCCAACAGTTCCTCAGTCCGTCGCATTACCTACTTACTTATCCTACCTGATCGGTTAGTTGATTGGATAAGTAGTCTTCCGCTACAGCAGAGAGCACTTTGCCCTCTCGTCAGTGCTGGTATTTTCTTTAGTTAAGTAATTTTTAGGTAATAGGCAAATTTTAGTTCAGTAAAAAGCAAGTGCCCACTAATGTTGTTTTGATGTGTGCTGTTTGTTAGTTTACCATTTTATTTATATTTTGGTACCCACCTAACCACTCCCTTTAGAGTATTGTGTGTTAGTGTTTTTATTAACTGTACTGTGTACTCTAAATATACAGCATATTGTCTACGTGATAGGAGTTATGTCGATAGTGAAAAATAGAGACAGGAGATAACAAAATAAAATATCGATTGAAACTAACCCTAAAATTTATACCGTTATAATGTTACATAAAATGAATCCTGAAGTGGAGCACCCCTAAAGGGGCTCGACGGAATTTGATAGCTTGACGCTACGTATTGTGGTACTAGTTCTCGATTTTCTTAATGGTAACAATTTTTCACGAATGCATATTCTAGTTAAACTAAATTTATTTTTACCTCTCGCCCTTCAGATTAGAGAGGTATAGGAATCATGCTAAAAATGGGGTACTGAGTTTTCAATGAATAAACACGTTTTAGGGTCCCTAGAATACGATTTTAATATTTTCGCGATGATATCTGTGTGTGTGTGTGTTTTTGGATGGATGTTGTAGTAACGATAACTCAAAAACTACTGAATAAAAAAATTTGAAATTTTGCATACAGCATTTTGATACCCTAGATTAGTTTTACACATATATTTTGTATACCCTATACTTTATTTTCATCTCATTAAAATTTTCTAAACTTTTGCCATTGCTGCCAGATTTACAAAAAAATAATTTTTTTTCATACTTTTTTGTGTCAACCTTTAAATTTTTGATTGAAAAATGGCGAGAGGTCATGTGCTGGCCACATCAGATTTTTTAATTAAAGTTTAATGTTTATTTTAACTGCGAATTTGTAACCTTTCGTTTTCAAAAATGTCGAAGAATATCGTCACCACTGACCAAAACTAAACTTTTTCGTCATCAACTTACAATGATTCTAACATAAAAAAGTTTAGTTTTGTTTAGTGGTGACGATATTCGTCAATATAATGTTTATAACTAATGATCACGATGATCAAAAATCTTAGCTAAAGATAGCAAACAGATATACTTTAGAAAAAATGTTGCTAATAGAATACTTACACTAACAAAAAATAAAATTACTAATAAATCCACTTCAAAAAATAGGTCCTTTTCAGTATCAGCAAATAAATATGAAAGAAAATAATTGACATCTATCATATATTCAGAAAAAGTTATCAATAATAAATTAAAAATCCACATTCCAAATATACGATTCATAATAATTACAATGTAGAATATGGTTACGGAAACTTTCTTAATTTTCTTGATTTGTTGAAAAAAATCGTCTTGTTGTATTAATCGTTTCAAATTAAAGTACAAATGGTCTTGACGAGATCTTATTATTACACATAATTCTACGAAATATATATTTGTAATAAATATTTGTACAAAGAATATATTTATAAAAACAGTTTGAAAAATATATTCAGTTTTAGGATAAAAAATGTATATAAAATAATAGCTATCTGACAATATTATCAAAACATTTATTGACGGATAAACGAAATGAGAAATTCTTGTCCAAGAAGAAAAATCATTACTTTCGGTTTTCAAGTTATCAATTATTTTAAATAGCTTTTTCCAATGATAACAATTTCGATAAATACCAAATATAGTTGTGAAAATTATAAGTATGTAATTAATATTATATATTTTATTTATAAATTCATCCTTTGAATTTAAATTGGGTTCATCTGAATTATTAAAAAACGCAGAATAAAATACCATTGAAAGAATCAATAATGATAAAATAATTTGTAGATAGTTTATCTTTTTCTGTTTTATACTCCAAGGAAACACTCCAAAAACCTTTCCGATCTTAAATACGTAATTTAGTAAAAATGTATCACTTTTTTGACATTTTGTTTTCATTTTTCTAAGTAACATGTTTCACTAACATGTAAATGAATGTTAATACAACGAAAACGTTGACGAGTTATCGATTTTCATTTACTTCCATTGATTAAAATGTATTTTGTATTGTTGTGGTGAATATTGAATCTAATAATGTGTTTTTTTAATTAATATAATGTTTCTACTATTTATAAGAGATAGGGTTTCTACATTGTAAATAATTTTTGTTTGTCCAATTATTATACCCTTAAGGCAGCGTATCAAACTTATATGTAAACGCATCTATTGACAGCTAGGCATGCGCAGTGTTAATTTTCATTGCATTAAGGGATACTGCTTTCTACATGCACCCTTCAGATTCTCCTTACTTCCCCACGTCCTTCCCCCCTATTTTATCTCATACTACAACCTCCTCAGACAAATCCTCTCAGCCACCCTTCTGGAATACTTCTCCTCTCTTCCTAGAGCCATTCTATTTAGAGACCTGAACACCAGACACATACAATTTGGCGATGATGCCAACCATGTCAGAAAACCTTCCCGAAAATCCTATCCTAGAGAACTATCACGACATAGATGACCTTGCCAACTACATCAGTAACACCATTTCCCAAGCACTTGATGTTGCTGTTCCAAAAATTACCTTAAACACAGCCCAAACACCTCTTCCCCCACACATACTCATCAACATAGGGTGGAAACGTCTACTCAACCGCGAGTTTGTCAGAACCAAATATCCAGTACTTAAAATCGAGTGGAACCGGTTGAATTCCCTTATTAGGCTTCAGATCAACACTTATCGTTAAGTTGGTTGAGGTCACATCCAGCTTGATCATAGAGACGGGTCTAGGTTCTTGTACAAACTGGCGGTACTCACAGGCCAAAAAACCAAAACACACTCACAATTCCTTATCGACGGACAAATGCTTCACTATCCTGCCCAATCCCTTCACTCCTGATGACAACATCTCGGCATCCCTTCAGGGAAAAAAACTCAGCTCCTGGGTCAGACCAAATAAAAAGCAAAGCTCTAAAAAACCTACGTGCAACCATTCTCCCCATATGTACTATCCTCATGAACTTTTGCCTTCAGCATTCCCATTTTCCAACTTACTGGAAATCCGCCCACACCATTCTTATCCCCAAACCCCACAAAGACCCAACATTCCAGAACTCCTACAGGCCTATATCCTTGGCGAATGTTCTAGGTAAGTTCTTTGAAAATTGAGTCAAAGATCGCATCTGGAGCTTTCTGGATGAAAGGGGACGATCCCCAAATTCCAACATGGATTTAGGTCTGATTAGCCTCCAAATCCCTCAACTTTCGTCACTGTGCATCAGAAGTCCTGTCCCAGCAAACAGAGTCACGTTTTAATTACGTGAAATTTTGGTAATATATTAACCAAATGACGTAAAAATTAAACGTTTATATCACGTGCTAGTGACGAGATTTATCCGTCTATTAAAAGACGTATTATACACGTGAGACTGTTACATTTCTAGAACGTCTTTTAGTGACGAGATTTATACGTGTATTAAAAGACGTATTATACATTTCTAGGACGTCTTATGGTGGCGAAGATTACACGTGTTTTCGACGCGTTTAGGACGTCTTTATGTAATCAGTATCTAGAGAATGGTAGTATAGGGTTTCAAGAAATAAATTGAAAAATAAATATTTATTTATAATAACATTGAGTACTTAACAAATTTCAAAACCAACTAAAGAAATTGGTTTTTATATGGCGGCCCATAAACCTTCTTTCGAGGAGTTATCCACCTACGATGTATACTAACGCTAAAGTACCTCCATCTTCTTCTGTAAATTGCATCACCACAAAATCCTTATACTTTGTTCTTCTACTTCCAATTTTCGAACATATTACCTACTTACATTAACCCGATAGTCCCGATACCACATTAAATTCTCAGACAACGCTTACACACAGTATCAATATCTAATAGACAATTAACACAGACAATAATGAGATATAATCACATAATCACTTGCCACCAACGCTAAGCCAGCCGCCAACGCCATCAATATAAAATCAAGCTAATTCGAGTAATTACCAAAGAGACAAAGAGAATGAGATATATGAGCTTGTGAGCATGCTCGTATGCCGTGACTCGTGACCGGATGCGTAGACAGTTAATATATGGCGCTAAAATTCAAATTTATATGTAAACTATTTTGGTCAGACTATAACTTAGTCATTTTTTATTCAAACAGGCTATCATCGGTGATGGGAACACTAAAAAATTGCTCGCTATTACATATATTTGCCGGTAATATTCATAAAATTCCTACCTTTATAGGTGGTTGATCTGGGACGTAAAATTCACGTAAATTAAGAATGTACAATTTAAGAAATTTCAATTATACTCACTAAATTATAAAATTAAAATGAAAATACTTTAACAACGCTCGTTTTTAAAACAAACAGTGATTTTAAAATATTTAGTTAAAAAGGAACGTACTATACACGTTTTTGTTTGGTATCAAGGTGTACGTCAATTTTCAACCAAAACAGGCACGTATGATTCACGTTTTTATTTGGTATCAGGGCGGACGTTAATTTTCAACCAAAAAAGGCACGTATGATACACGTTTTTATTTGGTATCAGGGCGGACGTAAATTTTCAACCAAAAAACTACGTGACAAACACGTCAGTGGACGTGACTCTGTTTGCTGGGTTGATGTTCAGAAGGCTTTCGATCAAGTCTGGCATGCTGGACTTATAAGCAAGCTTTCCAACATCAATCTCCCTATCCCTATCATCAAACTTATCCACTCCTACCTCCAAAACAGAACCATCCGTATCAAAGTAGGAAATTCCTTCTCTGATCTCTTCACTCCTATGGCTGGAGTTGCCCAAGGATCCATTCTCGCTCCTGTCCTCTATGTCATTTATACCCATGATATCCTTCTCCCTCCCTCACCTAGCCAATACCTCCAACTCTAGGCTAATGATACTCAAATCTCAGCATGCGCTCCTTCTACCAGAGCTCTTAATATGAAAACCCAACAACTTCTTGATCGTTTCTCCCGATGGTGTAGCAACTGGAGGGTTACCCTGAATCCTCAAAAGACTCAACTCATCACATTAAAACATCTCAGCTACTTACGAAAATCTAACCAAAACGTTAATGAAATCAAACTAAGGCTCTGAGGAGAGAGACTCGTCCCTGCGGATGAGGTTACCTACGTGGAAGTATACTTCACGCGTACCCTCAATTAGACGACCGAAGTCCAAAGAACTCTAGACAGAGTGCCTTTGGTGGACAATTTGACAGGTGTAACCCAAGGAGTTTGCTGCACACTTACAAAACCTACTTCCGCCCTGTAATTGTTTTTTGTTTTAAACCTCGAGACAGTCATCCCTGGGTGTATGACTATCTGTGATATGATTTTCGACTCTCTGCTGGATCATTTTCGATAATAATGTGCTATTTTTAGATTAGTTTTATCTTTGTCGGATCGTAATCTCAGGGTGGTATTTTACACAACAGGAATTGACGGAAAGCATATTATACTGCCTCTGTTACTTCAAATAGTTACTCAGTCCGTTATTACTTACTTACTGATCCTACCTGATTGGTTGGTTGTTTGGATAAGAAGTCTTCCGTTACAGCAGAGAGCACTTTGCCCTCTCGTCATTGCTTTAGATTATTGTGTGTTAGTGTTCCTATTAACTGTACTGTGTACTCTAAATATACAGAATGTTGTCTACGTGATAGGAGTTATGTCGATAGTGAACTAACCCTAAAATTTATACCGTTATAACGTCACATTAAATGACGGCTCGACGGAATTTGATAGCTTGACGCTACGTATTGTGGTACTAGTTCTCGATTTTCTTAATGGTAACAATTTTTCACGAATGCATATTCTAGTTAAACTAAATTTATTGTTTAATTAAAGTTTAATGTTTATTTTAACTGCGAATTTGTAACCTTTCGTTTTCAAAAATGTCGAAGAATATCGTCACCACTGACCAAAACTAAACTTTTTCATCATCAACTTACAATGATTCTAACATAAAAAAGTTTAGTTTTATCTATTGGTGAAGCTATTCGTCAATAGAATGATCATAAATTTTAGCTAAAGATGGCAAACAGATATACTTTAGTAAAAAATGTTGCTAATACAATACTTACACTAACAACAAATAAAATCATTAATATATCAACTTCAAAGAAGAGGTCTTTTTTATTATCAGCAAATATATATGAAAGAAAATAATTGACATCTATTATATATTGAGAAAAAGTTATTAATAATAAATTAAAAATCCACATTCCAAAAATACGATTCATAAGAATTACTATGTAGAATATGGCTATGGAAACTTTCTTAATTTTCTCGATTTGTTGAAAAAAATCGTCTTGTTGTATTAATCGTTTCAAATTAGAGTACAAATGGTCTTGACGAGATCGTATTATTACACATAATTCTACGAAATATATATTTATAATGATTATTTGTACAAAGAATATATTTATAAAAACAGTTTGAAAAATATTTTCAATTTCAGTAAAAATGTAAACAAAATAATAGCTATTTGACAATATTATCAAAACATTTACTGACGGATACACGAAATGAGAAATTCTTGCCCAAGAAGAAAAATCATTACTTTCGGTTTCCAAGTTATCAATTATTTTAAATAGCTTTTTCCAGTGATAACAATTTCGACAAATACCAAACACAGTTGTAAAAATTATAAATATGTAATTAATATTATATATTTTATTTATAAATTCATCGTTTGAATTTAAATTAGGATCATCTGAATTATTAAAAATCGCATAATAAAATACTATTGAAAGAATCAATAATAATAAAATAATTTGTAAATAGTTTATCTTTTTCTGTTTTATACTCCAAGGAAACACTCCAAAAATCTTTCCGATCTTGAATATATAATTTAGTAAAAATGTATCACTTTTTTGACATTTTGTTTTCACTTTTCTAAGCAACATGTTTCACTAACATGAAAATGAATGTTAATACAACGAAAACGTTTACTAGTTATCGATCATCATTTACTTCCAGAAATTAAAATATGTTTTGTTTTGTATTATTGTGGTGAATATTGAATCTAATAATATGTTTTTTAATTAACATAATGTTTCTACTATTTATAAGAGATAGGGTGTCTACATTGTAATTAATTTTTGTGTATCCAATTATTATCCCGAGTAAAGAAAAAGATTAAAAAATGCTTATAAGATTTTAAGGACTAGTAGTTTTTTAAAAATAAAATTTTGTATAACGCAATGTACCTTATCTTAAATTTTAACAATGTATATTATAAAAATATTAAACAAAATTTATGCAATTGCTCAACGTACGAAACCACGCTAAATGCACGTCGAAAATTAAAACTTCTATTGATGATGTTCGCAGTTTAATTTGTGAGAATATACTGGGTTTTGAAGACGGCAAATCCAACTGTCGATCGAAATTACTGGCGTCGGCGTCTCGCCGCTAGATGCATACAGAATCTTCGATGATGGTGTTGGTAATTTGGAATTTGTTGACTGATCCTTTTCTAAACTGTAAACCCTATTTTTATGCCAAGTTACGACGTAAACATTTTACGTCCTAATCTTGTGTGGTTAATATTTTTTCGAATGGTTCAAGTGTGTATTATCGTGGGCTTAAATTATATGAAGCTTGTGACTACAACGTGATTAGAATGTCTTTGTGTGTAAAGATGCCACAGTAAAATATAGTGAAGGTATATTTTAACTATATTCTATATCATTTTTAAAGAGGGTGACTTGACAGTATTTTTTTTACATAATTCTATTTTTTTTATTTATATACCAAGTCTTTTTTAAAACCAAGGTAATAAATGTTGTTCACTAAGGCCGTCACCAATCGGGACCATATTCGAGGGTTTCTCAAACAGTTTGTCTAGAAAACATTATTGGATGATAAGTACCTAGTTGTAAAAATAGTTAGATGTAACTGGGTAAGTCTCCTAATACTAGATTTATTTATAGGAAGACACTTCAAGTGATATCTTAAAAAAAATTATATATGAACAATTTTAGTTTATAAAAAAAAAATTAATATCCTAAGTAGAGTTGTGGATTAAAACGTCCTCTTGTGACAACTCGATAAAATTTTAACGGTTTAAGATATATGTGCAATTTTATGTGGCACTGCACATCAATTTCGCGTTCACCAATTTTTTAATAATACTTACGATTAAAGGATCTCGTATTACTATTAAATTAATAATAAATCAGGACAGTCTATATCTGGAAAAATAAACTTCTACACTTTTTATAAATTTTATTTATTTACCAGTTTTATTTACAACAATCGTTAAGTATTTTTAAAAAATGGCGAACGCGCAATTGATGTGCAGTGCCACATAAAATTGCACATATCTCTTAAACCGTTAATTTTATCGAGTTGTCACAAGAGGACATTTTTCTTTTGAAGATGTTTGTGGAATTTGGCTGTCATGTTTAGAAGTGAAAAAAATGATAGATATAAAAATGTGCCTCATTAACCATTGAACTTAGTCCGTGCCTGACTTCACAAGAGTAGTGCAGATTTGTTAATAACGCTATCAAGTGCGCATTTACGGTGTTTATAAATGGTTAGTTTTTAATTTATTTAAAATAAGTATTTTAATAATTATAAATAAAAAACAATTTTTAATTTTTAACTTTGGAGCCCTATACTTCGTTAACGAAGGGCGTAAGGGACAAATTTTATATGAAGTACCATCATTAACTTTAGCCCCTCTATCATCTCCCAAGTTTTGGGTACGAACTCCTGGGACACCCTGTATATATAAGGCATTTTTCCATAAATATGTCATGTTTTTTCAAATTTTTTAGGTGTGTATCATTTTCGATACACAAGGCCTACAAAAAAGTTTTTGATGGTTACTTCTTTCACAGGCCACGTGTATCATAAATCATACAAATGAATTTTTATTTTTATTGTTTTTTTCTCTCTTTTCAGATCAACAAACCGAAGAATAAAATTTGTGCGGTCAGCACCAGGCGTTTGGACAAAACAATATGATTGTTTTTACTAAACCTCCCATCTCTTTGTTGCAGAGTGAACAGCTTTTAAAGACTAGTTGTATTTGTGTACAAAAGACTGATTCAAAATGACAGACTATAGCAGTGATGATTCTATTCAAGATCCAAACTTTCGTTGTAACGAGGAAGATTTCAAAGAAAAATCAACAAGCGAAAGTGAAAGCGATGAGGAAATTGTTAGACGCCAAGTTAGACGAAGCAATTTTCCAGATAGAATTCCTGATGTTAACGTTTCAAGTACTTCAGGTAATACTTCTAATGATGCATAGTCCCGTTGGTTGAAGAAAAAATTGGCCGAAATTGAATGGGAAATGCCTACCCATGAATATAGAGTACCTTTTGCTGGAATGAAAGAAATCTATACTGGAATCTTAGCACATGCAGATCCAATCGATTTCTTTGATTTGTTTTTGACAAATGATATTTTGGTTCTAATGGTAGAGCAAACAAATTTGTTCGCCACTCAACAATTACTAAACAACGACGCTACTGCGCAGTCAAGATCTCACTTATGGACTTCAGTAGCTACCGATGAAATGGTGAAGTTTATAGCCCTAATTGGATGGATGGGATTACCAAAACTACCTTCAATAAAGGATTATTGGAGAAATCATATACTGTATGGTGTTCCATTAGCTCGTACCGTAATGCCCAGGAATAGGTTTGAGTTAATTTTGAAGTATCTACATTTTGCGGATAATACTACTGCTGACACACTGCTAAATGATAAACTATATAAAATCAAAGATGTGTTAGACAAATTTATCAAAAACTTCCGAAAAGCCTATATACCCGGTGAGAAAATCTGCGTAGACGAATCTCTAATACCTTGCCGGAGACGACTAATATTTCGCCAATACATACCTAACAAGGCAGCGAAGTATGGTATAAAAGTGTACAAGCTGTGTACTGAAAAAGGCTATACATGGAATATCTCTATAATAGTGTATAAGGATAATTTCTATACAAAGCGTTCCGCTTGCTTATCGTTTGATACGCAGAAAGACTCATCTGGTGTGTACGTTGAAGGCCAACAGAAAATAGTTGCCAAAACATCTTATAGGAGCTAAAATAAAAAGACAGCAGATGTCGGCCAAGCAAACAAAAGATGGTATTATTGTACTAAAATGGCGCGACAAGAGAGATGTGAGAATGCTGACAACCAAAACATCAGCTCTAAAAGTCACTACCAGCAAAGCTAGAAAAATACACCCATAGTGAAGCCAGACTGTATTACAGAATATAACAATGGCAAGTCATCTATTGACCTCAGCGGCCAAATGGCGACATACGGATCTGCTTTACGTCGGTGTAGTAAGTGGTACCGCAAACTTATATTCGAAATAATGTGGGGAACAAGTCTGGTAAATGCCCATTTTTTGTATAACGAGGTCTCAACCAATAATAAATTGACCATCATAGAATTCAGAGAGCAAGTAATCACTGCAATGCTTGCACGAGGTGACACATCTGACGTGGATAGGTCTGATGTTAGAAATAAAAATGCCAAACATTACATAATAAAAAATGAAATGAAAGGTAAAACAGTTCGTGGGCGCTGCGTAAAATGCTATGAAAAATATGGAAGAAAAGGAAAATTTATAGATGGGAAAGTAGTTAGAGCAGCCCAAGTATCTACAAAATGTTCCGTATGCGATACTATAATTTGTCAATCGTGTTTCAATGCTACTCACTAGCAATTTTTTGTGTTCAAAAAACATATTTCTTTCGTTCTTTACTTTTTTTAACCTAAAGAAGGCTCATTTATTTTTCAAAATAAATTTTTTTTAAAAAATAATGTTTGTTTTATTATAAAAAATAGTTATCTGATATTAGAGACATCTGAGCCCCAAACCAATATAGCAGGAAATTCGTGTAGGCCAAGAAATAATTTTTGCTATATAAAATCTATTAAGAACGTGCGCGTAAAAGGTAACCAAAACCTAAAACGAAATAGTGGCAGATGTTGTCATAATCCCCAAATTTTAAAAACTTTCATATGAAAGGTCAATCTTATTTTTGCCTGTAATATCAAAATTGAAAAGACGATAAAGAGTTTATTATTTCTCATTAATTCGGTTTAAGACAAAAAGACATTGATTAGGTCCATAACAATAAAAAAATCCGTTTATTGGAAAGATAAAGTTACTTTGTAAATTTTTATTTTGATATTAATACTTACAGTAACAAAACACTCAGTTGTTAACATCGCCCCTATTAATATTAATAGAAAGTCATCAATTTCAGTTCCATTAAACGCATATGAAAGAATAGCATTGATATCAACCATATATTCAGAAAAAGTCAATAATAATAAACATAAAATCCACATTCCAAAGATGCTATTAATAAAATTTGTAATATGGAATATATCACGACAAACTTTTTTAATTTTATTGATATCAGAAATTATATTTGGTAAAAAACTTTGTTGTTGTATTAAGCGCTTCAAATTAAAATACAAGTGGTCTTGGCGAGATCTTATTATTACACATAATTCTACGATATACATAAAAATAATTAGTATCTGACCATGGAAAATAAATGAAAGGACAAATTCTAAAACAAATTCAATTTCAATATAAATGTAAGTAATAGAAGCCATATAGGATAATAATATTAAAATACTTATAGACGGATAAATTAAATGATAAATTCTTGTATAAGAAAAATAATTAGCAGTTTGGATTTCTAAGTTATCAATAATTTTATTCAATTGCTTCCATTGTGAACAATTTCGACAAATCCCAAATATAGCTGAAAAAACCAGTAATATGTAATTAACATTATATATTCTATTTATAGTTCCATCGGTGGAACTGAAGTTGTGATCGTCATCTTTTTCAAAATACATTAAGAAACATACTATTAAAAGAATCAATATTAACAAAACAATTTGTATACAATTTTTAGATTTACTGTTTATGTCCCAAGGAAACGCTCCAAAAACCTTTCCCAATCGAAATATGTAATTTAGTAAAAATGTATCACTTTTTTGACATTTCGATTTCAACTTTTCAAGCAACATCTTCAATTAATATGAATATAAAGACAAAATATTTATTATCAATAAAAACTAGCTGTAATAAGGACACGGTTCGATTTCTTGGTGTAACCCTTTTCCCATACTGCAAGTGTTGTTACCGCGCATTTAATCCTCCAACAATTATCAATAACTTATCAATAATTATCTATTAGAAGGCACTCACGTAAATTAGAAGCTATTTGCATATTGTCCTAATGACGATAATAGTATATTATACACCAAGGTAGAGAAAAGATTTTTCTCAGCCAAATTTTAGCATACAGGGATAATACGTTGCGAGGCTGAGAAAAATCTTTTCTACCGTGGTTTATATACTATTTTTTCCACTACTACAATATTTAATCATTTTTAACATGATATTTTTTAGATAACGGGTTGATTACTTCTTATTAATTCAGTTTATAAATAAATACATAGATTAGGTCCATAAGAATACATGTTATAAACAAAAATTTTGTTTATTTAAAAGATAAAGCTACTTTTAATTCTTTTTTATTTTACTATCAATACTTACAGTAACAAAATATTCATTTGTTAACATTTCTCCTACTGCCAATAATAGATCGTCTTCTATTTCAGCTCCATTAATTGCATATGAAAGAACACCATTGATATCAACCATATATTCAGAAAAAGTCAATAATAATAAACAAAAAACCCACATTCCAAATATACGGTTCATAATAATTGTAATATGGAATATATCTCTGGAAACTTTTGTAATTTTATTGATATCAGAAATGATATTTGGTAAAAAACATTGTTCTTGTATTAAGATTTTCAAATTAAAATACAAATGGTCTTGGCGAGATCTTATTATTACACATAATTCTACGAAATATATCATAATAATTAGTATCTGGCCATGGAAAATAAATAAAAAGACAAATCCATAAACAACTTCAATTTCATTATAAATGTAAGTAATGGAAACCATATAGGATAATAATATTAAAATACTTATAAACAAATAAATTAAATGATAAATTCTTGTGTAAGAAGCAAAATTAGCAGTTTGAATTTCTAATTTATCAATAATTTGAAACAATTGCTTCCATTGAGAACAATTTCGATAAATCCCAAATATAGCTGTAAAAACCAAAATTATATAATTAATATTATACATTCTATTTATAGTTCTATCGGTTGAACTGAAGTAGGGATCCTCATTTTTTTCAATATATATAAAGAAACATAACATTAAAAAAATCAATATTAATAAAATAATTTGTATACAGTTTTTAGGCTTCGTGTTTATGTTCCAAGGAAACACTCCAAAAACCTTTCCCAATCTAAATATGTAATTAAGTAAAAATGTATCACTTTTTTGACATTTCGCTTTCAGATTTTCAAGCAACATCTTCAATTAATAAGAATATAATTACAAAATATTTATCATCAATATAAACTGGTTGTAATATATAAGGACACACTTCGATTCCATTCCCAAACTGCAAATGTTCTTACTGTGTATTTATTTTACCAATAAAATTATCATAATAACCTGTCCATAATTATCTATTACAAGTCACTTAGTTAAATTAAAAGCTATTTGTATATTGTCTTAATGAATATAAATATAGAATTTTGGAGAGATAGCCAAAACACATTAAATTTAATGTGTTTTGTTTCGTCTTAGGGCCATTTGCACCGACTAAATTTAAACCCAGCTTTAGAGTAAGCCTCGCTTTAAATAAAAATTCATTTGTACAGCCAGACAAACTTGGTTTAAAGTGGTTTAAGCAAAGTTTAAGTTAAACCGTCAGAATTGAGGGTTTTAATTTACAAAGCCTTATTTCATAACCAAACTTTTATGGTTTCCAGCCATTTGATCCAAATAACAAATTTTCTATAGTGTTGTTACTTCTTGATGTTTGTGTGACATTGTTATAATCTTTAGTACTTTTTTTATACTACATCTTTTGTATTAAAAAATACAAAATGAATTTCGATGATATTTTTGAAGACGATTTAGATGTTCTTGAAATAATTAATTTCGGTTTTCCAAGACAAATTTATATCCGAAATAATCCTTACGAAGTGCTAAGTGAACTAACTTTCCATATTTGGTTATTATATTTAATATCGTTGTTTTCTCTTCATTTGAAAAATTAGTGCTTTGCTGACGTTTTTCAATCATTTTGAAACATGCAGATTACAGAAATAAGACATGCGACATAAAATATATTATATTTTCACAGCCACAACACCGTTTTTGAAATTTTGTCAGGTTAGAATTTTTGTTATGAAGTTAGTCACAAAAGTGGTCACAACTATAAATAAACAAAATTACCATCAATGGTTCGCTTGTACTCGCTTAAGAAAGCTCGCTTTAAAAAGGTGCGGTGCAATGATTTGGAAAATAAACTTCACTTAAATATTTAAGCGAGTTTTAAAAAGCCAAGTTTAGATGTCGATCGGTGCAAATGGCTCTTAGGGTTTGTTGATTTTCTCAAGTCACTTGCTCTGTCTGGATTTATGTTGTCAATTCTCATTATTTTTAATGATATCTTATTTCATCTTCATTCTGTTTTTCTATAGTTACCTTAGATGTCTGTGTGTGAATCAGAGCGACTATATTTAGTAAATTTGTAAGAGTGGATTTGTTCTAATATGAAGTTAATTGGTTCAAATAATCACGCATAAGCTATCGCGTGGTCGAATAAGAGAATTCGAAGGACCACCCTATAATTATTAGACGTTTAGGGGACGTTCATGGTTAAACTAAGATGTCTAAAAACCCTGCTGTATCCACTGATTAGATTTAGTTTAGAACTTTTTGGGAGTACCACCTGTTGCGTTCAATAGAACTTACCAGAATTCTGTAAGATGGCGCTGTTTAAAATTGTTAAGAGTCCACGCTGAGTTTGTCACATTTTGTGTGTACAGTATAAAGCTGCAGATTCGAGCATTCGTCTGTATTCAGTACCAGATTATAAATACACCCTGTGTGATCTGTGATTACACTTTACTATGAGCGATGTATGCGCCATCTAAAATTTTTAATCTGAAACTAGTAATCTCTCAAAAATCAGTCAAAATCAAGTAGGTAGAGATCTCCCAGTTTTGACCCAAACTTTTACAGGTATAAGTGGAAACACTATGATTTTTAGACATCTTAGGTTAAACACATAAATTTAATGGTTGCACAAAGTTCATTTAACTATCAACAAAAACATCAATCAAACAGGTTATATCTGCTACAGCTCATTTAGATAGAAAGTTATACAAGACATAAAGTTACAAGAATATAACACAATAATATAAAACAACAGTTCAACAGTTTATATGAAAAAGATATAATGTATGAAGGTATCCTGGACCTTGTCCTAAGGAATTCTATAATGTTCTAATAGTTTTGGTAACACCGCTCCCATGAACGATGGTCCATGATGAATTAAAAAATAGACACGCGGTCTTAGCATAATCATGATAAAAATGGAAAAGATCTGTTACCTTATAAATTCCAATAATACACATTACATTTTAACTAATTTACTTTAGATTGAAAAAAAGTACGCCGGTATATCATGAAGCACTATAAAAATAACATGTTGTATTCACAAAGGTGGCAGAGAGACTTGTCACGATGTTCATCTTGGCGGGAGATCTCCCCATCACGCATGAGAGCCGATGATGAGAAAAATGAATAGAATCTCAAAGTTGAAGTGATTTTAACACTGTGTTTATAGAAAAACAAATAGAACACGGAAGCACAGAACATTATGACGAAAAATGTTTAGTCAAACTCGGCATAATAACGTGGTTGAAAGCAGGAGAAAAGACCAGTCAAAAATAAAATTTCAAAGTACCAACACGTCACCGCAGTTCCTGTATCCAGCGCCGAGAGGCCGACGCCTATTATTTTCTTCAGACAGTTAGGTTTTACTTCTTTAAAACCCATTTATTTTGTCTTCTCAAAAATAAATGTAAAGAATTTTAGGGACGCCAATGTCCGAGCCTCGATCAGGGTGCCTTTAAATTAGTCAGCATTCTGAGATGATGATGATGTAAAAATAAATACCTGATAAAATGTAAATCCGTCTCATTTGAGCATTTATTGTATTAAGAATCGATCCGTAATATTTACCGGTAGTTTATTTAGTGAAAACCCTTTAAGGACTTTTCCTAACATAAATCAGAATAAGTATTTTCACATTTTAATTCATTAACTTCTGATAGTCCCTGAGTCAAAGATTAAATACATGTCCACTGAAACTATAAAATCGTTCGTGTGTTCAACAGGGGGTGACGTTTATCAGTTAGTTGTACTTATTTTTTTAAATATTTTATGCAGATATATTGGCAAAGAGATGTTGACTTCTGATCTTTAAAAATTGATCAGCAATGATAATCTATTCAAAAATAACAATATATCTATATAGAATTCATCCATTGATGGTCTTTAGGCCATAATGAGACACTCGTCCAACAATGCTCTACTTTCAAAAAACAAATACAGTAAGTTTTTGAAAGTATGCGCTCCGACCATTACCATACATGTTTCATACTTTCGGAATCTTCAGTGGCACTTTGTCGGAATGCATAATTTCAAAAACTCACTCTGTCTGAATACCCGAAGTATTTCTATGTATTCTAAAGATAATAGATAGTCACGCCATCTATCGTATGGTTGATGGGTACCAACAGGGCAAGCCGTTTATCAGAATACAATCCTCCGTTGATGAAATTGCCCAACTAGCTTCGCTCGTGGACAAATTGTCACTCACGAAAAAAAAAACAGTATTTTTATTTCTTGTTGTAAAATATACTATTTTTTCAGTTTAGGTAAAATTTTTGTGCGGTAAAATACCTTTCATTAACTAAAAATTTTATAATACATGAAAAATTATAGTGTATCCAAAACAAATATTTATAGCTTAAGTAGAGTCGTTGATTATTTTAATTCTTATAACGCGAGGTTCCTAGTTCGATTTGATCATTTACACAAAAAAATATTTTATGGAAAGACAAACTGACAATCCTTATAAATGCTGATGTTTTCATGCTGTTAAAAGTTGCAGATTCTGTCACAATCTCGTCTGTATTATTAATATTGAGAAGCTTTTACAGAAAAAATAATGGAGTTGATTAGTTCTTATTAATTCAGTTTAAGAAATAAACACATAGATTAGGTCCATAAGAATCAATGTTATAAATAAAAATTCTGTTTATTTGAAAGATAAGCTACTTTTAATTTTGCTGTTAATACTTACAGTAAGAAAACTTTCATTTGTTAACATTTCTCCTACTATTATTAATAGATCGCCATTCATTTCAGCTCCTTTAAACGCATACGTAAGAACATCATTGATATCAACCATATATTCAGAAAAAGTCATCAATAATAAACAAAAAACCCACATTCCAAATATGCGATTCATAATATTTATAATATGGAATATATCTCTGGAAACTTTTTTAATTTTATGGATATCAGAAATGATATTAGGTAAAAATTGTTGGTGTATTAAACTTTTCAAATTAAAATACAAATGGTCTTGGCGAGATCTTATTATTACACATAATTCTACGAAATATATCATAATAATTAGTATCTGGCCATCGAAAATATATAAAAAGACAAATTCGTAAACAATTTCAAGTTTAATATAAATGTATGTAATGAAAACCATATAGGATAATATTATTAAAATACTTAAAGACGGATAAATTAAATGATAAATTCTTGTGTAAGAAGAAAAATTAGCAGTTTGAATTTCTAAGTTATCAATAATTTGAAACAATTGCTTCCATTGAGAACAATTTCGACAAATCCCAAATATAGCTGTAAAAACCAAAATTATGTAATTAATATTATATATTCTATTTAAAGTTCTATCGTTTGAACTGAAGTAGGGATCATCATCTCTTTCAATAGATGTAAAGAAACAAAGCATTAAAAAAATCAATATTAATAAAATAATTTGTATACAGTTTTTTGGTTTCGTGTTTATGTTCCAAGGAAACACTCCAAAAACCTTTCCCAATCTAAATATGTAATTTAGTAAAAATTTATCACTTTTTTGACATTTCACTTTCAACTTTTCAAGCAACATTTTCAATTAATATGAATATAATCACAAAATACTTATTATGAATATAAACTGGCTGGTTTAACCGCATTCCTAAACTGCAAATAGTGTTACGGTGCATTTAATTCTTCAAGAAAATTATCATGATACCTTGTCAATAATTATCTATTAGAAGGCACTCAGTTAAATTAAAAGCTATTTGTAAATTGTGTTAATGAATATTAACTTATAGTTTGAAATATTTGATGCAGTTAAGCAGTATTTCAATAATCCCTATAAATTAAAAGATATATTGGCCAAGGGATATTGACTTTTGAACTCTTAAAATTGATCAACAATGATCATCCATTCAAAAATAACAATATATCTATACATAATTCATCCAATGATGGCCTTTAGACCGTAACGAGACACTCTTGCAACAATGCTCTACTTATTAAGTACAAAATACAACATAACCTCTTCAACCTTCTAGCAAGATGATAATTGGCCAATATTTGAAGGGTTTCCGCATTCACTGTCTCCGTACGTCATCATTTAAATATACTGGAGGTTACTATTATTATTAAATTGTTTTTATTGCTTTAACTCCAAAACTGATTACTATAAAGCTACTCCGGTTTCAAAACCTGGTGGTAGATGAAAATTTTGTAATAATAAATACTCGTGATTTATTAATAGAGATTTGTATTACAGATTTAATCTCTTGGCAAGCTGATATTGCCCAATTCCTGAAGCGCTTCCGCACTCACAAAAAGAGGTTGAGCAAATACTCCAGATGACATAAATAAAAACCAAAAGCAAATGATCCGCTTGAGTAAGTACTTTATGTACAATTTGATATGAGTAAATTCTCACTTTTATTATGAATAAAAAAATTGGTCATGCTCTTCGCGGTGAGAATCTACTCCACAATTTTGGAGTCTGATAGACAGCAGACTTCAGTTTGACCGCGGCAGAGCTATGGCTGAGTTTATCTTTAATTTACGTTCCAAAAAATATTACAAACCTAGAAGAAGTACTTTAAAGCATTGTATCGATTTATTAAACAAAATATAGAGTGGATATCAAATTATTTTTCGGGTGAAGAAAGAAGAGGTGGTGCTTTATGTAACTTTGAAAAAATGAAAATTTTGAGATATGTAGGTGACCATGATTTTCAAACAGAAGTTGAAGAAGAAATTGGTGTTCACTAAACTTCTGTGTCAAGGATCTTTTTAAACTTCAAAGATACACAAATTATAAAAGTAAAATATTAACAACTCTTACAGATTTGAGTTTTTTTTTAATGGATAGGTATATTTATAAGTTATTTTATGTGCCCTCCTAGATGGTGTCACAAAACTTGGTTTTGTAAGAAAAAAATATTTTAAAATTATTAGGGTTGTTTTACCCTTGATCCCACTCACTTACAGATTTGAGTTTTTTTCTGTAGATAGATATATTTATATGTTATTTTATGTGCATTATTAGATGGTGTCACAAAACTAAGTATTGCAAGAAAAAAATGTTTTATGGCTTATAGGGTTGTTTTATCCTTTATCTCACTTACAGAATTGAGTTTTTAATTCTAGTTAGATATGTAAACAATTTGTTTTTCTGCTATATCAGACCATGTCAGAACACCTAGTTTTGAATGATAAAATAATTTGTTAGTATTCTACTTTTATTATTTGTGTATGGTGTGCGTTTGGCTTTGTAGTGGGGGGTGGGAGCTGCATTTGGACGCTAGCTCCGGGCGCCAACTTCACACGATTGATATACCAGTGTAACAAAAGTCATCACAAACTCGTTACTAGAAATGAAAACTTTAACATTCAGTTAATATGGGAAGGTGAAGACACATCCAACTGTCGAGAGGGAACACTGGTATGGTATACCGAGGGATCCAAAACCGACAGTATATGATGATAAATCCAGACGCAAAAACTATGAGTCACAGGGGTTTTATACATCAGTACCCAAAGCAGAGGTACATGCGATAGAGTTATGTCGGAGGGAGAATATTGATAGGGGCTAAAGAGGGAAAAAATCCTCATTTACTCCGACAGTCAGACAGCACTACAAGCTCTAGCATGCAAAAAAATCAGATCAAAACTGGTCTGGAACTGCCTACAAACCCTAATTGTTCTGGAAAACCAAAACAAGGTAACACTTAATTGGGTTCTTGGACACAAGGGGATAACAGGCAACGAGAAAGCAGACGCTCTGGCAAGAAAAGCCTTAGGGACCAAATTGAAGGTCCCCAAGCCGGAATTTGGCATTTTGAAATCCTCAGTACGACTCTGGCTGACTGCGTGCGCTGCTAAAGAACATCAGTCAAGCTATAATTTTGCGCGTATCAAAACACAGTAAATTCATGGTCAAAAAAAATCTTAAAAGCATTGACTAACGATATTCTGCAGCTAAGCAGAAATCAAATAAGGCATATCACGGGGCTAATAACTGAGCATACCACCTTAGGGGACACCTTTACAAAATGGGCATCAAAGAAGATGAACCCATCTGCAGATTATGTAATGAAGAGGAGAAAACAGCCTCTCACTTATACGCTGGTGGTACAACCTACTGGGGGCAGAAAACTAACAGGAAGCCTTCCCCAGAGGAAATCTGTTGAAGAGGCTGCTAACAAACTTTTTCACCTGAGAACAAAGATGTAATTGGCAAAACACAATAAGTCGTAACTCTGCAGTATTGAGGCTCAAACATCAGTTTAGTACAATCGATCGAATCAATCATCTAATCCTTAATATATATCAAAAGTTGTGATAGAAGTTGCTGATAAGTTATTAGAAATATAACAGAAGCGAAAGAGAGAGGTGGTCAACAAAATATACTTTTCCATGTGCAATGGGTGTGATCGATTGCACTCACATTTAAATAAAAAGAACACCTATCGCAAGGGATATCATAGCATTAATGTACAAGCCACATGCAATTCGGATGAGTAGTTTACAAGCTTAGACGCATCATGGCCAGGATCTGTCTACGATTCACGGATTTGGAGCAACTCAGAAATTTATAACATTGCAAGAAATGATTTTCAGGGGTTAAATACATTAACATTTAGGGGTTAGCACCATGGATAATAGAAGTTTGGAAATAAAATAATTAGTATCTACTTTTATGTACAAGAGCATGTACTACTTAAATTTAAATCTATTTTATTCATATAAATTGGAGCACAAACTCCCATTCGATGTTTATGGTAATGAGTACTTTCTTGGAGTTTAATCTCCTGTGTTATTCATATCAGCCATAGTCTGGCATCTCCATTTGAATACACAATGGAGGTCACTATTACGGAGTACTTTATTTATAAAGCAGTATTAATTTAAAATTGCTTTTATTTTTACAACCCCACAGCTGATTACTAAAAAGCCACTCCGGTTTTAAAACTTGGTGGTAGATGATAGTCTGGGGAGAGTAACTACTTTTTTCAGGAAGCCAATGGTGCGGTTTATATTTTAGATTATATTAAAGAAGAGAGCTGGGTAATTCCTGGTCAAAAAGTAATTAGCATATTTACTATTGCTTTCTGTATTTTGTAAAAGTTAGTTTTTTTTAAGTAAGAAACCTCGAACCACAATAATATAATTAGTAAAACGATAAAACTCTCTAATTTCATTGGCGACTAGTTTCGGCTTACACCAGCTACACGTCAACAAAAATAGGTCGTTCACAAGGTAAAAAAATTACAGTAAACGAGTACTTACCGCATACATTCTTAGTCACAAAGTAAAGTAACTGTGTTGACTTCAACTAATAGGAATAAGAGTTTTTCCAAACATAGTTGCTTTTTAGGTAGATTTCCATATATGGAATCTACCTATTGTAATCGATTCAATGACGGGACCCAGAACCGGGAATAGGGACGCTACGCCATTTATGACCTTCGGTATAGGAATCAGTAAAAAAAAAATTATCGGTATATACCTATATATTGTATAGAGTAACGCATAAATTCATTATTAGCTAAATGAACGATTAAATTAGAAATTCCCGAAACATGTCGATTTTTGATTTCAATTTACTATTTTTTCAGATCATAATCTAATATACAGTGTGAACCACCTTCGTGTAATGTCGTCATCACCATTTTTTTTAAATTGAACCCCCCTTTTTTTCAATTTCCGGATTGCCCTTGCTGAGCTGATTCCAAAAATGTATAATATGTTGTTTCAAATTATTACAGGGTGGGCAAAAATGCAAAAATTTACTATCAAAAACATCCTTTGCGCGATTTTTTAAACACAACTTTTCCACAAAGGTGGATAGGAAGAAGGGGACCAGTGGAATGGACCGCTAGATCACCTGATCTGAGCCCATTAGACTTCTTTTTATGGGGTTATTTAAAATCTAAAGTCTACTTCAACAGAACTTTAAATATCCCTCAACTACAAGACCGAATTAGACAAGAAATACAGAACATAATACCCGCTATGCTACAGAATGTTAGAGATGAAAGTAATGCCAGGTTCAGTCATTGTATAATGGTCAATGGAGAACAATTTGAACATTTATTGTAAATTTTCGTTTGTTTGTTTTTGGTAGTATATCACATTAATTGCATAACTACGTAATTCCATTTAATTTGTTTATTACATTCAGTAACGTATAACTTTCCATAAACAATTTTCATAATATTTTTTTTGCATTTTTGCCCACCCTGTACCAATTTGAAGCAACATATTATACATTTTTGGAATCAGCTCAGCAAGGGCAATCAGAAAATTGAAAAAAAGGGGGGTTCCATTAAAAAAAATGGTGATGACGTCATTACACGAAGGTGGTTCACCCTGTATATTAGATTATGATCTGAAAAAATAGTAAATTGAAATCAAAAATCGACCTGTTTCGGGAATTTCTAATTTAATCGTTTATTTAGCTAATAATGAATTTATGCGTTACTTTATGGACGCACTGTATATATGTGTAGACATTCCGTTCCGGCACGATAGAGGTCGCAATTTTTGTCCAATCGACACCAAATTTGGTACAAAAATTCTTTGGGGCAGTAATTCGTTGCCTATTGTAAATGACCATTCTACATCTAAGGGGGTGAGAATTGTATGGGGTTGAAATCTCAAAAAATTCAGATCTCCGCCATTTTCGAAAATATTAAAAAAGACCATTGAACTTTTTTTATGCTCTGATTTATTATAAAATTAATTTATTTGAAACCTTTTTCGATCTGTCCTTATCATGGAGTGGGGAAGGATGCTCAAATTTAGACAATAGAAATCTACCTCCCCTGTCGACCCTACCGACAGGAATTTTTTTTTATTACATATTACAGCTGCATAAATATAAGTAAAAAACGTATAGATGATAAATGACTTCAGTTGCCGATTCAACCATATATAATTTTGATCGACAATTTTTATTTGGACTTCACACCTTTTTGTTTTTTCACATAAACGAAATTTAAACTTTTCATTAATGATAAGAGGTTTGCCAAGTTCACTAAATATTTTACCATGATACACATGTCATCCATTGAACGCAAAAGGAAAGAATGAATGAAAATTTCAAAACAATCCTATTGTAGTAATTTTAGGAAATTCCATTAAAAGTTTTAAAGAAATAACGTTCAATCAAATTGAAATTAAATATTGTGATCGGCGCAATCATCACATATGATTAAATTACCCTTTGACCGTACCGAATTAAAATAGGCAATACTGGCGTAATCGTACCCTGCCCCGCGAAATTAGTGCACTTATTAAAGGAATATGAAGAAGATATTTTTAGAAATTGCAGTTAAAATATAGGCCAAATTATAAAGTTGGCAACACCGCACTTGAGTGAAATAAAATATTTAATATCTACGTTCTATGATATGAAGCTACTTTTTAAATTTTTGTTTTGATCTCAATACTTACAGTAACAAAAATTTCATTTGTTAGTATTTCCCCTATTAATAATAATAGATCGCCTTCAATTTCAGCTCCATTAAACGCATATGAAATAATAGCATTGATATCAACCATATAAGCAGAAAAAGTCAATAATAATAAACAAAGAACCCACATTCCAAATATACGATTCATAAAATTTGTAATGTGGAATATATCTCGACAATCTTTTTTAATTTTATTAATATCAGAAATGATATTTGGTAAAAAATATTGTTGTTTTATTAAGCGCTTCAGATTAAAATACAAACGGTCTTCGCGCCATCTTATTATTACACATAATTCGACGAAATATATAATAATAATTAGTATCTGGCAATTGAAAACATATATAAAGACAAATTCGAAAACAAATTCAATTTCAATATACATGTAAATAATGGAAATCATATAGGATAATAATATTAAAATACTTATAGAAGGATAAATTAAATGATAAATTCTTGTGTAAGAAAAAAAATTAACAGTTTGGATTTCTAAGTTATCAATAATTTTATACAATTGCTTCCATTGAGAACAGTTTCGACAAAGCCCAAATATAGCTGTAAAAACCAAAAGTATGTAATTAATATTATATATTTTATCTATAGTTTTATCGGTTAAACTGAAGTAAGGATCATCAACTTTTTCAAAATATATGAAAAAACATATCATTAAAAAAATCAATATTAATAAAATAATTTGTATACAGTTTTTAGTTTTAATGTTTATGTCCCAAGGGAACACTCCAAAAATCTTTCCCAATCGAAATATGTAATTTAGTAAAAATGTATCACTTTTTACACATTTCTCTTTCAACTTTTCTAGTAACATCTTCAATTCATATAAATATAAACACAAAATAACTATTATCAATATAAACCAGCTCTAATAAGCACACACTTTTTAATTCCATTCCTATACTGCAAGTATTATTACCCGATAAAATTATCATGAGAACCTGTTACTAATTATTTAGAACAAGGCACTCAGGTAAATTAAAAGCTATTGGTATATTCTTGTACTAATAAATATTAACTTATTTGAATAGATGAGGCTTTTACTTGATGAAGATCCATACTAAACGATAAAATAAAACAATTTAATTTGTTTAAATCTTGAAGAGTAAAGATTTAAACAAATTAAATTGTTTTATTTCATCGTGTATTAACTTATTTTTTTAAAGAATCTGCTAAGCAGTTAAGCAGTATTTCAATAATTCCTCAAAATTATAAGATATATTGGTAAAGAGATGTTGATTTTTAACTCTTAAAACTGATCAGTTATGATCATACATTCAAAAATAACAAAATATCTATATAGAATTCGTCCAATGATGGGCGGTAGGCCCTAATTAGACACAATACAGTACATGACCTCCTCAACCTTCCAGCAAAATGATAATTACACCTGAAGGGTTTCCACATTCACTGGCTCCCTACGTCATCATTTGAATATACAATGGAGGACACTACTACGCAGTACTTTATATAGAAAGGATTATTTCCCTTGATTTATATCAACCAATGATATGTCACAATTTTTTAAATTCTGACCAAACATACATATCACAAAATGCTGTGCTTAGATATTGACTTCAAGAGAAGGATGGACAATTGATGTCCAATAGTAAATCGACTAAGACTAGAGCCAATATCAGCGATTATTTTTTGACGTTTCTCGAAACTAATAGAAATTTTCAATTTCAGTAATTCATATACGTTCTAGCCAATCAAAACATTATTATAGTGGGAAATATCTACTTACATTATTTTAGCGAGAATAATTCAATGTTAATTGTTTTTATTGAATGACAACCACATGACAATGTATTTTCTCCATCTGACATTTTGATTGTAACCTCAAAAAATAATCTTTCGAATACCACATGAGAGTTCGATAAATTAGATAATAATTCTCCAGTCATTTTCTCAAACTTGATGCCATTTGGCAACAATTTTTCTAAAATCTGTCGAATTATTTTCAATTTATTCTCACTCTCTTGTGATATTACTACAGACTATCTCCCTAGAGAAATAGTCACTTTGATACGTCACATAAAAATGTCAAATAGTTCTGTCGGTTTTTGTGTTTTCAACTTTAATTAGTATGCGATTTAATTTCTTATTATTATTCTAGTTATATTCCTGATAATTGTGTTCTATATATAAAGTTTTTTTCTAATTTACTTATCCGCAATTAATATAATTTTCACAGGAAATAATTGTCCTAAATATAACAAGACATTAATTAATATTCTGCTATTTTTGCTGTTGCTAAATTACTCGAATATTTTACAATTTGATTCAACATAATTTTGGCATTAGTAATCAATTGATTAATTAGATTATTACTGCCAAAATTATGTCTCGTCAAATTGATATTAAAATATTCTCGAAATTTAGACGCATCAAAAATATAAATCTTAAATATTTTTTTTTTAATTGTACTTTTGTTCACTCCTAATCACTATGCAAAAACTGGAATATCCAGATGACCTTTTGGGGTCAGATTATTTTTTTTTAAATATGAACATATTTTCTTTTGACATTTTAATATTAGGTTCTATAAAAAGGTAAATAAACATACCTACCTAAGATAGAAATATTAGATATTTGGTGGGTACATTATAGGGTTTACCTATAATGCTTGTGCAACCGATTGGAAATTCCAGACGACCCCTTGCGACCAAATAATTTTTTTATACATACGTATAATTGACTATTTTGACTTTTCTTAAAGATAAATAAACCTACCTGCCCCATAAGAGAAATTTTAAATATGTGGGGGATACATAGCAGGAATTACCTATAATCCCTGAAGTAGCAAAGTAGTGGCATACACAGATCCTGTGAGAGGGAAGAGGACCTTGACCTGACCTTCGACCTTAACATTGGCCTTGACATTTCACCTTGGCCTTTAACATTGACCTTGGACTTTGACCTTGGTATTTGACCTTGGTCTTTAACCTTGGCCTTTAACATTGGCCTTTGACCTTGGCCTTTCACGTTGACCGCGCAACCTTTGACGGCGATATTTGACTAAGACTTTGGACCGTGGCATTTGATCGCGACTTTTGCCCGCCAACTTTGACCCTGACTCTGACATTGACCTTTTCCTGCAAACTTTGACCGCGACCTTTGACAGGGACATTTGACCGTAATATTTGATCGTAAACTTTGACCGCGTGCTTTGGCTGCGTCATTTGATCACGACTTTTGCCCGCGAACTTTGATTTTAACATTTGACCGCGACTGTAAATCGTGACATTTGACCGCAACTTTGGTTCGTGATATTTGGTCGCGACCTTTGACTGTGACATTTGTTCGCGAACTTTGACTGCGACCTTTGACCGTGACATTTGATTGTGAAATTTGACCGAAAGTTTGGGTCGTGATATTTGATCGCGGCCTTTGGCCGCGATATTTGATGGTGATTTTTGACCATGAACTTTGACCCTGACATTTGACCGCGACCTTCTACCGCAACTTTTGACCGTGACATTTGTTCGCGAACTTCGATCGCGACTTTCGACCGTGACATTTGATCACCACTTTTACTCGCGAAGTTTGACCCTGACATTTGACCGTGAACTTTGACCTCGACCTTTGACCGCGTCTTTGGATCGTGATATTTGATCGCGATCTTTGAGCTCGACTTTTGACCGCGAACTTTGAACTTGACATTTGGCAGCGACTATTGAGCGTGACAGTCATTCGTGAACTTTGACCGCGACTTTGGATCGCGACTTTTGACAGCGACCTTTGATCCGTGACCCTCGGCAAATTGACCCCTGTCATCTGCCCTCATGACATATGGACATTTGCCCTGCGGACTAATAGGCATCGGGCACATGCCTAAAAAAGTTTATGATAACCTAACCGTCAAGACTTCGTATATACGTACTTTATGTCGAGACAAATGTTTTATTTGGAAAATTCTGGGTAGAAGGGAAAAATTTAAGCCAAATTACTGATGGAACTTATCATTAAAGCGACTTGGTGGCTGGCAGTCTTCTACCGTGGCGGAAGGCTATGTGAATAACTCTCTTAAAAATAAAAATGACAACGCATTTCGAATATCGGAGGCGACTGCCAATTATCAATAGAAGCGTCTAGATCCCAATTGCAACTCGAGTGCCCACCGCTGTTGCCATCGTTTTGTACGTTAACTTAAAAGTTTGATTATATATTATTGTGATACGAAGTGGTCCAGTGCTAGAGTGTATGCTTTACAAATAAAACTTCCTGGTTCGAATCCCGAGGATTTTTTTTTATTTATTTTTTTTAATACACAGGTAGATTTAGATAGTCAAGACTTCTTTTAATAAAATAAATATTTTTCTTTTCGTCAATGAAACACTTAAACCTGGCAACAGCGGTGGGCACTCGAGTTGCAATTGGGATCTAGACGCTAGTAGAGCTCAATTATTTTGAGATGAGTACATTTAGTTTTGGCCACGCCCCAGTTGGCGCAGCACGTCATAAACTTTGTGGACCTTATTTTATGGTGCTAAGTTCAAATCTGCTGCGGTAGGGGTATCTGATATTTTAGCAGTGGCGTTTGTACACTAATAAAATATTTTAAATTGAAAACACTTTAAAATAAAAAGTAGCATTTAAAATTTTAACTATTTGTTAGTTAAATTGCTGTTAAACTTTAAAGTAATAAAACAACTAAAAGTTTAAATAAATAATTTATATTTTATTAAAATGTTTATAATTTTAACTGTTTTGATCACTATCTTCGAAGTCCGAAAGGTCGGAATCCCACTCATCGGATGACCCCGTATTGATGCAAAATATTAGGGAATCTGTATATTCATCCATCAGATGTTCTTTTTGAATATATGCATCCTCATATTTTACGGAATGGTCCACCACGTTTGCCCATTCTTCCGACGTTATGCTTTCAAATTTTTTTGTTGCTAACTTTTCAACATCATCCAACTTAAATGTTGTATTATGTTGACCTACCCAAATTTTTACCGTGGCCCATATTTTTTCGATGGGATTTAGTTCAGGGTGATACGGAGGCAACCGTAATACCTACTTTCTGACCATTTTCTTCAAGAAGATCATCTAAAAGAAAATTCGGCGGGGGTCTGTGAGCTTTAATTAATGTATACAGCTCTGGTTTAGTCATTTTAGCATCATACGGAATATGGTTTTTAATGAACCATCTTTAGCCTCGTTTTTCATAAAGTTTAACATTCGTGAAATTATTTCCTTGGCTAATTTTTTTGTTCCATTTCGAACAAGCTAAAAATTTAGGTTTCATTAGCATTTTTGAAAATATCATAAAAATAGGATACAAATTAAAGGCTCAGAAGGGATTTAAAATATTCAGAATGTACGGTTTCGTCTTGGATTATTAATTAGTTGTATTTAAATGTACTTACCAAAATACACACAAAATGAATTAAATTAAAGTTTATATAGACACACAAATCGAAACACAAAAACACAAGAAAACTCAAAATAGCTAAATAAATGCAACAAGTACAAATAAGTAACACTACGCCACTGAATCCAAATTTCATGAGTGACAGGCGACCCGGACCACAGTTAAAGCTCTCTGACCACGCCTACAAACTCAAATTGGTTTCTGCACATTATGACGAAATGTACTCATCTCAAAATAATCGAGCTTTATTATCAATCTTCGTCTTCTGATGTACCGTGCAGTACTACAATTATAGAGAACCGTTCATTACCGTTTAGTAATTAGGGACAATCGACTTTCAATAATTGTTTAAATGTTATTATCAACTATTATAATAAAGTTTAAGTAATTGCCATGTCCTTGATTTAATAGATGAAAATAAGTGAGCGTAGAAAAAGTATAGTACGTTACACGAGTTGTAAGCCCATTACGCACTCGTGAAATTTTCGTGCGTAAAGAGTTACTTACAACTCTTGTTACGTAATGCACTATTATAATGTCAAAATGTGCTCATAAATTAATTTATTAAAAACCAAGCACTTTTTTTGGTAAAAATCTAAAAACAAATATATCGGTATCTTTAAAAAATACACCCATTTTTTATTAAATATACACAAATTATTTGGGGAAAAATTTACAGAAAAGTGGATTCATGTTTTCTATATCAATATTAATTGCATTGAAATTATTTTGTAGAAGAATTAAGATTTAAGTATTCATAAAATTTAAATTGCTGACAAAAAATATGTTTTTTTAATAATAAGCAAATTATGAAATATATAGGGTATCCGCAAAATTAGTGCACTAATTAAAGGAATATGAATAAGACATTTTTAGAAATTGCAGTTTTTTTTTTGTCCGGGACCGTTCTTTGCAACCGGATTCAGAAATTGCAGTTATAATATAGGCCAATTTATAAAGTTCGCAACACCGCACATCTAAAATAAAAAAATTGATTTCTACGTTCTATAATATAAAGCTAATTTTTAAATTTTAATTTTGGTATTAATACTTACAGTAACAAAACTTTCATTTGTTAATATTTCTCCTATTAATATTGATAGATCCCCTTCAATTTCAGCTCCATTAAACGCATACGAAATAATAGCATTGATATCAACCATATACTCAGAAAAAGTCATAAATAATAAACAAAAAACCCACATTCCAAATATACGATTCATAAAATTAGTAATGTGGAATATATCTCGGGAAACTTTTTTAATTTTATTGATATCAGAAATGATATTTGGTGATAAATATTGTTGTTGTGTTAAGCGTTTAAGATTAAAATACAAATGGTCTTGGCGAGATCTTATTATTACACATAATTCTACGAAACATATCATAATAATTAGTATCTGGCCATTGAAAATAAATAAAAAGACCAGAATGAAAACAAACTCAATTTCAATATAAATGTAAATAAGGGAAACCATATAGGATAATAATATTAAAATACTTATAGACGGATAAATTAAATGATAAATTCTGGTATAAGAAAAAAAATTAGCAGTTTGGATTTCTAAGTTATCAATAATTTTATACAATTGCTTCCATTGTGAACAATTTCGACAAATCCCAAATAAAGCTGTAAGAGCCAAAAATATATAATTAATATTATATATTCTATCTATAGTTCTATCCGTTGAACTGAAGTAGGGATCCCCGTCTTGTTCATTATACATAAAGAAACATAACATTATAAAAATCAATATTAATAAAATAATTTGTATACAGTTTTTATGTTTTGTGTTTATGTCCCAAGGAACCACGCCAAAAACCTTTCCCAATCGAAGTATGTAATTTAGTAAAAATGTATCACTTTTTTGACATTTCGCTTTCAACTTTTCAAGCAACATCATCAATTAATATGAATATAAGCACAAAATATGTAATAAGAATACACTTCGATTTCTTCTCTGAACCGCTTTAGCATACTGTGTTGATACCGCGCATGTAATTCTCCGATTAAATTATCCTGATAACGTGTCAATAATTATCAATTAGAAGGCACTCAGGTAAATTGAAAGTTATTTGTTTATTGTCAGAAAATAAACTTATTTTTTTTTAATAATATTTTAGGCAGGTTAACCAGCTAAGCACTTTTTCAATAATACCTAAAATTTATAAAATATATTGCCATAGAAAAAAATCACTGAGGGAATAAAACGCTTTATCCAGTACTACAAAATATATAATTGAATATGTTGGTAATGAGGAACTGGCGATTAGTTTCGGAAAAATGCCATCATCGCGAGTGTTTAATTCATTGTTAGTAAGATAACAAGATAGAATTCTTAACATACAATTTACCAAATAAAATAGTCCGTTTTAGCAGCATGCCGAAACGCTGAGATAGATTTCAAATGTTCGATATGTTTCATTAAATAATAATGCTTTAATTAAATTAAAAAGTTAAATACCGGGAGAAGTAGACTTATTTTTTAATTTGATAGCAATCCGCCTGATTTGATTATTTTGTATCTTTGACAAGTGCAATCAGTACCCGCTTTTCACGGTGCAAGTTTGAAGCAAGAGGTCCGTTCACTGTGCCTATAATATTGTATACCAGAGTAAATCGAGTAACACTAATACCATTCGGTAATATCTGGTTACAACTGACATTACCTTCTCACAATATTTCCATAGGTATTGTCAACATAAATCGAAAAATTTCCAAGTTTCGAAAAATGAAAAAAGTTCGAACTAGGTCAACACTTCTCAGACAGAATTTATAGATCAAAATTAGCTGATTAAAAATTTCTTAAGAAATTTAATGAAAATATTTTCAACCTTCGGTGACTTCGCTGATGTCAACTTCGTTATTAAAATGGAAAGTGCCATGTTTTTTTCAATTTTTGGATTCAGCATAAAATTTTGCATATCATAGCTCTAAATTAGATAAATTTTTTTGACAAATGTGCGTTTACTTAACTGCGATGTCTGACGTAATTGTTAACTTATGATCTTTAAATTTTATACAGGGGTTATGAAATAGTTATTTTCCTAACAAGTGCGGAAAGTTATACTTTTTCGCACGCAATTGCAGTTGCCTGAACGACGCGAAGCGGAGTTCGGGCATGCAATTAAGTGGGGAAAAGATACTACAAGCGCCTAGAATTAAAAAAAAATTTAGCAAAAAGTATTTTTTCTACAAGCGCCTAGAATTAAAAAAAATTTTAGCAAAAAGTATTTTTTCTACAAGCGCCTAGAATTAAAAAAAAATTTTAGCAAAAAGTATCTTTTCTACAAGCGCCTAGAATTAAAAAAAAATTTTAGCAAAAAGTATTTTTTCTACAAGCGCCTAGAATTAAAAAAAAATTTTAGCAAAAAGTATTTTTTATACAAGCGCCTAGAATTAAAAAAAAATTTTACCAAAAAGAATTTTTTTCTACAAGCGTGCGGAAAGTTACAACTTTCCGCACGCTTGTAGAAAATAGCTATTTGTGTATTAAGAGCGGAAAGTGATACTTTGCTGCTTGAGGCAGAGAGTTGCCCGCGCGACGCGTAGCGGAGCGCGGGCAATCTGCCGAAAGCGGCAAAGCACTTTCTGCTCGAATTGCACACAAGATTTTTTCTACGATCACATTATTTTTAGACAAATAATTTAAAAAAAAACATGAAAATACACTTCATAACCTAAAAATGAAATAATGACGTTTCATTAATTTCATAGTCTACTATTTGCACAAAACAGTAAGTAGATACTTAAATATGCAATCACTATTTCATATAGGTGTACCTAGGTGTATCTAGGTGTACCTTCTGACTGTTATATTTTTACTAGATAAATTTTATAAAATAAAGTTTAATTTCGTTCGAAATATCTTCAAATATTAATATTTCAACTAAAATATTCAGACTGCCCTACATTTTGTTTTAATATACCTATTATTTACTACCTTTCTTTAGTTTATTGTAAATGAAAACAGGCGAGCGGAAAAGTACGCGCTAAAGCGACAATAATGTCAAATTATTACAGATCACGGAAAACATCAACTTTGCGGTTAGATTTGAGTGTGCAAAAGCCTACTTTGGGTAGTGATCGTAGGAAAATATTATTCTAGCATAACGTGAAACGTCAAATGGGATATTTAGTACAGGGTGTTTAGAATAAATTATCTAATATTCACACAAACGTATTTTATCCTCAATCTTGATACAATTTTTCATTCTCTTTCGATCTGTATTGGCATTCCCTGTACCTAAAGTTACGCATTTCTGATTTATTTCTAGATTTATTGTAATTTGGAAAAATTTTACATAAATAATTAGGCATGCTATGAAAGTTAAAATGATGTAATAACCATCATAACAATTTATCTTATCGAATTTACTTAATGAGTGTCTCTATTGATTCAAACTCCCAGTAAAAAGAATTATTTAATAACTATTAATCACAAAATATGCTCAAAAACACCACCATGAAGTTCTAAACACTTGTTGATTCTCTTCAATAAGGACGGTATCCAGTTTAGTGAAATATTTGGGGCATTTCGATTTTTTCTGACATATTCATTGAGTGACTTGGTAGACGTGGAGCGAGAAGGCCACATAGACCTTGGCCACATGTACCGGGTGAGTTTTCGGGTCACAGTGACCCCGTTGGGTCCACCCATTGGGTTTTTCTCTCTTTCTCTGGAATAATCAGATTGAGCTGAAACTATTGGGTCGACACCCACTGGACTTTTCAACTACACAAACTGGGTTCTTCAACTTTCTCTGAAATGGTCGGATTGAGTTGAAACTTGGCAGATGCATAGGGAAAAGGCCATGTAGACCTCGGCCACCGTGTACCGGGGCGAATTTTTAGATTATAGTGACGCCATTGGGTCAACACGTACTGGTTTTTTTTAACTGTCTCTAAAATAATCAGATTAAGCTGAATCTTGACAGATGCAATATACTTCTCGTACAAAATACATATAAAACATCCTCCAGCAAAACCCCAATTACCCCCACTCTGAAAAATGTCTCATCTCTGAAACGAAAACAGGATACAGCTAAAGAGTTGCTTGATTACATACAAAATTTTAAGCAAAAACGTTAGCGGTTTTTGTAGTTTTCTTCGCCTCTCGATAAAGTGCTCTTTTCCTATTTCATTTTTTTGTTAAGTAATTTTAATTAATGTTTCGGATTCTAAAAATTGAATAGTTTGCTTAACCCCATATTGCAAGGCTTCTTTTGTTTGTAGTAGGATCAGTGTACTCAGCATTTTTAATATAACTACAAATGGAATAATCTAGAGGATTTAAGTCTGGAGATCGAGGGGGTCTCTCTTAGCAATCCATCTATCCTCGGATAAATCAGTCAATGAAACTCCCACAGGGATGTAATTGTGAGATCCAGCACCACCTTGATGGTACCAAACAGTATCTCTCTCATTATGTTTAAATATTCCTCACCATTAATGTTTTTGTAAAAATGCTAAGCTTACTTTTGTTTGTGGTATTCGTGAAGTTGCGATTAATAGTACTTTTGTGACAATAACGTGATTTAATTATATATAACATTAATTACATTAATCATTTTTTCTTACATTGACGTATTCGTGTCACTTGCTTTCCAAAAATTATTATTTTCTAAAAATCAGAATGTCTGTTTGCACAGGGCCGTCTCTATTAACAGAAGCACTTAAAATATAAAAGAAATCCAACAACTTTATCGTACTAAACTTTAAAACTAAAAGATTCTTGAAAATACCTATCATGAGCCAGGTTTGGATTTTATCTGTCCACAAATAACTGTTATGTCTATTGAACATACCATTCTTTAAAAGCTATGCCTCATCACCACAAATTTTGTGTTTTAAAAAATCTGGATTTTCTTGAATTATAATCAACGACCACTCACAAATCTCTACCTTTTTGGGTAGATCAGCCAGTTTTAAGTGTTGTACTAAATAATATGAAAACGGCTTCCACTTATATTTCAATAAAATTCTATGAATTGTTATAAACGACTCTCTGAATCTAATTTCTGTATCTCGCAATGATGCATTTGGAAAAGCATGGAAAAAGCTAAAACCATTATTTCTAATTCTTCATTATCAACTTTTGGATTATTTCGTTTGCTTGAAAAGACCCGCGGAGTAAAAGATTGAATATAATATTTCTCTCCATTTCCCTATTTGGTTTCCGTTTTTCTGGATATCTTTCTGCGAATAACTAGCATGTACGACTAATTATTCGATTAAATTCACCATAAATCACTACCAATTTTAAAAAATGTTTATTAGTATAAGCCTAATAACACAAAATTTCCTATTGACTTTTTTATGGTTCATTTAACGTGAGAACGCCCGAGCCCCAAAATAAAACGTTTTATAAACGTTTCTGCAAGAACGCTTATAAAATGGGCATAAGAGAAGTTCAAAATATGTCGACAAAATGTCCGAACTCATAAATTAAAAACAAGACGTTTTTTACGCTACAGTACTCAGACGTTTTAAAAACCTATGATAAAAAGGACTACTAAATGTTTTTTAATGTCTATGTTAGAATTTTTTCCATAAAGTCACAAACTTTTTATTTTAGTGGTTTTTAAATCAACTTGTAAAAACGTTCAAAAAACTTTTGTTTTTCAATAAAGTCAGATAATGAAATAGCATTATACTTACACTAATACCAGATGCAAACATTAACATATCGACTATTAATAACATTACCATTTCAATTTTAGCTCCGTTGAATATGTACGTAAGAACAGAATTAATATCAACCATATATTCAGAAAAAGTCATTAATAACAAACAAATAATCCACATTCCAAATATACGATTTATAATACAAACCGTATAGAATATATCTCTGGAAACTATTTTAATTTTTTTAATATCATTGATAATTTTTGGCAATAACTTGCGTTGTCGTATTAATTGATTCAAATTAAAATATAAATAATCTTGGCGAGATCTTATTATTATACATAATTCTACAAAATATAAAATAATAATTAATATTTGACCGATAAAAAAAAATATAAAAACAGTATCAAAAATAGATATAAGATGAATAGAGACGTAAGTATAACAAACAAATGAAAATAATATTGTTACAATTATAGATGGACAAATTAGATGAGAAATTCTTATGAAAGAAAAAAAATCGGTAGTGTTAATTTCAAACGTATCAATAATTTTAAATAGTGTCTTCCAATGATAACTATTAAGACATATCCCAAATATATTAGAAAAAATCAGAAGAACATAATTTATATCATATATTCTATTTACAGCTCTGTCTTTTGAAGTCAAAAATGAATCAGCTATATTGTCTAAAAATATGGAGTAAAATACTATTATAAGAATCAATAATAGTAAAATAATTTGGATACAGTTTTTGATTTTCGTCTTTATGCTCCAAGGAAAGACTCCAAAAATCTTTCCCACTTGAAATATGTAGTTTAGTAAAAATGTATCTCTCTTCTGATATTTCATTTTCAACATTTTCAATGAAAATGAAAATTTTTATTGATAAAAAACAAATGTTAATTTTGTTTAATTCCTTACCAATAACTAATTATTATAATGTACTTTAGTAAATTAAATTGTTATGAGAAACATACATATATTGAATTTGATACATTTCTATTTTAATTAATATTATACAGGGAAAATTATCATCGACCAAATATTTTTAAAACAAGGACATAACCATTGACATATACTCATGGATATGCCCAGCGGTGAGAAATATGCTATTTCGAGAAAACGAGATAAAACGATGGTTCGGTCAATCTCTATCTCTCTACAGTATCGTTTAGTTAAGATGTTAGAGATAGGGCTAGACCAAACCTATAAACGATTTTCCTCACTCTTTTCAACAAAAAAAATATTACAATAATATACGGGTTGGGCACGTCCTTGAGTGTAAATGGACGTAATATTTTTTATTTCATCCTGTTCAGTAAATCTACTTACCCTGTACTCATTTGTAAATGGGACATTACAATATCAGGTACCGTAATGTTGTTGCCTAACAACATTGTTTTTATTTTAGAAATTTCCATTACACAAATATTTTGTTAGTGACAAGCAAATAGCAATCATACGTAACTATGAAACAAATGGCTCCATTGCAATGTCAAATTGTGATGTAAAATTAGGAACTATTTTTTTAAAATTTTAATCAACATATAAAGACAGAATGAAATAATAGTATTTTAAGTTACAGTATGTGACTTTTTACAGTACGATTTGTTTTACGGACGAGGCGACGCAGGAACCGGAATATAAAAGAGTACTGTAATAACACCTAACGGACGTGTATCGCATGATACGTCTTTCCCCCTATTACTGCAAATTCAATCCGATCGAGATGATTTGGGATGCTGTTAAAAAAAACTCAGAAAATATAATAAATCTCCTACTAACAGCGATTCCATACTAGGAAATATGTGAACGGTTATTAATGAAGTAAAAGGGTGAAATATGTCCAGAATGTTAAAGAAAATGATTTAATGTAATATTTTGTAATGGTAATCTTAATGTTATGGGAAGATAAACAGTAGATACTTTCAACAACAAATTTATTCACTGGTATATGTTTACTACAATATATTAAATCGATAACTCGTCGATAATAAATCAAGAATGACTAAAGAACCAAGAATGAATGACTGACTAACTGAACTCTCTCAAAAAGATAATAATAGTAGATTCTGTAACAAGGTTAGAATGTAAAATTCGATACGAGTGGAAAATTCCGAACGCGAGCGTCAGCGAGTGTGAGGAACCACGAGTGTCGATTTTTTTCATTCTAACCGAGTAACAGACTATATTTTCTCCACGATCAAAAAGTATGAATCAAAATTAAATTAAATCTGAACACAAGTTATTTGTTGACATATTTGTATTACATTGTAGTAATATTTATAGTGTTATGGTACTTACCGAAATTAAAATCTGGTGACACTTTTGAAATCCATGGCAATCCCAAATCGTTTATTTCGATTATAGAAAATCCATTCTTTACCTTGATAAAAAATGAAAATACATGCAAAATACATAAGAAGCAAGTGTTTTAGAATAAATATTCAGACTCTAGAGGGTGAATGTTTACATTCCATTATTAAAAATTATTTTGGAATTCATACATTCAATAATGGTCGTGGAGAAACTATATACGCAAACTCAACAATAAACAGTTCCTGACCTATGGCCAACGACCGGTGTTCAACCCGTCGGTGTTACCTTGCTATATCACGTTACGTATACCTGAAGTCTTAACCTTTATATTGTTTAAATTATAACTAGGTAGATAAACTTCGATATATTATTATTTAAGGTTATTCTGTGTGGTCCAAAAGGCATCAGAATAAGTATTGTATTTTACCTTTCATTATTATAACCAAAAATTCAGATTCAAGCTCCGAAAATTCAGATAATGAATTTTACTTTTTATTAAATTCTTATGGCAGGACAAACTGGTGTTTTTTTGGCATTATGTACTCTATATTACTAATAAAAAATATATCCGTGTAGGTTGTTACGTTTTTTTCTGTGCCACCCTGTATTTTCATTATTCCTCTGCTCAGCATTTTTTATTTCAGACTCGCTTGATATCCCTTCTTAGTTTCCTCGCGTCGTGTCCCTTCTTAAATTATTTTGATTTCCCTCTCCTTTTGATATGACTATAAAATGTATTTCCCATGTTAACAATTCTTCTCTTTACCTCATCAGTTAGAAGAATTAATTTCTACATCGTCCATATCGCTTGTTGAAAATTTATTTTCTTCCCCTCGATATATAGGTGATTTTTTCTGGACCGATCGTTTTTTCTGGACTGAGTTTTTATGGACTTAACGGGTTTTTTTGGGAACGTCTTTTTCTTTGGAACGTCTCTTTATTGGATCAGAACCTGCTTTTGGACTGAAACATATTTTCACTTGCAGATTCAGTAAGTTTTTCGATTTATCGCTGGACACTCAGTATAAAGAAACAATGAGTCCAGAAAAAATCCCCTATTATATCGAGAAAGAAATTTTCAACAAGCAATATATACGATATAGAAATTAATTGTTCTGACTGATGAGGTAAAGAGAAGAATTGTTAACATAGAAAAGACATTTTATATATCAAAAGGAGAGGGAAATCAAGATAAGTTAAGGAGGGACACAACGCAAGGAAAACAAGAAGGGATATCAAGCGAATCTTAAAATAAAATACACAGAGCAGAGAAATAATGAAAGTACATAAGGTTGCACAGGAAAAAAACGTAACAAGGCATATGAAAAATAAAATTAATTTTGAAAATAAATTATAACACGCCGCCCATGATTTACAAAGAAACCGCCGACGGTCGGTAGATATTTAGTTTTTATTCCGTTGGAATTGACTTCGTACAGGCTATACCAGGTTCCAACGATACCGAGTACTCCAATAAGTGCACCGGGAGGAAATGGTTAGTTTATTAAGAAACTGGAACACGATTTACACTTATGGACGATGTACGTTGATTTTAAGACAAACTCTGGCTAGCGTGAGGTCACAGCTTATAAACAAGTTGCATTTTCATCTTTTTTCAGTGTAAAGCTACGTGCACACCAAACGCAACATTGTGTTTATGTTACTTGTTCCTGGAACTTGTTTCTGAATGTTTCTAAATGTTTATCTAGGTTCCTTATCGTTTTCGGTTGCAGAAACAAAAGTTCCTATAAGTTGCTTATTTCCATATTTAGCGGTGAAGATCAGAGGAAACATATGAACATTGGTAAACTTTTTTTGTTTCTCAACGGTATTTTTATCGGTTTTGCAGAAACACAATGTTAATAGAACTAAAATAAATTACCTTGGTGTTGACAGAATGTTTACGAAACTTTTGCTGTTGTTTATATTTCCATAAACAGGTTACGGCAAACAATAACAATATGTTTCTCTGTGTTTCTTTAGTGTGGGCATACCTTAACGCCGAATCTGTAGTAAATGTTGCAAAAACGTGATTGTAAATGATAGTCTTCATTGCAGGATATGGTGGGTGAGTGTTACCGTTTTCAATAAACCGTATTCTACTAACATTTCGATAATAAACTTCCAAAATCTACTAAAACTGAAACTAAATTCTACTAAAAATCTAACGTTACCTACATCTAGCGGATATTTTATGAAATAATTAATTCATATCTGATATAAATAAGTTACTGCCGCTACCGCTAGGGGGAGAATTAACATATTTTTGCAATGAAATTGAAACAAACAAAGAAAATGTTGTTACGTTTTTAGGTATTACTATAAAATGTCCTTCCCATGTTAATAATTCTCTTTCTTTGCCTCTTCAATCAAAATAATTGACTTTTATATGATTTGTGTCGCTTACTGAAGATTTATTTTTTTTTCTCCCCGCCCCCGTTTTATAGGGTAAGTTTTTATTATTTTATATTATATTTTCACTTAAATTCCCTGTTACCATTATTAATTATTTCGACGCTTTAACTTTTATTTACCGTTATTTTTAATTGTTTTTTATGCCGGTATATATATTTTTTATATTTACTTAAAAGTTCATATCGTTTATAATAATATAAATTACCTGATGTCTGTGTCACGTTTACAAAAAGAGAATCTATTTTATATTTCATATTTTGATATAAAAATTCATGTATTTCATTTTAATATTATCATTGTTTTATATTCTTTTTCGAATTCAGAGACCACGAAATCTGGTAATTATAAGATTTTTATCTTATATTTACGTCATGTGAACTTCTAGGGCATTTTTTTTGGTTGTTTTTATGAAGAGGACCCTTTTTTGGTTTTTCTGGACAGAAACTTTTTCTTTCCGGACTACAAGTTTTTTTTTCTGGACAGAACTTTTTTTTCCTTTGGATTACAAGTTCAGTCTTTGGATTTCAAGCATTTTGCTGAACAAGTTCTTGGAACGAGCAGCGGATCCACTCTAGAAACTTGAGGAAAAACTTCAAGAACAAAGCTAAATTAAACTTCAACAAAAGAAAAAGTCTCTTGGATTGTTAAATTTTTGTTTCACTTTTTTTCTGTGTAAAATAAACAAATATAACGTTTAATTTGAGTTTAATTTCCTTATATCCACAAAAAGAAAGGAAGTATTTTGAAATATATTATAGTTTTTTTGTCAATTAATTCTAATTACATCCAAAAATCAATTAGATTAGCGTCCAATTTTTTTTATTTTAATATTTTGCTTCTGATTTATTTCAAAAGCTATTCGTGGAACGAACCCATAAATAAAAGATTTGAACTTAAATCACATTAATAATTTATTATCAACAAATTAAAGTATCGTTTCAATGATCATTCAAATAAAATAAAATAAAAAAAAACATCTTCCAGAAACAGGTTTAAAATTGGTGCAGTTTTCCAATTCTGATATTCCCTGTTTTACATGCAAAAGGGATGATACATTTTTTTTTAAGTAACTTTTACAAGATTGACTTGGGAAAATACGCGTTTTTTGCAAACTTAGAAATTAAATCTTACTTAACTTCATTGTTAACATTTTTTAATTTATATTCATCTCTCCAAAATTTTGTATGGTTTTACATTCAAATCCAAAAAATATACTAAAATTATCAATTCTACCAAAATTCTACTACACGTCCTCAATCTTCTTAAAAATCTACTAATTTAGTACAGAATCTACAGAAAACGGTAACCCTGGGTGGGTCCTCCCACCAAGCATGGTCATATAACGTTTATCGATACTGCATTTAAAAATTGCACTGGTTTTCACATGCATTATATAATGTTAGCAACAAGATATACACATTTGTAAAGCAATAGAGGCATAACAAATTACTACTTATTAACACTTTGAATGCACCATATAATTGTTAATTATTGATTTGTCAAATGACATTTTTAAAAGTCAAATGCTGGTAGATGCTAGTATGCTTTCTATCGATATTTTCATATCATGTTGCAACTACACGCTCAGACTGGCGAAAAACTAATACAAATCGCAAAGTTGTATTACAGACAATATAGTGAGAATTCAAAAATTCAAGGATCACTGCTTAAAAATAGCTATAAAATTCTACAAGTGGTACCCTATGTCCACTTCAGTTCATGTTGTTGTAGTTTACATGTACGCTGGATGCGGCTGCTTTACTAATCCTAAGATATTTAAGAAGCTCTCATGAAAAATTTGCACAAAAAACATCCTATAAGCAAATGATAGAAGATATTTTCAAAAGGTTCCAGGCATCTTCGGATCCATTAATATCAATATTAAACAAAAAAAATGCTGCTGCAAAAAAGTGACACAAAAGTTTTAGAACTTCTAGTTTCGTACATGCATCTTTACCAATTATTAATTTTGACAAAGATATTTGGAAGCTTAATTGTAGAATAGTATTGTAAAATAAGCAAGTTGATGTAAATAAAAACAAGTATATTGTGAAATCATAAAATAGCTGCATTTTTCTCGAAATTTATCAAAACTGACGTTTTTTGAAGACTTATTAAAAGTATATTTATTTTTTACTGAATCTGGCAACAACGACAAATAATGTAAAAAAATTTTTCTAGTATTTTTTTTTCAACAACAGTTTAATTATCATAAATGATTCTCGACTGCCACCAAAAACTATTCAGTTCTTAATTAGAAATAAAATAATTTTTGGCAAAAATTTGGTTAAAATTGGTTAGTAGTTTAAAAAAAAACTGTTATCCAAATATCCGGAGATAAATACACACACATACACACATTCATTTTTCCAAAAATGGAGTTTTTGGACTAAATACTATGATATATATGGTATGTGTAGCGGGAAAGTAAAAATTAACTATAAAAAACAAAATGGAATACTTACAGAATATACGACACCATAACAAATAGATTGAACAATGAAGTCAGTTTTTCCAAAACTAACGTTACTATGTTTAAGGACAATATTTAACAACATATTAAAATAGCTCATAGATCTAATGAACGTTATAAACAACAGTTGAAAAAACCATATTCCGAATATTTGATTGAAATTGACTACAGCGTGAAACATATCTCGATACATATTTTGAATTTTTATAATATTTTTTAAAACTTCTTCCCCGTTTAGCATATTTAAATTATTTATTAGGTCATGGAGATAATTCTGTCTTAGCACGAAAATATGTAAAATTTCTGTAGAAAATATAACTATAAAAACAACTTGTACTTGTGTAAAGATAAGATATAATTGATAAATAATATGAAAAAGAAAAGGAGATGTATAGAGGCTTCTAATACTTCCAACAAATATTATTGTCATAATTTTAAATAATAATAAATATTGAATTTGGCGTAATATCGTTATTTTCTTTATTATTGTTTCTGATCTAAATATATGGTCTAGTAAAAGCTGAAATTTAGTGCTATTTCGTAGTAGCCCATAAAAAACAGTTAATGAAAGTAATACGGATTGGACCATTACCATTTGTGAAAATTTATCATTTGCTTTATCAGGTATAAGCATATTTAAAACAATTGAAGATTTTGTTCCAGTTATGAAAATAAAAAAAACAAATACTTTTTGTAACACTTTCCAATACATTTGAGTGTCTGATGACCCAGGACAAATACATAAAAATTGTCCAGTTTTGTAAATTTTTTTTAACAGGAATGTATCTTTTTTTAAATCAACGTGTTTTTGAATCTGCATTTTGAAGCAATAAATACCGAAATGGATTAATTCATAAAGTAGATTGATTAATTTTGCTAGGCTTTTACTTCCTCTCATCAATTGCCTTGTTATAAAATAATTTATTTAATGTGTTTTGGTACCGACATATTTATTAAATATCAATCAAAAAACAAATTATTTTATGAACTCTTACTACCTGATTGTAGTTATAATTATTTTCTGTTATTTTAGTAGAACATTATGTTAATTAATTTTTCTAATATAATTTCCAATAAATTTGTTTCTGTTGTTAATAATTTTGTCATTATAAAATTAATGTATTTGAGTGAAAAACGTAGTTTTCCACAAAATATTTGATATCATCAACAGTTTTAGATTTGATAATTCTTAAAAATTGGAATTGTAATCTTCGCGACCTCGCGTCTATAAAAGTAAAGGATACGGAGATCAAACGACAATCTTAATTTTTTAATCACATGACCTTTTGTCCCTTTATATATTTTAATCACTTCAGTTCATTTGACAGTTTTTCTTTCTGGAAAATTTTCAATCGTGTAATAAAGAACTAGTCATATAGTAATAAAAAAATACTATGATTTGTATATTTGTATAGAAAAAATACAATATTAAATAAGTAACATTCGTGACATGAATATAAATATACTAAGTATATGACTAAATAAACCTAGATTTCGATAACCTGACAAATGTCATCGCAGCAACACCATCTCCAGGAACTTGATGTTGTTGCCCCCTAAATAACCGTGCAGACTGAACATAAACCCCTCCCACCTAACAGTCTCTCCAAGATTGGTCAAAAACGCTTCCTCTGCTGGCAATTCATCAAACTAGAGACCCTGTCCTTAAAATCGATTGGAATCGGTTAAATACCCTAATCCTCCAAATAAATATCTACAAACAGGAAAAATGTATCGAGGTTCTGGAACATGCTCGCTGGCCTTACTAGTCAAAAGATCAAGTCTCACTCCCACCTTCAGGCGAATGGACAAATCCTATACAGCCCCAAGCAGAAAGCAACTGCTTTCAAAGGCCATCTTCAAAGTATCCTTTTAAACCATCCAATCCAAATCCAAACTTCAATCCCCGTTTCCGCAATAATACAAATAGCCTCCTGCAAAGTATCCTCCTCACTCCCAATCCCTCTAACTAAGACCCTATCCTTGATCCCTTCACCCTTGAAGACATAGCCTTGGCTTGTCAGCAGGGGAAAACTCTGTCCAGGTACTGATGACATCAAACGTCAGGCTCTAAAAAACCTTCCTAATACCATTCTCCCCATCCTCATGAACTCCTGTCTTCAGTCCCCCTATTTTCCAATTTTCTGGAAAGCCTCCCACACCATTCTAATCCCCAAACCCTACAAAGAACCCACTTCCCGAAATTCCTACAGACCTATATCCTTGATAAATATTGTAGGTAAACTCTTTGAAACATTACATAAAGATCGTATCTGGAATTTTCTGGATAACACGGATTTAGGTCTAAAAATTCCACCAATGATGCACTAGTGAGACACCAGCCACAAAATCCCTCATTCTTATTCATTGTGAATCAGCAGTCCTATTTTATGTTCAATAGGCTTTTGATCAAGTCCAGTACGCCGAACTTATTCGGAAGCTTTCGAACATCTAACTCTCTATCCCACTCATCAAACTTATCTAGTGCTACCTCAAAATTCGTTCCATTTTTGTTAAATTTGAAAAATCCCTGAAACATCGTGTTACTACTCTAGCAGGAGTCGTCTAGGCTCAGTGTTAGCACCCGTACTGTACATCATATACACGCATGACATCTCTCATCCTCCCTCACCTAGCCAAGACATTCAGCTCTACGCTGATGACTCCCAAATCTCTGCGACAGCACCATTCACAAGAGGTCTGAATACCAAAACACAACAAATCCTAAATCACTTTTCCCAATGATTTAGCAACTGGGCGATTATTCTTAACCCTCAAAAAACCAACTGATCATTTTGAAACATGACAACCACACCCTAAAAGCTAACCATCCGTCAATGAGATCAAACTCAGGCTCTGCGGACAGAGATTCGTTCTGTTGGAGCAGGTTACCTAATTTGGAGCATGCTTCACGTGTACCCTCAATAATTAGGTGACTGATGTCCAAAAAACTCTGGGTCGCTCTCATCGGAGCTCTGGGTGGTCGATTTAGTTAATATAATCCTCAAACGTTACTGCATACCCACAAAACCTACATCCGTCCAGTAGTGGACTATAGAGCTCTCAATTTCTTAACCCGTCCTCCGGCTCTCTTGCACGCCGTTACAGCAACCGAGAGGAGAACGTCACTACCTCCCCTGGCACTTCTCACCTAATTATATTTACAATTTAACTAATATCCATTCTATAGTTTCAAGGTTCAAAAACCTCTAGGCAAAATAAATCAGAAAGAGACTGGACAGCTCCAACTTCCATTCTATGGATATTCTCCGGTCTAACTGGACAAATGTAGGTAATAGAAGAGGCATTTCAAGACAACCAAAGAAGCGACGGATGTTCCGGACTAGCTCCTAGATCTCCTCAATGATGCACCTCTAGGCATCAGATGAGCTGGTCCCCGGAAGATTCGTAAGTACAAAACTAAAATTATATCAATCAAATATATAGGTATTCTTTAATATTTTCTCGTTTACAGAGCAACATCCTCCAAGTAGGGTTTAGCTAGTATGCCCCTGAATCTGCTTGCAGAACGATAAGGGGAGAGTCCGGCACTACCTTATGCATAGAAGCGTGAGGTGTCTATAAAATATTCCCGCCTCTACAAATCAGGGCAATAGTTGTAATACAAAAAAAAAGACTAAATAATTGTTATATAATTTAAACACAAAAATAATATTACGTAGAAACAAGAGAATTCATAGCGAGGTTAAAACCAAACAACCAGCCAGCAAACAAACAAAATAGACCAATTTAAAAACTTTTCACGCGATATCACGTAGTGCCGAATTTATAAAAGAATCGCTACACAATAAGGCCACAACAAGCGTCAACTAGGAAGAGATTGCGCAGATTCCGAAATTCGTAGTATTTAATCTCTTCCTAGTAGGCGAATACAGTCACAGCAAAGTAACTATACTGTGATACAGTAGCTACCTTCACTTGAGCCGCTCAAGACTGGAAAAACAATTTTGTAACTTTGCACTCACCAAAAGCCACTTTGTGTCAATAGTCAACTAAAATCTGGAAACTGCAATAGGTTCTAATCAGAATGCGAAATTTCATATCAAAATAAATCATCCAGAGGAACCCAGCTAACCAGATGTCAAATGATGTCGTCAAAAATACGTCATTTTGGGTGATTATTCGTCATATTGGTCATATTTCAAAATATGACGTCGAAAAGCCGTCATTTTTGTGATATTTCCACGACGTCATATATTTACGTCAGATTAACTTCTTTAGTCTGTATTTTATGACCAACACTTCTATGCATGTAAGGGCCGGTCTTTTCATCTATAGATAAAGTCGTAGATAACTTTATCTGTCAGATATCATTGTTCTACTGTCTTTTCACCTATAGGTATAGCTATCTAATAGATAAATATCTTCTATCTTAGAGTTAACTTGTCTGGCAGTCTGCGTTCGGGATAAAGCATTATTCGTTAGATAAATGCCACAAAACAATAAAATATTTAACGAAATTATGTTTCATGTAGGAAGATGAGGTATGTCCTAAATATTTGACATTATAATGTTTGTTTACGGTCGAGGTTTAATTTTTGTTTCTTGAAAAATTTTGTACAAATGGATGTAGTTGAAGATCTAGCTTGTTAGACTATTATTTAAATGAAATAATTAATTTTGGAATGCGGAGAATATATTACAACGAAACATTTCAACTTAGCAAACCATGCGACCTGGGTGTTAAGAATTACCAACATATCTATCATTTCCCCACCGCTTTCTTTTCTATTATTAATAAAAACTGCAAACATTTTTAAAACAAACTAAATAAAACTAACCCAAATCCGTAAATTTTGCTGTACACTACGATTTTTAAGGATAAGTTTAAAATGTCCTTGGTATTTCCTTTGGTATTTCGAATTCAGATTGTTATAATAAACGATAGAGTAAAAATGTTCCGTCTTCTTTTATTATTAGTATTCTCCTATATGTTTATCACTGTCTTAACCCAACACTTATATTTTTGACAGAAACGTGAACTTAGGAACAATTAAAAACATCAGTTAGCTGTCCATACGATAAATTGCCATGAAAAGACGGAAATAAGTAATCCGTCAGGTATTACTCTGGGATACGTTTATCCAATAGATAGCTATTAAAGACTTTATCTATAGATGAAAAGACCGGCCCTAAGAATACAAGAATGAAGGTTTTTATAGTCACGAATGATTGAGTATATAATTAAAGAGTCTAAATAGGATATGATTTTATTGAAGCGAATGTTGATTTGGTATTCAATTATCATTAATCTCAATTTACTATTATCTTGTTTCTTTACCCTCACGGTATAAACTACGTTACATAGGTATTTATAATGTACATTAGCCGGGCAAATTTGAATCTAACTGGCATGGAGTTTGGCCAATGGAATCCATTGTAGAATTCCAAACGACCGATTATGAATTGCCATTGGCGGTTTTGCGGTTTATACGTCACCCTAACAACACAGTGATATCCTAGGTATGTCCTTTTTATGTACCGCGGTACAAGGACATGATTGGGATAACCAGTGGATATCCCGCAGAGGTTGTCCAGAGGACTTCCCATCTGGTATATCCATAGGTTGTCCCTTTCAGGTCCCTGATATTTCTGATATTCATTCACATAATAAATATCGAAACTCATTAAAATATTAATTCAAGATTTAAAGTTGATATTTTGTTTAAAAATCTTGTTTTCTTCTTATCAACAAATTGAAAAAAATAGTTCAAGAATTTCTGGGATGTGACTGTTTCACATTAGCAAATATTGTTAATGCATAATACCCTTAATCTGAATCTCCAATGACGATACAAATTATACACAAATCTCAATAAAATTTCGTTTCCGTTTTTTATCCGGTTTCTGGCTTTGGCAACATTGTATGGTGATCCACCTCACTTTCCGTAATGTGCACGTCTCATTTCTAACTCTTTTTGTTTTATGTACAAAGGTAGTAAAAAGATTTATTGTAATGACGATTTTTGTTTTATTTTGTTGATTGGGTAATGTTGTATATTTTATAGTTGTAGAATTGAAATAATAAGTTTAGTTTAAGGTTGGTATAACAATAATCATGGTATGGAATGTACTCTTTTCTCTTTGAATCAATTCTGAATGTTTTCTTTATGCGAGGTTTATATATGGTATATTTATCAATCTATTAGGTACATATTAATACAATGGATAGTATAAGTCAGGTATCCTCAAGGCTTGAAAGGAAAAGTGGACTAAAACCAGTGATTTTATATTTGCAGTAAAGTTGTTTTGTATTGAACATCTTTGGATTTATTTTTTTTTTCCACATTTTCTAAGAAATATATCATATTAAATTAATATTGAAAAAAACAAAACACTCGAGGAAGTCCTCATATATCCCTGGAACATCCCTAGAATGTCCCTTTGATGTCCTTTGTTGGAACTTGATACATCCCTGGGATGTACCAGAAGGACATCCCATATGTGTCCTTTTTGTGTCCTTTTTGTCCCTAGTCCGTACCATGTCCCAATGAAGGATATCTCAGGGATGTCCTAGTAGCAAATGAAGGACGTCCCTGGGATGTACAGGGGATGTACTTGTGTTGTTAGGGCAGTGTGACGTTACCAAGACGTTAATGGATACATATAATAAACGTCAGCTACTGACGTCACTGGGCTGTGACTTTTTTACGTGATTGAGACGTAATGAATACGTCACTTGCCGACGCCAGCCTGGGGATTTGATGTCGTATAAACGACGTATAAACGACGTATTTGTGATGTCATCTGTTTAGCTGGAAATTCATTAAATACCAGAAAGTGTTTTTGAGATACGTGGACTATTTTTTAGAAAAGAGGCGATTGGATCAGTTGCTCTAATTTAAAAACAAATATTATGATAAAAACTAAGTTTTAAAATGTCCAGGAGCTGATTTAAAATAGATATTAATTAAAATTTTATTACGTACACAAATAATTGAAATTTAAAATACTTCTTTAAAAATTCGACAAAGGATTTTGGGACAACTAATTGTAATGATTAATTACAAACAGTGGAGAAAACGAATAATTTAGTTATTTGAAATTAAGTGGTAAAGAAGAAAATGTGACGACCCTCCACGATTTCTATACGAGATCGGTGAGGTAGAATGCCTTAAGTATTTATTATAACATTCACCTGTGTAGATGGCGCATTGAATACAATTTTTTATTTGAAATTCTTTTATAAATGAATAATAATTATGAGATTTCAAGACCAGTTATGTTTATAAAATACAAATAACATAAAATTACTTGGGCTAACAAGCATTTTAACAATTAACTTCAAAAAAATCATACAGAGTATTTCATTACAATATACAGGGTGTTTCATTATATTCTAACTGTTTTTAAAAGCTTATATCTTACAAACAGATCTAGTTCGGTTTTAAATTACTTTAAGTTTTGTTGTGACATATTGATATAAGTGGCCTACTTTCGGTTTAATCGATATAAAAGTGGCGTGTTTTCAGAGGACAATAGATGTTGTTTTTTAAATGGGTCACCCTGTATATTAAGTAATATTCTAAAAGACACATATTTTTACTTTGTAGCGGTATCTTTAAATTTAAATTCGGCACATAGAAAGCGAAGTTTCAGAACTTTAACTTGAATATCGAAAACACGCCACTTTTATAGCAGGTAAACCCGAAGTAGGCCATTTAATATATCGCAACAAAACTTAAAGTGATTTTAAACCGATTTGTGAAAACCGCATCTCATTATCTATAACCGTTTGGAAGATATGAGCTTTTAAGAACAGTCAGAATATAATGTATATTTACAATACACTGAAGAGAACACTCAGAAATCAAGATCTTTTCAATATAGATTTAAAATTTACTATTTCCCGGAAATGTTCAAGATTAGTACTTCAAATTATAAAAAATAATTATTAGCAATAAAATCGATAATAAAATAGAATACTTACAGAATATATGATGACATAAAAAAAAGAATGTAAAGTCAAATCAGCACTTTCTGGATTGAAGTTGTTGCGGTTAAGAACAATGTTTAAGCATATATTAAAACAGCTTATACAACCAAAGAACGTTATCAACAGTAACTGAAGAAACCATATTCCAAATATTTTATTGAAATTGACTACAGCGTGAAACATATCTCGATACATGTATTCAATTTTATTAATATTTTTTAAAACGTCTTCCCTACTCAATCTATTTAAATTATTTATTCGGTCATAGAGAGAATTATGTCTTAGCACGAAAATATGTAAAACTTCTGTTAAAAAAATAACCATGAAATTTATTTGTAGTTGTGTAATAAAATGATGCAATTGAAATATAATACGTACTGCATAAGGAGAAGTATAGATGATCATAATACATCCAAAAAATTTTATTATTGTAATAATAAATAATAATAAATACTGAATTTGGCGTGATATCGTTATTTTCATTAAGATTGTTTGTGATCTTATTATTTGGTTGAGTAAAAACTGAAATTCTGTGCTTTTTCGTAGTAGTCCATAAAAAATAATTAATGAAAATAATACGAATAGAACGATTACCATTTGTAAAAAGATAAAATTTGAAATATCAGGATTAAGCATAAATACGGTCAAAGCAAATTTTGCTCCTGCTGTGAAAATTAAAATAACAAATACTTCTTGTAATACTTTCCAATACGTTTGAGTGTCTGATGAGCAAGGACAAACACATAAAAATCGTCCAATTTTGTACATTTTTTCTAAAAGAAATGTATCTTTTTTTAAATTAACGTGTTTTTTAATCTCCATTTTCAAGCGAAATATTTCTAAAAGCTGACTAATACTACCTCCTCTGATCTATTGCCTTGTTGCTTATTAAATAATGTAATTTAGTTAATGCTTTTTTTGTTTGGGAATATTTATTGGATATTAATAAAAAAAGTAAAACTATGAACTCTCAGACCTACGTTATGGTAGCTGTTATTTGAATACAATATTATCTAAATTAATTTTTTTAATACAAGTTTGTATATATTATTATAAAAAAAAAATTCACCCTATATAGGCAATTTTATAAATAAAAAAAAATTTTTTTAGTTGAAATAGGTATTAGTAGTATAATAAATGGGTTAATTAATGGTTAATAGTAGTAGTAACGTTTATTGGCCTCTGATACATAAAATATGTTTTAAGTCATTTTACAATGAAAAATCACTATAAAGTATTATTAAAATAAAATAAAATAAGCAATATAAAATAAGTTGACAATAAGACTATTGTCAAACAACTGTAACCAACCAACCACCGGTATATCATATTATAATTTTTTCAGAACTTTAATGGTATTTTGTTTCGTCTTATTCAATTATTATTTTAAGAAACTTTAGAGTGATAGCCAAAACCCATTATATTTAATGTGTCTTGTTTCCCTTTAGACTTTGTTGATTTCTCAAACCACTTGATCTGTCTTGACTGTAGACTGTCAAAACTCATTATATCTTATTTCGTCTTCGTTTGCATTTTTCCCAAGATACTTTAGATGTCTGTATTTACAGAAAAACAAATAGTACACGGTACCACAGAACATTATGACGAGAAATATTTAGTCAAACTCGGCATAAAAACGTGGGTGAAAGCGGGAGAAGAGACCAGTCAAAAATCAAATTTCACACTACCAACATCGTCACCGAAAATCATGTATCTGGCGTCGCGACGCCGACGCCAAGTTTCGACAGCCAGTTTTACTTCTTCAAAACCCAGTCCATTCGCACAAATTAAACTACGATCGCCATTACCAGAAGTTACAATATTCGACGCCATTCCATGACTCTACGCTCTTCGTCCCGACGCTAAATATATCGGCGTCTACCCATTTTTACATCTCTTATCGTAAATGATAAATTCTTCACTTCGTTGGAGTTATTTTATCTTCGTAAAAATAAATCAGAATAAGTATTTTCACATTTTAATTCGCCAACTTCTTATAGTCCCTGAGCCAAAGGTTAAATACGTATCCACTGAAACAGCTGATAAAATTTCCATCTTCCGTTGTTCACGAGGGGGTGACGTTTATACCATCCCTAAATAACAACTTCTCTAATATATTTTTCTAAAATATATTGTCAATGTTACGCAGAGGCGTACTGTTTTCAATCGCATTATATATTTCTACATTATGGTTCAACGAGTATTCAGCCTGAAATATGGGTTACATCGCTGGTACTGATCTGGCCGTAACTCAATAGGGTTGTCCATACAAACAATATAATAATAAAAAGAGGTATTTCTGATACCTCAAAAGAGCAATAATTGCCAATTATGCAGAGAGTGAGAGGCAGTGCACATCTGATGACATTTACGGTATTTAAAGTTATTAAGAACTTTTTGTCCTTTATTTATTGTCAATACAATTGGTTAATTCATAATTGAACATTCATTATGATGGTGGTTAGGTTTTCCGGTTGTCCGGTTTTCCCTATAACGTTTATGCCAAATGGCGCCATCATTCTTCAGTAAATTTTCTTAATGAATAAATAATGTCTTGAGATTTTTGTGTTTTGAGTTTTGATTTATGTTCACTTGTTACCAAACTTTAAAAGAATTTCTGGGGTTATTACAATTATTAATAATAATGCTATTATTAACTACGATTAACGAACACAACGTGGGTCCTAACTTAACAATACTAGACGATCAGGTATATTTTGTAATAAATTTGAGTACGGAAGTTTCTTACCGAAATGGCCATCGGTGTGTTACTTTGTACTCGCCTTTTTCATGAGATAAACAGGCCAGGGGGTAGGAGGTCACACAACCATGGAATAAATTTAAAAACTATTTTGTCACAACACACAAAACACGCTTCATTACCAACGAATTAACATTTACTAAGCTAAACAATTATTAAGATACATGATAAAAGTCAAATGTGGAATAAAAACCACGATGCAAGTACAAAGTAAAAATCAATAATTAGTAACAATGAGAGTTCGTTTAAATACTATTTTATGCTATAAAAATAATGACCTAGAAGAAACTGTTTGACGAATTTTTTAAATTGATTAGTGGAGATGTCTCCAACAGATGTACAAAGTGGTTTTGGAGAGAGTTATACAAGGATATATTCAAGTATTGTTATTATGCACGTTGGTATATTCATTAAAATTGTGCTTTTTTCTATGTATCTCCAGCAGCGACTCATATATATATATATATATATATATATATATATATATATATATATATATACATCGAAGGAAGAGGAAGTAACCCTAAATTTTTAAATATTACTTTACATGATGTATCAAAAGGAGCATTATCGATGAGTCTCACTGCAGCCTTCTGTTGTACAAAGATTTTATGGGAATACGTGGAATTTCCCCATAGCCGAATACAATAGAAAATATAACTGTGGAAGAGCGAAAAGTAAACAGTTTTGATAAGATAAAATGGCAAACAGGATTTTAATGAACGAATAACAAAAATTTGTGATGCTAATTTTAATCGGAGGTGGTCGATATGCGTCGACTAATTTAGAGAGGTATTAACGTATATACCCAGTAAAGGCGTGTTCTTTTTTACACCATATATTCATCATTGATGGAAGTGACGTCATTCTCTGATGAACAGATTTGTTGGAGTCACCAGTGATAAAAAAAAAACGCAGTTCGCCTGTGACAATGACATTCCAGTCATTTTTGTTTTACATGTTGGGTTGTGTTTTTATTAGGTTATTAGAAATTAGAAGCTTATAGTTGGAATGGAAAATGCTGTATCGAAATGTGTTGCTGGAGTCTTTGTCTCCACATTCAGAAGTATGTCAAATAGCAATTTTATTGAACTTTATATACTTTTCTTTATTACTAGTACCACTACTTGTACCACTAGTACCAAGTGTTTCCTTATTCTCATCAGACTGAGTAGCGGTACTGGAGCAGGGTTCACTGTTCATTCCATTTATGATAGAATCATTTAGGATTCTTTGATGGTACTCAAGTTTGTTAAATCCTTGCACTAATTTATTGGCATATGAAATAATTTGTTGATAAAATATGTCGAAATTCATCCAATTCTATTTTAACTTCAGCAAACAGTTTTCGACTAAAATATTTTTATTTACTTTTGAGGTTAAAGCTGTCATTTCAGAAACCACCAAACCCGTCCACCATCTCCGTACATCGGTGGAATGGTTTGCAATTTTGGTTGACAAAACAGTAATAAATAAACGCGTGGTTACGTCAAACTGGAATCCACCAAAGAATATATGAACGCAGTTGGTGGATTGATGGAGCCACCGGTGATTAAAAGAACGTTCCTTAACTTCGCAGGCTCTGATTTTATGCACCATTTGTCTGCGTACTGAGTAGAATCTCTTTTGTTTTCGTTCAGTTTTAACTTATTCGCCGAGAACCACTCATATACCTGATCGTCGCCAACCATTTTATTAGCTTCGTTCAAGTAGGTTGTGTCATCAACGAACAACACATAAAATTTGTCAACAGCGCCCGGAAGATCATTTACAAAGATAATAAATAGTATTGGTCCTAAAATGGAGCCTTGAGGGACACCACTTGTAATTGCTTGAAATGTTGACTTCTCTTCTCCATATGCAACGTACTGAGTACAATTTGTCAGTTATGACTCAAACAGCTGTAACTCAGTACCTCTAATACCATAAAACTTTGGATAGGTCGCACATGGTAGCGACTATTTTGTCTAATAAACAAACCAAAGAACAAATTGTTGATTTCCCTCGTCGAAAACCGAATTGGAATTCTGTCTCAAAATAGGAAATATCTTTTATAATGATTTCAAAAATTTTATTTATAATGGGTAAGATATCTATTGGCCTATAATTATCTACGACGTCCACATTTCCTTTTTTATGCGACGGAATAATTTTGGAAATTTTGAACGGGCTGGCTTCATTTCTACATTTATTGTATAAAACCGTTAGAGGACTGACCAAGATACCCATAACGATTTTGCTGTTGATGTTGTAGAAATCAAGGCAGAACGAATTACTTAAATTGAAGATAGCTTGCTGAATATCAGTTACCAAAATTACAGTCATAAAAAATGAAAAAGTAGGTTTATTAGTCTTGGTGAGGAAAAACTAGAATCGTATCACGACGGTCGATTAGATTGGAAAGCTGTTTCGGAAATGGAGATGAAAAAATCATTAAACTCCCAAGGAGTAATACTGGAAGATGATCTTGTAGAAGTATTTTTCCTTTCAGAGTTAATAATCATCCACGATGACTTAGATTTGTTGTCTGACCTTTCAATTACATTAGCATACGCATTATTTTTTTCTAATCTAATACTTTTTCTATATTGTTTTTTTAAAAGTTGATATTTGTGCCACTCCTGTTCCAAATTTGTTCTAATAAATAGTTGCCTCGCATTATTTACGTCAGACCTCATCTTTTTTAAAGATTTGTTAAACCATTTAATATGATGTGTGTGGTTTTGAGATTTAATAGTTTTAAGTGGACAGCAGACGTCGGAATTTGACTTTAAAATATCTAGAGTACATGTTGCCATATCAGAAGCGCTTAAATTTGTAATATTTAGTGAGTCCCACTGAAAGGTTCAATATTAGTAACAAACCTATTAATACCCCTTTTTGTTATTACCCGTGATTTATGCGCAGTGTCGTGTTTTGAATCAACAGATGTATTAAACTTAATAAATTGACCATTGTGATCAGAGACATGCTAATCTAATATTCCAGCAATAAATTGTTGTTTTTAAATTCGTGACTATGTTATCCAAGTAGGACCTACTATTTATCACAATTCTAGTAGGTTCATTAATGGTATAAAAGGACCATAGGATGTTATAATACTACTTACATCTTTAGCCTTATCATCCTTTCGGGGAAAAACAATATTGAAATATCCCATATTAACGTATTTTTTATTTAAGTATTCAAGACTGGTGAAAGTTTTTAAAAGTTTCAAAATAGACAGGTTCGACATTTTTGTTTCTTAACTTAAATCGAGAGATTTTGGTATTTAAAAACGATCAAAAAAAATTTGACCGCAAAATATTAATATTTACGTCCGCTATAAGCATTTTAAAATCAACGATCGGCGAGAGGCTGGAAAACGGTACCTGTGCGCGAGACTAAACCGTGTGACGTCAGTAGCCATGAACAGTTCGCCCCTTGCCCGCTGCTGTGCTGAATTCACACACATTTTATAGAATTACCATTTTTAGTAAATTTCCTACTAAATTAGTAGATTTTTAACAAAAATGAGGGTGTTTGGTAGAATTTTAGTAGAATTGATAATAGGCAGGTTCGACATTTTTTTTAAACCGAAATCGATATATTTTTTTATTATAAAATGATCAAAAAAAAATTAAGCGCAAAATATTAATATTTACGTCCGCTGTAAAATTCAGTAGATTTTCAGATTTGAATTTAAAACTATATTTTATCGCTATCTATCTATGGTATATTTAAGACGAGTGTCTCATTGCAGAAAAAATATTTTGTATCATCCAAACGTAAGTATAATATTATTTAATAACGTTTGAAAGTAAAATATAATGATAAAAAGCAAAAAAAAAGATATGCTTTGTGCGGGATTCGATCCCGGACCTATCGCACCACTAACCAGCACTATTCCATGCTGCTACTAGGGCTCATACTTACGTTTGTTCAAACTTATTATTTAAGCGAATCACGTCTCACTTTTGGATGATACAAAATATTTTTTCTGCGATGAGACACTCGTCTTAAATATACCATAGATAGATAGCGATAAAATCAACGGTGAGCCAGGTATCATTGCGATAAAATATAGTTTTAAATTCAAATCTGAAAAATCTACTGAATGTTACAGTGGACGTAAATATTAATATTTTGCGGTAATTTTTTTTTGATCGTTTTTTAATATTGCAGTTAAAAAAAATGTCGAACCTGCTTATTATCAATTCTATTAAAATTCTACTAAACACCCTTATTTTTTTGGGTTAAAAATCTACTAATTTAGTAGGAACTTTACTAAAAACGGTAATCCTGTAAAATGTGTTTGTATCGTGAATACAGCGCAGCAGCGGGCAAGGGGCGAACTGTTCATGGCTACTGACGTTTTCCAGCCTCTCGCCAATCATTGATTTAAAAATGCTTACAGCGGACGTAAATATTAATATTTTGCGCTCAAATGTTTTTTGATCGTTTTTAAATAACAAAACCTCTCGATTTAAGTTAAAATAAAAAAAATAAAAAAAATGCCGAACCTGTCTATTCCCTCTACCACACGAACCATACAAAGCAACTAAGATATATAAACTAACTAACTTGTATCTAATACTCGATTTAACAAATGCAGCCACTCCGCTATGTTGCTTTTTGGAACGTGTGTATTCTGAAATTAAGTTATAATCATTTAATTTTATTAAATCCAAATTATTTTTATCGAGCTAGTGTTCCGAAAAGCATACAATGTCAAAGAGATTTTCCGTTAAAAAAAAATTCCTGTCGGTAGGGTCGACAGGGGAGGTAGATATATATTGTCTAAATTTGAGCATACTTCTGTTGGCCATATTTCAGGTTTTAAAATAGCAACTGCTTCACTAGCTGGTAATGATAGTTTGAAGGAAGCATATTTAAGCGGGAGGCGAGAATTCAGTTTCTGCACATTAATACCTGGAACAAACCCCTCAAGATACTTTGATAAGTCCTCTTCGGGTGTCTGAGGATCCCAATTTGTGGAATGAAGGTATATTAGGTGGTTTTAAGTGAAAAGATGCTATGTCTTTTTTGCCGGTAATTATAGTTTTAAGCGATCTTCTGATTTTAGAACTGTTGTGGCTGGAAGGTTCTATATAGTTGTTTAAATGAATTATGGAACGGCATAAATTGGAAGCCTTGGAGTTGGCAATGGCACTGGAAAGAGCAAAGGCTGATATAACACCAGTGTTTTGAAATGTTACGCCTTCCTTCTTATTCGGGAGGTTGTTTTGCGACCACCTGTGCTGAGGGTGACTTATAAGTAGCTGACTTCAACATATAAACTTAATCATGAAGCAACCGGATAGCAATTTCTTGATTGTGTATAATTTTATCCCTATTCTTAATTATTTCTTACAAATATTTTACATTAAGATGAAGTTCAGACGAAGCAACATTGCTTGGCACTGCTTCTTGATTGGCGAATTTATCTATTTTTACCATATAAAATCGAAAAAATACGACAAAAGTATTGCCGTTTTTGACTTGTATTTTTCTTACTTTTTAGTTATTAATTATTTTAAATCTATAGTGAAATATTGTGCGAAATGAATTGAAGATTTTTCTCATAACTTAACGATATTACCAAAATATTTGTTTTAATAAAAGGGGTTTTCAATTTTCAATAATATAAAAAAAATTTCACACCCTACATAGATCAATAATAAGAAGCGGGAAACTCTAATAGAGCCAGCCATTCAAAACTGGGTGGTATAATGGTCCATCCAATGAGATAACAATACAAGAGACAATAAATTTATACTCAAGAATAAGAGATAAATAAAAATTAAAATAAACCTACCTATTATTAGAAAAATGTTCAAACTTTATCTCCATTTTGGGGGTGGGTTCTGATCTACAAAAAATAATACGGATGCCGGGATACATTTGCTATTCTCTAAAACAAATATTCAACGTGAGTAACATCTAGATTTGTTTGGTACTTAAGGCTAGCTATTCGTAGACAAGCTAGTTTCTCAGACGCGCAGGGGTAAGAAACGAGGTAGGTTCGAAGTGCCTGATGGGCGGATACAATTCTCTGAGTTTGCAAGTAGTCAGGGCCGAACTCGCATTTTTAATATTCGCGAATACTTATCGCATAGTAAAAATGGTTAGCTCAAGGGTAGGTTAGGTTATTTATTATGAAATGTGGAAGAGATTAGAATTCATATTTTTCGATGTAACAAAAGGATGTTTTTATACATATAACTATCGAAAAAAGAATTACCGTCAGCAAAAAAAAATATTTTTAAAAATGTAAACATAATACTCTTTTATAAGAATTTTTATAAAATACTGGATATGTGTTTACTAAAATTTCAGTTGTAATAACCCAATTTAACGTGAACATTTTTTTGTTTATTCTGATAATAATAAATTAGAACGAAATATTTATAGTTTAATAAAAAATGTGATTGTAAATTAAAAAATATTAACAGAATATCTTTTATTTATACATATATCTTTTCTAGTCAAAAGTGCCATTTTGTCCAGTTCGGCTTGTAAAATTATGAGCAATGTGTCGTTGGATGGATGTAGATATAATTTACGCTTTGTCCCATGTCACGCAAACAAATAGTTTAAAAGTTATAAATAATTTAATAAAAAAAGATGTGTCGGTTTTTTTTGCGGATACCTTGAAAACTATTGCAGATATCGAAAATTGGAAAAAGATCCAAACACTGCAAACTTTTTTTAATTTTTTTTAGAAACAAGTTTTTACTTTTCTTTACTATAATTTTATTTTTGAAGTGAAAACTTATCTAGGCGCGCTAAGCGATTTTTGGATAAGTAGCAAATAGAAAAAAATTAAAAAAAAGGGAAAAACAGCGAAAAATAAGGAAAAATAGGAAAAATGGGAAAAATAGGAAAAACAGAAAAAATCAGAAAAAAAAGAAATAGGAAAAATAGGAAAATAGGTAAATACTTATAGGCAAAAATTGAAAAAATGAGTAAAAATAGAACACAGGAAAAAGAAGTAAAGAAATAAATAAATGAAGAAAAAATAGGAAAAAAGAGACATATTTGGACAAATGAGGAAAAAAATCGAAAATAATCGGAAAAAATAGAATATAAAGAGAAAAGTATAAAAAATAATTATTTTTAAGAAAAAAATCGTTTCTTTAAAAAAAATTTTTTGTTTAAAAAAATCGCACTTGTTATCTTTAAAAACAAGTTGAAGGTCAGGTATAGAGAAAAAGATCGAGACCTTTCAACCCCCTTGACAAGTGTTTCTAGAATATTATAATAATTATGAGAATTTTTTAGTATGAAATAAATGGAAAAAAAATTATGTTTAAAAAAGTAAAAATGAGAGCTAATCCCACCCAAATTTCCGAACACTCCTAGTAAAGTAATTGTTTAATCGATTATTTCAGTTTTTCTGCATCAAAATACATTAATAAAATTAGTTTTCAAAAATTTAAAAAAAATTAAACTCTTTTTTAACTTTTTATAATTTTGTATAATTTCTACAAGTATTATTTTAAAATTATGAAATATTTCACACATAAAGTACTTTTTGATCTCTTTCGGATGTACTATTAATTTTTTTCATTTGTTTTAACATTTTCGATAAAACAAAAGGACAAAAATTTATTTATTTTTATTTTGTTTATAATATTTACAACGTTAAATTCGAAGAGACTGAAATATTTTCTAAATTTGGAGTTTTATATTACCTATCGACTGGTATAAATCCTATTTTAATATCTTTAATATTTTTAAAGTTATTTAATTTTTTTCAACAAAAAAAAATTATGAATTCTACATTTTTTTGAATAAAATTTTGAAAAAAATCATAATTATAGTTTTTTACCACTTTAAGGGTATTTTTTTAAATTTTTAATAATAATATTAACCTTAAAAAAATAAAACCTATTTTTGAATAATTTTAAAATCCATAAATAATTAATATCTCATTCAATTATATTCAAAATAGAAAACAGACCTTTTTTAGGTTTTCTGGATTAAAATACATCAATTAGGTTAGTTTAAAAAACTAAAAAAAAATCAAATTTTTTGTCAAAAATTCATTGGATTGTTTTAACTTTTTAATTTTTTGCTATAACTTTTACAAATACTATGTTAAAATTATGAAATAATTTACACACATAGTACTTTTGGATCCTTTTTGGATATGCTATTTACTTTTTTCATTTATTTTATACCTATTGATAAAACGAAATCTTTATTTTGGCTATACAATTCTTAATTTTAAGAAACTAAAATACATTTTAAATTTAGAGTTTTATATTATCTTTTGAATGGTGTAAATCCTATTTCAATAACTTTAATATTTTAGAAGATATTCAATTTAGTTTAAAATCGTAATATAATTTCTAAAAAATTTTTGTAAAAGAAATCATAAATATTAAATTTAGTTATTGCAAATTTAGAGATGTTTTTTTTAAATTTTTAGTATTGAAATTTAACTAAAAAATAATAATTTAATAAAGTTTAAAATTGCTTAAAAATTAAAATAAAAACTAGCGGCGAAACTATGCGAAAAAAAGTAAAGACAAAATTTGTAGAAAATTTGATGTTCTACAATTTTGACTTCATGTAATTTTTCATAAAAAACAAGGAGGAATTAAAAAAAACGAAATGACAAAATGTTTAGAAAATTTTATGTTCTACAACTTTCATATCCTGTAATTTTTCATAAAAATCCATAATTTTGTCTCAAAATCTAAAAAAGTCGCATATTAATTTTTTTCACGCCCTCTAGCGACGAAACTATGAGGAATTCAAAAAAACTTTAATGACAAAATGTTTAGAAAATTTTATGTTCTACAAGTTTCATATCCTGTAATTTTTCATAAAAATGCATTATTTTGGTAATTTAAATAAAATTGAAAAAAATACTTTTTGATTAATCTGGCAACAATGGTAAAAGTTTTTGAAAATTTTAATCATTCGAAATTAAACTATAACGTATAAAAAATATATGTATAAAGAATTTGTTATTTAAGCATAATTAAAAAGAGAATTGGGATAAAAAAATTTTGCCGGCGAATTATTGTTTATTCAACTATTCAGCAAGTGCATGATTATTTTAATTCCTTAATATTCATATTTAATTAGTCCATAAATCACTTTCACTTTGGTTAGTTGTTTTTTGTTGTAAACAGTAATTTAAATACAAAACTTAATTTTTAAAATACGTAACTTCAAACAAATAATGACATTTTTTAGAAAATAATCACAAGACTTTTAAACTGCTAATTCTAGTTCTCTAATATAAGACTGTTTTTATAACCACTAATGACACTTGGAAATATAATAATCATTTCTTTAAAAATACTAAATACGTTCTCAGTATGCTCCGCCCAGAAATGATTCAATATGGTCCGCAGAGTGCGAAGGCGCCACATTACAATACCATTTTTAGTGCTAAATAACAATTTGCAGAGTGTTCGTAATTAAATAATAACTCTTACAAATCTCAACGCAAAATAAAAAAATTGGCATGTATGGATTCAGAAAAGAATTTTACGTGTTATTGTCCAGTTACTTTTTTAAATAAATATTTAATTACGTTACAGCAAGTAAATAAAAAAGTCATAAAAAAACGGCAATGTTTACATCCAAAAAACTTTTTTTTTGAACTAATTTTAAAAAATCTGCCGTTACCATAATACGTAGTTATATTTTGTGAATACATTTGTGCCAGAATTTTTTTCCTAAGATCAAAAATAAAAAATTGAGAGTAAAAGTACGAAACCTTTACCAACGCATTACAAATCTAAAGCGGATGGTTACCCTTAATTTATTCCTTTTATCGAGCTACCTAATTTGATTTCTGGTAACTTAGTAACTACACATTAATAGCGGGAAAGTGTTATGTTAGCAACTACCCATTTTTTTCAAGGATTTAAAATTATAAAAATTTATTAGCAATAAAAACGAACACTTACAGAATATAAGACGATATAAAAAATATATTCTACAGTTATATTAGCTCTTCTTAAACTGTTGTTGTTGCGATTAAGAACAGTGGTTAAGTACATACTAACACAGGTTATGAATCCAATGAACGTTATTAATAATAACTGCAGAAACCATATTCCAAATATTCTATTGAATTTGACTATAACGTGAAACATATCTCGATACATATATTCAATTTTATTAATATTTTTTAAAATGTTTTCCTTACTCGACATATTTAAATTATTTATTAGGTCATAGAGAATACTCTGTCTTAGCACAAAAATATGTAAAATTTCTGTTGAAAAAATAACTGTGAAAAAAATTTGTAGTTTTGTAATCATAATATATAATTGAAATATAATTTGTAGTGCATGAGGAGAAGTATAGATGTTTATAACAGATCCAAAAATCATTAATAGTATAATTATAAATACTAATAAATATTGAATTTTTCGTAATATCGTTATTTTCTTTAATATTGTTTGTGATCGAATTATATGGTCGAGTAAAAGCTGAATTTGGGTGCTATTTCGTAATAGTCCATAAAAAATAGACACTGAAAATAATACGAATTGAACCAATATCACTTTTACAAAGATCTCATTTGATTCATCAGGAACAAGCATAATTAAATCCATTGAAGATTTTGCTCCAGCTATGAAAACTAAACTAACACATACTTGTTGTAACACTTTCCAATAAGTTTGAGAACCTGACGAACAAGGACAAACACATAAAAATCGTCCCGTTTTGTATATTTTTTCTAACAAAAATGTATCTTTTTTGAAATCAACGTGTTTTTTAATCTGCATTTTGAATCGAAATAGGTCAATTCATGAAAGTAAATTAATTTATTAGTTTTTTATCTCCTCTTATCAGTTGTCTGGCTGTTTATGAAATAATGTAATTTATTTAATGTCATTTGTTTGGGCATATTTATTGGATATTAATTAAAAACTAATGATATAACTTAGTTGTCACTAAAGCTAATAAAGGTAATTGTATAGTAATTTTAGATATAGCTGATTACCTTCAAAAAGTCAACATATTCGTCTCTGTTGATCGCTCCTTTACTCTCCTCCTTCTACAACTCATTCAAAACTAAATTGAAGTCCTTTACCAATACTTTGTCCTTCTTTAACTCGAGCCCTTATTTTCATTTCATTCATCATCTACGGTTTACCTAAAATCTATAAACCCAACGTTCCGATCCGTCCAGTGGTCAGGTTCCTGAATTCCCAAGTGTCGAAACTCCCATGTTTCTTGATCCGCACCCTTAAAGAGGTTACCAAATTTGATAATCAATATTCTATCAAAAACTCTGTTGATTTGCCGAAAGGTCTGTCGAACATTCCTATTCCCTCCAATGCCTTCTTACTTGATGTCTCCAAACTTTTTCCGAGTATTCCCCCCAATGAATGAATCCAGTTAGTTAACATTTTTCTCCGTGGCAGCAATATTAAGCCCCTCATTTCTAAACACTTAGTCTCCCTTCTCTCTCTTCAATTCAATAATCATTTTTTTAGACAAACTTCCGGACTTGACATGTGTTCGAATCTCTCATTACTCTTGGCAAAAATGTTCATGAACAATCTAATCTCGAATCTACCTTTCTTCATCACCCACCTTTCACATGCAAAATTCTTTTCTATGCCCGTTATGTTGACAATTGCCTGGTGCTCTTTCAAAGATCCTCCTTTATATCTTGTCTCAACACTATCCAACCTAGTATCAAATTCACTATTGAATTCAAATCAAATTGTTCCATACCTTTTCTTGACTTATTGATCAAGCGGAACCCTTTGTCTTCCTGTCTAGAATTTGAAATCTACCGTAAACCTACCACCACAGACTCTCTCATTAACTTCCATTCAAATCATTATATATCACATAAGCTCGACTCTTTCAATAGTTTTCTTTCAGAGCTTTTTATATCCCACTCTTACATTCAGCGTTTTCTTCTGAACTAAATGTTATCAAACAATTAGCAATCAATAATAATTTTCCCTTAGAATTGATCAATAAATTACAGATTTTTCACCAAATTTAGACTTAACTCCCCACTTTCGATTGATGTGCCACAAACAGACACAAGTTTTGCAGCTTCGTTACATTTCGTAGGGAACATCTCTTATAAAATTTCTAAAGTGTTTCGTAAACATAACATAAACATAGCTTTTAAAAATAATAATAACCATCAATTGTTTTTAGTTAATTCCATAGATAAAATTCGTCCTCTGGACCGCTGTGGGGTCTATCAGCTCTCTTGTCCGAACTGTAATTCTATCTACATCTGACTGTCTGGCAGAAGATTTTCAACTAGAATTAGGGAAAACTTTATAACAATTGATAATTACAAATGCTAATCACATCCTACCCTCCAAACATTCCTTCTCGTTTTCTAACTTTAAACTTCTTCATGACTGTCAAAGAGAAAGCAGATTAAACCTCCTAGAGATGTTTGACTCATTTTGCCTATATTTTCCTATTTGTTGCGACGTTGGGGCTAAGCTGAGGAGAAGGCAGTTTTGTTGCCAAGTCGTATATACAAAAATTGAAATAAAATATGCATTCAACGTAATATACAAGTGGTAGATAAATGCCGAGAAAAAAAGACGTTCCATTTGCGCGTTGCAAAAGAACGAGAGAGAATTATGAGCTACTTTGTGGACATAAAGTATTTAAAATAAAATTTGGCATTGCCTTTGTAAATGGCATATTAACTTGGAATGTTTTTATAAAAGAATAATAATTATGAGATTTTAAAATCAGTTAATAGCAATACTGCATGTTTACATCTTATAACAGAAGTCTTGTTGTAGTCTAGTTTCGCCTAACAAGTCATCTTCAGGCCTATAATCTACAAATAATGTAGGGATTTTTTTACAAAGATGAGAATAATGACTTACCAAACTAACAAAATATTATGATTAAACCTTAAATTAAACTTAAGGGTATCCCTACTACGAAGGGTAGGAGGAAAGTTTAGGGGAACAAATTTTGGGGTACATGAATAGTAAGTAAAAGATAACCAGGATGGTTTAAATATGAACTTAATATTAAATAATGAAAGGAAGTGTGACCTATGTCACAGATATTAGCCCCTTAGAGCGTTTAAAAATAATGGGATTAAATGAAGACGAAGATTTCTAGCTGGAAAACTTCCAAAAAGGAGAATATTCACATAGGGGCCACATGTTAAAAGGAATAATCCACATAATTGAAAAAATTGCAGCGAAGTAAATCAAAACTACACTTGGGGTAATTCTCTGAAGTAACCGTCGACTGAAGGATTAAATAAAAGGAATCGATCATCAAACGCTCCCTGAAAGACTTTTTAAAAACGTCGTTGACCATTTAATTGAGTCGCATACAATAATTAAGTCATCATAATGGTTGTCATTGCCTTAAGTCACTAGACGGTTGACAGGTATTGGAATAATTAAATTTTAAAATATGAGCGGAAAAAAGGGGATGGGAAACAAATAGGGAAGTAGATGTATGAAACTTAATACTATTAGTCAAATTGTAAGATTAAATTCAATCTAAAAAGTTGAATTATGTTTTAGCAAAGTGGAAATAACACATAAATTTTGAAAAAGGGGATAATCAAATCAGAAAAATTGGTAGTAAGCATTGACTGAAGAGAAATTGGGTATAGTCCCAGGTGAGAAAAAAGAAGAGATTTTGTGACTGGTACCTGTTGACAGTAACTACTAAAAGACGAAAACATAAGGTTATGTTGAACTTAAAGAACAAAAACATAACAAAGCTACTTAAAAGAGAAAATTAAAATAGAAAATAATGAATTTGTTTTCCATCGCCTTTTCCCCCGCTCTTATTTTAAAATTTAATTATACCAATACCAGTCAATTGTCTAGTTACATCCGGTAATGACAACCATTTTGATGACTTTAGTTTTTATTCTAGACCCATCCAGGTTATCTTTTACTTACCATTCACGTACCCTAAAAGTTGTGCCAATTTAAGGTTTAATCATATTTTGTTATAAAAAAACCTTAATTATTTGTAACTACTATGGGCCTGAAGATGGCTTGTTAACCGAAACTGGTTGCCAATTTGTATAACTAAATTTATTGTGGTACATGAATTCGAGTTGGTTTCATTAACACTTGACCACATTTGAGATATGGATAACTTATTGGATTTACACCAGAGCTGGGGTACTGATTACCGACAGTACTTAAAAAATGTGCTTACGTACTTTCCTCTAAGTATTCCAGAAAATCCTTGTACTGGTACTTAAACTTTTAACTTTTAAGTATTCAGCCTAATACTTGTACTTAGTACTTAAAGTTTTAAGTATATTTTTACTTGCAATTTAAAAAATGAAAAATACTTCAGTACTCGAAAAGTACTTAAATCCTTTAAAAATTACTTAAGTATTACGGATTACTGCAAAAATATTCTTCAATGTTTCGACAAGTGTGTTTTAAAGAATTCGATTTGACGGGAATACCAACAACTCCCAAGAATTTTATGATGAAGAGGAATCATATACTGAAGTTTCAAACGGAGTTGACAGTGGAGAATGTGGAGATGAAGATATAAATGAGTATGATTTTGTAAGTATAGAATCCTCATAAAGGTAAAGTAGCTTAGGCTTAGATGACCAAATAAAATATTTGCCACAACACCTCCATTGTACATCATATACTGTAAATCTAATTATTACAACAGATTATAACTCTTTATAAACGTCCCACTCCTTAAAACAAAAACATACTAATATATTATATAAACATTCCAATTTATGGAAAGAAGGTGGAAGGCGCAAGATTGCCGAAATTATTCGAGAAATTCTTTAACACGGTCGTAAGTTGAATGTACCAGGGGTAACTCGGTAGAACTCAAGACATGACGCAATACATAAAATAATATCTGTAAAAGATAAGTTAAATAGCTTATGTGAAAGACTGATAGAAAGCTAGTGTTTTTGGAGGAATACCTTAAAGTTATGAAACCCTTAGCAGAAACATTAGATTTCTTCAAGGGGAACATAATACTTATTCTGGATACCTACTTCCAAGCCTTGGGTCAATGAAGACAAAATTACAAAAGTTAAAATTTTCAGGAACTATAGAACATCTTTCAATACCCCTGGACGCAATTATCCGTGCTACTAAGCAAAGGTTCAATAACTGTTTTATCCTTAATACAGAATCCAAAGCTGCCGTAATTGCAGCAGTGGTATATCCATAATTTAAAATGGGTTGGTACAGTACATTTAAAGCTAGCAAAAAAAACTAAATTTGAGTAGTTTCCGCTGTTGAATAATTTATTACCGATAATAGTGAAAAAAAAATGATAATAAAAACACAAATGATCATTTTTTTGATTTTGAAGAAGAAAATATACTTTCTCCTACTCGTACTTCTTCAGAATCTGTAATGTCAATGTCCAGAACTTCTCTTGGCGAACTGGAAGTTTTAAAATATTTAAATGATTCAAGGATTAGTTTGCACATATTAAATGTTTATAAATACATAAGACGTATATTTATAAAATACAACAAAATAATCCCTTCATCCGCTCATTTGCACAAATTGTTAATGCCCCTCGCAGGCATGCTTTAAGTGATGCTAATTTTGAGAGATTAGTCTTCTTAAAAACATAAATTGATTTGTATTTATTTTTGTTTAAAAATTATAATTGGATATGAAAAGTGTTTAGGACTTTAGGATAGTCAGGATTTTGTATCCAACAAATCCAACAAATCAAAATCAAACTCTGCTATGCTAAGTGCTATTGTATAGTTAAAGTTACATTTAAAAAACTTTTTTTACTACACAAATAGGTTACTTAATACTTAGTAGTTAAATTTACTGTTTTCAAGTAATACTTAAACGAAATACTTATATATTCTTGGTAATTGTACTTAGATCCACTTTGAACAAGTACTGATAGTAATAAAGACTTAAGTACTTTTTGTTGGTAGGTACTTATAACAGTTCAGATTTACAAATTTATACATATTTTATTTTCATGGAAATATTTTCTGCTTTTCGAATTAATGGCGTACCTTATTTTTTTGATTATTTAACACAAACTTGTGAAATATTGTATATCTTGTTTTATATATTTCCGGGGGTCTACAATCTTTCAACTTCATTTTTACCTTGTTTTACAGGTGTATTTTAAGTACACTGGAGGGGACACTTGCTATTTTTAGTATTGTGGCCAAATATTATTGATTGGCTGAATATTGAAATATCAATGTCTCTCCACAAATTTAATCAAACTGAAAATACTAGATGTTTAAAATTCAACATTTCCTAGAAACTATAAACCTGATAGAAAGTCACGATACCTATCGTGGGTTGATGGGTACCAACCTGGAAGCTCCTTAATGGAATAAAATCCTCTATAAAAGCGACTAAGGACAACTTGGTAACGGTAGATGTTGGCACCTTAAGCAACTTTCCGATTGGTACCCATCAACCTACGATAGACGTCGTGACTATCTACACCTTTTATAGTACAAATACGTGGGGTATATAGAGTAGTTTTTTGAAACTATGCATTCCAACAAAGTACCACTGATGATTCCTATAAGGATGAAACATATATGGTCATGGTCGACGTGTATAGTTTCAAAAACCTACTCTCTCTGTTTTTGTTTTAATTGTGTGGTGTACTTGGTTAGTCGCTTTTACAGAGGATTTTATCCTATTTAAGCAGCTTTCCGGTTGATACCTATCAACCTACGACAGATGTCGTGACTATCTATCATTTTTATAGTACATAGAAATATAATAAAATCGAATACTTACAGAATATAAGATGAAGTATAATATTGATTGTACAGTTACATTAGCAATTTCAGAACTGACAGTGCTGCGGTTAAGAAGAATGTTTAAGTACATATTAACACAGGTTATAGATCCAATGAATGTTATCAACAATAACTGAACAAACCATATTCCAAATATTTTATTAAAATTGACTACAGCGTGATACATATCTCGATACATATATTCAATTTCATTCATATTTTTTAAAATATCTGCCTTACTCCATATGTTTAAATTATTTATTCGGTCATAGAGAAAATTCTGTCTTAGCGCAAAAATATGTAAAATTTCTGTTGAAAAAATAACCATGAAATTTATTTGTAGTTGTGTAATCATATGATGCAATTGAAATATAATATGTACTGTAGGAGAAAAAATATAGATGCTCATAATACATTCAAAAAACATTATTGTTATAATAATAAATAATAATGAATACTGAATTTGATGTGATATTGTCATTTTCTTTAATGTAGTTTGTGATCGAATTATATGGTCGATTAAAAGCTGAAATTGGGTGCTGTTTCGTAGTAGTCCATAATAAATAGTTAATGAAAATAATAAGAATTGGACCATTACCATTTGTGAAAAGATATCATGTGATTCATCAGGAATAAGCATAATTAAATCCTTTGAAGATTTTGCTCCAGCTATGAAAATTAAAATAACAAATATTGCTTGTAACACTTTCCAATACGTTTGAGTGTCTGATGAGCAAGGACAAACACATAAAAATCGTCCAGTTTTGTAAATTTTTTTCAACAGAAATGTATCTTTTTTTAAATTAACTTGTTTTTTAATCTGCATTTTAAAGCGAAATAGGTAAATTCATACAAGTAGAGTAATTTATTTAGGTTTTTACCTTCTCTCATCAATTGCCACTGGCGTTTATGAAATAATTTAATATATTTAATGTCTTTTTGTTTCGGCATATTTATTTGATATTAATCAAAATAAGTAAAACTTCATGAACTCTCAAACCTACCTTATTATATTTTTTATTTTAATAGAACATTATCTAAATTATTTTTTAATATGAGTTGCGATATATTTTTTTATCTTAATAAAATTGAGGAATATTGATTTAAACACTGGTTTTAAAAATAAGCCTTCAATTTAATTAAAGTAACTATTGAATTAAGACGGGTATATTTACAGGTACACCAAGCTGACAATAGTACTAAACTTTCTAGCACCGTGTGCAAAATCCTAGTTCTGTTGTGTTACTCAAGTTGACAGTGTCGTCAGTCTATCACTGTCTTTCAGCAATAATAAAAGAGATGTACTATATGTTTTATATATAACCACAGAAAAACTGTCTTTTGAAACTTCATTAATCTCCTGTATACCAGGTGGCGCTAGCAGTATTAAAATAATAATTTCTCAGTTAAAATATATTTGAGATTTTTCTATTTATTCTATTTATAGCCCACAAAACAGATATTACTTTATTTCGTGACAGATTTACTATTATTCTTTGAGCAGACTACCTAAGCGTGACAGTAGATAGTCTACACCATTACTACCGCCACTATAGGGAATTCAACGTGTTAGAGAGAGTGAAGTATATGAAATTCATCGCGTCAGAAAGAGAGAGCGCCATGACGTCACACACACACCAGTTGAAAACGTCGTAAAATGTGACGTTTCGAACGTTTTTTAACGTTCAGTATCTTGAAGTTAAAAACCGTTCAAAACTTCACATTTTACGACGTTTTCAAAGCTTTTTATCGAATCAAAAAACAGAACTTGAAAAAACGTTTGAAACGTCACATTTTACGACGTTTTCAACTGGTGTGTGTGTGTGTGTGTGACGTCATGGCGCTCTCTCTTTCTGACACGATGAATTTCATATACTTCACTCTTTCTAACACGTTGAATTCCCTATAGTGGCGGTAGTAATGGTGTAGACTATCTACTCGTGACGTCAAATTTTTCCAGAGATAACGTTTATTGAATTTGTCAAAATAAGAGTTTATTTTAATAATTGTTAATAAATTCGACAATAAAAAAGCACTTTCTTTTGGATTTCTATCATCTAGTGATTTTTCGACCTAGTCAAATAAAACACAGAACGGTAAGTAATTCTTTATCAGTATTTATGAATGAATTTATTAATTTTATAATTTCTCTGATTGCATTTTGACTAATATTTTACTTTTGTTTCAGATTTTCGAACTGGTTATGTGTTTTGTTCCTGATTATGAACATTACAGTAAATAAAAGACATGTAAGTTTTTTGTGTTTCCAGCACCCAACTGAGAAAAAACTTGGATTAACAACTATTATTACTACATAAACAAAACATGGAAAAGATGATTATTTATTGGTTAATTATATTTCAATCAATTAGAACTGCCAAGCTAAAAAATTTTGAAGCCTGTTTTGTCTCTTGAATTCAGAGGTACTGCGGCCATCTGAAATTATTGAAACTGAGACTAACTGCTAATTGTAAATGTAGTAAAAATAAGACTTCTGAAGTTAAAAAAAGGAGAATGATGAACAACCAAGTACTTCGTAAATAATGTTACCAAATAATGTATTTTGTCTTCTAGTTATTGTTTAACAAGTGGAAATGTACAAGATGCAGAAGTTTTTAAATTTTAAAAGAACCAACATGTCTTAAGAAATTTTTTAAATCAAAAACAAAATTACTTTAAAAAAAAACCAACTTGAAAATATTCAACAACATTTTGATTATGATTTTATAAAAGATGATAACAAATTGATACTATAGGTTTACCCGATTCGAAAGTGTTTGATGCCTTATATAATTTATTAAGTGACCTAAAAATTATTTTAACTGTTTATTTATTTCAACTTAACTGTTTTTTATTATGTCAATAAATAATGTTTGTAACAAATTTCTAATAATTTATACAATTAACAATACAAAAAGGATTTTGAGAGTAACAAATAACGTCTTTTTAAATTTTATTTCATTTACTAATAAACAATTTCTTAGATTTCTAATATTAGAACTTTCCGAACTCAACAAAGTTGTATGGAAGGAAAGTATTGCAATCATGATTTTTTCTCCATACCCAGATTTTAACGGATCTTAACCTTTTAAGGTCACCGTAATCTATTTTACCATTTTTAGCTGGATGTCTGTCTGTGTGTGTGTCAAGTTTTTAATTTTAAAATAATTTTAGCTCATTAAACAATTTTTTTAAATGGTTCAAAAAAAATTTGAAATTTCATTAACATTTATACTAAAACATTAAAGAAAACATTAGAAAGATAATATGAAACAAAAACAGAAGATTATCCCCATAGCTCAAATGTGTTATATTATTCAACGAATAATAAAAACTTTTATTAGTCATACCACATAAATTTATTACTTGGTTAAACAAGATTAAATTGGCCACAACGATGGCCATCATCAGGCCTGCAATACAAATTATAAAATTGGATTATAATATAACATATTTAAAAAATAGGTTACTACAGAAAAGACGAAGAACTTGTACATGATATTAAAAATTGGTATGAAAATTAAACAAGTAACATTGTAAAAATATTTTAAAAAAAAATTTCAAAAAATTATTAAACATTTAACAAAACCAAACCTCCAAACTAGAGGATCTTAATTTTGCAAAAATTACATCAAAGTGCATCCCACAAACAAGAATTAAAGATTTAAATTTTTTATAAACGGCGTAATACCATGCGGCAAATAATAAGAGAATGACAACTGACAAAATTGACAACTGACGTAAAAGATAAAAACTGGAAGGGAAAAGGTAACACACCACAAGTAGAAAACCATAAAGTATTGAGGCCAAAAGTAAAACCAAAATAAAAAAAAGAAGAATAACCTATAAGATGAATAAGAACGAAATAAATGAAATATTAGAAATGTAAATTTAGAAATAAATCATTTTGACTAGGATGAAGTTGTTCGTTAAAACACATAAAATTAGTATTGGAAAGAGATTTTTTGATTTCAAACATCTCTAATAAATTCAATTTGGTGCTTTTCATGCAATGATGTAAAAGTGATATATTAAAATTCTAAATTTACAAAGTGTTTTTGTTCCTTCGAATTTAGAATTATAATTAAAGTAAAGGAGCTTCACCCATTCCTCACTATTCCCCATGTTAAATCCCATAAAAAAGCGCTAAGGTTAAAAATAGAAAAAATTGGCCAAATCATTTGTTACTTTAGGTCTCTCAGATGCGTTAGGTCTGACAGCTTTACCAGAAGGCGCTGATAGAACAGAGGGGTCTGACAGACCTGAACTACTACGTCAGGTCTGACAAGCGCCTCTGCTCTGACAGCGCCCCGAGGGACTTGAAGACCGTTTAAAATAGTATATAATTAAAAAAAAATTTGGACCCCAGTCTAATTGATTTTTTGATGCATTTAGAAACAATTAACAAAAATACTATGATATATTTCTTTCTGTGGGTTTAAGGAAATTAAACTCAAATTAAAAGTTATTATTTTTATTTTAGAAGAAAATTTAGCTATTAATCCTTCAGAGACTTTTTCTTTTATTTGTCGGGAAAATTTAACATGGCTTAGTTTTTTACTTGTCTTCGAGTTTCTTCCAAAAATTTCCTGGATCTGACAGTAAAAGATGTCAACCCAATAGCAGGTTCTGATCCAGTAAGAAAAGAAAACTCGTTCAAAAAGACTCGTTCCAAGGAAAAAACTTGTTTCGAAAAGGACCCGTTCCAAAAAAAAACCCTAAATATATAAGTTGAAGATAAAAAATTTTCAATAAGCGATACAGACACAATAAAAGTCAATTGTTCTGACAGAAGAGGCAAAAAGAGAGAGAATTGTTAATATGGGAAAGACATTTTATGCCAATAGAAGAGGGAGATCTTGAAAAGGGACATGACGCGTGAAAATTAATAAGGGATATCAAGCGAGTCTGAAATTAAGATATACTGAGCAGCGGAATAATGAAAATACAGGGTGGCGCAGAAAAAAACGTAATATTAGATCGTAAATCCCCTTAATCACTTTCTTGTTCATATTTTGAAATTTTGTTACTATTTCATAGTATACATTTTTCTTAACATTCTCTTTATTGTCAAACATTAATGTAAAATCAGTTTTTGTAAAAAAATAAATTTAATAATTAACATTAATCCAAATCTTTTATTTCTTTTTAGTACATACAATAAGGTATTGTGTCACAAAATTAGCTTTAGCAGCTCGCGGCTATTAGATACACGACCGAGTGTAGCGAAGCGAGTGCATAATCAAAGATTAAAAGCTAAAGATCTCGGGTTTTAATCAGATTATTAAGGACAAAAATTACCTGTCGATTAATTAATATCAAAAACACACAAAATTTATATCCAATATAAGCATAAACTATCAGATAAATTCAAACGAAGCAAGTCACGATACTCTCCAAGATTTCGTTACATTTGATCTATACGGTGTGGAGGAATACATTAAACGTTTAAAATAAAATTCGGCTTTGCCCTTGTAAATGACGCAATGAGTACCATTTTAGTTAGAAATTTTTGTATAAATAAAAAATAATTATGAGATTTTTAAACAAGTTTGTGGCAATACAATATGTTTACATGCTACAACAGAAGTCTTGTATTGCAAACTCAATCATTACTTGACATATATTAAGAGTATGAAGTCTTGAATGCAAATTAGTTTATTTGCAAGAAAAAAATTTCTGCTTTTCTGATTATTTAAGATTACCTTTTGAAATATTACATATTATCTTGTTTAATATATTCCAGCAGTCCACAATGTTTCAACTTTATTTTTACACTGTAGGGAAAACTTTATATTGTTAATAATGTGATCAAATATTATCATTTGGCATAAATAAGCAATATCAGTGTATCTCCAAGAATATGATTAAATTGAAATCATTAGAGCTATTGCATTTACAATTACAATTCAATATATCCTACAGATATTCAAGATTAAGATTTCAAACTATAAAAATTAATTATTAATAATAAAATGAAATACTTACAGAATATATGACGACATAAAAAATAGATTCTACAGTTACATGAGAATTTCTAGAACTGATGTTAAGTTCAAAGTTTAAGCACATATTTACGCTGCCCATAGATCCAATGAATATTATCAACCATAACTGAAGAAACCATAATCCAAATATTTTATTGAAATTGACTACAGCGTGAAACATATCTCGATAGATATATTCAATTTTATTAATATTTTTTAAAATGTCTTCTTTACTCGATATATTTAAATTATTTATTAGGTCATAGAGAGCATTTTGTCTTAACATGAAAATATGTAAAACTTCTGTTGAAAAGATAACTATGAAATTTACTTGTAGTTGTGTAATAAAATGATGTAATTGAAATATAATTTGTACTGCATGAGGATCAACGTAGATGCTCATAATACTTAGAAAAAATAATATTAATATAATAATAAATATTAGTAAATAATGAATTTGGCGTGATATCGATATTTTCTTTAATTTTGTTTGTGATCTAATTATATGGTAGAGTAAAAGCCGAAATTGGGTACTGTTTCGTAGTAGTCCATAAAAAAGAGATAATGAAAATAATACGAATTGAACCATTACTATTTCTAAAAAGATATCATTTAATTTATCAGGAATAAGCATAATTAAATCCATGGAAAATTTTGCTCCAGCTATAAAAATTAAAATAATAAATACTTTTTGTAATACTTTCCAATACGTTTGAGTGTCTGATGAGCAAGGACAAACACATAAAAATCGTCCAATTTTGTACATTTTTTTTAACAAAAATGTATCATTTTTTAAATCAACGTGTTTTTTAATCTGCATTTTGAAGCGAAATAGGTCAATTATTAAAAGTAGATTAATATATTGCGTTTTTACTTCTTTTTATCAATTGCCCAGTTCTTTATGATATAATGTAATTTACGTAATGTCTTTTTGTTTTGACATGTTTGTTGGATAATAATCAAAAAAATAGAACTTTATTTAATTAGAACATTATATAAAATATTTTTTTTAATATAACTAACTATAATTAAACACGGTTTAATAATATAAAAATAAAAATAATACAATTTCAGGTAAAAATTAAAATACTATGGGGTTGCATAGGTAATTGGGACATATCAAATAACCACATCTCAGTACTTTTGGCTTTTTAATTACCATATAAATGTATTGTTTCTTGTAAATTATTATGTCTTCTTTATTGAGCCAGCGAAAATATTTTTGGCATTTTTTCTATGAATTTTACTGTCCCTTGTGTAATCACGCGGTTTATAACGATCCCAGGAAGTAGTTTTTCTTCATAGTTTACTGCAACCCAGTTGCCTTCTTCCAAATCCGCTTTTATTATTTTGTACAAATAAATATTTACTCTTTCGGTTAATGCGATAAAACAACATGCAGATACAGGGTGTTTTTTTAAAAAGCTTCCACCCCCGATTTAGGCTTACCCAATAATTTTTGGCAAAAATGGCGAGACTCATCGATTTTTGATTTGAGGGGACAAAATTTTTGATAACAAACATCACTCTAACGTCAACCCCCTTCACCCCTCGCGACTCAACTTTACAATTTAAATAGGGAACATACCATGTGTGACACATCAGGGAAAAGACAATTCAATGCAGAATTCAAATCACTAAGTTTAATTTTTTTACTAACCCCGTGAACAGAAATCCAGGGTGTTTTTTCCTACCCCCACTTTACTCTCGGACAATAATTTTTGAGAAAAATAGTGAGACGCGTCGACTTTTGATTTAAAGGAAACGAAATTTTTGACAAAATTTGTCGCTCTACCTTAAAACCCCTTCACCCCCACACCGTAACATGAAAATTTGAATGGGCGATACACCATGTGTGTCACATCAGAGGAAAGGTAATTCAATGCAGAATTCAAATCATACCCTTTGTCCACTGCTAGGACAATAATGTTATCAGTTTATTGTTAGGTATTTAAAAGAAGGTAAAAATAAAAAAAATTTACAGCAATTGCTCAAAATGTTGTCCATCGTGTGCTAAACAAAAGTCAAGTCTGTCTTGGAATTCTTGTCTAACATTTTGAAAAATTTCCCTATGAATTAATTTATTGAGGTTCTCTTACAATTCTGAAGGTGTGGATTTTCAAATTTTTTGCTAGTCGGCACTATTAAGGTACTTTTTAGGAACTTGTTCGTTTATTTTTCTGAATTATCAGCAATTCACTTTTTGTTTGTACAAAAAATAAGAGTACCTTTGGCAAAAACCAACCTATAAACTCACTTGTTTAAAATTATTTATCAAATAAACATTGAAAATGATCTACACTTGAGCACAGAGAATTGAAATGATTTTCATTTACGGCTCCGCGAACAGATGTTCGAGAAGAGCTGCTACTCTTTTTAATGAAGAACATTCTGGTTTGCAAGTAAGTCATACTTACATTAGAAAACTTGTTATGAAGTTTAAGGAAACTGGATCTGTAGTAAAGAAAAAAAGGACGGCAGTTAGGGTATTGGACGAAGTAACAGAAGTCGAAGTTCTGGGAAATTTTGCAATGGAACCAGCATCTTCTCTTCGCAAAGTAGCCTCTAATACTGGACTTTCAGTTTCATCAGTTCAACAAGTATTAAAAAATAATAAATATCGACCTTACAAGATGCAAATCCATCAACAACTTCATGAAGATGATCCGGATAGAAGAGTTCAATTTTCTGAGGAAATGCTCGCATTGATTGATAACACACCCCGTATAGTTCAAAATATTTGTTTTTCGGATGAGTGCACATTTTTTCTTGACGGGTTTGTGAATAAACATAATTGTCGTTACTGGAGTGACAACAACCCTCATGTTTTTGTTGAAGGGCATACTCAACATGTTCAAAAACTTAATGTTTGTGCTGGCATACTGGGCGATAAAATTATTGGGCCATTATTCGTAGATGGGAATTTAACTGGTCAAAAATACCTAGAAATGCTAGAAATGACCATTGACCCGCTAATTACTCAGGAGCTTGAAAATCAGGTAGATGAAGTAAGAAATCCTGCCCTAGATGAAAATCTATAAAATTTTCAACAAGATGGGGCTGGTCCTAATTATCATTTACCAGTCAGACAATGGCTAGATGACCATTTCCCACAACGTTGGATCGGTAGAAGAGGAGCAATAGAATGGCCTGCGAGATCTCCAGATTTGACTCCTTGCGATTTGTGGCTTTGGAGTCACCTAAAGTCAGTAATTTATAAAACTAAACCTACATCTATTGATGACCTTCGGGTACAAATTGTAAGAGAATGTCAATCCATTACTAGGGAAATTTTTCAAAATGTTAGACAAGAATTCCAAGACAGACTTGAATTTTGTTTACCACACGATGGACAACATTTTGAGCAACTGCTGTAATTTTTTTTTATTTTTACCTTCTTTTAAATACCTAACAATAAACTGATAACATTATTGATACAAATTATGTAATGTTTTTTTGTCCTAGCAGTGGACAAAGGGTATGATTTGAATTCTGAATTGAAATTTTAAAGTTGAGGGGCGAGGGGTGAAGGGGGTTGACGTTAGAGTGATGTTTGTTATCAAAAATTTTGTCCCCGTCAAATCAAAAATCGACGTGTCTCGCCATTTTTGCCAAAAATTATTGGCTCCTCGAAATGCTTGAAATTCACTCGTACCTTAACAACAATAACTTTATTTGTGTCAATGAACAACTAAGACCCACAGAAAACCATATATTTTTAGCTGACAATTTTAAAAACATTATCTAATAATTAGTAGTTTGTGTTTTGATCTTTCCACATACACAGGTTTTTTTCCCTTCTTTCTTTATTTTTCCACAACATTCTCCACTTTCTACCTTGTTATTTTTGCCTCCTTTGTTTTCCTTCTATTCCTTGTCAACCACAAAATTTTAACCTCACTATTTCTTCTCAACCCTGAGTTCAGCTTAAACATTCTTCTTTCTCTTCTTTTCTCAATCTCCTATACTATTCGGTTTTTTTAAGATTCAACTTGTGTCTTGTACTCAATCTTAACTAGTATTCATATCTCAAAATTTACATTCATTCTTAGTTTGTTTTTACTTTATGTTGTTTAGTTCTCGATGCTTTCACTTCCATGTTTGTTAATAGTTAATACATAATAATGTAACTGTCAATTGTCATTGTCAATGTCCTTTGACACTGTCACTGTCAATTGTCAATGTCATTGGAGTTTTCTTCCATCTTGACATGGTTGTGTTGCCACATGGTACTTACTTCTACTTTCGGTGTCATAAAAATCTTAAATTTCTTAATATGTGGTCTGAAATACCACTTATAATACAATTATCTAATTTCCTGCCTCCCTTTTTGGAAGGGTGCGTATGTGATTTTCGTTGGTAACAGCCATTGGTTACCCAACTTTCCATAATGTGGAATTTCTTCACCGTTAGTTTTTTAATGTTTTTAATTTTTTAAGTTATAAGTAGTTTTTTTAATGTACCACCTTAACAATTTTATACTATGTTGACTTAACAACCGCGCGGTTGTGCCCAAAAATTTTTTACGTTTTTTACTATTCAACTTTGATATTATATTCAGTTTGGTAAGTTCTCTTTGTCATTTATAATTTAAGAAGTTTAAACTAATCATTGTTTTGAACCTTGTAGGCCTGATGATGGCTTTTTAGCCGAAACTAGTCGCCTGTTATCATCCTTTAATATATTACTTTTGGTACTGAATTCGTGTTTTATTTATTTGAAAAAATACTTGGACCACATTTGATATATGGATAACCTCTTCGATTTAATTATTGGGTAAGCCTAAATCAGGGGTGGAAACTTTTTAAAAAACACCATGTATAACGACAACAACGCGTATTTACGATTTACCAATGCCTGAGTCTGCACACGCACCTTTAAGCTTAGTAGTACATATTCGACATACCTAGAATGGCCAAGTATAGCATAACATATTTTTAACAAAAAAATTATTAATTAATGGGTAACAGAAGGTTACGTGTTGGTGCGTACACACTTATTATTGAAGAAAGAAAAGGACAATTAGTATTTTCAAGTGTGTAAAAAATTTTAATTTGGGAAATATATATATATATATATATATTTTTCCGTTAAAGAAACTGTCGAGCGTTTTCGGCATACAATGCCATCTTCAGGACAAAAGTTTTAAAACTTTCCCAAATAAAAATTTTTTACACACTTGAAAATACGAATTGGCCTTTCCTTTTTTCAAAAAAATTATTGACTGCCTGATCTTTAAATCTTTAAAACAAGAAAAAGAAAAGTTGAAACAACAATTAAAAAGATTTTTTTATGTAATTTTATTTTTATCTGAAAGGGGACTAGGAGAGTCATCTCATTTAATTAGGAATCCAAACAACGGCAATTTTCGTGGTATTTGCAGAACATTTAGAAGCTGTTGGATAAATTTCACTGGAATATTATCCAGAAAATACCAAATAATTCATATTTCTTAATTAATAATAGTAAGCTTTCAGTTCATACTAATGTCTATTATTGTATATTTTAAAATCTAAAAATAGATTTAAACTCAACACAAGAGTTATTCCGTCTTTCTCTCAGACGTTTTTTCTGTCTACTTTCAAAATACCGTTAACAAAAACAAAATACATAATCGATCGTTGCTATGCAAGCACTCTTATCGTTCTCTCATATTATCCCATCATTATAAGAGACAAAAAATATGAATATATTTCTTCCCGCTAAGATTCTGAATTCAAGACTATTTCGATACCACGTATCATGTCTCCTACCAATAAACCTGCAACCCGACTCTCCGCTAAAATTCAGAGCATCGTCGTCGGCCTCTCGCTTATCGACTGTAAAAGGATGCAGTCGCATTTAATAGAGCAAAAAGTTTCTTCAAATAATTAAAATGGTGCGTAATTAACCACACCCAAAAAGTTTCTGAGTTTTCGTAATAATAAAAAATGTAAATAGTTTTTTACAGTGAGTGAAGTGATGAGTTATATTTGATTTCGGTTTCATAATTTAAAATAATGTCTCGTTTATTATTTTTCTGTTCATGTTAGTACTTGGAATAAATGGATTAAAAAGTACATTCCTTTTTCAAATACTGTTTTTGTTTTGGTTTAACTCCTACCTAAAGAGTTTGGTCCTTCGATGTCGTCAAGAAAATATAAGTGTTCTTTCAACATTTATGAATACTAAAATTCGTAAATCCTTCAGCTGTTGAGTTTTGAAATTTGTTAACTGTATTAAAAAAACTGGAGAAGTAATTACTAATATGATTTTGGAAACTTTAAGAAAAAGCAATATTAGCATAAGGTTATGATAATGGGAGAAACATGAGAGCACAATATAATGGCGCGCAGGCAAGGAGTCTAACCTTCAATCACCTTGTTTTATGGCTTCCTTGTGCTTGATCTCAGCTTGTAACTTTTTCTGGAGTAATTCAGAAGCTTTAACACTAAATTTGTTGCTCGAAGAATTTCAAGAGGTTATCCATATCAACTGAATTATTAGAAATAGTTAGCTTACATTTTAAATGAGCTAATAATGTCAACTGAACTAGTTTCGTCCAAAAAAAGAAAACGCCAAAGAAAAACATTATCAAATGATTCATGAGAAGAACTTAATGGGAGGAATACCTTAGAGTAAAATTATTTTTTATGTAATTTTACATGCTGTTATTTTAAATTTATCAACAAGATTTGAAGCAGCTAAAAAAATGGTAAACATGCTTAGAAGATATAAAAATCGAAGAGCAAGCCAATGGTCTTCAAAATCACTACGACGTAGATATCAATTTTAAATTCAAAGAAATTAAATATCTGAACATATTTTTTTTTAATTTTCAAGTAGACATTACCCCATTCGTTTAATTAAAATTCACAAATTAAAAATAGATTCCTTGTTTCCAAATATAGTTATAACATTAAGACTTTTTTGTAACCATATCAGAACGTACTTTCAGTCATTTTTTTAGAATTAAAAATACCATTGCTCAGGAAAGGTTAAGTGCTCTTGGTATATTAGCTACTGGATCTAGATTAGCTAGAAACTGCGACTTTTCTTATAATATTAAAAAATTTGACTTTGCAAAAAGTCGTAAAGCATCATTAACATAATTTGTACTTGTTATAATATCCGTAGTAGTCTAGTACCTACTAGTTTGAATGAATTTATAGTAGTTACAAACTAGTTTTGTAGATTTATCTTTTTACACCATTATCAGCAATTTTTTTCTGCACCATTTAGGGGACCCGTGATGTTTGTGTGTACACCTGGGCCCTTTACTGTTCTCGGCGGTCCTTTATGTAACTGTGGTGCCATTTGGACAGGTTTCGTCATTCAACTCGAAATCATTATCATCCATGCAATGGTTGGTCTATTTCACATCAAACAATTGGTTGAGTGTTGTTTTTTCTTTTTCGGTGGTTCCTTTAGTTGTTTGGCTATTTTGAGCTCATCCACAAAAAGGGTTAAGGTCGTAACTGCTGTGAATCCATGACGTTTCTTTGTGTTTGCTTAATTAGAAAAGTGAGGAAGCGGTAGTGTATCCTGAGAAGAGACAATCATATTATCGTCAGTAAACACTTTTGAAGGTATTTGTGATTTTTCCTGACTTCTTACAGCAATGGCCAAACGTTTGGTTATTTTAGCTTCAGCAAAGGAGCTGGCGTTGAAAGTCTTTGAAAGGAATAGATACCCGTTTTTGAAGTCGTTTATATTTTGGTTGTCTATAAGTAGGCTTCCCCAAATAGTTTCGTAAAAAGTCAGCATGTTAAATTTTTTTATGTGAGTAAATATATTAGTCTGGATCTAACCTGTTGGGTGGATAAACATTTTTGTATTTAGGAAAACTCCGTTTTCAAATATCACATTGTGTCGAACCATTGGAATACCAAAGCTGGAGGTATATATTTTGCGGCCGCATTAAAGCAAATTTCGGCGGAAACCAGCGTGTCTCTCCCTGCTGAGGATAAGACTTCCACCTGTTTTTTCCCTTCTTTTGGTATAAATTAGGAAGCCTTATTTAGATCCGTAGTAATTTCTGCCTCATCGCAGTTATATATGATGCGATTCTGGTTTTAAGTATATCGAAAATCTTGTTAATATTAGCCTCAATAAAGGTAGATTTTCTAGCTGCCAAGGTTTTTTTATGAAAGCCGCAGCAATAACTTTGTATTAATTTTTAAAAAGCCATAAACCTAATCTTTTTCGGTTACCTGTTTTCCATTAATAAACGGATGAGAAATGTGGTTCCTGACAGCAAATTGATATGCATGGTTAAACCAAAAAGTCGTTCTTCCCTTTGTAAGACGTAGTCGGCTAAACTCTTTTCTTGGTCTTTATTAAATACTGAACGATATCGTTCAAGTTTTTTATCAACAGATTGTTTAACTAAATCTTTGATTCTTCCGAAGAGCGTCGCAATTGTATATTATTGTACTGACGAGTTGCCGCTTTAATTGACATCCCATCTCTACTGACGCTTCAATAAGGGCCATCGCGTCGCGAGATTTTACCAGATGAAGCCCCCCTTCAGTACTTTTTTTATAATGTTATTTCTGGCCAACGGCCGTGGTGTACTGACTCACTGACTGACTAACCTCCATGAAAAAATCAGTAAATTAGTATTGATCGACACCTTCGTTCACTATTGCAGTAGTGCTATTTTTAATCTCGAACGAATCTTTTCGTATGCGAAATATTTCCGGCCATCTCTTAATTGGTCGATTTTCAAATCGCAATCGAATTTAATTTTTCACATTTTTTGAGCAAAATTCAATTATACAGTCTTGCTGCGGTTTTTACTGTTTATTATAATAAACGAGATTTTATTTTCGACTGATTTTTTGTTAATTTGGAGAAAGAAAAGTGAATAAGCCTATCAGAAGTTAAGCTGTATATCTTAATAATCTCATAACCAGACAAATCTTCCAAAGTGTCAATCAAAGCTTGACTATGTCTCGTGAGTTCAACTTTCTATACGACATTCTACAGCATATAATATATTAAATGTTTTTCACCGACTTATTCACCTTTTAGGAGGGTTTATGTGGGTTTTACTTCTTTATAGGCAACTGTTATAGAAATGGTACCACTTTGTACTACGTAACTTAATATTAATATATAGGTACATATTTAAAGAAATACTTATAATGGAGGAAAAACAAAGAGGTTTACTAAATGAATTTCTGATTAAGTGCTAATGATTTGGTCTTAATTCCTTATAATCAAACTAAACTTACCTAAAAAATCTCAATTTTGTCAATAGAAAATTAAAATTAGAGATTTTTGTTGGAAAATAATAGATAACTTTACAGTTAATACAATACGATTTAAAGATCAATATCTATTATTTTAAAAACAAAATTTATAATACGGACCAGAGAGATGTCTAAGCTTTGGACCGAGGTTGAATGTATGGACGTATGCATAAACCATTGGTAAATGTGTTTAAGGGTGTAGTTTATGACAGTCGACCTTTATAATGAGTCTTAAATACCGCTTCTAACGACTATATTTCAAAATACAGATTTACAGTTTTACTCTAAAATCTGACATATTCTTATAACATCATCACCGTCATCTAACAGTTTTCCGTTGTAAAAACTATTTCACTAATTTATTTTAGAAAAACAGATAAGATCTTATATTTCACGATGTTTTACGTTCTAATTCTTACTATTTGAAATTAGATAATTCGGAATCAAACAAGAATAAAAATTTTTTGTAAGATTCGAAATTTAGAACTAAAATTTTTTTTTCAATCGATCGCCCAGTCGCCGCCCACGCGACTGCCCTGGCTTCAATGGTCAATAAACATGATCATATCATGCAAAAAAAGCACATATTTATCAAATAAGAAAATAGGGTCCGAAATAGTATATTACGTAACAAGAGTTGTAAGTAGACCATTACGCACGAAGTAAAAAATTTTACGCATGAAGCCACGTAGACTTACAAATTGAGTTACGTACCGTACTTTTTCTAAGCCGTTAAATAAAACTTGGAGCTAACTATCTACTTACATTTTATTATTCGCATTTAGGGACAACATAATTTATTCAAATTAGATGTCGTAAAAAGTATTGCCTACATTTAGGGGCAACATGCTTTCAATTCAAACTTTTTTTTAATAAAAATACATTGTTTTTTGTTTTTTTTTTAATTACATTTATCTAAATAGACTAGATAACATAATACATAAATAATAATTAGACTGCAATTTGAATAAAGCATGAAATTTAAGTTGACTTATCAAAACAACGCACATGTACGTTATGAGACCTCATAACTTGCATGCTATTTATTATGTTTTATAGTTTAATAAAGATGCAGTATGTAACTTAGGTGATGTTTATTCATTAAGATTACAAGTTATCGTCGGGTCAGTTTGTTATGACACATGCCCTATATTTTATGACATGACATTTGACATATAAGGGAGTGTTCAGATATGTAACACTATTGTTAAATCTTACTTACAAAAAATGTTGACAGGTTCTTTATGTTCCTTACCAAAGATATTACTTAAAAAACACCCACGGATCTCTTATATAAACGATTTAAGATAAGATAGCCATACTGCATTTAGAAGTACCAACTCAAGTACCCTAAGTACTCACGGCATCAAAATTGAATTCCGCAAATAACAAAATATAATTTGGTGCAGTTCGGAACTTCGATGAAAGCCCTCTCATTCTCTGTCATCTGTCAACGTCATATCATTTGTTAATTAATAATCTACTGTCACCGGCCATGCCGTTTGTACAAGACTTTTTGATCGTCAATCAATTTGACATCAATTATTGATTTTATTGTTAACATGGATTTCACTCAGATTAGTTGTACTTCTATTAGCTTTTTGCTATTAATTTTAATTTTAGTCTGTTGTCTTGTTTTTAAATAACTCTGTGGGGTATTGTAGTTTTTACTCGTAGGTATTTTAGGAAGGCTCTGATGATGACTTTATTTGCCGAAAGCGCATAGCCGAATTTTAAATAAATTTATATATTTTACACACTGGCGTACTCTTTTTTACTCTTCACCAAAATATAATTTACCGGTTTTTACTGTGCCCGCTTATTTCACTTTACCCGACCTTCCCCTATGTTTATAATTTAATAACAAAATGTTATCCATGACTCGAATGTGGTCAACAGATGAGGTTATAAAACTCGTAGTCAAGTACCAAAGTATATTTATGAAAATAAGTAAATATGGGGTTTTCAACCAGTTTCGGCGATATCACGCCATCATCAGGTCTGTATTACAATACGTTGTGTAGGTACAATAAAATTAAAAAAACAAAGCTTACCTTTGTAATCAAGGGAAACCGTGGGGAGCTTGTTATTAAAGATTTAAATTTAAAATATAATTGAAAATTGGATAGAAACATTGCTAAAAGGTAAATGTTAATGGGATAAAAGAGAGAAGGGTAACAGTGAGTCATAAAGTGTAGAGATGGCGAATCTTAAATGAGAAATTGGAGAAATTTGGTTTGGACTTTAGATGTTCCATATTTAATAATATGAGGAATCTTAAACAATTTAATCCTGTCGATGCAAACAGGTAGATGAGAAGACACAGGTGCCCCATGTTGGGCAGATAAGGAGAAGAAAAACAAAAGGTAAATCCTTATTATGTGAAATTGAAAAGTGTAGAATACACCAACACTTCAACCACCCTATTTTGGATTAGTTTCACCTACCCCTCTCTCTTGATGAAATACTACACTCTTTATTATTCTTGGTTTGTTTTCATTTTCGATCCCCAACCTATATGTCACTTGTCTTTATTTGACAACCACTTCTTCGTTTTACTTTCTTGCCACTTGCCCTGCACTTGATCTCATTTTAATTTTTTAAATTATTAGAAATCTTTTTATTGATTGCAAAATTGATATTTTACCTTATCATTGTTAATTATATTTCTATTTAAATTAATTAAGTTTATCCCTCAAGTTCTAAAGGCATGTTCAAGTCTTTAATGACAAGCTACCCACGGTTTCCCTTGATTGCAAAGGTAAGCGTTGTTTTTTAATTTTATTGTACATACACAACATGTTGTATTGTGGGCCTGATGATAACGAGATATGGCTGAAACTAGTTTAACTCATTTTCGAAAATATATCGTGATACTTGACTACGTGTTTTATTACCTAATTTAATATTTCCTAGAGATACTTCAAATTATAAAAATTAACTTAAAAAATAAAATAGAATACTTACAGAATACACGATGACATAATATATAGAATCAAAAATTATATCAGATCTTCCAAAACTGACGTTATTGCGTTTAAGAACAATGTTTAACCACATATTAAAACAACTCATGTAAACAATGAATGTTACCATAAACAATTGTAAGAACCATAGTCCGAATATTTTATTGAAATTTACTACAACGTGAAACATATCTTGGTACATATATTTAAGTTGTTTAATATTTTTTAAATAGTTTTCCTTACTTAACACATTTAAATTAGACATCAAGTCATAGAGAAAATTCTGTCTTAGCATTAAAATATGTAAAATTTCTGTTAAAAAAATAACCATGAAAGTTAATTGTATTTGTGTAATACATTGACATACATGAAATATACTATACATTGCAAGGGGAGAAGTGTAGATGCTCATCATACTTAGAATAAATATTATTATTAAAAATATAAGTAATAATAAATAGTGAATTTGGCGTGATATCTCTATTTTCTTTATTATTGTTTGTGATTTAATTATATGGTCGAGTAAAAGCTCAAATTGGGTGCTGTTTATTAGTAGTCCATAAAAAATAATTAATGAAAATATTAAGAATTGGGCCATAATCAGTTGTGAAAATGTATCATTTGCTTCATCAGGAATAAGCATTATTAAATCCGTTGAAGATTTTGCTTCAGCTATAAAAAGTAAAATAACAAATACTTCCTGTACCACTTTCCAATACGTTTGAGTGTTTAATGACCAAGGACAAACACATAAAAATCGTCCCGTTTTGTACAATTTTTCTAACAAAAATGTATCTTTTTTTAAATCAATGTGTTTTTGAATATTCATTTTGAAGAATTTATAATAGTAGAATAATTTATTAGGGCTTTACCTCCTCTCATCAATTGCCTAGTTGTTTATGAAATAATGTTGTAATTTATTAAATGTGTTTTTGTTCCGGCATATTTATTATTGAATATTCATCAAAAAAGTAAAACTGTCAGACCTACCTTATTATGTAACTATTATTTTAATAGAACGTTATATCAATTAATTTTATAATATATTTGGTTATGTTGTTAATAACTTTATCTAGATAAAATTGATAAATATTAGTTAAAACATGAGTTTTTAAACAAGTCGTTTATATATTATTTTAACAATAGACCTTTGATCTATTTAAAAAAGCTATGGAATTAAAGATCGCAGCTAAACGTTTTTTCTAATGCCCCGTTTTGAAATCAGATACTGATATCCCAGATAGCACATAATATCCTATGGATATCAGTAATTGTGCAGCAAGAATTCAAGAATCAAAGCCCGCATTTTTACATGTAAATCTCCGTAAAGTCTATTTTTATGAATAAGAGAGTATTAAAATAATAAAGCATTCGTAATTCATAATAATAAAGCATTCGTAATCCATAGGCGTATCACTTATGTTTTCACCTAATTAACCTGCTTATAACTTCTAAACAGCTGAAGGTAAAAAAAGTGCAATTTTTTCTATAATGTTTTATTTTTCCACAAGGTATCTTAACAGTACCTTATTCAGGGGGTCTTAGTAATTTATATTCGGCATAAAGGAAGTAATAAATTGTCAAGCACTTCAGAAAAGTAAACGTTAGATTTTAAACATTCACTTTAGAAATATTTACCAGGATATATAAATCAATAGGACAAAGGCTGTCCTTCTCAGAAGGACCTGCAAAAGGAAAAAGCCAACTGTCTCACAACATATGTAGTATATAAAACCTTCTGACATGAAATTAAATTTACTCGTTCAAAAATATAAAACAACGTATTTAGTTCAGTCAAATTATGTTATTAGATAAGAAATTGGAAAACAGGAAAGGCTTTGGATGATGGTTTTTGGGCGGGTTTTTCCATCCCTGTAAAGTCCAAAGTTCATGATTTGTAATTATATAGCTAGTCCTTGATATATTGCATAATTAAATTTCATTAAAACTCTTTCAAATTTGCCCAAAGGGCAGCACTTACTGGAAGTCAAATTTGCAATAAAAAGGAATACGCTCTTAGTAGTTCGCTTAGTAAAATGTTCTCATTTCTGATTTGCTAGATTCCAGTAAGATTAAGGGTGGTACCGGGAAGCTTACGGGGGTCGAACCAATCCGAAAGCCTTTCGATGTGTGATACTAATTTCGTTTGTAAGTTTGAAAATTATTTCCAAATTTTAGCTAATTTCCAACTTCGCTGGGGATCGGTACTTCTTCCAATAAGCATTAATGAGAGTCCGCTTGATAGGGAACTGAGTAGCTGTTGCTCTTTAACGATTAATTAACTTTATTTTCAATAACTTGTAAACTAATTCTCTCATAATTGTTTCGTTAGTAATTTGGACCAACTTATGGTCATGCATTTAAACATCTCTCGCCAATAAAATTCATTAGTAGTCATCTCGTGTTTTCAATGAAAATAATTATACTCCCGTAACCTTAAATGTGTGAAAAATAGTGGCTACGATGTCCTTCGCCATGACTACGAGTTGAAGAAGATTCGTCAGAAAAAGGTAGGTGCATTTATATTAGATATAAAAATTCTCTGTGCTCGCGACGTCGATTTACTTCTGTCTCGCGATCTCATCTTACAGAATCCACGTATGCCTCGCTCGGCCTACAGTCAATTAGCTGTGTTTTATCAAATCACTCTAAGCTCAATAATAAATAATACCTAATAAATGCAGAATAATAAATAGAAACGCCCGCGATATATAACATTAAGAACAATGTGTCATATTGGTTATGTAGGTATAAGGGTTTAAACTTTGACTTTTAAAAAACGTTACGTTCATAAATAATAATTTTTACATAAAAACTCAATAGTATAAGTAAAGTTACTTCTTACAAATCCAAATCAGAATCGGAATCAGAAGATGAACTGTCGCAACCAATATTTACATTGATCATTTGATCAGTAATATTCCCCAACTTTTACATTTTCCCTTCTTTTTAATGATTTACTACATTTTCCCAGGTTTGAGGCTTCATAGTATTTACAGCCTCCAAAAGCAACTATTTAACATCACTCATTTTAAAAGAATTATTTTTTCTTATGACTTCCCCTTTATCTGTGCCCATACCAATTCAATAGGGTTTAGTTCGCAATGATATGGTTGTGATCTAACCACCGTCATCCCACGATTTTTTGCAATTTCATCAATTTCATATTTTTTGAATTTTTCTTTATGAAGGGAACATAAAGAATACAGTTCTTTTCTCACAGAACTGTGATGGAACTTAATATTCTTTGAATTTAACCAATTCTGTAAATCTTTTTTTACTCAGTTGGTTGTGGGCAATTTATCTAAAAGTTTCGAGTGATAAGTTGCATTATCTATTACTATTATACAGTTATAAGGAAAAAGATCTATCATTTGTTCGAACCACTCTTTAAAGACATCAGTATTCATGTCCTCATGATAGTCACCGGTACGAGTAGATTCAAAAGTCAATAAACCACCTTTAACAAAACCGCTTGAACTGCCGATGCGTACTATCAGTCTGCCCCCCTTTTCTGATGGTGGATTTAAACCAGTAGATAAATTATTTAAAAAAGCCTGTCTTTGACTTGGAACAGTTTCATCTTGCCATAATTTATTTGGTGTATCTCCCTCGTTGATCCATGTTTCATCTAAATAAAATATATTTCTTCTTTGGATTCTTATTTCTTTTATAGTCCTTAGGTAATTTCTTCTCTATACCACAATATTGCTTCTTTCTATTAAAATGAACTTTCTGGAATGCTTTTGTCCAGCGAAAATCTATTTCTTTTAAAAGTTTCCATAGTGTGCTTCGACCCATTTCAGGGTAATCCTTATCATCTCGAACATTGTCTACTATCGGAAATTCGTTTCTAAAGAAGAACGCATGCACTTTCCTTCGGAGTCATTCTCTCAAATGATTTTCTATTTGAAATTTTGGTTTTCCTGGAGCTTTACGTGCTGTTTGAAACTCGCCACATTTCTCTTTTTTAATAACTCTGTAAATCGTAGATTTCCCATCACCAAGAGTAACTAACTAATTAAACTGTGTCATCAATACTTTTTCATGAATGTTTGTCTGTAAATCACACTAGAATTCATAATAGACTGTACACTGCACCTTGCAAGTTGCAATTAAACGAATTTTAGTAAACTGTAAAGAATACACAACTTGGACCTCCTTACTAAATAGAAAAATCTACAATCGCATTTTCGGTGAAATTTGTTGGGAAGGTATTCATCTACTTATAATTCGATTACTGTTAGAGATTCTTGGAATTAAAATAAAACAAAATTTCTAACCTTTATTATCAAATAGGTACTTATCGAAAATAATCTTATGATACGGCTATATAATCTTTAATACACAGGGCTGTTGGCCTGTCCAAACCTCTTTCTATTGTTCTGTACAGGTTATGGTTATAAAAGACCAATACAAGACCGAAAACTTGTATTAGCTCAGGTACATTTATGAAAATTTTGGGAAATATTTAGATTATTCTGTAATAATATTTAAAATGACCGTACTAAGTTTTGCATTAGAAATTATGTTTTATTACTCTCTGGTACATAAAAATAGACTATGGCGGTTCTGATAACGGCGACTTGAGGTTTTATTAAATTAATAAAGAACATAGTACACTCAACCTCAACGCCATAAAAGCACTAGCATATATCGCCATTATTAATGCTCATAATTGAAAGCGGAAAATGCCACTAGACCAAAAGGAGCTGAAGTACCTGAAGACCGGAGCCGACGACGTTTTCAGATTTCAAAGTTTTTGTTTACCAACACCAGGTACATTTAATCAAACAAACTGAACGATAATAAACATTAAAAACGTTCATACTACGACGCTTTTATTACTTTTCAACGTTCAATTTTTTTGATATGAAAAATTTATCACATTTTACTCGTAAAAACAACATGTGAAAAACGATGAAATATGATACAGTTATGTTTATTTGAATGGGATTTAAAACTAAAGTTGTAATTTCTGACAAGTCAGAAACTATGAGATTGATTGGAACTGATAATATTACTTTTCGAAGGATCAGATCTTTTTTTAATAAGAAAAATATCGAAACGTTATTGTACATAAAATTATACAAATTGTTATTACTAGAGAGCTTTTTCGAAGACATTTTAGCTTTTTAAAGCCAGCACTAGGCTTTTTCACTAATAATTGTCACTCATTGTTTATTACAGTGACATTGATTACATCTTGGAAAATTTACTTATTTTAAATTAGCACCTAATTAGATAGACTGTCCACTCTGAGAGTTAGTGAAACAAAAATTTTATTTGGCGGGATAGATTTCCACCTCTCATGAATCTCAATCGACCGAACCGTCTGGAGATACGCAGACTTAATTTGATTGGCTGACAAATTGTGGCGTGACATTTTTAACGGTCGTATTAAGACAATATTTTTCGTCTCGTATAAGAGCGACAGAGAGGTAAGAATAAGGAATAAGACAGTGATAAAGCTCGATTATTTAGAGATGAGTACATTTCGTCATAATGTGCAGAAACCAATTTGAGTTTGTAGGCGTGGTCAGAGAGCTTTAACTGTGGTCCGAGTCGCCTGTCACTCATGAAATTTGGATTCAGTGTTACTTATTTGTACTTGTTGCATTTATTTAGCTATTTTGAGTTTTCTTGTGTTTTTGTGTTTCGATTTGTGTGTCTATATAAACTTTAATTTAATTCATTTTGTGTGTATTTTGGTAAGTACATTTAAATACAACTAATTAATAATCCAAGACGAAACCGTACATTCTGAATATTTTAAATCCCTTCTGAGCCTTTAATTTGTATCCTATTTTTATGATATTTTTAAAAATGCTAATGAAACCTAAATTTTTAGCTTGTTCGAAATGGAACAAAAAAATTAGCCAAGGAAATAATTTCACGCCTGTTAAACTTTATGAAAAACGAGGCTAAAGATGGTTCATTAAAAACCATATTCCGTTTGATGCTAAAATGACTAAACCAGAGCTGTATACATTAATTAAAGCTCACAGACCCCCGCCGAATTTTCTTTTAGATGATCTTCTTGAAGAAAATGGTATCACCTCCGTATCACCCTGAACTAAATCCCATCGAAAAAATATGGGCCACGGTAAAAATTTGGGTAGGTCAACATAATACAACATTTAAGTTGGATGATGTTGAAAAGTTAGCAACAAAAAAATTTGAAAGCATAACGTCGGAAGAATGGGCAAACGTGGTGGACCATTCCGTAAAATATGAGGATGCATATATTCAAAAAGAACATCTGATGGATGAATATACAGATTCCCTCATATTTTGCATCAATACGGGGTCCTCCGATGAGTGGGATTCCGACCTTTCGGACTTCGAAGATAGTGATCAAAACAGTTAAAATTATAAACATTTTAATAAAATATAAATTATTTATTTAAACTTTTAGTTGTTTTATTACTTTAAAGTTTAACAGCAATTTAACTAACAAATAGTTAAAATTTTAAATGCTACTTTTTATTTTAAAGTGTTTTCAATTTAAAATATTTTATTAGTGTACAAACGCCACTGCTAAAATATCAGATACCCCTACCGCAGCAGATTTGAACTTAGCGCCATAAAATAAGGTCCACAAAGTTTATGACGTGCTGCGCCAACTGGGGCGTGGCCAAAACTAAATGTACTCATCTTAAAATAATTGAGCTCTAATTGTGAAGGAATGTTGGATATTCTAGGAATTTTAATGACGTAAATATACATCTAGGACTTGCAAAAAATTATTTTAATTTATTTTCTTTGCTATAGATAGATATAGAATGATTTGAATTTAAAATTGACTTGTTAGTATGATTTAGAAACAACTCTGGGTAAATTTGAGTCAAATTTATTCAGTAATGATTGTTCTAAATATTATAAATCAATTAATCATCATTAGACATAATAAGTCTGCCTACTTCCAAAATATCTAATACAAAAATCACTACGTACACCGTATAAACTTAAGGCATAAAAAATGCACCAATTGATAGATCATTTCAAATTATAAGAGATTTTTATGTTCTACCATAAACACAATATATGTAGATGGTAGAACTTGGGAATATGGTTAATAATACTGTAAAAAAGAGATATCTTTTATTTAGGCCACTCTAGCAATAAACGCTCAAGTTCTAAACGGTATTTATATACTTACAGAATTAATGGTAGCAAAAGTTAATAGATCTCTAAAAGCATCCTTTATTGTACTTTCACTTGCCGTGGTGTTGTCAATTATTATCGTCAGCAATAGATTAATATTTGATATGAAAGCCAAAAATGTAATGACGAGTATAGTTAATGTATTTACTCCAAATAGATCATTGATATTGTTGGATATATTAAACATGTTTCTGTAAAAAATTTGAATAGTTCTAATAGTTTCAATAATATTGTTTTTATTTATCATAGGTAACTCTTTTATTCTTTCATATAAATTATTTTGTCTTATTTTTAATATATTTGTAATTTCCGATACAAAAGCGACTTTTACAATTAGTTGTGGCGTCTTAGTTGTAAAATAAACGATATTTAGTATATTTAGAACAATATCATTTTTAGATATTCCCATTGTTGCAACAATAAAGACTCCAAAAAATAATATCCCAAAAACAAAAAATTGTAATATATTCCAAAGTGATAGTTTTTGTTTTTCCATTTCTAAAGCGTATATATTTTCAAAAAGTTTATTCCATCCTTGATTTTTAAAAATCAATTGATACAACATTGTTAAATCGACTGTCAGACGGAACAAATAAGAAAATACCAGCAACAAACAGTCAAATCTCTCTAATCTTTGATATAATAATTTTATGTTTAAAGCAGCTTGTAGTCCAATTAAAAACATTAATATAGTAACTAATAATTGAAAGATAGATAAACACTTTCGATGTTTAAAATTAACAGGAAATACATTTATAGCTACCCCTAAATTGTAGATTAATTTTAAATAACAAGTATCTGGTTTCGTTAGCTTTTTTACATCCATTTTAACAGCAAATGATTATTATGTTAAGTGAATTTAATATTGTTTGTAACTAAGCGAAACAAAAGTATATTTAATTAGTGTAATGTAAGTATCTTGTTTGATAAAATTATCTAAATGAAAGTGCATTAAAAATAATTGTAGCAATACATTTATTACCTTAATTTCTTTACAGATTGTCTCATATATATTTATTTATTTACATACGGACAAATACAATTATACGTATTCAAATACAAATAAATTACAATAAACTAATCTGCCTCATTTGATCCTTGAATAAATATATGGATGTTTCGAATACACCATTATTTCTTTATTTTTATTAGCCAATTTAATTATCAGTAGTAATATCACAAGAGTATCGAAAATAATCGATTATACGTCCGACTCACGAAACGTATTTTTCCACAACTTACACTGATGAAAAAATGTTATCCAAATTCGTCCATATAAAAACCCATTTTTTACATTAGTAGACAGGGCCGGCCCCAGCTACATATAGAACAGTTTGAATATTTGCAATTATTACATTGAAATAATGGAAGGTATTGGATCTACTTATCTACTGGTCCTGACGGAATTCCTTTATAAATAAAATTTATATTCATACTGGCGAAGCCCCTTCAAACAATGTTTAATATATCATTAGGAACATTTCCTAATTTTTTCTCGTTCCAATCCATAAATCTGGAGCTAGACATGACATAAAGAACTATCGTCTCGTAAGTAAGCAATGTAATAAGACTAAAGTCATATTTAAAAATTTCATAAATAGAAAATAAAGAAAAAAGAAACTATATACAGATATAATTTTGTTAGCATAAAACAACCAACCGCCCGGTATAAATTATTTTCATGCCATCAGTATACAAAAAAAAATTGTTTGCATGCAACTTTATAATCTAGGCCAAGGAAAAATAACTATAGTATAAACACATTTCTGCAACCTTAAAGGTGACGAAATTAATAACAATATAGTGATCCAGTTTTGGCGTCGTCACGTAACGTAATGCAAATCAACAAAAAAAAAATGATAAATCAATAATAGTACGAAAAAACAGGGCGCATACTTTTTTTTTGACACAAAAAAAATTGTTCAGAATGTAATTCGTGCTCCGTTGGTCAAGAGCAAAAAAAAGTAAGATTCTGCCCATCGTGTCAGCGTGTGGAAGTTTTTTTTGTAAAAAAAACGATAAAAAGTTTCGGTTAGATTCTGCCAAAGAATTTTTTTACACCTGGAGCATTTGTTTATCCACATCAGACACATCTATTACATCTACATCTGCCTCTGTTTATCCAAGATGTAGCTATTCAGATTACATTTTTTACATTTCGATTTGAAATGTGATGTAAATGAGATGTTGTAGTGGGGATTATCAAACTTGTCATTTAAAAGATAAATTGGATTCGTTCCATCAGAGGTTCCCCCGTATTCCATGTCCCATGTTCCATACCAGATATTTCACGTATTTCAGTTGGTTTAACGATTATCAAATAGAAAAATTTGACAAATTATCATGTGTTTAGCGAGATATAAAAGTGTGTTTAATTTTTGTTTAGTTTCCAAGTTAGTTTTTTCTCTTTAGTTTTATATGTTGAAAAAAAAATTATATGTAGCCACAAAAATATGTTATAAATAACTTTAATAAAAAAACACATGAATTTAAGGCATTACAATCACAGCTTAATGAATGAAAAACTCAAACAAATTATTTGGGAAAACAAGTGAAAAGTGACAAGACAACGCAAAGAAACTTCAAACTTGTCATAGTCATTTACCATGTGACCAATGCCTCCAAAGCGTTTGTTTATTACATTCACATCTAAATCTAATCCTCTATCACGTGATAAAAAATTCACAACATCTCAGATGCATCCGATGTGGATAATCAAACGCATTACTGAACATATCATATAGACAGCTCATTGACAATAAATGTCACTATCTTCTTCAAGCTACTTTGACCTTCTATCTATTAAGCACCTGTAACCTGTAAATAAATTTTTCTACGGCTATAATACAAAACTGCTCTTTCTTAACTGTTCTAGATAGATCAATGATGTACATTGTTTGTCTCCAATTTCATTTCCGTATCTGATAACACAATAATTTATTGTGTAATTATTTCAATAAATCAGGTCTTTCATGGAATGTCAATTTCAAGTAATGACAGTTCTATTTTCGTATATTTATATAGCTGTGCCGCAAATCAGTCATGTTTAAGTTTAATTCCAGAATTATCTAAGGAAAACTATGAAAAGTCCTACAAATCATTTTTCAAAACTTCTCATTTATTCTAAGTGTAATTGATATTTTAATTGTACCTAAATAGAAATTTTGAATGACGTTAAATTTGAAATTCAGGTTATTTGTTAAATCATAACGCTATTATCTATTACAGCCGTAGAAAAAGTATAGTGTTTAACTCGCATGGAATGCTAATTTCCCACTCGTATGATTTGCAGCATTCGCCTGCGGCTCATGCTGCAAACTTCATACTCGTGGGAAATAACTATCATTCCTTGCTCGTTAAACAATATACTATTATTTGTTATCGACTTTATTAACACAATGGCAAAGAGTAAGAAAATGATATATTCAGTGCGGGATAATATAACATAGGACCAATGTAAAAAACAGTTCTTATTAAAACTTGATTATTCCATTTTTTTTCAATTTTTTAAAATTTTTGACAGCATTAAAATTGCTGTTAACGTTCCTCGATCTCCACTAAAAACTAATCAGTTGTAACAGTACCTTATTCAAGGGGGTCTTAGTAATTTATATTTGACATGAAGGAAGTAATAAATTCTTAGCCACTTCAGAAAAATAAGTCTATTTCGTTTAAATTCAATACATTCTAATAAGTCACTTAAGAAATATTTACCAGGATATATAAATCAATAGGACAAAAGATGCCCTTCTTAGAAAGGCCTTTGCAAAAGGCAACGGTTCTTAACACATGTTATACACAAAACTTTCTGACACGAAATTAAATTTACTCGTTCAAAAATATAAAAATATAAAACAACGTATTTAGTTTAGTTAAATTATGTTATTAGATAAGAAATTGGAAACAGGACATGGCTTTGGATGATGGGGTTTTTGGCGGGTTTTTCCATCCCTGAAAAGTCCAAAGTTCATGATTGTAACCCGACCTTTACCTGTCTCGAGAGACCAGACTTAATATTGTATGGCGCGGATTCTAATTACATAGCCAGTCGCTGATATATCGCATAATTAAATTTAAGTAAACTCTTTCAAATTTACCCAGAGGGCAGCACTAACTGGAAGTCAAATTTGTAATAAAAAGGGATACGCCCTTCTTGGTTCGCTTAGTAAAATGTTCTCATTTCTGATTTGCTAGGTTCCAGTAAGATTAAGGGTGGTACGGTCACATCACGGTGTCCGAACCAATCCGGAAGCCTTTCACTATGCGACACTAATTTCGTTTGTAACTTTGAAAATTATTTCCAAATTTGAGTTAGTTAATTTCCAACTTCGCTCGGGATCGGTTCTTCTTCTAATAAGCAGTGGTTTTAAATATTAGTATTCAGAGTAAGTTTTTCAACTAAAATTCGGGTTTCATGGTTACGGGGTTGTTTAAGTAAATAATAGTTTTTGCGCGCCTAGCTATTGATGAGAGTCCGCTTGATAGGGAACTGAGTAGCTGTTACTCTTTACTAATTAATTAGCTTCATTTTGTTTAATAACTTGTGGTCATGAATTTAAGTATCTCTCGCCAATAAAATTAATTAGTATTTACCTCGTGTTTTAATCAATGAAAATAATTATTCTCCCGTAACCTAAAAATGTGTGAAAAATAGTGGCTACGACCTCCTTCGTGATGACTGCAAGTTGAAGATGGTTCGTCAGAGAAAGGTAGGTGAAATGTATTTTTATTAGATATAGAAATTCTCTGTGCTCGCGACGCGAATTATTTCTGTCTCGCGATTTCCTCTTACAGAATCCACGTACGCCTCGCTCGGCCTACAGTCAATTAACGGTGTTTTACAAAGTCACTTTAAAATCAATAATATACTCTATATAATAAATAATACCTATTAAATAGAATCGAAAATAAAATACAGAAAATACAGGTGACAGGTAAAATGTAACAATTATAGGGTAAAAATGTAACAATGGTGTCAGGTTTGTTCGGTGTAAGAAAAACTGTGGACAGATTAAGAATATGTCGAAATTGATAAAATAAAGTAATTTATAATGTTTTTTTAATAGAGCAAAAATATCCACACAAGAAAACTGTAAAAATTTTTTTTTTGTATTATTTTTATCTCACAAAACAGTCAATTTAATTTAATTTTTTTTCTTTTCCTTTTATTAATCAAAACCGTATTGAACCAGGTGCACAGTGAACGAAATATCTATAATTATAAATTTTTGTTGTTGTTTTGTTTGTTTATTTATTGGTTGGGAAATGAAGAAAGAAGGTTTATTGGGACGAAAACGAAATTAACTCCGGTATCGAATATTACCGTAAACGATGATTATTCTCTAATTAAAAGTAAAAGTAGGAATAACTAGGAATATTGAAATGTTAAAGTAATGTTTAAGTATAAATAAGTGAAAACAGAAAGAAAATTTAATTAGAGAAATAATGCATCATAAACCTAGATTAGGGATAGTTAGCTAGCCGGTAATAAGTTATAGGAATTAGAATAAGCAAAAGTTGATTTTTATAGAGGTATTCAAGTTTATCATTGTGATATTGTTTTGTTTTTTTTCACGAAAAGAAAGATTAAATTAAATTTTTATGGAAAGCTGGTGATTAAAGTAGTTTCATAAAGGTTGCGTCAATAATTAACAGAAAGTACAGATACCCTAGAATTTTTTTTTTGAGCATTATTTTGGAATGAAAATGAAATTATAAGGAAATTCAAAGGAAAAAGATGCAACAATGTTATTAGAGTAAAGTGTGAATACCTACTATTTTGTAATAAAAAAAAATATTCTAGACCCGAAACGATTCTTGTTATTGTAAATATCCGTAGGGGTAATAGGTACGCCATTATTCACGTAAACCACAATAGTTAGACAATTTGTAAAACCACAGAGTTTTTTTTTAATAAGAAACAGAATTTTGAAAGAAAAATAAGTTTTTTTTAATTACTTTGGGCATCATTATTATCTTTTGTAAACAAGCAGTTAGTAACAAGTAATCGTCATTATAAAGTTTATTAAATAATTCAATTTTTTTCATATCTCCGTTAATAGATAAATTAAGAGAGACTTAAAGTTAAGGGCATGTTTTTATTTTTGCTTGGTTTATTTATTTTAGTTCAGTAACCCTCATAAAACCGATTAGGAACCGTTACTATGGTAGTAGGTCACTATAACAAGTGGCACCTGCAGTTAGGCGCCTGTAATAAAATATGGGTCAAATCTCTTTTATTGAACAAGGGTATAGTAGTGGTACTGTTTATGGGTATTTATTAGCCACATAATAAAGAAAGAGTGTAAAGTTTTGGAAATAAAGTATTAATAATAATTGTAAATTTTCAATGACAAGAATGGTTGGTCGGATATTGTTAAAAAGAAAAAAAAAAAAAATTAGGAATAATGTAACTTGGTAAATAATAGGAATTAGGATTAATAAGAGAACAATAGAAATAGGGTTTTCAGCTCGGGCAACGGATTTAAGAAGCAAGGAAATTCGAAAAATACAAAGTTGACAGATTTTTTTTTATTTTTATAGGAGGGCGTGCCTTCGGAGATGCGTTACTAATTGCAGTTTCTTTTTCAGGTCCAGCTATAGCATATTTGCTAATTAAAAGTGCTATATTTAATTCTTGTTTTCAGGATTTTTGCTGAATTTTTTTTTTTCTATTGTTTATATGTTTTATTTTTCTTGCCCTATAATAATTGCATAACCATTAGATAATCTAGTACCGCGACGCGCCGTCGTTCAGGTGAGTGGTGTGAGCACGGATTAATCGGTGAAATAGTGCTTTGTGTTTAGTTCAATATAGTGTTGTAGTGTTATTTTAATCAGATACGAGTGATTTGATATTGTTGTAGTTAAGGTATAAAAGTATTAGGAAGGAATAGATAGGTAATAGGTGAATAGTGGTAGGTATAATAGAAGTGTATATATTTAAAAATAAAAGTTAAAACAAAAAAAAAAGGAGACAGAAAGACGGTAATTGAACCAAGGAAGTGCATTTAGTCAATTAAAGTTAAGTATTGGAAGAAAATAATTAAGGAAAAAAAAACGGAAATAACATGGATGAGTTTGATAACGAATCAACAAATAGGAGTGGGGAAACCAACCCAACGACAAGTAATCCGAGAGTGCAGATGAACATGAAAGAAAATTCGACAACATCGGGGTCAAATGAAGGAACCCCATCAGCTATTGACGAGATGAATATTCATCTAAGAAGGCTAGCACTGACTTCGAACACAGAGTTGTCACAAATTGAAACTTTTAATGGAGGGCCAGACTACGAAATGTTTTGACATCAGTGAAAAATTTGGGTTCCTACCATGGATGGTCTCAAGAACAGACGATGAGAACTATAATCATGAAGTTTAGAGGAAAAGCGAGAGAGTATTATAATGCATTAATGGCACAAGAACGGCCTACAAACCTGGAAGAATTGAAAAATTGGCTTCGAAGTGTTTTCGGAAAACGACTAACGATAAGAATGGGAAAGAAAGAGCTAGAAAGGTGCATTAGAAACCCAGATGAGACCCTTGGTGAATATGCCCAAAGACTTAAAGTAATAGCAAACAAGATGTTTCCAATGAATAACTTAGCACCTCCACAGTTATACCACCGTGAGCTACTGCTGGTGGAACAATTTATGGCTGGCATAGAAGGTAGATTGGCAAATGAAGTTTTGAGAGGAGGAGAATTCAATACAATGGAGGATGTCTTACGCGAAGCCGAAGCCTGCGAAGATATAGTATCTCGTATGGTTAATGAAACCTTGTACGACACCAGAATGGCAACCATAAGAAAGGTAGGGGTACAAGAACCCAACATTGCTCAAAACAGAAGAGAAGAACAGCAAGAAGTCTACCCCAGTAGATACGAGCAAAACCCAAGACGGTCTGAACAAAACGAAGGAAGATATGGATCCCACGAGGGCAATTATCGAAGAAGAACCAACGGATATGTGGTAGATAGGCAGGATTACCCTTACATGAGAAACCGCTGTCGTAGATGCGGCCAGGAAGGACATTTCCGACTGGGTTGCAGAAGTCCTGGAAAACAATTCTGTTTCCACTGCGGAAAGGATGGACCAATGTGTTCTTTAAACTACTCGCGCACCGGCGATCAGCAAAGGAGATAGTAGTACCGAAGGTAATTAAAACCGTTATATGCCACATCGATGGCAATAACGCGAAGTATGTCGACCTGTTTATAGGCCAAATAGCGACGACATGGCTCTTAGATACAGGGGCATCGGTTTCATTAGTTAAGAGGAACGTTATATCTAAATTCAATTTAAAGATCGACGAAGAATCGCATTATATACTTACGGATATCTCAGGAAATATTTTAAGTAAGGAAGGGTCAACGATAGTCACGTTTGAATTACCGAAAGAAAGTATCAGACATCAGTGTCTAATTTGTGAAGACTCGTTGAACTTTCCTTCAGATGGCCTACTAGGAATAGACTTTTTGGAAAAGTTTCAACCAATACTTGACTTTGGAAGGGATGTGATGACACTTAGGGGGTGCGCCATGATACTGTCAAATGACCATTTAATACCAAGCCACCGGGTCATAGACAACAATGACCTGGAACAGAGTGAAAACCCGTCTGACCAACATGGCCAGCTATCAAGCTCACAAGACGTAAATGTATTGCAATGTAGGTCTAGTGACATAGGGAAGAAATTAGCGCAGGTAAATATGTCAGGAGCCGTTCCTAGGAAAAGTGAAAGAAGCGAAAAAGAAAATGAAGAGTGGATGAAGTATGAAAGTTCTGGGAAGTCTGGACCGTATTCTCTCATAGGAAAAGGGTGTGGGAGTACAAGAGATTATGATCCGATGTCTCACAGAAGTGGGAATTGTGGTACTACACGACCAGGAGAGATACGCAAGAGTACAATAGATGATAATCCGATGTCCTACGACGGTGGGAATTGTGGTACTCTATGTCCAGGAAGGCCACGTGAGAGTACAAGAGACGAGGTTCCGATGTCTCACAGAAGTGGGAATTGTGGTACTCCACGTCCAGCTGTCTTGGTACGTGAGAATAAGTTAGACTATGTTCCGATGTCTCACAGCAGTGAGAATTGTGGTATTCCACTACCGACGGACTCCCCTATATTGCAATCGGTACCAGTTTGCGACTCTGCATTTGATACGTGGAATGACCTCGATCCGCTTTACAGGACACACAATCTGAACATTGTGGATAAGGACACAAATAGACAAGAAGGACAGCACGACAAAACCAAACAACCCATAGTTGCACTCCTCGACGACAAAGAAGCGAGCAACCAAGTTGTTAGCTCTGGAAAGGGGAATACTTTTAAAGGACCGAACCTAGTCAGGATGCGAGACCAATTGTACATACCACCATTTCACGGTTGCGACTTGAGCGTTGCGGTGGATATCCGGAACTCTGCCGGCGTAAAAGTGTGTGAACCACTCAACCTACCTATAGGAATTTTTGTTGCTCGTTCTATAGTTTCAATACCAGATCATACTCAAATCACAGATAAACCGCATATTGTCGTGCGTCTATTAAATGCATCTCCAATACCTCAAACCATACATAAAAATACCCCAATCATAAAATTGGCGGAGGCTACGGAATTGATAGGTCAAGACGTATCACATAAAACAAAAACCTACACAGCGGAATATAAGCTACAACATCTCAAAGAAGAAGAAAGAAATAATTTTAAGAATTTTTGGATAAATATGAGGATATTTTTAGCATAAAAGGAAAAGCATTGAAAGCGACCGAGTTAATTAAGCATCGAATCGAAATAGGAGATAACCCACCAATTTAAAAAGCACCATATAGAGTACCGTTTAAAAAACAAGAAATTTTGCGAGAACATAGTGACGAAATGTTACAGGAAGGTATTATTCACATACAGGATCACGGAGCTGCGAGACGTAAACGCAACGGTCGAGGAAATAAACGGAAAGAAAGTAACACGCGTACACGTAAATCGTTTAAAACCGTGTAAATTTGTGGAAGATGTAAGTGATGAAAAAATAAAAAGATTATCTAATGAAAATATTAGTAATAGCTCGCCAAATAGTAGTTTAGTAACAATTAAAGATTCACAGTGTCAGAATTCACGAAGGAAAGCTAGGGCAAGGAAAACATGTGCTAACGAATATTTTTCAGATCCATTTCGGAACACCAAGGAACCAAGGTTCGTGCAAACCCACTTGGATAGTCCAAAACCGAGTCTGCGAGAGCGAGCAGCAAACGAACGACGACGAAGAATAAACCAAAATAAGAAGACTCCACAGGAACCAACTCAACCACAGGAACCAACTCAACCACAAGAACCAACTCAACCACAGGAACCAACCCAACCACAGGAACCAACTCAACCACAGGAACCAACTCAACCACAGGAACCAACTCAGCAACAAGGACTCGCAGCACTACAGGAGAACCACTAGGGGAATGGGACCGGCCCAAGACTACCCTTGGATTAGCAAGAGCAGGATTTGAGGAAAAGGGGGAGTACATTTCAATATTAAGTAGTTAATTAGTAGGTAGCTAGTTTTATAGGAATAGGAGGATACGAGTACAACAGGGAGACTTCAAGAAAGACATTCGTTGAGTGGACAAGCTATTAATTTTATTAGTAATTTTTTTTATTTTTTTTTTTAATATATTGCCCTTCATGGCAGTAAAGCCAATATTAGTTTAGCTCAGCAGGACAGCGGAAGTAAATCATGAAGTCTAATTGTGGTAGTAATTGTAGTGTGTTCTAGTAGATCATAGAAATTATAGTACGTTGTTAGGTCTGATGCCTATGCATTTGCAGGTCTTCGGAGTCGACGACGAGCAAATCCAGGGCGAGAAGGATTCAGGTTCAAAGGAAACAAGGGCCCGTGTCCATCGAAGCCGGACGAAAGCGTTGTCGTATAGGTTCCAGAAGGCATTAAAATGATAGGAGTTTGTATATTTCGAGTTATAGGTTTGGACGTGTCAATTTACTTCTTGTCAGAAAAATGACCCGTCTAAAGGGGGAGGGAATGTAACAGTACCTTATTCAAGGGGGTCTTAGTAATTTATATTTGACATGAAGGAAGTAATAAATTCTTAGCCACTTCAGAAAAATAAGTCTATTTCGTTTAAATTCAATACATTCTAATAAGTCACTTAAGAAATATTTACCAGGATATATAAATCAATAGGACAAAAGATGCCCTTCTTAGAAAGGCCTTTGCAAAAGGCAACGGTTCTTAACACATGTTATACACAAAACTTTCTGACACGAAATTAAATTTACTCGTTCAAAAATATAAAAATATAAAACAACGTATTTAGTTTAGTTAAATTATGTTATTAGATAAGAAATTGGAAACAGGACATGGCTTTGGATGATGGGGTTTTTGGCGGGTTTTTCCATCCCTGAAAAGTCCAAAGTTCATGATTGTAACTCGACCTTTACCTGTCTCGAGAGACCAGACTTAATATTGTATGGCGCGGATTCTAATTACATAGCCAGTCGCTGATATATCGCATAATTAAATTTAAGTAAACTCTTTCAAATTTACCCAGAGGGCAGCACTAACTGGAAGTCAAATTTGTAATAAAAAGGGATACGCCCTTCTTGGTTCGCTTAGTAAAATGTTCTCATTTCTGATTTGCTAGGTTCCAGTAAGATTAAGGGTGGTACGGTCACATCACGGTGTCCGAACCAATCCGGAAGCCTTTCACTATGCGACACTAATTTCGTTTGTAACTTTGAAAATTATTTCCAAATTTGAGTTAGTTAATTTCCAACTTCGCTCGGGATCGGTTCTTCTTCTAATAAGCAGTGGTTTTAAATATTAGTATTCAGAGTAAGTTTTTCAACTAAAATTCGGGTTTCATGGTTACGGGGTTGTTTAAGTAAATAATAGTTTTTGCGCGCCTAGCTATTGATGAGAGTCCGCTTGATAGGGAACTGAGTAGCTGTTACTCTTTACTAATTAATTAGCTTCATTTTGTTTAATAACTTGTAAACTAATTCTCATAATTGTCTCTTTAGTAACTTTGGACCAACTTATGGTCATGAATTTAAGTATCTCTCGCCAATAAAATTAATTAGTATTTACCTCGTGTTTTAATCAATGAAAATAATTATTCTCCCGTAACCTAAAAATGTGTGAAAAATAGTGGCTACGACCTCCTTCGTGATGACTGCAAGTTGAAGATGGTTCGTCAGAGAAAGGTAGGTGAAATGTATTTTTATTAGATATAGAAATTCTCTGTGCTCGCGACGCGAATTATTTCTGTCTCGCGATTTCCTCTTACAGAATCCACGTACGCCTCGCTCGGCCTACAGTCAATTAACGGTGTTTTACAAAGTCACTTTAAAATCAATAATATACTCTATATAATAAATAATACCTATTAAATAGAATCGAAAATAAAATACAGAAAATACAGGTGACAGGTAAAATGTAACAATTATAGGGTAAAAATGTAACACAGTTCTAAGTTAGAACCAAAATGATTTTTGGTGAAAATTTGGTTAAAACCGGTTCAGTTGTTTAAAAATAGCTATTTATGCAACAAATGTGTAAAGTGATACTTTTTTCGCGAATGTGAATATTGTCGCAGGAGCCATAAAGGCGAGTGCGACAATCACATGAGTGAAAAAAGCACTTTACACACTAGTTGCATACAATAATTTTTCTACTACCATAATTTCTATGTACAAAAATAGATTTCGCATGGAAGAGTTTTAACAAGCTATTTTCCAAAATCTTCAAGTTAACCAGTTGATTTCTGGTACACAGAACCTTGGCAAGAAAAGAAACATAAGGATATTGTAAATAATGTGTTGCACAATGTAAAAAAGTAATTTTGAAAATTTTATTTTACTTTACGCACTAGTAAAAAAAAGTTAAACTTTACGCACTCCTTAGCATGCGTAAAGTAAGTATTTTACGCACGGAAGTAGAAAAAAATCTTTATCGAAAAATTTGATCACACACAGATATACATACATACATGCATTTTTCCAAAAATGGGTTTTTTGGACTCAGAGATCTAGAACGTAAAGAAAAGTCCAAATCTAGAGATCGGTTTTTTACCCAAATTCAATACTATATGTAGCGGGAAAGTAAAAATGAGTTGTTGCTAACATGCTACTTTACCGATATTTAATCTGTTAAATATTGGACTGTAATTTACACATCAACATTTTTCGGCCGGAAGAATTTAAATCATAAAAAAAATAACATCCTATTTTGCTTAAAATGACATTTCTCGACGTTTTAAGCCACCCACAATACAATTAAGTGAAAAAAAATTCATGTCCGTCGGTCTAGATGGATGGATGGATGAATGTATATGGAGACGATAACTCAAGAACCAGTTGTCCAATTGCAAAAATTTTGGTCGGCTGAACGTACCCAATACATTTGGACACTGTCGTTTCGTATTTGGAAGCTCAAATATGGACCTGCGTTTTGGAATTACTGTTTTGATATATTATCAAGATCTCTAGCTTACTAATTTTAATTCTAATGACTAATTGTCATATACAGGTAATTGTAATTTATTAATGTTATACTCATCGATATTTTTCAATGTCTTTAATTGGTTTTTGCACAGTTTGTTACAATTTTGTTAATTTCTTAGATATTTTCGAAATTTATTTATTTTAATAGATGTTTACACCTTCAAATTAAATTAGTTTAAATATAACAATCATAGATAAATTAAATATTTTTTGTATCGAATTTGAGAAGCTCAAACGTTATATTCCAAATCTGTTTAGACAATGCAGAATCTCTTGCAGTTTTGTACGGTTTAACAACTTTGCAAACTTCAAAATGTCTTCCAGTCAGATACTCTATATCTTGTTCCAAAGCTGTGTAAAGGGTTGTTTGAGCACCTTGTATTGAATTCTAAAAAAGCACGATATTATCAGTTTTATTTGTACAAAAACAAAAACTAGTTTTTTAATGCCTAACCTCGTTTAAAAGTCGATTTGTTAATGATCTAAAAAAAGATAATGTTTTTGAACTTAATCGCATGTAAATGTGAAAAAAAGACATGTCATTACTAAATCCTAAATTTGAACATTAATCTCTAGTAGTATTTGAATTCCAGGACCGTTTCCAGACTTTTGAAACATTCAGGAACGTTTTCAGATTTTTGAAATGCGTGATATATTATAAATACATATGGGTACGTGATCTAAATAAATTTGATTGTAAGTTTAAATAAATAACAAATTAAACCTGTTTATGTATTATTAAAAATTTAGAACCTAGACAAATTGCAATTAGTCACATTATTAAAACAGAAAAATCAAGAATTTAATTTTTTATTTACCTTTAAGAAAACTTTACCAAAACATTTTGTTAAACTTTTAGCACCTGAATTTAAATGCTGGGCGGCTATATCAGTGTTAACTAATCCTGGGTGCACAGAAAATACACTAACATTTGTATCTTTCAGTTTATCTGCCAGTTCTTGTGTAAACAGAATGTTTCCCAACTTTGAATTTGCATAAACATTAGAATTAGTTGTATAAGAAGTCATTGATTCTTGATTGAAATTTTTTGAATATTTTGCCAAAATTGACGAAACGTTGATTATTCTGCTTGGTATCGATTTCTTCACTAAATCTAAAATTTAAATAAAAAATCGGCTGTGTCACTACAGAACTTTCCCGGTTACAACAACCAATTATTTGATATTTTAATGTTAATTATGACATGAGCTCACATTGTATACCACAATTAAGAATGCTTGAATAGTGAATGTTTGAATCATGCACATGCACATGCACTTTTGATTTGTACGAATACAAGAAATTTAAACCTAAACATAAATGTGAAAAGCACATTTTGATTCGGTAAAATTAGTCAAAAAAACAATCATGTTCGTGAATGAAATATACCCTTACCGATTTTTTTATAAGTGATAGGATGCTACTATGGAAGATTAAATTCGGTAGTAACTTCCGTTTCCCATATTGGAAAACGCGAATGGTTCTATATATCCGAAGCTATTGATTTTTGTAGAAAAATTCAATCGACCAAAAATGGAGATTACAAAATTATATTTAGATAAATAAAACAACGTTTTATGATTTCCACAAAAATATATAACAAAAAGTTATTTAATTATCAGTGATTTGTTTCATTGTAATACAACTTTATCAGACTAATCAAGTAAAACATAATAAAATTGTCTTTCATTTTTAATTATATTTTGATTTTGAGCGGGCATTATTTTTCGAGGTTATGTACACTTTTTCCTCCCAAAAAAACTTTTTCTTCACCGTTAACTTTAGCCCTTAAAGCCGCTTTGACTCAACAGATGCTTGTCCTTTTTCACAGCGTCACCTTTCGGATTTTTTATGCATTCAGATTTTTTTCTACAACACCCACTTCGTAACTCTATTCCCCTGCACTAGTCTGTACAGGTTCTTCATCGGTTGGATATTGTATTCTTTGGGAGTTAGCCTAAGCTGTCCAAAAGTTTTCCGTTGTACAGCAATAATTTATGCAGGTGTTCTTTCAAGGGACTTTGACTAGCGATGAGGCCGTTATGTCTATTTTAGTTCAGTTTTCTCTTTCAATGATCCTTTAATGAATGTTTTAACATATGGAGTTGATGAACATTTTCTGGCTAGTTCATCAGCTTTTTCATTGCTATCGATACCACAGTGTCCTGAAACTCATGTCAAATTTATTTTGTTGTGCTCTAAGAGGACACTGAGTTCTTCTCGGTATTTCCATACTAGTCTTGATATCACTTTTAGGATCATGAAAGCCTTTAGTGACCCAGAACTGTGTGTACAATTTTGATCCGTGCACTTCCCTCGTATTTTTTTTTCGACTACTTGGTCATTAGCATCAATCTTCCTTAGGTAGGTGTAACTGGAACATTAGAATATGATTGACTATTAGTTATATATTACAGGATTTACAAATGGTTGGTTTTGCTCCGCGTAGAAGGTTACTCGATGTAATATATGAGTGACCTCTTCGAAGTCGTGTAAGTGCTACTTGTTCCCTTCTTTTTAATAAAGGGTAGGGTGTTATCTGTATATTTGGTTTAACAGTTTTTAATTTTTGTTCAGTTTCAGTCCATTCCTGTTGCCACATAGCACTAAGTTTAGTTTGAAGATAACACTTCAAGTCTTACACGCGGATTGATATATCATGTTGGTAGTTTTATTGAGTAGCAATTCGGGCCGCGTTATCTACCAATTCGTTTCCTAATATACCTACATGTCCGGGAGTCCAGAAAAAATGATCACTTTAGATCCGAAGAGCTTGGATGGAATCTAATATTATTTGTACAAGCGGGTCAAGAGTAAATGTATTTTGTATGGATTGAAGAGCGCTATAGGAGTCAGAGCTGATCAGGTATGTATCTGATTTTAATGAATCTATTTGTCTTAGTAATTGTAAAATAGCATACAGTTCCGCCGTATAAATACTAGTAATAGGATGCAATCTCCATCTATGCGATTCTTCCATATAGTTGAAGGCAGAACCAACTCCATCTTTAGTTTTTGAACCATCTGTGTATATAATTGACGAATAATTATTTATACTTGCAACCTCTTGAAAAATTTGACGATATATTAATGGATTAGTACCGACTTTTTTATGTTTAGTACAATCAATGTGAATATTATTAAATTGCAATGTCCATGGGCGACATTCACTGTATTTTGGTGGAAATACTGAAGTTTCTGGGTTAAAGATATTATGGTTTGGGTGGTTAGGTTGTAATCAGATTTTTAGTCCGTAGTTTAAAACCAATTTGTTTCGTCTATATTTTAAAGGTGGGATTCCTGCTTCGCTATAAATCGACTGAGTCCTTCTTTGTGGATTTTATCTAATTGGTAAAGAAGACTTTTACACGCAGATGCATATATGCAGCATTCATATTTCATTTTGGAAAGTATCAAGGATTTGTAGAGTTTTAACACTACTTTTCTGTCTGCACCCCAATTAATATTAGAAACACATCTTATTATGTTAAGGGCTTTTTTGCATCTGATAGCTAACTTTTCTATGTGAGGTTTCCAGTAAAGTTTCTTATCAAAGGTGATTCCAAGAATTTTAATAGTGGTTTTAACTTCAATATGGTGTCCAATCACAATAATTAAATAAAACGACGCCTGGAAACGTTGAAGCCAAAGTAATGTGTTTTTATAGGCGACGGGATTTGTCTAGCCAGCTGATCCAATTATCACCAATATGAATGCCCATACACACAGTATATCTAGCAATTTTAAATTTAGGCGACGTTGGATTCTGGAGTTTCAATTATTTCTCTTCTCTTTGGCTTGTCACATTCTACATAAGTAGAGGGGCAAATATTCTTGATTAGCTGATCGATATAACCTCCGACTGTATCTGTATCTGCCACACCAACACGAGTTTGTTTCGCGAAATCATATCGCAACTGGTACCATAATCGCAGCACGTCGCTATGACAACTACGAGATGCTCGGTCTTTGTGATAGACTGTATTTTTATAATTACACCCAAAAGGTGGATGAGCGGAGGCTTTTGTATTGAATTGTATTCTGGGGTATTATAGATTGGTATCCGAATTGATCAATTACATATGAACTCAAATCATTTAAATACGTTTGAAATACGCAAGTATTTATTTTCAGTGGGATGGCTCAGTTGGGAGCAACTCCTCTCGATTTAGATTCCATCAACAGATCCTTCCATAGCCTTAGATCCGTCTGTATATCAAATACTCTCTCCAGATTTGCCTTTGATGTTGCCATTTGTCGATTTCTTTCGGTCTTGCATGTTTACCTCGAAGTTAGTATTGAAAAAGTACATAGGAGTTGTGTGGTCTTTTGGTTTCATTTCACTATTTCCATTGTAGCCTTGAAAGTCCCATTTTTTGCCTGCCTCGTGGTTGTTATGTCAATCAGGAGAAGGTTCAGTAGAACTCCGTGTTGTTTTCATAGTAAACGTTATGCTGAGGCAGGCAAGCCTTTGTACCTTACTTAACTCAGCCGCGGCAGTTTTTTGGATTATCGTTGTGCACCATACCAAAGAGCGAATAAAAAAAATTGTCTCATTTGTGTGGCACTGCTGAGAACAAATATAAAAATTAATATGGTTACTTACCAAGTAAGAGAACAGTAAGTAGCACTGGAGCAATATAGTTAATTTGCATCTCCAACTGAAACCCATCTTCAGTCAATACATCTCCAAGCAGTATACTTCCTGCATTATTTATTAAAATATCTAGTCTTTCTTCATTTTCCATGATATCTTTAGCAAACTTTCGCACCGAGTTTAAAGAAGCTAAGTCTATGATCTTTAATAGCACATTTTTATTTTTAGAAACATTTATAATCGTTTCTACTGCACTTAATCCCTTTGTTTCATTTCTGCATGCTACAATAACTCTCGCTCCTCGTTTTGCACATTCTAATGCGGTCTCGTATCCAATACCTAAAAATGAGCAAAAAAACTTGTTCGTTTAAAATTAGCTCCTTTTTTGTTTTTAAATGTAATAAATTTTATCCCGGAGGAGGAATACATCCACCCACAGGGAACAAGCACATATCTGAATATGGTAACTTTTTGAGTAGAAGGTTATATCAGCTTGATTACAAATTTTTATAAAAATCGGTGACTTTTTAGACTAGTAACTAGGAACTATAAAAATATTAAGAGTGTTTTTTCGTGAAAAACTCTGGACCTAAAAACATAAAACATACAAGTGCTGTTAGAGCTGTTAGAGCCGTTACACATGCGACTGACGGTCAGTACTGATGGTCAGTCAGCGCTCACGGATTGCATAGAGTTTCACATGCAGCGTACGATCAGTATGCAGAGATAGTGAAAGAACACATTGTTGCCGCTTTGTGCGTAAAAAGATTAATAGTTCGAAGACCAACAAAAAAAACTCACATACACCTTTCTTGTTCCACTAAACTAATTAATATATATGGGTGTCGATACTAAAATCGCTAGAGGACATATTTCAAACGCATGCAAATATACAGAAACTTAAAACAACGGGCCAATTAGTCGACGGACGATACGCTCTACTTGTGAAAACCCCAGTACCACAATAAAATGATTATATACAGTATTTGCACTAAGCGGCTTTCCCCGGTTTTAATGGGGAGTTCAACAAAAATATAACCTCACGTTTTTCTTTATTAACAGTTAGAATTAATCAAATAAAACCCAATGAGCTTAATTATCTACCGTAATTTGAGCTAGATTTTTCAATAAATTAATTTAAAAATTCAAATTATTAATGATTTGAATATGCCGCCATTACGATCGTGACGTCACTTATGTGCAATGAAGTTACCGTCAAGCCATTAACTGCAAATGTGTAAAGAAGAGAATACGAATGAATAACAGCTGTTAAATCTCACTTATACAGACAAGGATGATTAAGTGAAAGGTCGCGTCCGCGTCTGCTTACTGCATATTTCACTGTCACTGTTGTAGTTTGTACTCTGTAGAGCTGGTTGATGTTGATAATTTTTCGTGTTTATTTCTATTTGTAAAGATACGTAAACAAAAGTAAAAGTAAACACAACCCAGATAGCACATATTGATACTATGGATGTCCAATGGATGTACGTTCATGGACGTCTCTACGTCCATTGGACGTCCATTTTGTTTCCAATGGACCTCCCATGGACGTCCGTTCAAAGTCCAGATGTCACAAGTATCGACATCCTTGGATTGTCCGTTGAAGGACTTCCATAGATTGTCCATTGATGGACTTCCATAGATTGTCCATTGATGGACATCCATAGATCGTCCATTATTGGGCATCCATAAGACGTCCATATAATGAACTATTTTCACCACCCTGAAAATCTATATAGGACCTGTAAATTTTAAATAAATACAAGTTAAAATAAATAAATATTTATTTATTATTTAAAAAATCAAAAAGGAACATTTTCTTTGTTTATTATTGGTTTTTTTTTCGTTCTTGATAGCTACATCTCCAGGTCATTTCGAAATGGAGAGTTCTGCCTCCTTTTCTGTACAACCAAAAGTTTTTACAGCTGAGTCTAAAAATATAAATAAATCTATTCATGTCTTTTATTTTCTGACTAAATAAGTTATGTTGTACAGAGTTATTCATTATAGACAGCGCTGTTAGGTAAATGAAGCATATATATGAAAAAGCATCCTCAAAAACAAAGTCGACTTGTCTGACTATTTTTAAGAATACTAAATATACCACAATTTCTAACCAATGGTTTTGTGAGTAAACATGGTCAAACGCCAAAATAAAAATGAGTTTTCGTTTTTATGCAATAACAGACATGTTGGTTTAATAGTGTCACTTACCTTATATTAAACTTTAACTTTTGTGAAGATCTTCTTCTTAAATATATGTACCTATATACAGTTTGAGTACTTTGAAACCATAAATCCAACTGATTAACAAACACAATTGAAATATTTATTATGAACACACAAAAACGGAACACTAGAATGAGAGACGGTCACTGACGCCGCTATGCATGCATGCATGCCCGTGCCATCGTTTAAGCGCTGTTGCCGGAACGAAATATTTTTTGGATAACCGTTAAACACCAGCTGTGCTTTACCTATTTTAATATCATTAAATCTACCTTATCTTAAAAAAATATTAATAAAGTAAATAGGGCCGGTCTAACCAGTTATCCTTTTATAAACAAATTACCGTTCCGTACATTAATAACTCTATATATATATATGCAGTTTTACTCTGCCGCCGCGCCGAAATGAAATTTTAAATTCACCACAAATTGCAAAAAGTGTACAATGGATGTCAATACAAGGACGTACATAGTACATCCCAAATTAGTCCATGGACCAATGTACCAAAAATGTACTATAAATGGACATCCCTGGGACGCCCGGTGCTATCTGGGAATAAAAAAAAAATAGACCAAACGACACTTTATAAGCAAACGTCATCTATATTTGAAAGCGTCAATTTTATTTAGAGAAACTGGCCCACGTTATTATGCTGCAGCTATAGTGACGTAGGCGCACTACAAGTTGCATAGATGCAGTAATTTTTAAATATCAATTTTTTCAAGTTAAATTAAATAAAATAACAAAAAAAACGATTTTTTCATAAAAAGAAATTCATTTTTTTCTTAAATAATGCAAAAAAAGATGGACTAATACTTCAAGTTGAACTCCCCATTATTAATTGACTCGTCAACGCTGGGTCGGTATGCGCAGAAACCGAATGCAGTTAAAACTTTGTTGTTGTGATATTTATATCCTAAAAATATGTCTACTGACAATATTACAAAAGAATCACAACTTTCCTGAAGTTATCCGTAACTCAGATAATTATCCCACGTTTGGCAACTATGCTTTTCTGGTGGGTTGTAAAAGCGGACGAATACTGTATATAATCATTTTACTGTGCCAGTACTGGCCGTCAGTCACATGTGTAACGGCTGTAAAAAAGCAGATTTTTTTAGATTTTAGTGTTTTATATTTTGTGCCAGTGCCCTAATAATAATAATATTTTTTTTCTGCGAGTTACCTATATTTCAATTTTTAAAATTTATAAATGGCGCGACAATAGAATTTAAAACTATTTGCAATGTGAATATTATAATATACAATAAAAAATTGGTGGAAAATCCTATGTTGGCCACAAATCACAACTCATATTTAAAATAGTGTAATATCCGCACTAGAAACGACCTTCACCCATCTGTTTAATGGATGAAAAGTTTTCCATATCAAAATTAATATATTAGAAAATATATCGCGGGTGGGTTGTCTAAAAAATTCCTTGCTAGACTATGATTAATTTAAAATTGAAAAATTACTTTTTATTAAATATTGCACTCATGAGTTCAACGAATAAAAATACCAACTGAAAGTATGAAGCCTATAGAATATATAAACATTGGGTTGTCTATTTTTTTCCTGGTGTTACTACTGGGTTGGCAGGTATAAACAGAGGTAAATCGATAATAGTTATTTTCACTTATTTATTTAATAAATAAATTTTATATCAAAATGAGAGCTATTTAATTGCGAATACGATGATATAGGGTTGTTTGTAAAAAATCTGGCATAAATGACGGTTGTCGAGTTTTGAAATGTTAAAATTTTATGACTGAGTCTGGAATTTTGTGAAAAGAGGACCCATCTAAATATGCCGTGCGATAGAAGAGGACACTATATTGAAGCTGCTCGCGATGAGACCGCCAGATGAAAGAGAGCGCACATGCTATTTATTCGTGCAACAGAGAAGGATATCAATATATTAGTAAATACTTAGCATTATTTTGTAGTAACCTAAACTATTGATAAAACGTTACTACGTACCTTTGTTTATTGACAATATATTATATTGAAAAATGGCAAAAAAATGTTTTTTGTGTAACTCAAACGATTTGTTGACTGACTTTAATAATGAAACTTTTAAAAATTGTTCATCAAAAAGAATTTTAAATACAACAAAGTTGAGTTAACTGAAGCATCACTCGATTTTGTTGGTTACCATAAATATAATTGAAGAATTTAGAATTTTTAGTACGGAGAATACAGTAGCAATATAATAAGTATATGATTTTTTGAAAATATTATATAATATTAAATATTTCTTCTATATTTACTTTACAATGAAAGAATATAATAATGAAAAATGTGATATTCTTACGTTGATTAAATCAGTTTCAATTAAAACAATTATTACCAAAATAAATTTTTTTGTTGCACCTACGGTTTTTTTAATTTTCCACATTCTTTATTTTTTTTTATACTTTTCTTAAAGAATTTTTGGTAAACAACTAAGCCAAAGAAATCTTTTAATTTTTTCGAATTTTTGGAACATTATTAAAGACAATATTGTCTTTTAAAAATTATGTCTCAAACATGATCATTTCATACTAAAAAATTACTTCTAGAAGCACGTCAAAAATTCTGTCGCTGATGAAGGAACATAATGTCTGGATTTTAATGTCCGTTCCCGTATAACAGTTCTTGATGAGCCTGAAGAAATGAATGTCAATGCCATATCTCACACTTCTACGGATTATTTTAATGTGAGAAAAATAATTCCATTATAAAAAAAATACATACAACTCTTCTTTTTACATTTTTAGTAAATTAAACCAGCAATGTAGTGTCCTCTTCTATCGCACGGGATATTTAGCTCGGACCTCTTTGTCACAAGTTTACACACGCACAAAATTTTCACCTTTCAAAACTCGACAACCGTGATTAAGGCCAGATTTTTTACAGACAACTCTATATCGTCGTATACACAATTAAATAGCGCTCATTTTGATATAAGATTCATTTATTAAACAAATAGGTGAAAATAACTATTATCAATATACCTGTTTATACCTAAAAACCCAGTACTAACGCCCGGAAAAAAATAGACAACCCAACATTTGTACATTCTATAGGCTTCATACTTTCGGTTGGTATTAAATTTATTCCTTAAACTCATGAATACAATATAGAATAAAAAGTAATTTTTCAATTTTTAATTAATCATAGTGTGGCCAATAATTTTTAAACAACCTACTCGAGATATATTTTATAATATATTAAATTTGATACAAAATACTTTTCATCCATTAAACAGATGGGTGAAGGTCGTTTCTAGTGCGGATCCTCTACTAAATATTAATTTTAGATACTTACCGGTATTCGATCCTGTCACTAAAACTGTTTTACCCACCAGTGATACTTTATTATTATTTTTAAATCCCATTCTGTATAAAATTCTAAAAACAACAAAAAACAATAGAACTTACTTTATCTATTAAACATTGATCTTCTAAAATAATAATCATATTATCTTGACAATAACAGAATTTGTATTAAGTGTGTGATTTATTTACAGAGTGACGCAAATTTATTTAATAATTTAGAAAATTTCTAATATCATTGAAAGACTCACCTGATTAAATAGTGTAGTATTCACTTCAATCATCTTTTATAATCCATTTGGCTAAGTGTTTTTTATAACAATCATAACTGCATTCTAAAACTCGTTAAAAAATGACCAAAACACCGGGCGACCTTGGGTCGCTAGACAATAATCCACCTACTAATACCGAACTCAAAAATTTAAATAACAAACATTTGCATGATGATAAGGGACCCTACTAAGTTTATGTTGAATATCAAAAAAAAATATTGGAAGGCTTTTCCCTTAAAAATAGGCTTTCACTCTAGCGAAACCTTTAAAAATTAGGTTTTAGATATCACATAAGTGGGAGTAGGTAAGTAGAATATGCTTTTGATATGAGAATTTGAGCCTTTTCTGAAAAAATTTTGAAATGCTTTTAAATGGTTATAAATGAGTAATGTAGTAATACTTTTCATTTTTTTTTCAATTTAGAATAATTTATCTTATGTATAAAAAAAATAATCACTTTAATCAATTATTTTCAAAAAATGCAAAGTGGCAACATTGCTTTTCAATAATTATTTAAATGGTTAATTGTCAAAACTGACATTTTCTTATTAGTCAGTGTTTTTATTTAATTTTAACACTTTTTATATCTATTTGTTAGCATATTTTTTATTTAAACACTTTTATATCTTCATATGTTCAAATAAATCCTCGCACATTTACGTAGTTATTACAATGACGTGCTTAAAATAATCTGGCCTCTACCTATGTATTACATCGAAACCACAGAATAGACCAATCCAAGACGTTGTCAGTTGAAATTCAAGATGGCCGCTGGTAGGCACACAAATCATTGTCTTTCATGTAGTTAACATGAAGAGGGCAGTTTATTTTAATATGTGAAACGATTGAGCTTAAAACGGACATTTTAATTTAGAATAGTTGTGTGACTGACTACTTGGGATGCATTATCGATATTTAATAAAGTGGCAGTGTACAGAAAAAATATTGTTTGTTAGAAAGAACTACTACTTGTTCTGTAGTCAATTGTGGGAGTCGAAGAGGTCGTGAAACTGTTAGATTTTATAGAATACCCTAGTGAATTACATTTTCCACACAAACCAGAGCGGAATGACCTCTAAAAAACAAGGAAAAATATTTATATGCTGACAAACTCTTGTAGACCTTGACTTGTTCTTTGGTGTAAAAAATATGTGGAAAGCAGTAAAGAAGTCACTGATGATGGAAAGTCATTTTGTCGAGTTTTACATCAATTCCAGGAGTATTGTATATGTATTTATTTATACTTTCATTATGTATGTTATAAGCTGTTTTTTTTCTTATTTGCTTATTATTTGAAAAAGCAATTATTTTTATTTCGAACATTTTATAAATGCACAAAATACTTCAAATAAACTTAAAACACATGCAAAATGCAGTGCAATACAATTTGTGTGTCTACCAGCGGCCATTTCTGATGACGTTTGGTCACGTGTTCTGGATTGCCTTATACGCACATAAGAGGCGTTGCCAAATGTCTATTTTTTTATTATATTGCCTTAAAAAGTTTTGCTGAAGAAGAGCTTATTTGAAGATGTTCCGGAATGGTTTGAAAGCTAAAATTTTGGGAAAATGTTTCTTTTTTATAGATCTAAAAGTGTGCAAAATCTTATGGCCGGGAGCAGATAGCCCAGAAAAGCAGCATACCCTCCTTTCCCCTTTCAGCATAGCGTTATTACTTCAATCAATTTAATAGCCTATATTTGTTTTAATTATCTCAAAGGAATTGTATGTATGACCGACTACACTTTTTTTCCGAAGATTATCTACAAAAAAATATAGAATCAGATAATTCAAAAATGATAAACGTATAACGTATGAAACGCATAATCACTGATAGCGACGGAAATCACCTTTTAGTCGACAGACAAATGATAATAGTAACATTTTTACCTGAAAAGTAAGAATTAATCTTTCATATTTTTTTGTTGATCCTTATATCCAACCCGTGGTCCAATGCCTTAGGTATGGACATACATCTAAATTGTGTAAATCTAAATCGCAACGATGCAAAACTCTACTGAGACACAAGGCATAGATGAGTCTTGTTCAGACTCATACTCCTTTGGCATTTACTGTTACTCAAAAGATCACATCTCAGCTGCAAAAAAATTGTAAATACCCCATCATTATAGAGTATAATTAATTAGACATAAAACTGTTTTGCATTTTTACTCAGTAACTAAATGAACGTCCATAAAGAAAATAAGGCTTTTCTCTCTCATTTTACCGTAGTAAAATGTTACTTTTTTACTAAGAAAAGTTGAGAGAATTAAAAAAAATAGCCCTTTTACGCATTGGCGGGAAATTCAGTGGTGAAAAGAGAGTCATTGATCTCTACTGCACGGTTCTGGAATAATCTGGAAAGTACCTGTCAGCGTTACCAATCTGATATTGATCCTACAGTTTTATTATAACCGATTGCACCGTTTCAAATTTATTTTTAATTTTAACGCTCTGTATTTTTCAATGGGTGAATTTTCGGACATTAATTTTTTCTCAATGGGCATAATTTGGTACGGGGAATTTGACCTTGACCCTTAGCAGTCCGCACCCTGTATATGGTATATTTAGCATGCAACTAAATTGACAATAATTTGTATAACATTTTTGGAATCACCGTGACATTTTTATTTCAATATCTATTTTTAGAAAATAATTTACCTTCATAATGCACTTTGTTTTTTAAAAAATATTTAACAAAGTTTATTAACAATACATTAAACTGAAAATGTGTATTAATTAAACCTGGCAACTTTGTTTTAAATGTGTATTCTCATCTAATCGTGAATCAATTTGCAGTGAGCATGTGCATGTTTTAGCTGATAAAATAATTATAAAAATTGAATTGTAGTAACTAGTAACTACCGACAGTAAAGTGTTAATGATTTTTACGCCAAGTGCTAAATCCAAATGTAAGTAATTTTTATCATTTCCTTTTTTTTATAGTTTATACTCAGCACCGCCGTTTATGACCTGGATAATAAGAATCAGTAAAAAAAAATTATTGGTATATAATACCTATATATGTATGTATGTATGTGTAGACATTCTGTTCCGGCACGATAGAGGTCCCATTTTTTATCCAATCGATACCAAATTTGGTATAAAAATTCTTTGTGGCAAAAATTTGTTGCGTATTGCAAATGGGCATTCTACCTCTAAGGGGATGAGAATTGGAGGGTGTTGAAATAACAAAAAATTCAGATCTCCGCCATTTTTGAAAATATTAAAAAAGGTCATTAGACTTTATTTATGCACTGATTATTATAAAACTAATTTGTCTGAAACCTTTTATCATCCAACCCACGGGGGTGGAACTGGAGGGGGTTGAAATTTCAAAAAATTTATATCTCCGCCATTTTGAAAAATTTTGAAACAGGTCATAAGACTTTTTTACCTCTCGCCTTTCAGATAAGAGAGGTATAGGAATCATGCTAAAAATTGGGTAGTGACTTTTCAATGGATAAACACGTTTTGGGGTCCCTAGAATACGATTTTGATATTTTCGCGATGATGTCTGTGTGTGTGTGTGTTAGTGTGTGTGTGTGTGTTAGTGTGTGTGTGTTTGGATGGATGTTGTAGTAACGATAACTCAAAAACTACTGAATAAAAAAATGTGAAATTTTGCATACAGGATTGTGATACCCTAGATTAGATCTGATTAGATTTTGGTGCCAACCGCACAACCGGAAGTGGCAGTTGCTATGGGTGATGACGCCATTATTATACAAAACGGCAATAAAGTTTTACACATATATTTTGTACACAATATAGTTGATTTTCATCTCATTAAAATTTTCGAAACTTTTGCCATTGTTGCCAGATTTACAAAAAAGTAATTTTTTTTTCATACTTTTTTGTGTCAACCTGTAAATTTTTGATTAAAAAATGGCGAGAGGTCATGTGCTGGCCACATCAGATTTTTTATATTCTAATTTTATACAATTAATTTGTCTGAAACTTTTTTTATTCAGACCTAAGGGGATGAAACTGGAGGGGTTGAAATTTCAAAAAATTTATATCTCCGCCATTTTTGAAAATATTGAAACAAGTCATGGGACTTTTTTCATGAACTAATTATTATAAAATTTATTCTTTTGAAACTTTTTTCGATCTGACCATGTCGCGGGGTGGGGAAGGATGAGTCTCAAATTTATACAGAAATCTACCTTCCCCTGTCGACCCTACCGACAGGAATTTTTTTTTATTTTTGAAATGGATACAGCTTTTCCGTTTTCGTAGCTATTAGGTTATAAATAATTCACAGCTTATATCGTGTAATACTGAAAAAAGTGGGACAACTCTTGTTATCAAAAATGTAGGTATTTTTCACGAAAGACAACTTGAGCATATTACCATAGTAGATTAAATTTTATATAGTCTTTATTTTAAAACAAGATTTTTGAATTTTTAATAAATATTATACAGGTTAAAAACACATGATGTTTTTAGTACTTCGGCCCGAGAAATTCACTATAACATTAGACACAAGAACTATACGCACCACGAAATTTATGGACATAACGATGTTGACATTTGTTGACCTCAAAATGGGTATTCCCATCTTTATCTTAAAAAATTATTTTTAGCTCGTTCACAACACTTTCCTTCTCGGTAAAAAATCGAAAATCGCGTCACAAAAGATCGATTCTCGAGAAGATCGGAAACCCTAACAAATAGCAAGTTATGATTATGAATGAGTCGTTGGGATGTCATTCTAGTCTTATAGATTTTTTTTAAATTATTGCTTGAAATTGATACTTATGCACTTCCGGTCTACCCCATTCTTTTCGACCTTATTTTATAATACACTGGTTTAATATACTTACCCGTTAATATTTATTCGATATTTTGCAGTATTTAACCTTTTACCGTGTTATTTTACTTACCCGACCCACCTCCTAGAAGGGAAAGTATTGTGAACGAGCTAAAAAAAATTCGAGACAAAAACGGAAATATCCATTTTCGGGTCCCCTGAGACGATTAAGACCATTTCCAGATGGAAGTCTGTCTGTCTGTCTGTCTGTCTGTCTGTCTGTCTGTCTGTCTGTCTGTGTCTGTCTGTCTGTCTGTGTGTGTATGTGTGTGTGTGTTCTTCCACGATAGAGACCACACGTATAATCCGATTGAGCTGAAATTTGGTACAGGGGTTTCGGTTACCCGTCGGAAGAACCCATTAGTTTTTGTACGAAAAAGTATTAATCCGATTGGGCTGAAATTTGATACAGGGGTTTGGGTTCTCCTTCGGAAGAACTCAGTAGTATTTGTATGACACGTGTCAAACAGAAGTGCCACAATCAAAAAACGACAGATGCAATAGATCACGGAATTCGACTTGCAATATGTCATTTAAAAGCACTTGAAAAACTCTATTCAGAACGGTCAAAATTATTTCTCCAACTGTCACCTGTCAAAAATAAAAAAATCTCAATATGACATGTGTCAAACGGAAGTGTCACTATCAAAAAACGACAGATGCAATATGTCACGGAATTCGACTTGCAATATGTCATTTGAATACTCGTCGGGAAATTTTTGGGGCGACACAACCGATTTTTTTAATTTATCATTAGCAAATATACTCTGTATGTAAAATACTGATTTGGGTTCTTTACTGTTATTAGACTTTTTTCATCAATCTTCCGTTATAAATAATATACCGCTGTAATGGCTCCAACATACAAACTCTATTATTTTGATTTCGGAGGAAGAGGAGAACCTATTAGGTTATTGTTCAGTTATGGAAAAATTCCTTTTGAAGATATACGAATTCCATTTTCCGAATTTCCATCATTAAAACCAAGTAAGTAACAAACTAATTTATATATATTTTTCAAAAATATAATTTAAAATCAGGTGATTTTTAGGGCTAATAACTTCATATTAATTAAGTTGTTAAACAGAACACTACAATTCAATAATATTAAAAATTATACTTTTATGTACTCCTATACTAATAGTGAGTTATGGAAAGGAATGTAGGTTTATTTACGAACCGAATACAAAGGCAGTGAGTTATTATAACTCTCTGGAATCCTACTATAATTCGGTATGTACACAGTGTGCAGCATTGGTGTAGACATTTTACATAGATTTTATAACAACTGTTATTTCTCTATACTTGCATCTTGGTGTTTATTGTTAAAATCGTAGATAAAGTATAGTATTCAACTTGCGATAATGGTCATAACTCACTTGATAAATTGCAGCATTCGCCTGCGGCTCGTGTTGCAAATTTCATCTGCATGAGTTATGACCTACATTACCGATCGTTAAATAATATCCTATTATTACCTCAAATAAGCTTTCTTACACCTTAATATCAAACTCATAGAATAGAATAGAATAGAATAGAATAGAATAGAATAGAATAGAATAGAATAGAATAGAATAGAATAGAATAGAATAGAATAGAATAGAATAGAATAGAATAGAATAGAATAGAATAGAATAGAATAGAATAGAATAGAATAGAATAGAATAGAATAGAATAGAATAGAATAGAATAGAATAGAATAGAATAGAATAGAATAGAATAGAATAGAATAGAATAGAAAGAATAGAATAGAATAGAATAGAATTTATTTAACTACCTTACATACATAATATGTTTGAATGTTTGTAGCAAGTCATATTTTTTCTTAAAACAATTTGAAAATATTTAACATGAAACATAAACACTAAATAAATTTACACATAAATTTGGCAAAACATCCAAATAAATTAAAATAAAATAAGTAATTTAATTAAAATTATGGAATATAAATATTGTCATACAGAGTGAATGGTGAGATTCTTTATAGACCGAAAATGAGATACATATTCATTAACAGAGTTAAAACAATGCCTCAGTAGATATTTCTTTAAAGTTTTTTTATAAGCATTAGTACTCAAATTTTTAACATCTTGTGGTAAGATATAACCTAAACCGATTATTTCTAATACAATCGGAATTACGTGTATTGTAGTTATGGATATCGGATTGTTTCAGCAAAGTTGACTGTCTCTTATGAATTTCAACAAGTGTATAATGTAAAAATAAAGTAGGTACTGGCATAATTTTAAATTTTATGAAGTTTTGTTGGCAATGTTCCCGAAAACCAGTGTTTGCTAGTACTCTAATTGCTTTTTTTTGCATCCGAAAAATTTGAATAGCTTGAGAAGAGTTTCCCCAAAGTGATACACCATAACTGACGTGGGAGTGAAACAGAGAAAAATACATTGTTTTAAGGATATTAAAATTAGTAATTTTCTTTAATTGGCGAAGAATAGATAGAGAACTTGAAAGTTTTTTCTTTGTCTGATTAATGTGGGCAGACCAATTGAGCTTGTTATCCAACATAATACCAAGTAATTTCACGTTTTTTGTTTCACAGTTTGAGATAATTTGATTATTGGCAGATACCTGCATATTTTGAGTTTTATCATTGACAATTATCACAATTTTTTTAATAGGTAGTACAAAAGCTACACTTTCTATGTTAATATCCAAAATTAGTATTAACTTATTGAGTATTATTTTTGTTTAAGCTTTGCCACTGGGACAATTACCAGTTTTGGAGATTGATGGTTTAAAGTATGTTCAAACAACTGCTATATGCAGGTACCTCGCAAACATTGTTGGACTTAGCGGAAAAACTGATTTAGAAAAATTAAAAATAGACAGTGTGGGAGATACTATAAATGATTTACTAAGTAGTAAGTATTAACTATTCTTTAAGATCTATATTTATTTCTAGCGTGAAATATTGTCAAGTAATAGAATAGTATATTCTTCAGCTAGCATAGAATGAAGACTAAATTTCAGAATTAGATTCATCAAAACAAAAACTCGTGACTGAAAGGTTTAAGGTGTTCATAGTCAAATCCTTAGGTAATACCCTTTCGCAGATCCTAGGATGGAGTAGAAGTGATCTACGTATCCTAATTGGACTGCTTACAGGGCACTGCATATTGTCTGCGTTGCCATCTGAAGAAGCTAAATCTGAGTCAAACACCAGACTATCGCTTCTGCATTGTGGAAGACGAAAGGGCGGAGCACATTTTATGCTCCTGTCCTGCCCTGAAAACGAATAGGCTTCGTACGTTTGGTTTCATACAGGTGGAGCCTACCGACTTCAAGGAAGTTTCAGCTAAATCAACTATAAACTTCGTGACAAGGTTTGGATTGTATGATGAATTATAGCCCATAGAGATGAGCCACAATAGGCCTCTGCTGGCCGCAGTAGAGGGGCGAGCAGAGGCCTATTGTGAGATATTGTCAAGTAATAGCATCTATTTTAGATTTAGTAAAAATATTAATGAAGTACTATTATCATAATTTTATTATGAATAATTGATGTTAGCCATTGTAATATGAGAAAAAATTTAAGCATTTGATCTATAACCAATATATGACTACAACATCCCTTGATTTCATAAATTTAAGCAACAAAAGACGTACTATGAAAAATCCCTAACTAAACGCAATTTTTAGATTAATAATAAGACAATCGTTGATTATATTAATTTTTAGATTAATGATCCCATTGTATTCTGAGTAATATTTATGTAAAGTGATCTTGAAGCAAGTATAAACAAGTACGTCTATTAATTATGTTTTTTTTTCGCATAAAAAAAACATAAGAAGGTTAATAATTTTCAAAGACGTTCTTACATATATACAATATTTGTTTAAAATAATAACACAACACCTTGACATTATTTATAGTTGGTAATGTCAAATAATTAAAAAAGTAAGTTGTCAATTTCTAGGGATTCTGCTTTGCTATATATTTTTGTATCAAATTTAAATTATATTTAGTTTGTCAATGAGTTGTATATAAAGAAACAAGTACCATATTAAATAAACCTGTTTGTTAACAAAAAATAAATTTAAAAAAATTTTTTTAGCTGCGTATAAAATTCAGTTTCCATATTATGATGGTGAAAAATCGATGTCAGAAGATAGAATTAAAAATCAACTGAAAGTAACATTAAGTGGATTTGAAGAAGCAACGACACAAAATGAAGGTTATTTAGCTACAAGTAATGTAAGTTTAATTTGTTAGGACCTACCTTAATATGAAAAATAATGGCTATGTTGGGATTAAATATTTAAGCAATTTTAAATTAAAAAAATGTTTCCAAAACTGTAAAAAAATTGGTTAATTAACAACACATCCGTTTTATAAAAAAATCAGTAAAAAAGTTTTTCTTATTTTTTTTTCAAGTGTCAAGAAAATACTTGTTTTTTAATTTTTAAACTAATATTTAATAGTTATACATTTTTTTCTCATTTGTCACGGCCAGTTTTGCCTTCTTGAGATATTTGTGAGAACTGGACCCCTGTTTTTAAATATGTGTTTATAACTTTTGCAATTATTTGTGCCCCTATTTGAAACTTTCCCAAAATTTTTTCTATGCATATAATTCTGATTCAAACTCAATACTTTAATTTGTTTTAACTAACACGTTGTTTAACTTGTGATATAGCTCTTAAAAATTATGATTATATTAATATTTTTTCTTGTAATAGTTTAGCATGTGATGTTCACTATTTGAAATTCTATTTTCTCTTATATTATAACTATGATATCGATTCTGACTCCGTCCAAATTTTTTGTCAATACTAAAAATGTTTAATTTTTTGTTACAGTTATCTTGGGTTGATATCTTCTTTCTTACTGCATATGAGGATTTATGGAATATGGTTCATGAAGATGTTTTAATTGAATATCCAGGGCTGAAAAAATTAAAGCAAAATTTATTATCACAAGAATTCATTCGTAAATGGATTCAAAAAAGGCCTGTTCAACCGGACTCTTTTTTTGATTTAAAATCAGAACTCTCCTAGTAATTTTGATGATTATTTGTATTTTAACCTGTGATTGGACCATTATTACATTAACGTTATACTATGGCTTTGTTTAACTTTTTAACGACCTATTTTCCCAGCACTAGAAAGATATTCCTGGGTTAGCTCTCTCTAAGGCGTTCATAGTCAAGGTCGTCATCAGGTAGCACCCTAACACAAATCCAAGACGGTATGACATTTAATACATTTTTTCGTCTTTTCATAATTTTATTGTGTTGAAAAGTCTTTGAATCTTTTAAATCTTAGGTACCATGATGAGGTCAGATTTATTTTTTGTCGTCTCAAATACTACTGCTACTATTGCTTCGTTTATTCGCTTTTTTAAGGATCTTATCACATCAGTAAAACAGCTATAACAGTTCGGGACCACTACTTCTTAAAAATAACAGGAAATCGCTAAGATACATTCTGTTAATTTATGGTACACGTCAAGGTTTCGATCCGCGCTAGACGAGTCTCGATTCGCTTTTGATGGCTCCGATCCACCCTAGACGTGTCTTGATCCGCTTTCGATCAGCGTATGCTGATCAAACCTGATCAGAAGGGGATCACCTGATCAGAAGCGGATCAAGACTCGTCTAGGGCAGATATTAACCATTAAAAGCGGATCGAGCCTCCTGTAGCGCGGATCGGAACCTTGACGTGTACCAAAAATGAACAGAATACACTGAATAATCCTAAAATTTATGAACTAGTTTGTGCCATAGAGCAAATATGTATTGAGAAAATAAACGTAAAATGGCAGTGGAAACATAATCAATGTACAAATAAAACAATAGTAGAAAAATTGATTGAAAACATTACAAATAATAATATTTGTCACATGTGTGACATCTGTATTTACTTTGAGTAGCTGTAGATATTGCAAATTTTCTGTCAGTTAAATTCTTTAAATTTTTATAACAAGTGATACAACTTCCTCTCTTTTTTCCAGCAACACGATTTTCTTCTAAAGTATGCTCAGATCTAGATTCAGAAGTAGTTCTTTGAACCTGCTTATTGACATTGGATCATTAGCCATACATACATAAGCATGTACCAATAATTAGGGAATATCATTTTTCTAAATTTAAAATACCGTATACCATCAGAAATTTGTTTTTCGTTAGATCCCAGCAGTATTAAAGTTCTTGGATCAATAGGAACGCCTACGTACCCAGCAATTAGCGGTCTTGGCAAAGACAATATTATTGACTACAAATGCTGCTGGAGAGAAACGTCCGTCAATAATAGTATTTAGAAAATTCGTTTTTCCAAGCTGGAAATGTACGTTGTCACCGGTCTAGACTGGGCAATTGACATAAACAATCGGTAAAGTACATATTTTCATGAGCTCTTATGTCAAACGTTACATTAAATTGGGTTTAAATAACACAGTAGCCATCTGTCAGTAGAAATTGGCTTGCTGGATGCAGGAACTTAAACCGACATTTTTTTGTGCAATATACACCCGTAAAGATCAGTGTTATATATGATGACCGCTTGTAGGTTTATCGTTAGTCCTAATTTAAAAGAGGAAAATTCGATCATAATAATATTACCATTACACACCAGTCATGCGTTACAGCCAATAGTTATAAGCGTTTTCAGGTCTATAAAAATAAAATGTAATGAAGAACTAGTATAATGGAAGATAACTCATGGAAGAAAATTGCCAAAATAAGTTTGTTCAACCACGATTGGTACATTGAACCAAAATATACGTATCTATAAGAAAAAGTTAATTGTGCCAATTAATCAATTTTGGATCAACGAACGAATTATTTGGGACAATTGATTGATGAATGATTGACCAATTAAAAGTTCATTGGTATCGTTCATCTATACAATAAACCCTTACATTGCATAAATGTAATATATTCATTAAATTGATGTATCACGTTCATTGGATCAATGTATTAAATCATTGAACTGATGCACTACTTTAATTGTTTTTATGTAAGACATACATTGCAACAATGAACTTTATACGTGTATTGTGTTCATTGAATCATTGTATTATATACATTAAACCAATGTAGTCTATTTAATGTACTGATGTATCGAATACATGGGAACCATGTGCTCTATTTATTAGTTATTTTTAATACATTAATGGTCCAAACCTAAAAAAATTAATTTCAAAACATAATTACTCATAATAATTTCAAAACACTCTTTAAAATTATAATGATGGTACTTTATAGGTCTCTTTCCAACCAATCTAAGGTTTAAACATAATTTGATCCTTGGTTAAGCTAATCAAAGTTTTGACAACGACTTCAGTAATAAATTACTGATACATAATGTATTGTTTAACTGTGAAAATTCATAAAAACAACTTTTAATTTAGAAATTTTAATTATAAAAAAATTGTGCTATTACTATTTTAGGGTTGACAGATCATGAAGGATAAGTACCAAAACATGAACTTTCCAAAATGAGTGATTTGATTTAAAATATCCAAAAGTTTCTAGAAAATTCCAAAACATTATACACTGTTTTGGAAAATATTCACTGACCGTAAAAAATTGCTGAATATTTTAATTCTGTTAAAATACGCATCTCTTACTACTAAAATGAAAAACTGTAGGCCTGCCTTTACTCTCTTAAAAAGTTAATATGGTTTTCACATTCTTGAAACGATTTTCCAATGTAGAGGAATGACTCGTGGGAATCATTTATGGTAAATTTGGTGATGACTCGTTTTCATCCACCCTTTTTTATTATTTTATTTATTGGAACAAAATATCCGTGGAAAGACCACATGACAGATGCATTCCGACTATCCACAAAAAAAATTTCAACACAGCTGGAGTGAAAAATTAAAAATTCTTGTTTAAATTTAATCACTAGTAAAATTAAACATTGTCGACAAACCTTCGCAGAAAAAATTGGACTGGAGGGTAGGATTAACATTAACCGGAACTTTATAAAAAACAATTTTTACATCCAATTTATTAGAATACTCGCACATTTTCCTTGGGTAATTTTCTAACCGGCAATCACGAAAGTTACGTGGTTTGCGGTCCTCATGAAACTAATTTTGTTTGTAACTATTAATTGCCGTTTCTTGTTTTAATTTATGTGGAAGGTTAGATCAGAGGTTTCTGTAGGCGCCAGTTAATTTTATTTTCGCACATAAACAAATACAATATTTATAAACAAAGATTCCAAAAAAGGGTCTAGTTTTTTGCAAAGCTCTCAAAAATTAAAAGCGTCAAGCAAACTGTAAAAAAAGATTCTTATTCTTAAAGTGGAAGAAATTTTCAAAAAAAAATCTTAACTCCCAGAACTCTATGTCAATTAATTATACTTTTAATTCTGAAAATCGGGACCGTCCCGACGCCGCAAAACCGTTCGTTTTAAGAACAAATACGCATGAGTTCGGGGTAGATAGGGGACATCGAGGTACCCAAGCATTTTGGCGACGATAACCACTTAATACACCAAAATTAACGTTGTTTTTTTTTTTGTAGAAATTACTCATTTATAAAACGACGTTCTTTAAACCACCAAACAACGTTGTCTTAACGTTGAGCATGACTTGAGTTAAACAATGTTAAACTACAACGTTGATACAACGTTTACCCAACCAACTACATGTAGTAAATATATTGGGAATGGGAATGACGTTGCAAAAACGTTTAAGTGACAACTTTAGTTATATTACTCGTTTTTCCGACGGAGAGCCGACCTTGTAAGCAGTGGGCAATTTTTAAGATAAATTAAAAACGTTTTCGCGTAGTCGCCTTTGCAACTAACCTTTTAAAAGCCCTGAATGATCATAACCTAACTTTAAAATTTTAAAACGGTTTTGAATTAAAAATGAACGAGCCTTTAAATATACTGCCTCCTATTACAGGCAAAAAAAAGTTTATGTCGTGGAGAAACTTCAAATGTACAGGCCTACGTGAAGACCGAGAGTTTAAATTCTTTAGAGGTTTTAAGGGAAACAACTAATTTTCCAGCTGACCATGCAACAATTTATGCCGGAGGAACAGTTTAGTCAAATGAAATAACCGAGGAAATAACTCAATAATGAAGAAGATAATCAATCTAATGGAGTAGATCAGCGAAGGTGAAGAACAAGAGCCAAATTCACAATCTGTGGAGGATACATTAGCCTCTAAAATTCGAGAATTTTTACCCAATTGGGTTATAGAATATCAGATACCTCACGTTGCAATCAACGCATTGCTCATAAATTTGATATATTGTGGGGTCTCAGGGTTAATAGGTTCGTTAGTTGGAATATGTTCAGTTTTTGTCGGATAAGCAACTTCAGACGCGCTTTGGATATAAAGTTAGTTGTCTGTCAGACTTACGTTGAAAATTGGTATATGTTTTAGTTATCTGATACCCACAGTCGCGTTAACTACTATTATACTCCTACGCCATGTTTAAACTGTAATTCTCTTTGGAAACATGATCGGCCATTACAATTTGGGAAATAAACAAACATAAACAATGGATTATAAAGCCTTATGTTTGTTTTTAGTAAAAAATCATATGTATCCCGTTTAGTTTGTGCTTGAATCAATATCAAGTTTAAATATTGGTTATCTAATATATTTTTTTTGTTTTTTTTATTCTTTAGATTTGAGAAATTTGCAACGGATTAAAGGCGCGAGTGTTTTTTGGCATAAAATAATAGTATATTTGACAATAAAATGAAATGCGTTGGTAATTTCTGATTCGAAATCGTTATTTTTCAATAATATAAATAGGGCATCTTGAGCATAAGAATAAAACATATGAGTTAGTAGTTGTCAGAAAGTTTCTCTAAGTGTCCGTTTCGGACAACAGTAATTATTTGGTTAAAAAATTTACTATTTTCTGAACACCCTGGAAAGTAAACTGTAGTCGCCACGCGAGAGGGCGCTGGTGTAGTTATTTTTAAGTAAATTGAGCAACGTTTAGAAAACGACCAACTGCTACCTAAAGTTAAAACTAAAACGTTCTAACAACCCAAAAATGATTGGCCAAATTGGTGCAAAATAGGGTTGTGACAACGTTGTGGTGAGGTCGGCCACGCAACTTATGTTTGGTTGCGCAACTTTTTGAAACACGTCGCCACAACGTTAAATTGCTACTTGGGTAGTTCTTAACAATCTATATTTTTTGATTGTTTATAACCAAGAGCGACTTAGCAAAGAAGATTAGGATTAGGATTATTGGTAGTTCTCGATTTTTTCGATTAAGAGATATCTCAGCGGACTTGCCGAGTCATTTTCTTGCTGTTCTTCGGTCGATTCCTGTGATTTCTCGGCTTTTCTCCAGTCGCTCTTTGTCGTTTCTGCGGTTCTTTTTCTTCGGTAGGTCTTTCGTATCTGATTCCATTAGTCTTGGATTCCATTCCATTTTCCGAATCTGCTTTTTGGCTTAAAAGTCCAAATTCTCTATTATTCATCTTGATGGCCCCATGTAATAGCAACCTTCGGTTCTTGAAATCATTCAATAAAATGGGATTCGGTTCAAGCCAGTGTTAGAGCATTTGTCAAGCGCTTGAGCAACGAAATGATAACACAAAGATCAACAAGTACTTTAGGTCGACTTCAAAGACGACGGTGTGTTGTAGGTTCTCGGTTTCGCCGGCATGACTCTAGTACTTGACTCGACGATCAACTCATCGAACTAAAGCTATTGTCTCACCAAAGCAGCGCAACAGCAACGCGACAACGACACGATTTCGCTAGGAAACATCCGAGCTGTGTGTCAGCTTCTTGTTGCCGAGTGGCTCGGCAGATCAATTGTGGAGCAATATTCAAGCTGTATGTGAGGTGGTATTTTGCGTTTAATGACAAATGGGAAACGAATTTCATGGTACAACAGCTTTGGTGGGACATAGAATTTAATCGCAGTTGTGCCCACTCGATCATGAACTAACCATTAGAGAGAAGAATGACTTGTTGCCGCGACCGCAGATACCTACAACTGATGTCGCAAATTGAGGCAAATGACGGTGCAAATGGCCAACATGCGTCACTTCATCGCGAAAAATCAGCTGAAGTCTTTTGAAGAGGCCTTCAGCGCCAGGAGTTACATATGCTTCTAACTTAATAGATTTGGTTCTTTGTTTGGACGAGTTGATTGTATTTTCCACCCTTAAAAATGATAACTGTTACAAGATATATTTTATTGGGTGTTTTTCCACTCTGTTACATTTAAGTATAAATTTTACCTGATTTGAATTTTAAGTAAATATTTAAAATATCGTTCAAAAGCTACTGTTTGATTTAAAAACAATTTTTAAAGTAACATGATGATGAATCAGCATACAATTCTATATTTGCGATGCGTACTAGATAACATAATCGTTAACAATTATTTAATCATTACAATTATAAAGATATAAATAGCTGTAAAAAAATCCCAAAATTATCTTATTATCTTATTATGCAATCTATATAATCAAATATTTTATCTCTTTAAGCTAAATGTTTAGGGGAAAGTGGTAAACCCAAAAATGTATTTCTTCAATATTGATTAATTAAAAGTCAATTTATACAAAAAATCTATATCAAAATTTCAATTTTTATCAACTTTTATTGTATAAAACCTATATTTGTATTCATATTATGTTTTCTGGGCTTTTACTAAAAACTAGTTCTTACTTATTTAAAAATAATTTGAATCAAATCCGGTTTATAAAAAAAATTTTGCACGTACTTTTCCATTTTAAATTTTATTTTAAAAAATTTGCACCTATTTTCCCTATTTAAATTGTATTTATTTAAAAAATTACCATAAATATAAAGTATATAAAAATGTGTAAATTCTCAATTTATTTTATTTAAGAAATAAATTTACAAGTATCTAAAAAACCCAGGTAAGTTCATTTACATAATTAAAAATTATCTATTCGTCATTTCCAGATATTTAATAGATTTTCACTAAAGTAACAGGTTCGGTTTTTAATATCTACTGCAAACATTTAAAAATAAAGAAAAACAAAACTATTTGTTAACTCTCCTATTTACAATTATATAAAAATATTTTTCGCAATAAATAATTATTTTTCCACTTTTTTCCCCACTTCTTATTCGTTTTAAACTTTTCCACCAATTTTTTTTCTTTTCCCCCAACCACTCTCTTTTCCTACCTGTTTGAAACTTTTTTCCAATTTTCTTTTCCACTTTTCCTCCTCTCTTTTTTCTTTACTTTTTGCTGTTTCAATTTTTTTTGAATATCTCTTGGGAGTTATTCGTTTCATTTTTGACATCGATTTTTTTTAAATTCTTCTAATATACCCTTAAAGTGTCAAAGTCAGACATAATACGCTATCAAATTCCTCCAGAAATGGCCAGAATTAGATTAAATTTAAAGGGATTCCCCTTTATGACTAATCGGGTGAAAATCCGTTGCCTATGTGTGAAAAATTTAGTTAATCAAAGTATTAATTGATGTTAATTCTGAAGAAATATAATATCACATTAGACGTGGCAACCTCGGAATTGATATTCATCCAACTGATATTCTCGTCTACCGCGGGGGTCGAAGAGAGTGTAGGGCAACGAATTTCTACCCGATTAGTCATAAAGACGAATCCCTTTAAATTTAATCTAATTCTGGCCATTCCTGATGGAATTTGAATACGGATTATGTCTAACTAGGATATCTGAAGGGTATATTAGAAGGATTTAAAAAAGTATCACGGTCAATAATGAAATAAATAACTCCTGGATCATGTTGAATTGCATATACTTATGTTGCATATTAAAATAATTTATTCTTTTTAGGTTAGATACGACAAAAAAATGCCTACATACAAAGTTATTTATTTCAACATGACGGGTAGGGCTGAACCTATCAGATTGGTGTTTAGCTATGGAAACATTCCCTTTATAGATGAGAGGATTCAAAAAGATGACTGGGCAAAACTGAAACCAAGTAAAGTCAAAAAATATTTAGTTAAGAATTTAAAACCTTGGGTTATTAATAAACAAAACTACGCTTTTTAAAAGCATTTAACGTACGTTTCGCTAACTATGTTAGCATCACCAATAGTTGATGGTAAACAGTTGAATAATATTTTTGAACCTATATAGAAATGTTTTAAATTTTAAACTTTATATAGAGGGTGAGGAATAGGAAAAAAGTTTTAAATACAAATTATAGACAGAGTCCCGCTAGACATTTTAAAATTATTTCGTAATATACAGGGTGTTTCATAAAGTCAACGCATACCAAGATGTGTATTTTTAGTGGAACACCCTATATTTTTTTACATTTTTAGATTCTTCCCGAGAAGCTCATTTCAAAAACTTATTACACTTATATGATAATTATCATCATCCTGTATATAAATTTTTTTATAATTATTTGTATGTGCCCTTAGTTTTTCTCCTCCTTTAATTTACTCCATCACATATTACTATATATTAACCTGCGTTTTGCCCCTTTAACAGTAACTTTTTTATTATTAAACTTTATATGTAGCCTGAAGATGATTCATTAGCCGAAACTAGTTGCCGTTCAATAAAAATTTTATGGTACATGATTTTGAGTTTAATTTTGTTTATTATTATTTAATAGTTTAAAATTTTTTAATAAACCACGTTTGGTCTTGCGCCAGCGCTCGCTCAGAGGATATTTTTAGCATTAAATTAAAAGTATTAATAATTATAATTCCAGGAATCGGGACTTTTTTTTGTAACTTTCTTTCCCTTTTACATTATAAGTTCACAATGTTAAATATTTGTGAAAAAACTGGATTCCTTTATTGTTTATAACTTTTGCAATTCTTTATGTGCGTGTTCAATTTTTGGCACAATTTTCTAGAAGCCATCGCTCATGTTTTAAACTGCATTGTAACTTTCAGTAATTTTGAATTTTTTTTTAGTTATTTTTATTATTCTATTATTTATTCTCTAGGTACTCCATTTGGACAGTTACCCGTTTTAGAAATTGATGGTGAATCTTTTGGACAGTCAAGTGCATTAGTAAAATATGCTGCAAGTGTAGTAGGACTTGATGGAAAAGATGCCATAGAAAATTTGCGCATAAATACAGTAGTAGAAGCACTTTCAGATTTGCAAAAAGGTGCGTATTAAAAAATGAAGAATCTTTAATTTTGTATACCAAGTGTCGTTGCGGTTTTATCATTTTAACTATATCAGAGTCGAATCTAGATATCCTTACAAAGTAAGTGAAAAGGATCTTTTCTTAACATTTGAAGTTTCTCATCTTTTGGTTAAAAGGAAAAAGCATTGTTACTTGCAGTTTCATCGACTCACTGAATGAGTTAAGAAATTGTGAACAACTAACGCACACAAACCAAAACTCCAAAACTAGTATAGCAAACAATTAAGTTTGAAACCAGATTTTGTTTATATTAGATATGATACACAATAATAAGTTAGAAAAAATTTATTTCATTTTAGCTATTTCAAGATATTTCTATACGTCTTATAGATTAGCTGTGTGAATCAGAGTGAATGCATTTAGTAGATTTGTGAACTTTTTGTGATAGAAGTTTGGTTCAAAAAATCACACATAAGCTATCGCGTGGTCGAATAAAAGAATTCGAAGGACCACCCTATAATTATTACACATTTAGGGGTCGTGGGACAATAAAACATATCGTCCTGCTTTGTGATAAGATTTAATCAGCAAGCTTTTAACGTTAAAGGTTAAACACATAAATTTATAATAATAAAACAAAGTTTATCTAATAGTAAACAACAACAATAGAAGTTCAGCTAATAGTAAAAAACAACAATTAAATAGGTAATGTTTGATACAGTGCATTTAAATCAAAGGAAGTACAAGACATAAATAGTTCCAAATATAGCACAACACATTTAACAACAGCTCATATAAAACAGATATAAATAAGATCGACCCGCGGTCTTAGCATATTTATAATAAAATGGAATAGATCTGTTACTTTAAATTTGGTTTAAAACCATACACGGGTAGATTATGAAGCACTATATCAATTTACATGTTAACGGCACAACGGTTGAAGTGGAAGAGAGGGTTGTCACGGTGCTCACCTTGGCGGGAAGGGAGATCCAACCGCGGGAGATGTTCCCACCACACATGGGAACCGTTGTTGAGAAAAGAGGAAACTAAACAGCGGCGTAGCAGAATTTCAAAAGTTAAAAGTGATTTTAACATTAGCAGAAAAGCAATTTTGTTTTTTACGTATAGAGTCGTATGGGAATTTATACTTAAAACTATAAAATGTTCTTCTCGACAAAAAATAAATTAGTCTTTCTTCAGTTTCATTATAATTTTAAACTATATTACATCTTCATATATTTGTGCTATCTGAGAATCAATTTTTTGTAAAGTAGATACATATATCTTATGTACATTTTAATTTATGCTATTTTATCTTGAGTTGAGAAAAAAAAAATATAAACTCTTGCATTCCAAATACTGATTCTTATATTGGGTAAAATGTTAATGTTCAATTTTTAGCAGTTTCATCCTGTGTGGGACCTTAACTTCCGGATTCTATGATCAGTACTTCTACATTTCTCCTTTTTTCCCCGTCTTGATCTAAGTGGTAAACTAAGCCAAGGTACTGAATTTCTAGTCCAGCCACGGTCCTAGGTCTAATAGAATTCGTATTCACAAATTCCTCGCACATCTTACAGATTCCAATTCTTTTTGAATATTCAAATCTGTTGGTATATTTGTAGTCCAACTAAATTCATATTCGCTAACTTGGGTATTTTTTCAAGTGTAATGATGTTTAAATTAGGTTTGGCAATACCGGTAAACCGGTTTACCGGGAAAACCAGCCAAATTCATGACGGTAATTTACCGGCATATTAAAAAAAAATACCGGTTGAACCGGTAAAAATAATTGTATAGTTAGCTAATATAATTAGTACTTAAAATTTTAATGGACTCATCCAGTGATTTTTTTTTAATTTTTATTTTATAATTTTGGCCTACCATAACACATTGCACCGGTCCAGCCCTTCTGAGACCGATACTGCGGCTGTAATTAATTCTCAAAATTTGAATATCGAGGCTATAGTGGCTTGTGACGTGGATCAATTGAAATAGATTATATTTGGCTTTGTTTTCATATCGATAAAACTGGCAACTCTCGTTCTCATTTGTCACGATTAAAAGAAGGAAAGAAGTATGTCAAATTTTTCTACAAACGAACAAAGCTAGAATCTTGGCAATGCTGTAGAAAGTAAAACGTTAATTATTGGTCAAGAAGCAGCGCCACTTTAAAAATATATTAATTACTTTTTATTGACTTTTATTAATTGATGAATGTTATAAGAATAATGAAAATCAACATAAGCAACTATGTTCTTTGAGTGCCTCACCGATGAAATAACAGTTTGTTATTAGTTTTACAATGCTGTGGATGTGTTTGGGTGCAAAGTAAAGTGCAAATCGAAGAATATTGCTTTGAGTAGTTCGCCATGGTTTTATTTCGATAAAACAAAAGATGCAGGTGCAGGAATTTATAAAAAATGTTCAAAATAATTAAGGCAGCAGGTGCAAGTACTAATGGACTACATAATCATGTAAAATCTCAGCATGGCATAAATTGCTTAAAGCAAAGAACTGAAAAATCAGAAGTCAATGATATAAAAATTCAAAAAACACAAGTAAAACCACTAGTACCAGTACGTGTAAGCAGCTCAAAAATAACTAATTATTTTAATACCATTCAAGACTATTCGTTTCCGGCTGTTGTAGCAAGACTAACAGCCAAGAATGGACTTCCTTTTAGCAAACTTTGTACGTCAGAAGACCTAAGAAAATTGTTAAATTATAAAGGTTACCCAAATATACCAAAATCACATAACACAGCAAAAATTATAAAAGAGATAACTCAACGTATTGACTGTAATGAAGCCTTTAACCTAACTTTCTATGAGTGGACTTCTGCCAGAAACAGGCATTATTTAAATATTAACGTTCAATAATGCATTTTGGAATTTAAGCCGGGCTCAAACGACTAGTGTACTTGGCAAATATACAATTATTTGCGTACTTGGCAAGTATACGAGCTTTGCGAATTGCGATGACAAGCAGAGCGCTCACACAACGTGTACAATTTACAAGTACGCGAGCGCGAACATGAGGCTTAAACCTTTACAAAAGAATCAGGGGTGTGGCCACAGTAAAATGATTATATACAGTATTTGCACTAAGCGACTTTCCCCGGTTCTAATTTTTAATCGACTCGTCGACGTTTGGTATGTGTGCGCAGAAACCGAAAAGCATTTAAAGCTTTGTTGTCGTGATATTTGCAGTGTTGCCAATGTCAACTAAATTTTAATATAGGTTCCTTGATTTGAGGAAAAAAAAAATACAATTTAATACTAATAGGTATGAGGAAAGCGTAAATATATATTATTAAATTTTATGCAATTATTCCGAAATTATCCTAAATATACGCCTGCTAACAACACTACAAAAGAATCACAACTCTCCTGAAATTATCCGTAACTCAGATAATTATCCTACATTTGGCCACCATGCTTTTCTAGTATGTTGTAAAAACGAACGAATTGAGCACCACGGAAATCAAAGTGCCGACACCGGAGCAAAAATACTGTATATAATCATTTTACTGTGGTGTGGCAGTCTGCGGTAGTCTGAAAAATCTCGTTGTTGCTTCCGCGGCTTTGTTTTGATGAACTCAATTTTTATTAAAAAAAAACACAAACAAAACGTCTGTATGCTCCTACTAGGTCTTGAAAACTAAATGAATAGTCGCAGTAAAAGCCAATTATTTGTGCACTTCGTCAGAGCGCCTCTACAAGTATAGACAAGTATGTACTTGGCAAGTGTACGAATAATCGTAATCCCTTTGTCTCGGGCCATTTATACAGACGAGAAATGGAAAACCAACGAGTGACAAATAATTGTACAAGTAACCCGCTCATACGACATGGCAAGTATACGCAAGTAACGATTATTCGCCAAGTACACGAGTCGTTTGGTGCTGTTAATTACCATTTTAAGAAACTTTTTTGCTCTATTGAACGCATGACTGAATTGGTTCACAGTCTATATACGAGAGACATTAAACTATTTTTCCACACTCCAAGAGAGATACATCAAATTTTTCCACACTCCAAGAGAGATACATGAAATTTTTGTAAGATTTTGTAGAAGATGCTTTTATTTTTAGAAAAAAACATGAAGCTTAAATAAGACAACTATTTAAACAGTTAAAACAATAATTGTAATTTTTTGTGCAGTAATTATGCAATAAAAGCAGTAATTGTGCGAGAAACATTAATTATGTAATTTAGATTAACTTTTTTGCAATAATCTTTTGTAACAGTTTTTTTCGTTTAAAAGCAAGAAAATAAGACTAAACAATTTTCTGAGGTATGTTGTAAATAGAAATATTTTTTACAACAATTAAAAAAAATGAAAAATATTATTAAAATTAAATGTTAATAGAAAAATGTTAGGAATTAAAGAACTAACCTTTTTTGTTCACAACACACACTAATGATACCTGACACTACAGGTTGCCTTTTGTCTACTTGAAGACCGACGGCTTGTTGAAACTTGTTGAAACTTGCATAGGCTTGCAAGCTGCTAATTTAGAAATCTCCGCTGGCATAAGACGACCATTTTTGCTGGTACACAACCTGCTGACAACAGCTGGAGAATGTTTGCTGGCATACAAACGTGATTACCACAGCAGGAAGATATTTGCTGGCACACAAACGTGATGACCACAGCAAGAAAATATATGAAAAACTGGTTAAAATATCCGGCTCGAAGGTCAATGAACGAATTATGAATAATCGTATTCATAACTGTTGAAAGAACACTAGACTGCGAGCGTGATAAAATAAATTCTTGGATTTTCTCGAAGGACCAAACTTCTTAGGTATGAATGAATGTTAAACTAAAAACAGTATTTGAAATAGGAATGTAATTTTTATTCCGTTTTTTCCAAGTACGAACATGAACAAAAAAATCATAAAGCGGCACATTAATTCAAATTATGAAACCGAAATATGTATGTTTAAATTGTACTTAATCACTTGACTCACTGTAAAAACTATTTACATTTTTTATTATGAAAACTCAGAAAACTTTTTGGGTGCTGTTAATTACGCACCATTTTGTTTATTTTAAGAAACTTTTTTGCTCTATTGAATGCATGACTGAATTCTTTCACAGTTTATATGCAAGAGAATGATTGTGCTCCGAGTTCTAACGGAGAGTAGGGTTGGTGGTTTTTTATGGGTAGGAGACATATTACGTGGTATGTACATATCCTTGAATTAAGCATCGTAGCCGGGAAGAAAAATATCTATATTTTTTGTCTCTTATAATGATGGGATAATATGAGAGAAAGATAAGCTTGCATAGCAACAGTCGCTTATGTATTTTATTTTTGTTAACAGTATTTTGCAAGTAGACAGAAAAAGGTCTGAGATAGAGACGGAATAATATTGTGTTGATTGTGTTGATGAACTGGAAGATTAATATTATTAATTTTAAAAGAAATATGAATTCGTTTCTATTTTCTGGATAATATTCCAGTGAAATTTATCCATGTTTCAATATTGAAATACCTCTAAAGTTTTAAACGACTATAATATATATTTAATACCATGTCAAAACATTCCATAACTAAAACAATAGGAGAATTGCTTGAAAGACTTAGTTTTAGTTTTGAGGAGACCAGGGCTAAAAAGGAATCTGAACATTCCGAACTAGAAGTGGCAGTGGCAGCATAAAAAGATTTATCCACTGTCACCGAATGTATACTATTAAAAATAAAACAAGATATGTTGCTTCGAAAGATTTTCAATTAAAAAAAAACAAGTATCAGTTATTGAAACAAGGAATAGACTACTAGTAAGAGGGAAATATATACCAAGAGGCAACATACCAATTTCTTGAAACTTTCCGCCCTACAAGTGTGATTCAGAAAGGGCATTTTCAGCGGCAGGTTTGTTGGTAACTAAAATAAGGTCTATGTTATCTGATGACATCCTTAATAAATTAACTCTTTACTTTAAAAAATGGAACTATTTGTTATTTTCTTAACGAAAAATTATTGTTTGTGTTTGTTGTTTCAATTTATCACTTATTTTTTATGCATTAAAATGTTTATTGTTTTTTGTTAAATATATTTTTTTAAACAATACCACGTTTTTAAATCATACTTATCCCTAATAATGTTAGTAAATAACAATATACCGGTAAACTGGTATGTTAAATTATTTTTACCGAATTACCGGTAAATAATTTTATTGGTAAATTGCCAACCATAGTTTAAACGGTATTTTATATTTCAAAAATGTTCTCTGTTACAACTCTTAATCGCCCTTCTGACCGCATTTTGTTAATTTCGGCATTTTTTTATCGTAATTTATGGTTTTATTACTTTGTACAAACTCCTTATTCATCTTTTCTCATAATATTTGGTTATTCATTTCTATAGATTTTAACTGGCTTCCAATTCGTACTCTTTTAATGACTAATCTGACCTACTCATTAAGTTGTCAGGTAACAGAGAAATTCCTTGATATATCATGGCTAAATCAAGGGTTGTTCCTATAGCAGTCTAAGACTGCTTTATTGAATAAATATATACGATTTCTACCCTTTAAACCTATTTGGTAGACTTTCTTTCCTCTGCTCTTCTTGGAGCAGTAGATTATTCTATAAGGGGAATCATGTCTTCCTGAATTGTCCCATATTTTTTTTATTATTAGTTGTTTATTTACATCTTATAGATTGCATTTCAAATGTGAAAATATTTTATTAAAATGAAGTTTCTTCTTTTTAGCTTTAGGGGATCTTCGCATGACCAAGGATGAAGCAAAAAAACCTGAACTTAAAAAAACGTTACAAGAAAAAATTGCACATACTTTTACAATACTTGATAAGAACGCAAAGAAAAATGGTGGTTATTTAGCACTTAATAGGGTAAGTGGTAATCTTGTATTTTTTTCTATGACGTTTATTTAAATTTTAACGAGATTCGAAATTCGTTGAATTTGTGAAGAATAAGAAAATATATTTTTTTAAATTTTTTTATAGATATCATGGGTTGACGTTACATTTTTGCATTATTATGAAGGTTTAGTTAACGTCTTGGACGAGAATGTTTTAAGCCCTTATCCTAGCTTGCAGGCAGTAAAGAAAAATGTTTTATCTCAAGAAGGAATTAAAAAATGGATCAAAAACCGACCTGAGAATCCAATGAAACCCAAATATGATTTGAAACAAGACGTCTAATTTCAATTATTTTCAAAATGTTATTAATTTTATAATGAACATATTTTTTTATTAATACATTTTTATTACATATTTATCTGTTTTATTAAGTAGAGAAGCAAAGCGAACTTTACAATGTACGTCCGTCCTTCTATATGTCTGTCTATCCGTCTGTCACAACGATAACTCGGAAACGGTTTCGAATTTTGGAATTCTGTTTTTAGCAATCAATAGCTGGTCACAATACCTCGCGCACCTAATATTTTCAATGATCTAAGTCAACTGCAAGCGTCTGTCCGTTTGTGCGTGCGTCTTTCGGTCTATCTCAGCTATAACTGAAAAACGGTATCAAATTTTGGATTTTTGTTTTTCGCACTCGATAGCTGGTTACGTTACTTATTGACTTGACTGTACAATATACGTCCGCCTGTGTGTCACAGCGGTAACTCGACAATGATTCAAATTTTGGAACCTTAGTTTTCAGCAGTTGACAACTGGTTACCTTAGCTCACCCACCTACTATTTTCAGTGACCTAAGTCAACTACAACCGTCTGTATATCCGTCTGTCCGTGGCTGAGCTACTTCGATACTGTTAGTTTGATCGGTTTATTAAGCTTTAAAATGTTTGGTAATGTCTCTCCTCAGCTATTTCAATATTAATAAAATACGTTTACTATGTGGACCTGCTTGAGATTTGAGATACAAAATTTGATTCAAGAGTTAGCACTTATTTTTTTAAATGAACAAAAATGCGTAACTTAACGTTCAGTCGAATGCGATATGCAGTTAAACTTTAAAAAAGGAAGAAATGGCTCTAAATTTATTCATTTGTTACCATGTTATGTTAAAAATAATACCGTTTAGTTATAATTCATAATAAAGTTGTTGAGAATTATTTAATCATTACAATTACATAGATATAAATAGCTGTAAAAAATCTCAAAATTATCTTATAATCTTGTTATACAATCTCTATAATCAAATATTTTATCTTTTTAGGTTAAATGTTTAGGGGAAACTGGAAAACCCAAAAATTGGTTTCTCCGATATTGTAGGTCAATTTATACAAAGTATACTAAAAAAATCTATACCAAAATTTTATTTTTTTCAACTTTTATTGTATAAAATTAATACTTCTATTCATGTTGTTTTTCCTTTTACAGGGCTTCTACTAAAAACTAGTTCTTACTTATTTAAACATAATTTAAAACAAAACAAGTTTATATAAAAAAAGTGCACGTATTTTCCCTATTTAAATTTTATTTGAAAAAATCTGCACCTATTTTCCCTATTTAAATTGTATTTATTTAAAAAAATATGATAAATATATGGTATATAAAAATGTGTAAATTCTCATTTCGTTTTATATCTGAAATAAATTCTATAATTATCTAAAAAACCAGGTAAGTTCAATTAAATTATCTATTCGGTATTAGCAGATACTAGATAAATTTCCACACTCAAGTAACAAAATCGGTTTTTAATATACAGGGTGTTTCATTAATGATATGTGGTTTTCATAGTTCGGTATAAAATTACTTTAAGTTTTGTTGTGATATATTTATATAAGACGCCCACTTTCTGTTTACTCGATATAAAAGTGACGTGTTTTCAGAGGACAATAGATGTTATTTTTTAAATGGGACACGCTGTATATTAAGTAATATTCTAAAACACACATGTTTTTACTTTGTAGCGGTACCGTAAAGTTTAAAATCGGTACACAGAAAGTGACGTTTCAGAACATTAACTTATAGATTTCTTTGTTTCAACTTTTGTCTCTCCACTCTTTTTCCCCTACTTTTTAACTGTTTTCTTTGTGTTTCAAATTTTTTCAATTTTCTTTTTCATTTTTCCCACACCCTTTTTTCCTTGTTTCATTTTACTGCTTTTATGGTTCAATCTTTTTCCCAAAATCTGTTACTTTAGTCAGGTATTCAAACATTAATTTTAATCGCTACTAATTTAATAACTTATAATAATTAAACATAATTGAAAATTTACAATATCTCGTTTTGCTATGAAACATGTCGCCCTGTATATTAAAATAATTTATTTTTTTTTAGATTAGATCAGACAAAAAAATGCCTACATATAAACTTATCTATTTCAACATGACTGGTAGAGCTGAACCTATCAGATTGGTTTTTAGCTATGGAAACATTCCATTTATAGATGAGCGGATTGAAAGAGATAACTGGCCAAAACTTAAAACAAGTAAAGTCAAAAAATATTTAATTAAGTCTTTGGTTTTTAATAACCAAAACTACGCTTTTAGAGTTTTCGAAGAAAAAAAAAACTATTATAAAACCGTTTTGTCTGTCCGTCCGTCCGTCCGTTCGTATGTTTGTTGGCCTGATTCAATTCGAGAAAAAAAACTATTATAAAACCGTTTTGTCTGTCCGTCCGTCCGTTCGTTCGTATGTTTGTTGGCCAGATTCAACTCGAGAAAAAAAACTGTTATAAAACCGTTTCGTCTGTCCGTCCGTCCGTTCGTTCGTATGTTTGTTGGCCTGATTCAACTCGAGAATGGTAAGAGATAGAGAGACAAACGGACGACGGCAATCGATTCAACATCGTTAAAAACCTCAAAAATGATATTAATCTTTTACATATATACAAATTATTTTTTTTTACTTCAAATTTTTTTACTTGTTAATAAAATATAACAGTAATAAGACTCGTTAATTTTAGATTTTTAAATCAAAGGTGTCACACGATGAATACAAAAAGTCACTCTTCGTGCAATCGTACGCGAAGTGAGTACTAAGCGTTCTCTACACATTCCGTGAAATTCAATTTCGCGGCCGTTATCCATAGCCACGGCCGAAAAGCAAATTCCCAGGAAGCAGTGTGACGTGTTAAAAACGTTGAATATTGGTCATTATCTACGTGAAAAATACGTGAAATACAGGGTCATAAGTCACAGACCAATGACGTCTTTTTTTACGAAAAAATTATGTTTTTTTACGAATTTAAAACGTAATTAAACATCTATTTAGCTACATTTGTAGATTATTATTATAAACAGTGATTACTAATAAATTTCAGTTCAAAAATGCTCACCGATTATAAACTAATTTCTAAAAAATACGATTTTATATATTTTCTCGAAAACCAACACCAAAATTCGACGAATATATTACGTTCTTTTATGACGTGTTAAAAACGTCCACCTAACCATGTTTTTTTCACGTCATCTTTATGCCCAAATTACGTCAGTTGACAAGAATACACCAATTTTCAACGTCTTTAATACGTCACACTGCTACCTGGGTTGTACAGTTTGTATTATTACTTATATTTCCTCCAGAAGTGGAACTTATATTGACTCTAGAAGTTGAAGCAACAAGATACTGAAATATCACTATAGTAGAATAGCAATGACATTTCTTGCTCACTCCTTATGGAAATTAACATGGGAAATCGCTAAAACCCTTCTGTTAATTTTTGGTACACTTTAAGTTTCCGATCATTGCAAGACGATTCTCGATCCGATTTGCACTTGACACGCTTCTCATCAGTTCTTGATGAGGTCTCGAACAAGTCTAGAATAGGCCTCAAACAGTTGTTAAAAGGTGTTCGAGACCTGTTAAAATATGTTTGAGACCTCATCAAAATCTGATGAGAAGCGCGTCTGGCGCGGATCGGAACCATGGATAGCAGATCGAGACTCGTCTAGCGCGGATCGGAACCTTGACGTGTAGCAAAAATTAACAGAACGGATCTTAGCGATTTCCCATGTTAAATTCCATAAAAAGTGCGCCAGAACTGTTAAAATATTTTTTTCTACAACCAATATGCAAAACACACTTTTCTACACAAATTTGTATACGCAAAGCAGGCCTTTTCTTAATTTCTTTGATAATCAAATACGAATCAAGAAAAAACATACGTACCATAAGTGAGATAAGATATAATTACGTAAATGGACTTAAATAACAAATTTTATGAGGTATAAAGGTATGTTCATGCTTATACGAATTTCGCAAAATTTATGCGACTAAATGGCGCCTGAAAATTTCGCAATAAAGTTGAAATATTTGAACTTTTTTGCGTATTCGGATGATGACGTATCACAGAATGTGACAGATGTTAATAGTGGTAAATGTTCGTAATATAATCTGTAAAAGTTCAATATATTTAGTTTTGTTTCTGTTTCTGAATCCATTATTATTTATAGTTTGTTTACAAAATTCACGAGCACAACACAATAATTTCAACTTATCTGAATTGACCGTTGACAGAAACCGTCAAATTATATCGCCTGAGTATGAACATCAAAATTTGGGGACAGCAAAATATTTTCGCATAAATTTTGCGAAAGTGGTATGAGCATGAACATACCTTAAATGTCTCTAATACGAATATGATGGAGATGATATAGTGAAAAAACTTCTTATATTATTTCAGTGACAGCTCAAGACACCTGAAAAATGCTGAAAGGACTATATCATATATTTTTTTAATTTTCAAATTATTATTTAGTAGTTTAAAATAATTTTTTTTTATTTGCTATTTTTGTTTTTGCACTAGGGCTCGCTCATATTGTCAACATTAGATTAAAAGTATTAATAATTAGAAATCCTGGAATCGGGACTTTTTTATTCTTACTTTCTGTCCCTTTCACAATCTTATAAATTCACTCTAACACTTGAAATTTTTGTAAAAAAACTAGATCCCTCTATTGATGATAACTTTTGCAATTGTTTATGTGCGTGTTCAATTTTTTCATATACAATTTTGCAGATCCAATCGCTCATATTTTATAATATATTGAAACTTTTTCTAATTTTGCATTTTTTTGTTCTTTTTATTATGCTATTATTTATTTTCTAGGTACACCTTTTGGACAGCTACCAGTTTTGGAAATTGACGGTGAACCTTTTGGACAGTCAATTGCGATATTAAAATATGCTGCAAGTGTAGTAGGACTTGATGGAAAAGATGCGAAAGAAAATTTGCGCATAAATACAGTAATAGAAGCGCTCATAGAAATGCAAAAAGGTACGTAATAAAAAATGGAGTTTCTGACAGAAAAAGTGAAAAAAATGTATGATAACTCCAATATAAAGAGATAAATTTTGTACAGTCCAAGTGTTTGATTCTTTAATTTTGTACGTATACCAAGTGTCGTTGCAGTTTTGTCATTTCAACTGTTTCGAACATAGCTTTAAAATATATTGTTTGTTATTTTTATCTTCGAAATGATTTTTTTAGACGTTGTCCAGATTTTCATTGCCGTATCCGCATTTGAAATTGAATTATTTCATGATCTTTTCTCATCTCTCCTCTTTACCTTCTGTTTTAGTGTTTTGACTTTTCTTCGTAATAGTATAAAATAAAATAAATAATTATGTCTTTATTAACAAATAACATTTGCACCTGGCAGACGAAGATTAGCTACAAGCTACTCTTTAACTCTTGCCAGATCCAAATATTATATTTTGGGATTCGCAATCAATCAGTATTCGAACTTGTGAGATTGTTGAAAGAGAAGGCAAATCAATGTTTTTAGGAGATCTGGTATGCTTGATAACATTCTCATTATAAACATCCACAGACAATTCCTGCAAAAAAATTTTAGTTCTTTCATATCTAATATTCTCCATTTCTGAGACTACATTTCTTAATTATTTTCTAAAATAACTACTTGGAAATCAAGTAACCGCTATTGCATTGGAAAAACTATTAATGTTCAGTATTCAAAGATTTTGTTGAATAGTGACCGAGCAAACTTTGTGGTTTTATTCGGTACCGGTCCTTAGATCCTGTGTCTAACCTTAGCTTCTACATTCCATTACCAGTACATTTCTCCTTTTTCCCAATCTTGATTAACTGGTATACTAAGCCAAGCTACTGAACTTACAGTCCAGCCACGGTCTTCGCTTATTCTATCGAGTAATCCTAACTTGACAGATATTTGCATTCAAACACTCCTCGAATATGTTCCAGATTCTAGCTCTTTCTGAATATTCTATTGGTATATCTGGCGTTTTCAAGTATAGTAATGTTATAATAATAGATTCTGTTTTTGGCGCTAATTTCAAACACGTTCTCTGTAGGCTTCCGGGGTATATCCAAATTGCGGACCAAATAGGCAGGTACTAACTTTTTTCCAGTTTATGTATGCCAAAATTGCGGACCAAAAATTCTTGGAAAATATCTCACCCTCAATAATCCCTGGCAGAATTACGGACTAAACGAAAAATGTTTACTGTTCGTACTTTTAGTGGTTTATCACGTCTTAAAAAAAATAAAAAGCGGCTGAAAATTGAAAATATTTATAGTAAAAAATTAAATCATATTTAATTAACGACAAGTACAATAATATTTAAAACAACGAACCTAACCTAAGTATATACATAAATTTAGTATGCATGTACTCTTTTCATATTTGACATAAATTTAATAAATTCGAGTCTAGAAATAGCACCAGAAATATACTGATTAATTTTCGATTCTAAGAGGTACTGATGGCTTTTTGCAAAAAAATATATAAAGCAGGATGTTCAGAATAAAAAGATTTGTTAAACTTTGAATGAAAACTCTCACATGCATTTGTTGTATGGTCCGTCGACATGATCTCGTTGGCCCATAAAGTCGGTGGAAAAGGAGCATCTTCTTGTATGTAGTTGGTTACTAAATAATCAGCAAACTGGGTCATTTGATTGGAACTCCGCTAAATCGAAAGCAAAACTTTCCCCCACATCATTAGCCTTTAGACATGGAAGTCCAAATAAATATTTTAAGCACTTTCGGTCCGCAATATTACCATCCTAGAAATGGGACAAATCAGGTAATCATTTATTAACTAGTAATTTTATGAAGGTTGACCCTTATTTTTGGAGCACAATTTGGCTACAATTTTTATTTACCTAACGATTTCGTCCGCAACTTTACAAAGCCGAGGCTTCCCTTAAATCCCTTAATCGTTCTTTAAGCTGCTAGGACAACGTCCTTGTCGTTGACTGCATTTTGGTGACTCCGGCATTTATCGTCAGTTATGGTTTTATTAATTTATACATACTTCTTATTTATATTTTCTATAAATATTTAATTATCGCGTTTTATAGGTTTTACTGACTGCATAGAATTTCTATCTGGTACATATTTAATGAGTAATCTATCACTTTTTGATTTTTGACTTACTTTTTAAGTGGTCAGGGTAACTTGGAGCTTTCCTTTTATTTATCATGGCTGAACATAGGGCTGCTATTTTTTTCCTATATAATCTTCTCTTTGGTTTTTTGTCCAGATTACCAAACTGGTGATATAGGAGTCTTATCGTTGTAGAATTTGATCTGGTTTATTGGATAAATATATCAGTTATTCACTTCCTACTATTTAAACCTGTTTGGTGTAGACTCTGTTTTCTCAGCTTTTAATAAAACATTTGACTGCTATGGCTCCCTTTTGGTCAGTAATGTACCTTTTATTTCACTCGATCATTTTCATGTTGAATTATTCTATAAGGATGCTGTTACCCCTAATACGTTGGCTAAAATAAGTGTTACATATTACATTTCAAATGTGAAAATATTTTTTAATGTGTTTTATTGAGATGAAGATTCTTCTTTTCAGTTTCATCTGAGATTCGCATGACCAAAGATGAAGCGAAAAAACCAGAACTCAAAAAAACTTTACAAGAAAAACTTGCACATACTTTTACAATACTTGATAAGAATGCAAAGAAAAATGGTGGTTACCTAGCACTTAATAGGGTAAGTGGTAATCAGTTGGTTCTTTTATATATCGTTGAATTTGTGAAGAATGAGATTTTTTTTCTTTAATATATTTTGTTATAGATATCATGGGTTGACGTTACATTTTTGCATTATTATGAAGGTTTGGTTAACGCCTTGAACGAGGATGTTTTAAGTCCTTATCCTAGCTTGCAGGAAGTAAAGAAAAATGTTTTATCTCAAGAAGGAATTAAAAAGTGGATCAAAAAGCGACCTGAGAATCCAATGAAACCCAAATATGATTTGAAACAAGACGTCTAATTTCAATTATTTTCAAAATGTTATTAATTGTATAATGAATATATTTTTTTATTAATACATTTCAATTATGTATTTATCTGTTTTATTATCGAATGTAATTAAACAAAAATGGCAGCAATGTGTAAAGAATCATATATTTTATCAGGGATAGTATAAGTTTGTTTTGGTCTTTTTTTCACATTTTCTTTCGTTTGTGATCATAATCACTTAAAATAATAATAATAGCCGTCCCTTCCCCGCAGAAGCTATTGGCTTCTTGGGTTCACTCGTAAGGTTGTGAAATATAGGGCAAGTATTATTATTAAATTATTATTATTTCAGATTAAAATTAACAGGGTTTAATTAAGAAAAATTATCACGATAAAAAAACGCACAACTTACTCTACCTCATGGTGGAGTGGAAATGACTTCTTTGGTCAAATTATTGATTTTACAAAAAAAAACGGTTATTACATAAAATATTGTTTTTTCAATTTACTATATAATTGTCTAAAAAAAGATATTGTCAAAAAACTGTGTTTAGTCGCCAATATGAGGGAGGGGCAAAAATATGAGGTGGCACAGTAAAAATTTGTAAAAAGCACATCGAAATTTATAAAACTACCAATTTTCAAAACTCCCGGAAAAATATCAAATAATTGTACAATAATCAAAAATTGTAATTTTTAAAACAACGCATGGGAAGACATCGAAACGTAAAATTTAAATTTGGATTTGAATTAATTGTTTAATTCCTAGCTAATGCTTTTTCTATATTTTAGATTTAAAATTGAAAATATCTTATTTTACCATAAATTATTTTAACTTACTTAGGAAACATACGGTGGTTCAAAAATATAAAAATTTGAAGTGATAAATACATAAATTCAGAAATAATTCTACCAAAAAAATGAAAGAGGTACAAAAGAAAGAAAGTGAAATTCAAGAATGAAAGTACTCGCGAGATTTGTGGGAGCGAAAGAGTAGACTATTGCCCTATAAATTTTAGACCTATATCCCTAACGAATGTTCCAGGTAAGCTCTTTGAAACTCTTCTCAAGGACCGTATTTGGAATTTTCTGTATGAAAGGGGAACGATTCCCCAATTCCAACATGGATTTAGGCCTGATGCACTAGCTTCTAAAGCTCATAACCTTGGTCACTGTGCATCAGCCGTCCTTTTAGAGGTACAAAAGTCTTTTGAACAAGTCTGGCGTGCCGGACTCATTTGTAAGCCTTATCCCCCTAATCAAACTTATCAACACGTATCTTAAAAATCGGTCCACCCATATCAAAGTAGGAAATTCCACTTCAGACCCTTTCACTCCGCAAGCCAGGGTCCCCCAAGGTTCTGCGTTAGCACCGTCGCTGTATCTAATATAGACGCACGACATCCTCTGCCATTCCATGCCTACACAAAGATATCCAGCTATTATTTAATGACACTGCTATCTCCTCCACAGCCAGGGCCACAAGGGCTCTAAATATCTAAACCCCTATAACTTCTTGATCTTTTCTTCCAATGGTGTAGTAAGTAAAGGATTACTTTGAACCTCCAAAAAACACAACTAATAATCTTCGAACATCCAAATCTCTCCAAAAACCCAGTCAATCTCATAAAGAAATCAACATTAGACTCAAGGGGAAGAAAGGCGTTCCTTTGGAAGAAGTTACATATTTGGCCATTTGCTGTATGTGTAATCTAAACTGGGCGACTATAGTCCAAAAAACTCTTAGGAGTTAGGAGACTGAATTTTCCTTATCGGAGCTCTGGGTAGACTATTTAGGAGATACCTCATCTCTTGCACGGCGTTTCGGCAAATAAGAGGAGGAAATTCCTATAACTCAATTGTAGCTTCTTCTCGTAAAATCTATATGACAGACTAATATGACCAAAATTATTACCAGATTTATACAAATGTAAGGACCTTACGCCGGGAGAAGAACGGCCAGCACAAATACGCACTCGCAGGAAACACTCAGGACCTAATTAAGAGTTGATAGGAACTGAAGAGCACTCAGCGAGGAAACTTCCACAGTTCAACATCAAGATTTTACGAAAAGCTAAATAATTTCCTGACTAGCTCGTAGATCTCATAGAGGATATCCCTCTATGTTTCAGATGAGTCGCCTTTCAGAATAATTAATATTAAATAAAAAATATTTTTTTATATTGTTGTACCCTATAACAATTAAAGTACCTAACCCCCCCCCCCTTTTAGAAATTTTGGACACGAGCCTGGCTTCTAAAGAGTGTAATATTGCCACCCAAAAGAGAAGACAAATAGATGGATTTGTGGAAGGCAAAACAGAAAACTGAATGGTAAATAAGTACTAGGTACAATAACATTTTGCTGAATAATAAAATTATAAGTAATTTTGAAATTAAGTAAAGTTATAGTTAAGGAATAAGTAAAATAATAATATAAAAAGATACAAAAGAAGTGTAAATCTAGATAGGGGATAAAAATATAATAAATAACGATAATTAAATAAATGCAAGAAAATTTATAATTGAATATAGAAAATGAAAATTTAACAATTGAGAGGCAGATATTATAAAAAAATCTGATGTGGCCAGCACATGACCTCTCGCCATTTTTGAATCAAAAATTTACAGGTTGACACAAAAAAGTATTAAAAAAAATTATATTTTTGTAAATCTGGCAACAATGGCAAAAGTTTCGAAAATTTTAATGAGATGAAAATAAACTATAGGGTATACAAAATATATGTGTAAAACTTTAATGCCGTTTTGTATAATAATGGCGTCATCACCCATAGCAACTGCCACTTCCGGTTGTGCGATTGGCACCAAAATCTAATCAGATCTAATCTAGGGTATTAGAATCCTGTATGCAAAATTTCAAATTTTTTTATTCAGTAGTTTTTGAGTTATCGTTACTACAACATCCATCCAAACACACACACACACTAACACACACACACACACACTAACACACACACACACACCAACACACACACACACACACACTAACACACACACACACAGACATCATCGCGAAAATATTAAAATCGTATTCTAGGGACCCCAAAACGTGTTTATCAATTGAAAACTCACTACCCAATTTTTGGCATGATTCCTATACCTCTCTTATCTGAAGGGCGAGAGGTAAAAAAGTAATTTTTACCTCTCGCCCTTCAGATAAGAGAGGTATAGGAATCATGCTAAAAATTGGGTAGTGAGTTTTCAATGAATAAACACGTTTTAGGGTCCCTAGAATACGATTTTAATATTTTCGCGATGATGTCTGTGTGTGTGTGTGTGTTAGTGTGTGTGTGTATGTGTGTTAGTGTGTGTGTGTTAGTGTGTGTGTGTGTTAGTGTGTGTGTGTGTGTGTGTGTGTTTGGATGGATGTTGTAGTAACGATAACTCAAAAACTACTGAATTAAAAAACTTGAAATTTTGCATACAGGATTCTGATACCCTAGATTAGATCTGATTAGATTTTGGTGTCAATCGGACAACCGGAAGAGGCACTTGCTAAGGGTGATGACGCCATTATTATAGAAAACGGCAATAAAGTTTTACATATATATTTTGTATACCCTATAGTTTATTTTCATCGCATTAAAATTTTAGAAACTTTTGCCATTGTTGCCAGATTTACAAAAAAGTAAATTTTTTTCATACTTTTTTGTGCCACCGTGTAAATTTTTGATTCAAACATGACGAGAGGTCATGTGGTGGCCACATCAGATTTTTTTTAATTGAAATTCCAAAAAATTAGGGCAGCTGGTACTAGCGAAATTAAAACGTTACTTTTCAGTAACGCGTTACTTTTTAAAGTGGGCGAAACGTAACGGTAATTGCGTTACTTTCTTCTAAAAGTAACGCCAAATCGTTACTTCGTTACAGTAACTTGTTACTGCAATAGTAACGCGTTACTAAAAAATAATGCCTTACTTTAAAACTTTCTCTTTTGTTTCTGCTGTTTGATGTTTTTATTATTTTTTGTACCCCGTCGATTTCACGCGTCATTATATTCTGGATAGCATTAAAAAAAAATTAAGCTTAATCATACAACTTTTAATTGAAAATTTTGTTTGTATGTGCAATAATAACGGCGATAAATGGTGAGATGGACAATAAAAGATCGAAAAGACATGGAACAAGAAGAATTTATAGAAAAGTAACGCATTATTACTTTAAAAGTAACGCGTTATTACTTTAAAAGTAACGAATAAACCGTTACTTTTAAAAAAAAAGTAACGGTAACGTTTATCTAACGCCTTAATTTTTAGCAAACGTAACTGTAAAGTAACGCGTTACTTTTTTTTAGTAACGCCCCACCTCTGGACAGACAAAAACTTTCAACATAGAGCAGGATGCTTCTCTAAACCAATCAAATCCCTTCTAATATTATACTTAGTTTAAATTAGTAAACAGTGTTAATTAAACGTTTGTATGGAACAAGAAGGATATATAGAAAAGTAACGAGTTGTTACTTTAAAAGTAACGCGTTACTTTTGGAAAGTAGCGAATAAATCGTTACTTTTAAAAAAATGTCATGGTAACGTTTATCTCAAGCGTTACTTTTTAGCAAAACTAACGGTAAAGTAATGCGTTAGTTTTTTTTAGTAACGCCCCAGCTCTGGACATTTAATATTGTGAACTCAAAACCGTGTTAAAAAAATTATTCATTCTTTTGTATATAGTTCTTGTCCAAAATAGTCAGTATTATGGATTTTTTTAATGAAAATTAGTTTTAAGTATCTTTCTTACTGAATATATTAGTCAAAAATTGGTTTAAATTTAACTGGGCCAACGTTTATGTTGTATAATAGTTATCAGATTACATTAAATAAAATATCTAGAAAGTCATTACAAAATTCAATAAGTCCTACTTGATTACTAATTACTTAGTGCGAAACACTGATAACAGAAGATACGTTATTGTTATAGTGATATCTATAATCTTAGAAAAATATACGCATTGTTTCATAAGTATCTACTTATAAAGTAAGCAAACATTAAAATTTAAAAAATATTTTTAGGCCTAAAAATAATACAAATAAGTAATTAGCAAATATTTTACTATGTTGTTAGGTATAAAACTATACTAAACCATTTTTAAAATATTAGAAGTAATCATAAAAAATCGACATATTCGTTTTTATTATATATAACGTTTAAAAGTGTATTAAATCAATTGTTTACTTTATAGATTTAATCAAATATAATGATAATATCTATTAATAAATGTCATCAAATAACATAAGAGTGTAATGTTCATTTGGAAAATTAATTTTTGAAATTTGTTGATTTATAGTGAAATCAGTGTGTTAGTTTAATAAACTATAAATAAATACATTTTTAAAGTTGTATAATTGAGATATCATGTTTCTGACTAATTGACATTCTGATTAACAACACAGCCTGACGAAACATTTTTTTTAAATTTTTTCTCTCCAAAAACTCGTAGGTACCAGTCAATATTGTCGGAAGGAAATGAAGTTGACAAGGTTGCTTCAATTAATTTTTGAACACCACACAAAATGAAACCTCGAAGAAGTAGTTAATTACGAGATAGTTAAGGTCAAATTGTTTAAAATTTGATGATTATTGAAACACAGCGTATTTTAATATAGAAGATAGGATTAGTGATTTTTAATGATGAAAAATTGTTTTGTCTATACTTTTTTATACTTAAAATATTGTATTTTATGTAATAAATTGATGCTGATAATTAATTTTCTTTTATAATTAAGATATTCATTTATTCGACTCCAAAACAAATTAAAGTTTTAAAATAACATTGACATAGATTATATATTTAGCCCGTCAATGGTATATTTAATATTCAATAAAAATAGACAATGTTTCTTAGAAACAAGAGAAAAGTACAAGTAAATTTTTAAGCAGCATCAAAAGAGAAAAGTATGGATGATGAAGAAGAATTTTATAACGATGATGTCTTAAATTGGAACGGATACAGATACGCGTATCCGAGATACAGAATCGCGATTGAAAACTGCAGTATTCACAGAGATTTGAATTATGGATCTAGAAGAGAGTATTATACTATTGTACATATTAAGAAAAAAAGGAAAAGAAGAAAACAGTTACATGGCATACTTTGTGGGTTCATCCGATAGTACAATTAAGAGAAATCAAAAGAACTTATAATATTCTATATAATGATTTATTGCCCATCATTCCCATTTACCTATCAAAGACACGACTATGCCCGAAAGTATTCCATTAAAACAGCGACTGTCCATGACGTTGAGGTACGAAATAAGTGGACGATTGTTTAGAATTTATTATTTTTAATGAATGTATTTTTAGTACACATATAAAAAAATTATTCACCTTGATAGTTAGAAGATTCATAATGGATCCATCTGTTGTGGCAGCTGATTCTACAGAATGAGGTGAGAGGACAGGACTTGTCTCTATTCTCTAACTGAATGGCATTTGTGATGCATTAAGTGGAGTAGTAGATGAACAATAGTAACTTTTTGAAAGAATGGATGAAGTACGACTGATAGGGGATGAATCAATAGACTCTGATGAGAATGTAGGGTTGGGGATAATGTCTACTATTTGACTGGATGTGTACCGTGAAGAATTGAAAGGAGTGGTGTCAAAAATTGTATTCTACATCACTATTATTATAGCGCTTATTAATAACAACCTAAGCAGTTAAATTTGTACTAAAAAATTTCCTACATCTATGATATCGTCTGTGTTGCAAAAGTATTCATGTCTGAATAAGTCCATATATCGTAATAGTAATTCTGTATGCGGCATACGCGGCTGAAGGTGCCGGGATACACAAATTTGGTAAACTTTGTCCAACTACTAAACCGGTTTGGTTAAAAATTAGAGAAGTGGAGAATGAAAGAACAAAGGGAAAATTAGAAAAGTGGGGATGACGAAGGTGTCATTTTAGTTGTTGGACAATCTATTTCCAGATACTGTATGCGTTGCCCTTACCGTGTGAATAAGTCTAGTGGACTTTACGTTTAACCTGTATCTCGGATACACGTATCTCGCATACAATATCTTGCGAAAGAGCTCTAAAAGATCCAGAGGCGGTTTCAGGGGAAAAAAGTCTTTCGCCCTTCACGAGTTATACATGGAAATCTAAAAATGCTATTTTTGGTTTTTTACATAATATAATTAATTTTATTTAAAAAAATATCAAAAAATAGAAGAGGAGAGTTTTATTGCATCTCAAATTCGCTACGAAACTGTATTAATTAACCATCATCAAGTTATTTTTAGGTTAGTTTCCATATATGGAGTCTACCTATTATAATCGATTCAATGCCGGGACCCAGAACCGGGAATTGGGGCGCTACGCCATTTATGACCTAGAGAATAAGAATCAGTAAAAATAACTATCGGTATATACCTATATATGTATACAGGGTGTCCCTCAAATAGTGTAAAAAAATTAAAGGGGTGATAGTACTCCTAAAATTAATAAAAAAAAGTTCCTATAAACATAAGTCGTTAAATGCATATTAAGGAAGGCTTTAAAAGAAAAAATTTTGAAAATGTTTTTTTTATTATAAGTTTAAAAACAAAATAAAATGTAGATTTAAATGATTAGTTTAACACCCCACAATTTTCATAAAATTGTATTAACCTGTGTGCAACCAAAATAATTCTTTTTTGTTTCTCAAATAAGGGTTCAGCAAACTGTTTACCTTCAATTTTCTCAAAAATGGTTACTCTACGCGACTTGCAACAAGAATACCTTTTTGAAAGATAAAAGCATGTAGATTTTAAATCCTGTACTCGCGTTGTAAAAAAAAACGACCCCAAAAAAGTTATGTATAAATTAACCCTTTACCCTTGCAATAACTACCCTTTCCGATTATAAAAATAATTTTTCGATATCCCTTTGTTTTTTTTTAAATTTAATCTTGTTTTTTAAACTTATAATTGAAAAAAAAACATTTTTAAAATTTACTCTTTTAACGCCCCTAACTCCCTTAATATGCATTTAACGACATATACTTATAGGAACGTTTTTTATTAATTTTAGGAGTATTAACATTGTATAAAGAGTAATAGGTTAGGTTACTCTTTATACAATGGTATTATCACCCCTTGAATTTTTTTACACTATCTGTAGACATTCCGTTCCGGCACGAAAGAGGTCGAATTTTTTGTCCAATCGACACCAAATTTGGTACAAAAATTCTTTCAAAAAATTCAGATCTCCGAGATTTTTGAAAGTATTAAAAAAGACTATGAGACTTTTTTATGCCCTAATTATTATAAAATAATTTATTTAAAACTTTTTTTCATCCGACCCACGGGGGTGGAACTGGAGGGTGTTGAAATTTAAAAAAATTTCTATCTCAGCCATTTTCAACAATATTGAAACAGGCCATAACATTTTTTTGTTTTAATTATTAAAAAAATTATTTGTCTGAAACTTTTTTAATCGGACCTAAGCGGATGAAACTTCAGGGGGTTGAAATTTCAAAAAATTCAGATTTCCGCTATTTTTTAATTATTTAAATACGGACCTACCTTTTTTGTTACGAAAATTGATAGACCGTTAAAATTTAAATTCAGTGATATATCACACTTGTCACTTTAACGAAGTTTTATCTAAAATAATTAATATCATATGTGATAATAATTTTTAATTACGGTCCTGTCGTAGTTCTTGTATAAATTTGTTTTAATTTCGTCAAAACAAATATAACATTACCTAAACAATAAAAAATCAAACAGAAACAGCACAATTCTCGTCGCTGGGCATGTCAATTGTTTGGTAAGATTTTTTTAAGGACGAAGTTAGTTGTCGACATATGGAAGATAATTGTTTTTTTTTATTGTTTGTGTTTAAAAAAGAATATTTTAAAAAGTCAAAGTTGGGTTAATAAAATAATTTTTCCAAAAGAAACTTAGGTTTAGAATTTGAATTTTAATAAATAACAATTTATTTTAAAATATAGATTATTGATTGATTATTGAAGAGGCAAATTTGGATACGTTTAGAAGAGTTAAAGTAGAAGAATCAGGAGTAAAATGAAGGTAACAGAAATTTATGAATTAAAGAATGGAACAGAAATGGAAGAAATAATGAGACCTTTAACAAGAATGAACAGGTATAAAGTAGACGAAGAAGTGAATAGTTTTATTTTTTTATTAAATTTTGATATTAGCTAGTTCAGATGTGAAACTTAAGTTGTAAAATGTTAATTTTATTTTGGAGTCAAATATTCCTAATTTCAAATGTAATCTACTTTTTTTTGTTTAATTACAGATTTGATTTGAACTCAGGTACCTTGAGAAAAATGATTTGATAAGGATTTAATTAGTACTAGAACTTTTCATGCAATACGAGTTATCAAAAACAAAAAATTGTTACACTAATAACTAGTTTATTAATGAGAATATTTATTAATTTTTATGAAATAACGAATAATCTTCCAATTTTCTTAAATTCTGCATTTAGATGATAAAAGAATTATTATTTTACAGTTAGATTTATTAGTTTTTAACTGATAATTATAATTTCACGGTATTTTTACGGTCCTATTTTACTTTTTAATGAAACAAAAGTAAAAAATGTATTCTAATTATAGAAATGATTCCTGTCTGTATTTGCTAATAATTTAAATTCATTAAAACAGTAGATACGAGGGCAGGAAATTATTGAAAATATAAGTTTAACTTTCGTTACTAGAGACGAAAGTTAACGTTATTAGAATTTCTCTCACTTGTGACGGAAATCAAGTTTTCGCTGAAGGTATTCTATTACAAAATGACTTCTTTTTGTAAAGGGTTGTAGAAAAAATAATTGACCAAGCGTAACGTGCTTCGAACCAATTACTTAATGGATTAAAATTATTTCTCGTCCAAAAATGTATCATTTTATATTTTATTTGTATCTTATATACAGATAAGATAAGCGCCGATGCATAAAATCTACTTTTATATTAAATATAGAATTTGTCCATGACATAAGTAGTTTTAATAAGTTAGCCTAGCCAACTTCATCTACCTTGATTTTTGTATATAACAAATTTTTAAGATGCCCTCTTACAAAGTTATCTATTTTGATATGGCCGGTAGGGCTGAACCAATTAGAATGCTGTTAAAGTATGGAAATCTTCCTTTTACTGATGAACGTATTAAAGGAGAGGATTGGCCAAAAATCAAACCAAGTAAGTGTCAATATATTAAGGTTTAATTTAAAAATAAGATAATTAGCGCAGACAATTTAATTCATGTATAAAAAGTCCCATAAGCAGCGTGATTTTGTCATGATGACAGCGAAAAAAGTTTGCCCTAACTTTTCCAGCGACAATAACGGAACCTAACTTTTGAAAGTATGACAACCACCATTGTAAACAATTTTTTGATGTCAATTTTTCTCAAACTTGTCAGAAAAGTTTTCATTTTCTGACTCCAGCTATTTTTAATAATTGTGTTTTTAACAATTGTACTTTTCCGTTAAATTAAATAAACTGATCTTATTTTTTAATTTATTGATTTACATATTCATTAAATTGTCTTACCGAATTACACTCTAGCTTTTTTTGAGTCGAAGTAAACTTGACATTTATAATTCGAATTTTGTTGCCATTAGGTAATTCAATTCAAAAAACTGCCAGAAAAAATTACTCGTCCTACGGACTCGAAATTTTTTCACAAGCAGTTTTTTTCGTTAAATTGCCAGACAACTAAACTCTTATTGATACATGTCAAGTTTACTTCGACAAAAAAAAAGCTTTCATGTAATTATAAGTGAAAAAAAAGGTTACAGAAAATAAAATGTGTTTAAAATTAATTTACATAAAATATTCATCCAACCGGGATAAATTAATTAAAAAATTGTAGGATTATATATTCTAATTTACAGACAAATTTAATATATAATATCATTCCGAGTTTTTTAGTTAAAAAAGGATTTTGTTCTCAAATCTGATAAATTTAATAAATAATAGTAAAATATAAATTTTATATATGAATATTTTATATTAACAGCTATTTATACAAGGCGGATCAAAATTTTAACTGTTTGCCAAGCCTAGTTAAAAAATAAATTATTAATTTATAAGAAAATCATTTTTTAATTTTTAACTTGAACTCCCTGTAAAAAATGGGACTTAATAATCAAAACCTACTACAATTTTTATCTACTTTTTATATGTATTATTTTCTTGTTGCTTTCTGTCTTGTTTTTAATTTTTATTTGCATATTTACGTAATATACGTAATATTTTCATTCGATATCTTCGTTATCAGAAAATATTTAAAAAAAATTTTTAAGAAAAATGTAGACAGGCTTGTTTTAAAAATATTTTGATCTATTAATTTATACTTAAAAAGTAAAGACATTTTTTAATACCTAATTTTTATAAATATGCATATAAAGAGCGTTATCTAAAATAATGATTTTCTTTTAGATGCGTGCAAAATTCAATATAAAGAAAAATCTTTATAAAATAGTTTTTCAGGACCATTATTTGTCTCGTAAAATAAATGTAAAAGTTAGAATTGTAATAATTACCTAGTCATATGGTAATAAATTTAACCTTTGACCGCTGGAAGGCGCGAAAGAAATATATTTGTAGACTACTCGGCTTTTTTGTAGATTATCAGTACAAATAATGAATTTTGGAAGAAAATATTGATATTGTTTTAGAGTATGAAATTTCCTACAACTTCTGCATTTAACTTTTTTCAAATTCTCCATAGTTTCACCGCTAGAGGGCGAAAAAATACACATGTAGGATTATTTTCAGGACAAACAATGTACTTTGGTTCAAAATTCCACACAACTTTTCCCTAAAATTTTTTTCAGAATTCTCAATAGTTTTTCCACCAGAAGGAGCGAAAAAAATTAACATGTAGGTTTTCCTGAATTCTTCCAGATTTTAAGGACAAACAGTACACTTTAGAGCAAAATGTTCTATTGCAAAGTTGTAGACGAAAAAAAAACCTACCTGTTATTTTTAGTAATTTATAAAAAGTTACCGGGAATTTTATGCTCTACAACTTTGCAATAGAACATTTCGCACTAAAGTGCGCTGTTTGTCCTCAAAATTAAAAAAAAATCGGTTGTGTCGCCCCAAAACTATCCCGACGAATATCCACGAATACTTTTTCAGATATTTAATGTTAAAGTTTCAAATTTTGACATTTTTTGTTTTTGACAGGTGACAGTTTGACAGGTGAAATAATTTTGACTGTTCTGAATAGAGTTTTTCAAGGTCTTTCAAATGACATATTGCAAGTAAGATGTCTAAAAACCCTGGTGTATTTTGTTTCGAACTTTTTGGGAGTACCACCTGTTGCGTTCAATAGAACTTACCTAAATTTTGTAAGATATCGCTGTTGAGAATTGTTCGTGTCCTAGCTTAGTTTGTCACAGAGCACTTAAAGCAGATGAGACGTCAAATAAATTATTTTCTCTCAATGTGAATGCGGATTTTTTTATCTATGTGCTATTAGTATTAGTTCATAAGGAATAGATCTAAATAGTGTATAAGTATGGATACTTTTCGTCAAATGGGGCCGTACTGTATTTTGTGTGGACAGTGTAAAGCTGCAGATTCGAGCATTCGTCTGTATTCAGTACCAGATTATAAATACCCTGTGTTATCTGTGATTACAGTTTACTATGAGCGATGTATGTGCCATCAAAAATTTTTAATCTGGAACTTTAGTAATATCTCAAAAATCAGTCAAAATCAAGTAGGTAGAGATCTTCCAGTTTTGACCCAAACTTTTACAGGTATAAGTGGAAAGACCATGATTTTTAGACATCTTAATTGCAAATCGAATTCCGTGACATATTGCATCTGTCGTTTTTTGATAGTGACACTTCCGTTTGATACATGTCATACAAAAACTAATGAGTTCTTCCGACGGCTAAACTAAACCCGTGTACCAAATTTCAGCTCAATCGGATTAAACGTGTGGCCTCTATCGTGGAAGAATATACACATACACACAGACAGACCGACAGACAGAAATGGTCTTAATCGTTTCAGGTGACCTGAAAATGGATATTTCCGTTTTTATCTTGAAATTTTTTTTTAGCTCGTTCACAATACTTTCCCTTCTAGGAGGTGGGTCGGGAAAGTAAAACTAACCTTTGAACACAAAACTTTCATCAAGTAACACATCAAAAAAACGGTGTCAAACTTGACACTTCAAAATTTGAAACTTAAATAGCCCTTTTTTACCCCTTAAAATGAAAATTTCGCAAAATCATTTCTTAGTGGCTATCTATGTTATGAGCGGAATATATTCTCAAAATTTCAAGTCTCTGGGTTCAGTAGATTTTGCTGTGCTTTGATTCTATGGGCGGGTTGTATAAAACTCAGTTACCGGTAAATCAAAGTTTAACTACTCAAAGCGAGTTGTATAAAACGCGTTTACCGTAAAACCCCGTTTAAGATGGTCAGTTTACCAAACGCCCAAAAATGAACGTTTAGGAGTTAACGATGCTATTATAACCTAAAACTCCTGTCAAAAGGTTTAGGAGCTACGGGTTTTCAAGATTTTTATTATTTTTTTCTATACTTAAAATGGATTTAACAGATGATGAAGATTTCAACAAGTTAATAAATATGTATTTACATCCTCGAAATCCCAGGACTTTTAGAATGAGAACCAACCACTTTACTGAGTGGGGTGAAGAGGAATTTAGGTGTAGGTTTCAGTTATCGAAAGCAATTGTACATAATGTGGAAGAACTTTCTCCGGTTTTAGTTTCGGCGACAGAGAGGTTAGTAGGTTTTTGCGTTATATCGAAAGAAGTTTTATTTAACAAAACATTTCTATTAATAAAGCATTGATGGTATCTGGAAAAATTCTCCTAACGTTAAGATTTTTGGCCACAGGCTCAATTTTACAAGTTGTTAGTGATTTTTATAGCATTGATAAGTCCATTTCAAGTAGAACTATTGAACAGTGTCTAATTGCTATTGCTAACTGTCGGCCATAATTTGTGATGATACCACGCCTTATTTTTTTCCTGGTTGGAAATGGCATCAGTCCGTTGCACTCAATTTTATTGAAATATTTTTTGACTATTTCAACAAGAAGCCTCTCTTCCTTAGCAGAAAAATTAGGAGACCTTGTTTTTTTCTCTTTTATTTACTTTTACCGTTTTCTAAACCGGCATTATACACCCAGTTTTCAGACTGAAGACCATAGAGAAAGTAAAAATACTGCAGACTTGCTGAGACAGCGTATTATAGAACCAGTAGAAACAGAAACAGAATATTTTTCTTTTATTGTCAGGATATATTCTTGACAGCTTAATGCCATTTGAACTGTTTTTGCGTTGCCAACCTTATAAAAACAGCAGTTAACAAAACTATGATGTGATGGAAGGAGTGACGTATTTTGTAATACCATATACAGTGTCAACTTATGGGTTAAAAATAAATATATAAAATTATAAATAACAGCTAAATTATTAACAAATTATATTTTCAGCAACTCCTCTTGGACAACTTCCAGTGCTTGAAGTTGATGGAGTTAAATTAGCTCAATCAACTGCGATCTACAGATATCTTGGAAATGAAGTAGGACTTGGTGGCAAGAATAACAAAGAAAATTTAGTAATAGATACAGCTGTTTATACATTGGATGATCTTAGCAAACGTAAATATATCAACTATTACAATAAAATTATTAGAGAAAATCAAAGTAGATGAGTTTTAATTTTTTTTAGATATTAAAATAATTAAGAAGTTTTTTACAATCTGATAAAATATTAATATACATATTTACTACATTTCTAAACAAGTGATTAGAGATTGAAAAATACTTCAAAAATTAATAATATTTCTAGTTTTATCAATAAAATTTATTTATGATCATTGACTAAACCACTTACTTTAACAATTATTGTTAACTTAATACTATAATTCCGCCAATTGCCAGCTAGATATTCGCGATTACACGTCCCCAACTTATAGTTTGAGTATACATTATTGTTTCTTAATTCACCCCCATTTAGGGACGCTTTTTCTACTGTCCTTTCCGGGGTTCTAAGTCCCCAGTAGGTGCTGTTCCTAGTTGGCTGCCAGCCCTTAGGGCGCAACCTTTTTTACGTAATTAATCTTAAAATCTTATAATAATCTTAGTTTTTTAAAATACCATATATGATTTTTTTAATTTTTAATGGGTGTCATATTTTGTGACCAATTTTTCTGGTTTTAAAGTATTTAATAATGGTAAGTTGATATTTTTTTAAAATTGTAATGTTTACTAATTTCTGAACGTTTGTACCTGATGATGGTTAGTTACTGAAACTATAGTTGCCTTTCTAATACAATTAAATTCTTATGGTACTTTATTTATTAAAAATTTGGACCACATTTGAGATATAGATAACCTATAAGATTTTACTTAAACAAGCGTAAAAGTATACAAAAAATTACTAATTTGTAGGATTTACGCATTGTGGACCAATATAAATATTGGGAAACTGCATATTTTTTTTAAAATATTACTTTTCACAGAATTATTAACTTTGTACAAAATTTAATCAATAATCATGATTTAACATATCAATGTAACCATTATACACAATAATTGGAAGTTTTGTTTTTTATTTTAGTGGGGATAGCTGTATGGCAGGAACAAGATGCAGAAAAAAAGAATGAAAAAAAGCAGAAATTTAAAGAAATGTTGCCGTTTTACTTAGGAAAATTAGAAGAAAATGCAAAGAAAAATGGTGGATATCTTGCTATTAATAGAGTAAGTAAGAATGTTTCAAATTATAAAAATGTTTTTATAAAATCGATCAGTTATATAATAAAACAAACCAAATTTCAAGTAAAAAATGGAAAAATAATAGCAATTGGGTCTCTGTGAAAATGTTAAATTAGCAAGAAAAATATTTCAAAAACTAAGCGACTTTATTAAAAATTTCTTTTGGGAAATGGGTTAAATTGACGATATGCTTACTTTCGCCAATATAAGTGTTTTACTTAAGTTAGGAAACACCCTATACAGAATGTCTAAAATTGGAAGGGATAACATTGCTATATCAAAAACCGTAAGAGATACAGAGGCGGTTAAATGGGAATAGATTTTAGAGAGTTTACATTGGCTTAAAAAAATCTACAGGGACTTTCTCCATTCTCGAGTTTTGGTTTTTTACGTATAATTTTTAATATCAAAAAATAGAAAACGAAAGTTTTATTGTATCTCAAATTTCTTACAAAATTGTAAAAATAAATCTTTGATACGACGTTTCGTGTATTACTGAACACCAGGAAGTTACTTTTTAATACGGACCTGTCTTTTTTATTACAAAAATTGATAAACCCTTAAAATTCGAATTCAGGGATTTATCACACTTGTCATTTTAATGACGTTTTATCTTAAATAACCAACATAATCAGTGATAAAAATTTTGAATTACGGTCCTGTCGTAGTTCTTTCGTAAATTTGTTTTAATTTTGTCACAAAAATTCAATAAGAAAGATGCATTATCAGTGAAATAAAAAAAAATATCAAAATAGTAGAGATTAAAAAACATTGATAGAAAACTTAAAGACAAAGTCAATTGCAAAACTAATTTAAGTATAATTAATTTTTTACAGATATGTGCTTAGTCATACTTCAAATTTACTGGTTGAATATTTGTTTTTATTTCTTAAATTAAATTATTCCTTATTCTATTATTTTCAACTTTTTCGACTAAGATAAGAACCAGGTCCGTATTAGTAGATTATCGATAATGATGATTATTTGTTATAAATATTTTTTAAGCACGACGCAGGTCGATTACTTTTCTGCTTGTTTAATTTGATAATTTTTTTTTGTTTCACTGATAATGCAACTTTTTTATCGACATGTTTAGGTAATGTTATATTTGCTTTTACGAAATTAACACGAATTTATAAAAGAACTACGACAGGACCGTAAACAAAAATTATTGTAACTGATGATGTTAGTTATTTCAGATAAAAGTTTGTTAAAGTGACAAGTGTGATATATCACTGAATTTGAATTTTAATGGTATATCAATTTTTGTCGTAAAAAGACTGGTCCGTATTTAAAAAAGTTTTTTGATATTTTTTAAAAATAATTTCTGCTATAGCAATGTTATTCCTTCCAATTTTAGACATCCTGTATAAAACTTTTTACTCAAAATATTTTTTCCACTTTCTTATCTAAGGAAATAATCAATTTTGAGATCTGCTTTATTTATTATATTCTAAAATAAATGCATAAAAATGAGTGAAAATAAATTATTGTCTTAACAAACTAAAAACTGGAAATCATTAAAATTTCACAAAAGCAATCAAAAGTAATAAACAATTTTGTTTTAGTTATCATGGGCAGACATAGTTTTCCTTAACACCTACGAAGCTCTTCGTAATCTAAATGACGGAGAAGATATAATTGGATCATTCCCCAATTTGCAGAAGGTAAACAAAAACGTTCTATCTGTAGACAACATTAAAAATTGGATTAAGAACCGTCCAGAAGGTTCAAGAAAACCTCCATATGATTTAAAACACGATCTGTAAATTAAGTCTTCATGATATATTTTTTTTAATATATAGTTTACTAAATTTCTTGCATTGTTATGATTATCTCAAAGCTCCATTAGCAAAATGTAAAATTATCCTATTTGAATATTTGATATTTAATAGTACATATTATTTATTTTTATCACTTTATTAAAAATTTCAATAATTCAATTTTGGCGAAGGTAAATTAAAACCTTGAATATTGAAGAATTATTATAATTTTAAATTAATCACTGGTAGCTTGGTTCAAGATCGTTTTTATTTTGTACAGATAATAATACGATCTTAAATTAAATTTTGAAGAAAGTCGAACCCTAATTTCAAACAAATACTCATTAATTTTTTGTAAAAATTTGTAATACTAATTGTAAAATTATGTGTAATATAAAAACTAAAAAAAGAAAATTCTAAATGTATTAAACAATAACTGCGTAACAGTTAAAATCAGGATCCAGAAATTTCTCGATCATCATTTGTATTATTATTACATATCAATAAAGGCTGAGGACTAAAGCATTTTTGACGAAACAATTTCAAAGACCGGTTTAAAACAGTTTCTACCTTGACGTCACTACTTTTATGAACCGAAAAAATGTTCCATTTTAAAACGTCACGTGCACATCAATTGTCATTCTAAAACTGCCAAAAATTAAAATTAAAATGAGTGTTGTGAACTTTGTGAAAAACCAGCAGCATTCATATTTTGTACAATTTCTAATCAAAGAGAATTTTTGGCTGTACATATATCAGAAAATTTGTAATTTAGATATTTTCGTAGAGCTAAAAAGTACATTGTGGCCAATTTATCAGTCTCTCTCTGGGTTCTGGAGGTAGTGGTAACAGGTTCCTCATTTTTCAATTGTTTATTTTTTCAACTACTGAGGTGAATTTTGACTATCTTCAATTTCTGTCAGTTGTTGAAGATATTGTTGCACAAATACATCACCTAAAAAAAGAAACGTTCAGAATATAATAATCAATTACTAATGATTGTTTTTCATTGTTAATGAGCAGAAATTTTCCTAAAATTAGTTCTACCATCTCTTCTTCCGTTTTTCTGAACTATTTAAAAATTAAAAAATAAATATATCACAACACAAGAAAGCACATTGAAAGTGAAATGAGGTTAAGAGATAAAATTGTTTGACAGTTTACCATAATGAAACGGTCTTTGAGACGCTTTCAAAACGTTTTGAACCAGAATCAAGTGTGACGTCATTAATGGTTCAAGTAAATGAGGTGTTTTAAAACTGTTTCAAACAGTGTCAAAACAGTTTTTAAAAAAAAATGCTTTTACTTAAGTCGTTCCCAGAGGTGCACTCGTAAATAATCCAGAACCGTAACGCTAATTTACTCGAAAGCTTTATTATTGTAGTGTCGGGTAAGATTTTATAGAATGCAAAAGCAAAATGTTGTCGTAACTCTAATCAAACTACATAGAAACCTAAAAGTAGGCATGTAGTTTATTTGTTTTGTAGCGTACTATATCACTGATTGGTCGTTTTCAAATTTCGACATAGTTTGACCAATGACAAATCAGTATCCGACTCACAGTGCGTTGTAAACATTACCCCTCACCTACCCAACAAATACTACATAATCTATCAGTATGGCCACTCTCAGGTCTTTGATCTTTTCAGGCACCGAAATTTAACATTGACGCCAATAGTACTTCACAGTGTTGTCAAATGCCCAAAGTGGCACCAGAGCATGCACTATATAGACCAAAACGAGCACTGTTTACTTCTATAACATTTTGTTTTATTATTGAATATATTTCTTGACTCGAGTATGGCCAAAAAATAATTTATTTTTTGTTGATTAAGCGCGATTGTAGGCACACTATCTGTGGATGAAATATAAAATGCAAGTTACTACGTTCACAGAGTAAATAAAACGTGAGGCAACAGTGAGACAAGCAGTCTTTTAAAAGAGTGAGATAGAAAATACATACCACTTTAAAGCCCAAAACATGGGTTATTATCGTTCTTGCGTATGTCTAAACATTAAAGCTAGTCATTAATGCCAATATAATTTAAATTGCAACATGATTGGCCAATTTCACCCATTTTATGTATCGTTAACCAATGGCCACTTTACGTTGGTCACATTGGTTATTTCAGTGTAGTTTGTGAGTTTGTTTTGTGGATTGTTTATGTTAAGTCTAAATACTGTTTAATGAAATTCAATTATATTATAATTTTAGTCAAATATACGTATTCTTTAATTAATACTGTTGTGGCAACATAGTATTATTTTTAAGGAATTCTTATACAGTTTAGCAACGTCGCGTACATGCTAATTTAAATGCCGAGGTCAAATAATTTGTTGACAGGAGAACAGAGAAAGTGGCGGAGTGTCGCATCTCATATGATTTCTGCTACATGTGACTGTGCTCGGTCCCTTGGGTCACACCATTTTTACTTTTTTAATTAGTGAGGACGGCGAACCTTGGCGCCAAGAGAGTCTCGCTATACTAGTTTGTACTATGTTTTGTTTGTCTTCTTATGCTTCTTTTTTCTTATAGTACCTATAGTTTCATTAGTAATAATTAATAAAAAAAATAAAATAATTTCTATTTAGGTATCTTATTTGCTTGAACACGATTATATTTCTCATATTCAGTATATACAAAAACATACATTTATCTAGGTATCTAATAAATAAGTAATTAATATGATTATGCCTAACTCATGATGCCAGAGAATAAATCATGTCTTTATTGATTTCTGGGAAAATGCTGGAATACTTATGGCTATATGTATACATACTAAAAAGTCCAATGTGAATTATTTTATCTACTTTTCAAGAAAATTTTATTCATGCAAATTCTTTTTTAATTTTAGTTCGTGTCCTCGAATACGGGAATCGGTATTTAGGAGAAACATCTCCCTGTAGTTTCTCAGATTAGGTCGGACGCATAACACCGAAGGACGCTCTTTCTAATAAGTTTTGATCACAAATGAGAACCGGACACCACACAACATCCGCATATTCAATATATACAGCTTTGCGGGCGAATTAAAAGAGATCTTTGAGAAAGAGTTTTGAAGAAGATATATTACAAGTTTTGAAGATATGTTTGAACCATGTTAAATATAACGTCACTATAACACCTAAGTCTACATAAGCTAAAATTTTTGCAAGAAGCTGGTCGTAAAATAAGTACTGCAAGCGGGGATTATTCTTGCCAAGGCGCAAAACCACACATTTATCTACGTTTAAGGGAAGCAACCAGCTAGACTTACCATTTACTTATAGAGTCCAGATCAGTTTGTATAGTATTATGATCAAGAAAAGGATAACCATAAATTTTCGTATCGTCAAATGTTTTGCACTGAATATGATAAGGTAAGTCACTGTTGTAAGCTATGAATAGAAGTGCGCCGAGAATTGAACACTTTTCACTGACCTCTCAGATGAGTCATTCTAATACGGAATTTTCTATTTTAAAGGTAATTTTGAATCCATAGCAGTAATTTCCCATGAATACCATATGATTAAAGCTTCTACTGTAACCTTACAAATGGAACTCTGCCAAAGGCTTTGGCAAAGCCAAGATATATTATATCAGTTCGTAATTTATTGTCAAGAGAAAGAGTCTAGTCGTTTACACAGCTCAGTAGATTTGTGGTAGATGATCTTCGTGCAACAAATCCGTATTGTTCTGTTGAAACTATATGAGAAAGTCAGATATTGCATCAGCTAAGATACTTTCCAAGAATTGCATCAGCTAAGATACTTTCCATGATCTTGGATGGAACAGGGAGCAAACTTATAGGACGATAATTAGCTGGATCCATTTTATCACCATTTTTGTAAACTGCAGTCACAGAGGCTACTTTCCACAAATCAGGTAGCGTCGACGTTTTGAGCGACCGATTCATGATGGTGCAAGGAGGAGCACAAAGCATGTCACTTTTTTAGAAAAAATGGACTTATGAGTTAATTTTGAGGCAAATCAGTTTTTCTTTTACTGTCTCGACGTTAAACCTGACTTCTGTGAGGCTGTCTTGAATACGATTCGGGTAATGGGGTGTCGAGAGGTTTATTTGTGAAGACAAGGTTTCAGCAGTTTTAAAATCGGCGGAACAAATAGTGCCATCAGGTTATCGTAGGCGGACGTACACTTACTTTGGAACGGAATGTTTGTATAGCTTTTTATGATTATCCGAATTTACAATATTTTCATCATATTCCAATCCGGAATTTCTAATGTGTTTTCAGTGCGTTTGAGAAAGTTCTGTAGACAATAAAGTCGTGGTTGGTTTTTGACAGCTTATATCTTCTCCAATACTTACGTTTCTGATGGATAAAAGATTTAATATCACCATTAATCCACGGCTTCAACGGGTTTTTTCTAAAAAGTTTTTATGAATGAGTTTCTGCTGATTGTTTTAGTTAATATTCGCAAAAAGGCATTCAATAAATCGTTCACGTTATTTAAGGGGTTTAAAACTTCATTAAAGTTAATTTTCTTTAGGTCAGATGTAACACAGTTAAAGTCAATCACCCTGAAATCATCATAGTTTCGACTGTTGTGAAATTATATTTGAATTTTGGTCATTAACACTACATGATCAGATATATCGATTGATTTTTTTTGTGTATATTTTAATGTTATCAGTTAGTGTTTAAAACACACTTTCCGTATTAAAAAAATTTAAAAACGCCTTTTTAAAATTGAGAATTGTATTTAAAAAAAATGTCAAGTTTACGTTCTACCTGTTTGTTCAATAAAAATGGTGTTTACCTTATAACACAACTATAGCTGATTACATCTCTGTTACCTTAATTACATATTCAAACGTTCATAATGACTATGTTTTTTATCTATAAGATATAATAATTAGCTATATTCTTCAAAATTTGTAAGCGGCACGTCAAGGTTTCACAAAATTTTCAGTAGCGTCCTGTTTAGTTTTAAAATCCAGAGATGAAATAAAGGGCGATTTTCGGTATTTTAGACATTTTAGTTAGCATTGATCAATCAATCAGTGAGAAATAAATAGGAGCTAATAAATTTACTGTGTCTTTAATAAGAGGTTAGGATATGTGAGATGAAACGTTCGGCGTATCGATAGAAATAACAATAATATATTTATATGATCAGTATTGATTAAAGAGCAATTAAATTTAATTATATTCATCTGGATAATGTCACTGGATGGATTAAAAATAATAATCATTTTCAGCATTTTTACCTTTTTCTGGCCATAAATTGGTTATCTATATTTTATCGTCATATCGTATTCACAAATATTAATACCATTTTTTTTATGTGAAATGTAACCTTTTTTGGTCTATTTTTTATTTTAATCAATTAAAAATAAAACCATCAACAATTTAAAATTGCATTAAGAAGCTTAAAGTATATGAGATTCAAGACAACAAAGAAGCACAGTTAAAATGGGTCATAAGCAGTGGACTTACCACATTAGTAGGCCTCATATGTGACCTAATCTAGATTACAAACTACACTCATAACAATTATGTATTTCAAAAATCAAGGAAAATCGCATTAAAATATAAAAATTGTTATAATTAATTCAAGTTACAAAGTCGCAATATTCTATGTACATACATATATCAATAGTTTCATATAGATTTCTAAACAAATTACTGAATAAGTCACTTCAAAATATGTGTAATTTCCTATGGCTTCTTATTTGAAAATCATTCCTTTTGAATTTAGGCGAGGATACCGTATTGTATTTGTTTTCAAAAGAGTTTAGTTTGAAATAAACAGATATTACTTCTTTATCAAGAGTACATTTTCATCCTTTAAAAATGAAGCCAGGGCTATTACATTTTATGGGATGTCAATAGATTTCGATCAGTTTTCTTACATTTTAAAAGAACATCACCTAACTGTCTGTGCCAGTTTGTTACTAGTGTGTGATAGAGAAATAATAGGCTACTATTATACTTCCAGGTAGTGTTATAGTAATTAGTTCGTTAACCTAAATTGAATTTAAAATAATGCATTGTTTGATGGTTTGGTCTAAATTAATTCAGGTTACCTCAAAACGTAAAGATCTGTTAAAATCTGGGATCGAAAAAATCATGAATACAATACTATTCTTCTATACAACTCTAACTTTGCTAGGTAGGAAAATAAAATAAGGTTGTTATCAGTTCCGGTTAAACTACAAATGGTGTTTTCTAGGCAAAACCGTGGAATAAATTATTGTTAGATATGGCAGAAAATTCAAGCGCATTTATAGAAAATGAAAATAACGACGCTGTTATTTTAAATTTATCTCTGGGTGATTAAGACGTAATACTAACAGGCGCTACTCCTATTTCACTGGACCAAAATCTAACACAGGACGTAGACAAAGATAAAACTTTCCAAAGATGATGTAAAAGATGCAATTTCGGATATAGGTTTGAGAGTAGAATTCCGATCAAAATTATTTCACAGAAGAAAAACTGAAGTACCTATATATTTTTCATTAAATAGGATTATTTTTAATTTTATTTTTTAGTATAATACAGATGATGATACAATTTCTTATGATTCAAAAGTAGATTATTGGCATCAAAAAACTCAGGGACAACACAGTCTATATCGTCTTCAGCATATGTTTCTAAGCTGTTTAAGGTATTGTATTATTTTGTTTATAAGGTTTTACATGCTTTTCAGTAGACGAAATATATTGCAACTACTCTGATCTTTCGATACTATTAGACTAATAATTCTTTAAAAATAATTTCTTCTAGAGGATATCTGAACATCTGAATGATTCCAGTTAAGGCAGGGAGATCTTACAACATTATAAAAACCATACATTATTGGACAAACTTCAATGGATGATCTAGTGTGCATAATTACTAATTATCTCCAAAAGATTATCCACCCATACTGAATGAGATAGAATGTATATTTCCTATAGAAAAGGAATTTCTGGTGAGTGCAGTAACTGTTATTAGATTAGTATATTCAAACATGATTATTATTTTTTTACTTGAAGAAAAAGTAAGAATCTCGGAGAAAGCTTATATAATAAATTTGTTAATTCCTCTATAAAAATTAGAAGAATTGGAACTTCTTCACATGCTACGTCTTTGAGTAAACAGCCTAATCTATAGAATCATTAAGAATTTGATGTAGATGTTTTGAACTCACTAAAAACATCACTTAAAAGAGAAATTCATGAATTGGATTGAGGTAAGGCATAAATGGGAAAATCATTAGTTCTGCGACAACAAGAATTAAAGAAATCTGATATTCCAAAAGTCGTAGATTTTTTAAAGGACTGGCCCTTGTATTAACATGCCAATTCGAAAGATTTGGTAAGTTTAATAGTAAGCTGTTCTTTTAATTTTACTACTCTTAAAATATTTCAGATTGATATCGACATTCGCCTGTTACAGACTACAAAAGAATTTTTTTGTATAAAGAGTTGTAAAGAGTTGTTTTCAATACTCAACGACAAAACGGAAACTAGTGAGTTATTTTATATTTTTATATAAGCTTTTGTTTAATTTGATTTTCGTTGTCTGCTACAAATGAAAAATAATATAATAAAATCAGTAAAAAATTTTTGATAATTTTTGCAATTGAATAAATTTCTTTTATAAACTCAGTTAAATGTAGTAGTGATCGTCTTAATTCAAAATCGATGGAAGAAATATTAATGAATTATAAATTAGTTCCACTATGAAGCGTAAGGTTATGGTTCTTTAAATTGATATTTCTACTCACTCAAAATAAAAGGATTCTGTTTCGAAAACAATAGAAAAAATGAGTGAACCAAATGATTTCTTTTATGAATTAAAATACCCACGTTACTGTTGATTCAATAAGATTATGTATGTATAATAACCGTAACCATCTTTGCTTTAAAAATGACCTGTCGAAACAAAAAAGTCTTACTGATTGGACTAGAAACATTAATGAAACAAAAATATATTTAAGTTTTTTTGAATCATTGTTTTTTATACAATATACAATGATTTTTGTCTGAGTGTAATGATTTAAGTGGCATTCATAAACGCAGTCATTAACTGCTTTCTTTCGACCATGTTTCTGGAATCAAAACGCATTATGTTCCCGAATCATGTTCTTTCGAGCAAATTTGCATTGTGATTCATCCCCACTCCACTCATAACTTTGGATCATGATCAGTAATCCCTTTTTCCCCCTGAAACATTGAAAATATATGATTGACAGATCCAAATCAATGTTTTCTAACCTCAAAAAAAGATAAGACAGGACAATTAATTAAAGTATTTTTAAAATGAAAGTTTTAAACATATACATATAATCCAGAGCAAAATATTACTGCATCACTTAACCTAAGCGACGAAGATTATGAACGTGCCATCTCATGGAGATGAACGCTCTTAAGAGCTCTTCCCGAGATTCTTCCTTAAAAATCCGATTTTGGTTATTTGGTGAAATTATTTATTATTATACATAAAAATCAGTAAAGAAACCACTATATATTCTATAAATTACAAGCATAACCTAAATTTGCACAACTGCTGATTGACAAGTAGGGACTGTGCTTTTGTCTTTTGACAGGTCAACATGTTCTTGTAATCAAAACGGTAAAACTGAAACATGATTTGAAGATCATGATCCAAAATAATTGGTGAAAGAAAACGTTTATTATCTTTGACGTGTTTTATCAGTATTTAAAAAATATTTGTAACCTTAGTATGATTTTATTACATATACCACAAATTGAATTTAGGCCGAGCTAGGTATATATGAGTTCTGTAAGACACATACAGCGAATCTGGAAAAATTAACTAGTTGTACTGGAATTTGATTAAGCGATATATCAACGCCTAGCGGTATATTTAGAATCTGCGCACTATAATATTCTTATATAAATTCTCTGCTGTTGGCTTTAATCTAAATTATTCAGGAAATAATCTAATCACATACCAGTCGACCTATAAATTTAAATGGATTAAACTATCAAAATATCTTTTGCGTGATTGTGCTATCTGGCAAATAGTTTCATGCACAATAATTTTCAAATAAAAATCAAACTACAAAAGTAAAACATGCTCAAAATATTTTGATAATTTATAACGTTTAAGTTGACCTAAATTTATTATGTTTTTACACGTTAAAGTGGGTGGAGGGGTTAAAAAAAATGTGACATTGTGTGACAAGGTTATGAGCTTCCTGAAGTCACATGTTTAAATCTTAAGTATTAAAACTCAACTTTAATGAAAACCTTAAAAATATTACCAACTCTATCAATTTTAATTTAAGGAGTTTAGTTTGTGCCACTTTTTGGCAAGTAGAGGTCGCGGGCGCGCGAATTTACGCTCGCTACGGTGTTGCGCGTGACGTACGCAGAAGAATCAATCTGCCATTGAGGTTTTGTTTCATTGTTTCTAACATTCATTCGTCATTTGACTTTCGCTCAGTAATGAACGTGTTTTCCTTAGTTGTAATATTTTATAATTATCAATTTATCTAAAGGCCGCTGCAAATGGGTACAATAGTAGCGGCCAGTACTAATAGCCAGAAGTGGCAACAGCTACTGTAGTGTCCGGACAGTAAGCCTATATACGGGGACAGTACTGGGTCCCAATAAAACTGTTTTTGTGGTGGCGAGCAGCCTAGTTATTTTCGAGACGTTGTCAGCGTTGCCAGCGTATTACAATTGTAACAAATGTATTAATTTTTGTTGCACACAGAACACCTTAACTAGACAGAAGCGAAAATACAACGCGGCACTTTGATTTTCAAGGGGCAAGTTTTAGTGACCTTCATCCTCCACTAAATATTACATGTGTCATTTTTGAGTGGCAAATTTGAATTAAATAAAATTAAGTTAGTTTAGAGCGCACTTATTTTCAACAAATTTTTTAGGGTATCGAATCGATTAAAAAATATATTCTGGTTTTCTTCGCAGTTGACTTTTTACTTTTATTTTACTGATATTCTTTAAGTTTCCTTTTCAACGAATAGGGAAAAATAGTGGGGACAGCATGCTGAATCCTCAATCACTTTTCTTAATAAATATAGAATCATCGAACAAGAGTTCACATAATCGATAACTTGTATTTAATATACGCTTCGGTAGTTAAATTCCTGAAGACATCGCTCTTGCAAGCCTCTATCCAGTTTTAAGCTTTGAAAAGAATAATTAAGTTTATAAATTATAATGAATTATAATAAAATACCTTTCGAAATTTACTAGAAATCTGAAAAAAGATAAATTCTCAATAATTATTCTATAAAAATATCGTCTGAAGGCACACCCAGTTCCTCTTTTGGTCTATTCAACAAAAAGATAATAATAATTGATTTTACAAAACAACTCAAAGTAAATCAATATAGGTATAACGCAAGAATACCAAAAGGTAAAAAAAAGTAAGCAATCCAGAGTCGTTCGATTTATTTAACAATCATTTATAGATGGCGATGACATATTTACATTTCTAGCCAGTAAATCCCCTACGCCTGACACTCTGACTCTGACACCACAATTTCGCAAAATGTGAGGTGTTGGTGTGTTGTCTTAACATAATACTTAATCTAAGTTGTTATCTTAATTTTTGTACCATACGATATAAGTAAAAAAAACAGTATTTTTAGCGAGTCCCAATCAAAACAGTCTAGTCGAGATGTTGTGAACACGGCCTTTACAGTAAAGTCCCATAAGTCTGTCTCTTTCTTGCTCTCTCGAACCTTATCTCTATTCGTCAAACAGTCAAGCATGGCATTACTAATAACCTAGCATCATATTTAATGTGAGTAAGTCATATGACATTTAAAACAATATAGAAAAATATAGAGAAATGTGGTTACTTCAATCTGCTTACCATATTCTTATGTAACGTTATATAGCTACATGATTTATGTAGCGCAAATATGGTTTCCAGAATAATAAGTTGTTAGCTCGCGAAAAAATGGTTTTAATGCTATCTAAGTATCTAAGATGTCACTAAAACACATTTTATTATAAAACTATAGTTATCTGTTTTGCGTATTACTTTTCTGTTACATTTAATGCGTTTCTGACAAAAATGTATTACTGACAGTTTTTTAATTCTGGCAACACTGGACACGGTTATAGTTGCATTTTAATTAGCTGGAGGTGTTAAGTGAAGAGCGCGTGGAAGTATTCAATGAAGCGCTGTTCAGGGCCTTAATTCTCGACTTTATTCCTATAGGAAATTCGACTTATTGCCTTACTTTTTGTATGTAATATTTCGGGTTTCCTATAGGAATTAAGTCGAGAATCGAGGCCCTGGAGGCTGTTGGAGAAATCTTTCTTTGCATAAGTGAGTAATTGAAAGAAGTATTAAATATAATGGGAAAAGGACTGAGTGAGACGTAGAAATGAAATGGGAGATTAATCCATCAAAATTATTTAGGGAACTTGGCAAAAAGGATCTAGATAAATACAAAAGGATATTGAGAATGAATGTGGAGCAGTTTAACGAACTGTTAAGTTTAATTGAGGTTAAAAAAATCAAAAAAAGTTCAGGAATAGCGATTCCAAGATTAACTAGTAGTCTTTTAATTTCATTATAGTACTTTCACGCTTTGATTTGTCGGCGTAATGGGTATGTCGAATGTTCTAAGCAGTTCAAAATTCATATACGTTTTCAAAAACCATAATGTTCATTTTACATTTGTTTTTTCTTTGAATCTTCCCTGGTAATATTACAATATAAAGATAACTAAGATAATAATAGGAATACTATTACATAAAGATATAAAAATAAAGAACACTTCAATCAAACACGACAGAAGTTCTCTCTACAGAGTCCAGTGTTCGACTGGCTTGGCTGGCAGCGAGAACCTTTTAGGACACGGACAATAATGGCTGCCACTAGCTCACGTGACCCGCTACTGACCCTTTACCGTCCACTATAATCTCAAACTGGTTTAAGTTTTGTGACCGCCGCCGATCGATACTGGACGTTGAAGCAGCAAGTAAATCATCACATGTGGACAGTAAAGAGACAATTGCTGGCAGCCATTAATGGCTATATGTACTGGCCGCTACTATTATCCCTATCTGCAGCTGCTTTTACAAAATAAAATGATTAAAAATATGATTTATGTAGGATTAGGAATATATAATAAAATAAGTTTGGAAGTGCTGTACACAAATGTGACCACCTATGACAAGGATAGGAAGGGAGGCTCTAAAAATCATAAAATAATTTGGGTTCCTTACCCCTTAAGTCTGCATTTTCAATAAAATATTAAGGCTTTTACATTTTTTATCTTAATCGCTATCCTTAGATTTCAAATTCAGATATAAGTTGCATTTTGGAAATCGTGAAAAAAATATTAAAAAATAATGAACTTATTTTTTTTATATCTTTACTTTCCTCAATTCATAGTTTGTGCAAAAAAGTGTTAATTGGTTCTGTCCAAAATTTCGACTCAGCTAGACGTCACTCCACACACAAATAAATCTAGCTTGAAATAATATTACTGCGGTTTATTTGATTTTTAAAAAACCTAACTGAGTATAGTATACTTTTTTATTAAATACTAGTAAATTGATATAAATAAATAAATGATTTAGTAATGTTTCAAAAAATCTTTTTTCTTTTGGACCAAAACAGTTAAACGCAAAAATTTTTAAAAAAATTGTGGATGTTTATTTTAGCAAAATAAATTATTTCACAAAAAATAGTTCATATCAAGAAAGTAGCACTTTAGCTTTATACTTAGAAAACCACATTGCCGATTTTGCTGAAAACTTAAGAAAGTACCTACTAGTTTAGATATCATAGATATTCGTGATTTTTTTTGTAAAACCTTAAACGACTAAATTCATGTGTACTATTCATAAACGCTTTGAGCGATTTATCTATTCAAATACCTCAAATTATATACGCTGATGACACATCAACGAAACGATTTCTTTTTCAAATTTAGCCACACGAAAATCGATCAAAAGTCGGTAAGCTCCCAGTGTGTATAAGACAGTCTAAAAAAAAATTGATTTTTTTTGGACTAAAAGAATAGATTAAAACATTATTTGTTCAACCAACGTTACTACACCATCAGGGACGCGCCGTCCATATGGGTAAGGTCGTGATTTACATAAAACCAAAAAATTATCCATCAATACTGGCGGTGAAATTTTTTTTATATAAAAATTAGGAACGATATCATGAAACCCGTATTTTAAATCATCTCGAAAAATAGACAAGAACATGGTCAAAAATGTCGGTTCCACTGTGAACATATGCGTTTGCATTTTCGTGTGAATTATCAGTGCTCAAAATAATTTTAAATTGTCCAAAATCTTCTAAAAATTGTCTAAATTAATAATAAAACCGTTTAAAGTTACTTAAATTGTTCAAAATAATCTAAAATGGTCTAAAATTGTTCAAAATCGTCTAAAATAATAATAAAACGGTCCAAAGTAACCTAAAATCGATCTGAGAATTGTTCAGACTAATTTGAAATTGTCCAAAACCTTCAAATTTCCTATCAATTGCATTTTTCAAAATAATCTGAAATGCTCTAAAATTTTCTAAATTAATATAAAAAACTTACTTAACTTGATTAAAGAATTTTTCAAAATAATCTAAAATGCTCTAAAATTTTTCAACATCTTATAAAAATTGTCTAAAATAATAAAAAACGGTTTAAAGTTACCTAAAATTGATCAGAGAATTGTTCAAAATAATCTAAAATTGTCCAAAATCTTCTAAAAATGGTCTAAAACGGTCTGAACTTACTTAAATTGATCAGATAATTGTTCAATATTATCTATAATGGTCTAAAATTGTCCAAAATGGTCTAAAAATTATCTAAAATAGTAATAAAACGGTCTAAAGTTGCCTAAATTGATAAAATAATAGTTCAAAATAATCTAAAATGGTCTAAAGTTGTCCAAAAACAGACTAAAATAATAATAAAACAGTCTAAAATTACTTAAAGAATTATTGAAAATTACCTAAATTGTGGAAAATAGTCTAAAATTGTCCTAAATGGTCTAAAATTCTCCAACAATGGTCTAAAATGGTAATAAAACTGTCTAACGTTACCTAAATTGATCAAAGAATTGTTCAACATAGTCTAAAAGTACCTAAAATTGTCCAAAACAATATAAAATGGCCTAAAATTGTCCAAAATGGTCTAAAATTCCCCAAAAATGAACCAAAGTTACTTAAATTGATCAGAGAATTTTTTTAAATAATCTAAAATTATCCAAAATGGTCCAGAGTTCTCTGAAAATGGATTAAAATAATAATAAGACGGTCTAAAGTTACATAAATTGATCAGAAAATTGTTCAATATAATCTAAGATGGTCTAAAATTTCCGAATAGTCTCAAATTATCCAAACACGGTCTAAAATATTAGTAAAATGGTCCAAAGTTACCTTAATTTATCAGAGAATTGTTCAAAATGAATGGCCTAAAATTGTCCAATTATCCAGCATTTGGAAGAATATGTCACCTTTCTCCTCCTATTTGAAGCTATTTTAATTTTTTTTTGTATTGCTCAATAACTTTTACGTAAAATCCGCACAAATTGAACGGTGTGAGATTGGGTGGTAATTTTGGCTCAATAAATATAAAGGCGCCTATCATTATTTAGCACGACAGCGTTAAAAGTATTTGGCGCGTCCCTGTATACCATTGAGGAATACTTCTTAAATTAAAATTGTATAAATCTTTTTATAATTTGACAATTCGTTATAGATAATTTTATGTTTTGTATTTTATTATGTTTATTATTCTGTTACTTTTGTATTTTGTATACGTCCGTGTAAGGTTTTTTTGTGACGTATCCAAGGATTAATAAATTTATTTATTATATTTATTTGTGTCTTTTAATATAAGCTTGAAATAGCATTGGGGCTGGTAACAGAACTTAAATTAGCTAGTGAGTATTATGTTGGTTAATACTTTTCAATTTAAAAATTTGTTAAGATATATTTTTTATCTTTATATTTGTATCCCTCTTAAAAAAAGGTGACCGCCTATGGTTAGAGTTAGTCATCGGATTCGGATTTCGGATCGACATTATATTATATTTATAACCAGTTTTGTTCAGAAATCCGACGTGGTTTGTTTACACGCAGTATAGATTTTTATATACAACCTAGTAATTTGAATTATTAGGATATTAAAATGCCTTCTTACAAAGTTGTATATTTCGATGCTACCGGTAGGGCTGAACCAATGAGAATGCTATTAAAATATGGAAACATCCCTTTTATTGATGAACGTATCAAAAGAGAGGATTGGCCAAAATTAAAACCAAGTAAGTGATCGGGAAAATTTATATTTAGTTAAAATGAGTAAATAAATGCGAAATGTATTCCCACATAACTATAATGAAAACATTTCATGGCACCAATAAAAAATAATGAGTATAGTTTCCGGGAGGTTGTATGTATTCGCATTATGTACAAAAAGATATAAGAGGGTCATTTTAGTAAAAAGTGGCTCTTTTTAAATAACCGCAGTATAACAAAAAAAATCGTGGTTATTTTGTACAGTTCGCGACTTGATGGTACTTTGATTAAATTTTTGGGTTCAAATTGTAGTTATATTTTAACTTCCATCACGTTTATTATATAGTTTATTCGCATAATTATCAACTTATTATTTATAGATTTGTTGTTTAACAATTGTTATACTAGATACAGGATGGCCAGAGTTCGGAAACTTTTTTGCAATTTAATGAAATAGAATTTTTATTCTTTAAACCATTTTCTACACCCACGAATCGCCATGCAATATGCAATCTATTTCTAATGATAATTTTTATGGGTCGTAATAATTTATTTTCAATTAAATTAAGTTTTAGTAATTAAATATAAAACAAATGTATAACAATTATTATTGAATGAATAGAACTAATATTTTGTGAAAATAAAACATAATATTGAACAAAATTACTTCCAGAATTATATATACTAACCAGATAGTCAATAAATATGTTTACATGACATAGATGAAAATTGAAGTGTTCCAGGATATGTTGGATTGCTAATTGCTATTTCAATTTTATTGCCTTCTATTCTAAAAACTGTTGCGAAAATAATTTTGCATCTCTTTCTTTTACGTTTGAGACATTGCAACTGCAAATACTAAAATTTTAAATATGTCAGAAAAAATATAATTTTGTAGCGTAGTTGTGTATAAAAAAAATAATAAAAAACTCTTATTTTATAATCATCAATGAAACTCGAAATCATGTAACACAATAATAATTATAAAAAGGCTAGTTTCGGCTAAAAAGCCATCTTCAGGCCTAGAATAATTATACCACTTTTTTGTCAACTGTCAAGTTAATTCCGGTAAAGGCAACCATTTTTGTTAGTTCATGCGAATCACTCTAATAGTTAATATCGGCGAATATCACCATTCGTTTTCTTACGCTTCTAATGAGCTCGATTTACAATTAGGTCCACGTTTGGGCGTATCCGAGTTCCTCCCGGCGGTCACTCTCTTACCTGCACCTCTCTTATCAACAGAAGAGTTCCTCCCGACGGTTTCGCAGAAATTCAAATAATTAAAATTAAGGACAATAAAATAAAGATTATCAATAACATATTTATTTGAATTTTGTAAATCAGTTCACATTACTTGGGTAAATTATAATAACTAATTCTTTACATTTATCACCAGGTGCACGTATGGGCCATTTTTTACCCATATGAATAGTCTGCAATTGAAAAAAAAAAATTCGTGCAATATTAAAATGTACCATCTATATCAGGAACATCTACATAACATAAAAAATGTAAATTGATAAAACAGGAAAATATAATTATGTTAGTGCGAAAGAACACTTAAAACTGACAAGAATTATTTTTATGATTTTTTAAGAATTGTCTTCAGTCTTCTCTTCAGCTTTTTCGAAGTTTTCCTAATTACCCACTATAATCACTATAATCCTCTACCATTGATTACCTGCTGTACCCTATTCAAATTTTTGACCGCCGTGACTCGTCTGCGCCTCCATGTTTGGATTCTTATCTTTACTCACTCCAAGTTTAATTAAAGTTAATTTTAATTAGAGTCTCTTTACTGTGTTGCAATTTTTTGGATTGTTCCGATGTTTCATTCCATTTCGGAAATTTTCCTTTTCAGAAAATTTTTTATTAAATTTTTTTCCGTTTATTTCTAACCACTCTCAGTGGCAATATTTGTGATATAGTCACACTATCATTTATTTTTTAATTTAATACTATTTAACCCTTTGTACTATTACTTACGTTTTCATGCTCCACCCACCTCCCTTTCCCAGTATGTATCCTTAATTTAAGCAATATGCTTTTTAAGGTTTAATCACAAGAAAAGTTATGTTCTTTTCTTTTTTGTAATTTTCCTATCGAACTTGTGTTTGTATTTATTCTAGTCCTGAAGATGGCTTTTTAGCGGAAACTAGTTCCCGTTCCCGTTCCCGTTTTTATAATTAAATTAATTGTGGTACATTGTTTCGAGTTTCATTTATGATTAACACTGACATAATCAATAGGTAATTAAAAAATGGTTATGAGGACACATTTTTTATCAGCTTATTTCGCATAAAAAAAATCGTTTTACATTTTTCAATTAAAAAAAACTTTTTGTTTTTGCACGAACGTAGAAAAAATTTTGTATGCAACTCGTCCAAAAAATGTATTCGCTAACTCGGATTGACGGCCTTGTAGGACAATTTCACATCGTGTGCAAAAAATAGTTACTTTTTGTTGCATAAATAACTATTAAGGTATTTTTTAAATTTATAATAAAATTAATTATATATCTCAATATAGGAAAAATTGGGAATTAAACTACTGATTTGATATAAATAGACTTTTATTTTTGACGGTGTCTGGTGTTAAAAATGTAACAATTAGGTGTACCTCACGTATACTAATGGTGCTTGCTTTCTATATAAATACCAATATTAATAGGACAAAATATCTCTTGTTGGGCCGAGCGAACCTAGACACGCGTGAATTACAATACCATGTTAATTATTGACATAATTAATTATACAGGTCCATGTTATCAACAGTGGTTGTAGTTCTATCTCATTCTCAGTGAAATCTATAAAGTTTTACTTCCTTTCTCCGTTGATAGGGGAAACATAACACCTTTTCATTGATTATTAATTAGTAAAATTGGTTAGTTATTATTATTATAGTTATAAATAGAACTCGGTAATTTTTCTAACTAATCTATTGGCAAGGGTTAAATATTTATAAAGTTAAAAACAACATGAAAACAAATGAAACAAATAATTACATTATTAATATCAAAATGAACACAAAATTCTAAAACGATTGATTAATTCTTAGAAACCCTCGCCTGTCCGACAGAAACTCAAAGATACCTGAAAACAGGTCTTTACCCAACGAAACACAAAAATTAATTCACTATTCTGGGATTTCTAACCGTAACCAATTTGGCCATTTATTGAAAAAGATTTTAACTTATAAATTCTTAGAAAATATTGACACTGACAAAAAAATGAATAAATCTTGTCATTTTTCTATGACAGAGGCGATATATTTAAAACCCCCTTGAACAAACCCGACTCGGCAAATTAAGTCGTATGATTTCCGGCGAGGCGTCAATGTTTATGACAGAAAACTTGCCCAAAAACTTCCACTGAAAGCCCCGCTGGAAACCATCTTGTATCGCTAAAGGAACTTAAAATATATAACATGTTTTCCTAACTAAACAGATTCTTATTCTTTGTTTTGACGAGTCAGTTGTATTCATTACACATAAAAATGCTGATATTTACACAATATATTTTACTATGTGTTTTTCCACTCTGTCACAAAAATTACAATTGTAATTTTATTTGTATCAAAACAAGTGGTTAAATTTCATTTTTTCCCTTCTAATTTTAGTAATGCCACAACAAAGAACGTATGGATCATAATAACTGTGCAATTTTAATAATAACAGTAAACAACTCATGTTCTAAATAAATGAATATTGCGTTATTATTGGAATTTGAAAATTATTGAAAATTTATAAACTGTAGCAAATCATTAGTGAAAAATCGATTAGTAATTTTAGAGACAATCAAGTCTGTATATTTTTAATACTAATAAAAATAATAGACAAATCGAGTTTTAAATGGTTAAATATTGCTTTTTCATCGAAAATACAAAAATACTGAAATTTTCAAAACTAGCTAATCAAGAAGTCAGTAAAATATCGATTAATAACTTTGGAAACAGACGTGTGAAACATTTATAAACAAGCAGTAATTTTTTTTGTATAGTTTCTATAGAAACCGTCACCACTACCTAAATGGCCTACTTTTGGAATACAAAACATAAAATAATAACATCACATTTACGTGATTGGAATATAGATAATTCATTTCTTTACAGCTATTAAATATGCGTTATAGAATATGCGGCACGTAAATCATCGATTAGTCGGATTTCAAAAACTAAACAGAAATAGATAATAGAAGTGGCTGGCCCTAGCAGATAGCAATTAGTTTTCATTGAGTATAATCTTCAAAGAATAATAGAAAAACTCCTAGTCATAGCACATAAAATTTATTGAAACAAGTTGAACAAATGGGCATGGGCAATATGTTTCGGCCAAACAATGGCCATCATCAGACAATACAAATTATAAAACTTGCTATAAATACAATAAGAAAATACAAAATTAAGATACTTACATAAAGCTTCCGCTCGCACAACAAATGATTTATAAAATTTTTAAAAAACTTATTATTTTAAAGAAAATTTAAAAAAAAATTTTTTTTTTATTTTTTTTTAAAATTCTCCAAATTATTAAGTTTTTAAATTTTTTTAGATACGTTCAGTTACTAAATTCATACCATTTTGTAAATCAGTTGTTGTACGAGCGGAAGCTTTTTTTAAGTAACTTTTGTGATTTCTTATTGTATTTATAACAAGTTTTATAATTTGTATTGTAGGCCTGATGATGGCCATTGTTTGGCCGAAATATGCTGCCCTTATTTGTTCAACTAGTTTCAAGAAATTTTATATGATATGACTAGGGAGTTTTTCTATTATTCTTTAATTTTACCACATTTGAGATCATTTTTGTTTTTGAGTATAATCTTGTTTTTAGTTTTTGAATTTGGTAGATACGTTCGATAGAAGAGAAGAGAAACGATTGTTTTAATGAACAATAATAAAACTATCAAAAATTTGTAAATATTTATTATTAATAATTATACCAATAGAATTGTATATTATTTTTTATTGTTTTAACAAACAAAAGAGTTGGTCAGTTTCAATAATTTTTATTTTCAGCAACACCTCTTGGACAACTTCCAATTATTGAAATTGATGGAGTTAAAAAGCCGCAATCAATCGCGATCTACAGATATCTGGGAAATGAGGTAGGACTTGGCGGAAAAGATAACAAAGAAAACCTAGCAATAGATATAGCTATTTATACCTTGGAAGATCTTGGCAAATGTAAGTATAATAAATTTAATATTTAACGAACTTATTAAGTAACTACTGAAAAGAAAGTATAATATAGACCCACTCTATTCTTTTATTGCAGCAGGTGATTTATTAATGGTATTAAAGGGTTGTTTCTGTTATAGTCATTTTCAGTAATTTTTTGTTCTGTATTTAGGTACATTCTTCTCTTTATATATTTTTTTAACTAAATTTCTGTCTTTAATGATTTATATTATAAAAATGTTTCATGTAAACAGTTTGGGTTATTTCATTATAAATTATATTTTAGAAATATAATAGTAATAGTTTGATTAATTCTCTCTTTTGTAGTCGGTTCAGCTGTGTATATAGAACAAGACGAAGAAAAAAAGAAGGAAAAAGTACAGAAATTACTAGAAATGGTTGAATTTTTCTTTGGAAAATTGGAAGAAAATGCCAAGAAAAATGGTGGATATATTGCTGTCAATAGAGTGAGTAAAATATATTTAACTGATTAAATAGAGCTGGGTAGAGTCCCGCACTTAAGTACTAATGAGTACTTCACAATGAGTAGCTTTATAAAGTAATCATAGGTCTTTGGTACGACTCCTTACATGAGAAGTACCCAAACAAATGAGTACATTTACAAATTTTAGAGAGGACTCGTGAAAGATGAGTAACGAGTATGAGTATTTCAAATAATTCTAATTAGAAATTAGAAATTATAGTAATTAAGTAAGTAAGCAACGGACAAAAAAACGGGAGTATATAGTATATTCAAAACAAAAACCGTTGCACGTCATCGATGTGCAAATAATAAGACGGCAGTGCTACCACCAAATAGATCATGCAAAAATTCCTTTTATGTACATACGTCACTGGTTGGGGTTTTTAGGGATATCTTTTCTAAGCATAACGTCCGACTAGGATGTTTTTTCTTATTGCAAATCATCAATTCATCGATGACGTGCAATGGTTATTGTTTTGAATAGACTATATCACTTGCCTTCTCTCTATCAGTTAGCACTTACCTACCATTAACCCTTTTGCTCATGACTTTATTTTTATAGATATTTTTTATTGACACTATGAAACAAATAATTTTTTAAGGTTGGTATATAAAATGTGCTACATGTAGTACAGTGTGAGTTAAAGGTAAAAAAGTAAATAACTTAAGCATCTTACTTTACTTTGAGTGGTATAATAAAAAACAATTCTGTTTTTTTTATACATAAATGTATTTTGCATTTGTTGCAGATAATGTGTGTTTTCCAGCACAATATGGAAATTTACATCTGGTTTGGGAATGTGTAGGTTTATCGTCAAAGTCAGGTCGTTATTCTTTACACCTTTTTTTGAAGATGGTCTTCCAGGTTTCTTAATCATTTGTCCAAAATATATGAGCTCTTCTGCAATATACAAAAATGGAAATTAAAGAGGTCGAAAGTATTTGTTTGCGCTATATTGAGGAACTTCGCTCTTCTCGATATTCCAGCCATGCGTTACAGCATTCCAAATCAGGAACATGAGTAAACATCCTTAGGGTCCACTTTTTAGACTTAATAAAAGTTCTGTGTAAAGAAGTAAAAAAATCTAATTTGTCAACACCTCCCGTACTGGCATTTTAATGTTTTATAACTTGTGGCTGAAGCACCATTTGCTCCATCTCTTGCAAGTATCTTCTTCCCATTTTGACTTAAAAATTGAAGCCATGATTATACATTTATTATCTAACCATCTAGTCATTATAACTTGTCCATCTGCACTAATGATTTTTTGTGAAAATCCTCGTTCTTTTTAAGCTATTAACTTATCTGATAAAAGTGCAAGTTTTGCAAAACAGGAGTACAAGAGGCATAAATATACCTGTTTTGAAGCTACTGTAATAGTTGGTAGTTAGAAAATTAATTATAGAAATAAAGCTGGTGGTTTGGATTGGTTATTCTTTCAGTAAGTTTTATTACCGAAAACTTGTTGATAAAGCGAATTTAGTTCTGTAGTAGGATCTTGGTATAAAATAAAGTCGTAAAGTAAACCGGAACCCAGCTAACCAGTTTCAGTTGCAGGGAAGTTGTTGGGATTTATCATTGTGGAAATGCGACTTCACAATGTGTATACAAATAAGAGCAACCAGTACTTATTGGAGATTGCTTAATGTCCGCAACATCGCAGATCGCTGGTAATTACCCAATACATCGCAAAGTAAGTATGTAAAAGTTACTATGGATAGCAACATTGCGACTTCTCATGTTGGCAGTTATTGGAAAGATTATTGAACAAGTACGATATTAAATTGAACCTCTTATTGAAGCTATATTCATGGATTATTTGGTAATTACCATCGTGGCGTTGAATTAGAAGTCTATATTAGTATGGAAACCTTCTGTGATATTTGTTTAGAATATAGCTAATTATAAATGACCATATATGCATGTGTATTAATAAACGGCATTTTTTTTACATAATTTGATTCACTTCTCAAGAGAAAAATTAATAAGTAAAACATAAAAAACTGATAAATATATTTCAAAGTCATAGAATACAGTTATATAAAACACAATAATTTTTAAAAAACAAACAATAATAATTTTCTTCACAAAACAAATTCCATGTTCCGATATGCCTAAAAAAAAAACAGTATTAAGCTGTAGATTTTTCAAGAACAAAAGAATGAGTTTCAAGCAAGTTTTGTAGATTTTACAAGAACAAAGAATGAGTTGATTAGGAATGATACAGATTACAATAAAAAAATCTTTCGAGACTTTTGCAACACAATTTTGATTTAAGATAAGACAAAACGTGCTGTTGCCACTATAATAATCATCATTAAGTAATTACATATAATAACACTACTAATAAATACTTACTTACTTTATTGATATTATAATATAAATTGGCACACACTTTTACACCTAACTCGACTGGAGAAAGACACATGTGACTGGGCGAGAGTAGCGACACCAGTTTTACGTTACAGTACGGCGTTGCCAATGTGAAAAATTTATTTGTACGCATCTCAGACAAGATTCCTATTATGATGATATTTGTCAAAGTCAAACGTTTCCAGAATGATTTTTTACGTAAAATCAATAAATGTGTTCGTCGTCTCGTCTGATAAACTGAAAGTAGAATTTGAATATTTATCAGCCCTGACAAAATGAATCTAATCGTACATTCAGTTATACTGATAACTGAAAAATTAATAGGTAATCGTAAAGATATAAAGTTAATTTTGAAATTTTCGAAATAACACATATATTTTGCTTTCTCACAAAACTGCAGAGGATTTAATTTACCAGAATTTAAGAATTTTCCTCGCACTGGCAACACCGTATAAATTCCGATTACTGCGACACAGAGGGAAGTAGCATAGTGATAGCAATGTGCACTTAATCAGAACTTCTTAATATAATGTTGTATGCAATTACCATGGAGCTTAAGTTGGGGAATTCGCAACGTGAACAATATGTGGATATTTATGTCTACAAAGCGAAGTCTTTAGTACATCTATGATAGGTCTCCAAGATGATCTTCAAAGTGATCTTATTTCGTATTTCCTGCGACTTACTGTTACTTTGCTGGTTGACTGGGAACTTCCACACAAGGCATACGCACTTTTATACCGCATGGACACCATTTGTCTTTTATATATTGCTTAACGCTTAGCTGTCCCTTGAACGGAATAATTTGTTCGTCAATACTTAATTTTGTGAAGTAATGAAACTCTAAGTTGAGTAGCACAAAATATTTATTATAAACAGAGGTTTAGCGGCTAGTTTCGGCGACAAGCCATCATCAAGCCTAGAATACATTGAGTCTTAAAATAGGAAACTTACTCTAGGCTTGATGATGGCTTGTCGCCGAAACTAGTCGAGAAACCTATGGAGAGAACAAATATTTTGGGGTACTCTACTGAGAGTTTCATTACTTCATTTCAGATAATGGGCAACCTTTTCAATTTACTTCATTTTGTTTCAAGTGGTATTTTGCGTACACTTGTGTCGTATTTTGTCCCTAATAACACAAAGTAGTCCTACAGATATCCATAGGACGTCTTCTTCGGACATTCTGGACATCCTTAGGACATCCATTTATGGTACACTGGACGTTCTATGGACGTCCGAGGGACGCACTAATGTCACAACTTTGAACTGAATTCGAACGTCCGCCGCGGACATCCATTGGATATCCCCATGGGACCATATATATCACTATGAACATTCACAGAACGTCCTATTTTGGTACAGTGGACGTCAGAGAAAATGATTTTTTTGTTATATTATTTACACCAGTTCAATTGTAATTGTGAAATTTTTATTTCAACACCTGATCGTGTCGGAAACTTCATCTACGTGAATAATAGCCACCGTTTACGCTCGTTGAGCGAACTCGGAGCAGACTCAATAGGATGTTTTAAATCGCGATATACCATACTATTCGTGGTGTCTAAGAAGCACCAGCGCAAGTGTCTCCATCTTTCAGGCGGAGCTTTACTTTTGGTCCAAATTATGTAGAGTGAGGACCACTCTTAGGTGTCTGTCCCGGACATATTTTTGACATTGCCTGTATTAAGTCGGCGAGGGACTGTTTTAAGACTATGGTATGGATATGTTATATAGTCCGTATTATATCCATCACGGACAACTACTGGATATCCGGTATGGACATTGTACATAAATTGTACAAACAATGGATATATATCGTGGACGTCTTAATACTGTCCAAAAACAAACATCCAAAGGACATACATATCAAGTCCATGGACGTTCCGACACTAAATGGACATAAATTGTACGTCCCAAGGACGTTGTGTGCTATTAGGGGTCGTAAAGAATTCTAACTTTCCTTATCAGTTTGATTTGGTTGATTAACATCAGTAAAATATATATATATATGGGTTCATAATTTTGAAAATCTGTTGTACAGCATATTATTTTTAACAACATTTACACAAAGTTGGCTGTCCCAAAAAAGTCGTATCCGAGGATAAACTTAGGTTCACTAAAATAATGTGAATGCCCACAATTTTTTTTAGTTCTTTAATATTTGTATTCTAAAAGCGTATCTTATTCTGCAGGCGATAAAAATTTGTGTATGTAACTATAGTATCAAACAAGATGTCGTCAAAATATTTATAAAAATAATCTACTATTGATTTTAGGTGTGCTTTTTGTACCCATTGTATTGGGCGTTATGTATTTTACGTGATCTCACCATTTTATTTTTCTTATTTCTGTTAAATCGTGTTTCTTCCTCTATTTTAGTAGATTTTGAGAAGTGACGTCATCGGTACAGACAACAATATTAACTTATAAGATGTGCAAAAATAACTAGTTGATGATCTTACCGGTAATTTCGTTCTCATTCTGAATATCTTCGAACGTCAGTATGTTATCAGTATCTTCATCACATAACTCCTCCACATCAGAAAGTCCAGCCTCTATCAACTGATACAGTTCATTCCTATATGTCACCATGTACTACCCATAGTACATAACAAAATACGTTGTGTTTACGATAAAAAAGATGTATTGGTTGATAATTAATATTTTACAAAAACCGTTTCTGACTGCAAAAAATATCATCTGAAAATTAAGAAATAAAGATAACAACCGTTTCTCACCACACGAAGTTATCAACTGGTACTAAAACGTTTAGTAGTAAAGAATTCTTAAATGAGTAAATCTGCTATTATTTCTTGGTATAAATCGTTCATTTCGCATTACAAAAGTGCACTTTAAACCGTTGTATTATATGTAGTACGCTATGAGCGAAAGGATTAATATGTATGCCAAATTTTGTCGTTCATTTTTATGTTAAAGTAAAAGTAATAAAGCTATTAGGTAGAGATAAACGATACTGGAAAGAACCGTTATATATTTAAAAAATGCATATACACGTACTATATACAACACCAAAAAGAAATAATTCTAAAAGCAAAAATAACAACATATAACTTCCTGTAAACAAAAATACATACCTAACGCCTTATGAGAAACAAAAAAGTTTAATTTAGTTTTGAACTTTTAGACACAAATGTCAGCCGACAAAATAAAATATAAAAGATAGAGAGACACAACATACAGGACACGCTAATCGGTACTCTTACTCGTCAGCTGTAGGAATCAGAAGTACTGAGTACTCTAAATTTCAAAGTATACTCGAAATTTTTGAGTAAGAAGTACTGCTCTGAGTACTTTGAGTACTCAGTACAATTTTAAGTACAATTTACTTGGGTACGGCCCAGCTCTGATTATAGATATATCAAAAGTTAACCTACACCTCAAGAATCAGCACCATATGACAATCTATTTTCATCGTGTTTCCTTTTTCAGCGGAATAAATTTGTAAAACTACAGATCTTTCTTTTATTTAGTTATTTAAACACTGATGGAATTTTTAGTTTTACTTCTCTCATTTATTTCCATTTTTTCTAATCTCTTACGTTGTTGTAACTTATAGGTTACGAAATATAGTAAAGTCCCATTTAAAATTATGGTAAACCAAATTATTCATTCTCAAATGTGGTATTGGGTATTCAGCAGAATAATACATAAAGTCGTACCCGTTCTAAAAATTTTTAAGATTATATTTTGTGGCACGAATTTGTGTATTATTCTGCTGGATTTAAAATTATATTTATAAACTTAACTTTTTTTTTCAGTTGTCATGGGGTGATATAGTTTTTGTTGGCTTGTACGAAAGTATTCGAAATCTATGCCAAGGTAAAGATGTATTGACATCGTTTCCAAATTTGCAAAAAGTAGTTAAAAATGTATTATCGGTTGAGAGCATCAGAAAATGGATTAAGGAACGTCCAGAAAATTCGGCAAACCCTCCTTATGATTTAAAACAAGAAATTTAAATTTATTTTTTGTTTTTTAAATATATGTTTCACCAAGTATTCACTTTTTTAAATGTTTCACTAAGAACGTACCAAATAGCAAAACCAGTTTTTTAATAAATTGTTTTGATGGATTCAATTAAGTTTAATTATTGTTAATGAGGATGTTAATAAATCATAAATAATTGTGGTATTTGTTTTCATGAAATCTTCCTTACAACACAGTGGGTTTCTCAGGTTTGTATTTGAAGTAAGTACGATTTTTTAGGTTTGGGTCAGCAGTATAGTCTATATATAAATAAAATCGCGCACGGCACTGGAGTGGAATTAACTTAAAATTATGGAAATGTGAGATGCTTCGAGTATAAGGCCAGTCGTACCAGTTGTGAACCCCCTTCGAAAGATGAACTCACTCGCATACCCAGCCGACCTTATGGTATACGGCAGCCTGAGTCGATCAAGTTAGCTGCAGTGGCAGTAGCAGCCCGAAGTTATTTTTCTTCTGTTCACCTAAACTAACATTCCAGCAGCTAATACCCAGATAATCAGACACAGTGCAGTGGCCTTCACACTATAAACGGAAGGTGGTTCCCGAGGGAATCCGAAACCTGGGCTAGGATACCAAACTGATCTGTAACGACCGAAGTGCGTTACAGTCCTGCCATGAGAATTGAATAAAAAGTTAAGATTCATTATCTGAATTTTCAAAGCTTGAATCTAAATTTGGGGTTATAACAATGGGGTCAGTGGAAGGTAAAATACAGTATTTATTCTCCTTTTCTATGACATTATGGACACGTTTCATCCATTTACCACTGTTGTTTACTTCATTAATAACCGTTCATATATTTCCTAGTACGGAAGCACTATCAGTTAGAGATTGATTATATTTTCTCAGTTTTTTTAACAGCAGCGCAAATCATCTCGATCGGATTGAATTTGCAGTAATAGTGGGGAAGACGTAGAATAGTATGCCATGGGCATTATCGATTACATTTTTTTTTTTAATTTTTCTTTTTTTATAGCTTCAAATAATACTGTCTTGGTAGCCTTTTTAGGAATTTCCAAATTTTTACTTTCCATGAATTTAAGTGTCTTCCTTCTTTATGCTGCTATTGGGAATTTTGTTATCTAGAAGAGAATGATATTGTCCATAATAATTGGGGAAAAATTTGGCAGCAGTCGTTCGTTCATTAAACCATGTTTCAAATAGACTTTCGGTCATAGTTTCATGGTAGACTGCAGATGACTTTTTTATTTATTTTTAGCTGAAAATAGAAAAGCATTAGCAACAAAATCCTTATTACTGCCTGCGTGTAAAATATCATTCTAGTTTACGGCGAGAGCAAGGTCCATTTAGAGAGCACTTATTACTGGCATCCACCCAACCATATTTAACAACATCATGTGTGTCGAAACAAGTTTCATCTACGTACACTATCTCTCTTTTTGATTGACGGTATTCTTTAATTTTTCGTAAATATTCCTGCCGCCATGCTACGAAGCAAATCTAGCAAAATATTACGCAATGTATCTAGAAATTTATATTCATAATAGGCATAAGCCCCTTGTGATGAACCGCTTCTAAAGTTGAAACCTTGTTTTATTTGTAAAACTTAAATACAAATCGGTATATAACTTCTTTGTCGGCATTATCATTAACCTTCATAATAAGCTTCTGATTTTCTATTTTACGTTTTACAGAATGATCAATGACATCTCCTATTCTAACGACGGTATAAATTTTAGTACAAACAAGTTTGGTCAACTCACAAATCCATTTTAAAATTTTGTTTTGTGAGTCCCCATACTCATTTCACTTTTTAGCAAGTGTAAATATTTAAAATAAGTCTTTAGGTTTGAAAATGCAAGTCTTTATTTAAAAATTCCGATGACTCCGCCATAAAATTCTTTTCAACCGAGCCTTCAACATGGTCCGTTTCATTATCAGAAACATCAAGAAAAGGTCTCCAAAACGCCATCTTGATTAAATAATAACAACAAGAAAACAATTTAGAGAAACACGCAGAACATACTAATATTATAAACGTATAGGTATTTAGTGGAGCCGACTTTTTTGACCTTCATACTTTGCTTGTGTGTCCACGCAATACAGCCTACAGCGGGCCGACTTTGAATGAGTGAAAAGAAATTCATACCAGGTCTACTCATTAATTTTATATGGGATGTTTTATTACATGGTATTAACTAGTAAATTCATCACACCGGGTAAATGAGTCTTTTTTTAGCTATTTGGATTGACTTCGTATTTGCTCATCGATGTTTAACACGTTAGATGACTATTTTGTAGCGATAAATACGCTAACCAGTTGTTAAATAACAAAAAAATGAATAATTAAATAAATAATAATTTTTATCTACAACTATTATAGGTACATTATGTCCATTACATATACGATTTTTGATAGGTAATGACACCCCAGATAGCACACATTGATACCATGGATGTACGTTCATGGACGTCTCTACGTCCATTGGACGTCCATTTTGTTTCCAATGGACCTCCCATGGACGTCCGTTTAGAGTCCAGATGTCACAAGTATGGACTTCCTTAGATTGTCCATTGAAGGACTTCCATAGATTGTCCATTGATGGACTTCCATAGATCGTCCATTAACGGACATCCATAAGTCGTCCATATAATGAACTGTTTTCACAACCCTGAAAATCTATATAGGAATAAATACAAGTGAAAATAAATAAACATTTATTTATTTTTTAAAAATCAAACAGGAACATTTTCTTGGTTTCTTATTGGTTTTTTTCGTTCTTGCCTCTCTCGCTACATCTCCTTGGCCATATCGAAATGGACAGTTCTGCCTCCTTTTCTGTACATCCAAAAGTTTTTACGGCTGAGTCTAAAAATATAAATAAATCTATTTATGTCTTTTATTTTCTTACTAAATAAGTTATGTTGTACAGTGTTACTCATTACAGGCGTAGCCCAACAATAACGAATTCACGGCTCTGGTTTTAGGTACATAATTAAGCATATATATGAAAAAGCATCCCCCTCAAAAACAAAATCGACTTGTCTGACCGTTTTTAAGAATACTAAAAAAAAGTTCTAACCAATGCTTTTGAGACTAGCCATGGTCAAACGCCAAATTAAAAATGAGTTTTGGTTTTTATGCAATAACAGACATGTTGGTTTAATAGTGTCACTTACCTGGGAGCTTCTTATAATAAATTTTAACGTCTGTGAGGGTCTTCTTCTCAAATATATTATAATGATAAGCATTATATACAAAACTTAACTATTGATACTCTAGGAGTGGGTTCAGATCTAACTAAAAAAAAATCATAAAATTTTACAAAATTTAGAATACTTAATAAACTTTGTGTTTTCTTAATTTCCTCTTCTTCCTCTTATCTAAACTTTGTTGACCATTTTTAGCAATATTCCTACCTCTTCTAACTTCTTAATTATTTTTTTTTTTATATTCTTAATTGTTATTCCTCTTCTTCATATATTCTTTGTAACCATTATCTCCGAAAAACCTTTATTTCTTCTATTACCCAATTTTTTCTTGAGATCCCATATAGCATATAATTTTATTTATTTTAAATACATTGTTTTTATTGTAAATGTTTATTTCTTCATTGTCTAATTAATTTCATAAATATTCAGGCTTTTTACATTCAATGTTTCACTTCTATATAACAAATTTCCAACTCTCTATATTTATTTGACAAAAGTATCAAAATAATCTTATGACTTTTTTTTCGTATCTAATTAATTTTTTCTTCTTTCTTTTTTTTCTACCCTTACTTGATTCAAAAACCTTATCCCAAAATTTTTATACTGAATGATTTTTAATTTTCAAAATTAAATTTTAAATAATTTTCTAATTATAAAAAAAATTTTTCTATTAACATTGTAAAATCTTCCCTCAATATCAAAATTTGTTGATTATACCATAATTTTTATTTATATACCCAATTATTTTAAATTATATCATTATATTCAACTATAAAAACTTGGAATATAATTTTATAATACAAACTTCTTTATACTAATAACAATAATAAATTAACTTCTATAACTCATACAACTTGATTTCATTACAATATGTACCTATACACAGTTTGAATACTTTGAAATGGTAAATCCAACTGATTAACAAACACAAATGAAATATTTATTATGAACACACGAAAACGGAACACTAGATGAGAGACGGTCACTGACGCCACCTACCTTATCTTAAAAAAATATTAATAAAAAATAGGTCCAGTCTAACCAGTTATCCTTTTATAAACAAATTACCGTTCCGTTCATTAATTATAACTCTATATGCAGTTTTACTCTGCCGCCGCACCGAAATGAAATATTAAATTCTGCACAAATTGCAAAAGTTGGGTACTTTTGGCAATACCGCTGCCATTTATGGTATTTTGTTTAGTTCGCTTTACTTCCGGCGAAAATTAAAGCGAGAAGCGTGGTATTCGCTCATCACGTAGATGAAAGTATGGAACTCGCATCATAATATCCATATACCTAACGGTAAAACGAAAAGTCTTAACAAGGACGTCCCATGTAACAATGTATGTATTACACCCATAATGGCCCTTTCCTGAGAAATCGTTTAAAAAATGTATATGTACTTAAAATGGACACTGCATGGACGTCCACTAAAAGTCGTACAATGAATGTTAATACATGGACGTACATAGTACATCTTATAATTAGTCCATGAATCAATGTACCAACATTGGATCTAAATGGACATTGCATGGACGTCCATTAACAGCCGTACAATGGATATCATTACAAGGACGTACATAGTACATCCCAATTTAGTCCATGGACCAATGTACCAGAAATGTACTAAAAATGGACATCCCTGGGACGTCCGGTGCTATCTGGGACGCTTTCCTATATACAATCAAATTTAGCTAAAACGTCAGAACAATAAAAAGGATTGATCAAGATTTTGTGAAATTGGGTATATATCACCGACATAATTTATCATTATACAGCTTTGTATGAATAAAGATAAGCCATTTGCGCACTTGTGGTCGGCAAATTAAATATTATACCCGTACGTCAACATTATTTAAACTGAAAGTAATACTGGTTGCCTACCGTGTAGGAACTAATCTAATAACCAAGCAAAAATAAAATACTTAAACGATTGGAATAGTAGATTCTGTAACAAGGTTAGAATGAAAAATTCGAACGAGTGGAAAATTAGGAACGCGAGCGTCAGCGAGTGTGAGGAACCACGATTGTCGAATTTTTTCATTCTAACCGAGTAACAGACTATATTTTCTCCACGATCAAAAAGTATGAATCAAAATTAAACTAAATCTGAACACAAGTTATTTTTCATAATTTGCAATTTTAGATATTATTAAATTCTATATCTACTTCACTTGATTTTTCACTCATTATTTTGTTTACATTAAAACTTGTTTGAAAATAATTATTATCGTCCCCATTTTGTATCTGACAGTGACACTTTTGAAATCCATGGCAATCCCATATCTTTTATTTCGATTAGAGAAAATCCATTCTTTACCTTGATAAAGAATGAAAATACATGCAAAATACATAAGAAGCAAGTGTTTTAGAATAAATATTCAGACTCTAGAGTGTGAATGTTTACATTCTATTATTAAAAATGATTTCGGAATTCATACATTCAATAATGGTCATGGAGAAATTATGGTTATGTACTTGCTCTGCTCAATAGTGTCAATTAAACGTCAAAATTAAGCCACTTATCAAGTTAAGAGATTCGTTTGCAAAAAATCATTTATATACTTTATTAAAAAGTTCTTTAATACAAGCGGACTTTATATTAGATTTACAGTAAGTCTATTAAGAATAACTCATGTAATTTTTAATAATTATTTTATTAATAAAAATTAACTTTTGGAATTTTGTCAACATACAAAGCGATTTTTATTAACCAAATAGTTGTAGATAAACTATAGTATCCGATTCGCGCATAATGTCTATTACCCACTCAGATGATTACAATACTCGCCTGCGGCTCGTGTTGCAACTTTTATCTTCCTGGGTAAAAGCCATCATTATACGCTTGTTGAATAATATACTATTACACAAATAATTTAATAAATAAAACAATTTTCACAAGAATTTCACAGAATGTTGGAAATTATCCTTCGGTGGAAGTTAATAAAAATTTTATATGTTGTTTGTGTTAGTAAAAGTAAAAAAATGGTAAAGCTTAAATTTTCTGCTATGACTAGTTTAGCCTGTGTTAAAAGAGTGTTAAAAGTAATACTGTTTTGGTAACTTGTCGCACTTGACCGATTTCTTTTGAAAAGCACCAAAAAATGCCATCAGTTCGATTTTCGTAAAAGATTTAGTCGTTGCAATGAAATTTTCATTGCAGGTGGGTTACAAAAATCGAATATTAGAAGAAATTATTCTGTACCGATAATTTAAGTCATCCCAAGTATTTTTAATTTATTTATAATCAGATCTTCGAAATATCGAATTAAATGCAAATACCCAGGTATCAATGAATCTTGGTCAGGCATTGGCAAAATATTGGCTCAAAATTTTAACATAGGTCAAATATTTTCCATCTGAAACCAATATAAGTAAAATGTTGTTTGGACATATTTATAGTATATTAAAAAAATATATAAATTTGATATTGGGAAAATATTTTCAATATACTAATGATATTTTACAAAAATATAATACCCAAATAATTAAAGAATATTGGTCAGATATTGGTCAGATATTGATATTCAACATATTGAATTTCCGTATAACATCGATATTGGAAAATAATACGATTATTACATAATAAAATAATATTGGTTGTACATTTCTATTCAATATTTATAATATATTCAATTTCCACGTAAAAACAACATTGGAAAAATATTTTCAATATACTAATGATATTGAACCAAAATGTAATGCTTAGATAATAAAACAATATTGGTAGGAAATATATGTTCAATGTTTAAAACATATTGAGTTTCCATATACAACCATATTTATAATATATTGAAAAATATTACCCATAGATGGCGTTAGCACTGTACGTTAATTGTATAAATAACTTTTGGTACTAAGTATCAGATAACTTTTTTTATATTTGTCCATTAGAGATTGGACCTCTCTTCGTATTTGTTATTAAAGTGAAGTATTTTCAGCTTACATATGTTTTTTTTTATAAAGATTGTGAATAAATAAATCACTGGCAAGATACTTAATACGAAATTCAATATTGGACCAACGTTACTATTAAATATGGTAATGATATGTTTTTTTAATATAAATGTAATGGTAATTTTCAATATCAAGATGTACATAATCAATATTCTACTAATATATGTAAGATATATTTTGCCAATATTCTGCCAATATGTAGACCAATTTACTGTAAAAAATCAATATCATTTTCTGATACAAATAATATTGTTGCGGTAAATAAATAGTTCCCCAATATGGAAAATTAATATTGAAATTCAATATCTCCCCCACATTGAATTTCAATATTTGGAGTTATTTTAAATCAATATTTGGCCAATTTTACATAATGTTAACACTTCGACTTATAGCCAATATTAAAATTCAATATTCAGATAATATTTTCAACCCAAAAAAATATTAAAACAATGTTTTGCCAATATTTTTTGATACCTGGGTAGCAGGAAATTTGAATTTGCCATGCGAGAATAATGCTTTTATGAAAAATTACATTTACATATGTGTCAACAACTCAAACCTCATATGGCATGTGCTACTTGAATCTAATTGCATTATTGCATTTTGTAAAGCAAAACAAATATAATTACCAAGTTTGCCTTATCTAGTTGAATAAATGGAAAATTTTAATAATCAATGACGTGCAGCAACGGAAAATTTTTTCTAACAACTTTTTTCGTTGCCAGTCTTAAAAAATTAAAGAATCTTTTACAGTTTTGTTCATTTTTTTGTCTACGCGATCTCATGAACTTCATTTTTTTGTCTACGCGATCTCATGAACGGCTCGAGGGTTGTTCTTGAAATTTAACCCATATAGACTCCTCTTGGGCTCTTAAGAAAAATGAGATATCGCACATGTCTTGGAAAATCTGTACCCCGAGATATGGAGTGAAGGCGCTTGGTACCCGTTCATTTTTTTGAAATAAATTTTTTTTTCAACAGGTTTTCTATTATTTCATTTTCAAACTGTAAGTTCTCATGCTCTAGTTTTAAATTATATATTGTTGACCCATAAAGAAAAATTTGAATTGTTGATTCATTATCCAAGCCTGAAAAATTGATCATATATTATTTTAATTTGTGGCATAAACAATCGAAATTTAAAAATTGAAATGCTGATGAACACACCACTTTTTTGCAAATATTACGGAAAATACAAAAATTACAGAAAAATATTTTAACCAAAATCGATAGATACAATTATCAATAGTAAGTACCTAAGGACTGATAATCGTTTGATGAAATTTTATAAGCTTGAGAAAGTTTTTGAGCATTTATCAATGTTCGAGGGTAATTCGGACAGAAATTTTTTTGCTAATTCTTTCACCGTTCGATTTCCATCTAATTGATACTTTCTAATATGGTCCATAAATGTTTTCCATACAAATTTTTTATTGTTAAAGTGGATGGAAGATATATTTGAAGCTCATTATAAAGGTCGATTGTAATAAACTACTACCCTTACCACATTATAACAGTATTTTTTGGTGCTTTGGATTCGATTATTTCATTAAAATTGTCGTCAGTATTACAACCAAATGGTGACATTTTGAAATTATGAAATATTTGAAACGTCAATATTGCATAGCAACGAGTGAAAAGAGCTCATGGTCACAGCAAAGAATACCTATCGATAAAGAAGCGAAGGCGGTATTTGCATGGACCAAAATTTGTACGCGCATATGTGCGAGTTATATTAGTTATACGTCAATGTCAATTCTGTCTAAAGGTGCTATATTTTTGAATAAAGTGCGGATTATTTGTTCATTTGCTTGATTTTATTTTAATTTATTGTAAATATTACTTTGTTTTCTAAACATATATATAAAATGAATTTAAATGAATTTTTGTCAGTACTCGAACGGATAGATCAAGAGTGGGGCAAAACGAGGGAAAAGAGTAACGGAGCCGAACTCAGCTGTTATATTAGTTAATCGTCACCTGTCACAAAAATTTTTGCCCTTCCAACATCAAAGACATTTCGCCGGCCTTCGCTTCTTGATATATATGTATTCTTTGGTCACAGAGATAGATTAGACAGAAGCGAAGGTTCCTGATGTAGCGATGGTCAAAATTTGAGTGACAGTTGAAGTTTCTGCCGCTTAATACACTGGGAAAAGTGTTCAAAATTCATCTATCTAGAATTACGAATATTGAACATTTTCCCAGTGTATTAAGCGGCAGAAACTTCAACTGTTACTCAAATTTTGATAATCGCTACACCAAAAGGGCCGCGACAGGAACCTTCGCTTCTGTATTAGTTTATCCACAGAAGATAAGCTAATACAGAAGCGAAGGTTCCTGTCGGCCCTTTTGATGTAGCGATGCCAAAATTTGAGTGCCAGTTGAAGTTTATGCCGCTTAATACACTGGGAAAAATGTTTAACATTCGTTTGTCTAGATAGACGATTTTACAAATTTTGATCAGTTTTCCCAGTGTATTAAGCGGCAGAAACTTCAAATGGCACTCAAATTTTGACCACCGTTACATCAGGAACCTTCGCTTCTGTATTAGTTTATCTTCTGTGGTTTATCTTCTGTGCCATGGGTAGTTTTCAGTGTAATTTTGCTCTAATTGGTTGTATTCAATCAGATGACCTCAAATTAACTAATTTCATTGAATTTATTCTTGAGCAAAAATTTTTTTATAAAATTATCTTGTTTTCAAGAAAACAAAATATTTGCAAATAAAAATTCTATTTGGCAGCTCGAAAAAAATCAATCAGAAATAAAAAAATAAATATTTTTTAACGCTTTTTTTAAATTATACAATTAAATTAGGAATTATATTATTATTATTATATTGACCGAAAAGAAACCTTGTTTTTCAATTAAGTGCTTTAATTTTAAAAATTTGAAGTACATTACCTAATACTTATTTTTCTAAGACAGTTGTGTTTAATATTAGAAAAAAAATATCTCTAGAAAGGTTCTAGAAAAATGTTATAACCGTTATCTAAAATAAATAGTTTTTTCTTATCTTATAATGAGTACTTTATTTATTTATCGCCTTAAAAATAACAAGTTTTAAATATGTACTTAATGATAAATATGCATTAGTACAAAGATAGACGTAATCTATTACCTATAATTTGTATTTATAGAGACCATAAACCTTACAATAACGCTAAGAATTATTGTGTATTTCAAAATATTTAAAAACAAAAAAAAGATATATACAAATTTAGATTTTTTGTTCTACTATAAAAAACCACTAAAACTTTAATTTTTTATTTTAAAAATAACACTTTCAGTACAAACAATATCCTGTATTTTTACTAAAATAATACTTTTTAGAAAATTTATAAAAAATATGGCACCAAATTTCAAGGTTCGTTATTTTAATTTCACTGGCAGAGCTGAACCAATCAGAATGATTTTAAGCTATGGAAATATACCTTTTGAAGATGACCGAATATCAAAAGATGATTGGCCTAAAATAAAACCAAGTAAGTTTTATTATTTTTGTCTAATTCTATTTGGTATCTAACAAAGGACAAATTCATCTGTACAATACATAACAGAATTAAGACGAATTTCGAATATACTGTCATTCCAAATATATAAGCTAACAGTTATATCCAGCTCTTAAATACAAATTGTTATTTAACTAAAAAATATACTATTTTAAAGATTCTTCCACTTACAGCAATACCATTATTACACCACTAGGTGGTGGAAAAATGGATTAAATACTTATTGTGTTTTCATTAGTAGTTGCAATAGGCGCGATCCCTAAAATATTATGTATGCATAGTTTTTCCTAGAAGATATCATGTAACATTTGAATAACAAAAGTGTTATTGCCGTTTCCTCTGACGTCATAAGACATTAAATGGCAATTCCTGAGTTGCCAATTTCATTATTTTTCGGAACTTCTGAAGAAATGATATTCAGTTTCATTCTATGCATAAAACAGAACTTGAGTCAGTATGGATTATATTAAAATGAAGACTGTATTTGATCGCTGCTCTCGATTTAGTTATTATTAAGTAATATCCATGGATACCGAGTGCTATATCAATATTTTTTTCGACCTGCTCACATTATAAGTAAATATTATGAATAATGCTTGGCAACATATAGTAAAACATTATTCTGGCGATAACCTTGAGAGCACTTGCTCACTAATAAAGCTATTCTGTCGCGCTCCGGCGATAGGTCAGTACTTACTTGGCCTGATTTATTTTGGAAAAACTACTTCGAAAAATTTTTTTTCTCAAGAACGTACATGTTGGGACGTCCCGACGACGTCCGCTTCTAGACGTCCTGAAGATGTACTATTTGTAGCCTCAGACATTTGGAACACAAATGGTCATAAACTGGACGTCCCTAATACGTCTTGTGCTATCTACTATCCGCCTTTAAACTTTTTCAATGTCAGGGAGGTTTGTTCAACTTCCATTGAAACTCAAATGAAAATAAGTCGGATCAGACTTGGGCAAGGGCAAAAAGGTATTTGTGGAACTGATAGGGATTGGTGGCACATGAACACTTGCTAGTCTGTAGATCACCTGAATGACTACGGGGTTTAGGGTGATAGAGGACCGTGGTTCGGAGCCCACGATAAGTTGTAGGTCCCGTCAAAATTATCCCTAGTAGCAGAAAAGAGACGTTAAAATAAAGCAAGCAAGCAAATTCTATTCCAATCTTTATGTAATGTAATTTTAGAATCCATTTAATAGTTGTCTGATGATGGCTTTGCAACCCAAAACCACTAAACTACGAAATTATAACTTTTTTTCTCTATTTGTTTTTTAATTTCAATTGATTTTAGCAACTCCACTTGGTTTACTTCCACTTCTAGAAATTGATGGAGAAGTATTTTCTCAATCTGTCCCAATCTGTAGATATGCAGCAACTCTAGTAAATCTGTCCGGAAAGGATGATAAAGAAAATTTTGCAATTGATATAATAGTTGACATGATTCTTGATATACTCAAACGTAAGTAACCTTATTACACTCTTTCTACGACCTTGTAAAAAATTTAATTTTATAATAAGTGAATATTTTGTTGTAGTTGCTTCAGATGTAAAATTTGAATCTGATGAAACAAAAAAGAAGACTTTAGAACAAAAATGTAAGGAACAGCTACCTCGTTATCTAGGAAAATTGGAAGAAAGTGCAAAGAAAAATGGCGGTTATATAGCTATTAACAGAGTAAGAAACATAATTTTTTATGCATGAAAATATATTTCTATTAAAAAAAAACTTTAATTGAATTTGAGTTCACGACTTTTCAAGCTTTATACCCTGATGTTAAATAAAACTTCGTTGCTTTTAATATTCTCTAAATTTTCTCTGCATATACAATTCTTTATTACTTGGTATAATTTAAACACTTTTAGTTCATTTGGTCTCCATTTTGTTTTGATTTAATTTGAAATATGATTCTTTTTTTTAAATTTAATAAAATTTAAACGTATTTTTTTATAGATAACTTGGGCCGACATTATGTTCATTTGCGTTTATGAGGGATTGGTAAATATATTGAGTGGTGAAGTATTAGATCCTTATCCAAATTTACAAATGGTAAAGAAGAACATTCTCGCTGTTTCTTCCATCAAAAATTGGATACAAAACCGTCCAAAAGGTCCAACGATTGGACAAGGTTACGATTTAAAAAAAGACTTAAAATAAAAATAAATATTAAAATGTAACTAATTTTAATTTTAAATAAATGGTTCAGAGAAAAATATATTTGTTGTTTAATTTCCAATTATATCCAAATGTAGGTATAAACAACATGATTAAAATCCATCTTTCTATTTTTTTAATTTTTACTCTATATTGTTCTTCTCCTTACCTGTTTTTTTGTAAGTTACATATATATTTTATTGGGTTACATTAAATAACTATATTTTTAGTTTGTCACTAATATACATTATTTGTAAGTATGAAGAATTCCTGTATAGATGTAAAGTTTTACTATTTACCCAAGAACATGTACAAAGAGTTCTTAACAACTTTAAATACTGTAAATGTCATCAGACGTGCACTGTCTGGCTCTGTATTATTGTATGGACAACCCTACTGACTTACGGCCCAGCGAGGCAACCGTTTTATTTCAGGATGAATACTCATTGAACCATAATTTAGAAATATATACTGCCATTGATAAAGTACGCCGCTGCGTAATATTGACAATATATTATAGAAAAAAATATAATAAAAGTTGTTATTTACGAAAGTACATTTAACTAATAAACGTCACCCACTGCATGGTGAACACACGAAAGATGGAAATTTTATAAGCTGTTTTAGTCGATACGTACTTAACCTCTGGCTTAGAAGTTTTCGAAATGAAGACATTGTCGTTTACGATAAGAGATGTAAAAATGGGTAGACGCCGAAATATTGAGTGTCAGGACGAAGACGTCGCGACGTTGAATGACGTCAAATATTGTAACTTCTGCTGATGACATTAGTAGTTTAATTTATGAAAAAAGATTGGGTTTTGAAGAAGTAAAACAGAACTGTCTGTCGGAACTATTGGCGTCGGCGTCTCGGCGCTGAATACAGGAATTAGGTTAATTTTGACAGGTCTTTTCTGAGCTGAGAATCCCCATTTTATATCGAGTTTGAATAAACATTTTACTCCATATTCTTGTGTGGCCCATATTTTGTTTTTGGTTCTCATGGATGTTATCTAGCCCTAAATCTTTAGACATGAAAAGAATTATTTTCCAATATTTTAATATTTTAACTTTTAGAATTTAAATTGGGATATTAATAGTTTTTCAAATGGTTCAAGTGTGCCTTATCGTTTTGTAAACGAAGCAAAATACCATTAAAAATTACTGAAAAAATAATAAATAGTATATCCAGGGTTGGTTAGTAAATGATCTCAATTTTTATTGTGTTCAATCCGGGGTGTAGTGAAATTTTAAGTGAAAAATAAAAAAATATACAAACAAAAAAGTCAAACAAATTGTTATTTTCTAAATAGTTAAAGGACTAGAATTATTTTTTATTTAATTATGTCTAAAATATTTCTTATAGGAACAAAGAAATTCCCAAAATAATTTTAAGTGAGTCACCTTCTATATTAAAATTTAAAAGATGCTTTGTCATGGTCTATGGTAAGTTGCAATAATTATTAAGTACTTAGATTATTTTTAACGCTATATATAATTATCAATAACCTTCAACAAAAATAAATAGTAAATATGTAAAATCACGTTGTACCTACAGAATTTTTCAATATAACCTATACTTATTTTAGTTACAAAAGGTCTCAAATGAAACTTCTATGGGGGAATTAAAAAATTTATAGATCATATTATACAGGGTCGCATTCTTTTTATTAAAATTGAATATTAAGCGCTAACAAACACTAGAAATTTCTTATGTTTTACAAAAAAAATTGCATGTAGGTTTAATAAATAATAAATCTTTTTGAAAAAAAAAATAAAACACTAAAATTAAATTAGTAGGAAAGTATATTATGTTAGCCACAACCCATTTTTTTTTAATTTCAAAAATATATTTTCCTTTTCTTTACAAACTTATTTCATTTAATCAAAAACGACTTTATGTGTTATGAGAGTTATTATTAAAAACGACAATTATCATAGTTACAAACAAACTATTTAAGTATGAGATGCGCAGGAATTTTATCATGTTTCATGGTCACCATATAATATAATACACATAAAATCAGTCGAGCAAGTTAAAGTTAGCATTTGTGTAGAGGGGTCAGACCAGTTAGTTGTTTTTAATAAAACTATAATCATTTCATAAGGTAATAAACTTTATTTGTATAAAGAATTTAATTTTTTTTTAATAATTAATTATTTTAGATAAATAATGGCTCCAAAATACAAGCTTACCTATTTTAATTTTACTGGAAGGGGAGAACCAATAAGGCTGCTCTTTGCTTATGGAGGAATTCCTTTTGAAGATAAGAGATTTGAAATGGAAGACTGGCCAAAAGTAAAACCAGGTAATTTTTACTTCTGCAGGTAAACTATTCGAGAGAGGACTCGAATAAGTCAATTTTGATTTCAGATGATACATATTTTTACAAAAAAAAAATACCTTAATATCAATCACTTGCGCAAAGTAGTTATCCTGTTAAAAAATTAAATAGTTACAGGGGTCGTCTTAGAGCTCATTTTAAAGAATTTTTAATTTTACATTTTGAATGTGCTTTATTAGTTTATGACAATTAAATTGTATACTATGAAATAAACCAAAACCGGCAAAACAACACGACATTGGTTTAATGATTGGATTACTTTATTGTACTGATACGTTATTAAATGCTCGAAAACTTCTCGATTTTTTTTTTAAATAAAACAAAAAATTTAAATTTTAATTATTTTTCATTTAATTTTCTTTTATTTTATTTCAAGTTATTGACACAGTTAAACAGATAATTAAAATTATTTTCAAATGACATGTTAGTCTGGTGCCTTGCTATATTTGTATTGCTTAAATATGCTTTATTAGAACTAAAAATCGACCTGTGCGATAATTTTTTTCCGTATATTTTATCGTACATAAATTATTGTTGAGCATTAACATTATATATGATAACTGCGAGGATGTTACATCCCCAATAAAAGTCTTAATTGCTTTTAACTGCTTTATTTTATACTTTATTCACTTGAACAAAATAATTCGTGTGTAGTACTCCCACTTTCTAGATGCATACTGTCGCGTCTCCCGTCTCCCTCTTCTATCGCTCGTGCATCCTGATAAACATGTATGACCTCCGACCATGGCCAAGGGAACAGGGGCGTACCGTTAACAATAACATATATACCATATGTCCAGGCGAAAAAAAATTATTGGATTTATATCTGGTTTTTTAAAAGATATTGACTTGAAATTTTGAAATGTCATTGAGAGGATAGGGGTAAAATTAATATCACCCTAACATGATATTCGCCTCCTGCACCTACCCCTGACCCAAAAATTTAAATGACAGATTTTGAACGAGAGTATATTTTTTAGTATTTCTATGTGAAAAAACGACTTGATTGTGTAATAAATTTTGTGAGATATTTAAAACCAAAGTTTCAGAAGTCAGATATTAGATATTAATTTCGAAACAAAAACTAGTAAAAAGCCATAGCTTCATTGCTTTAAGTTTGAGTTATTAAGAACTAGAATGGTTAATATAATATTTTCAAAAACATGTGATAAAAAAATATCTAGTGAGATCGTTTGGCCATTCAATAGGACAATTCAAACTTCAAACAATGAAGCTACTTTCATTATTTGCTATTATTTTTTGTTTCTAAGCTTTAAATGGGAATAGGTAAATTCCCTCCCAAGGAAAAAAGGGTCAAAAATAACCGGTAAATTCGCTCCCAAATTTTGTTTGTACCTGAAACTGTATAGGTAAATTCGGTCCCGGGCAAAATATTTTAAGAGGAGAGCAATAAAATAAAACTAGGTAATATTGAATAATTTTTGTTTTATTAAATTAAATAAAAATGTTTACATTGTTTTTTTATCTAAACTAAATTGATACGTTTATACCTATACAAGTATAACATATTATATACAATTATATATTTAATAATATTATGAAATCCGATAAGACCTTTTTTACATATTGTATACCTAATTAAACACCACAGTGAAATGAGACGAATTTAATAAAATGCAAACGACTTATTTCGTTTTTTGTATATGATTCAATCATTTTTGTAATAAATTTTTGCCTGTTTTTTAACTGTACTGTTGGTAATTTTAGCATTCAAATGTTGACTTTGTAATTTTACATATGTTTCAATTTGAAACTCTTTTAAGTTTATTAATAAACACAAAAATGTTTGGATGAGACGAATCGTTAAAGTGTCTATGGAAAGATTCGCATGTATTCGTAGCCCAAAATTTAAAATTTTTTGAAAACTATATTTACAGTTATTTATAACTACTATGGGCTTTCCTTTTTCAGTCAAAATAATATTAAGATCCATGTTACAGACTACAGAGAATACTTGAATCGACTAATATATATAAACAGAAAAAATAAATAAATATTTCAATCCATTTTGGATATTTATACTATTCATTTCCTAATTACTACTATTTTCGGAAAAATCCAATACCATTACTTAATTACGGCTTTCTCAGTTTCCTAAAATTCTTGTTGTGAGGGAATGTACCTATCGATAAATGGGTATAACATTTTTAATTTAATGGGCTACCTGCTGGGACCGAATCTACCATCACCACTTTAAATATCTCGCAAAGTTCATTAGGTAATTAGCTTATTTTTTTTACATACAGATATGCACATTCAAAATATGTTAGAAAGAATTCGGAATACCATTTAAAATATTCGGTCGGGGCTGGCGAGATGCACTAGATTATTGTTCTAGTTTTGAACTTAGTGCAAAATTTGTACAGAAAGTTATCTAAAATGAAGCAGGTACGGTAAAATATGTTTCTTTTTTTCATTTTAAGAGGTTTTAGAATATTTGAAATATTATTGTTTATATACATAAACGCCACCCACTAGATTATTGTTACAGTATTGAACTTAGTGCAAAATTTGTACAGAAAATTGATTAAAATGAAGCAGGTACGGTAAAATATGTTTTTTTTTATTTTAAATGGTTTTAGAATATGCAATATCAAGAATGACAAACCAAAAATAAAAATTTTTCTACTCTTGTAAACACCATCCGTGAACATATAGAATTATCTCTTACCTCCTTCTTTTTTTATGATTCTTGCTCCTCTTTTTCTGGTTTTTTATGTTTCTTTTGTTATTATTGGTATTTATTTTCTATTTCTTTCTCTCTCTTACCTCTTAGTTAACTTCGTCTCCATCTTCTTCGGTGGTGCTTTCTACTCTTCCTCTAATTTCTTATATCTATTACCTCTTTACTGTAAAGTTCTGATGTTTTACCAAACAATGACGTTTCCTGTCAGGAGTCCGAGTTATGTGGACCGGCACCCTAACCAGCTGCTAAGAGATAATAGATAGTTATTTTAACAGATTTCTGACATTGGATGCACTTGCAAGGTAAATTTTTTAAATTGAAACCGATGCAGCAGGAAAAAATATGAGCGGTTTTCCCTGCCTCGAGATCTGGAATTTTTTGATTATAAACAAAGAAAAATAAAAACATGTCAGTTATTATTTTTTACATCCCTTTCTGAGCATTATCAATGGGAGGTATTCATTTCATTTTTGATCTCGATTTTTAATCCTTCTAATATACCCTTAAAATGTCCCAGTGAGACATAATACGCCCTCAAATTCCTTCAGGAATGGTCAGAATTAGATTAAATTTAAAGGGAATTCACTGTATGACGAATCGCGTAGAAATCCTTTGCCTTCCACTCTCTTCGAACACCGCTGAAGGCGAGAATTTTATATACATGAATATCAATTCTGAGGTTGCTAGGTCTAATGTTATATTACATTTCTTCAGAATTAACAAAATATAATACTTTGAATAACTATATTTTTCACACTTCTAGCTTATTATAAATAAAATCTAGTCACTTCGTAATGTTATTAAACGTTAGGATTATAGTTATTCTACGTAATGATTACTGAATTATAGTAAAAAACAATATTGTGTGTCTTAATTATATTGGAAGCTACTTGGCAACTTTGTAAAAACGAAAAGAAGATGTATGAAAATAGACCCAAATTAAATTTAATCTATTTCTGTCCATTCCTTAAGGAATTTGATGGGGACATTAAGGGAATTAGAAGGTTTAAAAAAAATCGAGGTTAAAAATAAAATGAATACCTCCAATTATTCAAACGGTTAATTTTATCGAATTCCAAAAAGAGTATCTTTTCGTTAGCTTAAGGTATGAGCAAGCAATTTTTAAAATTTTTATACAGGGTGTGTCACCGATACAAAAATTTTGGATCTTTATAACTATTACGACTAATACGTCCCTGTCTTTAAGGCAATACTGTGAATTTGTTTACACGTCTAAAATAAGCACACATGTACATTATAACCATACAGAAAATTTTATAAAGATCGAATAAACAGTACGAAAATAAAAAATAAAAACGAATTTAAAAATCCAATTATGGAGGCTCATAATTCGAAAAACGAGGGCCAGTATTAAAAAACTTTATATGAAGTACTAACATTATTTTTACTGAAGCTATACCCTCCCAACTTTTTGCCATTAGTCCCGGGACAGTCTGTATATAAGAGGAAACAGTCGTGTTGCGATAACTTTGAGAGTGGTTAAAAATTTTACAAAAAAAATCCGGGTCTTTCGCCTTCTGATCATACTTTTTCTCGGTTCTCTATTATCAAAAATATATAATATTATGAAATACTGACGTCCTGCGATAAAAATATTTCCAATGTTTAAGAAAATTGAAAAATTTCCTCCACCAATGACGCGGCAAGGCATAAAATATCAGTTCTTAATAATTTTTCTATAGTGACTGTTCATAAAATTTCTATAGTGACTATAATATTATCTTGAAATGTTCAACGCCAGAAATGTCAGTGTTATTAGAACTTTTTTTCAAGGAGATATTAAACTGTTAAAAAATAATTTAAATCTTTATACCTCGATGAGGTCGAAAATACTGGTCGAAGGCTCCCCTACTACTCCCCTACTACTGATTCCCTACTACTGCTCCCCTAATAATGCCCCCATACTACTGCTCCCCTATTACTAACCCTTCTAACATTTTTGGTGTTGCTTTATCTTTACAAAAGGAACTTTTCTAGTTTAAGTTTGTTTATATGATTTTAAAATTTCTTCTTATTTATGGTCTTTTGAGTGTGGTGTTGAGATTTAATGTTTAATTTCATATTATTTGATCAGTAGGCACTTATGTGTAATGACACTTGATTTTATCTTTATTGCAATCAATTTTGTATTATTATTGTTATGTGATTTCTTAAATATAATTTCTGGAATATTTCCAATTTATTCAATAGTTCTGATGTCTTAAGACTATTTTTTTGTGGATAATAAAGTTGCTAATTATAGTATTAACAGAAAACTTATCGAGATGTAATATATTGGTATCATATTTTTGTTCTCTAATAATTTTTATACAAATCAGTCGTCAGATGGAATACCAGTTGATAGGAATTTAATTGTTAATAATAAAAACTTCCAGTATACCGTTGTAGTTACCTTCTGCAATTTATTTAGGTTCTAAGATATAAAAGAAATATTTGAAGTGCTTCTTTTTCCTGGTGGTGATCAGTAAATTGAAGTAAATATCAGTTGACTTAGATACGCAAAGTCGCTACTTAAAGTTCTTATTCAATCATAATTTACCCTATTTTGTTTTCTTAAACAAAATATAATTTTCACACCATTTTTTTATATTTTACAGATACACCTTTAGGGCAAGTTCCAGTTTTGGAGATTGATGGAAAACCATTTACACAAACTATACCACTCTGTAGATATATTGCAAACGTTATCAATATTGATGGCAAAAATGCCCTTGAAAATTTGGCTATCGATATAGTTATAGAAATATTTTGGGATATACTTAAAAGTAAGTTTTTTTTGTAATTACATATAATTAATTATGAAAATACCAATTTTAAAAGGCCGGTAAATTAATGAAATAAAAATTACCATGAACTCCCCGAAGTTATATAGTAAAACTATTGGAATTGATTTATACGAGCTATATTTTAAAATAATTTTAAATAGATAGGAGTGCTCCAAACAGAGTGACATATGTAAGATATATTTTTCTTATGATTTACATTTTTGCATTGTACGTAAAAAAATAGCTAAACTCATATTAAATAAATAAAAAAGTTTGTGCGGCCGGGGATCTTCCCTATTTTGTTTTTCACCATTGTTTTGCATTTTACCACATCTTCTCCTATTTTTGCCTGTTTTTCATTATTTTTTCTTTTTATTAATTTTTCCCTAATTATCCCTATTTTGCTTTATATTTCCTATTTCACTTAATTTTTCCCCATTTTCTCTATTTTTTCCTTATTTTCAGTACCCTCAACAGGGATTTCTAAATTTTAATTAGTTTTTACATTAATTTAGTAAAACCCCAAATTTTTTCCTGTACCACTTTGTCTTTAAGTTTTTTAATTACCCTTCTATAATGGATTTCACTTTGTAACAATTTTCTCTCACCTTGTACTTTTACTAATGGCCTGATGATGTTTTTTAACCGAAACTAATCAATTACATTTTTTTCAAATGTGTTTTATTTCATATACAATGTATTAAGGCCGTTTTGAGCTTACATACATACAAACATTTTTCAAACATTAGGATTTTTGGGCACAAGGGACCTGAAGCAAAAAGAAGTCCAAATCTGAAAATTGAGTAGTAAATCTTGGTTTTTTTGTTGTCATTTTTTAAATTCTATTTGGTTCAGAGTTGTTCAAGTGAAAATAAAATAAAATAAAAACAAGATTTACTATTCATTGCAAAACCGATACTAATCTTGACTAAATTCTATTCTACTGAAACATGTTTTGTTAATTGACGGTTGCACATTATTGAACCAAAATATGTTTGACAGATATACAATTGTCAGATGAGGCCGAAAGCTTTCAAACAATTCATTTTCTATGCTTATCATCATTTTTTGTATTCTTGATTTTTTTAATATTTTAATAAAATTGTTTAGCTGCATACGAATTGATGTTTGAAACCGAAGAAGCCAAAAAAACCAAACTGAAAGAAAAACTTGATGGTCAACTGATTGTATTATTGGGTAAACTGGAAGAAGATACCAAGAAGAATGGTGGTTATCTCGCTCTTAATAGGGTAAGTGTTTTATTAACAAAAAAAATCGTTAATACTTCAATACTTTTGTTTTACAATTAAGTTTATTCTAATAACTATGAGCAATTCTAGAAGTGTTCAAATAGTTATATTTAATTTTTTAATGTAAAATTTTTATTGGCTCCATAACGAAAAGTTAGTCGGCTGGGGTGTTGGTCACCCATTTAATCTTTAAATATTGCAATTTCATTTAATAAAATAATAATATTTTGCATGAAATTTCAAATTAAATTAAATTTTATTTTATTTTTTGTGTATAATTATTTTTTTTATATTATACAACTTACTAGGTATATTATGTGTTGCAAAATATTTTTGTACTGGACAGTTAGGAAGTGAAATATAAATATTATGTTATTGCATTTAGATTTATATTTTAAGAATCTAGTTTTTACAATATCTTGCTAACTTTGATAAAGAAAAAATAATAATATTTTTGCATGAAATTCGAAATTAAATTAAATTTTATTTTTTTTTGGATATAATTATTTTTTTTATATTTTACTAATCAACAGAGTTACAACTTACTATATGTAGCAAAATATTTTTTTATTAGACAGTTATGAGTATTGTTTAAAAAATTATTTGATCACTTGATTTATATTTAGAATAAGTTGGATATTTTTTAATTAAAATTAACGAATTCCATATTTTTGTTTTTAGATTTCCTGGGCAGATATCGTCTATCTTCAATTTTACGAGGATCTATCAAACATTGTAACAGAACGAAAACCTTTGGCCAACTATCCTAACTTAGAACAAATAAAAAAGAAACTTCTTCAAAATAAAAATATTAAAGAGTATATCCAGAAAAGACCAGCTAATAAAATGATGACTACATATAACTTAAAGAGTGATTTGTAATTATTTGCTAATTTAATAATAATATAAACATTGTGTAGATCTATGTATTTTTTTTGTTTTTTTTTCAGTTCAGTTTTGCTTTTTAATACAACCTTAAGTACTATAATGGCCACTGTCCTCGCCTTAAAGTAAATGTAACTGATTTTGTTTTTTTAATTTTTGTTTTTAATTTTTGTTTTTAATTTTTGTTAAATAACAATGTTGTAACAGAGCCATATTCAGGGAGGTCTTGGTAAATTATATTTGACATTTTTAAAAGTAAAGGAAACATTAGAAATCAGAATAATTCGTTAAAATTCAATGCATTATAAATATCACTTTCAAGTACTTAGTTTCAAACCTTCACTAGGAAATATAAATCAAATGACAAAGGACTGCCCTTCTGAGAAAGGACCTACGATGTAGGTACTTATAGTTTACTCAGGTAAGTATATTAGTAAGAATAATTGGAAGACAGTACATGGCTTTTGATGGTTTTTTACGGGTTTTTCCATCAATGTAAAGTTCAAAGTTCATGTTTGCAACCCGGCTTGAACCTGTTCTCGAAAGATTAGATTTAAAATTATATGGCCAAATTTAAGTAAATTCTATTAAATTGTACTAATGGGCAACACTTACTAGAAGTCATTGAGGAACGGTGTCAGTAATTTTAATCCTGTTAAAGTTTTAAAAAAAATTGAATGGATCTAAAGTGTTTTTTACATTATTCTTATGGTATTTTATCCTTCAATGCAGATATCATCTGTAGATACATTTACAAGCTACAGGTGCTTAATAGATGAAAGGTCATATAGTAGATAGAAGAAGAAAGTGACAGTTATTGTCTATGAGCGGTCTAATTGTCTATAAGGTGCGTTCAAAATACCACGAAAAGGGACATGTAGTAAATTATAATATACAGATTTTTGTTCGAAAATATTATCTGCAAACTACGGATATTGTATGTGGATAAAATCATGTTTTAAATATTATTGGAAGGATTTGTGTTCGTAAAAACAATTTTTTAACAGAGTTAAAAATAAGCTATAAAAAATCTTTAAAAAAATAAAATACTACACATAAATAGCGGAAAAGTGTTTTGTTGGCCTGAACCCATATTTTCCACTAAGCAGTTGATTCAGATATTAGCATTAATATTCATGGTTAGTAAGTTTTCAGAATTTGAAATTCGGGTTGCACTGTTATGGGATTGTTCAGTCAAGTAATATTTTCTTACGTGCCTAACTATTAAAGTAGGAAACTGAGTAACTGTTGCTATTTTATCAATCAATTAACGTCATTTTTGAATAAGTTGTAAACTATTGTATTTAATTGTTCCTTTGAATGTTTTATATTGTTTCTTTAATGTTTTGGATCAACTTATGGTCCTATATATAAAAGGCACCTTACAGAATTCACATGTACCTCGCTCGGCCTACAGTCAATTAGTGGTGTTTTTAACGAAGTTACTCTAAAGTCAACTATAGATAAATAAATAATAAAATAACCCACTTACAATGAAAGCAAAAACTAAAAACACCCTATAACGGGTTTTATTTTTACAGCAGTAAAATCACTTATTGGTTAGATAATAAATTTTACTAAGAATTTAACGATTTCTAGTTAATTTGAAAAAGAAAATTGACATTCAACTAATTATTGAACTCTGTTTTAAGATCCTTAGAGTGATTTTAGAATTTAATATGGTATTTCGTTTTGATTATAATTTAGAGAGGATATGTCATAAATAAGGGTTTAAAGGGCGCCAGTGTATTTTTGTGATTATTTGAGCCCTGAAAAATATCTAAACAAAAAATACACTGTTTTCTAAAAACTAAATTTGAAAATTACTTTACGTAAAATTAACTCTTTAGCCATATAAATTTTAACGTCAAAAATATACTGTCAAGTTGTTTAAATTAAAAGTCAACATTTAGTAAACTTTGATCATAATATATTATGATTGATATATAAAATAATAAACAATGTATGTATCACAAAAAGTAAAATAAATGATTTTAAATAAATTGTGCACTTGCTTTAGGTTATTAAATAAATAAGTTTAAATTAACACATGAAACTTTTAAGTTTAGCACTCACCAGGTGTTTATATTGTATATATTATATAAGAATTACTTGATATTAAATGCAAACTCTCATGCTCTTGGGTTGGGTTCCTTCAAAAAAAAAAATAAACGTTAAAAAAAAAAATTTAAAAAAAAATTATAATTTTGGGCTCCTTAAAAAATTCTTCTGGTTCTTCTCTCTTCTGTATCTTCCTCTAATCAGTTTCTTTCTTCTCTTTTTTTGTATCACCTCCTAGTTAATCTCCTCTTCTGTCTTCTGTATTCTTTAATCTCCCCTATATGTCTGCCTTTCCTTTTAATCTAATCTGCATCAGCTCGTTTTCCTACAGACCAATTCCCTAACAACACAGGGATATCCTAGGTATGTCCTTTTTATGTACCGCGGTACAAGGACATGATTGGGACATCCAGTGGATGTCCCGCAGAGGTTGTCCAGAGGACATCCCATCTGGTATATCCATAGGTTGTCCCTTTCATGTCCCTGATATTACTGATATTCATTCACATAAGAAATATCGAAACTCATTAAAATATTAATTCAAGATTTATAGTTCATATTTTTGATTAAAAATCTTGTTTTATTCTTATCAAGAAATTGAAAAAAATTGTTCAAGAATTTCTGGGATGTGACTGTTGCGAATTAGCAATTATTGTAATGCATAATACCTTAAATCTGAATCTCCAAGGATGATACAAATTATACACAAATCTCAATAAAATTTCGTTTCATTTTCGTTTCCGTTTTTTTATCCGGTTTCTGGCTTTGGCAACATTGTTTGGTCTGGCAAACAACGTTAACCTCACTTTCCCTAATGTGCACATTATTTCTAACTCTTTTTGTTTTATGTGCAAAAGTAGTAAAAAGATTTGTTGTAATGACGATTTTTGTTTTATTTTGTTGATTGTTTATGTTGTGTATTTTATAGTTGTAAAATTGAAAGAATAAGTTGAGTTTAAGGTTGGTATTACAATAATCATGGTATCGTATGTTCTTTTTCCTCTTTTGAATGAAAGACTTGATTGTTCCAATGATACTATGGGTTATTCGATTCTGAATATTTTCTTTATGCGAGGTTTAGGTATATATGGTATATTTATCAATATATTAGGTACATATTAATACAATGGATAGTATAAGCAAGGTATCCTCAAGCCTTGAAAGGAAAAGTAGACTAAAACCAGTGATTTCATATTTGCAGTAAATTTGTTTTGTATTGAACATCTTTGGATTTAGTTTTTTTCCACATTTTCCAAGAAATATTTCATATTAAATTAATATTGAAAAAAAAACAGAACATTCGAGGAAGTCCTCATATATCCCAATGATGTCCATGGAACATCCCTAGAGTGTCCCTTTGATGTCCTTTGTTTTAACTTCGTACATCCCTGGGACGTACCAGAAGGACATCCCATATATGTCCTTTTTGTCGGAAAGTAGATGTCCCTGGGACGTCCCTAGTATGTACTATGTCCCAATGAAGGATATCCCAGGGATGTCCCAGTAGCAAATGAAGGACGTCCCTGGGATGTATAGGGGATGTACTTGTGTTGTTAGGGTTTGTTCTTTGTCTTCTTTGTTACTTTTTTTATTCTTGTAATATTTTTATTTCTATTAATAAAACTTTTTTTTAATATATAATTTTTTATTTTTCTAGACTATAACTTCCATTACTTTATAATAAACCTTTTTTAAACCATTTTTTTAACATCTCATTCTTTTTATCACATTTTTTTTTCTATCAAAACCAAAAACTGTTTATTATTTTTTCTTTCATTTGTTTTTGTTATTTCCAACTAGATTTTTTTTAAATTTATTGAATAATGATTTTTTTTTACTTGTAGCACAATTTTGTTGTAAATTAATAATGCATTATAAAATCAAAAAAAAAAATAATCATCTAAACACAAAACACTCTTAAAGAAATCTTAAACACATTTAAATACATCCATACGCACCTTAACCTTCTTATCATAACCTTATTTCGATTGTCATACTTACTTTTGACAATAACCTTCTAATTTTCAATATCAGTCAACCACAATTACATACAAAAACAGAACTAATAAAACTCCACATATAAATAAAAAATCTGATGTGGCCAGCACATGACCTCTCGCCATTTTTGAATAAAAAATTTACAGGTTGACACAAAAAAGTATGAAAAAAAATTATTTTTTTGTAAATCTGGCAACAATGGCAAAAGTTTAGAAACTTTTAATGAGATGAAAATAAACTATATGGTAAACAAAATATATGTGTAAAACTTTATTGCCGTTTTGTTTAATAATGGCGTCATCACCCATAGCAACTGCCACTTCCGGTTGTGCGATTGGCACCAAAATTTAATCAGATCTAATCTAGGGTATCAGAATCCTGTATAAAAAATTTCAAATTTTTTTATTCATTAGTTTTTGAGTTATCGGTACTACAACATCCATCCAAACACACACTAACACACACACACACACACACACTAACACACACACACAGACATCATCGCGAAAATATTAAAATCATATTCTAGGGACCCTAAAACGTGTTTATTCATTGAAAACTCACTACCCAATTTTTAGCATGATTCCTATACCTCTCTTATCTGAAGGTCGAGAGGTAAAAACCATATCAATATATATCAGGATTCGAACCTGGAACTTTCATATGTAACGTCTACACTCTACCACTAGACCACATCGTTCACAGTGATGAATAATCAAACTTTTAAGTTAACGTATAATACAAGCCGATTAGTACGAAACGAATAATGCGCAATAGTTTTAAATTCAAAACCAAAGAATCTACTGAAAGCTACTGAAATTATCAATTCTACTAAACACCCTCATTTTTCTTAAAAATGTACTAATTTAGTAGGAAATCTACTGAAAACAAACGGTAACCCTGGCGGTTAGTTTTAATGAATACGCGGCTGGCAGTGGTTGTCTAAACCTGAAATTTCGTATATTTAGCACAATTTAATCAAACTTATTTGTCCTAAATATATTTCTAGATATTACTGCGGCAACACTGCAAATACACCACATCACTCGTGGCCTGATATATATTTATATGCAGTTTATCTGCTTCTGTTTAAAATTAATTAAGTAATTTATAGTGAGGTTAAGTTTTGCATTATTTTGTAATGTAAGTTTTTCGTTTGTGTATATTAAAATTTAAAATAAATAGAATATTCGACGCCGGTTACACCGCCATAAATTAAAAATATCAGATCCGGTTTAGACCCGTACATTATACTGCCGTGATATGTAAATTCACTAAAAAGTCAATTAAACGGCAATTAAATTAAATATTGACCTTGCACATTCTTAAACTAACAGTATATTAGGGGATTTCTACTATACTTTCCCTGTTTATTTAAAATTATTTCTTTATTTAGTTTTTTTTTTTAGTTTTATTATGAATCATTTTTAACCTTGGATTTATTTATTAAATCAGATGTCCATATACCTTTATGTGTTGGACTGTATTGCCCCATCCTTAATGTTCCTTTATCATGAGTTCCGATTTTTGATTTTATTTTCGATAAACCAAATGAATTGGTCAATTTTTTCAGTTATAATCTGTCTGGATGTCTGTAGCTTTTTTTCTGTTGACCTTTTTGGTATTCTTAGAGCATCGAAATTCAAGGAATATTTAAACTATTGTCTAGCTCATCGGGGGAGGGTCAAAATCGCCTTTAAAAAATAAATTGTTCTATACTTATTTTTAAGGCGGCTCTATCGCTATATATATTCTTGTTATTAAGTTAGCCAGCCTTTAAATTTTATTTTATTAAAAAACTATATTTGGAAACAAATTCTAATATTGTTTTAATTACTTTAATTATTCTGCATGCATTTTTTCATAAAAAAAATATACCTGACAGTATAAAATTTCTTATGTCATTCTTGTTTTGTTTTATTTATCTGTTTTTCCCTTAAAAATAAAAAAAATTCGTACTTGATTAATTAAAAAAAAATTTCAATCACATTTGCCTATCTTGCCATTTACTTCAGTAATTCTATACCAAAATTTGCATTGAATATAATTTCCCAACTTAATATTTTAATAATAATAATAATGATTTAATAAAAATAAAAATTAGATTATTTAAATTCCACAATTGTTGATTTACAATATATTAACAATTAAATTATATTTATAAAAAAAAGTCATTCTACGAGTATTTCATTACAATACATACATACTTACATTTTTCCAAAGATGGGTTTTTTGGACGCATCGGTAAAAATTACCATTATTTAAATTCATTTTTTCAGGTCCACCATCACTATAAAATCATTTTTTCTTCAAAATATCTCTATTTTTGTTGTAAGAAATATATCGTTACATATTTTTTAATTATAACATACATAACTGGATAAATTTCACTCGAATATTATCCAGAATTCACAAAATAAAGTAATATTTCTTTTAAATTTAATAAGATTCATTTTAATTTATACTTTTGATCAGTGCTGTATATTTTACCATTCCATAATCTAAAAATAGATTGTTATTCTGTATGTACGTCACTATAGCTATCATGCCGAGTGCAAAAATATTGTTTGTACAAAATAATTCACCTATCGCCATCTCCCTCTAAGCGATATAATATTTCTAAGAGCGACAAGTGCAGAAATACCTGTGATCGCCCAACAGGTCGGTTTTCTTATTGGAAAGAAACCGTTACAAATCCCCTCTTATAAATCTATAAATAGGAAAATAGTCCAATAGTTTGAGAGAGTCTGATCATATCTATCAGTATTCTTGAAAATCAGGGAGTAGAAATTAAAATAGAAATAGGCGTGGCTCCCTTGAAATATTTTGATGGAAATATCTGGGACTTTTATTCTCCCAGGGAGTATAAAATTTCTATTGGTCATTAGCGACTGTAATTTGTAGGGAGTAGAAATTTTATTTGAAACATTAACCTAACTATTTAATCTCTCGGTCCGATTTATTTTGTTTGTATTTCGTGTCTTTATTTTTACGAGTTTTGCTGGGAAGTTTACTAATATAAAGGATAATATTAATGAATTATTGATATGAAATAATCTCATGAATGACGATGTGGAGGAAGCTCTGGAGGAGATTGAGGAAGAGTTCATAATACTTTCCTCCAAGCTTCCCAGGTTTTATTGGCTCCCTCAGGTATACAATTTAAAATTGTGGCCAGAGGGCTTGGCACTGAGCCCGGTGAATGTGGGGGTAAATTTGCCCGAATACATCTGTGGTCGTTGCGAAATGTAATCGACCAGCATTTCTTTTTGTGTTTTGTTAATGTTTTTTACCTCTCGCCCTTCAGATAAGAGAGGTATAGGAATCATGCTAAAAATTGGGTAGTGAGTTTTCAATTGATAAACACGTTTTGGGGTCCCTAGAATACGATTTTAATATTTTCGCGATGATGTCTGTGTGTGTGTGTGTGTTAGTGTGTGTGTGTGTGTGTGTTTGGATGGATGTTGTAGTAACGATAACTCAAAAACTACTGAATAAAAAAATTTGAAATTTTGCATACAGGATTCTGATACTCTAGATTAGATCTGATTGATTTTGGTGCCAATCGCACAACCGGAAGTGGCAGTTGCTATGGGTGATGACGCCATTATTATACAAAACGGCAATAAAGTTTTACACATATATTTTGTATACCCTATAGTTTATTTTCATCTCATTAAAATTTTCGAAACTTTTGCCATTGTTGCCAGATTTACAAAAATATAATTTTTTTTCATACTTTTTTGTGTCAACCTGTAAATTTTTGATTCAAAAATGGCGAGAGGTCATGTGCTGGCCACATCAGATTTTTTTTAATACGACACCGATCCATATCTAATACTTTACAGTTATGTCAAAGAATACGATAGGTATTCTTTGGTTATGTCACATGGCTGTCAGAAATTTAAATGCTGCGATTGGATAAAATTGAATCTCAACACTTGGCAACTATATGTGTATTTTTACTCGCTCCTTTTTTTCAAGAATAAGGTATTTTTGTACCGAGAGAAAAAGCTGGGAGTAGAAAAAGTAGGGAGCTGTTTTGGGAGTAACTTTTTTCTTGATTTCAAGAATAGGTACACAGTTGACATATCATGTCTCGACGTTATAAAAAGCGGTTGACCGCACCCTAAAAATTAATAATATAATAAATTTTCTGAGAGTCTAAAAATGTACATAAATTGTAACTATGTTTTGTAGTAGTGAGAGCAGTTGTTCTAATAATAATAATAAGAATAAATTGTAATAAAAAATGTAATATTAATAATGTTGGTTTGCTAATAAATGGGTGAGTAAATAGCCCTTACAGTTCGCTTAAATAATTTGATTTATTTATGGTAACATACTAAATCCTTATACTCTGTATTAAGGTTGGTCCTTCGTCAATTAGGCCGTGAACACGCTGTATGCCGTAGTAAATTATTCCAAACTTATATCGATTCTTAATCATATTTGTTCAATAACAAAAACAACGATTACTAAAATTAGCTATAAACTAATACTGTTTTGTTTTAGTAGTCGTATCCGCAAAGTATTATAAAGATGGCGCCAGCATTTAAATTGACATATTTCAACGTCACAGGTAGAGGAGAACCGATTAGAATGCTCTTAGCTTTTGGAGGACTTGAATTTGAAGATAACCGTATTGAATTTAAAGATTGGCCAAAAATTAAACCAAGTAGGCATTAAAATGTATCTATTATTACACTGTTACATAAAAACTAGTAAAGTGACATTTGTCGAGTATTGTACAGTCTTTTGTCTATCATATAAATATCATGATCTTGTGTTATGGCACTAATGTTTGCAGGCATCAACTGATTTTGTCCTGCCCTTTTCAGATTTATCACCTAACAAACTACGACCAAACTTAAATTCATGGAATCTGATACACAGTTGTGTCAAGTTTCATCACCAAAGTCAAATCGAAGCTCTGCTCTTAAGAAAATAACGAATGAAGTGATAAAAAATCATCGAAAAAAAATGTTTACGTGATAATTCCATTTTTTGATAGACGAAAGTTCAACTTAATAAAGTTCAACTTAATCAAAATAAAATAAGCCTGAGTACCTACCGTGAAAAGTATAAAATTAAGGATGGAAACGCCAGAGGTGGAAGTCTGTAAGGGTATTGAATTTATTCGTTAACGAGTTATTCATTTGTTAGTTTCTGTCAGTGACGTATATTCCATAATCTGTAACACCCAAGATATAAAGGTAGCGTATTCGGCACAAAATTAATTAATTAAGTTTTTCTAATTTAAACATACTATTTATAATATTTTGATTTATTACAATGTTAATAGTTTTGGGAAATTAACCCATTTTGCAATACAAGAAAAGTTTAAGCAACTCATTCATATCCGAGTTCGTACTTTTTACTCCTATTTCACATACCGGACGGTTTTTGTTATTAAAAGTAAAAAGTGTCTGTAAAAAACTACTAAATGAACTCCAAGGATATTGCCAAAGGTTTATTATAACATGTGCAGAAGTCGTGATAAATTGAATATGGCAACTTTAACAGGGAGGGTTTTGACACGGTGTATTTAAAATTTATTGTTAGTAGATAGAACGTTCGTTAACGGTTCTGTAAATAACGACAATGACGTTTAGATTGTGACAATTGTATAAGAAATTAACTTGTAAAGTTTTATTCTAAACGTCATCGCCTTTACTTATTGAACCTTTAAAGTTGTTGGACGTTCTATCTACTGACAGTTAGTCTTGTTAAATGTCAAAAATGCGTCACAGGCATTGGTCCCACCGCGGTCAGAATGTTACAGTCATTATTTTTATGACAAATACTATGATTTTATAATTACTGCCAACTTTACCCTTAAATATTTTCATAAATATAAACATAACCTTACATTCGCTATGAATTTAAAGGTGTCAACTTTTTAAAAATTTATCTTTTTTGATAATGGCTCGTTTTCTACCTGTTGCTTATGAACAACAATATTTAAAAGAAGCAAAAAGAGATTTGAGAGCAAACATGGATGCATTTAGTTTGCCGAACTCACGGTTATTACTATGAAAAATATAAAAAAATATGTGCAATATATAAATAAAAGAGTTTCACTGTCAAAGTGGAGGTTTATCATTTATTAGATAACATTGTGTGTAGGAATATTATTGAAGATTATGAAAAGTAATTATTTTTTTAGATTTATAGAGCTCTTAAGATTTAATAAAGAAATGATGCAGAATCTATTTGAAATTTTGGAACCTCACTTATCAGATGCTCAGAAAAACACAAAAATTACAAAACAAACTCGTATATTAGCTGCCATGCGTTTTTATGCACAAGGAAGTTATCAGCAATGTGTTGGTCAAGATTGTGTAAACCTTTCTCAAAAACACATATGAATCATTGGATAAGATTTCCTCCTCGACCCGAGTATGGGGAATGAAAGAAAAGTATTTGTATTAATATACAAGAACCGCATAGTGATGAATGAATAAAAATGTTTTAGATTTATACAGAATTTTAATTTTCCAGGAATTATTGGTGTTGATGGAACACATGTAATCCGGGTAGAGAAATAGACCACAATTTTTTCAATCGAAAGGGATTCCATTCAAAAAATGTACAAATAGTATGGATAAGTTATGTTATCTATAAATGTAAAAAAATATTCTATTTATTTAAAGATTTGTGATTTGGACTATAAAATTTTAAGTGTTAATGCTGCATTCGGGGGTGCAAGTCATGATGCATTTATTTGGAGCAACAGTCAAATTTCAACAGAGTTAGTGAGGAAATACGAAGCTGGACATACGAACTCTTGTGTACTTGGTGATTCTTGATATCCATTAAAACCTTTTCTTATAACACCTTTTAGAAATCCTCAACCAAATTCACCAGAACATAGAACACCAGAACATAGATTTAAAGTTGCTCATAAAAGAGCACGTAGTATGCATTGCATTAGCTTACTGAAAACTAGGTTTACATATTTATTAGGACAGGTTGTATTAAAAGATGACCCCCACAAAGTAGGGAATGTAATTAATGCATGTGTAATTTTACATAATATTCTAATTTATAATAATATTCCTGAACCTGATGGAATTATATTGGATGAACAGAATGATGATAATGAGCCAATTGAAGCAAATGCTGATATATGTTAAGTAGTGTTTACAGACTGTCAATATCTGAAAATGGAAGGAATGTTATAATTTCTCCTGAGACTCATAGATAGTTTAATTTTTAACTGAAATAATGAGAGCTAATTGCTCAAAACAATTTACATTGTAATAAATCAAAATATTATAAGTATTATGTTTAAATTTTAGGAAAATGCCAAACGCGCTACCATTATCTGTATGAGTCAGACTACGGATTATTCGTCACTGACGGAAAACTAACAAATGAATAACTCGTTAATGAATAAATTTCTTACAGACTTCCACCTCAGGCTGCACCTAGAAATACCAATGTATAAATTTTTGAAAAGTATTTCATAATATATATAAAGATCAGAAACTATATAGAATAATTTATTTGTACCATAGTAAACTATGATGAAAATGTTGCAAAATATGATGAAGATGCTGATGAATCAGATCAGAATAGATCAGCTCGAAGCCAGGAATACCGGTGCTATCCCCACGAAAAAAGTGTATCGATCATTCCAAATTATCATTAAACTGCGCCCTTTTTATAACCATATAACACTATTTGTAGTGAACACTGTGACGCATATGCCTGACAACTTCCTAGAGGGGTTCCACCAGTTTCGTTAAAAACGATCTAAAATCGCACCCCAAATCGAGCGCTTGGATTCGTGCCTGTAAGTAGCATCTAGTAGACACCAAAATTGAAACGAAAACTAAAGAGAACCAATTACTTATAACTGGATAAACTTGGTAGGATAAATTAGAGATTTATTATAATGGATAAAGTATCATCAATATTAAAAGTCGGTTATGGTCACGATCGTAGTAAGTGGGAGATTTTGGTGTACTGAAAAAACGTGTATGTTGAGAAAAAGTACTAAAGGAGCTTCCGAACATATTTTTATGTTAACTATGCAATATTTATGATTTAAAATCAATTTTACATAAAAAGACATTGGATTGAACATTCCCAACCAGCAACGATCCAGAGAACCTTAATTTCCGAAGGAAATGGCTCAAAAAATATACTTGTGTCTGGACCATTAAGACTCTGGATGTAGCGTTCTTCCATTGCAGCATTTTCTTCATTCCACGAAAAGTAGGAAAAAGAAGGCATATGCCTCTCAGATATCTTGTGATACTCGTATTTCCTCGTTAGAAAGATGCAAAAGAACAATTCCCAATCCATAAGATCTTGATTATCACAAAGCAGCACCTGTCTTAGCTTAAAACTTTATTGAACTGAAAGAGGAAATAATTGTTGACACATATTTTCAGTTGGATATTGTAAAAAACGACCAAAATTCAACCTAATCTCGATTTTTTTAAATCAATCGTTGACATCATCATCTGCATCGACAGGTAGTAAATCGCCCGTAGTAGACATCGTGACGCCAGCGCTGGCCTGATTTCATTGCAGATTCATCATCAGATCTCTTTTAGGGTTACAAAAGAATTTGACTTCAATTAAGAACATAGATAAACCGCGTAACAGTTGCGCGAGTCCACAGATTAAGAATTAATGAATATAATTTTAGAAACGCTCGTAGAGAAAATGTATAAAGCAATACTCATTACTCATTATATTTCCTTTATAGTGAAGAGCTATACGAGGAATAATTTTGAGAGATTTTCTGACGTTTATTCCTATTAAAAATAGATATGGTAGAGGACTTGTATCCTCTTTGTTAAGAGTCGGTGAAAAATTGAACATCCTTTTGAAGTTACTGGTTTCGCAAGACTACGACTTCACAGATGTGTTGAGTGGATAATAGAATGGACTGAGAAATTTGACACTGTCATCACCTTCAAAGATATGTTGGTTCTGATGGTTCAGAGAAAAATGCAAGTGTTGGAAATTATACCGGTGGAGGCCTTTTAATTAATATTACTATAAAAGTGCTATTCAAACCAAAACTACTAGAAAGTATAAGCATAAAAAAGATATCCGATATATTGACAAACTTCTTTTTAAATTTGACAAATCATTATTATTTCAAAAAACAAAAACTAATACAGAATGACACAAAATTATAATAACAAAAATAAAATTCATTTTTAACATTCTCCCCCTTTTGGAGTCACTTCATAAGGGTAAGTTGACTCAAACCATATATACCTTTGTGGAATAATTATTTTTCTTCCACATTTAGTTAATATTGGTGTAACATCATCTTTAATACTTTTTGAAGATAAAGCAGAATCTTCTATATTGTGGCATTTATTTTTTGAGTTTGTTAAAAAAGTTGTATCATTAGCTTCAACTTCCAAAGGAATTAATCTCTGAAGTGGTCTTAAAATATTTCCCTGTCTTGTTTTTAGTCGTAACAATCTTACTTCTCCTTTTAGGCGGCAAGATTAGTGGAAATAGCATTGCTGCGCATGTGTCTGAGGTTACGCCTAACGTATCCAGCGCTTTTAATTGTGTTTCCATCTTATTACATATTAAAAGATCTTGCCTCTCAAAACTGTCAATAGCTTTATCATAATTGGAACTAGTAGGAGGACAGCTATCGACTACTTGTCTTGCTGTATAGATTTAGGAAGTGTAGCTTGAATAAAGTATTGAAACTTGTCCTCAGTTTCGATCTCTGGATCCTCATGTATACGATGAAATTGGCTCCAAAATGACAACCAATCCTTGACGTCTCCTCCGAATTCCTTAAATTCTATTTTTGGATACTTTAACTTCTTATTTTGAACACGAACAATTTCTCCGTTAACACTTACATCAACCCTATCAGATATTGCTTTATTGAATAGTTTTTCATAGGAAACCTTAATAAAATTATATTTAGAAAGAAATTCTTCTGCCGTTTCTAAGTCTGTTACAATATCATCTTCACTTGTTCATTCAATTCTTTAATAGAAATAATTCGCTGATCAAGAGTTCTTATGCTTACTTCTAAATCTACTACGTCTGGTTTAGTAATCCTTTAATGCTATTATATATCTTAGTAAACGTACTTTGTTGTACAGCTTAAGCTCTTTTAGCTCATTCCATCCTTGGAAAATTAAGTAGCACCGAGTCCTGTCACGGTCGCGAAAATGTTAGAAATTATACCGGTGATCAACAAAATATTTTCGCATACCCATAAGGTTTTTGTCGCCGACGAAAAAATAGGATATTTGAATCACCAACGCACGTTATTAATGATACAAAATATGAATCATGATAAATTACTTAAAATTGGGACCGAAAATGGCTATTAAAACCATTTCCAACACTGTTTAAATACTATTAACACCATGGTCAGAAGTTATGACATAACTTGAATCCATCATCAAAAAAGAAATGTTATTGGGGACGCAACATTAAATTGCAGCGGAAAAACACATTCACTGATATTTTTTTCGAATTTAAACAAGTTATTGAAGATTGGAGCGACCTTAACTGTTACCGTTGCCAACAATGAAAAAAGTTTATCAACTTTGAGACATTTGAAAGAAATTATTGTAACGGCTGAATAAGTTATCAACAGATTTAATAAGAAAAGTAGAAAATTTGATTGGTAATTTTTTGACGATTCGAAGTTTCCACATAACTAAATAAAATAAATAAATTGAATTTTGGTGGTTACCTAATTAAATATTATTTATCTAATATGAAATAACCTACATTTCCAGAAAGTAAAGCTTAAAAAAATGTGAAATGAATTCAACGAAACATGAAAATTGGTTGTATTCTTTACTTCTAAATTAAATACTTTCAGAATTAATGAATATTATATAATATCTCAGAGAACTTATAATTGAAATCTGCGTATTGTTGAAATATTTTCTTACTTTTAAATTTAACTCTAATCTATTTATCTCTCCTAAAGATGTATCCTAGATCATGGTAATCATAAAAAAATGGTGAACTTTGATATACATAGATCATTATATTTTGCTCGTTTCAACAATGTTTAGGAAACTATATTTTTTTAGCTACACCTCTTGGTCAAGCTCCAGTCTTAGAAATTAATGGAAAACAACTTACTCAAACTGTTCCTATTTGCAGATACTTAGCAAACCGTGTAAATCTTGTTGGAAATGACTTAGAAGAAAATTATGCAATAGATGCTGCAGTTGAAATTCTTTACGATTTACTTGGTAGTAAGTAATTAGGTATTTATGCTACTAATACTAAACAGGAAATGTTCAATAAAGCTTATAATATATATATATATAGTTTGGTAACATACAATTATTTTTGTTATTATTTTAGCTGCCTATATATTTGAGTTTGAATCAGAAGGCGAACAAAAAAAGAAATGCGAAGAAAATCTTAAAAGTTCAGTACCAATATGTTTAGCTAAGCTTGATCATGACACTAAGATAAATGGCGGATATATTGCTATTGATCGGGTAATATATTATTTTTATTTTAATATTTACTATCCTTATATTATTTACTTTTTTAGCTTTCCTGGGCAGATATCTTTTTTGTTTTTGCATATGAAGATCTAGAAAATATTGTCAGAGGTCCAAATATTTTAACTGAATGTCCGCATCTGCAACAACTTGTAAAGAAAGTTTTAGCTATAAAAAATATTAGGGATTATATAGAGAAAAGACCGCCTTATAATGCATATGATCTCAAACAAGAATTATAATTATTTTGTGATGATATTATAAAAGTGTTAAAAATATAATTATGTACAATTGAATCCATTCATATTTTTTCTCTAATCTGTTAAACCTGTCTAAATCCTGATGGAGGTCACTATTTCATTGAAGCAGACCCCTACCGCACAGGGATTTTGTGCATTTCAGATCACGTGTTTACTATAATGGTTAGAGCTCGGTTGTACTGAAACTCAAAGAGGTGGTATCAAATATCAAATAAAATTTAAATCAATATCTAAGTCAAATTTCCGAAAAAAACCTACTTACTATGTATAATCGGCAATTTAAATATCAATTTAGGATGACTCCTACAACGATTGATTTTTTGTTATCAGCACAAGACAAAAGTTTGAAGAATAAACGTAAAAAAGGAATTTTTATTAAAAGTTTGGTGCTTAGCAAACTTTAATAGGTTTAGGCTAGATATGCCCTCATATTGTTATGAGTTGTATATGATAAAGCAGCGTTAAGATTTTTAAAAGTTAAGGAAACAATACATTTTCAGGTACTTTATAAATCGTAAATTTCATTCTCCAGTACTTAGTTTCAAATCTCCACCAGAAAATGTAACACATGTTATTAAAATTAAATTACTCGTTCAAGAATATAAAAAAAATGTACTTGGCTCAGTCAGATAATTATATTAGTAAGAATAATTGGAAGACAGGACTTAGCTTTGGATGATGGTTATTTGGCGGGATTTTCCATCCCTGTAAAGTTCAAAGCCCATGATTTTAACCCGGCCTGAACGTATTCTCGAGAGATTACAGGAGTTTATTCAGGATTATTAAGAATTTAATTACAGTCGATAAAAACTTTAATACTTTTTAGAACTCAACAAGTTTAGTTATGACAATAAAAAGGGCTTTAATTGTAATCTTTAGGGTAATTTATCACTTTAATAACAAATAGAAAGCAGTAACTGTTATTAATCAAAATTAATGACCTTGGAAATCCAAATTATATTGGGAGTATTAAATATTTTACATAAATTAATTATTAACTGTAATTAAACAAGTTGTATAGTGACTGGTGATAAGTTTTGTTAGTTTTGTGTTATAAAAGCGTGGCTTGAAAATGGAATTTGAAGTACTTCTTATAGAATGGGGACTTTTCCTGGACCGCTTTAAAGTAAGTTTTACAAATTAATCATACGATATTCTGTAATTATTTTTGTCTGGGATATAGAATATAGGTACATTAAATGTTAAAGTCCCAATGATCCAATTTGTCTGAACACAGCACAATTCGCAAAATAAAGATGTATTCTATTTAATTCTACGTATTAAAGATAAAAACTCTGTTTATCCAAGACGAAAATAATTAGAGAGATTAAAACACTATAATTGGCTAATTGAAAGAATAAAGTTATCACTAGAGAAGAAAATCTGACTCTACAAAACCGATGTGGGATTACAGCATAGAACTTTGGGGTTATGCAAGCAAATTCAACTAGGCAATAATTCAAAGTAGTCACCTCTCATTTTGCTACTAAAACTTTTAACTCAAACTAAAAAATTGTTCATTTTCGTCGAATTCGTGCGATTTTGCTTAATATGGGAAATTGGTTTAGTAATGGTGCTCTTGGTTTTGAAGAGAACTAAATAATATTTTATTGATATTTTTCGAAGGCAAATACATATAGAGTAAGTAAAGTTCGCACCATATGGAAAAAATGTCAACGTCATATGAATTAATTGACATGACGTTGACATTGTAAAGTTTAAGGTTGAAGGTAAAGCAAGCGGTGCGCGAACCTAGAAATTTATTTCTCTTACCAATTACCAACAATTATTAAATTATTAATAAGTGACTGAGGATGGTGTACACACTAAATATTGCTTTTAAAACGTATGCTACATACAATTTTAAAATTTCTGAGATCGAGAACTAATTGTTATATTATTATTAAATCCAATTATCTGATGTATGTATATATTAACAATAAGCATACAAAATACTACAAAGTAACAAAGTAACGGTAACGAATTTGAGTAAACAATCATAACTTCATAACATGACTTTCATCTCTCTACAGTCTCTACACAACTTAACAACTACTATATTCAGACGACAGTAAAATGCACTCGTGACATTGATGTGATTGTTCGTTGTGGGCCTGTACATAATTCAAATTTCGGCGGGTTTCTTGTTCATGTAAAAATGAACAACTGTCATTAATAAACCAATATTTTTGCCTGCGAGGATTATACAACTATGTTAAGATGAATATATCTGATTTATCTAAATAAAGAAAGTGTTAGTATTAAATTTACCATCTTCTTTTAAAAATTACATGAATGTAATTCGAACTTTTAAGGTTAAAATTTAATGTAGGTACAAATTTAAATACTTAGTAATACCAAAGAATAATAGTGTAATACTTTATTTTATTTATTGAAATGAAAAAAATATATATTTAGTTATGTGGTTTATTAAGAAAGTATCAAAAGATTATACCTATACACAATATGAAAAAACAGGGATACATTTCATTTTTCGTTTATGTGCAGTTTTATTTATTTTTTCTTTATATTTGCGAACATATAGTTCCTTGGATTTCCTTCATAAGCCCCGTAAAATTGTCATCTAATTATTCTATGAAATTTTGCACATTCTCCCACTGAAGAATTCGTTTGCGTTGTGCCTTGATTCTATCCGTTACCTGTTTTCCCTCTTCTAATTTTTTCTCTTTAATAAATTCACCGATTTCCTCTTTGTGCTGTGGTTTGATACATGAATTTTCTCCTAAACCTTTGCAACTTCATCTGAAACAAAGTTAGTACCCATTCGCTCCACATACATTCTTACCAAGTGCACATGCTTATACAAGTTATTCTTCACTACATACTCACACTGGTAGCGATGAAAGGAAATTTTGCTTACTCTACAGTATAGTACCTTTCATTTATTTTCACGTACTCGCTCTAAATTTACAGTGTATGTTGTTTAAATTTACTCACAACCAAATTTAAAATACCACTACCAATAAAACTTCAAAAATTAATATTAAAAAAGTGCAAACAAGCTCCATTTTTGGCACTGGTGCATTTTTGTGACATATATGAAAAAAAAAATAAAGTGTACCTATGTTGAAGAATATCGTCACCACTACCCAAAACTACACTTTTTAAAACACTTTACGTACGTTTCGCTAACTACGTTAGCATCATCAGGAGTCGATGATAAACTCAAGTTTAGATAAACTCAAGTTTATCATCATCGACTCCTGATGGTTCCAAATTCCCAATTCAAAGTGTACCTAAGCTATTAAAGTTCATTATTTATAACAAATAACTGTTTTGTTTAAATATTGATTTTTTTACATCCTTGAATAGAAAAGCATAGTTCTTGCCATTAGAATTGTATTTTTCAACTTTCATTTCAGCTGGCTACCATATTCTGATCTCGTTTATTCTGGTTGTTATATTTTTTCGTCAAATTTGTGATATCTTGACTTATTAAAACATGTATTCTTTCTATTTGCGACGCTTCAAATTTTCTTTAGTCTTTTTTTAAAACTCAAGAGCTCAGGAGATTAGCTTTTCTTTTGGTAAGTAAAAATACAAAACACAACCTCCAAATTTAACTCACAAAAATAAAAAGCAAACAAAACAATGTAAAGCGCCTGCTCATTGTTTGCCCACAACGACCAATCACATCAATGTCGCGAGTGCATTTTAATGTAGTCTTGTTGTTCAAGAAAGTGGAAACGACATCTCTCTAATAAGTTCACAAGCTTAAATGCAGTGTTCTGTAAATAATAAACCGTTAATATTAACCCTAATTGGCATAATTATTATTCGTGTTGGCCGCGAGTTTTTTGTTTTTTTTTTACTTTGAAAGCTTGTGCATATTGGCTTGTGTAATTTGTGTTGGCCAGAGTCCCAGAGCGTTTGTTCTAATCTTCCTTTTGATAGTCTTTAGTTTAGTATTTGTTTTTCAGATTTATTAAAAAAATATGAAAAACATTCCTAGACTGCCCAACTAAGATAGACCGGAAACATACATATTGTTATGTTATAAACACTGTCTCATTTTTTTGGATGGATTAAATAATAAACATTATAAAAAAAATTATATAAAAATATAAATTTTGTTTATCCTGTTATATGTCTCTTCTTCTTGTATTTTCTTTGATATAAATTTACTTCTAAACCATGATCTGATTCTTCCAATTTCTAATCTTCTAAATCAATATCTTCCTTTTGTTTTATTGGCTGCTTCTCCAGATTTCCTGTTAATTTCACCAAGTAATAATCTGTGATCTAAATTTCTCTTCTTTTATAAATTACATTTTTACTCATTTTCTTTTAAAGAAAAAAGAACCATACTCTAATTTAAATACATTAACCAATCAATAAACTCTTAGAGATAGGTCAAGCGGAAGACAAGTCCAATTTGACCAGAACCTTCAACCGTCAGGCCGACCACACCACGCCAGCCAAGCCAGTCGTGCCTGTTCTGTCCGTTACACGCCTTTCATCCGGATTTTTTTTGCTGAAGTTGAATAAGGGATTTTTATTTACTTTACTTCTTATTTTTTTTGGTTGTGAGAGAATACATCCCATCAGCATACATACCCGTAACTCAACCCAGTAGGGCAAGTAAAGACCGTCCTTCTGGCCGCTAAGGGTCTTGTTGATACTATACGCCCCCTGGAGTATTTCTTTCTCCACTGAAGCTACACGTGCAGTGGCCCTCACACAATCCGAAACCTAGACTAAGGCGCCAAAGTGACCCGTAACGACCGAAGTGCGTTACATTAATGATAAAAGATAAATTGCACCCCATAAGACAAATTTTCATCTGTATTTCTTTCTCCACTGAAGCTACACGTGCAGTGGCACTCACACTATAAACGGAAGGTGGCGCCCGAGACAATCCGAAATCTGGATTTTCATCAGCACCATAACAAAAAATAAACTAGTGAGATGTAAACCTCTGAAGGAAAGCTTCAAAGTAACCCCCATATATATTTGGTCAACTTTGACGTACAAGGCTCACATTTAAACTCTACTGAAGTATGACCCTAAGGTATATAGCAAGTTTAGTAAATCAGTCGAGTCGAACAGCTGTGAGAGCTTTCACAGACAGGCATACTAACACACTAACAGGATGATCTCAATAATTACTTCTCTGTTACTCTGAAGAAGTTAATGAATAATTAAAGTAACGAAGCTTTAATAAATTTTTGATATGCTTAAAATTAAAATTTAGGATTGCAAGCATCGAACAACATAGTTAAATATAAACTAAATTAATACCATTGGTTGTTAATTTTTTATTCATTTAAATTTTTTGGTACAATCTTTAAATTGTATTTTCTGAATGAGATTTCTAAACTTCCTGTATATAATGTAAATTTTACAATCTGATTGTTAGATAAATAGTTTCAATTAAAATCCCGCTTATAACTATTTTATAAATATATACGGTCTATCTTAAGTAATTAATTGATAACAATGCAACATAACACAGCTATCTCGCAGCGTTTAGTGCCTGATAGAATTAATTTAGACTTTAATGAAGTTAAAAATATTGCTTTAAATCTGTATGGTATAACTATAAATAAAGTAAAAGAATTAAATGGCTACGACGATAAAAATTATTATATTGATGATGGCGAAGGTGAAGGTTTTGTTTTAAAAATAATTAATTCTGTTGATTCTCAAAAACCGGAAATTTTTGAAGCTCAGACTTTACTTTTAATACACTTGGGTAAGTTAAACTGTTTTATAATACTTATATTAGAATAATTTCCCGTAAACTGTAATTATGCAACAGTGCAGAAAGTTAACCAAAATTAATCACACCAGTGTAGTTTTATTCAAATCTGGTTAACCGTTCACATTTTTTTTAAATTTTAACCACTTTTCCATTGTCCATTGAGCAGATTTTTGGAGAAAATTTGGTTTGGTATCAATTGTTTTAAGTGTTTTATATTTTTGATATTTTTTAACTTTTATTAGTTATTTTACCAAGTCTAGGATGTCATGAAACTTTGTCAGCTTCTATAATAAATTTACATACATTGCCGTCTTTTTCAGATTATTTGAACTACAAAAATTTGAAGCTTGGAGGGGAAATCGACAATCGCATTTTAATAATTCCCAATCGCACAATTTCAAAAAATGTTAAGATAATTTTTGCCGTTATTTTTTCGCACATTGCGCCTAATGGTTCACAAAATATTTCCGACCGCCCCTGGCCCTAGGGTACTAGGCTAGTAATTTCTGTTTTCGTGGAGAAAAGGGGTCTACTTGGGACGACTGACTAATTGCTCTTATTTTTTTTAAATTATTTCTTACCATTAAATCTTTGATAGTTGTTCTTCTTACGTTTCTCTTTTTCATTCTTTTGGGATCTCGCACTGCCCAGCTTTTGGCGATAAAATTCAAGATGGGTGCTTTTTGTGCTCCTTATACATTATTCTTGTCCATGTAGTTATTTTTTCTCATGCGGTTAGTTTTAACGGTTTGACCTTGTTTTCCATTCTCGAATTTCTGTGTGATTCGATTTTGTTTTAATTATGAAATACTATAAATATTTAGAAAAATACTGGGTAAGTAGACTAGACTCGACTGCGCCATTATTTTTTATTAAAACAAGTAAATTTTGTTTATTTTTATTTTGATGGTTTTGTAAGGACAATATTTTGATTGAACCTATTGTAATAATACAAACATTATTATTTATCAAGTATGTATTAACTCACTCATTACTTGACTGATTTAGAAGTACATTGGGTAGCTTACAAGTTAACTATTTTATATGGAATCAATAACCATGTATTAGATTTTAGTCAAGTTTAGAAATACCTACACAAAAGAATCGATCTCCGATCTCAACTATTTTCTCCGATTCTTAGATCGATCTCAACTTAAAAAAATTGATTCAAAAAATCGAATATCGAGTCACAAAACATCGAATCAAGATCGGAAACCCTAGATGAAGATTATTAGACCATAAAGTCTGGGACGCTTCAAATTGTGTTTTTTTATTTGATTTTTGCACTCAGGGGCAGTTTTTTACTCCCCCAATAAGAGAGCACACTGTAAATATTGTAAGAAGAAGAAAATTAGATATTTTTGTAAGTTGTGCAAAGAAAGAACTAGACTGCGTCAAATGCAAACCAGTCACCGTTTTTTAGTTATTAAAAAACAGGACTCATCAACCTATTATAAACACCATGGAGTATGGGATCAGGTAAACCTAGGTGTTATTGTTAAATAGGATTATACATTATCGGTCTCTACTCGGCTTTGCCGGTTTTGAAATCCGCTTAATAAATTATTCATTTTAGGTAATAATGGAATAAGCTGCCCTAAACCTATTCGAACTAGAAATGGTAAATTGTTTGAATTATATAAACTTGGTACCCGAAATCACATCGTGAGACTTTTAAAATATATCGATGGAGTTGTACTACAAAAAGTTCCATATTATTGTCCTAGTTTATTTTATGAAATTGGTCAAAGGGCAGCAAGTATGGATAATGCAATGAAGGTAAACATAATTTTTTAAATATTATAATTAATACAGCAAGTACGTAATATTTAAAATTAGTTAATTAAAGAGTTATACTTGTTTTATTATATATTTCAGAAATATTTGTTAACTGATGTTTTCATTGATTTTATTTTACATTTTTATAGAATTTTCAAAATCCAGCCTACAGCACTTATAAGTCGCTTTGGTTGTTAGAATCAGTTCCACAAGTACTACAGTTTTTAGAGTCTATAAAAGATCATGAAAGGCGAAAAATGGTAGAAACAATTGTAAATGAATTTACTAATCGTATTTTACCCTTATCAAAGACGTTACAAAAAGGTAACTATTTTTTTTAATTAATTTTATTATGCATGCGTTACTCTCAATAACCCCTTACAGCATGATTTTCTTAAAATTATTGTGGTTAAATGTTAAAAATGAGAAATAAAAAAATTTTACCATTACTTTTTGTTGAAAGATGTTTTTTTTACTTGTATCAAATATGGCATAATTTGAAGTAAAAGAAATTTAATAATTTTTAAAAATTTTATTCCGTTCCCCATTTTTTAAACAATATTTCTCTTTTTGGTTGGTTCAGGTCCGAACAAGGAGTTTTTAAACTTCTAGAATGATTAGTATTATTGCTAGTATTCACATTTACTCTGTATTAAATATGCAGGTTTAATCCATGGTGATATAAATGAGCAAAATATTATTTTCGAAGAAAAAGATGGAGTTTATAAATTTAAAGCCATAATCGACTACGGTGACTGTCACATTGGATGTTACCTCTACGAGTTGGCTATCACTATGACATATATGATTATAGTTGCTAAAGATATTAAAACAGGAGGATATGTACTGGCTGGTTATTCATCTGTAAGAAACATTTCTGATTTTGAACGTTCGTTACTGAAGGTAAAGATTATTTTTCATAATATAACCGTATTTTCTAATTTTCTTTCATTACCTTAATTTTTTTAAAGAAGTCATATTAGTTCCAAAACTGTCCGTGACAATTAAAAAAAATATTTGTTATTGAATATTAATTTAAAAATAAAAATTATCCGGGAAAAATTTTTCAATTTCCAATTTTCAATCAATCGTTTTTTCTTTATTTTATTAAATTAAGATCAGTCTATCAAAAAAAGTACACTTAAAGCATTTATTTTAATATTGAATTACATTGTAAAAATTTTTACCACTACATATTTGGGTAATTAAGATATATTTTGTAGAAACAAAAATTATAATTTTGAAAATTTGTATGAAAATTTCACACCTAACATTTTCGCACAATTAAAAGCCTGTATTTTATATCGTTACAATAGCAATTAAAAAATTTCCGGAAATTTTTCTCTTCCTTGAGGTAAGGAGCATGAAATTACATTGGAAATATTTAGCCGTTTATAACATACCAAACCTACTATTTAAATTTCAAATATGAATATTTTTTTAATAACATTACAGCGTACAATTTTCTTACCAAATACCAGTGTAGCTTCAATTAAAAACAGAAACAATTTCCAGTTATAATTAAAGCTCTAGTAGTAGTACAGTTGAAAATAGTGGTTAGTTAAGTACCAACTCATTTTACTTTCCCGACCCACCTCCTAGAAGGGAAAGTATTGTGAACGAGCTAAAAAAAAATTTCGAGATAAGAACTGAATAGTAGATTCTGTAACAAGGTTAGAATGAAAAATTCGACAAGACTGGAAAATTCCGAACGCGAGCGAAAGCGAGTGTGAGGAACCACGAGTGTCGAATTTTTTCATTCTGACCGAGTAACAGACTATATTTTCTCCACGATCAAAAAGTATAAATCAAAATTAAATTAAATCGGAACACAAGTTATTTGTTGACATATTTGTATTACATTGTATTAATATTTATAGTGCTGTGGTACACTTACCGATATTAAAATCTGGTGCATTGGTGTTTTTTCATAATTTGCAATTTCAGATATTATTAAATTCTATATCTACTTCACTTGATTTTTCACTCATTATTTTGTTTAAATTAAAACTTGTTTGAAAATAATTATTACCGTCGCCATTTTATATCTGACAGTGACACTTTTGAAATCCAGGGCAATCCATAGTGTTTATTTCGATTACAGAAAATCCATTCTTTACCTTGATAAAGAATGAAAATACATGCAAAATGCATAAGAGGCAAGTATTATAGAATAAATATTCAGACTCTAGAGTGTGAATGTTTACATTCTATTATTAAAAATGATTTCAGAATTCATACATTCAGTAATGGTCGTGGAGAAATATCCATTCTTGCCCTGAGACGATTATTAAGACCATTTCCAGATGGAAGTCTGTCTGTCGGTCTTTGTGTGTGTGTATTCTTCCACGATAGAGGCCACACGTTTAATCCGATTGAGCTGAAATTTTGTATAAGGGTTTGGGTTACCCTTCAGAAGAACCCATTAGTTTTTGTACGAAATCTCTAAAACGGAAGTATCACTATCAAAAAATGACAGATTCAATATGTCACGGAATTGGACATGCAATATGTCATTTGAAAGCCCTTGAAAAACTCTATTCAGAACAGTTAAAATTATTTCTCCAACTATCACCTGTCAAAAATAAAAAAATGTCAAAATTTGAAACTTCAGCATTAAATATCTGAAAAAGTATAAATCCGATTGAGCTGAAATTTGGTACATGGGTTTGGGTTATCCGTCGGAAGAACCGCTTAGTTTTTGTATGACATCTGTCAAACGGTATTATCACTATCAAAAAACGACTGATGCAATATATAACAGAATTCGACTTGCAATATGTCATTTGAAAGCCCTTGAAAAACTCTATACAGAACAGTCAAAATTATTTCTCCAACTATCACCTGTCAAAAATAAGAAAATGTCAAATTTTGAAACTTTAACATTAAATATCTGAAAAAGTATTCGTGGATACTCGTCGGGAAAGTTTTGGGGCGACACAACCGATTTTTTTTTCATTGTTGTAATGCCTCAAAAAAGAAAATACAAATGATGTAGGCATAAAATGCTTCCTGATGAAGTTAAAGTGTTCTAATGAACGCATTTATAAATTGAAATTTAAATATTAATTTGTTTTGTTTATTATTATTTTAGTTATGTATAGCAGCAAGAATGTGCCAATCTTTGGTAATAGGGGAATACACGTTACAACGAGATCCTGCGAACACTTATGTTATGTCAACAGCCCAAAATGGATGGCATATGTTAGAAAAACTGTGGAACAAATCCAATGAAGAGTTATTAAATGTTTGGGAAAATACTAAAACTGATATGGGATAATTGAAGCAGTCCATATTCTAAAACTATTGAATGTTATATAATAGACCAAATATAGCTACAATAAAGAATTAGACTTTAAGTAGTCAGTTAAATAATATGTATATTTCTTTTAGCCTTAACTAACTAAATGAAAATTTATAATCCTCTTTTTTTGTATTTTATTTATGATAAATAGAAATAAACAGAACATGAATCCTTACAAATTAATCCAAAAATGAGTATAAATATAAGTTTGAATAACGGCTTCAAGATACTACAGGTTCAATGTAGACTAGAAGTACTGTTATTTTTATAACAATCTCATACTGGCAACATCATATCGGCACATCTGTTAGACTGTTTTCAAAATATTCGGTTCGAAGGTCTATGTACAATATTAGTTAAATAAAACACACATATATAAACAGTTTAAGAGCTGTGAATTAAATGACTTTGAACACATTGCATTACAAAAGAATGATTTTCATCACTATTGAGCAGTTTTCATCTGAATCAATTTTGAATTCGGAGCAGACATTATTATATACTTGTTAGTTACACTTTCACATAAAAAACCTCACATTGCCCTGACAATATATTTAAAAAAATTTGGATATTATAAACGTGATCTGGAACTAACATAAATATCCTAAAATTTGGCGTCAATCAACTGTAATTCCCGTTCTCAAGCCTAAGAAATAGTCACTACCACCCAAATCTTATAGACCAGTTTCATTAACATGCACCAATTGCAAACTAATGGAAAAAATAATTAACCGTAGGTTCATACGTAACTTAGAATTTAACAACCAGTTGAAAAAATACGATCTCAGTTATGTGGACTAAAATTTTAATCTGATAACGCCAAATATATAATGTTCTTCAATAAAATTACACATACAGGGTGACCCAAGGGTGCGTGCAAGCTCCATAATTTTTTTTGTATCCAAGCTATCGACTTGATTGTTTTTTTAAACCATAGGTCCTACAATGAGGCACATTCTAAAATTATTTTTATTTATAATATACACAACTAAGTTCTGTTTTTTTAAATTACAACCCCCCACCCTCCTTCATTTTTGTTACATTTTGGATTCGCCTCTAAACTGTCGATATAAGGCACTCGGTTTTCTTAGACTTGGCTGCAATAGTTTTTATCAATTTATGTGTCAAAATAACGTCGTGCAGAAACCAACAGAAAATTCATAACTTCATAACCATTCAAGATAACTTAACCAACATTTTCCAGTCGATTCCTTAAGTTTTATTACATCTTTTGAAATGTAGGCGAACTCGGAGTCAATGTTCCATCGCCTACTACGATTTTTTGAAAATGTCCAATTACAATGGCAATAACTTGACTTGACTTTTTCGAATACAACACCCTATATTTTATTGCATCATTGCATTGCATTTTTAAGAGCTTTTTACCGATATAGGGGGTGTGGGGTCTACCTTGTGAAAAATAAGAAATGATGGTTTTTCCGAAAAAAAAAAAGGAATCGAGTAGGCCGCTGTCATAAAATTTGACACATTTGTGTACTTTCAATAATTGTACACGTCTAATTATTAATAATGAATTTCATTAGGGAAGAATTAGTGTACACGGTCTACTGTCTTGCCAAAGCTGATAGAAATTCTTTATTAGCAAGCAGAATTTGCTATCAAAAATATACACAATAGTATCTTATAAGATAAATGAAATTGTTGGTGATCGGTTCAATGAGGAAAATGAGTTGCATGTTTTATTGATGCACTAGGGAAGTAGCAGCGGAAACGGATATTTCATAAAGAAGTGTGAACAGATTAATATTGAAACAAAAGTTCCATCCTTATCATGTGAACCTTCTATCAAAAATTGTATGATAATCATTTTGCAAAAAGAATTGTATAGAAATGAATGGCATAATTGACAAGGATTATAATAATTTAAGCAAAATTCTGTTTTCTGATGAAGCAACGGTAAAGGTATCAGAAGCTGACACTGCACCTTTGCCTTACATATCGTACAATACGTGAAAATAATAAAAAATGAGTTAAGCTTTCACCCACTATTTTAAAATATTTTAGGTTAGTAGTTCATCAGTATTATAGTTTTCACCACTGGTAGGTATACCTAACCTAATTAGGTATATATTGACGGTTGTTTTTGTTGTGTTAAAATTAAGACTTTGGTACCAAGTCTTAATATTATTAAGAAAGTTGTGTTTTAAAATAAAGTATTATATTGGTCAAATAAGCCAAATAGGCACACTAGCTGTAAGTAAACTATTTATTTATAAATTCTCCTGCAAAATGTACACACTTTGAAAAAAAAATGGTGTCAGCTTTAGGTTCTAGTTTTATATGTAGGCACCAATACCTGACATACCTGTTAGGTATTGGATTTTAAGATTTGTTGGCAATATGCACCTTATTAGAATATTTCTTAAGTATTAACCAAGTAGCTCCAATATTCACAGTAAAATAATTTGGGGATCCAATGCCTGACATCCGGTGTCACCCATATGTAAATCAAGGGTGTCTGCTATTGGTACCTATTGTTATTAGATAGTCATGTTTAATATTTATGTTTTGTTTCAGGCTATTATAAAGATGGCGTTAGAATAAAATCCTTAAATATGACCATTCAGCTATGAAAAATGCCCTCCAGGTATGTAAGAATGGCGATAGGTCTGAAAAAACTGCTTCAAGATATTTCAATGAACCTCGTACAAAGTTAATTTATAAATTTAAAGAAAAATACCCTGAAGGCAGAAGAATGGGACCAAGCACTAACCTGAGCTTGAAGAGGAAAACTTCATCGTTCAATGAATACTGCACAGTGCAAGCAGATATTTTCCTGTCACAAAACAACAGCTATTACGGACCTGCTGGTCCTTTGGGAATCATACTCGTACTTGTAAAAAATTCTTAATGGACTTTTACCACTTTATTAACATAAAATATTTTAAATAAAAACATGCATGTGTCGCTTGACTTGACTCAACGCTACTCTACTAATCAATTCAACGAACCAAACTGTTCCTGCCTCATGGCATCATCCGTTCTCCCTCTCCTGCTTTATGAGAAGGCGCGAAATTTTAAATTTAAATAATATTGGCCTTAACAACAGCTATTAGATTCGGTGGGTCTTCTAGTTAAGCAGTTGAGGCGCAAGACTAATATTAAAAACAGAAAACCCGGCAAAAAGTGGTTCAGCGTTTTTTAAAAAAGAAATCCAGCAGTAACCCAATGAAACTCTCAAAAATTTAAATCCAGGAAGATCATCAGTTACTGAACTAAAAATCAAGAATTGGTTTAAGGAAGTGAAGACGGTCTAAAAAACGAACAAAGAAAGGGGATAAAGTTTTAGTAAGGAGAGGAGAGAAGGCGATTTATTCCTTTTCTAATAACGATGAGAAAGAATGTATAAACTCCCTCATAACTGCGAGGTTTATTTGCTGTATCGGAAATGAAAAGAATTTAAAATTTTATATTGTAAAAGCCATTTTAATAAAATCTTGTTTTAATCTTACGTTTTATTTCGATTTAACACAATATTGCCGATATGTCAGGCAAAGGAACTATTTGATCCACGAAATAAAAAATTATTTAAAAAAATAAGGTACTCAAATCTTAATTTAAAATTATTCTGTTAATCTAAAATCATTCTTGGCGCTGAAAACTTTTTAAAATTAAAACAGTTTCCTAATTTTAATTCTTATAGGTGCAAGTTCATAAATGTAACTCTTAAGGTGTCCAACGAATAATAAAACACCAAGTTATACTACAAGGTGTCAGCTATTGGTATAGTCTTTTGCTTGCGTAGAATGGGTATTATTCACTTAGATGATTCCAACACTGGCTCTTATCGGAAACTTCATCTACGTGAATAAAATCCACCATTCTACTCTCGTTGAAGAAGATACTAATAATATATTCATTATGCAGTAAAACGCGAAACAGTGTTTTTTATGTATAAATGTTGATCTGTATTTTTATTTATCTTCACCTGTAACCGAACTTGAAATGGAAGTTAATGTTATTACGATTATTATTATCATCAATAAAACATTGCGTAGATCCTCTGGGACGGCGATTACAACTATTAGAAAAAAGGCTAGACGCAGTAAGTATAAAATCAGCGTAGCTACATATTGATAGAATAGGCGTACGGTAAGTCACTGAGAAAAACAAAATTTACAAAAAAACTATATTTATTTAGACAAAGAATTGGATGCATTAAATGCGAAATTTTTAGTGAGATATTTATGTGATACCTCAATCATTATTTCTCAATGGCAATAAGTCTCTTCCGGAATTTTTCTAAGTTCATCGATAAGACACTGCCAGGAGTCTAAAATTTCTTCGTGGTGATTAATGGATTTATCGAACTTTTCAATTTTTTCTGAATACCGTTCAATTTCTCTTGTTCCTTCTTGACATAAGTCATTGCAAAGTTCTAATACTTCTTTTCGTTTTTGTAAATCTTTTTCAAATTTATTTAGTCTGTCTTCCAAGCTTCTTTGTTCTTTAACATATATAGCGAGTTCACTGTCGATTTTGCTAATTAAATTTTCGGTTTTCTTAGACATCTGTTCATATTCTTCGTCTTCTGCATTTATATTTACTGGACAGTTTTTATAATCGAAATCGCCCATACCAGAACTAAAAATATATCTTAAGACTTAAAAACAGTACGTTTAGTAATTACGTCAATATTTAAGCTTATTTTTCCAATTCTATTGAATAAACAATCTTTATGAAAAGTGTCGATTTCTGTTACTAACCTGTTTACTATTTGATCCATTTCCTTTTTATTTTCGGTATCACTTTTTTTATTAAGACTTTCTTTAGACAATCTATTGCTCAATAATAGAGGTTTAATAAAATCAGCCATAACCAGGTGAATGTACTTCATTTGGATTAATTTTCTTAAAGCCAAAAAATCTGACAAAATCTACTATTTATCTGTCAATCTATCAAATTGAATACGGCAAACCATTGACATATACTCATGGACATGTCCAGCCGTGAGAATTGTTCTATTTCGAGAGAAAGATATGAAACGATGGTTCGGTCAATCTCTGTCTTTCTCAAAACAGTATCGTATAGTTTGGATGTTAGAGATAGCTATAGACCAAATCTGTATCCCATCATCTTCACTTTTTTCAGAAAAAATATTGAAGACAAAATCAATTATAGCTTGAATGTCATGCTATCTCTCCTTAAAAATCCTCCACAATGCTATCATATTGAGTCGTATGGATTATGACTGTCAAGCACTAATTGGATAAATTACAATTATTACAGGATGTAGGAAAACTACCCCTATCCAGGCCCTATATTAGCTTAAAATTCAGACGAGCGTGGATTTGCTCCAAATTAATTTAAAAAAAAATTAGCCCATTATACTTTCTCTAATGTATATAAGATCTTTAATCATAGGTAGAAAATATTACTCAATTAGTAGTAAACTTTTTGTTCTTACTCTCCTTTTAACAGAAATACAGTTACGCTTTCCACTCGTATATATCAAAGTGAAATCTTTCTATGTCATGAGTATGAGCTGGAGCTGCAGTTAACCCCTATTTCTATAAATATTTACTCTCCCAAAAATCATATTTACGATCTTTACTATATCAAAAATCGTTACATAAATTTCGCTATCATACCAAATTCTTCACTGATAGCTGTGTGACTACCGGAGAAAAGGCTTGCTCTTAGCGAGATCAACTAACATCCAAATTATGCTGGCATGGAACCCTGGACAAAAATTAATTTTTCAAATTTTATGTCACCTATTAGAAGGCAAAATTTCAAGTAGATGGTCGCAACAATGGAATTCTACCAAGTTAAACAAGAATTACTAACTTCCAAGTTCTCCATGGTTCGATGATTTTAGTCATATCACTAGAAGGCACTGAACTACAATAATTATAATGAGGGCACGTCATTGTTTAACACCTTTGCACCTTTTTGGCAAAAGATTACTCATTTTGTGCATGTGGACAAATTGGAACACATCATATTATATTGAAGTGCCCATTTCACATCTCTGTGCAGTTTGATAAACATATAAAGAAATATCAGAGTCAAAGCTACTTACACCTTTTGATATATGCATTATACTAGCCAATTTAAGTAGATAAGATTAGATTAGAATAGAAGGAACTGTGGGTACCAATACCTATTCCAATATCGCTCCTATGATACATATGTATACTTGTCTTTGTATTTCACTAAGCACTTGGACAGCTCCAGCCTGTTGTGTCTTCCGCGCCACCATATCACCGAACCGGTTTTTGCCACACATCCTTCTACTTATGTTAAGACATATGGTATTTCTACCAATTTTTGAAAATGATAATTCCATGTAAGCCTATGGTCAAAGATAACTATTTTACCTCTTGGCAAATGAAATTCCGACTCCGTTGAGTATTATAGGTTTTTAGGCCCTTTCAGTTTCCTTTTCATTGTAAAGTTGACAACTGTGGTTTTGTGAGGGTTCACTTCTAGTTCTTCCCTTTTACACCTTTAGTCAACAATATCTAGGACGTTTTGTGAACGATCTGATATGATCTTAGCGAATCTTCCTCTGACTACGATTGCTATATCATCAGCGTATCCTAAGCAATACATGATTTTGGATGATAGTCTTAGCAATAAGTCGTCACAGAACTGCCCACAGTAGTGGTGATGTAGGACACTCCTCCTTGATGATAACCCCTTCCTGCTCCAGATATAAGTTTAGCGTCATCTAGAATATTTTCGTATTTTCTAGATTGTTGTTGGCCCACTGGCATCCCAAATAGCACACATCAATTCATTGAATGTCCATTGGAAGTTCATTCATGAACATACCGGCTGTCCAATGGACATCTAGACTTTTACAGATGGACATCCAATGGACTTCCAGTGGACTATACAAATGTCCCACTCCTGGACGTCCATTTGGACTCCATGAAAGGTCCGTGGATGCTTTTTGTATTGCTGTTGGGCAATTTATGGAAATCTGATGGACATCCATACCGACACTAATAAGTAATAAAATAAAATTGACACTAAAGTAGAAATACATTTACTGTTATTAATAATTATGATAACATATTATGCAACACAAAAAGAAAAATCAAAAATGTTAAGTTTAAGCTTGTACATCTCGATAGATATGGTACTCCATGTCTTGATAAGGCATTCAGTCATAGAGCTTGATGTTAAAGGATCCTTCGATGTCAATAGCCTTATCTTCTATGGATTTTGACAATAGTATATTGAGATCGTCCAGGGCTAGTTCTGTTGACTTTCCTGGTTGGTATGCTTATTGATGTGCAGTGGGACGGTTCTCCTTTAGTATCTTGTCTCTTATGTACTTATCAATTAATGGTTCCAGTGTTTTTAATAAGAAAGATGACAGACTGATTGGTCTGAATGCTTTAGGTGTCATATCACATGTTTTCCCTATTTTGTGTTTATATGTGACTTTTACCATCTGCTAAGACTTAGGTGTGCATCGCAGTCCTGTGCAAGCCTTAACGATGCGCCACATATGTGGAATTAGTATTTTCTGTCCCTTTTAAAGTATTATTGTACGTATCCCGTCTGCTTCAAGATATTTGCAAGGTTGAAATTTGTTTGTAGCCCATTTAATTTTGTTTGGTCTCGATATTGCTAGCTTTCAATCAAGCGTAGTTGACTTCATTTGATAGCCGTCTGCTATAGATTTTTTCCTTTAAAATTGTTGAGGCCGGACAGGGTACTGTTATGAGTAATTTGAGCACATGGGAGTCTCTGTTATCTCTTCACATAACTTCCTCCATGACTGAATTTTAGCGTTCCGTACTTCTTCATTATACTGCGTAAGTGTTCCAGTTTTGGTTGGATTTGGCTTTGTTAAATAGCCTACGTACCTCTCCTCTAAGGCATTCCAGGTGCTTGTTCCACCAGATAGTTTTTGTTTTTTGTTGTCTTGTCCTCTCAAGACAGCTCTCCTCGTAGGCGTTTGTTATTGTCCTAACTTGGATCACTTCCCGTTCAAGACTCTCTTTGTTTATGATCTCTTCCAAATTCCATGAGAGATTGCCTGAGAGATAATTCATATCATTAGCCAATTTAAATAATTCTAGACTTATATATTAATCCATTTCCTTATCAAATTTCAAATTATCCTTTATCTATAATCATTCTTTTATCAGTCCTATTGTTCATTATAATTACTAATGGAGGTTACTTATTACGAGAAAAATAGGGATAATGGGGAAGTTTTTTGATAAATAAGGAAATTTGGAAAAAAGGAAAAATAGTGAAATTTGGAGAAAATATAAAAAAAAACAGGGAAATATTGGAAAAAAATATAGAGAAATTTGGGAAAAATTGGAAAAAAAATTGGGAAAAATTGAAAAAAATTTGAAAAAATAAGAAAAAAATTTAAGAAGATAGATAAAATACTAAAATCAGAGATAAATATCGGAAAATCATAAAAAATAGGGAAATAGTTGAGAAAATAGTAAAAAATAGGGTAAAAGGAAAAATTGTAAAAATAGGAAAAAGATATGGAAAAACAGAAAAAATCAAGAAAAACAGGAAAAATAGGAAGATAAAAAACAAGCAAAGGTCGGTAGTCCAGGTACTGAAAAGACTCTCTAGCAAAGCACGGGTATTCAGCTAGTTTGTACATAAATTTGTTACTTTTTCTAATCATTATTTCTAATCAATACGCTAGAACGTTCTAAAACTATCAAAATATTTGGTATAAATCACTTACCCCTATTCTTGTAGATTTGTTCACTTTTAATGTCTAACTAATACTCGATAATTGCACTACCGTTCGCTTTGGTTTTTTCAGAAGCATTCTCGTGCGCGCACTTTACGATCAATTTTCCATCGCGTTTTGCTTTTTCGACGAACATAATTTGCGTTTTCCAAGTTTTCCAAGTCTAATTATACCGGTATAAATAATAATTAATAATGGTTAAAGCGTCTAGATTGTTGGTTGAAAATATGAATGACATTTGAGGTTTGACTTTTCTAGAATGTGAAGCAGTTTTTCGTGACCAACTTGGCTAAGTCTGAGTATCTAAAGGAAGCCCATAATAAAAGTGTGCACCGAGCGAAAGCGAAATTCTTCCTACTTACTGTATATTTTAATTAAGATGACATAAAAAAATATCATACAGTGCCGGAGATAATTGTAATAAGAATAAAAATAATAAATGTTTAATCCTTTATAAAAATCTAAAATGCGGCGAACGAAATTTTCAAAATCGAAATCGGAACTATATTCAAATTTGGTACGCGGGGATTTTCGATGTTGGAGGTTATGAATTTTTTGTCAAAATTAATCAATTCAAAATGGCGGCTACAACATTTAATGTGCGATTATGTTTTAAAAAATAAAAAATAGAGAAGAGTAAGAGGGGCATTTTTAAATGAGTAGGTACTACAAGAAAGAAAATAATATAATTGAGTGGAAATTTCAAAATAAAAAAAGCTCGGGATATTGCGATATCTCAAAAACAAATTATGGGTAGACCAGGAATAGAATAGGAATATATATATCCATTCTATAGAACACTGATTTATCCGAAATTCTCCGAAAAATTGTTCAATCCGAAAATTATCCGATGGTAGACGAAATTATCCGAAAATCGGATAATTATCCTGACATTGGCAATACTGATTTCATATTACTATTGGCAATACTAATTAGACCGTCAATTATCAGTTGTCGGGGAAATACAACAATGAATCAGAAAAAAGATATAAGGGGGAATCATCCACAAAAAATTAGTTACACAATTTTTACAACAATTCTATTGTTAGTGAGATTATTACATTATTGAAAGTTATATATTAAAATCTACCAAAATTTACCAAGGAAAAACTGTCTACTAAAATTTTCAGAAAAAAGGTGAAAATTTACCAAAAAGGTAGACCTCTACTAGATGTGGCAACGCTGCCGCACATAGTCTTCTATCTCGAACGGAGGTTTCAATTGTTCTTCAGTTCAGCCACCATTCGACAACGAACGTGTACATGGCTAGGCGGGCTAAATTGTCTCTACAATAAAGTTCTTAAAAAGAGAAGAAGAAGAGATTTTTTTAAGGTTAGAGTATAGTAAATCTAAATATTATGAAAATTGTTGCACAATATGTTTCAATTTGATAAATTACTATATATTAATATAGCAGAAGCGGAATATTATTATATTTGAACTACAGTGCGAGTAAGTCATAGAAATATGTATTCATGTGCAAATTCAGGAAATTTACCTGTTATATTTGAGGAAATCAAAACAGATTTATTGAAAAAAGACGATAAAGTTAGTGATCAAAAAAAGGATAGTATTAATAGTGACGAAGTAATTGCTGGGATACTCCAAATGCAATTGGATAAAGAATGTGATAAACTAAAGTGTCCTCAAGAAAAAAATATTCCTCCTATAAATTATAAAAAAACTTTATTAACCACAGGTAAGTTACAACATAACAATTTTGATTTTATATAATTTTATTTGATTATTTTAATTCTTTGAAAAATTATATTTTACCTTTTTGTTTTCAGATATGTTAAATGATTCTGATGACGACGAATTAAGTAATTTCGAAAATATTGATATTTTAGATCAAGAATATGCTTTTATGTCACAATGTGGAACAAAATCTAAAAAGATTAAAAAACATGATATAATAAGTGGAAAGAAGAATTCATGTAAGTTTGTTTCGATTCCTCCAAGATTTCAAATAGTAGATGGAGGGAAATTCGATTTCAAATTATCAAATAAAGTTGATAACAGGTATTTATATAAATTTTATTTATTTAAACTGTTATTTTAATGGCTGTGGATAAATGTCCGACAGTCGGACGTTTATCTCAATTACTAAATGTCCGACAGTTGGAGTTCTTTACTATTAAGTTCTTTAATATTAAGTTTTAACATATGTAATCAAGGGCTTCAGTAGCTGCGTGGTATAGTGCTCGCTAGTGGTTCAGTGGGTCTGGGGATCGAATCCCACATGGCCCAATTTTTTTTAACACAGGTTAGATTTAGACTTTTTTTAATAAAGTAAAATTTTTTTTATACACAGGCTAGCTTTGGGCAGTCAAGACTTCTTTTAATAAAATAAATGTTTTTTTAATTTTAGATTTCAGGACTGTCAGACGTTTAGTAATTGAGATAAACGTCCGACTGTCTGACGTTTATCCAAGGCCTATTTTAGTAGAATACTGTTTGTTATTTAGTTTTATAAAAAAAATTCTTAAATATCCTTGGTTTCATATAAGGTTGAAATTTATGTACAAATTAATATAATGTCTATTAACAAAAGACACTATTTCGGTTAATTAAATCTAAAATTTATATACACTAGTAATTTTTTTTCATCTATTATTTCTACAATTAGCAGCAACATGAATTAATAAACCAAGTGGACAATGAGCTCTGATTCAACTAATGCATATAACGGGATATTTATTGAAATATAAATCCCCATATGCAAGGATTTTATAGTCTCTATTAAGCATACAGTCTCTGGATTGTGTTCAATATACCTAAATAACAGTAAAAATTTTACATTTATAATTTAAAACAAATGACAAAAAAATCTTGAAAAAATAATCCTCTGGTGCTTCACTGTCTGCTACCAAAATTCACTATATCTTCATTTTTCTCCTACATGTTTTTTTTTTCTGTTACTGTCTCTGCTACTATAAGTCTAGTCAACAAGTTCTTTTCGGACCAAACTTTTTTCTCCGCCTACGAAATTATGAACGAGATGTCATTCGATTCGGAGTAGCATGTAGATTATTTTTGAAAAAATTCAAGAGCCGATTGCAAAAATTGCAAAAGTTATAAACAATTAACTGACTAATAAAAATGGGGTTTGTTTTTTTTGCAAATATCTCAAAAACTGTTTGACTTTTTTCAAATTTGAAAAAAGATTCAAAAAGAGGAGGAAATTTCCCAAAAAAAAATTCCCGGAACTGTAGGACCCATATTTATAATTTTCCCAGAGGGTTGAAAATACGGCCGAAAACGGAGACTCTGGATTGCGTAAGCGCCGTCCACTTTGGACCTTTAATGAATAAATATTGTTTAAACTTATTAAATATTAAAATTAAAAATTGAAAAAATTCAGGCATCCACTGAATAGATTTATTAACAATAATCCGCGGTCAAAAAATTTTTATCGCGATTTTTCTATTATGCTTTAGTTACTTAATTAACAATTTTTTCCTACTTGGAACATGAACATTGTAAGTGCAATAATTGTTAAATAACAAATCTGATTTTTGTTTCCTTTTTTGGACCTATTTTTGAATGGTCTCAGAAGAGATTTTTGGAAAAATTAAAAAATTGTTATTTTTTACTTTGTTATTAACAATATACTTAGGTTAAAAATTAAAAAGCTTGATTAATCGTTAAAACCGTTTTCTTCATATAACTACTGAGTGTTTTCATATAACTATTGATCCGTTTTTTTATTGTTTAAAAACGTATTTGTTAATTAACAATTTTTTTCTATCACTTGTAATTATTATTAAGGAACCTTTTTTTAAAATCATAATTTATCTTGCTCTTTGATAACTAAAACAAAATGTTTTTAATTAAATTCTTATTGTTTATTTAATAAACAATTTGATATAAACAATTAAATTGTTTCTATATATTTTTTTTCTTTTTCTACATAATGAAACAAAAACAACCATGTGTTATTTTTTGAGAAAAATAATTTATTTATATGGTAGACAAAAATTGATTTTTTTTAAAATCATAATTTGCATCAAAGATTATGTTTCAAAAAAAATTTAAATTATCTTATAAACCACACATTTCTTTATAACAATTTTGTAAACAATAGGAAATAAACATTTTTAAAAATCATTTTCATGTGAAACCTAATTAAATTGTTAATAACAAAGTAAAAAATTACATTTTTTTAATTTTTCCAACGGGAAAAAATAGGTCCAAAAAATAAAAAAAAAAGTCAGATTTGTTATTTAACAATCGCACTTACAATGTTCATGTTCAAGTAGGAAAAAATTGTTAATTAACTAATGTATAATTGTCTATAACTTTTGCAATTTTTGCCAGCGGCTCTTGAATTTTTTCAAGAATCATCTACACGCGATTCTGAATTAAATGACACCTCGTTCATATTTTTCGGAGGAGGAGAAGAAAGTTTGGCCCAAAAAGCACTTATTGACTACACTATATCTCTGCTTTACATTGATGATTCTTACCTTCTATTTTAACCCAGTATTTATTTTTCTATCTTTTAAGTAAAATTTTACTTTTTTTCTTTAATTAGTTTTTATTTATTTTCCAGAATATTTTTATAACATTTCTATAACATTTTGTACAATCTAACAAAATTCCTGTCCCTTTTTTTCTATCAAAATTCGTTGACAAACCTTAGTCAATAATTATTATTTTTTTGTACCAATTTTTTTTTTAACCCGCATCCTAATTTTTAACTGAACTCTCGCTATTCGTGACTAATAAAAAAAAATCAAAATTCGCCGCCTTCGAACTGGGCATATAGCGCCGGCCCACGACTTGTTAGAGCGCTGACTTGATCACCACAAGAGCCCAAAATTGAAACTAATTTTTTTTTAATGTGATTTTGTTTTAATGAAAACTAGTTAACATAAATTTTTATGTATTTTTTCATTATTTGCGATAAATAATCCACAAAAACATTCACCTTTAATTAACGAATAAATAATAATGAATCCACCAAAAATAAATAACTTTAATCAATGAAGAATTACAAACATTTAAAAAACATGATGTTTTTAGTACTTTGGACCGAAAAATTCACTTTAACAAGAACTATACGCAACACGAAAATTGTGGACATAACGATTTTTTACGGCTTTTTACGGTTTTTTCGATTATTTACGATTTCTTTACAGATTTTTACGATTTTCTACGATTTTTTAGGATTCTTTACGATATAACCTGTTTCGATATTTTTAAAAATGGCGGAGATATAATTTTTTTTGATATTTCAACCACTTCCAGTTTCACCCCTGTAGGTCAGTTAAAAAAAAGTTTTATACAAATTGTATTTGAAAAATGTTAATCTATAATGGTTTTATTTTCTTGTCATTAATTTTTAGACGTTTTTTATAATTTTGGTTGTTTTTCGTTAATTAAAGTTTTTGTAAATTTATTATTATTTATTCGTTAATTAAAGATGAATGTTTTTTGTGGATTATTTATCGCAAATAATTAAAAATTACTTAAAATATTAAAATTTTATCAATTTAGGTTAACAAGTCTTCATTAAAGCTAAATCACATTAAAAAAAAATTGTTTCAGTTTTGGGCTCTCATAATTCACACCATTTCAGAATTCAAACTCAAATTTTACAAGAAAAAACATTTTGCCGAAAATGCAAAGTATATCACTAAATTCATTTTTTCGTGCTCTTTGCAAATACAGAATCTATTTTAGAAAAATCTGATATACTTACAGTATGTTGTTTTCGGGTCGGAATATTTTATAACATTTTTTTTAATCCGGACCTGGATTTCTTTTATTGTTAATTTATTGATCGATTGGACACTTTAAATAAAATATGCCAGCCAAATATCATGAAAATATACAGTATGGTTAGAAAGTTATGAACCATGCAAGAACTTGGCAAAATTGATAAAACATACTGTATCTTGGTTATTAAAGTAGTTAGACCCATTAAGTATAAGGTTTTTGAGATCGCTTAGGTGTCCCCTATCTGCAGTTAACGTATGTCACTTTTCCACTGAAACACCCTGTATTTATATTTATATAAAAATTATCTCTTGTTGAGGAAAAACATTAATTTGGAGGATAACGTTTTTCAATTACATATATTTTATCAAAATAATTTTTTCACAATTTGAAGTGAGTTCAAAGATATTTTTAATATATACTTGTATTTCAATTGTAGGCATTTCCTTATAGAAATAAAAAACAAATTATTTTCTAACCTTTGAAAATGTACTAAATTTAAACCAAAGCCTCTTGTACAAATAATATTTTTATTACTTATAATTTCAGATTGAAAATGAGAAAAGCTCAAAATCCAAAAATACAAGAGAAACCCACTTTCAACTTTGATGTAGATGAAAATAGTAATATTTTACTTTCTAAAATGATCCAAAATCAAGTTTTAAAAAAAATTAACGGTGTTATTGGCCAATGCAAGTTTCATTAAAACTGTTTTATAATTTAAATATAATAAATTTAATTTTTTAGGTCATGATTACACAGTTTTCCACGCACATACTGGTCCCAATATATCTCCTCATCCAAACATACCCAAAGAATGCTCCATCAAAGTTTTTAAACCAATTGATCTTTCGGAATCGCTTCAACCACTTGAATATAAAAAATCCAAAGAAAGTTCCCAAAAAATAGCTGAGGATAAAGCAAAAAAAGAGATGATCAATCTCAGAAGATTAACCAGAGCTAGTGTGCCTTGTCCCAAAGTTATTGCACACAATAAAAACATATTGATCTTGTCATTTATTGGGACTAATGGAATAGCTGCTGCAAATTTGCTAGATGCCCATCTGACCGATAAAGAATATGTTTTTGCCTATAATAAGGTAAGATTAACATTAAGAAAATAATCTCAAAATGTTTAAGTTTTGTATTCGTATAGATAAAAACTCCAGGTTTAAAAAGTTTATAAGTACCTTTAGCTAGTAAAGAAAACATTTAACACACCAATTTTTTAATACTGTCCGATCTTTATGAAAATTTGATACAATGTTCTTTGTGGTATTAAAAAGATTTTAAGAACATTTTGAAATGCTGCTTTAACCTTTTAGGGCGTGTCGGAGAAGTTGAAAGGCGCGACCTTTGATACTTGTGTCTTTGTTGGCCTATATCTCTATATATTACAGATAAGAAAATTTTTAAAAAATTTGGTTTTTATCTTTGACTTTTTTACTTAGGACCTTAACCAAAAACCAGTGCTTTTCAGATAATGATATTTTTATCTAAAAATAAATTTTAAAATTATAAAAAGCAAAACCCAACAAAAAAAAATATATGGGAATTCTTTTATGTATAAGATTTTTTGTAAATAAAATACTTATTAATTATTTTTTAAAATAACTAAAACTTGTAAAACTTTTTAGTCCAGTATGTGGGGGTTTTTTGAATGCAAAAGGTGAGGTAGTAGCGATTTTTTAGTATGTTATTAAAGCTTGGTACACTAATGAAAAATCCAAGTTTTCGACCTCGAGGCGCATGCGCTCAAGCCGCCATCTTAGATTTTAGGTACAAAAATTTGTTTTTCTGATAACTCAAAAATTTCCTACATTTTTTGTCAACAAAAATTTTTTGTAGTACACATACGTTAGGAGTTACAGGTTTGTGAGGTTGCATTATTTGAAAAAAAATGCAGAAACTTCATTTTGGTTGAGTTTTACTTTATTATTCTTATTGTATATCATTATATTTTTAGATAATTATAAAAAAAAACTAAAAGGCACTTTAATATTATCATTTAACAGTATTATACTTTTCGTAAACAAAGTTAAAGGCGACCAGTATATTGCATTTTTTTAAAATTAAGAATAGTAAATTATGATTTTAGAGCGTTATAAAAATTAATTTCTACTACATTTTGGTACGTTTCGATGGTCCGGGTTGGTTATTGTCGGTGTCCTGCTCGTAGTTGTCTGTGTCCTGGTCGTAGTTTTGTTCCGTAGCCTGAAAAATGCCGTCAGCCTCGTTCTCGCTTTCAATGCGGATTTCCGGCATATTTTCGCAAGATTCTCCGTTGCAGAAGCCACATCAACCGAACATTTAAGTCCAGCCTTTTGGCAGCTGCATGCCCCACCACACCCTTTTTTTGCAGTTACAAAATACCGATTTTAATAAGGAACCGGGAGCTAGTTTTTCCGCCTTTGTTAAGCGCCATGCTTCCAACCCCAGTCTTCAGGAATTTTCTCTATGCCTCTCCATTTCTCTACTTGGTGGTACGTCCTAAAGGCGTGAAATTGCGCCGCGTCTTTTGTAGGTGGTAAAGAGGCAAGATTAAATTTACTTTTCAGTGTAGATTTGGCGAAGCGTTGGAAATAAATCTTTTAAAAACTCTCTTTATCCATGTTACCACCATATAAAGCTACAAGAAAGCGTACTCTGGCCTCGGCAATCTCCTCTAGCGTGGCATCTTGTTGGTTGAAAATTTCAATTATTTCATGAACCGATCTGTGCTTTTCTATCAGCGTACAAAATTTAGTTTTCCCTGACATACAAAAAAAATTTTTCTACAAAAAATGTAGAAAACTTTATCCTCTTTAACTTTATATAGAAGATCATTTGTCGAGAAAGCTACCGTTTTTGAGTTATCAAAAAACCAAATTTTTGTACCTAAAATTGAAGATGGCGGCTCGAGCGCATGCGCCTCGAGGTCGAAAACTTGGATTTTATATTAGGGCAACAAGCCTAACAACATACTAAAAAATCTTTTGCATTTAAACACCCCTTTTTGATACCCACGTACTGGACTATTTGTAATAAAGTATTATTATTATTTTATTGTAGGTAGTAAAAGTAATGAACATAATGTTTAAAAAACTTCATTTAATCCACGGAAATTTATCACCTTGTAACATATTATGGCACCATAGTGACTGTTACTTTATTGACGTTAATCAATCTCTTAATTACAATGAAGAAAACACTTTCAAGACGCTTTTAGAAGACTGTACTAGAGTAGTATCAGTAAGTTTTTACCTTTATCTATTTCATTAATTAATGTGATTTATATTTTAGTACTTTTCCAAAAAAGGAGTACCAGCTGTATTATCGCCATATGATCTTTTAACGTCTGTAACTGATTGTTATTATAGCGATAGATTCTCTTTGGATACTATACACAAACGCAAATCTTATACCTGGAATTGATAATATTTATTATGTAAAAAATCCTATAACTTGCTAAGTTCCTACTTTAAACTTTGTAGTACATGTTATGTAAGTATAATTTTAAGATTATTTTTTTTTTTTTTATATCTGTATGAATAACTGCAATGTTTTCTAAGTCAGTCTTGATACAATAAAGTTCAGGAAGTTATAGATTGTCATGAAATTGAAATTCAAAATATCAAACACTTATCTTATCGGAATACAAGAAAACTAATACAGTAAAATTTTTAAAATCGACAATATTGTCAGTAGATAGAACGTTTGTTAACTTTAACGGTTCTGTAACTAATGACAATGACGTTTGGATTGTGACAATTGTACCAGAAATCAACTTGTAAAGTTTTATTCTAAACGTTCTATATACTGGCAGATAATGTAATAAATTTGATTTAATCAGTATTTGGTGGACAAGCTTCTAATGTCTGGTATTTTAGAAACATTTAAACCAGATATATGTTTACAACACCGATAAATTGTTAAAAAATATCGTCACCACTAACCAAAAATACACTTTATAACACTCTACGTACATCTCGCTAACGATGTTAGCATCATCAAGAGTTGATGTTAAATGCCAAAAACTGTATTTTAGTTAGGTCTAAAAAAATAAGCAGTCTAAAGCACTGGAAACGGATATGTTATTAGATGCATGTTGGAGTAGGCGCGGGAGTATTTTATATTTTTTCCTCGGCCGATTGCTCAATTATGCAGTAAACTAGGTTTTTATATGTAAAAGTTCACATGTATGATCATCAAATTGCAATTGATAGTTAACTAGAATACATATAATTTTTATTTACGTTAATATTATTAGTGCCTTTATTGTCTTCATAACAACAAGTTTATTATTTGCTATGGAAAATGTCGATTCAGGAAAGTTGATACTACTGGTAAAACAGCTACGAAATTGTTTAATAAACGATTAAAAGAATACAGTGAGAGCCCACGAAGAATTACACTCGCAGTGCATGATGTCTCCACCAAAATATTTATCCTGTGACCTTAATACAGAACGTGTTATATTTTTCGAATAATTTTTAGTTTTTGCCATTATACACCCCAGACATATTCTTTGGCAGTTTTTTTTCGTCAGTTCGACATTCATCTTTATTAATCGTTCTATGAGAATAGCTTCAAGCGTTTAAAATTCTGATACATTTTTAAATTAATTTTGACTTGTTATATGCTAATGGTAGAGTTGATGGCGATGATAATGATAGAGACGATAAATTTTGGTCCACGTTTAGATGCGGAGGAATGTTTGAAGCAATAGCAGAAGCTATTACGTTTCGGGGCAAATTAGTCGCAGGTGATTTCTTGACTGCCATTTCACTGGGAAATTGTTTATTAAAAGCTGGTAGGATTGAAGGTGTAGGAGCAGAAGACTCTATAACTGTCATTTTGAAGATCTCAAATGGATTAGAACGTATATGGCAAGTTCTGTAGTCATTGTCAAATTGACTTCCATAATCCAGATATTCCAGTTGGATTCTTTTTTGTTTACGATTTATTTGTGGATTCTGTTGCTGAAATATTGAATAAAGTCGCCATGTATAACTTTAAATATTCATATTATGGATATAATGGATGTTTTTGATATTCACAAAGTATAATGGATATTTTCAGTCATTTATGCGAACCTCTCACATCCCTGGAATTAACTCTTATTAAAAGGGCCCGATACAACCTTCGACCATATATACTTTGAGTTGTGCCCAACATGATTTAGACAAGTATCCAATGTTGCTAGGTTGCTAGAACTTTCAGAGTGATTATAAATATTTTAAATGCGAATTCCTCTTATGACGCCTGGAATTTAGATCATTTGGCAGCAACGTGATCTTCTCATTGTCGGTAAATTGTCAGGTTGTAAATGAAATTATTTTTTGTTATTAAATGCTTCGAAAGTGTGTAGTTCGTAAAAAAATTGCATTATTTGTTTACAATTTTTTTTTCAAAGTTTATAAGCGTATAGCTATTTAACAAAACGTATAAATTGTGCGGTAGATGTTTTATTAAACCATTTAAAATATCTTTGTGAACCCGTAAGAACAGTACTTCTATGACTTCGTACCTCTTTCCCCTTCCCCGCCTAAATAATGTCGGGCACAAATGATTGTGTAGCTATAATACAGGGTGATTCTTTTGGAGGGCTAATTAGAGGTTTCAGGTGAAGTAGGCGGAATTAAAATCTGAAAATTTGGAATATGAAGTTTTCGGGAATGCCAAATCGATCTAAAATATTTAGAGCAACCAGCTACTTCCGGTTATACCGGAAGTGAACATCAACTTTGTTATTTTAAATGGAACTACCTATATTTTCTGATATTTTTAGATTTGTCCTGAGAAGCTGATTTCAAAAACCTATTACACTTATAATGTAACCTTATTAGTTTTAAAGTTATAGACAATTGAAATTCGTATTTTTTCAACTTTAAATGATTGCCAAACGACATAAAATCGGATAATACATTGTGTTCTTATACCATCAAGTAGAAATTAAAAAGTTAAGATAGGGACATGTAAGCCGTTTTATCCGATTTTATGTCGTTTGGCGGTAGCAATCATTTAAAGTTGAAAAAATGCGATTTTCAATTGTAATAACTTCAAAACTAATAAGTTTACATTCTAATTGTCAGTAGATAACGGTTCTGTAACTAATGACAATGACGTTTAGATTGTGACAATTGTACAAGAAATCAACTTGTAAAGTTTTATTCTAAACGTCATTGCCTTTACTTACTGAATCTTTAAAGTTAATGGACGTTCTATCTACTGACAGTAAGTGTAATAGGTTTTTGAAATCAGCTTCTCAGGCCAAATCTAAAAATGTAAGAAAATATAGGGTGTTCCATTTAAAATAACAAAGTTGATGTTTTCTTCCGGTATAACCGGAAATAGCTGGTTGCTCTAAATATTTTAGATCGATTGGGCATCCCCGAAAACCTCATATCCCAAATTTCAGATTTGATTGCGCCCACTTCTTCAGAAACCTCTAATTATCCCTCTAAAAGAAACACCTTGTATATATACGCAAGGCGCGTCTATAGATATTACTACTAAAAATTGATTTATAGATAAAGGAAGTTAATAAGAATATATGGAACCGATCTGTTTTTTTCATTTCAAAGCTATAAATTTTTTAATTTGGAAAATTTTTCAAAAAAAAATAATTATCTTTAAACCAATAGAGCTAGACAAGAACTGTTATTTTTTTGGAATCTTACGCCCTTTAGAATGTGCCGCTACCAATTTTCAATGAAATCTGAATGATTACAAATTTTGAAGATTTTGCACTTTTTTTGAGCCACATTTTTTCCTATTTGAATGAAAATTTATTTATAGATAAAGGAAGTTAATTGGAGTTTATGGGAACCATCTGTTTTTTTCTTTTCATAGCTGTAAAATTTTTAAATTGGAAAGTTGAACAAATTCAGGTCTTAAAATATTTATCTCTAAAATTAATAGAGCTAGAGAAGAACTGTTATTTTTTTTGGAATCTACGCCCTTTAGAATGTGCTTTAATCAATTTTCATTGAAATCTGAATGACGGCTTTTGAAGATTTTTGAAGGCTTATACTTGCACTTTTTTTGGACCACACATTTTTTTTTCATTATTATTTGAATGAAAATTAATTTATAGATAGAGGAAATTAATTGGAGATAATGGGAGAAATCTGTTTTTTTTTCTCATTACAAAGCTGTAAAATTTTTATATTGGAAAATTTTAACAAATTCAGGTCTCAAAATTTTTCAAAAAAAAAGTATTTATCTCTAAAACTAATAGAGCTAGAGAAGAACTGTTATTTTTTTTTTGGAATCTACGCCCTTTAGAATGTGCTTTTATCAATTTTCATTGAAATCTGTATGACGACTTTTGAAGATTTTTGAAGGCTTATACTTGCGCTTTTTTGGGCCACACATTTTTTTTTCATTCCTATTTGAATGAAAGTTAATTTAGAGATAAAGGAAATTAATTGGAGATAATGGGAGAAATATGTTTTTTTTTCTCCTTTTAAAGCTGTAAAATTTGAACAAATTGAGGGTCTCAAAATTTTTCAAAAAAAAATAATTAGGTATCGCTGAAACTAATAGAACTTAGAATGTACCTCTTCTAATTTTCATTGAAATCTGAATGATGACAAATTTTGAAGATTTTTGCACTTTTTTTGGGCCACATTTTGTTGTTTCCGATTTGAATGAAAATGTCATCTCGTGACATCCTACAAATGACAAAATATAATTTATAGAAACCAGGACAGGAATTAGCCTTATGCGACATTATTAAAATTCGCATCGTCACAAACAAAATCAATGAAAATCATAGTGTGTTCACTGGATAGTTTTCAATATGTAACCAATGGCGTAGATATTGGGGTAAAGGAGGTAATTATACCTCCGTAAGATTCCAAAAAAAATAGCACGAAAAGAAGAAGTAAAATATATGAAATGTAGAAATGGACAAAGATATTTGTCTACCCCTCCCCTCTAGGATTAATTTGAAATGATAATATTAAAACTACTATAATTAAATAATAACACTGTGATTATTTTCAGGTCTTTATTAAAACAATTGACTTCAACAGAATTACAGTACTTAAAATTAAAAAATTAGTTACAGTTCTTTGAACCACTTAAACCGTTTTAGAATAATTAGTTGTTACCTAAGTATATGCATTTTTATGTTATTGCAACATGTTTTAACATATTGATAAATCTATTTATTGGAATGTTATACAATATTGTTAAAAATATCAACACTTTGTGCTTTAATTGGTTATTACTATTTGTTGTAATAGAAGTTTTTAACTTATTTTTTATTATCAACAATTTATTTTATGTAGCTCGATGTAAAAATGAAAACCTGTAATTAAAAAATTAATAATCTCTTGATATATGTAAGCTATTAATTTCTAATCCGTCAATATCATGATATAAAAAAAATTAAATATGAAGCAATTTCGCAATAATTAATTAAACGGATAATGGACGAGTTTATAAAGGGACACCTATTTCTCATTTGATATATTTTAGAGAGTACTTCCAAGATTATTTCATAAAAATTATTTTTTACGTCACATGTGAAGTCACCTACCCCAATAAAATAAAAAAAGTTATTAGATAAAAAATTACGTATCATGTCGTGTTAATCAATTTATTTAGGCATTTTTTTCATAGATAATTGACAAATATTTAAATTTGGCATATGAAGTAAAAAATAAATTTGTATAGTTTTGCATTTTATAATTTCAAATATCTTTCTTAATTTTGAGAAATAAGGCGGGTGCCGCTTCATAAACTTATCTTGTGAATTATTTCACAAAAATATTGTGATTTCTGTAAATACTTCTAGGAATGTTAAAGATCTAATAAAATTAACCATTTATATAGTGCGATAATTAAATGTTCCTCTTAACTTTTAATTAAGATACTATAAAAAAGACAATATCTCTCACAAGTCCAGTTTTGTTTCCATTATATACAGCTTGTCAGAATTTCGACCTCACCTTCAATCCCTCCCCTAAATTGAACTAAATATCAAGTTTTTTTTAATGGGATGGACTTTATGTCATTCAGCCAACTGCAATTCGTCTATAAGGACATAAAGGGTAGCCCTAAACAAATAATAAAGATGAATTCAAGAAGATTCCGAAGAAAAACAACAAGGATAGAGGTAAACACGCGCTTCTCGTCCAGGGGTCCGTTAGGAAAATATCAAGTAGTAGCTGAATTTAAAAGGATTTAAAATAATTTATTTAACGGTGAAATAAATTAAAATTTATTTGAGTTTTGTTATGAAAAATTTAAATAAAAAACAATTAAAATTGGTATTTGATATTAAAAAAACCTAATAAGTTAGTATTGATATTTTAATATATTTGTTTACTTCATTGAATAAATAATTTTTAATCCTTTCAATCCAGGAATTTAAAAAGATGACACAAGCATGCTATAATGAAATCAAAAATTGACGTGTGTCAATATTTTTTTATTTTTAATCGACTTCAAAACAGGAGGAAGTTCTATGTTCGTCTATATGCATTTATTTATGTATGTTTATGTACTTACTTCATTTTTTGTCAGGTTCACTGATAGTGTGTTTTTAATTTTTCATAACTTATTCAGGTATTTGCGTCGGGGAGTCATCAACTGAATTAGAGTTGTAATTTTTTTTGTTTATTTTTTATAGTTCTTAATTCAAAAGTTGAGTTGGGTAAGAGGATAACCATTAAACATCGCAATGTATTTTCTACTAGACAATAATGCTACTAAAACATAATCTGTTAATTAAATCTAAAGAGGTTATCCATATCTCAAATGTGGTCAAATTATTCAGTAGAAATAAAACTCCAAGTCATGTACCACAATATATTAGTAAAACAATAGTTCTAAGGGGTAACTAGTTTCGGCTGATGAGCCATATTCAGGCAAAGAGACAAATTATACCCAGTTCGACAAACAATTTTATACATTACAGTTGAATTTAAACTTACCATATATATTATTTAAACAAGATTATAATAAAAATAAGCGCATAACACAATTATATTGTATAAGGGAGTAGGGTTGGGAAGGGGGTACTTAAAAATAGACATAAAATAGAAATTAGTAATAAAAAAAGTGAGAACCTTATTGTTTAACCCTTGCATCGTTCAAAGAGGTTATTGACATCATAAAATTGGAAGTGTCCCTTGGACAGGAAAACTTGGTTTTCCAGCTACACGATAACCGGAAAAAAACCTGGAAAAAAATTCAATTGTAATGTATAAAATTGTTTGGATAATTTGTTTCTAGGCCTGAAGATGGCTTATCAGCCGAAACTAGCTACCCCTTAGAACTATTGTTTTACCAATATATTGTGGTACATGACTTGGAGTTTTATTTTTACTGAAACTGTTAATTATTTTCTGTTTTTGCTGATATTTTTAACATTACAAATAATTATACATTGTGGCAATGTTATCATTGATATATTTATTTTATATAGGCTATTTATTTTAATGCCATAACAATAAGTAAACTACTTTTTTTTAATACATAAATTCGTAATATACAATTTACATAGTGTCTTATGTTCAATTTTTACAAAATTTAAGCATCTACCTTACAAACTTATTCCTTCTATCGAAGCTGAGGCATGTCTTACAGGAGCGTAAAAATAATATTTATTGATTTTCAATTTGGAATTTAGGCAATGTTATATATTTAATTAATTACTAATTAACGAAACATATAATTTAGTTAAAATATTCAGCAATATTTTGGAAAAAATACACTTCTACATTAATTTTGAGAAATATGGACGAAATTCAAATACATTTTTTCATTCGTATATATTCGATCTTAAGAGGCGCCAATACCATTTGTTATCTCGCCTGAAATGGTTTTTGGACGGGCGCTCCCTTAATATTAAAGATAGGAAACTGTGGTTTTCACCTATCGATTCTGTATTTTATTCTTGAGAGCGTGTTTGTGGTACTTTTTTAAATGCTTTTTAGTAAAATTGATAAAAGTATCACAGACGCGTTCTTTTAATAAATATTTTAAATATCATGAAATATATTAGGCGAGATCTCGTCCAAAAACAAATAATTATGTTTTGTGGTGCTCTACCTTATTCTGCGCAAAAAAATAGACTAGGGGGTAAATTACTTTACTGGAAAATACAAAAAAAAAATTTTACACCCAATTTATTGGAATACAAGCACATTTTTCTTGGGTAATCTCTAAATGGCAACAACGCAAGTAATGTGGTGTAAAAATCTGAGTTAGAATGACGTTTTTATTCAACTGCTTTTTATAATCAATGGAAAAATTGATGACCATCAAGTTAGACTTAGACACAACAGTTTGCTTCTATGTAAACTAATAGATATCATAAAGGTTACATTTTCAATATTGCTTCCTGTTTTGAAAATTAGTAATAATCTATATGAAACTATAGCATTTTTCCATTTTTTTCAAAAACTGAAAAATAATTTAAATTTGGAGATCACCAATAAATATGATTTTAATTTTAGTTTATAAATTAAAAATAGGTAAAAAAATCAATTTATAACCTGTTCAAATAAACCTGGGACATCCCATACGTGTCTTTTTTGTTAGTCTCAATACATTCATTGAAATGGGAGTGAAGCCACTTTAAAATCGACAGAAAATATATAAAGAGTGTTATTTCAAAATACCTAAGTAGATTTGGTTTCTAAGAAACAAATGGGTACACTGTAATAGTTATTTACGTGTCAAGCTCGTGGCATTTTACAGGCGAAGCCCTGAAAGCATACGAGCCCTGTAAATTCAGGGACACGGTCAAGTCGGCGCAGGACAAGTCGGCACTTACAAGTCGGCGCCGGGAAAAGTCGGCACCGGGACAATTCGGCGCCGGACCATTCGGAGTAAAATAACTTAGTGGCAATTTTTTAAAAACTTGAACTTAATAGAATAAATCGCCAATTAAAGCTAATGTTAATTTTTATTCACTCCTGTTGATTCTGGTTATATATTTTTACTTTACGTTTTCCTTTATTATTTCGAAAAAAATCAAACCACTTCCTCCAATAATGATTATAAAAATATAATGTTTCATTTTTCTAGCAAATTTAGAATCGTTGCAATTGTGATTAAGTTTAAGGTTTAAAAACAACCAAAACCACAAGTAACTCGTCATGTTATATTTTATTTAAAAAACTTTGTAATAAAAAAATAACCAATAAAATTGAAAAGCATTAGAAATATATTACAAATATTTTCCAATATGCCGGTGGAACAAAACACAAACATTAATAATAGCTAAAAATAAAAAAAAACAAAAACTGACAACTGATGATGTATTTATTTGAGCTATTGCTCACATTTTAAAATTATGAGATAAACCACGCAAGTACTCCAGCATGTTTTCGTTGTCGTATCTAGTTACTTTATTTAAAATTCGCGCTTTCGCATTTTCGTAATTTAGAAATAAATTTCCAAAGCTGTGGATGTTTAAATTAACAATATGGCATTTTTTTGTAAACATTCTTTCGGTTTTATTGCTTTTTAAAAGTTATAATTTGATTCCACAGAATTAAATAATATAATTCATTAAAAAGTAGCTCTTTAACATTCAAAAAATTATAAAATTTATTTCTGATACTCACAGTGCATATATTTCATGAATGATTATACAAATATTTTGTTTTGCCTTTGGCAATTGGAAAAATTTGAAATTATTAGGGCATGTTCATTACATGTTTAGACAAGCGTGTAAAAATAACGAACAACAAAAGTAAAATAATATCACAAAAATTAGTAGGATGAGTGAATACAAATTAGCATTTGCTTTATAATTGTAAATTCACTCTCCGAGTGTGGCGCGTATAATATTTTTTGTGCAGTCACCAATAATTTTATCGTTAAACGGTTTATAAACTTGTAATAATGTTCAAAATCCATCAAAACGTCAAAAATATCTACTGGCAGATTGATACAGTAATTGTCATGAGAATTGTGATATTTAGTGCAATTTTTGACATAAGCGATCGGTAAAATTATACTTTACCGAGCTGTTATGTCACTGCCGTTCAGTTATATCAATTGTCCGGTCTAAATTGTCAAAGACGCATTTTCCGATCTAAAAATTGATCTGAAAACGCATTTTCTGAAGTGGTAGCACAAACATAATTTGGAATACACTTTCAGTTAAAAAAACATCTGGGAATACCGTACAAAAGTGTTTTGGAATCAATGGAATCTAGCTCTTGTCCATCAGTGAAGTAACATGTTTTCAAATGTTTTAAAAAAGGTTTGAGATAACAAATTTTTGATTTCAGATTCATATTCAGCGTTAACATACATTTAAAATAAACATTGATATACTTAATTTTTTTTGGCGCTAAAAATATGAAATATGGTTGATTTTACTTCTTTTGGTCTAAACTTATTTTAATTAAAATAATGATTAATTTAGAGCTAATTTTGACATATTTTTGAAAGTAAAGAATAATTAAATATTGATTTTTATTATTTCGGGCATTTCTAGTGAATGAACAAAGTTGGCATAAATATATATTATACGACTAATCAATAGGTGCTTATTAGTTGTGGTCCCATTTCAATATCTACGGTTCTACGACACTTTCTTGATTTTTTGAGACAGAATTATAGATTCCAATACTTAACTCCGAGGAATTTGTGAACATACTAAGCCATAAATTATATTTAATTTTATGGTAAAAAGTTGGATTGCTTTAAATAAAAATCTAACATTTCTCAAAATTAAAATATTGAGTGTATACTCTGAATAAGAGCAAATTCTTACACTAACAAATTGGTTTAATAATGTCTATGTTTTTTTTTCTTTTGGCAATATTATTAATATCTAGTTATTTAGAATCAGTTGATTCTAAATTATATTCATCATTATAAAACCATATTTTTTTAAAACCGATTTAGCAAGAGCCAGAAAAATAATTTTATCAAAAATCTTGTTAGGTTTATTTTACGATTTAGGGTTCAAAAAAAATATAGATTTTGTAAAGTGTATTTTTTACGCCTTTGTAATGCTTGCTTAAAGTATTTTCTCTAAATACTATTTTATACTATTTTAATAAATAAAAATATTCTGACTTTTGTGCTTATTTGAATAAGGATTAAAAACATCAGCATATTTTTCTTTAACTCATAGAAAAATAAAAAATATATCTGGAAATACGTATTTTTAATAAAATTAAAATATTACAGTATTTTTTAATCCCTCTTCAAATATTATATGGAAGATACCCTTGTATTAGCCTTTTTTTTAAATTTCTTACAAGTTATCTTTCTTCAAAACAATATAAACTAAAATTAGTAAATTAAATAGTAAGCACATTAGATGGCACAAATTATCATTAGCATCGCAATGTCGTTTAAGTACCTACTCAGAAATTATTGAGCAAGATTTTTACAAATAAATAAAACAACTTATAGGCCTAGAGTCAATCTTTTTTTATATATTTATATACCATTTTTGGGTTTCTAAAGAAAATACAAAAAATATTGGTAATAAAACTAATTTGTACATTTTTTAACATAAATATAAAAGTTTTGCACGTTAAATACATGTGGGTATTTGTAATAAGTCTATTAAGTTAATTAACAGTCTCTAATATAACTAAAATTTATTTTTATTTCGATCTCATCCCGGAGATCGTTTTTATACGAAAAAACAATTTTCAAAATATTTTTAGTAACAAGACGTGTTGAAAAATAACTGGTATATTTCCTCCATTTGTATAAATAAGCACTTTTTTTAGAGTGCTTAGTGCTCGCGACCACTTTTTGTCAGTGCTCGTCACACCTTATTACAATTTTGGTAACATAATTTATTATAAACTTAAATTCTACAAACTCATTTCGCTATATGTCGTGTTACTATGGTTTTTGAGTGTTACATTCAATATTTTTTACACCGCGGGGAGTGAAATTAGTACTTTAGTCCCGCATTTTACGATATCGTCGTAAGCTTTTTCATTTATTTTTTATGATTTTGTTGGAATTATATTATTCATTAAGAACCACGAAAAATCTAAAATATCTTAAACCCCGTTTTTTTTTAATTTTATAAAAAATTGTTTTTTAAAATAAATGATTTTATATCAATTATGATTACCTAATCAGAAGTAGGAAATAATAGAATTGATTGTTACATTTAAATATTAACAAAATTAACAGGTAAATAATTTTTTTTATTTTAAGGGGGCTTAGGCACCGCGATGTAAAAAAATAGCGTATATACCACAGGACTAAAGTGTCTTTTAATCCCTCAGATGATTGTTTCTTCACTTTCGGGATTAAAAGATGCACTTTAGTCCCTTGGTATATAATTAATATACTATTTTTATCGTTTTATTTAATGTTGTATAGTTTAAATATCCTAACCGGAAATTGAATAGAATTACCTGGATAATTCAACTAAAGTTAGGGAACTTTAACAAAGGACATCGTTGTTAAAATATTAATTTTTGGAAAAGAGAGCGAAATAAATACTAACAAACTTAGAAAAAAACTAAATAAATTACATGAAAATCACTAGGAAGAAAAATATAAATTTTTGAATACAGAAGTAGATAGGGTAAGTTGGTTCTACTATCACTATAGGGAATTCAATGTGTTAGAGAGAGAGGTATAGGAAATTCAGCGTGTCAGAAAGAGACGCAGATAAAAATGGCGGCACGTGGCATACTTTAAATATTGGGATAAAAAATGGCTGCGGACTGCAAATATAGTACTCTACATAACTCTAAGATGTAGTACTGCCGCTAACAAACAGATGGCGCTACTAGCCATCTTTTTGTAGCCATTTTTAATCCACAATATAATATATCTTCGTAATTAATGGACCGATTTGGGTGGGTCAAACGGCATTATATTTGAAATATAACGTAAAATAATTACATGTCAATAAATACTGTGTAGAAGAAACGGCAAAAGGGCCTTAGCTTATATCTCCGTTACTATTGGTCCGATTTAAACGCGGGAAACGGCAGTGTATTTTAAATGTGACGTATACAAAATACGTAAAGAAAAAACATGCGCAGTACGAAAGCCAAAAGGACCGTAGTGAATATCTCCGTTACTATTGGTCCGATTTAAACGCGGGAAACGGCAGTGTATTTTAAATGTGCCGTATAATAAATTAATAAAGAAAAAACATGCGCAGTACGAAAGCCAAAAGGACCGTAGTGAATATCTCCGTTACTATTGGTCCGATTTAAACTCGGGAAACGGAAGTGTATTTTAAATGTGACGTATAATAAATACGTAAATGAAAAACATGCGCAATACGAAAGCCAAAAGGACCTTAGTGAATATCTCCGTTACTATTGGGCTAATTTTTATGGGGAAAACGGTCCTGTATTCGCAATGTGTCGTATAATTAATACGTAGAGAAAAACATGCGCAGTAGCAAAGTCATAAAGTCCTTGGCGTCTAACTTTGTTATAAATAACCCATTTTGAATGTGGAAAAACGCCCCAATATTATAAATGCGACGAATAATAGATGTGTAAAATTACTTCGCGCAATCAATGACAAAAAAAGCGTTAAATTTTAATTTTTCATTATTATTCATTTAATATTGAAATATTTATAATATTTAATTTTTCCAATTTTTACCTAGTTTCGCGATAAGAATGCTCGCTGTTATTTGCGATAAGAACAGGAAACGACATCCGTTGCAAACAGATAAAAATGAATGAAATTATAACATAGGCGGAGAGGTATATACAAAATAATATTTATTGCATTGGGGGCTTATAAGTAATATAGATTTGGTAGAATCTGTCAGTTGTATGATGGCATCGGCAGAACACGCACGTAAATTGGAGGAATTTGGTGAGAAAATTCGAAAATTATATCAAGACGTAATACTTTACGAAGATAAAAGTAAAACGATTAAGCAATTTGGCCGTCTGTCTATAAGTTCTGCGTGGGATAAAGTATTTGAAAATCGGAAATTACCGCAGACTCAATATCCACTAAGACGAATTCAGCCTACAAAATGGCCGCATTGAAAATGTCTTTCATAATTCTAACAGCAGTGTTGAACAATATGCTTTACACAAACGTCCCTATTGGAGTAAAACATATAGCCGTATGTTTTAACGAGGGATTTGAGTGTCAGCGTTCAGAATGGCAGATGATGTCTTTAAATAAAGTTAATGATGGAAAATTGCCAGTGTTTTCGATTAATGTACCAGCTAATCAGACGACATACAAGTTGAAGCTCGTATTTCAAGATGGGACCGAGGGTGACGTTGAGACGTGGCAACACATCTCAACAGCTGAAGTCGATTTAAGAAGTATTGGTATTGAAGCAGCCCCGTTATCATTATGGAATAATAATAAAGTCATTCAAAATGAACTGTACAAAATATTTTCAATGTTATGTGCGATATTATCGGCACTTTCTGTTCTATTGATAAAAATTGTCATAAAAAATGTAAGAAATCGATATTCTTTAACAAAATAAATGAATAAAAATATACAGGGTGTTTCAATAAAACTCATATATAAATAAACATTTTTTATTTGAAAAAGTACATTATCTAGGTAATATAATATAATACAACCAATTATGTAACATATTAACGTTGCGTTCAGCACACAGAAATTTTCCAGATGCATGGTTTAGACACGGCGTATGACAAGATTCAAATCTTCTTGTTTGACAGAGCAATCCATCATATTTTGCGACATCATAAACGGCAGGATGCGGGGTACCCAATAACTGTTGGCATTTCTGCAGTAAAAAATCCTCCTTTTGATTTCCTCTAACGTAAATACAGTCAGCAGCATATATCAAATATTTTTCCAATATATCGTTAATTTCCGTATACTCGATGTTACCAGAGCTGTAGTTTATTCCATGAATATATTTCTCTACATGTCTAACTGTTTTCTTATCACGTGCACTTAAATTAGCGTAGGGTATTGCAGGCTTGAATAGAAAATTAGAAACATGGGATCCGATTTGAATTGACATCTCCTTTGGATGGAAACTGCCCTCAATATCGAACCCTTGGATATCACAGAGTGCTATTCTCATCGTGGCAAACGTTCAACTACTGACATTTACTAAGTGATATCTAATTTAAACTTTTCAGTACTTCAGAGAGGGGGAAGTACTCCATTAAACAGTCGTGAATTATAATACAGTAAGCTTTAGTATTAGCGGGAAATCCAGAATCGGCTTCGATATCCAATCTCACATCAATAGTAGATGATTTCATGGTTTCTTCTTGCTTGGAACAATCAATGATGAACAAAGAACGGTTTTTAAATGCAACATAGTCCAAAAGGCAACTCTTCGAAGCAGAATTGGAATAACTAGTTTGAAAGTTGCTATAGTTGAAATGGGCTTCAGCAAAGTGATTGTTTGCAAAGTCCAACTGCATACGTTCGTTGGGATAGTATTCACCATTCAATGATACTCGAATGCTAGCAGTACTCACGTGATCAAACAAAGTCGGATCTTCCCCAACAGCATCACGTTTATTAGTTTGGAAACATACGATAATGAAACGTGGCCGTTCGATTGCGGTGCTAGTTTTAACTGCCCAGATTTCTCTTCTCGCGCCCGCTGTAATTGCAGGCAATTCATTCAGTTCCCATTTTCTAAACGGAATTAGTATCGGTTTGTCAGTTTGAATAGCTTTCAAAAGTTGTTCTTTCACATCATCATTCGGATAAATGTGTTTGATTTTCAGCTCGATACTTTGAATTACGATTTTTACGGTGGTAGTCGTTGCTGTAGCAGTACCAACATTTTTCTCCTTTACAATTATGCAATCGTTATCGTTTCTAGCTCTTACAAATCTAAGAGTTTGTCTGCCGCACGTAATCATAGGATAGTCGTTGAAAATGTTGAAAATATGTTTAAGCGGCATCAACAAGCTAAAAGACTTGTCATGAGCGGCGAGAATAGGTGCTGTAGGATAATTCCAGCCGGCGATAGCCATATGATTTGAGTCTTCTTTGGCGTAACAACTGTAAGCTCGAACAGCACTTATAATTCCAGGATCGCGTACTGCTTCAACTTCTCTAGCGGATTCGCTGTACGTGCAAGAGTCGAAAAGGAAAGCTCCAAAATTGGATGCTAAAGATACATCTCCTCCGCCGGTTATTTCCAATTTTCCTCTAATAGCCAGCAGCGATTGGTTCATAGCAAAGAACGAGTCGACTTGGTTGATGCTAAATTCCACAACATCGTTGCAATTGAATGATTTTACGAACGGTGTATAGGACCTATACTCTGCCTTACGAATAGACTCATCAAATGTTGGGGATCGATATAGATCAAACATCGGAGAAGTATGTGCTTCGTCAATTTTTCTTCGTTTGTACATAGTCACCGTTGACATGATATCCAAGTGAACGGAGAAACAATATATTTGCTGCAGTTAGATGTTGACGCTTAGACGCTTGCGGCGACAATAAAGATTTGGAAGCGCCTCTATATCTTATAACTAGTCCCATCGACTCCTTGCTCTCAATTCCAACACAAGAGTACTAGTTTCACCTCGAAAGTTTACGGGATGGCCGTCTTGATCCAAAGCCAAGACTGTAATGTTGGTTATTTCTCGTTGTGGTATAACTGGTAAATATAGCAAATTTGAAGGTGTTTCGTCGATAGCGTAGCCAGGATCGACTTTTACAGCAAATTCGTAGATCGTATGTGCAGGTCTGTCTCCATCAAAGGCTCCCGACGTAATGTTGGCATCAAAGTGTATGGTTGATACTTTTATAATGTTTACAGGCAAGTCCGATGAATGTATTAGACCAGGATTAAGATTTTTTTCCGAGAATCCCAATACATGCCCAATATTATTTGGCTTTTTAAACGTTATTTTATAATATTTGCTAAAGATTTCGCATTGCAGTGTATTATTGTTGGGTTTTAACGAGAAAAACAGTTCAGGATTAACTTCATTTTCAAGCCCCATCTTCGTTCGTATAAATGCTTCTATATCGGTAATTTCGTAGCATCCTGTAGGAAACTCGATAACTTTCAATTTGTTAGTTTTATCGAAATAGTAAAATTTATCGCCTTTTTCAATGTTCGGTATGGAATTGTACGAATGAAAAGATCTAAGTGCTAATTCATAATCTTTTTTCGGGTCCAACAATATTGGCGTAGAAGGACGAAAAGTGAAGACGTGAGTATTACTGTTTACTCTCAACAAGTGCGACATGATGAATGAAACAATTATATCTGTGTACAAACATTTATTGAATTATTTTTTTTAAGGCTAATTTACAAAAACAACAATCTTCTTGAGCATCAGCAGGTCCGTCCCAGTGTGTTATCCAATCAGGTCTATTGTAGTGAACATAGCATGGAAGCCGTATTTGAAGATTAAACTTTGACGTGTATTCTGCAGACAGTTTATGCCATATACTCAATAGTTCTCCAGGTCTCACATTTTTTATTAAATATTCCAGCGGGATATGCTTCAACTCTTCTGATGTAAATTCCGAAAATGTTTTATTATCATTCAGATGCGACATTATGACTTGAACGCCCATATTATCCGCCATTATTGTGTAGAAATTTCAAACACAATTTTCCACAATTAGCTTGATTGTACGTTTGATATGGATCGTTGTTGTAGAAAATTTTTACGTTCCCCAAATAGCATACAAGTTCTCTCGGCGGTTTCAAGTTACCAAATGAATCAAAGTAGTCCACGTGATTGTTTTTCTTGTTGTAGGCCACCCAATGAGTACCATTATTGTCGGAGGTATCCAAATTTACAATACCACATTCACGTTTACGGGGACTCGAAGGTAAAGTGTCTCTCATAAAAACACCTCGAAAATGAGGTATTTTAAGTTTTTTAGCATAACGTGTTAGTTCGAAATCGTACAATGGCCTATTGGGTAGCATTATTAGTTTTTTTGCTTTTTCAGAAATAGGCCGAAGCCTCCTTTAGCGTTTTTTCGCAAGTAAAGTCCTTTACCAACGGCTTCCATTGCTTTGTTGTGACGTTCATCTTCTTCGAGCTTCTTTTGGGCGTTCTTAGCATCAATAGCTGTTTTTGCAATTGCACTTGCTCCACCTGCGAGACTGCCGAGTGCTCCAAGCGCAGCAAAAATCGGTATTAGAGGCAGAATCCCACCAGATTTGGTAATCGGAATAATTCTTGGAACTTTAACACGACGACGACCTCCAACCTTTTTCACAGCAAGTCTTGCTACCTTCAATGCATTCGAAGCAGACTTTGTTACAGTTGATGATGGTTTATAGGACTTTGCAATTTTCTGAAGGATCCCACGTTGAAAAGAAATAGAAGGCTTTTTGACACCCATTCCAAGTTTGCGTTTACCCTTCATTCCAGTGGTAACGAACCAGGCAGCAGTTTTTTCACCAACAGAAGCGTCTTTGGACTTTACTCGTTCCCAAGCAGCGTTTTCAAGTATCTGATCGGCTTTATGACGTTCCACTAAAGATTTGGTATGTGAATAAGCAATGTCGTGTTGTTTACAAGCAGCGTCTAACGGATTAATGCCGGGATCACCGCGTGCAAGTCGCTTATGTAGTTTTGTACCTGGTCCACAATATTGATAGCCAGGAATATGTAACTCGACTGGCAGTTTATTGATGATGGAATTCAAGACACCTTCACCCTGATATACCAACATGAAGACTGATTATGAGATGTAGCGTCATCTATATTTATTATCTGACATTTCTTCCTCGAACGACACAAGATGAAGGTCGTTCAACAAGAACAGACGCTACCCATCGTCAACTTGGACTTTACACCAAGTAAACAGAGTAAACATGGTAAATTGCTACCGGATTCGTTTCGCGCCATTATATGTGGACCTTCTGGATGCGGAAAAACAAACGTTATGCTGTCGCTGCTCTTCGATCCCAACGGCGCTAAATTTAAAAATGTGTATGTTTATTCAAAGTCTCTGTACCAGCCAAAATATCAACTACTTCAAGAAGTGATTTCCAGTGCTAAAGGCGTTGGGTACTATCCCTTTAAAGACAACGAAGAAATTGTAAGTCCCAATAAGGCTAAAAATAACTCTATATTCATATTTGACGATGTTGCCTGCGACGGTCAGCAGAAAATTCGAGAATATTACTCAATGTGCCGGCATAAAGATATTGATGCAGCATATCTCTGTCAAACTTACTCAAAAGTACCAAAACAGCTAATACGAGACAACTGTAACATTATAATCCTATTTAAACAGGATGAAATTAACCTAAAACATATATTTGATGAACATGTGTCTCCAGATGTTACCTTTGAAGAATTCAAGAAAATGTGTGCAGAGTGTTGGGCCGAACGCTATGGTACGTTAGTTATTGTTAAAGACTTTCCACTTGGTCATGGGCGATACAGAGTAGGCTTCGATAAATACATAAAATTGTAGTGCATATCGTCATTCGACATCATGCTGGCAAAGAATCAAGTAGCTGTAGCTACTCATAAGAGAAAAATCGCTGAACTTGCCCGGTCTATACGTAAAAAGTATCTGGCATTAAAATTGAACAAAACGGAACAAGATGAATCTATTAGGAAACTGTTCAAGCCAATATCTGAACCTCTTCAAGAAATAGTAAAAACTTCGCCAAATTACTCCGTCAAAAAAGAACAAGTAAAAAATGAGCCCAAAGTTGAAGGCTACGAAATGTCATCCATTACGTCGAATTTTAAGCCTCAAAAAGCTTCATCACCCAAAAAAACCGATTTTATTTCATTGGAAGATGTAGCTGAAGGAAACAACGACAACACCGAACAGTTTAGTGAAATTGATGAAGCCTCTGTTTCTCAAAAACCGGTAGCTGTAGAAGCTATTAACGACTATCTAGATCAGTATCCTCCAATGAGTCGACAAGTAGTACAAGACTACTGGCAGAATAACGAGAGAATCGATCGAGTGTATGGTCCAGTGTACGAATCAGAAAATGATTGGTGGTTTTTGGGTAACAAACGTATAGAGTTTGATGCTAAAACTGAAAGTATAAACGTACTTTATGACAATCAGTGGAACGGGGTGACTGGAACTCCAGGATTGTATCAATTAATTTTTTATGATGACCCTGCTTTTGTTGCAGATGACTTAAACGCTTATAAAGCCATTCTAGAAGCAACAGGAGTTCATCGAAATTCTAAAGGACATTTGAAAGGTACAAAAAAACCCAAATATATGGACATTATCCGTCTCCTGTTTCAGCCTCGAGAAGGAGCAGGATTATCGAAACCAGCAACACGATGCGATTTGATTTATAATGAAAAACCTATAGAATACGTGTATTGGGACGATCCCAATGAGTTGATCGATCGTTTAAAGTTGTTAGTTGCTTCGAAACATGCTGGAAATACTTCACAAGATAATGAAATTACAGCTATTATTAATGAGCTCCGGGAAGCCAATATAATAGAGTAACTTGGTTCCAGAAATGTCATTTGCAAGATGAGTCTCGATAAATTCGGACGTCGTTTCGGGAAACACAAAACAGTTCCGTATAATCGTGTACCTCCAAAATTAGCACTTCCTCATACTTCCGATGGAAATGTTGACTTTGAAAATGTAAAGTTGTGCAACATAAAGGAACCGACAATTGATTCAGATGCTGCAACGAAAAAATACGTTGACAAATTGAAAGTCTTGACCGAAACCGACATTAACAATAAAATGAAACGTCGCATTGAAGATGTATCGGGAAAAATGGAGCAAATATCGCAGAGATTGAAAGATCCTCCTGCGAAAAGTAAAGACCTGACAACAAAAATATACGTAGACGACTCCATAGTACGAGCTAAAGAGTTTTTAAGAAGGGAATTTAAACAAAGTTACGATCCGGTTACTACAGCATTATTAAATACTGAGCAGAGTTTACGTGAAAAAGCCCAAATTTCAGACGTTAATGCATTGAAAACAGAGTTATCAAATGCATCGCAGCAAACGACGACCAGATTACTTTCCGACATTGATGATTTAAGGAAACAGCTTGGAATTGAATCGAATCGTACGACATTAATTGAACCCAAATTAGTGGATTTTTCCAAACATTTGGAAGAGTTGAAAAATGTAACAGTTCAAATAATTACAAGTTTTGAAACGCTAAATACCACCGTTTCGAAGTCTTATCATGATTTGAGAACTTATATAAATGCATTAAATGATGATGTTAAAAATAGCATTGGCGATATTTATACCAAAATCGATCATTTTAAGGAGACAATTGAAAATAATGAAACAGGCATAACTACAATTAGCGGCAATGTTGAGGGTATTGTCAAAAATGTTGAAACAATGACTGCACGTCTTCATGGAGTAGAGGCAAAATTAAGTAAAATAACTGTATAGGCACCAGCAATCTCCTTTCAATCGTCAACATGTCGCCAAAGGAAAAGATTCAACTTGTTAATGAACTGCATAAACCTGCTCGAAAAAATTACCCTAGACGACGAACCATCATTAAAGGTTTGGATGATTTATGGCAAATGGACCTCATGGAAATGAGAAATTACTCGCATCAAAACAAAGGATATAAATTAATCATGGTTGTTATAGATTGCTTTTCGAAATTCATATGGACTCGACCGTTGAAAACGAAAACTGGTGAAGAAATTACCAAAACATTTAGTGATATTTTAGCACACACTAAACGATGTCCGAAAAATCTGCAGACTGATCAAGGTACGGAATTTTTCAACGCAAAATTTCAGAGTTTAATGAAAAAACATCATATTAATCACTATAATACATGGTCTGTTGTAAAGGCTTCAATGGCAGAGCGGGCAATCAGGACGTTGAAATCCAAACTATACAAATATTTCAGTTTAAACGGTAGCTACAAATGGCTGGATGAATTGCCGATAACTACAACACAATACAACGAGACTAAACATAGCAAAACGAGATTTAAACCGATCGACGTCAACAAATCCAACGAACAGAAAATTTTAAGTAAATGCTACAGCCATTTGAAAATTGCCGGGCCGAGGAAATTAAAAGTCAGTGATATTGTACGCATAAGTAAAGCCAAACATGTTTTCGAAAAAGGCTATACGCCAAATTGGACTACGGAATTATTTAAGATTAGCAAAGTTAACATCACTAACCCCATTACCTATCTCCTGGAAGATATGCATGGATCACCAATCAAAGGGGCGTTCTACGAAGAGGAGTTACAAAAAACCACGAATCCCGACATATACCTGGTGGAAAAGGTCTTGCGCCGAAAAGGAAAGAAAATGTACGTGAAATGGCTTGGACTCGATAAAAAACATAACAGTTGGATCGAAAATGCTGATTTAGTATAGAAATCAATGTAAAACACGAACAAATTTCTGCAATTGAGGGGCCTTTTGTGACTCTAAACTGTTCGTTTCCGGCGGTACAACTAAAAAATGTATGGTGGAAGGGGACTACATCTATAAATACCACCTCTCAGACAATTTACGCCTCATTCCTGTTTAGTAATTTTGAAAGTATCGTTTAAAAAAGTATGGCTTTCGCTAGTGTTGACCGACGTAATATGAACCTGGATGCAATTATCGAGGCTGTAGCTACTGGTGCTTCTGATGAACCTGGCAAACGTATTGCACCGGATGATGGTGATGATAGCGGTTATGAGAGTAATTATGATAGAGAAATCGACCGAGTTTTGGAGATGTATGAAAATGCCGCCAAATTTGAAAATTACTATTTGCTTAATACAGCGTTTCCACTTAAAAACTTTGACATTAGAGTGGGCCTCTCTCCAGTTAGGACATTCAGCCCAGCAGTAGTGTTGTGTCAACCATTAAAGCAGAATAAAATGTCTTTTGGCGTTTATGAATGGTCTATATTTATGGAAATATTACAAAATAAAATTACCGGCTTTTTCTCGAATAAAGATGGCCCAGATGTCCTTCCATGTGGAAACTATGCGACAATCACTCAATTGGTCTACGATGAAGCAAAGTTTATTCTAATATCAAAACATGGAATTGAATTCTACATCACTGAAGAGGATGCAATTCAAATTGTGGAAGCTGATTTTGGACTTGTTAGAAATAAGGTGGATCTATTGCAAAATTTAAATTTTTGTGCATATTATCACGCAGTCATAAATAGAATCAAGTCTTGGTTCCAACAAGGACATTATTTTTCGTTAAGTAAGTTAGATTTATTGTATGGATTTTGTGATTGTTCAGATAACACTTTATTATGCAGTGCACTTAGGGAATTCATTTATTATTATAAACCAAAAGTAATTAATGATTTAGTTGAATAATTTGTATAAATAGTTAAATAAAATAAATTAAATTTATAGGTTTTTCTTTTTTTATTTATACCTTTTTTACTCAAAAAAAAAATGCTGAAAACGTCACATTTTACAGCGTTTTCAACGTTTTTTTTAACGTTTAGTATTTTGAAGCGTTAAAAAGCGTTTGAAATGTCACATTTTTCAACGTTTTCATCGATTTTTATCGTTATTTTTTTTTTTTTTAAGTGAAAAAACTTAACTTGTTTGCCTCAAATACACGTATTTCCCATAAGGAACCAGGTGAAAATAACACATTAAAATTAATGAAATATGACGTTGTTTTTTCGATTCAAAATTCTAAACGTTAAAAAATGTCGAAAACGTCACATTTTACGACGTTTTTTATCGTTTACTTTTTTGATTCGAAAAAAAGTTTTTGACGTGTTTCAGCTTGTTTAATTGAAAAAAAACACAGAGATAAAGATAATTCATTTATTAAATATATTAAACAATAAAATGGTATTAAAAATTATTTACAATATAAAATAAGACAATTGTTAAATGAAGCCAAAAAATTACAAATAAAAGTCAGAACCATCATCTTATATTAAATTTAGTTTTACTTAATAATAATACTTAAAAATTATACATTTTTACAACACATAAAATGCCAAGAGATAGACAATTTTTGTTTTACTTTTTTTTTACATAATAAGTGATACAGCGAAAAACTCATATGCTGTAATGCCCCCAGGGCAAAGTATCAAACGTGCCTGGCAATAAATGGCGTTTATCGTCATGAGGACTTAGACTGATTTTCGTCTGTTCCACACTAAAAACTTGATGTGCAAATGATCTTATGCAACGTTGGGTTGCCGTTTGTGTTTTGAATTCTTTTAAGCAATTTTCATAATCCTCATATGTAATATTATTTTTAACGACTCCATATTTAACCCCTTTTGATTTTTTAGTTACTCCAAAATTGTTTAATTGATTATCTATCCTTTCCCTACTTAAATTTTTCCGTTCTAATCGTTTTCTTTCTTTTTCCCTCTCCTCCAGTGATATATCTAATTTATATGTGTACATTTTGGAACGTAACCCAACAAATTTTGAAACAATTTTCCCACAGGCTTCATCTTTCATTAAACCCAACACTTTTTTATTTACTTGAGGCATGTTGTAGGGATTATCGGAAGCATAGTCAGATGTATCAAATTTCGCCAAGTCTGCTTTTATAACGTCATTATACGCGTCGTCGCATTGTATTTCGTAAATGAAACTGTCTGTGTCCATGTACATTAGTTTACATTTTGCGGGGCCCAATTTGGTCATCATATGACTATAATGAAAATCGTACATGCAAATTTTTGACAAATCTAAAATGGCCATGCCAATATACAGCGGTTTATTGAAAATTAGTTCAGTTTTTCGTAATTCAATGGCTACGATGTCATCGTCAAAAATTGTCCGACTGTGAAACCGAAAACTTGAAATCAAATTTTTGGCTCCGTAGCGGCCATTCCATGATTTTACCAATTTTACCACACGATGTTTACGAATATTTTCCATCGTCTTACCGAACACGGCATTGTTCATTAGCTTGTATAAATTTTTTTCAAAAGTATTGCGGGCTGCAGTCCTCAATTGAGTATTTTTCTCAATGTAGGGCCGCAGCCACGTCGACTGATTGAATTGTAAAATTTTATGAATCCTTGTAATTACCAAACCATTAGCCAGCATTTGTTTTAAATTTCGATAATGTACAGTATATTTTTCTTTATTATGTAATGTCGTCATTAACTTTGGTAATTTTGCGCCAGGAGGTATACGTTGTTCGGCAGCAAATGGAAAATCTTTGTGCGCATCGTGAAGTGTTTGAGGATATTCCAAATCCACCTGCAAAATGTATCCTACCGGAGAATCGTCTGCTATTGTCGTTACGTCGAAATTTGTACAGTCTTCAACCCATTTGAATCCTCCGTATGGGAGAGGTTCACACATGGCCCAACCATACAGATTGTTTACGTCCAAGTACATTAAATATTTTGATGGTTTTGTCGGATCATAGTCAGTCATGTATTTGTTATTAGCCTCCGAAAATCTACTACTACATACCGATATCCCTCCGCGAATAGCCTTCTCGATAAACATTATCATGTCAACATCACGTAATAATTCTAGCTTACATTTAGTCATTTTAAGCATAGCATCCCAGGTATAGCCAGGCATAGTATAGTACCATGCCGGATCCAAACCATAGGTTGCATGACATTTTTGTCTAAACTGTTCAAAGACATCAGCTAGAATTAATACGTCTGTTTTCAGATACAAATCGGAATATTCGCCTAGAGATTTTATGTTAAACGTGGACCAAACTGAGAGAGCGTGAGCATACTTTTCTTCATCAATGTTTTGATTGTTTAGTTTATTGTAGAAATTTTGAATAGGCGGCAATGAAGCATCATTTAATTTTTCCCAACAATCTATATAGTCGTAACAAAAAACTCCCTTTTTAGTTAATAATTTAAATTTTTCTTTGTCTACTACTTGATTAAATTCCTGTTTGACGATTTTAAAATCATTTAGATCCATATAAGACGATAATTCGTCTAGGGATGTACCCATAAATCTAAATGAATCTATAAATCTAAATTTGATATCAGTTTCTTCGTCAAACAATGTAAAAGAAATATATTTTTCTTTATTAATTGGAAGTATGCTCAACCTTCCCTTTTTACACAAATTGGTTATCATGAAATAACTATCATAGCCGCTCAAATTGTGAAAAACGACGGGAACGACAAACAACTTTTTAAAATTCAAATTACAAGCTTGATGAGCAAATCCACGAAATTCTCCAGTAAAATGATTATGATCACGCACAATAATGTCCTTTGGTTGAAAGCTTTTTTCGCATATGTGACAACTAGTTGCCCCACATCGATCAGGTCTTTCAACCATAGGAACAATGTTTTTAATTTTCGATTGAATAGTTTTAGCCACGTTCGTCATTTCATTGGCGAACCAATCCATGCAGTCCTCGCCACGATAACTTTTGAAAAAAGATAGACTGTCATCGAAACCACATTTTACATAGTAACCAGCACTGTAAGCAATATGTTTTTGGTATTTTTTCGATTTGCAATTGTTTTCATTTCTGTCGTTAAAATTTTTCAATATGCACTCAAAATCTGCATAAATAACAAAGGGTGTTTCCTGTTTGTATGTAAAATTTCGAAAGCTAACACTCTCGTACTTTGGAAAAGTCATTTTATACTCGTTTATTTCAGAACATAAAGTTTCATGATCGTCTAATTTTTGTTGAGTAGAAAAATAATTAATGCATCTATCACAAATAAATGTTTTATTATTATGTTTACTAATTTGACTATTAAATAATCTAGACATATTTTTTATATGACAATAATGATACTTTATTTCCGTGTCGTCTTCGTCAATAGTTGGTGCCTCATAGTCGTTTAATTTTTTAAAATAAATGTTTTGAATCAAAAGTAAATTTACATGTTGTTCTAGTTTCTTTTTAGTTAGTCTGGCTGGAACTACCGTGTAAAATGTTTTTTCGTTGACCGAATTCAATTCTAATGCATAAACATTTATGGAAATATTATTTAATTTTTCAAATTTATTGATTTGATGTAACGGCATTGGTGCTTCTAAATCTTCTGTATTTAATACAGTAGTATAAAATGGATATGAACGCGTCAGTTCTGCATTTGCTCTGGCAGGATAAAGAGCACTAACTACCGACCAATAAAAACATGCGTTATCGGTATTTTTAATATTAATGCAAGCCTTTTTGTCCGAAATTTCTTTTGGGAGTTTAATAAAAGATGAGCCGTTTCCCATTTCAAATTTATTAATATTAACTTCCAAAGAAATAACCTTATTAAGTGCATAGCCTGATTCGCGTTCCTGGAATTCACCCAGTTTAGTTAAAATTTTGTCTTGAGCATTTTCGACAAACCAACGATGTATATCGGTTGTCACATCAATCATAGCATTTTTAGTATTAAAATATTTCAAATCTAAAATTTCTGTGTCACCAGATTTTTTTACAAATTCTCCACAAAACGTAACGTTTACTTTAATGACTGGAAATGATTTTAAAATTTTGCAAATTTTATTTTTAAATATAATAATACAATCACTCAGAAAATATATCAAGTCCTTATGACGTAAATTAACTATGACCCCCGTTTGAATTCGGCTAGAAAAAGATGATGCAACATTTTCCCATTTAACCCGCTGCCCCAATTTTGTATTATTAAGTCCCGCCCCAACATGTCTATGTAAAATTAATTTTCTAAAATGTTTAAAATGTCCAACGTTAGTCTGAAGTTTTTTCAAAGTCCCAATAGATAATTTATTCCGTTTTCCAGCACGAATTTCTTTACTGCAAATTCTAATTTGTCTGTCTAAACGTCTTAACCAAATTTCAGCGTCTCTAGTCGAAAAATTGTCAAATAAAATTTTCTGAAGTTTTTTTATTGCCAGAAGCACGTTATCAGACTTGGTTATTACTTTTTTTACATCCATAATTGTAATTCACTGTATCACTTAGTTTAAAAAAGTAAAACTTACCACTTAATTTTCTACAATTTCAAATTTTGTGGCAGGGTGTGGTTTTCCCACGTCGACGATCCCTCTAAAAATTATCGAATATCCTCCTGAGGATAATTGTTGCAAATGTTTTCGGTATGTTTCCGTTACCCTCTGAGGTAGAAACAGTACTTTTTTCTCCAATTCCACCAATATGCTTTCTCCAAATTTGGTCTTTACAATTTTTGCCTCAATGATTTTGAACGGTTTATTCTCAGGCAGACTGCTTAGCTTAACTGCTGGCTTGTTTTCTTTTGCTAGAAGGGAACAGTTGTTTAGTTCACTGAGATCCATCTAAAATAAATTACATGCATTTAACAAACTACAGGGATATTTCTAATTTTGAATATTTTATCAATTGAAGCATGAATTTAATTTAAAATTAAAAAACTTACTTTTATATTTTGCACAAAAATTACTGAGCTGGACGTTAGCGACTAGACAGGGAGGTGCTGCGATGATTCTAGAATAAATACGAATTATAATTATTAAATTTAAAAGAATAAAAAATGATTTTTAAGTATCACTCCTACTATTTAAAAACTCCCTATTATAGTTAAATTTGAAAAAAAATTCAAGTACCTCTCCTACTATTTAAAAATAAACCATTGTTTTTGAAGAATAAAAAATTTTAAACTATTTCTGGAAGTAAAAAAATTTAAATCATGTTTAAAATAAAAACTAGAACTATTTTATAAATAAAAATTAAAAAAAACTTACCTTTATATTTTACTAGAGAGCTGAACTGAACTGGCTGAAGTCAAATGATTAACTGATGAATTCTGTGCACTATAAGATTATATTCTGCTATGCGAAGTCCAGAAAACCATTGGGTTTTTTGTTAACCGCAAACGCTTGTTTTAAAAAATATTATCATCCGTTTTGGTTATACATTTATTAATCAGTTTCCTACTTTACATCCGTTGAGGTTTTTTTTTGCTTCGCCACAAAAGATTGTATTAAAAATATTATCACCAGTTTTGGTTAAAAATTTCCCTGATTAAACATTCTTATCACTTCCTGTTTCAATAGCAACGAACGTTATAAAATATAAAATGAGATATAAATATTTTAATAATTATTAACCTGATAATATTAATTGGATGCGTTTGTTTTTACCATGTCTATATATAAAGGATTTGATCAATGACAAAACATTCTTATCGCAAATAACAGCGAACATTCTTATCGCGAAACTAGGTAAAAATTGGAAAAATTAAATATTATAAATATTTCAATATTAAATGAATAATAATGAAAATTAAAATTTAATGCTTTTTTTGTCATTGATCGCGCGAAGTAACTTTGCACATCTATTATTCGTCGCATTTATAATATCGGGGCGTTTTTCCACATTCAAAATGGGTTATTTATAACAAAGTTAGACGCCAAGGACTTTATGACTTTGCTACTGCGCATGTTTTTCTCTACGTATTAATTATACGACACATTGCGAATACAGGACCGTTTTCCCCATAAAAATTAGCCCAATAGTAACGGAGATATTCACTAAGGTCCTTTTGGCTTTCGTATTGCGCATGTTTTTCATTTACGTATTTATTATACGTCACATTTAAAATACACTTCCGTTTCCCGAGTTTAAATCGGACCAATAGTAACGGAGATATTCACTACGGTCCTTTTGGCTTTCGTACTGCGCATGTTTTTTCTTTATTAATTTATTATACGGCACATTTAAAATACACTGCCGTTTCCCGCGTTTAAATCGGACCAATAGTAACGGAGATATTCACTACGGTCCTTTTGGATTTCGTACTGCGCATGTTTTTTCTTTACGTATTTTGTATACGTCACATTTAAAATACACTGCCGTTTCCCGCGTTTAAATCGGACCAATAGTAACGGAGATATAAGCTAAGGCCCTTTTGCCGTTTCTTCTACACAGTATTTATTGACATGTAATTATTTTACGTTATATTTCAAATATAATGCCGTTTGACCCACCCAAATCGGTCCATTAATTACGAAGATATATTATATTGTGGATTAAAAATGGCTACAAAAAGATGGCTAGTAGCGCCATCTGTTTGTTAGCGGCAGTACTACATCTTAGAGTTATGTAGAGTACTATATTTGCAGTCCGCAGCCATTTTTTATCCCAATATTTAAAGTATGCCACGTGCCGCCATTTTTATCTGCGTCTCTTTCTGACACGCTGAATTTCCTATACCTCTCTCTCTAACACATTGAATTCCCTATAGTGATAGTAGAACCAACTTACCCTATCTACTTACAGAACACAAACGGAAAACTTCTATATTTATTTTTTTTCCATTCCGCTACTTTACTATAAAAATAACTAACATGAGAATGAATCAACTAGGTACTAATCATATAAAATATAATGAATGACAATTTTGGTCCTAGTAGTTTTTCCTTTGTAATAGGCTTTTTCGAAATCAAATAAGATTATAGCCCAAAAGGAAAAGTTTCTAACACAAAAAGATTGACCCCTTATTGACTCTTATACTCTAAAAGTACTAGATACAAAAGTTAAAGTATAATTTTTTTTAATAACTAACTATACTAATTCTACATTTTTGGAGGTATTTATAATCGAACGTTCCAATTCTTATTAATTTGCTGGCTTCAAAATATTGGATACAAATGCACAATATAAAAATGAACACTTTAAAATGATTAGGTAAAGAACTTAAAATTCAGTCTTTTAAATATTTTTTAAATGCATAACACTAAGTCATATACAAATTATTTGTTAAGGAATTACGAGGAATATTTTACTAAACAGAATCAATCATGGATTTTTTTATGTGCTTGAAAAATTTATTTAAATATACACAATTAAAAATATATTAACTTTTACCGGAGGATTTTTCATGAGTTCCAGATAAATTTCTGTCTGTTTTAAAACTAATAAAAATATACACAAACTTTTTACGTGATCGGCCGTTTATCTATGTGAGGAAATTACACATCGATATTTAGAATATTTTAACCATGAGATTATATTCTCTCGTTCTCTGATATTCCTCGCTTATCTTTTTCGTATCACACTTCAAGTGACATGGAGATATTAAATTGGAACTTAAAATCCCACATTTTATAAACCCAATTCCGAAAGTATCTGATCTCGTTTTTTAATCACAGATAAATGTCCGGGGAATAAATTGATACTTGACCATTTCTTGTTTTCTGGTATATATATATTGTTTGAAAGTGATTTTTATCTTTTATTTTCTAGTTTTCCTTCGTTTTATTTTATAACCTTTCACTTTTTAATACTTGTTTAGATTCAATTTTTATTTTTCCGAGTTTTATAATTTTTAATTTTTAAATTTTTGAGTTTTTATTTCATTAATTTAAATATTGTTCATGTATAAGATAATCCTCCGGCATAACGATAAAAAATACAAAATACGATTAAAACGTATCAAAACTTAACTAACAGATAAAACGCAAATATATTTTCTTTTTAATTGAAGTTACGTTCATAATAAAATTACATTACTATTTCTTACAAATATTTTATTAGTAATTTATTCAAATTTAAGCGATAATGAAAATTTAACTTTGTTTAAATATATTAATTAAGTATTTCTTGTAAGAAATAGTACATTATCATTTTTTAATCCATAACAATCATTCTCTTAAATCCCATTTACTAAAATATATATTTATATATATCTTCCTCCATTCAAATTGCATAAGTGCCTTATTTTAAAATCACAACAGAAATACAATCAATTTAGGTAACAGTTTTTTTCTCTATTATTTAAACAGACAAAGCCACCAACTATGAATTCTTCGGAAAATCTGGTATTTTCCTTCAATGCCTGCACGTCTGGCAACACTGCTGCTGGTATCTCATTATCTTACACATATTCATCATCTTGACGTTTGGGCAAAACATCGAATGGTCCTTACAAATTGGTTCTAAACAATAAAGAAAATAATACAATATGCATATTTTGAGTAAATAAGCAAAATTTAAATGATATTAATGAGAGGTTTTCAAGTATTTTAATTTTTCTTACTTAAACTGGGACACTCTGTATCATTTTAAATATTTGGAATACTTATTGTTTTTCTTTTTCTAAAACTTACCATGTATTTGTAAAGTTATAAACTATAGAAATCATAGAATTGATAGAAAGTCGTCTATCGAAATTACTGTTTATGATATTAGATGTATCGAAATCAGATTGACGAAATTTTTTTCACACTGAGTCAATTCAGAAAAATCGAAAAGATCATCAATAATAGACCAATAATATAAAGAATCTTATCGGAGCAAGAGGATCAATTTTCCAGAAATTCCCATTCATGGGCCAAAGATAATCCGGATTCTGAACATACATGTGTTCCATTAATACCTGATGCAAATTTATCATACTAAACAAGGCCACACATGGTTTGTAACAGACTAATTGTCAGTAGATAGTTAACTTTAAAGGTTCTGTAACTAATGACAATGACGTTTAGATTGTGACAATTATACAAGAAATCAACTTGTAAAGTTTTATTCTAAAGGTCATCGCCATTACTTATTTAATCTTTAAAGTTAATGGAAGTTCTATCTACTGACAGTAAATATGATAAATTACTTTCAACACGATGGAGCTCACGTTCATTTTAGTAACTATGGTAGCTGAACAAATATGATTAAGAATCGATATGAGTTTGGAATAATTTACTACGGCAGACAGCGCGTTAACGCTGTCTAAATTTTCGAAGGACCACCTTAATACAGAGTATAACTAATTAGTATGTTACCACAAAATAAATCAAATTATTTAAGTGAACTGTAAGGGCTATTTACTCACCCATTTATTAGAAAACTAAAATTATTAATTATTACTTTTTTTATTACATTATTATTATTAAAGCAACTGCTCTCACTACTACAAAACATATTTACAATTTATGTACATTTTTAGACTCTCAGAAAATTATTAGACTATTAATTTTTAGGGTGCGGTCAACCGCTTTTTATAACGTCGAGACATGCTATGTCGACTGAACACTGCTAGATATGATGAGACTCTCTGAACTATTGAACTGTTTCCCTATTTATAGTTGTAGAAGATTTGTAAGAGGGGATTTGTAACGGTTTTCTTCTTTCTGATAAGAAAACCGACCTGTCCGGTGATCACAGGTGTTTCTGCGCTTGTCGCTCTTAGAAATATTATATCGCTTAGAGGGAGATGGCGATAGGGTGAATTATTTTGTACAAACAATACCGAATAACAATCTATTTTTAGATTATGGAATGGTAAAATATACAGCACTGGCCAAAAGTATAAATTAAAATGAATCTTATTGAATTTAAAGGAAATATAAGTTTATTTTGTGAATTCTGGATAATATTCCAGTGAAATTTATCCAGTAGCTAGGAAGAGTATTACTTCATCTACGGCCAACTAGATCACCCGACTTTAATTATGTGAAATATTATTTTTGTGGTCATACATTGTGGAGTATTGAAAGTAAAACGGAAATGTAGACTTACATGTCGAAAGTTTCTGAGAAATACTAAAAACTAGAAGGCCAGTTTGGGTCTACTGTCCCAAATAAATAAGTAATACAGTGCAAAACAAACAAATTAAAAATTAAACATAAAACTCGAATTACTTATACTCAGAGCTGGGGCGTTACTAAAAAAAAGTAACGCGTTACTATACCGTTACTTTTGCGAAAAAGTAACGCGTTAAATAAACGTTACCGTTACTTTTTTAAAAAAGTAACGATTTATTTGTTACTTTTCAAAAGTAACGCGTTACTTTTAAAGTAATAATGCATTACTTTTCTATATACTCTTCTTGTTCCATGTCTTCTCGTTCATTTATTGCCCATCTCACCATTTATCGCCGTAATTATTGCACATGCAAACAAATTTTTTAAATAGAAGTTGTATAATTAAGCTTGATTTTTTTAAAATACTATCCAGAACACAATGACGCGCGAAATCGACGGGGTACAAAAAATTAATAAAAAACTTTATTTCACATCAAACAGCAGAAACAAAAGAAAAAAACCTTTGGTTTTAAAGTAATGCGTTACATTTTAGTAGCGCGTTACTGTAGCGAAGTACCGATTTCGCGTTATTTTTATATAAAGTAACGCAATTACCGTTACTTTTCGCCCACTTTAAAAAGTAAAGAAATTACTTGTAACGTTTGAGTTTCGTTACTCCCAGCTCTGCTTATACTCCAATAATTACCCAAAAATACCCAAAGGTGGAAAATTTCCCACAAATTGGCACTGTTGATTACAATTTTTTTTAAAGTTAAATGGTTTTTTAAATTTTTTACCAGATACCTACATTTTTAATTAATGTTTGGTAACAACTTTTTTACATCGCTGGGACGAAAATATCTATTTTAGGGAATAAAGCACTTGTACTCCCTTGGGACTAAAATAATTAATAATCTCTTTATAGAGACTAAAGTGACACTGTTAATCTTTGGGACTAAATTTTAATAATCTCTATGTCAGTGTAGCATAACGGCAGAACAAGAGGACCCAGGTTTAAACACCGACATGTCAGTTTTTTTTAATTTTTCTTTTATTCAGTAACTTTTTAAAACGATTAAATAATAATGTTGCTTGCTTGCTAGTAATTTTAACGTCTCTTTTCTGCTACTAAGGCTAATCTGGACGGGACCTACAGCTTATCGTGGACTCCGAACCACGGTCCTCAATCACCCTAAACCCAGGACTATGCCTTTGTCATTCAAGTGATCTACCGACTAGCAAGTGTGTAATTGTGCCACCAACCCCTATCAGTTCCACGAGATATCCGATCTCATCCGGCCTGGTTACCGGCGTGAATGAAGCTGCGCATGACACAAATACCTTTTTGCACTTGCCAAAAGTCTTATCTGACTTTAATTCCACTTGAGATTCATGGGACTCGAATCCACGACCCGAACAATGACAAAGTATAAAGGCCAGTGCCCTAACCAACCTGGCCACCGTGTCCGGTTAAATAATAATGTTGAGTATTTCTTTTCACATAATTGTCGTATGAATTTATAAGATGGTCTACGGTGCAAAAAATAGCGTATGTACCATATGAGACTAATAAATTACGTTTTAATTACTCTCGGTATTAAAAGTTACACTATAGTCCTTTGGTACATAATATACTATTTGCCACTCAATTTTCACTTCTTGTTTTGGATATTATATGGCTAAAAAAAGTTTTGATATTTTAAAATTTTCACCAGGATGAAAATGAACATATTCGTAGAAAATTAAGTATAATGTGAAGAAAAACCAATAATACATTTTGTAAATTGTAAAAATACATACAGTGATTTTATTACGGTGTAATTTTAAATTTAATTTAATTTAATACTAAAATATTTACAAAGAATTATTAGTTTATTTTTGAAATAAACTTTAAACGAAATACGTCAAACAGTTTAAAACATACAGGATGATTTGATAATAAGATAAAAATATAAATCACTATGTTTCTTCGTCAGAAAGTACTTTGGTTTAAAAAATACGGCGGAGTCGAATTGGATGCCGTCTAATTACATAGGTATTGGAAGGATTCCATTTTTTTAAATGAGAAAGTGCATCATGCGACATCTCATTTGAAACCTATTGAAACACTGATTTCAAAAATGTATAACACTTTGGTTCAAAAATTAACGGAGGCTGAGTTACTCGAGAGTTTTAATCTTACCTTGCAAGAATTCAATGAATTCTGTTGGCTTGACGGTAGGTTTTTTCATTGGAGGGTTGGAAGTGTTTTGTCTTTAAATAAATCTTTCCTACATTGTAAATGTTGGTAACTGAATTTAATCATTTAATGTAATAAATTACAAGTAACAACTATAATGGTGTACTGAAAACTAAATAAATTTTAAACTTTAACAGTAACTGCACCTAAATAATTTTTTAACGTAAAAGGTGTTCAAAATGTTCCCCATTTACTTCTTGACATCGCATGATGCACTTTCTCATTTAAAAAAATCGAAGGTGACACCCCCATGAAGAGGGATTATGTCAGGTTCGAAACTTTTATGTCATAACATACTACGTTTAATATCAAAATTGACCTGTTTGAGCTTTTTTCTTAAGATATAAAAATAGAGTAGTTAATAGGGAGGGGTAACACTTATCCACCGCACTGTATAAACTAATGTCATATTGCAAGAAGTATTTTTTACAATTATTCACAATACATGGTTCTTTGTTTAATGCCCGATAAATGCCACACTACGTATAAGTTAGTTTTTGAATATATAAAAGAAGAATGTCTAAAATGCAATTTAGGTTTTTCACCTAAAAACATCACCGCAGATTTTGAACCTGCAATTCATAAAGGAAAATAAAGTTAATCTTTCCTGAATGTCACATAAAAGGATGTCGTTTTCATTTAAGCCAATTCTGGTACAGAAAAATTCAAAAGTTGGGACTGTCACCTGACTACCATTTAAAAAATGATTCAGAACAGAAAACACTGTATTTCTGAAATCTGTTTTTTACATCCGGAAGATGTAGTCGAATGAGAAGAAAAACGAGAAGATTACCAAATTTTGTGATTAGGTACTTAGTAGATTACTATATATAGAAAGAATCAAAATTCCCACCTCATATTTGGGCAGAACATTATTCCGCCATATATAGAACAACAAATACATGTGAATCATTTCATAGCCACTATAATAAGTCTTTATAATTCTTATCCAAACATACACCAATTTTTAACAGTACTTTTAGAGTTCCAACTCAGCACTTATATTAAAATAAGAAGCAGTTTTATAATAAGCAAAATAAATAAAAATATTTTAAGAAAAAAAATTTGTAAATCTAATTGTCAGTAGATAGAACGTCCTTTAACTTTAACGGTTCTGTAACTAACGACAATGACGTTTAGATTGTGACAATTGTACAAGAAATCAACTCGTTAAATTTTATTCTAAACGTCATCACCTTTAGTTATTGAATCTTTAAAGTTAAAGGACGTTCTATCTACTGACAGTAAAACTGAATGAACTTTCTAAAAATAAAATAACAAAATTTGAATTCGTTCAAGACGTGTCTAATTATTATAAAATTAATTAATTTACTTTCAGTTGTAATGTATTTCATATTTTTTAATTTTTATGCATATACATAAATTTTGTAAATAAAAATTTTATTTTATTTTTCTGCGTTTTATTCGTATTACTGGATATATGGCAACAATGGCGGATATTTGTATGAATTAAAATTAAATTCTAAGAAAGTATTTAGCATCTTACACGTACCGCCCCTTTTTGGATTTTAGGTAGTACGGATTACGATTAAACGGCATCCAACTCGGTTCTGCCCAAAAAATGTCCTTTAAGTCGTACTCTGGTTCTAGTTTTTAATATTTTCACTCTTAAGCCAGATGATGTGTTGAAGATCCGGCCAATTTGAAGTCGTTTTTTTCACTTTTGGTCCTCTACGTCATTTTACCAATTAATTACGTGATTTATGACATTGATTTTTGGACGTATATATCACGTCATTGTTATAGGATTTTCAGCATTTTAAAAAATTAAATATATAATACAATTGCAGTATTTATTTTTGGAATAGCAGTTATGATATATTTTTTAAAAGATATTAATTAGTTGGATTATTGGACAGTTAAAGTTGAAGATTAATAAATTTTCTTGATATAGCCAGAGTTTCCTTGATGCATTACTTGGTGAAGACTATATGTTAGATTCGAATTATAACCCCAGCACATACATAAGCAACACTTAAACCACTGCAACCTTGGATGAATTTAGTCTATGGTCTAGTTTACATCCTCGAAAATGACAATATAATAATAATACTCGCCCTACATTTCACTCCCTTACGAGTGAACCCCAGAAGCCAAGTTAGTTTTAGCAAAAACTGAAACACACTTAGCATATTTGCTCAAATTTAAAATTTGTGATTTAGTTTGTAACGATATATTTTCATCAATCTAAGTTTGACACTTTAATCCAATTTAAACCGTATTTCATTAAAAGGTTTCGAAAGTAGATTTTAATTCAAAATTTACAGACTTTAAAGTAGAACAAGTTTTCTAAACAAAAATATACACAGTGTTTCATTTAAAATAAAAAAAGTACTATTGATCTAACAGTAGATATGTTTATTTCCAGTATAAGTGGAAGTTCCCCAAATTTAAATATATAAGTTTAAAAAATTCAAAAATTAAATATTTGAAGTATCTAAAATAAGTAACTCATCAGAGAAAATTGTCTAGTATCTAAACTACAAAGATTTACCTGTTATATTACATGAAACACCAATACACGGTTTCATTATTGGAGGTCTGGGTATATCTTTACAAGCCGTTCCTGCAGCCCTTTTGGTACCAATCCAAACACATTGTATAATTCGATATTTTAGTCCTTTTGATTCGCACGGAGCAGCACACTAAAATTAATTACATTTTTAAATGAGGTAAAAAAATGAATATAATAAGTAAATTAATCGTGTTAATTGATTATTATTATTATTTTAAATAAGTGGCATTTAAATACTATGATAATGCCAGTGGGAAACGTTAAACAAATATGTGGATATACTCTGAACCCTCAGTCCATCAAAATAAATCAATTAATATACTGATAGTAGGCAAAATTGCATACCATGAACAATTACTAAATTAGTTAATGCTAAATTACGATTGTTTTCACACACCAAAACTAATATCTAATGACCACGCTATAAAATTATCTGTTTGGGCAGAATTATTGTCATTATCGACTACACTGATCAACAATATATTTTCCGTATCTCTTATAAGTATTAACAAAAAAATAGTGACAAAATTATATAACATCGAAATATTTAAATAAATGATACTCAATTTTGACATAATTTTTGACTGTAGATCGACGGTTTTTTCCATTTAACGAAACTGAAGGGATATTCTTATAAAACATATAAAATTGTATATCCTTTGTGGACTCAGTAAATAATTACACTGGTTTCTCATACTGAAGACTGCCCACCGCAACCTCCAATGAAGGAAAAATATGCAGAGGACAACTTAAGCGATATCGAATCAATCTGACAGTTACAAGATTTTGTTGTAAATAAAAATGGACCAAATTTAATACGTAAAAGCGAACTAAATGATTTAATTACATAATTTGTCTAAATTTCAAGCTGAGCTAAGTTATAGACTTCAACAATGAAATTAACTTCAACCAAGTACACAAGTTTCACTTTATGGACAACGCGATGCTGAATTTGTAATTTTTTTAAAGAATAAAGTGGTCTGCACTTAATGAATAAATTAGGCTACGATTATTTACTCGATGAAAGGAGACTATTCACTAATTATTCAAAATCTTATGATCTTTCATCTGTACCTTTAGCACTTGTTATTCACATAAAAGAAATATATGCTAATAAGAAAATTCAGCGCGACCGTCATTCCTGGAAAAATGGGCGGGTCTTAAAAGTTAGTGGAATATTTCTTGGGTTGAAAGAAGGCTTCTACGAAATACTGTTGATTTTGTGCGAGTCGGACAGTAGAGCTAGAAGTAAACAAAATAATGGCCAATGAAGACTATTTACATTCGTGGACAAAAGAATATTTCTGAAATCCTCTTAGTAGTCAAACAATATCATTTTACCGCCCTTATAAATCAAAATAAGTCTCATGAAATACTTCGTTAAAGCCATGGATAGAAAGGGAGATGGTTTTCTGTATTTAAAAACTTTGTTTCCTAGACTGAGCGAAGGAATTTTTGTAAGGCCGGATATAAGAAAGGTCTTAAAAATAGAAGAATAAAATGCACGGTTTTCTTTTGTAGAAGTGGCAAAATGTTTTCTGGGAAGTACAGTCTACAAACTATAAGGTGATGGTTTCTAAACTAGTACAGTATTATAGGATGTAATATGTCTTTGAAGATTCATTTCCTTAATTCTCATCTACAATATTCTCCGAACACTTAGGTGCTGTTTTATTATTATTATCACATCGGAGAGAAAAATCCACTTCGGTTATTTTTTCACCGGTTTCAGAAAAAACTAGATAAAAACCGGATATTTTAAAGTATCCGCCACGAGGTACGAGATAGTGTTGCCAACTATTGGCACGTATTTATAGTATTTATCGAAACTGCCATTTTCAGTCCACAATTATTATAACATTTTGAGAATCTTCCTCTGTGTGCAATTAAAATATATTTTTTTAATAAAAGTGTGACAACTCAGAAGAAAACAGACATCAATAAACATTAGTTTAATCATCATCAACGTCATCAAAGGTAATAAAATACAATAAAATAAACCTAATTTGTTTCAGTTTATAAAAATAACGTTCATTATTTCAGTTAAAATAAAAACGCAATAAAACACCTACAAAAAAAACCGTTAACAAAAAAAATACAAATCAATAACTAAAAATTAGTTATTATAGTAACACGACTTGAAGGAGAAATGTCAATTTGAGTAATTTTCTTTCTCTATCCGTAATGCAATTCCCGACAAAGAGAGCTTAAAATTTTCATGTATTTATCTATTTTTTTGATAAAACTTTCCAGAAAATAATCGGTTTAAATCTAAAAAGGAGATAACCGGTCGTTGGGCTGACCAGTCGGTTTTATAGTTAACCGGAGCAAAGCACTACATCATAGCGATGAAGAAAAAAACCAAGGAAAATGATCATCGATAGTAGTTGCAGATTTTTCTTACATCTTAAAATGAGATTATCTATTATACAGTTATAAGAGACAAGCAAAATGAACCAAAAAGCTTCAGAATAATTTTTATGAACCTAATTCCCTTCGAAACTAATTAATTTTTGGTATTTTTTTAATAAACATATTTTTCTAAGGAAATGGTTGTTTCAATTTTCACACACATATTTTTTTTAACTAATCTCATGCCAAGGTATGAAAAAAAACTGTTAGGAACCCCGGCACGGATAATTTTTTGGTTGACCACTGTTCTTTTTACCTGTTTGGTAAATTTTAAACGAACATAGAAATCTAATTAATTAATGATAAAATTCGTAACGCGCCTGCCACTTAAATCTACAGTAAATTTAATGTTTGAATTTACTATTGATACCTACTAAAAATTAGAATTTGATGGCTATTAATTTTGGACATAATTTTTAAAAATATGGACCAACGTTTTTTTTTAAATATCTAGAAATGATAAAATGAAAATAATAAATATTGAAATTTATGGATCTATTATAAAACGTTATAAATAATTTCAGAAAAATAAATACCAGGGTTTGGTAAGTATAGATTGTCCAAACTATTAAATTGACCGTTCCATTAAAAATCAGATAAGTGGGGAACGAGACCCGAGGATCTCCGAAATGGGCTGCGCATGCACAAACACAAAGCACATGGCGAACTAGCAGTTACAAGTGTCGTGCCTAACATTGTTATTGCTTATTATCAAAATGGGAAAGAAGTATTCTGCACAGACAAAACAAATAATATCCAACATTTATGAAAAATGAGGCGGAAAATGTTATTTCAATTCCTTTAAAACATCACAGGTTAAGAATACTAGCGGCAACAGGAACTAAAAAGGACACTTTTCAATACATTATTAAAGATACAAGAAGAAATTAAAACGTTGACATATTCCTAACATCCTTTCCTGATCTCCTCGTGATCTTCGCTGGGCAATGATAATTTTTTAAAGAAAATTAACATTGGCTAAAATTAGGAAAAAGTATTCATCTGTTTATATCAACTTCTTTATTTAAATTTAGATATTCATTTTAAGGCTTATAACAATTTTAAATATTCAGATATTTTAAATTTGCCGTCAAAACAATCAATACAGGAAATAGTTCAAAGTTGACGCCGCCACTGTTGACTGTTGGAAGAGAGAACTTTTTGTGGGGACGCTGTAGGCATCGGTTTAGTAGTTGGACAATCTCTAACAGTATATAATCCGATGGTAACGAAAGCCAGATAATCATCCAGACAAACTTTAATACGATCGGGACCGAAATTAGTTCAAATAGTACAACTACCAAAAACCTTTCCTGGTTGATTAAATGTCTGATAGTAGTTAAAAGAATTGATAAGGATGTACACTTAGGTATTTCTGTCCCACTGTTTTATTTAGAATTTTTAGAAAGCTTCTTTAAACATACTTAACAGACAATAAACACTAAAGAGCTAATGCTTGTCACTGCTGAAAATTAAAATCGTTTAAAAAAATGTTTCAAAATTATCATTATCACAAATTTTTTATATTTTTATGTTAAACGTTTTTAATTTATAAGAGTTTACTCAAAACAATATATTTGGTCTTTCGTGACAGGTTTTAACAAGCGAAGAAAAAATACAGAAACAAGACAACAAAATGTGAATAAAATAAAAAAGAATGGCAGTGATTGAAGATAAGGAACAGTTCTATTAGTTAAATATAAAATACAAACAAAAATAAATTGAATAAAATAAAAGAAATATTGAAAAGGTGATTAAAATTCAAAAAGATGAGGAACAGTACTATTGGCTGTCCAATATTTCTCTTTTCTTAAAATGATAGACTGCAGGTCGACTAGCAATTTTGTGTTAAAATATATAGTGTGGCTAATCTGTTTGGATGTGTCTACTCGGCCATGATACAAAGTTTAAAAAGTAGTAAATTATTTGAACATAATATGCATAACAAGTATAATTACAGGGAATATAATTTAACATATTCTAATCTATTACTAAATATTTATTATTCTGAAAAAGGGCAGGAAAACTGTTAAAAATTTAGAATATCTATATCCTTTATTCCAATTTAAAATAGTATCAATAGACACTACCATTTTTGACGTATTATTGACAAAATTTGCCCAGATTTAGTGAGTTTTTTTCGCCAACTCATAAAAAATAGTTATTAAATGTAATTAATAAGATTCAAACAAATTAAAATAAATTAACGAAATTGTCGAATCGGGTAAGCGTGTATGTACATATCACATAAAAAAAGTAAATAAAATAGTTAGATCTCACCTCTGACCAACGTCCGACTTTCCACTTTCCAACACATTTTTCATTATAACACTCCTGTTTGTCTATGGGCTTTTCATCCATTTCACACTTCGCAGGATCCAATGTCAAATTGGATGCTATCTCGCACCTTACAATTCTTCGTTGACGAGCTAAAATGGATTAAATTATATTTTTTCATATTATAATTAAATTGGTTAGTACTATAATATTTAGTGAGCTTAGTAGTTACTTTTACCCATGAAAGTGAATTATGTAGCCGCTGTAATTATCTGATGAGATAAAAAGTATGTAAAATACAATCAAATTTCAATTGTTTTTTTAACACCAAAATATTTTTAACGATTTAAGAATTTTTAAGAATTTTTAAGGGTTTTTATGGATTTTTAAGGATTTTAAAGATTTTAAGGATTTTTTGGTATTTTTAAAGGTTTTTAAGCATTTTTAAGGATTCTTAAGGATTTTAAAGAAATTTTAAAGATTTTTAAGTATTTTAAAAAAAAATTAAGGATTTATAATGATTTTTAATTTTTTTTAAAGAATTAAGGTTTTTAAAATCAATATTTTTTGACGAATCATTTACCGAAAAAAAAATTTATAACTGGCAACAACATTGCAGTTTTTACATCTTTGGTCTTTACTTTTGCCGTTTCCTGGCAAGTATTAAAATGCTGTCATATTGCACCTTTATTTCTTCTACCGCCTGCTTAATCCTTTAACTGCGGCAACATTTTTCAGCCCTGAATGCTCTAACGGCAAAAATATTGAAAAATACATTAAAACATTGCATTAGTTAAATTTTCAGTTAATTTAAATAAAACATCAATAAACGTAATGTAATCATATTCAAAAATTTCAAAACAAAACTGAATTTTAAAAAATTAAAAAATTTCGAAAATAAATAAAAAAATTTCAAAATTTCAAAAAATAAATAAATAAATATGTCTAGAAATTCAAAAATTTCGATAATTTCAAAAGTAAGTATATCGAAAATTTCAAAATATATTTAAAATTTCGAAAAATTTGAAATTTTGTAATTTTTTTCGAAAATTTTAAAAACTTCAAAAAGTAAAAATGTAAAAATATTCAAAAAATAAGTATATCGAAAATTTTAAAAAACAAAATTATTCGTCTAATTAAAAATTTTTAAATAATTTGTAGAATTTTAACCATTTCAAAAAGCATTAAAGATATTTGAAAATTTCATAAATATATCAAGAATTTCGAAAAATAAGAAATTTTGCAATTTTTTTCGAAAATTTAGAAAAATTCAATGAAAAATGTCCAAATATTCAAAAATCACTAAAATATACCAAGCATTAAAAAAAACCCAAATTATTCGTCTAATTAAAATTATTTAAAAAATTTCAAGAATTTTAAACATTTCAAAAATGTCAAAAAATTCAGAAAACATAAAAAAATTATTCTAAAATTTGGAAAAATATGAAATTTTGCATATATTTTCGAAAATATCAAAAAGATCAATTAGTAAAAATGTCAAAATCTTCAAAAATTTCTAAAATTTATCAAAAATTTAAAAAACAAAATTATTCGTCCAAATCAAATTATTTAACAAAATTTCAAAAAACATTAAAAATATTCGAAAATTTAAAAAATTTCGAAAAATTGGAAATTTTGCAGTTTTTTATTAATTAATAAAAATGTCAAATTATTCAAAAATTTCTAAAATATATCAAAAATTTTAAAACACAAAATTATTCGTCGAATTAAAACTTTTTTAACTATTCAAAAATGTCAAAAGTTTCAAAAAACATTAAAATTATTTGAAAATTTCAAAAATTTCGAAAAATTTCAAACTTTGCAAATTTCTTTGAAAATTTTAAAATATCAATTAGAAAAACAGTCAAAATATTCAAAAATATATAAATTATTTAAAAAAACAATATTATTCGTCGAATTAATACTTTTTCAACAATTTCCAGAATTTTTAACATTTCAAAAATGTCAAAAGTTTCAAAAAACATTAAAAAAAATTTAAAGTTTCAAAAATATATCAAAAATTTCTAAAAATATGAAATTTTGCACATGGAAATTCAAAAAAATAAGTAAAAATGTCAAAATATTCAAGAATTTCTAAAATATATCAAAAATTTAAAAAAAATATTAAATTATTTGAAAATTTCCGAAATTTTAAAAATTCTTAAATTTATATTAATCTATTGAGACATTCAAGAAGGTATTGGAGAAAAAATTATATATAAAAGATAAACTAGTAAAAGGAATAATCTCTGCGCGATTTTTCAACACTACGGCCCGTTTCCATCAGCGGAAGAAAGTCCGATTCGAAAAAATCGGAATTTTTCCAATAATTTTTTTTCAACGAGCACCATGCGATATGGATATGAATCGACGCGTCTTGACTTGCTCATACCTAAAAAGAAATCAGTATCGACAAATGTGCTTTCCTTATCGAGATATCTCGAATAGAAGTTTTACTTAGTAGGCAGGCCCAGGATCCTCGGACCCGAAATAGCTCATCTTCTGATACAGCCTTCCTTTTTTGCCGATTGCCGAAAGATTCTTCCGCATCGGTCTTACCGTTCTCGAGTTATCGTGCGCACACACATCCACACAGACCGTTTTTTTTTTTTTCGTGGAAAATCAATTTTCTCCACGTTTATGCCATTTTAAGTCCTTTGAAGCAAACAAATTTTATAGAGAATTTTGCACGATTTCAATACTACCAAAGGTGAAGTATGGGCGGGCCGTAGTAAGTAACTACTTTTTAAAACAAGAAGTTGAAAAACAAAATAAAAACAATTAATATTAAAATTACAGGCATAATAAAAATGTTAGAATTTAAAAAATTGGAAAAATAGTGTCAAAGACTGTTTAAAATTACAATAATTATAATAAAATTATTATAATAAAAATAAAATAAATATAATAAAAATTTTCCTGAAAATATTCATAATCTGGTAAATGGTTATTTAGTTTTATACCCTGGTAGTGGGAGAGGATTAATATTTCGATGTTTTATGAAGGGGAGTACCAAGAATGTTCGTTTGCCTTGTATTATATTTGTGATCAAATAAGCCCAAAAAAAATATGATCGAGTACTTTTATAATACCTTTTTATCAAACTCCTTATTTAACTAAATCCTATATATTCAATTTTCTGTTTTTTATTAATTTAAAGTAGGCACTTATATATTATCAATTTTTTTAACGATATTTTAGTATTTTATAATTTAAAATCAAATTTTTTTTGGATTACAATAATATATTACCTTTATGCCAGTCAATACATTTAGATTTTTCGCAAGTGCTCCATTCATGAGTTGTCCACTCTGGGCACTGATCGAATCCACATTTTCTTTTTGCAGGGGGAGAAGCCAGTCCTGCATCTTCGCATAAGATATCATCGACTGGTTGAGTAGCATTATATAACCTAAAAATATTAATTCATAATGCACAATACTATTAAAAAATACATATATAAATAAATTACCTAACCATACAGTTGATTTTTCTTTGCTGAATCCCACTTCCTCCGCAAGTTTCTGAACATTTCGTCCACGATCCAGTCGTCCACTCAAACTCCAAATTTTCTTTTTTTCCTTTTCCAAGAACAACAATTTGATCCTCTTCGTTTACTTCCGTAGTGGCTTCATCCTCGTTTTCCTCGGGTGAATCGTCAGCAAAGAATGGTACGATGTCTTTGTTGTGATGATCTCCAGGGACGTCGATCATCCGGTGGCCCCGGGAGTTGCTAAATGCCTGGAAAGGCCAGAATAGCTACGTTTCTTATTAATAATGTTCATAAAATAGGGTTTTATATTAAAATCCTGATAGAATATCACCAAAAAATAAAAATCTTGACATTTACTCCAGTCAGTTAAATTTTAATTTAGGATTTAATTAAGAATAACGTGAACTATTGCGGAGCTTTATCAATAATATTTTTTTAAAACAAAATATTTGTCAATCAAGAAATTATGAAACGTTTATACATGAAAAACTCTTGGGAACAAAGCATCTTAAGCGTCCCTTACACGGCCAATAATATTGGCAATAAAAATACTGACATTCATTCTTCTACATCAGTATTTTTCAACCTTACACAGTCATTTCAAATCGTTATTATTTTCTAGCAGTTGAGTGAGTACCGTGGATTCTTGGCAAAAAGCGTATTTGGCGCCAAAACGTGTGAAATGCAAGCGATGGCTAAAAAAAGTAAACAATTCTCTCTTAAATAAATTCTGAAAACAGATGCAGATGATTATAAGAACTGTTTTCGAATGAGTGATAGTTTATATAATAATAAATTTTAAAGTGTAAAGTTTCCAACATGTAGGAACATAAACTTCGTCATCTCTGGTGTGTGTCAAATTAAATTGGTCCCCCATTTTTCGAATTTTGATATTTTGAAAGTTGTTCCAAATTGTTCTAGGTTTGTACCAAATTGTTCCAGAAAAGTATTCGTTAAACTTAAGCACAAAGGCCGAAAAACCCAACAGATATTTTTCTTACTGCACCTGATTGTTCTAGTCGTTCTGAACATTGTTCCAAATTTTTATGTCTTAACAAAATTATTTTAAGTCAAAAATCAATAAAAACCATTTGGGTCTAGCCCCCATTGTTCCAAATTTTCATGTTTAAAAAAATTATTTCATGCTCAAAATCATTTAAAACCATCCCCAATATTTTTTTTCGATTTTTTTTTGTTGTTCTAGATTATTCTAGTTGTTCTCAGCATTGTTCCAAATTTTTGTCTTAAAAAAATATTTCAAGCTCAAAATCAATTAAAACCATTTATAGCTATCCCCCATTATTTTGTTTTCAATTTTTTTTATTGTTCTAGTTGTTCTTAGCATTCTTCGAAATTGTTATGGCCTAAATCGATTAAAACCATTGAGAGCTAGCCCCCCATTTTTTTTTCGAAAGTTAGTTTTGTAATGTGTTTTATTTTATCAACAAAGCATAAGATATTGGAAATATTTTTTATTTGGTTTTCATTGTTTTCAGTCTTAAATTGGCAATAAATAATTTTGTTGTTGTATGACTTTTTTGGGTCAATATTTTAAATTAGAGGTCCAAATTTAAAATATATTGACTGAGAGATGCCTTAAAATTTTGGAAATTTAAAATATGATAAATTGATACATTCGAAAAATAAGTCAACAAAAACAAACAAAGAGGATCGTGATTAAATTTTTTTTACTTAATCTTTACTATAGGATTTCTTAGGATTAAAACTATAAGGAACCATGTTCAAAATATTGGACTAATCTGGTACAATAAAAATCAAATTAAAAAAGTAATAGTTTTTGTTAAATTGGGACTTAAAACATTTCTTTTAAGACATGAAAATTTAAATACTGCTGAGGACATAAATAACAATCTGGTACAACAAAAAAAATAATGCGGGGTTAGTTCTAATTGATTTTAATTGATTTTGAGCTTGAAATATAGATTTAAAATATTTTTTTAAGACATGAGAATTTGGAACAATGCTAAGAATAACTAGAACAGTCTAGTACAATAAAAAAAATAACGGGGGGCTGGACCCAAATGGATTTTATGGATTTTGATGAAAATTTGGAACAATGTTCAAAACAATTAGAACAATCTGATGCAACAAAAAAAAATCGATAAAAAAATAATGGGGGCTAGCTCTAAAAATGGTTTTTTGAGTTTTATAGTATTAAGGTTTACGGAATAATTTTCTGGAACAATTTGGAACAAACCTCGAACAATTTGGAACAATTTTTAAAATATCAAAATTCTCAAATGGGGGCTAACTTCACACACACTCATCTCCGGCTCCACTGCCCTGTGACTTAGTAATTTTTTTAGCTCTTTTCTATAGTTTGACTCCAATGTGTTAATTTTCTCTCTCGTCATCACCTTTAGCCTTTTGTTTAATTTGTTTATAAACATTAAGTAGCTTGTCCATGGCGTCATTCCTTTTTGATTTGTTCAAATAAGATGTACTGCTTGAATTCCACAATTCTGGCAAAGTTTTGTACAATTCTATAAACTGTAGCATTCATTTTTTTTCTTCTGACAACCCCAGATCAACTAGTTCATTATCAATTAATATGCATCATTCACTAATTCGTTTTCCATTTTTAAAAGTTAATAATTATTTTTAAATCTACACAGAATTGATAGAGGCACAGAGAACGAAAAATGTGAAAGCTCACATAATACTGAGATAATGACGTGTAAAGCTCGATTCCCACTATACATAACTTTATCGTACTGGCACCGAACAGAAAACATGACCTAAATTCACACTAGCCGGTAGCCAGTAGGCAGCAGTCCGTTTTCTGTCTGCCCGTAGAGTGTGAAGTGAAAATTCTGAAAATGACTGAATTTACAAATGAAGAGAAAAATTGCGCTTATTCTGGACATGGAAGAAGAAGAGTTAAAAGTAAAGAAGAAAATTCAAATATGGGTGCATGATATATGTCTTAGAAGGAATTTTTCCATCACTTGCATAAAATTGTAGGAAGAATAACAAAGTAAGACACTAAGTTTCCTGAAGCAATTAATTGAAAAGCTAATGGTGTGCCTTCGGTAAGAAAAAATATATGGTGATGGGGACGATGAAGGTGGCGACAAAACCTCATAAATGAATTTTGATAGGGATGGCGCCGGCTGTTTGGACAGATTCATCTGAAAAGGATCCCTACTTAGAAAACTTTGGTGTTCTCTTCATTTTTTCCTTATAGATGTTTTTAGTCCATGTTATATTTTTTCTATTAATAGGTCTGGGATTTCTTCGTCACTCATAGTTAACTAATTGTAATTTTATACACACAAAAATAAAGTACGTTCAAATATCGAACTCTTCAAAAGTAAACAGATACGTCAGCAAATTCACACTGTACGTACTACGCCCGTGCCCGTATAGTAAAATATTCTTTTGCCGCAATCGCCGTCGGAGGTAACAGCGACGGGAAGTGGACGTGTTAAAATTGTTTGTTAAAAGTTGAAAATGGAAAACGATTTACACGCATTACATGCTATTAATGAAGATTTTAATGTTTTGAATGATATATATCATCGAATACCGAAACGATGTATACAAGATACAGCCAATCCTCTAGAATTCTACAGGGTGGGCCAAGCTCAACGGGACGGAGCTTACTGGGAAAACGAAAAATGTTATGAAAAAGTTATTTGGCAGGAATACGTAGGTTAGTGACGACTACATTTCTAAATTAGTTATATAGACATATACAGGGTGTTCCAAAAAAGCGTGATATATCAAAGTTATGTTTTTTTTAATGGAACACTCTGTATATTATTTTATTTTTGAAGTATATTGAACAAAATAATGTCACTTTATTAAGGGCTCCCTATACCTATTCTTGATAGTTTTCGATTTAAATGCCTTTTTTTGCGAAATTAATATGGTAAAGTTTATTTACAGTGTGTTGTTAACTGAGAGTTTCATGACAATACAATATTTTATACGATTACTGCGTTATTCTAAATGGGACACCCTGTATTTTCTTCTTGTAATAAAAGGGTAAAACAATTCCCTTTAAAATTACTACAAGGTTCCCTATACCAATATCTAAACCAAATAACTTTTTCATAACATTTTCGTTTTCCGAGTAAGCTCCGTCCCGTTGAGCGTGGCCCACCCTGTATGCAAATATAGAATTTAAAATGCGATATCGTTTCGAAAAATACAGTGATGGATTGTATAACGCCTTTAATACTGTGGTCACATTTTATGAACAATAGAGGATTACCACTACCACCTATAATATCACTTCTTGCAACTTTACGTTTTTACACTACAAGTAACTTTCAGGAGCAGTAACTTAAGAGCAATTTCACAACCCTCTATTTGTTGAACGGTTTTATTTGTATCAAGAGAAATTGCTTCAAAATGTCAACAATTCATTCGGTTTACCTCATCGCAATCGGAATATGTTTTATGACATTGCAGCATTTCCAAATGTTACAGGATGTATCGATTGTACACACGTGCGGATTAAAAATCCAGGAGGACCTTTGGCCGAAGTATTCATAAACAGAAAGCGAAATTTTTGATATTGTTGCACAATGGTCGATAATTTTTAGCTTTTGTTCTGTGCGAACAAAATTTGAACGTGAATTGTTAGGAGGATATCTTCCAGGCGACAGTGGTTATCCTTGTTTAGCGTACTTTAAATGACGAATTTTAGTTTAGCTGTTTCGAGGTCCTCAGCTGCGGTGTGCATTCTCAGAGCGTGTAGTTCACCGTTTTGTATTTTTTCCTGCTCTGCAATTTTTATACGTACCGATATAATTTTATCAGTGGCTTCCTGTCGATCAGTTTTTTTGCGTTTTCGGGGTACTTCTATTATTTCTTTGTTTGATCCTGGTAGCTTATCAATTGAAGTTGAAGATAACACTACATTATCTAACACTGTGAAATTACTGGTCTCAGGATTTTCTATATCTAATAATTGAGCATAATCGACTATTGATTTTTCAATGTGCATATAAGCTCCATCACTATCAAACTCATTAAGTATTTCAAAAGTTAAATGTGAAACGGCTACATCGATTTGAGACTTTTTCGGGCAAAGCAGGTCCTCCTCCTGTGCCTATTTGAAATCTTCTTTCTGCTGCCACTTCAGCCTTCCGCAACCGTTTTAATGTGTCCCAACACCTTTTTAATTGCAAAACTGTACGCTGGAGTAAATATAATTGTAATAATGTAATATATAATAATTATTTAAATATAAATTTTTAAATACCACATTTCTTAAACGGGCTAAAAATTAAATAAAATAACTTCTACACATTTACATCCCCATACAAATTGTCACAAAATTTGTGATTGTTAATTTTTAATAGCTATTATTATGTTAATTTTTCGTTCGTAAACTCATGGGCTCTAATGTTAGAATCAAATCGGTCTATTGTTATTATTATACCTTCGTATTTCCCGAATTCATTTTTCCCAGGCTTCAGATTTTCTCTTAATTGTCATCTGTCTTTTTTACTTCAATAATTGAATATGTAATAACTAGTTGCTTCAAAATTTCTTTTTCTTCAGCACTATACGCTATATTGTTCGACATTTTCAAGGAGACTGACCTATTTTTTTAAACTGAATAGTATCCAGATTCGCCAGCGATTCGTCAGGTGGCGTACAGCTAGTGTAGTCATTATGAACGACTATGAATACGGATGTGATAGTGTAAGACTCCATTCACAAGCTAAAAATTTGGACGTACGGTCGTTTGGACGTATGACGACATTCTAGATAGTGGCTCAATCAACTGCATGGTACCTTTCACACGACACGGTGGACTGAACGTTCGGAGAAGTCGCCGTTGTGCTGCCTTCCATTGCCACTACAACAAACGGCGACGGTGTCGTGCTAACCAGACGGCACACGTACGGTCATAAAAGACATTTATAAAGATAGACAGAAATGCTTGGAATGAATAAATTATGTTGAGTATTATAAGGTAACAACTCGATAAAGACTGAAAGAACAAGCAATTATCACCATACGACGGAACAACCGAACGTCCAAACGACCGTACTTCCAAATTCTTAGCGTGTGAAAGGAGCGTAATTACGTTCATCACATGTCAATGTGAGAATATTTATCATGACTGTGGCCGAACGGTAACGTGATGGTGATGTTACATATAATGGGAAACGCGCTTAAGACACTACACAATCAGTAATAATACCACTTTTGAGGCGTGGCCTAGTACTGACGACAGTATTGTTTTTCAATAAATACTGTCAATATTTTTTAATATTAACAGTGTTATTGGCCGTGTAAGTGTCGCTTTATACCATAAAGAAGAAAGTTATTTATAACGAATCAGTAATACTGTCAATAATTCTCATCATATAAAATAATTAAAAAATGGATAAATTGATCAGTATTGCAATTTATTCCAACAATATCGATGTTTGATCGTAAGTAATACTAAAATTATTTTTAAATACCATCAATACAATTAAGCTTAATATATTATTTTTTGAGATTAGTATTTTGGTGTTATTTTATAATATAAAGCTATTGCCTATTTATTATTTACATTTTATACTAACTAACTTGAAGTAGATGTTTTTGTTAATTTTTGAACCATCAATATACATTGTATATTCCGTTTTATTTTTTAAGCTGCAAGCAACTAATAGAAAAAAAATTAATTCATGCGAATACTTTGTATATATACATATGTTTACCTAAAAGAGTGCAGTGTTGTGTCAGATGTGTGGAAACAGAACAAAACATTAGTATTATAATTTTATTATCGATTAAGGTAACACAATACCTTCCTGCTATTTTTGATAATGTACCTCAATTTAAATTACTTTGTCCAAAAATAAACAGTAACTTGATAGAACAGTAAATTTAAATATACAGGGTGATTCATTAAGGGTGGCAACAGCCGTATCTCGGAAATTGATTGTCCTAGAATTTGGGGAAAATAAAATCTGACCTAAAGAATTACTTAAAAATATTTTTAGTTCGTAAATTTCCGCTAAGTGGTGCATTCTATCACTTATTAAATATAATCGGGTTTTTTTACAAAATATTCCCTAATTAAGATTCATAAAAAATAGTAGCTCTAGAAACTGCTATCCTTATTCTATAACGTTTGTCTAAGTTATTTTTCTGTATCACCAATTCTTAAGTGGTGGGGGAAGTGTACTTTCGTTGACAACAAAAGGACTGTAACTTCCATATGTCTGAACCGATTTTCAGAAACGTAGACACTATGCAAAGAGCATTAAAGGGAGATTTCAGAAATACAAATTTGCTGATTTTTTTCATATGTTGAAGATCTTGGTACCCTAATTAAAAGGTTCCACGGCATTAACAAAAAATTGAATTAATGATAAATTAGCAACAAATTTTTAATTAGAGGAGGTTTATAAGAGTTCGAAAATATAATAACAATAATTTGAAATTAAAAATATAGAGGGTGATTTGTGTAAGAAATAAAAGAGACAATTTGAACGGTGTAAAATATTGTATAGTTTTATTAAGGACTACCTGAATACCTATGATTTGCTACGGAGTCTCATTCGTGAAATAACTTATGCGATTATCGGTAGTCACGATACCACTCGTATTAAATATGATAATCAAAAATAAACTAAACTTTATGATTATAATGTATTGGGTAAGGAATATTAAAAAAATGTAAAAATGCGTTTACGCGAAAAGTGGCTATTTAGAAAATCCTCGCTATAACAAAAAATCGTCGATCAAATTATCTCTTTTTTTATTATTATAAAGAAATTATTTTCTGAAATACAGTGGCAAAAAATAGTCTAAAACAAAAGTAGGTTTTTTTTCTACCGGACATTTAGTTTATAATACCAACTGAAACCTGTTTTGTTTTGGAGTTCATGACGTTTAAATTTCTTTAGTGGGATTTTTCGTTCCATTTAACCGACTTTATATCTGTTAGGGTTTCCTAGATTACAATACATTGATTGCAATAAAATTTTCGCCATACTGTATATTACAACACTGATAATAGAAAGTGGCGATCTACAGTGTCAAATACCTTTCTTAGATCTATAAATAGACCTGTTAATGGTCTTCCTTTATCCAATGTTTCATATATGTTAATTGCGTCTTGTGTTGACTTAATTTGTCTGAATCGAAACTGCTACTCCGATAATATAATAATACGATTTTCCAGAAATATATTTAACCATTTGGCTTGTTGAAAGGAAACTTTATCAAAATTTACTGAAATTTAATTGTACTCACTATTTTAATTGGGAAATAGTGCTTGAATGACTTCCTATGTCCTCCCATACATGTTAATTGAGTCTTGTGATGACTTATTTTGCCTGAATCAAAACTGTGACTCCGATAATATAAAAATATTATGTTTTTCTAGAAATGTATTTAACCGTCTTGTTGAAAGGAATCTTTATCAAAATTTACTGAAATTTAATGGTACGCACTATTTTTGTTCGGAAATAGTTCGGATATAGGGTTTCAAAAATTTCATATAAGTTTCCCTTAAGTCTAATATCTTGATCAAAACTATATTTTGTTAACCAGATGGAAATTATAGTTTTGTAACCCCAAATTTAATATAATTTCTATGAAAATATTAGACAAGTACGCAATTTGTTAAAGCCGCTAGCCATTGTGAAATTTGGAGCTGAGTTCAAAAAAATATAGAAAAAAAAGTTTTAGTTCAAACAGTCTTGTCAGTATTTTCCTTCTAAAAGTTACCTCACTTCAGTGTATAAGAATAATGTAGTATGGAGGCTGTTTATCTTCTTAAACAAATATTTAAACAGTGATAACTTTTACATATTCTATTAGTATTATTTCCAATTATCATCAGGAAATTGTGAAATGCAGAGCTAGAGCTAAGTCAGCTTTTTGGTGGTTAGGACTATCAACTGAGATTGAAAATTTGCCATCATTTATCGAACATCGCGTAGATTTAAAAAGAGCACATTTGGTATTGAAGAATGGTCGAAAATTTTTCGAGATATTTAAAAATTATTTTCTGACTGAAAAAACGTTCATCACTAATTTTTCAGATTTGAAATTCCAACAATTATTCCTATTTGAGAGTTTTCTAAAAGGAGATGCACTTTTTTTTTCACCAACGAAAATAGCAGTTAGTTATTATTATTATTTTTAATATTCGATATGACGTATTCTAAGATACAAACACCGACTAGTATAATTTAATCTTTTAGAATGGTTTGAATTATATATTTTAATGTATTGGATGATTTCTGAACATAAATTATGGCATATTCTGAACATAAATTTAATTAACAATTGCTGAATACATTTTTCAATTCAAAACAAAATTATCGTAGTTTTCATTATGCGTTATAATCAGAGATCGGAAATTCCATCATGATTCCATGACTATATTTAGAGCTACCAGATAAAGTCATGTATATTTTTGCATTTTTGGATTAATGGCTCAATTTTACGCTAAATTTGCGGATTATCTATTTTGATATTCAAGCATTATCGATATATTTAAATTTTTGCCAAAATATATGTTAAAAATTGAAAAATAATTTTCGTTTAATCTTTTCATCAATATTTAATAAATTATACCAAATATTTAATCAGTGTAAAATAAAAAAATATCTCAATATTTTTTATTCATCTTTTTGGGGATATTTAATTCGACTACCATAAATAAAGCAGATAAAAGAAGGGATACATTCAACAAAAATTAATCTTACCATTAAAGATGAAGATAAACTGAAGAGAACAACGACAAAAAAAGATTTTTTAACAGTTTAATTACCATTTTTTTAGCAGGGGGTAACTATAATGTAACGTGGGGTATAAGAATAACAAGTTTAAATTTAAGTGTAAGTATTAGTCGAATCAATGATTACAATTCCGATTAAAATAAAACTTGTGCATTACAGAAGGTATTGATATAAAGAAATATGAAGCAGAATCTCACTTTGACGTATCATCATTCTTTAAAGACGATAACAGTCCATTCGCAAATCATAAATATCGAAAAATTACTCTCATAATATAATAATGCGATTGATCTGATATTAAAAATCGAACTAAATCTCTAAACAGCTGTGGAAATACGAACAAAGAATGTTTAAGAGGCAGCGAATATTGAAAGAGAAAAGTGCAGAAAAACGACTACTACGAAAACAATGGCAGCAAGAAAAAAAGAAAACAAGAAGGATTAAATAATGCAAATACAAAACCGGGGGAACAAATTTCAGTAGTACAATAAAATTAGTTTATTCAAAATTATCTAGAAACAATTTTAATATTAAAATGACAATAAACAAAGATCTTATAAATAAATTGAACTGTAATATTAATATTAGGATATTTTTTTAATTGATATATTTATATATCTATATCTGTTTTACTGTTTTTATACTGTTTTATATATTTAAACAAAAAAAAAATCAACCCTAACAAACATTTTCGACCATTTATCTTTGAATCCTTTTTTTTTAATTATCCTGTGACGAATTTTATAGACGCCGATTTCTATTTTATTCTATTCTATCCTAACTGAATCGGTCGTGGGAGATCCAAACCTGCACTGAGGCTCTAGGCCTATTGTACCTCGACAGTTTTCTGATCAAACCAGTACTCTTGACAAAATCCAGAATAGTTCTGATGTTAGCTTTCTCTTCTGGTTCAGGATACTATACCCCAATGTGTCAGTCTCTTTCCCTGTTCAGGTCCTAGCATATAAAGAGGAGTTTCGGCCTCTTCCTCACATTTCCTACATAGAGAATCTTCCAATACCCCTATGAGTTTCAGTTCTCTGTTAAGCCCGCAGTGTCCTGTCAGGACACCTAGTGCAATTTTAAGCTCCCGTCTATTTAGGCATAACACCAGATTGTCTCTAGTCTTAGGTGGACCTTCTAGGCTTTTGACTGTCTTAGTCCCAGAAGTTCCATCCAGTATTCCCTGTGTTTGTCTTTTAATTATTTCTCTAGCTTATTTTTTACTTGTTGGTAGTAAATACTACATGTAGGTTGCGGTCCAATTAAAGGTTTTTCGGCTCCTTTACCCGCCAGGCGGTCTGCCTCTTTTTTTCCTTCTATGCCTTCATGCACAGGTAACCAATCAACAGTTATCTTGTTATGTTCTGTTAGGCAGTTAGATTTTTATATGATAGAATCCAGCACCTGTGCTTTCTTCTGCTTTGGACCCGTCTGTATACTAGACTGATTAATTTTTCGGCGTCCCGACCTTACTTTTTCTGTCCCTCTCAAGTATGTTTAAATCAGAATGTTTCACAAAATTCTGACTATCAGGCATTCTATCCAATGGCATAGTTAGCACCGGATTTTCTCTTAGGTTTTCAGCGATCATGGAATGGTATCCTCTAAAATACCGTTTATATTCATCTTGTAGGTTGCCGCCAGTGCCTCTTTTTCCACTACTACGTGTAGCGGAGGGAACATCAGCAGAAAATCCATAGCCGCAGTTGACATTGTTCTACGGTGGGTATCACAACCTTGGTATAGAGCCAATTCATCATTCGAGGGTTAAGTCTCCACTTAGACTCCACCATCCTTTTGCACCCTCAAAGAGCTCTTTTCCGTTGCTCTGCCTATATGGCTAGAGAACGTCAATTTATTATCTATGATAACTTCCAACTATTTAACCTCTGCTGTAACTTTAGTTCATTTCCCCACATGGATAGCCCCTATATGCTTAGATTTCTAATCCTTATAAAGGTAACAACTGACGTTTCGCATACCAATCTTATGACTAAATTCTCCCATAAAAAAATTCAATATAAGTTGATCAGTTTTCTTAAAATTTCAAGAAATTAAAATTAAACCAAAATTACCTAAAAACCCATTTATCCAACTTTGATCACCAATATCTCGAAAACTAGCCATAGGATTGAGTTGGGTCTATGGAGACATTTAATCAGAACGTCAAGATCTACAACATACTAAATGTTTAAAAAAATTGGCCGAAAACCATTTTCCATAAGTGTAAACAAACACATTAAGGTAACATATATTTTTTCAATTTTTTTTTAATTGTTTCTGTTTCAAGCTGAACAATGCTCATTTAACTATGCATGCATATCATGGTAACCGTAAGATACCTACTATTTTGTTGACATTTATCTATCTATTAAATTTTTATACTATACTTCTATACTATAAGGAAGAAGTGTAAATTTAAATATTTATTTAGCAAACTGCCTGTTGTTTTACAATATCTACATTTATATAAAATATTGATTATAAATCTTTCCGGCACCATATTTTTACGATGTTGAGTTTCCGTTTCATCCTATCAGATACAACTGCATCAAATCTTTCATATAAACCGACGTCATCAGAAAATGCTTGTTCATAGATATTTTCTCTCTCCAGCTCGCGAAGAAGGTCATAAACCACCAGGCACATTAGTGGGGAAATTACTCCACTTTAAGGGCACCCCTTTGTGGCAACGACTTCTCTTCTTACGTTGTAAAGAGTGCTGTAAGCATTACTATGCTGAAGCATGTAATCAACCCACTGCATAATGCTCTGAATTTCTCCTCGCCTCCGCATAGTTGCAACTATGGATTAGTATGAAGCCAAGTCGAAGGCCCCTTCCATTTCTTGAAATGTCGCTAGGGTGATTTTGTGACAGTCCAATGCTTATTCTGCCCTGAGCACCAGCGCATGAGTCGCGTCAAGGGACTTCCCAGATTGGTATGCGAAATGGTTTCGGTATATCGGATTATCTACCAATACATCTGTCAATCTTCTTTTATTAAGTTTTTAAAAAGAATGATGCCAGACTGATAGGCCTATAAGAGGCACGGAGTAGTTGGCACAGCGGGCATTCTAGCTCCTGTCCTTCTGAAGAAGGGACATGAATATGCCATCTGATCCAACTGTCTTGTATGGCTGAGAACTTCTCAGAGCCCATGCAAGTTTGATTCTATTTACAACATTGTTTGCCAAGGTCGTTTGTGGTCCTTGCTACTAGGGCCACCACAGTACCATTCTCTTAACGTTTCTTAAGTATGAAACTTGAGAAGTGTGAGTTTAGTAACAAGTATAAAGTCTCCTCCTCAGTGCTGGCATACTCCTCATTTTCATTTTTCAAAGACCCAATGCATCCTTGTTTTTCTCTTTGCAGTATTTTACTGATTATGGAGTACTCAGGACTATTCTCTATGTTCTCACAGAATTTTTTCCAGGAATTAACCTTTGAATTCCTTACAGCGTAGTCGTATTCCCTTCTGGATGCCTTATAGGCTTCCTAGTTGTCAGTTCTTTTGGACTGGTTAAAAAGTCTTCGGACTTCTGTTCTTTTCTTAGAAAGGTCTCTATGCCAACAACGCCAAATTATCCAGGAAACGAATTGTCCAGGCCATGAACTGTCCGGGCAACGAATTGCCCAGACAACGAATTGTCCAGGAAACGAATTGGCCAGGCAACGGATTGGCCAGGCAACGAATTGTCCAGGCAATGAATTGTCCAGGCAACGAATTGCGCAGGCACTCGATTTTCCAGACAAGGCTTCCCATTGGTATTTTAGTTTTGAATCTTTTAATTTGTGGTGTATTTGCACTTTCTCATTGAAGAACAATTTTTCTCTTGAGAACTTTGTTCATAAAAAAAGTATAAAAAATAAAAAAATGTATATTGTTTGTTTTAAGATTTATCATTCTACCAAATTAACATGCTTATTTTTGGATCAATATCAATTTTATAGCAGGCAAGTTAAAATACACAGTAATTTAATTACAGTAAAATAAATCAAATTACCACATATAAATATTAAACTAAGAAACAAGAAATTAATCAATTAATCAAAATCAATCTTCCACTAATTTAATAATTAAAATGTTTATAAAACTGAGTCATAATTTTCTAAGTTAATTTTTTTTCAGATTGAGATATTTAAAAATAAATGAAATATTTTTTTACAACTGTCAAAAAAGTTATTTCGTTTTTTAGTAAACTGTTTTTTAAATTTATTTTAGCAAAAACAACTAAAATTAAGTAGAATATTTATACTATAATGTTGACGTTTATTTATTCTTTCTAAAACAAAAAAAAACAACAAATTAATGAGTAAAATGTCATTAATTATTTTAATGTATTTCAAGGACGTAATATTTTAATTGTTATAATTTAGCTGTAGAATGTTCTAATATAGTTTTCAATACTTTAAAATGTTTTTATTTATTATACAGGTATTTCGTTATTAATTGTCTTTTAGAATCCTTGATTCAAAATATAACGATTTAACCTAAAACCGAAATATAAAATTTATAAATAATTGTTTCCCATAATTGAAGTTCATTTTTTAAATTTGTCAATACCATTTACATATTTATAATTTTTACTATATTTTTAGTTTTATCCTATTCTTACTAAAATAAAAATAAAATTTTCTATATATTTTATTTTTAGTTTTAAAGTGGAAGATTGTATGAGATTAAATTTAAGAACATGTTGTAATAACTTTCTTTTACTAACCAGAATGTCCTTTTTCTGCATAAGTAGTAAAAATAAAAAAGATCTATATATGTATAAAATAATCGTGTAGGCGTTAAAAATAATAGTGGTATAATGTTTTTAATAAATTTTAGAAAAGTTAGAAATAATTTTAAACTCTTTTTTCAGTATCTAAGAAAAATCATATTTTTAAAATTAAATTTTACTTCTATACAGGGTGGTATCGACAATACTAAATGAAAAGCATGGACAACATAAAAAAATAATAAATAATAAACCATTTTCTCATAAAACTAATTTAAAAACTCGAAAATTACTATTTTGTTACATTATTTTTTTACTGTTTTATTTGTTATGTACATAAATTAATTTTAAATTTGTTACTGAATTACAACATGAATAATTTTTAATCATGCAAAAAATGGACATTCTTCATATATTTTAAAATAAAAACGTTTATGCGACACATATCTTTGAACACTTAAATATTAATAATATCTAACCTGTAAATTAAATATTAGCCTTTGAAAATTTGGCATTACTCTACTTGCAGAGCTTGACGAGTCTCCATGCTCTGTGGGATTGTAAAACTCAGATGTGCTTGAAGGTAAATATGAAAACCGATCCTTTAGCAGCATTAAAAAAGCACACACAAAATTTTATTTATCGAAATAAAGCCAAATAGTCCTAAATTAATATGAAATCCAAGCATTAAATAAAAAAAACAAAACTCAACCATCTAATAACATATTTGAACGTAACTTTGATATTATTGTACCAATTTTTTTCTAGAACTACATGAACAGGAATATTTATAATGTGTGCTACTGGAGTTCCTCTTTTAAGGTATACTCTCATTTTAGACAAATTAAATTATGGCAACTATAGGATATCCCTTTAAATCCGATACCCGAAACTGGAATATTCCGTGCGTGATTTGATCATTTTATAAAAATAGATATACTGAGTGTCAAAATGGAGACATTGATAAAGAGTGCTTCACATAAACCATCGATTACCACAGGATTTTAGAATTAAACTAAATATATTCAATAATCGAATATCGGAAAATTAATCCAAAACATACAGTACTTGTAATTGTCTAGCTGTTCAACACCCTTTCCAATTACCATTATCTTGAAAGCTCAAATTATCCTTCATCATATCTCGGACACCTCGTCCTTAACATACTAGATTTCCCAATTGATTCATTACTCTAATTTCATTCCGAGCACATTGTAATTAATTACGGAATCATTAACGGTAACAAGAATTCTTGCAACCGAACATAAGCTTAATTACACATTTTAACAACTCAATCTCTAATATACACCTAACACCATTCATATATCATTATTTTAAGAGACGTTTTGAATGTTTTTGACTTAACATTTATCTTGTAAGTCTAATAAATGGATTAAATTTTCAAAAGAAAGAAAAATTTAGAAACAAGGAACAGAAACTTCAAATACACAAACTATTAATTAATTAATGTAAAATATTATATTAACATATAAATAATATAAAAATGATAAGAAAAGTCTCAAGAAAATGCGAAAAATCCAATTTTTGGCTTCATTTATTTTAGCAAACCGCAATGGTCTTGACAACCGCGGAACAAGACCAAAAAGAGATAAATCCCTTTGATGACCATACTCCAAAGACCATCCAGGAACCTAGATGAACTGGTAAAATATTGCAATGTGTCATGCGATAGGCAATAAACTTACCTTTATCATTCGACCAGAAAGGAGGTTATGGATATTTCAGTAGGTACTTTTTTATCAGTAATTTTGTAAGAAACTGGCATGTGTCTGAGGAGCTCAGTTTCTCAGACTACAGACACATTATAAGAAACTCAACAGACCTGGAGCTAACAGCAGACCATTTACAGGAAGCTGTTATCTCGGATTACGAAAATAACTGTAAAACAGGAATGTGTCCTGGGGGAACAATGAGCTTGCAGAATTAAGAAGGCAAGTTAGAAAAAAGTACGATACAGTAAGGCATGATTTAAGTAGATGGGATGAATATAGGAAGGCAATAAACTGAATACAACAAAACACTGAAGAAATTTAGAAGGAACTCTTGAAGAAAACACTGTAAGAACATAAATGGAACTCATGAATATGCCAGGCTCCAAAACATCTTTTCTAAATATCCACAGATGTAAATAAACACTCTCAAAAAAAGAAAACGGAGAATACACCAAAATTGGTGAGAAAACACTTCCCAGAATCACGATGAATAGAATTGTCAGAAGAGAACTGGCAGTATTCAGAGTTGGAACCAGCTATGTGGGCCTTTAGAGAGAACTGGCAGGTCGCATAAAAGGCAATCGACAAAATCAAATGGGCTATAAACTCATTCGAACTATATAAATCGCCAAGACCAGGTGGCATTTATCCCATACTCCTACAAAAGGGAACCAAAATCCTACAGCACAGGCTGTAATAAGAGCAAGTTTGGCTCTAGGGTATATATCCAAGACTTGGCGACTTATTAGAGTTACATTTGTATCCAATCCTGAAAAAATTGAACAGGATACGGCAAAATCGCTAAGAGCAATAAATGTCTTTTGTACTAAAGACAGTAGAAAAACTGCTAGACAAACATACTAGGGACGGCGTAATGGCAGAGGTCTACCTAGTACTCGAATGTGCGAGAAATGGTAATATGAGGGCCCACGAGGGAAAAAGAATCATAATCTACACAGGCAGTCAAATTTAAGAAATTGTATAATTGGACAAATTAAATTATGACAGCTGTAAAATTTCAATCATCTACAGCGGTAACAATTTAATTTGTATAATGTTTTGTTCAAATCAATTTGTACTGCATAAATTTAAGAAATTGTATACTTGGACAAATTAAATTATGACAGCTGTAAAATTTGAATCATCTGCAGCTGGAGCAATTTAATTTGTATAATGTTTTGTATAAATCAATTTGTACTGCATACATTTAAAAAATTGTATACTTGGATGAATGAAATTATGACAGCTGTAAAATTTTAACCATCTACAGTTGTAGCAATTTAGGACCACAAAGGGGACATCTAGACTGATATGTAAATGCGGCGAAGAACTGGCGACTCACAATAAGGTACTTTTATCGTGGGTACCACGTCACAAAGGCATCGCTGGAAACGAAAAGGCTGACGAGCTCGCAAGAAGCGGATCGTCAACCCCATTAGTTGGTCCAGAACCAGCGATGGAAGTACCAAAGGATACGTTCAGGAAATTTATACATGACTGGATCAAGCTAGAACACAAATTGCACTGGGACAATATATCCGGACTACTACACGGGAAAAGTTTATAAAGAAACCATCAAAGAACGTAAAGAATTGCTATTAATGAGTTGGAATCAACTACTAATTACCACAGGGCTCCTCACGGGACACCTTCCCACCAGAGAGCATCTAAACAAAATGGGGCTATACAACAGCGACCTTAGTAAAATGAACCAAGAATGCACTCCATATACTATGCAACTGTAAGGCATTGGATCATAGAGGGCAAATAATATATGAAAAACCAAAACTGGATCTAGAAGACTACTGCAAACATCCATTAAAGAAACGAGTACAATTGACTGGGTGCAGTAGACAATGAGACTGGATATAACGCAATAAGCCCACGAGACTGCAGTGAATCCGGTTGTAAAAAACGGGTCCGGTAAAAAAAAGGACAGGTCAGGCAGATCGGAAGCATGTGACAGGACCAGATGGGTTAGAAGTAGGATTCAACCGTTAATGGCCGCATCTAAATAACATCTTCGAATCATGTTTGGCATGATAATGTATACCTGATGTACATCAAAAGGACGTAGCGGAATAGGCCCCTAGGCAACCTCATAAATATTTATATAAAAAAATGTCTAACTGTGTTAGAAGTCAGAGACAAGCTTTAATAACGGCGATATCAATACACTTCCATCAAAATTAATACAGGACAAAAAAATAATATAGACCAATTAAAACAAAAATAAGCTACATTACCTAAAAATAATAAAATTGTTAACTTACTCCAGTTTTATCCATTGTGCTTTGAAGTTGCTCGTTGTAGTTAGAATCTAATCGTAAGGAAGGCAACGTTGGAGTGAATAACTTGGAACTTGGTTTTTTTCTACCTCTATCTGGTCGCTGTTCATGTGAATGATCGTCACTAAAATTTGGAGTTCCATCATCCCTATTCATATGACCATCAGATACTAGGTCGACCTTATCACTTTTGTAACCTTGTTTCTGAATTTCTTCCGAAGTTGGAAATTCCCCAGGTTTCGGACGCACTGAGATATGAATGTTAGCTAAGGATTTACCAGCCATGCAGGTGTAAGTTCCACTATCTCTTAGAGTTAGATTAGAAACTCTTAAAGCTCCTTTTTTTGAAGTTTTGTATTTTTTGTTTTTAGGTAGGGAATTTTTATCCTTCATCCACTGTATCTTTGTCCTGTCAAATCTCTTAACAGGACATTTAATCTTAATAGTAGTTCCTAGAAAAACTGTAGCGGCCCCTCCAATCTTAAGAGAAATTTTCTTTTTCTTAGGGTCATGCTGTATAAAAGTGCTATTAGAAACATCAATATGAGGTTTATCACTTTCAACTATACAACTTTTCGTATTGCATGGTTTAGATTCGGCTGGTCTTGGCACAGGACACATTGTAGGTAATCTATCGACTGTATGATTCTGTGCCATAACTTGTTTACATTCAACTTTTCGACTTTTGGTGCCTCCTCCACAGCTTTTTGAACACCTAGACCACTCACCTAGTTTCCATCGGACAGGACAATCCAATACATTACAGTACTGCCTGTCAGGAGGGGAAGGTTGTGGACACATATTATTTGGTACTATCACAGTATTTCCTCCACCTTGAGTCACTTCATGTATGCAATTAACCTCCCTAGTTTGTATTCCTATACCACAACTTTGAGAGCACGGTGAAAATTCCGAATAATTCCACCTTGGTGGACAAGGATGATCATTGCACGTTTGAATTCTAATTTCTGGTTTTAATTCTATTGGACACATGTAAGGAGAGGTCACTTTTTGTGTATCATCTCTTACACAGTTCACAATAAGCTCTTGAATACCTCCCAAGCATGTAGCACTGCAATGAGTAAAACCTTGTTCTCTCCAAGAATAGGACTTTCCAGGGGAACCTGGAGCTACTTTAATGTCAGCTCTACTGTAGGGGTCATCTTTAATATCAACCCCTATTTTTTCTGACATACAGGGTTCCATATAGCATGGTTCTAATTCTACTGGTTTTGGTCCTGTACATTGTTTGTCTGGCAGTTTTGCAATAGTTCTAGAAAATTCTAGAAAAATTTTACAATGTACATCGCGTTTTCTTACTCCTTCTCCACAAGAGACACTGCAAGGACCCCATTCGTCTGGTATAAATCTGAAAATATTATATTTCATTAAGGGAACAAGATTAATTTAAAATATAAGCTCTCATGCTTGTTAATTAGGTGCTTAGTATTGGAAAGTAAGATTTTTCTGAATGGGTATATTAAGAATCTAGAACCAGGTTTAAAGCATTTTTTAGAAGTAAATTGAACAAGATTCTTCATTATACTGCTCTGAAAAAATATAAATATAATATTAGATCTCGCATTTTATATTGTCATCATACATGACTTTTCAGAGAAGCTATTGAAAAAATAGTGTTCAGGTGCGCTTATACTATTTTTTTACATTTTTATTTAGGTAATAATGATTTAATATTTATAGTGACCGTTTGTCAATGTATGAAATGAAAAAAAATATTTACTATAAGTAATTTGATAAAATGCAAAAACATCGGAATATGTACAGAGTGTCGCAAGAAAATATTTCAAAAATAACGCTAAAAACATATAGGGGAGGGTGGGCCACATTAAGACAGGTACATCATGAGACAAACGTTATAATTTTTAAATTAAGCGCCAAATAAACATCTTCGTCCAGCGGCAAGTCGCGAAATTAAAGAACAGTCATTCTCCAGTTGTAGACGGCGTTTGTTTGTGTTAGATTTTATTATTTGAATCAGGTAAATTTTTTACTGCTTAGTTTTGACATAATATAAATATACCAGAGAATCACTATATTACAAATTTAAATGGCGCAGTCGATCAAATAGATATTGTTTCAACATATTATACGGTTATGGCCTCTTATTCGTCGATTCCATATGTTACATTGCTCATTGGGCCACCTTGAGACAGTTGTTTTGGGCCACGATAAAACATGTCTCAAGGAAATCTATAATATTCATTCTATTCAATATATTTTTTAAATTAGATATCATAATGATGACATTTTGGTTCTAATTCTGTACAATATATCGAGGAAGAAAGCGTAAATCCGATAAAGGATTATTCAGTCCCGAGTCCATGAAAGTCGCCGTGAAAGATGTTATAGAAAAAAATAAGTCTAAGGAAAGCAGGTTATTAATATGGTATGAAAAACCAAACCTTAGAGCGTTATGTTAAGAAAATAAAAGAAAACCTACTAAGAGATTTGTCATTTAAGCCTAAATATGATACTAGAAGAGTTTTTAATGATGGCAAGAGCTAATACTGGTAAAATATGTCATAGAATGTAGCAAAATGTGTTATGGAAAATCTGCTAAAGATGTAAGACAACTGGCGTATGAACTTTGTGTGCATAATAATATTGATATGCCTGAAACGTGAAAAAAAACCAAAGTTGTGGACTCAATTGGCTACAATGCATCCAGAGATAAGCATTCGATAACCTGAAGGCTGTAGCTTGTTAAGAGTTACATCTTTTAAGCGTCACAATGTTGACCTTTTTTCCAATAACTTAGAATATCTTGTAAAGCGCGGTAATGGATTTGGTGAGGGCACCAGAATTTGCAACCTTGACGGAACCTAGACAACAACCGTACAAAAGTCTGCAAAAATTTTAGCTCCAAAAGAAAATCAACAAAATTACAAATGATGAACGGGGAATATTCGTAACAACTTGCTGTATAATTAGTGCTTCAGGTGTCTGTTTTATTTTTCTTGAAATTCACCTCTGGTTTAGTCCTATTTTATTTACCGACAGAAATTTTATTCCCAAGAGTAGATTTTAAATCTCACATGGTAAATCGAGCTCCTACAGCAACTTTAGACCTTGCAACTCCATCGGGATGGATGTCCAGCGAACGGTTGATGTCCGTTATAAAACATTTGATACATCATTCCAGAAGTTCAAAAATAAATCCAACCCTCCTAATTTTAGACAACCATGAGAGTCATTTTCTATAGAAACTTTAAATTAAGCAAAAAACAAAGGATTTCCTATGCTGACCTTGCCTCCAACTCTTCTAACAAGCTATAGCCTTTGTATGTTTCCGTATTTGCCCCTTTCAAAGCTTACTATAATAGCGCAAAAGACTCCTGTATGATGCGGAAGCCCGGTATACCGATTTTTCAAATAGCTGAATTTGTTGGCTCTGCATTGGAAAAGTCGATGACTCCATGCAACATCAAATCAAATGTTGCATATTTCCTTTTAATAGATATATTTTTAACGAAAGTAACTTTATAATGAGTAGCGTCACTGACAGAGAGAAACTCACGCAGGATAAAAGTGACATTACTGCTGGATAAATGGGACATTGTTGCTGGAGAAACAAGCTGCAGTAAGGAGTTTCTAGAACAAAATGAATCTGATCAGGTGGTTTTAAAAGCCCAGACCAATTGTTCGGGTATCCAAAAACTCTACCAAGAAAACCGAGGAAGCCAAGGAAAAAAGGTAGAAGCAAAATTGCAACTGATACGCCTGAAATGTTGGAAATAGAGAAGAAATAACAATAAAAGAAGCGAAACGCATCCCTGCAAGCAGCTAATCCAAAAGCCCTACCAAGGAAGCCAAGGAAAAAAGGTAGAAGCAAGATTGCAATTGATACCTTTAAAATGTTGGAAATCGAGAAGAAATAACAAGAAAAGAAGCGAAGGGCATCCCTGCAAACAGCTAATCTAAAGGCCCTGCCAAGGAAATCAAGGAAGCCAAAGAAAAAGGAAGAAGCAAGATTGCAACTTATACACCTGAAATGTTGGAAATAGAGAAGAAAAAAACCGAAAGGCATCCCTGCAAGCAGGTTATCCAAAAGCCCTATCAAGGTAAACGAGGAAACCAAGGAAAAAAGGTGGAAGCAAGGTTTCATCTGATACGCCTGAAGTGTTGGAAATAGAGAATAAATAATAAAAAATGAAGCGAAAGGCATCCGTGCAAGCAGCTTATCCAAACCCTAGCAAGGAAATCGAGGAAGCCAATGAAAAAAGGTAAAAGCAAGATTGCAACTGATACACCTGAAATGTTGGAAATAGAGAAGACATAACAAGAAAAGAAGCGAAAGATATCCCAACAAGCAGCTATAGAAACTAAGAAACAATTGGTTGGAACAAAAAAAAAACAATTGGTTTCAATCAAAAATGAGCAAGTGTTATAATCGTCTTCTGATTCTGAGAATGTATCATTTGTTTCAGACTCATATGCAGAGTCATTTAATGAATTTGAATTTGACAAATACCAAGATCAGCCTGATGTAAACTCTTATATACTGGTAGAATTTAATGATAAAAAAGCTGTGTTCTCTGTAGGAATAATAATTAGAATACAAGATTCTAAATTTGAAATCACCTATTTACGCCAAAGTGCTAAAGTCAAAAACTCCTTCGTATTCCCCTAATGGAAGATATTACTTTACTTAAAAAAATGATATTAAATGTGTTTTTCCACCTTTAATCAAATTTGAAATCACATTTTTGCGCCACAGAGCCAAGTTCAAAAACACCTTCGTATTTCCGCTGATAGAAGTTATTGCTTTAATTAAAAAACATGATATTAAATCTGTTTTTCCACGTTTAATCAAATTTAAAATCACCTTTTTGCGCCACAGAGCCAAGTTCCAAAACTCCTTCGTATTTCCGCTGATCGAAGATATTGCTTTACTTAAAAAAAAGATATTAAATGTGTTTTTTCACCTTTAATCAAATTTGAAATCACCTTTTTGCGGCACAGAGCCAAAGTCAAAAACTCCTTCGTATTTCCGCTGATGGAAGATATTGCTTTAATAAAAAAAAAATGATATTAAATGTATTTTTCCACCTAATCAAATTTAAAATCATCTTTTTGCGCCACAGTGCTAAGGTCAAAAACTCCTTCGTATTTCCCTGATGGAAGATATAACTTTACTTAAAAAAATGATATTAAATGTGTTTTCCACCTTTAATCAACTATGGGGTACCAAACGACATATCAATTGGTATCAATTTTGATAATACTGAAATTTGTATTGACTATTAGTATATCTCAAGGTACACCTTGTCGTGTTTCAAGGTGAAACAAAATGTAAGTTTACAAAAACAAACAAAAATCATAATGTGTTTATAAGTTTTGAACTCCGTTATTTGATTATGGTTCGTAACAAATTGGGAAGAGGTCACATGATTTGATTTTTAAAAATCCATAAGATATGGCTACTGTATGACATAAAAGAAAAAATTTCTCAAGATGGCCCACCCTCCCCTACACATTAGTAACTCATTTTAAGTTACAAGAATTCTTTTTTGTTAATAATATTGATTTTGCTCTAATTTAGCAGCGTATATAGAATGTAAGTATGATTTAAAAAAAAATTAGGCGAACTTTTTATCTTACATACAAGAGTGAATTATTACTAATTTAATTTACATTATATTTCTTAACCAACTATTTTATTTTAATATGCGACACTGTGTTACAGTTTGTGTTTTTGCTCAGTATCAAATATTAATTAATTTTAAATAAGAAATAATGTAAATAAACTGACATTGTTCATAATTCAAAATTTGTTGAAATCATAGGACAAAACTAAAAACGACAAAGCCTAAATCAGCAAATTTGAAAGTAAAAGAAAATCTATTGGAACTAGAATGACAAGAAATAAAACAAAAAGGAATTAAAAAAGAAACAAATATGTTGGGAGTATTTTGTGAAGTTAGGTAGTATATATAGATAAATGTGTGAAATAAATAGGGGTAGGTAAATGAGTCAAGACAGCAATAAGAATAAACGAATTATAAAATGATAGCAGATCAGTAGCAGATACTAAAAAAGCGGATATAGCTTGGGTAAAATTTGTATGTAAACAAATGTAAAAAAACAATTTTTTTCGAGCGAAGCGAGGTTCTTCATTAAAGTTTTTTTAATGAAAATAATTTTTTTCTTCATACACTGTCCTCCCATTTTTTTTCACATGTGGTTTTTCCCAGTTTTTTCGACTACTAGTTAATAATTATGATTTTTTTTTTTGGGGGGAAGAACTGAGCGAAGCGAAATTCATGTTTAAGTAATTATTTGTTTTCCCCTTTTTTCAATTCTTCTGTTTTTTCCTACTTCCTCCCTTTTTAGTACTGATTTGTATCACACCTTTTGTACCTCTTTTTTTAACAATTATTGTTTTTAGGTTCCATTTTCTTTACTTTATTTTACAACTATTATTTTATATACCATTTCCCCCTTTTTTGATAACTATTGTTTTATGTTTTTCCACCTTTTTTTTACACCTATTGTTTTCGTCTTCTTTTAGTATAACTATTTTTTTATTCCCCATTTTTTCCATTTTTATAGAAATGTTATTTTTGCCATTTTTCCCTTTTTTACACATATTGTTTTATGTCCAATTTTTCAGTGTTTTTTCAAAAATATTTTGTTTTATGTCCCATTTTTTTTTGGTTTTTACAATTCTTGTTTTTTGCACCACTTTTTTTTATTTTTAGTTTTGCCTCACTTTTATATACCACGTAGCTTAGGTTTTCCATTTTTTTTCAACTGTTATTTTTATTCCCCATTTTTTCCTTTTTTACAATTATTGTTTTATATCCAATTTTTCCATCTTTTTTCACAAATATTTCATTTTCTTCTTTGATTTTTTTTTGTTAACTATTTTTTCCTTTTTTTACAACTATTCTTTTGTCCCATTTTTTTCGTTTTTTACAGTTACTGTCTTTTGCACCACTTTTTTTTTATTTTTAGTTTTTCCCCACTTTTTTATTTTTCACCCATAGGGTTAGGATTATATACCGCGTAGCTTAGGAAGTACGGCCAAGTTTATATCTTCAGAGTAACCGGATAATTTTAAAATTTGGCGTGGTTATACTAGATCTAATTTTGAATTAGGTGGAATTGTGGAATCTCTTTTTTTTAAATTGGAGTAAAAATTGAATTTCTGAAAAAATACTGATATATTTTTATATATTTATATTTAGATGAGTTTACTCACTCATATCGATATTTTAAATGTTACTTAGGCTGTGAAAATAATCAATAACTTTACTAATTAATTTTAATCGTTTAAGTTGGTCCAAACCTATCAATGGGTTACTAAAGGATATTATTTTTGCATAAATATAATTACTTTTCATTTTGTCAGTCTTTAAATTGTTCCACAGTCCTTTTTTATGAAAAACTCAATTTTTTTTAACGGAACAATGGATTTTTCTGTTACTATCGACCTACAAATACTAAATTTTTAATAACTTTTTTTACGGAGTTACAACTTTTCACTAAAATATGAGAAAAAATTGGCTGTGTCACTCCAGAACTAAATGTGTATATTTTTCGCCCTCTAGCGGCGAGACTATGAGGAATTCGATAAAAAGTTAAATATAAAAGGAAATTTAGCGCTCTAAAACTTTGCACCAGAAAATTTTGCATTAAAGTGCATTGTTTATCCTCAAGATTTGGAAAAACCCACATGCACATTTTTTGCGCGTCCTCTAGTGGCGCAATTATTGAAAATTCTTGAAAAAGTTTGATACAAAAATTGGAGGAAATTTTATGCTCTAAAACTTCGTCCAAAAACATCTTGCACTAAAAAGTATTGTCTGTGCTTAAAATTTAAAAAAGAGCAAAAGATATTACATGTGTATTCAATTAATGTTGATCTTGAGGATCTTCTACTGTACCAATTTGAACTAAAACCATTCATAGCAAATTTCAGCTTGATTGGTCAAACGGCAGTTATCATGGAAGATTACACACAGACACACACACAGGCACATAGACAGACCTTACTCTGGAAATGGTTTCAATTTTCTTGGGCGACCTCAAAATGGATATTTCTATCGATATCTAGTTTTTTTTGCTCGTTCACTATACTTTCCCTACCGGGGACCGGGAAAGTAAAAATCTATTATTGTGGCTACGAAGTATATTTTTTTATATCAACTTATTTTTTTTTCTAGCTGTTTAATTTTTTTTTTACAAATTTTTTTAGCTTTCCATAATTCGCTATAATATTTTAAGATATTTGGTAAAAGAAAAAAATAAATTCTAACAGGAGTTTTAAGAGCGACTAAAGATAAATGCATTTAATTGTTTGGTAAGTGCCGCCACCTGTTAGATGGACCTAAATCTTTATAAACGTTTATATCATCATTACGTTTTAAGTCTACATAGGCGTCCCATTGCTTCCATCATGAAAGTAGAGAGGCGATGCAACTAGGATTTAATTTGCAAATATAGAGCGAGCGAAATTAAATCTAGTATGACTCTTCTTCGAATTTAAAAATAACCTGGTAATTAATTTTGAAAATATAAACTTTGTCCTATTAAACAAATTTTAAAAAAAATAATTTTCCCCTTTTTTTTAAATGACAATTTTAGATGAACAATTGAATTATAGAAAAATTACAAAAATTTCAAAATTAAAAAAAATCGAACAATAATTTTCAAAAACAATACTAAATTTAAAGTATAACAAAGAATAAATTTTGAAAAAAATCGAATTATAAGAATGTTTTAAAATTTCCATCCAAATTATAGAAAATTTGAATCTAATACAAAATTTTTGAAGAAAACACCAATTGAAAAATGATTTTAAAATTTATATGAACTAAACTGTTCATTAAATGTTTTTTTATCGGATTGTTTATCAAATTATAAATTTTTTCTTGGCATTTAAAATGGCAAATTTGGCTAACTAAAGTGTCATAAATTTATTTTTCTCAACAAAATAATGGCTTTATATTTTACTATATATTTTAATAATTAAAATAGCGAATTAAATTTATTTTATATTTATGTATTAACTTAGTTACTGAACATGTATATATATTTTAAATCCAAATATAATTATTATGCTACATAGAAACGCCATTATTTTGTTAATGTTGAATTTTACTGAAATAATGCATTTTAAAAGCATCCATACATTTTTATTTGAATATATTACTAAATTAATTAGAATCATCGATTTATATGGATACTCATATTTATAATATGAGGTACAAGAGTTGTCAATAATATTTTATTAATGGTTAATTTTATTAAATTTGTTACTTTTATATGCAGTTCATGTTTCATCATAAATAACATTTTATTGTATTTAAATTATATATTTTAAAATAGATAATAATATATGTTTTAAAAACCAGTAAGAACCCAAAAATAAACCCGCAAGGGAACAAAAATTTCAGTATACAATTTTTTGTTTACTTTTCTATCCTTAATTCAAATCTAAAATCAGAATTTTAAAATTCCATTGGATGCAGATAGACAGACAAAAACTACAATTTTTTCATTTTTATTGGACTAACCAACACCCATATTTGCTTTTCTTTATGTTTAGAATATCTTTCATGAACACCTCAAGAATTCTTGTTCCCTCATTTTTTTGTCGTATTCTGGTTCGTTTTTACATTGAGTGCCTATTTCGTCAATTAGGGTTGTAGGGTCAAATTTTATCTTTCTCCTTACTTTTGTATGTAAACGCGAAGTTTTAGGCGGCAGCGAAGCGGCAGTGCGGTGTTGTAGGTTCTCGAAAGTCAGGGCCGGTCTGACGGTAAATTCCCACCTGTTCGAGTTGCCATTCTGGCGCCCCTCAAAAAACGACCCCTACCAATCACTGTACAAAAACCCGCATCATTAAAAGGAAGAGTTAGTTTTTTCGGTACTGTTACTAATCTGTTCCTCTGATAAAATGGAAACTGTTTTTTTGCTTTTTACCATTTTGGCACTCCAACCACTACCCACGGCCTTGTCGATAGTTTAAGAACAATATTACAAATCGCCGCTATTCTAAACCTTAAGTTCTGGAGTTTGTTTATTTATTAAGGATTGAGGTAATAAAATTCAAAATTAAGTACCATATAATATATATTTCTATTATAGTTAAAACGAAAAGAAGGTAACGACAACTAGTTTTGGCGTCAATAAATTTGATGAAGAATTTCGTGTATAATTTATTAATAATTATTATTAAATTCCTCATATATTTTTCTCAATATACAATAAGTTTCCCCATATTATGCTTCCATGAATTTCATAGGTAATATCTCTTACAAAATTCCAAAGTTTTCAAGAAATAAAATATTATTGTAGCAATCCTTTGTTCAACACCAAGGAAGTTATCCCTTATCTTTATACAACAGGTGTTTATAAACTTAGATGCCATGATTTTGATGAAGTTTATATCGTTCAATTTGGTAGAAGACTAGAATTAAAGAACATAGATATATTGATAAATATAAAAAATCGGATATTACTAACACTCCTTCGGAAACAATATCATTTCTACGAACCGTTCTTTTTCTATAACTGATTCTGAACCTCTTCATGAAATTGATAAAAGAAAAACTCAACCCTTTGGAAATGTTTGAGATTAATTCGCAGCTCCTTAATAATTCCACTACATGTGTCAATGATCAGATTAGACCCAAAGATGACCACATATTCTTATCAGGCAGTTTCAAAGACCTCCTCTAATGGACGATTTTAGTAAGATTTTTTGATTATACTGACACTTAATTTTAATCATATCTATTCGGTTACAAAACAAAACCCACCCCAAATACACTTCTTTTTTTTAAATGATGATTTTTTAAAATACGTGACGTATTTACTGATGTAGGAAGTTCGTTTATTTAACTTATGTTGGTACATATGAAATTTCGGTCATTAGAAACATCGATTAAAAGCGAATAGAATGCCCGTTACTAAAAAGTAGTACCTGTAAGGAACCGAGATAACGTACAAAAATCTGAAATATTTTTTTAAGAGTTCGTTTCTATAACGCTTTGTATAAGATTTGATAAATTTATTAGAGATATAAAATTAAGAAGAATAGTCCTAGAACAATCCTTGAAAAATTCGTAAAAATTGAACAGTTCTTAAAAAAATTCTTATGTCCTTTTAAAATGCATTACTTGAAAAAATGCGAAGAAATCCTTAAATACTCATTGATAAATCCTCAAACATACTTAAAGAGTCTTAGAAAAAGTCCTTGAAAAATCCATAAAGAATACTTGAACAATATTAAAAAATACTTAAAACATCCTTTTAAAATTCTTAAAAATATTTGGATAATCACGAAGAAATCCTTAATTATCCTTTTATAAATCATCAAACATTCATGAACAGTCCTAGAAAAAATCCTTGAAAATCCCTGAAAAACACTTTAAAAATACTAAAAAAATAGTCTTAAAAAAATTCTTGCTTAAAATTTTTAAAAATTCCTTAGAAATCACTAAGAAATCCTTAATTACTCTTTGATAAATCCTCAAACTGTCATGAACAGTCCCAAAGCAATCTATAAAAATTCCGTAAGAATTCCTTAAAAAACATTTGAAAAATACGCAAAAAAAATCCTTCTACAGTCTTTTAAAAAAGTGCTGAAACATTCTTTAAAAATACTTAAAAAAGCACTGAAAAATCCTTCAACAGTCTTAAACAGTTCTATAGAACCATCCTTAAAAAATCCGTAAAGAATTTTTGAAAAATACTGGTAAAAGTCTTACATCATTTTAAAATTCATTACTTGAAAAATTACTAAGAACTCCCTAAATCCTCAAACATTCTTGAACAGTCCTTAAACAATCCGTAAACAATCTATAAAAAATACTAAAAAAATAGAGTCTTAGTACTATCATTAAAAAATTCGTAAAGAATTCTTAAAAAATTCATAAAACATCATTTTAAAATTATTAAAAATACTTGAAAACTCACTAATAAATCCTTATATATTCCTTGATGAATTCTCAAACTGTCTTGAGCAGTGCTAGAACAATTCTTGAAAAATCTGTGAAGAATCCTTAAACAAATTGTTGAAAAATTCTAAAAAAATCCTTGTCCTTATATAACATCCTTTAAAAGTGGTTAATAAATCTATAAAAATCACTAAGGAATACTTGTATACTCCTTGATAAATTCTTAAACAATCTTGAAAAGTCGTAGAACAATTCTTAAAAAGTCCGTAAAAAATCCTTTAAAAACACTTGAATAATACCAGAAAATCCTTGTACAATCATTTAAAAAATTCTTAAACCGTCATTTTAAAATTCATAAAAATATTTGAAAAATCACTTAGAAATCCTTAATTACTCTTTGATAAATCCTCAAACAGTCCTAAAGCAATTAAAAAAAATCTTTTTAATACTATAAAAATCCTTGTATATACTAAAAAACTCCGCAAAAAATTCGTAAAAAAACGCATGAAAAATACCAAAAAAAAACATTGTAGAGTTCTTTAAAAAATTCTTTAAAAATACTTAAAAAATCACTGAGAAATCCTCAAACAGTTTTGAACAGTTCTAGAACAATCCTTAATTACTTCCTGATAAATCCTCAAATATTTTCGAACAGTCCTAGAAAAAATCCCTAAAGAATCTTTAAAAAATAGTTGAAAATTATATAAAAAAACCTTCTACAGTCCTTTAAACAATTATGAAAACATTCTAAGTTTACTTGTTTTATTATGTTCTCCTGACACTGTGTATTATAGGCCTGATGATGACAGTGATGCCGAAACTAATTCTTTTCATTTTAACTAGAATTGTAATTATGTTATGTGGTACTTGATTTTGAATTTTATTACCTCATCATTCGACCATATTTGAGATAATGGATAACCTATTGGAAAATTTAAAATTAATTATTTATCTTTTAGTTTTATTTTGTCATTTATTTTAAATAGGTAATTATCAAATTTCTTATGTTGACACATGCCGTTGGCTATCAAACTTTACTCCACTTACAAAAGACCATTTTTTTTAAATATTAAATATTTTGCTTAATAAACACATATAATATTTTTTTTTGTAGAAAAATATATTGTATTTTCCAGTCTCAAAATATTTGCTGTAAAAATGGATACTTCTCGGACAATCGGTATTTCCCAAATTGGCAAGATTTAATTTCCAATTAATTAAAATGACGATCAAGAACTAAAATTGTGTTATAAAAATTTCGTTCAACTGTAATAAATAATTCCAATAAATTTCAGTTAATAGAACAGAATTCACTTCATACTTTTTATATCTATTCCATTTTGTGATGTTAAAACAGAGCAATTTTAAAATGAACAATGTGCACAATAATTATGCGCTACTCGAGCAAGTAAAATTATTCAGCAAAATAAAAAAAATGAATAATTGGATTGAAATTGTAATGAACCATGAAAACGTTTCGAGAAAAGGTCTCTATAGCACAGTCAAAGCAGCTGAAATAAATGAAAGTTCTAAATTGAAACATCGAGTAGAAGTTACAAAAATATAAAATAATTAACAACTATTTATGGTAATTAATATAAAATTTCATTAAACTGAAATTAAAGAAAAACACAAAACTTTATTGATAATAAAGATATAATAATTTATGACTCACAGTCAGAAGACAGAAGATAGTACGCTCAATACGGAGAATCATTTAATAAGTAACGGAAATATTGTTTCTCCACGACCATTACTGAATGTATGAATTCCGAAATCATTTTTAATAATAGTATGTAAACATTCACCCTCTAGAGTCTGAATATTTATTCTAAAACACTTGCTTCTTATGTATTTTGCATGTATTTTCATTCTTTATCCAGGTAAAGAATGGATTTTCTCCACGACCATTACTGAATGTATGAATTCTGAAATCATTTTTAATAATAGAATGTAAACATTCACACTCTAGAGTCTGAATATTTATTCTAAAACACTTGCTTCTTATGTATTTTGCATGTATTTTCATTCTTTATCAAGATAAAGAATGGATTTTCTGTAATCGAATTAAACAATATCGATTGCCATGGATTTCAAAAGTGTCACTGTCAGATATAAAATGGCGACTGTAATAATTATTTTCAAACAAGTTTTAATTTAAACAAAATAATGAGTGAAAAATCAAGTGAAGTAGATATAGAATTTAATAATATCTGAAATTGCAAATTATGAAAAAACACCAATGCACCAGATTTTAATATCGGTAATTGTACCACAGCACTATAAATATTAATACAATGTAATACAAATATGTCAACAAATAACTTGTGTTCAGATTTAATTTAATTTTGATTTATACTTTTTGATCGTGGAGAAAATATAGTCTGTTACTCGGTCAGAATGAAAAAATTCGACACTCGTGGTTCCTCACACTCGCTTTCGCTCGCGTTCGGAATTTTCCACTCGTGTCGAATTTTTCATTCTAACCTTGTTACAGAATCTACTATTCTCTAATCGAAATAAACGATATGGGATTGCCATGGATTTCAAAAGTGTCACTGTCAGATACAAAATGGCGACGATAATAATTATTTTAACAAGTTTTAATGTAAACAAAATAATGAGTGAAAAATCAAGTGAAGTAGATATAGAATTTAATAATATCTAAAATTGCAAATTATGAAAAAACACCAATGCACTAGATTTTAATTTCGGTAAGTGTACCATAACACTATAAATATTACTACAATGTAATACAAATATGTCAACAAATAACTTATGTTCAGATTTAATTTAATTTTGATTCATACTTTTTGATCGTGGAGAAAATATAGTCTGTTACTCGGTTAGAATGAAAAAATTCGACACTCGTGGCTCCTCACACTCGCTGACGCTCGCGTTCGGAATTTTCCACTCGTTCGAATTTTTCATTCTAACCTTGTTACAGAATCTACTATTATATAGTAAATAAAATTAAATAAAAGAAATTGTAGGACAGTAGGAGCGATGTTACAGATTTATTAGACGTTTTATTTACCAGGTATCAGAATGTGGTTGATTTTAGATTTATTACGATTTTCTAAAAAAACTCAGTAGTAGCTTCTTACCTTGTATATTTATGTCACATATAACATTTTTACATCAAATGGAAATTTACACGGGAAATTGTTAAGGTTCATGGTACTTTTTGGTACACGTCAAGATTCCGATCCGCGCTGGACGAGTTTCAATCCGCTTTCGACCGGGATCCTATCCGCGTTAGACGAGTCTTGATCAGAAGTTTATCCGAAGCTGATCAAGACTCATCTAGAGCGGATCGGAACCGGATCGAAAGCGAATTGAGACTCATCCAGCGCGGATCGGAATTTGACGTATACCAAAAAAAACTAAAACGGACATCCATAGCTATTCTACTTCAGTGTTTTATGACGTAAAATGGAAGAATTTGAAATTTGGAAAATTAAAATTAACACGGATTTAGTTCAAATAAAAAGTAAAAATGGTACGAATAATGAGGTAAAAAGGTAAATGTAAAGGGGGGGCAATCACTTCCAGTCAAATAATCCCCAATGTTTTTTTACTATCAAGCACAATATTAAACATACTTCTTAATTCAAATAATATTTTCGATTTTTTCAAAGTCACTAAATTTTGTACTTAAGTGTATTTGTATATTATAAAATCTCTGCTTTTTTAAGTTTAATTATTTAAGGGTCACTTTTTAGTATATCTGACTTAATTATACAAAAAAACACTGCGTGTAAAATTTGATGATTCCTTGTTTGTAATCAGAATTGGATCGATATGATGATAGGGTATCAACATAGTGATACAACTTCAGGTCAAATATTTTCCTTTGTATATAACTTAGTAAATATGAAGAACGAATGAAAAACAATAAAAATGCTACCAAGAACATTAAATTTAAGCAAAACAGTCTAGGACACCTGTAATTCAACAAATGGACAAAGCAAACGACAAATGTCTCACTGAACGTAGGAAATACTATTTTAGGCCGAAATCACACCAATAAAAGATTGTGCTTAATGATTATAAGGCCTTGAAAAAGAAAGACCAATTATTCTGACAAACAGTCCAGCTATAGAAAAGATCAATTATCAGGTAGTCTAGAAATTGAGGCATAGGGGACACTATGGTAGTTAACAAACTGATTGGTACTATCTAGTGAAATACCCAACAAGGTTTTGATTGACCCCGAAAACATTGATAGTGCATAAACTATATATAGTCTATTCAAAACAAAAACCGTTGCACGTCATCGATGATTTAATGATTTCCAATCAGAAAAAACATCCTTGTAGGACGTTATGTTTAGAAACGATATTACTAAAACCCCCAATTAGTGACGTTCGTACATAAAAGGAATTTCTGCGTGCTCTATTTGGTGGTAACACTGCCGTATTATTATTTGCACATCGATGACGTACAACGGTTTTTGTTTTGAATAGACTATATGTAGAATTGTAGTGCAAATCGTGAAGGTAGAAGAAAGACAAATAAATCATTAAAAGACCTTCATTAAAACTCAAGCAAGAAGAGAAAGCCCATTAGAATAACAACATGTCTACAAACATATCACTATTGGTAGAAGTTACCTATGTTATTTCTGTTAGGAAAAAGAGGAAACCACTATATATTTTCAGTACCACACGGAGAAAAAAATTCACTAACTGTAAGTGAAAATTCGCTTACTCCAAGTAAAAATCTGTATTAAATACGAGACAAATGAACAGTATACCTAAATCAAGAAAAAAAAAGTTTCTGAAACTGGTAACTTGCTGTAAGTGAATTTATAGATCACTTAAAGTAAGTAAATGTTTTTGCTAAAACTGGTTACCATTTAACTTATAGCAGGAAATATCTCAACTAATCGCAGCAACAAAATTAACTTAGAACAGCTTAATTTTTATTGATTTTCGCTTAAAGTAAGCGAAAATTTTGACGAGACCAAGTCAACAATTCAGTTGTTTTAAGAAAAACCGGAACTTAAGAGAGCAAAAAAAATAATTTACTATAGCTAAAAAATATTCTTGTTCTAGGTAACACTTAAGCTACCCCAAAAAACACTTTTTCTACTTTAGCACTTTGGTTTAACCTGAATCAGGTGATTATTTTAGGTGCTCTTTTGAAAAAAAAGAAACAAAAATTATTTTGAATTAAAGGAGGGACAGGACATTAAATATACAAAAAGTATTCATTACAAAAATTTATTCACTGAAATATTAATTGCATTTTTACAGGTCTTCTTAAAAGTGAAAAACCTTTTGAAAATTACCTGATAATTACTATTTCCACAGCTTTCACTTCTGTATTCCCAATACTTATTTTTAAATATAAGTTTCGGTCCAGTTTTTATAATCAGGCTGTTAATGGTCTCATTATCAAGGAGTTTAAAACTATCTTCAGTGATTCCCTGGTCTAAAAAAAATTACTATGGTTAATACTGCAAATGTAACTATTACTGAGTATTTTTTATAACAAAAACGTCTTTAAAAACCCGCCATTTTATTTTTCAGTAAGCAGGGAGCGATAAAAGTTTTGATTGAGTGAAATAAAACTTGAAATAATTTATGTTTTCATGTAGGTACTTCCGCTTAAAAGTTATAAGCTTGTACAATAGTGGAAAATATAAATAATGGACAGAAATCCTGAAAATAACCTATAAGAACCTAGCTGATAGATTTTAATATTTTTAGTTTTAGTTCGTTTGAAATCCCGATTAAAAACAGCTGATGTAATACTTTTGTTTATTTACCACTGATAATATTAAATTTTCTTATTTTGTTAACTTACCTCCAAACTGAACTATTAAATCCTGTAAATCCCAACGAGTAAAATTTTACAATCTTCCATCTCACAGCACCTGTTTGCCCAATATCCACTTTCACTCACAAAACGAACACAAACACCGTTTTTTCCTATTTAAATATTCGAAGAAACTGGACGAACAAACGAGCCTGAAATATCTATTTGCCTATTTCGGTTATCGTTCGATAATTTTCGTTAGAACGAGAGTAACGACTGTTAATGACAATTGGCAATGTTTTTTATATACAAATCAGTCATTATCTTTATCATACGTCTGACGACCGTTAAATTTAAACGTCTATAAAAATATTAACTTAAAACAAGTGAACTGTTTAGTTAGAATAAGTAAAAATATTACAAGAGAGTCAAAAACAAGTGCAGGAAGTTTGTTCACTTGTTTTAGCTATCTGAGGTATATTTTTTTTATTGAAATTAACTTTTAGGATAACAGTTAGCTTACAATAGTTTAATGGAGTACCTATTCTAGAATGTTATGATTAGGAAAATTATTGTTTTTACTACAGCATGAAAATTATGCTGATATAAGATAAAAAGTAGTTGGTATAATTAAATAAATGTCAGAAAAAAAATGTTCTTGGCCCCGTTTTCTCTGTGCACTGTGAGGGTCTTAGAAAATGCGCTATTATATAGTACAAAGCTTGTATAGATTTATTTTCTTTTGTAGCATTGAACAATACTTAGTATAATTTGGACAGTATTATCTCCATTTTCAATAGCTATAGGTATTGAACATTCAGTACTTTCTCAGAACTTGGGACAAATCAGAAAATTGAGAAGCATCTTAATACAAGAAGCGTTTTAATATAAGAAGCATCTTAATACAAGAACCATCTTAATACAAGAAGCATCTTAATACAAGAAGCATCTTAATACAAGAAGCATCTTAATACAAGAAGCATCTTGATACAAGAAGTATCTTAATACAAGAAGCATCCTAATGATTGAAGCATCTTAATGCGAGAAGTTTCTTAATACGAGCAGCATCTTAATACAAGAAGCATCTTAATACAAGAAGCAAATTAAGTTTCTTAATACGAGCAGCAATAATAGAAAATGGTAAGGAGAAGATTACTTGTAAAACACGACATTTACAGTAAGAGTACAGCTTTAGTGGTACAATATAACACATAAGAAGAATGTCTAAGCTACCATTAGAAAAATGTCTAGGCTAAACATCCAAATGCCATTAAATGGTATGCTGGTTAGACCAGAGCAGAAGAGGGAACTGAAAACAAGTGTATGGAAATAGAATGAGATAATTTAAAAGCTTGTGCTTATCCATAAATATTTGAAGTATGATATTATATGCTTTTAGTTAATCAGGTAGCCGTTAAGATACTAATCTCCTACATAATCACCTGGAGGCGAATTCTCGGGCCAGAGAGCAGTGATCCTCGAGAGAAGAAATGGCGACACTCTATTACAATTTGTAAATATCGCATTCTCGTTAAAAATGATCAGCTTCCTCAATTGGTTTTTGAGATAACACCGCTCTCTTACTCTGAACCAGTAAAACGAACTAGAGTCGAGCTGCTGTTTTTTATTTTTTTAAAATTTTTCTCTATATTCTGAGGTTAGGTTTTGATCGATTGAGTTTTGAAAATATTGAGTCTATTAATTTTCCTGCAATTTATAAGTCCAGATGAAATGTTATAAATAAAATGGACGAGATAGATGAATTTTTGGTTGCTCATGAATTAGTATGCGATGTGGAGGTCCTTGAAGATTCAAATATTAGGCTAAGAAGGCAATACCATATAATAGCACAAGTTTTTGATAACAGAAGTACAGTTTATTAAAATATTCCGGTAAGCATTAAGGTAATATAAAAAGATAATAAGTTTTGCAAATTGCCTGGGTTTGCTACATTTAAGATTTTATTCTATAAAGCTTTAATTTGTATTAGAGTCCCTTAGAGCACGCTTCGGCATTTTTGTATTCCTACATATGAATGTTTCTGGACATATTCTACCATTAACCTTTTCTGTTCCACATTAATAGAAGCAAACTTTTGTTTTCCCATTCTAAAAGAACAAAAAATCATTTATAAAAATAAGGTATCAATAGTGTACCAGTATAACAACTAATCATCTTCTTTTTTTTCTAAGTTTGGTTCATTTAATCACATCATTTTTATCACACTCGCACAAGAAATCTTGACTATCTAAATCTAGACTGTGTATTTAAAAAAAAATGTATTGTAATAAAAAAAGTCTTCACTATCTAAATCTAACCTATGGTTAAAATAATAATTAAAAGTCTGTGTGGGATTCGATCCCTGGGCTCACTGCACCATTAGCAGGCACTATGTCACTATGTCACGCTGCTACTATGTTCAAACTTATTATTTAAGCGAATCACGTTTCACTGAAGTAAATGATATGACAACAGAGGAGTGGGAACCTGCTGGGAGGCGCCTCTCATTTGTGTGAGAACTTTCGTCTCATTTACATTGGCAACAGCGCCGAAATTTGTTCTACAGAGTCTCAATTGATCCCGAATCGCACTCTTCAAAAATATGTCCAGGAAGCTACCCTAGAAAATGGGGAAAGGAGAATCGCTAACATTTTGATCGCTTCTCTCAAGCCGGAGAATCAACCTCCTGGTCTGTAAATACTTAGAACAAACTAAATGAGCTAAACAATGATAATGCAGTTATCCTTCTACATGTTCTGGAATACATCGGAATGAAGAGAAACGAAATAGCAGACGTAATCGCCAAGAAAAAAGAGATGAAACATTAATTTTGGGACTCAGTAACAGTGCAATAGTGAAAGAACTTAAAAGAGAATTGGAAAGATGCAATAATTACCGTAAGAAAAGTTACTTCTGGGAAAGTAGAATGAAATAAGTAAAAACAAGGTTCTCATAATAACACAAGGGAGATCTACTTATCCTGAAGACGTCAGATATCCTAAATTTTGTAAGGGAAATAGAGGCTGTGCTTTAGTTCTTGAAACATCCGTTTACAAATGTGCAACGATATTTTGTACAAAAAAAGGCCAGTTTAAATGATATAATCAACAGTAATTCATAAGCAATTATTGGTTCATAAACATCAATGTTATACAGGATGTTATTGAAATACATGTACTTATTAAAACCGGTTAATATTTAGAATATCTTAGAATGTGCAAAAATATAACGAAATACATATTATAAAAATCAGGCGTACGCCACTGAAGTTAAGGTAGGCTATGTTGAACTTGACCGAAATAAGACAAAATGTTATCAGCCAACGGCTTTATATTTCGAGAAACGCAGCGTTACCAATAATACTATAATACTAGAATAATTACAACTTGATTAAAATAATTTAAATTTATTTATATCTAAGAAAATTTTGGGGTCTCAAAATGAATGTCGGATAATTAAATAAAATACTCCAATTTCATTCGACACCTCATTTCAGAACTATTTTCAATGGTTTTAAGTATGTGAATTTTATTTTCGAGAAAAATATACTGAAATAAGTGCGCTCTGGTTTTGTAGCAAATCTATTAATCTTGGGTAAGTATTTTTAATTACAAAATATTTTTTACAATCCTTATTTATTACATTATTTTGTGTTAAAAATGTCAATGTACACTGTTGGGATTTCGTTAATGGTTATAGATACAAAGTTGGTTAAGTAGGAAAAATTTGCATATTATCAGGAGAAATTTAGCCGATGTTGAAAAATTTTAATATCAGGTCCGGTTTCAGAGACATTTGCTTAAAACCAAAAATGACGATTTTCGTTTAATTTAATATTAACATTTATATTTAAAGATTGAAAACTTTTTTAATCTTTTTTGTTGAAGACCAAATGTCGTTTAACATTGCGCAGTCAGTTTTTCGTTACGACGTTTCGTCTTTAAAGAGCATTCCTCAATTTTATTTTTTTAAATACGGACCTGTACTTTTTATTTTATTTTTGAATTCTCCATTTTGTTCTCTATCTAACCATGTATCACACCTATTTTTTTTAAATTAAATTTCGACAATGAACTGTACTTTAGGAAATCTTGTAAGTAATGTCTTGTTTATTTTATTCTAGAATACTTTTAAACAATTTTAAATAACTTAGCTTTTAATCATGTTTTCGATTTTTTTTTAAGTTGGGTAAAAAAGCACAATTTAATCACAAAAATGCATACACAAATCTACAATTACAACAAATAAATACGAGGTCGTTTAAATGAGACAAAACTTTTTTTTTTTACATTTATTTTTTATTTCATTATGATCCTGCTATAATTCAATAGTTGAAGATTAAATTATATTTTTTATTCTCCGATTGCTGTTATGTAAAAAAATGTAATTCAAATATTTAATAGTGAATAACTTAATGTTTAACTAATTCTATTCAAAAAGATTTATAAATATTTAAGGTGAAAATGATCAGGACCGTACTTACAAAAAGTACAGTTCTTTGTCGAAATTTAACAAAAAAAATTAAATACGATACATGGTTGGATAGAGAACAAAATGGAGCTTTCAAAAATAAAATAAAAAGTGCAGGTCCGTATTTAAAAAAATTAAATTGAGGAATGCTCTTTATAGACGAAACGTCATATCGGAAAAATAACTACTCTATGTTAAACGGCATTTGGTCTTCAACAAAAATGATTAAAAAAGTTTTTTTCTGTCTTTGAAAATAAAGGTGATAATTAAATAAAACGAAAATCGTCAAATTTTGGTTTTAAGCAAATATCTCTGAAACCGGACCTGATATTAAAATTTTTCAAAATCCAGTAAATTTGTCTTGATAATATGCAACTTTTTTCCCATTTAACCAACTTTGTATCTATAACGGTAAACGAAATCCCAATAGTGTACATTGAAATTTTCAACACCCTGTATTTGTAAAATTTCGAAAACCCGAATATTTGTTTTGTTTTTATTCATTATATTCTCTCATTACATTTTTTTTATAATTAATACCAATGTTATTTACGTCTAATCTATTATATTTTATGATATTATTATAAACAATTTATACTTTTCTGTTTTTTAAGCATGTGTTTAAATTTTAAATATCTAATTATAATATAAATATATCATAAAAAATAAAAATAAAGATTTTAAAAAAATTGTTAGCTACTTTGACATGGCTATTTTATGAGAAGCTCTTAAATCTTGAATAAAGTGAGATTGTGCTTGAAACAGCTGGTGCTCTATTAACAAGCTTATCACCTATTTATGCTTGTGTTACTTCTGGAATTTGCTTTTTGATTATGTAAACGACCATTTTGCTTTTTATTTCAACGGAAACTAGAAAATTTTAATCATTTATTGCAGAGGTTTCGCTTCCAAATGTGTTTACTAAACGAAGTTCAATTGTGCATATCGTTTAATTATATACCGCGAAGTGATTTTTGGTTTTGAAGCAATTTTTGTTTTTACACTTGAGTTCGTACATTGGTAATAGGTAATTATAGAAAATTTAGTAGAAAGTATATGTTTTTCTCATTGGTAAATGTAAAATACAGAATTATGCTTTGTAATTCCATATAAAATCAAAATAATTAATTTATATTTTGTCGGTATAAACAGGGTAAGTAATTAACGCAAAATATAATTATATTTTAGCATTGTTACTTATTTAGGGTCAAGAGATATAGTTGAAAAGCTGATATGAAAAAAAATGTCAAAATGTCTAAGTAGTATATGACAATCCTTTCTCGGACATTCCTTTCTGAATAATCCATCCCAGTTGATCATTCCCGGATAATCCTTCCCGGTTGATCATTCCTGGATAATCATTCCCGGATAATTCTTCCCCGAAAAATCCTTCTCGGATAATTCTTCCCCATGACAATCCTTCCCAGCGACAATTCTTCCCTATGACAATCCTTCCCAGCGACAATTATTCACGACAATCTTTTTTACGACAAATATTCCCCGTGACATATATTTCTTACATATGTTCACTCGAGCAATACAATGTAAAACAATCACTATTCTTATGTATTTGAAAAAAAAACAAACTTTACTGCCTTATGTGTAAATTATCTTAGAGAAAGATTGTTTGAGGAAGGATTGTCCGGAAAGCATTATTTGGAGAAAGATTGTCCTGGGACATGATTGTTGTAGGAATGTATATTGTCATGGGGATTGTCGCGGTAAATGTTTATCGTGGGGAAGGATTGTCCGGGGAAGAATTTTTCTTGAAGGTTTATCGTGTCACGGTCCTCTAGAACAACTAAAATAATTTTATAGTCGATCAATATGGATTATTGGTTTAAAGCAATTTTTGTTTTTACCCTTGAGTTTGTGCACTGGTAACTATTATTATGTATTAAAAAAAAACAGACATTACTGCTTTGTGGGTAAATTGTCTTAGAGAAAGATTCATTGGGGAAGGATTGTCCTGGGAAATGATTGTTGTGGGAATGTATTGCCATGGGGATTGTCGTGGGGAAGGATTGTCCGGAAAGTATTGTCTGGAAAGTATTGCCAGGGGAAAAATTTCCGGGAAGGTTTGTCGTGTCACGGTACTCTAGAATAAGGTTCATACTTTTATAGGCGATCAATATGGATTTTTGATTTTGAAGCAATTTTTGGTTTACCATTGAGTTTGGGCATTGGTAATAGATAATTATAGAAAATTTAGTAGAAAGTATATGTTTTCTTATTTGGTAAATGTAAAATGCAGAATTATGTTTTGTAATTCCACATAACATCAAAACGATTAATTTATATTTTGTCGGTATAAACAGGGTAAGTAATAAAATAACGCAAAATATTATTATGTTCTAGCATTGTTTTTTTATTTAGGGTCAAGAGTTGAAAAGCTGATATAAAAAAGAATCTCAAAATGTCTAAGTAGTATATGTCCTGTAGGAATCTATGACAATTTTTTTTCAAACAATCCTTTCCGGATAATCCTTCCCAGTTGGGACAATTTTTCCCGATGACAATCATTCCCAGCGACAATTCTTCCCCACTTCAATCCTTCCTTAAAACAATACTTTTCCACGATAAATCTTCCTCGTGACATATATTTCTACGTATGTTCACTCGAGCAGTACAATGTATGTATTTAAAAAAATAAAAAAATCAGACTTTACTGCCTTGCGGGTAAATTATCTTAGAGAAACATTGTTTGAGGAAGGATTGTCCGGGAAGCATTATTTGGAGAAGGATTGTCCTGGGACATGATTGTTTTGGGAATGTATTGTCATGGGGATAGTCGCGGTATAGGTTTGTCGTGGAGAAGGATTGTACGGAAATTATTGTCTGGAGAAGAATTTTCCGGGAAGGTTTGTCGTGTCACGATCTAAAATAACTATCATAATTTTATAGTCGATCAATATGGAAATGACCAGATACTAGAATAAGATAAAACAAAATGGAATGTTACTAAGAAAGAGAGATAAAAGTGTGCACGAAGCAGACATCGAGGAAAAAAGCCGAAATGTGCCGTAATGAGTTTTTCTACAGGATACATAAGGACAGTGTAATGTCCTGTTTCTCCAACAAATCTTAGTATCCAGCTGCAGCTTAAGCTCAGCTTAATTTAAAATTTCATTGCACCATAACATTTTGTAGACTTACTAGATAACATAGATGTAGATCATGTTTCCCATTCCGAGAAGGAGTTTCAACAGAGCAAATTATTTTGGGGAGTACGAAAATGATCGTTTTTTTTATACGATTTAGAATGATGAAAGAGTGTGCTAGCTAGCTTAGCTTTCTGTTGAATTTTTGACTAATTTGGGACCAAGCATCTTCTTTTGGTTTATTATGAACTGAATTTACTTTTAATTGTTGCCTTATTTTCTTCCACCGACTTTGTTAATATCGCTGGTGTAGTTAACCTGCTTTTATATACATTTTTTTGATATAATTTTTATTTAAAGCAAGACATTTAGATGTGTTTAAAGCGATAAAACAAAACGTTCAGAAAAGTGAAAACACTTAACAAATATCTGTTATAGCCATTTTCAGCCTTTTTTAGCTTTAAGTCACATATTCATACGAAATAAGTAGGCAAAAGTGTAATATCAGTGGCGTTACAATAAGTTTTATCATCGCAGTACTTTCCTGATTTATTTGCTTAAAACTAGTGACAATAATTTTTAATGTATCTGCAACTCATTCAAAGGTCCGTTGTTCTCTTTCTCCTTGGTGAAGTAATCTAACAAATTTAATACAAACTGCCGATTTTCTGTTTTTCCAGGAATTTTCTTTACAATTGCTTTCAAGTAGGTACATCTAACTTTTGATAAGACACATTAATGATATATGACAATCAATAAGTGAAAATTACAAAATTTTACCATAGCGTATTTACCAGTATTTAATATTCCATCTCATATGACAAAAAAAACACATTATTTAGATATTAATTTGCTATGTGCCGAAGAAGCTGCCCAAAGTGCAGAAGAATGGTTGGTTGCTGAGTGAGAACTCTCATTCACTAGTCAATTAGAAAAAGTACTCTCAAATATAATAACATTCAGTTTTTTTGGCTAAACGCGCAGAAAATAAGCAAAAGTCAAATATCTTGAGAGAGACAGAGAACTTTCAGTTCATTTCAGTTTCAAGATCAAAATATTAAGCGCTAGAGGCACCACGACGCCTGATTTACTTCGTCGACACCATAGAGAATCTAAAACTAAAATCACACTTCCATTAAAAATTTGTGGAAGCATACTTCTCTCTCTTTTCATAGTCACCTGCTATGGATATTTCGATTTCTTGTGTGAAAAAGTCGATAAAAAAGTTGATATTATTTTTTATTGTACCCAGAAACTAATTCAGGTACCACATTTACTACAGGAGTAACGCCGTACTTTTTGACAATCGAGTACTACTCTGGCAATACTGGGTGAGATAGGATATAATTACCTAAATGCACTTATTATTAATAAACTTTTGTGAATACAAGTCTCATATACGAATGTCACTGTGGGAGATGGTACAATAAAAAATTTCTTAAATTATTTCAGTGACGGCTCAAAAGCGCTGGAAAGAACTATAAACAGAACTGGGTAGGTAAGCTCAAACTAAGAAAAAACTAGTAGTTGGCTCAAAAGGTGTCTTGGGTAAAACAGGAAATAATTTGCCATTGTGCAACGCATTCTAAACTTAAGCTGGCCTTCATGATAGACCGACCTTGACTATTCTCTATTTTAAGATATGTTGGAGAAATAAATGTCCAGCGATTGTAAATATTCAAATTTAAGTAATTGTTGACTGATCTGGCTAGTAATAAATTATTATTATTCACTTTTAGATGGGTTGATTGACACCAAAATTATAATTTTCCAGTTAAATGATAATTTTTAGGTCTTCAGCTTGGTTAGCTCGCTGGAACACTTTAATTTGGCACTCTAGAGACTTGCACATAACCTGTCTTCCTCAAAGTTATAATAAATAAGGTTGGAGGAGGCTGAGAGTAGGTTATTTATACTGGTTAAGTAACAGCGGATGACCTCACAGGAACAATCCTTAGGATTCAGTATAGTGAACTAGGAGGCCCTTCAAGAAGGGATAAAACGCGTAACAGAGTTTTAAAGCGAATCAGTATATACCATCCAATCTCTGTTCCAGTTTGATGATGTAAATCAATAAAGGCTAAATTTTAAGGTTTAATAAAAAATTAAATATTCCTAATTTCAATTATTTATGACAAATTTGCTTTTAGCTATTTAGTAATTTATTTACAACATTCTTTACAGGGTGTCCACAATTTTTAATTATATTGTTAGTAATATCATGCTTATTTTATTTAATTTATAAATAAAACACTATATATTTTATATGCCTTATGTAGCAAATTTAATTTAATTTTACAAATATCTTTAAATTTAGATATTTTTTATTTATTTATTTCGTATAAAGTAAACAACCTTTTATTGTTTTGCAGATTTTTGTAACATGTTGACATGCTTGTTATAAAGTTTTTTTTTTGTATTTTTTTCGTCTTATCATATATCATATTTTATGATTAATGTGATTTCTTGTTCATGTTAAGACATCCTATATTCCTAAATATTTTGATATAACTGTTTATATCTTTTTGATATTTTAGTTTATTAAAGTTAAATGTTTGATACTTTTATTTTCAAAATGCTGTTTCTATTTTTTTTCTTATAGAATTTTTTTTTTCAGAACTATTTGATTACTACTGTTGTCGGTTTATATTTAAGTAATATTTTAATATTTTACTTTTTGAACAATCCACTAGTTTAATTTGTGTATAATACCATTGTTATTATTTGAATTCCACAGTTGAATTCCAATTGTATTTCTCTATTAATACGTCTATTCTGATCTAAATCGTGGACAATAGTATATTGTTTAACGAGCAAGGAATGATAGTTATTTCCCACGAGTATGAAGTTTACAGCATGAGCCGCAGGCGAATGTTGCAAATCATACGAGTGGGAAATTAGCATTCCATGCGAGTTAAACACTATACTTTTTCTACGGCTGTAATAGATAATAGCGAAATGATTTAACAAATAACATGAAATTCAAATTTAACGTCATTCAAAATTTCTATTTAGGTGCAATTAAAATATCAATTACACTTTAGTATAAATGAGAAGTTTTGAAAAATGATTTGTATGACTTTTCATATTTTTCCTTAGATAATTCTGGAATTAAACTTAAACATGCCTGATTTGCGGCACAGCTATATAAATATACGAAAATAGAACTGTCATTACTTGAAATTGATATTCCATGAAAGACCTGATTTATTGAAATAATTATTGTGTTATCAGATACGGAAATGAAATTGGAGACATACAATGTACCTCATTGATCTATCAAGAACAGTTAAGAAAGAGCAGTTTTGTATTATAGCCGTAGAAAAAATAATTTTTGTGTCGAACTTTTACGAAATTTTTCATTAATTTAATTTAAATGAAAATTGGCACAAACGTAGTTCAATGAATGTAGATTCCAAAAATATATTCCAGTTTTAGTATATCTACATAATTTGTGATTACTCTGTGAAAGGAAAATAATTTTCTGTAATAAAAATGAATGAATATGGACCTTCTTTTGAAAAAACTAATTTTGGAAATTTCCGTTATTTTTATTAAAATATTTGGTACCAAAACACTTTTCAAAATCGTTTTTCTCTGAAACTAATAGAGCTAGAGAAGAACTGATCTATTTTTTACAATATATGGCTCTTAGATTATATTTCTGCTAATTTTTGTTAAAATTTGAGTAATGATATAATTTGAAAAAAAATTATTTCTACAGCCTTATTATTCTTCTCGTTATTGTTTTTTCCTTGGAATTCGATGAAAAATGAGATAAGGAAGCGAAACATAATTAGAATTTTGTAGTGTCAATTGTTTATTTCTATTTTTTTCTTAGTAAGTTTTTCCATTTTCGAATTACCTACTGCCTTCTGGATTTGTATAAGTTTTCTTAATAGTAATTCGTTTAAAAGATATAAACATTTTGTTATTGATAATATAGAGAACTAGCGTTCTCACCATTTTTATAAAAATTAAAAATTACTCTGTTAATTATAAAGACAAATAATTTTTCTGTAATAAAAATGAACATAGACGTTTATTGACTTCTAATTATATTAATTTTCGCAATTTTTATCAATTTTAATAAAATATAAATAAAACTCGAAGTCGAAGTCCCACAAATATTTTATTAAACTTGAATGTTGAAAGGGAGACTAGTTTCGGTAAGATTTCACCATCATAAGTCTTAAAACGACTAGCGTCAATAAACTTGAAGTAATATGATAACAAATTTTTATAAACTTACCAAAGTATTCATAGGAGGGTTTTTAATTTAATTCATATGTCATTTCTGTCAATTCTTCTTCTCTTTCTTCTTTTCCAATTTATACATTCCTTAATTGGTTTTAAATACTGTTTTCTTCAGTTCTTTACTAGTCGGTTCGTTGCCCACTTCCTGCACCCGATCTTACTCTTAGCATAAGATTAATTCAAAATTTTAATTTTATTACTTATATTTTTAATAACTCTGGTTTGATTATTACAGCATGTCAAATTTTAGTAAGAACACCTTTCAGGTTTTTCCAATTTTTTTTCTAATTATGATTGTTACACTGTATTCATGGGAATAGTGTCACTTGTCGTTGGTATTCGCAATTCATTTTCTAATGGTCTCGTGGTCGTTTCTTAATTTTAGCGGTGACCATCATTATTTCTTACAGTTACAACAGTTTCCTTTTTCAATTAATAAATCAACCACTTTGTACCATTTATTAATAATTCGTTTATTCATGTAATAATATACGTTGTGTCATTTATGACCAGTTAATTTAATTCATTTTTATTTTTAAAAAACCCCCCATGAATAATTTGGTAAGTTTATAAAAATTGGTTATCATATTACTTCAATTTTACTGACGGTAGTCTTTATAGGCCTGATGATGGCGAAATTGCAATCTACTATTTTTCTGCCTTGATTTTCGGTATGGTACTAATACTATTAATTTTTATTTAAATAATTATATTTCGATTACTTGAAAAAAAATAGATTTTTGGCACAAGAAAAAAACAAAAGCAATACAGGGCTGAGTGATTATCTTTATTTATTGATAAACATTCTCGTATACCAAGCCCATTTTCTTGTTACAAAGAAAATATATTTGTTATAAATAATTTAAAATTATTTAATTGAAAAAAATAACAAACCATAATACGTTTAACAAAACGGTTTTCTAAAAGAGCAAATTCCAGAAGCATAAGTGAAACAATCTGTGTAAAGACAAAGTGCATCGTGTTAAAGATGGTAAAAAAGTAGAATTGTTCGAAAGGATAAAACTGTATTTTGAGTACCTCACGTATACCCAACCGCAGGCAAAGTACACTTTGTAATCACTGAAAATACAACGAAAGCAAACATGTGGATTTTAGAATTGTTTTCTTCTTGTAACAGTGGTCAGTGGAATTTGAAATTACGTGCAAATGGGGAGGTTAAAGCTAGTCGTGAGCGGGTGTTACGTTTTAGTTCAGTATCAATTTGAAAGTATTACTTATAAAAGTGTATTTAAACTAAACGAATAAGAACAGAGAGCTAGAGTAAGAGCATTATTTCATAAAAAAAATAAACAAATTACGGACGAAATACGCCGAATAACAAAAAAACGCTCTTTCACTCGATATATTAACAGAATTTAGACAAGGTAGAAAAATAATGTGGATTTGTCTATTTGGTTTAAATCTGCCTTAAGAATTATGTAATGATGAAAACAATTTTAAAACTTTAATGCGAGATGTAAAAATTAAAATCTATTAATTAGTCATAATTCCGTCTCATCCATTTCATGAATGAAAGATCAAGTTGGCCAATGTATGACGTAACGGCAGAGGGTGGTTAAACAAACTCTATCAGACAATTAATCTACTAAAACTATTTTAAATATTTTACTGATTTTTATAATACATAGATATAGACAGCAAATCAACAAAACGCCATCTGTACAAGTTAGAAATAACTTATTTATTTCTATTATTTTTATATGCAAAACGTATTTTATACTTGCTGCCTTGTAGTCCAGTCTGTAGGGAGAAAAATGGGTCTTTTACGACGTAAATTTTGCTACAGGATGAAAAGTATACTAAGTTGTAGACAGAGATAAAACTAGCATGCCTATATACTTTTACACACGAAAAAAACTTGCATAAACAAATTAGGAAGGTCCAAAGTTTGTGAAAACATGTTTTTCGCTTCTACAAGCAACAATACTGATTTTAGCGAAATAAGTATTCAATACTTTTTTTTCGGCATTAACAATACCTTCAATTTGATCCATTCCGTGATGTGATTTATTTCGTCAATTAGTTTATTAAAAAATAACGAAAAACCGTCAAAAATGTCGTTTCTTGTAATGATAATAATCATTACAAAAAAAGTTTTTTTTCATATTATTATTGCTTTAAAAGCAAGGTTTTTTGATTCTGATTCAAACAAGCCATTGCAAGACTGAATTGGTTAATTTGTTGCTGAGATATTTGATATTGTTTGTCCCAACACCGTAAATGTTTATTGCTCTAACTTTTTTTTCTATGAACATTTTAACTTCTATAAGGGCTCATTCTCTTCATTGAGACGTATATTTTTAAGATTTTTTTGAACCAAATAAAAAAAGTAACGTTTAACCCTTTGTTTATTGCTTTAAAAAGAGGGTACTTTTTAGTTATAAACAATTAGAGCTGGTGCGCGCACTGTACATCGTATCATTTTTAACTTACAAATACCAAAAGCTGATTTTAAAATGAACAATTTGAAAACAAAATAATACCCCACGACCAATAGGGACCGAGTTAACAATTTTTTTTAAAAAAAATCACAGTTACATTGTTTATAACTATTAAGAAATAAATTTTACGGCATTCGATAGTCAAGTACTTATATTTTTGGAAGTGTATATTTAAAATTTAAAAAAAATTGTTTTTAATTACTAAAAGCATTGTGTAAATACGTCGATTTTCTCGGGCGGTAGTCAAAAACTGATCTCGAGAATTTAAATCGGCGAAGTGCGGAGAAAATAGCTATATCTCGGAACTTTTATATCGGATTTTGGTCTTTTTTTTAATCTGAGGTAAGACGGAAAGTTATCGGCAATGGTATTATTTTCAATGATAATAAAAGATAAGTTTGAAATTTACTGTTTTTATCTCAGTAAATAAGCATTTTAATGGAAATTGACAAGAGTATAAAAAGTCCTATTTTTGGTCGAAAAATAGCTGTGAATTTTTTGAAATCGATCGGAAGAAATTTTTTTCATTTTACTTTCCCGACCCACCTCCGAGTAGGGAAAAGCAAACGTGCAAAAAAAAATTTCGAGATGAAAATGGAAATATCCATTTTCAGGTCCCCTGAGACGATTAAGACCATTTCCAGAAGTCTGCCTGTCTATCTGCCTGTCTGTCTGCCTGTGTGTATTCTTCCACGATATAGAAGCCACGTGCTTAATTTAATTCAGCTAAAATATGGGTTTCCTTTATCCATCGGAAGAACCCATTAGTTTTTGTACGACATCTGTCAAACGGAAGTGTCACTGGCAAAAAATGACAGAAGCAATATATCACGGAATTTAACTTGCAATTTGTCATTCGAAAGCCTTTGAAAAACTCTATTCAGTACAGTCAAAGTTTTTTCTTCAACTGTCACCTGTCAAAAATAAAAAACTAGCAAAATTTAAAACTTTAATATTAAATATATGAAAAAGTATTCGTCTCTGGATACTCGTCGGGAAAGTTTTGGGGCGACACAACCGATTTTTTTTTGATAAAATAATATCTTTTAATTTTATATGCATTTTGAAATTGCAAGTCATCCAATATTCTCCGTTGCGATTTTTTTCACTATCCGATTAGTGCGCTTGCCTAAAATCTTTTTGTGCCCTTTTACCGCTCTTCAAACGAATGTCGAAGATTTATTTTGTTATTGTTTATTAAGTAAAACTGCAGAGAGACAAAAACTGTCCAAAAAATGAAAAAAATTTTCTCCGATCGATTTGAAAAAATTGAGTTATTTTTGGACAAGCTGCAAGCCCACTAATTCGACAGGAAAAAAATCGCAACGGAGAATATTGGATGACCAGCAATTTCAAAATGCATATAAAATTATAAAATAGTATTTTATAAAAAAAAATGAAAAAAATTTCTTTCGATCGATTTGAAAAAATTTCGCTTAAAATGCTTATTTACTGAGATAAAAAATTGTAAAATTCGCACTTAATAATTTTTTTATAATTCTTATGACTTTTTATTATCATTTACAAACATAATACCATTGTTCATAACTTTCCGTGTTACCCCAGATTAAAAAAAATTTTAAATATACACTTCCAAAAATATAAGTACTTGACTATCGAATGCCGTAAAATTTATTTCTTAATAGTTATAAACAATGTAACTGTGATTTTTTTTAAAAAATTGTTAACTCGGTCCCTATTGGTCGTGGGGTATTCTTTTTGTTTTCAAATTTTTCATTTTGAACTCAGCTTTTGGTATTTGTAAGTTAAAAAATGATACGATGTACAGGGCGCGCACCAGCTCTAATTGTTTATATCAAAAAAGTACCCTCTTTTTAAAGCAATAAACAAAGGGTTAAATGTTACTTTTTTTATTTGGTTCAAAAAAATCTTAAAAATATAAGTCTCAATGAAGAGAATGAGCCCTTATAGAAGTTAAAATGTTCATAGAAAAAAAAATTAGAGCAATAAATATTTACGGTGTTGGGACAAACAATATCAAATATCTCAGAAACAAATTAACCAATTCACTCTTGCAATGGCTTGTTTGATTCAGAATCAAAAAACCTTGCTTTTAAAGCAATAATAATATAAAAAAATTTTTTGTAATAATTATTACCATTGCAAAAAAACAACATTTTTGACGGTTTTTCGCTATTTTTTAATAAAATAATTGACGAAATAAATCGCGGAATGGATCAAATTAAAGGTATTGTTAATGCCGAAAAAAAAGTATCGAATACTTATTTCGCTTAAATCAGTATTGTTGCTTGTAGAAGCGAAAAACATGTTTTCACAAACTTTGGACCTTCCTAATTTGTTTATGCAAGTTTTTTTCGTGTGTAAAAGTATATAGGCATGCTAGTTTTATCTCTGTCTACAACTTACTATACTTTTCATCCTGTCGCAAATTTACGTCATGAAATTTCCCTACATCCTGGACTATTGCGAGTGTGAAGTTATTAGATGTTGAGAGTTCTTAAAAAGGATTGTTTTAGCAATCTTACAGCCTAAATGGTTTTACTTTAAAGTCAGAAAAAATGAACTTAAGCAGATAGATCTAACAGACCTAAAATTGATACTTATCGTTTATCATTTAATTATTAAAATATGTTTCATAACATTTCAACAATTCATATAAAAAAGCTCAAGAGCACTTATTTTGTTAAACGAAGAAAACATTAATTTGTTTATCTTTAATAAACAAAGATATTTGAAAATCTTTTGTTAAGTCGCACTAAAAATTTTTGATTTAAATTTTTTTTTATTAGGTTTAATTTGTACAAATTATCAGAACAATTTACATTTTCTATGGATATTTCGTACTTTGAAATTCCACATGCAGTCGATATACACAAGTGATGATACGCACAAATAGACACTGAACTGGAATCGAAATTGGTATAAATGAACGGACAATAGTGAATAATGTGGGCCCACAGAAGCTTTGGCCCGGTGCAAACATCACGTACAGTACAGATAACCAATCAAAATAGGATTCCATACCAATTTAAGCAGATTACCTAATAAATATGGAGGTTATCTGGACTGCACAAATAGCTATTGGATTTACAGGACCGTTTCTTGGTATATTTTATAGGATAATATCAAATTTTTAATTTAGTCACACACGGACCAATTAAAAAAATGATAAAAATAATAACCATTAAAATTAATTTAATTACAAATATTGTTAATGGGCACAAGTAATGAAATTTCAGTTAAAAGGTATAAGCGCCATAATGGCTTTATTTAAAAATGTTCATTAAAATACCAGGTGCTGCAGTTGTTTTCTAATTAAATCACAAGCTTTTCATTAACACGTTCAGTTCCAGAAAAATATGAGTTACTTAATAATGGTCCCAGCTAAATGTTGAGTAGGGACCAATATAATTTTTTTAAACTGCATAATCACTTTTTAAACCGTATATAAAAAATTTGGGTGAAAAATATATCAATGAAAGCCATACAAAAGAGTACATGTAGTAGTCGTTGTATCATTTTACGATGAGTTTTGACAAAGAAAAAAAATTATCCAATGTAAAAGTAGAAAAAGAAATAACTCTGCACACATTTCAATGCAACAGTGAAATATTTACATTCCACAGTTTGTGAAGGCCTGAAGGCGAGACCAGCACAGTTATAAGCGCGATAAAAGGTTTTTGGCGACATTTACTGAATTAGTGGTAAATAATAAGGTACCATTAAATATCTTATAAAAAACTGATAAATTCTTTATTGATTTAACATTCTCTAAAAAAAATTAATGCTCAAATTATTCCTGCATATGTAATATTTTTTTAGATCCGGCCCTGTAAATTGATTTAAATGTAGAATTCACATAAAGAAACAATGATGTTCAACATAGTGTACTTTAATCGTATTGAATTTGTAACTATTTATTCTAGCCTTTTACTATGTTCACTTTAGCACGTAATTTCAAGTAAACGTGAAATGGAACAAATTGAATTAATTAAACCGATACAGTTTGATAACAAATAATTCCTAAATATGTATTGATTTTTTATAAGCTAGATTATTACAAAACAATAATAAATATTTTTGATATCAACAATATTCTGGGATTTATTAACGATATCTAAAAGAATAAACAAACGAAGTAACACAAGATCTGTTTGAATTTTTTAAGATAAAAATCATTCGGAAACGTAAAATGCGATATTTAGGACACACATTCAGGAAATCAGAATTAACATGTCCTTAAAACCTGTGGAAAAATGAAGAATGAGGAATTCAAGTTCGTAGTCGAATTTAGAACCAACGAATGGATTTAGAATTATTTTTCTACCTGGAATTTGACTGTAGCATGCCTTAAACATCTCATTTTGAATTTTGACGTAGATGAATTTATGCTAGCCTGATTTTCAAAACCCAATAAGGCCTAGTGGCTGGAACAGAAGTAAATACAGAAGAAAACTGTATAAGTATCAATTGTAACGTAAACACGGGGACACCCAGTATATGGCTACATAAGATTTATTTCGTATGTCGGTAAATAATTAAGGCAAAGTACACCGGAAAAGAGAGGCGGCCATCTTAGTACTATAGTAAAAGTCAGATTTAGAATGCAGTGTAGGCATTTTAAACGGAACGAAACACAGAATCGTCTAAGCCGCTTGATACGGTCCTGGCGTGCTTAACCTTCCATTTTCTAACGTGTCCGACTACCTGACATCGGCGGCAACCCTGCGCTCCATAAGGACCACACTGCATTCTAAATCTGGCTTTCGCTATAGCAACCGTATAATGGGAGATTCCTAAATGACCGCTAATGTCACAAGTACCTTGTCCAGGAAAATGGGAGGGAATCGCGACAATTAAAAAAAAAAGCAAATTTGTTTACTTGTTCGACGGAGGCCGATAACTTTGTATTTCCAGTAACAATAGAAATACACAAACGTTGAATCAAGTACAAAAGCTTTGGGACACCAGAAGAACGACAAGAATAATAATTTTGGATATTTGGATAAAGAGTCTCGTTACGTCCAAACAAATACCTGCCTACAATTGCCAGCTCTGAACGTTTGAATAAATATTTGATTCAATAAATAAAATGAATTAAAAAAACATAAAACGTCAAGTCAGTATCACAACGTGTAATAGTATAAAAAGGATGATAACAACAGGCAACTAGTTTCGGCTAAATAGCCATCATCAGGCCTAGAAGGTTAAGTACAATGAGAAGCTTATAGGGGTTAACATAAGGAAATTAACTTATCAAACAAATTATGAGTAGGTTACGAGTAATACATTGTAAGTTTAACATATCACAACCGCGCGGTTGTTGAGTCAAAATTTAAAATGGTGGTACATAGTAAAACAAAAATTAAACTTAACTAAAATTATGAAAGGAAGTAATGTGTATGGACAATCCTACTAGATTACGACCGGTTCAATACCAGCGATGCAACCCTTATGTTCAGACTGAATACTCGTTGGACCATAATTTAGAAAAGGATAATGTAATTGACACAGTACGCCTCTGCGTAACACTGACAATATATTTTAGAAAAATACATGACAAAAGATGTTGGCGAATTAAAATGTGAAAATAATTATTCTGATTTATTGTTGAGAAGAGAGAATGAATCCAAACGACGTGAAGAAATTGTCATTACGGTGAGAGATGTAAAAATGGGTAGACGCCGAAATATTTAGCGTCGGGACGAATAACGTAGCGACGCCGAATGGATGTCCAATATTGTAGCTTCTATTGATAGTGTTCGTAGTTTAATTTGTGGAAATATATTGGGTTTTGAAGAAGTGAAACCCAACTGTTTGTCGAATTTATCAGCGTCGTCGGCTCGGCGCTGAATACAGGAACTTCTGTGACGTGTTGGTAGTTTGAAATTTGAGTTTTACTAAACATAAAAGTCTAAGACGAAACAAAACACATTAAATATAATGTGTTTTGGCTAAAATATCTTAAAAAAATAATTCAATAAGACGGAACAAAATACCATTAAAGTGCTAGAAAAATAATAATATGATATACCGGGTGTTGGTTGGTCACAAGAGACAAAGTCCTTTTAACTTTGTTTGGAATGCGTCAATTATATGTAAGAGAAAATAGGTATCAGCCAATTAATCGACTTAAACTTATTCAGACCATGTGTCCTTCTTATTCACAAAGTTTTCTGTTTTCTTAAATTTTCCAGAGACTTCCACTGACTGAACTAATCCGAAAAACTTGGTATACCGTGTGTTTTGAGCCTGTTAGTCATCAAATTTAATCAATTTGCACTATAAGGCTCAAAATACCCGCAAAACGAAATTATAATAAAATCTACGAACAAAGATATTAGGGAAAGTTAAAATTTGCAATTTCAAAACACACCAATTATAGAAAATACGCATTGACACTGACAGAAAATAATTTATTTGACATCTCATCTGATTTAAGTAATCTGAGACAAACTCAGCGAGGACTCAAACAATTCTGAACAGCGCCACCTTACAGAATTCTGATAAGTTCTATGGAACTCGACAGGTGGTAGTCACATAGAGTTCTAAACGTAATCGAATCATAAATATACCAGGATTTTTAGACATCTTAATCAGAACAAACAAATCTGAAGAAAATATTTATTCATTTAGAAATATTACTGTTGTAAGCCTTAGATTCTGATTTAGTTTGCTGTAACTTAAAACTTGGGAACTAGCCCATAAATTTGGCTACTCCTCAAATCCAAAACAGGGTTTTGAAGCTAAAATATGCTACACCATTTTAATACACCGGAAGTAAAAGGAAAAAAATCTATAATAAAATATTGAATAATTGTTTGAATATAAAATTTAATCAGTTAAAATAAAAAGGTAAAAAAAGGTAAAATGGACCAAGACTAAAAGATAATAATTTATAAAATGAAAATTAATTATAAATAAGACTTTCTAATGCTTTAGCTTTATAAAAGTGGCAAACATGTAACAGGTCTAGAAGTATAATCAATATAGAAAAAAAATAATTAATTATCCTTAAGATTGCTAATGCGACAGAAGGTAAATATGCAAAAACAACGCTACCTTTAGTCAGGAACGTGATAAAGACAATTTTATTATTATTAGGCAAATTTACAATCCCTTAAATCGTGGAAAATCAAATAAATAGAAAACAGTATGTGAAGAAAATCAGATTTCTCTATAAACTTAATATTTGGCATAAGAAAATTTTAAATATTTCAGAAAATCTTTTTTAAAATAAAAAAGGTTTCAAATTCATGCACTCATGGGATTAAATCAATAAGAGCTATAAAATTAATATTTAGGAATCACTGTCGTTTGTAATTATTTCTGTATCATTAATTATTTTTATATTGTTTATAAAATAAAAATTTTAAAGTTGAATATTACATAAACATTTTCGTATTTGAACATCATTATTAAACGTAATGAAATGAATGCAAGCAAAGCAGAATAAGCAAGATTCAAGTAAAACACAATCTACTGTTAGAATTAATATTAGATAAACTTTACTTCAAGTTTTATGGACGACACGGATATTTATAACAAACAGTACATATTCTTCTATATCTGTTGCAGTTAGATTTTATGTCAATAAAAACTACATTTTAAAATATACTGGGTGCTTTAAAATAGGGTGAAATATTAAATTTCATCATATGTGAAATAAGGTTTATAATATTTTCGAAAACTAGGAAATTATAAAGGGTCTATTAACAGTACAAAATGTCAATGGATTTTTAAAAATGCAGGGTAACATTTTTATAACGGGAAACTCATCTTAAACTAATTCCCATCATCTAATAGGTTTAGATACGTAAAAAGTCTGATGTGGTCAACACATGACTTTTCGCTATGTTTCGGAAATGGTCGTAAACTCAATTAATAAACAGCAAGATAAACAAGAAATGACTAAAAACGATACCAAAAATTAAGAATTTCTGGTGCATTTAAAAGTGCAAGGAAAAAAAGAAGCTAAACCTAACAAAATAATGTAATTTCATGAAAAAATAACCATAAAATTACCGGATAAAGTAATACACAAGAAATGGAATAGAAACGAAAATAAAATTCAATCAAGTATAAATAAAAAGAAGACACAAAAATAAATGAAGAAGTAAAGAAGCATCACCCATTCCAACGCATTCTCCATGTTAAATCCCCTAAGAAAACGCTAAGGTCCATTCTAGCAAAATTGCGTTAGCTACAGGTAACGCCATAGATGATCAAAGCGGATCGAGACCTGATCAATCAAAAGTATTCCTCGTGTTAAATCCTATAAAAAAGGCCAAGGTACATTCTGGCAAAATTGCGTTAGTCACGCAATGCCGGATCGAAAACAGATAAATACCGGATCAAGGCGGATCCCCTATTGATCAGGTTTCGATCAGTTTTCGACCCAGTATTTGGGGATCTTGAACTAACGCAATTTTGCCAGAATTTACTGTGGAGTTTTTTCTTGGATTTAACATAGGAAATGCGGACTAATATGTGCTGCTTCTTTACTTGAAAATACAAAAATTAAAGAGAATAATACAAAGCTAGTCCGACATTTTATAGCTAAAATGACAAAATAATAGAAAAAAAACGAAGAAAGGGCTAGAAATGATACCGATAATTAAAAAGTGCTTTTGGTCTCTAAAGCATCAAAAATGACAAAGAAGAAAAATAAGGAGATTTCGGCCTAAAACAGAGAATAAATTAAAATCAGTTGGCCTCGATCTATCGATAACTATTATCCAATAAGTGATTAAAACCAATATTAAGGACAGAGTTTTGAAGTATAATAAACACTACAAATGTTGACGTAGAGCAAGACTATTTCGGAAACTACAACGGGTAAAGCATAAAAATTTAGCGGAAATCAAATGCAATCACATTATTAGTGGACATGGAATAGAGCAGGAAAAGCTCTCAAAAGAAAAACTTACAGTAGTATGATTACGAAATACCATTAGCTGCAACTTGTATTAAAAATGTGTTACTCAGCTGCTACATCAAAATGTGGAAAGTCACAAACATTAAAATGGAAATACCCACTTAAAAGTAAGATCCCCAAAACACGTTTAGCTATCTCCTAAATAATGTCCTTATATCAAATATCGAGAAAGGTATTCTAACAGAAACTTAACTACTTTTACTGTTCATTTGAATGGGATTTTTCACACTTTAGTCCCAAACCATCCAAAATCATTTAACCATAAACAAAAGAAAGGAAGAAGCGGAGCAAAGTTTGTATTACACCCAAAACAATTCCTAAGCCGGGAAAAAAGAAAAGGACTCTTACGTCACAAAAGATCAGGGCTGGCGTCACACTTTTAGACTGAGTAGGTAGTAAGATGGGGAGAAGGGGGAGTTCCAAATAATTTTTCACAAAATGAACGGATGAGTTTTCAAATATTAAGTTTTGTTCGAAAGTTTCGAATTGGTAGCCCTACCCATACTACCCACGTCAACCGCCGGCTCTGCAAAGGATGGCTAGTGCCAAATAAAGAGAATAAATTATGATTGCATTCGAGAATTTAAGCAATTTGTGTCCAAGCAGTATCATTTTCATATTTGTATTAATTTTTTTTATAGTGCTATTAAAAACACTTATCTATGATGTACTAACTACCACAATAGTCTTTAATGAAAAAAAAAATATTAATCGCAAAATAACTAAATTACTTTAAAATTCAGAGGTTTAGGTATAACAAACAATAGGCAGGTACGACATTTTTGGTTTTTAACTGAAATCCAGAGGTTTTGTTATTTAAAAACGATCAAAAAAAAATTGAGCGTAAAATATTAATATTTACGTCCGCTGTAAGTATTTTAAAATTAACAATCGGCGAGAGGCTGGAAAACGGTACCTGTGCGCGAGACTAGACCGTATGACGTCAGTAGCCATGAACGGTTCGCCCCTGGCCCGCTGCTGCCCTGTATTCACACACATTTTACAGGGTTGCCGTCATTAGTAAATTTCCTACTAAATTGGTAGATTTTTAAGAAAAATGAGGGTGTTTGGTAGAATTTTAGTAGAATTGATAATAGGCAGGTTCGATATTTTTTTTAACTGCAATCGATAATTTTTTTTATTAAAAAACGATAAAAAAAAATGAGCGCAAAATATTAATATTTACGTCCGCTATAAAATTCAGTAGATTTTTCAGATTTGAATTTAAAACTATATTTTATCGCTATCTATCTATGGTATATTTAAGACGAGTGTCTCATCGCAGAAAAAATATTTTGTATCATTCAAACGTGCACGTGATTCGCTTAAATAATAAGTTTGAACAAACGTAAGTATGAGCTCTAGTAGCAGCGTGGAATTGTGCTCTTTAGTGGTGCAAAACTAAGTTACTCATACCTAAAGTCCAGACCATTCAACATAAAAATAAATGGCTACACGTCGGGGCCGTACAATGCAGAGGCTGGTGTTCCCCAGGGGTCAGCAGTGTCTCCGCATCTCTATTCCATACTAACGCATGATATACCCTTGCGAAATGGAATAGAGACAACGCTGTACGCAGGCGACACTTGGCTGTATAAAAAGTCACATATAGCACAAATCGCAAGCAAGGGACTCGAGATCCATATAAACAGAACTATACTGCCCTATCTAGATAGAAACAGGATAGAAATAAATCCGGAAAAAACGGAAATTATGATCCTCACGAGAAAGCACAAGAATAACCGACTAACATCTCACTTCAAAGTGAAGGACACTGACATTGAAGAAAAGAGGGTCACAAAATATCTGGGTTTCTATCTATACAAGAGACTCAGCTACCACGAACATATTAAAACACTAACTTGCAGAGCCAGTGGCTGTATCAAGGTGTTGCACCCGCTTTTGTCAAAAGACAGCGTGCTCACCATTGATAACAAGTTACTGCTCTACAAGCAAACAATTCGCCCCACGCTAATATATGGATGTCGTCTTTTGCTCCACATCAGCGTCTCAGCTCCTCAAGCTTCAAATTGTACAGAACAAGTGTCTGAGGATGGCCCTTGGAGAAGGTCGATACACGAGGATACCGGTACTACACGATAAAGCACACATTGAAACTATACAAGAACACATCACAAAAATATCAGACACAAACTAACATCGAAACTCTTACACAACATCACACAAGCCAGACAACACAACAACCCCAACCGCAAACACGGTTGGTTACACGAGAAATTACCGCTGTTCTTCGAGTAGCTTTGAAGTTGGGCGGCACTGACGTGTAATCTGGAGTGTTTCAAATTATTTTAACCAGGACGTACTAATCAAAAATAAAACGCTCAAATACTATACTTAGAAATTAACTACTGTACTAAAGTAAAATAATGAAAAAGCCTCGGTAATGGTACCTAGGAACCTAGGGACGAGGGCCTCCAACCTAAGCAATCCTACACTAATAAAACTGCACCCAGTGCCACAACATCGGCATACCCTTCCGAGACCTCCGGCACCCTGGAGAAGGCGTAAGGGGAAAAGAAGCTTAGTATGTTATATATTGTGTTGTAGTTTGTATATAGTAAAATTTTGCACTGTATATAGATAACTCTGTAAATAAAAAGTTTGGAATTTGGAATTTGGTTAGTGGTGCGATAGGTCCGGGATCGAATCCCGCACACAGCATATCTTTTTTTTTGCTTTTTATCGTTATATTTTACTTTTCAAACATATTAAATATTTTTCAATAAACCGCATTCTACCAACATTTCAATAATAAACTACCAAAATCACGAGTGTCTCATCGCAGTAAAAATATTTTGTACATAATTTTTACCTGCCCGGGGGATATGTATTTTTTTATAAAAAGAAGTCTTGACTAACTTAATTAGCCTGTGCATTAAAAAAAAAATTTAAAAAATATTTAATAACGTAGAAAAGTAAAATATAACGATAAAAACAAAAAAAAAGGTATTATTTTTATTAAAAGAAGTCTTGACTACCTAAACCAGCCTGTGTATTAAAAAAAATTGATAACGTTTAAAAGTAAAATATAACGATAAAAAGCAAAAAAAAAGATATGATGTGAGCGGGATTCGATCGCGACCCTATCGCACCACTAACCAGCACTATTCCACGCTGCTACTAGAGCTCATAATTACGTTTGTTCAAACTTATTATTTAAGCGAATCACGTGTCACATTTGGATGATACAAAATATTTTTCTGCGATGAGATACTTGTCTTAAATAAACCAAAAATAGATGGCGATTTCAGTTAAAAAAAAATGTCGAAACAGCTTATTATCAATTCTACTAAAATTCACACCCTCATTTTTCTTAAAAATCTATTAATTTAGTAGGAAATTTACTAAACACGGTAATCCTGTAAAATGTGTTTGTATCGTGAATACAGCGCAGCAGCGGGCAAGGGGCGAAGCGCTCATGGCTACTGACGTCAGGCACGGTCTAGTCTCGTGCACAGGTACGTTTTCCAGCCTCTCGCCGATCCTTGATTTTAAAATGCTTACAGCGGACGTAAATATTAATATTTTGCGCTCAAATTTTTTTTTATCGTTTTTAAATAACAAAATCTCTCGATTTAAGTTAAAATAAAAAAATAAGAAAAACGTTGAACCTGCCTATTATACAGTTTGAGGGAGTTGTAATTTGTCAATAATATTTATGATATTTAATATTTCCTTATTCCTTACATTTAAGGTAAATTCAAAAATCAAGACAATTTGTACTTAAATATTTTGAAAGTTTAGTCCAGCTATTTTTAAAGTACAGTTTAAACTGTGATCAAATTGATGGTATTCAATAATAAAAATATAACTTTACAAAAAATTCTGTTTTGTAGCACCTACATTTAAAAATATAGCTATTACTGACATACATAATCAAACCGCAACATAACTATGTTCAAAAATATATATGTCATTTCGCCTTTAATTTCCGATAATAATTAGTTTAAATATTGTTTAATAAAAAACTTAAGTAAATCTTTAACTTTTACACAAAATAACATCAACAATATAATGGTCACTAGCAGCCCAAATCTGGATTTGTACATTTATTTTTTTTAAGTTTGTATTTTCCTTGAACCCTTATCTTTTTAGTCTAATCCAATTTAATATTAACACTTGACTTACGTGCTTTCCGAAGGGACAATCTGTTCTCCAATCAGTCTTTCCGGAATAGGAGGAGGAGGATAAGGATGCACCAATGGTTGAGTATGGTAAAGTCCTGGTAGGAGTTCCTCACTAGTGTCCACGGCAAAAGGACATTGAATACCAGTAGAACAATGTTTAGTTGTTATTGGCTTAGTTTCTAGTGAACACAAATTGCTCAGTCTTCCTTCTGTATCTCTGCACTCCGCGTTTCTCACTTGGATGCCTTCTCCACAAGATATAGAACACTGAAATCCATAAGAATTAACATATCTGTCAATTGACTAAAATACGAAAATTATAAATATACCTCTCAAAAAAATTGACGCACCAAAATTTTTGAAAAAAGGTAATTTCAAAATTACAAGTTTTTAGTTTTGAAATCTTATAAAGAGTGCATCAGGATGAGCAAATTAAAAATTCATTTTAGAATCATAACATACGTATTCTTGACATCATCCTGTATATTTTTAAAATTTGTTGATCAGTTTTATAAAGTTTATTTGATACAAAAACTTTTATCACAAGTGAAATTTTCTGTCAAATTAATATTACAGGATGTACAATAAATCAAATCTGAAACTTTTAAAATTAAATAATATCGTTAAAATAAGTCACTGCCTAGAATTTTTTTAACTTTTACAATTTTACTATAAACTGCATTTATACCCAAACATTATATTTGATATATTATTTTCATTCAAAAAAAATATGATTTAATATATTTGAAATAATTTGTAAGTTTAAAAAATTTCCTTGTGTTATGTTTCAAATAGTATTGAAAAATAAACTTACTGATACTATTGTGTACTAGATTTATTGTACTCACCCCTGACCATTTCGTAGTTACCCACGTCGGGCAATCCATTTGATTACACCCTTCCTGAAACCAGGGTTTATGCCCTCCGCACTTGATGTCGTCCACCTAGAAAGCAATATTAAACTTTAGAGTTAGCAATGTGGCACACATGGCTAGATACTGAAATTGAACATACCGGGGACTTCTCCAATCAAAATAGGAGAATTTAACCGAAATTTAAAGAAAAATTTCTTAATAATAAAATTTATAAGAAATAGACAAAAACTTCGTTTTTATATTTTTTTAAGTTTATGATTACCATTATTTTCGTATTGTTTGTTTCTTCGATGCAATGGACTTGCCGAAGTTTAATTCCTCCTCCACAGCTCACTGAACACTGACCCCATTCACTTGTATGCCACCTGAAATAAAAAAATAAAAAATGTATGCGTCAGTTTAAAAAAAAATAATAGATTCAGGAAAAATAAATATCTTCTGAAGTACATTTTATCATTATTATTATTCTAAATTATTTCGTGTTTGTTCTAAAACGTGATGTGAGGACCGATTCTGCGAATTATTGCATCCAAAATATCATATTTTACTGATCCACAATTGTAACCATATTCTGTTCATCGTTGCAATTGCAATATGATTTTAAATGATTGTCCGCCAGTCGACGTGTTAACATCGACTGATTATCGAAGGACCAACCATATAAATAGATTTTTTAATATTCGAATATGAAACTGCGTATCACACAGTTACATCTATGTAAATAAAAACACGCATAATAAAGTAAAATGTAAGGGTTATTTTCTCACCCATTTATTATATAATAAAACATATGTACATTATTTTTAAACAATTTAACAAATTATTTTACTGTTATGGCTTCACCCACAAAAATTTTTCTTAACGTCAACATTTATTATGTCAATGTCGACTGTCATTTGTCATCCCACCATCTCAATTTTGTACTGTGTTGTGAGCAATGTTACGTGAACAGCAACCATTCTTTTTCCTACTGATTGTAGTTTTACTTTTAAGTATTCTTAAACTACAATCTTTGACGATTTCAATAACTTATAACACAGCCCCACAAAAAAAGTTCATACACAAGAGAGTGACATATGTCCCATACGACACTGAATCCGATTCCGAGCTCAGAATTGGGCCTACACGTCTGGAATTGGCCCCAGGGGCCGAAAATGGCCTGAAATGCGGTTCCCGGGATAAGGCGAAGTCGACGCTGAATTTTGAAGCTAAAGCCGGATTTGTGCTCGAAAAGTTTATGGCCAACTGAAATTCCGGGTTTGGATCCGGGAAAATGACCCTTTGGGGCAGGAAAATCCTGTTTTGGACGTCCCGGTCGCGACTGTGGTATTTTCATGGACTTTCCAATTATGGAGCTCAGACTGGTGTGAAAAGTGTTTGGTCAGCTGAAATTCCCAGTTTGGGTCCGGGAAAATGGCCCATTGGGGCCGGAAAATCATATTTCGGACGTACCAATCGCAACAGTGGGATCTTTATGTACTAATTCCTGTAGCTTAGACTGTGCTTGATAGGTTTATGCCATGTGAAATTCCCTGTTCGGGTTCCCTTAGGTCCAGAATTAAAAAACACTAAAATACCACTTTTGCGACTTGTACGTCCGAAATATGATTTTTCGGCCCCAATGGGCCATTTTCCCGGACCCAAACTAGGAATTTTAGCTGACCAAACAGTTTTCACACCCAGGCTCAGCTCCAGAATTGGAAAGTCCATGAAAATACCACAGTCGCGACAGAGACATCCAAAACAGGATTTTCACGCCATAAGGGGTCATTTTCCCGGACCCAAACCCGGAATTTCGGTTGGCCATAAACTTTTCGAGCACAAATCCGGCTTTAGCTCTAAAATTCAGCGTCGACTTCGCCTTATCCCGGGAACCGGATTTCAGGCCATTTTCGGCCCCTGCCAATTCCAGACATGTAGGCCCAATTCGGAGCTCGGAATCGGATTCGGCGTAGAAAAATACATGGGAATACATATGTCAATCTCTTGTGTATGAACTTTTTTTTTGTGGCGCTGTGTAATGATGGCCCATTCCTGGAACCATTGGTTATAAATTTTTTTTAATATTATATCAGAATTTAAGTCTTTTCGGGCTTCACAGCCATTACCGGCATGTATGTGAAGTTGTCACTGCCGTTTAATTTTTTAATCTTACTGTCAGTAGATTAAAAGTTCATTACCTTTAACGGTTCTGTAACTAATGACAATGACGTTGAGATTGTGACAATTGTACAAGAAATGAACTTAAAGTTCTATTCTAAACGTCATTGCCTTTACTTACTGAATCTATAAAGTTAATGGACGTTCTATCTACTGACAGTTAGTGTTTAGTTAATTTTCTTCATGTACCACTTATAATTTTTTTGACGTAACAACCGCGCGGTTGATTGATTCAAAATTTTTTCAATTTATTGTTATACTTCTATTGGTAACTTTTTAATTTTTTTTTAACTTCGACCATTGAATGTAAATATTTTAGGCCTGATGATGGCTTTTTAGCCGAAACTAGTCGCCTTTTTCATCTTCCCTTTAACTAATTGTATTACACGTTGTGGTACTGACTTGGCGTTTTATTTTTTGATTAAAAAACTTTAACAATGATCAGATAAAATAAAAGGGTTGTTACTCACTATTCACTTATAAAACTAGGTACAATACCTTTGTGAAATCTCAGAAATTGTTGTAATAAAGGAATATGAACAAATATAACTCCAGTAAGAAATGTTTGCTTGGTCAATGGTAAAAAAAGTACAGCTATATTTTAATAAAGGCGACAGCTCTTCATAATTGTAGCGGGATATCTTTTTTACCCAACCTCTAAAAGCCAGGCTAACGATGCGTCTGGAGATGTTGACAGAATATCATTGGTTACGATTTAGTGGCATGTTTTTGTGTTTGACTCGCTACCAAATATAGAATAAATTATTAATACAATATTTCTCGTAGCGACCGAGATTATTGCGATAGAATGTTTAATCTTTCTAGGAATTGGAAAGACGTAGCTATATACAAGTTGATATTTGAAGAAAATTATTAGCCGTTTAGAATACGGCGTTGTCAAATAATAACTATAGTCTATTCGTGTTTCATTTACGCCGCGTTAAAGCAATCGCTCCCACCCGGCAACAGCTTAGGCTGCATTTTCTTTCGCTCCTATTATTTGATCGGTGGTTAATCATTCGAGATGACGCGCATATATCTTTGTCAGAGTTGAATTCAGTTCAATTTGGTTTTCGTAAGGGTTACACTGCGCTTAAGAATAATTAGAAACGGCGTTTTGGTACTATTTACGAAGCGCCACTGAGCCACCCAAATTGATGTACGCCCCTTAGGGTTGGGCTGTTTGATCTGATTTTTTTTTTAAATGTTCGTCATAAAATTGCCTATCGATCCCTCTTTCTGGATTTTTGCTTCGAGTCTTCATTTTCGCGGAATTTGACTCCAAAAATGGGTTTGCATGGAAAAAACCTATATTTTTCGAACAAAAATGACCCTACGTCAGAAAAAGGGACATTTGGACATGCGTACTAAAAAAAATGGTTCTTAATATTTATAAATACGAAACATGAGAGAACCCTGATATGTTGGTACATGAAGTTGAAAGGAGAGTTGCTGTTAAAGCAGGGACGTGCGCTAAAACAGTTTTTAATGTTGTAGTTTAAGGAGTACAAGCAGAACCATAAATTTTCTGAACCAAAAATCAAGCTACAATAAGTCACAAAGTACATCAATTTTTCTTTAGAAATCAACTTCCAGCAATCGATAAGGTGTTAAAAGAAGTCAACGATGATCCACAGTTGTCTACTTTTAAGCGAACTTCATTTTACAAGCTTTTGAAAACCCTTAATTTTAAATTTAAAACTCTAGGAAGAAATAGTTTGCTTTTAGACAAAGATATTTTTTTGGCGTAGGGAATATTTACAAAAAATAAAACGGTATAGAGAAGAAGGACGAAAAATATATTATCTTGATGAGACTTGGATTAACGCCAGGCCACACCAAATCAAAAGTATGGGTCGATACGTCGGTTTCATCATCCAGACAAGCCTTTTTGGATGGACTTTCAACTGGTTTAAAAAACCAGTAGGTATGTGCGTTTAATTATGTTAATAGTCCCAAAAAAATGAGTTATTGTTTTTTTAAGAATATGCCATATTGGAAGTGAAGAAGGCTTTGTCACTGATGCACTTTGGGTATTTGATTCAAAAAAATTAAGTGACTACCATGAAGAATTATGTGGAGAATTGTTCGACGAGTGGTTTTCAAATATCTTACAAAAATTAGAAGATAACTGTGTTATCGTTCAGGATAATGCATCTTATCATTCGAGAAAGCTGGAAAAATACCTACCACCGCCTCTAAAAAAATGTGATACTCAAAAATGGCTACAAGACGACCAAATGCTTAAGATTCAACTTCTAAATCTTGTTAAGCAACATAAAAAACAATATGATAGGTATGTAATAGATGAGATGGCGAAACAGCAAAAGAAAATAATACTTCATTGTGAACTTAACCCTATCGAATTAATCTGGGCCGACGTTAAATAATACGTAGCAGACAAGAACTTAATATTTAAATTTGGAGACATGAAAATTGTTTTTGAAGGAGGAATATCATTAATTTCTCCTGAAAATGGAAAATAGTGTATCGACCATGTTCGCCAAAAAGTGGGAGTTGGATAATATTATAGAGGTTCAGATAGAACCACTTGTAATTCGGATTAATTTATCCGATTCAGAATAGTGCATGTCGCTTACCTATTTTCATCCAGAAATGTCAGTAAAGCATGGGAGTCCCTGTATGCATTGATTTTACACTTTTAGTTTTCAAAATATGTTTTAAACCTAATAAAAATATAATTCCAGAATTATACTCTTTTATTATACGTTTTTGCAAGACGAAAAAATATAATACAGCCCTGCTAAGCATTGACACTTTACCTTCCAAGTTATCAGCGTTTAATAGTTCATGTATTTATCTTAAGATACATTTAGCACATATTATCCTATACCCAAACCATAATGTAAGATATCACAGATATTTTCATATGAAATGTGAGGACTTTCTCCTCTAAAGTGCCTCGCATTACTTACATTGAAAAAAGGTCCCGGTTAAAATTAAAAAAAAACTATTGGAGTAGCTCCTACTTGGTCTCCAGAATGTACAGGGTGTTTCATTGGGAAAGTGACATACGTTAACTGCAGATATGGAACAGCTAGGCGATCTCAAAAACCCCAAACTTAATGGATCTAACTACTTTATCTATTTTGTCAATTTCTTGCATGGTTCATAACTTTCTAACCACACTGTATATTTTCATGATATATGGCGGACATATTTTGTTTAAAGTGTCCAATCGATCAATAAATGTACAATAAAAGAAATCCAGGTCCGGACTAAAAAAATATGATAAAATATTCCGACCCAAAAACAACACCCTGTATATCAGATTTTTCTAAAATAGATTATGTATTTGCAAAGAGCACGAAAAAATGAGTTTATTGATATACTTTGCATTTTTGGCAAAATATTTTTTCTTGTAAAATTTTGAGTTTGAATTCTGAAATGGTGTGAATTGTGAGAGCCCAAAATTGAAACTAATTTTTTTTTAATGTGATTTAGTTTTAATGTAGACTAGTTACCCTAAATTGGTAAAATTTTAATATTTTAAGTATTTTTTTATTATTTGCCATAAATAATCCACAAAAAACATTAATCTTTAATTAACGAATAAATAATAAAATATTTACAAAAAATAAATAACTTTAAATAATGAAAAACAACAAAAATTATAAAAAAAACTAAAAATTCATGACAACAAAGTAAAACCATTATGGATTAACAATTTTCAAATACAATTTGTATAAAACTTTTTTTTATCTGACCTGAAACTGGAGGGGGTTGAACTATAAAAAAAAATTATATCTTAGCCATTTTTAATCATATCGGAACAGATGATATCGTGAAAATCGTAAAAAATCGTAAAAATCCGTAAAAAAACCGTTAAAAATCGTTAAAAATCGTAAAAAATCGTAAAAAATCGTAAAAAATCGTAAAAAATCGTAAAAAATCGTAAAAAATCGTAAAAAACCGTAAAAAATCGTAAAAAACCGTAAAACGTAAAAAACCGTATATCGTTAAAAAACGTTAAAAACCGCAAAAATCGTAAAAAATTGTGAAAATTCGTAATGTCCATAAATTTCGTGTTGCGTATAGTTCTTGTGTTGTTTTTACCTCGTGTAAAATTTTTTTGGCGTTTTTTAAAATGTTTGTAATTTTTGATTAATTAAAGTTATTTATTCTTTGTTGATTCATTATTATGTATTCGTTAATTAAAGATGAATGTTTTTTGTAGATTATTTATTGCAAATAATGATAAATAGATAAAATTTTAAAATTTTACCAATTTAGGTTAACTAGTGTTCATTTAAATTAAATCACATTAAAAAGAAATTACTCTCAATCTATTTTAGAAAAATCTGATATACAGGGTGTTGTTTTTGTGTCGGAATATTTTATAATATTTTTTTTAATCCGGACCGGGATTTGCTTAATTATAAGTTTATTGATCGATTGGACACTTTAAACAAAATATGCCCACCAAATATCATGAAAATATACAGTGTGGTTAGAAAGTTATGAACCATGCAAGAAATTGGTAAAATAGATAAAACACCCAGTACCTTGTTTATTAAAGTAGTTAGACCTATTAAGTATGGGGTTTTTGAGATCGCCTAGGTGTCCTCTATCTGTAGTTAACGTATGTCACTTTCCCAATGAAACACCCTGTATATTTGACCCTAGAACTCGCATTTAATATCACCGTATGTATATTTTTTAAATACCCTCTATTTTTTTTTAATTTTTAGTTTTAATGAATTTATTATTAGTTCCTATTAAAAAATTATTAATTAGTTCTATAGAGATGAATACATTTCATATTTAACGAATACATATTAATTGAATACAGAGAATTTTTACTGAAAGTATGTGAATGATTCTCGATTTCTTTTATCAAATGCGAACGAGACGGAAAAGTGAAGGATGTAAGTTACCTTCTACTTTAAGTCACGAAGAGTGTCGTTACCATTCATGAAGCACTTGAGATTTCCCAGACGTACTCAATTTGAGCCATTCATTAGTCGAGAAACACGTCAAAAGAAAAACGGAAAATGCATGAAATTCATTTTATAAGTGCCAGGAAGGTGTTTTCTAGTTTTCATCAATTTTTATTCCTTGTGATCTTTATGAAGGTATAATTTTTTTATACAAGTTCATATACGAGGAAAAAATCACAGGGTTATTATGTAAATTATTCGGTGGAAAATTAAGGGCAAACATGAATTCATTTCAAAAGTAAAGTAAAAGTCATTGATCTTAAGCAAAATTAAAACAAGCATTATATCCGTATAATTATTTTTGTGCGATTTTGAATTTTAACTGATTCTTCGGTTTGAATTTCTTATTCTAAAACTAATAATTCGGTAAAAGGCAAAAACGTATAGTTTACACTTTATCTTGAATAAAAAAATACTCAGAAATAAGAGAAAATGCAGGAAGGGATTTAGCATCTGGTATCAGGCCCCGATTCTCCTATTCCAGTGCCATATACTGTCCCATCAGCGCTTTGTGCTGAAAGTACATAGTCTACGTTCGTCCTAACTAACGTATAGGGAACTCAACGCTTTAGAGAGAGTGAGAGGTATAGGAAATTAAGCGTGCCACTTCAGCTCTGTGTGGTCTAGTCTTCAGCTTTGTCTGATCCGGTGTTCAGGTACTTCAGCTTTGTTTGGTCCGGTCTTCAGGTACTTCAGCTTCGTCTGGTCTAATCTTCAGCTCCGTCTGGTAAGATAGCAGACGTACCTGATAAAGCTGAAGACTAGACCAGACAGAGCTGCAGTACCAGAAAACCGGCTTTGACACGCTAAATTTCCTATAGCTCTCTCTCTGACACGTTGAATTCCCTATAAGTTAGGTAGAACGAACGTAGACTATCTACTGCTAAATTCGTTCTCAATATCATACTTTTTTTGTATCTCCTTCAGAGGCACGTCTCAGATGTGTCCGTCTCCAATACGGAAACCGGGTTTACGTCTGGTGGTTCCCTTTCGGGCCATCCTGCATGTTTTCCTTTTTGTCACATTCTCTACTTGTATGTGCAGATGTGTTAGGTTTAGGATTATTACTGGCTAGCCTCTAGATCTTTGAGAAATTACTCCTCGATGTTGCAAGGTTTCTTCTTCTACTCCAAGCAAGAGCACTGTTTCACTGATACTTGAATATCTTCTTTTTTACGTGGAAATCCGTTTATTTGACAGTCTTCTGTCCATCTGACCAGTGTTGTTTCTTTATCTACCGTCAATATTGGAATGTGAAATTTTAGTTAACTTGTCAGACAATCTAAACTGCAATGTGGGCCTGAAAATTTTATGTTTTCTGTATGCTTTACTTTTTGGCATTCCACCAATAGCACCTTGAATAGCTGTGTTTAAAGTAGCTTTCAAATATTTCTTGTAGTGTTTTTCTGGGCCAGCTATTTCGGCCATTTTTAAACACAAAATATTTAAATAAGTAGGTAGTCGAATTAGGAAAAATAATGAAAAATTCAGCATATTGTAAAAATTGTTTACATTATTATTATTATTATTATTATTAATCGGGTTTTCCATTCAGTTTATCATCAACTCCTGATGATGATAACATATTTACCGAAATGTACGTAGAGTGATAAAAAAGTTTAGTTTTGGTTAGTGGTGACGATATTCTTCAATATTATTGAAAACCAAATCAAGTTTTCCTTTCAGATTAATTTTTGTCGCTTTCAAAATATTTGTTATTTAGATTTTAGTTTAAGATTAATAACAGTTATTTAATAAATAAATGAATGTATCACTCATAAATACAATACTAAATTAGTTTAACTTTAGTTAAGTTGTAATAAATTTAACACGTGTTACAGGCACTATTTTATTATTTATTGGGAAAGCAATCTGGTTTAACCAAAAATCTTAGCCATAAAAGTAATATTCAGTTAGGTTAATGAGTCAACTAATTACGGTCGCATCTAAAACTTTTTGATATATCATCGAGTACGGAGGCCATTAAGCGACGCTAGTGGCTTCAATAACAAACAAACTTTTAAGTGCATATAATTTAGAATACTAATGTAACATTTTATACTAAATGAAGCTAACATCCCTCTGGGGATATTCTGCTATAAATTCAGAACCCGAACTTTCCACTCATAAACACTTCTCTTTGCGATAGTAATTTTCAGGAAATAGCCAACAAACGAAACAAACAAATCCTGATTCTCCGGAGATACAAAAAACATTTATGTACGACTTTGCGTTTAAGCAGCAGTTATATTTTATGCAATTTAAGGGAAGGAATTTTTGAATTTTTGTAAAAAAAATATGACCTAAGGTTTACACAAAAATATATTAACTGTATCTACAGATTTTATTAGTAATCAGTATATGTATACAGAAACAGACATTATTAAAATTCTCAAATTAACTAAATAAACGTCAAATATGTACTGTTTAGCATAATGAGCCCCAAGCAGAGAAGCCAAAGTGCATATGGCTTCAACATATAATAATAGCTGTGGAAACGCTAAGGAAAAAATATTGCCAGGGCAACTATCTAATTTGATGTTTTGGATAATTATGATATTTACTCTTAAAATTAAACCTATGAAAGCATTTTTGCTACTCCCATAGCTTTTGACTCTCATTCAGGATTAACAGAAGGCACGCGCATTCACCACTTTTTTAATTATAATACCACTGATATTTGTAGCAAATAAAAATGAATTTCTTTTAATTTATATCGAATAAAAATTCAAAGTGTAATTTGTGAATAAAAATAAAAATATATTCGTTCAAATAATATGCCGATTATTATTATAGTTATAAACTTATTTCGTTAAAAATGGGTTGATCGCAAGGGTCCCTGTTGATATTTCGAAAACAAGAATTTCGATTTTTTTATTTCGAAGTATTTTATTTCGAATGGTAATAGTTTCGAAATCTTTTTGTTAGAATGACGTTATGTTCGAATTTTTTTTGTTCGAACTCTTTAATTTCGAACACATTTTAATCGAAAATCTACATTTCGAATTTTTTATTTCGAACGATTTTTTTTTTGGAAAATTTACATTTCTAATTACTTAAATTTCGAAAAAAGCTAATTTCCGAATAATTTTTTTCTCAAAACAGCAATAAAATGTTTTGTTTTAACTTTCTTATACTTTTTTAATTGAAACTCATTTAACTACTTTTAACGCTTTCCAAAATCTAGGTTATTATTAATACCTACTTTTTGATTAATGATATTATTTTATATATTTATTTTCAACTAAAATAAGAAATAAACGTTAAACAATATAAACTACAAAATATGGGCCAACCTTTTTATATATAAAAAGAGCTGATTATCCGGTATTTCTCCATTGGAAGGAAATCTTTAATGCAATGTATTGCATATTTCACCTAATCTACTACTTAAGCTCGCATGACACGGGGCAATGCAACCTGCAAGAAATTGCAGCAAGTTCTTGAAAGGTCAAAGTATTGCCGATGTTGAATCTTGCATGTTGTTTGACATTATGCAAGTCTCTTGCCATTGCAACATGGCTACCAACCCCCCAAAAAATAGCGGTTGCTATTGAACCGCTACCGCCGCCGGCTTCATAAATTATTTTAAAGGACCGCTACGGCGGTTCAATAGCAATTTTCTAACCTCAAAAAATAGGAAAAAATTAAAAAACAATTAAAATAAAAATGATAATCCTGAATGACAAGTGAAGTGACATTTGGTGAGTTGGTAAACCAAAATTAACTAGATTTCTCCCTAGAATTGCAACTTGCAGGCAATAGAAATCACACCAAACCGATAAAGTTGCAATTGCAAGATCCTGCAAAAGTCGATCAGCTGGGCTTTAACTGCGCATGCCATTGATCAAGACAAATTGCGTCTTGCATGGCGTTGCAGGTTGCATTGCTCCATGTCATGCGAGCTTTAATGATGATGATTTCTTATGGTAGGTTGTTTCGCCTATCTGACTTTTCAAAATTTTGGCTTCGGTCATGTTTTGCTCTTTCCTAATTCCATTTATAAAATTCCATACATTTGGTTTACTTGCAGAAATTTATGCATATAAACCTCTGTGCTCCCCTTTCACTACGTTATTGGCAATGTAATTGCCTTTTAATAATTCCGGATAATAATTCCACATAGATATTGGAAATATTGATTCTTTTCTTGTGCTCCAATGCATAGAACCCACCTAAGTATTTTCCAAATACTGTATGAATTCTTTTAGTTGCTCTGGCAAAAGATGTTCTCTCAAAATAATACCATATCATCTTAGAACACTGTTTGGAGGAATAAATGTCAAGGCTTTTAATAAATTTACAGAATATTTAAATCCTAGGTTACTATCAATTTGTTTTTATGTCCCAAAGACTGTAGTTTCCCGTAAAGACATTGAGAAAAATGGAAGAAGCATCCAATATGTTTGATATAAGATATATAAGACTGAGCTAGGTCGGTAAAGTAAAAATAAAATAATTTTTGATCCTGAATAAAAGCTTTTCGAATATAAAAGTTCAAAAAAAATAATTTCGACAATATTCTTTGGAATAAACAACATTCGAAATAAAAAATTACTATTTTACATAAATTCGAAATATATTTTTCGAAATCAAAATTTTTCGAAAAAAATGTAATTCGAAATAAAAAAATTCGAAATACCAGTTATTCAAAATAAGAATTTTCGAAATAAAATACTTCGAAAAAAAAAATTCGAAATTCTTGTTTTCGAAATATCAACAGGGACCCGATCGAAAACTGATTGCTAGTGGCTTAAGATAAAAGAAAAAATACCAAAATATGTAACGAGTATACTACCCTTTTTAGAAAGATCAAGAACAAATTTTGATACACTAAGAGGGCATACATTTTATATGGCTAATTGCTACTTTGGAAATAAATTAATAATTAATAAAAAAAATAAATATAAATAATATAATGTCTTCGCTGGACATATATTTCCAGTAATCAAGAGGGTTATTCATACCTTGGTAGTAGTTATTTTACCAGAAGGATCATCCAGAATAGACGTTATGCTAATTTCAAAGGTGCATGTAACTGATAAAAGTTACATAAAAATCCCTCAATGTTGTATATACTGTACAAAATACCCAGATGACATAGCACTAGATGGAGAAGTCATAATAATTAAATCTAATATGAAACATTACGAATTAGAAAAGTATAGCGAAAACATCTGCAAGCCGCTAGTCTAGTTGTAGAAAATGAGCGTGGCAGCTTAATACTATCAGCAATTTATTGCCCTCCTGGTCCCACCATAGGGAAAGGGCAATTTAAAAAATTGTTAAACTCTAGCGGAAAATTTTTTTTGGCGGGAGTGCATTTTAACATTAAACAAACCTACTGGGAATCGAGGCTTATAACTCCAAGAGGGAGACAGTTATTCAACACTATGATATATAATAAATTACAACATCTGTCCACAGGTGAGCCAATATACTGGCCCTCTGATCCGAATAAAACACCGGACTTACTGGACTTCTATATAGTGAAAGGTATATCACAAAATTATCTATATATTAAATCCTTTTTGGACCTTTCCTTGGACCGCCTATATTAGTAAGTTTTAGCACTCAAATAATAGTAAAACTACAGCCTTTCACGTTAACGAGCAAGTAAACAGACTGGAGTACCTTTCGTATGGAAGTCAATGGTAAGATAAGCCCTAATGTACCGCTAAGAGCCAATGAAGACATAGTAACAGTAAATCAAAGTGCAGGGTGGACAGCAACGTCTAAAGTATACCCAAAAAACCAGCCAACAAATTGTCGCAGCCACATCAAAAAACGGATTGAAAAAGAGACTCAGAAGAAGATAGCACACAATTCATGCGCCAAATGATAAAACTAACCTAAACAGAGTAATCAAAGAATTCGAACAGTTGTTACACGAATACAAAATGTAAAACACAAGAGTATTTAAGCAACCTCCCACACCCGATTCAGGAAAAAAAAACCTCACAGTCTATGAAGATTCAAACTCCTCTCTCTGGAATAAAATAGAAGAAACACCAAATCTAAAGAGCGCATACCTCCTATAAAGACACGGGATGATAAGTGGGCCAGAAACGATGCATTAAAAGTATACACGTCCTTATCCTTGAGAAACACCGAATGCCGTCACTTCACTACTAAATGCTCCACACCAACTCGATCCTACTATAAAAGAATTTAAAGTCGCTGTAGTGAAAGATGTAATTAAAACCGACTTAAACCCTAGAAAAGCACCTGGGTATGACCTTTTCATAGACAGTGTCTTGAAAGAACTTCCAATAGTAGGCATTTAACAAATATGATATTCAACGCTATTCTGCGTTTGGGCTACTTCTCACCTCAGTAGAAAGTAGCTCAAATAATTCTGATTCAAAACGCAGGTAAAGACCCGACTGATACTATACACAGACCCATTAGTCTCTTGCCATTATTTTAGAAATTCTTTTTTCAAAGATTAAAACTGCTACTACATCAAAAAAATCTAATTCTTAACCATCAGTTTGGTTTCCGAAACCAACACGTTATTATAGAACAGGTACATACAATTGAACAAAAAAGCGGTATGATCTTAAACATTAGAGATTTTGTTCCGCAGTCTTCATCTACTCTTTAAGTTAAAATGAACTTACCATACACCTTATTTAAAGTGCTGAAGTCTTATCTGACAGAAAGGCATTCACAAGTGAAATATAGGGAATCACATACACATTTGGTCTCGATAAATTTTGAGGTATCCCAAGGCAGCGTGCATGGACCAATTCTATACCTGATCTACAACAAGCGACACCACCCTAGCTACTTTTGCAGACCATACACCGATCCTTGTATAGCATAAAAACGCTGCCACTGCTTCTAAACGTCTACCTTGACATAATCGAAGAATGGATGAAAATCTGGCAAATTAAAGCTATAATACCTCCAAATCTCTCCATGTGACATTCACTCTTAAGCGAGACAACTGTCCTCCAGTTACGATGAAAAATTGCTGCTAACCCAAAAAGGAAACGGTGAAATACCCTGGTATTTATTTAGACAGGTGCCTAACCTCAGTTAAACATACAGGGTGTTCCGATATTCGACCGAGAACGATTTACAGGTGATAGCCCTTGACAAATGATGAAAAATAAGCTAGTTACATAAGCCCCTAAGATTCTTAGTTTGCGAGATACAGCTGGTTAAAGTTGAAAAATTAAAATCATTTTTTTGCGATATTTTTTGTTCAAACTTGGCAGTCGATTTACTTTTTAAATGCATAACAAAAAATATGGTTGGCGTACTTCATCCAGTGGCGCACAATCATGGGTAGTGGTAACTTCGGCCCCCCTATTTTTTACTACACTGTATAAATCGATTCTTTTTCATTTTATTTAAATCTTTGGTTATTTATGTTACAAAAAGTTTTATTGCGCTAAAATCAACAATTTTGGAGATATTTGACTTTGAACAGAAGTCTACAATTTGTCTTTAAGATCGTCGATGTTAAATCTGAATTTGTTCATTTACAATAAACAAATGTCTGGACTTAATATACGTAATACAAATACTTAGAAAATAGTTCATTATTGGTCACAAATTTTTGACAATACCATATCTTAAATATACAGGATCGTATTCTATAATTTGACATTAAATTTCAGCACCTGCATGTTTTCTGACTGGCATAAATACAAATTTTAATGAAAGGAAATTTTATTATAATTAGTGAAGAAAAAATAGAGAAAACTGTTACATATTTAATTTATAGTAACTATTCAAAACGTTGACCGTTCACTCCACAGCACTTCATACAACGTTTTCTCATGTCAAAACGCACTCTTTGAAAAATGATCGACATGTATTATTATATGGAAGGTTGTTTGAACAAAAATTTCCTAAATTGCCAAATATATTATTATTTAAGTTACGCTGGCATTGAGAAAAGACCGAGGAAAACTTAAAATTGAATAATTAAAAGGAAGGATGCAAAAAATCAAAAAACAACAATTGCTACAGAAAAACTCTTGATATTTTCTGCAGCCCTCATGTGGTTTGACCCAAGAGTTTTTCAATGAGTGCGTTTTGACATGAGAAAACGTTTTAGGAAGTGCTGTAGAGTAAACGGTCAACATTTTAAACAGTGACTATAAATTTAATGTGTAACAGTTTTTTGTATTCTTATTCCTCACTAATTATAATAAAATTTCCTTTCGTTAAAATATGTATTTATGCCAGTCAATAAACATGCAGGTAATGAAATTTCCTGTCAAATAATACATTACGGTCCTGTATATTTAAGATATGATTTTTTCAAAAATTTCTGCCCAATGAAAAACTATTTTTTAAATATTTGAATTGTGCATAGTAGGTCCCGACATATGTATTATTGTAAATGAACAAATCCAGATTTAAGATCGACGATAGAAAAGACGAATTTTAGACTTCTCTTTAAAGTCTAATATCTCCAAAAGTGTTGATTTATACAGTGTCGTAAAAAATAGGGGGGCCGAAGTTACCACTACCCATTATGGATGAAGTACGCCAACCAAATTTTTTGTTAAATTTTTAAGCATCTAAAAAGTAAATCGACTGCCAAGTTTGAACAAAAAATTTAAAACTTTCGGTGAAAAATCGCAAAAAAATGATTTTAATTTTTCAACTTTAACCAGCTGTATCTCGCAAACTAAGAATCTTAGGGGCTTATGTACCTAGCTCATTTTTCATCATTTGTCAAGGGCTATCACCTGTAAAGCGTTGTCGGTCGAATATCGGAACACCCTGTATATGACAAAAGAGATTACAAATAAGTTTGATATATAGAATGTATGCTAAAGGTAACTTTAATGTAGAACCATATAGTAATAATTAATAATTAGAAGCGGTATCACTGGATGCCTCTTATCTATGTCATTTTTCAAATAGCCATAACAAATTCTAATTATCTTGAGAAAGACTAGATTGTATTTACCTAGGATTTTAATTAAAAAAATATATAATTATTAATAAAATTAAGTTAAGAATTTACATAAAACTTAAAAAACATTAGAACAAGTTTAAAAAGTTTTAACAAGTTTAAAAAATAATAGAACTAGTTTAAGTATCCGCACTGTATTTTTCCCAGAATAATCCAGTTTTTAGGTTACAGGATTAAAGATACCTGATTGCATAGTGATCTTAGAGATCTAATATTTGAGACAATCAGTTATTATAATCTACATTTCCTCTACATCTAACTATCTATGAATCACCCTATATATAATGGAAAGAAATAAAACTTACTTCGGAGGGCAGTTATGCGTGTTACATTCTACGACGGTCGCGTCTGGCTTTTGCGATTCGTTGCACAGCTTTTCTTCGACTTCATCGCCTGTCACTCTATTCTGGCACAAAGGACGTGACATCTTGTATCCTGGAATGAAAACAGATAAGTCGAAGTTACTTGCATTGTTATTATATATGTGAAAGGTTTAATTTCAAAGGACAGTTGTATTTAAAAATAGATGTTACCTTGGGATAAAATGATGTATAAACCAAATACAATGTTCGATATGTTTTAATAAATTTTTTAAGGTATACGGACAAAAACGGTATTACTTTTTTGTTATTAATATGTAATTTTTATTTATATACTTTATTTAGAAAAAAATAAATTAAATATTTGTAAAATTTTAAGTGTATCTATCAAATTAAAACGAGATGAAATAATAAAAAAATTCAATTTAAAAAAAAATATTAAGGCACGCCACTGAGAAATTTTTAAATCAAAATCTGTAAACATTATAATAAAATGAGTGGGTACAATTGAAAAATTTATATTTTGAAATTTTAAAGAAATATTTTAGGTTTGATATAAGAAGAGAACTTTAATCCGAAAGGTGCATAAAGGTAAAAAAATAGGCTGTGTTACCCCAGAACTTTCCCGGCTCGGCTGTGGAGAATATGATTATTTTAATTACCAAATACAAAATTCCTGAATGTGAAAATGATTTAAAAATTAAGTAAATTGCTGGAAAATAAAAATAGGTAAACAGTGCAAAAATATTCAAAAATTAATTAAAATGAGAAACGACAAAAGTTACTTAAAATGGCAACAAGTTATTATAAATAGCAACAAAGTAAAGAATTATTTCAAAAAAAGGCAAAAAAATTGTTAAAAATGATAAAGAATTGCCCAGTTCCGGCAAAAAATCAAACTATAATAAAAAAAGAGTGAAAATAGGCAACAATCAAAAATGGCATAAAAATCTTAATACAATTTGAAGAAATTGGTAAAAGAGACAAAGGGGAAAAAAATGTAAAAATAGCAAAATAGGCAACAAAATAAAAAAAATCAAGAAAAAGTACAAAAAAAAGACAAGTAAAGGGAAAAAACGCAAAAAACGCCAAAAAAAGTATTAAAAAAGTAAAAAAGACAAAATAGAAGCAAAATAAAGGCAAAAAAGGCACAAAAAAGTTAAAAAAGGCAAAAAAGTAAAAAAAAATTAAAATGTTTAAAAGAAGACAAAATAGAGGCAAAAAATGACCAAAAATTTCTAAAAATTCCAAAAAAGTAATAATAAACAATTTAAAAACTTTTAAAAATGCAAAAAGACAAAATAGAATCAAAATAAAGCCCAAAAAAGCCAAAAACGGCAAAAAAAATGCAAAAAAGATAAAAAAGGCAAAAAATGGCAAAACAAAGGCAAAAAGTTCTAAAAAGGCCAAAAAGGTCCTTTTTGTTTAAAGCAAAAAATGGGGTAAAAAAGTGGTAAAATGCCCAAAAAAGGGTATAAAAAGCAAAAAAATGGCAAAATCGAGGTAAATAAATGCAAAAATGGTCAAAAAAGCCAAAAAAATAAAAAGGGTAAAAAAGCTAAAAAAAGAAAAAGGTAAAAAAAAGCAAAAAAAAACAAAAATGGTAAAAGAAGGCACAACAAAGGTAAAAAGAAATAGCCTTATTAAATCCTAAAAAATGGGCAATAAAAGAAAACAAAAGTAGCCCATTCTAGTCGCGAACACATTTAAAAATAAAAAATCATATTTTTTTACTGTAGATAAAAAAGTATAAGTTCAAATTGAAAATCAAAAATTATCATTTATTTTAACTTATTTAAAAGATACACGCCATGTCCCTACTATTTAAATCGAAACCACTCCGCAAAGTGGTTTTTGAATAAGCAGGAAGAAGTTTACTGAAAGAGTAGTATTTTCCGAAAAACCTTTGTAAGGGATGGTATAATAAATTCTCACAATCTTTATTTATCGAATAATGAAAACCTTCGTTCGATTATTCAAACACGCTATCAAGAAAGATTTATATAAAAATAGTGGGAAATTTAAAAAAAATAATTTGTGTGGAAAGTAATATAAAAATATTTATCCATACGCAGTTTTATAATTTTTTACAATGGGGGAGTTCAACAAAAATATAACCTCACGTTTTTTCTTTAGTTACAGTTAGAATTAATCAAATAAAACTCATTGAGTTTAATTATCTACCGTAATTTTAGCTACATTTTTGAATAAATTAATTTAAAATTTCAAATTTTTTATTATTTGAATATGCCGCCATTAAGATGGTGATGTCACTTATGTACAATGAAGTTACCGTCAAGTCATTAACTGAAAATTTGTAAAGAAGAGAATAAGAATGATTAACAGCTGTTAAATCTCACTTATACAAACAAAGATGGAGAAAATCATTATATGATAATTGGATAAAGATGAAAACTTGAACCTATCCACTGTCAATTCGCATTCAAAATCGAGAGAGACAAATAGATATTAGATTCTGCTGTTAGATAAAGAAAACGACTATTTTAACGAGATCAGGTAATCATTTGCTGTTTGGTACATAAGTGCAGGGCACAAGCGTTCCTGATTAAGTGAAAGGTCGCGTCCGCGTCTGCTTACTGCATAATTCTGTGTCACTGTTGTAGTTTGTACTATGTAGAGCTGGTTGATGTTGATAATTTTCCGTGTTTATTTGTATTTGTAAAGATAGTAAACAAAGGTAAAAGTAAACACAATTAAAAACATATTGACCAAACGACACTTTATGAGCAAACGTCGATGCTTTTTTAAAAGCATCAATTTTATTTAGAGAAACTGGCCCACGTTAAGGCTGTTTTCGCGGTACTTTATTTTAGCTCTTCCCTTATATCTTAGTTATTTATCATCAATAACATTTCATTTTTTGCTGAGAGATTCTAAATAAAAACCCTAATAATCTCTAGTTTTGAAATTTTTTTAACATCCTAGTTTTTTAAATAAAAATTAAAAATTAATAATAAATTTTATCAATTTGCAGATATCAAATTTTGGAAAACTAGAGATTGTAGCTAATTTTTTTTCTAATTTCTTTTTATTTACAAGTTTTTGCTAAAATCAAAAATGAATGGAGTTTTGTGGGCAGGCGTTTTCCAAAAATGTTTTTATTTGAAACTCGTGAAAATCGCTCGCTCTTTCTCTTCTACCTACAGCCACGAGCTACTTGGATGGGCAAATATATTCGGTCAGGGTCTAACTCGCCCTTTTGATTCTAAAAGTTTAGTATTGTTTATTTCTATTATCTTTTACGTGTTGTGGAATTATTTATGAAAGAAGAATCGTGTAGTTGTTAGCATAAGGTAAGACTATTTTTATTAGACATTTATTTAATGAAAAATAAATATAATTTGAATGATACGAATATCATTTTTATTGATAAATTTCATGAGTCTAATTTATGTCTGAGCTCATAAATATTTTGCTAATTACTCGGAAGACCATGAACAATTTTCAAAATATTCCTCAAAGCGAATAATGTTAATTTTAATTTATATCCTTCTTGGAACGATGGTCACTTCAACCCGGATTATATCCTTATTAACCCAATAAAATTATCGTTAACTACCATTGCTTCCGCTGTTCTAAAATTTGGGTTTTTCCTTCCACCATAATTTGAAAAATCCTTTGAATAAGTTAATTAATAACAAACCACCCTAATTGTTTTCTTGAAATGCTTGTCCGTCTCTAAATGTCACGCCCCTCCCTAAATGGGAAAAGGAAAATTATCGTATAAGAAAAAATCACATTCTCTCTCAAGCAAACTGTAAGATTTAGTATACTTATTATATTATTAAATATTTCTATTTTACCTATTTGTTTATATGTCTATACCGGGTAGCCACAAGTCAATATTCGCTCCCAATATTTTGGTTGTTTTTTAATTTAAAAATTAGGTTTTTGGCTAACATCAATTAGACAATAATGGGCTACTTTTAGACTAAGAGGGATGAAAATATCAATTCCGATTTTTTTTCTTAAATGGAATAACTATATTTTTTGATGCTTTCTCATTAAGCATAAATTTCCAAGTAGGAACAACAGTTTTTTCAGATTTAAAAAATTCCAAAAAATAAGTGAGATAAGAACATTTTTGTAATTTATTCAAAATGGCCACGTCAGATGAACGTATTATAAGAAAATTGTTAGTTCATAAGTTGTAGGCTTATTTGTAGAGCAGAAAATAGTTGTTTGAATTACTGATTGGTATCAGTATTTTAAGGTTTTTTTTTTCACAAAACGGAATTTAATTTTCATTTCCGTTTATCGAATGTTTTTTAATGGAAGTGTGCAATTTTTTATTATTAATTAGAAATAATAATTCAAAAACTCTGTAATAAAAAAATAGCACAGTTCTATTAAAAAAAATATATGATAGAACGCATACGGAGATAAAAATGAAATTCAGATTTTCGGAAAAAAATACTTTTCTTCTCTGTAGACAAGTCTACAACCGTAGTAATAAAATAGTAAGTCCAGGACTAAAAAAAAATTTGAGTGATAGGATTTTAAAATTACGAGAGGGAATTAAGTCAGCTGTAAATCAGCACAGAAAAATACCAGTGAGATTGATGACAACGTGAAGCAGACATTAAAAACTCTCCTTACCACACATTTGGAAATCATTTAAACTGTTCACAATATTTTTGTAAAAGAGAACAAAATGGCAGAGAGTATGTGCCAGAAATGGATGAATGTGGACTAATGGATGACATTATATCTGCTGGTAATAGACTGGTTCAAAACAGTCACAGTTTATTGCTAAACATTACCAATAATGCTGCAGAGACATACAATTCAATCGTGGCCAAATTTGTTGGAGGAAAAAGAATCAAGTTTGCAGTAAAAGGAGGATATAATGTTCTGTGTACAGCTGCAGCCATTTCTTTTAATAAAAATGAGAACTATATTCTCAGTCTGTACAAAAAGCTGTCAAAAAGTATTAGAATATACTTATACAATTCAAAATATGTCCAAGCAGTGCCTTTAGTTCTATTAATGGGATTCACACACAAAGATTTGTTAATCAAATGAGCAAACGGAAATGTATAGTAGAAAATCCAGGGGCCCTCTATTAAAGAAACGCAAAATTAGCGCACCAAGATAAGGACTACGGACTGCAATTCGATTATAATGACGAGGCGTTGGAACAAAAGAAACTGCAATTTTTGGACAGTTTGCCAAAATCAATAGAGGATATTGGTAAAATTGATGTATATACTAGGGGTCAAGCCAGTAATGATCTGTGGAAGAAACATCGAAATAATATGCTCACGGCTTCAAATTTTGGAATCGTTTGCAAATTACGCAAAACAACAGATCCAAAAAAGACTGTTGATAAAATATTATTTTCATTCTTTTATGGACCTGTTGCTACAAAATGGTAGCTATTGCACATAAGTGACGTAGGTGCACTACAAGTTGCATAGATGCAGTAATTTTTAAATACCAATTTTTTCATGTTAAATTAAAGAAAAAAACAGAAAAAACGATTTTTTCATAAAACGAAATTCTTTTTTTTCCCAAAGAATGCAAAAAAAGATGGAATAGTATTTCAAGTTGAACTCCCCATTACGATTATATTTCTAGTTATTTTTTTCACGACTTATATCTAATTGTATCATCTTCGGTAAATATATTTTTTTAAATTAATCTACTGAATATTAAACATAAATTTCATTTTATTTATAACATAACTAAACATAAACTTTTACTTATCAACATAACGTGCTTATTTTTACACATATGAAAGTTTAACTCAAAGATAAAATCCTGTTTTAATAAATCTATTTTAAAAATTACTTTGTTATTAATTAATTAAAGATAAATAAACGTACTTAATTCTCAAATTCTGACTAGTTTTGAACCACTAGAATACGACTAAAGCATCTCACCAATAAATTACTGATTGCTTTACATAGATCATACTTGCTCGCTTGTATCTTATTTACAGCAATATTCATGTTCTTATTATGCTGCAACATCACGTCTAGATTAAATTGAATTGAATTTAGTTATAACCAATAATTATAGTACAAGTTGTGATACCTGTAACATGAACAGACAACTGCAAACTTGTATTTGACTAGATGGAGGATAATATCCGACGCTTGATTAGGTATTTAAGTGTATAGGAAGTTTATTGTCCACTAAATACCTGCTGTGTATATAGATAGAAATTTGATTATGTTATTAACGGGATATATGTATATGCATATTAGTAGAACAATGAAATTAATTTATGATTACAGTTTGCAATATGTGCACAGAAGCATATTTATTATATGTAAAGGATCAAATTTAACAAGGGCTTAGAGTTAATTAATGTTTTGTTCCAATACCGTAGAGATAAGGCATCTTTATGATCTCGCTAACGAATTTTAAAGCCGATAATAGCAGATTTAAACAAAAATTACCGAAAATTATTTAGAAAATATTTAATTAAGTTTACCAAATGTAATGTTGATAATTTGGCTTCCAAATAAAAAAATAATTTATCTCAGGCCCCTTTTCATGAAAATGGAATTAAAAATCCACAAAAAAATAATAGATCAACTATGGAAAGACAATTTTTCAAAAGTATGTATAATTTTTGATATTTTACCTCCGCCACATGTCGCAGAACAAAGGGAAGTGTAGGTCAAAGTCCAGTGGTATAATGGCCTGGAACATGAAGAACCATCTCCTCCGCATACTCCACATGCATCTACTTGTTTATTTGAGTCTATTTGCAAATCACAGCCAACTCTCTGAAACAAAAAACATATAAAAATAAACGTACGTCTGTTAAAATAGACAAAATTGAGATTTAAAAAGAAGCATGTAGTAGCATTTATTTCCGAGGGTATCCGATTGGAAATGGACATGAAAATATCGAGCACAATATTTAAGGATTGAAATTCAAGTTAATGTTTACAAATTCATTTTATTTGTTATTTTAATTATAGTTGGGAGAAAGAGAAAACAGATTTAAATAATAATCGCTTTTTTCAATATTAGGTATCTATAAATATTTATAACTCTGTTTAGCTACAAATTACGAATCTACAAGACACAAAACTATTGATAGAAAAAATATAAGGAAATTATTCAATAGATTTGAACATCATATAAAACAATTCCATCCTGGTAACCTAGAAGTGCTGTTAATAATGTAAAAATAAATACATAGCATTAAAATTAACGACGTTTATAGACGATTTTTCAAAAAAAAATATAGGTTCGTTCCAACCTCAAATCACAAACAGATTTCAAACAGTTTTCCAATTGTTTTTAACGCTTATGTCTGTCAAATAATACGTTTCCTGATCATTCTGTACAATCTGTATATTGTACATGCGCAAACGGTAATGAGCTGATAGAGCTGGCCAGGCGAATAGGCGAGATTTTGATTAAAATCATTGTTTTAAATTTGTATTTATATATTAAAAATAAATAAATCCTAAATCATCGTCAACTCTACTTCCCACGGACGATATGTCACTCACACCTCCCTTAAACTCTTCGTCACTCATTTAAAATAAAATAAAGAGCAATACGCATGTGTCAGATAAATGACTGGAATAAAGTCATTAAACCGTTCTGATAGTTTTAAAACAATTTTGAATCTTGGATGGAATAAAAAACTGATCGTGTACTAATGGTTAGTTAGTGTGGTGGGAACGCGTTTAAGTTATTGCGCAAAATCTTTAGTGTAAGAGACTGTTTCTGATGATGGTCTAACAAAGTTATGGAGTATAAGGTCAGTCGTATCAGTTGTAAATCCCCGCCAAAAGATGGAGTCACTCGCATATTTGTTTCGACTACTCAGCCGACCTTATGGTATACCGCAGTCGGAGTCGATCAAGTTAGCTATAGTGGCAGCCACAGTTTGTTCACTTTAGTGAACTTTAGAGTTAGGTCAAGCGGAAGACAACACCACTCCAGCCAAGCCAGCCGTGCTTGTACCATCCGTTGCACACCTTTCTCGGGATTTGGTAATTCGGTTTGAAAAATAAAGGGATTTTCTCTACCTGTCAATTTTATTTGTTTTGAGTTTTAACATCTCAGCAGCTATAAAACCCAGGTACACAACTCAGTAGGGCAAGTAAAGACCGCTCTTTTCGCTGCCAGTGATTTTGGTTGATACCAAAATGACCCCTGGATTATTTGCTTTCTCCACTGACGCTGTCCGTGCAGTGGCCTTCACACTATAAACGGCAGGTGGTGCCCGATGCAATCTGAAACCTGGACTAAGGCGCCAAATCGACCCGTAACGACCAAAGTGCGTTACAATGGTTGGAACGAACCTTATAAGTGTGATATGTGCCATAAAAATTTCACAATTTAAAATTCCATAAAAAAAACTCACTAACCCTACAAAAAGTAGAAAAATCACAACAGGTAAGTTACATTTACAATAATATCTTTATAATCTAGCCCTATTGGTAAATTTAAAATAAAATATCCACTTTGTAAAAAAGAGAATGAAAATATTCTGGATTATTTTACAACGCATAATATAATTGAAACCGAAGAACATTGCACTTTTCATATTTTTATCATAAGAAGAATTTACATCGTGGGAAGTATTTGATTGAAAAAACAAACAATTTGCCTTTTGTCAAACCGACAAGTTCTACATTTATTAAAAAAACTAATTCCATCAGTCTGTTTTAAAACCCAAAACTGTAAAAAAAAGTAAAAAAATTGGTGGCTTTATCTCTCCTGCGGATTGAAGTTGTTAACAATAATGACAACTACTATTAAGTTCAAAATAGTAAGACTCATGTAGGTCATGATAACAATTTGGGGCATTTGTGTGTTACATTTTTCAAAAGACAACATTTGGCTTATCAAGAAAGCTCTGTACAACATATTATTTAATTTAAGTGTCCTATAAGTGCGTTACAAAAATGATGCTGTTAGTGAGAATTCAAGGGTAAAGAAGATAGAAGAAACTAATAACTGTGCATTGTTTTACAAACCAAAAGATGTAAGTAAACTTCAATATCCAATACAAAATCAAGAAGTCAAAATGTTAGTATACACATCATAAATGTTACTCTTCTTAAATAACTCGTTACTGGACTCTTGTTAGGAAAATTGCCGAGACACGATGACCTTTGATTTCTCCAACGTATATTTTTGTATGAATAGTTTTTTATTCTTTACTGGAGGGGAGCAATCCTTTCGAAAAATTTAAATAGCAGGGGGTTGTGAGTGATAACTCATTTGAAAGGGTGTTTTATTTTCTATTCGCCGTGTAAAGGAATAGAAATTTGCTCGATTAATTCTCGAGTAATTATTGTTTCAAAATAACGAAAATTTACGTAGCGCACTCACTCTTAAAATTAAAATTCGGCCCTGAATGATGTCGATTTTGGTTCAGACTTGAAGTGAGACTTATTTGCCGTTATGCTTGGATATTAACTGCATGTTTTTGTTGGTATTTTTGCAGTGTTTTGATCATAAATGGTCAAAACAATAAACTGATGTCAAAGAGAGTGCGAGTCAGTTTTGATTGCTATTCATCTCCAAACAATGGTTGCACCACGTACTTTTTAATTAAAATTATTTTTAACTCTAGATTGAGAACCCTGTTTTTGCTGGATTTTTACATCAATTTCACTGAAAGCAGTTAGGTATTTAATATACACGGTGGGACAAAAAAAGTGAGAACATTTTTATTTTTGAAATAACTTTATTGTTTATAATTATTTGCCATAGAAATAATTTTATAAGAGTAGTGGCGATTTTGAGCTATACCATCTGCAGGTAAAAAATTTGACCCTAGATTAACAAACGATTAGTGGCGATTTTGGGATTCAACCTTTATATACATGGACCTATACACGGAGAAAAAAATTCACTAACTGTAAGTGAAAATTCGCTTACTCCAAGTAAAAATCTGTATTAAATACGAGACAAATGAACAGTATACCTAAATCAAGAAAAAAAAACTTTCTGAAACTGGTAACTTGCTGTAAGTGAATTTATAGATCACTTAAAGTAAGTAAATGTTTTTGCTAAAACAGGTTACCATTTAACTTATAGCAGGAAATATCGCAACTAATCGCAGCAACAAAATTAACTTAGAACAGCTTAATTTTTATTGATTTTCGCTTAAAGTAAGCGAAAATTTTGATGAGACCAAGTCAACAATTCAGTTGTTTTAAGAAAAACCGGAACTTAAGAGAGCAAAAAAATTAATTTACTATAGCTAAAAAATATTCTTGTTCTAGGAAACACTTTAGCTACACCGAAAAACACTTTTTCTACTTTAGCACTTTGGTTTAACCTGAATCAGGTGATTATTTTAGGTGCTCTTTTGAAAAAAAAGAAACAAAAATTATTTTGAATTAAAGGAGGGACAGGGCATTAAATATACAAAAAGTATTCAATACAAAAATTTATTCACTGAAATATTAATTGCATTTTTACAGTTCTTCAACTTACAATAGTTAAAAGTGAAAAGCCTTTTGAAAATTACCTGATAATTACTATTTCCACAGCTTTCACTTCTGTATTCCCAATACTTATTTTTAAATATAAGTTTCGGTCCAGTTTTTATAATCAGGCTGTTAATGGTCTCATTATCAAGGAGTTTAAAACTATCTTCAGTGATTCCCTGGTCTAAAAAAAATTACTGTGGTTAATACTGCAAATGTAACTATTACTGAGTATTTTTTATAACAAAAACGTCTTTAAAACCCCGCCTTTTTATTTTTCAGTAAGCAGGGAGCGATAAAAGTTTTGATTGAGTGAAATAAAACTTGAAATAATTTATGTTTTCATGTAGGTACTTCCGCTTAAAAGTTATAAGCTTGTACAATAGTGGAAAATATAAATAATGGACAGAAATCCTGAAAATAACCTATAAGAACCTAGCTGATAGATTTTAATATTTTTAGTTTTAGTTCTTCTGAAATCCCGATTAAAAACAGCTGATGTAATACTTTTGTTTATTTACCACTGATAATATTAAATTTTCTTATTTTGTTAACTTACCTCCAAACTATTAAATCCTGTAAATCCCAACGAGTAAAATTTTATAATCTTCCATCTCACAGCACCTGTTTGCCCAATATCCACTTTCACTCACAAAATGAACACAAACACCGTTTTTTCCTATTTAAATATTCGAAGAAACTGGACGAACAAACGAGCCTGAAATATCTGTTTGGCTATTTCGGTTATCGTTCGATAATTTTCGTTAGAACGAGAGTAACGACTGTTAATGACAATTGGCAATGTTTTTTATATACAAATCAGTCATTATCTTTATCATACGTCTGACGACCGTTAAATTTAAACGTCTGTAAAAATATTAACTTAAAACAAGTGAACTGTTTAGTTAGAATAAGTAAAAATATTACAAGAGAGTCAAAAACAAGTGTAGGAAGTTTGTTCACTTGTTTTAGCTATCTGAGGTATATTTTTTTATTGAAATTAACTTTTAGGATAACAGTTAGCTTACAATAGTTTAATGGAGTACCTATTCTAGAATGTTATGATTAGGAAAATTATTGTTCTTACTACAGCATGAAAATTATGCTGATGTAATATAAAAAGTAGTTGGTATAATTAAATAAATGTCAGAAAAAAAATGTTCTTGGCCCCGTTTTCTCTGTGTAGCAGTAACTTTAAAAAGTTTAGCAAATTGAAGATAATATAAATTCGAATAAGAAAAATACGTTTATGAAACCGCCATTGAAATGAAAACTTCAGCGTGAGGTTAAATAACCAGAATATGCATCAAACCAGCTCATGGTTTACTTTTTGCCAGAAAAGGAAAGTGAAAAATGAGGGAAGTACAAAACCAGATTGATGCCTTTTTGGTCGGTATAGTACCAGCCCTAAAATCATTGCATCCAATAGTTATCATCATGCTAAAAGTAGGATTTTTCCAATTGTACAAGAGTTTAAACTGAAGCAAGTCATGAATAACGAGCCAACCCATTAATTCCCTCTATCATCCTCGAATTCTTCACCAAGATCTGTTTCAACATCATATCCTTCACCTGTGGAAAACCAGTCATTAAACCTTACTTAGCAGCTAATGCATCAGTAAAGAGATTCACACAATTCCAATTGTCACTTAGTTGCCGCATGGTCAGCGAAAAAGCGTTATCTAATTTAATGTTCGTTTCAATAGTTCTGTAAAGTGCATCGTAGGATGCATTACGATTTTTCCCAAAAAGTGTCGTTACGGTCGGCCCTGCAGTTTGGAGCGGCTTTAGAAAACTTGAGCTATAGTTAATTCAATTTTCAAAAAAAAAAAATTGAAAATTTTTTGTATTAAAATAAGTTTTTTATAAAGCATTTTTTCTGTTTACCCTTTTTATGAACCTATTTTAAAAAAACTCGACGTTCCTTGCCATTTTTTCTCGGATCTTATTTTCCAGGCACTGTAGATCCACATATTTTTTTTTTGTCTTGGTTATTTTTCTTCTTCCTCTAAAGAAAGTGCTATAAGTGTTAATTCACTATTACGAAAATTTCATATTTACAAGTTTCACAAATAGACATAGACCATTTCCGAGTAACTACAAGGAACAACAGAAACAAACCCAGACGAACTCGCGTTCATTTTTTATTATTAATGAATGGAAAAAATTAATCTCTATTGGAGAAGATCTAATCTGTGCTCATATGCAGTAACCTTTTGAAAATTTGACTAAAATAGACATTTTTTGGTTTTTTTCTTTGAAAAAAACAAAGAAATATTTTCAAAAATTAGTTGTATAGGAGCACAGATTAGATCTTCTCCAATATAGATATATTGTTTTTTTTCACTAAAAATAAAAAAACAAATTTGTTAAGCGAGTAATGGGAAACCCTTCACATACTATTTTGTTGCAAGGTGAATTCTTCTAATATTTCACTGTTTTCACGTATCTTTTAAAAAATTCCATCGTAAATTTGATTGCTATAGAACGTTAGATTTTATATAAAATTACTTTTAAATAAGTTACTACAATGTTTTTTTATATAATTGCATAAGTAAAAAATTGTAAATATTGAATTAACTACATATTTTTGTGCATTAGGCAGACCTTTTTGCTGCTGATGTATTGTTTGTTTTCGTTCATTGTGTACTTTTTAAAATTAAAAAACAAAATGCAGTTATTTGCAATATAAAATTTGTTTATAACGATTTTTTAATTCAATTGGCAATTGAGTAAGGTTTGTTTTGTTTGTTTAGAAGTTAGTAAATAAAAATGTGTTTTTTTCAGAATTAATTTTCTATACAATGCAATAATCAATAATTTTTAAAATTCCATTACTTTCTGTAAATTATTTAACTGCGTTTTTATTCTTCTTTTAATAACATTCTTAACAAAACCAATACAAAACACATCATATTATACATTTCACTTTATACTGTGCCCCTAGAAACCTAATTAGAGTTTGCAATGTTAAATTGAATCTGCAAAAGTTACAACTTTATGCTTAAAGTTGTTGTCAAACTAATTACGGCAGCTTTGCTCGTTTTAATAAGAGCTTGTTAGATAGTGCCATCTTTAAATATTTGGAAAACGACTCGACACAAAGATTATGTTTTTTAGTTTGTGGTGTTTTGCTTTAACTACAAATTAGTATAATTAAAACTAAAAAGCAACTATATTCAGCAAATGCAAGATTCAGTATTAGAGGAAGAATTAAATGAAATGGGACTAAAAAATGAACGTAGAAAAAACTAAATATATGTACTGGAATAGAGATGATACAGTAATGACAAGCTAGAAAATCTCTAAAAGAAGTCGAAAAATCTAAAAATACTATAAAAATCGTATTATAAAAAAATATGTCGAGTTGTCTGAATAAGCTATTTAGGATGGGAATGAGTGCAAAAGTTCCTAATTCTTGTGACATCTAATATTTTGCAAGGTGAATCACTAAGCCCATTATTGTTTGCTATGTTTTATCAGATATAGATAGATTTTTTATGCACATGGTGCTCAGGGTGTGAGTATTGGCAGTTTACATGAAATTATGCTGACGATATGGTAATATTGCTCACTCTGAGATGGATGTCTTAAAAAAACTTCAAATATTAGAGAAATATACTAAGTTAAATAATCTAACAGATAACGAAAAAAAAACCAAACTAGGAAACAATCTAGTTTACGGCAACTCCCCAGATTTTGACAATTTATTTTTTATAGACTAATTTGTGGTCAAGGAACACGAAAATTCAAAAAAAAACTTGGCGGTCTCTTACCAACAGAATGTTATGAATTTTTGAAATCATCATCAGACCATTCTATAACAATATTTTTTTGTAACATTATCTGTTTTTAATACCTGTGTTTTACGATTTTTTTTCATATACAAATCTTGACCTAACAAGTTACACGGAAATGGATAAAATCTTCTTGAAATAATATCAAAATAAAGTATAATTTATTAAAAATCTTTAAAGAACATATTTTTCAGACGCCATTTTATTTCTTACGTCATTTTACTCATATAGAAAGTACAGAATATACACTATTATAGTGCGGAAACCAAAATATAGTGGAAACGTGAATGGGTGACCTTGAACTTAATTATCGTTAAGTTGACACCTAAATGTATAAAATGGTAAATAAATGGAGTTAAAACACCCATAATGCAAAGAAAAAGTTTTAAATCTGAGGAACCGATTAAACAGTGCCCAAAAAGTTGCTGAATCTGCCTCATTTTCAAAATTTAGGAGATCCGTGAATGCTGGTACATTTTTATTTATTAATATGCCAGTAGAGGGTATAAACTTGTATCAAAGATTTTCGCTCTGTCTTCAAAAAAAACTTTGTCAAACCTTTTGAACAGCGTTCCATTTGGACCAGTATGATTTTACTTCTATTTTCATCCAAAAAATTATACTTAAGTAAAAGGGGAGAAAAATGGTGCAAAAAAATTTGCCATGACGTAAAACTTCCTGATTTTGGAAAAAAATGGAAAATAGTGGAAAAGTAACGCTAAAAGCGTGTGAAATAATGGAAAAAAATTTGGGAAAAGGCGGAAAAATGAGACAAAAAACTTGGAGAAAAAAATGTGGCATAAATAATAGTTATTAAAAAAATGGGAAGAAAAAAGTAGGGCTAAAAATAATGTTTAAAAAAAGGGGGATATGGGGCAAAAATAACAGTAAACAAGGGGGAAGAAAAAATGGGGCTTAAATAATAATTGTAAAAAATAATGGAGAGAAATTTTTTTCCAAAACAATAGTTATAGGGGAAATAATCGGACAAAAAAAATTGGCAATTTGGAAAAAGTGGAAAATAGTGGGAAAAAATGTTATTGCTAAAAAAGTGAAGAAGAAAAAAGTGGGGCTATGGTTAAAAAAGGGAGGGGAGAGGAATATGGTAAAAAAATAATAGTGAACAAAGGGGAAGAAAAAATATGGCTAAAATAATAATTGTAAAAGAATGGAAAAAAATTGCAGTCATAGGGGAAAAAATGGGACAAGAAAATTGGCAATGATGTAAAACTCCCTGATTGTGGAAAATGGTGGGAAAAGTTTTAAAAATGTGGGGGAATATGGAAAAAAACTGGGGAAAAGCGCGGAAAGACATAAAAAATGGGAAAAAGGAAGATTTAATGAAACTAAAATAACAGAGAAAAAATGGGTCAAAAAATTATAGTTATGGAGGAAAATGGGGCAAAAAATTTGACATCTCCTACAAACTAATAGAAACACAAGATGATCTTATGTTCTATGAAATGGGCAAAATATTATTCGTTTTTTAATATCCTTTACTTATTCAAAAATTACCTTTTCTTCCCGACCAACTGACACAAATCAAAAAGTATTATCGCGTTCTCATCAGCTTAATATCAATATTTCTAATTGTTACCCCTCGTTTCTTTCTTAATATTCTCACTTTTTTACTATTTTTTTCCTCTTTTCAATCAAAAATTACCCCCACTTCTAATTATTCATTTTTTCGTAACATTTAGGTTTACTGGAAATCTGTTATGGAAAAAAAGAACATCCTGGTTTTGAGCCCTTGGTCGATGAAAATGGTTATTTTTGTTTTACGGAAATGTCCTGTTGCCAAATTGGTCACTTTGAATTACTGGAAATTTGATATTGAGATGGACATTATTCTATTTAATTAAATGAATCTAGATAATATTCGAAGTTTGTGGAAATGCGCTGTTGCCAAGTTTTAGACGATGGTTATTATCTAGAGAAAATTAATATTAATCTGCATCTTAATCAATCGCCAAGTTGATCACTTCGGATTACTGGAAATCTAATAAAAAGATGGTCGATAAAACGCGAGCGCGTCCGAGTGACATTTCGCAAATCCACGCACGCGGATTTGCAAAATGTCGGTCGGACGCGCGCAATCATCATGTTATTCCCTTGTGCACGTTTTTATCAAATTCATACAAAAACTCCAAGCAGATATGGATTTGATTACATTCTTTCTCGGCAAAGATATACATAACACAAGATACCATTTTGTCATATTTATACAAAAATGCTGAGTGGAGACAACTTGTCAAAAGCGCATTTCCGCAAAGTAAAAATATTATTTTATTAAGATTTACTTGATTACATATGTTATATAGGTTAGGTTAGAGTATCTTAAGAAAACGATTCTCATTTTTAAACACATGCGAAACACAGTTTATTTGAAAATATTTATATTTATATTCAACTTAATGATAATTAAGTTCAAGGTCACCCATTCACGTTTCGACTATATTTTAGTTTTCGCACTGTTGTAGTGTATATTCTGTGGTTTCTTTATTGACGTAAGAAATAAAATGGCGTCTGAAAAATATGTTCTTTAAAGATTTTTAATAATTTATACACGATTTTGGTATTAGTTCAAGAAGATTTTATCGATTTCCGTGTAACTTATTAGGTCAAGATTTGTGTGTGAAAAGAAAATCGTAAAACACAGGTATTAAGAAGAGATAATGTTATAAAAAAAATATTGTTACAGAATGATCTGATGATGGTTTCAAAAATTCATAACTTTTTTTTGGTAAGAGACCGCCAAGTTTTTTTTACATTTTCAAATTCCTTGACCCCAAATTAGTCTATAAAAAATAAATTGTCAAAATCTGAAGAGTTGCCTCAAACTAGACTTTTACCCCAAAATATTGTCATTTTCATGAGGCGGATTCCAGAAAAATAATTTTCCTTTAATATCACAACCAATAGATGTTACTAATAAATATGTGTATCTGGGGGTTACGTTTTCATCCGGGTTGTTTCATGAAATGAGTTAATCATCAGCTTATAAAGTAAAGCAAGCTATTGGAGCTATAATACCCATAATGGGTAAAGCTAAAATTGACACCTGGTCTCCTCGAATCAAAATATTTGAATCTTTGGTGCTTAGTCTCTTGCTGTAACTTTTGTAAGTTGATGAGCAATAAAATTATTTCTTTCTTATATCTTTCCCGGAACATATTATAGTGACAATATGTTAAAATTATATGTGATGGAGTGATAAGATATACTTATCGAAGTTATATAAACAGATAAATCCAAAATTGGCAGAATTTAGACATTTAAATTTAAAATCTAAAACTCTGTAACTTCAATCCGCCAGTGAATTAGAATAAGTACAATCTGAATAACAATATTCATTTCCTGTTTTTTATTGAATTTTATACCTAATTTTAAAATTCTATTTTAGTTATCTATGACATTAATTTAATAAATAATTTTAAATATGGGAATATTTCTTATTTATTATATAATAAATTATTAAATAATTGTTTCTGGCTAAGATAACTGTTATTATATATTATATTACACACTTTACAAAGTTGTGTTCAAAACTAGTTTTGAACAGAATCGTTAAAATCATTTAAAACCAACTTTGGTTTTACCAGCCAACAATGTTATAAAAAGTTTATTAATCTGACAAATGCTCAATATAAACTAACTTTTATGAGACTGTTCATACAAATATTTTTGAAGAACCCTATAACATTCTTAGCACAATCTGGAATAAGCTGAAGCCAAGCCGTTTTATGGCAAGTGAGAATCTCCTTAAATGACAATCTCTTTCAATAATAAGTAAGGGAAGTACCTTCTTGACGAGACCCTTTCAGGGCATGAAATATTCAACACCGAGTATATAGCAATAATGAGGCTGAACTCACAAAACCATTTCGGGTTTTTGTCAAGGATTGACACTCTCGAGACGAAGGTGATGAATAAATGAGAGGTTTGAAGTGTATCGAGAAGTAGGACATCGCCTGCTATAAGACGCCGGATGCATTTTCCGACATTTTAACACTTTCCCTTTTCCACGGCTCTTTTTCTGCCGCATAGTTTTTTAGTCGTAGCGATACTACTTGATTGAAGGTTTTTATTGTAAGGTTTTTTTTAACTGTTTTCTACATTTATTAACAACGGGGTTTGATAGATAAATGTAGGCAATAAACCAATATCTATATGATTGGATCTAGATGATTATAAATTTTTCTCCCACTATATATTTACAATATCTAATTAAACTTTAATAAATAAATAGTTAGTTGAACTAAGTGCCATTTCCTACATACTAATTTTTTTAAATGTAATAAAACATTTTATAATCATAGGGAAATATTATAAATAAAATTTGAAATGTCTCATAAGTATAACAGGTTGATATACAGAGATGAAACCGACAAAACTTAGGGGGTTATAGAGACTGCCAATACGATTGCAAAAAGTCATATACTAATGTCCAAAACCGCTTCGTTACTGATATACAGTGTGATTTGTGAATTTAGACAAAAAATTCAATCCGCCATATTAAATACAGGGATAACCCGATTTGATTTAAATTTGGTACATGAATTAAACTAAATGGCCTTAATAAGTAGCCCTTTGAACGAAACCAATATCGGGACCGGAATATTGTTTTTGTTCCATCTTAAGTTCTTGTAAGAATAACTCACCCTGTATAATGATTATCAAAAATCCGAGATCAGATTCGAAATCTACGGAAAAAATCCTACAGGAACTTGTTAAAAAAGTTTCTGGTACCATTTCAGTTATTCCGTAATAAATTATGATGTTAAATGTTTTCACTCCAGAAATTAATTTTCGGATAAAGTTCCATCAAAAATGGGTATAATAAAAAATTACGAAACCAAGACATAAATATTATTATTTTCTTTAATTAGTTCGTAGTAAAATTTTATAAAAACTCTCATAACCCAAAAAAAAGTGAAGAATAAATCCGTATCAGTAGCTTACAATTTTTGTCTAAAACAGTAGGCTTGTGATTACTAAAAATTATTGTGCGTTGTGTTGTACTTTCATAAATTCAAAATTAGTAAGCAAATATAATTTATAAAAAATTCAGTACGGTCCTTTATGAACAAATTCCGCTTTTTTTTTTTAGCAGATTTTGAATCTGCGATCAGAATTTTGATAATTATTATACTAGAACAGTTATTCTTACAAGAAATGACTCATTCCGGTCCTGATACGAATTTATTTTTTCGTCTTTTCTTGGGTTATGAAAGTATTTTATAAAATTTTACTACGAAATAATTAAAGAAAATAACAATATTTATGTCTTGGTTTTGTAATTTTTTATTATAATTACCCATTTTTGATGGTATTTTATCCAAAAAATAATTACTCGAATGAAAAAATTGAAAATAATAATTTATTACAGAATAACTGAAATGGTGCCAGAAACTTTTTTAACAAGTTCCTGTAGGATTTTTTTCGTAGATTTCGAATCTGGGCTCAGATTTTTGATAATCATTATACAGGGTGAGTTATCCTTACAAGAACTTAAGATGGAAGAAAAAGAATATTCCGGTCCTGATATTTGATTCGTTCAAAGGGTTACTTATTAAGGCAATTTAGTTTAATTCATATACCAAATTTAAACCAAATCGGGTTATCTCTGTATTTAATATGGCGGTTTGAATTTTTTGTCTAAATTCACAAATCACACTGTATATCAGTAACGAAGCGGTTTTGGACATTTGTATATGACTTTTTGCAGTCATATTGGCAGTCTCTATAACCTTCTAAGTTTTGTCGGTTTCATCTCTGGACACCCTGTATACAGGGAGACAAAAACAATCAAAGTAAGTTTTTGAAATTATACACTCCGACCATTACCAAACATGTTTCATCCTTACAGGAATCATCAGTGGTACTTTGACGGAATGCATATAGTTTCAAAACCTACTCTGTTTATCCCAATAATTTTTATGATAATGATAGGTTTATGGGTACTATGGGATAAGTATTCCGAAAAAGTAACACTAATGATTCTTATAAGGATAAAACATGATGGTAATGATCGGAGTGTATAGTTTCAAAAATTTACTCTCTCTGTTTTGGATTTAACTGCGTTGTTCCCGCTCTACACAAGGCATTACGATGACGCCAGCTATCGGCACCAAGTTGTACATGTCCAGTCACTTTTACAGAAGGATTTTATCCTTATATAAGTGACTGTGTCCGTTGGTAGCCATTTACCTACGATAGATGGTGTTGCTGTCTATCGCTGTTAATATATAGAGAGTATCAAAAATGTTGCATCTTATGGGAAAAATTTGTATTATTAAAATTAAAATTAAAATCATTAAATTTTTTTATTGTAATAGGGTATTAATGGGAAAAAATAGGAATTTTGATTAAAGTATGCATCTGAGAGGTCTTTAATTTATCGCTAAAATGTCATTTTAGTGCAAAATTTCATAAAAATTATTATTTTTTTCATCTTCAACGTTTGATCAAAATTTTAGTGTTCTTATAGCAAAGTTGTTTTAATGAGTACTAACTAAAAATATTTGAATTATTAGTACTTTGTCTATTGTTGTTTAGTACTATAAACATTTAAGTTTAAATCGATTGAATTTTTTTTTAAATTTTGTTTTTTCCATAGAGTTATTTGATAAAAACTCAAATTTTGAGCCTGATATTTTTATTTTTATTTTCACGGAATAATGCACGGCCAGTTGTGTTTGTCCTACGATAGAATCTAACCTAACTTTAGAAGGTGTTTTATTTTTAAAGGAAAAATGGGGTTGGAAAACCCGAGCAAAACGAGGTTCTTCGAGCATTGATAATTATTTATTTCCCCGTTTCTTTTTTGTCTCCTTTTTTTCTCATACTTGTTTTTTGCCCCATTTTACCCACTTTTTCCACAACTATTTTTTGTCCCTTTTTTTACAACTATTATTTTTTGCCCCATTTTTCTGACACTTGTTTTTTGCCCTACTCTTTTCTGAGAGAAGTAAGGTTCTACTAGGTACTATAAAACCAATACGATTTCTTCAATGCATTAAAATTAGCCAATTAACTTTAATTTTAAATGTAAAAGAAATACCTATCTGTCCTAATAATATGATCCGATCTGTACTTTTCTATTAAAGAGAACTGCTTTATATAAATGGTTTTTTTTAGGAAGTGGACGTAACTTTTTTTTTGGGAGAATCTCCTTCTATGTTTTTCCACTCTTATTTTTTGTCTCATTTTTCTAATAACTGTTTGTTTTTGTCCGACTTTTTCCCTCTTTTTTTCCACTCTTGGATTTTGCTCTATTTTTACAACTTTTGTTTTTTTTTGTGCCTTTTTTCCCCACATTTTTTTTTGGTATCCCCCATTTTTATTCATCCCTTTTTTTTTCACTTGCGTTTTTGCCACATTTTTTTGCCACTTGTGCATTTGCCCTATTTTTTCCGACTTCTGTTTCTTGTCCCAGTTGGTACCATCTTTTTTCCCAGATTTGTTATTTAAACCCATTTTCCACCACTTTTTTTTCAACCATTTTTTTATGTCCCATTTATTCCTCCGTTTTTTTTATATCGTAAATGTAAGCTTACAGTATTTACTTTGACAACCATAATCCTTCTTAACTTTTTAAATATAAAATCGTTTAAAAATGTCTCACTTTAATCAAAATTTTTTAGAAAATATTGAAAAACTGCATGATTTCTAAAAGTTATCTGTAACAGTCAATTCTACAAAACTGTTACATTCTTTTTATATGAATAGACCTGATAATAAGGAAGATGTTACTAAAAATATATGTCAGATACTATAAAGAATACAACCGAAATTTGAATAGGCAGATATTAAATTCCAACTTGTTGTTTATTTTAAATTTGTTTTTATAAATTTGAAATTATTAATTTTAAACTAAAACATTTATATCAATTTTAATGCAATTTCTGTATTAATCTTTCTAAAATAAACCCGAGATCACGTTTTTATAAGATAAACACATTTCAAATTGTATTCAAATTTTATTGTCGTTTTGGCAAAAAAACTCGAATCAGTAGAAAAAAATCGCTCGAACAAACTCTCGAGATTTTTTCATCCCCTTGACTCTTGATTGTTTGCTATGACAATAAAATGTTCATATACTTGTATCTTGATAAAATAAATTCGGTTTTGGCCAACATATCAGTTTCTATATATTTATTTGTAGTATTTTATTTCGTTAAAGAATGATTTATTATATTTTTAACTACGTATGTAAATGTGATTTTATAAAACACATCAATGAAATTTGTGAGCTGTTATGATGTGGTCTTATTTGGTCATTACTTCCAAACGTTTCGACTGCAACTGCGGCAGCACTTCTTAGTGGCGTGAACCAAATACTCGTCGCAACGTAGCAACAGTAACTGAAACCGCCTTCGCTTAGACTTTGCCATTTATATGCGTGTCTGTATACACGCTTTTTTAGCGCGACTGTGGTTGTATATTTCAGAGGGTATAAACTGAAATAAATTAATTAATCTGTGTATTTTAATTTATTTTATTAAAAGAAGTCTTGACTATCTAAATCTAACCTGTGTAATTTAATTTATTTTGTTAAAAGAAGTCTTGACTATCTAAATCTAGCCTATGTATTAAATAAAAAGAAATAACTTCCATTTATTTCGTAAAAAAAAAAATTAAAAAAGGATATCCTCGGGAATTGAACCAGAAACTTATATATGTAACGCACACACGGTAACATGAGATCACACCGTATGGATGGATAATCAAACTTTCAAGTTAACGTACAACTATTAGGACGTCGGACCGTGCGCATGTCGAAGCTCAGGAGACGAAGTGGACGCTGGTTCTCTAGACACTTCTTGTTTCTATGGCTTCTAAGTTCAATCTGGTCGAGTAATGTCTTGATGTTAGACAAAAGACGGGAGAGAACGCAATAAGCCCACGAGGCTGCAGTGAATCCGGTTGCAACGAACGGTCCCGGACAAAAAAAAAAAAATGTCTTGATGTTGCTAGTAGGTCGTTGTTTTCAAAACGGATCATGTGTTCTATGTCGGATAGTATGTGTTCAGCGACTGCAGACTTTTCGGTTGGTCCTAAACGACAGCTTCGTTTGTGTTCCGTTATTCGTGTGTTAATGCGTCTCTTTGTTTTTCCTATGTACACTTTCCACAAGTGCACGGAATTCTATAGACTCCTGCTAATGTATGTGTATTTCTTCAGTCTTTTTTGTTGATTTGTAGATAGTGCTGCTTTTCTTTTTTTTTAAGATTTTCCAATCCGGTTAGTGATACCTTCTATGTATGATAGTAATACAGTTCCTTGGTATTGTTCTACACCAGGACTGGTTTTCTTCTCCCTTGGGCGCGTAGCACGAGTTATGGCTTTTTTGCTGTATCCGTTTGCTTGTAGCACTTTTGTCAGGTGTTTTATTTCAGCGTTAGTTCACATACCCTTAACACATTGTTTACTAAGGTATTAATAACAGTCTGTTTTTGTTTTGGATGATGGTTGGATTTATGTTGTAGATATCGATCAGTGTGTGTTACTTTCTATATACTCTGGACCAGTTTATTATCTTCTAGATTAACTAATACATCTAGAAAATGATTTTATCGGTTTTCTTCTATTTCCATAGTAAATTGGACTTTAGGATGAAAACTGTTTAGATGTTTTAACAAGTTCTTAAGGTATTCTATTCCATGACTTCAGACGACAAATGTATCATCAACTTTCCTCAGCCAATGTTTTGGTTGTTTTTCAGCAGTTTAAATTTTTCCATGTAAAAATTTGCCACAACTAGGCTGAGTGGGATTACCATGGCGACTCCGTCAATTTGCTCATAGAATGTCGTGTGAGCAAGTGTCACAAAAGGTTAATGTGCTCTGAAAAAATCTCCCCTATGTAGCTAAGTACTTCTTCAAGTGGCACATTTGTAAATAATAAGATGACGTCGAAGTTGATTAGGATGTCGTAATGACCTAAAATGATGCTCGATGCAGTGCGTAGAATCTCGGACGTATGATGTTGTTCTGCCTACATGTGTTTGCAGAATTTCCGCCAGATGCTTGTGTAGGTTGTAAGCCGGAGATCCTATGGCACATAATATTGGTCTTAAAATTACATTATCTTTATGAATTTTTGGTAGTCCATATAGTCTAATAGGTAGAGCTTCAGTACTGCACATTTTCTTCTTTGTCTAGTGTGGAAATGACGATTGTTCTATCGTTTTGTTAGCGTTTATTCAGACATTTTCTGTTGGATCTTTCGGTAATTCTCTGTGTCTTGATTGAGCAGATTATTAAGCTTGCTCTTGAATTCCGACGTGTTTATGATGACTGTTATATTTCCTTTGTCTGCTGGAAGAATTTTGATATTTTCATCTTCAGTGAGACTTATTATGTCTGCCTTCTCACCTTTTGAAATATTACTTTTTGGTGGTTTGGCTTTTCTTAGAATTTTTACAGGTTCATCATTCCGTACCTCTTCCTTGACATCAATAGGAACTTTTCCAATTCCGGCTTCTATATTGGCAATGATCTCTTCTTTATGTATTGCCCGAGGAATTATGCTGAAGATTCCTCTTTTAGCTAGTAAGCTCGTTTCATCATCCGTGAGTGGTCAATTTGATAGTTTGTTTTAAATCTGTTTTTGGATTCTCGAGTTGTTTTGTCTAGATTTTGTTAAAATTTCTCTTTTGTCTCTCATTGTATAAATGTAGAGTTGTTTCCATAGAATTGAGTGTTATTTTATCGATCTTTTTCCAATCTTCTCATTTTAGTAAATGACTCAGTTTTAAATGTAATTTTAATAGATATTCATCATTTGTTTCTAATTCCTTTCGTGGTAGATTTTCTCTCTTATAGTAATGCTTTTTCCATCCTGTCGAAAATTCATTGGGTCTATGGTGTCTTGATAATCCTTTTTGAACCTAGAAATTTTGGAGTGGTTTCTGTGTCTTGCCAACGTAGTAAAAATGTTAGAGAACTTAACATTTGGACTTTCCCGTTTCTAGTCTCCTGACTGACTAGTAAGTTTCCTCTCCTACTGTAAGAATGTAGGCTTTCACGGCCGGTATCAATCAAATTGTTTAAGACTTCCAAACGTTAGGACAGACCGAAAAGTCTAGAATCGTCGAACATATATTATCCGACGGAGAACACAATATCATTTTTGAAAACACTGACCTACTAGCATCATCAAGACATTATTCGACCATATTTAACTAAGAAGCCATAGAAATATGCAATCACAAACAGAATTTCGATAGAAATGATGAAACAACAAAATTACATAGGATCTGGTACACAGCACTAACGAGCGCAAAAATAAAACCACCAAATACTGAAGATGGCTCCCGCAGTTGCAGTCGAAACGTTCACACTATTTTCTAGTTAAATATGACTAGTTTACATGTTAAGCACCTATACCTTTTAAATACGTTATAAATGGCAAACAACATAATTGTGAAATCTTCATTAAAAGTAAAAAAAATCCGTTGTGTCGCCACAAAACTTTTCTGACGAGTATCCACGAATAATTTTTCAGATATTTAATGTTAAAGTTCCAAATTTTTACATTTTTTTAATTTTTGACAGGTGACAGTTGAAGAAATAATTTTGACCGTTCTGCATAGAGTTTTTCCAGGGCTTTCAAATGACATATTGCAATTCAAATTCCGTTACATATTGCATCTGTCATTTTTTGATAGTGAGACTTCAGTTTGACATATGTCGCACAAATACTAATGAGTTCTTTTTTTTTTAGCTAGTTCACAATACTTTCCCTTCTCGGAGGTGGGCCGGGAAAGCAAAAGACGGTAAAAATGTATAAAAAGGCAAAAAATGTTTAAAAAAAATGCTAAAGAAAGTGCTAAAATAATGATAAAAAATGTTAATAAAATTACTAACAAATATTCAAAAAAAAATTTGCAGAAAAATTCAAAAAATAATGCAAAAATGTTAATGAGATGTTGGAAAAATGCTACAGAGTTAAGAAATTCTACAAATTCCTTAAAAAATGGTAAAAAAAGTGCTACAATAATGCTACAAAATGTTAATAAAATTCCTAAAAGATTCTAAAAAAAACTTCATAAAATGCTAGTAATTTAGTAAAAAGATGGTAAAAAAATTAAAAAAATGTGAAAAATTGCAAAAAAGCTATGAATGGTTAAAAGAAAAATATTAAAAAATTGTTAAAAGCAAAAAAATGATAAAAAAAATGCTAAAATAATGCAAATAAATATTAAGATATTTAATGTTGAAGTTTCAAACTTTGACTTTTTTTTATTTTTGACCACTGCTTCTGTCATTTTTTGCCAGTGACACATCCGTTTGACAGATGTCGTACAAAAACTAATGGGTTCTTCCGGCAGGTAACAAAAATTCATATAGAAAATTTCAGCTGAATCGGATTAAACATGTGGCCTTTATCGTGGAAGAATACATACAGACAGACAGATAGACTTCTATCTGGAATTGGTCTTAATCGTCCTAGGGGAACTGAAAATGGATATTTCGGTTTTTATCTCGAAATTTTTTTTTTTAGCTCGTTCACAATACTTTCTCTTCTCGGAGGTGGGTCGGGAAAGTAAAATCATAAAAAAGTTGTAAAACATAACTTTTATTTAAACTTTTAATTATTTTGTTTTTAAGATTTTTTTTAAATCCTAACATTGTAGTTGCAATTACCTCTTCTCGAAGACCACCGAAAACTATGCTGGGATCAAAACATTTTTTGGTAAAAATTTGTTTAAAATTGGTTCAGAAGCAAAGTGAAAATTTTCTAATAATGATTTTCATACAATAATTTAACTTAGTTCCATAACAGCTCTTGTTAAATTAGTGTAAAATTATTTATTCGAAAATCAATATCTAAACTAAAATATTGTGTGTCCGAATATTTTTGTTTAGGAATATTTTAAATAATTATAGATTGCAATAAAGCAGATAAGTAAGAATCCGTGCAAAAATTAGTTTATGAGCTGTGAAAAATTTAAATTTGACTTTATATCTCCTCCACTAAATATCTCTTTTATAGTAGAAAAGCTTTTTCGTTTTAGATAAGCCTTCTCTTCTTTCTGCTGCTGAAATGTTTGCTATAGCTAGAATGTAATGGAAAATAACCCAGTATATTTTTCTATTTATTTTTAGTTTCGGCTTTGAGTCAATAACCTTAAGATCAATTTTATTAAAACGTAGTCAAGTGGCAAACCATTCATAGTATTTCTATAAAATAAATGAAAATTTCATATACAGCAAAATTGGAAAATTCACTTTTAAATTTGTAGGTATTGCACATAATAAAAGAGTGAAACAACAGTAATCGAATTTGGAGTAAAGATATATAATTTGTTTACAATTTTACTAAAACTATATTTTATATATTTTTCTTACCTGACATTTTCCATCAATACACATATCCAAACTTCCAAGTCTACACCTAGTACCATCACGAACTTTCGATGCTAACGTTTCGACGATCATTAGAAAGTCTTCTTCAGTGTCTTCTTGATCAATAGGTTTACCCTTACAAGTAAGAGCACAAGGATCATCATCGGTATAATGGGGGACCCATTCGTAGAGGACATCATTATAAGGAATGGTATTGTAGGCTGCGCATTGGTCTTCCCTGAATTCGTGAGAGTCAGGGCAAGGCTGAAATGAAAGAAAATGATATTTAAAATCAGTTAATATGTATGCACTGGATAAAATAAATTTTTATTCATTGTCAAATATTTACATAAGTAAATCAATAAATTTACATAAAAGAGGAACTATATTTATTCAACGGTAAAATTACAAAATGCTAAAATGACCACTAAATTCGACAATTATATAGGATATAAAAATAAAATAATACTCATTCCTGGCCTAGCATGTAGAATACAACACTTTATAAATGTTATTTTTACCATAAGATAATTATATTTTATGGCTTCTCCATTTATTATTTCTTATTGTTTTACGTTGGTAAAAATTCCAGAGAGTAAAAATGAATGTATCCAAACTTAGTAGCAAAATCTCATAATGACTATTTTCTTTTGATTATCAGAATCAGAACGTATAAAATTCAGTTCTACACACAATAGTCTGAAAAATTTTGATTAACTATATCCCTATCATGTTTAGACTGAAAATTAGTAGTGAATAAATTTCACTGAAATATTTACCAGAATTTAAAATTAAAAACATTTCTTGTCATTCAGAGAGACGTATGCAAAATACATCTCTTTCATAATATTTTACTCAATGCATTCTTTTGTCATTGATACCTGTCTCTCCCTAAGCGCTATAAGATTAATAAGAGCAACAAGTGCAAATGTAACTCTAATCATCGGACGAGTCGATTGTAAAGCAAGAAAATAAAAAGCCGTTAAAAATCCCTACTTGAAATAATCTTCGATCGCGCCAATTTAGATACTTGCGAATTAGACATAGGGGTTTGATTCTTTTTTTAGTGAATCGATTCTTTTGATTCAGTTCCTCAAAATATTTCATTTTCTTTTATTCGTGTCTAAATGATTCACTTGCACATACGCAAAAGATATTCTATTTCAACAGATAGCTATTACAATTGATTATAAATCATTTAATATTTTTGTAAATAAAGGAGTTTAAAAAAAATGAGGGTATGTAGATAGAAGAATCAATAATTTTACAAGGTAGATAGAAGATTTTCTGGATCTCAGTTTTATTTAATTTTATTTATTTCATTATGATTATAGGGTATTTAGTTTGTATAAATTATTGTTTTTTATTTTTATATATTTTATTTTAATTAATTAATTTTAGGTTTATTATTTTTCCTTCATATAAACGTACTGAATATTGTAATTTTATTTTTAAGACAAAAATATTTGTTTTAATAGCCCAACACATAAAAAATTGTTTACAATATATTTTAAACTATCTATCCCTCGCTCGGCAGTTAAAGCAGACTTCACACTTACTCACTCACTCACTCACTCACTCACAATCACTCAGATCAAGGTTCGTTGATTTGATTACTGACCCGACTAAAGCCGGATCTCATGTACTGCTCCGACTCGTTCGACCCCATCCAGTAAGTGAGACTAGTTTTGAATCTTCGAGTGTCAGTGAATCAATGAATCAATTCAAACTTAGGCAGTCAATTGATTCTTTGCAATGATTCGTTCAAAAAGAACGAATCGTTCGTAAACGACTCACGTCTATTGTGAATTAGTAGCTTCTAGATCGTTGATGAGCATGGTGGTCTGTCAACGAGAGCTTCTCAAGAAAAAATATGTGTAATCGCACCCTCAAATTAAAAGTAGATTTTTCTGACGTTTTAAATGTAAATAAATTGTAAATAGTGTTTGTACAGTGATATTGAGTGAAAGCAGTTGTTCTATAAAAATAACAAATTGTAAAATTAATAGCCCTGACAGTCCACATAAATGATTTATTTGTGTCAATAAACTAAATCCTGATACTCTGTATTAAGGTTGGTCCTTCGATCTGATAATGTTAAATGTCAACACGTCTACCGCCTAGTAATTATTCGATTCGTAGATTCGTAATCATATTTGTTCAGGTAGCCCAATCATTTTTCCAGAAAGTAGTTAACAGATCATTTTTTATACGAAGTAAGGTATCCATCGAGGAGCAGATAAAGAAATCACATTCTTGCCTATAAATTAATTATGGGAACTCTCCTCCATCTTAGGTTATGTGTTCATATTGCCATCGACGGATATCCTGACGTCGAATTCGCTGGGAATTCGTTTACGACTATCAACGACCATATAATTCAACAAGAGAACCCTTCTTTGTCACTCACTCATGTAAAGTTTCTCAAACGACAAAAACAAGGATCGTTTTATTGAGTGATTCTTGATTTTTATTGATTTCTGGAGGAGAAACAACATATCAGCAGATCAAGCGTTTAAATATACTGATAACATGAAACGGCCATTGCAAACTCAGGAAAATATCAAACCATTTTTATTGGTAAAAATGTTTTTCTGTACAAACTAACCAAAGTAAAAAAGGAAGAATTCTATTCAAGTAATAGTTTCAATTACGGAACACAAGTCCCGGATAATATTTTACTGCTATACATGCCTTTACTGATTCTGATACAACCTCCTCCTTTTTCAATATCATCTGAAAAAGCAAGTATGTACAGCTTTTGCAAAACCGTGATGATTTGCAGTTATGCGCAAATAATTTCCAGGACAAATGGTCCAATCAACAGATAATTGAAAACTGTGGTAAACAAATTTTCATAGCTCTTTACATTGCAAAAAAACCGAAATATCCCTCAATCATCTTAGATGCCACTTCTACCGCTAAAAACAAAAATAATATGTCCACATTACCACCATCGGAATCAACGGTACGTCACCATTCATTGCTTGTGTTTGACCAAGTACAAAAGTGGCTCGGAGTAGAACTGAAGCCAACAAAATAGGGATTACTCGAACCTAGCACCACTAACTCATCGCCTGTTCCACGGTCACTATTGAAAACAATTTCTTGTAAAAGTAAAATGGACTTCGAACAATGAAAATCTGTGCAAGGAAGGTATATGACAGCTTAACGAGACATCCTAATATCAAACTAAGAGAACTTACCGACTACACTATATAGGACTATAGAAGACACGCAAGACTGACAAAATAGTTCGAAGATGAAAACGCATAAACCAGAATTAAGGCTAGCAAGTGAAACGAAGTGAAGTGAAAGTGACAAGTGAAAGATATAGTAATATCAGAGGACACACGGAAGAAGACATGGCGTCAAGAAAACAAAGTTAAACTTGAAGACATCATCTAGCCTAACATCCTTCCCGCCCACGCCCACCCACAAAAAAATAAAAAACAAAAAAAAATATACAACTAAGAAAAACCAAAAAAATCTCAGGAACCTACAACCCCTTAAAGATGTCAGGAGAAAAAAAGATGACAGCACAGCAGGCCGCAGCATGGTACAAACGATGACAAATATATGACAACTATCACTAAACAGACAAGAAACACACTACTGCCTTTTGTATTCTCCGAATTGATTCGTCATAAGAGGTAATTTGGAGTATCACGTTATGAATTATTTTTTAAACGTCGCAACTATTTCAATCTACCATACACAATGAAATAGTGGACCAGGAACGGAAAAATATAAATGAAACTTTATTGACAAGTGACAAAGTCAAAATGACGCGGTAAATTCAATTTGTGGGTAAATACTTGACAAAAGGGAGCAGGTACCAGACACATTTTAAGTAGGCGAAAAAATAAGATTGGGTAGAAAAGAAGAATGGAAACGTCACTTAGGGTGAAGTAAATAAAAACATAGTCTAGAAAACAAATCAAAACAAATATCAAATTGGGAAATGAAAAGCTGGATGGGAGTTTAAAAAATTAAGTATTTGAAAATATATCCTATTATTAAATATTAGATGATTTATAATAATTAAAAATCGCTTGTAAGAACAATTCAACGGTAAATTACGTTCCTAAAATACGATGTATTTTCTGTAAAAAAATACCTTGAATATTTTTTATTCAATTTTATTATATTTAATAATACAATGTATAAAAATAAACTAGGTCATTCAGAAATATAAAAAAGGACAGGTTTTAATATAAAATCCTATTTTTCCATATTTAATTTTTGTATTTTATGAAATACCAGAATGCCCCGAAGAAGTGACAGGATCAAAGTTAACGTGACTTTGTTGGATTTATTGCCAGTGGCAAGGTTTTCAAGTAGTTTACACACGGACCAAATTTAAATCATAGGCGTAGGCAAAAAACATGATTTAATACAAATTTAACGGATTAATAGCTAAAATAACACATTTTTTTGTTTAAATTTACAAGATGATAAATTAATAAGTCAATTAAAAATGTACCACAAAAGTTTGATTTGTTTTTAATTAATAATTAAAAATTGGGTCATAGGTATAAAGTCCAAAAAATGAAAGTTTTTTTACGTTATGTTGGTGATCCAGAATTCCAAATTATTACCAACGTCAAGGCCATAATTGTGTAGAAATCGAATATTTGGATTAAATTTCCATCGTCGTTTGAAGAATTGCAAATGGCGAAAGAGTACACAATCACAATCAAAAGTATAGATTGTCCAACTACCAGTGATGCCAATGATAAATCACTAAAATACCCGCAACTTGGCCCCAAAACACCCGATTTTACTTGCATCGGATTCCAAAAAACCCGCAACTTACCCACTTACAATTTGAAGTGTTTGTCAGATAGTTATAACGTTTTTCTAATGTATATACAACAAATTACATCACAAATTGGAACATGCGCAAATGAAACGTAAAACAAGAGCTTAAATAGAGAATAAATAATTTTCTTCTTCTTTTCATTTTTAAGGCCTCAGCTGCCAGGGCTATTTTGTATTGGACTTTGGCTTCTGACGTAAATTATGTGGTAGTGTTGCCAAATGCCATTTTAAACCAATTACTATTTTTATTTGTTTTTTTGAGAAATAAGATAGCTGTAGCGGTAATATTTATGTTTAGCCTCACTCCCACAAAACATCAAAACAGTGAATAATTGACATGAGATGAAGATGGAAGGAAATACCCGAATTTTACCAGCAAAACTGAAATACCCGCAAGAATACCCACAAACAAGGAAAATACCCGAAAATCTGGTAATTACCCGCAGATTGGCAACACGGCCAACTACTAAGCCGACCGCTCCTTTAAAAATTAGAGAAGTGGGGAACGACACCCGAGGATCTTCGAAATGGGTTGCGCATGCGCAAATACAAAGAACGTGGCGAACTGGCAGTTACAAATGTCATGCCTAACTTTGCTATTGCTTATTATCAAAACAAATATTTTCCAACATTTATGAAAAATAGGGCGAAAAATGGTATCCTAATCACTTTATGAGATCATATGTTAAGAGTACTAGCGGTAACCGGAATTAAAATGGACACTTTTCAAAACATTGTTTTTTTTCCTGAATCGGGCGTGGGAGGTCCCACCTGCACTAAGGCTCTAGGTCTATTGTGCCCGCCAGTTTTCACATCAGTCCAGTACTCTTGACAAAGTCAAGAATAGTCCTGATGTTAGCATTCGCTATTTCTTCGGGTTCAGGATACTGTACCCCAAAGTACCATTCCCTTTCCCTGTTCAGGTTTCTGCAATAGCATAATACATGAAGAGGAGTTTCATCCTCTTCCTTACATTTCCTCCAAAGGGAATTTTCCGATACTCCTACGAGGTCAGGTGTCTTCTGAGCCCGCAGTGTCCTGCCAGGACACCTAGTGCGGTTTTGAATTCCCGTCTTTCTAGGCATAGTAGCAGATTGTCTCTGCTCTTGGGTTGAACTTCTACAAGTGTTTCGGACTGTCTTAGTCCCGGAAGTTCCAACCAATATTACCTGTGTTTGTCCCTTAATTGTTTTTCAGCATACCCTTTACATGTTGGTAGGAAATACCATATATGGGTTGCGGCGCAATTAAAGGTTTTTCGGCTCCTTTACCAGCCAGGCGGTCTGTCTCTTCATTCCCTTCTATGTCCTATATGGCTAGAGAACGTGATGTTGTTATCCAGAGTAACTCCCAAATATTTAACTTTTTTTGTCAGATTTAGTTGTTTTCCCACATGGATAGTCTCTTTATGTTCAGGTTTCTTCTCCTTCTAAAGGCATCAACTGTTGTTTTCGCCGGATTCGTGGATTGTTAAAGAGACAGAAGAAAATGAAACATTAACATATTCCTAACATCCTTTTCTGGCGAAGAATGCTCTGACCTCATCATAATCTTCGCTGGGCAATGATAATTTTTTTTATGAAAATTAACATTGGCTAAAATTAGGAAACCCCATAAATTATAATTATCCTCTATTTAAAATAATTCCTATTTCATCTGTTTATATCAATTTCTTTGTTCAAAGTTCAGATATTCATTTTAACGCTTATAACATTTTTAAATGTTGACATATTTTTAAATTTGCCGCCAAAGTAAAGAATACAGGAAACTGTTCACTGTTCGGCGACAACCGGAAAAGGGAAATTTTGGTGGGGACGCTGTAGGTGTCGGTTTAGTAGTTGGACAATCTCTAGCTGAAAAATACACAGAAAAATAAACATGATAATTTTGAAGATGAGGATAGCCTCTAGTGACAGGAGTGAGAATAGTATCAAATACAATAAAAAAGTGATAAGAAACAGAAACAGACCCATCAATAAATGAAGAAGAAATTGAAACAAAAATAATAAAACAAACAAAATTCCAACTTATTTCCTTTTACCGCTCAGCTCGCATGCAGGATCAAATTTGTGTGCGCACGACTGAGGGTTCATCAGACATGATAAGGAGTAGTGGAATGACTCCCGAGGTTTTACTTCAGTTTAAAAAGACGTAGAATTTTTATATTTATTAATCGATTGTTTGTTAATTAAAAAAGTAGTGCGGTCGGTTATTTTTTATTAATATCTCTCTTCCTTTTTTACCTATTTCTCTCTATTTTTCCTATTTTTCCTATTTTCGCAACTTTTTTCCTATTTGTCCATATTTGTTTCTTTCCTATATTTCCTCATGTTTCCCTATTTTGCCAATTTTCTGTATTTCTACTATTTTTTCCTAATTTTCCTTCTTTTTCATTATTTTTTCCTATTTGTACGTATTTTACCCAATTTTACTTTACCGACCCACCTCTGAGAAGGGAAATATCCATTTTGAGGTCACCTGAGATGATTAAGACCATTTCCAGATGGAAATCTGTCTGTCTGTCTGTCTGTGTGTATTCTTCCACGATAGAGGAAACACGTTTAATCCGGTTGAGTCGAAATTTGGTATATGTATTTGGGATACCTGTCGGAAAAACCCATTAGTTTTTCTACGACATCTGTCAAACGGAAGTGTCACTATCAAAAAATGACAGATGCAATATGTCACGGAATTTGACTTGCAATATGTCATTTGAAAGCCCTTAAACAATTCTATTCAAAACAGTCAAAATTATTTCTCCAACTGTCATTTGTCAAAAATAAAAAAATGTCAAAATTTGAAAATTTAACATTAAATATCTGAAAAACTGTTCATCTTATTGAGCAGAAATTTGATATATGGGTTTGGGTTAGTCGTCGGAAGAACTCGTTAGTTTTTGTATGATATCTGTCAAACGGAAGCGTCACTATCAAAAAATGACAGATGCAATATGTCACGAAATTGGACTTGCAATATGTCATTTGAAAGCCCTTGAAAATATTAATTCAGACTAGCCAAAATTATTTCTCCAACTGTCACCTGTTAAAAAGGAAAAAATGTCAAAATTTTAAAATTTAACATTTAATATCTGAAAAAGTATTGATCCCATTGAGCTGAAATTTGGTACATGGGTTTGGGTTACCCGATTAGTTTTTGTATGACACCTGTCAAACGGAATTGTTCCTATCACAAAATGACAGATGCAATATGTCAGAATTTGAATTATGTAATTTGAAAGCCCTTGAAAAATTCTATTCAGGACAGTCAAAATTATTTCTCCAACTGTCACCTGTCAAAAGTTAAGTGTCAAAATTTGGAACTATAACATTAAATATCTGAAAAAGTATTCGTGGATACTCATCGGGAACGTTTTGGGGCGACACAACCGATTTTTTTTCTATTTTTCTCAATTTTTTTATTATTTTTCAATAGCTCCAATTTTTTTTCTACTTTTTTTATTTTTCTCTATTTTTCCCTATTTTAACCTATTTTTTTTATTTTTCCCACTTTTTACCTAGTGTTTCAATTTTTTTCCTATTTTACTTTATTTTTCTCTTTTCCAAATTTTTTCCGATTTTTTCCCATTTTTCTAGTTTATCCAGTTTTTCACTATTTTTCTTTTGTTTTCCTATTTTTCATTATTGCTTTCCTAGTTATTCCAATTTTTCACCATTTTCTTTATTTTTCCCAAAATTTCACTATTTTTTTCTATATGATGAGGATTACCCTAACTGTAAAAAAATCGAAATTTAAAAGTAATAAATAGATATATAATTTTATTTACGGCAATTTTAATGTATTGATATTGTTATTTATGATCTCTGTAGATAATTCGTATATCTTTGTTTTAATTTTTATATTAAATATCTGCGCTGTTTTTACTTTCCTAGGGAAATCGTTGTAAACATCATATAACAAACAAAAATTATGTTTTAAATAAAAAAATACATTACCGCAAGTTAATTAAATTTTTATAGTTTTATTTTCTGAAAAAGTTTGATGTTACGCCATTGATCAGCGCCAATGCAACTTGATATACTTTATAAACTACAAACCTGCGACAGAATTTAATAAAGCCTCGCTCTTGAATATTCTGCGGAAGACTTTCACTTTCTTGTTTACGTGTTAAACGCAATTGACCAAGTTCAAGATCACTCAATTGCGTGTTGTTTTTGATATTTTCCGTCAGATCAGAGCGTTTTATAAAAATTTAAAACAAAAAAAAACATGCGTTGTAATTTTTATAATTATGTTTTTATACGTGAAATCGATAAGGTTAATAGATTAATAAAAATTAGTTAATTAGTTGATTCTGATACCAAGATAATTGCATTTTATTTTATCGTTCTATGTTTTAAATAAAAAAATAATTTTACTAGATGTGGTAGGTATTTAGCTACTTTTAATTTAATTATGTATTAAATGAAAAAATGAAAATATTGAAAAAATTGGAAAAATACGTTTAAATTTTTATACTTGGTATATTTTTAATATACGACTATAAAAATTGAAATGCACTAATAACTTTTATTAATAAAAAGTTTGTGCTGCCGCGAGATCCTCGTTAGGAACTGAGTTCTTTACGTTATTTAATCCCTGTCTTTCTCTTGGCCCTTTTTTTCATTTTTTTTCAATATTTTCCAATTTCTACCAATTTTTTCCAGTTTTTCCAATTTTTTCCAATTTCTTCAAATTTTTTCCAATTTCTTTGAATTTATTCCAATTTTTTCTATTCGTCCAATTTGGTCCAGTTTTTTTCCAGATTTTTCTATTTTTTTCCAATTTATCCAATTTTTTCAACTTCCTCCAATTTTTCCACTTTTATCAATTTTTTAATTCTTTTCCACTTCTTTCCAATTGTTTTATATTATTCACCATATTTTTTTCTTATTTTTTCCCTGTATTTCATTAATTTTTGCATTTTCCCCTATTTCTTAGTCTTTGTTCCTATTGTACCTATTTTTCCATAGATTTCCTGTTTTTTAAACATTTTATCCAATTTTATTCAATTTTTTTCCAATTTTTCTATTTTTTTTGTAGTTTTTTACCAATTTATTCCAATTATCTCGAGTTTTTTCCATTTTTTCCGTTTTTTTTTCACATTTTCCGTTTTTTTCCATTTTTCCCCATTGTTTTTTGATTTCTCTATTACTACGGTCTCCGCCCACACTTCACCTTTGGTGTAGTTGGACAAATAATCGTAGTGCAAAAATCTCAAAAAATTTTTTTTTGCTCCAAATGACTTAAAATGTCATGAAACGTGGAGAAAATTGATTTTCCGCGAACAAAAAACAAAATGTCTGTCTGTGTGGATGTCTGTGCGCACGATAACTCGAGAATGTAACGTCCGATCCGGAAAATTCTTTCGGCCATCGGTTTTTATTCAAAAAAGAAAGGCTGTATCAGAAGATGAGCTATTTCGGGTCCGAGGATCCTGGGCCCGCCTACTAAGTGAAACTTCTATTCGAGATATTTTCTTTTTTATTATTTTCCGAATTTGTTCCTATTTGTACCTGTTTTTCCATATCTTCCCTAATATTTAAATTTTTTCCAATTTTTTTTTCAATTTTTCCAATTTTTTCCTAATTTTTTCTAATTGTCGAAATTGATAAATTTTTTTTCCAAATTGATCTATTTTTTTTTTCCAATTTATCCAATTTTTTCCCACTTTTTCCAATTTTTCCACGTTTCCAATTTTTTAAATTTTTTCCACTTCTTTCCAATTGTTTTATAGTTTCCTCCATATTTCCCTATTTTTCCCTGTATTTCATTACTTTTTCTATTTTCCCCTATTTCTTCGTATTTGTTTCTATTGCTCCCTATTTTTACCTATTTTTACATATTTTTACTATTTTTTAAAAAATTATCCAATTTTGTCCAATTTTTTCCAATTTTATTCAATTTTTTCCATTTTTTTTTTATTTTATCCATTTTTTCTATTTTTTTTTCAGTTTTTTCCAATTTATTCCAATTTACTCCAATTATTTCCAATTTTTCCATTTTTTCCAATTTTTTTTCCATTTTTTCCATTTTTTCCAATTTTTTCCAAGTTTTTCCGATTTTTTACACTTTTTTTCAATTATATCCAATTATTTCCAATTTTTTTTTATTTTCGTCTATATTTCGACATTTTTCCCCATTGTTTTTGATTTCTCTATTTTCCTATTTTTTTTCTTATTTTTAACCCGGTTTAATTATTTTTTCTTATTTTCCGCTATTTTTCCAAATTTGTTTCTATTTGTACATGTTTTTCCATATCTTCCCCATTATTTAAATTTTTTACAATTTATTCCATTTTTTTCCATTTTTTTTCAATTGTTTTCAATTTTTTTATATTTTCCACTATATTTTCCCATTTTTCCATATTTTTTCTTAATTTCTCTTTTTTCCTTTTTTTATTTCTTGTCTTATTTTTTTCCTTATCTTTCATTATCTATTCATATTTTCTCCTATTTTCAGTATTTGTTCCCATTTGTCCTATTCGCTTCTATTTTCCGTATTTGTTAACATTTGTCCACATGTGTACCTATTTTTCCGTTTTTTTTCCATATTTTCCCTATTTTTCTGTTTTTCATTATTTTCTACTATTTTTAACTATTTTCCCGTTTCTCAATTTTTCCTTATATTTAGCCCTTTTTCCATATTTTCTGCCATTTTACCTATTTTTCCCTTTTTGTATCTATTTTTCCCTATTTTCCCTATTCTTTCCAATTTTTTTTAGTTACTTTTTCAACATCTCTAGTTTCAATAATGACACCATATGAATGACATATAAATTAAAACAAAACAAGCTGGCCGCGGTTTTTCGTTAGGCTACATTTTATGCCATGCAGATATTTCCTATCTTCGCAAGCTGCATTAAGGAAATTTAAATTTCACTACTCAAGTTATAATTACTATAAATGTTTTAAATTTTAGTATAATTGGCAACACTGCAGATATCGGAATAAAATCGTAGGCAACAGTTTAACATGACCTATGTCAACTTCAGTGGCGTACGCCTGATTTAATATATATTTTTTAAATGTAATTATTCCTTTAAAAGCAGGAATTTTTTCAAAATAATATATTTACACATTTTAGGAGTGTAAAAATTAACATGTTTTAATATGTACGTATATTTCAATAACACCCTATATATTTATACCGGGTGGACCACGACATACGCGTCAGCTTTTAGATAGAAGATTTTAAGAAAATTGTTTACTATGGTTTATATAATTACAATTTCGAATTACTTCGAATTATATAGGGCGTCCTAAAATGAATGATGGATATTAAACTTATAATTTTCTTTTAAAAATTTTAAAAAAAATGTATACATTTATTTTAAAATCTATTTTTCTCACCGTAAACTATTATTTTAATACATTTATTACAACAGATTTTTATAACCTTTCAAACGATGTATCATATTTGCTATTTAAAAAAAAATGAGGTGGTGGCTGTCACCTGAAGGGAGTTCATTTAAATACCGAAAATTTTATACCATCAGAAAGTCGGATAAGTACAAAAATCGACTTGTTGATGCGTTTTTTTATCTTTAAAATAAACGAGTTGGCGGGTGTTGTTCACTTGGTCCCAGCCGTAAATTATGTCAACGGGGTTCCGTAATCCTACCGGTCTTTTGGCCTCAAGTTTTAAAATTAGGAGGGACTTTTGGGCACAGTGGTTATCAACCATGAAGTAATATTTTTAAGAAAAAATAATTTCAGTGATTTTTTAAATTTTTTTCCAAATAAATATCCTTCATTTGAATTGTACGGTAAAGATTTTTTTTGTCCAAATAAATAATCTTGGTTTAATTTGTATAGTAAAGAATTTTTTTTCTCCAAATAAAAACGATTTGACAAAAAAATGTATTTAAACTGTACATAAAACAAATTAAAAAAACTCATGATTAATAGAAAAGCATATGAAAATAGCTACATAAAATACCGATTACAAATTATACTATTACCTACAAAAATACAACACTAAAAAATATAACATATATAAAATACCGAATAAAAATTATATTATATTTTTATAATGATGCAAAACTGCTTTAATAAATTGACACCTCGAAAATGTGTTATTCATTTTCCTAGAACCTTAATCCAGCTTTTGTGCCCAGAACGGCTACACCTTTAGAAGCAATAAAAAATTAAATTCTAGTATAACTGAACGCCGTGCCAAAAATTGCTCCACCCGAGTTGGCAGGGGGGTTAAAACTGAATCTTCTCATTGTACATATCTTCCTGTTTAGGATATTAATATATTCTTTATTTTGATATTAACAAGAAACATTTACTTTATTTTTTTCTTATGGAAAACACTAGAAACAGGATTTAAAATTTAAACGTTGGGTGTGACACATTAACGTGACGTAGGGTAGCTCCAGATATCCATTGAACCGGATTACAAATGTATAAATAATTCAGCAACTAAGTCTATAGATTCGATGAGTACAATAGTAGCAATGGTCACGAACTGTTATGTGCCTTTTTTAATATATAAATGATATCTGGTTGATATTTACCAATAAACTATAAAGATATTTACCTATGAACTATAAAAATGCAATATTTGCCTATTTTATGAGAGAATTATATCAAATATTTTTTTTAACAGAATAATATATTACTTAAGTAAATAAATCACTTTAATTATCAATTATTTTGCAAATTCCTAGACAGGTCGATTTAATTTTTAATGGACTATTATATTCATTAATTAATAAAAATCAATAAAAAGTAATTAATATATTTTGAAAATCGCGCTGCTCCTTGACCAATAATTAACGTTTTACTTTCTACAGCATTGCCAAGATTCTAGCTTTGTTCGTTTGTAGAAAAATTTGACATACTTCTTTCCTTCTTTTAATCATATGACAAATGAGAAAACGAGAGTTGCCAGTTTTATCGATATGACAACATAGCCAAATATAATCTGTTTCAATTGGGCCACGTCACAAGCCACTATAGCCCCGATATTCAAATTTTAAGAATTAATTACAGCCGCAGGATCGGTCTCAGAAGGGCTGGACCCGGTGCAATGTGTTATGGTAGGCCTAAATTATAAAAAAAATCACTGGATGAGTCCATTACTTATATTTTGACAAAATTGTCAGTTTAGTTTGAATTATTTAAGGTACAGGATGATTTGGGTTATATCAAATATTTGGAAATCATATTTGTCAAATAGTGACATCACCATTATAATTTTAATTATTGCTATTTTTTTATAGAACTTTCTTTTTTTTTCATGTATATTTTTAATTATTTTTTCTACAACCTTGCAGCACTCGCCTTAAGGCTCGTGTCACAAACTTCTGAGCTCGTGGGAAAAGTGACGCTTTGCACACTTGTACAAACTACTATAAAGTATGTCTATAGGATATAATAGTTATTTATGTACCAAGGGTATAAATAAATCTTTATGCCCTGAGAGCGACGATCTTACAAACTCGAGGGCCAGGGAAAATAGGGAAATATGGGGAAATAAAGAGAAAATATAAAATAATTAGAAAAAATTGGAACGAAATGGAAAAAATGGAAAAAGATGTAAAAAATTTGGAACAATTTAGGAAGAAGTTGAAAAAAATTGGAAAAAATTGAAAAAATAGGTCATAATTGGAAAAAATTGGAAAAAATTGGACAAAAGAAAAAATAGGGAAAATATCGAAAAACAGGTACAAATAGGGACAAATATGAACAAATACGTAAAAATAAAGGAAAATAAGAAAAAACAATGAAAAACAGGGAAAAAATAAGATAAAAGATAGGAAATTAAGAAAGAATAGGAAAAAATGGGGAAATACAGAGGGAAGAATTGGAAACAAATGGAAAAAAGTGGAAAAAATTGGAAAAAATTGCAAAAAATTGTATTAAATTAGAAAAAATTGTAAAACATAAGAAAAAAATTGGAAAAAAAATGAAAAAAATGGACAAAATTGGAAAAAATTATAATAAATTGGAAAAAATGAAACCAATTGAAAAAAAATTGAACTAAATTGGAAAAAATTAGTAAAGAATTGGAAAAAATTGATATCCGCAGTGTTGTCAATTATACTTTAATTGAAAGCATTTATAGAAATTATAACTAGAATACTGAAATTTAAATTTATTTTTACAACTAAGTTCAAAGCGGTTTGCGGTTGAAAATTCCTTGCATAAAATGTAGCCTAACGAAAAAGCGCGGCCAGTTTTTTTGTTTTAATTTATATATGATTCATATGGTGTCATTATTGAAACTAGAGATGTTAAAAAAGTTAAGAAAAATTGGAAAGAAAAGGGGAAAATTGGGAAAAATGGATAAAAAAAGAGAAAAATACGCAAAATAGGGGGAAATAGGGAAAAGGGCCAAATATAATGGAAAAAGAGGGCAAAACAAATATAGTTAACGTATTAGAAAATAATGAAAAACAGAAAAATAGAAAAATTAAGAAAAAATAGGGAAAAATGGGGAATACAGGAGAAAATATTAAAAATTGGTAAAATGGTAAAAATGGAAAAAATTGTAAAAAATTTGGATCAATTTAGGAAAAAATTGAAAAAAATGGGTCAAAATTGGAAAAAATTGGACAAAATTTGATAAAACAATGAAAATATAGGAAAACGGGTACAAATAGGAACAAATATAAACAAATACGGAATAATAGGTGAAAATAAGAAAAAATAATGAAAAATAGGGAAAAAAGAAAATAAAACAATTAAGAAAGAATAGGAAAAAATGGGAAAATATAGAGGAAAAAATTTGGAAAGAAGTTTAAAAACTTGTAAAAAAGTGGAAAAAATTGAATAAAATTGGAAAAAATTGCAAAAAATTGGAATAAATTGGAAAAAATTGTAAATCATTAGAAAAAATTTGAAAAAATGAACAAAATTTAAAAAAATGGACAAAAGTGAAAAAAAATGCGCAAATTGCAAAAAACTGGGATAAATTGGAAACAAATTGAAAAAAAAAAATGAAAACAATTGGAAAAAAATTGAACTAAATTTCTCATATTTTGAGAAAATTGTCAGTTTTCTTTTATTTTCCAGTCAGTATAGTTTAGATTGTTTAAGGTATAGGATGGTTTATGTTATATCAAAATCATATTTGTCAAATAGTGACATCACCATTATAATTAATTATTCCTATTTTTTTACAGAAATACTCTTTTTTTTTCATGTGTGTTTTTAATTATTTTTTTTACAACCACTATGTAAATCACGCTTTTCTACACAAATTTCTTTTTCTGAATTTCTTTGATATCCGTTGGAAAATTAATAATTTTAGATTTGCTCGTGGGAAAAGTGACGCTTTGCACACTTGTGCAAACTACTATAAAGTATGTGTATATGATATAATAGTTATTTATGTACCAAGGGTATAAATAGATCTTTATGCCCTGAGGGCGACGATCTTACATACCCGAGGGCCTCTGTTAGTCGTCCGAGGGCCTCTGTTAGTCGTCCGAGGGCATAATCATCTGTTTATACCCGCGGTGCATACAAAATTTTATGGTCATACTAGTTCAACATTCCGTGCAAAATATGAATATTTTAAAAAATCGCGGGCCATAAAGTGCACTTTGCAGGCTATAAAGTACACTTTGCGGGCTGTAAAGTGCACTTTATGCCCGCGTCGGCCATAAAGTCACTTTATGTAGTTGGTAACTATAAGCAATAAAAACATAATATTGAACTGGTATGACATAAAAAAATATTAAATAATTTAAGGTAATAAAACTCGACTAATTTATTAAGATTTATAAAGTTGAGATGGCGGCTACTAGTTTCTGCGAAATTTCGCCATCATCAGGCCTAAAATGACTACCGTCAATAACTTAAAGTTGAATAATAACAGCATTTTTAAACTTACCAATGTATTAATGGAGAATTTGATAAAATGAAATTGATTTATCATAAATAACAATTATGTAGACAGAATAAGTTACAATTTAAAGGGAAAAGATGAAAAAGATGACATTATGCCTTGAAAGGAAAACTGAGTTGAGAGAGGTGCTCTCAAAATGTTAGTAATACCTCTTATTTATTGTTAAACACACAAGAGGATCCTATGTTCTAAAGTTTTTAAGAAACATAATATCAACGTAGTGTTAATTCCAGGTCGTACCTCGTTGACACCAAATATGTAATTTCTTTTCTTCACAAATCTCAGTTGCCAAGATTTCAATGCAGTTTATGTCGGTCAATCAGACATGAGACAAGAATAAAAGAACACATTAGGTGCATAGACAAATATAACAATTCTAGTCGACCACTCATTTTCAATATCCAATTCTGAGCTCTTACATGATAGTCCCAAAGGCAATAGATTAAATCTTGAAATGTTCGAAATTAATTCTTGCTTATACAATGACACCTGTTACTTTTTTTTCCTGTGCCACCCTATATTTTCATTCTTCTTCTGCGCACTATCATGTCCCGTCTGAAGTTCTCTTTATTTCCCTCTCCTTTTGATAAAGACTATAAAATGCCTTTCCCATGCTAAAAATCTTTCTGTTACCTCATCAATAAGAAGGATCAACTAATAGTCTGTATGGTGTGTTAAAAATTTCTTTTCTCCCAGATCCAAAACCTACTTTTTGTAGTAGGGGAGGCCACGATGCTAAATAGAGATTTACTCAAGCGTTTTTTCCTCCCGGATTCACGAGTTTGATTTGGAGAATTATCTCCTCCTAAGAAACACACAACTGGAAGAAACTGGCTGATAAAGAAAAACTAGATAATTTTTTTCCCAAAGAAACCAAGAAAAAAGAAAAGTCTCTCAAAAACCCAAATATTATTAGTAAAATATTTTATTCATTATCTTTAATAAAACAAGTAATGTTTAATTTAAGTTTAATTTCCTTAAATCCATAAAGAAAAGAAAGGACGGATTTTGAAATATAGCATAGAGGACCTATTAGATTTCGGAGCTTAGAAGATAAAAAGAAAAAAATATTATATAATGTATACCCCTTCATCGGTGAGGGTAGCATTGATATTATGTATGCCCAATGTATCTTTAATAATAGAAGTTGCTTAATCTGACGGTTTGCTCGATGGGGGTGGCTGAAAGGAAGGGTTAAAAATAGAAAAAAAATTTAATCGAGCGTATCAGATATTTTAAGGGGGTGGCAAGTATACCCAAATAAAGTTCTAATTTAATATTCTGACGATTTGGATGTAATTTTTGAAAAATGCAGAAAAAAATCGTCGTTTTGAAATACTCGAGCGCGTCAGATTAAGATATATACGGTTCATCTTAATATCCTAGATGTGCTGACCAATAATCTGACGATTATTCGAAGGAATTTCATAAATCTGACCATTAAAAAAAAATTCTCATTGGCGGGTGGGAGCGTGTATAAATTTTCAAAAATGAAAAAAAATGATCCCAAAGACATACTAGAGTGTGCCAGACATGAATAGCGGCCGAATTGCTAGTTGGGGGTGGCCGTACGAAGGGGTAGAAATAGTTTCACTTATTGTCGTAAGCTTTTTTAAAACACAATAAACAAATCAGCTGGGATGGCATCATGGTGACAGAAACTAGTATGGGGACGGTGCCAAAGAGTGAGGGTTAGAAAATAGTGAGAAGGGATGAGATGCGCAGAGTGGGAAATACATAATTCTCAGCAGCCGCACACACCAAACTTTATTGATGTTTTTAAGTACTCCGGCTTGAGGAAATCGGCAGATTATATTATTTCCTACAAATTGAAAAAAAAAATAACCGCGCTCGAGTACTTCAAGGTGACGGTTTCTTTTTACAAATTTGTATCTCTCCCACTTCCTTACGTCACACTGAAATCGTCAGATTATTGGAATGTATACCATTTAGGATGTAATTAACAAACCCTACCTTAATCTGACGCGTTCGAAAATTTCTAATTATCAACTTTCTTTTACTATTCGGTTCCTTTATCCTAGACGGCCGGCTAGAAATTAGGAGCTCATATCCGGTAAAGGTACTCAACTGGTGCATATATTAATCTGCAGTGCTTCAGTAAATCCCCAAATCCCCGCTTGGCCTCCCCTACAATTGGATTAGGAACGTTTTTTCCTCCCGGATCGAGAACGTACTTTTTGGATCATGAACGGGTTTTCCTCCCGGATCCAGAACCTACTTTTTGGATTATGAACGGTTTTTCCTCCCGGATCCAGAACTTATTTCTTGATTAGGAACGTTTTTTTCCTCCTCGATCCAGAACCTTATTTTTGGATTACTAACGTTTTTTCCTCCCGGATCCAGAACCTACTTTTTGGATTACGAACGGTTTTTGTTAGCGGATCCAGAACCTACTTTTGGATTAGGAATGTTTTTTCCTTGCGGATCCAGAACCTACTTTTGGATTAGGAACGTTTTTTCGTCCTGGATCCAGAACCTTCTTTTTGGATTTCTAACGTTTTTTCCTCCCGGATTCACGAGTTTGATTTGGAGAATTATCTCCTGCTAAGAAATACACAACGGGAAGAAACTGGCTGATAAAGAAAAACAAGATAATTTTTTTCCCAAAGAAACCAAGAAAAAAGAAAAGTCTCTAAAAAAACCCAAATATTATTCATAAAATATTTTATTCTTTATCTTTAATAAAAGTAACGTTTAATTTAAGATTAATTTCCTTAAATCCATAAAGAAAAGAAAGGACGGATTTTGAAATATATCATAGATTTTTTTGTCAATTATTTCTTAATATATCAAAATTTTACATTTTTGATATATTTCAAATTCTATTCTATTCATAATAAAAAGAATTGAGCTTAAATCACATTTATCATTTTATCAAACAAAGAAATATATCGTTACATATCGTATTTTGCCTAAACGAACAGGTCATTCCTAAAGACAACCACATTTTACTAACCAATATTTTCATAGAGTTATATTTAACCCTCAGTTTGAGTAACCCATTCTCTTCTACTAACTTCAATATTATTGATTATCCTACAGCCATTTGTCAACTCATACTTCATATGTCACTTCTTCTTCTTCTGTTCTTCTGTTTTCTTCTTTTTTCTCCGTTTATTTTTATTCATTTTTCTTTTAGTTACCAAATTCCCTGTACTTAATTTCGTTACGTACTTCTTGCACTCGATTTCACCCTTAGTAATTGTTTGTTTCAAAAATTTTTACGTATCTTCTTTTCTGTACTACACTGTATTCATGGGTCAACTGTCACCTGTCAGGATATATATACACCACTCTGAGTGTAGGTTGAGTGTCAAACATTACACTCAATTTTCTATTGTCTAGTTTCAAATTTCTTTTAACTCTTATAACAAAAAAAAAATACACAATGATGTCAACGCCATTTAAACGTTAATAAAAAATACATTATGTGAGAATTTTTTCAAAATTTCAAACTTATAATTGTGAACTTTGGAGACGAAAAACAAAAATACAAAAAAATTACTTTAACGGTCCAACTTTTCAATTTTTTTTTAACCAAGAAAAATTTTTGTCTTGGAAAGCCACTTAAGACTCTTTTTAAGGTACTTTGATCTGTAAAAACGAAAAAAATTATATCATCAACTCCTAATGATGCTAATATAGTTACTTTATTTATGTATTCTTCTTTCTATTGCTTATTCTTCTTTCAGTATTTTCATATTTTCTTTATTATGATTTTGTCCCTTTAATATTAATTATTATATTCTATGCTTTCAGTATTAAATATTTTTTTCTACAGTTGAATAAAAATACCGTTGGGTGTGCCGTACACTAAGTAGACTTACATAATTACTGATCTCGACCTCTAACTGACACATTTTTAATATTATCCAATTTAAAGAGTGCATATGCACATTATAAATAGGCTTGTCTAGCAGTAGCATTCTAACAAGGCTATAACATTGTTGCCAATATACGAAAGATATAAAACTGCAAAAGAGTAACATAGGCCTTAGTATGTGACACCGATTCTACCAGTAAAATGAATTTCAAGGTAGGTTAATAATTTTATTAGAATGGTGTTATAAAATCAAGTTATATGTGGTTGACGGTACTCCCACTAAAGTAAACTTATGAATAAATAATTAAAAAAAAAAGAATAGGGTGTAAACTGTAATCTACTTTTTATAATAACAAGGTGAACTGGTAAAAAAATGTATGCAATAATTTAAAATATAATGTTAAAATAATTCTTCTGTAATTTGTAAATTAGTATAAGTACTTTTATGTCTAATTATATTTTTCACTGTTACATGCTTATAACTTCTAAAACATATAAAGGTTTTAACTGAAATATCTTAAATTATAAAAAGTTTTGTTAATATACATACATCCAATTTTGATCAAAACAAAAATTGTGCTTTTTAATAAATTTTTTTTCGATTATTTTTAATGGATTACAAATTATTTTTTTTTAATCCCTGAACAGCAATTCTTTGACTATTCAGCGGTGCAATGGACCCCGCAAAATCCTTATGGAAATTGTGTCTCGGTGGATTTGTTTTAATTTTTGATATGATGTAGTCCATGGAATTCTAAACATATGTTATCATTGCGGCAATCCCCAATTATGAACAATTTTTCTGCTAGGGGGATTAAATTCACATATTGCCCATAATGGAATATTTATTTTTGAAGACGGGAAAAATATTTTAAAATGTTTTATTCAAGTTTATATTGCATAACAGTGTTCTTAAAAAAACATATAACCCCCACTCCAGATATTCAACCCCAACCCCTATTTAAAGAAATAAAAAAATATTAATTGCGGACTCACTTCAAAAATTATAAGAGAATGTTTTAATAAGTAAAAAATATCGAATTTAACCCCCCCCCCTAGCAGAAAAACTGTTCATATTTGGGGGTTGGCGCGATGTTAACATATGTTTAGAATTCCATGGACTACATTATATCAAAAATTAAAACAAATCCACCGAGACCCAATTTCCATATGGATTTTAAGGGGGTTTAAAATCGGTTTAGAAATGACAGACTGATTAATTTAAAAATAAAATTATTCAAAATCATTAACCAATGAGCGGCAACATGTTTTGGCCAAACAATGGCCATCATCAGGCCTATAATATAAATATAAAAAGTTAAAATTACAAGAAAACAATAATTCAATGATTACTTACAGAAAGTCGTTGTCAAGTATGACAAGAAAATTAATATCATATGAAATTTAACATTCTGAATATATGAAAAATGGAAGAAATAACTTTAACCACAAAACATTACAAGTTAAAAGTTTTAAAACAATTTTAAATGCTAAGCAAAAAACTCCATAAAGGAGGAAATAGTTTTTTTTTTCGACAATTTCATAAAAAATAGTATTTCCTCCATTATGTATTTTTTTGCTTTGCGTTTAAAAAAGTCTTTAAAATTTTTAACTTGTAATGTTTTGTGGTCAAACTTATTTCTTCCATTTTTCACATGTTCAGAATGTTAAATTTCATTCCATATTAATTTTCTTGTAATTTGTCGTACTTTACAACGACTTTCTGTAAGCAATCATTTAATTATTGTTTTCTTGTAATTTTAACTTTTTATATTTGTATTATAGGCCTGATGATGGCCATTGTTTGGCCGAAACATGTTGTCGCTCAATTTTAATCATTATCTTTACACAAATAATTGTGGTATGACTTGGAGTTTTATCTTTCGTTAAACAATAAAAGGTTGAAAATTTGACCTAATTGCAAATATATTATTTTAAAAAGTTTTAGTCGTTATTATTTTGTTCTGGTATTTTTTAGACATAGAAAAAACAAATGGTTTTACAGGCTCTTCTTTAAAACTAATTTATTTTGGCATTTTTAAATCGACTTAAACAATCTTCAGAATAAGTGTTTCAGAATTTCTAAAAATACATAGAGGTTCCATTTTCATTAAAAAAGCTACTAATTATTTTTTCACATTACGCCATTTTTGTTTTTACTTTAACAAAAGTGGCAAACAAATTGGTTGTTTTTAAAGCAAATTGGTTGTGTCGCCCCAAAACTTTCCCAACGAGTATCCACGAATACTTTCCCAGATATTTAATGTTAAAGATTAAAATTTTGACATTTTTGATATTTAAAAAATAATTGTGACTGTTCCGAATAGAGTTTTTCAAAGGCTTTCAAATGACATATTGCATGTCAAATTCCGTGATATATTACATCTGTTATTTTTTGATAGTGATACTTGCGTTTGACAGATGTCATACAAAAAATAATGAATTCTTCCGATGGGCAACCCAAAGCCCTATACAAAATTTCAGCTCAATCGGATTAATACTTTTTGAGATATTTAATGTTAATGTTTCAAATTTTAACATTTTTTATTTTTGACAGGTGACAGTTGAAAAAATAATTTGGACAGTTCTGAATAGAGTTTTTCAAGGGTTTTCAAATTACGTATTGCATGTCCAATTCCGTGACATATTGCATCTGTTATTTTTTGATAGTGACACTTACGTTTGACAGATGTCATACAAAACTAATGGGTTCTTCCGTGGGGTAACCCAAAGCCCTATACCAAATTTCAGCTCAATCGGATTAAACGTGTGGCCTCTATCGTGGAAGAATACACACACAGACAGACAGACAGATAGATAGACAGACACACTTTCATCTGGAAATGATCTTAATCGTCTCAGGGGACCCGAAAATGGATATTTCCATTTTTATCTCGAAATTTTTTATTAGCCCGCGGAAGTGTAAACACTCCAAATTTGACGCGATTAATTGGGGGTAGCCCCTGGTGGTTAAGAATGTGATTTGCTGCATCGTAATGGTGCACGAGCTAAGGGGGAAGGCAAGAAAGGGACTACGCAAATTTTTGCATGACGCTAGAAAATGAAGAATTTAAAATTTGGCCATTTTTGTACCCACATCTTATTGATTGGGTTATGAAATAATAAAAATGTCTTTTGCTGCATGAAACAGCTCAACCTTCCTTATCCCCCACAAATTCGGATCGAATAATGCATGATCGTGGTGAAGAATACGTCACTTTGAGCTCGGGAAAATAAGGGAGTGAACGCTCTTTCATGCAGCACAAGAGATTTATGTTAGTTTATAACGTAATTAATAAGATGAGGGTACAAAAATGGGCCAAATTTTAAAATGTTCATTATATAGCGACGGATAAAATCGGATTTTTGGTTACCAGGGGCTACCCGCAATCTATGGCAACAAATCTGGAGTGTTTACTCCTCCGCGGATCATGGCGGCACATTGTGGTGCAAATTTTCAATTTATTTTAATTTTTCAAGTGTGTCACGTGCAAAGAACCAAGTTCTATTACGTGCTGCATCTTCTTCCCTGACGGATTTGGCCACTTCCGATTGCACGCCATCTACGGTGCAACAACTGCGTTTTAGGCATCCTCAACCCTACTCCTGGGATTATCTGCATTGCTCCTTTAATGGAAGGACTGAAGTTTCACTTGGATAGAGACATCTTGATGCCTCATTCTATTATATACTCCCTCTACCGCTCTATCCAATACTAAAATTGTTTAAATATTTTAAAACTCGTGTACGATATTCTAATACTAAACTTTTACTAATAATAAAATGAATTAAGGATTACGTATGAAAAAAAAAATGGATACTGTAACCCAACTTTAATGTAAAAAAACAGGAACATTTTTCAAGAAAACAGACTAAATTAGATGACAAATCATATACAACAGTTCAGTAGCTATGTGTATAAAACATATTATAAATTGGGAAAATAAAAAGTCGAAAAAGTATGTCAAAAATAAATACACAAGGCTCGTTTAGTATCGATTAAAAAAAATTCTGTATACTAATATCAGCTAAATTACTTACTATTATTGGTCAGACAGCGGTAAATAATACCACACTAAAAAATAAATTACCTAAATAATGTAAAGCAACAAATAATTTCGTTAAGCGAACTAATTCATTTAATGGCTTGAAGGTAAAGAAAGATTCTAGAGAGTCGAAAAAGTCTTCCAAAGGAAAGAAAAGTTCGAAACCGCGCATTAAATTTAGAATTTACTCAAAAAGCATATTTAACGACACCCTCGAAATAAATAGTTGAATTTTAATTTAAATGTAGTTTATACAAGGTTGCCAAGATTTTGAACATATATTGGTTGGAGCGCAAACTACGCCACCAATAAAAATGATACCACTGATGATTTCCATAAGGACGAAACATGTATGGTAATGGTCGGAGTGTATAGTTTCATATATGGTAATGGTCGGAGTGTATAGTTTCAAACAATTACTCTCTCTATTTTTGATACGTCATAAGACAGATAAAATTATTTTAAAGTACCATTTTTATTTTACGTGATAGTTAAAAAAAGATACTTTAGATCTATAAATACCAAAACTGACCCATTATAATATTGTATTATCTATAGATTTGTTTAATTTTTTATTTACATTAATTTTAGGTTCCAATACTAACAATTTTCTTTCTTATTTGCCTTTCCAATGCCAGTGTGATCCCAACGATAAAAGTTCTACAGGGACCTAGTAGCAAAACTATACTTTTAGGACCAGATGGGGGTGCAATCGACTCAATTGCACCAGGTGGAACTGTAGTTACAGATGATCATGGATCAGGATTAGTAGCAGCTGGTCCAGCTTTACTTCCTTTGGGTAAGAATACTTACAAAAATATAGTATAAAATAATTACCAATCAAACATAATTTTTTTAGGTCCACAAATTGTTGTTAATGGCCCTGCAGGATCAATTGCAACTAGTTACACACATGCCGGACCTACTATAGTTCCAGCAGTCGCACCAGTACCTATTGTTAGTGGTGTAGTTCCTGCATCAGCTTCAGGTGGAATTATTGCAGGTCCTGTTCTTGGTATTGGCGGTGGTTTAGGAGTAAATGGTCATGGAGGAGCTTACGTCCAAGATAATTTAGAAGGGTTATATGATGATGGGTCTTATAGAGGAGAACATTAATATCAGATTTTTTTTTAACTACAGAATTAATTATAGATTTATTTCTCATTTTTGTAATGTATTAACACCATAAAATTGTTGGCTAGTTCTTTTATATTTCGTCCTTTTTAACAATATTATTTGTCATTTATCAATTTACTCATGTCTGTTTATTTTTGTTTTACTTAATAGTGGTTAATATCTGAATAATTATTAATGTTAATTTTAAATCATTCTAATTTATTATCTGATGTTTTTTACTAATATTTTTTCCATGTCCTGATGTACTTTAACGATATGGGATCACTTGGCGATTTCATTTTCTAAACGTGAATGTTTTAAAATATATTTTTTGACATTTTTTTTAAGAATTAAATTAAATTTTATTAAAGTTATTAGATGAATCCTTTTAAAACTAAAATAAAAGCATTCAAGCATGCTTTGGTTTTTCGATTATTTAATTTTTATGCGGAATTCATAATGTGCTATATTGAATATTGATAAATATAGATAAGTTTAATGTTTAAATTCTAGTCTTTATTTTTATTAAAATTTTTAATTATATATGTGTTTTTATGTTTTTGTAATTTTTTTTTTGAATTTTTTTATGTTTTTGTAACTTTTTTTATGTTTTTGTAAAATAAAAACTGATCTATAAATTTAAAAATGTCTTTGATTAAATTTTTTCTTCTGATGTAACCGCATCAATATTTTTAATAATAAAATTGCTATAATACACTGACTGTAAACAGTGATTGTTGATAAGAACTTATTAGGGATTTAAATATATTTTATCTACTCTTATTAAATTATATATTAATTATTCAACTGCTTTTGAACAATTAATAGTATCCATAAACAAACAGCGTGAGTTATTATAACTCACTAGTGAGTTATTATAACATAGTATCCGTAAACAGCGTGTTATAATAACTCACGCTGGGCTCCTACAATAATTCGGTATGTAAAAAGTGTGCAGTAAACTCTTGGACATTTTGAAGCCGATAAATAGGTTCCATTAGCATAGAAATAGAAAGATTTTATAACTATATAATTAAAAGATTTTAAAATTATTAAATTGCCAAAGCCTCACGGTAAACCCTACGAAAAATATTCTCGGAATTTACTACACACTGTTTACGAATACCAAGGTGGCTCTGTACAAGCCGATTCTCCGAAGCAGAACAGTCCATTATTGTCATTGGGAGGAATGCACTTGATATTTTGTGGACAAAGTTCTTTCTCTGCACTTGCATCTTAATATTTATAAATTTAAAAGGTAATCCATTATCTCAAATGTGGTCTACTGAATAGTAATGAAACTCAAAGTCGAGTACCACAAATTTTTTTTATTTATTATTATAAAACAGAAGATAGGCGACTAGTTTCGGCTACAAGCCATCATCAAGCCTAGAATATAAGTACAAAAGTAGGAAAAAGAACTGTTAAGAATTTTAAACAATTAGACTTACCCAAGAAAAAATATATAATAAATGATATTTGTCGAAAATTGGCAACACAATGATCAATTAAAAGAAAACTTTATGGTGGTTGCATGTGTGCACTAGGGGAGGGAGGTGAAGGGGAGATTGTGGTACAGGAGAACAAAATTAAAATAAAATTTAAAAAAGTAAGTAAGGAGGCGCATATTAGCGGTGAATTAACAACGTATCCATAAGTCGGAGACAGAAGGGAAATAGGCGGTGATTTAAAAGGTTAAATGTAAGTGGTGAGGGGACATTAGGGGTAGTAGCACGAGACAACAATTTAGAGAAAGGCTGGAACGTATAAAATAGTTATAGGTGGACGTCCGAGAACTCCAACCATGTAGTTATGGGGGCCTATCGTGGTAGATTTAAGGTAATCATGGCCAAGCAAATCCAGAAGGGGAAACGGCCCTTCGCGATCAACTCCACGTGAGTGGGTGAAGGCGATCCAAAAAATGGCAGTGATTAAAAGGCTTAAATTACACCAAAAAGATTTTGGGCCTTTTGGTGGACAGCCCAGAAGGTTTTCAACAAATATCTTCGAAAATGAACAAGTAGTTAACGCACAGTCAAATAGTACAATGTAGTAGCACATTTACAAAATGGTTGTTAAACTTGACATGACAATGAACAAAGTTAGTGACATTTGACAGTTAAACGAAAAAATTATTTTAACATTTTATAAAAACAATTGATAATAGCCAGAAGGGCAACGCAATTAAAAATTTTTTATAGTTATATACAGAATTAGAGACAGTCTAAATAATAAGATGGAACGTGAACAATAGTATAATTGTAAGAGACTGGGTGTGGATACAGGCAAAGGCCATCTAGTGAAGGATGAAGGAAAGAAGAAAGTCTTGTCAGGTAAGTATGAGGAAAGAAGAAGAAAAGGACAATTGACAATTTACATTTAGGGGGTGATTGTAAATAAAGAGAAAATTTAATATTTATAGTTATAGTCGTAGGTAAGTTATAGTATTCAAGATAACCTACATTACCGCTCATTAAATAATATACTGTTATTCAATTCTAAAATATAATTATTCAAAATACTTTTCATTTTTAAAGTACTAAATAAATTTAGTAGTCCTTAATATATAATTCCTACCCCTGGGTAGCTGCAGACTAAAGTAAAATTTTCTTTGAACTACAGCAGATTCTTGTCGTCCTAGAATTGTCCTAATACTGTCCAGTTCATCTCATCTGTACTTTCATTGCCTAAATTGTCATCGCGTCCTTATATTTATAAACATGAATAAAATTAACAAAAATTTACTAAAAATAAACTAAAAAGGAGTATACTTGCAAAATGCTACTATTAATGTTAATACAGTCTAGTTACAAAAAGAATCTAATAAACAACTTTCATTGATGAAGGTCACTATTTTGTCACATAAAACATCGCAAATTTCTGTACAATTAAGGCTCATGGATAAATAAGCGCAACTAATTTTTATTATGTAATTTGTGTCTGGTTCAAACACAATAAAAAATAAGAGGTGTAGTGTCCACCTTTTATCCTTAGCTCGTAATGATTATTTTTTACACTTCTAGTAAAGAAGTTGTTTTATTGACTTTTTTTAAACATTAAAATTTTCCATTTTCTCCAAGGTCACTAAATTTTGCACTTAAATAAGTATATAAATATCATAAAATGAGCAGAACGCTCATTTTTTACGTTTATTTGTTTTAGTTACATTATTTGAATTTTTTACTTTTTACTGAATTTGGCAACTAGAAAATATAGCTAGGAAAAAATTTTTACAGCTGTCTTAGTTTAGTACTAGACGTAAACAATTTATTTAAAATAAAAAAAAAACTAAAGAAAATAATGTATGCTTTAATGAGAAACGTAATTTGAATAATATTTTGTAGTGTAGTTAAAGTGGTGTGTTAAAAAAAAATTAAAAGACTGATGCAAAATTCAGGTCGGTTTCGACAAGACTAAAATTAAAAGTAGTACTACGAATACGAAACGTCAAATTATAGTTTTTAAAGTAGGAAAAAAATAAAAAAAATCGATCATGTCATTTTAGAACCTTCACGACTCGGCTGAGAGAATAGGATTATGTTAATTACAAAATACTAAGAATTATATTAATTATGGAACCTAACCATCGAATTGATATTTCAATGTTGATAATGATATAAGCGGGCGCATGCGCGCATTGCATTGCATGTTGGGAATTCTGGTAAAAGTTTAATATACAAGTTGTAGGGAATTTTATGCTCTATAATTTTGCAATAGAACATTTTGCACTAAAGTGCATTATTTCTTGTAAAAATTAAAAAAAAAGCAAAAAATCCTACATGTGTATATTTTTGTCCTCTAGCGGCACAACAATGGGGAATTCTAAAAAAAGATAAATACAACAGTTAAATGAAATTTGATGCTCTACAACTTTACTCTAAAACATTTTGATTTAAAATGCATTGTTTTTCTTCAAAATCTGAAAAAACTATGGCAAATATATATGCACATTTTTTCGAACCCTCTAGTGGCGCAACTAATGGAAATTCTCGAAAAAGTTTCATATAAAAATTGTAGCGAATTTAAATCTCTATAACATAGCAGGAAAATCATTTGTACTAAAGTCTATTGTTAGTCTATAAAATTTAAAAAATCATACATATGACCGATCGTACAAAAATTGTAGGGAATTTAATGCTCGAAGTCATATACCACATAAATATAATTACACAATTTTTAGGAAACGGCAACTAGTTTAGCTTACAAGCCATCTTCAGGCCTGAAAGTTATCTAATTCGGAAGGGTTTACAATAAATTCAAATACTTACCATAATACGATTAATTCAATTTTAACATTAACAATTATACATTTTAAACTGAAAAGGTGGTGTAATGCTAAGGGGGGTGGTTGTATTAGGGGAGGAGTAACATATGGGAAATAAATAGTGTAGTTGTGGAACACGAAAATTTAGAACTAAGATAAATTTTATATAGAATTTTTAACAAATCTCAAAAAGGACAAATTTGAACTCTCACATAAAAAAGCCCCACACAAAAGGGATTGATAATTTCATGAGGGAATCAAGAGGAAACGGAAATATCCTACAAAGAAAAGACTGCTGTAAACCATTGAAAAAAAATATTAATAGTTCACCCTGGTACACTAAGAGAAGGACAACAATCTTCCAAAACAAAAATAGATGCGAAAAGCACAAAAATAACTTTAACAGTGCTAGACAAAGCTTAAACGTCGCCGCTAAATAATGGAGTGACATATCTGACATTTGACAGTTTCACGTACAAGGGAAGTGACTTAAGGTTAGTTCATACAGACGCGAATCGCGATTTGCGAATTGCGAATAATGTTCTGATTGGCCCATAAGAAATCAACATGGCCGCCTGACAAAATTTTCAATATTTTACGAAATCGCAAAATTTAAAATTTGGGGGAGAGAAAATTGGATTGAGTTCAATATATTCGCGCGAATTGCTGTTGGGACTGATCGTTTTATGGTTAGCACATGCGCCTTTTAGCACATTCTTGTTCTGTTCTTTTACTTCTGTCTGATTCTTGTCATTGAAGCGTGTTTCTGACATGGGAAGCAGCGAGACATGTTACGTTATTCATTGTTTGTAAATAATTTAACCAAAATAACCTAAAAATGCTAATCTGTCTCTGGTTTATTTCAGGCCCCAGTTGAATGTAATGAGTGTGGCGAACTTCTTGAACTAAATTGTGATACGCCCCTTGCTGCTTCCTTAATTTAAAAATTTCACAAGTTTCAACTGACCGATATATTTTATTTAATAATAAGTAAGCAATGATTTTACGTCTTCGTTGCCAATGAAATAAACTGAAGAAATATGCATCCATTTTTAAAAGTAAATACAAACTGATTTAATATTAATAAATAGAAAATCCAAAATAAAGCACCATACACATTGTACATAAAAACAAATACCAGCTGATATGTCAACTTTGTCAAATGTTAGGTCATAATTCACTTATTGCGAACTTTAGAAATACGAAAAAAAGTAAATATCCCCAAAAACATCGCAACTATATGAAATAGCCCAGAACTGGCGAATTATTTTCCTGCGAATTCGCAGTTCGCAAATCGCGATTCGCGTCTGTATGAACTAACCTTTAGAAATGGGAAAGAGGAGTAGGTTTTTACAATATTATTGAAAAACGCTAATTAACAAGAATTATGACCTAAAGTACAGTCGAAATTGGCGTTAATTAAGAATAAAATGAGTTTACTATAAACTAGATGAATTAGAGGTGCTTTAGATCAGTTCTAAGTACAGGTATTGAGAAAAGAAGAAATAATTGACTGATAATGACATGACATTACCAGTTCGATCGAACCGGGAAAATAAAATTATCATGACACCTCAAAAAATAGTAAAAAAGCATTTTTGTTGATAAATTCGGCAATGCTGGTAAACTTTTGGTTTCTGCACAATAGCCAAACAATCAAGTTAAAATTTTCAAATTTTTGGATATTTTTTATTAATAACGTTTTTCCCTATCTTTAAAAATTAAAGTGTTAATTAAATAAAATGAAAATAGTCCATTTCGGTTTTCCCAAATATCTCGGAAACTGGTCCTGATAGTTTAATTTTGAAAATGCCATTCAATTCGCCCTGAAAATACGATATTTTTTTCTTTTAACCAATTTTGTATCTTTAACGGTTTAAGAAAGCCCAATAGTGTTCAATTAAATTTGCGTCACCCTGTATTGCAAATAGATTTTTCCGGTGAAGAATGTCCTTTTTCTTTATGCAAGTTCAGAATTGGAAACACCCTGTGCTAAATAATTATTAGAAAACAGTTAAAAAAAATTCCTTAATTTATAATAGTCATGCATATTCCTAGGCGTTTATGCTTGTTGTCCTCGGCTACCGCCTCGGTCAAGAATTTACACTATAGTCTGGGAATATATTGGCTTTTACTGATAGTTAAATATTATAGTATTTGTCAAAAAATACTCAGTTCCTATACATTTTTCCTTGATAAAATATCTATTTTTGTTGGAATAGTCCGAGAATAACGTACTCTATTGTCTATTTAGGACATGAGTTTAAAAAAATACAGATGTAATTTTATTAAGTAAATAAGGATATAAAACACTAGTATTCCTATTTTTTATAACACTCACTTGCTGACAAAAAATTTTACGTAGTACGTTACGTGAAACTGTTTTTTGCTGAGTATACAAGAGTCGTAACCGATACGTAAAAGGCTGCAATTTTTCCAGACTCTTTTTTTATTAAATCGATAAACATTATATTCAAAAGTCCACATGAGACCGGCAATCAAAAACATTCTGACCAAAAATGAAATTTTTTACCAAATATCACAAAAATTTCCCAAAATATATCAGTAATTTAATGAATTGTGATGGTATTTTTGATATTTTAAGAAAAGTGATGAGTACTTACTTTTTTTGGATAACCTTTTAAGACAATAAGTAACGATGATGGCTTTACAGCCGAAAGCGCTTTGCGAAATATAAAACGATTATGCACAAAATACGACTTTTCTTTGTCCATTATATTATTTTCCTAATATTCTTTAGTAGGAATTTAAGTTTATTCTCTATATTATTAAATTTAATTTTATAATTTAACCATAGATCCTTAATAAATGATCTACTTGAATAATTATCTAAATTAGAGTACTTGACCTAGAAAAGACCCTGATCTTACCAATTTGATCAATGTAAATGAACTCGCAAAAAATTTGATTAAACGAAAACAGGATCAGTTGGATCGACTCAGTCTTGTTGTTTGTGCAAAGACCTTGTGGCGTAACGCAAATTACCGCTTCAGGATTAGGTGGAGTCGTTAGGAATGTAAATTAATTCAGTTCCTAATAAAACGGTATGTTCTACAAAACTAATAAATTGCCCATGAATATATTAACTATATTGACGTCAGTCAGAAGGATGAAATGATCAAAAAAGAAAACGAAATTTTATGCACATTTTCCAGCAATATATGTATTTTTGCAAATGCGAAAAAGCGGTGTTTTTAATAGGAAATATTCGGTACTTGACCTGTAGATGATGTCGATAATCCCGTGTATGACAAAAAGCATTTACCACACCATTAAAAAAAAGAAATAAGTTAAAATATAGGAAAAATATTCCCTCTTTACAAATTTTCTGTCTTAATTAATTAGTATATTTCCTCGAACATACTTAGAATACCAAATTTCTCCTTCATATCAATTGTTGAATTCCTTTCTCGTACATAATTATACAATTAGAACAAAATTGTAACAACGTAGAACTCATAATTCATATTTAACATTAATTATTAACAACAGTAAAAAATTATTATATAAAATTTATTTGTCAATTTACCTACCATTAATAATTCCATGCTTTCTTTACTATTTGCTAGTCCTCATTCAATCTATAATTTTGTTTCTACCATATTTTATTCATCTTTATTTTAATTAAATTTTTCGTTCTAATTATTATTTAATTTTTATTTTCCCTGTCCCATCGAAGGGAAAGTATATCGAGCAAGCAGAAAAAAATTAAAATATCCGTTCTATCATTTCTCTATCAATGCCTACAGTTTGTTTCTATATGTATTTCTTTCACATCTTTCTGAGGAGAACTTCTTTTTCCACTTCTAACTGCCTAATTTACTTTTCCCTCCTTAAATCCATCTAACTTATATATAATAGAGCGCTAAAGGCCTTAAAGACCCATGACTTCAAAATTGCCAACCATCTTTCTCCAGTTGTTTCTGTCCATGATAGTTTCTTTCCAATTATAGATTCCCATCTTCCTTAAGTCCTCTTTACATGCCTCTATCCACTTTTTACGAGGCCGACCTCTTCTTCTTCTGTTTTCTCCTTCACTCATTAACAACGATCCTTTGACCCATCTCTGATCTGGCATTCTTCTCATATGTATTAACCAGAGTAACCTTTTTACTCTGTCTCTTTGGATAATCTCTACTTGAGCATATAGCACTTTGACTTCCGCATTTGTTCTTCTACTCCATTTATTCCCTTCTACTTTCACTCTTCCAAAAATTGTCCTCAGGACTCGTCTTTCCCAGATATTAAGTTTGTTTCCTCTGTTCTTATTCTTAACCCAGCATTCATTCCCGTACACTATTGTTGGTTGTATTACTATTCATTACAATCTTGCCCTTGAGACCTTTTTCGACTTCAGTATCTTTTGAAGAGCTCCAACTGCTCCATTCGCTTTTCTGCATCTTTTACTATTTAAAAGTACTTTGTTTTATTTTTATTTCTTGTCCGTCATATCAGTAATAAGTCATCAGCGTATTCGAGAAATTGGCTTTTGTTATTGTAGGTCAATCCTTGCGTTCTGATCTTAATATTTTTTCTAGTAACAAATTGAAAAGTACCGTATTTAAGCCCCTCTTTTATTTTAAAGGTATTAGAAAGTTCACCAACTACTTTTAATAGCTTTTACGTTTTTTTTTTCAAGTCATTTTTACCAGTTGAACTAATTTGTTCGGAATGCTTCATATAGATGTAGGTACTCTTATAACTGAGTCATAAGTCTGCTTGAAATCGATAAATAGCATTTGTAGGTTTAGCTGTTGTTGTTATTTTGGATAGTTTTCAGCAAAAAAAATTGATCTATGGTGGATGTGCCTTTTCTGAAGCCTCCTTGGTACTCGCTCACTTGTTCATTTATAATTCCATCAAGTCTGTTTCATATAATTCTGGCAAGTACTTTATATACCAGATCTGGCAGAGAAATATCTGTATAATTTCCACATTAAGCACTGTCACCTTTTTAATATATAGGACATATTATGGCATCTCCCCAACCTTTTGGCATTTCCACCTGCTCCCAGATTGTTTTCACTAATTTGGGAATTTGTGCAATCAGTACCTCCCCTCCGTATCTGTTAATCTCAGCTGGTATACTGCACTTTCATTTATTTTTCATGTTTATTATTGTCTCTCTCACTTTTGGCTCCGTAAGCGTTTATACACTTTCTTTCTGTCCCAGACCTTGTAGCTCTTTCTCTAGATTATATTCTTATCCTCGGCCACTTCTTCGTTGAGTAGTTTTTTGAAGTGTTCCTACCACCTTTCCAGTTTTGCTCTTTTGTCCCCTATGAATTGACCTTCTTTGCTCCTCTAATATTTTTGCCCTGTCTTCTGAATTTTCTTAAATTTTTTGTTTCCTGATAAAAATTTCTTACGTCTTTGTTATAAAGTGTTCTTCTATTTCTTGTAACTTTCTGTCCATTTCTTGCCGTTTCTTGTTTCTATATACATTTTTGACGTTTTTTCTTTGTATTTCATATTATCTTTTATGGTTTTCTTTTGGATTATCCAACATTTTTTGTCTGGCTACTTTCTATTATTTAGTGCAAGTTTGTAGTCATCATTATAACAATCTTTATTTCTGATTCTTCTCTCTTATCCGAGTCGCTCGTGTGCTACTTCTTTCATTACTTTTTCTATTTCCTGCCACTCCGATTCGATGCTTTTGTGCATATGCCTATTCAATAACTTAACTGATATCTCTCCTTTATAAGGTTCCATCTAACTTTTATATCTAAAGCTGTCACTTGAGTATTTATAAATTTATTTTTCGAATTATGTTATTTTGGTTATTTTAACTGATTACTTTAATTTTTTTTCTATAAAAATATTTTTTTTTAAATAATATTTACAATCAAGAACAATATATAAAAGTCAACAATTAAAATAAAATACAAAAAAGTCGTGTATAACAGTTTATAATTTAAGTTGTTAAAAGCAGGCAACAAGTTTCGGTTAAACAACCATCATCAGGTAATTTTGTGCTAAACTTGCTTAACGACGTTACTGGTGCTACTTGTTTTTCCCCATTTTTGGCGTTTTTCTACCTCCTTCAATCTTTCGTAGCCCAGGTGGTTATTTAATAACCATCCCTTAAGGGTTACCCTTTATTAATTTAAGTTTTCATTTCTTGTAAGACAAACTCATTTTTTAAACCTTCCCCTTGTTTGCAATCTTTTAAATTTATTGGACCATTACATTGATTTTTTACCATATGCTTATATTATTAATAATATTTTGTAATCTTAGTAATGGCCTGATGATGATTGTTTATCCGAAACTGGTTGTCTGATTTTACCAACTTTAATAATAAACTGTGGTACACAGATTTGTGTTTTTTTTCAGTTGCTAAAAAATGAGTAAAAATAATTTTGAATGTGAAGTTTACTTCGAATTTTAAACCGAATATTTTTTTGAATAATAAGCAAACAACTCTTGGTTATTTCTAGTAATTATATTTTTGCAAAAAACAAGACGGCAATCAGCTCATCGTAACAATATATATTTATAGTTATTTACTTTTTAGATATTTATGTTATTTATTTGGTTTAGTGAAGATTAAAATTTTATTGTTCTAAATCTTTTTTTGAGTACAATTATTCCTATTCCACTTGCTAAATAAATGAAAATATTGTGTCATAGCTTTATCGTTCATACTTTTATAATGGTTATGGTTACATATATAATGTTACCAGGCTTATATCGTTGATGGGGTTTACTAAATAAGTGAGTAAAACTGTTATGTATTTCAAGCTATCTCAGAATCATTAATAATGGATGGTTATTAACTATCTAAGTGTTCCAGGTCCACATCTTACAATAAAGTACCCTTTGAATAGAAGTGAACGCACAATTTTTTTATCTTATAATATTTCGTCGATGTATAAAATATTCAGTTTGTACATAAAAATTAAAATAAAACTAAGTAATTTAATTTAATTTTTTTAATTTAAAGAATCTATTTAACAGTCTAAAATTTAATGATAATAGCCAGGACTATAGGAACCATCATCGTACAATTTCTCGCTGTGATCATGTACGTAACCACCTTCCAATCCAGATCCAGAAGGCGTCAATACACCATAAGGAGTAGCACTCAAAGGTATAAGTTCTCCTTGAGCTCTGTAAGATCCATCGTCATAGAGTTTTTCAATGTTATCATGAACGTATTCACCTTCGAGGCCAGATCCAGAAGGTACCAATCCATATGGAGAAGGACTTAAAGGTATAGCACGAGCTTCAGGTTTGTAGGAACCATCATCGTAAAGGTGTTCGGTGTTGTCAGAGATGTATTGACCTTCGAGACCGTGAACTGCGGCACCGTAGGGATAGGAAAGAACATAAGGGGAAGAGACTAGTCCAGGAGCAGCATAACCATGCGCTGTGGAGATGATTCCAGCGTTGGCGCAGGCTAGAGCTCCAAGAGCAAAAACTACCGTCTAGAAAAATAACAGTTAGGTATATTAAAAAAAATAAATAATTTTGCAATTTTCATATAAGTCTGCACTAAATAGGTGTCAGTAATAATTCAATAAATAAAATTTGAAAAAAAAAATAATATAAAAACAATTTTATATTGTAATAAACTGAGAATATGAAAATGAAATACTATAAATGAAGGAAATAAAATGAAAAAAAAAATTTATAATAAAAAATATTTAGATAAATAACATGTATATGTAATAAAAAAAAACAAGTAATAAAATAAAGAACAGGAAAAGAAGATAAATAGGTAATTCAAAAACAAATAATAAAAAAAAATCGAAAAATTAAGAAAATTTAAATAAATAAAATAAATTGTTTAAAAATATACAGGGTAAATTTAAATTTAAAAAATATTATTTATCATCTAATCTCAGATATTTGTTATTGCGATTTAGAGGTTTTAATACTTAAAAAAAATATCTTTCGGAATTAGACTGTGTCAATTTCGACATGGTCCAATTCCGGAAGATGAAATTTTCATTCGAATTATTACATAAATTTTTATTCCAAATTATGCTTATTTCTAGAGGTCAAACAGGGGATTAGGGAAAAAATTCAATAAAAAGATAAACTATTATCTTTAACGTTAAAAAATGAAAATCCAATTAAATACATATAAATCAACAATGTTAAATGTAATATTTAAACACAATTAAAATAAAATTATTCTAAGCATATTGTATATTTGAAATAGTATATTAAATAAAATCTACTTACGAATGCGTTCATTTTTATGGAACCTGTTCGATTTTAAAACCCGTACGAGTGATACCAAAACATGCAGGCACTTCCATTTTATATGCCAATATCAACCTTGTCCACACCCGAATTTCGAACAGATCGTACACAAATTGGTTTACTATGTGTTCCATTTTATTTCCGTATGATGTGTAACATATAAATTCGACTTTTATATCTAGATTGCGATGAAAATGTAAAATTATGTATATTTCGATTTAATATGACGTATTTGAGTTTCCTCGATTTTAATATATATTTAGCGAGAGTTTTGAAATATTGGATTATCAAAAGAGCATGAAGCTACTCAAGCAGTATAACGCGGAGAAATCTTACTTGTTTAGAGTATTAATAAAGTGTGCAAAATTATACAAGCATTAGTAGTGATAATACAAAAGTTGTTTTTCTTTTTTACAAACGAAAAATAGAGGATTTTAGAACAAGATAAAAATACTATTTTGAGTTATTTTAAATAAACGTGTCTGAATTTGGAGAACTTTAGAAAATAAATATTTATAGTGATATTCAAACATTATTATAGAAAGCACTCGACGAGGGGTAAAATATTTTGTGATTTTGTGACTCTTCTTATAAATATATAATATAATGAGCAGTACGAAACTGAAAGTGAGTATACAGTGATTTTTAAACATTTTTATAAAAATCACTCGACAAGGGGCAAATTATTTTGTGATATTGTGACTTTACTTGCCACTAGAGCTCTGTGTTATTTCTAAAACAAGATGAGATCTGAAACTGTATATAATATAATGAGCAGTACACACTTGAAACCGTCTTATAATCTGAAAAGTTCGTAAACAATTACGATTAATGGACTAGGCCGAGAGGCCATTGTAAAAAAACCCCTAAGCAAGAGAAGAAACAGCAAACCGGATAGATCGGTAGAGGGGAGCATATAATAAAATCTGGCGCAAGACGTAAATACCCAAGTGGCACGGAAGTACGGGAAAATCGCAATTAAATATTGTTCGGCCCTTCTATGGAAAGAAGCAATACAGCAAGCCCCAGGGGTAGTGATGAGGATATCTTAAAGACTCTATACACACACTTGCTGCGTCGTAGATAGCGAAATCGTTGGGAAAGAAGATACAGCAAGTAATAGAAATAGTTTCTCTCGTTTTACCCACGATAAGAAAAATGTCACTTGCTGAATCACACGTGACGGATTTGAAAAAAAAAATTGAGTATTTGCCGCACAACATCGCACCCATGCTGCGGGCATATTGGAATGTTACCGACACGTTCGCTGATCGTTATTTCCCAACGTTCATCAAGAAAGTTACAGACGTATTAGCGAGTGCTTTATATGATTTGTAGGTAACATTCAGAATTTTTATCTTAAATTTTTATTGTAAGCTACAGACGCATTAAGCGTAAGTTACAGACGTATCAGCGAATTCGGCACTAGATGGGGCAACACATGATAATTGATAAATTTAAGTTATCAGTTGTAGTAATTGTAAGATTGTATAAAAAAATACAATATGAGTAAAAAATAATAACATAATGAGAGAACTATGTGTTGAATACCGGAAAGAAGACACTAAAATTATTACTAATTTTCAAAATTAACCGTCAAAGCTGGCAGCGATCCTTATTTTCGCTGAAATCAGCAAAAACCGCGCTAAACTCTACTGCAAAATTGGGTCTCAAGCAAGCAGGTCGTCTCGTGTGTGAAGTACCGCGCCCACGGCAGACTTTTTACGTTAGGCAATGACCGGTCCTCTCATGGAAGTGAAATTGTACAAATTAACAGAGCAGTTTATATCAATAATTCTTTTTGTAAGTTATATGCATTTTAATTGCTAAATTACGGTAAAAGTGAACCACCCTATGAAGTCCACTAGCTCCACTGAAGCATAGAACGGTAGAGAATAGTGCAAGCAAATGTAAGTGATTTAATTTATATTAATATTCTAACGGCGGTAGAGAAGCAGAGACGAAGCACCTGTTAAACTACAACACTACAATCCATAATTGACAATTCTATTATTTCTATATAAATTTGTTACTGTATTAAATCCTGTTTGCTGCTCTTTTTTCTACACTAAGCATTACATTAATTTATGGAACAAATTTTAAATAGCAAGCCAATGGTGAATACGTCTACCGAATTGATATTTCAATATTCATATGACTTAAGCAGGTGCATGCGCACAATATATAGCACACTCTTACAATTAGGTTCTCCTAAAATCATGGTTGAAAACTATTGGAATTTCTGGAAAAGTTTAATACAAAAGTTGTAGCGAATTTTATGCTCTACAACTTTGCACTAAAGCCTATTGTTTGTCTTCAAAATAAAAAAAAAGCAAAAAGCCTAAATGTGTATATTTTTCGCCCAATATTATAAACTATGAAAGGTAAAGTTAATAATTATACAAATCTAAAATTTTTATCTCTAGAGTGAGATTGGGTACGGGTATGAGTAAAAATAAGAAGAATAAAAGATGAATAGTGACAAATGACTAACCAAAAGAGAAAAAAGACATCAAACCCCCCTGCACCATTTTTTCCGGATAGACATATTCTGCACACAGAATTCTTACATTCTCGGTCCCTTTATTGCATTCTCTGCATTTAAGGTCGCCGTTATATAGCCCCATTTTGTTTAGATGCTCTCTGGTGGGAAGGTGTCCCGTGAGGAGCCCTGTGGTAATTCGTAGTTGATTCCTACTCATTGAAAGCAGTTCTTCACTTCTTTTATAAACTTTTTCCCGTGTAGAAGTCCGGGTACATTGTCCCAGTACAATTTGTGTTTTGGCTTTACCCAGTCTTTTATATGGTTCCTAAACGTACGTTTTGGTACTCCCATCGCTGGATCTGGACCAATTAATGGGGTGGGCGACCCGCTTCTTGCGAGCTCGTCAGCCTTTTCGTTTCCAGCGATACCTTTATGACCTGGTACCCACGATAAAGTTACTTTATTGTGGGTCGCCAGTTCCCTAAGTTCTTCGCCACATTCCCATACCAGTCTAGATGTCACCTTTGGGATCCTTATGGCCTTAAGGGCTGCTTGACTGTCTGAGTAGATTATGATTCTTTTCCCATCGTGGGCTCTCATATTACTATTTCTCGCATATTCGAGTATTGCATAGACCTCTGCCTGGAATGCAGAGGTATATTTTCCTAGAGAGAAACTCTCTTGGTACTTATTCTGTTCGCAGTATATACCAGCTCCAGTTCCCCCTTCGGTTTTGACCCGTCTGTGTACCAGGTAATTCCGTTAGTGTTTGTACTGAAATCTGTGCTTATATTCAACTCATTCCGATTCTTAATTATTATTCTCAGATCTTTGTTGAAGCTGTATTTAGCAGTCATGTGGTCTGACCTCATGCCAAGCATGTTGCCTCCCACATGATCTAGCTTAGTGTGTTCCAGTCTATGATTTCCTTCATAGAATGGTAAGTCCTCTAGCCGTCGTAGAGCCATTCTGGCCTCCCCCATTATAACGTATTGTAATGGTGGGAGGTCAAGAAGAGTTTCCAAGGCAGCTGTGGGTGTTGTTTTTATGTTCGCCGCTATTCCCAAGCAGGCAAGTCTTTGTATCTTGCCCAATTTGAAGACAGCGGTCCGTTGTTTTATCTTTGGCCACCAGACCAGCGATGCATATGTTACCATGGGCAGCACTACCATATTGTACAACTAATGTACCATTTTTGGATTGAGCCTCCATGTTTTCCCATCCGTGCGTCTAGCTATCATTAAAGTAGCAACCGCTTTCGTATGTATTTTTTGAATCTGAAGGTTCCAGGTAAGTTTCGGGTCTAGCATTACCCCAAGATCTTTTACCCCTCCCTTCAGATTTACCTCTTCGCCACGAAGCCATAGTGGGCTAAGGCCCCCTAAATTCCTTCTGTTAGTGAATGCAATTGAGGTTAATAACCGTAGCGACTTTGCACCCTAAAAGTCAATCGTCATGTTTACTGTCAGTGAGCAACGGCATACTATGATTTTCTTAGTTTAGGTCAAAAAATGTATCTAAGATTCCTGACCTTGAAATTTTTATTTAAATATCTAACATTGAATTTAACATACATGTTTAATTTTTACCAAAATACACACGATATACAAGATACAAGATGTTCTAGAAATTACGGAAACAATTTGTATATAATAGATTCACAAGTTTCATCATTTAAAACATACTTAAAATGAGAGGGAGGGAAAGTACTTTCCTCCCTAGGGAGGGAAGTATGACTTTCCTCCCTAATGTGAGGGAGGTAAGTGTGTACTTTCTCTCCCTCTCTCTCTCGCTCTCTCTCTCTCCCTCTCCCTCTCTCTCTCGCTCTCGCTCTCTCTCTCTCCCTCTCCCTCTCACCCTTTCTCTATTTTTCATTATGTCTTTCCTTATTTTTAATTTTTTTTCTGTTTTTCATTATTTTTTCCCTATCTTTCATTTTTTTTCTCCGTTTTTTGACTATTTTTTCCGTTTTTTGATAATTTTTTTCCATATTTTAAAATTTTTTTCCCTATTTTTTCAGTATTTTTTCTGTATTTTTCATTATTTTTTTCTCTATTTTGTTATTATTTTTTTCATTATTTTTCATTATTTTATATTACCTATATTTCATAATTTTTTCCCTGTTTCCAATTATTTTTTCCCTATTTTTCATTATTTTTTTTCCCATTTTTTTATTATTTTTTTCACTATATTTGATTATTTTCTTCACTATTTTTCAATATTTTTTTCCCTATTTTTCATTATTTTTCATTTTTTTCCTTATTATTATTATTTTTTACCCCTGTTTTTCATTGTTTTTGTCCCTATTTATCATGATTTGTTTTCTATTTTTCACAATTTTTTTCATTTGATAGGATCTGTGCAAGTAAAGCAAAAAAGTACTCTTGACATTTTTCGAAAAATTTTTTTTTTCCAACTTTCTCAACAAATTTCGGAAAAATATCTAAAATAATATTTGTTAAGCTATTTCAGTCCTACATTTATGTATTTTTATTTTGTGAATATCTTTTGTTTTAGAGATATCGATTTTTTCAAAAGATGACATTTTGGGAAAAAGAAGAACCCGGGAAAGCCACAAGAAATTTTCTGATTATGTCGATTTTCAATTGACTTCGTAACAGTACTTCAAGGTATCTTTTTCCCAAATTTAAAGCGGGTTACTCAGAAACTACAAAAAGACTAGAAAAAATTTGAGAAAACCCCAGAAAACCCCCTTTATTCATTTTCCGAGTCCGCTCATTTTCTACCAAAATGTAATATTCGTGGGTCTTAAAAAATGGTAAAAATTTCAGGTCGATACATTGAAGCATTCAAAAGTTATGTCATTTTTAAGCTTTGCGGACGACAACCAGACATACAGACAGACAGACAGGTAGACAGAGAGACAAACAGACAGACATACAGACCACAGAAAAAAATCAAGTTACTCAGAATTCGACGGGGATCATTTCTCCCAAAGATACTTTTCGCTAAGTTACGAATATAGCGATTTCATATGGGTCGTAGTAAGCAACTCCCTAGTGGATCGTCGCTAATAAGGGAATTGATTAGTAGATTGAAAATAAATTAAATTTAAACGGATCAAAATCGGTGGGAAAAATTGGAGCTAGTTAAGGAATAAGTGAGTTCACAGGAGCTGTTTGAATTTGTCGGAGATATGGATAACCTCTTAGAGGAGATATGGATAACCTCTTAGAGGAGATATGGATAACCTCTTAGAGGAGATATGCATAACCTCTTAGAATTTACTATGTAATTGTAAATTTCTGTATTATGTAATATTGTTCCAATTGTAAGTTTATTCTGATGAACTGTTTAATAAATGTATATCTTTATATTTTGTTCTATTGTCAAATTAAGAATAGGACAAAAATGAGGTAACGTCTCACCTTCACATCAAGATTTGAAGTAGGTAATTTATTTAAAAGGTAATAAAATTCAAAATCAAATACTACAAACTATATTAAAACCAAGTTGTTAAGAAAACATTGAGGGGGAATCGGCAACTAGTTTCTGCAAAACGGCCATCATCAGGACAAATTAAAGAATTTTTAAGTGCAAGTGCTCAGTGGATGGTTGGCGGCAACATAAAATTAAAACATAATGGTACTTTGAAAAATATGATTAAAAAGGTATATAAACAAGCAACTCACAACAAGGGTGTAGTAAATGCGATGACTACGAACCCCCACCCTGCTTCGTTTTTTCCGCACAGTCATATTCTGCGCACATGTTGAAACGTCGAGTAGAAAAAGTACTATGCTTATATTTTTGCTATTTTTTACCCTTACATATAGTCGTCTACTTAAAAGAAAGGGATTCTTGAGGTAATAATCCCTTTCTCCTAGTACCCATTTTCCTTTGTTACCCCATTTTTACTTCCTACTTGTGCGCACATTTTCTTAAGCTGTTATAATGTTATATTTTTTAATGTATTTAGTTTGGCCTGATAATGGCATAATCCTGAAACTAGTCGCCGCCCTTTTGTAATTTGAAGCCTCTCCCCCTATTTCTATCAAAGAGTATATTAAATTTTGTTGTACAGGATTTTGAGTTTTACTACCTCACCATTAGACCACATTTGAGATTACGGATAATATTTTGGACTTAAAAGATAGGAAATAACTGTGGTCCAAACAACATGTGGGTGCCATGAAACGTTACGAGGTAATCTGAAAGATCCAACCCAAATAGGGCAAATAAAGGAAAGGACTCGTAATGTGCACGGTCATAACCGGCAATTTGCAGGAAAGAGTACCATTTTTGGAGTAACCATTGGGTAAGAACATCTTAGTAAAGTTTGTGGTATTCGTAAATGAATGCCGTTAGCAATAATGATAATATATAAGAGCAAAAACATTAGAACGACTATCTTACTGCGACTCATGCAATACTGAATTGTTGGAATTAATTAATTTATTTAAAGCTTAGGTGACATTTCATTGGTCACATTTTTAGCGAGGCATAAGAAACCCTTCTTCAGGAGGTATTTCAGTTATCAGATTTCTCGTAACTCCGGTCGGGAAGAAACTAGACCTGGGATCTATTTGATCTTAGAATTAAGCAAAATTATTGCCTTACCTGTATATTCCCGTTCTAAATCAATAAATTTTATTTGACTTTTTTACAACTTTTATTTTTGGGAACTTATATGAAATTAATGTTATTTTTAAAACGCAACTAACATTTAAAAATTTTATATGTACAATACACATATTTATTTTATTTTGTCCTGATGATGATGGTAGTAAATTTATCGAAACGGTGAAAACAATAAAAAGAAGTACAACATTTTCAATGACTATAATTATTAAAGTAATACTAATACTCTTTCTCTTTGTAATAAATCAAAAACCACTATATGAATATGTATGCACAAGAAAGTACATTGCTACTATTATTTTCGAGACCATCTGGTTTATCGAAGGCGTTTTACTTTCTTCTATGAAGGTCGACTTGTATGTAGTTACTCTTGATATGCAACTCGGGTCTTTGTCTTTAATAACTAGATTAAGAAATAATGCATTTCCCATTTTATAATAGAACGGTACTATGTTCAATAACAAACTAGACAATCTATTTAAAAAAAAATTGTAGTAAAAAAATTATTTTTTTCTCTTCTTATTACGTAGCGTTTTTAAACTATCTAAAGAAAAATTTTAAAAAATTAAAATTCGATAGTACCATTAGTTTATAAAAAAGTATACAGTGTATTTCATAAGTAATCGAAATGTTTTTCAAAATTTATTTAGAACTCAACGATATTATTATTTACAAAGCTGTAAAATTTAAAAATATTTTGTTAATTTTTTGTAATAAGTAAAGAGATAAAAATTGATATTTTTATAGAAAAAAAGGTGAAGGTACAGATTGTCCAACTACAAAATGGACCGCTACGTTAAAAATTATAAAAGTGGGGAAAGAGGGCCAGTATCGTGCCTAAGTAGTTATTGACATAGAGTAAGTAGGTTATTGCTTATTTAGAAAAATGGTAAGTATACAACAAATAATAACAAAAGTTATTAAGTTTATGAAAAATCAGGCAAAAATGGCATTCAATTTTCTATACAACGTCACATTCTAAGAGTACTAGCGGCAACAGGAATTTAAAAAGAATACATTTAATAAAATTGGTAAAGAGAACAGGTGATCGTCTCTCATTTTGTTCTCCTAGTATAACTGGAGGCTGAACACGTTTAAAAATATTTGCTAAGATATATTCATTTTAACTCTTATATACATTTTTAAATGTTCAGATATTTTAAATTTACCGCCAAAGCAAATAATACAGAAAGCAGTTGAAAGTTGACGCCGCCACTGTTCAGTGTTTGGCGATAACCGACTCGGAAACTGGGAAGGAGAAATTTTGGTGGGGACGCTGTAGGTGTCGGTTTGGTAGTTGGACAATCTCTTATATTAGACACATTTCTGGGTATTTTTGAACCAATAATTTACAAGTGATTTTATAACAGTACCCTTAACGGTTAACTACAGTTCAATTTAGGATAAAGTTGATGCTTTTAAACCTGTCGTTTTAGTGGCGCATTCACTAATCCATAGTTCTCATAATATTATTTCCATTTTTGCAAAATTTAATTTGAAATAAAATTTTACAATTTTATAAACCATACATAGATTTTTTATATACTTCACACAACAGAATATTCAGCTGATGAAATTTAGGTAGAACTAATGTGTACGGATACCAATGTCATATTAGGAAACAAAACAATTATAAAAAGTGAAATATTTAATATTTTACAAATTTTTCAAATTAAGCTAGATCATGACACTATAAGTATCTAAATTATTTTTTAATTGCTGTCTACTAGGAGGTTATTAGGTTTTATTTTATAACAGAAAGAATTGATATAATAACCGACAAATTTATTAAAAAAATATATAAATTTACAAGCTATTTTACAGAAAAAAACATAGAGAAGAGAACAGAAAAGATCAGAATTTAATACAATGTCAGTCATATTACTAAAACTAATTAATTACTTAATGAACACGGCCGGTATCTGGGATCCATTGTCCTCCCAAAGCTCCTTCCAAAGATCCTCTAGATACTCCATGTCCAGCAATACCAATGCCAGCAATACCAGGGGCGACACCAAGACCGATGCCTCCTAGACCAATACCACCATGTCCAAGACCGCCAAGACCGAGTCCTAAACCTCCAAGTCCAACACCTCCAAGTCCAACACCACCAAGTCCAAGACCAAGACCAACACCAGGGGCAACAACGGCAGCGCCTCCATGACCTACTGGTACATCAGGGATCCATTGGCCTCCAAGGGCGCCTTCGAGGGCTCCTCTAGCACTACCGGCTCCAATGACACCAGCTCCAACTACGCCTCCGTGACCACCAACTGGTACATCAGGAATCCATTGGCCTCCTAGAGCGCCTTCGAGGGCTCCTTTGTCGCCTACGATACCGGCTCCAAGGAGACCGCTAGCGCTGGCGGCAGCGACGGCTACGAAGAGAACAGCGACGGACTAAAAATAAAGTAAAAATAGAAAAATACGTGTTAAGGCTCAATAACTTTATATAAAAAAATAGCCAGAAAACTTAATATTAGTATTTATTAAAAATATTAATGGCAAGTAAATTAGACAAAAAAATTAATATCACTTCTTTTTCAATAACACGAAATTTATAATTATAGTAAAGTAAATTATGTTGTTTATTAAAAAAGAATTAGCCATAAAAACCAAGTAATGAAAAATAAAATAATCTATGAGTTGATTAAATTTCAAATTAATAAAAAAATATTATAAACAGTATCGGAAGTAAGATAAAGTGAAAAAATAATAAAATGCATAGTGAAAATTGTAAAAAAGCAAAGAAAAACTCATAAAAAAGTAAATAATAAAGATAGTGAAAATTTATCAAAATAATGAAAAATATTTCAAAAAACCAAAAATCAGGGTCAACATATATTTTTTAATCCAATGACTGAAAACGAAATCGCCATAATATTTTAAAAGTAAATTCAGATAATATTTTAAAAGTAAATTCAAATTATAAGATAGACAAATTATTCATTATGTTCTATTAAAATTTATAATAATCCATAAAATATAATTTCTATGCAGATAAACTCATTTTAAATAATGTTAACACAAAAATGAATTTCTGTTATTGGTAAAAAAAAATTTAACGAATTTGTGCAAACTATTAAAAAAATGTTAACAATACAAATATTTAACACATAAATTTACTAATTTGCAATTTGTTTAATTTTTTATTGATTTATTAACAAACTGGAATAAATAAAACATACCCTTTACTATTTTTTGTTAGTATTAAATAATTTGAAAAAAATCATGTTACGATTAGGCAAAGAATGTTTTCTAAAGTTAAAAATTCAAAATTTTTTAAACTGTAAATATTAAATAAATAATTTATATTATTATTTTTAAAATGTTAAAATTAGTATAAAAATCTATGGTCGAATATTTTTGTTTAAGTTTGTTTTAACCGCACTAAAATCACACTCTTTGGTTTCTTGAAGAATTTTTTTTTAACTGTTGGTAAAAGGAAATATAATACTTACCAATGGGTTCATGTTGTTTGTTTTAATGTTGATATCGGAGGAATGATACAAATAATTCCTATTACTTCGTATTTTATATAGTAACTGATAACCTTGTCCACACCCAAATAGGACACTAACAGTTATTCACTTTCCGCATGTATGCACATGGGGAGAGTAAGGATATGATAAAAAATCAAAAAAATCAAGATCGGCGTTAAATTCTCACAAAATTGCATCATTATCTAAAGAAATTTCTAATGTCGCCAGCCAAAATAATTTTATGGCAAATTTTACAAACAATCGAATCGTTAAAAAGTAATGTGGTGAGTGTAATTTGCATAAGTACTTCGCGAATTGTATTTAAAATGAAGAGTACATATTTTTTATTTATAAAATGTTCAGCTATTGAATTTTTGATTGTGTTATGTCAAAAAATATTATTTAAAAAAAATCTATTCCAAGATTTTTATGTACAGGGTTATTCATTATATTTGGCTACCCCTATGTTATTAATGATAACAGCAAAAAGAAAAAAAAATGTATAAAATATTTATTTATTATTTGTCTAGAATAAACTGGATGTATGTTAACATAGATATTAATTTAAAAATTGTTTTTATACATACACCCTGGGCACTTTTTTATTACTCCTGTTTTCCTGGTTTATATAAAATATTTTTTTTTATGTACAGAATTGGTTAGTAGTTATTTTACTACTATTTTACTATAAAAAAAAATATTTATAATTTTAATCCGTTATTCTACAATTCTTTTTATAATTTTTTTATACAGTACATAAACAAATTGATACCGTAGATTCATCACTTGAATTAAATATTATTTTAAATTAAAATTCATGTCTAAATCTCATAGGAGAAATAATAGTTAAATATTTAATCCTACTATTTAAATCCATTAAAACATTATAATTAAAAATAAACTACATCAATTTTGGATGATTCTGAACCATTTGACATTTATTATGAAAAAATGAGGGGGTAATCCCACCAACTTTCCGAACGCTCCCAGTAAAGTAATTGTTTAATCGATTATTTTAGTTTTTCTGCATCAAAATACATTAATAAAATTAGTTTACAAAAATTAAAAAAAAATTTAATTTTTTGTAAAAAATTTTTTTAACTTTTTATAATTTTGTATAATTTCTACAAGTATTATTTTAAAATTATGAAATATTTCACACATAATGTACTTTTTGATGTCTTTTGAATGTATTCATTATTTTTTTAATTTGTTTTACCATTTTCGATAAAACGAAAGGACAAAAATATTTAATTTTTGTTTTATTTTGGTTATAATAATTACAATGGTAAATTCGAAGAGACTTAATTATTTTCTAAATTTAGAGTTTTATATGGTATTTTGAATGGTATAAATCCCAAAATCCCATTTTAAGATATTTTCAAAATTATTCATTTTTTTTTCAAACTTATATTAAATTTCAAAACAAAAATTTATGAATTCTACAATTTTTTGAATAACTTTTTGAAAAAAAATCAGAATTATATAGTTTTTTACTATACATTTAATGGTACTTTTTTAATTTTTAATAATTATACTAAACTTAAAAAGAAATAAAACCTTTTTTGAATAATTTTAAAATCAATAAATAATTAATATCTCATTCAATTTTATTCAAAATGGGAAACAGATCTTTTTTTAGGTTTTCTGGATCAAAATGCATTAATAAAGTTAGTTTAAAAAACTCAAAAAAAATCAAATTTTTGACAAAAAATCATGGGTAACCATTGAATTGGTTTAACTTTTTTCATTCTTTGCTATAACTTTTACAAATACTAGGTTAAAATTATGAAATAATTTACGCACACATAGTACTTTTGGATCCTTTTCGGATATGCTATTTACTTTTTTCATTTATTTTATACTTATTGATAAAACGAAATTACAAAAAATTTAAAAAAATTCTTTATTTTGGCTATAATAATTACAATTCTAACTGTCAGTAGATAGAACGTCCTTTAACTTTAAAGATTCAGTAACTAAAGGTGATGACGTTTAGAATAAAACTTTACAAGTTGATTTCTTGTACAATTGTCACAATCTAAACGTCATTGTCGTTAGTTACAGAACCGTTAAAGTTAAAGGACGTTCTATCTACTGACAGTAAATTTTAAGAACCTACAATACATTTTAAATTTAGAGTTTTATATTATCTTTAGAATGGTGAAAAAATCATTTCAATAACTTTAATATTTTAGAAGTTATTTAATTTGGTATAAAATCATAATATAATTTTAAATGTTTCTGCCAATTTTTAAAAAAAATTACAATTTTTAGTTTTAAAATTTAACTAAAAAATAATAATTTAATAAGGATTAAAATTGCTTAAAAATTAAAGTAAAAAGTAGGGGCGAAACTATGCGGAACTCGAAAAAAAAGTAAAGACAAAATGTGTAGAAAATTTTATGTTCTACAACTTTCATATTCTGTAATTTTTCATAAATCTAATTTTTACTATCCTTATAATAAAATGTTAAATTTCGTTTCTGAGTGTTCAATTTTTAAGGGCCTTTCACCTGATAACATTGATAAATGGTTTATTTGCACTGTAGCTCCAACCACTAAAAATAAATATGTAATATGTCATATCAGGTGAATGAGAAATAAAAAACGTCAAAATATATAGGGTATTCCATTTAATAAAATATAAGTTTGCATTATATTTCCTTAGTAAAAAAAAATCTTGTGCGCCAGTGAACTCTTTAATAATATATCTATCAAAAGTTTTCATAAAGCTATTTCATATTTTTCTTAATTAAGAATTTATAGAACCGTGCAGTTTTCGACAGTTTCCAATAATCGCCCTGTATCTTCCAAATGCAGGGACCTGCTAAAGATATAATTAGGCTATCGTTACTTCAATAAAAAAAATCTGATGTGGCCAGCACATGACCTCTCGCCATTTTTGAATCAAAAATCTACAGGTTAACACAAAAAAGTATGAAAAAAAATTACTTTTTTTTAAACCTGGCAACAATGGCCAAAGTTTTGAAAACTTTAATAATACGAAAATAAACTGTAGTGTATACAAAATAAATGTGTAAAACTTTATTGCCTTTTTGTATAGTAATGACGTCATCACTCATAGCAACTGCCACTTCCTGTTGTCCGATTGGCACCAAAATCTAATCAGATCTAATCTAGGGTATCAGAATCCTGTATGCAAAATTTCAAATTTTTTCATTCAGTAGTTTTTGAGTTATCGTTACTACAACATCCATCCAAACACACACACACACACACTAACACACACACACACACACACACTAACACACACACACACAGACATCATCGCGAAAATATCAAAATCGTATTCTAGGGACCCCAAAACGTGTTTATCCATTGAAAACTCACTACCCAATTTTTAGCATGATTCCTATACCTCTCTTATCTGAAGGGCGAGAGGTAAAAAAGTCATAACATCTTAACTGCTTTTTTTTGATCTCTGCTGGTTTACGAGATACCCTGCAAAACACACCAATTTGGGACACCCTGTACAACAGTAGAGTGTCAAAAATCCGAAATAATTGGGACCATGGGTAGTTCAAAAAAAATGCTAATGTAATTACTGCGTAATAAATACAGTACGTAAGGCTGCTTACATTTTGTGCTCCTGAAGAATCTGAAGTACAGTACAGTATTAAGGTTTTTGTAATTGTCATTTAAAAGTTAACATTTATATTAACATTAAAATACAGTATGACAACTATTATAATCATTATACAAAGAGAATGGAACGAAATTTGGCAAAAAAACTGACAGTAAACAAAGAAAATCGATTTACGGGAAAGGTGGGTAATGTGGCCACGGCGGGTAAAGTAACAATCTATATTATCTATGCCGAACTAGTACTTCTGATGCTGGGGTACACGTTAAACTGTAGCTTTAATCGCAGTCAGTGTTCTCAGAGTCTTTGAAGGTGAAAGCTGCGCTTGTTCCGTCTCGGTATACATTTTTGTATTTTTCTCGTGTTTGATGTAAGGTAAGTTCGTAATATAGTTACTCATAGATAAGTTTAAAGTAAGGTTATAATTAATTGCTGTGGTAATGTTGAATCGGCGTATTTTAAACTTAAAACTCGTGTGTTTTGGATCGACGTGGATGATTTAGATTAAGTGCAGACCACATTTTTTCTAATAGCTTCTAGTCGGGCAAAGTGACCACCCAACTCGTCGGGTTAAGCGGCCTAGGTGGCCACATTACCCTGCTTTTTTTCCGCGTATATAACCACTCCGGTCTTGTTGCAGCCGTTTGTTTTTGTTACAGGGCGACATCAGGATGCCGTCGAACTACGTAAGGAATTCAACACAACAGTCATGGAATCCTATAGCTATGCAACAGGCTATAGGAGCAGTAAGAGGTGATAATATGCCGTTTGCTACAACAGCCAGATAGTTTAATATCCCACGAAGATTGGAGAGCACCAACACTCTCGCCCAAGAAAGTCTAAGGATCAAATGGGCAGATGAAAGGTACAAACGATCATTTCACAAAAGAAAATTTATCCAGCCCAACCTTAGGATCCTTAGTGAAGCAAGAAAAGATATAGATCTCCAGGACGAGCTCCTCGATCTACTGTAGAAGGCGCCACTCAGCATCAGATGAACTTGACCACCACTGACGCCTACGGGACACCGCTCGGAGCCCCCCCCCCCGTCCCGGGAGGCTCGTAAGTATTAATTACACCCACATTTATATATAAAATATCTTCAGCTAACAGTTTCTTTACTTTCAGATCAACAAATATCCACTGTATCGCTGAAAAGCAGAAACTCTCTCCTATAACAGAGTACAAGGAAACACCACAAACACGGGACAAATTATCGAGGAAGGTTTAGCAATATGCTCCTGACTGTGCTTGTAGAGCGACCAGGGGAGAGTCCGCCACTACCTCACGCATAGAACCAAGTGTGAGGTTACAGGGCGACATCAAGATGCCGTCGAACTACGTAATAAATTCAACACAACAGTCATGGAATCGTATTGCAATGCAACAGGCTATAGGAGCAGTAAGAGGTGATAATATGCCGTTTGCTACAACAGCCAGATAGTTTAATATCCCACGAAGTACCCTCAAAAGGTGTGTTCTCGAGAAAAATCGTGATGCCATTGAAGGTCGAAAGATTCTAGGAAGGTATCGATGTGTATTTAATCAGGAACTGGAGGAAGAACTTCATAATCATATATTTGATATCGAACAACGATTTTACGGTATATCAATGCAGGATCTACGCTATTTAGCATTTCAGATTGCTAAAAAAACAATCTACCGCATCAATTCAACAAAGAAGAGACAATGGCAGGCAAGGATTAGGTGACATGCTTCAGAAAACGCCACCCTAATATTGCTCCAAGAAAACCAGAATCCACGTCGATAGCCAGAGCACAAGGGTTTAATAGAACCAATATAAACAAATTTTTTAACGTCCATCAAACAGTGCAAGACAAACATTTGTATCCTGCTCATCGAATATATAATGTCGATGAAACTGGTCTTTTGACAGTTCAAACGATTAACAACAAAGTTTTCTCGCTAAAGGGAAGGCGTCAAGTTGGTGCTATTTAATGTTAATAAATGTTGTATAATGACAATAACTCGGCAAAAAAAGCCAGTTATTTTTGAATATAGTATGAGAACGGAGGTACTACAACGAAATGTAGAAATTAAAGATCTGGGCGTTACCTAGAATAGTTTATTCTCATTTCAAAGTCACATAAAAAATCTCGCCAAATCAGCAAATCGAATGTTGGGATTTATCATATGAAATACATCTAGTTTCAGCAACCTCAATGTACTTAAGTTGTTATACGCGGCTCTAGTTAGACCAAAATTGGAATTTGCGTATATAATTTGGCAAGGTGAACATCTAAGCATCCTAAAAGAACTTGAAAAAATTCGAAATAAATTTCTCAGACATCTGTATTATAAAAAATATCATATTTGGCCTAGTTAGGTTACAATACGAACAGCCCAATTAAGATCCGAATATAAAATACTTTTCTTGTAACAAAGACGTCAAATTTCGGCTATGACTTTTTTGCACAAAATAATTAACAACCAAATAAATTCACCTGCTATTTTAAAATTGATTCCTTTCAACGTGCCGTCAAGGCGTACCCGAACCTTTCCTATGTTCAGAACGGGTTGTATAAAACTCAGTTACCGGTAAATCCAAGTTTAACTACTCAAAGCGAGTTGAATAAAACGCGTTTACCGTAAAACCCCGTTTAAGATGGTGAGTTTACCAAACCTTCAACCTAAAACTCAATTAGCTGTCAAAAGGTTTATTAGCTACGGTTTTTCAAGATTTTTATTATTTTTTCCTATACTTAAAATGGATTTAACAGATGATGAAGATTTCAACGAGTTAATAAATATGTATTTACATCCTCGAAATCCCAGGACTTTCAGAATGAGAACCAACCACTTTACTGAGTGGAGTGAAGAGGAATTTAGGTATAGGTTTGTACATATTCTGGAAGAAGAACTTTCTCCCGTATTAGTTTCGGCAACAGAGAGGTTAGTAGGTTTTTGGGTTATATCGAAAGAAGTTTTATTTAACAAACAATTCTCCTAGCGTTAAGATTTTTGGCCACGGGCTCAATTTTACATGTTGTTAGTAGTTTTTGTTGCATTGATAAGTCCATTGAAAGCAGAACTATTGACCAGTGTCTAATTGCTATTGCTAACCGTCGGCCACAATTTGTGATGATACCACGCTTTATTTTTTGCCTGGTTGGAAATGGCATCAGTCCTTTTGCACTCAATTTTATTGAAATATTTTTTGACTATTTGAATAAGAAGCCTCTCTTCCTTAGCACAAAAATTAGGAGACCTTGTTTTTTGTCTTTTATTTACTTTTACCGTTTTAGAAACCGGCAATATACACCCAGTCTTTAGGCTGCAGACCATAGAGAAAGTATAAATTCTGCAGACTTGCTCAGACAGCATATTACAGAACCAGTAGAAAGAGAAACAGACTATTTTTCTTTCATTGTTAGGTTACGTTTTTGATAGTTCAATGCCATTTGAACTATTTTTGCGTTGCCAATCTTACAAAAACAGTTCAATTAAAATAAAGCGACTGTTAACCAAACTCCAGTTAATACAATTTTTATACAACCCGCCCTATGAGTGCCTTTTGTAATAACTACATATCGAGCTCCTTGAGTAACCATGCTTCGATTAGCAAACAACTTTACAGCAATATTAGATCTGGATTGGACGCTATCTTCGAACAGTTATCTAAAAATAATTTTAACACACATAATAAACATGTCAATTTAACTGTTTAACTGTGTCGGCTTTTACTTGATGAAAATCCATTAAATTAGATATAAAAAATATGTCAATTCAAGTAAACAATTTATATCTCTTATGCTCTCTACAATTCTGGTATTATTTTTTATTTTTAAAAATGTATGTAATTAAATCTTTGCTTTTATAAGTGCTAATAAGTATATTATAAATAATATGTATCTATGTAATTAGGCGGATATGCCTGTTTAGATACAAATAAATAAATAAATTACATTTGAAGATTTTTCATGTCCGCAGGAGGCACTTTCGTCGCTCCATTAGTAATCTTTCCAAGAAAACGAATGGAGATTGAACTTCAAGATAGAGCTCCTCCTGCAATCCCAGCGGATTGATGCAGTCGGATATATTGATGCAATGGTTTGATCATTTTTTAAAACACGCTAAACCATCCAACCAACATCCAGTGCTGCTAATTCTGGATGGTCATACCACCCACACCAAAAATATTGATTTTATAGAAAAGACCAGAAAGAATTTTACAACTGTCGTATGTTTATCCCCTCCCCCACTGTAGCCACAAACTGCAACGTCTGGATGTCATTTCAAAACTTTCTACGTCCAAGCTTGTGAAAAATTCCGGCGTAACAACTCGGGCAGATTTATAATACAATTCCAGATTAGTACACTTCTTGCAGAGACATTTTTGAATGCAGCTGTACAAACTACAGCGATAAATGGATTTCGCAAGTGTTGATTTTTTCCTATGGACCTGAACGTGTTCTCTGACGTAGATTTTGTTGCTGCAGAGGTATCTGACATTCCCATGATTCCTGAAAATAATAATCCCCCTAGTGCTGCAGATGATGTGTCAAATAATAAAAATGCAGCAGTAGATGGACGAGCAGATGCAACTACAACTGAAGGAGGAGCAGTGGTTGGACACAAAGTTGGAGATATAGCTAAAGACTGTGCAGCGAAGGGACTAGAATGAAAATCATATAGTAGATAGACCAGAAGCTGAAGGTGCAGAAAATCTGAAAAAAGAGGACGAGGATAATAAAAAGAAAAGAAAGCATCAACATCCAAAAGTGTCCCGAAGACGAAAAAACAGAAAAGACAAATTAAAAGGGAAATACAATCAAAAAAGGAAAATGTCAAAAAACAGATTTTTGAATCAGATGATGATGAATCAGATGATCAACCATACGACGAACAAGATGTGGAATGTTTTTATTGTCGTGGGCTGTTCTCGAATACTTAGGATAACGAAGGTTGGATTAGGTGTTGCAAGTGCAAGCAGTGGGCATACGAAGAATGTGCCAGTGGCGAAGATGACGATGACGAGTTTGACTGCGAATTTTGTAAATAATCCATTTAGTTTGTTGTATTAGTTTTATAATGTTTGTTACTTTGATCTCATGAATCCTACTAAAAATTATGTTCCGTTAGCGACTTAAAATAAGTTTATTTGATTTTTAAATATGTTTTAATGTTTTCTCCTATATAGTAAAGGACCTAGAGTGTCATTTTATTTATTAATAATTACGATGATAAGGGGTTGGTAATTTGTAATTAATAACCCCGTACACGTTCCTGAGTTATTAAGAAAAAATATTTAGCTTTTATAATCAAGCTGCTTTACGGGTTTGGCCAGTTTTTCCGGAACATTTAATTACCGATAAAAAATGTAGTTTTTATATTTGTGTTCTTTGTCATTACAATTTTCTCATATCATTTTTTTTTCACAATAATACCGCTGCACTATTATTTAACCATACTGGAATTCCTTCTTGCAGAAATGTTATCAAGGTTTGCTATAATTATAATCTATTCTAATGGACTCAGATATAAGAGTCTTGTTTGAAAGACTGGTTCAAATAATAAAAAACGATAAATATGCGATATTAAAAATTCAAATATCAGATTATTCCACTTAATTATTAATTGCTCAAGGTCAGACTACTTTTATTATAAAACAGGGCAACGATTTTGCATAATTGAAAAGTGTAAAATAAAATATAACACAGATGAAAAACTAATATTTAGTATGATTAGCCGTGAATTTCCGCAAAATTCAACAGGTGATTCCTAAAGAATTCAACAGTTGATTCTATTAATTGTATTTTTTTCTTTCTGACAATACTATTTTTTGAGGTCATCAATATTGATTTGGTTATATTTTGTGTGAATTATATAGTCTCGTTTTATTAATTATATTACGTTCCTGCTCCCATCAAAGAACACGAACCATTTAAAAAAAAATTGTGATGTCGATAGATATATCAATTTTGAGGTCCGCTAAGAAGATTAAAACAATTTCCAAAGGAAATTTTTTTATAGAATATATAGGGTATTTTACTTCAAATAATATAACTTTGATATTGTTATTTTAGGTTAGACTTAGGTAAGCAATAATTATATGACAGTATTTAAATTTAATTTATTTCCAACACGCTTTATAATGCAAAACAACGTTAGTTTAAAAACACTTTTTTATTTTGGATAAACAAGGTGAACAAAGAAACTTAATTTCGCTAAATCAGCAGAAGGGGTTTTTTTGGTGGTAAGCTCGAAAGCCGTGAAGATATTTTTATTAGAGTGATATTCGGGACTCGATTAAGAGTACATCAAAAAGTAAAAGTGCCTCTCCTGGGAAAAACAATTGTCCTCATATTATGTTAGAGTAAGTATAAATTTTGTATAATTATTTTGAGAAGTTGGTATTGTTTTATTTAATAAATTTGTTACGTTTATTGTTGAACTAGTTGGTTTTGATTTCCAGTAACCTTACGTTATTGATTTATCCAAAATACCACGTAACAATATTATCTGACCTCAAGAAACACCCTGTATTTTTTTTAGAACATAGAACTTTAATTTTTCAAACAAAGTTGATCACCCTATATACCTTATATATTTAGCGGGAAAGTAAAGGCGACATCTTAAAAGGACATGTTTTAAAAAAAAAGATGATTTAGGCCTAATCGATATATAATGTTTTCATTCACAACCAGTTTTAGGACACTCTGTAGATTATCCAAATTTTCAAAGCAAAATATAAAAATTATCTAAGAGAAAAAAATCTAGGTGCTTGAAGATCAATTAATTAATTTAAAAATCAATATTCATCATATAAGTGCGTTGATCACAAACCAAACCGTTCGAAAATGATAATTCAAAAAATAACAGTTAAAATTTTAGATTATGTAATATAAAGTAAGTTTGCTTTTCCTACGGTGCGAATCAACTGCACCAATGATTTGGATTAAAAAAAATTGTTACTAGATGATTCAAATAGGAGAAAAATTACACTGTACTAAATTACACAAATTATAAGAAAAAAATTTTATAAATAAGGTATTAAATATTGGGGATGACTAGATAGAGAAAAACGTGGTAAAATTTAGATACAACAAAAGGAAAAAAGAAAAATCAAAAAAGAAAACAATCTATGTAATATTTTAACAAAAGAAATGTGAGCTGCAAAAAAAAGTCGCCCTTTACCATTTAAGTTCACACCTTATTATTATTTTTTCAGAAGATTTTATTCTTCATAAAATATTCTAAATCTAATAATTTTTATTAAATTTAAAAATCTTGTTTACATTAGGAATTAGAGATTATTTAGTGGAGACAAAAATTCATAAATATTTTTAGAAGATACTGACTAATATACAGGGTGGGGCACCAAATGCGGCCCGGAATTTAGTGCCTAAACAATAACAATTTAAAATAGTATATTATTATATACCAGTCAACAAGTACTTTTTGGTCAAACTTTTTTCTCCGCCTCCGAAAAATATGAACGAGGTGTCATTCGATTCGGAATAGCGTGTGGATGATTTTCGAAAAAATTCAAAGGCCGCTTGAAAAATTTGCAAATGTTATAAACAATTGACTAAAAAATAAAAATGGGGTTTGATTTTTTGCAAATATCTCAAAAAATATTTGACATTTTTTAAATTTAAAAGAAGGTTCAAAAAGGGGGAGAAAATTTACAAAAAAACTATACCTCCCAGAACTATAGGACCAATATTTATAATTTTCCCAGCCCAAAACGGGGACTCCAGCTGGTGTAAGCGCTGCCCACTTTGGCACTTTAATGAATAAATATTATTTAAACTTATTAAATATGAAAATTAATAGTTGAAAAAAATCAGGCATCTACTAGATAGATTTATGAGCAATAATCGGTGGCCAAAAATTTTTTATCGCAATTTTTCTATGAATTATGCATTAGTTAATTAACAATTTTTTCCTACTTGAACCTGAACATTGTAAGTGCGATGATTGTTAAATAACAAATCTGAATTTTTTTCCTTTTTTCTGATCTATTTTTGAAAGGTCTCAGAAGAGATACCTGTTGGAAAAATTAAAAAAATTGTTATTTTTCACTTTGTTATTAACAATTTACTTACGATTAAAATTAAAAAGCTTGATTAATCATTAAAAAAAAATTTTTCATTGATTCGTTTTTTCATGACCAGAAGGCACATGAAAATGATTGTTACAATTTTTTATTTTTTATTGGTTACAAAAATTGTTTTAAACAAATACGTTGTTTATAATATAATTTAAAATTTCTTTTTTGGAAACATAATCTTTGATGCAAATTACGATTAAAAAAAATCGATTCTTAATTTTTTTATTGCTTATAATATAATTAACTATTTTTTTCTCTGTAATTATTATTAAGAAACCATTTTTTTAATCATAATTTATCTTGCTCTTTCATAACTAAAAAAAATTGTTTTTATTTAAATTTTCATTGTTTATTTACTAAACAATTTGTTATAAACAATTAAATTTTTTCTATATTTTTCTTTTTCTTCATAATGAAACAAAAACAAGAATGTGTTATTTTTGAGATCATCATCAGGAGTTGATGATAAAGTCAGTTTTTTACTACTAACCAAAACTACACTGCTAATATAGTTAACGAAACGTACGTATACTGATAAAAAAGTCTAGTTTTGGTTAGTGGTTCAATATTGAAACTAATATGACCAACACCGCGTAGGTAAAATTAAGCCATTGACAAATAGATGTACTAAAAATGATATAAATTTAAAGTTGTGTTTGAATTTAAATAGACATATTTAAAAATACTGATAAAAATGTATTACACGTTTTTTCTTTATTAACAGATCTAATTATTTGAATATGTCACCATGACGATCATGACGTCACATATGTGCAATGAAGTTACTGTCAAGCCATTAACTGCAAACGTGTAAAGAAGAGAATACGAATGAAAAACAGCTGTTAAATCTCACTTATACAGACAAATATGGAGAAAACCATTATATGATAATTGGATAAAGATGAAAACTTGGACCTATCTACTGTGCATTCGCATTCAAAATCGAGAGAGATAAATAGATATTAGATTCTGCTGTTAGATAAAGAAAACGAATAATTTAACGAGATCAGGCAATAATTTGCTGTTTGGTACATAACTACTGGGCACAAGAGTTACTGATGAAGTGAAAGCGTCTGCTTACTGCATATTTCACTGTCACTGTTGTAGTTTGTACTCTGTAGAGCTGGTTGCTGTTAAACGATAATATATTCAATCTGACAGAAATAAATGGTTCTAAGGCTTCTTAATAAGTACTTATTTATAACAACTACGATTATTAATGTTTTATATAGTATTGAAAGTATTGGAATAAAATCACTGGCAGTTTGTATACCCTTAGTAGTTTCCTCTGTACTTGTCTCTTCAATATACAAAATATTTTTCTTCTGAATTGAGATGTTGCAATGTCTTTTTTAAAAGTTAAACTTGATGTATCAAGTTTATCAGTTTTTTGTGTTTTTATATTGCTAGATACAATCACATCTTTCCCAGACATTTCAGTTTGCTAATAATTATCATTGATATCAGGCAAACATTGTGTTCCCACACTAAACTTGGAATCTAATACCTCTTCACTTGTCTTACTGGTGGATGGTTCACTTTCAGAACAGGTATCAAATCTTCTCTTCTTGGTATTAGATGCTTCTAGCTAATTGAAAATATGGGGTTCAACATTTTTTGATAATAATTTTGCCTCCCATCATTTTGAATTTCATATAATTCTCCATAGCATTCTGAAACTAATACAATATTAATGAATCAACACAATATTGAACTATGTAGGAAAGCATATAAAGACTTACGTCAAAATGATCTTCACAACAGAAACAAGTTGTTTTTATTAAAATTAGTAAGTCTTACAGCCTCAAACCAACGCCTCTGGCGGTCTTCATTAATTGAAATGGTTACAAAATTTTTATATCGTTTACCATAACTTTTCCAACGTTTTTTACTATAGGAATCAAAGTTATGTCATCAACACTGCCCAGAAGATAGGTAAACAAAGGTAAAAGTAAACACAATTAAAAACACATTGACCAAACGACACTTTTTTCTCAAATAATGTAAAAAAATTTGGACTAATATTTCAAGTTGAACTCCCCCTTGTATGTATGTTTTTTTGACCAACCTTTTTTTGGCTGCTAATTTTAGTTAAATAATATGTTAATTAATTATTAAACTAGTATTCGATGCTTCCTTATAGCTACTTATTATGTTATTTTTATTGCTTTAATACAGTGTTAATATATTTCTTTGCGAAACTTATTTTCATTTAATATCCCTTAAATGTGTTTCTAATTAAACACCATCCATCCGTTATTATGTTTTAATCATTTTTTGGCGCCTCTGTCGACGTCTCTTTTAAGAGATATTAAAGTTATCTAAAAAGTAATAAAACTCATACGTCTTCATTATATCGGTACATCGTTAAATTTATAGTTAACTTTCAATGATGAAAATTTTAAAAATTCAGCAAGTTTACTATATTAATTTTTAATTAAATTTGTATTGAATTTTTTTACAATTTTATAAATATCTCAACAGTTGTTTCTATTTTAATATAGCAATAGTAAATTATATACTAAGGTTGAAAAAAAATTTTAGCTGAGCCCATTAAGATTCATTTATAAGGCAAAGCCAAGGTATTTAAGACCGGCAAACCTATAATAATAAAAAAATCTATAAGTGGTGTTTCTGTGGAGAAAATGTTAAAATTATTCGTGGCACTAAACTCAAATGCACAATGCCTGTGGGTCCATGTGAAATGTGATAGGGGAGCGTCGGGTAACATCGATCATATTCAAATCTTAAAAATTATGCTTCCCACTTTAAAATTCTTCTCGAACAATGCTTCCCAGCGTACTAAAATTATAGTATTTGTACGATAATTACAACTATATGTACTATAAACTTTCAAAGTAAATATAGTACTATAATTTTATATTTTCACAAATCATAATAATTACCAAAGGTTTTTGCAATATATTGATCAATCACTGACAAATTTCAAAAACAGATTTGAATAATCATGAATAGCACTTGCAGCGCCATCTAATAGTTAATAATAAAATTGATCTGTAAATTATATAATATATTCATTCATTCATTAATGTAATCAATCTATAACTGAAAAATACTACATAATTTATAAAATTTAGTTTAGTAAATTAAATTTGATTCTTCGAATATGAAACGTCGAATTAAAATTAACTTTTTCCAAACTTAATTTGGAAGAAAAAAATAGTAATATAACAAACAACAGTAGGTAGTAAAAATAGTTATTTGTATGCCTAGGCTGCGAAATACCTTTTTGACGGACCGAAAGAAAAGTTATCACCGAGGCCGCTTGCGGCCGAGGCAAGATAATCTTCAGGTCGCCAAAAAGTTTTACGGCCTGCCACGGAATTACTCCGTGGCAGGCGAAGGAACTACTATATTTGAGGATTTTTTAAGGATTTTTATGGATTTTTAAGGATATTTTAGGATTTTAAGGTATTTTTAAGCATTTTTAAGGATTTTTAAGGATTTTTAAGAATTTTTAAGGAGTTTTAATGATTTTTAAGGATTTTTAGGGATTTTTAGGGATTTTTAAGGATTTTTAAGGATTTTTAAGGATTTTTAAGGATTTTAAAGGATTTTTAAGGATTTTTAAGGATTTTTAAGGATTTTTAAGGATTTTTAAGGATTTTTAAGGATTTTTAAGGATTTTTAAGGATTTTTAAGGATTTTTAAGGATTTTTAAGGATTTTTAAGGATTTTTAAGGATTTTTAAGGATTTTTAGGGATTTTTAGGGATTTTTAAGGATTTTTAAGATTCTTAAGGATTTTTAAGGATTTTTAAGGATTTTTAAGGATTTGTAAAGATTTTTAAGTATTTTTAAGGGTTTTTAAGAATGTTTAAGGATTTATAGAGATTTTTAAGGATTTTTAAGGATTTTAAACCATTTTTGGGCTTTTTATGTTTTATTTTTCCTTTTCCCTTCAATTTTTCGATATTTCCTTTATTTTTCTTTATTTTCGTCTATTTTTTCCTTTACTGCTTTGTTTTTCAATGTTTTACTTTATTTTTCCAAATTTTTCGCAATTTTCACCTATCTTCCCCTATTTTTTCTATTTTTTCCTTTTTGCCCCTATTTCCCTGTATTTTCCTATTTTCCCCAATTTTCATTATTTTTCCCATCTTTAATTGTTTTAAATTTTTTTTATTTTCCCTATTTTTTAAGCTTGCCACATAATGATAAACACGCAGGTAAAATTTGCTCCTAGACGCGGTCAAAGCGTAAATCTTGCTTGCAGATACGGACGCCATTTTTATCAAACTTTGTCTACTATTAAACTTTGTCCAACCACTAAACCGACCGCTTGGTTAAAAATTTGAGAAGTGGGGAACGAACCAACAAAGGGAAAATTAGAGAAGTGGGGACGCTGGAGGTGTCGTTTTAGTTGTTGGACAATCTATACTACTATTTTATATAAAAAAACTTCTCCGTTAGCTCTATTGTCTCCTGGAGCCTTTAAACTTTTCTCTCAGTAACAATTTATAAACATTATTAGTTGATATTTTGTCAAATGAGAGTAAAATATTTTAGTGATTTATAATTTTATATTTTAGCTACACTTATTTGAGAAATAATGATTTATTATTATTAACCAAAATTTAATAAAAATGTTAAAAACGATTGCCGTAATGATAGCTTGTTATTCAGATTGTCCTAAAGTCACGAGCCAGTAATCTCAGCTTTTGAACAATTGTATTAATTTTAAAGGGAAATTTCAAACCAAAATATATTTAATCTAATTACTATTATTATAAATGAACCGCATAAAGAAATTTTGTCTTCTTTCACTGTATGTTTAACAAAATTCACTACAGTTTGTATGAGGCAAAATAATGATTTATATTACACTCTCTTTATTTCAGTAAAACACCAGTTCCAGCTATCGAAAAGACTGAAATAGAAATTAACATTTAGACCATTTTTATTAGATGTCCAGTGATCATTAATATTAACTCCTTAATTTTATTCATTAAAAGAAATCCCAAATTTTTACAATTTAAATATTTGTATCACTTCTAATTATTGTAGAATTAACTAAGTCACTATAAACTTCACGTTGTTAAATAAGTAACTACATCTGGAACATTATAAGTCTTCGTAGGAGGAGACGCGGGTGGTGCAGGTGGTGAAGGTACTACAAAATATCCACCAAAAGGCCTATTTAACAGTAGCGGAGATTGGGAATACAGCGGCGAAACTGATATGTCATTTAATTCATTTATGCCTTCTTGATTTGGTTCATAGATGTCTGCAGAAATGAATGAAATTAAGAAGAATGGTCCCAATATACTCTACAATAAGAAAATAAATATATTAGATTTTTTTAAAGTAAAGTTAAGAATGGACTTAAAAATATTTACAAATTATAGAATTTTATCTTTAAAAATTTTATATGATAATGGACTCTTTTTTTAATGGATCCGATTAAACCAGAAATTACTTGTATTTGTTATTAAATAGGACATCCTGTAACTGCACCTGAAGTCATAATGTAACTACATAAATAAGTTTAAAAAATATTTAAATATAAAAAACAATTTTTTGTAACTTGATGAATTAAAAAAAAAAGCACCTAATTTATTTTTTCTACTCCTATTTTATAATACGCTAATTAAAAGACTAATAACAGTTTCATAATGAGATTCAATATGAAACTGGTTTTCATTACGGTACAGCTCTTTCAGCCAATAGAATTAAATTATTTTTAGCAAAGTACGCGGTTATTTTGATAGTACAAATTTTTCAGCGAATAGAATAGAGTTATTTTTTAGCGAAGTTGACAATTATTTTGACAGCTCTCAAAATATTTTAAATTGTTTAAAAACGATAAGAAAAAAGGTTAACTTATTAATATATTCTAAAAAGGTTACTAATTAATATATGTTGTGAAAAAAAGTGTTTAGCCTTACACCCGTAATGGTAGATGGGCAATATGGATTAAGTAAGTAAAAAGTATTTCTTTTCGCGTATCGGCACATGATCCCTCATCTTACTAGTCCCGGGGTGTACTATTACTATGTAAATAAAATTTTTAATTGTATTTTACTCTATATTTATTCTCTAAGGTATGAATTTATCTGTAAACATTTAAGAACTTATGCAAATATCAACAATGTCCTTCAACCTATAGACCCATCATATCAAAATAATAAAAATTGTACACACTACATTATATAATTGTCTTGTAGAGTAAAAGCTTACCAGGAATTTCATTTTAATAATAGTTTGTGAAACACAATTTAAATTTAATTTGAATTATGATGATGAATCCGTTAAGAAATCCTTTATATACATTTACAAAGAATTGACCTTGTATCATTGAATTTTTATTCCTTGCGATCTGTATATCATTTAGACCTATTACGTTTTCATATAATAAATACAGTAGTCTTCTTGATTATAATAGATCAATATTTTCTGATGTAACGATTACTTATATGCATAGAGTGAGCTTTTATTTTAATCCCAAAAACCTTATTTAAATACAGAGGTTTATAGTAAAATATAAGAAATATATTTTTGAAATTGTTGCTTAATAAGAAAATAACTTATTTAGGTTTTAAAAATAAATAAAACTTTGTTAAATTTGTAAATATTTCCTATAAAAAAAATAGGTTCTTATTCACAGTTTATATAATATCAAGTCTTTCATTGAAAGCGTTTTTATTCAAAAATCAAAATAATAAATTAATTATAATGTAAAAATCTAAAGTACAATTAATACTTTCGTACAATTGTACAATTTCAAGATTAACTACTACGGCAAAAAAAAAAGTTTTTTAAAGTTAATTTCTATTAGTCCAAAATCCTCACGCAAAAAAAGCGAATAATCACCAAAGGACTTATGAAGTCAATGTTTGGGCAGACATTGTGAATAATAATTTAATAGGACCAGTATTTATTCCAAATAATTTAAATAGTGCAAATTACTTGCAGTTCATGGAAAATAATTTACCAGAGTACTTGGAAGAGGTAAATTTAGGAATAAGCAAAATTTGTATTTACAAGATGGAGTTCCAGCGTATTTCGACCACAAAGTTAGGGAATATATTTTCTGTCTGTACCCATGGATTGGAAAGGGCCCTGATGCATCTATTTTTTGGCCAGCCAGAAGTCCAGATCTTAACTCTATTGACTTTTGTTTCTGGGGTTTTATGAAAAAGGACATATATTCTGTTGAAATAATCGACGAACAACAACAACTGAGGCATCGAATCATTGAAAGTACAAATCGATTTCATCAGCAGAAAATGGTTTTCCAAAAAAAATTGGGTTTCCTTTTTAAAATGGTGCCGAAAGTGTATTCAGGAAAATGGATGCCATTTTGAACATTTATTATAAATCCTACACATATGTACATATTTTAATTTCGCGGTCCCATCAAAGAGAAAGTATAGTGAACAAGCAAAAAAAATCGAGATGTCGATGAAAATATCTATTTTGAGGTCCCCGAAGAAGATTGAAACCATTTCCAGAGGATGGTCTGTCTGTGCGTCTCTGTGTAATCTTCCACGATAACTTCCGAACCCTTTGACCAATCAAGCTGAAATTTGGTATGAAGGGTTGGTATATGCCTCAAATGGGACCATTGGTTTTGGTTTAAATTGGTAGGGTGGAAGGTCCTCAAGGCCAACTTTGATTGAATACAGATTTAGGCTTTTTTGCTTTTTTTTAAATTTTAAGGACAAACAGTAAACTTTAGTGCAAAATATTGTAATGCAAAGTTTTAGAATATAAAATTTCCTACAATTTTTGTATCAAACATTTTCCAGAATTTCCAATACTTGCGGCACTAGAGGGCGCGCAAAAAATGTTCATATAGGTTTTCCGTAGTGTTTCCAAAGGACATCGTCGGGTTTAAACGGGCTTTTGGGCCTTTGAAGTTTTTTTGCAGAAAAATTACCAAACACCAAATTTTATCGAATTTTGCTAAAAATATGCAGAAAAAGTTAATATCAGTTCATATTTATGTCAAATTGCTAATTTTTAAATAACAATTAAGTTTTTAATTAAATGAAAATATATTGTTATGAAATTTGTTATACCCTGTATAAAATATTATAGTAAGTTGGTTGAGTTAAAAAAATGGATAGTAATTGGAATTAAAATTAACAGTGTTCCTTTATTTTAACAATAAAAAGAAAAATGTAAATTAAAAAGAAATTTTGGTAACTGGTATTAAAAGTATAAACTAATTTTTGTAATATAAATAGGGCTTAATCCATTTGAAGTATAAAATTCCTGTGACAGGTTGGATGGCATTTCCTATCAGGTGAGATGATTTGTCATTGGGTTGGTGTCAACCAAAATTATAGTTTAAAATTAAAAAATGTAGTAAGTAAACATTTTGGGTTTAAAAAAAAAAGGTTTTTGTTGATGACGAAAAAAAAATAGATTGTCAGAAAATTTAAAAAAAAAGGTATTTAAAAAAAAACTGTAACAACTAAATATTGTATTGGGAAAAGCAATAATTTGTAAGAGATGTATAGAGTTTATTGGAAGGAAGAAATAAAAAGTTTTTCAAAAAGTAAGAAATATTATTTATTAAAAAAAAATACAAAGAAACCAAGACATAAAAAAAGGAGCGACAATTTAAAGAAGTAATACGAGAAATAAAGAGATAGTAAAGGGAGAGTAGCAGTGGAAAGGCGGAGACTGAAAATATGGGAAACAGAAAATAGTTATCAAGATTTGAAGAGGTATACCAAAGAAAGAGAAGAAAAGAAGATCATTAAATTTATAATTGTTTGTAATATTTTTATTTTCGTTTATTTAGGCGCAGTAGAACCCAGCCCAGTGAGAAAGAGTTCCCGGGTGAGAAATGTGATCCATCCTGTATCCCGCGGATTTTACATTTCAAATGGCGCCCCACGAAACACTTTGGTTTCCTTCGACATTTTGGTTGTCTTCGACATTTTGGTTTTCTTCGACATTTTTGTTTCCTCCAACATTTTGGTTTTCTTCTCGTCTCCCAACAGCATTACCTGAGGTGTGTTTTCTCCACCTTCTTAAACATTCAGGATCATATTTGTCTTCAGATATGACCTTCCGATCAAATGGCTGTATACCAGATTTTACAAAACCATTACTAATAGTGATAGGCTTGTGGTCCTTCCAGGCTTGACCGATCATTGCCGAAAATTGTTTCTCTGGTATTTTAATTCCCACATTTCTCCTTTGCCAAGCCACTAATCTTTCATCCCATGTACTCTTCAGTGATCTAAACACTGATATATCTAGTGGCTGAAGAAGGTGGCTCGTGTGTGGGGGAAGTTTGAGAATTGTTACATTATTGGCAGTTGCCAATTCTATTAGAGAAATGTTAACATGGGTGCTATGACCATCATAAATAATTAGAACAGGTCTGTGTGGTCCCAGAGCAGGCAGTAGAGTTTTTTCAAAGTAATTTAAAAAAAATGTCTGTCTCCATCCAGCCTTTTTTGCTGGCAGCAAATTACATTCCCGGATACGAGTCTTCTTCATTTGGAACACAGGCATCCCAAATATTCCTCCCCTTATACACAATGAGTAGAGGGGCTTTTAATCCGGAAGCAGATACAGCAGCTAAAACAGTTGAATTTTCCCGGCCCGGACCTGACACGGTTCTAGAATAAGCTTTTCCCCTTGCACCAACAATTTTTTTTTTATAAGGATCATGAGAAAAAGAACTCTCATCTAGGTTCCAAATTTGTTCGGGCTTGTTACGAAGTGATAAATCTGTTAAAGTTTGATTCAAAATATCGAAATATGCATAAATGATGAACGGATCTGTCATCTTTTTTCGGGCGTACTCAACTGATTGGGTCTTCTTTATACTCAGGTGGTGACGTATTTTGAAGTTTCTGAACCAATCATCACCAAGTATGTTGTTCTTGAATGGTGTCTTAATATTATTTTGTTCAACATAACTTGCAACAACCATCAGCAATTCTTTTCTCGTCATTCCAAAGCCCCACTTCTCAAGTGTAAGAAGAGCATTTGCTAATTTGATTTCATCCTCTTTTGGAATCACTGTAGAGCGGCCTTGTGTCTCGCTTTTTTTCCTCGGGTACCTTTCAGGTGATAAAATAGAGTGGTTTTTGGAATATGATATAATCTATGGGCTCTATGTGTGGTTAGAACACCGCGTTTAATTTCAGCCAGAGCTAAATTTATATCTTCCTTTGAATAAGCCCCTCCTCTGTTAGTCTTTCTTACGTAGACTCTTGGCATATTCTGAAATGAGAAATTTTTATTAAGTTTTTACACCGCAAAAATGTACGTTCACACTTGCACTAATGAAATGTTCACACTTACCTCATTACGCGAAATACTAAGGGGTAAGTGTGAACACGATATTTATCAACAGTACGAAAAAAAACCGAAAATGCATATATACTGTGTTAAACTATAACATATTGCAAATACAATAGCAATAATTAAAAATAACTTACGTTGGTAAATGTATTTTTCCTTGTATTTTAAAAATAACACGATGCACTCATCAACTGTGATCACTATATGGCATGAATTAAATAGGTTATGTCGCGCCTGCCAATTATCGCACTGGCGTTCTTTTTAGCGGGCAAGTGTTCTAGGATGATATACTACTACGAACAAACAAACGCACTTCTATCGGTGTACTCCTGTCATTTTAAAATGATATGTTCACAGTTACCCCCGATTCACACTTACCCAGGTTTACCTTACCTAGTTTATAGTAAAACTATAAAGAGGTGGGTAGAATAAATATTTTCTATAAAATTTTAGGCGATGTATTCTAGCGATTCTTCTGACCCTTTTTTCGGAAGTGATATTTCGTATTCAAGTAGTGATAGTGATACCGACGATGACGAATAGGCAGACGATGAAACATATAGTAGAGAAGAACCCACAACCGTGCAAAATGCGTTCGTAGAACATAAAAATAATAATAGATCACAAACCGTTGGAAATCGCGCATGCGCATTATACCGATGGAAACTGTCTCTACGAACAAACCTACAGAAATTGATTTGACATATAACGATACACTTTTTTTGAGAAATAGTGAAATACAATTAACAAAACAAGAAACCAAATAAAAAGAATTGTATTATCACCTTCTCTCTATTTTTATTATTTTTCTCTTCTTTTTAGAACATTTGAAGGTGATGAAGGAAGAGAAGATTATGGTTACATGAACTGGTAATACGAAAAAATTTTTTAGGTAATTAATTAAAGTGCACTGCACATTTCAACAACGTTGAAATAGGAAAATCAAAACTTAAATTTAATTAAAGTGAAAGAAATATGGGTGCAGGCCAAAGGACGTGTATTATAAAAGTAGGAGAATCGACAATGACATATTACAGTAACAAAAAAGAAGAATGAAAAGTGGGGTTAAGCCGAAAAACAAACCGAAACAAAGGAATATTTGGTTAACTAGGGGGAGACAATAGGTGTATTTCTTTTGCACTTGGGTCAGTTCAGTTGGATCACTTTTGAACGGGTCAAAACTGACCACGCAAAAGTACAAATAAAACGCTCCTAACCAAATCAACTGACGTTGTCGTTCCGTTCCTGTCAATTATCATCTGCGACTAGCATCAAAGCACCAAAAAAAGATCATCAAGAAATGGCCACCAAATAGAAAGATGTGTGTTAGATATAATTAACGACGAGATAGATTGTATAAAATAAAGATGGTTCGTGAAATAATCTTCCAAATACCACTCGAACTGAATAAATTAGCGGCTATTTATTGTTTAAACTTTCCTCGTGTGCTTAACAATTTGAGATAGAATCAGAGATAGAATCCCTCGTACCTGCGCACTCGGGAGTCTATCAGATAATTAATTGCAATTTGGTCTCGTTAAATGGACAAATCCCACACTTGAAACTATTTATTCAGCTTTTGTGGTATAACCTTTGCTTAGTGAAAGTTCAAGAAGCGTTTTTCCATATTGTGACAAGCGAATAAACCATCATATAAAAAATTTCAAATTTAATCGATCAATATTTTTCAGAAATATAAATTCCACTATATAATAAAACATTCTTTAATTCCATCCTGCGTGTCCTTGTAATAATTATCTACATATTTACAAAGATAGAACGAAACCCTTAATCTGAACTAAATTTACATTTCATATTTCTATTTCCAACATCAACCACAGTTATTCGACTAAATTTACTGATTTATATTCGGTATTCTCTATAGAGAATACAGCCGTCCAAAAAGCCTTAAAATGGCTCGTAAATAGTAATACCTCCAATCATGCGATCATTATGTCTGATTCTAAATATATCTTTTCAGGAATCAATATTTTCAAAATGTATAATTAATTTCATTTATGTAACATAATCCAAAGGCATTGAATTTATTTAAAACCAGCGTATCCGTATGGATTATGGCTAATAAAACAATAGATGTTTCTTAATAAGATTATTGGGAGAGAATCAGCTTATATTTCATATCTGCATCTTTTAATATCATTTAACATACAATGTTTATATAATTTTATTATTGATAAAATTGTAATAAATTGAAATAAATAATAATATTGTTTATACACATTTCACATTTTCTTTTCTGTGATTCATTAATAATAATAATAATAATTCTCTCCCTACATTTCAACCGCTTACGAGAATACAAAAGTTTGTGCGGGGAAAAGATGGCTATTATAATTATTTGCCATGTTGCTCCAGAACGACTTACTGATGATTAAGGGCGTTATTTGGCTTTAGGTGTAGGAAAACCCGGAAAACCTCAACATCATTATTACATATTTTTGATTTAAATTGAAACTCTTATATACACATGTAATTTACGATTTTTGTATAGTAATTTAGAATGAAGAAAGACATTATTTTTTATTTGTTTTAACCACAGCATAATACTGAAGGAAATTTAATTTTTTTTGAGGACATTTCATTTTGTCGATTTTTTGTAAGACAAACCAACAGTTTCGGTCGAAAAAAAATTACAGAGTTTGGTAAAATAATAAATAAAAAGAAAACTTTATCTCGAAATAACCTCAATCGATAGTTTTATTTTGTACCAATCAATTATAATTATAGATTGGAAAATTTCGTTATATACATTGTAATTTAATTCCAATTTAATGACTATCAAAATATCTATTATTTTCATTAATTATAATTAAAAATAAAAAGATGAATTAATTTAATAATCAAAGTTTCATATCAATACATCATATGATATAATTAATTTATTAATATAAAACCGTTGTGTCAAATGTTGAATTAATTATGGGTGGGCCAATTATCTTCTCGTGGTTTGTAGCGTCGAACCCAATAAAGATATCAAAATAAAAAAAAAACAGTTTTATTTGTTTCGAAAACGTCTACAACTAGAAAATAGCTTTATTTATATCCATATTCGAGGGTGATTTGTTTTAATTAGACACCCTATATATTTTTACATTTTTGGATTATTACTTAAGTGGCCTTTATGATAATAATTTATTTTTAAAAATCGGATACTGAATTGCCAAAATATTCGAATTTTTATTAAATTTTCTACATTTCAAAATTATTCAAAAATTAATATATTTTACAATTTGAAAAAGAAACTTTGGATAAAGTTAGTTCAGATATGAGTTTACCTCCTCCATATTTTATTTAAATATATACAGGGTGTTTATAACAGAAGATTAAATTTTGAAAATTGAATTATAAAAAACTTTTGTTTTTTAAATGAAATACTCTATATAATATTCAATATTTAGAAAGCCTATTCTATAGGATTTTTGTTTATACTGTTGGTGATTGAACGAAAAGTCAAATTATCGACTTCATTTTTATACTAGTAATATTGTCATGTTTTTTGTGGATTAGCAAAAATAGTATATTTTACAACAAAAGATGAAAACACTATTTTTTCCGAAAGTGACTATTTGTCTACGGGAGAAGCGAGTGGGGCAATTTAACGAAAGAAAAAAACATATTTCATATCGAGCAGGAAATGCTATTTTTCTACGATATATATTGTTTAGAAAAAACAAAATTACAATATTAAGAATATTATTTAGAAGTTCAATATAATGGGCTTCAGTCATGAACTGATAAAATTCAGGGCTATAATATACGATAAAATAAACACTTTAGTAAAAAATTACTTTGTTTAAGTGCCAAATAAAGCAGAAAAAAATATTGAAATTTGAAAAAGTGTGGTCAAAATGGTAAGTGACGTTACACCAATAAGATTGCTTAATCTGCTGCTATGTTGTAGTATTATCAGTCTATTCCGGTGGTACTCTTATAACATGAGATATTGTTATCTTTTTCTATCCCACTAGAAAATATTTGAACATCAGTATCCTCTTTCTACAACATAACTAACAATAACATTGACAGACGTGACAGTTAAAGTAACCTAACTTATTTATATCCAATTCAATCTGGTAATTGGTTAGAGCTGAGTTCTGATTGATTTGCGAACTTTTATATTTTGAAAATTTATTTGTGAGCCTTATAATTATTGATTAGGTAGCTCCACATTGCATATTTTTTATCTTATTACTAAAATTTATTTCTCTTATACTCAGTAGATAGAACGTTTTAAAACTTTAACGGTTCTCTAGCTAATGACAATGACGTTTAGATTGTGACAATTATACAAGAAATCAACTTGTAAAGTTTTATTCTAAACGTCATTGCCTTTACTGACAGAACCTTTAAAGTTAAAGGACTTTCTATCTACTGACAGTATATCTTTCAAAACTTTACTTCAGTAAAACTATGCTTCTTCATCTTCTTCAACTTTTAGTTCTCCAATTAGTACTTCCTCCGTTGTAATCAGTATGACAAAGAGCACATCAGATGATGAACTTTCGAATACACAAAGATACATTTCCATTAATAATTACCTCCACAGTATATGCCTTTTTGTGAACTTTATGTTCTGGTGTTATTTTTGCTCTGACAATGCAGACATCATGTTCTCGAATACGAAAAATATCACCCAATGCATTGGGTGATATGAATGAAAATAAACTTTTAGTTTTATACTCAATAATTTTTAGCAAATACTCCAGATGACATGAATAAAAACCAGAAGCAAATGCTTCGCTTGAGTATGTATGGCGTCTTAATTGACATTTGAAAGTCAATGTGTACGTGTTTAAAGTCGTAAAATCCAAATATGTAGAAATGTACTGGGTGTTACATTTTAATTTCCAATTTTCATTTCTTTTCCGGTCAAACCAGATGCCGGCCATATTGCATTTTTATATAAAAAAATCCAAAATTCTATTATAATCGACCCAAATTCGGTATAAATCTATTTACCCGTTTAAAAGTTATAGGGGTGGCCCATGATCCATTTAGATCCGGTATATTCAACTTTGCCATTTACTCTTTATACCTATTTTTCGTCGTTTAAAAGTTATTAAGAAAAAACACATTTTTGGTAAAAATCTAAGTTTGGATTAAAAGTAGATAATCAATCAAATATTCTTACTGTTTGAATGATACCAAATTTACATTTTTTTAATAAAAGAATATTATAATTAACAATTTTAATTTATTTGAAGTTTCAGTTTCATTTTATATAAGATGCTCAAAATGTCTGCCATTTTCTCTTATATTTACTCGTTCGTTAAATGATGCCTAAACGTTTCTTAGCAACGTAGGTGAAATAGATATAAATGCTTGTACTATTCTCTCCTTCATATCTTCAGGTGATGCAGCTGGTGTTTGATAAACAAGATTCTTAACATAACCCTACTTAAAAAAATCGGGTTTTGTCAAGTCCGGTGATCGAGCTGGCCATTTTTTGGACCATTTCTGCCAATCCATTTACTAGGAAACTGTTGATGTAACTCATCTGCTACCTCGCGTAAATAATGCGCTCCCGCTCCACCATGTTGGTACCACATTAATTGTTTTACAGCTAGGGGAACGTATTCAAGTAAAAGAGGAAGATAATTTAGCCAAAATATCTAGATACATCAGTCCATTTAAATTGCCTTCCAAAAAATGCGGCCCAATCACATGTTCCAGAATTATACCTCCCAAAACATTTACACTCCATCGATCTTGGTTGTGAGTTTCTCTGATGATGTGGGGACTTTCAGTGGCATAATAATGGAAATTGTGCCTATTAACGAATCTATTCTTATGGAATGAAGCTTCATCAGAAAATAATACTTTTTCAAAAAATGCTTGTCGAATTTTTGATTTTGCCCAATTACAAAACTGGAATCATTTCTCAAAATCCGTGTCTTTCAGCTCTTGATGCGTTTGTATTTTGTACGGATGGTAATTATCTTGTTTTAATATTCGTCCAACAGACCTTTCACTAATATCCACCAATTCAGAAATATTTTGTTTAATTTTCTGTTACTGCCAAAATAACTGATAATTGATTATCATCATGGATAGCATAGCAAAATCTGAACTGTCACAATCTGATACTTCATTAAGCGAGCACAGCCTACTTAGATTTTTACCAAAACGATAAAAAATAGGTTTGGAGAGTAAATAGCAAAGTTGAAGGGCATAAAATTTAGCATCTATTGATCAATAATTATACAGGGTGTCCTATTTGGAAAAACTGAAAAAACTATAATGAAAGTTTTTGGAATGTAAAATTTATTTTAGACCACCCTGTAAAAAATGTAAATTTCAAACTGAGTCTAAAAAATCTACAGTCTATTGTCTTTCTACATTGGTAATTTTAAAGCTTTACCGTTAAATCTGAAAAAGTTGTGATATTTTAAAAAGGGTTGTGCAATTCGAATATTTTTGGTAAAAAGGTTGCTTTCTCCGAGATGGCTGGGAGTTTTACAAAAAAATTTTAGGAGTATGTCGGTTCTAGAAATGTAAAAAAAGTATGGCATTCAATTTGAAAAAAATTAAGTCATTTGCCTAGGTTACTAATGGACCACCCTGTATACATGAAAATAATTTTAAAATATTTGCTTTTAACGACCATTTATAGATACCTTTCACATAAATCTGTAAGTTTTACACAAGAAGAGTTATAGAACTACGACAGAGGTTTGCCGGACCCTGTGTTTTCGTTTGAAAAAAATTGAGGGTTATGTAATAAATATTTTGATATTAATTAGTGCTATTCTAAAAGTAACCTAAAAATCAATTTAATAGTTTTTCGAATCTAAGTGTCAAATATAAAACAAATTCTTCATGTTTTCATCGATATTTGAAAGTTTTAAAATTCACAGTGCAATTAACATAATGAAATGTCAATTTTATTTATTGAATATTCTCATTCAATTGTTTTCACAAACTGCTTCTTTTCCAATAAATTCTTTTCAAATATATACCCAAAAAAATCCAAAAAATATCATTGTAAAAATGAATAAATATTCTAGTAGTGGAAAACTAGTATATAAACCACGGTAGAAAAGATTTTTCTCAGCCTCGCAACTTAATATCCCTCGATGCTTCGCATCTCGGTAATAATGCTCGGCTGAGAAAAATTACTTCTCTACCTTGGTGTATAATATACTATTCTTATGTTTTGTTTATAAAAACGATTTTGCAAACAGATTGAACCCATTTTTTTTTGAGTATCTATTAGGAAACTTTATCGTATATCGTATAACGATTTGAGTTTCAGCGAACAAAATACCTTACAGTATTTATTGTCTCTAATTTGGGCTGCAGCGGAATTGCGAATTACAGGGTGCATCTATTATTGAGGTGGAACCCGATGATGGAACGGAAGGTGTCTGTATAATTCCTTTGACAAGAAACAGGATGTCTATTAATTTATAACTTCATAGTTTGTTTTATAGTGTCCTAGTCACATAAATATTGATTTGATTGACTATGTTATTTATTTTATATTAAATTATTGTGTATTGTTTATTATTCTATTATCATAGAAAACGTCACTTACGTAACTGCCAAATCTGAAATGCTATCTTAAATGGATAGTCGTTCGAAAACGAGCAAAAAACCGATAAATTTGAAAAAAATCATAATTTAAAAAAAATAAATAAAAACAATAATATTCATGACAACCACACATAATTTAAGCCAGTTCCGATCGTTCAGGTTTTATTAATTTTTCATGAATATTTCAACTTAATTAATTTAACATCCATGCTGCTTTATCGATTAAAAATGAATTAAAAAATGTATAATCAAAAAAATATAAACAAAGAGAATTTAATTTTCATTAACATTTTTTTTAAATATTTATGAAAATTTTTACATTGGTCAGAACTGTCCATATTTTTTATCCAATAATTTTTACACTACAATAAAAAGAATATTAAAACTAAAGTACGAATTATTAAATGAAATATATTAATTTCAGGAAGAGTTTTGAATATATTATAAAAAATTATTCTATACAATCTTTGTCTAAGCAATGAGTATTTTTTTTAATTTTGGGTGTAGACAAGGTTAAAAGTACCGACTAAGAACTATAAAATGCAGCGGACAATACCACAATGTATCAGTTGATTTTTCAGCAGCACCAAATCTAGCAAACATGAACTCCTTGGTAAGTAAATTGATATCCTTGATTAATAAATTTTATTAATTTTTTAAATAATTTTTTTAGATATTTATTAAATAAATCAAATTATTTTCTTTACAATATATCACTTACTATTTACACAAAAAAAATATCTTTTTAACATTTTTTTGAATTTACAAAATATTCTATTAATATGCAATCATTTAATAAGATCCATATTTTTTAATATTATCTTATATATTTGTAGAATTTATTTTAAAAATAAAATAATAATAATACAACTTTGAATTAAACCAAAAATTATAGACCAAAGAATTATTATTCCCATAGCGCTTCTCAGGAGTAATGAAAACCTGAACATCTTGCATATGAATAAAATACTAGGAACTGTTTCTACAACCGATTAATAATTTTAAAATTTATATTGCATAAACTGATGGAATTTTAAGTGATGTTTATTTTTTTTTTAATTAATTTTAATTTAAAAATAAACTTTTTTGATTATTAGTATACGTAGTTCTAAATCTAACAGATATTTTTCTATACCTAATTATTAAAGAGTTAAAGTTATCTCATTATTATTAATTTATATTTTTTTCAGGCCTTTGTAGTTTTCTTCGCAGCTGTAGCAGCCACCTACGCTGCTCCCTCAGCAACCATCATCCAGGGACCTAGTGCTAAATCTACCGTAGTTGGATCCGATGGCAGTATCATCTCTTCAGTTGCCCCAGGAGGTCAAATCGTAGCCGAAGAATATTCCGGGGTCGTTGCCCATACTGCCCCAGTACACGCTGCCCCAGCTGTCTACGCAACCTATGGTCATGCTCCAGCTGTTGTATCTTCCTACCAAGCCTACGCTCATGCTCCAGCTGTCGTTTCGTCCTACCACGCTGCTCCAGTTGTAGCTCATGCTGCTCCAGTTGTAGCTCATGCTGCTCCATTATATGGCGTTCACTCAGCATACTCAGCATATTCCGCTCCAGTAGTTGCACATGCTGCTCCACTATTGGCATCGCATGGGACTGAAAATACCGTTATTGCTGGACCTTCTGGAACCATCGCTACTAGCAAGACAGTTGCTGCCCCAACTGTAGTTGCTGCTTATGGAGTTCATAATGTGGCTGCCCATGGTTATGGTCATGGACTTGTTTATTAATTTTTAGAATTTAAATCCTTTAGATAATATTTAATAAAAGATTTTAATTATAACTTATATTTTATTTTTTAAAATGGGTATTATTAATTTTAAAAAACGAAATTATTTTCTAAATTGATTTACAATGAATTTTATATTTTGAATAATTTAGTATCTGGTAATTTTAATTTTAGTATCTGACAACCAGATAAAGATATATTCTAGATTGTGATTTTTAATTTTAGATATTTTGCTAATAGTATTTATACACAGAATGTCACTAAAAGTTGTCGAATAAATGGGAAACTGATTATCAAGTACTTTACAAAAATAATTATTCTTGATAAAAAGCTGTGCATATTTAAAAATCAAATTTTCGTGAAAAACCAACAATAATGATTAAAAATGGGATATCAATTCAAATTTAACGAATCATTTTAAGCAAGAAGAATGATAAAATGAAAATATATTTTGAAATAATCCGAATTAAAATGTACAATAATATAAACTCAAGAAATGACATAAATCTGAGTATCATTTACAACGGTAAACAAAAATCAAATTTGTAATTTAATTACACTTCACTTTCGCTCCTCACTATAAATGACATTGTAACAAAGTTACTTAATTGCCGTGATAGTTAAAATATTAAATTATGTCGTGCACGGCACTGGATTAGAATTAACTTAAAATTATGGGTCAGTCGTACCAGTTAAACCTGCCGGCGGATGGAGACTCTCGCGTTTGTGCTTCTTAGACGCAGAAATCCTTACCGTATAGGACGATTCAATCCACTTGCTTCGGGCAGCGTCAGTAGAGAACAAATACTCAAGGGATCTTTATGGTGTCGATAAGGCGTTAGCGGCCAGAAGGGTAGGATGTACTTGCCCTTATGGGTTGAGCACGTGGGTATTCGCTGTGAGTTAAAAGTGAAAAACAAAAAATAAGATTCAATAAATAATTAACGTTTATTTATACCACGGTTATTTATCGGTATGTCTCGGACGGTAAAGGAACGTCTTTCAGGCTGGCGTTACAGTCGGACTTTCTGATCCGTTATAATTGAAAACGGCTTTGCTCCCTTCAGCCAGTGTTGCCACATCAGACCAGAATATAGTAGTAGATTGGACATTAAAAGTAGAGTAAATTCATACCAAAGCGGAATAGTGTACAGACTAGTTCAGAGAGCACATTCAGTCAACTTCTTTGACGTATGCGCCACCAGAGGTCCTTCGTTTTATTTTAACATAAAATAACCATGGTCTGTGATATTCCCACAGACAGATTCGAACAGAATCACTATACACGCGAATTAATTTGATGTTTTTTGTCATCGTTAAAGAGTTATGTTTATTGGAAACAGATCTTTTGCCTTCCTCTTTACCTGTCAAAATTATGTACGTACCTAGATTTAAAACTGAAATAAAAGCGTGTATCTCATTTTAATTTTCTATTTAGATATTTTTGTCATATGTCAAATGTTCAAAAAGATTTCTAGGAAAAATAGAAGAAAACTAGAAGAATCTTGTGGAGTAGTGGAGTAAAAAATGATTAAAAGGAGTAGATCTACTCCAGTTGGAGTTACTTCAGCAACCTTGCCTTTAGGAATGTATGAAAAGCTGCTGGGACATGTGTCCCTACAGTAGCGAAAGGGTTAAGACCATCTTTAATATTAACAACATTGTTAGGTTGTTCTGCTAATGGTGTAACTTTCGTCCCATTTTATCAACTTTTATGGTTTCCAAGATACTCTTCAGTATAAAAAGTACTATATAAGATATGAGAGGAAAAATATTATAATTGAGTAAAAAAGAGAAAAATGGATAAATGAATGTATGTGCGTATGTCTTTATTTTCTTGAAAACACCAATTTTATCCGAATTTTCACCAAAAATTATTTTGGTTTTAGTCTAGTAGTGATTAGTTTTTGGAGGCAATCGAGATACGTTAACTTGAAATTGTCAAAGTTTAACAAATTCGTAAAAAAATAGAATTATTAAAAAGTGGTTTTTATGTGTGATAGTAATGAAGATTTTATCATCATATTATTTGCCATTGTTACACCATTCGATTACAAATAATACATTGAGGTACTTACAGAAAAATTACCAAAAGAAATATGACATTATTGAAAATGAGCGGACTGTAAGGTCTGTTAAGTACAAAAAAATAGAGAATTAAAAATATATATCGAATTGTACTTATACTACTTGTCATGATTTGTATTTATTACTAGTTGATATTTTCGAGTTAAATAAATAACAAAAATTTAATTTAATTTCATAACGTTTATTCCTAATTAAATCAATTAAAAGAATTCCATTTATTTTGGATCGATATTTAAAATTAAGAGACTTTAGGACGATTCGGAGAACATTAGTTAAGCTCCATAAGAAAATGGGTGGAAATACAATTAATAAGTATCACGTTTTTTAGTATCTGTATTGTTTATTTCTTATTGGATTATGTTTAAATAAAATTAATATTCTGATTTAAATAAAACAAAAATTTAAATATACATATTTATTTAATAATCATTTCATACATTTTTCAAATTTCGTTAATCTATTAATATAAACCGTGAACACCGTGAACACCAACAACACCGGGAACATTTCTGCTAGTAGCAATAGTACCAGATGGTCCAGATACTACAGTATCAACTGAATTGTGGCCTACAAATCCATTAGATACAACTGGAGATGAATATCCAGATCCAACATTAGAGTAAGCTGAGACGTATGGAGAAGAATAGGCAGAAACAACTGGATGGGAGTAAGCTGATACTGGATAAGAATAAGCCGCTGCAGATGGATAAGAATAAGCAGCTGCAGATGGATAAGAATAAGCAGCTACAGATGGATGGGAATAAGCAGCTACAGATGGATGGGAATAAGCGGCTACAGATGGATATCCAGCGGAGTATGTTAATGGGGCTGCATGGGCTACTACTCCAAGATTGGATTCAGCTACGATTTGACCTCCTGGTGCATATGAGGAGATGAGGCTACCATCAACACCTACAACGGTTGATCTAGCACTTGGTCCTTGTACGATAGTTGCTGATGGAGCACCATAGGTTACTGCCAAACCGGCCAAAAAAGCAACAAATATCTATAGGAGACAAAAATAAAAATGTTTACTAATTTTTAGTATAAAAACATATATTTAAATTTTAATCCCACAAATAGCTATGATTATAACTTCAAATCAGTTATATCACGAGCTTTTATAATTAAAAGGTGGTTTTAGTCTTATTTTCATTTTAATAATTATGAAAAAAAATTAAATAATCTACAGAAGAAGCAAAAAATTAGTTAAGGTACAGGAAATTATAATAAACGAAAAAAAAACAAGGTGAATCCTGATAAGATCTAGATGTGTTGATGAAACTCAATGATATAATCCAACTGTTTAAAATCATAGGAAATATTTTGACTCAGTACAAACTTATTCTATAAATTGTTAACTTTTTATAAAAGGAATGCAAATATCAGCAAAAATCTAACAATTGCAGAAGAGTAAATCGATGGTTTGAAGTAATGCTAAAATGGATACTTTATCACATGAATATTTTTTAATCCAAGTTCGCTTTTTTAATCACATTTTTTATAAATATAAAAGAGAAACTCACATGATCGGTCACGCATTTATTTGATCATGGTTTAATTAAAAAAATGGAATAAGCTTGTAATAACAAGCCAGCGGAATAAAGAGAAACACAAATAAAAAGGAAGTAAAAAAGATTTTGATCATGGACTTATAAAAAGGACATCGGATTTAATAACAATAGTGGGTATAATATATAGCTAATAATGAAACTGAGTAAGGATTAAATTTCATTTGTTATAGGTTTCGGTGTATGCTATTTGAAAAGGTCGTAATCCTTTTATCAATACATATTTAAACTTTTATGTTGATAAAAAGTACTTTAAAAATAATTAATATAATATTTCTATACTTATACTTATTTTCAATATGAAGAATAAAAAAATACTTTTAGACTCAAAATTAAATTTCTTTTATAAAATAGAAAAACGAGTAATTTGTATAAAAAAATAGTTCTTTTTTTTAAATATAACACATAGTTTATAACTATCTAATAACACGCTTTTAAACATACTTTAAATTCTAATATTTCAACTCTATTTTGTCCTCATAATCGTACTCTAATGTGTCTTATACTAGATTTAACAAAAATTTTTGGACTGGAATCGACAAATACCTCTGATTATGTCGTCAATTCTGGGATAACAAAAAAAGATACCTAGTTTGGATAAACTTTTAGTAGACATTAATAGAGACAAAACTTTGCCAATCGTTAAAAGAGACAAATTGTGAAAAACTTTAAATGAATTAGACTTCGTTTGGGAGAAGAACGGTAGAAAATCTGCGTTCATAGAGAAAGATGAAAATATTTGTTGGAGAAAGCAATATTTAAGGTAAATTAAAAAATTAAGAAGAGAAGACAAAAATATTTTTTATTTGGATTAAATATGGAAAAAGGAAGGACATTTTGTAAAAAATGTTGGCAAGATAAACTGGTTACAAATGCACGTCAGGCATTGTCTACTGGCTTAAAATTTCCAAATGGTAAAGGTCGTTTAATTATCACTCATATTGGAGGAGATAAAGGATTTGTTGATAGAGGTTTGTTAGAATTTGTTTCAAATTGTATAAAAGGCTACCATGAAGAAATGACTGAATGATGTTTTTGAGGAATATTTCAGTCAAATGATAGATTTATTACTGACCAACTCTGTAAAAGTTATGCCCACCGCCAGTTACGATTCAAGAGTAGAGGAACTAACACTAAATAGAAAAAGCAAGAGGGATTACTCAAAAAATGAGCTATTCCAGTTATGTAAACAACATTCACCAAAATTTAAGAAATATAGTGTAGATGAAATAGTAAAAGAACATAATGCTAAAGTGTTGGCATTACCACCTGATCACTGTGAACCATTGAAATAATCTGGGATCAAACGAAGGGATATATCGCGAGAAACAATATAACATTTAAACTTCAACTATAATGTGACTCTATATCAAAAATTTCACCAGACGATTGTCAAAACGGTAGAAGACATGTCATAGCAGAGGAAGATAAATTATGGAAACTTGATATGTTAATAGAGGAAACAATAGAACCAATATTATTATTTCTGATGGAAGTAAGGAAACTGATGATGATGACTCCTTATCGGGAGAAAACGACTTATTTATTTAGGTATATAACTCTATATTTATATTAATTATATTAATATTTATTTTATATTTTTTTATGGTAGCAGCAACAAGAATTTGATTTTCTTAAAATAAGATTTTTAATTTCGTAATGACCCTGTAATTAACGACTTTTCATTTCCTAATTATAGGTCTGCATATTCTAAAATAGTACAAGAACTACACTGACTGCAACAAAATATAATGAAATTCTTCATATTCGAGAAATTCCGTAAGAAAAATTGAAATTTGGCAACTTCAACACCCTGTATGTAATAACCAGCCATATATTTTGATTGGTAATTTAGACACGGGATAGTAAAAACCTAATTGTTTTAAAACTGTTAAGATACAAAAATTTGACCGACCCGATTTGGATATACAGGGTGAGTCTGAAAAATTCCTATCTTTAAAGATAATTAGTCATTTTATATCTTTTAAAATGAACAAATCACCTTGTATGCGCTAGAAAAAATAGTAGAACTGGTACTCAAATAGATATCAATAACGTAAATCGTTTCGTTTATACAGGGTTCTCCAAAAGATTTTTGAAAAAATTCTGGATTGGTGCAACCATAATATTGAATCGCCCGGTTTAATTAATACTAAATATACTTTGTGCACATATTAGCATTAGATTCGTAATTCTAGATATATAGGGGTTATTATTTTATGGTGCAGTAACAAGAATTTGATTTCTTTAAAACGGTGATTTTTAATTTTAACCCTGTAATTAACTACTTTTCGTTTATTCTGTATAGGTCTGTATATTCCAAAATAGTACAAGAATTTACGCCGATTACAAAAAAAAATACTGAAATTCTTCAAATTCGAGATATTGTATAAGGTAAATTTGAAATTTGGTAACTTCAACACCCTGTATGTCGATAACTAGTCATATGATTGGATTATGCCCATGGGCACTTTTTATCAGAATGTTATGTATAATAATTTCCTAAAGTTTCAAAAAAATCGACCGGGTCAATTTTCCACAAGGAGTGTGCCTCTTCCTTTATATGGAATTACCCCGTATTTCTAAAAACGAAATATGAGTGTTTTATTAGAAAATATTTTTTTTTTCAAAGATTTTTTTTAGTAATACGGGATGATTCCATATAAATTTGATTATGTCCTAACCTTATATCTATATTTATAAAAATAAATGTGGGTATATTTAATATTGACAGTTTACTATTTTTTATATTAAAGTAAATTCGTGTTCCTCGTTACTGAGGTATAAAATTATTGGTTAATCCCTTAGGGTTTACTCATTTACATTTTATGATGTATTGTATTCGAGGTTTTTCGGATTGGTCATACTAAAATCTAGTGAAAATTCAGATAAGAAGGTATCAATATTTACTTTTTTCTGCTTTGAACAATCCTATAGACCTTTTTCAAATAAACTATAGTCAATGACAAATTTACTTAGACAAAATATAGTTCTCGTGTAATAACTGATAAAAATCAAGATTTTTTGACACCTATGAAAGGGCAAGCGAAAATGTATTTAATTAACTTTATAAATACTAACACATTAATTTTAAAAATATACCTCAACCGGCGATTAGCCAGATCTCAGGTATTTAACATAATCAATAAATAAATATATAAATATGGAGATTTTAGGTGAAATATAAAATAAAATCTTTGGTATTTACGAAAAAGTACTTTAACCTTATAACTAAATGGAACATTGGGTATAATTTTTTAGTTTTTTTTAGGTTATGCATATTTATATTAACCCTTTTACTGGATTTGTCCCTTAGGAGGGACATGAACTTCAATACCACATATTAGCAAATTTTCGATATCAAGCGGGTCCGCTGCTTTTGTCCCGTGTGAAGCACAGCCATTAGAAACAATATAAATAAACGGCGCGCTCTTTTGTTAGAATCTGGTATTATAAATGTAAGCACAATATCGAAGTGCAATGTTAGTTTTTATTGATATTGTTGCTATTTAGAGAAGTTTATTTAGGCTGTGTTTGTTTTACGCAGTAAGTATTGATTGTATATATTCATATGTCGTAGATATAACAATGTAATGTTTATTTATCTGTGTAAAAATTTATTATGAAATAGAACATGAATTTGCTAAAATTGCTATTGTTGTTTTTTTTTGTTTTAGAAAATGTATCAAAATCGTAAGACTCTTACTTAGAAAGAACTGTTTCTTTTACTTAAAAATGACACTAATTCCGATATTCCCGATTTGTCAGTTGATGATTTAGGCTCGCACAAGTTTGATCAAGAAGAGAAACAAAATCTTAACTATCTTCTGAACGTTGTAAATTCTCACATCGAAGAAAATGAGCAAGAAAATTATCTTGAAAACGTTTTGGAACCGGGAGGTAGTCAAAATGAAGATGGAGAAGACTGTAACGTAAAAGCTCCCAATCCCCAAATAAACGAGGGTATTGATGATTTTTATAAGTAGCATAATCTAACCAAGAAAGAAAATTTTGTCGTCATGGATAATGCACAAAACCAAATGCGAATTATAAGAAGATGTAATAAAAATTTGTCTGAGCCTGTTGCTAAATTGCCTGCCCCAGCATCTGTCTTTAGTCGATATATATCCGACAATATTTTTAAGCAAATGGCTAATATGACAAATCTCTATGAAACTCAACAAAATACCCATAGATTTTCTCCAACTAATATCGATGAGATACAAAAATTCATTGGGATTCATATAATCATCGGAAATTTACCGTTTCCAAGAGCCGAACTGTATTTTAGGTCTATATGTGGCATTGATATTGTAAATGGGAACATGATGCTAAAAAGATTTTATAAACTTAGGCAAACCATGCATTTAGTCGACATAAATAGTAGGGAAGCTTCTAAGACAGATAGGTTACGGAAAGTGGGGTATATTTATGATGCCCTTCGAAAAATATATCATAAACTACCGTTGGAATGTAACCTTTGAGTTGACGAACAAATGGTTCTGTTTAAAGGAAGACTAAATATAAAGCAATATGTAAAAAACAAACCAAAAAATTGGGGATGAAAAACGTGTTGGCTGGCGAAAGTGACTTAATATATTATTTTTTATCTATCAGGGTTCAACTACAGAATCAAATCCCGTGAATATTTTTGGCTCATCAGCTACTCTTTCAGAAAGAATTTCCGAGAATAATCACACATTATTTTTTGATAACTTCTTCAGTTCGTACAATCTCTTGCAATTCCTCAATTCCAAGTCAATTTATGCTGCTTGTATAATAACAGTGAATCGTTTTTACCGTCCAAAACTTCTTAGTGATAGATAAATGAAAAAAATGGAAGAGGATATTCAGCAGAATGTATTAGTAGGGATGGTATAGTCATTACAAAGTGTCACGACAATAAACCAGTTCTAATGGGATCAAAGTTCATTGGTATTGTAGAACAAGATATCTGTAGAAGGTGGGACCAACAAAAAAAAAGAATTTATCCAAATTTCTAGGCCAGAAGTTATAAAACGTTATAACAACAGTATGGGAAATGTAGATAAGCCGATCTTATGATAGGTCTCGAAAATGGACCGATAGACTTATAACACATGCTATAGATTTAGCATTAGTCAGTGCTTGGTTGGAATATAAGAATCAAGCTTTAGAACTAGGCATACCAAAATCAAAGTTACACCTCATAAAAGGGGAAGTCCCTCTAGCGAATGCAATATGGAAATACCTAAACGGCAGAAGGAGTCAAGACCTGTGAGGAACGCAGGAAATGATGGGTATAACCATTTTATGGAATATGATTCTATCAAAACAAGTATAGGTGTAAACTGGAAGGTTGCAAAGAAAAAACACATGTATATTGTGACAAGTGTAAGCTTCATTTATGTTTTATGAATGGCAGAAACTGCATTAGGAAATTTCATTTTCCGTAAACTTTTTATTATTTTTAATTTTCCGATAGCTCCTTGTTTTTACAACAATACATATTTCTTTTGGCGTTATAAAATAAAAATTTTTGTAAACTTGACTTTCAGTTTTTGTTTTAAACTGATTTTGTCTCTCGCGAGGGACACGCAAAGAAATGAAGATGGAGAGGGAATATAATTTTTTCAAAATATATTTGCATTATTTGTGCCTAAATAACATTATCGCCAAAAAAAAATCCACTTCTATTTTCTGATTGGCACTGAAAGCGTTAAATAATTCTGATATCGAAGATTTTTTATTATATGATCTCAAGATTCAACAAGGACAATTAAAAAAAATTACTTTCCTACACTATTACCAATAAACAGATGCCTACATAATTTAGAGAATTGAAAATCGAGATTTGTCATGTCTTATTTTAAGTTTTCAAAAATAGCTAAATGCATTTTTTAAAAATATACAACGTGATCAATATTTTCCGAAGTATAGTACTAGACAACAAAAATCGCCGGAAAATTTTCGTCACAATCCATTTTTTTTATTTAGGAGATAAAAATTTAAAGAATATTTATACTTACTAAAGAGTTCATGTTGGTATTGATTTGGTTGTTCTTGAATGTTCAACTGAAGGTCCATTTAAAATACCGGGAATATATACCAAGAGTAGAGCACTACGCGTGGACCTTGGAAACGCCCAAAAATGCGAAATTGGCGAAAATATTAATTTTATTCGTTTTTACAATAAAAAAAAGTCGAAATATAAATGTAGAGTGTCAGATATTTGTGTATTTAATTATTTTTTTATTATATATAGAATGTCAAGGCGATAGGATATATTTTTTATTATCGTTTTTGAAGTAACTTTTTTAACATCAGTAGCAATACACTGCTAATGAACATCAATGTGTTTAAATCAATAATTTGAGGTAATAATAAAAGTAACAACTACTTTAACAGTAAATATTACAAACTATAACTGGTAAGTGATTCTTTTTTAAATAAAAACTTAAAGACAATCCCAGGAAAATAATGAGACTATATAAGAAGCGAAAATTTTTTTTTGTTAAAAGCAATTTATGTTACGTTACTAATTGTTGCCAAATTTAAAAATAAAAATATTGTTCTTTAGCGGAAACAACTTAAAATCAGACAAAGACATGTTGTGTCCACTTTTGATAAGAATAGTCAATAGTACAACATATCAAAAATTTTGCGAATTTCACCTAGAGCCATTTTGAATGAAAAAAAAAATTACAGTTTAAAGATTATTTTCTAGTGTTAATTATCAAATCCTGATACAATCTTTTGTGTCTTTCAAAAAAAAAACTTAAATTTAATATAAGAAAATATATAGGAGGTGATTAAAATTTGCATAGTTGTGATCATCCTCTATACAATTTTTGATTTATGACAATTGATTTTAGTGCAAAAAGAATATATATTTTTTCTCCTACCGTGAGTAAATTACTAACTTTATACATCCTTTGTCGTGCGTAAAGTTAAACTTTACGCACCAGTGCGTAAAATGAAATACTAGTGCGTAAGGTAAAGTGTTTTACGTACTAGTGCGTAAAGTAGATTGGTTATTTTATACCTACATATTTTTAGTAGTGGAAAAAGGTTAGAATGAAAAAACTTGACACTCGTGGTTCCTCACACTCGCTGACGCTCGCGTTCGGAATTTTCCACTCGTGTCGAATTTTTCATTCTAACCTTGTTACAGAATCTACTATTAAAAATAAATAAATGACACTGTTTCATTATCTTTCCTAGAGGGCAGACGCAACGTTTTTAAACTAGCCAGCTAAGATTGCGCTTTTTTTAACACTGACTAAGCAGACATTTCTTGCTCTAGGCATATTTGCTCATATTACTTTATTGTAACATTTTCTAATATTGTACAAAATTATTGTACATAGTTATAAAGTGAAATTGAGTAACATCATGTGACTTGATAGTTTTATCAGTGTTGTAAAAGAATGTACCTTTCATAATTTCTTTTTGTTCATACTAAATGGGTTAGAAAATAACCCTCACGGTTCACTTCAATATACTTGTTTTTATTTATGTTAATGTAACATGGAGGTTCATATTAAAAATAATAGAAAATCCATTTTTATGGTTGGTCCTTCGATGATTGGTCAATTTTAACACGTCGACTGCCGTAGTAAATTTTTCGAAACATTTATCGATTCTTAATCATATTTGTTCAATTTGGATTTTTTTTTAAATTTGGGGTATTTTAAGAAGGATTGTGAGGAAGTTTTTGAGAAAGTAAACATTTTTGGGTTGAAAAGGTATTTTAAATAATAGACAAATAAAGAGATAATATATGAAAAATTATTATTTTGCTGATGTCTGGAAAACAGTTGCTCTTCAAATTTAATAACAGCATAATTTTATTTTTTGTCACTGGTTAAACAAATATATGCCTAAAAATAATTAGGTATGAACACTTTTTAATTTTAAATAAATAACTAGAGGGCGGGGGATGGATATCGGACTCCCATACAACGTCCGCTATCGGATTTTATATGGAAGAAAGTCCGGTATCGGTACTTTTCACCAGAAAATTTCCCCTTTTTCCGCTCTCGAGTTATAGTGCGCACATGGGTCGTCCTGCTTCACTAAAGGTGGAATGTGGGCGGGCCGTAGTAATTGACAATTATAAAAAATTCAATTTAATTTGAGAAAATCCATCGAATAATGCAGTTACGTTTATATAATGAAATCAACAAAAATTCAGCTTTATAGAACAAAAATTCAACTAAATTTAAATAAATAAAACAACGTTTTAAGATTTCCACAAAAATAGGATTGTGAGGAAGTTTTTGAGGAAATCTTAAAACGTTGTTTTATTTATTTAAATTTAATAATGGATTTTCATCAAGTAAAAGCCGACACAGTTAAACAAAATTCAACTAATTAAAATTGATACAGATTTAAAACAAAACAGATTTTTAAGAGTATTTAAATATTCTTCTGAATCAAAAATTAAAGCATTTCAGAGTAAATTAACTCATAATAAAGATCATTTTTTTTATTACTTTATAGTTCATTATAATTATTGCGCTTTTACTAATCTAAATGAGTAACTTTCATATGTAGTTGATTTAAGTGACACGATCCAATGTTAAGTGTCCTAAATTTATTTAACGGGATCTTCTTACTACCAAATTTTCAAAGATTTCTTTGCCAATGATTGATTGGTTATTATGGGTAACGCTTTCCGTTTCTACATTTTTGATCACAAGTTTGAACGTTAGTATAACATTTTTAAATATTTTAGTAGTTTATTGCAGACCATTAATTCAATGCGGTCTGTTAGTTTAACTTGATTACGTGTCTGTTTCTTGACTATTTAAAGCAAGATATTTTTTATTGTCGAATTAGTTAGAGAAAAAAATTTTGTTATTATGTGATAATATGTCAGCTACTTTGTTTTGATACGAAATCATTCTAAAAATAGAACAATTTGTATATTTATTTTAATATGTATTTTTAGACCTGGAGAAAACATGCGATTTTTAACATAGGTTAAAAATACACATACAGTGTGTCCGTAAAGTAGGAACAAATTCATTTTTAGCTAAACAGGCCATTTTAAGAAATAATCCTGAAACACGTCGATTTTCGATTTTAATTTACCGTATTTTAAAATAATAATCTAATATACAGGGTGAATTACTTTCAAGTAATGAAGTCACCATCATTTTTTTTAAATAGAACACCCCCATTTTGTTTCAATTTTCGAATTACTCTAGCTGAGCTGATTCCAAAAATGTAACATATGTTGATTCCAATTGGTACAGGGTGAACAAAAATACAATAGTTTTGTGTGTGCTCATAAAGTAACGCGTAACATTCTTTATTAGTTAAATTAACAATATTATCAACAATAAAACGGTGTATAAATTCTTGTTGAACCTTGTTTATTGTGTCTTGAGAAATATTGTTTATTGCTGTCCGAATTCTCTCTTTTAATTCTTGAATATTTGCTGGTTTCGTTTGATACACAACATTCTTCAGATGGCCCCACATAAAATAATCCAAAGGATTGAAATCTGGTGACCTCGCTGGCCATTCAATAGGTCCACGTCTACCAATCCACCTGTTCGGAAAAATTTCATCTAGGTACCTTCTAACATCTACGGCATAATGTGGAGATGCACCATCCTGTTGAAACCATAAGCTTTCATCAAAATTTCCATAGGATTACGTCTGCTGCGAAACAAATTACGTAAAGTAGGTACGAGATACCCCCTTAAAAACTCAAGGTACTTTGCCCCGTTTAAATTACCTTCGATAAAGTAGGGTCCGATGATTCTATTTCTTACAATTCCAGACCATACATTTACCATTTGCGGGTATTATGTATGATGCTCACGCATCCAGTGGGGGTTTTCTTTTGCACAGTATCTACAATTCTGATGGTTGACCACGCCATTTAACGTGAAAGTGGCCTCATCAGAAAAAATAATGTTTTGTCTCAAGAGAGGGTCTCGGTGACATTTCTCCATCATTTCTTCGCAAAATTACATTCTTCTATCGGGATCATCTTCGTTTAATTCCTGCACAAGTTTGATTTTATAAGGATGCCATTTTTCAAGCTTAAATAGTTTGTGTACTGTTGTTTTTCTAACACCGATATAGCGACTAACTTTACGCACAGAATTGTGCGCATCTTCTTCAAAACTAAGTAAAACATCTAATGCTGTATCAGCATTTGCAGAGGGACGACCTGATTTGCGTGCATTTTCAATCGTACCAGTTTCTCGAAATTTCTTTTCTATCTTACTGACTGTTGAACGCGTTATAGGTCTTTCTGGATATTTATCATTAAACAAATAGCACACTTCCATCTGAGTTCGCGATCTGTCTCCATACCCAATCATCATAAGTATTACAATTTTTTGTTTTACACTTAACTCCATTTCTACTTCAAATTAAATTTAAGCAATAATTAAAACATTCACGAATACCAAAAATATTGTAGTACTAAACTGTCACTGAACATCAATAAATTACTAAACAAATAATAACATTTCACAAAAAACTAGACGATTATGTTTTTTTTTTAAATTGATAAGAAATAATTTCTCGTTACACGCGTTACTTTATGAGCACACAAAAAACTATTGTATTTTTGTCCACCCTGTACCAATTGGAATCAACATGTGATACATTTTTGGAATCAACTCAGCTAGAGTAATCCAAAAATTAAAACAAAATGGGGGTGTTCCATTTAAAAGAAATGACGGTGACTTCATTACTCGAAAGTAATTCACCCTGTATATTAGATTATTATTTTAAAATACGGTAAATTAAAATCAAAAATCGACGTGTTTCAGGATTATTTCTTAAAATGGCCTGTTTAGCTAAAAATGAATTTGTTCCAAGTATATTTTAATCCTCTCGGTACATTGCTTTTTACCTTGATATAATATTTACTACCTAATGGCAATCTTCTGTTCGTTAATTCTACACATTCATTCCCTTCCGAGCCAAAATCACTAATCCTTCAGATTCCACTATAATTTCCATCAACTACATCAAAATATTTTTAAATTCGTTTTTTTTTTGGTAGGCTTAACCTAATTTATATATTATTAAATCTTTATACCAATAATTCGTGTAGGTATTATAAAGTTACATTTCAAAATTTGTATATATTATAAAATCTAATCGTCCTATTTTTTCAGTTTGAAATTTTGGCACTCATAAAATTTTGACTAATAAAATTTTCTTTCGCGTTTATCCCTTCTTTCGTTTATGTGTAGTATTAATTCTAGTATACACTGTTTTCAATTATGTAATTTTCTATTAAAAAACTTGTACTTTATACGACTTTTTAATACTGTTATTTTCAGTACCCGGTATTTATGGAATTTATAATTTTCAGACAGTATCCAACGTTTTTCTTATATAAAAGCCATTTTGAGTACGTAGCGTCGTAAAAAACATACAACAAAATTTAGGAAAAACTGAGCTAAGAAAAATAGATTCAAACACTCGCTCGTTGCACTCGCTCGTATCGGAAACTTCATGTACTCGAATAATAGCCACCATTCTACACTCATTGAAGAATTTTTTTTTCGGCCTTTTTTTTTGACCTCTTGTTTAAAACTGGCCAACTGTTTTCTGATTGTATTGGCTTCCCTATTTGTATCCACGCCCCTATATTTATATCAACGCCATTTCTTTCTATTTATTATTTACGCCATCTTTTTTTTTACATTCAATAACATGCCTAAACTTGCTAACTCGTTTTTGATTTAGGATAAATATAAAAAAATATTAGAGCCTAATGAGCAGATTTGTGTAAGAATGACAAATGACAAGTAATAATAGAGGTACATCCCACTATCTTTTAGCATCATAAAAAAAATGTTTAACATACGATTAAATGAGGCGCAGATAAAGGCAGTACAATTTATTAGTCTTATACAGAGTTGGTCCTGAAATCTAACCTAAAAAAATATTTATTTTATTAAAAGAAGTCTTTACTATCTAAAACTGGCCTGTGTATTAAAAAAAATTTTTATTTTATTAAAAGAAGTCTTGACTAACTAAATCTAGCCTGTGTTAAAACAAATTTCCTCGGGAATCGAACCAGGAACTTTAATATGTTAAGCATACGCTTTAACACTGGACCACACTCCACACAATGAAAAATGATCAAACATTAAAATTAACGTACAATAAATCTAACGGACCAACTTCATGTAATACTGATAACTTGTACTGCTTTTAGCCGCTCCTTTAAATGATGCCAGCGTTGCCAAGTTTATCGAACTTAATTTTGATCTTAGCTAATACTTCCAATTTTTATCGTGGTGCAACAGAATTTTGATTTAAGCTCATAGTACTTTTAAGTAGATATTTCATAATATTTATATTAAGTAACACTGGAGATACCGGACATTATTTACTTTTGACAAGAATTTAAGTGCATTTAACCTAGTTATTAAATTTGCTTCTATTTTCCAGAAATAACCAGACGATATACAAATATCCTAACTGAAGCGCAGCATCAGGTGGAAATATCACGTCATAGATGATGTCTATGAGACTGAAAATTATGTACATCAAATACGCACGTGCATTTTCTTTCACATTGAATTCCCCACCAATATACTTACCATTAGTTCAATGACCTCTAATATCCAAAGTTCTTGCCACTAAAAAATTTCGTGCAAATTGGCTGTACGAAGTATTCAAAACCCCGGCATCACTTTTTTGAGTAGAATGAATAGAAGCTTCGCTCACTATACGCTTCAATTAATAAAACAATAAATAAAAAAATATTAAATGCTAAAAATGATAAATGTTTTTATATAAAAATGTTATGTAACAAAATGGTTTAATACAATTTAAAACAAATGCCAGGAAGTGCCAAATAGCAGTCTCGCCAAACAATTGAAAATAGACAAAGAGCCAAAAAGGGCCTACAATTGTTTCTCATCATAAATTTAGGGTCGACGTTATTGTCTTTTAGTTAAAATGCAAATGTCTTCTTGTGTCCGGTTTCACCGAGAGGGCGCGGTCTGTCGGTTTTCAATGAAGTTCACGGCTAGCTACAACAAATGAGCGTGAAATGGTCATTTGTTTTGGTTCAAGACCATCTCTGACGTCGATGGTAGGTACAAGAATTCGATGGAATGGTAGACAACAAAGCATTGAACTTTTTTTTATTCTTAATTTTGACATTCAATGCGTAGATTTTTAAGTATATATCCGTTTTTTTAATATAATAATTATATATCTTTGAGATATGACGCAAAATCTAAGAACGTATTGGGAGGAAATTTAGATAAATAGTATATAATAAATATTAGTTTTTCTAGTTGTTATAATAGAGAATTAGTAATAAATGGTGTATATGAAAAAGGAATACGTAATAAATAGAATAGAAACGTCACGTAGAAAGTACTTATCGGAATTATCTAATTTCGAAATGGGAATTTAATAAACCTAGAGACGTAATATTTACATCGTTGGTTTTAGTAAATCAATATTTGAAGTTAGCTGTTAATATTTTTTTCCTTATTTTACTGACTGGTTTACCTGAAAAGTTTTCTGGAAGGAAAAAAAATTAGAAATATAATAAGGACAGAAAATAATTATTTATGTTGAAATTTCTAAATTAAGTGTTATGATGATGTAGGGTTAGAAACATATGAGGGTGATTTTTTTTGAAAATATCTGATTTTTATTTTTGAAAATATGTGATTTTTTTATATAAGAAAGTAAGTGGAAGTAGAGGGATTGTTAAGATTGTTAAATCATATATATCATATATTGAAATGTTATCACATAAAATATGACGTCAAAAAATTGCGTGATTCTAATAGGTGACATCACATGGTTGTTTTGGAAAAAAATCTCCAGGATGATAGATATAAAATAAAGGATATTGAATTGGGTTTTTCGGATTTTTCTGTGATTGGAACAGAAAATTTTGGTAGTTTTTACCAAATTTTTAATTATCTTCTTGGAAAAAAAAATTTACAAGTAATTTAAATTGTTATTTTCAACCTAAAAGGAAGCAAAAATAAAATAAATTGGAAAAATAAATCAAAATTTATGTACCACGAAGGAAGAAACACTTGAAGCAAATGGTAAAGTTAAATAAGAAAGAACGTATATAATAATTTGTTCTATATAATTATAAAATAAGGTAGCTTGTGTAAGTAACTAAGTAATTTACTTATAATATTACTAAGTGGAGATAATATTATTTGAGGTTATGGTACACAAAAATAACCAGCTGAGACAAGGATTTTCCTAAAAGGGGAAAAAAATCTGATATGGCCAGCACACGACCTCTCGCCATTTTTGGATCAAAAATTTACACCTTAACACAAAAAGTACTAAAAAAATGGACTCTTTTGTAAATCTGTCAACAATGGCAAAAGTTTTGAACATTTTAATGATACGAAAATAAACTTTAGTGTAGTGTAGTGTATACAAAACATATGTGTAAAATTCTGCTAAAATTACTACCTAATAAAAACTTAGTTTCTTTTATAATTAAAATTATGGTGACTAGATTTCAAAGTTCGAAATTCGGGACAATATTTTTAATATCTTTTTTACAAATAAGAAACAAAACAAAAAAAAAACTAAAAAATCATAAAAGTGAAAAAAAAAGAGAAGCAATTAGAAGAATCGAAAAAGAAAAATTAAAAAAAATAACAAAAAACTTGGAGAAATTAGAATATATTAGAAAAAAAATGAAAAATAAAATTGTGAAATACGGAAAAAATGAAGAAATAAAAAAACCGAAAAAAAACGATCGCAAATTATCACAAAAAATAATGAAATAAAAGAAATGAGAAAAAATTAGAAAACAAAAAAAAAAGAATAGAAAAACAGAACAAAGAGAAAACAATGAGGAAAGATTAGAAAAAAAAACAAAAAGTCATACAAATGAAAATAAAACGTGAAAAAATTAAAAGAATAAAAAAATCGGAAAAATCAGCAAAAAATAGAAAAAATCAGAAAAAATCGGAACAAATAATAAAAAAAAAAAACAAAAAACATTGAAGAAAGAAAAAAATGAGAAAGAAATTAGAAAATATTGGAAAATTAAAAGTGTAAGATACGGAAAAAATGAAGAAATCAAAAAACCGAAAAAAAAACCGCTAAAAAAGTCTAAAAAAACGCAAGAAATCGAAAAATATCACAAAAAATCGAAAAACAATCGCAAAAAACTGCAACAAATGCACAAAAAATCGCAAATTATCACAAAAAATAATGAAATAAAAAAAAATGAGAAAAAATTAGAAAACAAAAAAAAATAGAAAAACGGAACAATGAGAAAACAATGAGGAAAGATAAGAAAAAATTGTAAAAAATAAAACAAAAACAGAAAAAAAACAAAAAGTCATACAAATGAAAAAAAGACGAGAAAAAATAAAAGGAATCGAAATAATCGGAAAAAATTAGAAAAAATCGGAAAAAATTTAAAAAAAAAAAAACAAAAAACATTGAAAAAAAGAAAAAACTGAGACAGAAATTAGAAAATATTGTAAAAAAATGAAAAATAAAATTGTAAGATACGGAAAAATATTACAAAATAGAGCAAAATAATCGCAAAAAACCGCAACAAAATCACAAAAATATTACAAATCGCAAATTATCATGAAAAATTAGAGGGTAAGAAAAAATGAGAAAAAAGTAGAAAACGAAGAAAATAGAAAAAAACAAAACAGTGACAAAAAAATTAGAAAAAATTGTATAAAATCGAAACAAATCAGAAAAAAAATCGGAAACATGAGAAACAAGCGAGAAAAATCGAAAAACATCACAAAAACCAAAGAATAACCAAAAAACAATAAAAAAAATTGAAAACATGAAATAAATTGCAAAAAATCTCAGAGAAATCCCAAAAAAGTCGAAAGCAATTGCAAAAAATCAGAAGAATAAGAAAAAAAGAGAAAAAATTAAAAAAACAAAAGAAAAAAACATGAAAAAGAAAAACAGAATAATGATGAAAAAAGTCCCAAGATGACTCAAAATTAAAACCCGGCGTTCGTAACATCTGGCAACTAAGCAAGTATTGGAGGATAATAAACATTTAAATTTTTACGCAGGAAGTACATCTAATCGCCATCTGTCGAACATTTAGATAATTAATAGTGTTCGTTATGAAAATCATGGGGTGCTAATTACGTCTTATAACGTGTTTATCCATCGAAAACTCACTACCCAATTATTAGCATGATTACTATAGTTCTTAAAAAGAAATTTAGAAGGTAATTGTTTATATTATTAATATATACCCTGAGTTATTTTTTTACAAGCATTCCACAAATTTGCGAATTGTTTCAGAGGTTGTTGTTATTTTAATTCATTGTTATTTAATTTATTTAATTAATTTGTAATAAAATTGCTTTTTAACTAATAATTTTTAATTTACAGAAAACTTTTCAAATAAAAAAAATTGTTATTAAGGTATTTGTTTTGACAAAAAAAAATGATCATTTCTAAGTTTTACTAGAATTATTATTAAAACTGCTAAAAATGGATATTGGAAATTAAAAATATTACTATTGTTAATGATAGTAATTAAATAGTTAACAAAAATCTTAATGACTTAATACTTATCTATTATTATTCAGTTCAAATTTTTTAGGTAGATTTCCATATATGGAATCTACCTATTGTAATCGATTCAATGACGGGACCCAGAACCGGGAATAGGGGCGCTACGCCGTTTGTGACCTTCTGAATAAGAATCGGTAAAAAAAAATTATCGGTATATACCTATATATTGTTATGAAAATTTTTACCCTGTAGAGGGAATTTTAGAAATTAATATTTTTTTTTTGTTCGAGCTGATAGTTAATTTATTTAAAGATTATTAATAGTTAAATGTTATGTTTATTAAATGGAATAAAACAGTTAATATGTAAGTAAAGAAAACGAATAGTTAAATTGGCAATAAATTTAAAAGTGAAAGAATCTTAAATTAAATTAAAATAATGAAAAATGCTATAGTAAAATTGAAATTTGGAGGTGTCATATATGAAATTTAAATAGTCAAAGTCAGATAGGAAACAGGGAATATAGGGTTAATAAACGAAGGCTGGGATATATAAAAAAAATCTAGTGGTAAAATTTTTTTTTGGATAAAAAAAAAGAAATAATAAACAAGTATTTTGGTGTAATTTTTTTAGGAGTGTCAGAAAAATAATATCAGAGAAAAGTTGTATTGAAAGAGTATTATATATGGAAATAAAAATATAAAATTATATACCAATTACAAAAACAATATAGTTAGTTTCACTAAAATAAAAAAAATACTTTATCAAGGAAGATACATTGAAATAAATTATTGCAGAGTAGTAATAAATTCAAGGTGAAGATATTTGGAGGAAGAATAAAAAAAATTTGTAAAATTTCTGGAAAGCAGTACAAACAATAAGAAATAATGAATCAAAGAAGGTAAAAAGACATTTAGAAGAAGAATTGAAGTTATAAAGAAGCAGAGAACTAAAGAAGATAGCAATATATTTAGTGGAAGAGCCATAGCAGATAGGAGAAATGAAGTAGCAGGGCATATACAAATTTTGTTTATATATTTTGTAATGTTTATTATTTTTTTCCTTTTTATTGACTAGAACCCAACCCAAAAGTGAGATAGTTGTTAATATCATAACAATATATGTATTTATAAATGTATGTATGTATGTGTAGACATTCCGTTCCGGCACGACAGAGGTCGCAATTTTTGTCCAATCGACACCAAATTTGGTACAAAAATTCTTTGGGGCAGTAATTCGTTGCGTATTGCAAATTTGCATTCTATCTCTAAGGGGGTGAGAATTGCAGGGGGTTGAAATCTCAAAAAATTCATATCTCCGCCATTGTTGAAAATATTAAAAAAGACCATGAAACTTTTTTTATGCTCTGATTATTATAAAATTAATTTATCTGAAACTTTTTTTTATCTGACCCACGGGGATGGACCTGGAGGAGGTTGAAATTTCAAAAAATTTATATCTCCGCCATTTTCAAAAATATTGAAATAGGTTACATGACTTTTTTTGTGTTCTAATTATTATAAAATTAATTTGTCTGAAACTTTTTTTCATCCGACTCACATGGATGGAACTGAACGGGGTTGAAATTTCAAAAAAATTATATCTCCGCTATTTTCAAAAATATTGAAACAGTTCATAAAACTTTTTTTATGTCCTAATTATTATAAAATTTATTTGTTTGAAACTTTTTTCGATCTGACCATATCGTGGAGTGGGGAAGGATGCTCAAATTTAGACAATAGAAATCTACCTCCCCTGTCGACCCTACCGACAGGAATTTTTTTTGTGTACGTATCGATATATAATCAAAAACGTTAATGTACCCTAAGGTGTTATGGTGTTGCCCTCGTTGGATGGCGGGTCGAGAAAGAAATTGTTAAATTAAATAAAATGACAAAAAAATACATTAAATAAACAAAGTTTTATCATAACATTGCATAATTAGAATGAAAAAAAATTCAATAAAATTGTCATGGATTTGATATGGAGATATAACCTGTATAACAGATTTCCTATTAAATTTTTTTCAAACTGAGTTAAATAGCTATAAATATTGCTTAAGATATTAATGTTATTTTTTGATTAAAACCTTCTCGTTCTTGATTTTAACACAAACGATTTCCATTATAATAGTTTCGATTATAAGGATCACAAGATCGGGTTAAATTCAAATTTAAAGCATAAATAAATTATTTTCAAATAATTATATTCGATAATAATCAAAATCAATTAAAAAATACCAATAATAATAATAATCATAATTTCTTAGAATTTAGGCTAAGATCTTAATAATAGTCCTTAAACTCTTTATTCTTTATTTTCCATAAGAATGTATTTTAGGAAACGTTATTAAATTACTATCTCTAAATAAATTATCAATGCAATAAAAAATATTCACAAAGCGAAGGATCAACTTACGCAAAATTTCAAATTAAAATCCGGAAACCAATTTCTTCAGTAAAGAATTTCAGGGGCAGCGAGATTCTATGCACCAATACCCAAATTACTCTTCGTATAAATAGCATCGAGATATCGAGCACAATGTCAGGTTAACAGTTTTTGAATTTAAGTTACCATGAAAACTTTAGTGAGTATTGTATATTTATATTTATTTTCTTATTTCGTATTTTTGATATTAGAATATAAAATGGTGTGTAAAGTGATACGTTTTTCACGAATGTGAATTTTGTCGCAGGTGCCAAAGGCGAGTGAAAAAAGACACTTTACACAGTGGTTGAATACAATATTTTTTCTACTACCAAAAAATATGTAGGTATTAAGTAAGAAATAGCACTTTATGCACTAGTGCGTAAAATAATTTACTTTACGCACTAGTATTTCATTTTACGCACTGGTATTTCATTTTACGAGCGACAAAGTTAGTAATTTACACACGGTAGTAGAAGAAAGTTTTTTTTTATTTTGATAATATATATAAAATATATTCCGTAGAAAATATCATATATTATATTACCTGATACAAATTTTTACACTCATACATAAAATTTATAACACTTAACATATTTTTTTGAATCCAAACCAAATTTAATTTTAATACAAATTTTTTAGTAAAAAAAATTGTATCACTAAAAAGATAATCACATATAAAAGTTTTTAACAAGCAAAAAATGAATGCAAAAAGTGCGTTAAGTGAAAGTGAAAATAGACACTTTACACATTATTTGTATACAATTTTTTTCTATTAACAAAATATATATAGGCGTTAATTAAAATGTAGGCAAAGTATTTTGCACGTCAAAGATAAAATATAAGTGAAATATACTTTACGCACTAGTGCGTAAAGTTGAACTTTACAAACTACGTAGTGTACGTAAAGTTAATACTTTATGCATTGTTGTAGAAAATAATATTTTAGATTTTTATTATGTTTAAAATGTTTTTATTTACTAATATCGAATATAAATAATCTGTCTAACGTAATTTTGTAAAATTCCTTTTATAGCTACAAACATAAACAAAGGTAAAAAAACAAATTTTTCATTGATTTGTAGACATTAAAGTATGTAAATATTGGGTTAATAATTCAAATACCAAAAGCTCGTATTTACCGGTATTTGTAAATTCCATATAATTTTAGCATTAATAATTGAGTTGTTGTGAATTATCTATTGAAATTTTAATGATATCCGTACTAATCTAATTTAAAAATAAATGCTTTTATCTATATCAATAAAGGGTGCTTTGTTTATTCAAAATACAAAAATATTTGTAGTTATGTCTCATAAATGATAATCTGTCAAAAATAAATAATTAATATTTGCCTTAAATTAAACAGTCAGGACAATTTAAGATATTTTTTCTTTTTGAATTTTATGCATCTTTTTTGTTCCCAAGTCTCTCTTATCTACAAATTATCATTTATCCTGTCGTACTTTATCATATCGGAGATGGTTAAAATTCTTCTAATTATATTTTTTTTCTAAATTGCCCTATTCTATTTTCCCCTGATCTTTTAAACATTTCTTTCGTGTCAAATTTTTCCCCTATTTTTTGTTTTCTCTGTGGTTTCAACTTTCAAAATGTTCAAAAATAATTTTTTAAACTTTTTTTATTCACTGTTTCTCTTATTTTTCCCCCATTCTTTTTTTCCACTTATTTTACTACTTTTCTCCCCACCTTTTTTCAATACTTTCTTGTGTTTTCTGTATGCTTCTAAGTTTGAAAGATTCAAACTTTTTTTTCCAACTGTTTTTCCTACTTTTCCCTCACTCTTTTTCCGCTACTTTCATAAGTTCTGAAATTTTTTGTCTACTTTTTTTCCCAATTTTTTTTACTTCTTTCTTGTTTTCTTTATGTTTCAAACTTTTTTACCACTTTTTATTCACTACTCGTTTTACCCCAATTTTTTTACTTATTTAAAGTTTTTTCTCTTAACTTATTTTTAAACTTTTTTCCCACTTTTTCCCCTACTTTATTAATATGTTACATATTCCAATTATTTTTTTTCCTTTTTTTCCTCTTTTATTAACTACTGTTTTTTCCCTTACTCTTAACTAATGTCTTAAATATTTAATATTTTTTCAACATTTTTTCCCATTTGTTTTTCATCCACTATCTTTCCCCTACTTTTGTTTATGATTTCTTTATGTTTTATTCTTTTTTCCTACTTTTATTCACCACTCATTTTTTCCCAATTTTCTCCTATTTTTTTTTGTTTTCTGTAAGTAGTTTGAAACATTCAAAAACTTTTTTTTTCCAATTCTTTATACCCACTATTTTTCTTACTTTTTCTCCCACTCCTTTTCCAAACTTTTTAATGTTCCGAAAATTTTTCCTTACTTTTCCCATTTTTTTTCTACTTTTCCCTCTACTATTTTTTCCCTACCTGCTTGTGTTTTCTGTATGTTTCAAAGTTTGAAAGATTCAAACTTTTTTTCCCACTTTTCCCCCACTCCTTTTTCCCTACTTTTTTATGTTCTGAATTTTTTTCCTACTTTTTTTTCCCACTGTTTTTACCTCCTTTTACCACGACTATTTTTCACCTCCTTCTTTCCCGTTTTCTTTATGTTTCAAACATTTTTCCCACTCATTTTTCCCCCAATTTTTTTGCTTATTTAAAATTTTTTTCTCTAACTTGTTTTTATGCCTTTTTCTCTCTTTTCCCCCTACTTTTATAATAAGTTCCAGATTTCAATTATTTTTTTCAATTATTATTTTATCCCCTACTTTATAACTAAAACTTTTTTTCCCATTTTTTTTAACATCTTTTTCTTTTTCACCCACTATTTTTCCCCTACTTTTTTCCTGATTTCTTTATGTTTCAAACCTTTTTTCCCACTTTTTATTCACCACTTATTTTTCTCCTACTTTTTTACTGTTTTAAAATTTTTTTTCCAGTTTTCCACCACTAATTTTTCTACTAATAATAAGTAATATTTTCATGTTTTAAAATTTCTTATTCTTACTGTTTTCCTTCCCACTTATTCTCATACTTTTTTTCCATTTTTTCACTTTTCCCCGACTCTTTTTTTCCACTTGGTAGTTTTAAGTAATTTCTTTATTTTTTAAAATTTCTTATTCTTTCTGTTTATTTTTCGCACTTTTCCCCAATCTTTTACCGCAACTTTTTTAATAAGTTCCATATTTCAATTAATTCTTTTTTCATTTTTTTCCTTATTTTTCCCCTGCTTTTTACTAAGGTCTTAAAATTTTAATATTTTTTTCCTCACTTTTTTCCCCACCCCTTTTTCCTTTTTTTTTTGTAATTGTTCAAAACTTCGTTTTGCTTTCTTTGTTTGCCAACTATTTTTCCCACTTTTTCCGTGCAACCACATTTTAGTTCCAGTTGGATTTTGTAAAAAAATCTTCCTGGACATTTTTTTTTCACTATTTCATAATTTTTCATTCTGAGCGACTTAATTCAAATTTACGTGACTATTTTTTACAACACAGTCTGTCAAAAGCATTCATTATACAAAAATATTTTTTTCTACTACCGTGCGTAAAGTAATCACTTTACGCACGCTAAGTAGTGCGTAAAGTTTAACTTTTTTTCACTAGTGTGTAAAGTGAAATAAAATTTTCAAAATAATTTTTTTACATGTCCAACACATTTTTTGCAATATCCTTATATTTCTTATCTTGCCAAGGTTCTATGTGCCAGAAATCAACTGGTTAACTCCAAGATTTTGGAAAATAGCTTATTAACCTCTTGCATGCGAAATCTATTTTTGTACATAAAAATTATGGTAGTAGAAAAAATATTGTATGCAACTAGTGTGTAAAGTGCCTTTTTTCAGTCATGTGATTGTCGCACTCGCCTTTTTCACTCGTGCGACAACATTCACATTCGTGAAAAAAGTATCACTTTACACACGTGTTGCATAAATAACTATTTTGTCTTGTTCCCAAGTTACGTTTTCTTAAGTACTAATCAACTAAATATTATTTACAAAAATACTAATAATAAAACATATATTTTAGGGCTCGTTACTACTAATCCAAGCTATATCATTAGCAACAGCAGGTATTATCATACCATCATCAAACATCATAGAAGGCCCAAGTTCCAAAACCACCTTAGTAGGTCCAGATGGCAGTGTTATAACATCAGTAGCCCAAGGTGCAAAAATTGTTACAGATGGACATTCAGCTGTGGTAGCAGCTCCCGACACTGTAGCTGTACTAAAAGAAGCTGAACAACCAGCCGTACTAGAAACTAAGCTGGAACCTGTAATAACTGTGCATTCTCACCTAGCTCCAGTTGCTCCTGTAATAGCTGCTCATGCCGTACCATTGCATGGAATTAAAGCTTACATAGCTCCAGAAGTAGCACTTATAAAAACGCAAGAACCTCTTCATCATGTTGTAACAGGAACAAAAACTACAATATCTGAACATTCTCAAACAATAGCACATCCAGTACCTGTCATTAATGCTGCTCCAGTTATTGAAATAAAACATCATTTGGAACCAACATTGGCTGCTTATGCAACAAAAAATATTGTATCAGAGCACTCACAGACTATTGCTCATCCAGTACCAATTGTAAAGTCGATAGAACCAGTACCACAGATCGTCAAACATATTGAGGCTCATGCTGTCCCAGTTGTTGCAACAAAAACTACATTATCCGAGTACTCGCAAGCTATTGCCCATCCAATACCAATTGTTAAGTCTATAGAACCAGTACATTTAGTACCACAGGTCCCTAAATTGGTAACTCCAGCATTGGCAGTTCAAACTCATCATGTTCAACCAACATTAGCTGTAGAAACTCCACATGTTGTACCAGTTGTTGGTGATATATCAGAACATTCCCAATCTTTAGTACATTCGGCGGTTGAAGCTAGAGCTGTTCCAGTTATCTCTCAAATTACTCCAGTAGTTACAGCAAACGTATTTGAACAACATGCTATTCCTGTAGTTGGTCGTCGCGTTGTTCCAATTATTGGAACAGACAATTCTTATTTATGGTAATTATTTTAAAGAAAACATTTGTTAACATGGGGTTTAAAATTTTGATTAATTATTTTCGTTCTGTTAGTAAAATGGTTTTTATGTAAGGAATTTTTTTAGAAAATTGTCTGTTTTATTTTCTGTGATTAATATCTATTATTAAAAATATTTAAATATAAATTTTTGATGTTTTAATTTATTGCTAAATACCTGTTTCAAAATTTTAAAACTAATTTTTTCATAATTTTTAAATAGATAATTTTTTGTTACCTGTAACAAGACTTATTTGTGGACCCGGAATTAGTTTTGTAGTTAACTAATTTAAATATATTTAGATATATCTGTAACACCAATTTATCTGATTTTAAGCTAGTTATAATAGTTAAAAAAATAGTCCTTGGAAAATATTTAGGAGTGGTTGCAAATTTTGATGTGTAGGTTTCTGTTTAATCATTTAAATGTGCGTATCTCATTATTTTAAAGAAATTATTTCTTTTATGGTTAAAAATCAGGAAGTATTTGATTAAATCAATTTTTATTATTTCATGTTTTTTACCAGTTCTAATTTGAAAGGCAAAAAAATTAATAGACACCACAAGAATGTGAAACTGGATTTTTCTGATTATAATTTACCATAAGAATATTATTATTACCTAATTATAACGTTATCTCCATTTCCATTTTGTCACATAGTAATAAATAAAAGTTTATACTAAGATTGAAAATTTTAAGGGCATAGAACACCTTAACTATATAGAAGCGAAAGGAGCGAATTTTATGTGGCCTTCATTCTCTGCTAAGTATTACATCTGTCACAAGGCGTACTTACTTTCAGCATATTTTTTAGTGTTCTATACACTCGATTAAAAAATATATTCTGGGTTTTCTTTACAGTTGACCTTTATTTGTGTGAAGTTACTCATATTCTTCAAGTTATCAATTCAACGAATGAAGAAAAATAGTGAAAATAGTATGCTAAATCAGCTTCTTCCTCAACCACTTCTCTTGATAAATATAGAATCATCGAATTAGAATTCATATAACCGATAGTTTGTATGTAATAAATTTCGGGGGTCAAGGTTCTCAACAAGTCATCTGCCTGCACGCTTCTACCCATTTTACTTTCCCGGTCCTATCAAAGGAAAAGTATAGTGAAAGAGCAAAAAATTTTTTGAGATATCCAGTTTGAGGTCTCCAAGAAGACTGAAACCATTTCCACAGTAAGGTCTGTCTGTGTCTGTGTGTAATCTTGCACGATAACTCCCGAACAGTTTGACCAATGAAGCTGAAATTTGGTAGGAAGGGTTGCTGTGTGCCTCGAATACAACCATTAGTTTTTATTTTAAATTGATACAGTAGAAGGTCCTCAAGACCGACATTAATTGAATACACATTTAAGACGTAAGTAGATATTCTATCCGATATCAGACGTATCTGATATAGCTGAAGACTAGATCAGACGGAGCTGAAGTACCTGAAGACCAGAGCCGACGTTTTCTCTAATCTGATGTTAGCGCCCATTTTGGAGTTGCTTCTACGCATTTTCTTTTCGTATTATAAATGACGTTGCTATACGTCTTCCAATTAATTCGAATGAGCCTGCGGATATATTTTAATTCGCATTAACGCATTTTTTTCGTTTATAAGACATTCTGTCAGTAGATAGAACGTCCTTTAACTTTAAAGACTCAATAAGTAAAGGCGATGACGTTTAGAATAAAACTTTACAAGTTGATTTCTTGTATAATTGTCACAATCTAAACGTCATTGTCATTAGTTATAGAACCGTTAAAGTTAAAGAACGTTGTATCTACTGACAGATTGACTAGATTATCAATGGACGGCTTTAAATTGGTGTGACACATGTTATGGATGACGAAAAACGTCTGATTATCCTACACATTGGATCGGAGGACGGTTTTGTAATGGATGACGGTTTGTTGGTTTTAGAATCAAAAAAAGACGGCGACTCTCCTGCAGATATTAATTCCCATTAATTTGAGGAGTGGTTTCTGAATATTATTTGTCGAAGTTACAAACAAAATCTATTATAGTTATGGACAATGTTTCGTACTATAGTAGACGCATTGATAAAGCTCCAACCTCAGTGTATAAGAAAAGACGAAATACAAGAATGGTTAAATAGGCATAGCATAACGTTTACAGCAGATATAGTTAAACTGCTGGCACTGGTAAAGGACAACAAGTCTGCTGATAAATATGTTTTAGATGAGATGGCGGCATGTACTGAACGTTATGTTTTACGCTTCCTTATCATTGTGAGTTTAATCTCATTCAACTGATTTGGGCTCAAATTAAGGGAGAGGTGGCAAGTAAAACAATACATTTAAAATTACTGATGTCAAGCAACTTTTTTATGAAGCAGGGCAACACGTAACTGCTGGAAGATATAGTCGAACCTCTAATTATAAATTTAAACGATGATTCCGATAGCAGTAATAGCGAATAAATGTATATCAATGTACTAAAATGTTTTATTTACTATTCACTACTTGTCAACGTATAAAATTACATATTTTGTATCAATTAAGTAGTTTATTTCTATTTATTTTTAAATAACCAGAAAATTTCAAACTTAAAGTAATTTATTCATATTTTTTTTACTTCTTAATTGGTTTATTATATCAATAAATAATTAAAAACATGAAATTTAATTTAAATTTTATAGTTCAATTTTTAAATTAACTTTTGTGTAACGCCACTGGATTCGGGCAATATTTGTTTATTTGGTTTATTACTATTAAAGTAACTGGACATCGGTTGTATTCCTCATAAACAGATGGTTTTCACGTGATCACTCTGTTTGTTGGATGTACAAACTATAGGTATAGGTTGTCAAATTTTTACTGAGCCATGACTGTCAAATACTAGTTGGAAATTGCTATCTAGTATTCGCAATTGAATTTCAAAACATCAACAGACATATATTTCTCAATATTACCAAAAAAATGGTAATACTTCTCTAGTGTATTTGTCCATGTTAACAAAAAGTTATACATCATACTTCTCTTGTTTTTCTCTGAACCTGAGAAAACAAATAAAACTAAACAGTTCATATCAGAATACGTTTATTAAAATATTTCGCTTAGGGTATTGTTGAAAATGAAAACTAGATGACTAAACACTTACCGACAATGCCACATATATTCCAAATTGTTATTTCCATGAAAAGAGCACGAACCAACACATTTTTAAATTCTCAGAGTGAATTGACTGTTTGCCCATCGAACTTTATGATATTGTGAATCTGAACCAGAATAATTCCAAATAGCAGTAGGAGTCAGATATAAAAGGAAAAGCTATACTTATGATGAAATGGTTATGAACTAACTTCTTGAACTGTTTGTAGTGTAAGTATTAGTTGCCAAAAGGACATTCTTTATATTCCATATAACAAGAATTATTTGCAGATTGAACTGAAAATTCCTTTTTCCAATTTTCAATTTCTTCCAAGCGACAGCATATCTGGAGATTTTATATTTTAATTGTCTATTTTCAAAAAGAAATGGGGATAAATTGTCCAACTGACCATAATTGTTAACATCCTCTGTCAAATGTAAAACTAAGTATACATTAGACGAGTTCGGCTTGAAGAGTTTGGAGCGTTAGGTGTAGGGTGTGAGTAATTGGACTAACGTCTAAACCGAATTTTTGTCAGTACCCGACCAGATAGGTCAAGAGCGGGGTAAAACGAGTGGAAAGAGTAATGGAGTCGAACTCAGCTATTGTATATGATGAACTGTGGTCCATACAGCTGTTCACAGTGTTTAACAAAAGCGATCAACAATATTTTTGGTAAATCGGTACATAATCTTGATATACAGGGTCTATCAAAAGTCTGGAAACGGTCCTCGAATGTTAAAACTATTAAATATAAATTGTCCAAGGCGGTCATCTTGAATTCTTCTAAATGTGAAATTAGGAAGTTTCAATATTTTTGGGAATTGAACGGATTTCACAAAATAATTCAAAAAGTAGTAACAATAATGATATCAATTCGTCTCATTGAGATACGTCGAGTTTGATGCAAAATCATCATATTTGCTTTTAAAAAAAATTCAAGATGGCCACCTGTAGCAAAAACAAATGAATGTTTTTGAAAATGTGAAAAAAGACATGTCATTACTAAATCCCGAATTTGGATCACTTATATTTAACGAATAATAAAAACTCAAAGTCATACCACAAAATTTATTAATTGGTTTCGGTCACAACGATCACCATAATCAGGCATATAATACAAAATATAAAATTGGATTACATTATAAACATAATCAAAAATGGGTGACTTACAAACATAACGAAGAAATTTTACATGGTCTTAAAATTTGGTATGAAAACTAAACGGTAACATAGTTAAATTCTAAAAACATTTTTATAAAAAACACACTTTGTTGAAAATCTAATCAATATGAACCTCTAAACTAGAGAACAAGAGTTGTGTAACTTAACATCAAAGTGAATTCTACGATGCACTCAGAAAAAGTAATTAAAGTTTTACATTTAACGTTAACAGCGTAATACCATACGGCAGTTAATGAGTGGATGACAATTGACAAAAGACAAAATTGAAAATTTTTGACGTAAAAAATAGAAACCAAAAGGAAAAAGGTAATAGACCACAAATTGAAAAACCATAAAGTAATAGGTAAAATTTTAAGACCATGTACAATTTCTGCGTTATATTTGTAAGTAACCCCTTTTTGAGTACGTTTATATTGTAAGCCAATTTTTATATTTTGTATTGTAGGCCTGATGATGGCCATCGTTGTGGCCGAAATATGTAGCCAAGTTAATCACATTTTAACCAATTAATAAATTTTGTGGTATGACTTGGAGTTTTTATTATTTGTTGAATAATTTACCACATTTCAGTTATGGATAATCTTCTGTTTTTGAATTTATCTTTAGTAGTAACTAGAATAACGACCCTTATTGTGACGAGAATTTATTCAAAACGTTTTACCAATGGCGTTATAGTTTTATCGCCGAATATTTTGCCCCCAATTTTCTCCGCCACTGGATAAATTTTTAAAATTGTTTGTTTTTCAATCGCTCATTTAATTTAGTAAAAAAATGCATAATGTTTGATATGGATAAAATTAATATTTTTTGATAAAAATTAGAGTGAAATGAGGCAGGCAAAGTGTTTTTTTTGAGGTAATGTTTTCTCTTATCCAAGTCATTTAAGCACATTGAATTAAAGAAACCAAAAACAATATTTATGTTAAAAAAGGTAAAAGATACAAAAATGCTGGCACACGCTATATTGAAACACTCTGTGTGCTTCACTTCCATCTATTTTTTATCAAAAACTAATTATTTTATTCATGTCAAATGTAATGTATTTCTTTCACTTAATTAAAGAAGCAATAAAAAAACAAATTAAAAAATGTATTCAGTGGCGTAAAATATTGGAGGCAAAATATTGGGACATACCCAACTGGAACACCACTGGCAAAGGTTTTGAAAAAAATATCTCGTTACAATGAGGGTCTAGTTACACAGCTGCAAAATTTTGTTCAAAAATAATTGATTTTTAAAAAAGTTATAGCAAATAAAACTGTTTTGATTTATTAACTTTAACACCCTGTATTTCGAAAACTTAGGATTTTTGAATATTGATCCATAACCTAGATATTCTTTATATAATGAGGGGGTCTACTGTAAACGGTTGTACGTCGAATTTTGAAACACCTTGTATATATTTCTAATAATAAAAAAAAATATCGTCATTTTAACAAATAATAAAAAGTAAATTTTCGTATGAAATGTAATTTTCTCATACTATAAATCAAAAAAATAGGCACAAAAACTCCAGGTAATACTCATCTTGAATTCTAATGACCAAATCCATTTAGAAACGTTTATAGCAAATTTCTGAAGGATATTGTTAGGGTAAAACGTCCTAAATAGAAACCCCAAAATTGGACCGATTTTCACATCAATCGTTTTTCGTTTTGTAGATATAAATAATACCCTCATTTTGTCAGCGGTACATATATATATATATATATATATATATATATATCTGCGAGAGGAGACATTTGCTTCAGCGCCATCTTCAATACAATCGGAAATCAGCGGAATTGTATTGGATGTTGGGTAATTTCGATGAAATGATGCTCCAACGCTACGTTTCTTAAAAAATAGTCTGGAGACAACTGGTAGTGTTTTTATTTTATTTTTGTTACATAAAACACCAAAAAAATAAAATTAGACACAGGTTTTCTTGTTAAATATGTATTAATATTAAACCAGCGTTAAAATATTTATTATCAAATAAAATTATTAATGGAAAATTAATAATTAATAATAAATTAAATTTTTATTACAGACGAAAAACTAAATAATTAGTTCATTATGATGATGACATATGGTCATTTATTTTTTTTCGACGGTTAGAAAAGACTCAAAAAATAATACATTTAATAAAGAGTCATAAGTCCCACTATAAACATCTCTTGATATTGAATCTCGGGTAGTTTGAATGAAATAAATTTCGAATGTCTTTCGAAAAGAGCCTATCAAAAGAAAATAAAACAGTTACATGACTCTGAAGTTTCCATTTGTCACCTGAAACTAGTTATTAGGTAAATTTCCTTGCAGTGCGCAAATAGATCGGTTATAAAAAGACTCAATTTCTTAGTTAACGTTATTTGATAGGATATAATTTTACAAAAAATATTTAAAAGTTCCAGCAGAGAAATTTAAATTATATTCGAGGTTATCGGAAATGTTAAAGTAGTTCAGTTGTTTTTGTATTACTTTCCCGGTCCCATCGAAGGGAAAAAAGAGATATTAATGGAAGTATCCATTTTGAGGTCCCTCAAGAAGATTGGGACCATATCCAGAGTAACGTCTGTCTGTGTGTCAGTCCGTGTGTAATCTTCCACGATAGCTGCCGAACCGTTTGACCAACTGAGCTGAAATTTGGTATAAAGGATTTTAATGTGCCTCGAATACGACCATTAGTTTTTGGTTTAAATTGATGCAGTAGAAAGTCTTTAAGTACGATATTGATTAAAAACATATGTAAGAGTTTTTGCCTGTTTTTAAATTTTAAGGACAAACAATACACTTTATTGAAAAATGTTTTATTGCAAAGGTATGGAGCATAAATTTTCCTACAATTTTTGTATGAAACTTTTTTCAGAATTTCGAACAGTTGCGCCACTAAAATATGCATGTAGGTTTTCCATAGCTATTCCAGATTTTGAGGACAAACAATGCACTTTACTGCAAATTGTTGTGGTACAAAGTTATAGAGCACCAAATTTCCTACAACTTTTATTTTCAACATTTTTCGAATTGTCCACACTTTAGTGTAAAATATTTTAGTGCAAAACTGTAGAGCATAAAATTCCCCACAACTTTTGTATTTAACTTTTTTTCGAATTTCCTATGGTTTCGCGCTTTCGCGCTAGAGGGAGTAAAAAATACATATGTAAAGTTATAGAGCATATAATTTCCTACAACTTTTGTATCTAACTTTTTCTAAATTCCCAATAGTTTGCACCTATGATTAAGAGATCCTAATTGCAGCACTGTGTTATGCAATGTTCGCATGAGCCTCCTTATGTATTATCAACGTTAAAATATCAATTCGATAGACGTATTCACCATCGGCTCACTATATTAATTGTGTTCCATACATTCTTAATAATCCTATTCTCTACAGCCGAGCCGGAAAAGTTCTGGGATGACAGAGCCGATTTTTTAATTATGCATGCAAGAATTTGTGGCAAAAAGTTAAGATAGGAACATGTAAGCCGTTTTATCCGATTTTATGTCGTTTGGCAGGAGCAATCACTTAAAGTTGAAAAACGTGATTTTCAATTGTCTATATAGCTTCAAAACTATTTAGATTATAATATAAGTGTAACAGGTTTTTGAAATCAGCTTCTCGGAACGAATCTAAAAATGTAAACAAATATAGGGTGTTCTATTAAAAAAAAAACAACTTTAATATGCTATGACTTTACGTAACACTCTGTATGTTACGAAATAATTTTAAAATGTGAAGCTGGACTTAATCTGTAATTTGTATTTAAAACATTTTTTCGTATCTCTCAAAACAACGGAGATATAAAACTCCGCAGTATAAGTTGATCACCCGTATATTGAATTAATTTTAAGATTGTATATATATTGATATGATTTTTTAGTTATATGCGTAGTTTTAGTTCTGTTTTTTGTATGTATTGTGGTTGACTGTGATTGAAAGGTGGAAGGTTATTGTCAAATGTAAGTTTGACAATGAAAATGAGGTTATGATAAAAAGTTTAAGGTGCGTGTGAATGTATGTAAATGTGTTAAGATTTATTTAAGAATGTTTGTTAGAGGATTATTTTTCATTGAATGTAATAATGAGTTCACAACAATTGTGTTACAAGTAAAAGGAAAAATCTTAGTGTGTTTAGTCATTTAAATTTACAGATAAAAAAAAAATATCTAGTTAGGGGGAGAAAAACAAATGAAAAAGGATAATAAACAGTTTTTGGTTTTGATTGATTAATAAAATATAAATGTCAGGGATAAAAATAGAAAAATAGATGAGATATTATAAAATGGTTTATTGAATGGTTAGGATTATGTAAAGGAAGTTATAGTATAAAAAATAAAAAAAAATTATATATTAAAAAAGGTTTATCAATAGAAAGGAAAATATTACAAGAATAAAAAAAAAATTAGATTAAAGAAGACATTTTGGTGTGTAAGAAAACGAAGTGGTACATTTGTGACTAGACGGAAAGGCAGACATGGGGGGAGATCAAAGAATACAGGTTACAGAAGAGGAAATTCATTAGGAGGTGATACAGAAGAAGAGAAGAAAGAACTGATTAAAGGAAGACACAGCAGAGAGAAGAACCCAACCAAAAAAAAGTTTTAAGGCGCCCTAAATTTAGAAATTTAAAAAAAATTTTTTGTTTGTAATGTTTATTATTTTTTTTTAAAGGAACCCAACCTAAGAGAGCATAAGAGTTTTTCATAAAAGCCAGTCTAATATAATATATATTTTTTTCCACTACTAGTATTAGAAGATGTCATTATTTATGCTGCGTTCGAGTAGAGAAGTTAAATTTCTCTCCTACAAGTAGATAATTTTTGATTATTGACTAGTAGTAGATAATGAAAACAATTGAAGACTACACGTGATGTCAGAGGTAGGCGATCTTAGGAAATCTTTCAAATTAATTATACGCAACTGTCATTGCGTTTGTCAAAAGTTTTTTTTAATTATTACAAAAAATTCGACAGCAAATAAGCTCTTTCTATTGAATTCCTATATTTTTAAAGTAAATTTTCGAACTAATCAAATAAAATAGGGGTAAGTAATTCTTTATCAGATATATTTGCGTTTGAAATAGTTTAAGGTTATGTAATAAATATTTTGATATTAATTAGTGCTATTTATGCAATAATACCTATTCTAAAATTAACCTAAAAATCAATTTAATAATTTTTCAAATCTAAGTGTCAAATGAAACGAATTCTTCATATTTTCATCGCTAATTGAAAGTTTTAAAATTCCCAGTGCAATTAACATAATGAACTGTCAATTTAATTTATTGAATATTCTCATTCAACTGTTTTCACAAACTGCTTCTCTGCCATTAAATTATTTTCAAATATATACCCAAAAAATCTAAAAAATATCATTGTAAAAATGATGAAATGTTCTAGTAGTGGAAAAAATAGTATATAAACCACGGCAGAGAAGATTTTTCTCAGCCTTGCAACTAATTATCCCTCGATGCTTCGCATCTAGGGATAATAATAATGCTCGGCTGAGAAAAATTACTTCTCGACCTTTTTGTATAATATACTATTAAGTGACAAAATAAAAAAAATATTGTGGCTATTTATTTTATGCATATAATTAATTTTAAGATTGTATATATATTTTAATAATAAACTGACAAAATAAAAAATATAACAACAACTATCTATAAATTAAATAAGTTAAGTTAGATTAGGTTAAATATACTGACAGTTGACATTTGACATTTGTTTGTGGGATAATTAAGTCCTCTTTTTTTTAAATTTAATTTAAAATATTTTACAATAAATAAAACAAATATAATTAAATTACTATTAAATATCTAAAACATAAAAATATAATAAAAAATAAAAAATAAAAATTATAATTAAAAAATACCACAAAAACAATTTACCGCCACAAGTTAAGTATACAAACATTACGGCGGGCGTAATTTCGACCAATAATCCCTTCAATTACCTGGCCAAAGAAAGGGGTCAACTAATGGCACAGACATTTTCGACCGGTGACAAAAATTGCAAGGGATAATGTTTTAAGTTTAAATTAAACTTTATTTAAATTAAATAAATAAAATATGAAAAAGCGTTATTTCTACATCGGATTCAAATGTATTGACCCCTCACTTTAACATTAAATAAGGGAAAAACGGTAAAGCCAAAAATATATGTTAGGTATTGATACTCTCTTTAATGGTTCCCAAAAAATAAAATATTAGATTTTTGTACTTTCTGAAATATAAAAATATATATGGAAAAATGTACCTAATTTTGACGTTATTTTTTTAAACTGCTACTTTAAACTGTGTTAACAATGTAAATTCGCTAAAATAGTTCTTGATATAAATAATATTCACAGATTGAAACCTTTTATTCCTAAATATATGAAAAAACAATTTTATTTTTGTGTTATTTTTTTAGAAAAAAATGGTTTTCGAAAAACATGGTTAATACGCTTCGATCTGGAAATATTTCTAGAATGAATTTTGTCAAATCTGTATCACATAGTTCTTAGAAAATTCAGATGATTAATAAAAATTTATAAACATTCACGTATTCATAAGTATAAGGTCCTGTATTGAAGTTTATGTATGTATATAACATATGTTTTTCTTGCACAAATTTTATGCTTAAGTAATAAAAATTTATACACTTATAAAAGTCTTTTATTAACGTCACGTTGATGTATAGTATTTCTATTTTAAATTGAATATGTTTACAAAAAAATAAGTAACAAAAACTACTAAACGGATCCCACTTTCATAGTAGTAGTGAAAATTTTCAATTGTGAATAGAAAAACTACCTGTACCTTTCTGTCGAAAATAAATATTAGATAGGAAAGTACCTGCAAACTGCCTGTCGAATTTACATGTCCCCTTTTGTACCTGAACTTTTTCCAGTCGAAATTACATCCGCCCAAACATTAGACAGATAGGGGCGGAATAATTAAATCCTCTTAGTTTAATTTAAGATATTTTATAATAAAACAGACAAAAATATTAAATTACCAAAATCCTTTCATTAGCATAACCGTAACGATGTATTATTTGAGAAGAAAAATTGAAATTTTTAAAAGAATAATATATCGAAAATTGTTAATAACAAAGTGAAAAATAACATTTTTTTAAATTTTCCAACGGGAATCACTTCTGCCACCTTTCAAAAATAGGTCCAAAAAGAAAACAAAATCGGATTTGTTATTTAACAATATGTCCATATTCAGGTAGGAAAAAATTGTTAATTAACTAATGCACAATTAATAGAAAAATCACGATAAAAATTTGTTGACTGCGGATTATTGTTCATAAATCTATTCAGTAGATTCCTGAATTTTTTCAAATTTTAATTTTTATATTTAATAGGTTTAAATAAGATTTATTCATAAAAGGTCCAAAGTGGGCAGCGCTTAAGCAAGCCGGAGTCCCCGATTTCAGCCGTATTTTCAACACTCTGGGAAAATTATAAAAATTGGTCCTACAGTTTAGGGAATGTCCATTTTTTTTGTTAACTTTCCTCCCTTTTTGAATCTTTTTTCAAAATTGAAAAATGTCAAATAGTTTTTGAGATATTTGCAAAAAACCAAACCCCATTTTTTTTCAGTTAGTTGTTTATGACTTTTACAATTTTTGCAAGCGAGTCTTGATTTTTTTCATAAATCATCTACACGCAATTCCGAATTGAATGACATATCGTTCATATTTTTCGGAGGCGGAGGAAAAAGTTTGACCCAAAAAGCACTTGTTGACCAGACTACTTTGATAATATAGCAAACTTTAAAAAAATATGTAAAATTACAAAATTACAAAAATTATAAAACTATAGTTCATATTTAAATTACTTATTATTTAAATATTAAGTAGGAACCTAGACGGAAGTGAAAATTAGTAACTTTCGTCACAATTGATTTTTGCTTACTGGCGACCGAAATCAGGTTCTCGCTCGAGTATTCGATGACGAAAAATGTCTTTATAAAGGGTAGTAGAAAAAATATATTAATATTCACAGATAAATACCTATTTTGAGTGAAATGAAAAGTTTAGTTCGTAACGTCAAAAATTAAACACAAGAAAATTATCTAAATAATAAGTAATTTTAGGTAGCTATAAATAAGGAATCAAATTAACTTTCAAAAGTTTGAGAGTATGAATAAATAAAGATATGAAGGGGAGAAACAATCCCAACCAACTTTTTGAACATTTCTAGTAAAGAAGTTGTTGAATAAAATTTTTTTGTTAAATAACTTCAGTAGTTTCCACAATCACTAAATTTTGCACTTCACGTTTTTTTCAATCACAGGAATTTTGTTTCAATTATTTTTTTTTTCAAATAAAAACACTGAAAATGGCTTTCTCTTAACGAAACGTATTTAGAATGAAATAAATGGCTTTCTCTCAACGGAACGTATTGAACTAGATTAGAGCAACTTTGATTTCGAAATAAATTATTTTTCAATATTCTTTTATCTTCAAAAATTGTCTTAGGAGGTTAAAAAAGCAGTGAAAAATACAGTTTTTTAATGAGTCTTATAGTAACTGTAATTCTTAGTGGTTTAACAGCCAATAATTATATCTTGTTACTATCAAAGTGGACTTGGAAGATGATTTTGTCGAAGAACCACTCAGTTGTTTTTGCAGAACTGAGACTGCAGGAATAAATGAAAAAACTTAATTTTGATTTATTTATTCATATCAAAACTCTTATTATGACATTTAAACAATTACATGTTTTGATCAAATTTATTTGATCCAACAAAAATATCAATTTCACTTTTATTTTCACATAGGTTTAATTACACTGGCCATGCACTATATAACACTGAATAACACAGAATTGTAAAAGGAATCAATCTTTTTCAAACCTTAAAATTTGTTCATTAACTGTTATTGATATCAATTACCTAGTTACCGACATTATTTAGTTAGAGGTTATTTTACTAACAATAGAGAGAAACTTATGGGAGCGGCCGGTCGTATCGGTGGAGTACCAAACTCAACTACATAACTTACTTTGATTGGTTAAATCATGGTGACGTGTTAGCCTCGCGAGACCACCGTTGGATAAAATTCGAAACTAACTTTTAGAAATAAAATTGAAATATATTAAAATATGAAGTATGAAGATTATTTCTGGTTAAATTGAATCATATTTAAGTAATAAAAATGGTAAAATTGTTAAATTTTTAATCATATTAAAGTATTACTAAACATAGATGAAACACAAATTATGCTTAAATGGCCGAAATAGATTCAGGAGACCTTAAAACAAAAAAAATCGTTAAAATCCGAGTATAGAAACCAATATTTTCCTTTCTATACCACTTATTGGTATTTATGTCATTATATTATATTTATTAGTCTTTCTCGGCACTAAACAATTTTCGGTCCACTAGAATAAAGGTCCTAGATTATCCGAACTTTGGGGTCACCGCCGTTTTCCTACTTTCTTAAACGTCCTAATTGGTAAGTGGATACGACGTATTAAAGTAATACCTAATCAAATATTAGGACTATCACAATAATGTGTGATGGGAAGGGAATGAGCGATATATTTTCCAATTAATTTAAAGATTATTTTTATTTGCAATGTCTTATTTCTACTTTTTCCTATTCAAAGTAGGTTTTTGGATATCTTTAAAATGGCCCCTTTTGCTAAAACAAGAAATAAATATCTACACAATAAATAAAATTTGTGCTTTTCATCCAAAGTTGGTAAGTCTTTTTAAAATACTTAAAATTCTCTTTTTACCGGGTTTAATTGATTAATTGCTTTAAACGTGGTTATTTAGTTGCGTTAAAGTGATACCATGAGTTTTATTTGTAATTTATTCATTTAGTTTGTGGATACATTTCATATTAACAATTGAAATTTAAATTCAAATCACCCTATTACTATATATAACAAAGAAAATAAATTAAATCACTTTATTAAAATTTCCAGAATCGTGCGGCATTCATTTGCAGGGGTATATCCAAATTGCGGACCAAATAGGCAGGTACTAACTTTTTTCCAGTTTATGTATGGTAAAATTGCGGACCAAAAATTCTTGAAAAATATCTCACCCTCAATAATCCATAGCAGAATTACGGACTAAACGAAAAATGTTTTCTGTTCGTACTTTCAGTGGTTTATCACCTCTTAAAAACAAAAATAAAAAGCGGCTGTAAATTGAAAATATTTATATTAAAAAATTAAATCATATTTAAATAACGACAAGTACAATAATATTTAAAACAACTAACCTAACCTAAGTATATACATAAATTTAGTATGCATGTATTCTTTTTATATTTGACATAAATTTAACAAATTCGAGTCTACAAATAGCACCAGAAATATACTGATTAATGTTCGATTCTAAGAGGTACTGATGGCTTTTTGCTTTTTTGAAAGTTTTCAGTATATGTGTCTGTTTGCATTTCTTCAAGAACATCCAAAAAAATATATAAACTTAATTTGAATAAAATTTTACATTAATAGCTAATTTAGACCCTACTTATAATACATCATATCATAATCATGGGGATAATTACGGTCCTCAATATTACCATCCTAGAAATTGGACAAATCAGGTAATCATTTATTAACTAGTAATTTTATGAAGGTTGACCCTTATTTTTGGAGCCCAATTTGGCTACAATTTTTATCTACCTGATGATTTGGACCGCAACTTAACAAAGCCGATTTGCATCACTTTCTGTCTTATTTCGAACTCCTCCCTCTCTGTCGCTCTTATGCGAGTCCAAAAATATTGTCTTATATATAATATGTTGTTCTATATCTGCAAGTTGATCACAACGACCGTTAAAAACGATCACGCCACAATTTGTTAACCAATAAAATTAGGTCAACTTATCACCAGACTCGTCGTTCGCCTGATATTTATGGGATGGGTAAAAAAAGCTACCCTGCCAAATTATCATTGTCTCACAATTTCTCCAAGTTTTATGATCATCATATCTGACCAGACGGTGCTTCGCTAATTTAAATAAGTAAATTTTTAATTTTTGACAAAACCGGAAAATTTTTTTTGGTAAGTTGTACTTTGTTTTCTCCCCCTCAGTCTTAAGAACTTTATATTCCAGTCCTGATGAAGGCAGTTTTCCGAAATTAGTTGCCAACCCTCTTCATCTTCATGTAACAAAGTTACTTTTTTCCGTATTATTTAAAATATATAAATTAAATCGCGCATGGCACTGGAGTAAAATTAAATTAAAATTGTGAATAAAAGACCAGTCGTACCAGTTGAACGGTCGCCAGGCAGATGGAGACACTCTCGTCTCTGCTTCTTAGACGCCAAAGTTCGTATCGAGTAGGGCAATTCATACAGTTGTCGGAAACTGCAGAGGCAGCGAGAAGCCAGACTTGCTGTGGCCGTCCCAATTGGAACAGCAGTGCAGTCCGTCGACCTTTAGAGATATGTCAAGCTGAAGCCAAGTTCAAGTTGTACCGGAGTCTAGAACTGTCAGTCCGACTACACCACGCCGCCAAGCCAATCGTCCGTTACACACCTTTTCTCCGCCGGATTTTATTGGTAATAAATAAAAGCTTTATTTATTATTATTTGTTTCTATTTTTAACATCTAAGCAGCTAATACCCAGGTACTCAAACCCAGCAGGGCAAGTAAAGACCGCCCTTCTGGCTGCCAGTGATTTTGGTCGATACCATAACGACCCCTGGAGTATTTCTTTCTCGACTGACGCTGCCCGTGCAGTGGCCTTCACACTCTAAACGGAAGGTGGTGCCCGAGGCAATCCGAAACCTGGACTAAGGCGCCAAAGTGACCCGCAACGACCGAAGTGTCGTTGCATTCAACTTTAATAAAATTTGTGGTATTCAACTTAATAATTTTACTACTTCAGCAGTAGACCACATTTGAGATAAAACCTTTCGGATTTGATAATAATTATTTTGTCATTTAACAATTCAATTTGAATTACTTTAAATAAATTGTTAAAATTAAAATGAAAAAAAAAAGTATCTGAATTGTGCCAAACGGTTTTTGCAATTTATTTTCGATTATAATCCAATAATATTAGGTTTTTTTTAATACCCTCACCAATTTTTTTTATCAGGGAAGATTAAAACCGGATTTTTGGACTGCTATGTGGTCACTTCCGGTCGCCATATTGTATAACTCGAATGGCTCCATATCTCCGAACTATTAATTTTTGCAGAAAAGTTCAAAGGGCACTTTTATTTTGAGCGGGCATTATTTTTTCATTCGAAAATTTTTGACAAACTGTAAAAAAAATTGACGTTAAAAAACTGAAAATTTATTGTAAAAATTCTAAATGTTAGTACTAACAAGAAAAAGTTCTCTGGATTTCCTCCGATTTTTACATGTAGGTGACACACAAGTGAGACAATTTTTTTTTCATTGACTATTAAATGGTTTTAAGAGTGATTTTACCCCATAAAGTTAACGGTGAAAAAAACCTCCAAAAATAATGCCCCACAAAATGAAAGTGTAATTCAAAATAAAAGATAATTTTAGTATCTACATTTTCGGTTCTTGGAATTTTTCTGCAAAATTTAATAGTTTCGGAGATATCGATCCATTCGCGTTTTCCAATATGGTGACCGAACGTCACATGACAATAGGCAGGTTTGACATTTTTGTTTTTTAACCGAAATCGAGAGATTTTGTTATTTATAAACGATCAAAAAAAATTTGAGCGCAAAATATTAATATTTACGTCCGCTGTAAGCATTTTAAAATCAACGATCGGCGAGAGGCTGGAAAATGGTACCTGTGCTCGAGACTAGACCGTGTGACGTCAGTAGCCATGAACAGTTCGCACCTGGCCCGCTGCTGCGCTGTATTCACATACATTTTACAGTGTTACCGTTTTTAGTAAATTTCCTACTAAATTAGTAGATTTTTAAGAAAAATGAGGGTGTTTGGTAGAATTTAAGTAGAATTGATAATAGACAGGTTCGACATTTTTTTTAACTGTAATCGATATAATTTTTTATTAAAAAACGATCAAAAAAAATTGAGCGCAAAATGTTAATATTTATGCGCGCTATAAAATTCAGTAGATTTTTCAGATTTGAATTTAAAACTATATTTTATCGCTATCTATCTATGATATATTTAAGACGAGTGTCTCATTGCAGAAAAAATATTTTGTATCATCCAAACGTGACACATATCGATTTCAGTTAAAAAAAATCTGATGTGGCCAGCACATGACCTCTCGCCATTTTTGAATCAAAAATTTACAGGTTGACACAAAAGTATGAAAAAAATTTATATTTTTGTAAATCTGGCAACAATGGCAGAAGTTTCGAAAATTTTAATGAGATGAAAATAAACTATAGGGTATACAAAATACATGTGTAAAACTTAATTGCCGTTTTGTATAATAATGGCGTCATCACCCATAGCAACTGCCACTTCCGGTTGTGCGATTGGCACCAAAATCTAATCAGATCTAATCTAGGGTATCAGAATCCTGTATGCAAAATTTCAAATTTTTTTATTCAGTAGTTTTTGAGTTATCGTTACTACAACATCCATCCAAACACACACACACACACACACTAACACACTAACACACACACACACTAACACACACACACAGACATCATCGCGAAAATATTAAAATCGTATTCTAGGGACCCCAAAACGTGTTTATCAATTGAAAACTCACTACCCAATTTTTAGCATGATTCCTATACCTCTCTTATCTGAAGGGCGAGAGGTAAAAATGTCGAACCTGCCTATTATCATTTCTACTAAAATACTACTAAACACCCTCATTTTTCTTAAAAATCTACTAATTTAGTAGGAAATTTACTAAAAACGGTAAATCTGTAAAATGTGTTTATATCGCGAATACAGCGCAGCATCGGGCAAGGGGCGAAGCGTTCATGGCTACTGACGTCACACGGTCTAGTCTCGCGCACAGGTACGGTTTCCAGCCTCTCGCCGATCCTTGATTTTAAAATATTTACAGGGGACGTAAATATTAACATTTTGCGCTCAAATTTTATTTAATCGTTTTTTAAATAACAAAATCTATCGATTTAAGTTAAAATAAAAAAAAATAAGAAAAATGTCGAACCTTCCTATTATACAAGCAAACAATGGTAGCATAATGAACTTTTTCTCAATACCTACTCCTTCGAGAGTAAAACCGTCTATGAATATTAGGTAATCTATTTTAGAAAAGAGAATCACGCCCATTTCTCATTCGTCTCTTTCAGTAAAAAGAAGGTTAAATTGTTTTTCCACGTGTTTCAGGGATGTTAGATTGTCGGAGATTATCTCAACGTGTAGTGATTTCTAATTGGATACTGCAAACACTGTTAATGTTTTATCGTAATTCTGACAAAATTGTTACGTTAATATTTTTTTAAATAGTTTCTGTCTAGAAATAAATAATACATTTATAATTGCATAGCTTTAAACAACATTATGCTAAAATACAAAATATGGAGATTTCTGTATATATTCGAACACTACAATATACCTGGTTTTATTGTAATTCCAATATGTTTAAACGGGGAGTTTATCGTTAAGCAAAACCAATTTAAACCAACCTACTATAAATTTAATTGTGAAAACGGAAATGGACGTTTGTTGGATTATTTATGTTCTATTGAATTTTTGATAAATAAATAAATTATATCAGCTTGGTATATCCTTTATAAAGGAGATTATATTTTAATGAGTTTAATTTTGAGGTTTTAGATCAAAATGTGAATTCAATATAGTATAATTCCTTTTAATTCATATTAATTATGGAATATTCAAATATATACTAATTTATGTAGTATTTATTAAGAAATATTTATTATAGATTGTTTTTAATTATTCAAAGAATAATACAAAGAATAATAAAAAACTCAGTCATACCACATTAAATATATTGTAAATTAGTTGAACTAGTGGGTAAGGGCGACATGTTTATGTCAAACAATGGCCATCATCAGTAGTAGAATACAAATTATAAAATATGTTGATACACAATATAAAATAATAAAAAAAAATTAAGTTACTTACAAAAAGCTTATGCTCGTACAAATGAATTACAAAATAGTATGGTTATTAAATAAGCACATCAAAAAATTTCTTTTATAAAACTGAAAAAACTCGTTGGAAAAATTTTTTGTAGACTTTAAAATTATAGAAAATTAAAAACATTTGATGCCTCCATACTGGAGGATTCAAAATAATACCAATTTAGATCGAAGTGCATCCTGCGATGCAATTACAGTTGAAATTAAGGAACTAACCCACCATGCGGCAACTAAATTTAAATGACAATTTTCACAAGTGACAGCTCGAAGATAAATGAATTTGATGTAATAGAAAAAGTAACAGACCACCAGTAGAACTTAATAAAATACGAGATAAAATTAAAAAAGAAGAAGAAATAACCTAGAAGATGTATCAAATTGAAGTAATGAAAATGAAAATTAGAAACATAAATTTAGAAATAAATGATTATAATATATCAGCTAATATTATTTAAAATTCATATCTCAAAAGAAGATCATCAATATAATTATAAAAAATGCCAACATGATAAAATCGGGTGCAAACCTCAAAACCAGCTTTCCCGGCATTTCCCTATCTATCAGAGAAAAACTAATAAAATATCTCCAGCGGTTCTCATCCCTTTCTATGAACATTCAGCAACTCGAGATGATAAAATGACCCTTTGGGCAAATGTTATCTAAAAGTAACCAATCAGATGCCACTCCACGCACCGCTTTCTTTGCTGGATAAAAAAGAAAGAAAAAAATAACTGAATGTAAAACTCGTTAAGAAATAAAACAGGAGGAGCTCTTTTTAAAAAAATGAAAAAAAAATTACTAGGAATTAAAATTTTTAAATTAAGAAAAATGAAAAGGCAATTTTAAAATATTTTATAGTTTTATAATTTGTTATTAAAAAAATTTCATTATACACCAAATATTAATTATCGATATTTTATCTATTGTCAATATGAACTTAATCGTCTTATTTGGAAGTAGATATTATTCAGGCATTTTAAATAAAACAAAATAACAAGAATTTTTGTTGAAAAAAACATATTCAACAAAAATATGTGAAATCCCAAATAATTGTGGTCGTTTTTATCTACGCGATCTAAAGAACGGCTCGAGGAATTTTCTTGAAATTTGGCCCACAGAAAAACGAGATATCGCACATGTCTGGGAAAATTCTGTACCACGAAAAATGGGGTGGGGGCGCAAAATCGCTCCATACTTGTTCATATTGACTTTTTCTGGTCTTCAAAAGTTATTTAATATGATGAATTATAATAAATTTTGTATTTAAAAATTTACTTTCTGACATACATTGCAACATAAGTTAAATTCCCAATAGAAATAATTTTATTCTCTTATTATATTTTAACGGAAATAAAACGTCAAGTGAGTAGTACCACAACTTATAATAAATGGATTAGGTCAATCGTAAGGCAACTAGTTTCGGCACAATAGCCATCATCAGGCCTAAATTGTTTACAATCAAAGAAGAACTTAAATTGAAATTAAGGTAAAACATCTAGTGATAAAATTATATTTAAAGAAACTACCGCGCGGTTGCTAAAGTCATATTAATAATAATTGGTTAAAATTAGGTATGGTGCGTGAATAAATATTAGTTAAATTAATAAGTTTAGTAATAAAATAAAATGAAAAATGACCGGCCGTAACAAGTTACAATACATGACGGTACTGAAGAAAAAATATTTTAAGAACCGATGTGGACACGATAGTACCAAACGTAAATAAATTAAAAAAAAACCACTTTGGGACCGATAAACAATTTTTTCTACAACCACTCTGCAAAGCACGCTTTTCTACACAAATTTGTATGCACAAAGCAGGCCTTCTCTTAATTTCTTTGATATCTACTGGAAAATTAATAATTTAGAGTGCGAAAAGTACAAATTATGGAACTTTTCCCCACGGTAATGTCAAACACAGCTATGACCTGTCAATTTTTTTTGACAAGTTACTATTTTTCTTTCATTAATAAATGTGGTTGTAGAAAAAATATTGTTTACAACTTGTACTCAAAGCACTTTTCCCACTCGCTAGATTTGCGGCTCTTGCCACAAACTTCTGAGCTCATCAGAAAAGTGACGCTTTACGCACTTGTTGTACAAACTACTATTATCCGAAAACATAGAGAATGGAAAGCTAAAGTTCCCTATCCCACTCATGAAACTCTTCGATTCCTACCTCAGAAATCGTTCCATACGTGTCAAAGTCAGCCGAAAACTCCCTGTCAGATCCCATCACTCTTCTTGCAGGATTTCCCTATAGCACAGTGCTTGCCCCGTGCTGTAAGTCATATGCACGTACGACATCGCTCAGCCTCCCTCACCTAGCCAAGATCTCCAGCTTTACGCTGACGATACCCTAATATCTGCCACCGCTCCATCCATGAGATCTCTGAACATTAAAAACTAACAACTCCTGAACGATTTCGCCCAATAGTGTAGCAACTGGAGGATTACTTTTAACTTCCAAAAAACCCAAGTTATCATCTTCAAACATCCCAGTTACACAATAAAAGCCAACCAATTCCGCAATGAAATTAACCTTAGGCTCTGGGGAGAGAGACTCGTTCCCTTGGAAAAAATGTCCAAAGAACTCTTGATATAGTTAGGAAACGAACCGCTCTCATCGAGGTACTGGGTGGTCGATTTGGGAGATGTAATCTTCAAACGTTTCTTTATACCTAAAAAACCCACATCAGTCGCATAATTTATTACTTCTCCACCCTTCCACCTCTCTCATGTCCGCAGTTACAGCAATCGAGAGGAGGATCCTCACGAAATGTTCCTACCTCCCCTGGTAATTCACATCAAACCAAATCTAGAACCATACTACTATTCCAACTATAGTTTCCAGGCTAAAAACTCTACAGGGAAGACACGTGGGGAGAAGATTGGACAGCTCCAACACCCACTCCCAGGACACCCTACAGACGACGTGGATAGATAAAATGAACATTAGATCCCTCTCCAAACGACCAAAGAAGAAATTCCCCCAGCAAAATCTAAGGATTCTAAAAGATGCGAAGGATCTTCCGGACGATCTCCTAGATCTCCTCGAGGATGCACCTCTAGGCATCAGATGAGCTGGTCCCCTCACTGACGTTGACTGACTCCACTGTTCGCGCTGACCTCCACTGTTCGCGCTGACCCTTCCACGAGGCTCGTAAGTATCCAAAAAAACTACCTAAAATTACATATCTTAATTCTCCAGGACATTGAATGTATTACAAAAAAAAACATTAAAAGTTACACTTTTTGTTGCGATGAGCGAGCGACAACCTACAATAGGGTAGACGCGATGGACTTTGATGGTCCTTTTACGTGGCACGCGCAACACAAATGTAAACAAACCGATATAGATATATTTAACGTTCTAACTATGAGTCATACGAGGCTCCTAGTAATGGCCGACCGTTCGTAAATTAGTCACGTATATTTGATGGCAAGTGTTCCTTTATACTAACTATATATTGTAAGCCTACAACCATCATCTATTTATACCTTATACTATTGCATATATTTGAGTTGTACCCAACATAATTAATTGCAGACCACGGTTCAATGTTGCCAGGTTGCCAGAATTTTCAGAGTGTTTATAAATATTTCTCTTACGTCGCCTGAAATTTTGCCCATTTGGCAGCAACGTAATTTATCTTGTTATTGTCAGTCTTTAAATGATATTATTTATTGTTATTTGATACTTTTTACGCTTTAATTTGCTTTTTAAGACTAAAATAATGGTTCTGAAGTGCGTAATTTGTAAAAAATTATGAAATAAACTGATAGAAAATTTCAGGTAACGTGATTAGATGTTATTATTACATCTGTATAAAAAATCATTTTCAAAATTTGTCTTGAAACTTAGGTATTTAATAAAAATGTATAAACTGCTCCATAAATGATTTATTACAGCATTTAAAATATCTTCGTGGCCCCGCTAGAACGGCACTTCTATGAATTCGTCGTCTTATCCCCTTTCCCTACTTAAATAATGATTGGTACAAATGATTGTGTAGATACAATATATTCAAGGTACGTCTACGTAGTATATATGGTCGAAGATTTAGACAAGATAGAGACGTTGACAAGTGACAACTGACATAAAGTTAAAAATAGTCAGTATTAATCAAATATGTTAAAATTTTAAACCAATATAAACATAAATAATCTAATAATCTAACAAATTGAAATTGTGAAGCAATATACTTGTATGAGCTAGACTTTTAATTAATATAACTTGAAAAGAGACGAAGAAAAAGAAGGGAGAACTAAAGTGAAAGGTCTACGAATAACATTGAAATAGGAAGATAAAGTGAGATTAGGATAACAGTAAACAAGAAAAATTATTTATAAGACTGAAATTAGGGATGAATTTATAAAAATAAAACTGGATATATCTAAACGTAAGGGAATTATTATCAACAAGTTGGGGGGGGGGGGCGTTGATGCAAAAATGATGCAAAAATGATGCAAAAATGTACTAAATGTCTTTGAAATTGTCAGATAAAATTATCTGATTTTCTTTATTTTATTCATTGACACAATTAAATTTCATATTTTTAAAGGAGTAGATTTTCAATAGTAAATTTAGTCTATAGCCTTTAGCACATTTATGAAGTAATAATGAATTAGACATTGAAAAGAAATGATTGGAGGATAAAATATGGTTAGCAAAAGAAAGACAGATTGTTGGTAATATCTGAGTTTTTATATTTGTCGATACATCTAATGTGTTCTTTAATTCTAGTTTCAAGTCTTCTACCGGATTGACCTACGTAGTACGTGTAATTTGCAGAGCAAAGTTTGTAAACACCTGTATTTCCCTTAAAAAACTTGGACCACATTTAAGATATGGATTTATTTTATTATAGTTTTACTATGTGACGTAAAAGAATTATGTAAAAAGTGACAATGATGAATAATATATTAAATTGTGTCTATTAAATACTCACCCTATATTTTGAAATGTATGTATGTTCTTTAAAGCAAGCTGAAAAATGAGTGTTTAAAAAAGGGAGTAAAACTGTCATATGTCTAGACCCAAGACACAATCTGATAAGCCAAGCGAATATTCTTCGTTGGATGAGCGTCGTCTAGCAAGAAAATGTGGGACTGACAGACGAGACAGGAGTGACAATTTTTAAAATAAAAATCTTTATCTTTGCTGTTTAAGTTTTTGCTTTAGATTTTTTTTATAAAACAAGTAATGGAACACATTGTCTGGAACTGAAAATTTTGTATCTCTTTTATTAACCATCAAGAAGTACATTATAATTATAAAACAAAATTTATTTTTTTATCTATATTTAAAGTCGCATAAAAAATTAATCTGGGTTTGAGTTAAAATTAATGACTGAAAAATTCTGACCTTAGATTTTTAAATTTTGTGCAGTTTTGTGCAGTTTTTTCCTATGTTCTCATTTTAGATTTGTATTCAGTATAAAAAGTGAACAAAATACTGCATTAAAAAAAATTTGCGCCGATTAAGATAAAAAACTAATTGAAGTCTGAAATTTAAAAAATTGTAATTTATTTTTTGATTTATGCCTTTTAAGACAAAAAAGTTGTAGGGAACTTAAATTTTAAAATTTGTAATTTTTTTCGCTTATCTTTGTAAAATCTAAAACGAAAATTCTAATTTCACATTTTAATTCAGCAAAAAAGTAAAAAATAATATTACAAAAAGTGTCTGCAATTATGCCATAAAAAATTAATCTGGGTCTGGAGTTAAAATTCGTGACTGAAAAATTGTGACCTTAGATTTGCATTCAACAGAAAAAGTAAATAAAAAATTGGATTATGAGAAGCTTGACTATGAAGAAACAATTTTAAATTTTGTGTAGTTTTTTCCTATTTGTATAAAATTTAATGTTCTGATTTTAGATTTGTATTCAGTATAAAAAGTGAACAAAAAACTGTGTTATAAAAATGTTGCGCCTATTAAGATAAGAAACTAATTGAAGTCTGAAATTTAAAAAATTGTGATTTGTTTTCTGATTTGTGCCTATTAAGACAAAAAAGGTATAGGGAACTGAAATTTTAAAATTTGTGAATTTTATTTCTTATCTTTGTAAAATTTAAAACGAAAATTCTAATTTCACAATTTCATTTAGCAAAAAAAGTAAAAAAAGAAAACATTACAAAAAGTTTCTGCAATTATGCCATAAAAAATTAATCTGGGTCTGAAGTTAAAATTCATGACTGAAAAATTGTAATCTTAGATTTGGATTCAACAGAAAAAGTAAATAAAAAATTGGATTATGAAAAGCTTTTGTGGCTATAAAGAAAAAATTTTAAATTTTGTGCAGCTTTTTCCTAGTTGTATAAAATTTAATGTTCTGATTTTAGATTTGTAAAAATTAAAACGAAAATTCTAACTTCACAATTTAATTCAGCAAAAAGGTAAAAAAAAAATATTACAAAAAGTGTCTGCAATTATGCCATCATCGAGCCTATAATTCATAGTGTTAGGAAGAAAAATTTAACAATATGCGAACTTACCAAATTAATTATAAAGAGAGACTAATATTATATACCAAAAAATGACATGGTTAAACTAAAGTTAATAACACTTGTACGCACGGGTACGAGGAGGTAAAGTATGTAAAGAAGTTTTCAAAAAATGGTACTAGGTACATATTTGTACATATTTATAGTAGAGGTAAAGTAAAAATACAATTATTCGGGTGTGATGACCGAAGTCTCATTCCCATTCTTGGACAAAAATGCCAGTTAAGAAGGTTGAAAAGGATCCATTTTGAGGAGTGATTTAGGATAGCGTACCTAATTACAATCTCGCAATTAGCTTTTTAGTTCTCTGATCGAACTTTCGATTACAATAAAAGCTATTCGTTAGAAATGGCGTCATAACTGCACCAAATTTTATTAAATTATTATTCAGAATGTACTGAGATTTTACAACTTCATGTACTTATTTTATGCTGTGAAAGTGAGTGACAATAATTGTTCTGATAGTGTTTACAGTATTGTACAAATAATGTACATTTAAAATATTAAAATCTATTAACATGGTTGGTCCTTCGATAATTAGTCAATGTTAACACGTCGACTGACGTAGTAAATTTTTACAAACATTTATCGATTTTTAATCATCTTAATCATTTGTTTTTCATAAGCGGAGTTTTTTGATATCGAACATAGTAGCTACTAATTATGTTTTAATTTGAATTCACTTAGAGACATGATATGTACTTTAATAAATCTGGACATATAAATTTCCCAAGAAACTTAAGTCCACATTGAAACAGAAGTCGAAACGAACAATGTATATTTATTAGCCGCAAAAATTTTACATTACAAATAAAATTTGCATGTCATTGCGTTGTGGAAGTGGAAAGTCGCCTTGTTAGAATCACAATTAACGAAGTTGAGATTTTCCAGCAACTTCTCATTCATTTTTGAATCCCTTGTTATCGTTTCTGAACTCGCTCATTGTCTAGAAATAATTGAAATTAGGAACTTTTGAAATACGGGATTGCTTTATAGAACCGTTGGAATGAAGTAAAACAAACTTGAAAAGGGATTTTATTTCTAATCTGATGGTATTAATGATATTGAGATCAAAGTACAACAAGGGATCAGTTTCTAACTTTAACTTTGATAAAGGATTCAAGCGTTTTCATATTTTTTTATCTGTTAACTAGGGATTGATAGATTTGATTAAGAACTGAATAATTTAAATTTAACTTTCATATATTTCAAGCGAACCACAAAAGATCAATGTGTGGGCAGGAATTATTAATAATTCGATTATTTTTGGAATAAAACCATGACATGTGAAGAATACTGGACATTTTTAGAATTATAGTTAATTCCAGAATTAACCACACTCTTTCCTGATCATGTAAATTCTCATATCGTGTAAAGATCAATTTGGATTCAGCAAGATGGAGAGCCTCCTCATTATCTTCGAGGCATTCGTGAGTTTCTCGACATTACAGAAGAATGGTCAGCAATATCTCCGGATTTGACACCTCTAGATTATTTTTTGTGGGGTTATTTAATAATCAAATTGAATCTAAATGGACAACAGACTATCCAATGATCGAACGACAGAATTACAGAGGGGGGAATGAGACTAATTTCTCCGGAAACGATTACAAAATGGATGAATTTTCATTTGGAATGAATTTTTATTTCCAAAGACAAGAAGGTCATATTGAACATTTCTCTTAATTTTTTTTCTTTAGGTATTGTTTTCTGTTTATACTGCAATATTAATAACAGAATAAAAATGTTTTTGATAATTTCTTAAAATTAATGATCAATATTGGCGATTAACAGTTTGTATGCTGCATCGGCAATAAAAAACTCTAATAGAAAATTGTAAAATGTACGGATTCTCCCATTTAAAAATAAACATATTGTTCGTATAACTCAGAAACTGTACATTTGGCAACGTTGAATATATAAAATTTAAAATCGCTGATCCATCTTAACCAAAATTTTGTTATTTTATCTTACGGGGTGTCAAAGATATCTTGATATTTTCATTCTTTACGCGCACACTGTATATAAAAATATATTAAAATAGTTGGTACTTACCCTATGCAAATATAAATTTACCTTTATGGAACCACTTGTCTGAAATTTTACAAAAAGTAACATCCAAAAACACAATTATTTAAAGGGCTTGTTTTTTCCGCATAATTGTACCTACATGTATACACCAAAAATAGAGCTTGTTTAACCATCCTCTGCCGTTACGTCATACATTGTCCAATCATGAAATGGATGAGACGGAATTATGACGTTATTAACGTATTTCTTAACTAATGTCGATGTAAATGTTATTTATTATTTTTGACAGTTCAATTAATTTTTCGTTGTCAAAATGCCTTCCCGGCATATTGAGAAGGAGCAGAGTTTAATTTTGAAGTCGATTAATTACTTTTTAAGAGAAAAAGATGATGGAATACCGCTTTTGCCGTTAAATGCAGTCTACAAGGTTTGGGTTCACCACAAAAATATAATCGTATAATACATTTTTAATATATTTTATATAAAATTTGCTATTTAATCACGCTCAGGGACGTTAACCATCCCCAAGCTAGAAATTTAAAACAAATCAGTTAAAAAAAACGGAGGTTTTCAGTTTCAAATTACTAATGCAAAAAGGTACGCTACGCATAAAGCAAAATACAATTTTTGGCATTACCAATTTATTTATACAAACATGCGTCATTGAAAACAATCCTTAACATATGTCATTAGTTATATTTTAATTTTGAGGGTAAGTGTAAAATAACATTCAAATAATATATGACAAACGTAAAACAGCACAATGCGTCACCGATAATGATGTAACAGCAGAGAATGATTAAATAAACTCTATGAGACATTTAGTTAAACATGCTTTCGTATACAGCTACTGAAAATAGTTTCACACTTAAATTGTTAGCGTGAACGAGAATAATAAGTTAATAGAAAATAAAAAGTAATCTCTATTTATATAATTTTAAGACAATAATAATATACTGACCCCAATAATTATTTTATTTGTGTTTTATCGTTTACTTTTACCACTAACTTTGCCATATGTACTGGTAATCGGAGCTGTAATATTTCCTAGCACCAGGTCATAAATTCTTATCTCGTGGCGACTATAATAGCCAGCACTCGAGATGGGGTTCACGATTAATAAAAACAAAAGGTAGAAAACTGATAAAAATAATAATTCTTGATTCACTAGACTTTTTTGTTAGAGAAAGAATTAACTCGATATACACGGATATACCGGGTATCTACTTATACTTTCCCCTATTTTAACTGCCTTTAACTTCTAAACGGTTAAAGATAGAAATATGCGTTTTTTGCCTAATTATTTTATTTTAGTACAAGTTTTGTTTAGATACATTGAATTTTTTCTATCGATTTCTATAACTTCACAACAAAAATGGCGGGTTTTTGACAATTTTTTTGTTGACTTTTTTTAATCGAACGCCCAGTATTTTTTTTGTAGTTTGAAGGAACTGACCTTCGGCTAACCAACTATGCAAGCTTTTTCATAATCGGATATCAAATAACTGAGTAATTTTTCCCAGTGTTTTAACTAATTATAGCCATATTTGTTGTCAGTATTGTCCATTTATAATTTATAGTCTGAGCGTTCTCCATTTATTGTGATAGTAGGAATATCTGTAAATCAGAAAAATCGACAACTAGTTTACACAATTCTCGAACAAACTGGAATAATTTTAAATGAATATGTAGCTCTAAATATACAATTAAATGAAATAGAGAGAGCTACAGAAGCATTTATAAGTTCGTAACAACATTTATCAGTCCTTAGCGATATACTATTAAAAATAAAAACGTATTTGTACAAAATAGACATACCAAAGCAAAATTGCAATACCAGCTGGCAAAAAGATATTGAATCAAATGATTGAAGGTAAATAGGAAAATTGAATAAATATAAAACGAATAATTTGTTTGAAAAGTACAAAATTAATTAAAACTGATAACCTAAAACTTTTGCACCATCTGTAAGAAAATAAACTTAGAGTTTTCCAGTTGAGGTTGAATTCTGATCAAATTAAAAGATACAGAAATCAGAGGTAGCATAATACGTGACACGACAATCCTCCAGAAAAATTTTCCGACAGTAAATCCGTCCCGTATACTTTTTTCGCATGACAGTCCCTCTTCGCGACAATCCTTCTCACGACAATCCTTTTCCACGACAATCCTTTCCCGCAACGATCCTTTACCGATATAATCCTTAACGGACAATTCTTACCCAAATTATCCTTGCCTAAAACAATTTACCAACAATTATTCTTTACAATTATTCCTATAATATAATTGGCACTCAGGCTTGCCACTTCACAAGATATAATTAAGACAAGAAAGCAGATGTAATATTTTTACATTAGTTATAAAATAATATAATTATAAGATATTTCATTTGACATATGAAAAATATTTGAATATACTTTTTGGGCATTTTCCAATATTTATTCAATATTCTACGAAGACAGTTAATAGTCTAAGAGCTGGATAAAAATACAAGGTATTAGGTACATGCAATATTTATAGCCAGAGAGGTTTCATTATCTCTGCGGAACATTGAATGGCCAATCTGCCAACGCGCTCAGGAATATTAAAGCAAGGGCGGGCGATCAAACATGATAAATTTAATAAAAAAAATAAAATAAACCTCACGGATAAAAATTATATAAATATCAAGTATTTGCTATTACAAAACGCGTAAAATTATTGGCAGACGATTTCGTGAATGAAAGAGAAAGGGCCGTCAGAATGCAACAAAGTGGCCTTAATATATGTGACAAAAAAAGAATAAAACTCATGAATAAAAATTATTGGAAATAATTATTAAGTTGTTAAGAGGCGCACATTCCACGTGACTTTTGTATTTGCCGTTTAGAGAATTACCCAAGGAAAATATGCTTGTATTCTAATAAATTGGATGCAAATTTTTTTTTTTGGTATTCTCTGTTTAATGTTAAATAATCCTACCAGCTAGTCCAACTTTTTCTGCCCAGAACAGGGTAGAGAAAAAAGTTGATAGTCGTATTGCTTTTACTAAAATTATTTAAAAAAAAAGTGCCAAAGACGCGCTCTAAAGAATTAACTACAGAATTGATTGGTGAAAACCGAAGCTTCCTATCTTTAATATTAACGGAGCGCTCGTCCAAAAACGATTTCAGGCAAGATGACAAATGGTATTGGCACCTCTTAACCAAACTGCATGCTGAATGACATACAAAACGCAGAAAACAACAATTAATATAAAAAACCTTGTATTTTTCTCCTAAAGATAATAGTCTAATTATCGTCTATATGTATTTTTTTTCGTTTTTATAAAAAATATTAAAGGTAACAACTAGTGACATTCAATCTCATTTTATTTTATCTTTTAGTAACTTTAACTGTAACTTTATCATTTCTTCAAATACATTTTATTTTTTATTTTAAAATTAATTTGTAAGCGTGGTATATATTTTTTTGTTAGAATTTAGATGTAAATTGCTTTTACTTTATAAAATAAAAATTGTTTCGCAAATGGGTTTTTCCAGTATCTTTGAAATGACATTTTCCTTAAAAATTTCATTTCCAAAAAAAATTTTTAATTTTTTTTTTCAAGGAAATAAAAACTTTTCAGTCTACAATCGGTTTTAAAGATATATTTTTTTTTAACCGATAAAAAATTGTTTGCAGCTATTGTGTCTTATTCCAAACACTTCTTGTAAAGTCACATTTTTACTGCTCATAATTTATATAAAAACAAGTAAACAGTAACTAAGAATTGTCAAAATTGATAAATCTCTCAGATAATCATGACAATATACAGGGTGTTATTGAAATACACGTACATATTAAAATGGGGAATAGTATGTAATGACCAAAAACGATTGGCACCAATTTTAACTTCAAATTCTAAAATTTAAATATTGGGGAAGAGTCCCCTTTTCCGACCTACTAGTTTCCATATTTAAAGAAGTAAAATAAATCGAAATTGAACTTACCCATAGAAATTGCACTGTTGCCGTAGCAAAACCAATTAATTCAAAATAAAGTTTATTACAGTAATTGTTCAAAATGCCGTCCATTATTATTTACACACACTTGCAATCGTCTTTCCAAAGAACTTTGAACATTAGAAATTAGTCTTGGATTTTGTCGTAGTTCCTCGGCTACCGCATTAACTTTATTGGTTAATTGTTCAACACTATTATAGGTTCATTATAAACCAGTTGTTTCATGTGACCCCACAAAAAGAAATCGCATGGATTTAAGTCCGGAGATCTCGGAGGCCACTTAGTAGGTCCATTTCTGCCTATCCACTTTTGAGGAAATCTAATGTTCAAAAACTGCCGTACGTTTAAATCAAAGTGAGGAGGAGCGCCATCTAGTAGGTACCACAACCGTTGCCTTAATTGTAACGATATCTCTTCTAGGAGTACTGGCAAAATATCTTCTAAAAAGTGGAGATATCCTGGCCCATTTAATCTGTTCGGGAGAACATAAGGCCCGATTAAATACTGATCTATTATGCCAGCCCAAACATTTATTGAAAATTTTCTTTGATGCCCAGTTTCCCTAATGGCGTGAGGATTTTCATCACTCCAAATATGCGTATTGTGCATATTGAACACGCCATCACGAGTGAATGAAGCCTCGTCAGTATACAATAATATTTTTAGAAAATCAGGAATATCAACACATTTTTGAATCATCCATTCACAAAACTCCACTCTCTTTTCTTCATCACCTGGATATAAGGCCTGGACTTTTTGGATGTTATAAGGATGTAAACCTTGTTCTTTAAGTGTCCGCCACACAACAAATGAGGACACTCCAATTTCAAGACCTAGTCTTCTACAACTTAATTGAGGCCGGTTTTCAACAGCTTCCAATATTTCTTCTTCGGCCGCCAATGTTCTTTGTGTTCTTGTTCTCCCTCGATCTGCATTGACACTCTCAAATTTTCCATGGTCTCTTAGATGCTGAACAGTTGAAATAAACGTACGACAGTCCGGAATTCTCCGATTTGGAAACCGTTCGCGATACAGGATTTGTGCTTGCCGAGAATTTTCTCCAGCTGCCCCATAAACCAGCACTATATCGGTTAGTTCAATATTCGTAAATAGTGGCATCGTAAAAAAATATTTAAAAGTAATCGTAACAACACTTTTTACCAACTTGGAAATGACGCGCTCGTGTTAGCCAGATTCGTAAATCAACTAAAATTTTAATAATCTATAGTTTCAAAAATGTATAGTTTAAAAACAATCATTTATCAAATATTCTAGTTTTTTGATAACGAAGGTAGTAAAAACCAGTCTTCGGAAATAGAAATTAATTCGAAAATCTTGGCAACATGGTTATTTCTTACAAGACTAGTTTTCTTATCATCTGACAAAAACTTGCATATTAATTACTGTTGATGTTTAAAATAGGTAAATAAACCTAATTTATATAGGTCATCCTCAACATATCAGTGAAGTACGTTTGTTTTAGAATTAATTTTCAAAAATTAATAACTCCCTTAATAAGGGGTATTTTTAAAAAATAATATTTTTCTACATTCAGTGGGGATCTGCGCAATACCCAGTTTTAATATGTACGTGTATTTCAATAACACCCTGTATATTGACACTTTTTATTACTCACTTTGATATTTCAAATTGGGCACAATTTTACTTACCTGCATGTTACATATCCTGTATCTAACATGATTTCCTCTACATTTTCCAATTTCACAAGTTCTAAGTTGATGTGCTACGCCTCCGTCACAAGATCTGGAACAAGGCGACCATTGTGACCAATTCGACCACCCTTCTGATATGTCGTTAGCCTCTTCAAGTTGTGCAGAAAGTTCCTGAAAAAGAAAAAATAATGTACTAAATCAACTAGGTTCACCATAAAATTTGTTTTCTAAAATCACACCGGAATGCATTTTTCTCGGAACAAATTTAGTTTCCTAGATGCTAAGCTAAACTTTCCCTTAGTAAAGGCACGTTCCCAGACTTTAATGCTTGTTGACCTCGGCTTAACGACTCGTTCAACAATTTGCATTGTCGGCCAGGAATGTATTATTTTTTTACTAGAAACACAATATACTATTTAATAATAGTAATTTGCGTAACGAGTCCGGAAAATACTGTTTTTTTGGACGAGTGGACAAAATTCTAGGACGAGCCGTAGGCGAGTCCTGGAAGACTGTGGGTCCAAAAAAACTGTTTTCAGACGTGTTGGGTACACTCTTTTTTGGGTAACTATATAGAATAACAAATCAATGAGACACATTTCATTATTAAATTAGTTTATTGCGATAATTCCGACCAAAAACCATGCAAATTTTAAAAATCAAAATGTCAACTAATTTCATGTCAAAGAGCTGTCAGTTGTTATTTCGCTGCGATGGTAATGATCAAGTACGTACTTTAGGACTAGGCCGGAAAAATGCTAATATCTTTAAGAAAAAGCGTCCTCTGGGAAATGGGTACTTCCCGGACGTTTGCCGAAAATAGTAATTTACAAAATCAATTAAAAACATTATTATTTAAGTTTCTAGTTATTAAAAATTTTTGTTTATTATATTGCACAATAAACTCGTTATTAATTAATCAAGGTATGTTAAAATTTAGACTTTAATATTAATATTCAATTATAAGGAACATTTTTCATTATTTATATTTTGATTCTTCCTACAAGGACATACACAATTTGTTTTTATCATACAGCAACAAGTTTATTATCATCATGAGCAATTTTTAACTATTCGCTGATTTTTATGTTTTTCACGATTGTTTTAAAAATTTGGTGATATTTGATTACCACACGACACAAGTTTTTCCTTCAGACTGAAACAATTTTTTCGCACGAAGATTTTTTTCTATCGAAATAATTTTCGGCATCTGCAGATAATTATACATTTATTCACTTGGGAATATAACTGCATTAGCACTAAATTCCGACTACAAGCTCATTTGTGTTTGCCCAGTATAACCAATTAGTGCTAATAATAAAGTAATGATTGTAATTTATTACTTTAATAAACCAAATGCAGATTTGCTTGAAACTAGTTATTTTACTTTGTTTTTATAAATATATGAATAGAATAGATTCAATCTAAAAGATTATGTTTTTGTATATTAGTAATAATATATGTATCCACTTTACTTCAATGTTGACTTTTTATTTAACTAAGGTGTCAGAATATTTTTAGAGAAATTAAAATGGAAATTGATCAACATTAGATTTCATTTTACTTAAAGTAATTGGCATGTTAATTTTTTTGAAGAACAGTAACTGAAATAATAACAAAATACACAGGTTTAAAATCCCTATATTTGACATACCCTTCTTAAACTGTAATTAAATATTAGTTTTTGTGCAACAAGTGTGGATATGACGGTCATATTGCACGTGAACAAAGTTTAATCACGACACTGTAAGCGGATTGCTCAATCGTCCGAGTGCGGTATGTAGAAAACACACGAGTTGAACAGTACATTTTTTCTATAACCCACGAACGGAAAAATTAAAAAATATTAAAAAAAAATATTATAGCCACCGGTTTTGAACCGACGACCTTCATATCCGAAATCAAGAGCGTTAGCACTGCGCTATCACGAATCATATAAAACTTAAGGCACCTTATATTTTCAAGTTGGTCATATTCATATTTAGTTTTTGAATTTTGTGGTAATATTATTATTGTTTCATCTTTGCAGCTAACTGAATATCTGGTGAAGTACCATTTATTAAGGCATCACTGGAATTACACATTTTTACAAAAATATTTCTATATTAGTATAAAAAATTCTGACAGTTGATTTGACTGGTTATTTAAATAAAAAAAACAGATGGTGGATTACTAAATGTGAATGGATTCCATATCTGATACTAATTAAGTGATATTGTGAACTCTCATTGGTGGATTTCATATCTCACTCTAATGAAATTATATCCGTTCAGTAGACTGATATTGCTTACATATACATTCTGTAAAATGTGCATAGAATCGACAATATCCATGTGGATGTAGAAAAAATAAATACAGTAAGGTCTGAACCCCCCTCCCTCAGAGTTTCAACAATAGTTTAAGTTATTTTTTTAAAGCAAATTTTCCCATTTTCAACTTAGCTAGAAATCTTAAATGAGTTAAATTGTTAATTAAGTTTATTATAGTTTAAGTTGGTTGTTATTTTTAAAATGTCATAAAAATTTTTCTATTACTATCTTTATCGACCTGTTAATTCACATTAAATTCAATGATAGGTTACAACATAAACTGTAATTCTGACAAAATTGGTGAATGCGCTTCCTAAGATAAGTTTATTTTAGAGCACATTCTAAAAATTATTTCCACAACTTAGATGAAAATATGAGATTATAACTTATTTATCAATATTATTTTATATATAAACATCGTTATAACTTCAGTAATAGCTCATTTTAAATTTTGACATTTAAGATTTAGTTCTTTAAATTTTGGTGGATGAACATAAACTTTCGCCAAAATATCTAATTAGTTTCAGTAAACAGATATAATTATTATCGCATACATTAAAAGTGACATTTGTAATTAAAGATAATGTTTCCCCACAATGCACAATATAGAATATCCATTTGGCAATATACTCATATGGCCGTGCCCAACCCGTATATCGTTGTAATATTTTTTTGCCGAAAAGAGTGAGGAAGATGGCGTATAGGTTTGGTCTAGCGCTACTTCCTAACTATACGATACTGTTTTAAAAGAGATAGCGATTGACCGAACCATCGTTTCATCTCTCGAAATAGCATGAGTATGTGTCAATGAAAATATCCACTTTTAATCGAAAATACGGTTTTATCGGTATCTAGTAACATATTGGGCTATGATTTCGTCAAATTAGATGTCAAGTTTAATTAATTTTGTTCTACACAAGCGTTAAAAAATAAATGTCGAGAATCAAAGGATCAAAAAAAAACACGTGCATAAACTCGTGGGTACAAAAAGAGGATTATAAATGGTTATTTAGTAGGAATAATTTTTTTCTTTTTCCTGGAAAATTTGGTTTTTTTTAATTCATAAATTTTGTAAATTCGGTAAACCAGACAAACGATTCCAAAAATCTGTAAAATGTTATCAAACAAACCGGTTATGTAAGAAACCCCAAGATCCGTTAATGCTTTTTGATAAAATATAAATTCTGAGAATAACTACTCCAAAATTCCGACTCATAACCGTACCGGTATAGTAAGTCACGTGGTCTTGTCCGGACCAATATTATCGCGGCATTCAAGGACGCAATAAGCTGTCGATAAATGCTCTCACACTACAACTTACGTAAAGCACCTCTCGCTCACACGAATACGCAACTTTCTCGATCACCTGGCACCACCAACATGATCTTGTCTTTTTTAGAATATTTTTTTTTATAAATAATATCCTGTTAAAATTTCAACTCGCCTCAAATATATTTTTTCAATTTTTTTGCAAGCATTTAGCAAAGCTAAAGACCAGACTAAATATTCTGGCGAATTTAATTTTTTTACTACATTTAATATTGCCTCATTGATATTTTTTGCAAAAAAAAAATTCTAACATTGGAAATATAAGGGATGATTTAGCCCCACTACTCCACAACCAGGTCTGCAGTTCTGTGTTACGTTATTATAGGAGAGGTATATGACAAGTTTTCAGCTTGCTTCAAATACCTACCCAAAAATGTCTACCGGCTCTCCTCTTTTTATTCACGCAAGAATGTCTAATATTCGTAAGCGAATAAAATGTATCTAAAACACACATATACAATGTTTTATCCACAATCAACTTCATTTAGAACAAGAATCGAAGAAAATTTTTCACCAAAAATGATTTGACATTTTGATCTGACAGCGGCTGTCACCTACTCTAAAATCATTTAAATTACGTACAAAAATATCGGGAGGTGTTGAATGGTTGCTATTTATTTTTCATTATTCCACTAGTTGAATAAAGTAATTTCATTATTTGACTAGCTGACAAAGAAGTACTTTATACGGTTCATAAGTGTGGATAAAACTTCAATTATAAGGTGATTGTAGATAAAATTGATTAAACTTTCAGATATGCATAGATAAATTTAAGTTTGAAAATTTTTATTATATTGAGTATTTTTAAAGTAATTTTATTTGTTAAATTATACTTAATTTATGTACAAAACCCTGTTAAATTAGTTTCTGTGTATTTTATTCTATTAATGCAATAAATAATTAACTCATTAACCACAATATTTAGTATTTTCCTAATTCTGTCAAACCAGTATCATTTTTTTATACTATCACCTTGTACGAATAGTAGGAATCTCCGCAGTCCCTAGTCTGCGTTGTAGTCTCGGTTTTAATACTATCTTTTATGGAATATTAAAGGAAGGATCTGCAAGTTGACAATTAAAAGAAATGTAAATGGGATTTAAATTTATTTTGACGGAAGGTAAATTATTTGTGATAATAGGTAAAACGCTGCAAGTTATCGGATATTTGTACTTGTGTAAAACAATATGTGCTACCTTCTTAGATATTGAAGAAATATTAGGAACCCCAAAAAAATGTACATGATTATCATAGATTTAGCAATTTGAAACAATTCTGACTCCCGTTATCTAAGACGGCTTTAACTTTAACAAGATCACTATTTTGATCATATTACTACTACAGTTTCTAACAGAATATAAGTATTATTAGTTCTAGTAGAAAGTGAAGTTGAACCAGTCCCTTGACCTTCAGAATCTGGAGTCTGTGAAGAAGTTAAAACTTGAGATTGATATGAATTTTAAATGATTTTTTGTGAATTTTGGTTAGAAATACTGTTTCTATTACCACTGTTTGAATGAGTTCGACTATGTGAATTATTTTCTTGAAGTCCTTGATCAGAATTTCGACTTTGAGAATTGTATGAACGTTGTCATGAACATTATTGTGCTTTTAACAGTAAATAGAATTTTTTGAAGACATGCACTATTTCACTGAATATTTTGCACCAAGACAATTAAAACATAATGACTGAGAACGTAGAAAATTATATTTGTCATCTTGTGATACCTGAAAAAATTTTTGACACGAATATATATAATGCTTGGAAGTATTGCAGATCCAACATTTTCTTTCATAAACAGCATTGGAATATTGGGAGTTATGTGAATGAAGTGTTGTTTTTTGAACAATTCTAGGAAGGCGTCTTTTCTTACTAATAGTAGTATCAATATTTTTTTAATTAAGGGATTCTAACGTATTGCAGTGAAGATCAAGAATTAAAAAAAATTCTGTTAGTGAAGGTAATTGACCAGAATCACGTTGAGTCTGGTATTCGTTTTTTGTTCCTAAATGTAATTTTCTCAAAATAATATTTATAATAATTAAGTCCCAGTGTTGAACTGGACAGTTCAAATTTTTTAATGCTTCGACGTTTGCTTTTATGTTTGTTACGAGTTCTCTCAAACTTTGTCAAGTACATTTTAACAGATTAGGAAAATCAATTTTAACTTTAAATATATAATTTCCCTAAATCACTTTTTATCAAGGAAGTTGATAAAAATGAAAGCCAATTCTGATATTCACCATGAAATGTTGGGATAGATATCTGTGGGAGCTTTACTTCAGAATAATTTGAACTTTGAATTATTTAAATTGAGTGAATTTTGATTACGTTAATACTTGCCATTTTTCGCTGTGAAAGTTCCGCTGGTATTTACCAATATTTGTCTTCTTTGATTGATATGTCTTCGTTTTCAAATCTATTTATATCAAGGTCCTCAATTTGACCTTGAACTTCACAATATGTTTGAAAATTATCGATTAAAGTTTATATTTTAACTTGAATAACATATTCATCAATTACATTTTCTAAATTATCAATTACCCAATTTTGTATACGTTTTCGTATATTTTTTATGCATCCATATTTTATATAATAAAAAAAATAATAAATTTTGACTGTAAACTAACAACTCTTGTTTCAGCACAGGAAACTGGAAATATCTTGAAATATTCTGCTATTAATCTCCCACTAGGGAATAATTTTATATTGTCTATACTTTTGGAAAAATTCTGGACGTTAATTTGTTGCAGTTAACGAATCTTTTTAAATTTTTTCTTGAAATCCAGACGAAGGACCATGTACGAAGACTAGAAATCTCCAGTCCTAATCTGCGTCCCAGTGTCGTTTTTAACATTGTTTTATAAATACTGGTTCTGAGATCCAATTAATGATATTTTCCACAAAATATGTTTTTGTAAACGACATAAATTGAAACTATATATTTTACGCCCTCTTAATTTTTTATTAAATATCAATTTTGGCTAGCGACAAGTAGAATTGAATGAAACTAACTAGAATTGTTAGGAAGAGAATTCTTAACACATCTCTTACATAAAATGTATAATTATAATAATTTTTTTACTGACTTTATTCATTCATTTGAAAAGTAATTGCCAATTTCATTTGGCTTGTAACTATACTTGAAAGACACAAGACTAATGGATTTTTTATACTCGTATATAATACTTTAAAAATTACATTTAAAAGCTATTTAATTCCCACATCGATTAATAAGAAATATTTGAGTTCCATGTATGACTTTCTAATTACGTATTATATATTAAAAATCTTAAATTACTATTTAAACCAATGTTTACTAAAAAAACCCAAAATCTAACTTTATATTTTAACAGATTTTACAAGTGGCTTTTTATTGTTAAGCGAACATTTACATGTCTAATTTATTATAATTTTTGGCAAATCTCAAAAGAAGTTCCTTTTCTAACGGAGTTTTTCGGAATCAACACTGCATTATTCATTCTTAAATCTCGCTTTTCTTAATAATATGTCATTTACTGATTTCGGGGAGAAATCGTTTTCCGTTATTGTAATTTAAATTATTTATCAGCGGTTTTAAAGTAGGTTACATTTATTATAAAAAGATTATTATTGAATATTTCTATATATTGCCTCTCCATTTTAATATTACCTAATTAAATCATTTTTATGATAAATAAAACAATGTATTTACCATACTAAAAATTAGATTGTAAAATTACAATTATCCACAATAGGAAAATTTAGTATATTTGATTTATAATAAATTGGTCTGTTCTTTATTATTTCAAATAAACCAACTTATTTATTTATTTCTTATTTTCTCAGTTCAATCCCAAAAATGTATTCAAATTATAAATTAAATTAAATATCTTTCACTCTCCTTTAATGACAAATTAATTACCATTTAAAAACAATATTACAAAATTCATTTTTAATGAGAGAAAATATTTTGGGGGAATTTTGATCAATAAAAAATTCTAGTTCTGTTATTTTTTTTATTTACAAAAATAATAAGTCAAATATATAAAAAAAAACTTCTCCTTCTTTTTAAATTTTGATAAATAAAATAATAATATTTTATTCCATAAAATTAAATATCTCTTTTCACCATTGTATGTATTTTGTTTTATCCTTTTAACTTTTATAAAACTTTATATTCTCCCAAAATTTTATTAAATTTCTATTTTTCTTTATTACTTTCCAGCCCTTTTTTGAAACATTTATTTAAAAATAAGTGACTGAGGATGGTGTACACACTAAATATCAGGTGAAGAGTGAAAACGAGTACGTCAGTGTGTAAAATATATAATTTACTAAAAATTTGGCTAAGCGCTTTCGGCAAATAAAGCCATCATCAGAGCCTTCCTAAAAGGTGTTACAGGACAAATACAAATAAAAAAGAGTAAAACTTACGTCAAAGCTATACCCCACCAGAAATATTTAAAAACATGACAACAGATTAAAATTTGCAATTTATTTTTAATTTTAATCTGTTGTCATGTTTTTAGATATGACAGAATTCCGGCTTTTCAGAATCCACCTTTGATAACTTCAGTTTATAAAATTATGGAAATGCGAGATGCTTCGAGTATAAGGCCAGTCGTACCAATTGAACCTCCACCCCATAGATGGAGATACTCTCGTCTATGCTTTTTAGACGCCAAAGTTCTTATCGAGTGGGACAATTCAATCCGTTGTCTATAGCTGCAGTGGCAGCCCGAAGTCCGAGTTCCAGTGGCAGTCCCTCGACCTTTAGAGATAGATCAAACCAAGCTGAAGGGAGCGAAGCAATTGCAATTGTACTTGGTTCAGAACTGTCAATCCGACTTCCGTCAACCTGGAAGACGTGCCTGCCGTACCTACTGACACCACCGAGCAAGGACCTTGTTACACACCTTCCTCTCCGGATTTGGTAAAGCAACAGTAAATACCCATTTAACTCAACCCAGAAGGGCAAGTAAAGACCGCCCTTCTAGCCGCTAATGCCTTGGTCGATACCATAACAACCCCTGGAGTTTTTTTCTTCTCCACTGACATGTCCGTGCGGTGGCTTTCACACTATAAACGGAAAGTAGCGCCCGAGGCAATCCGAAACCTGGACTAGGACGCTAAAAGACTGCCTGACGACGCAAAGAGCGTTAAAAGTTGAAATATATTTCCAGATGGAGCATAGGAACTCTGAAAATGATCGATAATATATGTATCATTATGTTTTAAGTGTTTAACTAACTCTTTTTCAATAGATATTTAACTAACATTGTATAAACTACTTTGGCCCATTGTATTTCGCATGTAAGTTTTAATTCGTTTGAGAGTAGATCTCTCCACCGATGCCGACGTGACAGGAATGGTGACCCACGCAACACGCATGTGTCGGATACCACCGACCATACTGAACAGAAAAAATTCAGGCGCCAGGCTAGAGGCTAGCCTACTGAGAGTGTTGCCATTTCATCTATTTTTTACGGTATTTAGCAATTGGACTGGTCGATAAAACGGTAACTGTTGAGCAACATGTGTTTAGTGTTTGAGATATATAGTTTCCAGAATCCAGCCTCAGGGCACTGTTGTCAGATTCAAAAATAATTACTCAGAACGAGGAATTAATTGTAAAATTTGTAAAATTATTAGAAAAACAGGGAATGAAATGAAGAACGATCAATAAAATAGTTCTGGTGCTGTTTTCTAGATAAATTGGTGAGGAAGTTGAGCCTCCTTCGAGGAGCCGCCACTGGTTGGCAGCGGCAGTAATAATAGTGCGATGGAATTATAATATATTATTACAATTGCCCGTTTATCCCAGTTACCCCACTACACCTTACCTGAATAGTTTTACCAAAAGTATAACTTTCTATCACTATAGTACACTATACACAATGACATTACTCGTAAACTTATAACCCGGAAACAAAAATAAAATCATCTTTTAGAACTTTTCCACATTACAGCAACTTTACCAATTTACTAATAATCTTTTTATATCGAAAGCAGACGAACTTTTTGTTTTATGTATACTACAAAATATAATATTAAGACATTTTTCTCGAGCTCGAGCTGAAGCGAAATTGACGATCATAAAATAAAAACGTATACTGCCCTAATGTCGTAAGAATAATATGTTGAGAATATCTTTGGTCCTTCCACTTTGACCCGCACGATATATACGCAATAACATTAGATCGTAACAAGACAATGATATTTTTATTGCGCGTTGTGGTTTCTCATCTATTTAAGGAATGATGTAATCGTATAAATAAAATATTTTAAAAATCGACTTAAAATATAGTGTATTAAAGATTCATAAGACTATGTTTATTATATGAGTTCGAAATTATAACGAACGAATACAATAAACGGATTATGAAATGAGTTCTTTACGGTATTTTTTTAAATTTTCGCATATTTTTATTATTGAATTAAAATTTTTTCGTACTTTTAATAGTAAAGTTTTTTAATTTTGTAGCAGTTAGTAACAATGATTTACTTTTGACATTTATACTTGACAGTCATTCAGAGGCAAATTTAGAGTCAAACGATAGACATGTAGGAAATTATGCTATAGGAGTGCTATAATATGCGCGTTATGGCCTATTATAGCACTACTTTTAGTGTTATAATATCTATATTATAGAAGAAAATTTTAAAAATGTTTTTTTAGTCAGTATAAAACTTAATCACGTTATAAAAAGTTCGTTTTTTAAATAAAATACCAATTTTTTGTAGTTATGGAATTTTTTGTCTTAATTTTATTATTTTATAGCTGATTGCAATGGGATTCATTTTTTTAAATTACGTTTTATGTTGACTTAATAAATATTGCCGAAAATGCAAGGTCAGGAAATATTTTATCCAAGACAAAGAAGGAAGAGAGTTCGTGATAATAGATAAGAACATAAATCATTATCCGGCAAATATGTGCCCCAAACGACCTTCCGAACAGATTGCAGGTTAGAAAATATTTTTCTAACGTAGAATAATAGTTCGTTTCTTATAATATATCCAAAGTATTATTATCGTTTTAGGTGAGAAATTAAATGTTTCGATAACAAAAGATTGTCCATAGTCAAATGTGGCAAAAATTATTCAAATAATAAAAAAATATATATAATAATAGGTTATTTTCTTCTTTTATTTTAGTAATTCCGGTCTCTCATTTTACTGTGTCTGATACCTTCTTCCTTGTATTCTTTTCTTTTCTTCTTTTTCGGACTTTGTTAGTCAGGTACATTTGTAATTTGATTGTTTGTCACTTGTCAGTTTAGTCACTTGCCGCATGGTGGTTGATTGAAGGCGCAATTTAATCTAAATTTTAATTTAATTTCTGTAAAGTACATAAATCTTTAGATTATTTTACAGCCCTCTAGTATGGAGCGGCTACATAAAAACTTTTTCTAAATAATTTTTATAATATTTTTTTTATATTTAATTTTTAATATTTTATGCGTTACCACTTTCAAATTTAAAATGTGTATGATCACAATTGGTTAAAGTTTTTTTCTTTTCACTAATGTTACACTTGTTTAACAAAATTTCTGTAAGTAACTATTAAACTATGTCTGTTGCGTTTCATTAACGTAATTTTTTGTATTATAGACCTGATGATGGCCATCGAATGGCCGAAACATGTTGCCTATCGTTTAAGATTCTAAATTAAATGACTTTGGTACCTACGACTACGAGTTTTTTATTATTCTTTGAAATGTTTCGATATTACATTACAGAAATTATAATAATAAGAATTTTTGTGATCGTTAAAAATTATAAATTACAATATATTTAGTAAATACGTCATGTAGTTGTTTCTTTATTATTTGTTCCCATCTCTATCTTAAAATAATTGACAATCGATGGTATAAACTAGATGTTTTTCCTTAAATAATTCTCTCTCATTTAAAACTTATTTAACTATTGCGATTATCGATTTTTCGCTTTTTTCCAATGCTTATTGATTTTTTTAAAAAATTTCGTACTTATCTAAAACTAGCTATAAGAAAATTCATTTTAAGAAAAACTGTGACCTTGGAAGAAGATCAAAACGAAATTTTAATTGTTAGATGAGACATCTGGCTTCAGCATTTGCAGACTTCGCCAACATGGTTTGCAGATGGTACATTTTCCATAGTGCTGCCTCTTTTTCTGTACACCGTGATGGCGTTGTAAAATAATGGCGTTCATCCTATATTTTATGCCCTATTGCCAAAAAAATCAGGGGGTACTTATTGCTGTATGTTTCCGATAAAATCGAAAGTTGTAGAAAAATATGAACTGTCAAAAAGCTGAAAGATAATTAAATATATATGCAGTGTGTTTACTTAAGTTGGAACCATATGGAAAACTTTTTTATTATTAATTTTTAGAAAAAGTTAGTCTTCATTAAAAAATCTGCTTGGTTCAAAAAATAAAATACAATCATTATATATTAATTTTTTTATTGTACCTTTACGAGGTTTGTAAAAAAATGTGAATTTAGGACAATAGTAAAAAAACGAACCTTTATTTTTGAAAATACTAAAACGGTATTTAGAATAAAATACTATAAATTTATAGTCATAAGTAACGATTTATCATCACAATCTTGCTCTAACATAAAACTAAAATGCTATTATTATTATTATTGTAAAAAAAAGTTTCGAAAAAATGTAAAAACTTATTTTTTAATGAAATTGGATATACGTAATTTTTATTATCTATCAACGTTTATTTTAGATGTTGTCAAATATACTTGCACATTTCACATTTTTTGACATACCTTTTATACAACTAAAAGAAATTTAAATTTGGATCAAACAATATAGGGTTTGAACCAGATAGAACTTTTTATGCAGAATAACTTTTTATCTAAAAATTAATAATAAAAAAAGTTTTCCACATGATTCCTACTTAAGTAGACACAATTTATATTTTTTATAAAACTCTCTTCTTTATGCGAAAAATTTGCGAATATTTTTTATTCCTCCGTTTTATATTATTCCTTTTTATATATAGCTATGGATAATTTTAAATATAAATTCTAAATTGAACTAAACAAATAGACTGACTAAACACTCCACACGCACTGAACTGTTTTCTTTTATTTGTTGATAAAAGCGATTTAGTAATAAATGCGATTTAAGCTCAATTCTTTTTATTATGGGTTCGTTCCAGGAATAGAATTTGAAATGTGTCGAAAAGTAAAATAATAATTGAAAAAAAATTGGACGCTAGTCTAATTGATTTTTTTATGTATTTAGAAACAATTGACAAAAAAAAACTATGATATATTTCAAAATCCGTCCTTTCTTTCTTTATATGTGTTTAAGAAAATTAAACTCAAATTAAACATTACCTTTTTTTACTGAAGTGAAAATAAAATTTTATTAATAATATATGTTCAGAGACATTTTCTTAATTTTTTTTCGGGAAAATGGAACTTATCCTGGTTTTGTTTTTCTTCAACTACCACATTGCATAATACTTAGTTATTAATTTTTTATCCATTGCCACTGGTTATCGGTCACACGTCAATTAGGTCATATATTTATATTAACTTTAAAATTCCCTCCCGTGTTCCTCTCTTCCCTCTACCCTATCAGTCATTTGTCAATGTCATAGATCCATCTTGTAGTAATCTATTCGTGTTATATCTACAACGCTCTACAGATGATTAATCCTCAATTATTAAAAATCCGGGTTTACTACCCGGTTTCCTTCTAGGGCTTATTTCTGCACCTGCTAACTTTTCTGCCTCACTTGTTCGGACTTCTTTAAGGTGACTTACTTCAGGGTGTCGGCGCTCCTAGTGCAGGCACGTTCGTTGCACTTGGACGTCCCCCAGTTCAATTTTGCAGCCGTCGTTTCCAGTTACTCCGTATTTGGGAAACCGAAAATTAATTACTTTCCTTTAAATGCTCCGTATTCGAGGACTTCCAATTCAGTTTTGTTTCTGCACAACATAAGTGCACTCAACGAAAATGATACCAATGATCCTACTATGTTCTGCCTCCCGAAGAAAGTCTCATATGACCTCTATATAAAATTGTTTTTTTACACACTTCTAATTTTCTTCCATTTTTAAAAAAAAAATTACAATTAATTTCATGTACCTCCATATCTCCCAAACCTAATTCCCTTAAACCAATATGAAGTAATTTGTTATGGACCTGTTTTGATTCAATTATGTTAATTATTGTATATGGTAAGTTTTAATATAACGTATGAAAAATTTGTTTGTCAAACTGGGTAATTTGTTTCCAGACCTGAAGATCATCAGCCGAAACTAATTGCCCGCTAAAACTGTGTTTTTTATGAATATATCTGGTACATGACTTGGAGTTTTATTTCTATAAAGGATTTAACCACATTTAAGAAATGGATAAGATATTAGACTTAAATCAAGATGAGTTGAGAAAGGATACGACGCAAGGAAATTAAGAAGGGATATCAAGCGAGTCTGAAATTAAAATATACTGAACAAAGGAATAATGAAAGTACAGAGTGGCACAGGAAAAAACCTAACAGCACAGCTATACTTGTTTAAAATATTCTTTTGACATCACTGTCAATGTAGCCAACAGAAAACTAATCTAAAAAATCGCTAATCGGCATGATTGCCAAATTACCGTAATATTTATTAATTAATTAGTTTGTTTAATAGTATTAATAGGTGCAAATACCTGTAAGTATTTAAATTAGTTTCTACTCTCTATGTCTTTTATGTATGTTTGACTCTTAGTAATTGTTATAAATACTAAATCAAGCATTATTGCGATATCTCCCCTATATGGGAATTAAAACCTCCTTTATAGACATACTAATATGATTTGGCATGATTTTTTTATATGAATTTCCTTTTTACTTTCCTGACCCACCATCCAACGAGGACGGAAAGTATTGGGATACGCTAAAAAAAATTTCTAAATGAAGACGGAAATATCCATTTCGACGTCCCCTAAGACTATAACGGTCATGTCTAGATGTAAGTCTGTCTGTCTGACTGACTGTCTGTCTAGGTGTATGTGCGTATTCTTCCACGATAGAGGCCACACGTTTAATCCGATTGTGCTGAAATTTTTTGTATTTGTTTCGGTTATACGTCGGAAGAATTTATTAGTTTTTGAGCAACATCTGTCAAACGGAAGTGTCACTGTCAAAAAATGACAGAAGGAATTTGACTTGCAAAAATAAAAAATGTCAAAGAATGAAACTTTAACGTTAAATATCTGAAAATGTATTGACTGGATTAGGACCAATTTCGGAAAAAATCCGATATGTATCGGCTGAAATTGACTGGTCCTCCAATTTTGAGGTTAAAGACGAATATTTTATCATTTTTTAACTCATTGACTTTTAAACCAAGTTCAACCATTTTTTAAATTTTATTATTCTTAACATTTTTCTGAAGAAACACCACCCTCAAAATTAGAACCGATTTTTATTTATTTAATGTTTGATTGTTGATAAATAGTAGTAATCAAATTAAAGAAAAATTAATAATACTATTTTATAATTACCTGTTCTGAGTCATCCTCTAGCGTAGATGAAATGATAAATTCTTCTTTCACAGTGTGATTGCTTTCCACGGACCATATTGGAAGGCAACAAGTTACCTGGAAAAAAACGTTACAATTAGAATTTGCCATATTAAATCAAAAATATTATCCATTATTATTTTAGTTTTTAATAGTTATCTATAAAAGACCTTAATTTAAAAGAATATTTTTTTGACAAAAGGCGAATACAAATCTAAATTTTTTTTCAAAAAAAATTATTATTGGAACTTTAGTCATGTGTCTTAATAAATGTCGTATACAAATTTAGTAGTGGTAAATTACGATATTTTCAAATATTGATGAGCTGAAATAGTCAATTTTTAATTAGTGTGTTTTGCTTTATTTTAAGTTGAATATCAACTGTAAGTATATTTACTTTTTTCTTTATATTACGTAGGATGCGACTATTATATATTTCACCATGAGTCCATAAAATAAAACTAATTAAATTAAAGATTATTTTTATAATTTTTTTTAATAATGTTTTTTAGTATAATCAATTACTATTATCGCAATACTTTTACCAAGCTCTATATCCCCTAGTGTTTTGTTATTGGTAAAAACTGTGATAACGGAGCAAGTCACCCTCCTATTTTTAAGATTAATAATATAAAATACAAAGAAAAATGACTATCTCAGTTTAGTCTAGGTACGCCGCTATCAGCGTAAAAGACCATCGAAGACAATGAGGGATGTCCCGTCGTGCCAGTGCATACATTACGGTCCTGTATATGTGTATCAGCCAGCCACACAACACGTTTACCGCAAACGAATGAATGCCACCCATCACTTTGTCCCACTTACCCTTTTTGTGATGTCAAGAGCTTTTCAGAGGGGAGTCTACTATTACGGCGCTGCATGATGGACCACAATACTCTAAGCACTGGCCAAAAAATAATTCATAACGTGTTTCATGGTGATTCTGTGTAATTAAATATGAGCAAATAAGTTTCATTGGAATAGGGATGAAAAATTAAACCCGTGTATAAGCAATTACAAAAGTTATAAATAAATCCTAGATTTAAAAGAAGATGGGTTATGCAAATAACTGAAAAATTATAAGCGTTATATTGAATTTAATAATAGGTAGTAAAAGGGGAGGAAATTTAGAACAAAAAGTCATGACTCCCAGAACTCTATCTTAATTATTGATAATTTTAATTTCACGCTGAAAATAGCACGCTACTCGATGAAGGCAGCGGTAGTTCGCAGCCGTAATTCTGGTCGTGAGACACAATTTTATTTTTTTTGGAAAAATTATGGTATTATTAAAAAACTTTAACGAAAAAAATGGAAGTCGAAAATAATTTTTTCATTAATTTTTCACAAAATTAGCCTATTCTTAATTAAGTACTTTTGTAGGAGTATTTGTTGAATAAACTTAATTCGCTTAATGCAGATCATTTGACAACTCTACAGAATGCAATTTCAAGATTTAGTTATTTCTAATAGCTATTAAGTAATTTTATTTTATTTTACTTTTACGAAAAATCAGTGACATTTTTTTTCAGATGAAGCCCGATTTTCAGCATTAGTTTAAAAATATAAGAGTTAATGAAGTCAACACTACTTTATTGTAAATTTCTTTAAATTTTACAATATTTTTAAAATTGTCTCTAAAATTATTTGGAAAAAGTAAAGCTCTCTTTCTTTATACCTTTATTTGTTTATAATTTTTTCAATTGTTTATGCGAGAGTTAAAATCTTTTACAAAAGTTTCTAGAAGTTTCGAGTCCTTGCTCATATTTATTTTGCCGAATCTCGATTTTTAAAATGTGTACTAGTTTAATATAAACTATTTGCGATTCTTTTGCAATTGGTATTTGAGAAATTTTACAAGCATTCTGGATCACTGTGCACAGTTTAGCTTGCGAGTTTAGACTTTAAAATAAAAAACCTCGAAGAACGACAGATATAAATGTTTTAGCTGAGCGGTAAATTGTTTTCGTTAAAGGCTTAAATAGTAAAAAAATAGAAGAGTTGGAAAAATATCCAACTAACAATTCATTGTGTTTGTGGACACGAGAAAAGTTTTTAACAAAGTTAAACTCATTTTACGTTTTACTTATTAGAAATGAAGCTCAAAGGGATCATGGATTTTTAAAATATTTATAATTTCAGAATAACAATTTTAATGCCTCTAGTATTGAAGAGACTAAAATTCCTAGACTATTATTATTATTCTATTGGTGGTGATCGGACAATAATAAAGTCTGAAAAAGTTATTTTTCAACATCCTAACGTGTCAATTAATTATAACACAATTTGTTCAAGTAGAATATAATTCAGTTAAGTATAGTGTCATTTTGTATTAAATAATAAATCTTGTTTTTTTTCATTTTTTATTAGTGATGACAATTTTTGGACCAAATTTACTACTTAAGTATACTTAACCGAATTTTATTCCAAATTGTGTATGCAGTTTAAAATTATAACTATGTCCTTTTTCCTTTTTTCGAATAAACTCTCTTTCTTCTTATTTTATTATTTTAGAATCAGTCGAACTCAAAAGATTATTACCACTATTAGGTACTTGAGTTTTATTGGTAAGATCAGAAATAAAGTCTAATCTTAAGTATTAAATCTTGCACTTTTGTGTAGGTATAATTCCGGTACGGTTTTGAACTTGTTTGAGTTAACAATATGTTTGATATTATATGTAAAGTAACGAGGTGATATTTTGTGAAAGATGCCACACGGAACATACAGAAAATGGCTCTCGGTTAAAATGTTTAATACTCGGGGATATTATCCAAATATCGATGATGATAAAAAGTCTTTAAATCCGAAAACACGACACCCATAAGTTATAGACATTTGGAAATGGTCTTTATTCAACTTTAAGTGATTGCTCTATCCAAACAACATAAAATCGAATAACTTTTTGATTGCATAAGGACAAAATGTACGCAGGGTAATCAATTTTTTTAACTTCAAAACTATTTATAATATATGCGTAATGAATCTAAAAATGTAAAAAATTACAGAGTGCTCCATTAAAAAAAATATAACTCTCGTATATATCACTTTCCTGGAATACCCTGTATAATTAAAATTATTTTTAGCGTGTTATACTTTCTGACATAAATCTCGCTGCGAAAACAGATTTAAAAAATATTTAGTTTTTGCTCTACAGATCGAGGCGTTACCGGTGGCCCACCCTGTACATTCAAGGGCGAATTCAGGGGGGAGGTCTAGCGGTCATGACCCCCCCTATCCTGTGATATCTTTTTATGAATAACAATAAATACTATAGCCAAAATTTTCCGGGGGGGGACCCCCAGAAGTTCTTCACGAGTTATGACCCCTCTAAAGTGTGACTCTGGATCCGCCCTTGGTACATATGACATATGATATACATATTGTAATGAAATTTGTTACACCCTATATAGTATAGAATTAGCTAAAATATAATAGCAAGTACGGGTTGTTTGATTAAAAATGATATGAATAGGATTTGAAAGTAAATTTAACAGTTTTCCTTGCTTGTAACATAAAAAAAGAGAAATGTGAATTAAAAAAAAAACGGTTGTATCGCCCCAAAACTTTCCCGACGAGTATCCACGAATACTTTATCAGATATTTAATGTTAAAGTTTAACTTTTGACATTTTTTAATTTTTGACAGGTGACAGTTGGAGAAATAATGTTGACTGTTCAGAATAGAGTTTTTCAAGGGCTTTCAAACGACATATTGCATGTCCAATTCCGTGACATATTGCATGTGTTATTTTTTGAAAGTGATACTTCCGTTTGACAGATCTCATACAAAAACTAATTGATTCTTCCGACAGATAGCCCAAATCCATATACCAAATTTCAGCTCAATCGGATTATTATTTCTTCAGATATTTAATGCTGAATTTTCAAATTTTGACATTTTTTTATTTTTGAGAGGTGACAGTTGGAGAAATATTTTAACTGTTCTAAATAGAGTTTTTCTAGGGCTTTAAAATGACATATAGTATGTCCAATTCCGTGACATATTGCATCTATCATTTTTTGATAGTGGTACTTCCGTTTGTCAGATGTCGTACAAAAACTAATGGGTTCTTCCGACGGGTAACCCAAACCCCTATACCAAATTTCAGTTCAATCGGTTTAAAAGTGTGGCCTCTATCGTGGAAGAATACACACACACACACACAGACCGACAGACAGACTTCCATCTTGAAATGGTCTTAATCGTCTCAGGGGACCCGAAAATGGATATTTCTGTTTTTATTTAGAAAGTTTTTTTTAGCTCGTTCACAATACTTTCCCTTCTAGGAGGTGGGTCGGGAAAGTAAAAATTAGTATATGATGATAAAAGTAATATAAAATTAATTTTTGCTAATTTGTATAGGGCTTAAGCCATTTGAAAATAAAATTCTTTGTGACAGGATGGATGACATTTCTTAACAGGTAAAAGGATTTGTCATTGGGTTGGTGTCAATCAAAATTAGAGTTTAAATTATGTAAAAAAAATAGTAAGTAGAAATTTTGTTTAAAATAAAATTGATTTGTATTAATGAATAATCAATAAGAAAAATATAGATGGTTGTCAAAAATTAGTTAAAGATTAAAAAAAAATCTAAAAAATATTAGGAAATGAAATGTTATTTATAAGAAATGTTTGGTTCATTAAAATGAAGATATAAAAGAAATTAAACAAAAATGTAAACAATATTATTTTTTATAAATAATTAAGATGGAAAAAAAAGAATTGACGAATTGAGAAGGTAAAGAAGTAAAGGCGAATAGAGAGCAGAAGTAAAAGCCGGAGGCAAAAAAATTAATAGCAAAAGAGAGAGGTAGCAGGAGGAAGAAAAAAAAAGAAGATTATAAATATTGCTATTTTTTTTATTATTGTATTTTTCACTTATTTAGGTGCCGTTTAACCCCAGTTGAGAAACAGTTCTTCATATAGGAAAGATAATCCACCTTTAACCAGGGATTTATTATTTCAACATATATGATATAGACATATGTATTGTGCAACGACACTTCGGTCGTTACGGGTCACTTTGGCGCCTTAGTCCAGGTTTCGGATTGCCTCGGGCGCCACCTTCCGTTAGAGTGTGAACTCCACTGCACGGGCAGCGTCAGTTGTCGAAAGAAATACTCCAGGGGTCGTTATGGTCTCGACCAAAATCACTGGCGGCCAGAAGGGCGGTCTTTACTTGCCCTGCTGGGTCTGAATACCTGGGTATTGGCAATAAAATCCGGCGGAGAAAAGGTGTATAACGGACGATTGGCTTGGCGGCGTGGTGTAGTCAGACTGACGGTTCTAGACTCCGGTACAACTTGAACTTGGCTTCAGCTTGACCTATCTCTAAAGGTCGACGGACTGCACTGCTGTTCCAATTGGGACGGCCACAGCAAGTCTGGCTTCTCGCTGCCTCTGCAGCTGCCGACAACGGTTTGAATTGCCCTACTCGATACGAACTTCGGCATCTAAGAAGCAGAGACGAGAGTGTCTCCATCTGCCTGGCGACGGTTCAACTGCTACGACTGGTCTTTTATTCACAATTTTAATTTAATTTTACTTCAGTGCCGTGCGCGATTTAATTTATATATTTTAAATAATAATACGGAAAAAGTAACTTTGTTACAATTGTAACGAAGCCGGCCCTGTGGAGACACCGCGCACACCGCACTCTGGAATTACAGATAATCTTCGAGAAATCATGACGTCACCCTTCCAGATGTGTCTAGAAATAACGTGATGAGTCGTGTTCGGTCGTTATAAGTATATATACTTGGAAGGGCCGGATAAGAGAACAGAAGACGATGTCGCACTAATTTAAATTAATATTAGTTGTGTATAATATAATTATTAGAGTTGTGTTTTTACTGTAAATAAATTAGTAATAGTTATACTGAGTGTTTAAGTTTACCGAATCCGAATACAAAAATATTACCGTATAATGGATTATTACAAGTGGAAGTTATGAGAATTTGTATATATACTCATTTTCATTCTTCTGCTTTCAGTCAAAGTAACTCGGGATAGTCGCGTTTTCGGACTTCGCGCCATGAAGACTTTTTATCCTAATTATGATATTGTGATAATATTTTAACAGTGCAGTGTCCGGGAAAGTTTCTTTTTTTTTTAATTATCCTGATTTACTTTTTTAAATCATGACTAATAGATCCGGGCTATTCATTTTTTCAACAAAAAGTGGTTAGGTAAATATACATTTTGACGGTTGGATATCAGTTTTTTTTATTTGTGGCTGAACTATGTACCCTATCAATTTAAGGTTAAAGTTGTAGATAATTATAAAATCTAATACTTTTATCCACATCGTTTTTCAATATAACCTCAAATTATCGAAAAAAAAACGCTAAAAACCATTTTTTTCGTTTTTTATTTTTATCCCAATATCAACCTTCAAAATGCATATTTACCTACCCCCACCCCCTTCCGCAACTTTCACTCAGTCGTCTTCATTTTTTCAAATTTTCTTATAATTTACCCTAAATTTTTCGACCACCCACTGCTAATTTTTTTTTATGAATTCTGGTGTTTAAAATCGGTTTGGCCCTCATCTATGAAACAACATACTGGAGCGAAACCTTTTAAATGTGAAATTTTTTCACTGTTTATTTGAAAAGATATTTAAAAATTCACACTGATGGTAAATCTTCTAAATATGAAATTTTGCCTCGAATAATTCGCTCGTAAAAGTACTATTAAAATTAATATTTAAGAAATTTCTAAAACAAATAGAAAAGAATTGCAGACTTTAAACTTCTCTACGTCTTCCATAAAGGGAATAGACTAAACCTTCTTCAGACGTACGAAATTAACTCCTGCCGCCACAATCCCAATATAATTTATCTTAACGAACAATTATGCCCTAAATAGAATCACATTTTCTTATCACATTATATCAGAGACTTTATTTTAAGGATGATTTCTTTCCTTTCCATGTACCTATAGGCCTGATGATGGTCAGTGACCGAAACGAGTTGCCTCCTCTTATAATTTCATTAAATTCTGTAGTACCTAACTTTGTGCTTTATTTGCTTATTATTAAATGATTTACAATTCATTTCAATTTTTTTAATGTTAATTCAATAATTTGTTCCCTATATGATTTAATAAATTTATGTATTATATTAAAAAAAAATTATCACAAGAAAAATAGATTGATCAGATATTATAATTCTTTCCTATAAAATAATTTTGGTATTTTTATTCTCAATTGGTGATAATTATGTTGATTAAAAATACTTTCTTTGGGTTCTCCCGCCCGATATGCGTTTAATGACCATTTTATTATGACCATTTATAATATTTTGTAGGTGAAAATCTGATAAACAGTTAGACATTTCTTTGTAGTAAATGTTACTGACGACTCAAAGTAGTACCCATATAGTACAATTTAGTTTCATATTTTCACAGATTGTAAAGAATTTATTTTGGAAAATAGGGATTTTTTTTCGTTTTAAGAAACAGCTTAAAAATAATTTTTTAATTTATTTCGTTTCCAGTTATTTGCTGTTAAAATACACAAAAGCTCTTTTCTATAAATTCAATAGAAATAGAAATAAACGGAATCCTAACAGAATTTCTTGATTTAATTTAATTCTTTCCTTAAACCTATAAACTCATTATTTCGTTGGAAACAGCATCTATTGTCCTTTTGAGAAATTCCTTAAAGATTGTCTTGGCGGTAATTCCCTTACACTTTGACTTCTGGCTTGGCCGACGTTTCGATCCCCGAGAGACAGTGATCGCGTTTTGTTTTCTGCTTCGAGAACTTGCCGATCGCATTTTATTTTCTGCTTCATGTCATATGTGAGAAAAACTGTTCTTATTCCATTTTACAAGGTGTATCATGAAAGAGAAAATAACTAAAGTCATTTTTTTTCGTTAAATAGTAGATACTGTTTTAGTAATTGTAATTTATAGGACCTTTATCTAGGCTTTAGTGTTCTGGAATTTATATTAGGGAGTGATAATATCATTTATCCATTTATCAGAATAAGTTCAGTATTAGTTAGGAATTGTTAAAATAAAAAATATTGTTTATGTATTTATAAATGTTTAAATGCCGACTAAAATTTTAACATAAATATGTTGTTGATATTGTCTATGAGTCATCCTCAAATTAAATTTCAAACAAAGTTTCTGTGGCTAGTATCTGAAAATTTCAGGTATCGTAAACAATAAAGTAATGTGACAATATATTTGGTTACAGTATTCTTCTATTGGAGCCGAATTTTAAACTCATTTAAATTTATGTATCAGAGAATAAATTAAATTTGGATCGTGTACACTTCTAACTGCTAAATGTAAAAAATCTGACCAACTTTCTTTGGTTGTACTCCTAACAAGTGCGATGATTATTGGTGGTATATGGTTTGAATTATACTGGATTTCTTAAATAATTGATCTTCAATAGTTATGCTTCTTTGACTTAAATTTTGGCAAGTGTATTTTTTTTTACTTCTGTTAAAACCATCTGCAACCTTAAGCAATCCACTACTTAAGAGCTATACCTAAAAAATACTCGTTAAAGTTATTTATAGAAGATTCAACTACCTAACAGTTCCTATATTTATGGATAACAGCAATAAAAAATCCTTCAAACCGCTTCAAAAGCGGGGCCTGTGTACGGAAATAGCGATTCAGAAGGGGTTGGAACATTGAAAATTGTACTCCTAAGAAATACGGTTTTAGAAAGGTCGTTCCACAGTGATAAAGTTTTCCAAATAAAAGTGAAACGAAGTTATTTTCCGTGATAATTAAAATATTTCAATTAAATCGCGCACGGCACTGGATTTAGAATTATTTTTAAAATTATGTTAGAGGTCACCCGTACCAGTGGTAATCCCCCGCCAAAAGATGGAGTCACTCGCGTATTTGTTTTGCATACCCAGCCGACCTTATGGTATACGGTAGCCAAAATCGATCAGTGGCAGTCCCCGTACGAGTTGCTGTAGCAGTCCCAATTGGAATAACAGTGGCAGTGCGACCTTTAGAGACAGTTCACGCCAGCCCGGAATATGTTTCTGTACCGTCCTTTATCTTCGCCGGAGTTTTGGTATGAATAAAAGTTTTATTAGATCTTATTGTTTTATTCCAGCAGCTAATACCTAGGTTACTCAACCCAGCAGGGCAAGTAATGACCACCCTTCTGCTAGCCGCTAAGGGTCTTGCCAATACCGTACTACCCCTGGAGTGTTTCTTTCTCCACTAAAGCTGCCCGTGTAGTATCATTCATACTATAAATGGAAAGTGGCGTCCGAGACAATCCGAAACCTGGACCAAGGCGCCAAAGTGACCCGTGGCGACCGAAGTGCGTTACAAAGGAATTACGTAATAGACTGCGGGGAGTGCAAAGTGGGACGTACCAGCTAGTAGCGAGCAATACCGTAAAACACCTTCCACTATAGTATCTGTACACAATAGTTAGCTCGCGAAACATTTCTTCAATATCCCAAAATTTCAATATTCCTAGTCAGTTCTGGGTCTCCAATAAGGCGAATTGATATCTTCTAGATAGAATCGAGCAACTGCAAAGTATTCCTAGAACAGTATTGGTCGAATTTGAGCCTTGTAGAACAATAAAAGCTGTTGCGGTGAATAAAGGCTTCTGATGCAAAACAAGACATATTTTCGCCAAAATTGACTCCAAGTAGATTTAGAGATCTATAGCCAATAAAATCGAGCGTCCTGATATAATTATGTTGGGTTCCACAACGTTAACCTTAAAAAAACCGTTGACTGGCTATTATTAGCGTTAAACTCTACTTGGTTACTGTCACACTGAGTTAAAATTAATCAAGAGTAACCCAATAATTCAAAGTGTTTAAGAAAGTGTGCCGATAAACACGGTAAAGTCTAAAGCGTAGGTACATCTGGAAACAACTTATATTATTAAATAATCTTGTCAAATACCACTCCAGATGAGAATTTTTTTAAAAAAATTTTGCTGCTTCCATATAAATTATGCTAATTTTATTCAACAAAATCCTTTTGAAATATAGCTCGAAAACTAACATCTCGAAAAGTTAGAACAAAACATAAAATGTTCTCAAAAAATTCTCTCCTCTTGTGATATTGCAGGAAAAAAACTAAAAATAGATATCGGTAAATTCCTAGCAACAGAAAATCACTTATTTGTTACAATTTGCAATACTATTTCCAAATCGTAAGCGTTAAATATTTTTCCAATAATATATATTCTTCATGATACATTAATACGTAGAAGTATTTTGGAATCTTATTCGATTTCGATACTAGCACGATTCTTTAAAGCAAACAAATTTAAATATAAAACTAAAGACAAACAGAAATCCATAATAGAAAGAATGTTATAAGAAATATTTAAACATTGAAAATATTAATATTTTATATGTATTTCGAATCGTAAACATGTTTCCAATAATACATTGTGTTTATGATAAATTAATACGGAGAAGTATTTTGGAATCGTATTCGATATCGATACTAGCACGATCCTTAAAGTAAATATAAAACTAAAGACAAACAGAAATCCATAATGGAAAGAATGTTATAAGATTTATTTAAAAATTGAAGGTATAAATATATTATATTTATATAGGGTATTATGATACGCATGATACTCTAATGCTGAATAAATAACAATAAAAAATAAATACACTATGGAGAAGTAGATTGAACTTCTTAACGCCATGGAACATATAAGGAAAGTATGTCATTAATAAACTTGCTGTGTAAAAGAACGAAACGTTTTAATAAGGGTTCTATCTTATTATTCTATATTTATCGAACTAATGTAATGAATACCCAATTAAAAAGGTAAATGTTTTGATCGAAAACTCTCTTGGGGAGTTTTATACTACACAAACAGATACTTACGAATACTTAGCACCAATTGAATTTTATTAAAAACAAAAAAAAAATCAATTAAAAAAATTAATAAAATTAATCCGTAGAGGAATTTTTTTCTGTTTCCAATAGTATTCTTGTCGATCATGCTGTAGATATAAGTATTCAGGGCTCGAATTGTTGTGAAATAAAATGAACAAAAAGTTAACTGATTTCTTTTCACCTTCGAGTGACAGTTAAAGACTTAAAATGATCGTTATTTAAGTTCATCAGGTCATTTCTCAAACGTGATCAACCAATGAGAAATGAAACACACAAAGTCCAGTACCACAGAAATATATTTGGTGTAACAAAGTTTAGTAAATTGGAAACAAGTTTCGGTTTCCGCCATCATCAGGCCTATAATAACACTCGATAATAAAACAACAAGTACAAATTAAAAATTAAAAAATAGGGGTTTTAAGGCTCTTGCACGTACATTTACATAAGAAATAAGCAGTAAAAATAAGAAATAAAAATAAGCAGTTAAAAAAATTATTTTTTGTCAATCTACATTCGTTTGAAATAGGCATGCGTGGAAACATAAATCAACTGCCAGATACCTTTATTAATATTATACATAACCTAATATTTTTATAATTTTATTTGTACATATCAAAATCAAGTCATAAAAAGGACCTTTATGGTACTTTCACGGTGCGAGGATTTTTATTATTAAGTGAGAAAAGAAAAATAAAAGATGGAGAAATTGTAGATAGTTAGTGTTACTTAAATTTATTTCAGTCTTAGTAGATGTCTTAGTAGATGGTTCAGAGACATTTTCAGTTTCAGTTTGATAATTTTCAATTCATTGAACACAGTCACTGTATTTTCGTCGTTTAAATAATAACTATAGTATAACTGTGATCTTCACTCATATTTATTTTTATTCTACAACTAAAAAGAAACTACAAACCCACAGAAATAGATAAATGTAATAGCTCAATATCTTACAGCTAAAAGCCAAATGGTCAAAGTACTGTTTTTCATTGGTCAGAAATAAAATTTTCATCCTTACGGAAAAAATTATTTCTTATGTATTATTTCTTAAGTTTTATTTTTTAACGTGCCTTGCTAGATAACAAATCGTGGAGTGATAACGATCTGTCAAATTTTATTTTTTATTTTTAACTGCTTATTTCTTGTGTAAATGTACGTGCAAGGGCCTTAACATAACCATCATGGAGCAATCAGTGAGATTAATTTTGGATTAGGGATAAAATTAAGTTGCATTAAGATTTAAAATTGTTAACATGGTACTGACAAATTAAACTTGTTATGAGGACACAACATGTTAATGCCTGATTCAACAGGAATATGGGAATGGGATTAGGAAAAACCTAATTCAAAACAGGCTAAAAGTGGCATTAGAATTTTAAGGCACGGGGTCCAGTCATAAATCCCATGTAGGAGTAGGAGAGAACCCCTATGGTGGGAGAGGGTACCCACAAGGATAGCTCGAAAGTTAATGAGAAATAAATTTTATCCACTAAGGCCCAATTAATTGTAATAGTGAGAAAAAACGCAAATAAATTTAAAAAAGGTAGTGACAAACACATTTATAACGCGTCAACTACATAAAAATTTTTTAGTAATTTTTCTACAATTAACTGGAAGCCGAAACTAGTTGTAAATTTCTGAAATAAACTTTGTTACAACAAATATATTTCTGTGGTACTGGACTTTGTGTGTTTCATTACTTAATCGTTATTTGTCCAGACAAGCTCACACAACCGTCTTCATCGACCTCACAACCATCCTCTAGGACTGAAAAAGTAACCAGTAACATTTCTAAAGAATAACACTAAAAAACGGAACAACAGATTGATTGCAACAATCCCTTGCGAGATTGTTGGAATAGCTTGCAAAAATCTGAGTTTTACAAAAAATTTAACTGGTTGTTTATTAAAAATATAATGGTAGGATCCAGTACTTGTAAAGAAGATGCGATCTTATCTATAAACAAAAAAACCGATATGAAAATTTCAAATGAGTTGACAAATGGTGAGATAGACAGTTATTATGACACAAAAGAGAAAAAAGACTTCGTAAAAAAAATTCATGACCACATAGAGAGTGCTGGTCATAAAGTAGCTGATCAAATTTTATCCAAAGGTAAGGACGGAAGTAGGAGTTGAGCGTGGGAAAATTTCTTATATCAATAGCATTGTAATCCATACCCCTTTCCAAGATGGATGGACCACAACATCCCGTGAACAGCTTTTAACAGATCTCAAACAGATCTCGAACAGCTTTCAAACAGCTTTAAACAGCTCTTGAACAACTTTAAACAGCTCTTGAACAGCATTTAACAGGTCTCAAACAGCTTTTGAACGGCTTTCAAACAGCCTGAAACAGCTCTTGAACAGCTTTAAATGGCTCTCGAACAGCTTTTAAAAGACCTCGAATAGCTTTAAACAGATCTCAAAAAGCTTTTGTCAGGTCTCGAGCAGTTTTTGATCAGAAGTTAACATTACTACTAGAGTAAAATATTTGTGGACTTATACCTTAATCATCATCACTACTGTTAACTTTTGATAAAAAGCTGTTCGAAAGCTGTTTAAAGCTGTTCAAGAGCTGTTTAAAGCTATTCGAGGAATTTTAAACAGCACTCGAAAAACTTTTTATCAGTAGTGATGATGATTAAGGTATAAGTCCACAAATCTTTTACTCTAGTAGTAATGTTAACTTCTGATCAAAAGCTGCCCGAGACCTGATAAAAGCTGTTCAAGATCTGTTTAAAGCGATTCGAGAGCCGTTTAAAGCTGTTTGAAAGCTGTTCGAGAGTTGTTTGAGACCTGTTAAAAGCTGTTCACAGGATGCTGTGGTCCATCCATCGGTGGCCATCTTGGAAAGGGAACGTGGCTATTGAGATAAGAAATTTTTCCACGCTCCACTGTCCCAACTCCTACTGATGGAAAATTGGTGAAAATCGTTTTGATACAGCTCTCAGGAAAAAGAAGTTACTGTAAAAATATTTCGAACGACATATAAGGTTATGGGGTTAACATGAGTCGCATTTTACAGTCTGGCAAAGCTTGTGCTAACATTGCTTTGCACATTAGTAAGGAAATGAAGAGAATCTTTATCATTATGAATGAGACAAAAATTGGTCTGATAATTAATGAATCCACTTCCTTAAGTAATAAGTTTGATCGTATACGTCCTAAAATTGGTATGATTGACTCCACTAACGGATTTTTGGATCTGGTAGAACGTATAGTGTTACTGTTAAAACTGTTTTTGACTCTTTAATGAGCTGTCTTCACTCTAATGGAATATCTGACACAAGGGTATTGGGACATTATTTCGTCAGACATTTCCCTCTATTATTTTTTGGCACTGTTCAAACCACAGACTTGAGCTATCAGTGTCAGACGTTATTAATTCAGTTTCAGGTCTTAATCGGTTTTAATCCCTTATTGATAAACTGTATGTTGTTTATCATGCTTCCCCAAAGAACAGCAGGGAACTCCGAACCTGTGCAAGTCTACTGGAGACATAAATTTTTAAAATTTGAAGAGTTTTGAGCATCCGTTGGGTTTCATCATGTTTCAGATCTGTGTCAGCTGTTTGGGAGTCTAACAAAGCATTAGTATAACACTTTATAGAAGCTTTGAATGACCCAACTAGAGACAGCAAAGAAAAAAGAACTTTTTTCGGCCTCCTTAACAAGATCACGGAAACGAATTTCATACTAGACCTGGGGTTGATGGTTGATGCTTAGCAAGAACTTTCGGAACTATCATTTTATCGTTCTTATCTATCAGTATATTTTCCTATAAACATTTAGAATTTACTGTATTGGGTGGTTTTATTTATTCATTTTTTTATTTTAATTATTTTATTTTTATTGGTTATATAGTGAACCAAAAAATAATAAATTAAAATAGAAGAGGCATGAGACACCGTGTATATTGTCGCTTTTAGTTGTGTTTGGCCGATATACGGTTCGAGGGACCTTGCGGAAAGAGATAGTTCGCTTGATGAAACTCGAATCCAGCGGATAATGCCCACAAAGCCACTTATGGAATAAAAGGAGGGTAAACATTGACCCATATAAGGGTGGATTTCTTGGATTACTTGAGAAGGGTTTTCGACGAAAGAGGTAAAACAATATAATTGATTACTACTAATAATGAATTAATAGATAACTTTTAAACCATTATAATGTGTTTGTTGTTGATAGTAAAACGTTAATCAATAATAATTTCTATTAAATTTGTCATTTTCTTTCATTATTTGTGGAAGAACTTCACTTGCGCGATATTTATAGAAAATGTATAATCTACGAAAAGCAAATCAAATTAAAAATAAATTATTGTAAGCATTAGAAGGCCGTAATTATGAGAATAATGATTATTTACAATATTCTGTTATAACTTTTCAATGCACTATTTCGTTTCCATAACGAAGTAATAATCGCTATTGTAGAAATCAAAAGTAAGTAGTAGAACCTTAATTAAAGGCTTTATTTTGCATAAAATTGAACATTGCTTTTACGAATGACAAAAATAATATCCTACCTATTTATTTACATTATTGACATTGACGTTGTCAACTATCACCTTCTTAAATAAGTAGTGTGTCTTGTTGCATAAGTTTGTGTCATTTGCCCCCCCCCCCTTTTAACGTAGTCTTTAAGATACAGCGGTTGACGTCTGGCTCGAGTCGAGCGACGTAACTGCGGCTGTGGGGTTTGAGGTCGTTGGCTCCCCGTTGGTGGCTGTTCAAGATCTGGAGATTGCGATAGTTATTGGCATTCCGGTTCAATATCTGAAGATTGTGAAGCATCTTTCAAAAGGTCGTCTTCATCACTTTCAGTTGGCAGTGAAGCCAGTTGTCGGTTACATACATTCTTATCTACTAGAGCGTCGTATTTTGACGCAGTCACGTTGCGTTTTATGAGAACTTTGTGTTCATTTAATGTTCGGCGGTTGTGGCGGAACATTCTTTCGTGAAGAGTCTCGTTTGTGGCAGTCCAAAGAAGATATCTAATGGTATGAAGGACTTCTTGCAATACTCTCTCCCACTTCTCCACGCGAGAGTTCCATTTAACCGTTCCACCTGACCATTGTCTTGAAGATTGTAAAGTGTGGTCCGGCTACAAGCAATTCCAAGAGAGACAACGAAGGATTGTACTTCCCGTGACATAAAAGAAGCACTTCTATCTGAATTCACGTAGCATGGACGCTGAACGTGTAAAAAAGATCCTTGAGACATCTTATTACGCTTGTAGAAGAAACATTCTTACAAGCATACGCAAATGGAAATCTGGAGTACCCATTCGTCTACAATAGTTAATATATTTAGTCCATTTGTAGGTATATATATGAAATCTATATTCAGCCTTTCGAATGGCGAAGTTGCTTTAATTAGCGTTTCTTCGGGTTTACAAAAACGAGGCTTAATTTCAGCGCAGATAGTGCAGTTATTGTTCTTATGTCATTAATAGGGTATGCAAGGTTTTTAGACCGTACCCAGTGCGCCATTCTAGCAACACCCGGGTGACATAATAAATTGTGAAGCTCATGTAGTTTGTTAATATTTTGTATATTTGCAGACTCTAGACAAAGCGTCGGCTACGATCTTCTGATTTCCTGATCTGTACATAATGTCGTATTTAAAGCATGACAATTTCAGGCGCCAGCGTTCAATCTTTTCATTTTTAATTTTGATTAAATGGTTTTGGTTGAACATAAATGATACTGAATTGTCTTTCTACCAGGTAGTGACGCCACTTTCTCAGTGCTTCTACAATCGCACAGGCCAGGCCTCCTTTTCGATGTAACTGTGACTTCGTTCAGAGCCTGTCAGTGGCCTTGAGAAAAATGCGACTGGACGTCCCTTTTATTTTAGAGTTGCAGCTATAGAATATTCTGAGGCGTCCGTCCTTGTGGTCAATAGTTATGAGAGATGAGTTAGTTTGTTCAAAATATGCGATCGCTTCATTGCTTAAAGGTAAAGACCTCTTCAACAAGGGTTGGATCTTTTCACATTAGTTAGGAATCCATTAAGAGTAGTGCGCAAATGTTACTCGGATAGAATGAAAAAATTCGACACTCGTGGTTCCTCACGCTCACTAACGCTCGCGTTCGGAATTTTCCACTCGTGTCGAATTTTGTCATTCTAACCTTGTTACAGAATCTACTATTCTCCTTGTTAATTGTGTAACAAAGTTTCTTTATTACCAGGGTTATTTTTTTAGTTAATTAAAACATTTTATTTAAATTGTTAAATTATATCGCGATGGTAGTATATAACGGGAGAAACATATTCGGGAGGGAGCGCTTAAGGGAAGTTACCATCTAAAATAGTACTTTGTCCGGCCATGTAGAATCACGGCGTATATTTTTCCTCATCTGAATGATTTGCTATATTATTTATCATATTCACCTGTATCACCGCTTAGAAACCCACCGCGCTCAGATCATTTTTATTATTCGCAAGTTTCTTTTTTTCTGGTTTTTCTTAATAATACGTTACACACCTTTCTCCCCTTCTCCGCTGGGTTTTTATGTAAATACTTTGGATTTACAATAAAGACAGTTATTTTTCATTTGGTGACTTTTTATTTCTCTAATTGGTTGTAAGTTTATATATTGCAGTAAATACCCAGGACCTCCGCCCAGTAGAGTAAGTTAAGACCGCCCTTCTGGCTACTAAGGCATTAGTTAAAACCATAACGACCCCTGGAGTGTTAATTCTTCACTGACACTATCCAGAGCAAGTAGCCTTCACACTCTAAATGGAAGGTGGCGCCCGAGGCAATCCGTTGCAATCGTGAGATTATATTTTTCGATCTCTTACAATAGGGCATATTTTTGTCATGATCGTTTTTGTCTTCGCCACATACAGTAATTTCATCAAGATAAGCGTATACTCCGGAGAGTTTCTCGGTTTTAATTACAAATTGTAGTAACGCCAAACCGGAATTCTCGTGAATTGATATAGATTTCCGGCAGCTTCGAATGCTTTGTATTTCTTTTCCTTCGGCAAGATTTTAACTTGGTAATAAGCGCTGTTTAAATCAATTTAACTGAAGATGTTGTTAGTCGCAACTTTAGAGACAATATATATTCTATGCATGGCAGCGGGTAGGCATGTAATTCCGTATATTTATTTATTGTTAATAAAAAGTCTATGACCATCCGTTTGCGGTGTATAGGTACCATCTCCTAATGTAACCAAAACATTGTGATCTCCATGGCTAAACGCTATGTTCAATTATTACGAATTTCTCAAGATATTTTCAGATTTATAACTATAAAAAACAAAGACTTCAAAATTCCTTAGAACAAATTTCAAATGATCAAAATAAAAATTCGATTTTTTCAGACTTAGTTCGCTTAATGAAACTAGAATCCAGCGCATTATCCCACAAAGTCACTAGAATAAAAGTAGGGTAAACATTGACCTATATAAGGGTGGATATTTTGGATTACTTGAGAAGGATTTTTCACGAAAGAGGTAAAATAATATAACTGATTTTTACTAATATTGAATTACTAGTTGAACGACTCAATTAAAATTATTGTCTCACTTTTTATAAACTGACAAAAATTTATTGATTTTTTTTTTAATTTGTATCAGATTTTATTGTAACAACAGTAGTATTAACATATTATTTATAGATAAATAGAAGTTATTTTAATTAGAGAACTACTAGTAATCAGCCAAACTATTTTAAAACTCTCAACTCCAGACTAAATCCAACAAACGTTTTAAGTAAAGTTAAATTAAATATGCAATTGGATTTGGAGTGCAGAAACTTCTCTACAATATTTTGAATGAGTTTCCATAAATCTCCATACTCTTGCAACCAGCTTTTGTGTGCTATTTGAGTGGTATACAGCACGATATTTATTTTGTTAATGTAAAATTGCTTAAATACTATTAATAGTATATTATTTACTAAGGGATAGAACGGAAACTTTTTGTACCGAAAGAGGGTTAAACTTAAAAGCATTACATGTACGATGAATTAAAAGAATATTCTATCAGAGTAATGATTATATTGTATTTGTAAATTTCTGTTTTGTTAATTGAATATAAGGCTTAGAAAAAGATTGGAAACTTATTTCAAAAAAAATACAAAATTATTATAACCACGTTTGTAAATTGTGTTTTAGCATATAAATGAATTCGTGAGATGTATACATAATCAACAAAACAAAGGAATGGAATCTAAAGGATAATAATAGAATTGAATTAAATTTGGTAGTGTATGCACTGGAAGAAAATGAACTTAAACAGGATTTAACAGGAAAAGTAATAACAATAGGAGATGTAAACCAGAGAGTTGGAAAAATGAATGAGGAATCAAGAATGGTTATTGAAAAATATGGTGAAGGTACAAGGAAACGCTCATTAATTTAAGCATTGTTAATAATGTAATTGTAATCGAAACAAAACTATAAAAAATAGTCTATTTTCAAAAATAAAAATTGCTGTGGCCAACTTAACACTTTTCCGCTATTTTTATGTGGTATTTTATTTTTTTTAACAAAGATTTATTATAGCTTATTTTTAATTCTCTAATTATACTAAATTTGTAGTTTTATAGAACATTTTCTTAAGAAAAAAATTATAAATGTCAAATTTCAGCGAAAATTTCACCTAATTTAGAGATAAATAAAAAATAATTTAATTTAAAGTTTATTTTTGTTGCGAAAATTCTCCAGATTTTGGGACATTTTCTAAAATTAACAGGATTGCTAAAATTTACTTTTTGCTTTTATCAATCGCCAATGTTTTTAATGAAAAATGAAGAAAAATTGTCCAGAATAAAAAAAAATTAAAATGTGTCAAAAAATGTACTCAAAAAAATTATTAATAATTTTTTTCTTAACAAATTATATTAAATTAGCAGTTTTACAGAACATTTTCTCCAGAAAAAAATTATAAATATCATATTTCAGCGAAAATTTCGCTAAATTTAGAGATAAATAAAAAATTATTTAATTGAAAGTTTATTTTTGTTGCGAAAATTCTCCAGGTGGAGGGACATTTTCTAAAATTAACAGGATTGGTAAAATTAACTTTAAGTTTTTATAAATCGCCAAAGTTTTTAAGGAAAAATGAAGAAAAATTGTCCAGAATTACAAAAAAAAAAAAAAAAATGTGTCAAAAAATTCATTCAAATAAATTATAACTATACTTTTTATATATCCATAAAGTTTCTAACAAAAATGTAAAAAAAGTATCCAAATTTAAAAAAATGTAAAATTTGTAAAAATATTAGTTACGATAATCTATAAATAATTTTTTTGTGCCAAAATTATTAAACATTTTTATAATGCCCTATTTCTGAAAATATCCCTAAATCCATTGAATCATAAAAAATAGACAATTACATTTTTTTTTGATGAGTTTAACAGTTTATTTTTTAGTATCGCGAAAAATCCCAAGATTTAAGGATATTTTAGTAAATTTGGCAACGTCGTTTTAAAATTAATTTTAATTTTTGGTTTTCATAAACCGTTGAAGTTTTTAAATAAAAATATAAAACAATTGTCCAAGAAAAAAGAAATAAAATGGTCAAAAAATTCACTTAGATAATCTATTTTTAATTTTTTTTAACTATACCAAAGCAGGATAAAACTTTAAATGTCCAATTCCTGAAAATCTTCCTTTTAGAGAATAATAAAAAGAGAGAATTTAATTTTTCATTGAATTGTTTAAACGTTTATTTTTTTGTGTTTGGAAGATTATCCAGATTTATGGATATTTTTGAAAATGTAAAAAATTATTCAAAACTAAAAAATGTATTGTCTGATTTTTTTACAACACATAAAATAAACTTTTAATTCATTAAAAAAAATGAAGTTCTATTTTTTAATACTCTAAATTTAGAGACATTTTCGGAAATTAGATAACATTTTAATCTGCCAAATGTTTAAAAATGTCCCAATATGGAGAATTTTTGCAACACAAAAAAATAATCTTTTATCATCAAAAGAAAAAAATAAATCTCAATTTTAGAATTTTTTGGATCCGTTAAATTTTTTTGCATCATGTTAGAAACTTTATTAATTTATAAATACCAAGAAATTATAATACATTTTAAGAATCCTTTAAAGCGATATTGGCAAATTGTGGATAATATTCCTAAATCTAGGATATTTTTTTACAACACAAAAATATGCAAGTAAAATATAATTCTGTTTCTTGTAATAATCTCTAAATTTTTTCCGTTTAAGGACATATGAAAACTGCAAATTTAGGCTAATTTGATATTATTATGTGTCTTGACAATTTCTTTAGTTCTGGACAACGGTTTGCATTTTCTGTTAAAAACTTTAGCAATTTATAAAAATCATTTAATACAATCCTGGAATTTTTAAGCGATGTGCAAATTTTCAAAAATTTCGCTAAAAAAAAGCTTTTAAACTCAAAAAATTAATTTTCCTTTTTTCATTATTCTCTAAATTTTGAGATATTTTCAACAATTTGCAAGTCGCATTAAAATTTGAGGATAATTAAAATTTGTTATAAATTCATGATTTTTATAAATCGCTAAAGTTCCTAACAAATAATGTAAAAAATGCCCAAAACTAAAAAAAAATTAAAATTTGTCAATAAAAAATTAGTTAGATAATCTATATAATTTTTTTTATCGAATTAGATATTGGGACAAAAAATAGAATTTTAGAGAATAATAAACAAAATATAAAATTACGAGTGATAATAGTAACAATATAAATCCCTGATATTATTGGAAAATTAACATGTTTATCTTATTAGAAGCAGTAACTATAATATATTTAACTATATTTTTAATCTCGATGCAAACAGAAACTTAGAGATAGAGATGTCAAGCTGGATAAAAAATTGACAATTTGTTATTACACGTAACATTAGACCATTAAAAAGTAATGATAGCCTTTTAGACACCACACGAACACAAACAACATACTCTTCTTTGTCTTCTGGCTGATAAAACAACACCAATTAATCTTCTTAATGTCTGTGTTTATATATTGGAGTGTACATGGTCCACCCACCTGGAAATGCGCCTCAAATTGTCGAGTGATTCATTACGGACGCACTGATATAAGCGCAAGTGAAAGAGATTTATACCTGGAGGAAAAATAACAGTCAAAGTTGTAATTTTGAAAAGGGATTTTATATACCATTGACAAATACATAGGGTTTGCTCTAAAGAAAATAGTTTTCGATATATATAGGGTGTTATTTAAATATGTAAAAATATTAAAACTGAGTTGAGCAAGCAACAATTTTTATTTTGTTTGATATTAAATGAACTATGAATTTTTGTTTATAATTTCATGTTTCAGTTTGTTTATATACTACACATGTTTACGCTTAAGTGGTAAAATCGGTAATTTATCCATCTACCATCTATAATACGTGTCCCAGGAGTTCGTACCCAAAACTTGGGAGATGATAGAGGGGCTAAAATTAATGATGGTACTTCATATAAAATTTGACCCTTACGCCCTTCGTTAACGAATTATAGAGCTCCAAAGTTAAAAATTAAAAATGGTTTTTAATTTATAATTATTAAACTACTTATTTGAAATAAATCAAAAATTAACCATTTATAAACACCATAAATGCGCACTTAATAGCGTTATAAACAAATCTGCACTACCCTTGTGAAATGAGGTACGGACCAAGTTCAATGGTTAATGAGGCACATTTTTTTTATTTATCATTTTTTTCGCTTCTAAATATGACAGCTAAATTCCACAAACATCTTTAAAAGAAAAACGTCATCTTGTAACAACTCGATAAAATTAACGGTTTAAGAGATATGTGCAATTTTATGTGGCACTGCACATCAATTTTCATTCAATTTTTCTTACATCACTATTGTAAATGAAACTAATAGTAAATAAATAAAATTTATAAAAAGTTTATTGTTCTAAATGTAGAATGTCCTGTTTTATTAATAATTTAATAGTAATACGAGATGTTTCCTTTATCCCTTTAACTGCGGGTAAAATTATGCAGCAATAGGGACAAAAATATTGAAAATAAATTAAAACATATTGGTATTAGTTGAATTTTGAGTCAATTTGAATAAAACATCAATAAACTTAATTGTTAAAATTTTAAAAAGTTTTAAAACAAAACGGAGTTTTAAGAAAATCAAAAAATTCCAAATTTCAAAAAATAAATAAATATAAATATCTAGAAATTCAAAAATTTCGGTAATTTTAAAAGTATATGGAAAATTTCAAAAATAAATTAAAAATTTTGAAGAATTTGAAATTTTGCAATTGTTTAGGAAAATTCAAAAATTTCAATAACTAAAATTGTCAAAATATTCAAAAATTTCTAAAATATATACATAATTTCAAAAAACATAAAATTATTCTATAGACTAAAAATTTTTCAAAAATTTCAAGTATTTTAAACATTTCAAAAATGTCAAAAGTTTCAAAAAATATCCAAAAATGTTTCAAAAAGGTCGAAAAATTTGATATGCATTTTTTTCCGAAAATTTTAAAATGTAAAAATGTCAAAACTCGTGTCAAAATATTGAAACACTTTTAAAATATATCGAAAATTTCAAGAAAAGATATCAAAAATTTCAAAAATAAATCAGAAATTTCGAAAAATTTTAATTTTTTTCAGAAAATTTCAAAAGTAAAAATGTTAAAATATTCAAACATTTTTAAATATATCGAAAATTTCAAGAAACATAAAATTATTCTTCCAGTTAAAAATTTTCAAAAATTTCAAGAATTTTAATCCTTTCAAAAATGTCGAACGTTTCAAAAAACATTAAAAAATTATTCGAAAATTTCAAAAATATATCAAAAATTTCGAAAAAATTGAAATTTTGCAATTTTTTTCGAAAATTTTAAATAGTTCAAGAATTTTAACCAGTTCGAAAATGTCAAAAGTTTCAAAAAACATTAAGGAACTATTCGAAAATTTCAAAAATATATTAAAAATTTCGAAAAATTTGAAATTTTGCATTTTTTCGAAAATTTCAAAATATTCAAAAAGTAAAAATGAATTTTACATTTCAAAAATGTCAAATGTTTCAAAAAACATTAAAAAACTATTCGAAAGTTTCAAAAATATATCAAAAAATTTAGAAAAATTTGAAAATTTGCATTTTTTCGAAAATGTCAAAAGTAATAATGTTAAATTATTCAAAAATTTGTAAAATATATCGAAAATATCAAAAAACAAAATTATTAGTTTAGTTTAAAATTTTTCAAAAATTTCAAGTATTTCAAATATTTCGAAAATGTCAAAAAAGTTTCGAGAAACATTAAAAAATTATTCGAAAATTTCGAAAATATATGAAAAATTTCAAAAAGCAAAAAGAATTTTACACATTTCAAAACTGTCAAAAGATTCAAAAATAATTAAAAAATTATGTGAAAATTTCAAAAATATATCAAAAATTTCGAAAAATTTGAAATGCAATTAAAAGTATTAATGTCAAAATATTCAAAAATTTCTAAAATATATAAAAAATTTCAAGAAACATGAAATTATTTGTCTAGATAAATATATTTAAAATATTTCAAAAGTTTCAAATAACTTAAAATAATTATTGTAAATTTTCAAAAATATAGAAAAAATATCGAAAAATTTAAGATTTTGGAATTTTTTTTCGAAAATTTCAAAAAGTAAAAATTTTTCAAAAATTTGATGAATTTTAAACATTTCAAAAATGTCAAAAGTTTCAAAAATTGCAAAATTTGTAAAAATTTGTAAAATTTATAAAAAAATGTTTTACGAATCATGTATATACGACTTAAAAAAATGGTGAACGCGCAATTGATGTGCAGTTCCACATAATATTTCACATATCTCTTAAACCGTTAATTTTATCGAGTTGTCACAAGAGGACTTTTTTCTTTTAAAGATGTTTGTGGAATTTAGCTGTCATATTTAGAAGTGAAAAAAATGATAGATAAAAACAATGTATCTCATTAACCATTGAACTTAGTCCGTATCTGATTTCACATGGGTAGTGCAGATATGTTTATAACGCTATTAAGTGCGCATTTATGGTATTTATAAATGGTTAATTTTTGATTTATTTCAAATAAGTAGTTTAATAATTATAAATAAAAAATCATTTTTAATTTTTAACTTTGGAGCCCTATAATTCGTTAACGAAGGGCGTAAGGGTCAAATCTTATATGAAGTAACTTCATTAATTTTAGCCCCTCTATCATCTCCCAAGTTTTTGGTACGAACTCCTGGGACATCCTGTATAACAAAATATAGGGAAAAATACAGAAAAATACAGGAAAATATGGAAAAATGGAAAAAAATTGGGAATAATAGAAAAAAAATTGGAATAATAGGAAAAAATAGGGAAATAGGGCAAAATACGCAAAAGTAGGGACTGCAAGGGAAAAATAGGGAAAAATAAAGAAAAGTAAGGATAGTAGGAAAAAATAATAAAAAAGAGGAATAAATAGAAAAACTCGGAAAAATAGGAAAATAGAGAAAAATAGTGAAATATAGGTAAAAATAGGGAAAAATACTGAAACATAGGGGAAGATAGAGCAAAATAGGGAGGAATATGGAAATTAGAGAGAAATAGAGCAGCATATGGGAATATATTAAAAAATAGAGGAAAATAGCGAAAAATAATGCCGAACGGGGAAAAATGAAGAAAAATATAGATAAATGAGGATATTATAGAAAAATACAGAAAATACGAATAACAGAGACGCGTGGCCTCTCAGTTTTTTTCAATCCACTATAATGTGTTACTCTTGATTTATTTTTAATATAATAACATGTAATTTGTAATTATTAGTTATTATTAGTAAATATTTAAAATGTAAATTAAATTTTGGATGATTTCTTGTATATTTATTTACCTGATATAGAAAATGAATTTAAATTTGTAATTCAAATTTATTTTTTAACAGCCATCATATATTTACCACATTTACGCTATCTTCTACCTAAGAAAGATTTAAATTACTAATTATCTGATGCAAGGACACGTAATTTCCGGAAAACTATCTACAATTTAATCCGTAAGCATTAACAATGTTAATATCTGCTTATTTATCTTTCCGAATTATCCCTTCATTGATAATCAAGTAGACTAAACAACAGTAAATGTCACCGATTAATCCAAGCATAGAGAATAGCGATGATGTGCAAATAATTCGGATCTCGTTTAGTTGTCGTTCGGTTACAGCCAATCCATATAGTAAAGTAAGCTCAGTTATTGGTCGGTAACTGCATAAACTAGTTGAAAGCATTACGTACATTCTGGAATTGAACAACCGTGAATCGATTGCGGAATTGAATAAGATAAGGCAAGAAATTTATTCCCATTCTGAATCTGAAGACCACTCAAATAAATTTAATTTATTTTTAACATATTAATAACAATATATTAATAATTTACAATTTTACTCACGTCCAAAAGCCTCAGTATTAATTTCGTGATGGTGAAAAAAATTTCTTACCCCCACTTTTAATCACTTTTCTCGACATTTCCATGTTCCCCGAGTCCGAAAATGCAAAAAAATCCTGTCCAGATGTCTGGATGTCTGCCTGTCTGTCTATCTGGATATAAACTGTAACTTTTGAACGAAAGCTCCGATCGAGTTCCGGTTTTCACTTTACCTAGTTAGTTTTGTTCAATGAAGAACCCTATTAAATTTGAGCAGGATCAGACCGACCCTTACGGTACCCCACATACAAATTAAAGTGGTTTGCATATAAAAACTTTTTTCTACTACCGTGCGTAAAGTACTTACTTGACGCACGCTATATAAGGAGTGCGCAAAGTTTTACTTTTTTCACTCATGTGATTGTCGCACTCGCCTTTGGCTCGTGCGACAACATTCACATTCGTGAAAAAAGTATCACTTTACACACTTGTTGCATAAATAACTATTTTCTACTACCGTGCGTAAAGTACTTACGCACGCTAAGGAGTTTGGTTTTTTTTCGATTTCTTTTGATTTTTATTATATTTTTTTTCGATTTTTTTTTATTCCTTTCCATTTCTTTCGATTTTTGATTTTATTTTATTTTTGTCGGTTTTTTTTCGTTTTCTTTCGACTTTTGTTTTTTTTCAATTTCTTTTGATTTTTTTCCATTTCTTTTATATATATTTTTCGATCTATTTGAATTACTGAGGCCTAAAAACCTGAATATTAGTTTCGTGATGGCGAAAAAAATTTCTTACACCAACTTTTTATCACTTTTCTCGATGTTTCCGAGCTCCCTGAGTCCGAAAATGCAAAAAATCATTTCCGGACGTCTGGGTGTCTGTCTGTATGTATGTAAACACTGTAACTTTTGAGCGAAAACTTCGATTGAGTTCCGGTTTTCACTTTACCGAGTAAGTTTTGTCCAAGGAAGAACCCTATTGAATTTGAGCAAGATCGGACCGACTCTTTCGGTACCCGCCATACAAATTAAAGTGGCTTGCATGGAAAAACTTTTTTCCAATTCAAATTTTTAGAACTTTTTCCACTTCACATCATGTATAATGTTCCACTACATGTATGTGAAAAGTTTATCTAGTATCGCACAAGCCATTCCGGTACCCGTCCCACAACGATCCATGAAAATCAAGTTCTCAAGGTATAAACTTTTTACACTTTTATACTGCTCTTGGTAGATTATAAATCCTTAAAAAACCTTAAAAATCGTTAATAATGTTTAAAAATCCCTTAAAATTCTTAAAAAAATTTAAAAATCTTTTGAAAATCTTAAAAAATTCTTAAAAATACCCTTAAATTCTTAAAAAATCCTTAAAAACCTTTAAAATCCCTAAAAACCCTTAACAATACTTAAAAAGAATTAAAAATCTTAAGCAATTCTTAAAGATCCTAAAATAATACTTAAAAAACCTTAAAATAGTTTAAAATTCTTAAAAATCCCTAAAAGTCCTTAAAAGTCCTTGAAAATCCCAAAAAAACTTATAAGTCATTAAAAATCGCCTAAAATCCTTAATTTTTGAAAATCTTTAAAAATCCGTTAAAATTCTGAAGAAAATTTAAAAATTCTTAATAATACTTTTAAATCCGTTAAAGATCCTTAACAAATCTTAAAAAAATCCTGAAAAAATTCATAAAAATTCCTAAAAAGCCTTAAAAATACATAAAATTACCTAAAAATCTTAAGTAATTCTTAAAGATCCAAAAATAATAACTAAAAAACATTAGAATCCCTAAAAATAGTTTAAAATTTATAAAAATCCCTAAACATCCTTGAAAATCCTTAAAATCCCAAAAATCCTTAAAAGTCATTAAAAATCCTTTAAAATCCTTAAAACCCTTAAAAAACATTAAAAATCATTAAAAATCCCCTAAAATTCGAAAAAAAAATTAAAAACCCTTAAATCTTAAGAAAATCTTAAAAATTCTAAAAAATACTTTTAAATCCATAAAAAATCTTTAAAATATTCTGAAAAAATCGTTAAAAATCCCTAAAAACCCTTAAATATACTTAAAATTACTTAAAAATATTAAGCAATTCTTAAAGATCTTAAAAATAATCCTCATAAAACATTAAAATCATTAAAAATAGTTGAAAATTCTTAAAAATCTCTAAAAATCCTTTAAAGTCCTTAAAACCTTAAAAATCGTTAAAAATCTTAAGAAAACCATCGAGAATCTTAAAAATACTTTAAAATTCTTAAAATATCTCAAAAATCCTGAAAAAACCTTAAAACTCCCTAAAAACCATTAAAAATACTTAAAATTATTTAAACATCTTAAGCAAGCTTTAAAAAACATTAAAAATCACTAAAAATAGTTTAAAAGTCTTAAAAAAACCCTAAAAATCCTTAACAGTCCTTGAAAATTCATAAAAATCTTTCAAAATCCTTAAAAATCCTTAAAATCCTAAAGAATTCTTAAAAATCGTAGATCCTTCCAGTTGGGTGGATGACTGAAGATTAACAGATGTTTTTGAAATTTGTCAGTGATTGATCACGCTGAACTCAGTACGGTTGTAAATACAAAAAATAAAAGAACATAATAATAAAAGGACAATATTTGCCAATAATTCAAAGAGAGACAGTGCACGTCTGTTGACATTTACGCATTTACGCAACATGCATTGAAAATGAATAAAAATTAAACATAACCCAATTTGTAATAATAAATTATTTCGTACGTTTAACTTATATTTTTCTTTAAAGACATTAGTAAAATAATAGCAATATCTAAAACAAACATAGAAACATTTGATTAGATTTATCTACTATTTATTTATGTACAACTGCAAAATGTAAAACGCATTATCTCTACATTTCTAAGGAATTGTTATTTGATGAAAAAATATTTCACAAAGAAAGCCATTGTTTGAAGTCGATGACTGTTCGGAGTAGAAGCGAAAAGAAAGAGATTTCCAGCCACATAAGAGCAACTGTGGTTGGTTTCTTATCGCTCTTCGCTAATCCACTTTGAATTTTATCTTTACAGAGAAGCTGCTCTCTGATATATTCCGGGTATTCAATAGAAATAAATTAAATTCCAGAGAAGTTGTAGATTGGATGAGCGATTTAAAGATAAAAAGAAGGAAATAAATTATATTGTAATTTAGTTTTTTCAGCTAGAAGCTCAAATTAAAAGCTGACTAATGTGTCAGATATAAGTGCTTTTATTTCGGTTTTATTTCGACGGCCATGTATATTTTTCGACACACGGATCCGTATATATTGTTATAAAAATGTTCAACCTGTATGGGGAATTTTAGAAATTAAATTTTTTTGAGTTGAAATATTTATATGTTTATAATGGAGTTAATATACACGTTAATAATTTTATATATGATAATGTTTGAATTGATTTGAATAGTAGCATAACAATTTATATTAATGTTGATAAAATTATATTTGAAATTTGATTTATTAAAAGATTATGTACAGTTAAATGTGATGTTTATTTAATTGGAGAAAAGAGTTGATATGTGAATAAAGAAAAGGAAACGAAGGTATTATATCCAGTTAAATTGGCAATAAATTTAAAAGTGAAAGAATCTTAAATTTTATTAAAATAATGAAAAATGCTATAGTAAAATGGAAATTTTGGAGGTGTCATATATGAAATTTAAGTAGTCAAAGTCAGATAGTAAACAGTGAATATAGGGTTAATAAACTAAACGAAGGCTGGGATATTAAAAAAAAAATCTAGTTGTGAAAAAAATTTTTGATAAAAAAAAAATAAATAAGTCAATTTTTGATTAATTTAAAAAAGACTGTTGAAGACATTTTTATGATGAGATGTTTATTTAATGGTTAAATAATAAGAGATGTAAAAATTTATAAAATTATATATCAAATAATTAAAAAATATAGTTTGAATTAAAATAAAATTAAAAAAAAATGTTAAACAAAATTCATAAAATTTGGAATGGTACTCAATCAGTAGTAAAAAAAAATGGAGGAAGACTAAATTATATTAAGACTAAATTTTGGGAAAGCATCTATAATTAAAGAAACTATGAAATAAGAAGCCGATATTTGGAAGAAGAACAAGAAATCATAGTTAGAACTAATCATATAAGAAAAACAAAAAAAAAAGGAATATAACAGGACAATTTATAATTTTTTTTATGTGTAATGTTTATTATTTTTTTTTACTAGAACCCAACCCAAATAAGTGAGAGAGATTGTTAATATCATAGAAATATATATAAATTAGTTACTATTGTTTAACTAATTTTATCTACTCTCATTAAATTATATATTAATTATTCAACTGCTTTTGAACAATTAATAGTATCTGGATAAATTTCACTGAAATATTATCCAGAAAATACAAACTAATTCATATTTCTTTTAAAATTAATAACCTTAATCTTCCAGTTCATATTAATGTCTTTATTGTATATTTTAAAATTGTATAATCTAAAAATAGATTTAAAATCAACACAATATTATTCCGGCTTTTCCATCTACTTGCAAATTACAGTTAACAAAAACAAAATGCATAAACGACTGTTACTATGCAAGCTTATCTTTCTCTTACATTATTCCTTCATTATAAGAGACAAAAAATATAGATGTATTTCTTCGCGCTAAGATTCTGAATTCAAGGTTATGTACATACCACGTCACATGTCTCCTACCAATAAAAAACCACCAACCCTCCTCTCCGTTACAATTCAGAGCACACACGAATTCACAGCATACATTAAAAATCACGGATGCCTAGCCAATCAGTACACGCCGACATCGACTGATTCCGAACGTTTCTTCGTTCGACAACGTTCCTTCGCTTATTCCGAAGTCCGAAGATGTTTTCGCGCTATTTTACATTTTTACATTGACTTCTTATGCGAAATTGTGTTTCTGAAATTTGTTAAAACTAATTTCAAATTTGGCAATTGCTTTTAAGTTTTCATTTGTTAAAAATGTTAAAAATAAAAAATAGTAATTTTTATTGCTACACTAATATATATTTTACTTCACAGCATACATAAATAAACATGGAATCAGAGAAGTAAATTTTGCTGAATTGAAATAATTTTTTTAAGTTACGTGTTTATTGTTTCTATTTTGTAGGAATAATGGAAAAATCTGCACCATTTGTAAAAAGGAGTTTACCAGCACAAATCAAGTACAAGAAACCGGCACATGAGGAATTTTCATCCAGGTTCCATAGTAAACTCAACGTGTTTTTATATATAGTTCTCTGTCTCACTCCCTCTCTTTTCCTTTTTTAATTTTTTTACTATTTCTTTCAACTTTTCCTGTTTTTCATATTTTTCTTTCCCTGTTTTCCATATTTGTCCCAGCTTTTACTATTTTTCACTGTTTTTTCCTACTTTTCAATATTTTTCCTATATTTCCCTACTTTTCCCTATTTTTCCAATATTTCTCAGTTTATTTATTATATTGTTACAAAATAATACCCGATTTTCATTTATATATTAAATATATTTGTTAGTTTAATCTTCGTTTTTTTATTGAGTCTAAAATAAATTGTTAAAAGTAATTTTTGGTTTAATTTTTATTTTTTTTATTGTGTCTAAAATAAATTGTTAAAATTAATTTTTAGTTTAATTTTTGTTTTTTTTTATTGTGTCTAAAATAAATTGTTAAAATTAATTTTTAGTTTAATTCTTGTTTTTTTACTGTGTAAAATAAATTGTTAAATTTAATTTTTAGTTTCAATTTTTTGTACCTACCAAGTATTTTCCTAATTTAAACAGAAAAAATATATATGAGTCTGTAAATAGAAAATAAATTCGCAGATTTAAATTTATCGGTTTTCAGGCCATGCCTCTGTGCGCTCTGATTGGCCAGGCATCCGTGATTTTTAATGTATGCTCGAATTCACAATCATCTGTCGCATCGAGACAGTGAACCAATGCAGTCATGCATTCAATAGAGCAAAAAAGTTTCTTTAAATAAGCAAAATTAAGTAATTAACAGCATCCAAAAAGTTTTCTGAGTTTTCATAATAAAAAATGTAAATAGTTTTTACAGTGAGTGAAGTGATTGAGTACAATATTAAATATTCATGTTTCGGTTTCACAATTTAAATTAATGTGTCGCTTTATGACAATATTAAATATTCATGTTTCGTACTTGGAAAAAATGGAATAAAAATTACATTCCTATTTCAAATACCGTTTTTATTTTAACTTCTACCTAAGAAGTTTGGTCCTTCGAGAAAATCTGGAATTTATTTAATCACGTTCGCAGTCTAGTATTCTTTCAACAGTTATGAATACTAATATTCATAATTCGTTCAGTATCCATAAACTTATAACTCACTAGTGAATTATTATAACATAGTATCCGTAAATAATTAGGTATGTGAAAGTGTGCAGTTAATTTTTGGAAATTTTAAAGCCTACATTACGGAAATGATTCTTGGAATTTACTACACACTATTTACGAACCGAATACTAACGTGGCTCTGTACAAGCCGATTCTCCGAAACAGAACAGTCTATTATTGTCATTGCCTGGGAGTAATGTCACTTGAAATGTGGTGAACAAAGTGCGTGAGTTATGACTTACATTATCATCACATCACTTTAAAATATACTTACAGCAGGGGTTGAGGTACTTTGGCCTGGGTAAATTTCCTATCTCTAAGCCTCGTTCCCTTTTCAAGATACTTTTCAGGAGTTTTTTTTTCTCGTTTAAAATTCTGAACGATAAAAATCGTCCGAAAGACCCTATTACACTACGTTTCGAACAAATTTTAACGCATGGGTTTTTTGATTGAAAAAATCTTTTTTAACCAGATTACATGTATTTTTTCCATAAGAGAAATGATAAAAATAAAACGCTAAAATATCATACCTATTAAACGACGGTTTGGACGATTTTTTCAATTCATATTTTCGTGCATTAAAATTTTTGTTTGAAACGTCGTTAAATAGGGTCTTTCAGACGGTTTCATCGTACGGAATTTTTAAATGAAAAAAAAAGTTCGTAAAGACCGTCCATCTTGAAAAGGGGACGTGGCTTACACAGATAGGAAAATTTCCCAGGAAAAAGTACCTCCATCCCTACTATTGACTTTAAAATATACTATGTATAAAACAATATTTTATTACCTAAACTCTGCAAATAACTTCCGAACCAAAGAAACTTTATCTCTTGTATATAATTTAAAATTCAGCATTTATATTTAAAACGTCTAGGGAAATGAGCATGACCCTCCGTTATGTCTCAAATATTAAAAATGAAAAAATCATTTACAGTAAACGAAAAAGATACATAAAGTTGGGACACAAGAAGAAAATTAAATTTCCTCAGCGGAAACCCGGGTTCGGCAAACGAAGGAAGTACAGATAGGACTCAACTTTTCCGAGCTGGTATAGCCACTAATCAAAAAATAATGACTTGATGAAACTCGATGTTTATTTTGTCGTTTCTCGAATTCAACCAGATGTATTTTCTACATATTATTTATACTTTAATAATAGAACGGAAAACAGAGTTGATTTCTGCAATCGCTTGAAGAAAATACGGAAATAATGAATTTGAAATAATATCAAAAATAAAGTAAATATTAAAAACAACATGTTGGTAATAACCAATTATCATTGGAGTACAATCTAAATATACTCTAAAATCCAAACATTACTATATGTCATTAGTAGAAAAATCCCAGTAAGTTGTTTTTTTTTATTGATACAGTACACGCACAATAGGAAATCCTTTAAGCAGCTTCAAGAGCGGGGCTGCACGGAAATGTAGATTGAATCGCGGAACATTGAACACCGTTTTAGGCAGGTTATTCCATAGACTAAGTTAAAGCCAACTTAACAAGATTAATTCAGTTACAAATAATATGGAATGTAAGCATCGGGCATATGAGCTCGAATAATTTTTGTCATTTTTTTTAATTTGTATTGTGGTATAAACGGTTTGTAAAGGTTAGATCCAAAATGTTATCCATGATCTCAAATGTGGTCCAACGATGAAGAAATAAAATTGAATGTCTAGAACCACATAAAATTATTAAAGATGGAGGTTGGCAACTAGTTTCGGCATACAAATGCTATCATCAGGCCTATAATACAATGTTCGAAATGAGTAACATAAAAGTTAGAAGTAACAGTATGAAGAACTTACCAAATATTTATAATATCAAAGGGGTTATTTTAAACATTTAAAAAATAGTACTAATTACTCGTGACAGATTTAAACCGCGAACTTAAACTAGGAAATTGTGGTACATGAAAGTAACGTTATAGATAAAATTAGTTAAGTTTATTAAAAAAGGGTAGGAATTAACCGCAACAGGTTAGAGAAGGGCAAAATTTGAGTGGAACCCAAGTGATATGATTGTGAAAAACATAATAGGAGGTAGGACAACATAATGGAATAAACCAAATGAAGGAACCAGGTAGTGGTTATGATAAAAGATGAAGGACTGAACTTCTCTAGCAAAATAGTGGTAATCCAAGAAAAGTCAGAGTAACTGATATAACGTAAAGTAGCTGCGCTACTCTTAGAAATATTTGGCGGCCCTACAGGCGGCCAAATTAAATTAATAAAAACAGTAAACCGGAGAAAGGTTACAATTGAAACAAAATGGTGATAACATTGACAATTACATGTATAAATGTTATAAAAAAATAAAACCAAATATAAGTAATTTTAAAAAACAACAAAAGAATTTAACAAAGGTGGGTTGAATTTGATACAATAACAAAAATGTAACAAGCTGATATTAAATTAAGTAATTAAAGTGAGCTATATGAATATGGAACTGAGTTGTCGGGTGACGGAGTGCAAGTATAGGTAAAGAAGAAATGACATCAAATTGAAGGTTGACAGAAGTAGGAAAAAGAAGAATAGGATAAAGAAATACGAAAAGGTGAACGGAAGGAAAAAGAAGAAAGTGACATTCGAATTAAGGTTAGGTAAAAGTTTTATTTACTGATGAAAATAGGGAAAGTCCAAAACTAAATTGGAAAAAGGGAGAAACAAAAGGTTGTGAAGTAAAATATGGGATGTGGAAGAAAAGTCAAAAGAGGAATGGAACCATGTCAGGAAAGATGGAAGCCAGAATTGTTAGATTATGTCTCTGAAATGTTAGAGTAGAAAAAAGGTGATTGTCTTTCGGTCTAATTTGATAATTCACCGAGTTGTTATGTAGGCAAGAATTAATCTCGAAGATTTCAAGAAGATTGAGTTTAGAGCTCGTACCTAAATGATGAAGTAATTCAGAATCAGTAATCGAAAAAAAGTGATTAGTGGAGATGATAGGTTAGCGAAAGAGGAGGGAGTGTTGGTAATATCCGTATTTTTAAACTTATCAATGTATCTTATATGTTCTTTAATTCTAGTTTCTAATCTTCTACCTGATTGACCTACATAAACTGCGTTACAATCATGGCAACACAATTTGTAAACACCAGTTTTATGAAGATAAAAATAACATCTTTAGAGTTAACAATGAAAGAACGAGTGTTAAAGTTAGTTTTAAAAGCAGTATTAATGTTAAGTTTTTGGAAAACTTTAGATAATTTGTAAGAAATATTACCAAAATAGGTGATAGAGCCTCTTGCGTATTAGCAGAAATATGTAGATCATTAAGTTTGAATTTAATAAAGAATTTATTGTAAAGTTTGTTAATAATGTCTAACGGGAAATTGTTGTTGATGGCAAGTTGTTTGATAATATTTGTTTCAGAAGTCAAATCCTTATGAGATTGGTTTGTAAAGGGATTATGAATGGACATATAAGAAACTATTTGAAAAACTGTTTTTATCATCATCTACTAATGATGCTAACATAGTAATCGAAACCTAATTTGAGTGTAGTTTTGGTTAACGTGATGATATTCTTCAACATCGGTATAACCCACTTTAATTAAAATTTTAATACGAGGTTTCGTATTTGAAGGGCCACCTTCAACTGACATTTGTTGACAAAAAAGTCAAAGTGCTTGAGTTCAATAAACCCTGTGGCGCACCGTGGATTTTTTATTTGAAAAATAAATCTAATACGTGAATGTGGGAGTTACATGAACCTTATTCGGAAGTATGTCCATTTTGTCTGTAAAGATAAAGATAATAATATAAACAATATATATATAGAAAATATTGCGTCTAAAAATCAGTTTATTATAGTAGGGGAGGTCACAATGCTAAATGGGGATTTACTCGAGCGTCGTGAGGACTTATTGGATTTTGAAGCTTAGATGATAAAAGGAAAAAAAATCGGTTGTGTCGCCCCAAAACTTTCCCGACAAGTATCCACGAATATTTTTTCAGATATTTAATGTTAAATATTCAACTTTTGACATTATTTTTGACAGATGACAGTTGTTTACTGTTACCGTGACATATTGCATCTGCCATTTTTCTATAGTGACCCTTCTATTTGACCTGACCGATTCCGTATAAAAACTAATGGGTTCTTCCGACGGGTAATCCAAACCCATATACTAAATTTCAGCTCAATCGGATTAAACGTGTGGAAGAATACACACAGATATCTGGAAATGGTCTTAATCATCTCAGGTGACCTCAAAATGGATATTTCCATCTTTATCTCGAAAAATATCTCGGAGGTGGGTCGAGAAAATAATATTATGTAATGTATATCCGTTTATCGGTGGGGGGAGCGTATATAGAATTTCAAAAATGTAAAAAAAAACCGTTACATGGAAATATTCGAGCGCGTTACACATTGATATTATGTATGCCAAACATATCTTTAATAATGGAGGTTACTTAATCTGACCGTTTGTACGATGGGGATGTACGGAAGGGTTAAAAATTAAAAAAAAAAATTAATCGAGCATGTCAAGGTGGTAGCAAGTATGCCCAAAGAAAGTTCTCGTTTAATATTCTGACGGTATTTTTCCCTATATTTTTCTGGTTTTTTTCTATTTCTTTCTAGTTTTTCCTGTTTTTTATTATTTTTCCCTATTTTTTAGTACCTATTTTTGCGTATTTTGTCCTATTTTTCCTTGTTTATTCCCCTTTTCTCAATTTTCCCTATTTTCTCGATTATTAATATTTTCCCAATTGTTTTTCTTATTTTTCCCTTTCTTCTGTATTTTCTTCTATTTTTCCCTATTTTTCCATATTATTCGTTATTTTTCCCCATTTTTTCTATTTCTTTTTATTTTTCCCTGTTTTTCATGATTTTTTCTATTTTCCGCATTTTTTTTATTATTGCCTATTTTCCGCTTATAGTCCCTATTGTTACGTATTTTGACCTAATTACCATATTTTTTCCTATTATTCCCTATTTTCCACTATTTTTCCCTACTTTTTTAACTTTACGGAGCTCATAGTTAATAAGAAACGAGGTCGATTATAATTATGTTGTCATCACTTTATGTAAATTTGGACTAATAAAAAAACATAAACTGTAGATTTTAGTAATAGGGATTTAATATAAAAATAATCAAACAATCCATTTTATAATAAAAATTAAATTTTGGCTAATTTTAAGTTGTTTTTGATATTTTTAATATAATATAACTAAAGGGACGTCTGAACTGAGTAGTATATGATTATATAAATACAAATCTTGAATGGTTTTTGTGAATTCGAAAGCTGAATTCAAATAATTTCATTGTGTTAAATCTTATTTTCCGAGCTAGCTATTAACACCTCCTAATTTATTTAATGCCACCTTATATGTGACCGTCTTATTTGTTAGGGCATGTTGTGTAAATAGAGGATACTAGGGCATCTCTACATGGGTTAATAGGTTAAGTGATTATAACGCTAATTGGGGATTTTTGAGATTTAGGTCTTAATTGTTAGGGTAGGTGTTACGTTAAAGTGGGAGACATTAGTTAGGAAAGGCCTACAAAAAAATTGAATGGGGAGGGGCCATAAAATTTTTCTTAATTTTCCTTATTTTTCTCCAATTATATTTCTAATATTTTGAAGAAATTCTCAGCTATAGTATTTTTTGTCGCTTATGTGGCATTGGGTTGATTGAGTTTATTATCTTGTAAAGTTTTTTTATTACCAAAGTTCAATAAAAATTGAAACATATAATTCTGAAATTTTAAAAATTATCTTGGGGCAAAATAAATCATGTTTTTGATCTTTCTGGATCAAAGTACGTCTGGTATCCTTAAAAATGTAATTTTTTTTACATAGTTTGAAAAAATTTTCACGATTTTCGTTATTTCCCTCCAAAGTCCACATATTACGTTTTTTTTTTCTGTGCCACCCTGTTTTTTCAAAATTCCTGTGCTAAGCATATTTTAATTTCAGACTCGCTTGATATCCCTTCTTAATTTCCTCGCGTCGTGTTCCTTCTCAACCTATCTTGACTTCCCTCTCTTTTTGATAAAATGTTAACAATTCTTCTCTTTACCTCATCAGTCAGGATAATCAACTTATAATAATTTATATCGTTTATTGAAAATTTCTTTTCTTTCCTTCGACATATAGGGTTTTAGTATATTATATTATATTTTCACTTATGTCCCCTGTCATCATTATTAATTATTTCGATTCTTTAACATTTATTTACTGTTATTTTTAATTCTTTTTTATACCGGTATATATTTTTTATATTTACTTAAAAAGTTCATATATCTTTTATAATAAAATAAATTATCTCATGTTTGTGCTGCTCTTTCAGTCCCAATTACAAAAAGAGAATCTATTTTTAATTTGTTTTTAGATTGTCTTAAAATTTAATTCACTTTGATTATTTTTATATTTCATATTTTGATCTAAAAATTCATGCATTTTATATTAAAATTATCATTGTGTTAGATCCTTTTTTAAATCTGGTAACTTACAACATTTTTGTCTTATATTTATTTCATTTGAACTTTTAGGGTTTTTCCTGGAGAGAACTTTTTGTTTTTTTGGAACAAATTGTTTTTTAGAACGAGTCATTTCCTAGTTTTTTTTCCTGGATTGATCCTGCTTGTGGGCTGAATATTTTCACTGCCGGATCCAGGAAGAAACTTGATGAGAAGGACAAAACCAAGCTAAGTTACATTTTCCCGAAAAAAATCAAAAGAAAAATCTCTGAAGATATTGTATTATTAGCAAAATTTTCCCTCTTCAAAAAAACAAGTTCAACGTTTAAGTAAGTTCAATGTAAAAGGTTATCCATATCACAAATATGGTCAAGTATTCATTAAAAGTAATGAAACTCAAAGTCATGTACCACAGTAATTTAATATAAACGGCAAGTAGTTTCGGCTAATTAGCTATCATCAGGCCTAAAAATGTTACAATACGACAATAAAAATTTTTCTATTATCTAATTTACAAACAAACTTACTTACCATATAAGTAACAAGAAGTAATTGAAATAAAAATTGCACAAGTTGCATAAAGATGATGCGGATCAGAAAAGGTGATGGAGTTTATAGTGATAAAATATGGAAAGGAACAAATTTTTGGGGTACATGAAATAACATGAAATGTTCAAAAAAGGGGAATTATAAAAAAGGTTGATAAATGATGTTTAAAACAAAGTTAACTGAGTCTGAAACTCAACATAATGATAGTGGGGCCTGAGCCGGGCCCCATTTTCGACATGTGTTGACGCACTGCCCACTCGACACCCTCGGACGGTCACCGGAGTATAAAATTAAAGTAATGAATAATAATAATAGTTCCCCTGGGACAAAATCGAAAATGGGTCATAAAAGACCTGCCAAACGTTAAAATAACTTTAAAGAAAACGGCGAAAATTTGACACCGTCAAAGCCAATTGACGGCTGAGGTGTCACAAAATGGTGGCACTTAGACGTTGAAGAATGACAGGTGAGGAATAGGAGGAAGGGAAAGGGGATTAGCATCGGAAATAGAATAATGTAAAGTGAAGTTAATATCAAATTGGTTACATGACCCGACCAACTATTCGAAGTAATTGCCTAAATTAGAAATTAAGGAAGTTAACAAACTTTAAAACATTTTGATAATAAGTTGCTGATCATGAAATGTGGGTGCAGGCCACAGGATGTATATTATAGGTAAAGATAAAAAGAAGAAGACGAAGAATTGACAGTGACAGGTTTCAATAATGACAGTAAAAGGAAAGTAGGGTTAGGACGAACTTAAAGAACAAACCAAAACAAGAGTATAATATAAATAGGGGTAGTAGAAATTAATAAAACAGGAGCAAATGAAAAGGAAAGACAAAAGGAAAAAGAAAGAAAAGGGAAGCGGAAAGGTGACAGAGAGGAACAATAAGAATATAAACTGGAAAAATTGATGTTAACAGAGGAATTGATTAAACTGATCAAAAAGAAAGATAAGGTTCTCCTTCGGTCTTAGGTTAAGTAATTAGCTAGTTTTTAACCAAAATTTTAAGTATACTTTGGTACCTTAGGTAAATTTTGCCTGCAGTGCAACTATGTACAATGAGTTGCCTACTTCTTCTACAGATATTAAATAAATTTTTCAAATGACGAGAATTCATCATAACAAAGAGTAAATCAAGTATCGTTTAATTTCAGTTTAATTTCATAAAACCCATAAAAAGAAAGAACGGACGGACTTTGAATTGTTTCTAAATATATTAAAAATCAATTAGACTGGCGTCCAAAAAATTTTTTTTATTTAATATTTTACTTTTTGATATATTTCAAATTCTATTCGTGGAACGAACCCATAATTATTACTAAATCACTTTTATTAACAAATATAAAATAACGTTTCACCCAATTCTGTATTCAATAATAATTAAAAAAATTCTCACTTATATTTTTTATTGTCGTCTAAATAGTTAAAAAAATTTGAATCTTCTGAAATTTCAAAAAAATTTGAAATATAAAAGATCCAGTAAACGTGATTTCGAAGACATTCTTTTTTAAAAATTTGAAAAAGTATCGGAAGGATCTTACAATATTTCTCAATGTTCATTATTTCCCTCTAAAGTCCACAATTATATTTCCATAAATTTGAAAATATTCTCACTTGCAGAATTTTTTATTGTCGTTTAAATAACGTTGGGTTCGATTTAATACCTTGTATATTTTATTGTTACTGCAGTTAAAATTAAATTGAATTTTTTACTTGTTACACTTCCATAATACTTTCATATTTGCTATAGCCTTATAATGGACCTATTTTCCTTATTATGCACATTTATATTAGTAAATGTGTTTGTTTATTTGCATAATTATAAGATTTTTTACATTTACGGTCAGCTGGATATTTACAACTGGAAAAAAGGACACCCATGTTTAATATAAGCTTAAAATAGTTTAATAAATAACATAAATTTCAGAAATCGTAAAATACTTTAAATTTTTTTTAGAATTTTGGAAAGTGGCTGCCGTGACGTTACAACCTCTGAAATTGGCATCCATTGTTATTTTTCAGTTCTAGTAGAAGTATATTATGACATAATAAAATGGCAGCTGCCGTAAAATAATTATACTAATTTTTATACCTGTCCCACCTTAGTGACATTAAAACTACTGCGACCGGGCGGGTATAGCAGTCTCCCTGGACAAAATTTCAGGTACCGTAAAATATGTGTTGTCAGTTTTAAGCTGTCTCTTAGACTAATATTTATATCAAAAATGGAATTTTTCGGGACTTAAAATTCTGCCTTGTACTATTTTTTGAATATTAGTCAAGTTCGCTATGAAAAACAGATGACATATTATAATAACAATAATAATAATACTCTACCGATTTTCTAATAGAAAAGTGATAAATATTAGACCATTTATTCCTTTATTTCATGTCAAATTTTCTTTACACACAAAATCCTAGCTCAAAACGAGAAAATTCGTTCTGGATTTTACTTGCGAATTATTTAAATTTTTGTAGTGTATTAAAAGAGAGAATAAATTTTCATATATTCGATCTGCATACCAAAACGGCTACTTCTGCCTAGGTATAAGGTCAGTTTTAATTGAAAAATTATTAATATGGAGATTTTTTTTATTACTTATGTTCTATTGAGTATTATTTATTTTAACAATTTTTGGCGAAATTGCCTAAAATTAAAATAAATTTATGATTTATATTTGAATTTTTTTAAATTTTAATTTAATTTTATAATAATAATCATTAAAATAATTGTCATTTAAAATATTAATTATCATTTTGCAAGATGGAAAAACAACATTGTATGTTTAAGCAGCCAAAATATTTTCGCAGCAGATCAAGTCAGTTAAATCTGTACATTCTGTAAAATTTAATATTTTAATTCAAATTATAATTGTAATAATTTTGAATTTTATAAGCTCACTAAGTAATGCAAGTATATACTCTAGTTTTATCTTATATTAAAAAGTGTTAGACCAGAACAAAATTTATTTAAAGGTATATATAAAAAATTACACCGCTTTAAGCAAAAAAAGTATAAAAAAGTAGTAAATTTTCTTAACACCGTATCCCTGTCAAAAAAACATCTGGATAAAACGAATAATAAGGATTTTTTTTCACCCTGAAAGTAATCGAATCGAATCTGGATTCTCCAAAATTATTCGTTATCATATTACCTCGATGTCACTCGATATTCTAGAACCACAATGATTTCTGGAAAAGCCGCACCGCATTCCCGAAATCGGGCAATGGAAAGGTCCTGGAAGCGCATCAGAGCGTAGATAATATCCCGACGGTGTATCCCAACTGAGAATCGTCCTTGGGGAGCCAGCCTCGGTTAGGGTTTTTACCTTTCTCTGTTTTATTAAGGAGTCTTGGAGTATTTTCCAGAGCTGCTGCTTTCAGGGACGCCGAAGTAGGTAGTATAAAATTGTAAAAATAAAAAATTTTTATTAAATTTTTCTAACACTATCACTAGTAACGGTTAATAGTTGTCTAATTTAAAGGAACTTTTTGACTTATTAAATCAGTTAAATAAGAAAAGTTTATCCTATTACTGTATAAGTACAATTTTGAGCTACGGCTTTTGATATCCTAACAGTATTATATAAAACTTATATAAAACTGTATATTACTCAAATAATTGTAAATATGTGTAAAGCCTATAATGAAATTAAAAATATCAAAAATTTATTCATTAAACAGGGAAAACAACACAACACTGCATAGTTTATTTATTGGATCATCAGTTATTAAATGCTTAAAAAAATCCCAGAGTGAAAAAATTTATCGCAGTATAGAAAAATGAATCCCAATGTGCAAAAATTCGCGAACATCTCTGTATGAAGCGACAAAGAATATTTAAATGATTTCAATGTATTTCTAACTAAAATTTTTAAAAATATAAAAAATATATCAGCTTCACTTTGACATACATATAAAAAATATTTAATAACGGATTTTTCATAAAATTTAATCAACAAAAATTGTTTATAATGAAGTTATTTTAATAAGAATATTGAGAGACAAAAGAAATTACCTGTTTTTACAGTTTTGCAAATTCACATACAAAAGCACAAATTACAAAAGAACATATGTTTTTGTTCAAAATCCCCAACAAAAAGAAACATTTTTTTGTTCATTGTAAACACTGGCCAAAATCCTAACATTAACTAATATTATTATTTTAGTAAATTTTTTTATTCTTTTGTGGACGTCTATGATTGCGGTCGCGCCTTATGGCTAATAAGAGTCGCTCTAACTCTTCGAATTTCATGCTCGGCTACATTCACGTGTAAATGATTCACTTCGTGAAGCTCATATCGCCCAATTTATGATATCTGGCGGTGTTTCAACACGAAACCTTTACTACTCTGAGTTACAAGGAGCAAGGTTAAATCTATGGAATGAACTGGCAAATATGGTTGTTCCATTCAGTAATTTCTGTTTGTTTTTGTAATAAAAATAATAATAATGGTTGTTTAGATTTTATTATAATAAAATAAACACAAGAACTATACGCAACACGAAATTTATAGACATAACGCTATGAAGTTATTTAAGTCTTTTAAACAGACGTAATCAGAATAACACATTTCATTAGCTACTGAAGAAGTATTATGAAGTATAACAAATGTGACCTGCAAAAAAATAAAAAAATTAATATAACACATCCTTCAAGTAACCGTATAATGATTTAAACAGTCTTATGGCTGCGAGGATCTGTTTATGACAAAAAATTTCGCTTCTGTTAGTCGAGATTAAAATTTTAAGAAAAAATTGATTTTATTGTACATTTTTATCGAAATTAAATTTTTTAGGGGTTTTTCTTCCTATTTTTTTAACTTTTCCCATCTTTTCCATTTTTTCGGTCTTTTATTTTCCAATTTGTACCGATTTTTTATGATTTTTTTCTTTTCTATTTTATTTTTTTCTGATTTTTTTCGATTTTTTTATTGCGGTTTTTTAGGTTTTTTTTAATTTTTTTCAACATTTTTTACGATTTTTCATGATATTTTACGATTTTTCCATTTTTTCCTCTTTCTTTTTTTATTATTTACGAAATTTTACAACTTTTTGCCTGTTTTTTTACGTTTTTTTTATAATTTTACGATTTTTTATGATTTTGTTGATTTTATTTTAATTTTTCTTTTGAGTTTTTTCGATTTTTTCTAATTTACACGCGTTTGTCGATCTTTCCCGATATTATCTCTTTTTTTTACATTTGTTCTAGATTTTTCCAGTTTTTTTTACAGTTTATTAGGGTTTTTAAAATTATTTACCATTTCTTACGATTTTTTACGTTTTATAAGACTTTTTACCGTTTTTTTTTTCGATTTTTTCCATTTTTTTCTCTTTCTTTATTTTTTAAATTATTTACGTAAAATTGCTCATTGTTTACAATTTTTTTAATTATTTACGAAATTTTACAACTTTTTGCCTGTTTTTTACGATTTTCTTTCGGTTTTTATGATTTTTTAAGATTTTTTATGATGTTTTACGATTATTTAGCATTATTTACGAACTTTTTTCTACTTTTTACTAGTTTATACGATTTACTGTTGTTTAACGTTTTTTCCTTTTTTTTTACGTTTTTTTTTTAGGTTTTTACCATTTTTTACGATTTTTTCTATTAATGTTTCTACATTTGTCAATTTTTAAATTATTTATGAAATTTTACTACTTTTTTCCTGTTTTTTTACGATTTTTCAAGTTTTTTCGAGATTTTTGAGATTTCTCCCGATTTTTTCCATTTTTCTCCCTTTCACATGTTTTCTTAAAATCCGTAAAAAATCGAAAAAAAAACGAAAAAATCGTAAAAAACCGTTAAAACTAACGAATTAATTTTATAAAAATTAGAACATAAAAAACTCTAATGACCTGTTTCGATATTTTTAAAAATGGCAGATATATTTTTTTTTTGAAATTTCAACCCCCTCCAGTTCCACCTATGAAGGTCAAATCGAAAAAAAGTTTTAAGCGAATTAATTTTATAATAATTAGGACATGAAAAAAGTCTTATGACCTGTTTCGATATTTTTAAAAGTGGCGGATTTATGAATTTTTTGAAATTTCAACCCCCTCCAGATTCTACCCCTTACAGGTAGAATACCCAAAAATAATAGGGTTCTTCTCATAGATACGAGAAAACGATTGGCGAATGTTTTTTTGAAATCGCACGACTCATTTTGTAACATATTTGACAGTCAATGTCTTCAAAAGTTAGAATCATTTCTTTTTCCACAACTTTTGACATAGTTAATAATCGCTCTGAAGCTTTGTTATCGTGTTTATGTGTTTATTAGCACTAGACTCGTAATAAACAATGATTTAATATAAAATATGGTATTATATTCCAAATCAAAAGTCTTTTTAACCACTATTATCAAGAACATCGCTGTAAAAAACGGTATCTAAAACCAGCACCTATACAAAAAAACACAGGTCCACATTAAAAATTTTAACGATTAAGTAAAAGTCGTAAAAGTGTTTAAGTCTATTGAAACTCAATTTTCAAAAATCAACAAATATTTAAAAAAAATATTTGATACGCAGAACTTACTTTTAAAATGGTTAGTCTTTTTTACTACTTGTTTTAAAATTTTCATTAAAATGAATAAAAGTTTAAATAAAGCTTTCGTGCAACAAGCGTATGATGCATTAAATTAAATTTTTGTTAACGCGGAGAGAATAAAATGCGACAAAGTGGATCCTGTCTCCGTTTTCTCCGAGTCATACATCATCCCCTCGAAAGCGTCTTTCGTCACACAACATATTCAACATGACTCGTTTGACTTCTGACACAGTGCTCCCGTCTTTCATTAGGGAGAAAAGCAACCTGAAAGAAGAAACATCGGGGGAACGATGAAGCAGCTTGTCGCCCCTGTAATTCCGTTACATTTTGATATCCGGCGCGTTGTGCGCGTTCTTATTCCCTACAGACCAAATAGTAGAAATGGTGCACAAAACAAATTTTCTTTATATGAATTACCGAAAAACTTATCAAATTTATATCATTTATAGCATAGCCTAAAGCAATTTCTTTATGTTCTTCAAGGTCAAAAGTTGTCTTTGGAGAACGTTAAGGCGGGTTTTTAAGTGGGAAATGATTTATGTAAGCTATAGTGTAACACATGTTCAACTATCGTAGCACAAGTTAAACAAACAAAAGCAATTAAATTAAAATGGATAATTATTTGCCAATGGCTGGTTTTTAATTAAATTCTTCTACAAATGAATTTTAAAAGTCATGTAAATTATGGTACTATTTTGGGCACTATGTAAAGTGCGCCACGTATGCTTAAAAGTCAGGTAAAATATTATTTTAGGGATTAAACTCACCGGCAAAAAGCGCCACTAGATAAAAGAAAATTATCAGTTTAAAGCTCCTTAAAAGTATTTAAAGCTGTAAACAAAATCCTAGGGATAATAGTCATAAAACAATCGCAAAAAAATCAAAACAAAAATTACAAAAAAATCGCAATTATCACAAAAAAATCAGTGAAATAAAACAAAATGAGAAAAAATTAGAAAACAATAAAAAAAATAGAAAAACAGAACAATGAGAAAAAAATGATTAGAAAAAATTTGAAAAAAAAAACAGAAAAAAAAATCATAAAAATGAAAGAATTAAAAGAATCGAAAAAAAAAATCCGAAAAAATAATAAAAAACAACAACAAACTTCGAAAAAAATAAAAAATTGAGAGAAACATTAGAAAATAGAAAATTGTAAAATACGGAAAAACGCAAGAAATCTAAAAATATCACAAAGAATCAAAGGACTAAGAAAAATGAGAAAAAATTAGAAAAAAAAAACAAATAGAAAAAAACCAGAACAATAAGAAAAAATGAGTAAAAATTAGAAAAAAATAGAAAAAAAATCACAAAAATGAGAAAAAATCGAGGAAAATCGAAAAACATCGCAAAAACCAAAGAACAACCAAAAAACCGGAAAAAACTGTAGCCAAGAAAGAAACCACAAAGAAGTCGCAAATAATTGCAAAAAATCAGTAGAAAAGAAAAAATAAAAAAAAAAAAATTAAAAAAATTATTACAAACAATAGAAAAAGAAAAACAGAACAATGATGTAAAATTACAGCTTTGTTCCATATTAATTCTAAAAACAACATCCGAATATTTTTCAGTTCGCTAAAATTCTGTTAAATGTGCATCAAATTGATGTTAAAAGTTGCAGTAATAAAACATTTAAAATTCAGGAAAAAAAATTAAACAAAAAATAGAGTTTATTAATAAACTAAGACTAAAGAATACGACGCCAAAAAAATTTCAAGATTTTCTTTTTGTTAAATACTTAAATTTATCCCTTCAAATTTGTAAATATTTAACATTAAATTTATTCCAGCATAATAATTATGCATCATAATTTTTTAAATAAAAATAAAGGTAAATTAAAAATTGTTTTATTTTTGCTGAAATGTAGATAAAATCAAGTACGGTAATTATTTTCATGGTAATCTTCTGTAATCTCTTAATCCTCAAATTCAAAATAGGTGGCGCATCTTACATACAGCCCTATTTTGTATCTCAATTTTTAGTCAGATAAACTAAAAAATTTAAATCAAAAATCAATTTTCATTTAGTTTGGCTGATTAAACTTGCTGCTATAAAAGTAATATCCAAGTTATGTGCTATATAAAAATTGACAAATAAATCTAAATAAAACCTGGCTGCTTGTACTTGGCAATTTGAGAAGGCGGAAACTACTGATATTAGTACGGACATTCAATAATATACAGCGCTTCCTGGAAAGATATATATTTAAATCCAAAAGGTGATCCATATCTCAAATATGGTCCAAGTTTACGAGACATAAAGCACAAAGTCAGGTACCCATTAAGGAAGTGAAGAATGAGGGTTATAAAAACATTGGTAGTATCAAAAACAGAGAGAACAAGTTTTTGAAACTATGCACTTCGACCATTACCATACATGTTTCGTCCTTATAGGACTCAACAGTTTCACAACCTACTCTGTCTCAATACCCCAAGTATTTCTGTCATGGTTCTTAGAAATACTTGTGATATTCAGGCAGAGTAGGTTTTTGAGATTGTGCATTTCGACAAAGTACCACTGATGAGTCCTAAAATGACGAAAAACGTATGGTAATGGTCGGAGTGTATAATTTCAAAAACTTATCCTCTCTGTTTTTGATTTAATTGCGTGTTGCCCGCTTCCACCTATAAGGCATTATGATGGCGGATGGGTTTCCATCTATCAGCAACCAAGTTGTAAGTAGAATAGCTATGACAGTTTAAGCCCACTTCTTATGGAAATTAACATGGGAAATCGCTAAGGTCCATTCTGGCTCATTCAAGGTCACTCCTGACGTCATCAGACCCTACAAGACGAGTCTCAAAACAGCTTTTAACAGACCTCGAACTGGTCTCGAACAGCTTTTAGCAGTCCTTGAACAGCTTTTATCAGGTCTCGAACAGCTTTTATCAGGTCTCGAACAGCTTTTAGCAGGCCTCGAACAGCTTTTATCAGGTCTCGAACAGCTTTTATCAGGTCTCGAACTGCTTTTAACAGATCTCGAACAGGTATCGAACAGCTTTTCTTCAAGTTTGGTCCGCTTATTAGGTTTGAGACCTGTTAAAAGCTGTTCGAGGTCTATTAAAAGCTATTCCGAGACTCGTCTGGTTGGGTCTGATGACGTCACGAGTGACCTTGAATGAGCCAAAAAATTACCAGAATGGACCTTGGCAATTTCCCATGTTAATTTCAACAAGAAGTGGCCTAGAACTGCCATAGTTATTCTACTGTTTTACTTGGTTAGTCGCTTTTACGGAGGAAATTTTATCCTATTTAGCGACTTCCCGGTTGGTACCCATCAAACTACCATGGATGTGAGTATCTATCAATTTCATAGTACACTGGTAGTACTTAAAAAAATAAAAAGAGGTTGGTATTAACTAAATCTACGTAGAAAAAGAGTTAGTTGAAAAATCTTTGTAAAACATTTTAATAAATGGGGCTAGCAGCGTGTGCTATTTTGCCCTAAATAGCACGCAACGATAAATTTGGAAGTCCATTATACCTATTTAATGTATATTTCTATGTCTATATACCGATTAATATGTTTAGTTTGTGCTCTATTCTTCTCCATCTTTGATAACATTTGCAATATAGTGTCTATTTTAACCTTTAAATTTTTTGGTCTTTTTATCGTTCGTATCTTCAGCTCAAATTCATCACATTCTGAATTATTATTATGATTATTTTCTTTTTTTTTCTGATTTATATGAATTTCTTATATCAGCCTCTGAAAAATTTTAAATTTCTTTCTTGTTCTCTGTCTATTTCTTCATCTTATCCATTTTATTATGTCAAGGGCCGCGCCGTCCATAAGGGCAAGGTCGGCATTAAGGCGCATTAACATATAACCAAAAAATTATCTTCCAATTCCGGGTGAAATTTTTTTATGTAAATATTAGAAACGATATCATGAAACCCGTATTTTAAACAATCTTGGAAAATAGAAAAGGTCTATATTTTTGCCTAATACAATCCTATAAACTTTTAAAACATCTGCAAAGCAAATGGGCATAGAAGAAAGAAGAGAAATTATTTTGTCCACTACTAGTATTAGAAGATGTCATTATTTATTCTGTGTTCGAGTAGAGAACTTCAATTTCCCTCCTACAAGTATATAATTTTTAGGTAGATTTCCATATATGGAATCTACCTATTGTAATCGATTCAATGACGGGACCCAGTACTGGGAATAGGGGCGCTACGCCGTTTGTGACCTTCTGAATAAGAATCAGTAAAAAAAAAATTTATCGGTATATACCTATACATATATATGTGTAGACATTCCGTTCCGGCACGATAGAGGTCGCAATTTTGGTCCAATCGACACGAAATTTGGTACAAAAATTCTTTGGGGCAGTAATTCGTTGCGTATTGCAAATGGGCATTCTACCTCTAAGGGGGTGAGAATTGCAGGGGGTTGAAATCTCAAAAAATCAGATCTCCGCCATTTTTGAAAATATTAAAAAAGACCATTGGACTTTTTTATGCTCTGATTATTATAAAATTAATTTATCTGAAACTTTTTTTCATTTGACCCACGGGAATGGACCTGGAGGGGGTTGAAATTTCAAAAAATTTATATCTCCGCCATTTTCAAAAATATTGAAACAGGTCACAAGACTTTTTTCATATCCTAATTATTATAAAATTTATTTGTTTGAAACTTTTGTCGATCTGACCATATCGTGGAGTGGGGAAGGATGCTCAAATTTAGACAATAGAAATCTACCTCCCCTGTCGACCCTACCGACAGGAATTTTTTATTATTGACTGGTAGTAGATACTAAAAACAATTGAAGACTAAACGTGATGTCAGAGGTAGGCGATCTTAGGAAATCTTTCAAATTAATTATATGCAACTGTCATTGCGTTTATTAAAAGTGTTTTTTTTTAATTATTATAAAAAATTCGACAGCAAATAAGCACTTTACTTTGAATTCCTATCATTTTAAGTTAATTTTCGACCTTTTCACATAAAATAGAGGTAGGTAATTCTTTATCAGATATATTTTCATTTGAAATAGGTTAAGGTTATATAATAAATATTTTGATATTGATTAATGCTATTTATGCAATAGTACCTATTCTAAAAGTAAACTACAAATCAAATTAATATATAGTTTTTCAAATCTAAGCGTCAAATGAAACGAATTCTTCATGCCTTCATCGCTACTTGAAAGTTTTAAAATTCACAGTACAATTAGCATAATTAAATGTCAATTTAATTTATTGAATAGTCTCATTCAATTGTTTTCACAAACTGCTTCTTTTGCATTAAATTCCTTTCAAATGTATACCCCAAAAAATCCAAAAAATATCATTGTAAAAATGATTAAATCTTCTAGTACTGGAAAAAATAGTATATAAACCACGGTAGACAAGATTTTTTTGCGCCACTAGCATTTGAAGCTATTTTTGTGTATTGATCAATGATTTTCAGATACATATTTATTTAATGTTTTTATCATGGCTTAATACAAATATATGGTAAAGGCGCCTATCATTATTTTATACGGCAGCGCCGAAGAATAGTTGGCGCGTCCCTGATTATGTCTTAAAACAGATATTCTGATATTTATACCATAAAAATATAAATAATTACAATGACACCATAACTTATAGGATATCTAACCTTAGTACCATTAACATTTAGAAGACAGGTTAAAAAGAAATTAAATTATAATAACTCTCTGGAATGCTCGTAGATTTAAAATTAGTCAAAATTAGTAGATTTAAAAAAATATCTATCGAAGTAAAAAATAGAAAGGAATTAATAGATTCGTTTGTTTTTCACATATTTATATAATAGTGACTGTAAATAACTGTAGTATAAATAGTTCCCTTTCGCTAATAAATTAGTTAGAAACAGATCAGTAATCTCCGTATCTAATAAATTTTGACGAATGGTGTTACCTTCTCTAAACATTGACGACAGGATAAAGAATTGACTTAAAATTTAAGTAACTGAAATCATTTTCTTTTTATAAATTTTCCAAATTTATCCTTGTTTGTGGCACTTTAGAAAAAATAAAGATTGCAAGTATTCCTGGTACACTCGAGTTGATAAAAATAAATTAAAAGTTTACGGGATATCTATAGAAAAGAAAGTGATAAGGTTCAAAAATAAAAAAAGTGGTGTAGACGACGACATTCTTGCTGGCGAATAGCAGCATAATGTGACTGGGTTGCCAGCCCCTGCCCGCAGTGCCTACTGGTCCTGCTGTCAGCTGCTGGCAACCAGCTTAGTCCTTAGGACCATTTACTATTAGACATCAATTTTCCATCCTTGTCTTGAAGTCAATATCGAAGTTTTTTTGCAACAGGATCGTTTAGTAACTCTTCGAGTGTTTTTATAAATGGCCGAGCCATTTTCTAATGTTTTTTTTAAGTATTTTAAAGTTTTATTAAGTTATTTAAATTGTAAACACTTCCCCGCACACGTCCGATACCCCACACAATAAGAAATGTCATGAGAAAGGGACAAGATATGTCGACATCAAAACATTTTATACAAAAATGTAAATAAGGCATGTCTAATAGTAAATGGTCTGGCCCCCAGCAGTTTAACTCTCCACTACTATTTGAATAGAAGTTGTAGTATTGGGCCTCTTCGCTTGAGGGCGCATCTGTAGCGGGACGTTGCAGTGTCGCCCAATCGGAGAAGAGAATGAAAATACGTGAACTGTCTTTGTAGCATCTTGAAAAAAGGAAGCCATTTTATTTTTATCGGTTAATTGTTAACGTTGGTGTTGTGTTTGTTTTGAGTTTTTCGCTTTCTATTTCATTCAGAAGTCCTTTGTCATTCATTCGTGTAAAGACAATTGTATAAATAATAGTTCTGTCTTGTTTATCCATGAAGTCAAATGGAATCTCTTTCAGTATTTAACTACAACTGAAAAAATTGCCTATTTATTGGCTGTCTGTTTTATTGAAAATCTCTGCAAACTATCCAAGATCCAATGATCGTCACGTACAGCTTTAAAAACTATTCACTAGTCAGATACTCCTCAGATAATAATAAAATGAAATTTATGAAAAATTTGGATCTTAATCATAATGAAAACTCATTATAGAACAGATTTTATCATTTTAATTAGTGTACTATAAAATTTATTTTATGGGTATTATATATTAATTATCTTTAATGAAAAGGAACTTTTTTATAACATATTAATTAGTAACTTTTTAGAACATATTAATTTTTTATTAACTTTTTATATTTTTTCTCTATGATTATTTTTGTATTTTAACTTAGTTGTATATTTTGTTATATCTTCCTCATGATTATATTTTATGCATTTTTGATGGACTCAGTTCCATAAATAAAAATATTTTCTTTTAAAATGAATCATTTTATTTCCAAACACTTTCTACAGTTATTTATCCAGTTTATTAAATTTAAGACAAAGAGAACCCCTTATTTCAGCTTTACATATTTGATTTTTTGCAGTTATTTGAGTCTGCAAAAATTCACCTTATTCGTTTGTGGGTAACCCTATAATTATTTATATTTTCCGCTCCCTTGGGTAGTTTAAATTTCTCGCTATGTACACTAGCGCATCGCAGCGAATGGGCCTACACTAGCGCATCGCAGCGAATGTGTCGGGTACCAATATAATAGATTTGGCAATGGGGAGTTCAACTTGAAATATTAGTCCATCTTTTTTTGCATTATTTGAGAAAAAAAATGAATTTCTTTTTATGAAAAAATCGTTTTTTCTGTTTTTTTCTTTAAATTAATATGAAAAATCTGATGTGGCCAGCACATGACCTCTCGCCATTTTTGAATCAAAAATTTACAGGTTGACACAAAAAAGTATGAAAAAAAATTATATTTTTGTAAATCTGGCAACACTGGCAAAAGTTTAGAAAATTTTAATGAGATGAAAATAAACTGTAGGGTATACAAAATATATGTGTAAAACTTTATTGCCGTTTTCTATAATAATGGCGTCATCACCCATAGCAACTGCCACTTCCGGTTGTGCGATTGGCACCAAAATCTAATCAGATCTAATCTAGAGTATCAGAATCCTGTATGCAAAATTTCAAATTTTTTTATTCAGTGGTTTTTGAGTTATCGTTACTACAACATCCATCCAAACACACACACACACACACACACACACACTAACACACACACACACACACACACACACACACTAACACACACACACTAACACAGACACACTAACACACACACACACAGACATCATCGCGAAAATATTAAAATCGTATTCTAGGGACCCCAAAACGTGTTTATCCATTGAAAACTCACTACCCAATTTTTAGCATGATTCCTATACCTCTCTTATCTGAAGGGCGAGAGGTAAAAAATTGATATTTAAAAATTACTACATCGATGCAACTTGTAGTGCGCCTACGTCACTTATGTGCAATAGCTGCAGCATAATATTAACGTGGGCCAGTTTCTCTAAATAAAATTGACGCTTTCAAATATAGATGACGTTTGCTTATATATTTGTCTGTATAAGTGAGATTTAACAGCTGTTTTTGATTCGTATTCTCTTCTTTACATATTTGCAGTTAACGACTTGACGGTAACTTCATTGCACATAAGTGACGTCACGATCGTAATGGCGGCATATTCAAATTTGAATTTTTAAATTAATTTATTCTGAAATCTAGCTCAAATTACGGTAGATAATTAAACTCAATGGGTTTTATTTGATCAATTCTAACAGTAAATAAGGAAAAAACGTGAGGGTGTATTTTTGTGAACTCCCCATTCGTATAAAAGTTGTTAGCGGCTGTGCTAAGGTCTGGTCTGACCCATACTTAAAGCGAGGCGCAAACTAGAGAGATAGAGGGCGCGGTGGCGATGCGGTCACAAATGCGCACTCCAGCGCGTTCAATAGTACTATTTAAAATTAGAGGAACCGCAGAGGTAACTGTTGAAGTAAATTATTTTGCCCCACGTTAATGTAACTAAAGTATACAATATATCTACGTTTTTTTTGAAGGAAAAAAACGAAGAATTTCGGTTCACGATATCAATTTAGATCGAGAAAGTAAAAGAGAATTTTACAATCTTTCAATAACTGAGAGAGGAGAGAGAGAGAGACCGTTATAAAACTTGGTCTTGGGCCAACAAATGAAAATTTACCCAAAAGATATTTCAATATATCGTCAGCAGAACGTTAATCAGTAACCAAGCTTACTAAATAATCATATGATCGCTACCAATCTTCTCAGCAAAGGGTTGAGAAAAATTATTCGCCAATTGAGAATAGATTCATCACTTGAGAACAGTCATCCACTTACTGAAGATAGTCAGCAACAAAAGAAGAAAAGTTTGCCACCAGTTGATAATAATCGAAAACAATAATACACAACGAGATAAACTACATCCACCAACATCATCTGTAGAGCAGGTAATGCCTTATTTTGATAGAAAAAGGGCAGAATCGATCATTGATCACAATATAATGACATATTTAAACAAAATGCAAAAACATTAAAAAAAAATTGAAAAAAATACGATCAATTGTAAAATTTAATATATCACAATTAATTATGGAACATGAACTGGCGCAACTAGAAGAAGACGAGCAACAAGTCTATAACAACTCCAAATAGGTCAAATTCTGCACAATCAACCCATTCTTCGTTTATTTGTGAAAAAAATTACGTATATATGTATGTATATTGCATACTTTAGTTTATACATTAATGTGGGGTAAAATAATGTAAATCAACACTTACCTCTGCGGTTCCTCACTTTCATCCACGAACAGGACGAGTAAAGCTGCTTCTACTATATCCATCGTTGAAAAAGTCTGAACTACGCCATGTGACTGCATCGTCACCGCGTCCGCTACCGCACCTGCTATCGCTCTAGTTTATGCCTACCCTAAAGTAATTAAAACGTATCCATTGTGACACAATTTTATAGATACCATTAGAAAACTGAAAATGCGCTTTTTATCTCGACAGATACACATATAATAGAGTGAAAAAACACATAGTAGAATATATTTTTGTAACGGTTACCGAAAAGGTATTTTTATGGGTAAAATATGAATAATGAACGAAAATCTATTAAGGCTCTGCATGCCGCATTGAGAAATATAAACGAATATTCCACGCGGTCCGTACGAGGCAGTACTGAACGGACATGAATAAATACCAAATTTTGGTTTATATACCTTCCGCTCGTGCACGATTACTCGGTTATCTTTAAAAAAAATACAATTTCGTTTTTTTTAGATTAAAGATAAAGGTTAACTTTAGGATTATATGCATGTAAAATGTTATTATAATTTTTCAGAACCCGTAAAAGTTACCAGGAAATTGTAGTATTTTTATAGTTTTTAAATTGTCGTAGTTTTTTCGTTTCTATTTTTTTTTAAATTTGACTTGCATATAATCCTAGCTTTATGTTTTGTAATGCCAAGAATATTTAGAAATAAAGTAGAAAATTAAATATGTTGCTATAATCCAGTACGAGCTGGACCCCTAAATCAGTCCAACAAATCAGCGGACGGTAGAGCCTTAAGTTAGGTCAACATAAGTCTGAAGATTATTGGAAGACACAAGGATAGACTTTAGAAATTTTTTAGGCATATTTTCTCGTATAAACAATAGGATCTCGCTAAAATCTTAATGATTAACTGCCAGGATAATTCAAGTCAAAATATTAGCCGTTTATTAATCTGTAGTAGAAATATAAAAGATATTTAGAAATACAAATACGAAAGCTAGTCTGTTGGTTTCCATTGGGTTAACACCCTCTCTATAGGTTTTTATTTTCGTTATTCTTTTATTTATTAATATGTTTAATCATCTTTACTTTATTAATAATTGTTTAGGTTTTAATATTATTTTTGGTATTCACTCATGAATTCATGTTATAAATATTTAACCTTTGCCAATAAATTAGTTACAAAAAGTTTTATATGTGTTCAAAGTACCATCCTGTCCCAAATAGAGGCGATTTTAAATTCTAGGCCTCTTTGTCCACTCTCAAATGATCCCCTAGAATTAAATAGTCTAACCCCAGGTCATTTTTCAATCGGTACCAACTTAACTGCATACCCAGAAGCTGATGTTAGCCAGTTACCTGAAAACCTTCTCTCCTTTTGGCAACGATGCACACAGCAGGTATTTTGGAGAAGGTGGTCAACAAAATATCTAAATAGACTCCAAAATAGGCCAAAACGGTTGTATCCTGCCAAAAACCTTGAAGTTCACAACCTTGTCCTTTTAAACGAGGACGATGCTCCTCCCTTAAAATGGCAATTAGCCAGAATCTTGGAAGTTCTTCCAGGCGCCGATAAAAAGGTTCGGGCCATTAAACTCCTGATAAAAGAAGTTGTCTTTACCAGACCAGTAACGAAGATCTGTTCTCTACCTAAAACTGATAATTTGCCTTAACAGTACTGATTTAGTTGAAGAATGTGTCCTTTTTATTTCCCTCCTTGTGTAAATTATTTACTTTTCACTTCTATCGAAGTTGGAAACTTCAACGGGGCTTGAATATGTTGAAAGTACTTCAACAAGTAAGTTTGTCCCTGCCTCGTTGTTAGTTTGTTGGTTTCCTCAACTACCCTGTAACGGCTGGGAAAAGTACCGCAGAGTTAGTCCCTTTTTAAAAACCGCCCAATTGTGAAAAATCCCATTCCATATTCTTACTCTTGACGGTTAAGACGTGTTCACTCTAGCTCATTTTCCTCCGTTGCCAAATTAAGTACAAGGGTGGTAATTAGTTATAAGTTTAATAGTGTCAATTAGGAAGTTAATAGTGTAAACCTCCAGAGATCTGTAATTACAGCTACTCATTATAAATTCAACGAGCAAGTGAAGCATTTTTTTTCCGTAAATATTAGTCTACGGATCAAAATCCCCGACAAGAAACCTACGAATCAGCTTCCTACTGAAATAGTGCACCGGAGAGTTGAAAAAGACTCCAAACGTATGAGCGGATATCACCTGTTAAACAGGGTCCCAAAACAATATGTATAATAATAATAATTAACCTCGGTCAATAATAATTGGTGAAAAGGTGTTTGTATGCCAATTAACGAAGAATAACTTCATGATTTAAAAATGTATAATTTTGTAGATCTATTGTAGATCTTTTATAAGGTTATGGAAATTCACTCTAGACTTGTATAATTAATGATGTTAATTAATCACATGTGCCTTGCTTGGCCTGAAATAAAGTTAATAAAGTAAAGTGAATGTGTAAAGAAGTAGACTTCTGTTAGACAGTTATTAACTAGTACTTAATTTACTTTTAAAGAAAAAAATAGTTTCTCTGATATAACGAGGAAAAATAAACAATGCTATTGTTCATTAAATGTAAAACTTGAAATAATTGGTAGAGAAATTATTTAATAAGTGAAGTACAAATAATTAAAACGTTTTTTTTTTGGAACACACCTTTAAGACTAAACATCTAACGTGTGGAACAACCAGATCGCTCTCTTCTTTCATTTAGTGTTCCTTTATTTTGTAAAAGGAATTCTCGTGCCTATTTTCCACCTTGATTTTAGATCGGTTGACACAAAGGAAACAATGTGGTTTTACCCAATCTTTTAGAAATTAGAACAATTAAATTATGAGTCAAAAGCAAAAATAAAAAGAAAATTTTAATTGAAAAAATTTAATTGTTCCTTAGAAATTACATAAAATGAATTGTGACTAACCCAATACTTTCGTTTATTAAAGATATTTTTTTATGATAATCTGAACAAAAATAATGACATCTAAAATTGTAAAATAATAATGTATTAAATAAATTACAAAATCAAAGGGAACAAAAAATAAAGCTGCACTGCTTGTATTTTATAAATTAATTAAGTTAAAATTCATTAATGTTGAAGTGACAATTAAATTGAATTAAAATTTTTGATTAAACTGATATATTATTTAGCTCATAATTTTATTATGAATATTTTTTTATTATGTATATTTTTCATTCTTAATTTGATTTTTAATTTTTTAAGTCCATATGTATTGTTTATTTTTTCCGCTCTATATTTCTATTTCTATCTTGTTTGGTTATATATATTTTTTCTATTTTCAGTACAGAATAGAAAAAAATAATATATAACCATCGATTTATAAAACTCATTCCTACACTCGTGCTTCAAACAACTCGTGCGCCAACCGAACGTCTCGTATTATTAGATATTTTAAACATCTGATTGTATTAAACTTTAAAACACTTCTCGAACATCTGTTTGATTATGCCGACTTTTCCGGTGTTTCTTTCAAGAAATTACTGAACCATAATTAGGGAAAAATTATCTTGTACAAGGAGAGAAAACAAAGGTAATAAAAGTAAATGTAGCCAATTTGTAAATTCTCTTTGCACAAATTAATTCCGGTAAAATATGACAAAGGTTCATTATATTTATGATAAACGATAAAATTTTGGAGGGTTTCCAGCTGATGGCTTACAATTTTATAGTACACCGGAGGAGTACAAACGTAGTTAATCAAATTTTGTAAATTAATTAAATTTGTCGGGTTAAATTAAAACGTAAATCTCAAACATTTATAATAGCCGGCTTTACAGTGTGAGAAAGAGATAAAACAAAAAGAAAATCAGCGGGATAAGGTAGTTAATTTAAGATTTAGTCCTTTAGTAGGATTAAAAGATTATTTGTAATTAATATTATTATACTTTTCTGATTCTACCTAATTAGTTTGCTTCACAGAATTTAATCATTTTTGCTATCCCTTTAGGGCACGTGGGACACTGGTAATTAGACGCATTAACTATTTTAATCTAATCTGACTCTTTTTAGAAAATGGGACATCTATTCACAATTAAGCCTTTATTTTACATTCAGATGAAAGGTCAGGCTAGATCGAAGTTTACTGTCAAACGCAAAAACTCACAAAAGACCGTTGTCCAAAGAACAAAAAAAGGACGCAAAAAAATAAAAATAACAAAAGGACCGTTGTCCGCTAAAAAACCCAAAAAAAACACAAAAGGGGTTTGCCCCACCAAAAAAAAAATTTATTTTCAGAAATGGTATAGTACAAGGGTAATATTTTTGGCTTATACGAATATTTTTTTTTTAATTATGTTTTAGGAGTAGATAGACTAAGACAGTTCTGGAACAATTGATCTCCGCGGGTGTCACGGGGACAAGGGAAAGTATGAAGAGGAATATCTCCATTATTACTATTCAGATTTAAATGGGACAAACGGCATTGTGTTATAAATAGGACGTAGAATAAAAACGTAAAAAAATCATACGCAGAAGTAAAGACTAAAGGGTCAAACTTCATTATTATTGGTCCAAATTTAACGCGGAAAACGGCATTATTTTATAAATGTAACGTAAAATAAATAGGTAAACAAAACTCATGGGCAGAAGCAAAGCACTAACACATCAACAAAGTGACAGACAATGGGATAGAGGCTCCGGTAATCCCGTAAAAACAAAATGAAGATCAGAAAGGAATCCGCCAATGTCCATTGGGGCAGAAAACGGCCATTCCATAGCAAACCGAGGATCCTGAGGCCCAGGGGACTTTCGATATGTACACAGTGGTGGGCGTTTCGATGGAAAACCCTGGGGGAGGTGGCAGGGGGACTTTCGGATCAAGTGCTAATTAGGTATAATAACCCCTTGGCTCGAGTTCACAAAGTGGACGGATGGATGGTCAAAGGCATTATTTTTAAATATAAATATTTTGCATTTTATCTTTAGCCTCTATTATAACCAAGTAGAGTAAGTTTCAAACAAAAATTAAAAAAATGTGGTTGTGATGTACTACCCCGAGGCCTTATCAGAATTATATATTTTCATGATTATAGTATTCTAATATCACAGTTTTTTAAGATACCTTCTATATTACATTTATACCGAGTGTATATAAGGGAAAACGAATATTCAAAAACACATTTGTTAAAAAACTACAAGTCATAACACTTTGAAGCAACACTAAATAAGAGTTCCATAATCACTTTTAGCACTTTAAAGTAAACCTGAAGAAATCCTTTTCAAGGTTAGAATTGTTCACTATCAGCTATATTGAAGGAAAAGAACTGAGTAACAACGTAGAAAAGCAAAGGAATCCTATAAAAAGTTGGTTCAAATCCATATCAAAGTCATCAAGAATAAGCTAGGTTATGTTTTCATATATCTTCGATTTCACAGCTATTCCGGTTGCTAAAATACATATATTAATGTCAATTAAATGGTATTTACATAAGAACAATGTGCCGTTACCTATTTTGTTAGGAGGTTGATGCAAACAAAGACAGTTGAATGCGAGTTTAAATCAGAACACCGGAAAAGTTTAAAAGACAGTATTTCAGAAACAGAAATTTCTCCTGGACGGAAGGCCATCGCTTTCAAGAGCCACCTCCAAAACTCCCAAGTCAATCGTCCAAACCCCAACTTCATTCCCCAATTCCAAGAAGACACCGATTTACTACTCCATGACATTCTCCAAACTCTCAATCTCCCTATACAAAACGCTATCCTGGATCCCTTCATCCCTGATGATATAGCCTCGGCTTGTAATCGGGAGAAAAGTTAGCCACAGGTCCTGACCACATCAAGCGCCAAGCCTTGAAAAACCTCCCGGCTACTATTCTCCCTGTCCTCACTATTCTTCAGCATTTCCATTTTCTAACTTGCTATAAAACTTCCCATACCATTCTTATCCCCAAACCCAATGAAGACCCAACACCCCCAAATTCCTATAGGCCTATATCTTAAACGAATGTTCTGGGTAAAATCTTTGAATCTCTACTCAAGGATCACATCTGGAACTTTTTGTATGAAAGGGGAACGACTGCCCCAATTCCAATACGGATTTAAGTCTTATCACTCTACCCAATATGCACTAGTGAGACTCCAAGCTACAGCTTCTAAATTGCCGAACCTTGGTCACTGCGTATTGGCAGTGCTATTAGATATTCAAAAAGCTTTTGACCAAGTCAGGCACGCCGCACTTGTTCGCATGCTCTAGAACGTCGAACCACCTAAACAAATCATCAAACTCATCCACTCCTACCTTTAAAATAGATCAATCCAAGTAAAAGTAGGAAACTTCGTTTCTGATCTCTTCACTACTGTAGAAGGAGTTCCTCAAGGCTCAGTGCTTGCTCCTCTCCTCTATGTAATTTAAACCCACGATATCCCACTCCCTACTTCACCTACCCAAGATATCGAGCTCTATGTTTACGATACCCCAATCTCCGCCTCAGCAGCAGTTTGACAAGTGTAATTCCCAAACACTGCTCCATACCTACAAAACCTTTATCCGTCCAGTAATGGACTATAGAGCTCTGAACTTCTCAACATTTTCTCCTCCTCTCCTGCACGTCGTTACGGAACCGAGAGGAGAATCCTAAGGAAAATGTCCTATCTCTCCTGGCGATTCCCATTTATCCAAACATACGAACCAACTAATATCAATCCTTTCATTTCCAGATTCAAGAATCTTCAAAGGGGATACGTCAGGAGAAGATTGGACACCTCAATATATGATCGATATTATTAAATAAAGCTAGTTTGTCCAGTTGGCGATATGATAATTATATATAGGAGTTGCTTAATACAAAGGGACATACGTTATCAATTTTACTATGAGGGAATCCTTTACGGGGTGGGCCGCCTCTCACTATTCAACAGTGAGGTTCTCGATTCAATGCCACGACGCCAGGTTCGTTGATTCTTTACCGCTTCATGGTGGGCTTGTGTTAGGACCTGCAGTTTGTATATACCAAAGAAGTTTCGTCCTTCTGGCGAGTTCTAACTATAAGACCTGCGTTCTTCTAATCTTCCCCATCAGTGATGGTTCTTTAGTGTGACCTGCCTGATGTATGGTATTACCTCTGCTCTTATTGGAAAGGGGTCGCTCCCTTACTTCTTATTATTACCGGTTTTGTGAGACATGCAATGGCGCTTGGTATGTTCGCTTCTTGCTCTTACGGTGGGGCTCTTGCAAAATATGAGCTGTAGGGAAATCGGCTGCATTCCTATCGGTTTTCATTGGTAAATGTTTGACACCAGATGTCTACAGTAATGTATGTTTCATATTATTAGAGTCATAATTCAGCTGTTGGTCATAGTATATAACAGGAAGTATGTAAACAAAGGCAATATACTAAACATCAGTAATTTTGTTAGGGAAATTACAGTTTATTGATTGATTACTGTAATTAATAAACAAATATGTGGAATTTATAGCTTTTATTTTATGATCCTTCTCCGTTAATAGTGCGTTGAATCCAAATATTAAAACTATATTACTATATAATCACTAGACGATCAAAACATGCCAAAATTAAACAAATTGGTATAAGGAAATTCTTCCTTTTTTTAAATATGACTCGGCTTGGGGTTAGAACGTCACAACCATATTAAATTCATTTGGGTGTATTTTTTGATTATTTTGTCAACACTATTTTAATCTTGATTGTAATTTTTAATTAAATATCCAATTATTATGTGTTATTAACTTATTGTGTATGAGCATTTTATATGTAATGTAGTAAAACAAATATTCTCATTTGATAAACTCTTTATTTTCTACGCGTAGAAAGTTAAATAAACATAATCCATTCAAGCCATCGATCTGTCTAAATAAAGAAATTATTACTCAACTAATTTCCACTTCAAAAATTTCGTCCCCTCAGGTAATTTCCACCTTAAATCTATCACTATACCCTCAATAACCCACACTCATAAAAACACAATAGAACAACCTCCAGGGTGATAAATTGGGAGCCGTGCCGTGCCAACCGGACACCGTTAGTGTTAAGGCGAACCATACACGCGACGTGAAAAAAAAAGGCCGCAGGAGACGCTTACACTCAATATTTAAAGGTTGCTCTAAATGGATAACCTGTTACACAAAAAGCTCATTATTCACTGGATGGGCGCGAGCATGGACAAAGGGCATCTATATCAGTAAATAGCGCCACATGGTGCTACCGTATAAATTGGAATGTCGAAAATTCTCGTAAACAAAAAAAAACATTAATTCTTCTTATGATTTTAAATTTCCATCTAGGATATCTAGATCATAAACAAGTCTATACCGAGTGTTTCTTGTAAATGGAAAATGAAAATATCCGATCAGAAATAAATATCGGTTTTAAACTAAAAAAAATGCAAATTCGCAGTTTTTTTTTAATAATATTAGTAACTTTTTTATCTTAAATATAACCTTGTGTATTTTTGCAACTACAAAAAGTTGACAGACATAGTAGAGTCTAAAAAATCCTTGTATGACATATTATTTTTTTATTTAAATGTACATATTAAAAAATATAAAAATAAAAATCCAATTTGGGTCACTTTTCATTGTAGAAATTTATTTTTTAAATATTGACGCCAACGAAGTAGTTTCAGGATATATATTAACAGCTTCCCTACCTTCGACCATATATACAACATAGACGCGCCTTGTGTATATTATAGCTATACAATTGTTTGTGCCTGACAATATTTAGGTGAGGAAGGGGGATCACGATGATATTTTAAATGCTGTAATTAAACATATATGGAATAAAAAGAGGGAATATACCCATCAACCTATGGTATTTATGGAAAAATTTATACATTTTTATTTCTAGGTAAACTTTAAAAACATATTGTATATAAATATGCAAAAACTACAAATGGAAATTCCGATAATATTACAAAGTTCTACGCCTACGTCAACATAACCTCTAACCACTTTAGCTATAAAATGATTCATGATTACATGTTTTATTTATAAATTACACATTTTCGAATCATTTTTTAGGTCTATACAAACAAATAAATCGTAAAAAGTATCCAATAACAAAAATTAATATCATTTACAACATTGACAATGACAAACATAAATCACGTTGCTGCCAAATGGTCTAAATTTTAGGCGATGTAAGCTAAATTCGCATTTAAAATATTTATAAACACTCTGAAACTTCTGGCAACCTGGCAACATTGAAACGTCGTCTCCGACAAATAATGTTGGGCACAACTCAAACAGAAGCAAGGCGCTTCTACGTATTATATATGGCATTGACATATGCCACTTGCCCAGTGGTAATAATTATGCTGTTTCGAGAGAAAGAGATGAAACGATGGTTCGGTCAATCTCTATCACTCTGAATACTGTATCGCATAGTTAGGACGTTAGAGATAGCGCTAAACCGAACCGATAAGCCATCTTTCTCACATATTAGAGTAAAACAAATATTGCAACGATATACGGGTTGGGCAAGTCCATGACTATATCGACGGTGAAGGATCAATATGTCCTACCTTTTTATTCAAATTGCGGTGTTGTTAAAAAGTTATTAAGAATAAAGAAATATATTATAATTAGTCAATACTTTTGTGTGTGTTTAGTGTTTTACCCGCCATAGTAAAGTATTTGCTAGTGGTTCGTGGAAGTTTTATTGTTCTTTTAACAAAAAAACTTTGTTTTTGTTTATGAAAAAGGTAAGTATAGTATAAAGTAAACAATATATAGTCATTTATTATTGAAAGACTGCAAAATTTTTAATTAGCAGAGAGGATATTTCGTTTCGTCAGTAATTGTACTAATAATGAATTGATAAGTACACATTGCCAGATAGGACTTTTTGCTTTTTGTGTATGTATAATTTAATAATGATTTTTTTGTAATCTAAAATGTACCTATATAATATGGTTAGATGTTTTACTGTAAATAACTAAATAATTACACTATTTATTGTATAATAGCTTAAACCATTATTTTTTTTTTGGAATGAGATTCACGGCAGGTAATTTGATTTATTATTAACTTATCATTTACAGGGTGGTGATTTAAACCATGTTTCCAGTCAGGAGAGAACACAAACTTTTTAGTTAGACTTTTTGAGTTAGCTAGACAGTCAGTAATATCAATAGGTGAGCAGTCATCGCCAAAGTCTACGATGAGTAATATTCTTCAAGAAAATTCTAGTATTTTTATTGTGTCCTATTTTTAAGGCAACTGATAATTTCAACAATGCCAAAACCGTCACTTCGATAACTGGCAGAGGAATCTGTTACTAATAAGAATGTACCAATAATACTTCATCCGAATACAGGAGGACAATATATTCTTCAAAACATTACTACCAACAGATTCCAAAAGGTTATCCATATTCTCGAATGCGGTCAAAAGTTGAGGTAGTAAAAGTCGCAATCCTGTACCACAATTTTAATTGAATTAAATTTCCTTAGTTACATATGATAGATTTAGGGGCTGCGACTAGTTTCGGCGATACGCCATCATCAGGCCTATAATACAAAGTGTTAAGGAGGCTGGGATCATTACAATTTATTAAAGAAACTTACCAAATAAAATATAATCAGGGATGAGAATGTGAATCATTAAAATAATTAAGACTACATCAAGGAAAAATTTCGCACGGGTACAATACAATAAGGGAGATGAACAGAGGAATTGAGTGGTACTAGGAACATTGTAATTTACAAAATTAAAAAATAAATGTTGAAAAACGTCTGGCACCGGTATCAAACGATCTCTAATAGCAGGTAGATTGTAGGGAGACCACTCAGCAGGTGGCCAACCTCGTACCAAGCACAAATTAACAAAATTAAAAGATGAATTAGAAAACTTCATCAAATAGCGTTAACAAACTGCGCCTTAAAGTTCTTGACAGATGACAGTTTTATACAAAAGTGTGGGTAATTTGAAAAACAATTTAAATTAGATTAAGATAGAATACAGTAAAATTAAAAACCTGAGGGGAGCCAATGTGTTAGCAACGAATAAGTATATTACAAGAATATAAATATTGACGGTATTAATATTGATGGTGACTATCAGATACCTGGAGGCAGGCCGGACGATAAGATTAGTGAAAGAGAGAAAAAATAGAAGAGAGAAGAAGAGACAAACAGGAAAAAAAGAATTTATGGTGACATTAAGAAAAGGTTATGTCTAATAAACAAATAAATTTACAAATTTGGAGGGTTATAGATATTAATAATTAAATAGAGGGATGGGATATCCAGTTGGTCACCATATCTAAAAAATCAAGAACTGATATGTGGACTGAAAATTAGAAGTCAATTAGAAGAAAGAAAGATGCAGATGTATCTATTAAAGAAGTTCTCTGAAAGAAAAATATAGTTTTCTTTAGGTCTAATTTGTTCGTTAAGGAAAGAAACCGAATTATTATGGAGAAATGAATTAATCTCAAAGATTTCTAAAAGGTTAAGTTTTTGGCGCAATTTTTACTTGATGTACTCTTAATTATTTTAATGATTCACGTTCTCACCACTGATTATATTTTATTTGGTAAGTTTCTTTAATAAATTGTAATGATTCCAGCCTCCTTAACACTTTGTATTATAGGCCTGATGATGGCGTATCGCTGAAACTAGTCGCCGCCCCTAAATCTATCATATGTAGCTAAGGAAATTTAATTCAATTAAAATTGTGGTACAGGATTTCGAGTTTTACTACCACATTACTAACAGAGTTGAAGTGGAAAACTTTTCAGATCAGCATTCAATTATTGCAGCTCCTTTAACTTCTAATACTGATCTACACTCAGATAAAATACTTGATGAAAACTTTTCAGATCAGCATTCAATTATTGCAGGTCCTTTAACTTCTAATACTGATCTACATTCAGATAAAATACTTGATGAAACTTTTCAGATCAGCATTCAATTATTGCAGGTCCTTCAACTTCAAATACTGATCTACACTCAGATAAAATACTTGATGAAAACTTTTCAGATCAGCATTCAATTATTGCAGGTCCTTTAACTTCAAATACTGATCTACACTCAGATAAAATACTTGATGTAACTTTTCAGATCAGCATTCAATTTATGCAGGACTTTTAACTTCATACACTGATCTAAACTCAGATTAAATACTTGATGAAAACTTTTCAGATCAGCATTCCTTTATTGAAGGACTTTCAACTTGACAACACTGATCGAAACTCAGATCAAATACTTGATGAAAACTTTTAAGATCAGCATTCAATTAATTCAGGTCCTTCAACATCAAATACTGATCTACACTCAGATTAAATAATTGATGAAAACTTTTCAGATCAAATACTTGATGAAAACTTTTCAGATCAGCATTCCTTTATTGCAGGACTTTCAACTTGACAACACTGATCTAAACTCAGATCAAATACTTGATTAAAACTTTTAAGATCAGCATTCAATTAATTCAGGTCCTTCAACATCAAATACTGATCTACACTCAGATTAAATAATTGATGAAAACTTTTCAGATCAGCATTCAATAATTGCAGGACTTTGAACTTCAAAAACTGATCTAAACTCAAATCAAATACTTGATGAAAACTTTTCAGATCAGCATTCCTTTATTGCAGGACTTTCAACTTGACAACACTGATCTAAACTCAGATCAAATACTTGATTAAAACATTTAAGATCAGCATTCAATTAATTCAGGTCCTTCAACATCAAATACTGATCTACACTCAGATTAAATAATTGATGAAAACTTTTCAGATCAGCATTCAATAATTGCAAGACTTTGAACTTCAAAAACTGATCTAAACTCAAATCAAATACTTGATGAAAACTTTTCAGATCAGCATTCCTTTATTGCAGGACTTTCAACTTAACAACACTGATCTAAACTCAGATCAAATACTTGATTAAAACTTTTAAGATCAGCATTCAATTAATTCAGGTCCTTCAACATCAAATACTGATCTACACTCAGATTAAATAATTGATGAAAACTTTTCAGATCAGCATTCAATAATTGCAGGACTTTTAACTTCAAAAACTGATCTAAACTCAGATCAAATACTTGATAAAAACTTTTCTGATCAGCACTCAGTTATTGCAGATACTTCAACTTCAAATACTGATCTAAACTCAGATCAAATAATTGATGAAAATTTATCAAGTGGCGGATCAGAATATAATCTAGTTCATGATAGCCATACTGACGAATCTGAACATTCTACCGAAAGTCATGAAACAGATCCCGTATTGATCAACATCAACGAGGGGCTTAAAAGAAGAAAGGTGGCCGATCCGATTCAATGGAAACGAAACGAAAATAAGAAACTCCAAATATAAGGAAAACCTTATATGGGATTTGTAAAATGGAACACCGGAAAATATGTACAGTCACAATACAAAGAGGCTCGTCACATAAAACCCACTTGTGGAAACGAAGTGTGTAGAAAATCAAAAGTTAGGTTTTGTTTCGAGTTTTCGAAGGACTCTAGAAACAGAATTTTCGAAGATTTCTGTTATTTCTTTAATTGAATATGGCGTGAAGATTTAAGCCGAAACCGCCACCTCTAAAAGATTTTCCAAGTATAATGTGGTACATTATATAGAGTTTTATTTCGCAATTGAAAATGTGACCACAATTGAGATGTGGATAACCTTTTGGATTTGTTATATATTAGCTTATCTTCCCAACTTGTTCTCAGTAGTAGATGATCTACGTTTGTTCTACCTAATATGTTAGAGAGAGGTATAGGAAATTTGGCGTATCAGAAAGGGAGAGTGCTATGACGTCACTACGCAACCGGTCTTCAGGTCCCTCAGATACGTCAGGTCTGACAGCTACATCAGAGAGTATAATCGACCTGACACATCTGAGGAAGCTGAAGATCGGTTGCGTAGTATTTCAGGTCTGTCAGGCTCGTCTGCTCTGGCAGCACCCTCTGGTGGTACTGTAGGTCCTGATGCACCTGAGGGACCTGAGGACCGGTTGGGTGGTGACATCATAGCGCTCTCTCTTTCTGACACGCTAAATTTCCTATACCTTTCTCTCTAACACATTGAATTTCCTAAATGTTAGGTAGAACAAACCTAGACTATCTACTGTCAGTGCTTATGATATCTCTGATACGATTAGAGATATTATAAGCATTGATAACAAGCGCTCGCAATCACTAAGCAATAAAAAAATTTTTAAATTTAGATGAACTTATCACTTTTTTTACAGTAAAATACTCGGAAGCACTATGCAGTAAACACGTTTTGAATATGTGCAAAGTACATAAATAAAATAAAAAATACAGTTAATCGATGACTCTTTGTTTGAATCCACTTCCAGACCCTTTAAAGGATCAATGTGAGGTTAAGAGTTACTTTATGATACGTAGGAAAGTCTAGTCTACATTTTGGTATATTATATGTCATGAATCGGTGCAAAAGTGAAGGTGAAAACTGCAATCGATAATTTAGTTTTTAGCCTGTAAATTCCCATATCTCCTGTTTTCTAAAGAGGGTCTTTAAGTTGTGATAATTATTTATAGATTTAATAAAAGATTTCCAAATGGCGCCAACTTACAGATTTATGTCAAGTTAAAGATTATAAAATCGATGGGAATATAACAATATCCGAACTAACATCAATCTTACAAAGTTTGGCATAAAAAATGAAAATAAAAGTAATCCATATGGAATAATATCGTTAAAACTTTATAGCAAACTTTCTTTTAAAAGTACAACATCAAGTATAGTCTGTTCAAAAGTATTAAATATAAGGATGCAAGTGTGTTAAAAAAAAACAAAAGGAATTATTGCCGTTTTACAAAAATGAAACTACAAAAAACTAATTAACGTCAGTAAATAAAAAAGTCTTTTAACTATAACTTAGGCACCAAAAATGTCAATGTCATCTTGATTTCTTAGTCGGTTGCATGTTTAAACTTTAAGATAACAATCCCATCCTGTCAATTTAAATTATAGTGTTCCATCCGAAGAGATTGTGTCTCGCGAAAATTATTGTCCCTTCTCCTCTCTCCTTTACTTCCGAAATAAACGAATCTGTCCACACAATTTAATTTCGATCGACGTTCAATTAAATTTTTCAAGGCTGGCGCCAGATTGTTTCCTGCCTTATTTATGGGGTTGAGCAGCGATTGTTAGAAGTGTCGACGTTTTATTACCGCGATGGCGATAAAATAATTTCAGCCAGTTTAATTGATAGTCAGCCAGCGCCGACATTGACGAGTGTTTTTATTGGGCCTCAAAAATATATTTTATTGGCACGAACAACGTTTAACATAAAATCAGGTATATTAATATTAAAAGCGGAGGTATTTGATTTCTGAAGTCAACAAAATTATTTCTTCGATCGACTCAAAGATTCGCTAATGTTTATAACATTTTTCTTATATAAATGCATAGCCAGGAATATGTTTTAGCGATATTCTGTTACCTTTTCTCTATTTGTTATTCGTCAAAGAGTTTGTCTATAGCTGATTGTTATGTTCTGTACATTGTTTTTTTTATTTAGTTCGATTTTTTCCCTGAATTTTACCAATAGACCGACCTACCAGTAGACCTGAACAACCAATAGACTGCATAATCAACGACCGATAAATACTAACAGCTGCCCATTGTTTTCGTATTCACCTAAAACAGTTAAAATATAAATAAAAGTTATTTTTTCTTTTTTCTTTAAATACACAGGTTTGATTTGGCCAGTCAATATCTTTTTTATTAATCGATAAAAATAGTGATTTAACAGTTCGGTCTATTGGGAGAGCGCCTATGAAATTTGGTCTGTTGTCAGAGGGTCCGTCTATTGGTATGCAGAGTTTTTGACGAGGTGTTTGACTACTTTTTTTATTGGTATGGGTACGTTATTAAGATTAAGCTTTGGGAAATTTGGTAGACGATTAATACATTTTGCTGGGGTAGATTTGTTAGCACTGACTATAATTTTTTATTTCGGAGTCAATGTTGTATTAGGTTTGTTTTTAAAATTCTTCTAAACAGTATAACAAGTAAATTATCAACTTTGCCTCAACGTCTTTTAAAAGACGAAAAAAATTTACTTGAAGGGTGATTTTCTTCATAATTTTGGAAACAAAATTGTGGGCGTGCGAGTAGGGAGAGACATAAAGGATGAATATTTTATATTTTTCGCCATCTTGGTCTCACCCTTCCATCAAATTTACAAATATTTTTTTTATAATTTTTAAAAAAATCACACTTATATTATTTTTAATTACCTTTAAGTAACGTTAGATTATTTTTTATGGTTTGCTTGTTATGTGCGATAAAAGATTTTTTAATTCTTTTGCTCATCCACTCCCCTAAAAAAAATTATTTAAGAACTAGTCTTAGAGATTAAACCTGGGATTTGTTTTTAAACCAGATAAAGGTAAATTTTTTTAAACCTGATTAAAAATATATTTTGTTTACCGGTTTATTTCGTTATAAGATATATATTTGATTAAAAACGGTTTTTAAAATTCTTCTAAACGGTATAGCAAGTAAACTATCAATGTTATCAGAACAAGATCAATGTCATTTAAAAGATGGTAAAGTATGCAGTACTGGTCAAAAGTATAAATTAAAAATAAATCTTATTAAATTTAAAGGAAATATAAGTTTTGTGAATTCTGGATAATATTCGAGTGAAATGTATCCCATCAGAATAACGACTTCTTTTTTAAGACAACCTGTATGTTTGTTTTCATGAAATTCAATTTTAACGCATTGTTTATATTTCATAATAATAAAAATAATAATAAGTATAGAAAATTACTAATTTAAATAAGAGAGTAAAGCACAATTAGTGTATTGAAGGTCATTTTTGGCGACCACCCTGTATTTTTAGAGTCATGGTGCACTGAGCAAAAATGATCTATATGACTTAAGATTTAGTTGTACCAAATTTTAAAAAAATTAGCCCGGGACCCAACCACCATAAGAAAAGTGCATGGTCCTTTCTGTGTTTGGGTATTATTTTTAAATATAATCTAGAATCCATCCCAGTTTATGCTGCAAGTATAAATTTGGAGTGTAATTATTAATACAAATTGAACCCTTTATTTATTATAACGATCATCATATTTTGATTTAATTATTGGGAAATCATGTTTTTGAATTCGCCTATCTGGTGTATTGTAATCATTTGTTTGAGTGTCTGGAATTCTTGAAGTTACTTGAGCGTAAATAGTTGGAAAATTTTGTTTAAGTAACTATGGAAATTTGGATTGAGAGTTAGTTGTTTCTGTATTGTCTCCTGTTGAATTCTCATTGTAATTTAATCAGATTCCTATATCGGTTGCTGCGTCGGTGTATATTTAGTTCTCTGGCAAGTCGTCACGGTTCCTCCGAATTTGACATATTTAAATGGCTTTGTACACTAGGAATTATATCTGGTGGTTAAATTCTAACTCTGAAGAATTTTAATTAAAAGATTGTTTGTAAGCACCTTTAAAATAATGGGATAGTTATAGCTACAATTTTAATAAATAAAATTAAGTTATTTAATATCGAGACGTTTATTTCCAATTAGTACACATTTACATTGCTTTTATTTACAATGTTTTTGTTTCTTTGTTACGTTTTTTTGTCCTACCCTGTATTTTTATTATTCCTTTGCTTGGAGTATCTAATTTCAGCTCGCTTCATATTCCTTCTCTAGATCTACCTCTCTTTTAGGTGTTGCTATAAAATGTCTTTCCCATGTTACCAACTCTCTCTCCCTCTCTCTTTGCCTCTTCAGTCAAAACAATTGACTTATATATCGTCTATGCTACAAATTGAAAATTTTCTTTCTTCCCCTCGTTATATAGGGTAAATTTTTATTATATTATATACTCATCAAAATGCCCTGCTACCTTTATTAATTATTTCGACGCTTTAACTTTTATTTTCTTTTTTGCTGGTATATATATTTTTTGTTACATTTACTCAAAAGTTCATATCTTATCTTTTATAATAATATAAATTATCTGATGTTCGTGGTGCTATTTTAGTCTGGATTACAAAAAGAGAATCTATTTTTTTTAATTCGTTTTTACAGATTGTCTTAAAATTTAATTCATTTAAAAATTCATATATTTCATTTTACTATTATCATTGTTTTATATTCTTTTTCAAAAACAGAGACCACCAAATCTGGTAATTTATAAAATTTTTATTTTATATTTACTTTATGTGAACTTTTAGGGTTTTTTCTTTGGACCGCAAGTTTTTTTCCTTTGGACCAATCTTTTTGGAGCAGTTTTTCTTTTTCTTTGAACCAAATTTTTTTGTGGAACAAATTTTTCCTGGACCACAAGTTTCCTTTGGATCAAACTTTTTGGTAGCAAGGTAACGTTTCTACTGATCCTAGGAGCTTGACAAAAGAAAACCTCAGGAACCAAAAAAAAAGAAAATTCTCTAAAAATTTTTTTGTTCCACTATTATAAACAAAACAAGTATAATGTTTAATTTGAATTTAATTTCCTTAAACCTACAAAAAGAAATAACGGACGGATTATGAAATATATCAAAGTTTTTTGTCAATTATTTCTAATTACATCAAAAAATCAATTAGACTGGAGTACAATTTTTTTTTTATTTAATATTTTACTTTCTGATATAATCCAAATTTTATTCGTGGAACGAACCCATAATAAAAAGATTTGAGCCTAAACCAGGTATATTACTTATTATTAACAAATTAAAATAACGTTCCATCTTGCTTTATTTTTTGTACTTAAGTAGTGTAGAGTTCATGCAATATATGAACGAACATATGTTCAAATATTGGACAGTACAGAACAAATTTATTAAATATTTATACTACAAAAAATATCATTCAACACCTCCCCTCGAATCTTATGCACCATTAAGAACTGATTTTAAAATCGAGAAATTAGAATTTAGACGTTACATGGCCAATCTCACATTTCTTAGTAAATTAATAAATGGTTTCACAGACTGCGAATATTTATTGGAACAGATAAATCTAAGTGTACCAATTGCAGGGATTCGTCGGCGCGATTTGTTTCTATGCACATCAATTAACGATGGGCCTATTGCAAGGATGTGCCATTTATATAACAAATACTCCATAAATATAGATGGTGATATGTTCGGTGCATCACCTGAAGGTTACAGGTTTCGATTAAGACAATTATTCAAATACTCATAATATCATACGCACAATTTAAGATATTCAATTTTGGTTCGGAACTCCTGGTATAAAAAGTTTAGGTAATTCAAATATTTTCTTTTTTCTTTTTTTTCTCTGCATGTGTACTTATACTTATTTACATATATATAGTTTTAATAGGTAATTTGTATTTTGTATATATATCAAGAAACATGTAATTAGGCTTATGCCTGTTTTTTTCTATTCATAAATAAATAAATAAACAAAGAATGGAGGATAAAGACAATGATTTACATAAAAGAAAGTCACAATTGTTACTTTTTGAAACGATAATTGTATATAAGTAATTGATAGATTTTTAAATTCGGCGTATTGGACTAACAGATACTAAATTACCAAATTCCTAATAACTTTTTTAAGAAGTTACAAATATCTATTATTGTGGCTACCAATTACATTTTTTTAATCAACTTACTTTTTTTCTGGCAGTTTAATTTTTTGTAAATTTTTTTTAGCTTTCCACAATTCGCCATGATATTTTAAGATATTTGGTGAAAGAAAAAAATGAAAATTTAACAGGAGAAAAGTTTACGATTCAACCATAAATGCCTTTTAAATTTCCATAGGCCGATTATTTTTTTGCACAATTATTTGGCTCTTTTACTTTCCCGACCCACCTCCTAGAAGGGAAAGTATTGTGAACGAGCTAAAAAAAAATTTCGAGATAAAAACGGAAATATCCATTTTCGGGTCCCCTGAGACGATTAAGACCATTTCCAGATGGAAGTCTGTCTGTCGGTCTGTGTGTGTGTATGTGTGCATGTGTGTATTCTTCCACGATAGAGGCCACACGTTTAATCCGATTGAGCTGAAATTTGGTACAAAGGTTTGGATTACTCGTTGGAAGAACCCATTACTTTTTGTACGACATCTGTCTAACGAAAGTAGCACTATCAAAAAATGACAGATGCAATATGTCACAGAATTGGACATGCAATATGTCATTTAAAAGCACTTGAAAAACTCTATTCAGAACAATCAAAATTATTTCTTCACCTGTCACCTGTCAAAAAAAAAGTCAAAATTTTAAACTTCAGCATTAAATATCTGAAAAAGTATTAATGCGATTGAGCTCAAATTTGGTATATGGCTTTTAATTACCCGTCGGAAGAACCCATTAGTTTTTGTACGACATCTGTCAAACAGAAGTCTCACTATCAAAAAATGACAGACGCAATATGTCAGGGAATTGGACATGCAATATGTCATTTGAAAGCCCTTAAAAAAATCTATTCAGAACAGTCAAAATTATTTCTTCAACTGTCACCTGTCAAAAATAAAAAAATGTCAAAATGTGAAACTTTATTATTAAATATCTGAAAAAGTATTAATCCGATTGGTACAGGGGTTTAAGTTACCCGTCGGAAGAACTCATTAGTTTTTGAATGACATGTGTCAAACGGAAGTGCCATTATCAAAAAACGACAGATGCAATATGTCACGGAATTCGACTTGCAATATGTCATTTGAAAACCCTTGAAAAACTCTATACAGAACAGTCAAAATTATTTCTCAAACTCATACCTGTCAAAAATAAAAAATGTCAAAAGTTGATACTTTAACATTAAATATCTGAAAAAGTATTCGTGGATACTTGTCGGGAAAGTTTTGGGGCGACACAACCGATTTTTTTATTAAATAGTTTTATAGACAATTATTTGGTTCTTTTTTTTATTAAGTAGTTTTATTACAATTAAACAGTATAATGGGAAATTTAAAGAAAACAATTGCTGGCCTAGCTAGGAAACGTTTGAAATTAAGTGCAACGCAGAAGAGTAAAAAATAGAATTGGGCGAATAAATGGTAAGTACACTTTTTTAAATATTTTTAAATATTAAAAATCTTTTAAGCCTGTTTAGTATGAAGATATTTATATTTTCATGAATCTTAGTAATGTTTATAATTGTTTTAATGTGTAATATTATATAGTGTGTCCAATTAAGTAAGTTGGTAGCATATAGGAAATTTCTCTATTGTTAGTTTTATGAAAATAAGTTAGTCTTTATAAAAGATTCTTCATAGTATAAAACTTAAAATACAACCATCAAGTAATACATTTTGCTCCAGAGAAATATACCCTTTTGTGGCACTCAAGATATCTACCCAATTTTCTTGGTCATTACAAAATATATTTTATTTACAAAAAATCAACTTCTGTAAACGACATAACTTTCAAAAAGTTACAAATGGATGTGCAACTTTTAATACTTAATAAATTTTATATTTGGCGGCAATACAATTTCCGCTTTGGGTCGGATTCTCGTATCACTTAAAAACGAACATTAAGAGTTATGAAGTCATAAAGATATCATCTAGGTATTTATTCGCTACGCCTGTGGACGTTTGAATTTTATTTATAAATAAACATAAATTAACATCAACTAGAGGCAACTGAAGGGAAATTTATATTCTAAAAAAATGACAGTTGTGTCTTACTAAATGTTTTTAATGCTTGTTGAATCGAGATTTACAACGTATTTATAAAGATAGTTAAAAGTTAATTAAAAAGTTTATAAGCAGGAGAGAGATTAATCGGAGGATAATGTTGATACTTTTATTATTTTTGATACATATGGAGGTGATGATTCTCTTTGTACCAAAATTATATTAATTAATTTATACTTCTAAAAAATATAATGGGGGCAACAATATTAAATAGAAAGTAAAAACGACATTAAATAGGGAAATATTCTAAAAACAATGTTATAACAGGTTAATCTTGAATTTTGTTACTATACTCTACAGATCTAAGGTACTGAAACATCCTGTATATTTCTCCATTACTTTGATTATTTTCCAAAATTTTGCTCGTCGTTTTATTAGCAAAGATATTTTTTATTTGATAGCGGGCAATTATTTTTTTAAGAAAATGAAGCAAATGTACTCCGATCACCCTGTATATAGGATGTTTGCTGCTAGATTATTCATAAAATTAACAGTGATAACTCATGCTCAGGTGTTACTAAAAAAAGCAGATTTAAATCTTATAATTACTGAGATACAGGTTGATTTGTCGAATATGGGAAAAAATATTGTAGTTTAAACATTTTATATTTACTTAAAATTTGCCAATAATATTTTACTATAAAAATCCAGGAGAAATTAATTTAATTAGTACTAAAAAAATATTATTATTTAAATTTACCAAAAAAACGGTCCTGTATATCCTAATTTTCAAAATCTCTAACTGAATAAAAAAAATTTCTGTACAAATGCTACTTAATTTGTATTATTTTTAAAATACACACAATGTTTCTAACGTAATTGTTTTACAAAAGTCTTTAAAAAATATTTCTTAGTTTGGTTATATTAAACAAAAAATTGGATCCAAGATTGTGCCTTGTGGCAAGTTAGAAGAAAATAATATTTTCAATTTCATTGTCTCTATTATAGTTAGAGAATTATTTTATTACGCTCTGTTTAGTTAAATCATTTATTTTTGTTTTCGCACTAGCTTTGCTAAGTTTATTTAATTTTTCAGATTATTCCTGTAATAAACCTAGTAAGCTAACAGTACTATTCAGTACTCTGATATATCATGTCTGAAAACAGAATTCTAAAATTCTAAACTGATTTCGAGTTATCGCAGTAACAGCCAGACAGCAGACAGACGGATAGACGGACATTGTAAAGTCAATAAGTAAGGTAACCAGTTATCGATTGCTGCAAACCGTTCTCGAGTTATCGCTGAGATAGACGAAAAGACGGACAAACGGACAGACAGATGACTGAACTTGATTTAGGTCATTAAAAACAATACCAGAAAAGTTGTAAAACATTTTTGATTTATGTTTAAAATTAATGTTGCGAATACGCAAGCTAGCAATGCCAAGACCAACTTTTATCTTCCTCCTACTTGTTGAATTTTTTCTCATATATATGTTTATAACAAATAACTCAAAAATCATATTTCTCTATTCAAAATTTAAATTCTAGGGATGCTTACCCATTATGTACCGAAATGACTAGTGCGATCCTGGACAAACTTCTCAGTTACATGCATGGTAATATTATACATGATGTAACGTAGAAACAGTTCTAATAATTCGAACTAGAAAAAACATAATTTGTATGACGGGTACCGGAAAGGCCTTCAATGGGGTTCTTCTCTGGATACAACTAACCAGTAATGTGAAAACTGAAACTGGATCTGAGCTTTTAATCGAGATTTATACTGTTTACATCCAGACAGACGTCCGAGCAAGATTTTTTGCATTTTCGGACGCTCAGCAACTTCGAGGTAAGTGATAAAAAGTAGGGTAAAACATTTTTTTCACCATAACGAAATTGATATTGATACTTTTGGACCTCAGTAAAATAAACATTAATTTCATTATTTATTTATTTACTAGTTATTATTATTATTAACTATCATAAATGGGTCATGGGCCACCCCTATAACTATTAAACGGATTAATACATTTTTCCAAATTTTGGTCGGGAGCTATTATTGGATTTTTTTTACATAAAAATCCAATATGGCCGACATCCGGTTTGACCGGAAATGAGATGAAAATTAGACATATTTGGATTCTACGACTTCAAAAATGAACACGTCGACTTTCAAAGGTCACTTGAGACGCCATTTTTATTTTATTTTTAAATTTTTCTTATTCATGATTTGGTCTAAATTACTTATAATTAAACTAGAATTACCTAAAAATTCTCAATTTTATTAATTATTTTTTTTTCTTTTATTAAACATTTAATTCATCAAATCCAGTTTTTTTATCTAAAACTCAATTTTTTTTAAATAAAACACAGATGGGCCGCCCGGTATTAAAAAATGTTCATTCAATTACGGTTAAAATGTTGTACATAACAATTCATTTATTTTTCTAAAATAAAGCAGGTAGTTATTTTTTTTTAAATTTCGATTCAAAATTCTCTCCGCGAAAAAAAATTAAAGGATATTCACAAGATGATATTTTAAATTTAAAAATTAATAAGAAACAAAAAAAAATCATTGACAAAATTTAGAACTTTTAGGTAATTTTATTTTAATTATAATGAATTTAGATCAAATCATGAGCACCTGGAATGAATAAAAGAAAATTGACTGTGCCACCCCCAGCACTTTCCCGGCTCTTCTGTGGAGAATAGGATTATTTTAATTAAAAAATACAAAATTCCTAAATGGGAAATTAAATGCTGTAAGAAAGGAGGTAAAATTTTGAATAAAAAAATGGGTAAATATTATAAAATGCGCAAAAATTAATTCAAATATTAACAAGATAACGAATTTCTAAAAAATTGTTAAAAATGATAAAGAATTGCTAAGTGTTAGCAAAAATTAAAACTATAATAAAAAAGAGTAAATGGGCAAAAATTAAAAACAATATAAAAATCTTGATACGATTTGTAAAAATTGGAAAAAGAAGCAAAGATTGCAGAAAAAGACAAAGAGCAAAAAATGTACCTAAACAAAAGGAAAAAAACGCAAAATAAACAAAAAAGAAAAAGATGCCTAATAAAGGCAAAAAGAGTAAAAAAGGGTAAAACAAAAATCAACAAAAAGTCCAAAACAAATCCAAATAAGACACAGTAAAGGGAAAAAAGTCAAAGACGCCAAAAAAAGACAAAAAGATCAGAAAAGGTACAAAAAATTCCAAAAAATTAAAAACTATTAAAAAAGTTTAAAAAGCAAAAAAAGGCAAAAAAAGTGGTAAAAATGTAAAAAACAAAAAAAAAAAAGCAAAAAAGGCAAAATAGAGATAAATAAAGGCAAAAAGGCAAAAAGGTCAGAAAGACCCAAAAAAAATTAAAAAAAGCAAAAAAAGGAACAAAATGGATAAAAAAAAAGAAAAAAAAGGTGAAAACCCAAAAAAAGGCAAAATAATGCCAAAAACATGACAAAAAATACGAAAATGGTACACATTATATAGCTACAATTAGGATATCTTAAAATCATGGGTGAAAACTACAGTTTCATACAAAAGTTGTAGGAAATTTTATGCTCTACAACTTTGCACCAGAACATTTTGCACTAAAGCGCATTGTTTGTCTTCAAAATAAAAAAACAGGCGAAAAGTCCAAATGTGTATATTTTTCGCCCTTTTGCACTTGAGTGTATTGTTTGTCTTAAAAATTTGGAAAAACTACAGAAAAACTCCATGCACATTTTTTGCGCGCTATCTACTGGAGCAGCTATTGGAAATTCTGGAAAAAGTTTGATACAAAAATTGAAGGAAATTTTATGCTCTAAAAATTTGCATTACAACATTTTCCGTTAAAGTGTAGTGTTTGTCCTCAAAATTTAAAAAAAAGGCAAAAAAACTTACATGTTTATTCAATCAATGTCGGTCTTAAGGACCTTCTACTGTACCAATTTGAACCGAAACCGAATGTTCACATTCGAGGCGCACACCAACCCATCATACCAAATTTCAGCTTGATTGATCAAATCGTTTGGCAGTTATCGTGGAAGATTATACACAGACACACAGACAGACCTTACTCTGAAAATAGTTTCAACCTTCTTGGGGGACCTCAAAATGGATATTTACATCGATATCTCGAGATTTTTTTCGCTCGTTCACCATACTTTCCCTTTGATGGGACCAGAAAAGTAATTCAAAAATAAATAAAAAATGGGGTCTTAAGTAACATTTGACTCAATTCCGGTCAAACAGGATGTCAGTCGTATTGGATTTTTATTTAAAAAAATCTAAAAATATCTCTATTATAATCGACAAAAAATTTCATATAAATCTATTAACCCGTTTAAGAGTTATAGTGGTGGCCCCAGGCCCATTTACACCTCGTATATTATTTGTGGTACTTTGACTTCGAGTTTTATTACCTCATACATAATATTACTTAAATATTTATAATATTATATTTTATTCTTTATTAAAATTTTATTTTCTTTATTTTTCAACATTCCTTCATGTTTCTTTAAAAATTTTTATTTCATTACTATCATGTTCATATTCTTGTTTAATTCTTCTCTATCCCTTATCTCTACTTCTTTCCACCTTTTATATTATTGTAACTTAAAAAATATTATTTTGAAAGTCTCCTTTTATTTGCAACAGTGTACGATTTTTTTGATATTTGTCTTCTACTTTATTCTACTTCTTAAAATTATTTTTTTCTTTTTTGGTGCCTCTTCTAAACTTTATATTTCCATTTCGTAGAAATGATTATTACTTTTTCCTTTATATTTTCAAGCATTTCTATATAACTTTGATCTTGATTTTTATTCCCCATAATATTTATGTATCTTTTGTTGAGGAATCCGGGCGTTATATTAAATAAAACGAATAAGATCGTATTTCATTATATTTCATAAAATAAACTCAAATAACAAACATAAAATTACAACCTAACCTTACTCCATCTCTCAACAGTTAAAAACATAATATTCAAATAATCCCGCCGGAAAAACTCCCAATGTTCTTCTTTTTCATTCCTACCAACCTCTCAGCGTCACCAACCCAAATATAATAATCCGGTACCATGGCACCTTAAAGTAGGCAACCACAGACAAACATTGTTGGTTGTCTATCAAAACTTCTACACTTTATCCATTTTTTCATTTCGCTCTTCCCCATAATTTCCTTTTTTTATAAATTTTAGGTACTCATCTACCATCTCTATTCAATTCTTCAAAATATTATTTTAGTTTTAAACCACCACCAAATATCAAATATTAATGTTATTATTTTCTACTTCTTTCTTGATATTTTATATTTAATTTTCAATAGAAACATATTTCCATTATTTATCCATTAATATTTTAAAGGTTTCATTGTTTTCGTAGTTTCTAGTTTGAATTTTTTAACTGCCTCCTTTACACAATTTTCTTATCCTGCAATTTTTTTATTTCTTTTCTAGTTTCTTCCAGCTTGCTGATTATATAGGCCTTATTTTGTCTTAATTCTTGTAATATTCTTATTATTGTATTATCCAATTCTTGCATTTCTTTTTAACCTTCTTCTTAACCTTCCCATATCTTGTTTTATATCTGCTTTTATTTCCTTTCTATTATTCATTTTTATCATAATTTTTATTAGCTCATCCATGATATTTTTTTCTATTTATTCTACTTTACATCACCATTCTTTTTTTGTATTTTTATTGTCTTTAATTTAAATCTTCTTTGTGTTGTTCTTTCATTGCAAATACTTTTACTACATCTTTCTTATAGATATTTTTTATATACAAAACTTTAATGAAAAATAAAGCTTGTGTCTTATTTACGACTTAAAAATAAAATAAAACTTAGAGGATCAAATTTATTGAGCTCAGTCTATAAACGACCGAACGTGAGTGCTAACGCAACTTTTTAGTCGCGAATGGTTTTGGGTTGAAACTATACTACAGGGACTAGAAAACGTGACCTATCGCCCAAAAACCTCTTTATGTGTATAAAAAATATATTATAACATAAATTGAAAATTTTAGTATAATTGAAGTTTTATAAATTGATAAATTTTCATTTATAAAATATTTCGTTGATTATAAAACCGTAAAACATTTTTTATATAAATAATTCGTTTTGAATGTTGGTCTAACGAATCGGAAGAAAATTCTGTCTGGAAAATCTGTACATAATAAATCAGGACTAATCGCTAGGGCAATATATCAATACCAACCATCAACCTTTGCTTTACCAAACAATATATTTTCGTTTCTTTTATGTACCAAGCTCACTAGTAGATTAGAGCCGATGAATGTCTGTAAACAGATGCCAATATTTTGACAAATGATACGATGTAGGATCGTAATAAAAATGGTTGAGAACGGAGAGATAAAATGTATTCGGGTAGATGGAGGATACACTAACAGATTTATTAGTATAAAAATTGGATTTTTTTCAATCAATACACTCGCAAAATATATAATGGATATTTTTTTAATCTCTGTCGGGTTTGCACAAAATTGCTACTAGAAGTAGAAGTACTTATAAGAAATATTTTGTTATAAAAATTTAAATAACTTCTACTATAACTTCTTTTAGTTTTATTTCTTATTAAGAAATTTTATGATTTTATATTTGATCCTTTTTTGCTTTTCATTCTTGATTTCCTTTAGTCTTTATTTGCTTGTCTTCCTGTTCTTTTAATAAAGTACTTTTTCATTCCTTGAATTCTTCCCTATTCTTTCCCTTTTCTACTGTCATTCTTTATTTACTTTATTTTGTGTTCTTTTAATGTACAGCTCTTTTTTTAAGTCTTTTCTTTTATTTTTCTTTCTTAATTTTCAGTTTCTACTGTTGTTTTAATGTACAGCTCTTTTTTTAAGTCTCTTCTTTTATTTTTCTTTCTTTATTTTCAGTTTCTACTTGCTTTCTGTTTTTGCTGTAACAGCTTCTTTTTTTCCTTATAGTCATTTTTTACTTAATTTTGTATTCTATTGTCCTAGATATAACTCATTTCGGTTCTTCAAAATCCCTTCCTTTTCTTTTCCATTTTTTTTAATTTCTTGAAAATTCTTTGCTTTACTTTCTTCGTTTCCAGTCCATATTTACTTAATTTCCTGTTCTGTATTTCTTCCTATTATAAAATTAAATTTTGCAAATTTTCTTCGATTTTATTTCACTCTTTTAATCATTTTCTGCAGTCATTATATATTTTTTATCATTACTTTTTACGCTACTTCCAATCATATGTCGTTGACTGACTAGGTACTAAATTAGCTGCCTACAATAGAAGGAAAACGTCGAGTATCCATATCAAAAGCGTTACGCTCTAATACCAGACAACGAAATTTTTATATTAGGGAAGTACCTGAATCATCGCAGATAATTTACTGAAGAAGAAGAGAAGATGGTGGTCATGGTATTTTTTTCAAAGTGGTCAGTGTTAGGACAGGCTCTCTGAAACATTCTGTATGATGGAGTTTTAAAATTAAGAATGACGAAACGGGAATGGCTCGTGATGAGAGAAGACGAGGAGAAACTGGAGCAGATGACGGATGAAGCTCTGCGATTAGTAAGACTTAGGGATCATAGTTAGAGTAGCCGAAGGGAGGTGGTCAGATTGTTCCGAAATGGCAGGTGAGATATCTGAAGATCGATCATCATGGACAATTTATGGTAATATCGATAACATTTTAGGGAATCTCCAAAGAAGGCTGAATGAGGACAGAAGGGCAAAGGTGGCAAGGTTCAAGCCAAACATTAGCGTTCCGCAGAATAAAAAATGCTCGATGTTGAAAACGGTCATGAACTCGAATTTTCTTTATGTGGAAAGAATTTGGGGAGATGGAATGAAGGTAGCCACATAATAGGATAATATGGAGAAAATCAAAGAAAACGACAAGTACACACCGTAATGTATCTCTTAAAGTAGTTAATTTCAGGTACGATGCTCATCAAACTACAGGCGAATAAACGAAGACGTATTTACGTGAGAATTTAGGAAAAAGCAGGACGGCATCGGACACAAATTACAACAAATATAGTTTTCTGCTTGGCATAGCAAAAGCTTTAAGAGAGAAAAATGTAAATATTTGTGGTCAATGCCATTGGAGCGGACTGAGAGATTATCAGCTTAGCGAAGAGAAATTTTTTCCTAGATTAATTCCTATAGTAAAGAGATTTTTAGAACCTGCAGCTGGCAACGAAAGTTGATTACGCAGTAAGAAAAGGAGAAGTGAAGGAAGCATCTGGGTAAGGAAGTAGAGTTTTGGGTCATATCAATAACGTTTGCTGAACATGCTGGTTTTCAGATATACTTGAAGAGGATGGGACGAACTCTAAGGTCCATAAGAGTAAGTTAAGAAATGTTTAACAGCGTAGAATAAATCCCGACTCCGGACAGAATAATTTACACCATGGTAATTACTAAAGAAATGTTGGAGAGATACAAAGGGTTAAGGAAATATTGAAGAATAAGGATAAGGTGGCAAATGAGGAGAGGTTTGGTCCTACATACATCGTTTGCAGTCCTACACTACTGTGAAAGCAGTCGGCGCGTGGTGAATATGAATTTCCTTTTGCTACCTTAAAAAATGTACTTACAATCTCGTTTTATAAACTGTAGATATTTAGTATACATTATAACTACCAATTTTTAAATACTCTTATTTTTCCAAATTGCGGTATTTTGGAGCCGTTTATAGTGTGAAGGCCACTACACGGGCAGCTTCAGTGGAGAAAAAGAAACTCCAGTTGTCGATATGGTATCGACCAAATCACTGGCGGCAGGGAGGGCGGGCTTAACTTGCCCCACTGGGTTGAGTAACAGGGTATATATGCTGCTAGATAAAATTCATAAAATAAATTAAAACCATTTATTCATTTACCAAAATCCGGCGAAGGTGAAGAAAAAAAATGTGCAACACGGTTCTTTGTCGGACGGTACAGGCACGTATTCAAGGCTGGCGTAGTGATCAGACGGTCCTGGACTCTGAAGGTCGAGGGTAGATGTATGGCGTGATTTCACTGGTATTGAATTCATTACTGTTCTTTAATCGGAACTGGAGCAAAGAGTCCTTTACGAGAGAAAATCACAGTGTTTTTTTTGGAACTGATTCATTTTAATTTTGTAGATGCAATTTAATTACTTACATTTTTATTTTCACTTATAATTACACGATAACTTTTTTATCAAAATAAAATTGACATTTCAATAGGAATTTTGTTGCCTCGCAATTTAACCAAAAAACTGTGTCTGAAAAATTTACGAATTCGTAGTAAAAACATACGTAGATTTTTTTCAGTTCATTTTACAGTTTTCGTGTTAACAATTATTACAGACGATCTACGTTCCGCTCCAGTCCAGCCAGACAAAGATACTGATATAGCGACACGATAGCACAAGAGCGAATTTGAAAAAATATGAAAGAATAAGTTAGTAGTAAAGAGGTCCGACATACACAAAGAATAGAAAGAGTCAGGAGAAGATCTATAAGACAACGAATCATTTGGATCTAGGTGAAAACATGAATTTTCTGAAGAATTGGTAGGAAGAGGTGCAAAAGTTTCAGGAACATTAAAAATTTAAATAAAGTGTATTTTTGTTAATTTTTCTCAAATATTTGTTCAGTGAACTCAACCCGGATTAAGAATCTTGTCTACCGGGTGGTACATATCAATATATTATATATGAACACCATCTGATTTTCCAAAAAAAAAATATATACATGTCTTAAAGGTAAAAACTTAAATATAGAAGTCAATGTAATCTAGGTGAAAACAATCCAAATAATAATAAAACAAAATTTCATAAGTGTAAGTAAGTGGCATCTAGGGTCTTGTGGTTCCCAGATTATACAAGACAAAATTATGCTGATGATTAAAAAAATACAATATTTGCATCATAGAAACAAAGTACCCCCACTCCATAATGAACCCTTTTATGAACCATGAGGGAATACTGTAATTAGAACGTATATGAGCTGATATCACTTGGGATATTTTTATATTTTCCGATGGCTAATTATTTTATAATCAGGAAAAAATTAGATTTCTGCCGTCACGTTCATTAAAATTAGATATGGCATCGTTGTATGAGTTGGTGGTCATTTAATACTTTGAATTCTATGTTGCCGATATTTCAGGAAGTTGAAAATGTGGAAGGTGTATACAACCTCCCTTTCCCTACATTTTCCACCAAACAGTATGCTGTCTAAAAACTCGTTTCTGAGAAAAAAATTAACTAAACTACGGAGTGGAGGTACTCTTTTCTTTAATGCCGATATTTCAGGGAGTTGAAAATTTGGAAATGTATACAACCTTCCTTCCTCAACATTTTCCACGACACCGCATCTGGTCTCAAAAGCTCCTTTCTGGGAAAAATAATCTAAATTACGGAATGGAGCAACTATTGTATTTTTACATAGTCAGCATAATTTTGTCTTGTTTAAATTATCTAGGAACCACAAGACTTACTTTTGCAAGAATAAAATATATATTTATTAGGATGTTTCCCCCTACACTCACGACTTTTTAACTAGAGATAGGAATTTTTTTAATTATTTCTTACCTGATTATTTAAAATTAAAAAAAAATTAATGTCTTTTGTCTATCTCTATGATTTACTTCTTCTTTAACTAAAATTTTCTTTTAAATTTCCAAAATTATAACGTCTATGTAGCTAGAATACGCCCTAAGGCAGAATTTAATGGGACATGCGCAGGATTTATGTGCTAATTTCGGATGCCAATAAAAAAATGTGTGCTCTTCTTTTTTTTAAAAAAGATAAGGGGTTCTGCTGGCTTCAGACCAAGCTGGAATACCACAGGTCTAATGTATTGGAAAAAATTTTAAACATTTTTGTTATCTCCTATTTATGTGCTAATTTCGGACGCCAATAAAAAAATTTGTCCTCTTCTTTTTTAAAAAATACAAGGGGTTCTGCTGGCCTCAGACCAAGCTAGAGTACCACAGGTCAAATATATTGGAAAATAAAAATTTAAAAACAATTTTTTTATCTCCTATTTATGTGCTAATTTCAGACGGCAATAAAAAATTTTGTGCTCTAGATAATATGTTCAGGAATTTTCTATAAGGGAATTGAATATTCGTGGTCAAATATAATGAAAGTAAACAAACTGAAAATTAATAACTGAGAATGAATTTTAAATTACAAATAACTTAATATTGTTAAATTAGGGACATAAATATAAATTAGCACAATGTTTTTAAATTTTTATTTTCCAATTTATTTGCCCTGTGGTATTCCAGTTTGGTTTGAAGCCAACAGAACCCCTCGTATTTTTTAAAAAAGACGAGCATAAAATTTTTTATTAGCGTCCGAAATTAGCACATAAATAGGAGATAACAAAAATGTTTTTAAATTTTTATTTTCCAATATATTTGACCTGTGGTACTCCAGCTTGGTCTGAAGCCAGCAGAACCCCTTGTATTTTTTAAAAAAGAAGAGCACAAAAATTTTTATTGCCGTCCGAAATTAGCACATAAATAGAGGAGATAACAAAAATGTTTTTCAATTTTTATTTTCCAATATATTTGACCTGTGGTATTCCAGCTTGGTCTGAAGCCAGCAGAACCCCTTGTATTTTTTAAAAAAGAAGAGCACACAATTTTTTATTGGAGTCCGAAATTAGCATATAAATAGAAGATAACAAAAATGTTTTTAAATTTTTATTTTTCAATATATTTGACCTGTGGTATTCCAGCTTGGTCAGAAGCCAGCAGAACTCCTTGTATTTTTTAAAAAAGAAGAGCACAAAAATTTTTATTTTCGTCCGAAATTAGCACATAAATAGCACATTATTCCTGTGCATGTCCCATTAAATTCTGCCGTAGGGGGTATTCCAGCTACATACGTATTAAATCTTCAAAAACAAATTCATTGTATTTGATTACAATATATAACATCATTATTTGTGTATTATGCAGTATTAAGTATTTAAACACATGTATTTAAAATTGTATTTTCAATGTATACAGGGTGTTATTGAAATACACGTACATATTAAAATGGGGAATAGTATGTAATGACCAAAAACGATTGGCACCAATTTTAACTTCAAATTCTAAAATTTAAATATTGGGGAAGAGTCCCCTTTTCCGACCTACTAGTTTCCATATTTAAAGAAGTAAAATAAATCGAAATTGAACTTACCCGTAGAAATTGCACTGTTGCCCTAGCAAAACCAATTAATTCAAAATAAAGTTTATTACAGTAATTGTTCAAAATGCCGTCCATTATTATTTACACACACTTGCAATCGTCTTTCCAAAGAACTTTGAACATTAGAAATAAGTCTTGGATTTTGTCGTAGTTCCTCGGCTACCGCATTAACTTTATTGGTTAATTGTTCAACACTATTAATAGGTTCATTATAAACCAGTTGTTTCATGTGACCCCACAAAAAGAAATCGCATGGATTTAAGTCCGGAGATCTCGGAGGCCACTTAGTAGGTCCATTTCTGCCTATCCACTTTTGAGGAAATCTAATGTTCAAAAACTGCCGTACGTTTAAATCAAAGTGAGGAGGAGCGCCATCTAGTAGGTACCACATCCGTTGCCTTAATTGTAACGGTATCTCTTCTAGGAGTACTGGCAAAATATCTTCTAAAAAGTGGAGATATCCTGGCCCATTTAATCTGTTCGGGAGAACATAAGGCCCGATTAAATACTGATCTATTATGCCAGCCCAAACATTTATTGAAAATTTTCTTTGATGCCCAGTTTCCCTAATGGCGTGAGGATTTTCATCACTCCAAATATGCGTATTGTGCATATTGAACACGCCATCACGAGTGAATGAAGCCTCGTCAGTATACAATAATATTTTTAGAAAATCAGGAATATCAACACATTTTTGAATCATCCATTCACAAAACTCCACTCTCTTTTCTTCATCACCTGGATATAAGGCCTGGACTTTTTGGATGTGATAAGGATGTAAACCTTGTTCTTTAAGTGTCCGCCACACAACAAATGAGGACACTCCAATTTCAAGACCTAGGGTAGTAAAAACCAGTCTTCGGAAATAGAAATTAATTCGAAAATCTTGGCAACATGGTTATTTCTTACAAGACTAGTTTTCTTATCATCTGACAAAAACTTGCATATTAATTACTGTTGATGTTTAAAATAGGTAAATAAACCTAATTTATATAGGTCATCCTCAACATATCAGTGAAGTACGTTTGTTTTAGAATTAATTTTCAAAAATTAATAAGTCCCTTAATAAGGGGTATTTTTAAAAAATAATATTTTTCTACATTCAGTGGGGATCTGCGCAATACCCAGTTTTAATATGTACGTGTATTTCAATAACACCCTGTATAAATATGTAGTTAAATACATAAGCTTCATTTGTATTTACTCTGAATTTAAATTACATTTTTGTCTAACATTTTATTTACTGTAGTTAAAGTTTAAATACATTATTTCTCAGAAATTTTGAGATCAGCGATTTGCTTTTCTCTTTTACCTAAAAACAAATGTTTCCCTTAACTTCGGGTTTTCCTTCATGCAGACATAAAGTTTCCATTTGGCGGTTATTGTGTATTCCACAAATTTTTTATTACCATATCTGAGTCTATAATGTCTATGCATGATCTATTATTTCGTGGAAATCCTAATTGTATTTAAATACTTTTTAAATGCAGATAAGAAGTATTTGAATTTGTATTTAAATACATTGTCAAGTGAAGTATTCAAAAAACGAGGTAAATAGATTTCTGAAAAAGTATTTGTATTTGTCTTTAAGTACATTTTTATAAGTAATTTTGTTTGGCTTGGTAGTCGGGGGTGGGAGCTGCATTTGGGCGATAACTTCACATGAGTTTCAAGCCCACAGTGTTAGTTTTATACAGTGTGACCCATTTTATTTGGAAGCACCCCTGTAAAATCCGAATTTTTCAACCGATTTTGATTTAATTTTTTTTGTTAGATTCAGTACCAAATATAGTATTTTGGCACAAATTTTCATAGCTTTCAAGGCCCTCTATGTTAATTTTTCTTTGCCAAAAAAGAGGAAAGTATATTAGGCATTGTTTTGTCAAATATGACAACACAACTGGATTCAGAATCGTTACAAATGTAAACTACCAGAATTTTATAAAAAAATTTTTATTAACGACGACGTTATTACGACATGAATTTGGAAAAAGCTGCATTTCAATTAATGTTTTACGTACAATTTAGACAAATTTAAAAAATGGCAACATGGGAATCAAAAACTAGGACCGAAAAGTATTGCACAGTAAAAATTCGATGCCGATAACTTAACCCGTTCTGGAGTTATAGCTTCTGAAAATAATGTAAAATTGTGCTGATGTGTCTGATACACTTTTTGGATCAAAAGACACCACAGATAAAAATCCAATTTAGTTAAATCGGGCCATCTAGGAGGCGATACTGACTGACATAAATGAAATGTCAAAATCAAAGCCTACTTGCGATTTTGTTTGAATTTTGTAAAAATAGCTTTAATAAGTATGGACATAATAAAGCTGTGGACATTACAAAAACTAAGTTGCAAATTTAGAGTTAAATTATTATTACTTTGATCAAAATGTATTGTTAGTTATTTTTAAGAGTTGTTAATTTGTATTTTCCTGGAATACTCGCATTTTGTTAATAAATGAAATTATTAAGCACAATTTTACATTACTTTCAGAAGCTATAACTCCAGAACGGGTTAAGTTATCGGCTCCGAATTTTTAGTGTGCAATGTGTTTCGAGTCCTAGTTTTTGTTTACCATGTTGCCATTTTTAAAAGTCGTCTACATTCTACGTAAAAAATTAATTAATATACAAATTTTTCCAAATTCATGTTGTAATAACTTTTTCGTTAATAAATTTTTTTTATAAAATTTTGGTAGTTTACATTTGTAACGATTCTGAATCCAGTGGTGTAGAGGGCTTTGGAAATAGAAATTAAGCTATGAAAATTTGTTGAAAAATGCGGATTTTACAGGGGTGCTTCCAAACAAAATGTGTCACACTGTATACATATACTTAGGCCCGGTACTTTGCGAGATGATTAAGTTAATTTAACAGAAAATTAAATTTTAACAGAGAATTTCGGTACTTTATGCTATTATTATACCTTAATCATGATTTTATATGGGCGTGTCTCTGTTAATTTTAACATCATCTTTTTTCTTGAATTTAAGCTTTAATCAGAATTATTGGCTCTGCACTTTATAATTTCATGGTTTAGAATTCTGATTTGGCTTATTTGGCTTGACAATTTATTATAAAACGAAATGATTATTTTGAAAATCGAAACCTTTTATAAAATTTTATCGTCAAAAATCGAATGGAGTCGAAAAGAAATTGAATAAAACAAAAAAATAAAATAAAGAAAAGAAACAAATCGAAAATAAAATCGAATAAAATAATAAAATCTGGAAATTTGAAAAGCAAAAATAGAAGAAATCGTTGAGAATAGAAAGAATCGAAATAATTGAAAGACATTGAGTAATACCAAAAAAAAAACAGTTAAAATTTCGAAAAATGTCAAATAAAACCAAAAAAAAATGATAAAAATCTGCAAAAATTTGAAAAAATCAAAAAAAGTCGAAAAGGATGAAAGAAATCGAAAAAATTTAAAAACGTCAAAAAACACCATTAAAATTTGAATAAACTGGAACAAAATCGACAAATTAAAAAAAATAAATGAAAAAAATCGAAATAAAAAAACCACGAAAATCGACAAAAATCGAAAAAATTGCAAAAATCGAAATAATTGGAATAAAATGAAATAAAACCAAAAAAATCGTTAAATAAAAAAAAATAAAAATCGAAAAAAAAAACGAACAAAATTGAAACAAATCGAATAAAACTGAAAAAATAATGAAACAAAAAAATCGAAAAATCGAGAAATTTGAACAAAAAAAAACTGCAAAAATGGAAAAAATCTCAAATAATAAAAAGATTGGAAAAAAATTGAAAGAAGCTAATTAAAACCGAAAAATGGTATAAGTTCGTTGATTACGAATATAAGTTCATCATCATCATCAAAAATATCGTTTATTTCGTGAAAATATATTAAAATAAAATAAAAATTCAACAATATAAACCAAGCCAGGCGAACATTAAAAAAACTCATAATTTCCTAAAACCGGTAACTGACAACTGACATATATTTAAAATTCGACATGATGTCTAAAACTTTTTCTTTCTAATACATGTCAACTATCTCAAAATGTATGTTTAACATTTTACATCAAATTTGAATAAATGCAATTTAATATATAAAAAGAAGAAGAAACAGTGTTACCACTACTTAAATATTAAATCAAACATTGATTAACTAATCTTTGTCAAAAGTACCAATTTACTACTTTTCTGTTAATTTGATCATGATTAGTTTAACAATGTGATTAACTAATCAAAAATTTAACAAAAGCACAAAGTACTGGCCCTTAATCTGTCAATTTAATTAACATCACGATATATCATGAAAAAGGTAAGCTATACAAAATCTGGAAAATACAAGGGATTGTAAACAAACTTAAATTATTGTCAACCATCATTCTATTTATAGTCATAGGAATTACCTACTAAGGTAATAGAGAAATATCTAATAATAGAAATGCTTGTTCAAACTTAATTATAATTAATATTTCATCAATTCCAGAAATTACAAAAGCTTCATATTTCTCTAATATATAGAATTTCTCAACTGCTATGAATTTATTTATCTAAATAGAGCAAATATGTGTTCACTTGATGTTTGCTTATTTGCAATATAAAATACTTACCATACCAATCAAAAACGTTTTTGAATAAAACCACAGCTTTAAGATATGGATTTTACATATTCGACATTTGATTTCATTTTTATTCTCAACTTTATTTTTCATACAGCGGAAAAAAAATGTTGTTGGTAGAAGTAAATATATTTCTACAAATACAAAATTAAGCTACAAATGTTTAGTTATATAAAATGTGTCCCAAAAACTTTGCACCATATGGAAAAAATTTGTATTGTTGAACAAATTATTGTTGTTAAAAGTTGGTATTCATTTAATCAAAAGCAGTATATAAATAATAATTATTTATTGGCCGAGAAACTATTAGTCTCACAATCGATCGTAATAGCAACAAAAGTGAAAATTAAATAATCGTTTACCAGAAAATTACCATTTTGGAAAAGCTCATCAATCATCCAGAAAGATAAGTGCATGTTGGGGTTTTAGATGTAATTTAAAATTTTTGGAGAGGAGATGGGTTCAATTAAGCTGCTATCACATATCGTCGGACGCGCTGGGAAAATGCAATTATCACTTTTAATAATTCATAAGTGGGATTTACAGCTGCTGATTGGGAAATAGTAGCGGTTTCAAATATTGTTTAGATATACAAATGAAACCAAATATTAGATTTTAGTTATTTCATTTTACACAATACAAGATTTTTATTTATAGGGATCAAATTTTTAGAAATGGAATTTTCTATTTAAGAATTTTTCAAAAACTAGCTATATTTACTACTTTATTTATTATTAATAAATGAAATAAAACTGCTATCTACCACATTAATAAAATTAGAGAACGGCAAGTAGTTTCGGCTTATAAGCCATCTTCAGGACATAATACGGTTGATTATATTTAAAAATTTTTCAAAGTTAAACAATGTACATTGTTGATCGAAGAGGTGGTTCAATAATAAGGGAGGGTTTGTACTAGGGAAGGAGTATCATATGGGGAATAAAAATGGGAAGGATAGTTGTTGAACATGAAATTTAAGACTAAATTAACTATATTTTAAGGAATATGGAGGACCTACAAAGTAGGGTTGGATGGTTCCAGGAGGGACTCGTAGATAAAAATACAGGGTTCCTAAAAAGGACAGGATCCTTGTGATATCTGATAGGGCCACATGACCTCCAGTTTCGGTAAAATCCAGTTTCTTTAAAGCATCAAGAAAGAACCTGGGACTAGTAGACGAAGTGCCAAAACACGAAATATAAAAAGATTCGGTGCGAAAGGTACAAAATTAACTTAAGCAGCACTAAGCAAGTCTGAAACATCGCCGCTTATTTATTATTACTAAGCTCATTATTTTGAATTTTAAATTTAACTTGTTGCTATTGTTTTTACTGATAATTTTTGTACAAAATTGACCTACAGGTATACTAGTGTTGTTTTATTTTACATAATGTAGGTATGAATTTAAATCTCAATTTAGGGTAAAATTTTAAATGTCAATTTCCTAACATTCTATGCTCTAACTATTGTGATTATTAAAAATTTAAAGTCACTCAAAAAAAATTTACTTTAGCACAATTATATTTAATTGTCTTTCTTTGGAATTCTTATTAAAATTTTCTTTCTTCATTTATTTAACTTCTTTCTATTCTTTTATAACATTTCTTTTATCTTGAATTATTTTTTAATTATTTATTTGCGTATAGTAATTACCCATATTTATTCATAAACATTAATTATGCTTCATAATATTTCTTGATAAATCTTCATACACCTCATATATTTTTAAATTAGTATCTCTTATTTAATTATTATTATATTACCACAGTTAACACCATTATTTATTATTTTATGTTCAATATCCTATTTTCTCTGCTTTATTACTATTCTTCTTAGCACCATTTTCATATTAATTTTTTACATTTTCTTACTTTTTCCTATTTATGCTTTTATTCCCATACATATGTTCATTATCAACTTCTGCCATACTTCTTTCAATTACTAAATTATTTTTTATGCTTCCCACAAGAGACTTTAAATTATTAAGAATACGAATCTAACCAATTAACTAAATAATTATTTTAACTAATTTTAATTTAAATTTATTTCTGACTTACTATGTAATATCCATTAATTTTAGATTTTACTTTATATCTTTTATATCTTTTCTGAATTCCATTTTTATTTCTTTTATTCAATTTTTGTATTCTTCGTTTTATTTTTTTTATAATTTCTTTATATCTTGGTTCGTTTCTATAACTTTTCATTTTATTTACAATTTTCCCATTATTAACATTTTCTGTGTTTCTTTTCTCTTTTTCAATGTTTTCTATGTTCCTTGGTCTTTCATTTCCTCTATTACAAATACTGTTGATATTGAGTTGTATTTTATTCATTTATTTCTTCACTCAGCTTTATTTTCTTTTTAAACTTTTCCCCGATCCTTTGTTGAGTATTTTCCATAATCTTTTCTTCTACTTCCATTATATTTTGTTCCATTTGCCCACCCATTCCTGTAATAGTATCCATCCATTTATTATCTAAAAATTCCTATTTTTTCTGTAGAATACTGTATTTCATATTTCACTTTCTCCACTTTTTCTTTTATTTATTCTTTTAATCCTTTTTCTTTTTCTTGTAAAATTCCAACTTTAACATCTTGTAACTTTTATACTTTTATAATTTTCTCAATCATTTCAATTCTTATTTCTTTTTTTATTTCTTCCATTTTATTATCTGCATAATTCTTCAATTCTTCTATTTTCTGAATCATTTCATTTTTATTTTGTTTCAATTATTGTGTTATCTCTCCAATCTTCATTCCAAAATCTTTTCCCATATCCTGCATCTCTTTTCGGCATTCTTCTCTATCTTCTTTTCTATTATCTTGTATTGTTTTTGAAAATGTTTTACTATTTTCATCCAACTTTTCATCCACTTTCTTGTTTCTTAATTGTTTACTTCTTTCTTAAATTTCTTCTACATTTTGTTTCTGCATTTATTCAATATCCCCTTGTCCTATTTTCAACTCTTCCATTTGTCCAATCTTTTTCCCCCTCTTAAATACATTTTGATTTTTTTTTATTATTAACAATTATTATTTTCACCACCACGTATAGTTCTTTTAATATTCCACACTGTATATTATGGTTTTGTTACAACTGTCACTATTTATCAAATTATTTGTCAAATTATTTAGTAATGTCAAATTATTTTAGTTTTAGTTTAATTATATCAAAATTAGTAAATTCAAATAATAATGTTAAATTTTCTTGTGTTTCACTCAAAATATGATTATTGATTATCAACGATTGTGGTAATAAAATGAATCTTACCAGATTTTTTTAATCCTTCTGGACCCTGTACCACGTTGTTGCAATCAAACCAAAGCCTATAACTTTAATTAGCAATTTTGACTAAATTTTGGAAAGCCCCACGTTGGGCGCCATTTGTAATAAATTTAAATCTCAATTTAGGGTGAGTTCTAAAAAAAAAAATTATAAACCTTTTTTAACTATAAACTATGCTAATAAAATTCAAACAAAAGTATTTCATTACAACATAGAAAAAAGATTTCATATTTTATTTGAACCAAATAAATGTGTATTTGGATAGGTCGAATAAAACGTGTTATTTGTTTTAACAAAACTGTTTATTTAAGGATCCAAATAAATCATTTTGTTGAACGAAATAAATGTGCCATTGATATTTAAAAAAAATAGTTGAACGAAAAAAATGTTTGGTTGGATTCAAAAAATGTTTTATTGGTAAAAAAATGTTCTCTTGATTAAAAAAACTGTTTAGTTAAATGAACAAATGGTTTCTTAAAGGCTCATGAACCTTTTATTGTCTCTAAATTTTTAGAAATTTTATTTTTTTAACATAAATCTTAATTAGGATTCACGTTATAGCACAAATACACAACTTAAGTAAACACGGCGTGGTCTGATTTCTGATCCCATCAGGACAAACTACTCCACGGCATTTTTTTTTTGTACGAAAATGACAGATGGAAATGTATGCTTTTCACTAGAATTGTATAGCACCAATGACGTCACCACTGACATCAGAATAATTGACAAGTGACAGCTGCCCGCCTGATTTAAAAATGGAACGGAAGTCGGAACAATTTACGGATGCACGCACAGGATCGAGTTAAGATTTTCAAGTGGCTGATTGTAATTTGCATTAACACTAATTAAAAATTCTGCATTAATTAATCTAACTTTAGCTTATATTATGGATCAACTCGAGTGACAAGGCCCATTTTATTTAATACTTTAAACTACGATTCATTTAACATTCGTCATTCGTTAACTGTTTTACTGTTTATTTGTTGATATATTTGAATTTGAAGATTTAGCGACACTCGGCAACCAAGTCAATTTGACAGATTTGACATTTGACTGTTCTGTAAATGAAATGCTCTGTGATCGTGATCGTGATCACGCCTGGCTTGATGAGATGAAAGAGATAGACAAATGATTAGACGATCCAAGTGACTAGTAAATATGTACCAGTGGCCTCGTTCGAATTAATGGCGTAATGCAAAACCAAATAAAGTCAAAATGTATGCTTTTTGTCAATGTAGTATATGCATGTAGGAATAAATATTGGATTGTATAGCATTTTGTACAATTGTGTAGCCAGGAGCAGCCCTGGGTCAGGTATATCATGTTCAAAGCTCCGAATGTCCGATGGATTACGATCGTCTCAAATTTATCAATAACTTCTCCCCACTTGACTAATTGTGAATAAGGATTTTACAGTCTCGTGTGTGTGACTCTTACCGTTTAAATTCTGTTCATTCAAATGACAATATATTTAGTTTAATCATTTTCGGTCCAAATAATACTATTGGTTGTTACAAAAAACACAATTTATTTCATACAAATAATGCTTCGTAAATAGAACAAAATTACAATCAACCAATATAATATTGTTTATTCAAATAACCCATTTCTCTCTGTGAATATATTATAATTTTTTATAAAACATTTTCTGTCAAATGTCATATGTCATCTTTCAATTTGATATATGACATATATCATTCTTAGAGTTGCGACGCAATGATAACTCGCAATTATTATTTTTCTTTTGATTTGTGGCCGCCCAAAGGGTCGCTCAAATATATTACATCCTGCTCAGAGTCCGTCCACCTTATCTAAAAATTGTCTACTTTTTCCCGACGTATGACCCGTACTTCTAAAACTTGATCACTAGATCATTTTTCATAAATTTCCTTTCCTAAAATTGTTTTATTAATGTTGGGATCATACCAACATGTTTTCTCTTTACCCCATATTTTTTAATGTTGCTTAACGTCTCCCTCCCTTTCAGTACCACACCTAAATTTTAAACTACCTCACTTTAATTTTAAGTGCGCACATGTAACCATGTTTGTTCAACATATTCTATAATTAAAATTTTAATAATCTATGCAACTTTAGTTGGTAAGTCTCATTTTATTGTTCTTTTTTCTCTTAAATTATTACAACTTTTGTATTCAAGGCCTGATGATGGCATATGTATGCCGAAACTAGTAATTTACCTTCCAACTATAATTGTTAAACAATTTTGTGGTACTAGACTTTGGTTTTTATTTCTTCATTGGTGGACCATATTTGAGATTATGGATAACCTTCTAGAATTATATTTTTTGTTTTTATAAAAAATGACTCTTCCGTTTGCTGCATAAGTTCAGTAGATTATCGCAATTCACTTTTTTCATAAATACAAATCAAACAAAAATTAACGAAAAGTTTGTTTGATACACTATGTATCAAGAAAAACAATAAGAGGGAATCATAAAACTATCACTAAACATGTGTCTACGTATCATATAAATTTCATATACTTAGGTTTGGAATGTCATTTTAAATGCAAATCTGACGGTAGCTGATTTTCCTTAGTCTATTAAGACAAATTAAGGCAATAAATCGATTAAATTGGTTAGGTAGTATTATAAAGCAATGCATATCAAGTTTTCATGTTTAAGCTATACAAGGATTGCACCTACACATTTGCGTCTTTATAAAACATAAATAAATATGTGGCGCCAAAGTGTGACTAAAATACTTATTTTTAAAAGAACTCCTACAATGTAGCATATATTTTTATGTTCGACACTCATTAACACCTGGTAATTAAATAACTAATTAACTAAACCTAAAGAAGAATTTATGTTTATAGCAGGGTAAAATAGTAAAATATTTATAAAAATTGGGCTGTAACAAATTTATTACTTTCCCACTATTTATGTATATTATTACATTATTTTTATTTAAATTATTAAATATTTTTTACCATAGGTTCTCATCTGTTATTTTTAACTCGCGTCGTTTTAATACTCGATTTGTATGAGTTCCAATTATCTTATTCGTTGTTTTTATTTTTTTTTTGGCAATTCCTTCAACCAGCAATTCTTTCAACCAGCAATTATTTCAGTTACTGGACTATTATTATATCTATTTCGTGGGCCAGTTTCTCTAAATAAAATTGACGCTTTCAAATATAGATGACGTTTGCTTATTGAGTGTCGTTTGGTCAATGTGTTTTTAATTGTGTTCAATATTACCTCTATTTACGTGTCTTTACAAATACAAATAAAGACGGAAAATTATCAACATCAACCAGCGCTACAAAGTACAAACTACAACAGTGACAGTGAACTATGCAGTAAGCAGACGCGGACGCGACCTTTCACTTAATCAGGAACGTTTGTGCCCAGCACTTATGTACCAAACAGCAAATTATTACCTGATCCCGTTAAAATAGTCGTTTTCTTTATCTAACAGCGGAATCTAATATCCATTTATCTCTCTCGATTTTGAGTGCGAATTCACAGTGGATAGTTCCAAGTTTTCGTCTTCATCCAATTTTCATTTAATGGTTTACTCCATCTTTGTCTGTATAAGTGAGATTTAACAGCTGTTTGTATTCGTATTCTCTTTTTTACATATTAGAAGTTAAGGGCTTGACGGTAACTTCATTGCACATAAGTGACGTCACGATCGTGATGGCGGCATATTCAAATAATAGGAAATTTGAATTTTTAAATTAATTTCTTCAAAAGTCTAGCTCAAATTACGGTAAATAATTAAACTCAATGAGTTTTATTTGATCAATTCTAACTATTAATAAAGAAAAAACGTGAGGTTATATTTTTGTTGAACTCCCCATTGTATTACTTGACGGTGAGAAAGAATTACTTGTTCCTTTCTTGTTTTTTAAAATCGTGTTTTCCAGCTTCAAATGATGAGTTTAATTATATTGAAATTATTTTATGTGCTGTTCTAGGATATTTGCCATTTGCACATTATTCTGTGTTTAAAATATTGCTGCAAATCAATATGCGATAAGGTATTATTTACTTAGGATTAAGGGTATGTTGAAGCGTCTTTTACCAGTTTGTCTTTGTTTTTCTATAAAGTAACATTTCTCATATTAATGTCCATTAAAATCAAAAATCTAACCTCACTTTTCCTCTCATATTAAAGCCAAAAATTAAATTAAATTATTCTTGACCTAATGCTTCAACATTGTCATAACACCATGTTTTCCCAAAATTTGTTAGATTTGTAGCCTATCAGACATTTGGCTCGCAAAAATCACATTGACACTTTACGAGAAAAAGCGGCACAAAGTACGAAAGAGTGACATTTTTTACATTTCAACTGATAAATAATTTTATTTAAATTATAGAATATTTATTTATGTCATGATTTAAATCTCGTATAAAAGTGCCTGAAACCCTTCAAAGTGAATATAAGTGAAATGTACCAATTTCACTAACGTTGTCTAATGTAATCTGATTCACTATTTTTATAATGAATATTTGCAAACTTATAGAACATATAAAAAAAATTACAGTCCACAAATAATATCGTTAAAAAGAATTAGATCAATATCGTTAAAAAATTGTCTAAGATAATGTTATAGACAAATATTTTTAATCATCTGTTTCAATTTTACTAATCGATTTATTAATATTTATATATTTTATCAATATTATAGATATAGGTACGCTCAATATTACTTTCCGGTAATATTTTTACATCATCGAAAGTAAAAGTAATATTTTTTTACTCATAATGTTTTGTGCTATAACCCAAATCATTTCTATTGGATTTATTCTGAGTTATATGGAGATAATCTCAACTCTATATGTCTCTGCTCGGAGAATAATCTGTCAATTTTTTATTATTTTAAATCTGCTTTAATAGTATTTTAATTGTATACATTTATGGTAGTAATAAAAAAGATTGTGTTCTTTTTTTTAAGTACAACGTTGATCACAGCGAAAATAAAAACAAAATATTAATCCTCGATTACTTTTTAAAAAAGTTAATAATACTTTTTTGTGTAATATTTTTTTAGGTTTATTGAAAATCTGTATTCTCGTCTATCCCACATATTTATTAATCTTCATCTAATGACTAGTTACAACTAGAATTATCAAATCTCTCAACCGATTTACTTTTATATTAACAAAGTTAGCATGCAGCTTAAATTCGGCAAAGTATAAAAGAGCTGAAAAATTTGGTTTTTTGTACAAGAATAACCCTGTAGTTAAATCTGAATACCTATGTTAAAAGCTTTTGCTTTGTTATAAAAATTGATGTTAGTCACCATTACACTAATTTTATTCTGTGCACTTTTTACCGCCTACGTAACGCGGCCCTTCCTTAATTTACGGGAACATTAAAATACAATAAGATTTCCCCTAAAATGAATTATTAGTATGTAGGTTTGTAATATAAGAGTGTTTAAATTTCAGACAAGAATAGACGTTTACCTTGATATTTGGCTACTTTATAATCACTAATGCAAATGTGTATTATTTAAAACCTTTTTTATGTAAAATCATTATGTTTTTAATCAACTTTTTCTTATTATTAGTCGTCTCTCGATTATTTAAAGTACGTGTCAAATTGCCACCATTTTATTTATATTTACAATAATTACATAATTACTAATTTTCGCTTACCTATAGAATTTGTAATGGATAATGATTTTTACCTTGATAAAACTACTCCATATTATTATATACTAAATATGTAAGAACTACTGTAGTGTTTAATTATATATAAGGGCATGCGGAAGGTTTGCACCTCACATTTCGCCCCCACATTTCGTCCCTGCTCATTTCGCCCCTGCAAATTTCGCCCCAGTAAGTTTCGTCCCCAATACATTTCATCCATACACATTTTGCCCCGATATTAAATTCATATACGGTTATCGTATTTGTTTCTATAACAAATCCCGTAAGTTTTAGATACACAAGTTTTAGATACACAACATTTTATTTAATATAAACAAACAATAATTTTTAACAAGTACCTGTCTATAATTATTTTTTTTTGTAAAACCCTTATACTATCTTGTACCCTTGTACCACTTCTTACTAATCCATAAAGTGTAAGCTACACCTAGCCACAATAATTGTACTTAAAAATAAATATTACTAGTACTTACTTGATTAATTAACCTACACCTAGCCACAATAATTTTATTTAAAAATCAATATTACTAGTATTTACTTGATTACTTATCATTAATAGAGCTGCTGTATATTGTTCAATCCAATCTAATAGTCCTTAGTAAACCATAAGCTTTTTAACCTACATGCCCACAATTACATTTTGAAACATAAATATTCCCAATATCTTTGATGCAGAGGTGAGGCCGAAGATAGATGCTTCAATGGTGCATCTATAACTTCTGATCACCTAACTCTACTAGTAGAAACCTCCCTCTTCAATCCTAAACCACCTAGACAAACCCAATTCCAGATCCCAAGTTACCAAAAAGCAGATTGGCCCCTAATTTCAGAGAACCGCCTCTGGAAACCTGCCAGCAGATTATGTTATCAATAACCTATAAACACCATCTCCTAGGCCCTTGATGTTGCTGTGTCCAAAATCACTATCTGCATTGACCAAAAACCCCTCCCTCCTTACATCCTCTCCAATATCCGGCGAAAACGCCATATTTACCGCCTATTTGCCAGAACCCGAGATCCTCTTCTTGAAACTGAATGGTTAAACGCCCTTATCCGCCTCAAAATCAACACCCACCGACAAGAAGAATGGATCGAGGCAACATCCAACTTCGACCACAGGGACAGCTCCAGGTTCTGGAACAAGTTCGCTGTCCTTACTGGTCAAAAAACCAAGTCACACTCCCGCCTTCAGGTGAATGGATAAATCCTCAACAAACCGGTGCTGAAGGCCATTGCATTAAAGGTCACCTACAAAACGCCATAATAAACCCACCTAATCCCAACTTCAACACCAGATTCTGGAACATCCATATCCTTCTCCAAAACATCCTCCTCACTTCAAATCACCCTAACCAAGACCCTATCCTCGATCCTTTCGCCTCCGAGGACATATATAAGGCTTGTCAGCAGGGAAAAACTCTGCACCAGGCCCTGAATACATCAAACGCCAGGTTTTGAAAAACATTCCTACTACCATCCTCCCCATCCTCACCATCCTTATAAACACGATTCTTCAGTATTCCTATTTTACTCTTTGCTGAAAAACTTCACATTACATCCTAATCTCCAAACCCCACAAAGATCACCTCCCCCAACTTCATACATACCCATATCCCTGACGAATGTCGTAGGTAAGCTCTTTGAAACACTACTCAAGAAGCGTATCTGGAACTTTCTGGATAAAAGGGGAACGATCACCCAATTTCAACATGAATTTAGGCCTGAAGACTCCACCCAGGATGCACTAGTGATATTCCATACCCTAACTTCAAAATCTTTTAACCTGTGATGTCCACAAAGATTTTGACCAGATCTTTCATGCCGGACTTGTTAGGAAGCTTTATAACATCGGACTTCCTATACAGCTCATCCATTCCTAACTCAGAATCCGCTCTATCTGGGTTAAAATCGAAAACCCCTTGTTAGATCCCTTCACTCTTCTCGCAGGAGTTCCCCAAGGCTCAGTGTTTGCCCCCGTGCTGTATGTCATTTACATACACGACATCCCTCACCCTCCCTCACCAGGCCAAGACCTCCAGCTTTACGCTGATGACACACAGGGGAGAGTCAGGCACTACCTCATGCACAGAACCTAGCGTGAGGTGTCTTTACGACAATAGTTGTAATACAAAAAAATCTATTACTCTTCAATTCCCGTTGAGCAACTAGTATTTTTTGTTTGTTGAGTGATGCAATTATTATGTCTTTTGTTAAATTAAATCTTGGAAAAGATAAACTGGTTCACAAGAATCAGTTTATGTAGGATTTTCTAAAAAAAAAATGATGGTAAAAATAGCAAATAGGTGTGTGAACAAAAACGTCTGCATAGAGTGTGTTTGGACAACAAGGGATTGACCTATTATTGTTTAAATTGTCCAGGAACATCTTTATCCAGCAGAGGCAACTAGAAGTGAAGTTTCACGTGTTTTGCAATCTATAAAAGAAACAGCAAAAACCGCACAGGAGTCCCCACAACAAATTTTAGCAACTGCTGTCTCAGGTATGCATAGTGATGTTAGTGCAAAATTGCCGAGATAAGACAGCATTAAAAGAAGCATTCTAATGGAGCTACAAACTAGTGAAATTCCAGGTCTTTCCCAAAATGCCCAGAAAATGGTTATTTCAGAAGTAAGTTTAAAATTAGGTTATTATTGTGACTTTTTACAAGTTTTACAAAATACTGAAAAAGATAATTGTAGATGGTGTAGCGAAGACCAGGTTCTGATCAAAAGAATCCTTTTGACAATAGAAAATCTCTCAAATCTTTTAATTTCGGAGGAATGATACACCTATTTAGGTGAAGAGTGAAAACGAGTACATCAGTGTGTAAAATATATAATTTATTAAAAAATTCGGCCAAACGCGCTTTAGGACTACTGCAAAAATTGAAGCAACTTTAGCCAGACTTACAACCGAGTATTATTATGGCTCATTTTGAACTTGCATTGATACATGCCTTCAAACAAGAATTTCCAGGGGTGAACGTGACAGCATGTTTTTTGCATTTTTGTAAGTATCTAGAGAAGAATTCAAAGCGAAGGCTTACAGGTAAGTTTTTGGCCAAATTTTTTTTATTATTGTTAGGTAGTTGTTTATGCTAAAACTTTGGACTATGGGACCGAAAAAAAAATAAAAAAACACCGTCATGTTACATACAAGATTTTTTTTGCAGTATGGCGAATATTATGTAAGAAAACTAATATATTTCATGTACCTGTTGCAGGTACAATGTCATATATGGCGCTGTAGCCTGGTGGACGAAGGGGCTCCAGTCTATTGCGGCTTTTACATTATCTGGACTTCAGAGACTAACTTGTGTGGCTATTACAGACGACATGTTAACTACCATATTATTTGAGAAGGATGCCAGAATGTCCTCCTCCTGAGCCGTGTAGGTGTGGCTAGTCAAATTGTTGGGGAGAGGCTATGGGACCACTCTGGACTGCTACTAGAGTTGAGTACTCAGTACACTCTCGACATATTTTCGGATGTGCTAAAATTGTTCTGTAAAACTCCCAGCCATCTCCTAGAAAATGCGTGGGGAAAAATGTTTGGGGCCAACGCCTGCCAGCGAATCATATATAAGTGCCAATGTTACAGATTATTACAAACACGTAACATTCATAATATTAAATACTTGTAAGTTGTGACAAGTTGATTTCTATGTATCCAGGCCGTATACCGGATAGTTGTTTCGTCCCTGTTCTCAGAACTTACAAGTAATTAACAGCATTTTTTGGGGTTTTATACCCTTCTGTCGGTTCCAGTTAGTACTTGGCGCTAATTACACAGGTGTAATCTCTTTCCATTGATAGATAGCGTTAGATGCCTACCTCGTGTTACATCTATTTTATTTATAATAATGCTATATTTATAAAATAAAACATTGGTAATAACAAATGTAAAGTAAATAATATTGATGTAATTTATTTTTCATTATTTATTTAATTTAGATGTGCTAAATTCTAAAAATTAAATATTTGAATAAAATTTAAAAGCAAATTTGATCCAAACCATGTACTTAATCCCAAATAATTTATACAAAGAAATCTCGTACTTCCTATGTTCATTGCTATTCATGTGAATGAGGTATAAAAAGGTTTAATTTAAAGCCATAAATACCCCGGGATAATGAATTAGCATATGAATATTCACGTGCTGAGAATTACTAACCCGAAGTTCACGAGAAGAAAAGCAAATAGTGAGTGCTGAAGGTTCATCGCTTAATTATTTAATGTTTGCACTGTTTTATACGCTTGGCTTAAAAGAATTACGTAATATTTACAAGTGTAGGATGATAAGCTTCATAATAGTTTTTCACTCAACTAAAACGTTTTGGAAAAATAATATAAAAATTAGTTAAATTATTTTTATTAGGTACTGGTAATACATATTTTCAGCGAACTTTAGCAAAGTTCGTTACTGACTTCTCTAAGTCTGTCTGTTTGTTTATCTGTATGTTATGGAACTTTAAAATTGCTATTTCAGATTTTGATTCTGCATAAAAAAGTATAGGGTTGTTGTGGGAATAGTGAATCATATGGCTACAGTGAATCGGCAAAAATTAAGACTTATTGTTATTTTCTCTCTCTCTTAACATGTTATATGTTTGATTCTTTACTTCTGTTAAGGATTTGGATGCTCAAAATTTTAATTAAAAAAAGTTTTCTATTGGTTTAGTAGCCACAGCACAGAACACCTTAACACAGAGGCGAAAGTCTGCTATTCCGTCCAAATTTTATTTAAGAGCGCATGTGCAATGCTAAGTATTACAATTGTCAACTTCAAATTCAATCTTCCTGTTGGTTTATTCGTTTTTTGTTTTCGTATTGTCCATTTTTATTACGCCCTTTACATGTGATTGTTAAATAAATCGAGTGACTCTGTGTGCCTTACTTTTTTGAACCCTATTATTCTTGCGTTATATATTGATTTACTTTGAGTGTTATTAGTTATTACTGTAATTTATTGAATAGACTTATATTGACTATCAGAGATGTACACTAAAGTAGGAACCGGGTGTGCTTTTAGTGGGCAATTAATAAGAATCTCTCTTTTTTCAGATTTCCAAAAGATGTCGATGCTAGAATTTATAAATTCTTTACAGAGCTCAAAAATGAATAGAAGCTGGCAAGACAGATGACTCGAGAAATTTAACCCCCTAAGTACATTACATATAAGCTATCAGTTGTATGAACTCTGGTTGGATGATTCTAAGTGGTTAAAGAAGAAGCTGATTCAGTATGCTGTCCCCACTATTTTTCTTTATTCGTTGTAAAGGAATCTTGAAGAATATATGTAAATTTACAAAAGTAAAAGGTCAGCAGAGAATGAAGACCACGAAAATTTGCCATTTAAAAATCGCCGCCTTGTACTTTCGCTTCTGTAAAGTAAAGGTGTTTCACAAATATATTATACAGGGTGTCCCTCAAATAGTGTAAAAAAATTTAACGGGTGATAGTACTCCTAAAATTAATAAAAAAGTTCCTATAAGCATATTTCGTTAAATACCTATTAAGGGAGTTAGATGCTTTAAGTCTGTAAAGGCTGTAAATTTTAAAAATGTTTTTTTTTAACTATAAACTTAAAAACAAGATAAAATTTCGATTTACACGATTAGTTTAACTCCCCTCAATTTTCATAAAATTGTATTAACCTGTGAGGAACCAAAATAATTTACCTTTTTTGTTTCTCAAATAAGGGTTCAGCAAACTGTTTACCTTCAATTTTCTCGAAAACGGTTACTCTAAGCGACTTGCAACAAGAATACCTTTCTGAAAGATAAAAGCATGTAGATTTTAAAACCTGTACCCGCGTTGTAAAAAAAACAACCCCAAAAAAGTTATGTATAAATTAACCCTCTACCCTTGCAATAACTACCCTTTCCGATGATAAAAATAATTTTTCGCTATCACCGTTAGATTTAAGGTTAAATTTTAGTTCCCCTAGTTTTTTTTTTCGAAATTTTATCTTGTTCTTTAAACTTATAATTAAAAAAAAAACATTTTTAAAATTTACTCTTTTAAAGCCCCTAACTCCCTTAATATGCATTTAACGACCTATGCTTATAAGAACTTGTTTTATTAATTTTAGGAGTACTATCACCCCTTGATTTTTTTTACAATATTTGAGGGACACCCTATATATTACTAGCTAAATAACCGTGCTTTGCTACGGAGTCTTTTTAGTACCTGGACGACTGGGCTTCGTTTTTTTTTATATTTTTAGTATTTTTCCTATTTTTACTATTTTTCTTTATTTCCCCCCATTTTTCAATATTTCCCATATGTTTCGCTGTTTTCTCTAATTTCCCAGTTTTTTCCTATTTTTTCCATTTTTTTTCTATTTTTTCCTATTTTTCTCGTTGTCCTATTTTTTCATCTTTTTTTCCTATTTGTTGCTACCCTTTTATTCTTCTCCTAACTTTTTCCTTTTCCCATTTTTTCCTTTGTTTTTCATTTATCGTCCCCTTTTTTTTCTATTTTTCCCGTTTTTCTCTATTTTTCCTATATTTTTTATTTTTGCTATTTTTATTTTTTCCTGTTTTTTGGGACATAAGAAGGTAAGTTTCCACCAAATCAGATTTCGGGAAAAAAAAATTAAAAAAGTAAAAGCCAAAAAGTCGGTTATTTCGATTTTTCGTGGGTATTTTGAGGTTATGTGAAAAAAGTGTAAATACAAAAGTTGTAGCTCTATTTATCACCTACAATTTTATCCTTTAACTTTTTTCGATAAAAGTTGTAGTTTTGGTGAAAATCATGATAAACCGTGTTCCACCCTTAATAGTTTACCCCCTTTCACCCAACTACCACAAATCGCCGTAAAATATTTTTTCTGTTATATTTGATATATTTTATTCCTTTTCCAATGAGTGTTATGCTGTTCTAGATTATTTTGGTCTCAAAAATTATCTACCCTGGCCTAATTGGCAAACACTTCAAAGAAGATAAGGAACAAGCATTAAATCTTATTATATATGGTACTAGTATTCGACAAGTATTCAGAGACATTGGCTTAGCTTTTGCCACAATTCAACGGTACTCGCGTGCGAAGAAAGACTCCAAAAAATAGCCAAAAATACATTTTTCTAAAATACATAATAGGGCATGAATACTTTCGCGCACTCTTAATTGGCTGACCGAAGTCCAAAATACTCTTGACAGATTTAGGAAGCGAGTCATTCACATCGGAGCTCTGGGTGGTCGACTTGGAAAATGTAATCTCCAAACGTTGCTGCATACGTACAAAACCTACATCCGTCCAGTAATGGGCTACAGAGCAATTCATTTCTCATCCCTTCCTCCTCCTCTCTTGCACGCCATCATTTCCTTGGGAAATGTGCCTACCTCCATTGGCACTTCCCTTCAAATGACATCTATACAGTAGTTTTCAGGTTCAAAAATCTCCAGGAAAGATACGTCAGAAGGCCTATACAGCTCCAACACCCACTCAATGTATACTCTCCGGACGAAGTGGACAGATGTATGGAACAGAAGACCCTATCCAAGACGACCCAAGAAGAGATTTCCATAACCCATTCTGAGGATTCTAAAAGAAACCAAGGATCTTCCCGACGAGTCTAGATCTCTTTAAAGATGTACCTCTAGGCATCAGATGACCTGGTCCCCCACTGGCATTGGGCACAGCGAACAGGGGAAAATCCGGCTCTACCTCAAGCATTGAACCTAGCGTGAGGTTTCTTTAAAAGATTCCCGCTTCAACAACTCAGGATACTCAGGAGTTTTGTAATATAAACAGAAAAGAAAATCTAAAAGATCTACACTACAATTTGGCCTAACAGAATTTTCTTAAGTAAATATATTTCGTTTTTTAATCTATATATAATTATTTTTTCTGTTTTCTAAATCCACTCATTTTTTGACCACGTATGTATAGCGACAAATATTAAAATAATTTATTGTTTATTTAATGTGAAAATGAATTTCCTACTTCCAATGGTATACAGTTCTAATGCGATTTTATTGCAGTATCATGTCTGTACGATTCCATGTATATGAAAAGTTTCATTCAACTGGGTTAGAACTGCAGTTGGCCGCTGCAGTTAAAGCAGTACATTCGCAAACGAAATCGCAAACTTTGGATATTCATTTCCATAAATATGCCATGCTGTCCTCACATCTTGAAGCTTTTCTTAGTAATAGAGATCGTTCCTCTCGTAGCGGTCTGATAAATATCTCCATTTTATTTCAGTTGGATCTGGGCTGGAGGAACATTTGCATTTACAGTGTGATAAAGTGGATTTATAATTCTGTGTGTGCGTAGTCGTGGCAATGGAAGAATTATGGAGAGTTTTGGGGATCGACTTGGTTGAAAAATGTGATCTGATTGCTTTGATACTTTGGGAATAGGGAAGTTTATTTAAATAAAAGAATTCTTGAAAAATACACTTTGGTGAAAATTGAACTTGAATTTACAAACGTAGTAAATTGAAATTAGAGATTATTTAATAATAATAATGAACGCATTTCACACATTTTGTAACAATAAAATCAAAACTTAAAATTATTTGACGAATAACAAATATTTATTTAGAAATGTTAATTTAAAATCAATTTCATTTTTTTTAACAAATTATATATTTTTTTTAAATAACAATTAAACATTATTAAATATAAATTGGAGCTTTTACTTGAGTAATATTTTTTAATAAAAATGAAGCTTAAAGTTCGTTAATTAAATAAAATGAAGAAAGTCAAAATAAGATAATAACGGAGAGCAGAAAACCGCAGAACACTTAACTGCATTAAATTGAAACCAGTCTTTATCATAATAGCATCAAGTTCTTAAGGAGAACTAAATTGGTAATAAAGCCCCAACTTCTGCTAATTAAATAATTGAAAGAAGCGACTGCACACAACACTTCATTACAAGTTTATTCGCAAACCAAACAATTAACTAAGTGACTCCGGGAGCACGGTAAACACAAAGGGACCAAGGAAAGTTTCCTGCCGCCCTTTTGACCAACTTTAGACATCACTTTTGTGACTGCTCGAAACGGAGCTCGATTTTTTTATATTGAATTTAATCAGACTTTGGCGGATTCATCTATTGTTGGTTTTGAAATGGACTGCATGCAGTTGATTTACTCGTACTAGTTGAAATCACAATAAAAGTAATAGAAAAATCGGAAAAATATAAAACAATATAAAAAGCAGTCGCTCATTGTGAACGGAAAGATTTCTGAATAAAAAATTCCTCTTCCGGCTACGAATCGTATCAATTTCGAAGCCGATTCTCGAAAGCTGTAGTTGTATTTGAAAAAAGAGCAATAATGTCTACAAAAAGTTTGAATGAATCAAAAATAGAACAAAAAAATGTAATAGATAAATTGTAAAGAACTAATTTAATATAAGATTCAAATCATAAGGTTATATTTACACATAGGTTTAATAATACTTTTGAATATGGTTATCACAATAAGAGTCACAGAAATTAACAATTTGCAAAATATTTCTGGCTATATTTTTATTATATATTATTGGAAATATCTATTATAATAGTCTAGTCAACAAGTGCTTTTTAGGCCAAACTTTTTTCTCCGCCTCCGAAAAATATGAACGAGGTGTTATTCGATTCGGAATAGCGTGTAGATGGTTTTTTAAAAAAAATCAAGAGCCGCTTGCAAAAGTTATAAACAATTAAATGAAAGAAAAATGGGGTTTAGTTTTTTGCAAATATCTCAAAAACTATTTCGTATTTTTAAAATTTGAAAAAATATTCAAAAAGAGGAGGATATTTACCAAAAAAAAATGTACATCTCCCGGAACTGTATTAGGACCAATATTTATAATTTTCCCAGAGTGTTGAAAATACGACTAAAAACAGGGACTCCGGCTTGCGTCAGTGCTGCCCACTTCGGGCATATTAAATATAAAAATTCGAAATTGAAAAAATTAAAGCATCTACTGGATAGATTTATGAACAATAATTCGCGGTGAAAAAAATTTTTATCGCAAATTTTGTTCCTTTTTTGGACCTATTTTTGAAAGGTCTCAGAAGAGAGTCCAGTTTAAAAAATAAAAAATTGATATTTTTCACTTTATTGTTAACAATTTACTTACGTTAAAAATTAAAAAGCTTGATTACTATTGATTCGTTTTTTTATGATCAGAATATAATTGAATATAATTTTTTTAATTATTTATTTCTTATTGTTAACTAAACATTTGTATAAACAAATACGTTGTTTATAAGATAATTTAAAATTTCTTTTTTGGAAACATAATCTTTGATGCAAAAAAAAAATCGTTCATTAAAAAAAAATTATTGCTTAAAAACGTATTTGTTACTTAACAATTTTTTTCTATCGTCTGTAATTATTATTAAGGTACCATTTTTTTTAATAATAATTTATCTTGTTTTTTGATAATTAAAAAAGATTGTTTTTATTTAAATTTTCATGGTTTATTTAATAAACCATTTGTTATAAATAATTAAATTTTTTCTATATATTTTACTTTCCCGGACCCATCAAAGGGAAAATAAGGTGAACGAGCAAAAAAAAAATCGAGATATCGATAGAAATATTCATTTTGTGGTCCCCCATGAAGATTGAAACCATTTCCAGCGCATGGTCTGTCTGTGTGTCTGTGTGTAATCTTCCACGATAACTGCCGAACCGTTTGACCAATCAAGCTGAAATTTGGTATGGAGGGTCGGTGTGTGCTTAGAATGCGACCATTAGATTTTGGTTTAAATTGGTACAGTAGAAGGTGCTCAAGACCGACATTGATTAAATGCTCATGTAACAATTTTTTACTTTTTTTAAATTTTAAGGACAAAATGTACAATTAAGTGCAAAATGTTGTAGTACAAAGTTTTATGGCATAAAATTACCTACAACTCTTGTTTCAAACTTTTTCCAGAATTTCAAATAGTTGCGCCACTAGAGGGCGCGTAAAAATGTGCATGTATGTTTTCTCTAGTTTTTCTTGATTTTGAGGACAAACAATGCATTTTAATGCAAAATTTTCTGATTCAAAGTTGTAAAGCATCAAATTTTCTTTAACTTTTTATCGAATTCCTCATAGTTTCGCCCCTAGATGGCGAGAAAAATACACATTTATATTTTAGATTTTTTTAAAATTGGAGGTAAATTATGCTCTTTACTGCAAAATGTTTCAGTGCAAAGTTGTAAAGCATAAAATTCCCTACAACTTTTGTATGAAACTTTTTCCCGAGTTCCCAATAGTTTTCACACATGATTTTAGGAGATTCTAATTGTAGCAGTGTGATATACAACGTGCGCATGCGCAGCTTATGTCATGAACATTGAAATATCAATTCGGTAGACGTATTCACCATCGACTCGCTGTTTTTAATGTGTTCCATAAATTATTATAACATATTCTCTACGGTCGAGCCGGGAAAGTTCTGGGGTGACACAGCCGATTTTTTTTCTTTTTCTACATAATCAAACAAAAACAACCATGTGTTATTTTATTAAATATAATGCACCTTAACTTAAAGTCGCTGATTTGGCCGTACCCTACTAAAATATTTAATTATTTAATAAAGTTATTAAAGATTACAATCTCTTAAAAAACATATTAAGATTCGCATTCAAAATCCACATCGACATCAGCGGATGTTAAAAAGTTTGCACCTGCAATATCTCTAAATTTCTCAAACTAAACCAACAACACTAATATAACGTGTTACCTACTGAGTACTGACAATGTAGCCACCGAGCGTCCCCCTTCCGAGCTTTGCATTTCCGTGAAATTACGTCACGCTTTAATGAATCATTGTTTAAAATTACTGTAGAATTTTTACTTCAAATTAGTCCTTATAATTGGAAAAAAATAAATATTGTACTAGTATAAATATTTCTTAATTAAAATAAAATAGGTCAATAAGAAAATAATGAAAATTTAATCGGATCTCTACCGTAAACTCTACACGCAAGTAAATGAATGAAAACTACACCAAAATTTCTCTCTATTAATCTTCACAATATGAATATTCATAACCGAACATATTGTTTATTTTCCAAAACTTTCAGATTTATTGCCGCTAAATGTAGTCGACTTCCATACATAACCGAGGAAAATCGTACGCAAGAGAATAATTTACCGGTCTTTTCTCCAATTACGAAATAATTCCGTGTCCCCAAATCGAACTCATCGAGTCCGTAGGTCGTATCTCGAAAGGAAACACAATGAGATCTTCATTTCCGGGGATTGACCGAGTTTGTTGGTGATTCAATTTCTGTCTGTTCGCTTTTTTGCCCATTTACATTTGTGCTGCATCCATTTTCGTGAGATATGGCTACTGAACTTTGAGGGAAGTTATCTCTCTTTACGTTAACTTTGCTCAAGAGGTAAAGTAACGTGCTGGAAAATTTATTTCGGATTCATTTAAGATTTCAGATAAATCATACTGTTTTCGGTATGAATTATTATGTTGAGAGAAGTTTGAGTTTCCTGCTTTAAATTATTAATGGAAACTTAAACAGTACTAAAAACCTTCTATTATTAATTGACGTAGACAAGAAATGCACTTAACCATTTTTTGGTTATATTTTACATTACATGGTATTAAAAATATATTTAAAAGAACAAAATATTTTACTTAAATTAAGAAATAATACCACATATCTTGAATTTTCTCTAGATCAGTTAAATCTTTAAAATCTAAGTCATCAGAGTATTTCTCACATTTCTATAGATGTATACAGTGTGCTTAATCTTAATATTAATGAAAATTGAAATTTATACAATATATCTACACTTACACGTTCAACATAACCGCTTGATTATACCACTACAGCTAACATTGGAAATACAGAAGGTTAATTATAGTTTCCCTATGTGATCATCATAATTGTATTCAGTAACAAAACCTCTTAGCATCAAACTTTGGTAATTAATTCATGGTGGAATATGGATAAAGTTATGTGCCGTGTTTTGCGGCCTATATATTGGAGAATATCAATCGTAAATAATGACTTAAATATATAGAGATAAGGGTATATCTTTATAATGACAGTTTTTGTGTTGTGCACTCCGTTCATTCGTGCTGTAGGAAGAGGCAATCTTGAGAAGTTTCTGATTATAGTTAGTAATTTTAAAGCCATTAGTTTATAAAGAAACTTGTAAACTCAAATATCCATACAAAAAATCGACATTGTATACAAATAATTCATTTTTGTGAAGTAAATTTTTAATAAAAAAAGTCGTTGTGGATATCTTGAACAACCCTCGACTGAGCGGTGTTTCTGACATGTTTGTCATATAAGTTAGCGAGGTATATTTTCAAAGTTTTTTTTAAGGAATTGGAAGTGGAGCGGGGGAAAGATTTGCTTCATAAGTTTCATGTATTGTCATTTAGTAATTATTTTTACTAACAATTATTTTCGGGTCCTATCAAAGGGAAAGTATAGTATACGAGCAAAAAAAAATCGAGATATTAATGGAAATATCCATTTTGAGGTCACCCAAAGAGATTAAAATAATTTCCAGAGTAAGGTCTGTCTGTGTGTCTGGGTGTCTTTGTGTCTGTGTGGAATATACCACGATAACTGCCGAACCGTTTGACCAATCAAGCTCAGTGGCACAGACCGTTGGCTATCGGTCATATTCACTTATGGCTGTTTATATGCTAGAGCCAACGTGGGTTCGTGCCTCGTATCTGACAGTGAAATTTTAATTTAAAATTTCAGTGTTAGATACTTGGCTAGAATAGGTAAACCGCATTGAATATTAATTTAATTAATGTCTAATGCGGAGCCTAGATTTTCAATCCCTCTGTATCACTGTGCCGATGATGGTGGTGAGGTTTTCCGGGTTTTCCTGCACCTATAGCCAAATTGCGCCATCAATCCTCACTAAGTCGCCCCGGAGCGCCACGGCAAATAATAATAAGAAGCCAGACTTACTGTGGCCATCCCAATTGGAACAGCAGTGCAGTCCGTCGACCTTTAGAGACAGGTCAAGTTGAAGCCAACTTCAGTTACGTCCGGAGTCCAGAACCGTCAGTCCGACTATACCACGCCGCCAAGCCAATCGTCCGTTACACACCTTTTCTTCGCCGGATTTTGGTAAAAATAAAAGTTTAATTTATTGAATTTTATTTGTTTTGAATTAACATCCCAGCAGCTAATACCCAGGTACTCAAACCCAGCAGGGCAAGTAAAGACCGCCCTTCTGGCCGCCAGTAATTTTGGTCGATACCATAAAGGCTCCTGGAGTATTTCTTTCTTCACTGAATCTGCCCAGTGGCCTTCGCACTCTAAACGGAAGGTGGCTCCCGAGGCAATCCGAAACCTGGACCAAGGCGCCAAAGTGACCCGGAACGACCGAAGTGTCGTTGCAAAATTTACTACAATTTTTGCATAAAACTTTTTCCAGAATTTCCAATAGTTGCACCACTAGAGGACGCGCAAAAAATGTACATGTAGGTTTTCCGTAATTTTCCCAAGTTTTGAGGACAAACAATGCACTTTACTGCAATGTTGTAGAACACCAAATTTCCTTTAACATTTATCCAGGGGTCACTCGTGGTACATATCCTAAAATATTATCCAGATATCACGATCAGCATACTTTAAAAATTTTATTCCCAAGGTGACCTACGCAGTCATTTAGTTTCGCGATTCACTGTTAGGGACGCGCCAGGAGGGTTACTGTTTGCTGAAATTTCGAGGTTATTACTCACTGACGTTTTTGGTGGTATTTTTAGTGTTAAAATAATAAAACCACGTAAGTATTATCCAAAGAAAAATATGTTTGGCACTCCTTGGATATTGTAGATTACGCCTAGCTAATAAAAAAACATAAAATAATTAAAAAAATAGTTAGAAAGTGTATTTATCACTTTGGGTCATATATGTACCAGTGGTCTTTCATAGTAAAAATATATAAATGATGAAAGATATGAAAGTGAGATAGATTATTTGGATGATAGTGATGACGACTATATGTCTAATACTAATTCCAGAGATTAGAGTGAAGAAGATGAAGAAACAGATAATATAGCGATGGTACTTTATATGTTTAGAAATTAGACCTGTATTCAGTATTAAGCGACTTGTTTTTTCCAGATGATATTCCACTTGAACCATCAAATGACAAGAAAAAAAATAGTACCATTTGGAGTTTATTGAAGAAACAGAGCCTGGACCTACACACGAGTTTGTAACTCGAATACAGCTTCACGAAGAAGAGATATCGTCCAATTCATTATTTTCTGCTGTTTTTTTTTCCGACATCATACTGGTTTGTATTGCCATCGAAAGTAATATCTATGCAACCCAAAATAATCCAAATAAGCCAATGAATCTTACAAAGGATGAACTGAACACCTTTATTTGCTTTTTGAGTTACATGTCCTTGTTTGGTTTATCCAGACCCGGATGTATTGGAGTAGTTCTACGAGGGTCAGTCAAGTTTGCGATGCAATGAGCAGGAAAAGATGGGAAGAAATCAAAATGACTACACACTTCAACAATAGTGATAATATTGGTAATCGAGATGATCCCAACCCAATGCATTATTTCATGGAGAAACTAGTTTTGTACATGGTTATTAGTGACCGTTGTATCATATATGTCACAAACTCCTATTTCTGGTAATAATAAAGTTACAGTTTATTTTTTCACAAAAATGTCTTTTTTTATTGTCCCAACTATAAATTATACAAGAGTCTAGAGAGCCAGCGTCCACTTTGTCTCCCAAGCTTCCGCATGCGCCGCGTGTGCAAAAATTGTCTGAATTTTATAAATAAAAGAGGTTATAAACTGAAATAAATGAATTAACCTGTGTATTTTAATTAATTTTATTAAAAGAAGGCTTGACTATCTAAAACTAGCATTTATATTCAAAAAAAGAAATTACTTCCATTTATTTCGTAAAAATAAAAATAAAATAAAAAGATACCCTTAGGAATCGAACTCGGATTTTAAATTAAAATTTCACGGCAATATACCAGGCACGACCACAAGTTGGCTCTAGCATCTAAACAGCCATAAATGCATATGACCCATAACTTTTTCCATTTTTTCTCATTTTTCCAATTTTTCTCATTTTTCCAATTTTTCCATATTTATTTTACACTGCTTTCTTTTTCCATTTTTCTTATTTATTCCTATAATTTACTATTTTTTCCGAATTTTTTCCTACTTTTCCTTTTTCTTTGTACTTTTGCCTATTTTTCCGATTTCCCTATTTTTTTTTATTTTTTTCCTATTATTTCTAATTTTTTTCTCATTTACCTTAATTTTTTTCCAATTTTCCTATTGATTCCTATTTTCCCTCTTTTTTTTATCATTTTTTCCTGTTTTTTCCTTACTTTTTCCTGTATTACCGTTTTTTTCATTTTCCCTATTAATATATTTTTACGTATTTTTTCGTATTTTTCCCTATTTTTACCTATCCAAAAATCGTCCAACGAGCCTAGAAAAGTTTTCACTTAAAAAAAGAAATTACAATTAAAAAAAGCAAAAACTTGTTTAAAAATAAAAATTTTAAAAAAGTTGACAAGAATCGAACCCACCGAGAGATTCGCATCTTATTATTAGAATATTAGCCCATTCAGCTATCTTACCGATAACTGATATTTACCAAAAAATCTAAAATATATAAGGTGAACCATTAAAAAAAACAGATATTGTTTGTGCTGCACAGAAGTGAATCGCCCTATATATTTCCATGGTAGTTTAAATAAATGTCATATCCGAGTATTTGTCATATTGTTTTCAGATTTTGCCGAAAATATTTTTATTCCATAAGTGATTTACACGTACACAAAAAAATAAGATATAGTGAGAAAGAATAAAAAAAAATCATATATGAAATACATAAAAAATAATAAAAAAAACATAAAAAAAGAAAAATTAAAAACAATACAATAAAATATGTAAAAAAACTAAATATAAAAAATCGGTCAAGTGCATGTCGGACTTCGCACATTTAGGGTTCCATACCAAATGTAGAATATAAGCCGGCTGTGCAGAGGCAGGGTTATTAAAGGAGGACTTTAAAATTTTAATCGAAATAAAAAGTCAAAAATACTTGGTAAAAAATTTAAAGAACTGAAAAGAAAAATAACCTGGCTGGTATGTGTTCGACGAAGAAAAAAAAATGTGATCAAAAATGCATTTTTTAACAAAACTAATAATAAGCACAGATAAAAATAATATAAAATATCGAATATCACAATCCGCATATATAATTAGATATATTAACAAATTTTGAAATGCAACGAACAAATTTGTTAATATCAGCGTAACCGATAAAGATAGAAAAAAAATATAATACGATTGCACAGATAAAAATAATAAAATATGGAATATCACAATTCGCATATTTACGTAGGTACGGAACCCTAAAAATGAGCGAAGGTTAATCAAAAAATCATATTTATTAATATATTGGTATCTTTTGGTAAAATATACGTAACAATAAACAATATCACCAAATTTCAAGTTCATAGGTCAACGGAAAGTTAAAAAATCCTTCGGAACAAAATTTTGTAAAAAATGCTGACTTTGGCGGATTCTCATTCCTAGTTTTTGCAATATTTTTTAAAACCAAAAATACAGCTTTTATCTACTCAATCAGCTCTAACAACGATACCATACTCGATGGGGTAGGTCAATTTTTTTTTCCAGCGCCCCACTTTAGCTCTATAGGAGCCCCCGTTGAAAACATTTAAAAATATTTTTTACAATTTACGTGGTTTTGGGACAACAAGGCGCATTTACTGTGAAAATTAGAAGACTGTAGCTCCAACGGTTAACCTGCTATACCGATGTCATAGACGGACGAACACGCGAGTGAGAGCAATAGGGTTCCGTTTCGACCCTTTGGGGGTACGAAACCCTAAAAATGACAAAAGCATAGTTTATTCTAATTTTTAAACACTTCAGCTATGTACTACCAGTCCTGAGCCTGTCTAAGGTGTGAAATAAACTTAAATAACTTTATTATTTTCATACAATGGGCTACATTCACAGGTCGGAATTTTAACATAATGGCATATAAAACTCATTAAATGAAGAGCATATTTACTAATAATTATTTCCGTTACTGCCAATAACAAGCGTATTTCAAAATAATGCCTTTTTACTTTTATAATATTTAAATTCCCGCCCTTCTCAATATCCAATCACGGAAAAGTACGGCAGTGGCACGTTGCCAGGTCTAATCAATCAAGTTACGTTCTTTTGACTTCTCTTTTCGTTTGGTAAACATCTTTAGTCGTATTTGTGTGACGTTCTGTATTAAAATTATTTTTTTTATTTGCCAAAGTGTCAAAGCTATTTAAAATTAAGAACTTTATAAGGCAGATTCTACTAATCTTCCACGAATTATGGAGATAATGCAATAAGTTATATGCAGCGAGAACATGATGGCTGCATTGTCAGAGCAAAAATAACACCAGAACATAAAGTTCACAAAAAGGCATATACTGAGGATATAATTATTAATAAAAATGTATCTTCTTCTGTCATAGAAAGTTCATCATCTGATGTGCTCTTTGTCATACTGATTACAACGGAGGAAGTACTAATTGGGGGGAACTAAAAGTTCAAGAAGATGAAGAAGCATAGTTTTACTGAAGTAAAGTTTTGAAATATTAAGAGAACTTAATTTTAGTAGTAAGATAAAAAATATGTAATATAGACGTACCTAATCAATAATTATAAGGCTCACAAATAACTTTTCAAAATATAAAAGTTCTTTCACAAAATTCGCAAATAAACCAAAACTCAGCTCTAACCAATTACCAGATTGAATTGGATATAAATAAGTTAGGTTATGTAAACTGTCACGTCTGTCAATGTTATTGTTAGTTATGTTGTAGAAAGAGGATAAAGATGATCAAATATTTTCTAGTGAGATAGAAAAAGATAACAATATAATCTCGTGTCATAAGAGCACCACCGGAATAGACTGATAATCCTACAACATAGCAGATTAAGCAATCCTATTGGTGTTACGTCACGTACCATTTTGACCACACTTTTTCTCAATCCCATTTTCGGAAAATTGTCCTTTCAGGAAATTGTCCATTCGGGCAATTACCTTTCGGAAAATTGTTTTTGGAGAATTGTTCTAGATCGTGTCTTAAAAGAGTGAACGACAGGTGACAGATAATAATAATGGCACCGTTTTTAAAAAATTTCAATTTTAACTGCATAAAATATGAGACTTGAAAACCCTTAAAGAGAAAATTGATTCCAACTATTATTAACCTAAACGGGGGGAATAAGAGTAAGTTGTTGCAAGGTTTTGAAATTAAAGGGTATGACCCACGCATAGTATATGTATAATTCTTAGCACTTAGTTGGTTGTTTAACTATTTAATAAAAAAAATTGACAATAAGAGGAAAAGAACTCTGACTATAGTCTTAGTCTAGGTTAGTAAGTTTATTTGCTTTTTTGATTTCTACTAGTTAACCTTTTACCGGTACAAAGTAGTGTAACCTCTAATGCCACTTTCTGTATTTCAGGGCACTCTATGTAGTCCTCTATGTATAATATAGGTATTATTTTAGTAATACTGTATTTTTTTAGCATAGTACCGGTCGATTTTGTACATAAAAAATATATACAATGCGCTGGAAGAAATTATGCACTGTTTTCACTAGTAATGCAAATAATTAACATTAATTAATAAAATAAAATAAAAAAAAAATCAACGTTTATTCCCTAGACTAAATCTATTTATTAAATTATTTTAATACCAATATAATACCTTAATTTAGAAAGCTAGTTTATATTCATGGTCTGTCAATGATTTTATACATTTCCATAATGGAAACATTTCACTGCATCCAAATAAAGCAGTGCATTGCAATAAATCATGCTAAACTAACATAGATGATACCTTCACCACTAAATTATTCATCAAATGCGATAAATTCTCTGGTAGATGCGAGTAAAGCACCCGTCTAACGTTCTAAGGATGTGTAAGGACGTCAGATTAACCCAAGTTTACCCAATACTGAAACAATCAACATCTCATGCGACGATAATGATTTTAGGCCAGTTATTTTAAAAACCTAATATATAATAATATTTTTATTATTTAAGGTAGCTTCAATTTTTTAATAATAAAATCTTAAATGTATTTTACACTAAGGATAATGTAATTTTGTTTTGAGTTCATGAAATTTTTTAATAAAATTATCAAATAGTGCTATAGTAAATGCAATAAATTGAATGACATTGATTATGGAAAATCTGGTAACCAAATTCGTAGTTTTGTATATATCTATTTTCTTGAATATGCTGTCGAATAATGTAAATTATTTTCCGTTAATTGCTATACAAACTTTAAATCTATCAACCAGATATTTTTAACAAATTTATAATAGTAAAATTTATTTATAAACCGGCGACGTGTTTTAGCCTTATTTGGCCCTCATCAGGCAGGTTTGCGTTAACAGTAATCACTGATCACATTGTGTACAATTAAGTTACAGGACCATGTGGTAACGAAATTAACAGTATAAAAATTTTTAGTAAAATAAATTGAGTTAATTTCACCAACCGTGATAATCATAGTTGTTGAATAAAAAGCCGTTAAATAAACTGCGCTGTACTTTTGTACATGCCAAAAAAACCCAAATGACAGCAGCTGTGGCAAGGTGTGGCATAGACATGTAGGTTGATACAATCCATGCTATACCATCGGATAGATGAAGCGTCATTGTTGGGTGAGACCAAGGAGGTATTAATCTCCAAATAATGCACACAGGGAGGGGTTTTATACCCTTTACTGTGGGATATTGCAATTTAAGAGCTCTTGGTTCAGCTCAGTAATTACGGATTCTACATCCAGGGTTATGCAGACAATTTACTCATACAAATAAACCAGGAGGTGAAGTATCTAAGTATAATCCTAGATGCAAAACTAACCTGGAATAAGCACTTGCAAAAAACCATAAACCAGGGGAATATGGCACTAATGGCTTCCAAAAGAGTAGTGGGCACTACATATGGACTGAATCCACGGCCATATACTGCTGTGATAAGACCCATGATAACCTACGGATCTTTGGGGTGGTGGCATAAAGTATGTCAAAAAAGGGCTATACTGGAGCTTTCTGAACTCCAAAGACCAGCCTATAATTGTATTAGAGGTGCCATGAGGAGGCACATTAGAGCGGAGGCAAGAATGGGGGCATTCAGATTGGAGTGCAATGGTAACTGGTGTCCAAGTGAATGAGGATAGACCAGTGTAACCAAAGTCATCACAAACTCATTACTAGAAATGAGAAGTGGAGAATGATACCAAAAAATGACTTCACGAAACCATTCAACTCATGGTATACTGATGGATCCAAAGTCGATAGTGGAACATATGCTGGAATATATAGTATTAAATTCAGATGTAAAAACCATACGTCACTGTGGAATTACACATCAGTATACAAAGCAGAGGTATATGCCGTAGAGTAATGTCTGAGGGAGAGCATTGAATCCTTATTTACTTCGACAGTTAGGCAGCCCTACAAGCTCTAACATGCAAAAAATGAGATCAAAACTGTTCTGAAATTGTCTACAAATCCTACTGGTTCTGAAGAATCAAAACAAGTTGACACTTGAATGGGTTCTTGAACACAAGAGAATAACAGGCAATGAGCAAGCAGATGTTCTGGCAATAAAAGCCTGAGCGACCAGATTTACGGGCTGGTGTTTGGCATTTCGAAATGTTCAATACGAGTCTGGCTGCCTAGGTGGGCTGCTAAAGAATACCAATCAAGCTAAAATCTCGTACCGGGTCAAAAAAACAGTAAACTCATGGTCAAAAAACCATCAAAACACTGACTAGCAATATTCTGCAGCTTAGCAGAAATCAAATAAGGCATGTCACGGGACTAATAACTGGATATTGCCACCTTAGAGAACACCTATCCAAAATGGACATCTACCAAGACGAACCCATCTGTAGAAGTAGATAGTATCAGCCTTCAGATCAATCTTCCTAGAAAATTTACTAGATTTTCCTCCAGATTGACTTTGAGACCCACCCAAGCGAACACGCCCTGCTTGACGCAGCCAAATTACATCTGATGGTAACATCGAAAAAACCGTTTTCGTCGATTTTCGTTTATTTACGCCGTTTTCGTTCTGCATCTACAGAGGCCTACAGATCGTCACAGACGTTTACAGAGGCCCTCAGATCACAACAGACGTCGACAGAACACGTACTTCAGACGCCTACAGAAGGTCTACAGATCACCACAGAAGACGTACTTCAGACGTCTGTGGTAGGGTTGCCTGCAACCCTACTTCACCTATTAACACTTTCACGCATCATAAAACTGTTGTGCGCCGACAACCCTACCACAGACGGTTGAAATACGTCTGAAGACGTCTGTGGTGATCTGAAGACCTATGCAGACCTCTGTAGGCGTCTGAAGTACGTCTGAAGTACGTCTGAAGTGCGTCTGAAGTGCGTCTGAAGTGCGTCTGAAGTGCGTCTGAAGTACATCTGAAATGCGTCTGAAGTACGTCTTCTATAGACGTCTGTGGTGATCTGTAGACCTCTGTAAATGTCTGTGACGATCTGTAGGCCTCTGCAGATGCAGAACTAAAACGACGTAAATCAATGAAAACCGACGAAAATCGACGAAAATGGTGTTTTTCGATACTACCATCAGATGGTATTTGGCTGCGTCATGCTGGACGGGTTCGCTGTCTCAAGGTCAATCTGGGGGAAAATCTAGTAACTTTTCTAGGGAGATTGATATGACGGGGGATACTATCTACTTGTAGATTATGTAATAAGGAAGAGGAAACAGCCATCACATTATACTAGAGCGTCAAGCAATTATACGCTGGAGATACAACCTCCTGGGGGCAGAAAACTCACAGGAAACCTTTTCAAGAGAAAATCTGGTAACTAGGCTGTTAATCCTGATAAAGGTAACAAACCTTTTCACCTAGTAAGTACAGTGCAATTGGCATATGGCATAACATAATAAGGCTTAAGGCTACAGTCTTGATGCCTAAACCTCAGCTAGTAACATCGATCAAATCAATCAAACTACTCCAGATAAAAATTTATGAACACACATTCTAGTTAAGTCAAAAATATACTCTAAAAATATAAAAAGCAAATCAAGTTAGGGATGAGCTAAACCAAATTGATTTGGCTCCCTTTTTAATACGATTGATTGTGATGTGAACTTATTTAAATCTGACGATTCATTGTTTAGATTTTTATTTATTCAAGACACAAAATTTTTATTCACCTTGGTGTTTATACTTGTATTTTAAATTCTTTCACCCCGTGTATAAACACCTGCATAATAAACTTGGTATATTAATAGGTGTAAAATTCTCAGGTTATCACTGTTGTTTTATTTTGTTATTCTCACTTACCTATTAGTGGAACTAAATTATTAAGATGTTATTCTTTACAAACTTACCTGAAAAAAGAAAACTGTATTAGACTAACATTATACACAGATTAATCAAGGAATTGATTAAAATTTGATAGTAAAGTTTGTCATAAGAAGACAAGAAAACAATTCCTCATATGAGGCGAAGTTGGTCATTATACCATCTTTTGTTTTAATTTTTACATTCTCGCTCTATGCGAGAATGTAAATCATTGTTGTCAGCTATCTGTAATGTGCGTTTAGTAATAACAGAAGAAAGAACAGTTCCTTATTTATTAATGCTATGGAACAAAAAAATACTAAAAAAACGTATGTTAAATTGTATTTGTAGCATAATTATAAACATTATCATTATTATGATAATTACTTGTTACTTCTAAGTTACATAAACATTCTTTTTTACAGGGTATGAATTGAATTTCATAAATAATAAAAAGTCTGTCGTTACAAAATAAAAATGTCAAAGTAGAATATCGACTTTTGTAAATGTTAGCGTATTTATTAATATTTAAGGTTACTAATTTTGAACGCATTCATTATTTTAACATAAATAAGGATCTAGATATAAATTAATCTGCAGTTTTAAAAATTGCTCATTGCTAGTTTTAAAATTGAGAACAGGGAAAGAAAGGAGCTTAACGGAGAAATAAAAAATAATCAAAAAAATTATCATTTGTTAATATTAAATTTATTAGGTTTTTCCAAATTTAAAATGCAGCTTATTTCACAATTAAAATAACATTTTTCTTTAAATTTGAATTTACACATATTTAAGGTAATAAGGCACAAAGTCAGGTACCACAAAATTTAATTACAAAAAAGGTACTAGCAGGCAACTAGTTTCAGTCACTGACCATCATCAGGCCAATATTAAGTACTATCAAGGAAAAAATTAATAACAAAAAGTGAATTACCCTAAGGCTAGAAGGTAAATTTAAATAAAATTAAATATGATGATACTTGAAAAGTATTTAAATAATTATAAAAATTGAAATATTTATGAAAACACAATTATTCTTGGTGTATATTTTTTAACAATTTTTCGAAATGCGTCTGTTCGCTTGTAAACCAAATTAGATTTTTCCTGTGGCTTTTTTATTTTTATTAAATTCCTACCTTACGTAAACAACAAAAATAATTAAACTATAGTCATTGCGACCAAGTTAAACTATTCGAAATCTATTGATTAATCTATTGATTAAAACTATTCACTACTAATCAACGATATATATATAAATAAGTTGTATTTGTCTAATGAACCTATATCGAAAACCGCTTATTAAAGGTGCGACAACCCCTAGAATGAGCTTAACGATTATTGGTTATTGATAATTATCTTTCGAGAGAGGTAACATACAAAATTCAAATTTTGGGATGGACCTAAGGGTATTTAGATACGCTATTTATATATTTCGTCTTGATTCTTCGAATTCACTAACCGTAGTTTTCAAGGGGTGAGTTACCATTTTTTAAACATACTTTTTTTGTTATCAATTGTTTTGGAAAATGCATATTAAAATAATTTTTTCGGAAGTTTCTTTGAATAAAGGTACTCTTGATGTACCATCCAAAAATTAATGATTTTCGTGTAATTTGAGTTCAAAGATATGCGTGTTCATCTTTCGATACTGTAACACCAGTAATAAAATGCAAAACAAAAAATACATATTAATAGTATATCGGCTTTGCATCTAAGTAGCCAGTGATTATTTGACAGTTCTTAAGATGATAATTATTCGACAATTCATACACTTAGTTAAAAGTTAATAATCACCTGTTACCTTTATTTCTAATTTAATAATGGCAAATTATGCATTTTCAAAAATAACTGATATGATTTTAATTTTGGGAGAATGTTTCGGTAATTCTAATGCTGTTGTTAGACGTTACTCTGAGAAGTTTCCTAAAAGAAATATATTAAGTCGCGGAACAATCGAGCAGTTCAAAAAACCTACGTGAAACTTTCGGCGAAGAAATAAAATTAGATGAAATATTTGAAGATCCTTCAATAATCTCAAGATGATTAGCACTGCGGTGCAGAACTTCCACGTCTTCTGTATTAAGAGTTCTTCATAAATGACAGTTGAGTCCAATCCATTACCGACAGGTCCAAGAAATGTTACTAGACAATTTACCGTTAAGAGTAGACCTTTGTGAAGTCTTAGAAGAACGACGACGAAACTGCAGACACTTTTTAGATAATATAATTTTCATCGATGAAGCAACATTTACCCGACAGGGAGTGTTTAATTCTCATAATACTCATTTTTGAGCTGACGAAAATTCTTTTTTAACAAGGACATCACATTTTAACATCAATTTAAAATAAAAACGTGGGCAGCTACGTTAGGTAACCGTCTTGTTGGCTTGAGAACAATTTATTTCACATCTTAGAAGAGATACCATTGAATATCAGAAGAACAATGTTTTTTATGCATGACGGTGCCCCACCTCATTTTGACAGACGACGACCAAGGCAGTGGCTAAGTAACAATTTTTCAAATCGATGGATTGGTCGAGGTGCCGAAGCACCAATCCATTAGCCAGCTCGATCACCGGATCTCAATCACATGGATTTTACCATTTGGGAGCATGTAAAGTTTAAAATATACCAACGCGAAATTATTAATATTGAGGAACTAAGATAAATAATTTCTAATGAATTCGCTGAGCTTCAAAACAATCCTCAAGTATTAGAAAATTAATTCCTAACTTAAAAAGAATTCAGTTGTGTATACCAGAGGAAGGAAGACTTAAAATATTTTTCATGTAACTCATTTAATTAACAATAAAACCAGTTAAATTGTAATTATACTGTTTGTTACCGCAGGTCGATATTTGTCCCTAGCATGTTAACAAGTCGAGCACGCCCATTATTGAACTCAAATTACACGAAAACGAATAATATTTGGACGATACATCTAGAATAGAAAAACTTCCGAAAATATTTTTGTAATATGTATTTTCCAAAGTAGTTGATAACAAAAAAAAATGTCTAAAAAAGGGTAACTCACCCCTTGAAAACTACACTTAGTGAATTCGAAGAATCAAGACAAAATACATAAATAGCGTATCTTAGTATCCTTAATTACTACCTAAAATTTGTATGGTACCCCTCTCTAAAGATATTCATGAAAAAGCAATTATCGTTAAGTCATTTCTAGGGGTTGTTGCACCCTTAATATGCATTTTTGGACATAGGTTCATTAGACAAACATTACTTATTTTTAGGTGTTATATCAACCTTAGCTCGACAATTTTGGTCCACCTTGTATAATTTATTTAGATCTGAACCACAGTATAACATTATCTCGAAAATTCTTAATTGCGCTCTTATAATTTATACGCTAAGACATCATAGCAACCCCTAAATGTTATAAACATAAGCTTTTGGCTGTAAAACAGCAAATACGTGGTCTTTAAGACGGTTTATGAAGTCATTAAGAGAATTTTATGACTTTGTGCTAGTGGGGTATGTTATGAAAGTAATAGAAAATGTAAAGATTATTGCATGTTTTTGGTGAAAATAATGTAAGATAAGGGGTTCCGTTATATAATAGGTATAGTTTTTCCATTCTCAGTTTGAGGAGGCTGAAATCAATCGACGTTGTCACATTTATTTTCTAAAAATCTTTCTTAGCCTTACTATAAAAATGTTCTCGTTATTCCAGTAAAATTTTAGTTAGTGACGCTGTTAGACAGATAGTGTATTTTTTTTGTAAATATATAGATATAAGTGTATTAGTGTTATATTATAATTAATCAGTTCCACCAATGATAAAATTCACGTTAAATATAAAAATTCGCCTTATGCATGAAAATTTTGGTAACTTGGCAACAGCAGGTCTTTGCGGATAAATACAATGGGTTATAAATCTTTTAAACAGTAGTTTCTAAGAGTTTCTTGCTATCGTAAAACCACTTCCTGGAAAAATTGACCATAACTTTTCTACGAACAGTGTAACCCTCAAGTCGGGTATTATAGGGGTAGTGTGTGTTAATACTAGTTTATTAAGGTTTGTACAATCAGAATGGCGTTTTGGAGACCATTAGAAATGTATTTACCTAAATTATTATTTGTCTTATAAGAAACTGTACAATTTTTTTTTATAAGGAATGATTTTATTTTATTACTTCATTCTTCTCCCTATACAAATTTTATATGCACGCCCGTTGTCGGCATGCCGATCACAATCATTTGTGACTTTTATAGTAGCGCTTGTCCTCAAACTGAGAATGGAAGAACTATACTTACATTGATGTTTTAACTCGGCACCTAGAACTTTCTGCTTTTGCGAAAACGTTTTCTATGATGAGATTTCAATAAAATACGGGATAAAAGTCGAGAAAAGTGATAATAACACAAAAAAATTTCAAATTAATAGACAGCACAACAAAAATCTATTTTGTTTAATAACGAAGTGACGTCACGTCATGGCGAAGAGCGTTTTAGACATTTGAAGAACAGATTGAAAAAAATGATTCATAAAAGTGAATTATAATTGCATTTTTATGAATATAAATCAACATTTATCGTTTCCTTTTTACATTTACAAAATCTATCATAAATACCTATTTTTAGATTTTTTCTTACATGGTGCAAAATACCCTATTCTAAAAATGTATCAAATACACACTTACGCAATGGTTACAAATGAAAAAAATATTCTGTTTTATTAATTGGAGTAATCTTGCTACAAGTAGAATGAATAATTTTTTTCATGAATTTAATTAGTTAATTACCTTTTTTGTGACTTCTTATCATTAGCTGAACCATCTAGATTCTAGAACTATTTAATTTCTGTTATAAAATTTGTTCTATCATATTCATCCCACCATTCATTATAAGTGCATAAAAATAAACCATTTAAAACTTGTCAATGTTATGTAAAATCTAATTAAAAAAATAAATAAAAACTTTAATTTAACTGCCGCTAAAAACTTGTTACTTAACTGACAAAACATTGTCTGGAACGACCGGATTAATTTTAGTAAATCTAAGAACGTCAGCGTAATCCATGTTCATCCAATACTGAAACAATCAACATGCCTTGTGAAAAGCTGCTGCTTCTCGACGAAATTTCTACCATCGGCTTATCATGCATGAACAGACGATTATGTGAAGGTGTTAGCCAGTATTTCGGATTTTGGAGCATTTTAGTGACGACTAAAACTTTTAAGTACAGTTAAGTGCACATTGGAGCGGGTTAATGGGAAAAATTAATGTTTTGATTCTAATCACAAATTTTGTTTCTTAAGATAAACAAATTATAATAATAATAATAATAATAATAATAACGAAATATTTACCATGTCTTTTTTGATGGATTAGAGCACAATAGATCATTTTTTGATATTTCTGGCTAAAATAATTGGCGACCATAATTAAATTTCAAATGTTAAAAAAAAAAATTAAAATGTGTGAAATATCTAGTTTTTTGTTACAAGAGTTAAAGGAATTTGAAACTTATATTTTAGCATTTTTATATTAAAAATTGCTCTTAGCTCAAAATTGATCATTTTTTATCCTTCTGGATAAAAACACCCTTATTTTTGCTTTAAAACTGCTTTTAAAAATTGGAAATAAAAAATCACTGGGGGGTATTTTACACTATTTCTCTATTGTGGTTTAATTTAATATCTTGTTTAGTTTTTTTGTTATAATAGTTAAAGGAATTTTAAACTAATAACAGCATTATTTCTGTTTGGAAAATTTCTAAAATTTTAAAAATTGCTCATCGAGCAAAATAAGCTCAATTCTAGTGTCTATAGACAACTGATTTATAAAAATAAATTTTTTTCAAAAATTAAAAAAAAATCGAAAGGGGTCAACCTTAAAATTTAGGTTCTGTAAAGTCTGCAATTATATTTTCAATATTTAACAAAATCTCACTTAACAATATTTTGAATTGTTCTTTTTCTGGACAACTAAAAAAGAAAACCTTACCAGATTAGGTTAAAAATAACAAAAGATAGGAAATTTGTTTTAACAAATTATTATAAGAAGCTATTTGGTAGTGTCTACACCATATACAGCATCCACCTAAAGCAACTGGAGATGTTCGGTCTAAATCGATTACTCACAAGATCGATCTTTTCACCTGCGATTCTTGATCTTTTAAATCGATCTTTTCATAAGCGATTAATAGGTGTATCGATTCTTTTATTACAAAATCGCTCAACAAAGATCGAATGTTCCCAAATTATATTCTAAGACATCTAGTATATTTAAATTTGAAATAGGAAATTGCCATATTTTATGAATATAGTAAATTGTAAATAAATAAATAATTCCCCTATAGGACAGACATAAGGAATAAAAAACTACCAAGTGTTAAGTATTTTTGTTTCGTTAACTAAAATAATTTTTTGTACAAATATTAAAATATAAGATCCATTGTTAAGAAAATCGATTTTTTCGATTCGATACTTAAGTGCATCGATTAAATAACAAACGATCTGAATCGATTAAAAAGATCGATCTTTTGGAAATAATCGCACATCCCTAAAAGACACCCGAAATTGTAGCCACACTCTTTAATTTTACATGGATTATATAAAATTATATGTATAACCTAAGAAACAGATTCGTGACTAGTACAAATACTAGCATTATTCGTAGGTTCCATTCTGAACTAATTCCAAACTGATTCATAACTGACGTAGAGCGCATGCCCTAGTTATGAACCGATTCTTGATTTTATTTTACCGCGAACAATTTCGGAAACTTCAAATTGTCGACATACGTTATCATCATCGTCCTCATCGCTAGATGATGAACACCAAAAAACAAAAAACAAAAACAATTATAATTATATCTCTATGCACAAAAATCCATAAACAAAAACAGCTGACAACTAAGATTAAGATGAGCAGTCGAACCGAACTTTCAGTACTAAGAAAAACACAGAGACCACAAGAACCAATTCTGAATCAGAGGCGTGAGCTTTGCGAACCGTGGGATTTGCGAACATATACCTGGCATATCGCCGGTCAGTTTAGGTGATGTGGGGTTTGCGAACACTGCAGGCAATTTTTTTATTAAGTTAAATTTGTGTGGGCTATATTTTTGTATGTTAATAAATCAGCAAAATTCAATTTCTGCTATAATATTATTTTGTAAACTTAATATTCTAAGTGAATGCTGCATTTTTAATTTTCTTATATTTATAGGTATTAGTGTATTTTCAAAACGATGGACTCATCAAGTGATTTTTTTATATTTTTATTTTATAATTTTGGCTATGTTGTCATATCGATAAAACTGGCAACTCTCATTCTCATTTGTTATGATTAACAGAAGGAAAGAAGTATGTCAAATTTTTCTACAACCGAACAAAGCTAGAATCTTGGCAATGCTGTAGAAAGTAAAACGCTAATTATTAGTCAAGAAGCAGTGCCACTTTCAAAATATATTAATTACTTTTTATGGATTTTTATTAATTAATGAATATTATAAGAACAATGAAAATCAACATAAGCAAGTAGGTTCTTTAAGCTATTCATTCATTAATATAAAACCAATAAATTTGTTCCTACTGGATAAGTCCATTCCCAGATAAACGATTTACTTTGGCTGAAATTACCCTTAAATGTCATTATGAGATCGGTATTGGTTTCTGGTGAGCCTTTATCCTACTATTAAGTTGGTAAATCCGAAAAGATTTTGTTCATAAACCCATTCATGTAAATTTATTTGTTATTTTCTTAAATATAAAAATAATGATGAAATTTTAATCTTTCTTATTTTTTTATGGTCAATTATATTAATAGGGTTCCTGTGTACGTTGGAAAAAAAGCTGTTTGGATTATAATTTTTTTTTCAATAAAATTTATTAAGCATTTAAGTAAATCAAAACTTATTTTTTTATTGTCATTTAAGCATTCAGTCAGTAATTATTAATAATATTTATATTAATAGTTTTATAGTTGTAATCTTAGGCATTTTCGCAAGTCCCATCGATGGTCAGCGCTTTGATTAAAGCCAGGTATGCGTATTCGCAAAGCTCACAAAAAAGGTTCTGTTCGCAAAGCCCACGTTCGCAAGTCCCACGGAGACCCGAATCAATAATGAACCAGTTCGATATGATCAGCGAACAGGAAACTGGTATTACAAATTCAGATTTTTTTAACCGCGAACGCTCCTTGTTAGATTGCGCATGCGAACTAGTTCCGAATTGCAACCGCGAACAATGCTAATGATGGATACACATAGTTCAATGAATAAAGGTGGTGCAGAGTATGACAGCAGGAACCTAAGCGATTCATTCCTTCAGAAATCCTGACGTTTGGGAAGTGAATCCAAGGAAAGGGGTTACGCAATTAAAATTGGTATTTCAGGAGAGGCAAAAATTTCTCAATTATTTAGGATACCCTGTATAAGCTGAGTAACATAAAAATTATAATGGAATATTGTTAATATTAGATATAAAAATTATTATTCGGAAATAGGTAATATATTGATTTATCTACACGAAGCTTCTATTATATTTATAAAAGTAAATAAATCAAAAATCCTCACTTTCAAACCCTCTTCATTTCTAAACGTCCGAACCCGCCAAGCCGGAAGTTAAATTGAAGTAGATACAAATCTATGGCATTTATTTATGGTGTGACAAGTCAATCTGGCGTATGATGATCGCCCTGCGAAAGGACAGGCCTGACCCTGTGAACACCCCTTGTCACTTTAGCGAAACGTCTGGACCTGACAAGTTCTCTCGGACTATATAGACTGATATGAACACTGGTCGAGCGTCAAAACCAACCAATTTCACCCTCGAAGGACACAAAGGGGTCAATTCGGACAGTGACGTTATGTTAGCTTGAAAATGAAAGAAAAAGCAATTTTGGTTTGTCGATTTTATCATGAGAAAGTGGAAAATGTGTATGATTTTATGATTTTTAGCACATTTTCAAGTATAATTTATGAGTTACATTTTTGGAATTTTTTAATATAAAAATATTAAAATTGTTTAAAATAACTGGTTAATATTTTCCATTTACTTAACAAATATCCAACACTAATATTAATATGTAAAAAACACAATTTATTAATGTCGGAATGTAAATCATGTTTAACGATAATTTTTGCTCTGAACATACCTACATAATCATATATCGGGTAAAGCAGAATTTTACTACCCAATAAACTACATCGTAAACTATAAAATATTTTCCTAATAATATTATCGTATAACTTTTTTTTATTATATATCAATTTTTTAACAGACAATTATTCTATTTTTAAACGAAGTTTGTAAGATGCCAATTTTACTTTATTGTGACACTTGTTTGGTGCTTGTTGCTCTGATTATACTTAAACTAATAATAATAAACTTCTTTTAATTGCTGAGGCCCAAAAGCCTCAGTATTAGTTTCGTGATGGCGAAAAAAATTTCTTACCCTGTCTGTCTGTCTGTCTGACTGTAACTTTTAAACGAAAGCTCCGACCGAGTTCCGGTTTTCACTTTATCTAGTTAGTTTTGTCCAAAGAAGAACCCTATTAAATTTGAGCAGGATCGGACAGGCCCATCCGATACCCACCATACAAAACTTTTTTCCAATTCAAATTTTTAGAACTTTTTCTACTTCAAATCAAGTATAATATTCCTCTACATACAGGTGAAAAGTTTGGCTAGTATCAGACAAGTCATTCCGGTACCCGCCCCACAAGATGCATAAAAATCAAGTTCTCAAGGGATAAACTTTTTTACACTGCAAATTATATATGTATATATATTTAGCACCAATGCTTCACAGCATAAAAAGCGTTCGCTCGATGGGCCGAAGTCCCAAAACAGTTCACCACCAACATTTCTATAACTTGACGAAAGTGTGTTATATCTTTTAAATAACTCTATAGAATTAATCTAAGGCTGTCAAGTAAGGAACTCATTCTGTATTGAAACATTGTCCGTTCGAAAGGTTAGGGTCGAAATATTGTTGGATCGAAATTTTGCTGTATCGAATCATCGTTGGGTCTAAAAATAAAGCGGGAGGGAGGTATTTCCAATGGCTAAAGTCTTTACTTCACACAATGATTATTAAAAAATATTACTAGTTTAATAATTAATTTGATATTTAAAATTAATTAATTAAAAATCCGCTTTATGTATACAATAAAATAATTTGGATTCTTTCTAATACTAACATAACAAAAAGAACGCAGACTATACTGGTATATTATACAGGGATACAGGGTGTAACAGAAGTAACGCATATTGACTTTAACTTCTAAATAACAATCTATATTAGTTTGTTTTAAACGGCGATATAAAAAATTTTGTTTGTTATTTTTTTTATGCCACATTAAATTTGAAATTCGACCCAATATTTCGGTCCACCGATATTTCGACCCTGTAACCTTTCGAACGACAATGTTTCGATGCAGCAATATTTCGGTGACTGCATGTGATTTACCTTTTTCATTTACCTGTGGACTGAAGGTAAAGGGATTACAGCGAGGGTGAGAGGCTCCAGTGTACCTGATTATAATCCTTTTTAAAAAGATTAGATTTGATGGTTCTTTCCAAAATATATAACCATTATTATATCGTTTATCGTAGATGTCGATTATTCCATAAGAATGTTGCGTTTGTGTTAAAATGGCTGAAACTATAATTAGCTCTAAAGCGAAAAAATTAGTAGTAACTCAAAATTTTTAATTTCGAAAAGTGTATGTTTTGACAACTAAAAAATTTCGGTGGAGATCTATAAACAAAACGTGTGGAGCAAAAATTTACACAAATATAATTGATGATAGTGTTTTAAACGAAGAAGGAGATACTGTCACAATCATGTTGCGAATCCTGATCTTTCGAGACAAATTATTAATAATTATGTTAAACGGAACGCACCTGAACAATTAATGGAAAGAAGAACGAAAATATTTCGTGCTGAATTAATAAAAAGAAAGAATTACTGGAGGAATGCCTGCAATTCTTTCCACTTTCACCTGTCTCGTTTCCACGACCAGCTAAGGAAGACTGGACTTTTGCCTCTGAGGTGGTCACTCTACCTTCAAACTTATGGACGTTAAAGTCTTTCTACCCATTTAAATCACCAGGAAAGGATGGTATTTTCCCTACAAAACGAGGTCGAGGAGCTGCTGCCTCTTCTCGTGCTAGGATCGTATATATGGAAAGCGGGGAAGGTAAAAAATTCGTTGCCTAAATCCTTTAGACCTCGTTTGTACTAAAAACGCTAGTTATAATTCTAGATAGGCACATTATAGATGGGAACTGCAGGAAAATCCTCCTCAACAATAGACAATATGCCTATATCAGGTTGTCTCTAAATAACCTCATACTCTCTACCTCATACTCTCTAAACAGATTGCGCTGATAACTTTCATGATATTGAAGGGGCGTTCAACAACGCCCTGCCTCAATCCCTTTACGCTTTACTGCTGCGGAGGGACATAGGCAATCTTATCTACAACTGGAACAAAATTATGCTTGAAAATCGTTTTGTGCCATTATCACTACACGAGAAGACTGATAGATTTAGGGCGGCTAATGGGTGTCCTCAAGGTGGGGTGCTGGTCAGACTCTCAGAGCTGTGGGTGGATTTACATTGCTTTGCCGATGACCTTTTATTAATAGTTAGAGGTTTGTTTGAAGAAACTATATCTCCATTAATATCGTATACAGTTGGTGTGAGGAAGAACAGATGTCTGTGATTCCCCAAAAACCGGTTGTAGTTTCTTTTACAAAAACGTCATTCAATTTTGGATCTCATACCCATTCCATTTGCGGAGGAGGTAAAATATCTGGGGATTTTCCTAGATAGAAAACTTACCTAAATCTCCCATCTGGTCAGAATAATCAATAAAGCCAGGGCATATCTCTAAAATATTATAAGGGTGTGCGGCAAGGAGAATGAACCCTAAGAAGATTTACTAGATTCATCAAACAGTAATAAAACCAAGGGTCACATATGGCGCAATAGCCTGGTAGACGAAGGGCTCCAGTCCAATTATTACAGGCGCTATGTTAACTTCCCGGACAGCGGCAACGAAAAGGATATCCATATAGAGCTGTGTCGGTGGCTAGCCAAATCGAGAGGGAGAGGCTATGGGACCACTCTGGACTGCTGCGAGAGATGAGTACTTACCATACCCTCGGAATTGTTTCAGATGTGCTCGGCTCCAGAACTCACATACAGAAGTCTTTTAACGTCCTTCTTACCAGAAGATACGAATGGGAAAAGGGGGAGATCCTTTTTCCAGGGACAGCTTATGTCTGTACACAGATGGTTCAAAGAGGTCAAATGGTGGGGGAGCTGGAGTGTACAGCAGAAAACCGAGAGTTGACAACACAGTAAGCATCGGCAAGGTCTTTGCAATAGAATTGTGTGCAAGAGAGTTGGCAAACCATCCTTTTGTTAACACAAGTATTTACATGTTAAAAGCACTGGACCCCAAATGGCTGGACTCGAAGCTGGTGTGGAACTGCATCGAATCCTTGGACCGCACCAGTAACAGAGTAATCCTACACAGAGTACCTGGGCACGAAGGGTCGAGGGCAAACGACAAAGCCGTTACTCTTGCGTCGTCTGCGTTACCATCTGAAGAAACTAGGTTTGAATCAAATATCGGACTGTCGCTTCTGCAGTGTGGAAGACGAAATGGCGGTGCAAATTCTATGATCCTGTACTGCTCTGGAAATAAATAGCCTTCGTATATTTGCTTTCATACAACTGGAGCTTATAGACTTCAAGGAAGCTTCACCTAAATCAACCATAGGCTTCGTGAGATGGTGTATGATGAATTGTAGCTTTTAGAGGTGAGCCCCACTCACATCGAACTTAACCTAACCTAATACATCTGGTGGTATTTTATACGATAGATAATTTTTGATCATATATTTGATGTTTGCGTTAGTTATCTTAAACCAAAAATTTATATAATTATGGATATTTTAAATAACAGAAACATTTTATTGGCCAGTCCTTCCCTGCGAATGAAGTAATCGAGAAAGCTGTATACGAGTTAGATGTTCGACTAAAGCTAAAAGTTTTTATTGCCGTGTTTAGCACGCCTGGATGAGATAAATCAATCTCGCAGCATTGCGTCCATTTCGTTGAAACCAAACAATTTTAGGTTTATTTGTAATAGACGCTTTGTGCCCGTTACGCTATCAATTTGATTAGGTTCTTCGGATAAATCACGGATGTATTTGGCGGATAGCATAAAAGAGAGAAAACTCGATTCTTGAGTTGGTTGCTAAAAATTAAATTCGGTTTGTGGATTTCGAAAACAAATTTAATAATGTTTAGTTGTTTGTTTAAGAAAAAGTTTTTTAAGTACTTTAAAAGAAATTAATTAATAAAAATTGCTCGATTAACTTCTAATATTAGTCTAATAAATATAAATTGATCCTTTCCTATAATCACCCGTTTCTTCTTTCTTAATTTTATCCATGTTAATTTTACCTTTACATACCAGTAACTTCTAATTACTGTACAAATCATGTACCCTTAGTATGAAATTTCTCAGTTTTTTTAAATAATTAATTTTGGCCTGATGATGGCATTATTGCCGAAACTTGTAGCCGTTCCCTTCTCTTCAATTTAATATTGTAATATTTAAAGTATCGCGATTTTAAGTTTTATTACCTCATTAATTGACCACATTCCAGTTAATGGATAACCTTTTGGAGATAAATAAAAATACATCGTGCTAGACTGGTAGAAGACAGGTGTAATTTTGTTGCTCGAAGACAAAGCGATTATCATAATTCATTTTAAAAGTTTGATGTCAGGAATGAAACTTTTTAGGTTTATTACAAATTTATACCGTAGTCGAGTTTTCCTCCGCAAAATAGTCATTTATCGGAGATCAATTCGCTTTCCATAAACTTTTATTAAATAATTTGAGTCCTTCGGGGAAAATATCCTCTTAAAATTTTATAGTCTTTCTTTTCAATCTAAAATGTAATGTAATTAACCAGAGGCGTAGAAATACAAAATTATTAAATAACTTTAGTATTTTTATTAAAAAAATAAGATAGTCAAGTACAAGTCTTAAAATATTTAAATTCTTGAAAGTAAATGAAATAATATGTTAAAGGTATGAACATAAATAAAAATGTTTGACAAAATTAAAGGGTTAGTATCATTTTCATCAACCCTTGCCTATTTTAACCCTAAAAGAAGGTGACTACTCACTCAGTTGACCCCAGTCCTTATGGACTCGAGGCTATACTATCAGAAAAAGGAAAACCAATTGAATATGCTTTAATATCGTTAACACCCTGCCGACAGCGGTATAACCACATCGAGAAAAGTACTAGCTTTTAGTTGTTAACGGGGTCTTTTTTGAATTATATGACTAAAATTGATCACAATTAGTTATTCAGGGTTAATTAAGAAAATACTTGATATATTCCCAAAATGTAACTCATTAAAGCATTATTTGTAACTGATTTTTAATTAAAAAAAAATTAAAAAATACCTGATACATTGAAGCGCGATCAAACAAATACTTTTTAAAAAATAAAGGAGTGATCAAAAATAAATTTTCTTTCAGTTGTCAAATAAGTTTTTATTTAAAAAAATAAAAAAATATATGAACATTTAAAAACTATAATTTCATCGTTCTTTTTTGAAAGAAGTAAAATGTTAAAAACTTTTCTTTAAATTTCCATTTATTTACACACCAGTATAAAAGCTCAGTATATACCTTAGTGAAATTATACCAACGCTCGAATAAAGAATTTTACTTGCGTAGTATTTTTATTATCCAATATCATCTTTACATATTTATGATGGTAACGGATTTCAAAGTTTTTCAAGTTGAAAGCCACCAGGATAAAAGTTGGCGCGTAAACTTTTATATAGCCATAGCACATGGAAAATATTAAGAAGATCAGACTAAGTAGATACGTATAACCAGCAAAGTGAGGGACTTACGGTAGTCCTAAAAGTTTTCAAAATTTAGAAATATTGAGTAAAATGTGCACGAAATTATATCCGGCAAGAGGTTTTGTATTGTCAAAATTCTTAAGAAGCTAAATCGTAGAAGATTTACGTGGATAATTTTTATACAAAACTTTCATTATTTTCTCTTCGTGTGTATTTTGATAAAAACACAATAATTTTCGATGAAAATTGTCGATAAATAAGGTATATCTAAAATAATTTACATTAATTCCTTTTCAAAGACATACTCTTATCTATTTTACATTTATTTTATATGTATTGATGTTATTTTTCTATTTCAGGAAATTTTCTTTAGCTGTTTAAAATTTTTTTAATGATATATATTTCAATAACCAAACATATTCTATTTAATCCTATTCTAATTTCCCTACTTTATTTTATCTTCAGAATTATTACTCTACTTATACTATCTGATTCTATGTGTAATTTTCCTGAAAAAGATCCGATTTTGTTTTAGCATCTCACCAGCTAACGATAATGTTAACGCTAAATATGGTTAGTTTATAGAATAACGAAATGTAAAAAATAGAGTTTTAAAAAACAATTGCGGTTTTTCGAAATGTAAAAAATAGAGTTTTAGCAAACAATCCGGTTAGGTTAAAATCCGCCCCTCTAGCACACCTTGGAGTTCAAGTGGTGGGTGGTGCCGAAAAAAACTGACACTGGTAACAATCAGAAATATAGGGTTGTTATCGACTACAGTAAACTAAATATAGAGACCACAGACACTCTTCCAATAATTTCAGACTTGTTAGATCAGTTTGACACTTGACTTAGCTTCAGAGTTCCATCAGATCGAGATAGACCCTAAAGACATAGAAAAAAACTTTCATTCGGAAATGGACACTACGAATTCATTCGTATAACCTTCGGCTTAAAAATGTTTTAACGAGTGTTTGCGGCAATCAAAATTAAAACTCCATTAGACAAATGTGAGTTTTTTCGCAAGGAATATTACACACAGACAGTCACACAGACAGACCTCACATGGTCTCAATGCTCTTAGAGGATCCCCAAATGGATATTTACATCGATATCTCGAATTCTGTTTTGCTTGATATACTTTCCCTTCGATGCGACCGGAAAAGTAATAAATACATTAAAAATCTTATATCGTTAAACACATTTTTTTTAAATTTTGAATTTTACCTAAAATACAAAATACAGTATTTTATAAATTTTATTACAGCTTTACAAATAAGTCTTTACAAAGCGGGAAATAATTTATTTATTAAATGTGATAATTGTAAAAAGTTAGTAGCTTCAGGACATTAATAATACATTTCATACCGATATTGTCTAATCTCACATTACTTTAAACTTCAGCATTCCAGTTGAAGATTGGATAAATTTCACTGGAATATTATCCACAAAATACAAAATAATTCATATTTCTTTTAAAATTAATAATATTAATCTTTCAGTTCATACTAATGTCTATTATTGTATATTTTAATATTTTCAAATATAAAAAGAGATTTAAAAACAACACAATATTAATACGTCTTTCTCTCAGACTTTTTTCTGTCTACTTGCAATATACAGTTAACAAAAACAAAATACATAAGCGACTGTTGCTATGCATGCTTATCTTTCTCTCATATTATCCCATCATTATAAGAGACAGAAAATATAGATATATTTCTTCCCGCTAAGATTCTAAATTCAAGGCTAGTTACATACCACGTCACATGTCTCCTACCAACAAAAAACCAGCAACCCTCCTCTCCGCTAAAATTCAGAGCACAATCACTCTCCCGCATCCCAACTGTGAACAGATTCAGTCATGCATTGAATAGAGCAAAAAAGTATCTTCAAATAAGTAAAATGGTGCGTAATTAACCGTACAAAAAAAGTTTTCTGAGTTTTCATAACAAGAAAAAATGTAAATAGTTTTTACAGTGAGTGAAGTTATTAAGTACAATTTAAATATTCATGTTTCGGTTTCATAATTTAATTTAATGTGCCGCTTTATAATTTTTGCTGTTCATGTTTCGTACTTGGAAAAAATGGAATAAAAATTACATTCCAATTTCAAATACTGTTTTTATTTTAACATTCATATTGGTTTAACTTCTACCGAAGAAGTTTGGTCCTCCGAGAAATTGTGGAATTTATTTAATCACGTTCGCAGACTGGTATTCTTTCAACAGTTATGAATACTGATACTTATAAATCGTTCAAAGATTAAGACTGAAAGAATGAAAATTAGTCTCTTGAAGTGCAGTTGTATTGGTATTTATTACTATTAATATTGTCACTAATACACGAAAATTATTTTTCTTGGGAATACCAAAACTTTGTGTATGATATCAATTCTATTATGCAATAAACTTTGTTGGAAGTCAAATTTAACAACAACAAATATCGGTTATTAATATGAATTGACTACAACTGTAATCTAAGTTATTAATTTTAAATTTATAAAGTAAAAGTTTGTAATCCTATATCAGCTTTTACTAAATTAATCCTACCTTCATGAAAAATTTCATGTTTTCCATATTTAGGTTAATCCAACCATGAAGTTACTAAATGAATTATTGAGAGAATTTCAGATTCGCCCTCTTTCGTATTTGCCCTTTATTAATGTTATGTTCCAATTTGTTGCTTGAAATAATTTACATTTTATATTAGTATAGTTAATAAAATAAATTTTTTGTCAAAGTCAATTATTATACTCCTAAAGTTATTTAGAAATAAATATAATGTTTCTTTGAACTGATCTGTTTTTAATTACTTTTTATTTATCTTCCTTCATTAACTTTTTGTGACACACTGTTTTACTGAAAATTTTTCTTCAACTGAATTTGTCTGACTTTATATAACATTATTTATTAACAACACTGTATTAGTTAAGCAATAGACCTTAAATAAAACAAGCAAAAAATGTGTACACCTTATTAACATAAAAAAACATTTAAACAGAGATAATCTAGTAACTGACTCTGAACAAATATGATTAAGAATCAATATTATTAAATAGTTATAATATAAAAGATACATTATATTTAAGACATTTTAACAAAGATCAAATTAAATACTGTCACTCATTATTCACTGTATCTAGTTAGATAAAAACTGCGCGGTCTTAACCGGCATTTTTAACGAACAATTTTTACACGTCGTAATCGAGTGCGAGATCTAAAAGCCTAATGCGACTGCTCACTCTGAGAGATATTAAAACAGTAATAATTTGGCGTGGTAGCTTTTCCATCCAACCCATAAAACTCACGCGACCGAATGTCAAATTATGTTGGTTAGATTTTTTTTAAATCTTTTCATAGATTTGCATATTGGCATTAATATTGATTGAAGTAATTATTTTTATTTATTAATAAGTTTTACAACGCACAAAAGCTTATTTTTAAATTAAATTAATTTACAATTAATTAAAATAATTAAAAAAATAGAATAACTGTACATATTTTCCAAAATTTATCATTTTGTTTAAATTATTTTTCCGATTATTAATTTTTAAACTAATTTTAATACATTTTTAGCATGATTATTAATTTTCCTAAAAATATAATACATAATTGGACAAATACATTTTGGTGATAAATACACTGGAAAGCATTTAAAACAAAATTGCACAAATGAACTTTAAAGATAAATACACATGAGCGAATTTAAGAGATTAATGCACGAATATATTTTGGTAATTAATACACTGGTGAACATTTAAAAGACAATTGCACAAATGTAATTTGTAATTTGGTGATAAATCCGCTCCACTGCATTTAAGAGATAATTGCACAATTATGGTTTACTGATAAAAACACTGGAGAGCATTTAAAAGAAAATTGAATAAATGCACTTTAATGAAAAATGCATTGAAAAATATTTAAATGATAATTGCAGAAATGCACTTTGGTGATAAATACACTGGAAATCATTTATAAAAAAGATTATTGCACAAATGCACTTTGATGATGAATGCACTGGAAATCATTTAATAAATAACTGCAAAAATGCACTTTGGTGATGACGAATACATTTTGGTAATTAATACACTGGTGAGCATTTAATAGATAATTGCACAAATGTAATTTGGTGATAAATCCGCTTCACTGCAATCAAGAGATAATTGCACAATTATGCTTTGGTGATAAAACACTGGAGTGTATTTAAAAGAAAATTGCACAAATACACTTTAATGAGAAACGCATTGGAAAACATTTAAATGATAATTACAGAAATGCACTTTGGTGATAAATACACTGGAAATCATTTATAAAAGAGTATTGCACAAATGCACTTTGATGATGAATGCACTGGATATCATTTAATGGATAACTGCAAAAATGCACCTTGGTGATGAATACACTTCAAAGCATTTAAAAGAAAATTGCACAAATGCACTTTGACGATAAATACACATTAGCGAATTTAAGAGATAAATGCAGGAATACATTTTGGTAATCAAGAGACTGGTGAGCACTTAAAAAATAATTGCACAAATGATAGATATACTGGAAAGCAATTATAAAAGATAATTTCACAAATGCGCTTTGATGATGAATACACTGGAAATCATTTAATAGAAAACTGCAAAAATGCACTTTCGTGATGAATATACTGCACAAATGCACTTTGACCATAAGTACAAATAAGCGAGTTTAAGAGATAAATGCACTAATATACATTGGTAACTAATACACTGGAGAGCATTTAAAAAATAATTGGACATATGTAAATTGGTGATAAATACGCTGCACTATATTCAAGAGATAATTGCACAATTACGCTTTGGTGGTAAAAATAATAGAGAGCATTTAAAAGAAAATTCCATAAATGCACTTTAATGAGATATGCACTGAAAAGCATTTAGATGATAATTAGACAAATGCACTGAGAAGCTTTTGTAAGAGATAACTGCACAAATGCACATGAGTGATGAATACCCTCAAAGCATTTAAAAGAAATTTTACACTGAAGAGCGTTTAAAAGATAATTGCAATTTGGTGATAAATGAGCTCGACTGCATTCAAGAAATAATTGCACAAATATACTTTGGTAGTAAAAACACTTGAGAGCATTTGACTGAAAATTGCAATGCACTTTGGTCAGAAATACACTTTAATGCATTTAAGAGATAATTGATAAATTAAACATTAGTGATAAGTATACATGAGCAAATTTAAGAGATAAATGCTCGAAAATGCTTTGGTCATAAATATACTGGAGCACATTTACAAGATAATTGCATGAATGCAACTTAGGTGATAAATATACACGAGAGAATTTATGAGATAAATGCACAAATGTACTTTAATGCATTTTGGTCAATTAAAAAGATAATTGCATAATTATACTGTGATCATAAATACACATTAGACCATTTAAAAAATAATTGCACAAATGCACCTTGGTGATAAATACAGAGATAATTGAATAATTACATTATCATGATAAATACACACGAGAGCATTTTAGGAATAAATGCACAAATGCACTTTGGTAATAAATACACCGAAGACCATTTAAAAAATGCACAATGACACTCGTCTTTGCTTTTTACCACTGCTATTTGATATCTGACTTCAAAAACTTCTAACGTTCATTTTTGTGGCAATCTCAGCATGTTTGCCGTTTGTTAACGAGAAAAGATCAATACTTAATATCCGACTTGCCGTTTCATTATTTCCTATTAAAAAGAGGCAAAATAAACAAAATATTAGCTTTATGAGGAACAGTAATCGAATGGATTTTAAAATTACTTTGGTTTTGAAATAAAATTTAATTTGAGTTCGTAGGGAGCAATATTCTTCTCTATGTAGTTTAGATAGTGGTTTCTGTGATATTAATGTACAAGATAAGAATATTTAATGAGTTAACGGGAAATTGAGTTTATGAGTATATTGTTAAGAAGCTTTAGTTAATTTTTACTTCGAAATACTAAAAGAGAATTTATAAGTTTTTTTTAAAGGGTTCAGTTTATTTCACTTGCTATATTTCCTAAATATTTAAAATGTATAAGAATGAAATAACAAAAATTAGTATACAGGTTTTAATTTTTTAAAATTGATGGTAATATTTGAAATATATCATAATTTGCAATCCACAATAGAATATTTTTGAATTAAATAAATAGATTCTTGATTGCATAAAAAATATACATTTCTTTTATTGTACCTACTGTTAGTATAAATTATATAAAATAGTTAAGATCGCATTGTTTAAAAAAATTAATTTATACCGTTATCTGAAAAATGACCATCAGAAACTCTACTGATAACTTTGAAACGTCACGTCCTCAACAATATCTTGTATAATTCACATTACCACAATGATGTTTTCCGAACATGTTTGCAACTGGCAAACTCACAACCAACAAGAGCAGATGCTGAAAGGAAGCAGTCGTTGTTGAAATCTCTGAAATTCTGCAAGTGATCGACCGCATTGTACGTTGACTTATCACAAGCTGAAGCGAAGTTATTACGCTTAAGATGCCAAACAATTTTCAAATTTCTATCAGCACTTTTTGGTAACTTGTTTTAAATGTTATAAAGTAAAAAAAGGAAAATAGTGCAAATTTCTGGGATCTTTATACAAAGTTTGTTTTAAACATATTTCACTACATTTTGTTTTGGAACGTTGAAATATTTAAAAATTGAAAAAAGTTGATTAAGTTCATTGATTTGATACAATTTATTTGTCTATTTTTTGAAAAACGACCTACTTGTTTGTTGGTTAAATTAAATTTTAAAAATTACCCATATCATACTTATTCTTAAGTACAAGACAATTATTATTAAATAATTGAAGAAATTTTTGCAGTTTGCTTAATTACGTAATAATTTGTTGTTTGAAGCGTCTTACATTTGTTTTTTTTTATTTATTTACGAAAATATTCCTAAGAAACACAACGTGTTTCCGTGAAAAGGCAAAATTATAGTATTGCCATGAGACGCCAAAATTTTCCCGTGAATAACGAAAATTTTGAGGGGATAATTAATAGTATAACACTGTGTCAACAACAGATATTAGATAATTATTAAAATAATAAAATAGGGAAACAGAGGATGAAATGGAGTCGGACAGACCTTCTACTCCTGCTTTGGTATTGTAGCCACTTATTACATTTCTTTCTCTTTGGGCTACACTTTTCTCGCCTTGTATATTTTAAAATACAAATTTACTATTATTTCTGGTTAGTCATCAGATATTGCCATTTCTACCTAATATATTCTACCTTTCTCGAAATGAGGCCTATAAAATGTCTGTCCGAGTCTATTTCGTCCTCAGTTTTCCTATTTTATTACCTTAATAATTATCTAATACCTGTTGTTGACACAGTGTTATACTGTTAATTTTCCCCTCAAAATTTTCTGTATTTACGGGAAAATTTTTGGCGTTTCACGGCAGACGTACCTTCCGAAAGAGCTCTTTCGCTTCCTTGCGATTGAGTTACGATTTTTTTTATATAATAACCTTTTTTTGTATGAATAATCTGTCAATAGAAATATGTAATTATTTTTTATATCAATACATTCAGTTTAATTTGTATTTTAGTTTACTTTTCCCCCGACCTAAAACCAATTTTAAAATTTAACTACTAAGTGTTATTTTTTAAATTTACTTTTTGTCACTAAAATTTTAGCAGTAATTTAACTGGTAGATAAATTTCATTGAAAACATATCCAGAATATACAAACCTAACTATATATGTTTTAATGTTTTCTAAACTGCTAATACTCTAATAAAGCACTATCTAAAAATAGATTCATATCTCTTGCTATTTGAGCCACTTTATGCTCGTCTCTCTTGTAATATTGTAACAAAGATACTTTTTTCCGTAAAAATTAAAATATATAAATAAAATCGCGCACGGCACTGGAGCAGAATTAACGTAAAATTATGGAAATGCGAGATGCTTCGAGTATAAAGCTAGTCGTACCAGTTGTTAGCCCCGCAGAAAGATGGAGTCACTCGCGTATTTGTTTCGCATAACCAGTCGACCTTATGGCATACGGCAGTCGGAGTCGATCAAGTTAGCTGTAGTGGCAGCCCGAAGTACGAGTTGCTATAACCGGCCCAATTGGAGTAGCAGTAGCAGTGCGACCTTTAGAGATAGGTCAAGCCGCAGCCAAGTTCAATTACAACCGGAGTCCAGAACTATCATCAGACCACCACGCCAGCCCGTCCGAGAAAATAACTGTTGCACACCTTTTTCTTCGCCGGAATTTTGGTAAAAAAAGTTTTATATATTTATTTATTAAATCTTTATTCCAGCAGCTAATACCCAGGTACTCAACCCAGTAGGGCAAGCAAAGACCGCTCTTCTGGCCGCCAAGGGTCTTGTCGATACCATACGACCCCTAGAGTAATTCTTTCTGAACTGAAGCTGCCCGTGTAATGGCCTTCATACGATAGACGGAAGGTGGCGCCCGAGAGAATCCGACACCTGGACTTAGGAGCCAAAGTGACCCGTAAAACAAACTCGTCTTAAAATATTATCTATCCTAAACGATACGCATGTCTGTTGCTACGTGGATTTTTCTCTCTTCTCGTACATTTATCAACATAGGAGTGAATAAGACAAGTATATTATCATCCTTACACTGGCCAAAAATCTCCCACCTTGCTTAATATCCTTTTTGCGCGAAAAAGCGATAACACCCGTATTCAAAAATCACCCTTAAGTAAGTGTAATTTTTCTCACGTTTCATAAACAACACTTTCTTTACTCGTTGAACGCATAGGGCAAGATACGTCGTTTTGATTGGTTGGTTGCCGGACTAACTTCAGTATCTCATATACGCGTCATCTCAAATAGAAATCATCACCTTCGACCACGTAGTATATCTGGTCGAAAATCATCGCAAACAACTAACCTCAAACAAACCGTGTGTTGAATTTGCATCTAGGATTTTTTTGTTGATTCTAAAGACGGATTCTCACTTGGCGGAAAATCTGCAGCTGATTTTTAACAGAAATTTTGATATTATTATAAATGAATATAATAATAGATTATTGGTTATGAAATTCCAAAAAAGTTGAATCAAAGCCAACTTATTTGAGAACAAAATTACCGAAAATAAATTGGAAATCGATCAATAAAACTGTGAGATAATTGTGAACATGGACATCACATCTCCGGCTGCTAAATGGTAATGCTATTTTTTGCAATTTATTAAAAACTCTCAATGTTATGTTTTGTTTTATATGAACAGTATAGTTCAGCTCAAAAAAGTACCTTTTTCGTATGGCGGAAAAGTACAAGAACAGGTTGGTTAGTGAGCGCCACTTTATCGTCCAAATTTTTATCGATTTCTTCATCACTACTACTCTTTTTTAATAATACTTAATAGAAAATAGAAGAAATACATGCTTTATTCATAGGATGAGAGCTCTTCATTTAGAATGGCGGTAGGGCTTTTCATTAAAAGTTATTAAATTATAAATAAGTATTTTCTGAGATGTTTACAACTTAATGCCATTAGTTTATACAGTGAAAGTAAGTGACAACAATTGATTTGATAGTGTTTTTGTGGTACAAAATAAAGAACCTTTATAGTTCACTTTAATTTGCTTTTTCTTATTGAATTTCATTGAAGTGCTTCAAACGCAGTTTCATAAGTTAATAATAATTTAATAATAATTAAACAGTGTTGCCAGCTGCTTTGCTCCTTCGATAATTGCTCGATGTTGACACGTCGACTGCCGTAGTAAACGTTTCCAAACATTTATCGATTCTTAATCATATTTGTTCGACTGGTAATAAACAAATTTTTCAAAATGTTAATTTTAACTAGATCAATTTTACCAAGGTTTTTAGCTTTCTTTTTTTTTCTTATTTCATGCCAATGAGCCTACCTTCATAAAAATAATTATTATGTTAAAAAAAAAATTAAAATACAACTTTATATTAATTAACTAATTAATGATTTCTGAGCCAATTTCAGTAACTAATTTATAAATTTTAATAAAAAATCCAATAAATTTAAAATTTAAATTAAATAATATTAAGCTGATTCTGAATTTTAATCTTCGCTGAGGTCATTTCTGTATAACGTCAGTGGTCAATCGGCACTTGTGATTTATGTAGTTTGTATAATAAAATCGTAACTAAAGCCAGCAAAGGGATTTCCCTGATTCGCATTTCACAAAATTTACGGCTAATGAAGTATTTCATGCCTGTGTATATTATCAAACGGAACATGTAAAGTGCGCGGATTAGTCGACCATATGCTTCAAGGGGTGCAAATAGGCTATAAATTCAAAAGCTTTGATAAAGCGACTTTGGCCTCGATATATATTAACAGAGATGGCGTGATGAAAATCATTATTGGAATTCTTAGCTCCGAAGAGCTTGATGTATAGATCTATTTAGGATCTAGTGCCTCTCGATACGTTCGAAATTTGCTCCCCTAAGGTAAATACTTGACCTGATAAGGAATTTCAGATATATTTTTAATGCATTATAGCCGAGACGACGCGTCGCCGTAATTGCTTTTTTAATATACGGCAAAATTTTTATACAGTATTCGAAGTTCGACTAACTATTTTCAGAGGAACAAAATTCATTCGGCCAATTTAATAAAAAATATAAAATATATATTACTTTAAACTGGGCATTGATATTAAAATTGTTATTTTATTGATATTTAACTGTTATAATGCAAATTACATACAGCGTATACAGTTTTGTAACCCTATTTACATTGTTAAGCGGTCTTTTGGCGCTTTAGTCCACTATAGGAGCTATGAGAGTTTTACAATCAAAACCCTCATTTTTACATGTAAATTTCCATAAGAAAATCCAAGGTCCGTTCTGGAAATGTTGGCTCAAAAAGTGCAGGGGTAAAATTTATGCAATCTGACGTCTGAATATTAGGTCTACGGAAGACGTACTTCAGAGGCCTACAGAGGTCTACAGATCACCACAGACGTCTACAGAAGACGTACTTCAGACGTCTACATTTTTAAATATTAATTGTTACCTATTTATGGTCAATTTTACCGAAAATTCATTAAGTGAAATCAACTAATTGATGATCCCAAATTTAGGTGTCAGGATTACTTAGTTAATACTTTATAAGAATTCAAAATTTAAATGGCCCCCAGCGAGCTTTTAGCCATGACACCAGAGCCAACGTAACTGGAAACCCTCGTTGCGTGCTACGAATTTGTTTCCTTATTTAGCTATTAAAATAACTCACTGATTTACATTTCCCGATATAGAATTATTTTTCGTAAATAATGAAAAATAAAGCAAGCGTAGAAGGTGATTACAACTGCCAATTTCCTCTGATTGTAATTTATATATTGCAATTATTGTCCACAAAATGCAATAGAAATAATAATACTACATGTATTCAAATAAAACATCCTGTATATTAATTGAATATTAAAAAAAATCTTGGTACAGGGGTTCGTTCTACAATTAATTAGTAAGAAAAAAATTATCCTGTATCTTCTCCTTTTAAAAAAATCTTCCTAGTCTCTTCTCATTTTGAAGAATATACTTTTCTTGTACTAGAATTATTGAGTTTTTTAAGTAAATAAAGTAGGTACCATAAGAATTTAATGTAAAAACAAGGATGCAACTAGTTTCGGTATCAAACCATTATCAGGCCTATAGATACAAACGTTCAATGGTTAAGAAACAATAATACATGAAAAACCACACAAACTTACCATTATTTTAAAACTTATATCGAGAAAATAACAGTTGGTTTACCAATTGTGAAACCGCATATGGCAAAAAATGAAAAAAACTAACTTACATAATATTTAAAAATTATGGAAGTTGTTGATAACTATAGTTTAATCCACTGCCGGATCCAGGAAGTTTTTCGATTTATCGCCGTTTCTTTTCCTTAAAAAAAAAGACTACCGGAAGAAACTTGATCATAAGAAAAACAAACGAAAGATAAGTTCCATTTTCCCGAAAAAAAATAAGAAAACGTCTCTGAAGATATCATATTATTACTAAAATTTTTTTCTCTTCAATAAAATAAGTAACGTTTAATTTGAGTTTAATTTCCTTAAACCCACAAAAAGAAATAAAGGACGGATTTCATATCAGAGTTTTTTTGTCAATTATTTTTAAATACATCAAAAAATCAATTACATTGGCGTCCAATTTCTTTTTTATTAATATTTCACTTTTTGATATATTTTAAATTCTATTCGTGAAACAAACTCATAATAAAATGAATTGAGCTTAAATCACATTTATTACTAAATCACTTATATCAACAAATAAAATGTAACGTTTCAATTCGTTTTCAATTCTACTTTCTGAATTATTTTCTTTTTAGTTTATTAAATTTTTGTTTTATTTCCTTTGCCATTTTTATGCAATTTTTAAAAAAAATTTATTCATCTTCTAATTTAAATCCAGCTAATATATTCATCATTATTTGCGATTGGTCTATTCTCTTTTGCTCTTAGTCTTGTGCTTCAATCACTAACCAAATCAGAAAAAAACTGGATCTATATCTCATTATAATAAACATACATCATAAAAATATTACAAGCCCTTATTAGAACCAACATACGTCAAAACAATAACCTACTTAATAAACTCCTCTATAACACATCTAAAATAAGTTAACACTTAATCGTAAAAATCTGAGTCTCAACGGTTTAGATACGTATAAAATATAGGAAAAGTGAAAAGATCTAATTCCTAAAGTTAACCACCACAATTATACATATAACTTATTTAGTATAGTAATTTTATTAATTAATGAAAAATATGTTTTACATATTAAATTAAATATATTTTTTTTACGATTACTTCCGCATGTTTTAATATTGAAATGTATCTAGATTTGCAGTGATTACAATTTTAATCAAACCCACAAAATGAAACAAGGCAATATCATCTACAAAAATTTTCGAATTCCATGCATTTCCCGTTTGTGGTTTTGATTTTCAATTTGATGATTGAAATTAATTATGAATGTAAAAATTAGTTGTTTGACAGTCAAAAGAATGGTTTTTAAATTTCCCACAAAATGTAGTATTTACCCCATAGCAAGTAATTTGCTGTTCCATTCTTTATTCCTATTAATGAATAAATTTTATCTAAATATGTAGAAGTACCTTACCAATGTTTTACTAATAAGTTTAGATTAAAAAATACCTCTACCTATATTAGACATTAAATAATAAGTATAAAAATCTATAACATCACGGAAATGACCTGAAGACTACGCTGTCTAATATTGAACTAATCAACACATGAATTTTTTCTTTTAACTAAATAATAGTTATATCATAAGTAATTTTACAAGGTTTAAATAACTCAACCAACTGTAATAATATTTATTGTGAAGGTAAAAGTGATTCTGGCGGAAAATTATTCGTGTATATATAGAAATGTGTTTCAACTCATTTTAATTCTAAATAAACGGACAAGCACGGCTCTTTTGTTTACATATTCTTGTGAGATCAAAATAGTCATAGAAGACTGTAATACAAAAGTTGGAAGAGAATAAATATACATGACAATAATCGGAAAGCACTGTTTACACAAAGAAACAAATAATAATGGAAAAATATGATTAAAAAAAAGTAAGTAGAAAAAATAAGAAGAAGGTAACATAAATATCAACATCAAATGGAATTTTGGATATCCGAAGTGACTACAGCCATTAGGAGGTGTTACATGAAAGTGATGTCATAGAAAATTAGATTAATGGAAAAAATCATACAAAAAATATTGAAATAGTTTCTTCCCCTTCCAAATATTTTTTTAAGGATTTCACGTTGTGTTGAATGTATTTAAATTGCCTACAGGTCGGCACTACGATGAGATCTACTAATGCAATTTCAGAAAAAGACTAAAGTTCCGCCACCAGTTATTAAACATGCTGTTCTTCTGCAATTTCCGTTAACATCGTTTATATAATTCATTGAAGTTAGTCTTATATCTAAGTTTAGTTCTATTCGATTAATGAGAACATAAAAAATACCAGTAGTAAGATTTTTGTGAACCATTTGAACAAAATCAATTCTCAATTACTTCTTGTGATAACACTAATTCCAGATTTTCAAAATTAAAATACAAATAACTCTCTATTTAGTTTTTTCGAAGTCTAGGGAAGGAAGTTGTAACAAAGTTACTTTTATCCGTAATAATTAAAATATACAAATAAAATCGCGCTAGGCACTGGAGTAGAAATAACTTAAAATTATGGAAATGTGAGATGCTCCGATTATAAGGCCAATCGTACTAATTGTAAAACTCCGCCTAAAGATAGAGTCACTTTGATATACCCAGCCGACCTTATGGTATACGGCAGCCGGAGTCGATCAAGTTAGCTGCAGTGGCAGCCAGAAGTTCGAGTTGCTGTGGTCGACCCCATTGAAGTTCCAGTGGCAGTTTCCTCGACCTTTAGAGACAGGCGAAGCTGAAGGGAGCGAAGCCAATTCCAATTGTACCAGAACCGTCAGCAACCTGTCTGGTAGACGTGCCTTTACCGTCCAAAGTAAGAACCGTGTTACACACCCTCCTCTGGATTTGGTAATTTCGGAATCATTCAGAAACAATAAAAGGTTTATTTGTATTTTGTAATTTTATTATTCGTCTGTTCACATAAACTAACGTTCCAGCAGCTAATACCCAGGTGCTCAACTCAGTAGGGCAAGTAAAGACCGCCCTTCTAGTCGCCAGTGATTTTGGTCGATACCATAACGACCACTGGAGTATTTCTTTCTCCACTGAAGCTGCCCGTGCAGTAGCCTTCACACTATAAACCGAAAATGGCGCCCGAGGCAATCTAAAACCTGGACTAAGGCGCCAAAGTGACTCGTAAAGACCGAAGTGCGTTACAACGTATGTATGTCGAATATAAATCTGTAAGAAGTAATTTGGTGTTATTTATAAACTGTTGTATTTGTAAAAGTACATTATTGTTTCCCATCAAATTTTCCAGGAATTTCAAAGAATATTCAACTGGGGATTTGGAAAATTCAGATATTTTGACCTTATCTGTAGATTTTTTTGCCATTGTCATAGTATATTTGATAGAGGCATGAGTTTCGGAAGGTTGTTCTAAAGTGGCATAAAAGTGTGGAGAGTTAGTGTAAATTGGCTCTAGACTGTGAAGACTTACTAGAATCTGCAGAAATAGGACAAGCTTTATTTTAATTTAGGGGTTGGCGGAGTAAGTTAATTTCCTGGTAGACAATATCTCAAAAACAAATTGGAAAAAATTAGTAATTATCAATAAGTAAAAATACTTTTTTTTGTTTTAAAGAAAAAGCAATAACAAATAATTCTAAAAAGTTAATAATACGTTTAAATGAAAGAAAATTTTCAACCCATCTAAATGTAGCGAATAATTTTTTACTCAGCTTGTGGGTCTCGTCGGACATAAATTGATAAAGAACACGACGTGCAAACAAATTTACATAGGCGCCGAATCTTAATTATGGCAGAGGAGGATGAAAAACGAGACAGGATTACGTATCAAGCGGCAAAAGCAAAAAGATACACCCAATAAAAAACTTTGCGAGAAGCACACAGCTTTAATTTCTTCTGAAATATTCCATGTTCACTTTTAGCTTGTTATTTAAATGTGAAATAGAGCTCGGCACTGTGGTATGTCGTAGATATTTAGCTAGACTAAAAGGGATGAAAAAATATTATATACTAATTATCAGCTCCTATTTGATTTGCAAACTACATTTTTTTGCTTTAAAGACTTATTTCCACACGTATTATATAATATTATATCTCTATTCATTAGACGCTATATTTGACGTCGACAATATTAATTTTACCTTTCTAAATTAATTATGTATTATCATATTAGTACGAAATTAATATCAAATATGAAGTTTGAGATAGTCTGACATTTATTAATTTAATAATTTTAATTAGTTATAAATAAGAAAAAAATATTTTTTTGTTAATGTTTTTATAATCAACAGAAAAATAGATCTGAAATATACTAAAAGTTAATTGATTGATTGATTGATTTAATCGATGCTTTTTCCAAGGATTTAGGCCTCAACAGTGCAGCCTTAAGACTTATTGTGCTATGCCAATTGTATCGTTGTTATCAAGTGAAAAGGCTTGTTACCTTTATCAGGCTTAACAGCCTCTTCACAAGATTTTCTCTGGGAAAGGCCTCCTGTGTATTTTCTGTCCCCAAAAGTTAGTTTCGATTTTTATTAGTCATTCATTAAAAATTCATGCCTGGTATTAAAATTGATGCGTAGTATATTCAGGTCTCGTTGTTTTAAAATGAACCATAAAAAAATTGAAACCACACATATACATAATAAAAAAAAAATTGTGTTGAGGCCTCCGGGCGTCGCGTATCAAATAAAACGAAGATGATCGTATTTCTTTATCTTTCACAAAATAAACTCACATAACAAACATAAGATTACAACCCTACTCTTACTCCATCTCTCAACAGCTAAAAATATAATAATCAAATAATCCCGCCTTAAAAACCCCCAACCCTCTTCTTCTTTTTCATTTATACTAACCTCTCAGCGTCACCAACCCAAATAAAATGATCCGGTGCCTTAGCACCTTAAAGTAGGCCTATCTAAAACCTCCACATTTTGTACAGCTTTTAGCTTCAACGTGAGGCCTTTACACTTTTTTTATTACATTGATATTTAACTCTTGGGAGAGAGATTAATTTCTAGAGATCAAGTTAACTACGTACACTCAATTCGAAGACAAAAATCCAAAGAACTCTAGACAGAGTTAGGCCGAGGGCGTCTTTCATTGGAGCAATAGGAGGGTGTTTTGGAGACGTATTCCTAGTGGTATACACGTACAAAACTTTCATCTGGACCACATTCGATTAATGAACTTTTACTTTATTCATCCTAAATCTTCAAATCATCGACTCCATTACGGCAACACAAAGAGAATTCTCTGAAAAGAAACTACCTTAAATTGTGATACCCCGTAATTAATTAAATAATGCCATTTCTCTAACAAGGTTAGAACAATAGTAACAGGCCAAGGAAATAATGCCAAGAATGGTTTAGTAGGTATGCCACTGCATGTGTTGGAGTATAGTGAGTCAAAGTGAGTCCAGCATTATCCCACGTATAGAATATATATCATAGGGATATCCCTCCATTTAGCGCCAAAATTAATACATTCATGAAGGTGGTAAGTAACATGAAGTGTCTTCAAAAAGTGTAGTTTTGGTTAAAGGTTGTATCACTCGTTGCGCCATCAAGCGGTTTTTTGTCGCCTTAGTCCAGGTTTCTGATTGCCCCGTGCGCCATCTTCCATTTATAGTGTGAAAGCCACTTGCACCGCGCAGCGTCAGTAAAGATAAGATACTCCAGGGGTCATTATGGCATCAACAGAATTGCTAGCGTCCAGAAGTTCGGACTTTACTTGCCATACTGGGCTGAAAACCTTGGTATTGGCTGATAAAACAAAACTCACATAGAAATAAAATCACAAAGTAGAAATAATTCTTTATTCAAAAATTAAAACCATTACCGAATTAGGCGAAGAAGGAAAATGGTGTGTAATATGGTTCTTACTGAGTCGTAATGGACGGTACAGGCGTGGCGGTCGGGTGGACGGTTCCGGTATAATTGAGCTTGGCTTCGCTACTTTAGCTCGACCTATGCTTACAGGTCGTTGAACTGGTACTGCAGCTTGATCTGCTTGTAAGCTCGACATCCTACTAGAACTGGGACTGCTACTTGAACTCGGACTGCCACTGCAACTGACTAGATAGATTCTGGTCATAAGGTTGGCTCGGTATGCGAAACCCGTGCGCGACTGACTCCATCTTTCGGCGGGGGTTACAACTGACCTTACATTCGAAGTGAGGTTGACTTTACCATAATTTTAAGCTAATTCTAACCCCACGTCGTGCGCGATATAATTAATATATGTTAATTATCACGGTAATTAAGTTACTCCGTTACAAGTTACCCAATTCAGATATGCAAAAAAACCAAACGATACATTTGATAACATTAATACCAGATTATGTCTTGGGAACACACATAACATTACTTTTTATATTTTAGTCGTATTTTTCCTCCATTTCTATAATTAGCAATTCATTAAAAAGTGAGACAACTCTTGTGATCGAAAGAGATAGCTTAATTGTCTGATTTATAAAAATATGTAATAAGTATAATTAATAAATGACTTAAACAAATAATAATCATTAAAATTTACTAATAGCTTCATCATTGTCAACACTTTGAAATCAACGTTAATTTTCTTCTTTTTTTGTCAAATATTTTTTTATCGTGTTTTAGTCAAGATTCTCTTCATGATAAAACCTATGCGATATTTTATATCTCAATTAAGATCGTATTTATAATTTTTAGAATAAAGATACATCTTTAAATTTAAACTTTCACACTTAGACATTTTCAATATCAGTCATTAGAGGCTGGTAGATCGATACAGCTAAAATAATGCCCCACTTTATTAGAATACCAGTGTACGTAAAGCAATATAATTCTGCAGTTTTAGGTTTAAATTTTTATATTTCGATCGTAAATGGCATTGTAAATGGAAATGAATATAGCGGGAGTTGTTTCTGTTGGATGAATGAAAGAGTTTTAGCACCTGCTAACATTAACGCTAAAGCTAAACCTCATTTTGAGCAAACACGTAAAAATAGATAGCGGTATACCTTAAATTTTTTGAAATAGCGGGATGTTTTGTGGGTCCCCTTAACGTGCGTGCACGAAAATCGTCGTTTATCGTACTTTATTGTCGTTTATCGTCATGTATCGTCGTTTATTGCCGTTTATTGCCGTTTATTGTCGTTTATTTTCATTTATCGCCATTTATTGTCGTTTATTGCCGTTTATTGTCATTTATTGGAATCGCTAAATATTGTACTCCATGGAAAACGCGGTTACAAGAAGGTCAGTCCACTTACAATTCTTTTTCCATGTATTGATAGTTAGTTACTAGTATTGATAAGTATGGAATATTAAATTCAGCTTATTTTATTTTGATTTACATTGAATTATTTTTGGTCCATATAGCTAGACTCTAAGGACCGAGGTGGGATATATTATGCTAAATAATACAAGTTAATTGAATTATAAAAAAGCGTGGAGTACCTACACAATGAAACGTGAAATGAAAGAATGGGTAATATGAATGTTAGAATGTGAAAATATTCATAAGTTTATAGTATTTTTCACTCTGTTGATTAAATTAAATTAGTAGGTATTTTATGTTCTCCTACACTATTATTATAGCGTTTATCATATGAGTATATATTGAAGTGATATACTTTTACCAAAAATCTCAAATTTTGGGTTTGGTTCTGTAACGCTCTCTGAGTCGTCAAGCGTTATTCTGGCGTCTTGGTTCAGGTAACTAGTTGCCTCGGGCGCCTTCTGTTTATAGTGTGAAGGCCACTGGACGGGCAGCATCAGTGGAGAAGAAATACTCCAGGGGTCGTATTATGTTATCGACAAGACCCTTAGCGGTCTTTACTTGCCATACTGGGCTGAGTACCTGGGTATAAGCTGCATGGATAAAGTTTAAACAAAAATAAGATTCCAATAATTAATACCTTTTATTAATACCAAGATTCGGAGAGGAAAGACGGTTGTATAATACGGTTCTTTACGTTGGAGGGTACTGGTACATCTACGTCTTACAGGCTGGCGTGGTCGGATTGACGGTTCCGGTATGGTACAGGTACAATGAAACATGGCTTCGTTCCCTTTAGCTTGACCTGACTCTAGAGGTCGGTGAACTGCCACAGCAACTCGTACTTCGGGACAAATCGGCGCCGGACCTATCGGAATAAAGTAACTTATTGCTAATTTTTTTTAAATTTTAACCAAACAGAGTAAATCGCCAATTAAAGCTAATGCTAATTTGTATTTAGACGTCCTATGGATTCTTGTGATATCGTTTTACTTTACGTTGTTCGTTATTTATACATGCTTGTCTAAACATGTAATGAACGTGCCCTAATAATTTCAAATGTTTTAAATTAACTATCGGGAAAAAAGTATTTGTATAGTAATTCATGAAATATATGTACTTGGAGTTTTAGTAGTTAGTTTTTGTTTTGTTTGTTTTTAGTTATTATTTATGTTTGTGTTTTATTCCACCGACATACATTGAAAAATATTTTTCAAATAATTCTAATGTTTTTCAAATTTACAAGTTATTTTTTGATTAGAAAGTTTTTTGGATAAAATATAACATGAGTTATTTGTGTTTTTGGTAGTTTTTAAACCCTAAATGTAATCACACTTGCAACGATTCTAAATTTGCTAGAAAAATGAAAAATATATTTATAATCATTATTGGAGGAAGTGGTTTGATTTTGAAGAAAATGCGCCCCTTAGACATATATGAATACATATTAGCATTAGATTTAATTGGCGATTTCTATTTAGTTCAAGTTTAAAAAAAATCGCCAATAAGTTATTTTACTCCGACTGGTCCGGCGCCGACTTGTCCCGTTGCCGAGACTTTTCCCGGTGCCGACTTGTCCTGCGCCGACTTGGAAGTGCCGCCTATCCCGGTAGGACTTATCCAGCGCAGACTTGACCGTGTCCTTGATACTGCAGCTAACTGATCGACTCCATCTTTCGGCGGGGTATACAACTGGTATGGCTGGCCTTTCACATTATTTTAAAATTGTTCTAAATCCAGTGCCGTGCGCGATTTAATTTAAATATTTTAATTATCACGGACAGTAACTTCGTTACAGTTCTATGAAATAAAAATAATAACATTACAAATTTGGCAAGAAAAAAAATTAAAAAAATTATGTAACCTGATTACTCTTCTATTCTTTAGGTATTTGATGTCTGTTTTATATCTCAGCTTTTATCACCTCTCTCTGTTTGACCACTGGTTATTTATTGTTTCCTTTTCTTCTGACCATTCAACTATCATACTTGATTCCTTATTTACCCTCAGTCCTGTCTCCTCTCTTGTTATTTGTTATTTACCTGTCTCACCTTCTAATATATTATTTATATTGTCTCACCTTGTTGTAAATTTTTATATTTTCTTTTAATTTCTCTTAAACATTGTTCAATCAATACATTTCTTAATATTCACAATTCAAAATTATAATTTTATACATTTTTTTTATTAATACTAATTTTCTAATCAAATCTGACGTCTGTTTATTATTCTTTTTTCCCAAAATAAATTTACTTATTTGATTAATTTACAAAAAATTTCTTTTAATAACTTTTAACAATTAAATTATTTAAATACAATATTTTTGTTTTAGGTGTGACCTTTAAAGCGATTCTGGATAATTAGTGATTTATAAAGATGTGTTTTTATCAGAAAAATTCCAGTAAAAAATATTGTTAAATTCTACTTCTTAATAATAAAAGGTGTGCAGCGAGTGGCGAATAAATGCAGCAAGCAATCTTTCATAAACATGCATTTTCACACTTGTATTACAAATTGCTATTATAAAGACAGGTTTTATTTTTTTAATTACCACATAAAAATATGTAACATTAAAAAATGACTTTAAGCGTCTTATCTTTATTCAAAATTCTACAACATTTTTGTCATTGACACGTTGTATTTAAACGATAATAAATATCAGTTTTATCATTTTGATTAAAAATTACATTCTTTTTTTATATTTAAAACCATTTACTGCCTTTCCATATATTAATGTAAAATATAAAAATTTAATTAGGTGATACATGTATCGGGACTTTTAGTAATAATTCAAAATGTTGTTTATTTTTTAATTGTATAGTTATTAATGTGTTTAACCATAGGCGCCGTTTAAAGAGAATTCAGTTTTAATATTAAATAAAAGTACCTACTTGTACTTTAAAAAATAATTTGAAGCATTTTTCTTTAAATTCAATTATAAGTAAGAATTAAAAATCTTACAATCATAAAATAAGAATATTAGAAGTAATATAAAAAACAGGTAGGGATCAAAAAATGAACAGAGAGAAAAATGTATAACCAAAAAAATGGAAAAAGAGAAATATTATATAAAAAAATATACAATGTGACGCCTTTTAATTAGAACCACCCCTATAAATTCTGTATTTATTCATCAATTTTAATAATTTTTTAGAGTGACGTGGAGAATGCAAAGTTTTACTAAATCACAATGTTTCATGACTGGAAATCTATTTTCAAAGCACACCAAGTAGTAAAATCATAATAGCGATTTTTTATTAATAAACCGAGTACGCCACTATAAGCATGCAAAAGAACTTTCACCAAAAGCTACAAAATTGCATTACGAAAATTTTGGACTAACCCTGAAAGCTGGCAGCAATGCAGTTTTATTTTTAATTAAAACTATATTTTTACAATGTTTAAATATCATCGTATTTTTGTCGTATTTGAAGAACAAATTATTTGTTCTTCCTTTGTTAAAATGAATAAACTGGAGCGGTATTTACTATAACTCAAAAAGGACAAAATAATAATCGGCCTTATTGCCAGCTTTCAGAATTTGTCTAAAATTCTCCACATCATTCTATAAAATTGAAATCTGTGTGTACTTAGAGTATTCCAATAAAAACGGGTCACACTGTATAAGTAACTTCTATATAGAAACAAAGAACGGAAAATCAAAAACAAGAAAAGGAAAAAAGAGGGAAAGGAAAAAGAGCTAACTTAATATTAGAAGAGGAAAAAGTCATAGCAAGGTGAGAAGAGTATTTTTCAGTTAAATTATGAAATGGAAGATGAAATCGAGAAGGCAAGATATTTAACAAATAAAAGATCATAACAAAGACGTAATTATAGAGAACTTTGGAACAGGTCATGGAGAGATAACTAGAAGAATTTCAAGCGGGTTTTTAAAGGAGAGCAATAATAAATCTAATATTTATCTTAAAGAAAACAAAAAGTGATATGTGGGAAAATATCAAATAACTTCAATGTCAGAATTAGATTAAGACAAATAAATCAATTGTGAACTTTTCATCATATGCAAGGAAGATTAAATTGAACAATTTCAGTCTGCCTAGCCGAGAATATAGATCTGAAATACAAAGGTATATCTATCTATATGGCCTCAGACAGTGAAGCGGCGATAAAGGTACTGAATTTCAAACTTGTACGGGTCTACCTACAATTACTAGTGTCTTGACAAGGAACAATAATGTGACTATTGTTTGGGTACCAGGGCAGAGTGGGGTAGAGGACTTCTACCAAAACGTAGAGAAAATTTTAAATAATCTAATTGAAGCCTTGTTAGAACAGCTCAAAAAGATGTTGTTTCTCAAGAAAAATTGTTGAATACTATAAAAGATCTTGCTAATTCTTAGAAAAAACTAGTAAGATCCAAGGTTGCTGCATGGCACATAAGGATTTTGAATTGGAATGTAAATACAAATTTGATAAATTTGTTCAATATAAGCTGTCTTAGCTGCTTGACCTATATTATCGAAATTATTGAAATAATATCCTTCTTTATAATCTTCAACTTGTTCTAAATATTCTTCACTTTCATTATCCATATTTTCTTTACTTAACATATTGGATGATATTGCAGTACACGAAATTTGGACAGGCGACTAAATTTTGATTTCAATATACCATTTGTATATGCTCCATTAGATTCAGACTAGTTTTCAAAGCACGATGATATTGGCACTCTGGAGTATCATCGTCTGCATTTTCAAAAGCAGTTTACCACCCATGTAATCACTGTCTCCGATCAAACATTAGTTCCATTGTCTTTCAAACTGTTCTACTAAAATCTGATTTTTGCCAAATAGCTGCATCATGTACAAAACATGTAAATCTGGCATTGAGAGCAGTAATACAGCAATTTGGACTTAATGGACTGTTTTCCTTTTCTGTTGATATACGAAAAGAGTTACAGAACAACATTTGCATAACTTAGCAAATAATCTCCTACAACACAATTATTGGCCTGCTGATCAATGGAAACACACTCACAAAAAATGGGAGTCCATTATGGAACCACCAATTACATTGGTGCAAAGTAGAAGAGATATTTTGGGTGTAACCAATGCACAAGATGAACTGACAGGAGAAAACCTAGTTCAGAGAATCCTAAAGTTTACCCAAGCTTTAGGATTCAGTATAATGAACTAAGAGGGAGCACAGTAGGTCAATGTCCGCAAGGGAATAAAGTCCCCCTCTATTTCCCTAAAATAAAAAAATAATAAAAGTCACATATACCAGAATTAGGTTAGTATAAAATAGGACTAAGGTAAAATCATAAAAATTGTAAAATAGTGATGCAAAATGAAAATCAATATCAAGGAATATTAGAAATAAACTGAAATAGAGATCAGAGTGAGAAAAGGCGAATAAAAATAGCAACCACGGGTCCAAAACAATGACATTTATGAAATATATAGAGTTGCAACAATAGTCCAGATAAATAAACTAAAAAGAATACAGTGACTGGGGCACACAGAAAAAATAAAAGCAGGAACAACACTGAAAGTAATAGCTCGGAAAGCCTCAAAAAAAAAACAAGAAAAGAAAAGGAAAGTTGAGGAAAAGATAGAATATAAAAAAATGATTATAAGAGATTCGAGATCCAAAGCCATAAATATAAAACAGTAGAAGAAAATCATACAGTTTTTTTTCTTAATATCTTTTTCTGTTCTTTTTATGTAATAATAATAGTTTATTTCGACAATAACGTACATATTTTAACTCAAATAATAGTCTAAAAATGACTGAATAAACGAAAAAAGAATATAAATAGTCCACTGAAACCAACACTGGATTGAGCATGGACAACAAATTAGTTTCTCATGTTGATACCGCATGCAATTTAAATCAAAATAGTTAATGATAACGTTCACAGAAAAATGAATATAAAATTTAATAAAAAAATGAAAAGAAAGGGCATTTAGGTTATTAATTTCGAAAAATTTTTATTAGGTAACGAAACCCATATTCCAAATTTCAGCTTAATCGAATTAAGCGTGTGGTTTCATTGGTGAAAGAATACAAACAGACAGACAGATAGACAGACTTCCATCTGGAAATGGTCTTAATCATCAGGGGATCTGAAAATGTATATTTCCATTTTTATCTCGAATTTTTTTTTGCACGTTCACAATACTTCCCCTTCTAGGAGGTGAGTCGCTAAATTAATTAAGATTAATAACTGATCAAAAATTATATATTCAGGATGACTTGTCTACAAAAGCAGATCAGAATTAGGGCAAAAGAAGATAGAGATAATTGAAAGAACGTAAACATCGGATTTAGGAAACTTTCATAGACACAGAGAAATGAGACAGTTGGGGTGGGGACGTCTGCAGATATTGATTAGTTCAGCACAAGTCAAGAAGGTATGGAAGGCAAGATGACAGTATAAACGAAGAAGAGGCAGACCAAAGCAATCTTGGAACAATGTAGTGGGAAAAATAATAGAAAATAAGAATGACGTGGACAGAGGCAAAGATTTTGGCACAAAACAGAAAGGACTGGAAAGGACTATAAAGAAATAAGGAAAAGACCAAACAGTTATACCTTACACCCTATGGGAAATTAATTGGAAGAAATTTGTAGAAATGTCCACAAATCTTTATACGTTAATCCATCCCACTTTGCCAAATCGTGTCCCACATATTAATGACTATAAAGTAAGCATGGCATTTTCCGTCACTATCACACGTTTAAAATTAAATCCTGGCAGATTTTCCGCACACATGCACACAATTGACCTTGTTGAGACTGACCTGTACATCTACGACAATAAATCCTTAACTGACCTAAACCACATTTTGTTTCATGTAGAAATCACCATTAAAGTCCCCAAACATTTTTTAAAACCCTCTCTGACAACATAATTATGCCTACAAATCTCACATGCCTCTTATGCCTCTTCACATCTGAATAATAAACATAAGTTAATAATATGATAACAATCTGTGGCAAAGGGATCCTAGAACGAAAACTCTTCTTTTTTACCTATACGCACACACTATTGTCCATTAACTGAAATGGTTATTGAGTAATAATATCGACAACAATGTTTATTATTCTTGTATTCTTGTAAAAAAATATTCCTATATTTTTAAACTGTAAAATCGGCGCCTATGGACAATTATTAATGTCCTTAACGCGTTTACTGTCACTCATAAATAGTCCAATCAAAAATCGAAGATGCCACTGATCTGAGATCGGAACGGCAGGTTTCAACATGGAGCGTAGGCGAAAAGTCGATGGGACATGAATAAAATTTAAATAAAATGTTAACCTTTAATTATGGTCTTCTCCACCTGACCACAGACATTATAAATCAGTTTGATGCAGGTAATAATATCTCGGAATTGGATTGAACGCGAACAAAATAAACTTAAAATCAGATACAATGTTATAAAAAATATATTTGTTGCTTCTTTCTACTAATACTATATATACATGGTGTTTTAATTAAAATAAACTAACCTTATCTCAAGTGTACTGTTTTTTTCAGGCATCTTTTAATCAATTTCAAATAAATTAGAAGCATTATTTTTCATTATGTGATCCAGTTTTTGTGTTTTAGATTATCCCTGTATATATTAAAAAATTTGAGTTGTCATATATCGTGATAAATTTAATTAATTATTAAATACATACAATTTTACACATTCCATCTATTTTTAAATCTCCCTAATACACAAAAGAGCTCAGATATCAACGACTCTCTCCATCCCTAATTAATTTTCGACGACAATGTCAACATTTTTGTCGGGCTCGAACTACACATTTTTTCAGAATTCATTAATCTTAAAAAGTTTAATTAAATTTGTTAGTCAGTGACACATTATCGGCCTAAATAATTTTGGTCCATCACACGGTCCCTATACCTACTCTGTTTTCAATCGATTTCTCGAAGCCTCTGTATATATGTACATTTTTTATGAGAATTCTGGATGGAATATCGAAAATATGCCAATAATCTCGGTTAGAGGAAACTGCGATTGGCTTTATAAAATATATTTTTCAGTTTAAAAACTAATTCAAACTAATTAGTGCAAAGTTCTAGATCTCCAAATTTACTTTAACTTCATATTTATTTTTTTTTTCGAATTCCTCACAGTTTCATCGCTAGAGTGCGAAAAAATACACATTTAGGATATTTTGCCTTTTTTTAAATTTTTATGACAAACAATGCACTTTAGTGCAAAATGTTCTAGTGCAAAGTTAAACAGCATAAAATTCCTTACATTTTTTTTCGAATTCCCTATAGATATCAACCAGTTAGAAGATCCTAATTGTAGCAAAGTGCGCATGCGCCCACTCACGTCATTATCAACATATTGAAATATCAATTCGGTAGACGTATTCACCATCTTCTTGCTATTTAAAATTTGTTCCATATATTAATACAATGCTTAATATTATAACTAAAATAATTCTATTCTCTACAGCCGAGCTGGCAAAGTTTTAGGGTGACACAGCCGTTATTTTTTTCAATAAACGACGGTTTAAGATGCTAATGGAAAGTATCAAACGCGATATAAATTAAGGTTATGTCATAATATATAAACTTAAATGTAGATGTGATTTCCAGTAATTATTTTGTTAATACCTAATTTTATAGGTTTACAGTAGTTATTCTATGCCAATCCTACTTGCCCGGGGCCGTAACCAGTGACGTCACATCGTGGGCACTTTTATCATGGGTTTTAAGGTCAAGGCCTACTCCATCCTATTTAGATAAGGGATTGTGGGCGTGTCCAGTGATAACCTATTATAACCAGTGACGTCACAGGGTGCATCCGGTGATAAGGGGTTGTGGTCGTTTTCGGTGATAACGGACCGAGACCAGTGGCGTCATAGGATGCGGTTATCATAGAAAGGTGAAAGATTGTCGAAAGGTCGAAAGGTAAAGGCTAAGGTCAAGGCCAAGGTCGCGGTTACGAAACATTTTACACTGATTTTATATTTAAAAAATACTCTTCAACCTGTTATAAAGGCGAAAAAACAGAGAAATAAAAAATAAAAATAAGGAACAAATACATATTTGTGCAATAAACCAAATATAAAATTTTAACTAAATATTAACATTCTAAATTAACTAAAACCGCAAATCGAATTCAGGTCATAAAATCCACGTACGATATTTAATCCACAGGATGTAAAAAAATTTTAAATTATAAAACAAGTAGTGACAATATGTGATAATTTGTAAAAAATATCAAATTGAATTGTCATTTGGACACCGTTTAGCAACTAAGCAAAAATTTGGCCGAGCGTGCAAAGGTCACTGTGGAAAAGTTGTTCAGCGGCCCGGGATACGAGGCCATATTTGTTGGCAGAACTTAGCCAATGGAAAAAAAGAACACTAGACCATGTAGTATAACACATCGCGAAATCCAATCAAAAATAAACTATTAAAATGGTACCGCTAAAGCGAGTAGGTACCACACCATTGGGTATCCACAAAAGTTGCGGCACGTTTTCATGGTACCGAGACATGGCAACCAGGAAACCGAAGAAGAAATTCACCCAACCCAATCTCGAGATCCTTAGTGAAGCAGGAGAAGACATAGATCCCCGAACGAGCTCGTAGGTCTATTGGAGGATGCCCACCTTAGCCTCAGATGAGCTCGACCCACCACCACCGACGTCAAAGATCCACCACCGATCGCCGCTCTGAGCCTTCCAACCTGGCATTCTCGTAAGTATCAATCCAAATACATTTTCATCAAATTCGATTTGAGATCAACAGTCCCCGCTGTATCCCTGAAAAGGAGAACTTCTCTCCTATAGCAGGGTACAAGGAAATAAAACAAAACAGGACAAATTACCGAGGAGGGTTTAGTTGGTATGCCCCTGACTCTGCAATTACCGAGGAGAGTTAAATTGGTATGTCCTCAGAGGGATTACTGGAGAGTCCAACACTACCCCACGCATAGAACCAAGCGTGAGGTGTCTTTAAAAGATTCCCGCCTCCACAACTCAGGACAATAGTTGAAATTAAATAAATGATTCATAAAATGCGTTGACTTAGAAAAATTAGGTGAACGTAATCTGTGTCTAATACAAAAATAGCTCTGACGGGGCACTATCTGTCGGTACAGAAAGTTAATAAGAGAAACCATTGATGGTGAGAAATCTCCCGCTACTAGGAAGAAATAGGCGAGCGCTTCACGTTGTAAGGAAGTTTATTTGTTTTACTAACAATAACCTAAATGTAGGTACCAGGATATGTAACCAATGACAGGTTTTTTTTCTCTCTGTCTACCTCCGAGGTAGGAGAATTCTCTGGTTCTTACGACTCTATCATTGGGAAAAATTAAGTGAATTTGCCTCCCCTTTCGTACTTCTATAAGTGGGATTAATTTGGAAAAGATATATAGCTGGTTGTAAGCCTACGCACTCAAGTATTTACTTTCTCAGGGAGTAATTTTGAGTTCCATTTATGCAACATGCACTAGTCAATTTTTTTCTTAGGGGGTATTGTATAAAAATTCTAATCATCATTTTTTATAGCATTTTTTGACACTAGAAGACGAGAAAGTCCGACGGTCTTGTTAGTTCGATTAGTCAAGTAACTAAGTTAATTTCTTTTATCTACGTAATCTGGTAATTTGTAAACATTTCAGGGTCAATTAGTTTTATTTATTCGTCAATTATTTTACTGGTGAAGTTTGTAGTATTCTCTGGCTTTGTTAATTATTTCATATTTTATTCTCTTTTAAAATAAATCACGATAAAGCTTCACTAATTTTTTTCACCCACGGGGGGGATCAAAACAAAAATGGAAATATAACGACTTGATAGTAGGTATCTTTCGAACTCTGAAATAATTAATAATATATATCTCAAGAGAAAACTTTCCTCATCCCCCAATTTTGTCTGTATGTCGAAGACTCTCAAACACCGCGAGAGCACGAACTACCCTTTCGTCTGAAGAGTTATCGTTCCAGACCAGAGTTCTGCAGGGGAACACGTCCATCTATTGGCTAACGTTTAAGGCTGTATTTGTCTCTCCTAGGAAAGTGGTGACAATAACGCTGCCGTTATATTTTTTTATAAGATAAACACCAGGTATTTAGTTTACAAAACTAACCTAGCAATTGGCGGTTATCACACTGATAACAAAAGTCATAAAATTTAAATAAAAAAAATCTTTTTAACTAGTAGGTTATTACAAACCCAATTTTTATTGCACACCACTGTCCAAAAATTTAAATTCGTATATTAAATTATTTAGTACTTTGTAGTTATTGGAAATTTTAAAGTTTTTATTATTTATTTTAAATAAAGAAATATTTTTAGGAACGTCTACATTATTATTGAAAATAGAGCATTTAAAAATATTCCGGAAAGAATTTTCGTAGCCCTGAAATTTTAACCACTATTGTCTGCAATAGAGGGCGAAAATGCCGCTAAGAACGGAGAAAAGTATAAATGGTATCATTATTTTTAATGCTGTCATTTACTTTTTAATTAAAAGAAAAAATGTAAGACTTACCCAAATAATGAGATGTTTTATTTTCATGATTGTGATCCTTTAATTTCTTTCAATTTTCATGTAGTTTTTACTATTCTTTCGTCTGGATGCCATTAAGAATATCTGAAACAAAAAAAATTAATGTTTTCTTATTTTTATTATTATTTTAAAATAACAATTAAATTGTGTATTGATCAGGGTACTTCGTCAAATAGGCGAACTATTCATCGAAGCATGTTTGCGTATGCATAATTACTGTCCTAACGGTTCTATACGTTGGGCTCTGCTTTCATATGTGTATAATGACTGATAATATTATAAAAATACAAATGAATACATCAATTACTCTAAATAAGAAAAAAATATATAAAATAATTACAAAAATTTAACAATTACGATCAATAATCAAACTAAGTAAAAAGTGATATAAAATACTAAAATCTATTGTATGTTTAATTTTAACAATGAAAGAAATTTAATTTTAATACTATTTCTATAAGCATAAAGTACTAAATTGCATCGTATAACATGGAAACATGTTTTAATAAATCCAGAAGTCCACAATTATCTTTAAAAAAAAAGTTAGACAGGATATTGGCAACTAGTTTCGGCATCATCAGGGAATTATCAAAGAACTTTATGTTAGATAATTAAATATCCAAATACATGATTTTGTTAAGTGAAAAAAGTGTTCTCTTGATTAAAGAAAATGTTTTGATAGCTAAAAAAATGTTTTGTTGGATAAAAAATGTTGAAAAATATTTTCATGATTGAAAAAAAGGTTCATTTAAATGAACAAATTGTTTTCTTGAATGAAAGAAATTGATAATTCATGTTATTTCGATTCGTTCCAGTTTACCTCTAAAATAGTAACAATGCTTATTATTTTAACACGACTTATCGGAAACATTATACTTATTATTACTTATCCTAATTATTTTTCATTTATGCCATTGAGTTTATTATTACGTTATGGGGTTAATCTCACAAGAAATAACAATTTGAACGAGTGATACTGGTTCGTTAAGATTTACATCATTTATTACAAGAACTATATCTATGTACACCTACGTAAACTAAAAAAAACCATCAAAAATGCATTAGTAACGCTCATGATCCTTACTTAACCTAAAATAACATTAAAAACAAGCACACGCCTTGAAATATTAATTAAAAGGTATTCTTTATTGTCTCTAAATATTCGGAATTTTTATTTTCAAAAATATTAATTAGAAATCACTCTTTAGCATAAAATCAAAACGTAAGCAAACGCGGCGCAGGCTGATTACTGATCTGATCAGGTACTTTATGTTCAAAGCTCGGAAAGTCTGATGGATGATAATCGTCTAAAAGTTATCGGTGACTCCTCCCCACTTAACACATTTTAAACAAGATTTGCAGTCATGTGACAAGTACCGTTTAAATTCTGTTCATTAATAACAATATATTTAGTTTAATTATTTTCAGTCCAAATAATCCTATTGGTCCATTCAAATAAAACTGTTGTACATCCTGACCTATATTTATAATCAAAATTGTTATTAGCACTGTGTTTTATATATAGTGATGATGTTTAATGTATGTTGACAATAAAAAAACGCTACTATTATATAAAAATTCGTACATTTTTATTTTAAATTTACAACACGTTATCAGCACGAAGCTCTAATTTAAAAGGAGAGCAATGAATTTAAAAAGAACGAGGTCCGATATGCAAGGCGATAATGGCAATTATAGGAATTCATCTTCATTACCTGTTTTAGGATCGATCAATCCACTTAATAGTTATTCAACATGGAAGTTTAAATTTAAAATGTATCTAAAACACGAAAATCTTTGGAAGACCGTTGAAGGTATAGGTATAGAAAGAGAAAAAAAATTGACTTTATCAAAAATATGCCTAACATTAAATGGTTCAGCAATTACTCGTGTAAGAGCTAGCCCTTCTAAAATAGAAGCTTGGGAAGCCTTATCTTCTGCATACGAAGATAAAGGAATGGGTCGCAGACTAGATTTAGAACGTAGGCTTTATCGTTACTACCTTGCAGACTTCGATAGTGTTGAAAGTTCTGGTAATACTTCGTCCTTAGGGATCGTGCGATTTTTAAAAAAAAAGTGTATCTCACGTATTTTGGTCTCCTGAACACGAATCCGACATCAAAACGTGGCCTTCTCAAGTAGTTTCGGAGATACAGCCCTATTTTGTTCACTATTTGGCAGCTCAAATTTCTGTTATTGAAAACACACAAATCTCTTCCTATTTATTATCAAAAAACTACAAATGCTTGTATTTACTTGTTTTCACCACTTTGTAGAGGAAAAAACTACTATTTTTCAAAAAATTCACTCCGATTTGAATTTTTGACAGATCACTAAAGTTGGGTTAATCAGCTGACAATTATGTCTTATTTGTTATTTATAGAATGTTGGCAAACCTGACTACGTGATTGTTCGTTTGACTCCTGTCGGTTCTTGATGGATTTTTGATTTCCATTATCAAATCAAATACCTACCGTGTTCAGGAGACCAAAATACGTACGATCCACTTTTTATTTTTTAAAAAATCGCATGATCCCTAAGGACGAAGTATTACCCTAAGTTTTAATATTTTATAAGTACCACAATGTTACTAATAAATATTTTTCAATAGATACTTCTGGATTCTCCAGCTCCAGCAATATCACTTATTTCGTGCATTTTTCATAAGAATCTAGTAGGAACCATTCTAAAGTGAGAATTAAATTGTTTATCAGAGTAATTAGGAATAAGTTCTTCATAGTAATTTTCTATTTTATTTATTCCATCGACCCTTTACTCGTCGTCTTCGTCGTCGTCAAAAATAAACGAAATTACCAATTGTATTTTACGATTGTTCATTATGAAAATAACAATCTTAGATAACAAATAACAACAAACAACATAATAAAAAAAACTAAATTAATACCAATCTTGAGGTTATGTTATTATTAGAAAACCTGTCGACGCCAACAACAAAACTACGCAAATTATTGCTTTATTTTTTTTAACTGTATTATTTACTAATGACAGTAACTACAACTATTTTACGGAGTGATATCCAACATCCTCCCACCTTGCGTCAATAAAAGAGTTGAAACATGTAATACAACTAATATTGCTATCTTGTCGGAATTTTCACCCTCCTTCCATATCTCGTCTGTACTGGCTGATCAGGGATTTCGGCGTTATTTCGAAAACACTCCATCGTTTCCCTTTTCACTACCTTTTTAGCAGATCTTTTAACTTCCTATCTATAACATTATCAATCATTGGACTGGTCTCAATAGTTCACTAGAGGCAGACTTTAGGCTTACATCCCTTATTTCTCCATCACGTCCTGGTATTGTTTCGACAACTGGATCCATAGACCATTCATATTTTTTCTGATTAAAATCCGATATGAGAACAATATCTCCTACCTTCAAAGTATCATTAGACTTCTTCAAAAACAATGTTAGTTGACCAAATATACTGACTTTAATCGTTAAAATGAGAAAAAGTAGGAAAAAATCAGCTTAATCACCCGAGAATTTTCCCGGCTCGGCTGTGGAGAATAGGATTATTTTAATTACAAAATATTCCCTGAATGGGAAAGAAAATGCTGTAAAAATGAAGTAAATTTCTGAAACAAAATGTGAAACAGTGCAAAATACTCAAAAATGTATTAAAAGAAAAAACGACAAAAGTTATCTTCAGACATGTAAGTTAATGGTCGACCATTTAATACTGCTTCACAGTTACAGAGCACTGTCTGTAGTTCTTCAAAGTTAAGACAGGTTTTTCCAAACATCTTGCGCAGCACATCTTTATTTAGCCTTATGAGACGCTCCCACCAACCACGCCAGCATGCTGCTATTGGAGGGTTGAATCGTCAATCGATTTGATATGTGGTGGAACAATCTTTGGCTACTTCTGTCCAGTCTAAAATACGAAAGGCATTTTCTGATCCAATAAAGTTCATGCCACAATCTGTGTATATTATTGAAGGTCTTCCCCTACGAGCGATAAATCTCCTTAGTGCCTATAAAAATGTGTTGCGTGACAGAGAAGACGACAATTTGAGGTAAACTCCTCTGTATACAGTAGACGTGTAAACTTTATTGTTGTTTTTCAAGTATACTGGACCCGCCAAATCTATAGCAACGACTTCAAAAACTGCTGCGTCACGGCCTTTAGCTTCTGGTTAACTTACGGCAGCTTATCTCTGTATCTTCTGCAAGTAATGCATTGTCTTACTACAGATCTCACTGTCCATCTACATTTCAGGATCCAATAATTTTCTCTCAGAATTCACGTTAATGACTAAACACCAACCTGACCATTATTGGTATACTCCTCTATAACCAGGCGTCTGACAACTTCGTGGTTTGATGGTAAAACATATGGCATACAAAAAGCTATTGCAACATTTCTATCAGAAATATTGGTCTGTAATCTTATCAAACTATTTTTATCGTAAATCTGACACAACGATGACAGTGTGTACTCTTCTATTGACTCAAAATTTTTTTGTTGTATCAAATGAATGACTGATTCTCTTGCTTCTTCCAATTCTTCACCAGTCAAAATTTCCTTATGCTTATCAACTGATAATCGTTATAGACTAACAATTTTGCTGAACTTCGAAAAATACCTGTGGTACCAGGTACATTGTTTGGTCACAGAAAGGGAAGATACCACAATTTTTCGTTTTATTTTTGTTTATTTCTTCTTCATCGTAATCGGGAAAGTTAAATATAGAAAAAAATATTTTTACTAACTTCTTTCTTGTAGAAAAATTCGAAGTGAACCTTCCAAAAATGGTAGAAATAAATCATGGAACCTCAAAAATCCATTTATAGAAATTTGTTAATGACTACAACTTTGTTATGATTTGAAACTAAAAAAAGTTAAAATTATCGGTTGTTTTTTAATTTGTTAATATTCAAATATCTTGATAATTAAAATTCATAATAAAACATCGTCTGTAGAAAACAATATGAAAATATTTCTCTAACTGAGTAGCAGATAAAAAGCAACAAGCTGCCAGGACGACAGCAAAATTATAAGTAAACACAACTGTAATATTATCAGCGAAAAGGCGAGATGTGGTTGCGATATGATGTCAAGTATTAAAATTGTCACAAGCCGTGAAGACTGGTGTTTGCAATGTGATACATTTTAATAAGGTTCTTGTAGCTTATCTAAAAGACCAACAGTGTATCACTTTAGGCATAAAGGGAATATAGAAGTAAAGTAACTATTAATTATTTAACAAAATGGTAATAAGAATGAATTTACAGATCTACAAAGGAGGCATTTAATATCCTATTTTAGCAAACCCCACATTTCTATATAAAACAAATATATTGATTTATTTATAAAAAACAGTTAACTTTTTGTAAAAAAATTATGATTAGTTCAACTTTTTCGAAAAATCAAAACTTTTTCTTGCTTGATGAAAGTATTATGTTAGCATCGCGGTATTACATATATTGGTATAGTCCTTTTCAGCGTTCTTGAGCCTGATGTCATACATTCATACGAAATAAGTAGGCAGAAGTTTAATATTAGTAGGGCAGTTGCTCAGTAATGTTGTGAGTTGTACCATAATATTTATAATATTAAGGCAACTCAATACACTATATTGTGTGTGTCTGGTTGACAATTTTTTTAAGGACCTAAAAGAAGCAATTAGTTCTAATTGTCCGCTACATCGTATTTGGCGATTACCCTAAATTGAAATCCATCCTCAAAGTGTTTAATTTATATATCCATATGCAATGTTATGAAATGTTTCGTTTGTAATCAATATTATTACGTGCTAACTCGAACGCCTATTCTCGCATGACAAAAAATTCATAATCTGCGACTCCAAAAACCCCAAAATACCAATTTTGAATGATATCGGTTTGTAATCATAAATATTGGAATCGCCATCTTGTATTAAAATTCAAAATTGATTTCCTGGACTTATAGATACCATAACGAACAAACTTTTCAAGTTTTTAAATTTTTTCAACAACAATACAAATCGCTACACCCGTAACAAACAAACATCCAAACAAAAAAGAAGACTGGACGAAAATACATATTAAGGATTAGTGTTATTCGTAGTCATCTTCAGTGGAAGAACATTCATTTCCTAAATCAATAATAATTTTATCTGTAACCTCATCACAACCTACCAGGGACAAAATTTTTGAAATCGATTCTCATGAGAAATTTACGTCATTTTCTCTAGATTTTGTAATATGTCTATTCTTGAAATATTTCGTAGGAAAAAATTCTCCAAAAATTGTGAGAATTATTTCCTAATGTCATTTTCTGGAGAAACTTCAAATTCTCATAAGAATTTAAGGAATAAGGAGTGTGAGTAGTACGTGTTTCACGTGTTTTGTGTTAATTGAAATTGAACATTATTGTTTTTTTTGTTGTTACAGCCATAAATATTGTTAATATGAATAATTTTGTACTTAAAGCTATCGTTTTACATAATTTAGAACAGGTTCAACTCGAAGCCGCCAATATTAGACAGAGACGATTAATAAACAGAAATGTTTATGAAACGGTAAATGACGAGTTGTTTAGAAGGAATTTTCATCTATCCAAACAAACCTTTGACGATCTAATGGAGCATATTAAGCCTATTCTGCTACTACCAAGCAGAGTTGGAGCATTAACCAAAGAAAAAAAGTTTTAGTAGCTATCTTTCCTCTAAGAAGTTCCTTGTCATTTTTTAAGAATTGTACAAGGATTTTTTTTGCGATACACTCATGAATATAAAAATTGGATAAATAACAAATAACCCACAGTCAATAATAAACGATAATCCACAATAATAGGATAATAATTATTGCAGATTGTTTCAATTTGTTTACCTCAAAAATATAAATTGTCAAACATTTATTGATATCAGTGCCAACTGATATTCATTTCTGCCAATTTATTAAAATAAAATACCCAGGACCAGTTTAATTGGATTATACTGGCAACAGTACGGAGACAGTCGCAATACTTGATGTCCATGTTGGTGCAAGATTCCATCAATAACATATTTTTTATATTGTTGCTTATGAGAATGACAAATATTAAATAACTCTATTTTAAAAACGTCTTCGTCAAAACGTATATTTTTTCCCGCAACCAGTCCTTTAACTGCGCTTTATTCCGTGAACTCTGAGGCATTTTTTCTACCAATGAATTGTAGTAAGAAGCATTATCAATAATGAATAGAGATGAATCTTCTAGCATTGGCACGATTTTTTCCAAAATCCACTTTTTCAAAATTTTGTTAGTCTACCGTAAACCATTGAACGTCGAATTACGAAACACTCTGTATATTAGATTTACATACAAACCCACTTAAGATTATTGTTATAATTTTATTATTCTATTGCATTTTGTGACCGAGGGGAAACACAAACTTTAAAAAATATTAATGATTCTGAAATGCTATACCGCTTCATTATATTCATGCAGGCCTCTTCTGGGAACTCAAAATAAACTGGCAACTGCGCGCTTCTCATTGGAAGGAATTTTGCGCGCTATGTGTCATTCGTTTGTTAACTTGTTGATGTGAGGTTAGAAAAGTGCATGCTCTGATATTTTTATTTGTTACTAGCAGATAAATGTAAGATTTTAACTAATACAAATCAAGATTAGGTTCATATATCTATGTAACATATGTTCAAAAATTAAAAGAACTACTATTGCATCAAATTATGTGAAAAAGATTCCCATAAATGTATGTGCCCGCTCGGGAACAATATGCATTGAAAATAAAAATGGATGAATGCATTTATTGTTATTAAATAAAGTGGTTCTCTTTCAGAATATGGATCCGAAAAAAAATTATGGATATAAAATCACTAAGGACAACTTTCGAGTCCGAGAAATTCCTTGTGATAGTGAGCTGTCACATGGAGACACATACGCCGAAGAATTTTTGATAAAAGAATCATCCGCTAATTTATGTAGTGAAAATGACGAATCCGCTCAAGAAGGTGATAAGTCTTCAGAAGAAGATGATAAATCTTCAGAAGAAGGTGAGAATCCTCCGATAAATTTAAAAACCCGTATGACTCAAGCGGTTCGAGGAACCCAAGAACCTCTTGTGACCTACGCAGTTTGAAGAACCCAAGCACCTCGTATGACCCAAGCAGTTCAAAGAACCCAAGCAACTCGTATGACCCAAGCAGTTCAAAGAACCCAAGCACGTCGAAGAAACAAATTAACAAAGAACGTCATAAAAGACCCAAGCTAAATTGGAAAAAGTCAAGGACAAAAAAAGTTAAGGTCAATTGTAAATTTAAAGGGAGTGAGTTACTTTGTGAAGAAATTTTGAGATTGAATACCCCATACAAGATATTTTCTTACTTTTTATCAAATGAATTTTTTTCTGAAGTTGTTCGCTAGACTTGTATATACAGTTCTCAGATACAACCCAATAGACCAATATGTATCTGTGTTGAGGAAATACAAAGATGTGTAGGAGTGATTCTTTGGATATCAGTGATTAAACCCACTACTAGACGCTTTTGGTCTCCTCAAACCAGAATTTCACAAATTGCCGATGTCATACCAGTGAATCGTTTCAAACTGATCAAAAGTTTCTTACACTTCAGCGATAATACAGAAAATAAAAACAGCTTGAATAAAATTATGTCAGTAATAGATACTATTAGGAAAGCTTGCTCGGTTCTACCTTTCGAAGAACACCTGTTATGTGATGAACAGATAATTCCATTCAAGGGTGGAACAAACAAAAACTCAAGAAGCCCCATAAATGGGTAAAAATGAGCTTGATTTGACTGCTTAAAGTAACGTGGTCCTTCGTTTGAGTAGACCTGTTTCATCTGACATACACCATAAACTTTTTTATGGTAATTACTTTTCTTCCTTGGCACTTATGTCACGCCTGGCAAACTGCAAAATTCCTTCTGTTGCTACTGTTTCTGCGAATAGATTGCCGAATTACAAGGGTTGTTCAGAAAAAAGTAATGAAGCATAAAGGAAGAGGCACAATAAATGAAGAGATCACTAAATTTGATGGTGTCGATATCCATAGTGTGCAATGGTGTAACAAAATTTTTATACTCATTTCTGACTACTGTGGAACTAATCCCGTCACAAAAGTAAAGAGATTTTTCAAATCTGAAAACACTAGAAATTGAATGCCCTGACATAGTCAAACAATATAATCGCCATATGGGTGGAGTTGATTTATAGGACTCGTTAATACGAATTTAGACAATAAAATTGAAAAGCCAAAAATGGTATCATAGGATATTTTATCATATGGTAGATGTCGTCGTTATTAATTCCTGGCTTTTATATAGAAGAAGGAACCAAAAACTTGGAGTGACGGATAAAGTAATACCTCAAGACAATGTTAGCTCAAGAGTTATGCAACAAAGGGCTCACAACGTCTCAGAAGCGAGGTCGCCAAAGCTCGTCAACTCCTGAGCCACCAGTGAAGAGGAGATGCATAGCATCTATGCCAACTCCTTATGTACAGACTGATAGTATAGCTCATTGGCCAGCATGGACAGTCGAAAGGGAAAGGCGTAAAGGAAAATCTCGGGTGAAATGGCAACAGTGCCAAGTTCATTAAGTAGTTTCCTACGGTTTCGTCAATGAATGTTTTTTTTTGTTACACACAACTATTTCAATAAACGCTAAATACTAATGAGTTTTTTTTATTCGAATGCATAATGTACCCAAATGAGATCAGAAAATAAATGGAAAAAGTGGGGAGTTTCCAAAAAAAAAATAAAATGTCAATTATGTTATTTTCTTATTTTATAAAATGAAAAGATTAAATTTTAATTTTTGAAGCGGTTTTAAAAACTGCAATTAATTCATGCAATACAGGGTTATATTAATGACAGTAATAACGATACGTATTTTTTATTACTGAAAAGTATGATTAATTTATTAGTAAGTCTTTTTGATAATGTTGTATTCGCATGTTTCCTTTACACATTTGTGTGCAGTGGCGTTTTTGAAAGTGCAATTTAATTTTATTTATAAAGTAGCACGAAATGTCAAACTTTTAACTGGATTACGTCGAAACAACGATCTAATGAATGTTGCGTTAACCCAAACGCTATATCCAAACATGCATAGAAACCGAAATTGGTTAATTTTCATTCAAAGTAGGGTTTGGTATATACAGGGTGGCACAAATTTAATTGAACACAATTGGGATTTCGTAAACTGTTGATTAATTGGAAAGAATTGTCAGATTCAGTTTTCTTCAAATATCTGGGAAACCAGTCGTAATATTTTAATATGGAAAAGACCATTCAATTATTATTGAAACTGTTGAATTAAATTTGCGCCACCCTATGTAGCTAGTCAAATTTAATGATAGACTTCGAAAACCGGAAAATCTTTTTTAACACATCCGTGTTCATATGAATACTCTCTTGTCAACAAACTATTTAAATTATGTCAGGCTGTTAAGCGAACAAGATATGCGCCATACTGGTTAGGAACTGGAAAAGAGGTGAAAGTAAACAGAATTAAACGATTAAAAAAATCAGCTAGAAATGGATAAGTTACGGCTTTTTTCCGAGCCTGTCAAAACTTTGTTGTTATCTTTCGAGTTAGTTTTTCTTTTTCGTTCCAACCGAAAATTTTACGTTATTTTATTTCGTTACTCCTCACTTATACCTTAACATAATATCTGTTGTTTTTTAAACGATTTAAAGAAAGTTTAGTAGGTATTTGTTATATTTTTTAATTACAAACTCATCTTTGTTTACTGTTTCTTTATTAATAAATTTATAAAAGTATAAAACGAGTTGTTCTTGCCACGACATTCTAAATACTAAAATTGAGGGATTCTAATATTTTATTATTATTATTATATTTCATTGCATTATCATTTACATAAAACGTTTTGCACATGGGAATATTGTAGAACTTTACCCCACAATACTACTATTTAACTAACCGACCCTACCATTTATATTGTTGCTATCTCTCCTTTATCTGCGCAACTCGTAGATCTTTTATTTGAGCGACCGTACAATGGGATAAAATATAGATAAACGTTATTTTTGAGTTTCATTTACTTTTATACAATATGTAAAGTTAAGAGAATTTCTGAGGCCCAAAAGCCTCAGTATAAGTTTCGTGATGGAGAAAAAAATTTCTTACCCCCACTTTTTATCACTTTTCTCGATGTTTTCGAGTAGGTACCCTGAGTCCCAAAATGCAAAAAAAATCCTGTCCAGATGTCTGGATGTAAACACTGTAACATTTCAACTGAAGCTTCGATCGAGTTCCGGTTTGCTCTTTACGGAGTTAATTTTGTCCAATTTGTCAATTTGAGCAGGATTGGAGCGGCCCTTCCGATATCCACCGTACAAATTAAAGTGTCTTGCATGAAAAAATTATTTTCCAATTCAAAGTTTTACAACTTTTTCTACTTCACGTCATGTATAATACTCCCCTACATGTATGTGAAAAGTTGGGCGAGTATCGCACAAGCCATTCTGGTACCCGTCCCACAATGATCCATAAAAATCAAATTCTTAAGGGATAAACATTTTTCATATTTAATAGTGTTGTTCTACATGTTTTTAGCGCGAATGCTTCTCAGCATAAAAAGTGTTCGCTCGATGGGCCGAAGTCCCGAAACGGTGCACCATCACCGTTTGTTTGAGCGTCTCTAGAATTTTCTTTTAATTTACATAATTCCAAAACATTTAATACTCGGTAAATTTTACCTTTATTTCGTAAAATTTGTTATTATTTTTACTTTGAGCAACCCTTTGTAATGCTCTTTGCGTCGTTACGCGATCGGTTTGGCGCCTTGATCCAGGTCTCGTATTATATTGGGCACTACCTTGCGTTTATAGTGTGAAGGCCACTTGCACCGGGTAGCGAAAGTAGAGAAAAAATACTCCAGGGGTCTTTATGGCATCGTCACGGTCTCGTATTGTCTTAGTCGCTACCCTCCGTTTATAGTGTGAAGGCCACTTGCACTGGGCAGCGTCAGTGGAGAAAAAATAGTATTCGCTGCTAAGTCAAAATACAAACAATTAAATAAAATCAAAAAGTTAAAATGACAAGTTTTTATTTAAAACCTTACACGGTCAGGAATGGAAAAGTGTACAACTGGATTCTTACTCTGATTTGTCGGTCGCAGAATTGCGGTTTCCGGGTATTTTTCCCGAAATCACACATTATTGCCAAGTGTGTTCAGTGCAAAGCAATTATTATTTTTAGGTATTTTTTAAGAAATAAGATAGCTATAGCGGTAATTTTTAGATTTAGTGATAGTGGCCTCACTCCCACAAAACATTAAAACAGCGAATAATTAACATGATATGAAGATGGAAGGAAATACCCCAATTTTACCCGCAAAATTGAAATACCAACAAGAATACCCACAAAGCAGGAAAATACCCGAAAATCTGGTAATTAACCGCAGATTGGCAACGCAGGTCGAAAGTCTATGAGGTCGGAGTAAGGTACTGTTTGTTGCATATGAAGACACCGTATATGACCGTCTCAATCTTTCGGACGTAGGTTAACTTATACCGCTGGTCGCGTTTGACCTTGTAATCGAAGAAAGGCCGCTGTATTCATTATATTTTGAAGTTAATTCTTATCCAGTGCCGATATAATCAATATATTTTAATTATTACGGTAATGAAGTAGTTTAACTTTTTTTATAAATGAGGCTGAAAATTTAAGCCAAACTAAACAAAAGTGTGAAAGTAAAATTAAGGTATCTCAAAAACTAACAAAGTTGTAACATTTTAAAGTTGCGCTTGTCATTCTGTCCGGTTCAATAGCCTGACGTCATTTCTCCTAACTAGTGTACGAGACGGGATTGTAAACAAAGCAACGTATCGTGCTTCTTTCTTTTCATTACTCCCCCAACAGCGAGAGTAGAAAAAGTGAGTTCTACTATTTATCTCGTAAGATGCACGGTTCACGAGATATTTCACAAAACAAGTTTTTCAAGAAGGCGGCTCACGCTCGCAGCCCCCGTCCCGCCAACTTGAATTTACATTCAGGGGACACGTTCCAACAATAAAATCCCCTCTGTAGAAGATTCCGGTACCGGGCCCTTGGACTTTATTTTGTTGTCTGACAGTTAATAAATTACGATGACGGAATTTAAATTAAAGTTAGACATACGTCAATAGTTTTGTGGCATAGAATAAGAGTTTGGTTTGTAATACGGCGCATTGGCTATGCGGATACGTGACGTCATACACACCACAATCAGCGAGAAAAAGCAGCAACTTTAATAATATATTTCTCCGTTATTTATTGACCCATTTCAAAAAAAATTTCACCGATTTATCACTTTTTGTCTATATTTTAGTTCAATGTAAAAACATATATTATTAATACCATGAAACTTCTCCATTAGGAAACTTCGGTACACATTTAATTACAGGCTTATACTGAATTGAATTAAAACGATTTGTAATATTTTGGTACGATGATTTCTAAAAATCTTGTTCAGAATGTTAAAGGAGGCATCTAATGGTATGTTTATGTTGATTTACATAAAACGCTATTCAAGTTCCACTCCCTTAATGTTTTGTTTGACAATAAGGAATTAGTTTGATTAAAATAAAACTAGTATTAAGAGTACAATTTGTCTTTACCATTAACATTACTTTTATAATTATAGTTAGAAGAAGTAGCAATGTGAATTTGTAAGGCAAGTACTATTTAAAGAGTAAAGGTTTGAAAAGATTGCAATAAAATCTTAGATTTACTTCTTTAAAAACATACAAAGTGAGACAAATAAGTAATGAGATTGGTCTGAAAAACAAAATATACTGAAAATGTTATATAAATACATTTAACAAACTCCGCTACATATATGTTTTCCAATCATCAAAGCAGTGCTGCGAGATTGTCAAATGTCTGCCGGAGTATGGAAGAGCGAATAAAATCAATTTAGAAAACAATTGAAAAATATTAATTAATAAAACTTTTTCATTAAAAACTAACCAAACGATGCTTTCAACCATTCAATATTGTATGGAATAGAAATATTCTTTTTAATACACTTTCTTATTTATCAACATTATTTCATGGCTTCATATAGTGCAATATTTTGAAATTATTTTTAAAAAGCCTAGTTGAAAATTAAAAGTAAATATTTTTAATAAAATTCGGTTAGCATTAAAGGAATATAATTTTTCATACTACTTTTGACAGAGCAACTCTTGTTTACATTATACGAACTACAAGTTTTAATTTTAATTTTTGTTTATATATTTTAAATTGCATTAGGTATTCAATTTGATTTTTCGTAAACAAATTCAAATATTTTCGACCAACTTTTTTTTATTTTGATTCACCATTAAAAATTAAACACAAAGTTTGTGCTTATAGAACTCGACATCAACGTACCAGAATTATTTTATTATTGTTATATGCTTTTTAAAGTTAAGGAGGACTAAAATGACTATCGTCAATAAACTTGAAGTAGCTACTCATTTTTGCTGTAAATTTAACATCACCACTTAAGTACCACAATTTTATTAATATGAATAATTTGTTATTCCTGACAAATCGATTTAATTTTATCAAATTCAGACGAACACATTGGTAAGTTTAAAATTTTTATTATTTAACTTCAAGTTTATTGACGACAGTCATTTTAGGCCTAGAAATAATAAAATATATAAAATTATTTATTTACGATGCCCACATCACATTATAATTCTTACAAATCATTTAGCGCATTTAACACGAAAAAGTTATAAGGTCTAAAGTATTAAAAATTGTGATTTTTTTTATTTGTGTAAAATTTCAAATTATGATTTCAGATTTATATTCAAATTCAGCACAAATTTGTATTACAAAAAATGTGTTCCTATTAAGACCATAAATTATAGTATGATTGGCAATACTGCGGAACTCCAAATAAAGCTTAGGCTGATGACCTTTTTATGTTTAATTCAGGTCATGTTTAACATGATCTACGTCAACTGATTTAAAATACATTTTCAAAATTTAATTACTCATGTATTTTTTTAAAATAATAATTTTGAACATTCTAGGAGAGTCTAAAGATTAACCTGTTTTATTATATAAATTTTTTCAATAAGATCCTGTATAAGCAAGACTTTCTAAAATTATAATCATAATTTCAGAGAAATAAAACATTTACGAAGAGCATTTACCATTTATGCAGTAAACAATTTTTTTCGTTTAATCATTTTATTTTAAAAACTCCGATCTTCTAAATCATTGTGCAGCATTTAACAAATTACAACAAGAAAAACTCCACAAACGAGGTCATACCCTGGCACGCTGTCACAAAGCTTACTCAGCAATTTATTTGTTACTTTTCTTTGAGATACGACCAAGAAGTCTTACTCGGTATGACAGCAATAGAACACATTTGAAATTGATATGTAGTCCGGTGTCGGAGATCTATTTTTCTTTTAGCTAAATGGAATAAAAAAATCTATAACGGAAGCGGTATTTACAAAAGTGTGTCACTTTTAATTTAATTTGGACCACATTCAATTAGCAACTAAAATTAATTAACTCAGTGTGGGATTTATTCTGATCGATGGTCACGAATATCACTGTTGAATTTTTTTAATTAAACACTTAACACATATACAAGTCAATAACGAAAAAGCTCATTCATATTATTCACACTGTCGTAAAATATATCCAGAATTTAAAAAATAATTGTGGTTAATACATTATTATTTATGGCCTTCGCGTTTTCCAGACATTGACCTCATAGGCTTTTTTTTTAGAATTTTTTTTATTTTTCAGTACAAACAGATTAATTACTGTGATAGCGTTAAAAAGAATCTAGAAATGCTGGTTAATAAATTATTATTTATGGCCATCGCGTTTTCCAGACACTAACCTCATAGACTTGTTTTTTAGAAATTTTGTATTTTTCAGTACAAACAGATAAATTACTGTGATAGCGTTAAAAATAATCTAGAAATGCTGTTTTAGATCCAATAAAATAACATTCCAAGGCTTACAAAATGTATAGAGATAGGGAGAGCCTATATTGATATATTGAACATTTAATATAGGGTGTTTCATTGGAAAAGGTAAATAGTTTGTTGTCATTAAGGTGATAACCCTATCTAATGGATCTATGGTCACTTATAACCGAAATACAGGGTGCTTTTTCAACCACCCCTTATATTTTTTGGATATTTGGTACATACTCTATCTTGACGAATCTATTGGGATATTAAAAAATAAAGGTACGGTTTCACTAAAAATTTAAAAAATCTTTTTGCTCGAAAACAGCACCCTGTATATTTAAATTTGTATAATTTTTGTCATACGTAAAAAGAACAAAAAAATTTAAATCAATGATATATTTTTTATTTAATACAATTGGAAAACAAATATTACAAATATACAGGATGATGTCTGGAATACGTAAATTATAATTATAAAATACCTCTTGCGTTTGCATACCCTGTATTATTAATTTGACAGAAAATTTCACTTATGACAATAGTTTCAATATTCAATAAATTTTATAAAATTGGAAAAAAGTATCCAAAATATACAGGATGGTATCAAGAATAGATAAAATATGATTAAAAAATAACTCTTTAGCTTGCACACACGGTACTATTAATTTGACAGAAAATTTTACTCCTGGTAAAAGTTTCTAAATTTAGTAAAATTTAAAAAATTAAAAAACAGATATAAAAAATTTACACGATTAAAATTATACCTAGTATTGTTCAACAAATTTCCAAAATATACAGGATGATGTCAAAAATACGTTAATTGTGACTAAAAACGAACATTTGGTATAAAGGCAGTTTATAAGGAATTCGCGCATGACTCAAAGTTTTGATTTATATAGAAATTTATATCTCTGAAAATTTCAAAATAAAAAAATTATTGAACCATTCCCTGTAAAATTCTATAGGACCTTATTCCCATAAAAAGCAAGAATTTCTTGGAGCTTATATATCTAGCTCGTTAAATTTAGGAAAACCAAACATACGATGGGTCGAAATTTGTATAATCTTGCAGAATTGAAGATTTTTCTAATATTGAAGAATATGATGATATAGGTAGTAGTGAAGATGGTGTTTATTATACTGAATTTTTATTTATGTTAAGTTAGGTAATTTTTTTGATGTTTTCTGGAATAAACATATAGTTTTAAAGGACCAGGCACTTTTCTTATGCCGTTTGTGTCCCGGGACGATTTTTTTAAAATTTGGTACACATATTTATCGAGTCATATGCATTATTTTTGCTCGTTGTACCATGACTATAAAAATACAGGATGGCTCAAAAAATTGGCATTCAGTACATTAAGTGTAGCTTACTCTACTAATTAAGTTAGTAATTTTCTGTTCATAAATACTCATTTTAAAACATGAAATATAGTCAACGAAGCGTTTAAATTGAATTTTGTGGAGAGCAATGAAAACTATCTTCCAAAAATAACTACAAGCACACATGGAATCTGATAAATCTGTGATTTATCCAATTCATGTATTTTTCATTGAAACACCCTGTATTTTTTACGTTCTTAAATTCGTCCAGATTTCAAAAACCTAACCTAGGCTAACTTTGCTCAAATTGACCTTAAGATCTATGACCCACGACCTATGACACATGACTCAATACATGACCAAAACTTTACACATGTATCAAGTGTTCTATACATAATCCTGGTTGTCCCATCAAAATCTGAATATTATTAACAAAGTTAGTCCCTAATGCCATTTTTGTCTTTGGATCTGCGCATGATTTTTCTTTTACGTCACATTTGAAAGATACACACTAGAGTCAATTTTATAATTATTTGTTTTTCTAGGTTTTTTACACACTTTGTATATATTAAGATACAATTCTTATCAAAAAATGACTAAAGGAAAGCAAGCTCAAATAAATTTGATTAAAATAAAATAAGCATAAGAGTAACGACTTGTTTTTTAGACAACCGGTATGTTCGTTTTTACCAAATTCAATTTTAACGCATTGTTTACTATATTTCATAATAATAAAAAATAATAATAAGTATTTATCATCCTGTAAATTTATAAAAAATCAATATAATAAAAATTATTCATCTTGATAGTTTCTAAGCTATTTTTACTCCGTTTTATTGGACTTCTGATACTCATCATTTCTTAGTCATTTTAGCTATGTTTTAACCATTTTTAGCAATTATTTATGCTAGCTTAGGTTTCCCAATGTTTCTAATGGTTTCTTAGGTGACTTTAGCCTGTTTAATCGATTTTTTACACTTTAATAGAACCTGATGTAATTTTTATAAAAATTGAATGTCATATTTAGCCCGTTTTATCAATTTTCTAGAATTTCTTAGATTTTTTTTGCCATCTTTGGCAATTTAAGTCTTAGGTTTCTCAACGTTTCTAATGGTTTCTAGCTAAGTTTAGCCTGTTTTATCAACGTCTGCTGTAGTTTTTCTCGATTTTTAATCCATTTGAGCAGTATTCTTGATTGTTTTATCTTATTTTTTAGCTTTTATTAAGCTTGCTATAATTTTTACGGTTTTATGGTATGTTTGGCTGTTTTGTCAATCTTCTACAATTTTTGTATTCATATGTATTGAAAGTCTTTTTTTGGACCCCCCTGTAGTTTTACCGTCATGGTGAAATGAGTTAAAATGATCCATATGACTCAAGATATGTGTATACAAAATTTAAAAAAAAATTGGCTCGGGACCCAACCGAAATAAGAAAAGTGCATGGTCCTTTGTGACATTTAATTATAAGAAAATATAATTATGTATTTAGGGGAGGCGGTTAATTTAATGAGACCGGTGGGATTTTTATTTTTGGTGCTTTTATGAATTGTTTTTTTAAGGCGACTTAAAGGCCATTGCGGAATCTATTAAATTGCATCTTGTACATCTATATTAAACTGCTCCATTACCGAGTCATCTAGTTTGAAAACTGCTGCTACCTTACCAATTTGAAAAAATAATGATTTTTTAAACTGAACGAATTGCATACAATAGAATGGTTGACTTCCTAAATCATTTTAACGTTATAACTGACTATCAGCACGGTTTACGCAAGGGGCGATCTACCCAATCAACTACCTGTAGCCTTTTGGAGCACATTCTGTACTTCTCTAGAGTCAGGAAAGTTTGTGGCAGGTATATTTTTTGTCTTGTCTTGTGCGTTCGACTTTTTGAACTTTAACTTTGTTAAAAATAAATTATATAATCTCGGTTTCAGTGGTGCATTTTTGTATTACCTGATAAACTTCCTAAAATGTTTGTAAAAGTTAATGATTCTAAATTTGGCCTACATGAATTGAACTTGAGCGTCCCCCAAGGTTTAGTGTTGGGATCTTTACTTTTTTGCTCTATATCAATTATCTACCTGATTATATCATCGCTGATGTTATAACTCTATTTGCTGACGATACGTCCTTTGTTGTTTCAACACGTTCCTTTGAAGAATTTGAGTCTTTGTCAACCAAGGCCATATCTAGCTTTACAAAATTGTGTGACGCCAATACCTTTATAATTTTAGGTCTGATAAAAAAATCCAGTGAAGATGATAGGATAAGTAACATAATGTTGAAAAAAAATGCCTTTTAAATTTTAACGCCTTTAACATATATTGTCAATGAATCTTTATTCAATGGAATATTACTCACAAGTTTAAGATTTTGAAATAGCAATGTAAAAGCGATTGGTTTCTTTTTTTAGTTCTAAAAATATAATAAACCAAAACCAACATGTTTTTCAAAAAATCCACAATAACTGATGTCTTCACTTTTGTGCGGAAAATTCTGGATGTACCTACTTGATAATGATGATGTAACTTTGGGTACATTTCTTAATTTATCGAAGACCTTTGACTATGTACATCTATCCACTTTGGTTAATAAATTAGAAAAAATTCGTATTCGAGGATTAGTCTCTATTTGGTTCGAATCTTACCCATCAAATCGATCTCATAAGGTTTGTATTACATCCGATTACACTTCTAGTTTAAAGCCTAAAGCTTTAGGAGTTCCATAGGGTATTTACTTGGCCCAATATTATTTCTGGTGTATATAAATAACTTATCAGTTTATTTAAATGATACGACTATATTTTGAATAAATTACGCAGACAACATAAATATACAAGTTGTTGGAAAAGACTACAATTAAATTAAAAATAAAAAATAATTCACGTAATTACATCATAACGCATGGTCAATATGTGAATGGACATACAGGCCTTTATGAACTAATATTTTACGGTGAACCTGATCGTTATACCAGGAAGATTTGGAAAATTACGTCAATTTTAATTAGGACAGGTGTTCATAAATATACTCTTGTACATATGAAGGGTACTAATAGATGGAAATGGCGTCACATAATTAAGCCAATGTTCCGACGTAATAACTTAGGAAGTGGTATGTATTTGACGTACAACGAAGGCCCAGTAGAATATATCTACTAGGACGATCCGAACGAGTCATGTGACCGCTTAAAACTTTTGGTAGCATCTCAACAAGGTGGAAACACCGTTTCTCATAACAACGAAATAGTAGCCATCTTAAATAAGCTCAAAGAGGCTAATATAATACGTTAACACTATCCAACGAATAATAAAACTCCAAGTCATACCACAATTATTTATGTGAAGTAATGTTTAACAATTAAATGGCAACATGTTTCGACCAAACAATGGCCATCATCAAGCTTATAGACAAAAATACAAAGTTAAATTACAAGAAAATAGTAAATAAATGATTACTTACAAAAAGCGGTTAGTCAAGTACGACAAATTACAAGGAATGATATGGTATGAATATCACATTGTGAACAAATAAACGTAAGGAAACTTTAACAAAAAATTGACATTAATATTTAAAATTTTTAAAAAAAAAAAACGTTACCTAATGACTGCACAATGGAGGAAACGGTATAATTTATATGAAATTGTCAAAGTGCATCCTACGATGCACTATTAAACAAATTGTAAAATTTAATTTAACGTTTAACTGCGTAGTTAAGACACCATGCGGCAAGTGAATAAAGTGAATAAGTGACAAATACAGTTGACAATTGACAGTTGACAACAAGTACCTGACACACCGAACTAGGGACCCCAGGGACGGAGTTAACACAATGTTTGCTATGCACATTTTAATTATGAGTATCGACAAATTCGGTTGTCATTTAGGAACACACAGATTACAATTAAATTCTCTATTATCAAGACCAGCATACCTCAGATGGAGATGTAGACATTGAATATTTAAAAACTGTTTATCCCACAGATATTGACCTAAATGGTGAACTAATTGAATTCTCCTCAACCACAAAATTTTTAGGATGAGCACAGGAATTTAATGGGCCATGTACCTACATCAACTTTGAAATTGTTATTCCATAAAAGAATTTAAAAAAGTTGTCAATCAATATATCATTAAAATAGCTTATTACGGTTAATTCTATTCACTGCTGACCTATGGAATTGTTTTTTGGGGTGGTACGCACGTTCGCACGGTTTTTCCTTTACAAAAAGTGGCTGTCCGAATCTTAGCCGGTCTTAAATTTACATAGAGGTTATTTTTTTAAATCCTTGAGCTTAACTGTTCCTGAATTGTATATCTACGAATATTTTTATTATTGAATATGACCATAACACCAGAAAAAAGGCGTTTTTCGGTATCCAATTCATAGAACTAATTTAATAGAAAAGGGTTGCTTATATAAATGCCTAGTACTATTTAATCTCCTACCTACAGAAATTAGAAAAATTACTTCTATCACTGTTGTTAAAAAATTGTAAAAAAGTGCCTTGCAGAGCCTTATATCTATTAGTGACGTAATAACTAATATGTTTATAAATAATATGTAGTTTATTCCTACTTTGTATTATCACGCACTAACAGTTTTTAAATAACATAGATTGTAACACTATATATTGTAATGAAATAATTTTTATGAAGTTTTGAATGTTAAGAACATAATTGTGTGGTTAAAAAAGTTTGATATTTTAGAGAATTTATTGAGAATAATTGGTGTTCAAAATATTTAAAATTAGTAGAGTTTAAAGAATATTATTCTTATTATTATTATTATATCATTATTATAATATGAATGATTATTATTTGTAAAATAATTTAATAGAAAAAGTTAAATTTGGGAAAGTATATTAAAAGAAATTTTTGCTGTATAATTAAGAAGCAAATGACAAGATAGACAAAAATGATAAAAAAAAATAAAATTTATTTTTATTAGTCAAGTAACAGAAAATTTTTATTTTGGGGAGAGAATAGTGGAATAAAAAAAAAGAAATAAACAAGTCATTTTTAAAAATTGTGAGAAATTTTTATGAAAAAGCTTATTAAATGGTATTATTGTAAAGGAATGCAAAGAAAAAGTAAATTGAAATTATACATCATAACTCAAAAAAATAGTTTTAATAAAATAAATTTCAAGTTAGTGAAGAAATAAGTAAAATTTATAATGGTAATCGTTGAAGATATCAAATATTAGTAGTAAAGAAATTTTAGGAAAATTAAAATTATAACAGTATTAAATTCTGGAAAAGCATCTATAAAGTAAGAAATAATGAAGTAAGAATATTTGAAAGAATAGAAAGAAATCATAGTTTAGAACTAATTATACATAAGAAAAACACAAGAATATAACAGGATAAACAAAAATTCATATTTTTTTTTGTGATAATTTTTGTAATATTTATTATTATTTTTCTTTAGATCCCACTCCAAAATGAGATTTTGGTAATATTATATCATTACAATGTATAATGATGTATGACTCTTAGACTTAGACTACACAATATATAATTGTTCTTGGTACCAATAAAGATTTCTATTTATATTTCTATGTACATCAATAAAACTAAACTCTTATATTTTCGACCTTTTAATAGTTCATTTGTCAATATCCGTGATACCTTGAGAACAAATCCGAAACAGTTACCATCCTTTCTACAAATTGTACTAAATTCCTTGGGACCACCATATTGATGCTTTATGTAATAGTATATTGATGAGTAGTATATAGTACATATTTGTCCATTCGCCAAAATTACCCGCAATGAAAAAAAATCAATATAGACAGAAAGAAGAATAGAGTTTTGAAAACATAAGTTTGTGCGGTATATGAGAGAATATATACATATATTTCAAAGGTAAATTTAGCACTAATTCTGACTTCCACAATTATCCACCCGACATTCAAACATGTTATGTATTCCAAAATACAGGACACACAAATTCGAAAACTTCGCCATGTATCAAGGTCTGAAGTTATATATTCATCTGCCATTCAGCTATCTTAAATTACAAGGCAAGCTTTTCAAAATGAAACTAAAATCTTTATTACTAAACAAAGCCTACCACGAAGCCTAAAGTTAAGCATCAATATTTCGATGTATATTTTCTTTATTTTCTACAACACTGATTTTTATAAATGTCCAAAAAAAATAATAATTATTATTATTTTTATTGAATCTTGAATTCGTATTTGTTTCTTGGTATTAATATTTTTCTTCTATAAACAAAATAATGTATATTAAAGAAAAACAATTGGAATAAAGAATGCTGAAAGTAATTTAGCATATTATTACAAAATATACAAAGAGGCAAAAAAAATAAATTTTTGATTACAGATAGGAAGTTAATTGAGATAGATAAGGATATTTACCATGAATAACAAGGTATAACTAAAGTACCATCAAAAGAACTCAAAATTATAACCAGAATTAAGAATTAGAAGGGACCAGGTAAATATGGAACAGAACGTAGAAAAACAGCATAAAAATATATAAACTATTAGGAAGAATATGAAGGGAAGAAAAATTGACCGAAAAACGGAAAGTAGGTTACAAAATAAATTATACAATCAAAAAAATCTCAAATAGTATCAGGTCAGATACAAAAAGCAAAAAGTTACTTTACATCCATTTGGTAGCGGATCTTATTGGATTCAGAATCAAAAATTAATTAAGAATCGATTTGATAAAGCAACATTTTTTTCCTGTACCTCAGACACTATTTAGGACGTCCACATTCAGGAAAGAGTGTAACTGAAAAAGTTTCTTCTTTTATCTGGCTTATAGCCTGAACTGAATCACAATGTAATCCGAATTGATCCCGAATTCGGAACATAGACCATTTATTAGAAGTTTGGACATGGCCTAGTTAGTGAAAATTTATGCAGAATTGTATAATGAATGTGCTCTCAAAAGGTTGAGGTTAATGAAAGGAGTCCATAATACCAGAGATATTATTTTTTAAACTTATATTTATTATAGCAGATAATATTTGCGATTGTGAAATAGTAATTAAATTCTTGTTTTTTCGTTTGGAAAAATATTAAAAAACTATATTTAAATAGAGCAAGTTAAATAATATTTTTTTTACACCGCGGGGAGTGAAACTAGTACTGTAGTCCCGCATTTGCGGGACTAAAGTGCCACTTTTACTCCCTTGGGACTAAAATTTTTTACTCCCAAGGGACTAAAATTGTTTAGTCTCGCAAATAAAAAATAATTGAAACCAGCCACCTTGTTTATTCGAATTTAATTCAGAACTGTCAAATACACCATTTTACGAGATTATCTCTTTTTGATATATTTTTTATAATTTTGTTGGAATTATATTATTCATAAAAAACCACGAAAAATCTAAAATATCTTAAATATGACATAGTCGCAATCTTCTGTCACTATTTTCATAATATATCCGTATAAGACAAAGTTTTGCAAATGCGGATCGAAATTGGTCCGAGTTCGAGTCCCAATCCGGGAACCCCGTTTTATTATTTATTTTATTTTTGTAATGGCGGGTATTTTATAAAAAAAATCTTTTTTAAAATACATAATTTAATATCAAACATGATTACCTAATCAGAAGTGGGAAACTTATAAATAATAGAATTTATTGTTACGTATAAATATTAACAAAATTAACAGGTAAATAACTATTTGAATTTTAAGGGGGCTTGGGCACGGCGGTGTAAAAAATAGCGTATATACCACAGGACTAAAGTGTCTTTTAATCCCTCAGGTGATTGTTCTTCACCCTCTGGATTAAAAGATGCACTTTAGTCCCTTGGTATATAATATACCATATAGCTTTACACTCATACATCAAAGTATATATAAATATATTATTAACCCCGAAAATCGTAATGAAATATACAAATACATCAAATGAAATAAAAAAAAACATTGTAATAAATCTTCTACTTGTATAAAGCTCAAATATTTTCCGATTATTTTTAATTATCATAGAAAATCAATTTTTTGTATTTAACTCGCGATTTTGACACCATTTTTCAATATTTGTTCAAAATTCTTGAACCAATCAAAAGCTTGATCATTGTAAATTTCGTCGGTGTGTGCAAAAAAATATTTTTAAATTTTATCAACTACGAATTTATGTAAAAGATTTTAGCCTTCAAATAAATATTTAATAGAATAAATTTACATTGCTCCTATAACACATATTTTGTCGAATTTCATCTTTAAAGGTATAAAACGATTATATAAATGAAAAGTACTAATTTTTTTAATTTGAAAAATAATCTAATATTTCAGTTTATTTTTACTGCATTGTAATTTTTTATATAACATTAGATACAGTCGTAATTTATATTAAGGGCATTTTTTCCATGTTCGATTACAGCACAACAGACGGAAAACTAGGCGACGTATGAAAAAGTAGTTGAAGTATTGCGAAGTTCAAAAGCTTTATAACGCACAACTGCAGAAAAATGCGGACCGTAGCGAGGCATGAAGCATGCCCTAAAACTAAACCGTAAGAAATATAGTTCACTTTTATAAAAGAGATTGTTTAGACGATAAACTTGAATAATTTTGGTTATAAACGAAATTTTGCTATAGAAAATGTTTTTAGAAATTATTACTTTAAACTTTAGATGTATTGATACATCAATATTTTAAATTTGATTAAAACTGAAAAATAGAAAATTCCAACAAGTTATCCCGAATGATGAGGTAATAAAATTGGTGAAAAATATAAGTTACAATCCCTGAAGCATTTGTCTTCATGGATATTTCATGCTTTTAAATTTAAGCAGTGTTATCAAAAACAAAGAGAGTTCAAGAATCCCATACCGGTACGAATTTATGTGTCTTTAAATTAAATGAAATGTAACTTTATTCAACAATATACATAACAAAAATAATAATAATAATAATAAATATATATCAGAATAAAGTGATACTCGATAAGTAAATTGTAAATGGCCTTTATGAAGGTTATAAAAAACCAAACGAATACCCACCTCCGGTATATTTACCAAAGAATATGTACAAAAAGTTCTTAATACCTTTAAATAAATACCGTAAATGTTATCAGATTATGTGTCCTGTCTCTCTATGCAATATTGGCACTATTGCTCTTTTAATGGATATCATCTTTTATTATTGTTGTTTGGATGTTAGTGATATCATCTTTTGTATGGACAATCCTACTGAGTTACGACAGGATCAATACCAGCGATGCGACCCTCATGTTCAGACTGAATACTCGTTGGACCATAATTTAGAAAAAGATAATGCGATTGACACAGTACGCCTCTGCATAACACTGACAATATATTTTAGAAAAATATATGCTAAAAGTTGTTATTTAGGATGGTATAATTCGGTGATAAATGACACTCTCCCCCGCGAACCCACGAAAGTTGGAAATCTTATAAACTGGCTCAGTCGATACGTATTTAACTTTTGGCTCATAAGAAGTTGGCGAATTAAAATATGCAAATATTCTGATTTATTTTTACGAAGACAAAATAAATCTAAAAGCAGAGAAGAAATTGTCGTCTACGATGAGAGATATAAAAATGGGTAGACGCCGAAATATTTAGCGTCGGGACGAATAGCGTCAAAAAAATCACCATAACATGGTTATTTGTAGGAATTTTGAAACTGATTTAAAAAAAAATCCAGGCGCTCGCCATACGAATTCCATGGACCATCCAGAGCAATTAAGCCCTATTTAGTACCTTTCTGGAGTGGTACGCTAATTTTCCCAGACGCAGATAATCTAAAGAGACCCAAAAAAATAAAGTTTTGTGAATCACGATATCAAGCTCGTTTCATCAAAAAAAATCATAAGAACTTTTTGATCAGCTAATTTTTGTCTACAAGAGTTTTCTGAAGAGTTTTAACCAGTTCCCACTTTTTCCATTCCACAGAACTTAGAAAATCTAATGATTAGTTTATGTTGACTACTTAAATATTATGAGAAGGGTAATGTCAGTTGTAACCAAATATCACCGAACGGTATCAATGTTACTCCACTCACGTGTACCTTATAGACATAGCGGAACGGACCTGTTGCTTCAAACTTGCACCGTGAAAAGCGGGTACTGATTTCGTTAGATAATCACGCTTGTCAAACCATATCAAAATAATCAAATCAGCAGTTTGCTGTTAAATTAAGTCAGTTTTAAGATTCGTCTCAATTTTTTTACTTCTGCAGATACTTAAATTTTATTTTCCCGGTCCGATCAAAACTATTTTGAGGTCCCCTAAGAATATTGAAACCATTTTCAGAGTAAGGTTCGTCTGTGTGTCTGTGTGTAATCTTCCACGATTACTGCCGAACGGTTTGACTAATCATAGCTGAAATTTGGTATGATGGGTTGGTGTGTGCCTAGAATCTGACCGATAGTTTTTGGTTTAAATTGGTACAATAAAAGGTCCTCAAGACCGAAATTGATTGAATAAACATGTAAGTTTTTTTCCTTTTTTTAAATTTTAAGGACAAACAATACACTTTAATGGAAAATATAGTATTACAGTTTTTCCAGAATTACGAACAGCTGCGCCAGTAGAGGGCGCGCAAAAATGTGCATGGAGTTTTTCCGTAGTTTGTCCAAATTTTTAAGACAAATAATGAACTTTAGTGCAAACTTTTCTAGTGCAAAGTTGTAGAGCACCAAATTTCATTTAACATTTGTATTTAACTTTTTTTCGAATTCATCATTTCTGTATTTTTTGCCATGTTTTTGGCTTTATTTTACCTTTATTTTGCCATTTTTGACTTTTTTACATTTTTTTTCTTTTGCCTTTTTACCCCTTTTTTCCCTTTTCTTTGCTTTTTTATATGTTTTTTTTAATTTTTTGGTCTTTTTTTAGCTTTCTGCCTTTTTGCCTTTATTTGTCTCCATTTTGCTTTTTTTGCTTTTCTTTCCGTTTTTTGGCATTTTGACCATTTTTTGCCTTTTTTTTTGCTTTTTTAAACTTTTTTAAATAGTTTTGATTTTTTTGTACTTTTTTGTCATTTTTTTAGCGTTTTTTGCCTTTCCCTTTACTTTGTCTTATTTGGCTTGTTTTTTGGACTTTTTTTCCGTTTTCTAATTTTATTTTTAAATTTTTTGGTCTTTTTTGAGCGTTTTGCCTTTATTTGTCTCCAGTTTGCCTTTTTTATTTGCCTCTATTTTTTCTTTTTTGTCCTTTTCTTACCCTTTTTGGCGTTTTTGCGTTTTTCCCTTTACTTTGTCTTATTTGGCTGACTTTTTGTTGATTTTGTTTTTGTTTTACCTTTTTACCGCTTTTTTCCATTTTTCTTGCATTTTTTAATTTTTTTTTAAATCTTTTGGTCTTTTTTGAGCTTTTTTCCTTTTTTGCCTTTGTTTGTCTCTATTTTGCCTTTTTTGCTTTTCTTTCCTTTTTTTGGCATTTTTACAACTTTTTTTTTGCTTTTTTAAACGGTTTTTAATTTTTTTGGACTTTTAGTAATTTTCTGACCTTTTTGCCTTTTTCCCCTTTTTGCCTTTTTTGGATTTTTTCGCTTCTTTCTCTTTTTAACTTTACTTTGTCTTATTTGTCTTTTTTTTGGACTTTTTGTTGATTTTTGTTTTACCCTTTTTTCCTTTTTTTTACCTCTATTAGGCCTCTTTTTTCACTTTTTTGCTTCTTTCTTGTTTCTTTCCTTTTGTTTAGGTAACTTTTTTGTTTTTTGTCTTTTTCTACATCTTTGCCTCTTTTTTCCAATTTTTACAAATTGTATGAAGATTTTTGCCTATTGTCACTCTTACTTTTATTAAAGTTTCAATTTTTGCTGAAATTTAGCAATTCTTCATCATTTTAACAATTTTTTGAAATAATTCGTTACCTTATTAATATTTTTTCATTTTAATTAATTTTTGAGCACTTTTACAATATTTACCCATTTTTTTTCAGCAATTCACTTCATTTTTACAGCATTTTACTTTCCCATTCAGGAATTTTGTATTTTTTAATTAAAATAATCCTATTCAGCACAGAAGAGCCGGGAAAGTTCTGCGGTGACACAGCCGATTTTTTAACTTAAATGAAAGCATTATTATTTCATGAAGCATAGTGAACATTAATTTTTAACTAACCTCGTATATGGTTATTAAATTTTAAGATTTAATTATTACTCATTAAGATTTAGAATATTCAAAGCTTTTCAAAACTTTATTGGTAAAACAAAAATTAAAAAGTTTTCCATATGTAAATAAAAAATTCTATAATAACTTTATAACGGTAGCTGTGATTTTTATTTTTAAATTAACAAAATTATTTTTAAATAACTTATACAGAAACATTTACTGATTTGAAATTTATTGTAATCGGAATTTTCTAGCGTCTAACTTATTTCTTCTAATCTTGTTAAAGCGATGTTCGGCACCACATAACTCCTATTTGAAGTTCACCTTAATCATATTCAAATCTTCGGTAACAAATTTAACAAATTTTAATGTTTCGTAAACATGTGAGGTTAATTTGAATAAATGAATATTAAACTAAAATTACGTCTGCTTATGGCTGATCTATTTAAGTATAGTACAATATGTTATTGTTCTGAAGCATAACGACAATAAAGATGGCTATCTGATATTATAGTTATATTAAAAAAATATATTTTGTCGTTAGATCAAATAACAGAATTATATTTTATAAGAAACTCTTCATCAGGTAAAGTATCAGTTAACGTTATTCCAGGTGTGAAGATATAAAAGAGCTATTATTGGATTTTTTTTTTAAATAAAAATCCAATATAGCTGACATCCGGTTTAACCGGAAATTACATGAAAATTGGAAATTCAAATGGAACGCCCAGTACATTTTTACGTATTTGGATTCTACAACTTTAAACATGTACATTTTTATGAAGTAATTAGAAAAAAATAAATGAATTACTTGACTACTAAAAAAAATATGTTTTGATAAGTTATGCTTCCAGATACGCAACTATTTCTTAACTTAACCAACCAGCATGGTTTGGAAATTACCAATACAATCCCATTAAAAAAGTGGCCACCGTGTATGTACAATACAGTCATTTAGTGATCAAAAAATAGCTTACCTGGAAAGTTTTCGGGGAGTTTTGAAAATTGGGGATTTTATAAATTTTAATATGCTCTTTTCCGAATAATTTCTACTTTGCCACCTTGTATCTTTGCCGCTCGCGCCGCCATATTGGAAAAATGTCGCATAAAAACAGTTTTTTGACAATATTTACTGTCCTACTCTTTTTACGGTAAAAACCGTTAAATAAGGTTATTCATGACCGACCCCACGGAGTTTTATAGTGAAATTGCTTATCAAAGTTATGTTTTTTTTTTATTTAAATTTTCGAATAAAAATAAGCTATACTTTCATAAAGATTGCCTATACCTAAATACAGTGTATTTTAGGTTATGTCTACTTTACTTAAAATGTAATATTTAGGTAATTTACTTGTAAAAATGGTATAGGAAAACCCAAATTTCAGAAATACCTAAATAAGTAAAAAACTTTAAATGAGTATCGGAAACCCTTAAACAAGTTGAAAGGTAATTAAATTACCTATATGATAGACTGAAAAAATACAGGGTGTTCCGTTTAAAATAAGCCGAATATTGCAGTCAGAATGTTGTACTAATTAAACTGAAAACCAAATGACCGAGACCACACACACGTTAACCTGTGGATAATTTCAGAAGTTCCCCACACGTTAAAACATTAAACTTGGTTATCTAACCTAAAAAAAAAAATATTAGTTTTATTAAAAGTAGTCTTGACTATCTAAAACTAGCCTGTGTTACCAAGTTTCACGTGTGGGTAATTTTTAAAACCATCCACAGGTTTACGTGTGGATAGTCACCAAATAGACTAAGAGAACAGTCTTTTCTTCAAGCCTAAGAGTAAAGTAGTTATAGTTGGTTTTATCGGCAGATATTCAATTTTTTTAAAACCTTACTTTTTTAGCAAAATAGCTATAACTTAAAACACACATACATTTATGTACAGGGAACCTTTATGTAAGAATAGCTTATTTTTTATATATAATTTGAAAATATGATTATGTACGGGTGTGCCATTTAAAAAAACTTTGATATAGCACTTTTTTTGGATCACTCTGTATATTTACAAATATTTTTAAAATACATAATACCATGGCAATAGTAGTTAACGAGTATATGCCACTTCGCCATAAAACTCCGTGGTGTCGGTCGTGAATCATCCTGTATAATAAATTAAACAAATAAATTTCCTATTTTTTATGTTATAATCGTTTTTTAAGCTTGCGAGTGCCGCAAAGTCTACTTTAACATGCGTTTTTTCCAAAAGACTCATTTCCACGCCACTCTGAGGTAAGTGTAGCATTTTACCTCTCGCCCTTCAGATAAGAGAGGTATAGGAATCATGCTAAAAATTGGGTAGTGAGTTTTCAATGAATAAACACGTTTTAGGGTCCCTAGAATACGATTTTAATATTTTCGCGATGATGTCTGTGTGTGTGTGTGTTAGTGTGTGTGTGTGTTAGTTTGTGTGTGTGTGTGTTAGTGTGTGTGTGTGTGTGTGTTTGGATGGATGTTGTAGTAACGATAACTCAAAAACTACTGAATTAAAAAACTTGAAATTTTGCATACACGATTCTTATACCCTAGATTAGATCTGATTAGATTTTGGTGTCAATCGGACAACCGGAAGAGGCAGTTGCTATGGGTGATGACGCCATTATTATACAAAACGGCAATAAAGTTTTACACATATATTTTGTATACCCTATAGTTTATTTTCATCGCATTAAAATTTTCGAAACTTTTGCCATTGTTGCCAGATTTACAAAAAAGTAAATTTTTTTCATACTTTTTTGTGCACCGTGTAAATTTTTGATTCAAACATGGCGAGAGGTCATGTGGTGGCCACATCAGATTTTTTTATCGTAGTATATCGTTATTAGGCCTTATACACATGCAATGCACTATTATATTCACAAATTCCATCATAAGAGAACGATGAACAGGAAGAAATGGAGACTGTTTTCGATCAAACTTATGATGAAATCGAGAACGAAGAGTATTGCAATAAAACTGATAATCTCATCGCGGATCATGTGGAAAAAACTATCTGTGACGTTTCGATCGGTACTAAAGAGGATGAACTTGTAACACCTGGTCCATTACGTGGACTAGGCCTACTGAGGATATCACGATAAAAAGATGCGCTACTTTGTCTAACTCATGGTGGTGTGGAAATGAGTTTTTTTTGGCCAAAATGCATGTTGAAGTAGACTTTGCGGTAATTAATTATATGACTGTCTTTATCGTAAAAAGATACCATCAAAAACTTTTTTGAGCCGCCATTTATCCAATATAACGGCGCGAACGGCAAAGATAAGAGGTGGCAAAGTTCAGAAACAGAATATCGAAATCTATAAAATTACTAATTTTCAAAAATCCCAGAAAACTTTCCAGGTAAAAATATCAAATGATTGTGCATGGGACATTTATAGCAATATTAGAAAGGGCAGCAGAATGGCAAAGGAAGAAGAACATGACCGTTTACGACTCAAAAATTCAATATCATAATTAACACTACTAAGTTGAAGAAAATTCACACTGACTCACTAGTGAGGAAAATAAAGATAATCAACGATCTTGCTTACAGTTTTTCCACGCTGGCGGAACTATAATTGAATTTATTCAATTATTATTGATTCACGATGTAGACATTTCCTTTTTAAATACCAATGGCGGCGCTAATCGGAAAAGTAAGAACGATTTTTTTCGGCCTCCACTTTGGCTTCAAGAGACCTTCAATAATTCGACGCTAGCCTGTGAAAACTACCGGAGGCGGTAGTTCTCGTGCCAATTAATTTGACCAGTGGTCGAACTGAGACTGTCTGTTTATTATTTCTCATTGGTGTAAGTTTCCAACATGAGAGACAGGCTGAAAAGTTTGTTCCTCTGCCATATAACACATACCTCACCAAAGGGTTACAAACGGTTTTTCACAAATCAGGCTTGAGAGTATATTAAACAACCCAAAAGATAAAACAAGTCATTTGGAAAAAAGTGAAATCTACGAAATAAATTGTTCTGATTGTGACAAAAAAATATGTTATACAAACTAGAAGATCTGTGCAAACTAGGTTTAAAGAGCACATGGCACATTTAAAATATGGTTGGATAGAGAAATCTTCTATTGCTGAACATGCTATTTGTCATAATAATCATAGTGTAGATAATGTAAAATTACGTAAAAATGTAACCAACAAATGGTTATTGGATGCATTTGAAAGCGTTGTTTAAATGACAAATGACCTATTCCATATAGTCCACTTTACAGTTTAATTAGATAAGGTTGGCGCCGAAACGCATTCATGCGTGAAGGTAGTAGGTATAAATAGCTAGATCATAGGTTTAATATTTAGTTTATCGTCAGCTCCTGATGATGCTAACATAGCGAAATATACGTAGAGTGTTTTAAAAAGTGTAGTTTTGGTTAGTGGTAACGATATTCTTCAACATTGTTCCAAATTCCCAAGACAAGCTTCTCATTTGCCAAAACATTACAGTTAAGTACTTATTCTTACTCCATTTCATGTGGTTATTTTTTATTTGTTTTCTGTCTTTTGTCTTATTTCATCGCTTTTATCCACCCAGTGTTTTCTTTTTTGTTCATTTACAATTTATTATTTTAACCTTTTTGTTTTTCAAGTTACGCTAATTTTCTTTAATTGTTCTTTCAAAGTTTTACTTCTAGGTCATTTCCCTGTCACTGTTGTTTTTAATTATTCCTATTTTCTCCTACTTCCCTACAATCTGCATCTCACTTTTGATCCTATATCAGGTTATTCTCTAACTGTTTATTTATTATATTTTATTTGGCCATTAGATCCATCTTCTGTTGGCTTTTTTCTCCTAATCCTCGTATCCTTAAATAGTAGGCTATTACACCCTTTTTGAAAAGTGACTTAAATGAATCTTATAGTGATTCTTCCTTATTAATTTTACATTGTACATTATTTTTAGCGCCTCCTGATTTGACTTCTCCTTTTTAAGTACCCCCTTGTTTTGTTTTTGCTTCTTTAAGTTCAGCATTACCCATTCTTTCATCTTTTACTTGCTATTATCATCAGCTATCTGTCATCTTAACTCTTCTTTTTCTTCTTTCTCACCGTGGCCTATACCTATTTTCCCTTCGTTTAATGTGACCTGATCAGTACCAGTTTTCTTAGTTTTTAAAATTTTTGTTGTTTTCAATTTGAACAATTTAATTTTACCTTTAATAATTTATTGGATATTCTTTTTACATTACTTACAACTACTTCTTTCCTTTTATCCTATCCCTTATTTTTGGCAACCATTTTGGTTACTCAGCTGATATTTAAAAATCACTGCATCTATGTAACTTGTACTGTGTCTACTTCATTTATGTGCAATAGCTGTTGCATGATATTAACGTAGGCCAGGAGATTTGATAATTGTTCTGAAAGTGAACTATTTACCAGTAACAGGTAATAGATACCAAGTTTAGTGTGGGAACACAATGTTTGCTTTTACAATAGTAAGAAGTCATAAATCTCAAAAAACAAATACAAATAAACACGGAAAATTACCAACAGTAATCAGCTCTACAGAGTACAAACTACAACAGTGACTTTGAACTAAGTAATAAGCAGACGCGGACGCGACGCTTTCATTTACTCAGGAACGCTTGAGCACAGTACTTATGTACCAAACAGCAAATTAGTACCTGTTAAAATAGTCGTTATCTTTATCTAACAGCGGAATCTAATATCTATCTCTCTCGACTTCGAATGCTAATTCACAGTGGATAGGTCTAAGTTTTCATTTTTATCCAATTATCATATAATGGTTTTCTCCATTTTTATCCAATTATCATATAATGGTTTTCTCCATTTTTATCCAATTATCATATAATGGTTTTCTCCATTTTTGTCCGTATAAGTCAAATTTAACAGCTGTTTTTCATTCGTATTTTCTTCCTTATACGTTTGCAGTTTAATGGCTTGACGATAACTTCATTGTACATAAATGACGTCACGATCATAATGGTGACATATATAGCTCAAATAACGGTTAATAATTATCAATGGGTTTTATTTAATTAATTCTGACTGTTAATAAAAAAAAGCGTGAGGTTAAATTTTTGTTGAACTCATTGTATTTTGGTAAGTTATGTTCTTTCATTCTTGTAATTATTCCTATCGAACTCGTATTTATTCTAGCCCTGAAGATGGATTTAAGCCTCCTATTTTATAATTAAATTTATTGTGATACATGATTTCGAGTTTCATTTATTATTATTACTTAAATAATTAGTTTCGTTTATTTTCTATACATTCTTGTTTCCTGTTAGTAATGATCATATGTATTTTTCAATTTGATAAAAATTCTTTTAGTTTCAGTTTGCACATTCATTTACATTTTCGTTAATAATCGATATATTTTCTTTTACTTTTACCTCGTTAACGCCATCCAATACTACACTCAAGTTTTTATTCCGGTTTCTCTCTCTAGGGACCCTCCTGGCACACGTTAGTTCAAATTTAATTTTTACTGTTTATTATTGTAAATATTAAAATTTTAGTACTAATTTTTTCTTGAAATAATTGGTTCCATTTAGATTTAAAAAAATAAATCTTAAGATAAAAATTTTCAGTCCGCGCTGCAATTAATTATAATGATTCTATTGTTTTTTTCAATTTAAATCCGAATTATTCGAAAAAAAAACGCAGTTTCCTCTTTCACCTGGTAGCTATTGAAGGATAATAATAATTTAGGTGAAAAGAAAATCTTTTATCTCAACACCATCATCAGTACGTTGGGAAGGTTGATCGTTAAAATTTAAGTGTAATCTCGAACGGAAGTTTTTCTTCTTAATGGTTTCAATGTTATTCACAAAAAAGTCTTGATCTCATTATCTTTTTATTAATTTATATAGCATGTGGCGTGCCGAAAATTATATTTTGGGAGTAATTAAAGATGCTAAAATTGTTAAATAAAAAAAAATACAAACGTTTCTTATCAGTATCAACCAATAATGTACCAAAAACTGTAGTTTTTATATTAATTTGTTTTATATATTTAGTAGATAAAATTTTTATTTTTATCACTCTTCACCTCCTAATAACTTTCGTATCCTAAAATATTTGACATAATACTTATGCTAGTTAATTTTTTTTCCTGATGAAATACATTCCTTCAATAAAAATGTGTCCGTCCTTTTTCACCCTTTCTTTAGAGTAGCCATTCCCTTAAAAATTTTAAATGGCGACAGAGGTTGACTCATAGCTCACTTGAAAAGGTTTTGTAAAACAAACTTCATACATTCAATTTCTTCTACGAATTTTTATTATTTGTTTCGATATCTTACGTGTCATTTTAATAAAAACATCCTATTAATTTCTACTGTCCTAATATATTAATGAGTTTATGGTCATACAAATTTCTACAAAAATGATTTACACCTACTACTAACTGGTAGGTATTTCTCCAAACACATATATCTCTTGTTAATAGCTATGGAATATTTTAACGGAATTGTTTTGATGTCTAAATGTATTTGAAATTAATACTAGTTCATACAAGGTATCCCCTGAAAATAACATATTTTTTCTTTTCTTTACGACATACCGTGCTTCGGTCTGGTATATTTTTCTATGTTGTTTCCCACTGAGAGGACAAGATAGGAATCATTTTTAACGCCCACAATTAGATAACCATCTATATTATGGTAAATATATAATACAGTTCTTTAGGTATATAATTTTAGTATTAGTAGCTAACGAAGAAAAAAATTGATTACTTTTCTTAAAAAGTAATTTGCACTTATTTTAATGTAAATATAATAAATAATTATGTGAGTGTCAAGGTAAAAGGTTATTATTAGTTTAATTGATTTTTTTAAATTAATAAGCAAATAAAAATGAATTAATATATAAAATTATTTATATTTTAGTCAAGTAGGGTCTGTGTGATTTTGGAAAAGTAACTTCAAGAATAACGTTTTTTAATTTTTATTATAAAAAGCACGGGAAAGTTATTTCATTGAATGAATTTAATATTTATCATTTCAACTCTGTTAACCTTAATGTTTCATTTTTGATAATCATAAAATAATAATCTCCCTAACGCTCCTTTCACATTATACGATTTAGCTCGTCCGATTAAAAATCGTACGTTAAAATATTTTCAGTCGACTGAAGAAGAGCAAGGCCCCATTCTCATTACACGATTTCAACCCGGCACGATTTTTTATCGTGTTGACAGCCGTCGTGTACCATTGGAATCGTCCGTCTCACGCTCCTTTCACATTATCCGATTTGGCTCGTCCGATTAAAAAACGTACGATTTTATATCATGTGCATTGTGGTTTCACATGAATCGATTTTTTTTGTTTAAATATTTAATTTATTAATAAATACTTTCCCTATGCATTTTTCTCTGTATCACTAATCTCATCAAAATCGGATTTCAGTGCCAAATAAACTTCATTCTAAGCAGTCCGTGCCGCGATGCGGTCTTTTTAAATATCTAAAGTTTTTTCCCACAATACAGATTTGGCTTCAATAAGCGAAATTAAAATTTCAACGTCAATTTTTTCGTTTTAATCAATAATAAACCAAAAATATCAAAAAGCAATAAAACAAATCGATTAGAAGTACTATATATGCACATTCCAAAGTAGCTACCGGATGACGAAAAAACGTATAATCTGAAAGCGCTTATTTAGTTATGTGTACCACTGAGACAGACGGACGATAAATAAACGTACGATTTTTAATCGGACGAGCCAAATCATATAATGTGAAAGGAGCGTAACTCGATTCCAGACAAACTGAAATTTATAACGTGCTTTTGCACTAAGACAAATTGAGCTGAGTACGGACCTATATAAAAATTTTTAAATACTGAAGGTATAGACTATACGAAGCCAGTTAGAACGGTATAAAAACCAAATAAAAAAAAATTACTAAGCATAGGCGGCGTAATATAATTTATTATCAAAATTAATTTTATTTTTCATATACCTACACGAATACTTTTTTTATTAGCAATATACATTAATGCTAAAAAAACACCAGTTTATCCTGCTATGAAAATTTAAGATTTATTATCTGAATTTGGGGTTATAATAATTGGGTCAATGGAAGGTAAAATACAATATTACTCTCGTTTTCTATGACATTCTGAAAACATTTCATCCATTTCTTGATCAAATTAAATTCGCAGCAATAGGAGAGAAGATGCAGAATAAATAGTATGACCATGGACTTCGCATATCTTGTCGATTACATATTCTTTTTTAAAGTTTTCTTTTCTTATAGTTTCCAATAACACTTTCTTGGCAGTCTTTTTAGGAATTTCCATCTTTTTACTTTCCATGAGTTTAAAAACGTCTTCTTAAGCTTCTGATTATCTCTTTTTCGTTTTTCATTTTAACAGTATATATTGTAGTCCGAACAACTTTAGTTAGATCACAAATTCTTTTAAAATTTCCATTTTGTGAGGTCCCACGCATTTCACTTTATATTTAAAACAAGTCTTTGTGTTTTAGAATGCAAGTCTTTATTTAAAACCTTCCGTCCGTTTCATTATCAGAAACATCTGGAAAAGGTCTCCACAACGCCATCTTGATAAAATAATAAGAAGAAAACAATTAAAAAAAACACGACAAAAAATTCGCAAGTACGTAGAATAAACTAATTTTATAAATACTAAACCAAGCCCCCAATCCGCGGCACTACCAATTGACTCGAAAATGCAAACGCAGGTGTTTACAGTGGACCCAATATTTTTGGCCTTCATAGAATTTTTTTTTGTATATCATTTGTAATTATTTTATAGAGAGGTTTTTTTTATTTTTTCTTGTTTTTTATAATATTTCTGATTTTTTGCTTTTTTCTGTTTTTTTGTTATTTTTTCGGTTTTTCCTACTTTTTGTTTTTTCTGTTTTTTGTGATTTTTTCAATTTTTTCTAATTTTTCATCATTGTTCTGTTCTTTTTCTTTTGTTTTTTAATTTTTTCTCATAATTTTTTACAATTATTTGCGATTTCTTTGCAGTTTATTTAAATGTTTTAAAATTTTTTCATTTTTTTATGGTTACAGTTGTTTTCGGTTTTTTGGTTGTTCTTTGGGTTTTGCGATGTTTTTCCATTTTTCTCGCCTTTCTCTTAGTTTTCTGAATTTTTTTTATTCATTTCATTTTTTATAATTTGCTATTTTTCTGTAATTTTTTTTGTGATTTTGTTGCGTTTTTTCCCGATTTTTTGTAATACTTTTCGATTTATTGCATTTTTTCCGTAATTTACAATTTAATTTTTCATTTTTTCCCAATATTTTCTAATTTCTCTTTCAATTCTTTTCTTTTTTCAATGTTTTTTGTTTTTTTATTATTTTTCTAATTTTTTATTTTTTTTTTATTTTTGTGGTTTTTTGTTTTTTTTTCGGTTTTTTTATTTTATTCAATTTTTTCTTATCTTTCCTCGTTCTTTTTGCTTTGTTCTGTTTTTCCATTCTTTTTTTTGTTTTTAGATTTTTGTCATTTTTTTTATTTTTTTGATTTTTTGTGATAATTTGCGATTTTTTTGTCATTTTTTGCTATTTTTGCGATTGTTTTCTGATATTTTTCGATTTCAAGCGTCTTTGGGCTTTTTTTTTGTTTTTTTTTTTGCGATTTTATTGCGTTTATTTTTCCATTTTTTGATTTTTTTTTGCGATTTTATTGCGTTTATTTTTCCATTTTTTGATTTCTTCATTTTTTCCGTATTTTACAATTTTATTTTTCATTTTTTCCCAATATTTTATAATTTCTCTTCCAGAGTTTTCCAGTTTTTTGTTTTTTTTTTTTTAATTTTTTTCCGATTTTTTGTTTTTTTTTTATTTTTTCGATTATATATGTTTTTCATGATTTTTTGTTTTTGTTTCTGTTTTGTTTCTTATTTGTATAAAAATAGCGTCCCGAATTTCGAACTATGAAATCTAGTCACCATAATTTTAATTCTAAAAGAAACTTAGTTTTCATTGGGTATTATACTAAAATAGTAATTTCTAGCAGCGTTTTAAAAATATTGGAACAAAGACATTAATTATCGAATTTCCTTTTTTCTGCTACTTAAAAATATGACGGCCACATTGCATTACGTAGACGTGAATTATATACCCCAAATTAATTATGTTGCATGTGGCTCCATCTATAAAAAAGTACGTGAACTGTAAAGTTGCCAGAATAAGAGGTCTCTGATGTATTTTTTTTATGTTCTATGGTTCAAATTATACATTTTTGAACAAATAAGACTTGTAATTGAAAGCAAAAAATGAAATATCCCTTATGTACCTTCTCTTATGGGAGTATAATCTAGTTCCTGAAATAGTTTTTATAGCGATTTTTTATGCCTTTTTTAGGTTCAATTTTCACAATTTCATTGCTTTTCCCGTTTTCTTAATTATTTTTCACTTTTCAATATATTCAGGAACTAATTTAATTCTATTAGAACATTATAAAAGTAAATCCGCATATATTTATTGCCTGGATACTCCGTCTTATATGTTCAAAAATTTCGCTATGCTTATCCATTTTCTAACGCCACCTTAAGTGTCTTTATGTCTTTTATTTATTTTCTAAATAATATTTTTGTATTTGCTATTTTATTTATAATTAATTTTTGTATTTCTTAAAATAAAAAAATGGAAATATAAAATTGCAAAATAGCTTTCAGATTGCATTGCGAGGCTATTCCTTAATTAAAAGAATCTAAAAGGTACTTCTACTGCACTAAAAGCCTATTAAGTTGTTTTCTTCATTTTAATTGCAGAGAATACAAATCAATTCTTTTTGTTTTGTATTTTGCGTCTTGATTCAAGCTCATTACTTTTAAACTAAAACAAAACTTGACTTTTAATTATTGTTCTTTACGTTTGAAGTAAGTCGACCCAGGTATCTCTCGACCTACTTTTAAATTTTTCTTGAGTATTTTCCGTTTGTTTTGAAAACTTCTCTCTGCCAACTTATCTCGTAATAATCATATTTTATCAAAAGTTGTGAATGTCGGAGAAGATTATAATTTTATAAAGGATGTCTCAGAATTATTTTATATTTATTTGGAATGTTTTGTAGAAGTTAAGCAATAAATATTAAATATTGCTACCGTTTTAAATGCTAAAGTAGTAATAATTGTAACTGAAGTGTCGATGTTACTATCTATTTTTCTTGGTTTTTAATGATGATAATAATAAATGACAGATCTAAAAAAAAACTTAGAGATATATTATTGATGCAAATTAAAAATTGCAAACAGATCACGACACTGAGGTAATAAATCTCTAGAAGGTCTTTACGGAAATTTTTAGTGCTTTTGTTGCTATAGCTTCGCGGCCTTTTTCTTAGCAATTTCAAAACTCATGGTACTCATTGTACTCATTGTAAAAAATAAAACACTCATAGTCTTTCCTATCTATTAACTGCCCTGCTTTAAAGAACCCCGCACAGAATGTTAAAAAATTGGCACTCGGTGGAAGTTAATGAAAATTTTATATGTTGTAATACTCTTTTGGTAACTCGAGTTTAATTTATTTGTATTTCTGAGCTAAAACAACAATAAAAAATTAAAAAAATGAAGAAACCCAATCTATAAAATAAGTATAACTAATAAAAACACTTTGTTACTATTATACAGGATGTCTCATTTATATGGAAAGAACAGATTAGTTTTGAACTTCAAATATCGATTAAAATACACCAACCCGTACAGTTAAAATAATATTTAAAACGTAATAATATTTTGATAATTTATTTAAAAACGTATAATAAAATATACAGGGTGGCCCATCATATACGCGTCGCATCGGTCTTTATATGAAAAGTGGTAAGATTGTATAAAAAATGTTTACTGCATGTACAGTTTGAAATTATTATGATTTAAACAAGTTGCCTCAATAAAAAGATTTGCACCATAGGTATATTATTTTAAACGGAACACTCTGTATTTTTTAATATTTTTTTGTTCATCCTGAGAAGATGAGTTCAAAATCCTATTACACTTTTAATGTAAACTAAATAGTTTTGAAGTTAGAGACATAAAATCGACAGAAATTGAAAAAAAAAACATAAAAAAAAACTTATACACCATGAAAAATTAAGAGAGAAATCGAGAGATATCGAGAGATATCGAAAGAAATCGAGATAAATCGAGTGAAATAGAGTGAAATAGAGAAAAAACGTGAAAGAATTTGAAAAAATACTAGAAAAAAATCAAAAACCAGAAAAATGAGAAAAAAAACGAAAATACCGAAAAATCCAAAAGAATTCCAAAAATGGCAAAATATCAGAGGAATAAGAAAAAACAAAAGAAAGAATTAGAAATAAAAATGAGTAAAGATTAGAAGAAATAAGAAAAGAAAAACAGAAAAAAAGAACAAAAAATCATAAAAATGAGAAAACCCGAGAATTATGAGAATCTAAAAAATCATAAAATAATAACAAAAAGCTTTGGAAAAAATTGAGAGAAAATCAGAAAATATTGGGAAACAAATTAAAAATAAAATTGTGACATACGGAAAAAACGAAAAAATCAAAAAAATTGTAAAAAAGCAGAAAAAAACGATAAAGAAACAAAATCCCCAAAAAATGGCAAAAAAGTCGCAAATAATCACAAAAATCAGATGAATAAGAAAAAATGAGAAAAAATTAGGAAACGAAAGAAATAGAAAAAAAAAATGAGAAAAAAATCACAAAAATTAGAAAAAATTGAAAAAAAATCAAAAAAAAACAAGAGAAAAAAAATTCAGAAAAATGAAAAAATAAAACGAGAAAAATCGAAAAATATCGTAAAAAAATTGCAAAAAAACCAACTAACGACCAAAAAACCGGAAACAACTGTAACCATAAAAAAATTAAATAAATAGCAACAAATAGCAAAACCAACCAAATCCCAGAGGAATAAGAAAAAATGAGAAAAAAATTAGAAAATAAAAGAAATAAAAAATACGAAAACAAAACAATGAGGAAAGCTTAGAAAAAAGTGAAAAAATCAGACAAAAAAAAACAGACAGAAAATCAAAAAATCAGAAAAATGAGAAAAAATCAGAAATTATCAAAAAAAATCTCTCTATTAAATAATTACAAATGATATATAAATAAATTCTAAATAAGGAAAAAATCATTTTGTAAAAAAAGACAGAGAGTAAAAAAAAGCGAGAGATGGTCGTCTGACACAACGCTTTTTCGTCACGTGAGGATTTCTGTCAATACTACCGCAGGCCGCGTTAAGGAACTTCTTTCCAATAAAAAGGTGCAGTGTTCCGTTTAAAATAATATAACTATGGTGCAGATCCTTTTAAAGAAGCACCCTGTATAAATGAAAATACCTTTAAATTGTACTCATATAAAGACCAATGAAACGCGCATATGGTGGGCCACCCTGTATATTTCATTATAGAGTTTTAAATAGAGATCAACAAAATATAACCATTTTTTTTAATAAGTTGGACGAATCAAATTAATGGATTGTGATTATGTCATCGGAAATGAATTTTATTTTATAAGAATAAAAAATAATTTGGACGAGTTTATTTAAACTGACCAATTAAAGAGACTTTTGCAATTTATTTATGATTTTTCAAAAAACATTTTATTTTATTTCCTACACTGCAAGGTCAGTTATTGTAATAATAGTCTCCGTCGGTCCTAGAAGAAGATTGTAGTATGTACTATGTCTATAGTGTTTATCATTGTCTGTCATCAAAGATTGTCATTCCATTTCATTACTGTATTGTATTTTAAAGTTGAATAAAACCAATATTCTATTCTTGCTAAATCCGTATTAATTTATTTAATTTTAATTTTTTCGCGTCGCCAAATGTACAATGCCTGACGAAAAGATATCTATGTCGCATTATATGTGCCACGAACGGTTTGATGTGGAGCCCTCAATGACAGGATCAGGACCTCAAGTCTGGAAATATTCCATCGAGAATTTCATTGCACGGAAAGCTGCCTCAGCGATGGATGCTTCTAAGTACCAACTATTAAGTATCACAAAACATCACTTTTGCTAGACATACGATCATATTTAGGAAACAACAACCAGGAGAGTATATAGCTGAATATTCGAGAGCCCTTTGTTTGTAAATTCACAAATGTAACTGCAGCTAATTATAAAAACGACGTTTAACGTTCAATGCTGGAATATCGTCGTAGAAAATAAAAGAAAGACGTCTAGAAAATTGCACTGACACCCTGGAAAAAGCTCGTAACCTAGCTTTATCTCTAGAAACTGCTTAAAAGACATCACAAATGCTTACCGGAACACGTTCTATATGTCTGCTCATATCAATGCTGTTCCTGAAACTCATGAACATTTGCCAGTACCTATTCTAGCAGCCACGATCGCTCCAAATAAATCCCGACCAGATACTTATATTCACCAAACCAGACGACGATATTTTTTTTGCTTTACTAATATTCATCAGCGAAATAGATGTGGGGCTTATAACACGAACTGCCTGCTCTGTTTCAGAAAATAATACTTTGCGAATGTAGGTCGTCGCTCTAGCTCTAACTATCGTACTGCTAATACTATCGCCATAGACAAACTCTTCAATCTACTGACTCTTACTTGTCAAGGTCTCCGCTGCTGCTCCTGTAAGTATAAAAAAGGCAATTGTAATTGTTCCTATCACAATCAATAAATATCGTGCAGATGTTCTTCTCGGCGCTTGTAGCTCTATCAGCTGTATCGATAAAAACCTTGCTCGAACTATCAATCTCAAACAAAAACCTTGTAACCAAGCAATAACTCTAGCATCCAGTGATAGTGTCTCTTATGCAACAATCCAGATTGGTGAACACATGTATAAACATTAGCCTCTGTTTGCTATCGGGAATCTGTGCGCTGATGTCATCATCGGACACGATGATTTTGGAGAGCACTGGTGACTCAAACTTCAATTTGGAGGTGACAAACAACCTTTGAAAGTTTGCAATCTTTTAGAGGCTTCTGTCCTGTCAGCATTGATTTTCACCAATCTTTCTGCAGAGTTAAATTCTATAGCTATTCGCTCAAGACGACATTCTCAAAAAGATCAAGAATTCACAAGAATTCACCTATAACGAAATAAATAATCTAGTAAAAGACAAAGTAATTAAACGCAGTATCTCACCATGGAGAGCACAAGTGCTCGTTGCTGGAGGAGGCCACCACCATAAGATAGTCACGTTTGTAATTCAAAACCAGAAGAATTATACAGCTCCCTATACCACCCCGGAATCACGTGTATGGTTCATTAGATCAGATCAAAAAGCTTACGTATTCCGTCGAAGATCCAAAACAAGTAACTGTTGCATGCCCAACATTTTCAGAAATAAAATCGCGCTTTATCAAGCACCAAGGACAACTTATTAAAGAAATTGCACCCTTTGAAAAATTGAACGTTGATTTTAAAGGACCGATACCCTCTAACAATTAGAATCAGTACATATTGATCATAATTGATGAAATTAGTCATTTCCCCTTCGCTTACGCCTGTAAGGATGTATCTTTGCAATACATTTATTAACTGTCTCAAGGATAGTTCTCTACTTTTAGCATTCATATCAGAAGAACTAAAGCAATTTTTGTTTTCTATTTTAACGTCCTGCAGGCGTACTACGCTTCATAGTCCCCAAAGAAATGAACAAGTTGAGCGACGAAAATATTGCTAGAGTTTGTTTAATCATGAAATGGATGACATGGAATTATGACATCATTAACGTTTTTCTTAACTAATGTCGACGTAAATGTGATTTATTACTTTTGACAGTTCAATTATTTTTCATTGTCAAAATACTCTCCCAGTATAGTGAGAAAGAGCAAAGTTTCATTTGGAGTTAATTAATTACTTACCAAGAGAAAGAGAAGCTGGAATACCCCATTTACCCTTAAATGCAGTCAACAACGTTTGGGTTCACAACAAAAATATAATCGTATAATACATTTTTAATATATATTATAAAGTTCGCCATTTAATTACTATTCGATCATCCATAATTTTTTTAAACTAATCAAAAATCATGCTCAGGATGTTAAACGCCTCCAACTTAAAAAAATTACTAAATTATGTAAAAACGTACGCAACGCTTAAAGCAAAATACGATTTTTGGCATTACCAATTTATTTATACTAACACACCTTAACATGCGTCATTGAAAACAAGCCTTAACATATATCATTAATTATATGTTAAGGTTAAGTGTAAAATAATATAAGACAAACGTAAAACAGCAGAATACATCACCGATTATGGCGTAACGGACAAACGATGGTTAAACAAAATGTAACTGGAAAAAGGCTTTACCGCCAGCACTGCACTCTATGAGCAAAGTATGAGTATTAACAAGACTCCACATGAGCGCATAAAATGGACAGTCTTTGAAAACTTATCTCCATTCACCTGGACCTATGTTCATAAAACGGAATGTAAGTAGCTCAAAATATGACTCCATTGTAAATGAACTTCAATTGTTGAAAAGTATATAATAGTAAGCCATCCTGTACATAAATACCCTTGATGGAATTCACTTATACTTTTATTTTTCCATGTTTACCATAATGCAATTTGCCTCATTGTCGAAAGCATTTCGTATTTCTGGAGTTGATTTACATCTTTCACGGAGGAAGTTTGGATGAAGAAAATTTTAATCTACCCCTGACACGAGTCAGCTAATCTCAATATGAGAATTTTAACTGAATTTGACAGTCGGAGTTTTTATGTTTTCGGAGAGTTTTCTTCAGATATGATTTAAAGCCAGCTATGGTTGGTAAATATACAAACAAAAATAGAATCGTAATCTTATTTAAAATGATTTACAACTTTTAATAGTAATGTTGCAACAACGGACTTTCATGTTGTAATCATTTTTAAATTAGAAAATGAGGCTTTTGTATAAATTGCAAGTCTACTGTACTATAATTTTTAAACGAGAAATCAAGTCTTTATTTAATGAGAAAAAGATTGAAAATACAAATAATAGAAATCGGTCAATAATTATCAACAATGGAACAATCTCCTTTTTTTAAAATAGGAATAACTAGGAAAGTTTGAATACGTCCGGAAAGATACCCGTATTAAAAATGTTGTTAATTAGTTGTGCCAAAGGCTCAGCAATTACATCACATTTACCCTTAACCATGAATGAGCTTAGTTAATTTGCATCAAAACATTTAGAATTTTTTAAAAACGTGTTTCATCTATTACTTCAAGTGAAGGTACCGTAGTTAAAAAAAGGAGCTCGAGAGCAGGGAAATTTTTGAAATTTAGGAGATCAGTATTTAAAACGTATGGAAGTATGATATTATCAGCAATTTTCACAAAAAAGTCGTTAAAATTGTCACACGATAAGTTGTTAGTAACTGCAGGAGATTTGGTTTTATTTCGCTCAAAATTGGCGCAGTTTGATTTTACTATAAAATTTATTTAAAATGTGATGAATTCCAAATCTACCAGATAGTGAATACAAGTGTACTATAAGAAAAAATAAGAAAAATATTATTACAAATTAACTCTATGAATTTAAACACAATAAAATTATTAAAACTTTCCATCAAAAGCAGAACTTTTTTGTAGAATTTAGGTCTTTGGAATTTTTTTAAGATGCCGGTAATAGTTTACCTTAAGTTGGCATACAATTTTTCTTTAAAATCAAGTGGTACCAATAACTTTTTTTTAAATTACAGTTTATTTAAAAAATGTTTGCAAATGAAAATTATTATTGTCATTCTATTTTTGTCATTTTTTTGTTCTTCTTTTCCTTTTTTTATTATAATATTCTCGCCACGCTCTACTGATGGTATCTTCTGTTTAGTTTTTATTACAGTTTTTCTAATGATGATTTTCGGCAAAAAGATTGCTTCTTGATGTAATCTTAAAATGTTCTTTCGTTGAGCAATTTAAACAAGTCGTATCTTGATCTGTTTCTTCGCCACATCTTGGGCATTTATATTTGAGTGGAACAGGTATAATGTTAAATAAGAAATAAAGATTTTCTTTAATTCAATCTTCATATATTTAGTAATTTTATTATTTTAATAAAGATATATTGGACTACAATGCAGACAAAATGGAGGGTGGCACAGGCCTAAGTTTCTTTAGCAACGGAACTGAAGAAGTGAAATATTTACTGAAAAACTGAATCATTGACTGAAAAATACCTTCTAGTCATTGGCTTTTACTTCTTTTCAGACATGCCATTGAACTATTATAGTCCCAGCTCACTCAATTACTGTTCCTAATGATTATTGAATATAAAGAGGGTAATTTTTTAATAAAAAAATTGAGGTTGAAGTATTTCTCACTTATTATTTGTTGAGCTCAGAGGGTTACTGCTGAGGCGCTATAGCCGAGGCAGTGTAATCTAAGCGAAACACCGAGTAATATATGCTATTTTTTCTTCAGGCTTAAAGAAAATTCAAGTTATATGCAGCAAAAAAATTTAATTTATATGTTCAAAACTGACAAACGTCAAATTAAATAAATATTAAAATCACAGTTAATACTTACTAGATTACAACGGCCATAATAAAGCGTTGTTACGTTTTCTCATTATTATTGTACTTACACAATAATGAAAATAATTGTACTAGCAAAAAATAGGATATTTCAACGGTCTGTGTTGAAGAAAAATTACGTTTTTTAGATCACCTCATGCCTGACAAATAAGCCATATTTAACAGCTTTTTATTCATATTATTTTCCATCCCCCTGTCTAAATCGGCTTTTACTTCCGAACTTAAATATTATTAAACAATTAGCTATCAACAATAACTGGCCCTTAGATATTATTACTAAGTGATTCTTGAGGAATTTTTACAGCTTCAAACTTAATTCGCCACTTTTCTGGTTCATTACATTTTATTAGCAATATTTCGTATAAAATAGCAAAAATATTTCATAAACACCAAACACGCCAAAGATGGAATCACTTTTCTTCATCGAACGGGTGTCTCCAAACTCTGCTGTTCAGATTATAGTGTAGTTTATATAGGTCAGTCAGGTAGGCAAATTGAAACAAGAATTAAAGAACACATCAGATACTTAGATCAAGTTAAAAACACTGATGTTACTTTTGCTCCATTTTCCTATGCAAATCGTATTGATTCACACAATCACTCTTTTTCTATATCCCATGCAGTTCTCTTACTTGTCTATCACAAAGGCAATAGACACAAGCTTCTTGTGACTTACCTTAACGAATAATTAAAACAATTTCTGAATGATTGATTTAGCCAATTTATTTGTTAATTTCTTCTGGTTTCCTTTTTGCTTAGTTGCTTACCCTTACATACATTTTCTCCTCAGTTACTATGACCTGGATTTACCATTCCCTATTTTTCAGTTCAGTTTGTTTTTTAGTTTTAACATAACCTCTCTTTATTTTCTTCTTTCATAATGTCATTCTGCCAGTTGTCAATCACTCTTCTTCAAGTTGGGTCCTCACTAGGTCTGTACCCAATCATTCTCTAACTATTTTTCTGTTCATATACGTTTATCACAACTTTTATAATAATCCGTTACCTTATTGTTTTTACCTGACCTTCCCTACCTCTCTTTTCCGTTTATCACTTGCCATTATCGATAATTTCCTCACTTCCATGTTAATTTGGATACTAACATTTTTATCGATGTTCTGTTTTACTGTGCTTATTTTGCGGAATTTAACTTTTGTGCCCTACCTTAATTAATTTCATCACCCCTTACCTTTTTCCTTTTTTCCTGTACCATAACTTTCCTCCACACTTATGGTATAGTAAGAAGTAGAGATATTTGAGACTCATTGTAAAGGGCGACCGTAATAAACTAACTACCCTCAACCACATTTAACAATGGTTTATGAGTAGGACCATAAATTCAACCTCGGTGTCAAGCTTATACAGCTCTCTGGCCCGTATTAAAAATGTTGTTTTTAAAATAATACGTAGGTATTGATCTATACTTAAATCGTAAAATATATTCTGTGAAGGTATCTATTATTTTCAAACAAAAAATTGTAATTTTAATTTTCTAGAAAATTAGATAGGGACGATTATAAAGTTATTAAAACGAATTACTTTTTAGTAAATTCAGTTTTTTTTTTTAGCTAAAACACAATTTTTTTACTATTAAAATGATATACATAACAATTGTTTTGTTTTTATCAAATAAAGGAGGCATGTTATTTATTTACAATATCGTATTTTAAATACAAATAATTAAGAAACAAAAAGGAATAATTGACAAAATTGAAACTCTTTAGGCAATTTTAGTTTTTTAAAATAATAGATATAAATATTATTGTCCAACAAAAAACTGTAATTTTAATTTTACTTAAACATTTAATTTTTCTAGCTATCATTGTTTTATTTTAATAAAAATGAACACCAATTAATGAAACAACTTCAAATTATGCTAAAGTACGGTCCATATTTAAGTTTTAAAAGAGGTACCATTTCTTTAAAAGATTTATAACAGTTGCCCATAAAACAGTAAAAACCCTAATAAATCCTAATGAACCCTCATAAAATATGAATAAGTCAATGTCAAATATCTCTACTTCTTACTATACTCGACTTTGTTTTGTTACTTTATTTTGCCAGTGTTTGATTAATTAAGTTTTTTAATTTGCATCATCTTTAAATTTTTATAGGAGGATTTCATGTTGGTCCTTATACGTCCCTCTTGTGTATTTCCACTCCTAATAGGCTCTCCAATTTGTTTATTTTGTCCAACATAATTTCTCACATTATAGCATCCCATAATATTTTTTGTTCTTTAATTTAAATGTTCTTGTACTCTAATTTGAATGCTATATGGTATAGTCTTCAAAAATCTTAAAAAATTTTCAACTCAGATTTCAAAGAATATTGGTAGAAGGGCTAAGGGGCGTAGATTACAAAAAATGATCAGTTGTTCTATATCTCTATTAGTTTCCCAGATTTTTTTAATTGTGAGACCACAAGTTTTACATATTTTCCAGATTAAAATTTTTTAAATATTTGAATAAAAGAAATATATGGCATCCCTAAATTCCAATTATAATTCTTTATCTATATACCAATTTTCATTCTAATTTACTATTACGCGTTATGCTTTTTTTCATTCACTGTTTAATTCTATCTACTTTTTCTTCTTACAAATAAATTGTGTTACATAATATTGAGTTTTATTTCTTTATTAATAAAAAATATAGATGAACTTTTTAACCAATTTCTTCTTGTTTAAAAATTATTTTTTCCCAATTTTTCCCTCCACTCTTTTTACCTACTGTTTTAGTTATTTCATGATTTATCAATTTTGTCTCTTTTTATTTCCAGTGTTTTCCCCACTCTTTTTACCCATTTTTCCTATATTTATTTGCCCCCTATACTTTCTTACTAATTTCATTATTTATCAATTTTTTCCAACTTTTTTCCCACTATTTTTTGCACTCTTTTTCCCTGTTTTCCACCACTCTTTTCCCCCTACTTTTTTACTAATTTCATTATGTAACTTTTTTATATCCAGCTATTTTTTTACACCTTTTTCCCCCTCATTTCCTCTACTTTTACACTAATTTTTTTATGTTTCAATTTTTTTCCCACTTTTTATTTCCATTATTTCCAGTACTCTTTTTTACTCACTCTTTTCCGCCAATTCTCTTTTACCCCACTTTTGATTATAAATAACATTTTTTTTTACTCTTTTGCCACTTTTTCCCCTTTCTGTACTTTCTTTACTTTTTTTATTTTATTTCGTTTTTACACCATTTTTCACATTTTTCCACTTTATTCCTTTATTTATTTCTTCCCCACTAATGTTTTTTATATTCAAACTTTTCCTAGTTTTTTTATTTATTTTTCTTTCCGTACGCTTTTTCCTCAGTTTCATGTTTCCCCTAATTTTTTACTGTTTTCTTTATGTTTATTTCCACTCAAAACATTGACTTAATGTGAATTTTTTGATCAAACATGTGAACGACCAATTTTTTATTTAAACAAAATAAAATAATGCAGTATAATAAAATACACATTAGTGACAAATCTAATTCGAGGAGTTCAAGTGTAGTCGGTAAACATCAATTTGGTAGTCGTGCTTATCGTTCGCAGTATATTGAATAGAGAACGTCGTCTTGGGGCGATTGTAACATCGATGTCGAAATCCAATTACACCGTTTCAGATGCGATAACATGAATGAAAATACGAAAATTAAATATAAGTGGTAAATTATCTACCCGAATGGGTATTAAATCGAGGTACCTGCTTAATGCTTTAAATCCAATAATAAACTTGCCTGCAGTTATTCATCCTCAATTGCCCATTATTTTCCGTCCAATTCATTCATTTAATTGAAATCATAATCCCTTCATTATAAATATAATTGCTGAAGATCCACTTAACAATTAAAATGAGTTACTTCTACGAGATTTTTGGCTCTGCAGTAATTTACCCAACTTTTAATGCTCCAATAAAATTTTACCACTGTTCATTCTTAAAGAAAGATTTTCATGATTGTTTCAAACAAAGCGTAATTTTATTTTTAATCCAAGAAATAGAATTGAAATTTTTAATAACGATAAATTGTTAATTAACATAATTGGTTTAGAAAATAGATTAATTTGGTAAACAACACATCATGCATTTTTTTATACTAAGATATAAAATTATTAAATAGTGTTGCAAATGTTACAAAGATTTATTTTTGCTTTGCAATCCTAAACTAATCTAAGCTTTGGGAAAAATATGGGTTGTTACTAAAATACTACTTTCCCACTTTGTAATAGTAATAATAATATATTTGCTTTTTTATGTTTATTAAAAATAATTTGATGATAATAACAACGGATTTATACTTGGATTTATAGTTCTTCCATTCTCAGTTTGAGGACACGTGCTACTCTAAAAGTCACAAATGATTGTGGGCGGCATGCCGACAACGGGCGTGCATATAAAATTTGTATAGGGAGAAAAATGAAGTAATAAAATAAAATCATTCCTTATACAAAAAAATTGTACAGTTTCTTATAAGACAAATAATAATTTAGGTAAATACATTAAAAATAATAAAACAAACTCAAATAATTCAAAAGTCAGGTATTTATATAAACTAAATTGTGCTGATTATGTTATGGTCAATTTTTCCAAGAAGTGGTTTTACGATAGCAACAAACCCTTAGAAACTACTGTTTAAGTTTAAAAGATTTATAACCCATTGTATTTATCCGCAAAGACCGGCTGTTGCCAAGTTACCAAAATTTTCATGTATAAGGCGAATTTTTATATTTAACGTGAATTTTATCATTGGTGGAACTAATTAATTATAACATAACACCAATACACTTATGTCTATATATTTACAAAAAAAAATACACTATCTGTCTAACAGCGTCACTAACTAAAATTTTATTTCATTGGAGCAAAATCTTCAGTTGCAAGGGTTTCGCTTTACTCGTCCTATACGATTGTTTTTTATTTTTAATGAATGGAAAAAATATAGGTGTATTGGAGAAGATCTAATCTGTGCTCCTCTGCAGCTACTTTTTGAAAATTTTACTTCGTTTTTTGTAAAAAAAAAATTAGAAAAATGACTCAAATGGACAATTTTTGGATTTTTTTTGAAAAAAAAATGAAATGAAATTTTCAAAACATAGCTGCAAAGGAGCACAGTTAAGATCTTCTCCAATACAAATATATTTTTTTCTTTCACTAAAAATAAAAAACAAACGAGTAGGACGAATAATGCGAAACCCTTGCACATACTATTTTGTCGCAAGGTAAATCCTCCTCTTAATTATAATATAACACTAATACACTTATATCTATATATTTACAAAAAAAATAGACTACCTGTCTAACAGCGTCACTAACTAAAATTTTGCTGGAATAACGAGAACATTTTTATAGTAAGGCTAAGAAAGAATTTTAGAAAATAAATGTGACAACCTCGATTGATTTCAGCCTCCTCAAACTGAGAATGGAAAAACTGTAATACAGTGCATTATTTTCGGCAGCAAGGATGTAGATTGTCAATTGAATTAAAACAAAAATTGATAGAAATAGAAATTGTACCTCAATAAACTCAAAATAGTTTTTCAATTTTGTCCTGTTAATTTCCATATAACACAACAATGAAAAAAATTGTGTACGCCCTACGTTCACTTATTGTCGTAGTTCATGTAAAATACATGATATTTAATTCATTAAACTTTTAAATTTAAAGTTTTAAAATGTTTATTATTTTGCCTTTATTTTATAAGAAATTGACATTAACGTAATATTATGATTAAACTTCATGTTTCAACTGTTCCAAAAAGTTGCACTCCAACAAATCTGAAATTTCATGTAAATATTTTGTACATTTTAATTAATTTATTTTTAACTTAATGTAACGTTTGTAGTTTTCCTGATGAGGAGACAATAAAGCCTTGAAAGCTCAAAATTAGAAAAAAAGAGTACTCTTTTATTAACCTAAGAAAGCAGTTCCTAACATAAAATGAAAGTTTCACATATGAAATATTGTAATGATTAACTCTTACAAAAAAATAATCTCAAATTTCGATTTGTTCTATGGAATAAAAAAAAAAGTAAACATTACAAATTAAGAAAAAATATAAAAATTTTAGTATACTGATTACTTGTTATTTTCCCTCTTCTTTAAATTTCTTTAAATTGAATTTTCTAACTAACTTGATATTTCATTCTCTAGAGGTTTCTTCTTTTAATAGCCTTTACATAATTTTCATAATCTTGTTACCTTTTTTGTTATCACCTTTATTTTTAAATGTGTTTATTATAAATTTTTTTTTTATTTAAAACATTAATTGGTATATAATTTTTTTTAACCTTTTAAATCTTTACAACATTCAAAACTTATCGTGACATTCCAAATAAATTATTTCTGACGTCTCTGTTTATTATTTTTTTGATATATTTTTTTAAAATAAAAATTTTTCTTAATTGATGAAAAAAAAAATTAAACCTGCCCTTTACCCAATTACTTAAATTTTCATTTAATATCATTTCCCAAAATTTTTTTTTATTATTTTCATACTTATAATAATAATAATTATAATCAAAAAAAAATTAAAATAAGATTCTTCATATTCCATAATTGTTGATTTCGAATATCTTATATACCAATTATTATCAAAAATCAAATTTGTTTAACAATAAAATCTGTTTATAAAATTCAAACATAAAATTAGTTATGCTATCAAACATTTTAATAATTAACTTATAAAAAAACCCATACAGAGTATTTCATTACAATATATACTATAAATAAACTTAAAATTTTTGCTAATTTATCTAATTAGTCTATTGTCAATATGACATGTACCAGTTTTGGTAAAATAAATAGGTATACATTTATGAATAATTAATAAATATTGAAATTTTGAATAAATTAAATTACCATAAATAATTTTTAGACATTTCATTTCAATATCAAGTTAAACTCGAATTAGTGCTTCTATTAGGTGCTAATTTCATATGTAAATTTTGAATATGCCCACACCCAACGATATGTTGAATTAATATAAAGGCCTAAATATTATTTTACCGTAGTAGATCTAATTATTGAATTATTATTTCTAATTAGGAAAAGCTAAAATTTATTTATTTATATTACACACATTAAGATAATTCATTTAATTATTTACATTAAATTTAATTAATTTTTTTCACCTATATCGTTGAATTCCTTCATTACCATTATTGTTTTATTTACATAACTGTTAAGCTGAGAAAATTAGGAAACTCGTTCACATTATGATAGAATTCTGAAATTTGTGGTAATAGTAAAAGCTGCGTTTTGTTGCTCCACTTCTAGGGCGTCACGCGAGACGAGATAAGACGAGAACTTCAAAAGTCTCGTCTCGTCTCGGTCTCGTTAGTTGAGAAAAAAATAAATCTCGTTTCAGTCTCGGTCTCGTCTCTTAACCGTCTGTCTCATCTCGTCTCGTCAAATCTCGTTATTGCTAGAACTTATCTCTAAGATAGTACAAAACGAGGTAATTATTAATTCTATTATAATTTAAAAATGCGTGAATATTTATTTATTTATTTTTGTTTACTATTTGGACGTTACTAAATTATTCTATACAAATTATAATTATAAACATATTGTTATACAATATGTCTCAGTAAGTTGGAACCATATGGGAAACTTTTTTATTATTAATTATAGGAAAAAAATGTATTCTTCATAAAAAGTTCTGCATGTTCTAAAATCTAAAATACAATCAACAGATATCAAATTTTTTCAGTCGTGTACGAGGTATGTCAAAAATATGAATTTTACTCACGAGTAAAGTACCTTTAAATTTGACAATATCGAAAAATGTTATTTAAAAAAAGTTTATCAGTACCAAAAACTATGTTCAAATATGCAATTACATTCATTTATTTTTAAAAAATAGGTTTTGTGCTTGTTTACTATTGTTTATATTTTGAATAAACATTTATCTCTTGTGATTGTAAAAGTCATGATAAACTCGTTTCTTAATATTTTCTAACTATTTTGCAATTTAAACACGATTTGACGTTTGCCGTCAGTGCATCCTAGATTAAAAATCGTTATGTTCGCAAATTGCTATATACAGAATTATCATTGCTAATACAGAGATGTGAGTAAAAATAACAGAAATTATTTTTTCATGGCAGATGGATAATATTAGATATCTGATAATAGCTTTCAATTATAATCAACTTTTTATAATAACAATTGTCAATATTCAGAAAAATAAAGGTACTTTACTCTTGAGTAAAATTCATATTTTTTGACATACCTCGTACACGACTGAAAAAAATTGATATCTGTTGATTGTATTTTAGATTTTAGGACATGCAGAACTTTTTATGAAGAATACATTTTTTTCCTGAAATTAATAATAAAAAAGTTTCCCATATGGTTCCAACTTACTGAGACATATTGTATAAGAAAATAAAACTTTTTTTTATTCTTACACGTTATAATATTATCGCAAACATACATTTTACATTTGGATAATGATAAATGTTAATTAAATACCGTTTTCAATAGAATTGACAAATTTTATTTAAAATGTTTTATTCTGCACACATACCTTCAAACTTCAACAACAAATGTAGTTTCTAGGTACCCTTCGGGTACCTAAGACTTAACTGGGTGATAAAATGTTATTACCTTCAAAGTCCAAAAAAATTCTAAACACATTGATTGTGTCAGATTGACGCGGTAACGGTTCGAAACGCAGAATCATCTAAGCCGCTTGATACGTTCCTGGCGTGCTCAACCTCCTGTTTTCTAACGTGTCCGACTAAGGCCCACACTGAATTTTAAATATGGCTTCCACTATAGTTAAGTATAGAGTACAGTATCGGTTTACGTTGAGAAGTATAATTTGTTTTTTTCTATTGTATTTTTCTAATTTACTTATTTTGATTGATGCAAAAAAAAATTTCAATAGTAATACCCCTAGTGCTTAAAAATTATCCGGTTAATTTTAAAGCACGCATGGTATTTAAAAGAATATTTCACGAACTTTAATAACTAAAATCCAAGTGACACTGACAGATATTTTAATTGCCATACTGGGTTGCCATGACGACGTGGTCTTTTCGTTTTCGTCTTTTCGATTTCGTCTTATCGATTTTGTATATCCGCTGTAAGTTTTCGAAAATACCACTGTCCTTATGGGATTTTTTATACGTGAGTGGAATATTCAAAGGTTATATCCTGACAACTGCAAATTTAACCGGATAAACTGCGGCTAGCTTTTTTTGAAAAATTTTGCTTAGAAAATGTTTGAGACTGAATAATCCACCATTAAAAGCCCGAGACCGAAGGTCGAGGGCTTTTTAGGTTGATTATTCAGTCGAAAACATTTGCTTCAAAGCAAAATTTTGAAAAAAATTGACTAGCCGCAGTTTATGGGGTTAAATTTACAGATCGAGAAGTATATGTTAAGATTATTTCCCGAATTTTGAATGTAGTATTTACATTTTATCATTATTGTTTATGCATATTTGTCAAAGCTAGGCGACGTTTAATCAAAGCTAGACGTCGTTTAATTGCGATTAAACGACGTCTAGGGAAATAATCATTAAAATTTAAAATGTAGAATGGAAAACATGATTTAAAAATAAGTACCATTTTTAAATCAATCATGTAGTTAAATTAACAATACATTTGTTAAATACTCTCAACGTAAAATTTGCTAAATACGGATGCATCCTGAATATATAGAGCATAACAAACAATTTAATTATTTAACGGTGAGCCGATTCCCGTAATAGAATTTTCTATTAGATTTTCTAGTTTACGGACTCGGTTTTAAAGAAGTCAAGTCAACCATTTAAATTACGCACTTCAGAGTTAATGTGTTCATATATATTCATTAAAGGGTTTAAATAATTATTACGAAAGATTGCATTGGATGATTTTTAAATTTATTTAGTTTTTGTATTTAAATAATCCGAAAATTTACATTTCAGATCTTACTAAATCAAATTATTTTGTCTTAATAACATATTCAATATGATTACCATCATAATGGAATTATTCTTTTAAATAATAATGTTTAATTAAAGTTTTCCTCAATCCTGTAAGTTTTAAAATTTCTTAGTATTCTTAATTTTGTTATTGTTGCTACTTCTAGAATTTTCAATATTCCTGCTTTTATTATCATTTTCTATTATTTTTATTCTTGTAAATAATATTAGTCTGATGAAGTTACTATGTACCGAAACTAGTTACTAGTAAATTAATAACTTTTGTTTTTATTTTTTGTGAAAATTATAAAAGCGTTGTTTTATTTATTTAAATATTATTTATATATTTTTTGGAGTTAATTTCTATACTATTATTATATATTTTCCCTCTCCTTTATATTTTTTATTTTATATTTTTACATATTCACTTTTACTTCTTTTCCTTTAGTCTTTGATGTAACTCCTTTTTAAAAACTTACAATTTAGAGGTTTCATCTTTACCAATTTCTTGATCTTCACTGCTTTCATAACTAGCGTTAGTATAACACCGATTTGTTAATATTCAATATTCTGTATAATCAACAGAAAGTGAGCTGAGATGAGGCATATCCCAGGGTTGCCGTCTATCGACAAAATAGTACATAACATTTTGCATAAACCGAGAAAGATATTATTCTGTATGTAACAAAAGGGGCGCCAAATTTGTAACGCTCTTTGCGTCATCAAGCGGTCTTTTGTCGCCTTAGCCCAGGTTTCGGATTGCCTCTGAAGCCACCTTCCATTTATAGTATGAAGGCCACTTGCACCGGGCAGCGTCAGTGAAGAAAAATAACTCCAGGTATTGACCAATGCTTTGGCGGCTAGAAAGACGGGCTTTACTTGCCCTACTGGGTTGAGTACCTGGGTATTAGCTGCTAGGATAAAGTAAAAACAAAAATAAGATTAAATAAATAATAACTTTTATTAGATATAGAAAAATGATACCAAATCAAACCCGACGAGGAAAAACGGCCGTGCAACACGGTTCAATCTCGATGATGGGTCGGACAGTACAGGCACGTCTTCTAGGCTGGCGTGGTCGGATTGACGGTTCCGGTACAATACAATGGAACTTGGCTTCGTTCCCTTTAGCTTGAATCCATATTTCGGAGGCGGACAACTGGTACGGCTGGCCTTCGAAGCTTCTCTCATGTCGCGTCTGGCCACAACGCCAACACTCTTCGTTCCTTTAGTTAGCTGGGGTTGCTGGCGTCTGCTGGTTTGACTTAATACGGTCCAAAGTAGTTCCCAGAGTGACAGAGCTGGTGGGAAATGTTCGGGGTAGAGGGGTAGGATTGTTTTTAAACGGGGAATGCTGAGGGGTAGAATTGGTCATATACTTAATAGGCGGAATAGGTGGAAAGGATGTATACGGAGGTGGTGAACCGATGCGGTATGGGGTGGGTAGAACCTACGCCTGGGCTAGTTCGATCTCTGATCAGAGTAACTTATAGTCTCGAACGGTTTTGATAAGTCACTAAAATCCGTTTTGCGAATATAAAGTCGAAATTCTAGATATAGGTTTCGATAGAGCCAATTCAGTTTCTGGTCTGGCGTTATGCCTCCATGTCGGCGAATAAGCGTCTGCAGGTCGGTGATATAGCAGGTGGCGGTTTCTTGTAGGTGTTGTGTCCTCCTACTGATGGCGACTTCTAGGTGAATGCGGTTATTGATGGGAAAGAAGAAATTTTGGAAGGCGGTGCATAAATCTTCCCAGGTGGATCAAAATGGCCGGTTGTTCCTAAACCACATAGCGGGCATTCCTTGAAGTAGTTCAGGCGTGACCTGCAGGAGTCGGTCGCTGGTGATTCCATAATGCTCCCGAATTTCCTTTGGTCTTTCTAGAAATGTGGCGGGATCGTCAGTATCAACGAAAGTGACATGCCAGTCATTTACAATCAATGACAGTATTACGGTGTTTCGGACGTCTTACTCGGTTGAGTCTCCACTCTTAATTAGTGATGGTCGATATTTCACGAACTGTGATTTTTTCACTGATATTTGAAAATAACAGGTAACGACTGTTACTAAAGTCGCTTCAAAAATGTGACGTGATCGCGACTTTCCGTTTTCACTTTTGTGTTATGAATTGCCAAAAGTGAAATATATTTACTATCACATACAAGTCTTTAGAGGTTACATCCGTAGATTGTCATAAGAATTTACAAGGATGGCAAGCGACATGGTGCCTTATGGAATTCGATAGTCAACTTGGTCCATTTTTACTTGAGTGATTTCGTAACTTAAAAGCTATTTCATATTATTCTTAGTTCACGGTTCAAATAAAATCACGACGACCGAAATCACGATATTAAAAAAATATTAAGAGAAGTGTACTTTTTGTTATTAAGATTGGCGTTTATTTTTGCAAAATAATTATCTGCATAGGTAGGGTGAATTATATATAAATAATGAGAAGAAAAAAGTCTAACATACAAGCGAAATAGTTATGTTGGTTCCTTAGTTTAGTTAGGCAAAATGATTCATTTTCGAAATATTTATACTTAAGATATTTTGACTTTAAATTTTACTGTTTTGAAAAAATAGTTTGTTTTTTTTTGCAAAAGGAGCGAAAATAATTTTTCAACTGTTTGAATATATCGCGCAGATATTAAGTACAAATATATCGAATAATAATTTTTCCATAGCAATTAAAAAAGTTAAGATTTGGCTTCTAGCAAAAGTCAGTATATTATTTTTTATATAACTATGTGGCTTCTAAGTAAAATTGTTCGCAAGTTTAGAAAATATTTATTAACTAGTCTTAAAGTTAATGGTAAAGACTCTTTTCAATCTACCGTACAAGGAAGGTGTCACTGATCAGATTGCAAAATCTTATAGAAATAGAAAATCACCAACAAAGAAAATAGAACAGTATCTAGAAATGCAAAAGATCGCAGATATCCTCTCACATCAGCAGGAGTTTATAGAATTCCGTGCCCTTGTGGCAAAGTGTATGTAGGAGAAACAAAGAGAAGCACACCAATAACAGAACACAAACGAAGCTGTTATTTAGGACAAAACCCAAAAGGCTGCAGTTACTGAACACATATTATCCGAGAGAGACCACAAGATCTTTTTCGAAAACACCAACCTACCAGCAACATCAAGCCATTATTTGACAAGATTGAACTTGCAAACAATAGAAATATACAAACGTAAAAAGAACTTTAATAGAAAGGAAGAAACAACAACAATACACAGAATCTAGTATAGAGCACTAACCAGCGAGAAAATAAATCCGCCAAACACCAATTGCTGAGATTAGAAGTGAAAGAGAGTAATAAGGAAAGACACTTGAGCACACGCACCCGGAAAGACACTTGAGCACACACACCCCGATGTTTCCCAGTGCACCTATTCTTGAAAATCAGGGAGTAGAAATTAAAATAGAAATAGGCGTGGCTCCCTGAAATGTATCATAACCCTATTCTTGAAATATTTTGATGGAAATATGTGGGACTTTTATTCTCCCAGGGAGTATAAAATTTCTATTGGTCATTAGCGAGTGAAATTTGTAAGGAGTAGAAATTTATTTGAAACATTAACCTAACTATTAAATCTGTCTGTCCGATTTATTTTGTTTGTATTTCGTGTCTTTATTTTTACGAGTTTTGCTGCGAAGTTTACTAATATAAAGGACAATATTAATGAATTATTGATATGAAATAATCTCATGAATGACGATGTGGAGGAAGCTCTGGAGGAGGTTGAAATAGGAAGAGTTCATAATACTTTCCTCCAAGCTTCCCAGGTTTTATTGGCTCTCTCAGGCATACAATTTAAAATTGTGGCCAGCTCAGACCAAAGGGCTTGGGCGCTGAGCCCGGTGAATCTGGGGGTAAATTTTCCCGAATACATCTGTGGTCGTTGCGAAATGTAATCGACCAGCATTTCATTTTCTGTTTTGTTAATGTTTTTTTTTTAATACGACACCGGTCCATATCTAATACATTACAGTTATGTCAAAGAATACGATAGGTATTCTTTGGCTATGTCTTATGTCACAAGGCTGTCAGAAATTTAACTGCTGCGATTGGATAAAATTGAATTTCAGCGTTTGGCAACTATGTGTGTATTTTCACTCACTCCTTTTTTTCAAGAATAAGGTATTTTTGTACCGAGAGAAAAATCTGGGAGTAGAAAAAGTAGGGAGCTACTTTGGGAGTAACTTTTCTCTTGATTTAAAGAATAGGTACACAGGTCTGGGGAAATTTATAGAGTAGAACTGGCAACAGCCTACCATATATATGTTACATTTTATGACGTTTTTACGTTCAAAACGTCACATTTTACTACGTTTTCAACGTTTTTTAATGTTCAGTATTTAGAAGCGCGAAAAAATGTTCGAAATTTCACATTTTACGACGTTTTTAACGGTTTTTAATGCTTGGCTATTTGATTCGAAAAAATACGTCAAACAATGCCATATTTCATCGATTTGACATGTTATTTTTATATGTTTCCTTATGGGAAATACATGTATTTGATGCAAAAAAAGTGAAAGTTTTATCACATCAAAAAATAAACGTTATTAAACGTTGGAAACGTCGTAAAATGTGACGTTTCGATCGTTTTTTCAAGCTTCAAAATACTGAACGTTAATAAACGTCGTAAATATCGTAAAATATGATATTTTGTGCATATTTTCCGTGCGCTATTGCCAGATTTACCCTATGTCTTTCTTTACTACTAAAGAGCTCTAAAACCCCAACTCATAATATTCAAATATCCCTACTACTCCAGAAAGCTAACCAAAATCCCAATGACATCAACCTGAGGCTCTGGGGAAAGAAACTCGTTCCTTCGGATAAGGTTACCTACTTGGGAGTATGCTTCACGCGTAATGTTAACCGAAGTCCAAAAAACTCTAGACAGAGTTAGGAGACGTGCGTTCCTCCTCGGGGCCTTGGTTGGATGATTTGGTAGGTGTAATCCCGAAACACTCTACACCTACAAAACCTTTATCCGTCTTATCCGTCCAGTAATGGACTATATAGAGCTCTAAACTTCTCAATACTTCCTCCTCTTCTCCTGCACGCCGTTACGGCAACCGAGAGGAGAATCCTATGAAAAATGTTCCCATGGCGATTTCTCTCTATTCAAATTTACGAACAAACTAATATCAGACCTATGATTTTCAGAATCAATAAACTTCAAAGAGGATACGTCAGAAGAAGATTGGACAGTACAAACACCCACGCCCAGGGAACTGGGAACTCTAACACCCGTATGCATAGTCGTTCGCTCGCGATACGCCGACGGCTTATCCCAGCGAGTGCTCCAGCGACGCGCTGGCCAAAGTACGTCGCATGGTTTACTATGCATAGTCGATCTCTCTCCGGTCTCCTCTCTGGCAAAGCTCCTACGAGTCTCCGACCGTCCTTGGGTGCTTAAGCATGCGTAATTCATCTGTTTACAGTAAACACGTGGGTATTACTACGTGCATTTGAGGAATTTAGATGACACGGTGCATTTTTTTCTTATTGAAAAGTTCAAATTCGGTGGTTCGGTTGCGGTTGAAGACTATTAAATTAAAAATGGCAGTGAAGTATTCAGCGGACGAGAAAGAAATATTATTACAGATTTTTGGACGATATCCTGTTATTGAAAATAGAACGGATGATAATATAGAAAAAAAAAGAAAGCATGGGAAAAATTTGTAGCCGAATTTAATGTGGCAACGAATACGCAGGTAATTATAATAACGATGGATTAATAACGAAAAAAAAATTACATGTAGTATCGTTTTTGTATATCGTCTGTTATACTAAATGCAGTTTTTTTTTCATAGATAAAAGCCGTCCAAAAATTTACGCATGTACGTCCAACGTAAATATTGAAGGAGACACAGTGGTGGAAACGATATTGAATTCGGAAAAAGGTAATTTTTTTTTTAATAATTTACAAGTTCTTAAAAAGATATGGTGTATTTTTATAAAAATTGTTACAAAAAAAGGTTTCCCTTTTATTTTAAACACACCTTCAACTTCTCTGTCACCTCTGAAGCACGGGTAAATGAAGTAGTACTCCCAGTAATAGGTACATATTATTTTTTTTAATTATTTACGTTTAAATCGTAAAACGTGTCAACAAAAGAATTAAATTTGTACTTTTCAAATTATGTATTTTTTATGAATATGTGCTACTTCATACATCATGTGAAAATTGTACTGAAAAGTATAATTTCTTTTTGTTCTTGTTCGTACTGTAATGTCCAACATTTTTTATTTATTTCAGCTACACCATCTAATCTAGTGTGTCTTCTTAAAAAAAATAAAAATTGCAAAAAAGTCACCTAGACGAAATAACGCAAGTTAGGTTGCAGCTCATAAATAGGTAACGATAAAAGCTTGAGGAATTACATAAAGTAAGAATGGATGAGGCCTGTTATAAAACTGGTTATGCAGCAAGAACAGGCTAAATTAAAAAAAATAGAAAATTTAAAAAATTGTATCATCCTGTATATATTGTAATAAAACACTGTGTAGAAACTATTAAAAATTTATAATTATTATTTAATTGTTAAAAAAAGTTTAATATCAATTTTGTTTGTGATAATGTATTTAGATGTTAGTTTTATATTTAAAATTAGAAAATTAAAAAAAAATTTTCATCCTGTATATATGAAATACTTTGTATGAATTATTAAAAATATATAATTATAATGTAATTGTTAAAAAATGTTTAATATTATCAATTTTGTTTGTAATAATGTATTTAGATGTTAGTTTTATATTTAAAATTAGAAAATTAAAAAAAAAATTTCCATCCTGTTTATATGAAATACTTTGTATGAATTATTAAAAATAAATAATTATAATTTAATTGTTAAACAAAGTTTAATATTATCAAATTTGTTTGTAATGATAATGTATTTAAATGTTAGTTTTATATGTAAAATTCGAAAATTAAAAAAATTATTTAATCCTGTATATATTATAATAAAACACTTTGTAAGAATTATTAAAAAAAATATAATTATAACTTAAAAACTGCATTACTACACCTGTTCCCTGAAATGAAATAGTTTTGAAAGTGTGCGAGAGAATTGGCGGAGATGCTACTGACCATCTCCCGTATTTCGCCACCGCTTCGCCGAAATATAAACTAGTGCGCAGTCGTTACTGTTCTGGCGTTTGACTATGCATTACAATTCTTGGGTAGCGAGCGGCGAAACTTTGGCGAGTGGCTGGCGAACGACTATGCATACGGGTGTAAGAATCAAATGGACAGTTGACAGGAACACTCAATCGAAGACCTATCAATAAATTCATCCAGCCCAATCTTAGTAATCTTGGTGAAGCAAGAGAAGATATAGATTTTCTGGACGAGCTCAGTGGTCTATTGGAGGATACTCAGCATTAGACGACATCGACCGACCACCACTGACGCACAGGACTCTGCTATGAGCCGTTACGGAGGCTCGTAAATATCAACCAATATACTTTAAATGAAATATCTTAAGTTATTAATGTCTTTCCTTTTTCAGAACAATAAACTCCGACTGTATCCCCGAAAAGGAGTAACTCTTCTCCTACAGCAGGATACAAGGAAGCACTACCCAAACTGGACAAATTACCGAAGAGGGTTTAGCATGTATACCCCTGCCTCTGCTTACAGAGCGATCAGGGAGAATCCGGCAGTGAAGGAGGGTTCAATTAAGAGTACTTCGTCCACGTCACTGAGGATGGCTGCCTTAATTGCAGTCGAAACATTTGAAAGTAATAACCAAAGCAGACCACGACATAACAGCTCGGAAAAAAATAAATACCAAAATATTTGCTTAGTTGTTTCCACAATAATTTGAGACTCCAATTTAATCCCCCGGGGGGCAGGTTCACTGAATAAAAATAATATGCTTTCATGTTAATCCTACCTATGACGTCAAAATACCTGATCAATTTGGCGGGAAAAGATCGTTTGAATTACAAATTTTACACACAAATCCAAATGCTATTTAATATCGTAGCAAATGATTGACTCACAATTAACTGTTTTATGAACAAAATAAACCTAGGAATACAAACAATTAATTCTTTGAATTGCACACTTCGGTGAATCAGATAATTATTTTGACATTTACGTCAATTCCTTGAATCGAATCAAAATTTCTATATCTAGTTACTTGGTGCTAATTAGGTATACATTTTAATATTAGGCGAGAAGTATTTTATTTCGAAAATGATGGAACACCCTAATTAATTATAATCATTCGACACATGTTAACTACTTTTACGGATCATTTATTTTAGTACAGGAGATACTGTCAAAACTATTTTTATGACATTATTTTAAGAAATAATTTATATTATATTTAAATAAATTTAATTCACTTATTTTTAATTTATTTATCTGATCTCTGTCAATAGTTGCTTGTATCTGTTACTTTTTTACTTTTATTCTTTTCTTTTTTTTCGGACTGTCTTGAGTTCGTATTCAATGCAATTGAACTGTCACTTGTCACTAAGTGAGTTGTTGCATGGTGGTGATATATCAAAAACGCAATTTAATTTAATTTTTCTTTAACCGTTTTTCTAACTACGACTGTTTCATTTTATAGTGTTACACACTCAGCCCTCCAATATGAAGCGGTGATAAAACTTTTCTTTTTTTATTTTTAAATTTTTTTTATATTTACAAATAGTTTTATAATTTTCTTCATTTCATTCAACATGTTCAGTTAAAGTTTTCGCATAAGTTTTTATTATATTATATTATATTTTCACTAAGATCCCCTGCTATCAATATTAATTATTTATTTACTGTTATTTTAATTCTTTTTAATGCTGGTATATATATTTTTTTATATTTACCTAAAAGTTCGTATCTTATCTTTTTTAATAATATAAATTATCTGATGTTTGTGGTGCTCTTTTAGTCTCGATTACAAAAAGGGAATCTATTTTTATTTGTTTTTGCAGATTGCCTTAAAATTTAATTAACTTTGATTGGTTTTATTTTTCATATTTTGATCTAAACATTCGTGTATTTCATATTAATATTATCATTGTTTTATATTCTTTATCAAAAACAGAGACCACAAAATCTGGTAATTTATGCGATTTTTGTGAACTTTAGGGTTTTTTGTACCAAACTTTTTTTGGAGCAAGTTTTTCTTTGGACTACCAATTTTTTTTCAATATTTTTTTGGTACAAATATTTTCGGAGCAAGTTTTCTTTTGGATTACAAGCTTTTTGGAACAACATTTTTACAGAACAAGTTTTTTAAACGTGCAAGTTTTTTTCCTCCTTTTGGACCAACGTTCCACTGATCCTAAAAACTTTAGAAGAAACTTCAAGAAAAAGTTAAGTTGGATTTTCAAAAAAAAAGAAGAAAATTCTGAAAGGACGGATTTTTTGTCAATTGTTACATCAAAAAATCAATTAGACTAGCGTCCAAAATTTGTTTTATTATAATTTTACTTTTTGATATATTTCAAATCTTATTCGTGGAACGAACCCACAATAAAAGAATTGAGCTTAAGCCACATTTATTACTAATTATCAACAAATTAAAGTATCGTTTCAACTACTGAAAAAAATTGATATCTGATGATTGTATTTTAGATTTTAGCACATGCGGAACTTTTTATGAAGAATAAATTTTTTTCCTAAAATTAATAATAAAAAACTTTCTCGTATGGTTACAACTTACTGAGACATACTGTGCATATAAGTTTGGAAAATTTTTAACCAATCCAGAAAATTAAAAAAAGATAGGTACGCCACTGAAAGTAACAAAATTAAAAAAGTTTTGTGAAAAGAATAAGAATTGGTTGCGATTTGTTCAAAAGTTTGTAATTTATGTAAAGCATTAGGAAAAGGTAAATTAAGAAGTACGGAACTGGAATTTGCAATGTAGTATGAATGAAATATTGTAACAAATTAAAACATAAATGTACTGTACTATATTCAGCAGTATAAAAAATGAAAAATGAAATGAATAATAATTTACTATAACTGTATCTCTAAGTTTGGAAGGTTTGTGAATCAGTATAATAAATATGTACGCCAATGTAATTAGCAGTAAATTATAGATGATAAACCAAAATAGAAAATTAGCTAAGTATTAAAGAATATATTCTGATAATGAGAATTATCAGAGATTAGAAACATAAACTTTAATTTAACTTTAATATAAATTATTACTCGTTTTAATTTATGGTATGTCTCCTCTACTATAACTCTTCCTGCCTCATTCGATTCAATTAGAGACGTCATTAGCCCATTAAAAATCCGTGTTCGCATCAGTTTTCCGTTCAAAAACAGCGCACCAACTTTAATTAGAAATTAATTAAAAGCTCGGCGCACACTCTTGAGGGATTTGTAGCGATAGAATGCACGCATGCATCCGTATTTTCAAATTTCAGGATATGAGAAAATAGGATATTGTGCTGTTGGCGTTTGGTGTTACTTTTGAGGATTTAATGGTATAAAAATTACTGATAAAATAGCTTTTTTGCGATTTTTCACGATATAATAAAATTACTCACATGAAGATCAACTTCTGTCAAAACAAAAATAATAACTTTCAAAAATTAGTTACCAATAAACATTGTGTTCTATAAGACAGTGCCAAATCAAAGTTATCACCAATTGTATCAAAAAAAATTCCTGTCGGTAGGGTCGACACGGGAGGCAGATTTCTATTGTCTAAATTTGAGCATCCTTCCCCACTCCACGATATGGTGAGATCGAAAAAAGTTTCAAACAAATAAATTTTATAATAATTAGGACATGAAAAAAGTCTAATAACTTGTTTCAATATTTTTAAAAATAGCGGAGATATGAATTTTTTGAAATGTCAACCCCCTCCAGTTCCATCCCCTTAGGTCCGATTAAAAAAAGTTTAAGACAAATTAATTTTATAATAATTAGAACATAAAAAAAGTTTTATGAACTGTTTCAATATTTTTGAAAATAGCGGAGATATAAATTTTTTGAAATTTCAACTTCCTTCAGTTCCATCCCCGTGGGTCGGATGAAAAAAAGTTTCAGACATTTAGTTTTATAATAATCAGAGCATAAAAAAAGTCCAATGGTCTTTTTTAATATTTTCAAAAATGGCGGAGATCTGATTTTTTTGAGATTCCAACCCCCTGCAATTCTCACCCCCTTAGAGGTAGAATGCCCATTTGCAATACGCAATGAATTACTGCCCCAAAGAATTTTTGTACCAAATTTGGTGTCGATTGGACCAAAATTGCAACCTCTATCGTGCCGGAACGGAATGTCTACACATACATATATATATTTATATACCGATAAATTTATTTTTTACTGATTCTTATTCAGAAGGTCACAAACGGCGTAGCGCCCCTATTCCCAGTTCTGGGTCCCGTCATTGAATCGATTACAATAGGTAGATTCCTGAGAGGTAGTAGTGAATTAACAAAAATTGTCATTTAACGAAAAAGCGGTATGCCCCCTTTAAGTGACCTTCCCTCTCTTTATAGTGAGAAGGCTCAAAAGGACAAAACCAAAGTTGACGAAAAAGAACGGCTTGTTTGTTTTTGTTTTATTTCATATGTCATTCGTACCAAAAAAATAGATACCAAAAAATAGAACGAAAAGAAGAAATAAAATATATGAAATGTAGAAACTGACAAACATATATTTGTTTAAAAGTTTGATTATCCCCCCCCCCCAGAAAAAATTACAGCCTGTTTCGCAAGAAGGTTTTATCGCGAGGGTTGGGAGAAAATAGTCAATTAGATAATGACTCTTTACTTTAGATACAATAATTATAGAATCACTGTTGAAATAGATCTTGAAAAAAGTAAACGAAAATTCACATAAAACTCCAGAAAATCCAAGAAATAAACGCCGAAAAGTATTTTTTCGCAGAAAATCAAGGAAAAATGATATAGGAATGCCCACAGTTTCCAATTGGGAAGTTTTTCCCAAAAATTTTTCCAATGAAACCGAAAACACATATAAATACTCTCTTGCCTTTTTCTACAATTAGAATTTTTTTATATATCATTTGAAATTATTTTATAGAAAGTTTTTTTGATTTTTTCTTATTTTTCTGCTTTTTTTTCCTGTTTTTTTTTTCTGTTTTTTTCGGCTGTTTCGGTTTTTTTTTAATTTTCTAATTTTTCCTCATTGTTTTGTTTCTCATTTTTTCTTATTTCTCTGATTTTTTGCTTTTATTAAAAATTTTTTCCCTTTTTTTGGAATTTCTCTTCAATTTTTATGGATTTTTTGCATTTATTTTATTTTTTTCTCATTGCACTGTTTTTTATGTTTTTCGTTTTCTAATTTTTTCTCATTTTTTTCTTATTCCTCTGATTTTTGTGATTACCTAGGGATTTTTTTCGATTTTTAGCATTTTTATCGACTTTTATTTTTTTTATCTTTTCTGTACTTTCCAATATTTTCTGATTTTTCTCTCAATTTTTTTCCAAAATTTTTTGTTTGTGTTTTTTACGATTTTTCTTATTTTTTCTTATTTTTTCGTTTCCCCTAATTTTTTCTCTTTTTCTCATTTTTATGATTTATTTTTCTGTTTTTTTTTTCTTCTTTTTTCGTTTTTCTTCTAATTTTTTTCCATTTTTTCTGATTCCTCTGTTTTTTTCTCATACCTCTGATTTTTCGATACTTTTCGATTTTTTCGATTTTTGGGTTTGTTGGGTTTTCCTTCATTTTTCTATTGTTGTTATTTTTATTTTTTTCTGTTTCGTTAATTTTCTTAAATTCGTGTTTTCAAATTCAGTTTACATTAAAGGTATAATAGGCTTTTGATATCAGCTTCTCAGGATGAACATAAAAATGTTAAAAAATACAGAGTGTTCCATTTAAAATAATATAACTATAATAAGGCAATCAGGATAAATCAAAATAATTTAAAGTTGCAAAAAAAAAAAATTGAGATATCGATGGAAATAACCATTTTGAGGTCCCCCAAGAAGATTGAGACCATTTCCAGCGTATGGTCTGTCTGTGTGTCTGTGTGTCTGTGTGTCTGTGTGTCTGTGTGTAATCTTCCACGATAACTGCCGAACCGTTTGACCAATCAAGCTGAAATTTGGTATGGAGGGTCGATGTGTGCCTAGAATGCGACCATTAGTTTTTGGTTTAAATTGGTACAGTGGAGGGTCCTCAAGACCGACATTGGTTAAATATACATGTAACAATTTTTTGCTTTATTTAAATTTTAAGGACAAAACAATACATTTTAGTGCAAAATGTTGTAGTACAAAGTTTTAGAGCATAAAATTACATACAATTTTTGCCTAAAGCTTTTTCCTAAATTTCCAATAGTTGCGCCACTAGAGGGCGCGTAAAAAATGTGCATGTATGTTTTCTATAGTTTTTCTTGATTTTGAGGACAAACAATACATTTTAGTGCAAAATGTTGAAGTACAAACTTTTAGAGAATGAAATTCTCTATAACTTTTGTTTAAAACTTTTTCCAGAATTTCCAATAGTTTCGCCACTAGAGGGCGCGTAAAAAATGTGCATGTAGGTTTTCTCTAGTTTTTCTTGATTTTGAGGACAAACAATATACTTTGGTGCAAAATTTTGTAGTACAAAGTTTTAGAGCATAAAATTCTCTATAACTTTTGTCTTAAAATTTTTCTAAAATCTCCAATAGTTGCGCCACTAGAGGGCGCGTAAAAAATGTGCATGTATGTTTACTCTAGTTTTTCTTGATTTTGAGGACAAACAATGTATTTAGTGCAAAATTTTCTTGTGCAAAGTTGTAAAGCATCAAATTTTCTTTAACTTTTATGTTTAACTTTTATCGAATTCTTCATAGTTTCGCCTCTAGATGGCGAGAAAAATACACATTTAAAATTCCCTACAACTATTGTATGAAAATTTTTCCCGAATTCCCAACAGTTTTCACACATGATTTTAGGAGATCCTAATTGTAGCAGTATGACATATAACGTGCGCATGCGCAGCTTATGTCATTACCAACATTGAAATATTAATTGACCATCAGCTCGCTATTTTTAATGTGTTCCATAAATCAATGTAATGCTTAGTATTTTGTAATTAAAATAATAATAATAAATAACATATTCTCTACGGTCGAGCCGGGAAAGTCCTGGGGTGACACAGCCGATTTTTTTACACTATCTTAGTGTTTTCCAGATAAGGACCGACGCTACGCCTATATGATGGGCTACCCTATATATTTCATGATATTGTTTTAAATAAAGATTAACAAACTAACGCTTTCACCATTTTTAAAAATTAAAAATTTTTAATCAAAGTTTTCTCTGTTCGTTATAAATAAAAATGATTTATTTTATTAAAAATAATATTATAGTTTTTTTTAATTTTTGGTCCTAGAGCACTTTTTAAATTCGGATTTCTCTGAAACTAATGGAGGCTTTAATTTTTTTTGCAATCATGCTTTCTAAACTCACTATCTGCCAATTTTTGTTAAAATTTGAATGACACATTTTGAAAAAAAATTTTAATTTATTTTTTTTTCTGTCCGATTTAAATGAAAATTTGAGTAAGGATACGAGAAAGACAATTAAAATTTAATGGTGTCATCTGTTTCTTTTATTTTTTTATTAAATTTTTTTTGTTCAATTTTTTCTGTTTTAGGGTTCCGTACTCCAAAGGGTCGAAACGGAACAATATTGCTCTAACTCGCATGTCCGTCCGTCCGTCTGTCACACCGGTCTAGAAGCTAAACCGTTGGAGCTAGAGTCTCCAAATTTTCACATTCGTAAAAAAAGTATCACTTTACACACTTGTTGCATAAATAACTATTATTTGCAAAATATGTAGAGTAGGCGCTTTCACCATTTTTAAAAAATTGAAAATTTTTAACTTCCAGATACATGATTTTGCTAATAGTTTTCTTCCATTGCTTTATTTTATTTTTTATAACAATTTTTATATTTTTCTTAATTAAGAAGGTAAATAAACTTGTAGTTTTCGACAGTTTTCAATAATCGCCCGGAATCTTCCGAATGCGGGGAGCTACTAAAGATTTAATTAGGCTATCGTTACTTTAACAAAAAAATAAGTCATATGCTTTTTATCTATCTCTTCTAGTTTACGAGATATCCTGCAAAACACCAATTTCGGACACCCTGTACATTGTTACTAAAAATTTATTGTAAAAACTTTAAATATTCGTTCTTCTCCTTAGAAGAAAATTCGAATTTCTTTGTTTATTTCTGTTTTTCATATCTAAAAAAACAGCCTTTATTTTTATTACATTACCGGTGAGAATAAGACAGACATAAACTCAATATAAAATAGCGAATATACATCACAGGTTACTGATCCAATAAATCTGATTTATAAATACGAACCAAAATATAGCATAGCCATTAAATCGGTATCCAGCGTATCTTTTAAATCAATGAAGCGAATAAGTAGGTAGTTAAAGTGGTTCAGTAGTTCGAAAACCGAAAAACATCCCATCTTGCAAGACCAACAAATCTCTTCCGAATCACGTCCTTCGTACAACTCATTTCTTAATTGCCCGTAATATTTTCAAGACATCGTTGGCAATTCGTTAAGATCAAGTAGACGCCGTTTCCCTTAATCCGGAACATGGCTGCTCGCAGGGAAGGTTTATATTAAAATTCCCTTTAATTTATTACGGTCCGGACCCGGTTTCGGGACGAGACATGAAAAAAAAGATAACGATTACACGGAAATAAGACTTTATGAATAAAAAAAACTTAGGCAGCAAGGAATTATTACAGGAAAATATTGTGTAAAAGACGTGGTCATGTTAATTTTTGATATCTGTAATTAACTAAAATTAATACAGCGCCATAATAAATATCAGTTAGAATAATAACTCATAGTTCGGTAATATAACATTAAATTGAAATACAATTTTGATTTTTACAGATGTGACATCTCGTGGTATAAAAGAAATGGTTCTTTCATGAACCACAAACACTATTTTTTAATTCGAAGGACCAATATAATCTGATCGAAAGTAGATATTGACAAGAAAAATGAATATTGTAAGTACTAAATAACAAATTGATTAATTTTAAACAATTAAAGTTTATATAACAACAAAAAAAACAGACTAAAACAGGTTAGTCCTTAGGAACATTTGATATCCAACATGGCACTCGCCTTGAAGTATTAAACTTCAACAAAGCATAGAATGGTCAAATTCGAAAATTGTATAATTGCCTTCATCTGTCTCTTAAAATTTTATCCAAAAGCCAATTTAAGTCTAAACTGAAGGAGCTTTTATTAAAAAAAAATTAACACAGTATCAAAGACTTTTATTCCGATAAGTACTTTGATACTAACTTGAAATAATTTTAGTAATTTGGTTTTATTTATATTTTTGCATGTATGTTAATGTATGATTTATTTTAACTATACTCTGTTCTTCTTGTTGTCTTATACATGTAAAATGTGTTAAAGGATTAATAAAAAGAATTATTATTATTAACATTTTTTTTATTATTTCCAGGAATCATATATGACAAGAGATTTTGTAGAAGGTCATGCATTTTTCTTGGAAATGATAATAGAGCGCATGTGCTAGGGTATGAAGGATATGGTAACGCTTCTCGGTTATTGATACCTTATAAAAATCCTTCGTCAGCAAATCAAAGACCATGTAATAAGGTGCATTGTAATAACCGCGTTAAAATAAATGCTGCTTTGAAAAAAGGGCAGGTTCAACATTTTGTTTTGAACTGAAATCGAGAGATTTGTTATTTAAAGACGATCAAAAAAAATGTGAGCGCAAAATATTAATGTTTACGTCAGCTGTAAGCATTTTAAAATCAAGGACCGGCGAGAGGCTGGAAAACGTACCTGTGCACGAGACTAGACCGTGTGACGTCAGTAGTCATGAACGCGTCGACCCTAGCCTGCTCCTGAGCTGTATTCACGATGTGTGTGTAAAGAATTAAAAATAACAGTAAATAAAAGTTAAAAGCGTCGAAATAATTAATAATGATATCAAAGAATTTTAGTGAAAATATAATATAATATAATAAAAAGAAATTTCAGTAAGCGACACGAACGATATAAAGTCAGTTATTTTGACTGTGTAGGCAAAGAAAAGAACATTATTAACATGGGAAAGACATTTTATAGGAATAACAAGAGAAGAGAGATACATGATGCGAGTAAATAAGAAGGGGACTTCAAGTGAGTATAAAACTAAAATATATTGAATAGAGGAATAATGAAAATACAGGGTGGCACAAAAAAACGTAACAAAGATTTTCACGATATTGATGACGATGCAGCACCCTTTTGTCTGAAGCTGCAAACTGATGGTGCGCCATCGATCTATAGTGCAGGTGATCAACAGCGGAACGCTGTTGCTCAGTAAGTCAATACCGAATTTACATTTACATATAAATAGAATGACTAATGTGAACTGAACGGCATTTCTTTGTTCAAATACAAAATATTCACCTATTACTAAAATCTTCACTATTATTATTGTCTGTTAAAGGTTACATAACGAGCTCTATTGATTTGTCTTCATATAATATTATTCCTCCATTTGAATAGCAGCTCGAGCGTAGTGAATTTGTTAAATTAAGAAAAGAACTCTTCTGGTTCTTTGAGTTGAGTTCATAACTAACTTTTAATTTTTTTTAGGAGGCAACAGGAAGCTTTTGATTTTGCTATCACATAGCCGGAGGTTACAACAACTATAACATATAGCGAATAAGTAAAATAATAACAAATTTAATAAAGTATAAATCACAGCTGACTGTAACATTAAAAAATTAAAGCTTATTAAATTGAATTATGAAAATTGTTTAAAATAAAATTTGATGCCTCCCTCCTCCATTATGTGAGGCAATTTTTATTTTTATAATTCAATTTAATAAGTCATGCTTTAATTTTTTAATGCTAGTTCATCATTCTCTTTTCGAAAATGCTTAATATAGTTATTTTTACTACTTTTCATACCATTTGTCACTAAATTTGTACGTGCATATTCTCTGCCTGATGACGGTCATTGTTTATCCGAAACATGTCGCCGTCGCCAGTTTAATCTTTTGGTTACGTAATTATATTTTATGTGGTATGACTTCGAGTTTTTTTCTATTATTCTTTAAATAAATATAAGATAGCCGAACCCCTAAAGGCAATCTATCTATATAAAATAAACCTCAGTATAACATAACCTATTATTTTACTGTTTGCGTTTTGCTTTTTTCTTCTTGTTTTTTAAATAGTCTAAGTCGCTAAGGCTATTTGGTTTAATACTCGACAGATAACTGTAAATTATACCTTGTTATGCCATCTACATTACTTTAAACAAATTAATGTAGCTGACGTCACTTGGAAATTTTGAAAATTTAATTCTTAGTAATCGTAGTATTTCAATGTTTAGACTATTTTTATGAATAATTTTAAGTACATTTTCATATACTACAAATGAATTTGCTGTAGTTACCGCATCGCACGTCCCCATTAAAAGAGATAATAAAAGAATTATTCGAACATATAAAAGTTAATTCACTTATTTTTAAGAGTAAGAGAGTGGATGTCCCCCACTTGGGGACCACAACAACGAACATCAATATTACTGGATGAGCTGGTTGCTCCAGACAAGTTCCTAATTACCTGCCTCTTACCAAACATTTTCTTACATATGATTCTTTCTCAGATACCATGTCCGAATTCAAATTTTAAAATTTTAATTTTACTAATCCCCCTTTTTTCCTGTACCCACAGTCTTCCCCCTAATCTTTATTCCCTATGTTCCCCCCTTACGTGCACTCTAACAGAATTTACATCTATAGGGCATTACTTGTTACCAATATTAAATTAAAACTAAAATTAAAATTTTTTTTCAATAATTAACATCAGTACTTTCAATAATTTTCTGGTAAGTGTTACATTTAATTTATAGTTTTCCTATTGTAAGATTCAATGTATTCTAGGCTTGATGATGGCCTGTGGCCGAAACTAGTCGCCAACGTTTTTTGTATTAAAATTAATTGTGGTACTCGACTTTAAGTTTCATTACTTTAAAAAATAAAACACTAATTTTTGGTTTGCACATATAGAACGTGGCAAAAACTTCACTTTTAAAAAAATTAATCAGAAACATTTCATTTCATTATTGGGAATTGACTGTGTTTTGGCAACAAAAAGTTCGCTATTTATACATTTTATAATTTTTTATTATCTTTTAAGGAAGGAATGAAGTTTATGAGAGTAGATGGTTCGCTTTCAAGGCTCTTAATTTCCTCAATGATGGGAATACACCAAACAAAGGAGTGACTACAGAAGTAAGTAGTAGCGTAATTCCAGTGTGATATTTAAGCATATTGTTTTTGCCACGACACCTTGCCTTCATTCATGAAATAATCTAGGAATCACAGGTATACTTAAAAATGATGTCAAATTATCATCGTCCCTCCATCTTCCTTGAATAACTTCCCCTGTTGAATTATTCTCGAAATCAAAAGATCCTGAGGATGTATATAAATGATTCGAGGAGCTGCTGCATCGTAAAAAATTATGAAAATGAATGGTTGCCATTGTAATAACTTTTACTTTTTCTAACTGCAGTAGCATTGGCTTTCTAAATACCCTAAATACCGAAGCAAGTATTCCAAATGCATTTTCCACTACACTTCGACCTCTAGATAGGCGATAGTTGAAAATTCGTTATTTTGACCCTTTAGGGTGAATTCCTGCGTATGGTTTCATAATATTTTCACTCATAGGAAAGCTGAGTCGGCCAGAAAAATAAAGGGAACGTTTTTATCTCTATTTAATAATTATTAAGGTGGTGGTATTCCAAAATTATTGTTTTCAATCATCTCATTCACACCTCTTTAGAACGTCGCCATCTGAGATTCTTCCTTGTGCACCAATATGAGCGTATAAGAAATTATATTCTGCATTTACAACAGCAAGTAACACTATACTACCGTCAATTTTGAGAAATCAAACTTTAACGATGGGAACCATATTAGTCCGGATCAAACCACATCAGAATTAATAATGCCATCTGTAGAACCACCACCCAAAAAGTACTTTTTTTACTATACCAAATTTAAATAATATCTGCTAAGCAATACCAGATCAGTGCAACACATATAACTTATAATGTTTATTACATCATCCAGGTCTGGATACATGGGTATCGAAAGGGTTAATTGACAGTTAAATTGCTGTCAACTGAAAACAGTTAGTTATCCAATTAAGTAAATGGTACTTATTCAAACGTTAATTTATTATTTCATATAGCTTGTTATTAAAACTTATAATTTAACAATGTTTTCGTGCAATATTCGAATGTTAAACAGTATCCCTCCAAAGGCATAGAATTAATTCAATTTTGCCTTAGAAAATTAAAACATTTTATCAAAACACGCCTTCGCAAACTGTAACTACATCCTTACAGCATGTTTAAATTGTAATTGAAAAGCGTTGAAACAATTCCAAATATTACTATTTGTACTTTGTGTAACATTTGTGCTGAAATGAGTATCGTTTTAGTTGCTTTTAAGCTTGAACTTCTAAAATTAAGGTAAACAGCGTCGGATGAAATTGGGAAATTTAATTTTAAATATAAATAGTGAGTTTACAGGTAAGTAAACTTTGTAATTATGTAAAGAATTTGAATTTAGTAGATATTGTTTTTGATTTTAGTGTGATTGACTTCAATTTAAACTATTTTGGTTTTCATAGTTATTTTGTGGATATAAATTATAACTTACTTGTTAATATTAATTTTCCGTCAAGTATTATTTACATTATCAAAAGAATCATTATCGAAAAATAATTATGTTTTATTGTCTTTGGGTCTTAGGTTCAATGTGAGTCTATGGTTGATTTAGGTGAAGCTTTATTGATGTCGGTAGGCTCTAGCTGTACGAAACTAAACGTACGAAACCTATTCATTTCCAGGGCAGGACAGGAGCATAAAATATGCTACCCTCCATTTCGTCTTCCACACTGCAGAAGCGACAGTTCCATGTTTGACTAAGACCTAGCTTCTTCAGATGGTAACGCAGACAACATTGCCCTGTAAGCAATCCAATTAGGATACTAATAATATAAAACCTGCGCAAAGGGAAAAAAAAGAAAGAAAAAGAGTGATCCTACAAAATGGAAGAAAATGATTCCAAAAAAACTAAAGGTACGTACATTTCAGTAATATTATTGTTTATTCCTTAGAATATTACCGACTCAGTGCGGTATGTATAAATAAAAATAACAGCTAAATCGTACTGTTTATTCCAGTCATACAGCATCTCAACCATCTCAATCTCCAAATTGCTGGCACAAAAGCAATTAAACATACCGGTGTAATCAACTAAAAATGTGCGACATTCAAAAATTTCACGTAAATTTTTACGTCCTAAAAATCAAATTAAGCAGGACCAGTTTATTCTCAACAATATCAGTGTGCACATGCCTAGGAGAGACAGAGCGGTAAAAAAAATCATGTCGAAAAGGAGTTGCTATAAACTATTACATGAAAACAAGGGATACCAATGATATTAAGATCCAAGTTTGCCAAAAAGCTTTCTCAACATTTTCAAAGGATCGTATTCAAAAGGTTGGATGCAATTTTTTACATAGAGGGTTGCTTCACAAGGAATGACGTGGTAAAGCTAAACCGAGCAAAATTTATATTGAAAGACGAAAAGCGTTGAAAACCTTCATTGAGAAGCTTAAATGTTCAGAGGTGCATTATTGTATGGAGAAGAATACACGTCAATATCTACCTTGCGATTTATCTATCAGGAAACTGTAAATTATGTACAACAGTCAAGTCTCTGATGAAACGTTGAAAGTGAAAAGAATTTTTTTTCGAAAAATTTTCTGTTTAGATTATACTATTGGTTTTGGAGCACCAACGAGACCGATACATGCACAAAATGCAGCTCCTTATCTGATTCAATGAAACGAGAACAAGATCAGGATAAACATGCAGCAATCCAAATAGTGAAGAAGATACGTAAGCTAAAAAGGCATTCTTTAACTAATTACGTGAAGAATTCCCCAGAAACGATTACTTTTTCATTTGATTACCAGCAGTAAAGGGTTTTTCACATACCAAACTTATAAAAGAAACCGTATTTATATATACTTTTATGAAACAAGAATATAACACGGGGTCGAATAAGATTTCTTCTCCTGTTTTTCACTTATTAAATTCAAATGATTTGTCTCCATTCAAAAAAATAAGACTTTATGCTAATGGTTGTGGAGTTCAGAACCGGAATTTAATCATGATTTGTATGTGTATATATTTTTTGGCAAATTCTGCTCCTCCAAGTATTAAAAAAATTGAACTAGTATTCCCCATGAGAGGGCATTCGGCTTTACCCTCTAATAAGTTGTTTTGTATTATAGAAGAAAAAAAATAAGAAAAACTTCCTGTTATAACAAATCCATATTGAATTGTTTCGTGAGCATGGAACCGTAACACGATCAGAAGATTGTGGAGTGAACAAATAGAAAGACTCTGCAAAAACATATTTAAAAGGAGTAAGCGCCTGGCATTTTAAATTTTCCACGACTAAAAGATTTTTTTTAAGAATTCTAATATTAACGCCGTAACAGTAGCTGGTGAAGAAAACTACACAGTGAATATGGGAGAGGCAAAGTCCGTCTTGAAAGTGTGACAACGATGTACGCAGATGCATATTTCTAATGTGAAAAAAGGAGTACCTGTTAAGTCAAAGAAAGTAGCAGTAGCAGATATTAAAAAACTACGAGAGAACCGGTTAGAGGAAGAACTGCCACAATGTGAAGGGAGACAGGAAGAGGCAGTTTCTCTCCAAATTTGAGTTTCTTTATATGAAACAACAATTTTCACTAAAATAAACTTTTGCCGTTCCAAAACTCGTTTATTTCACAAACTATCAATCCAAAACTTTTCTTATCCAACTGGTCTTGCCAAAACTCGTCTTATTCATTTTGAATTATTTCAAATTAGAACTATTTTTTTTTAATTACGGTATATTACGTTATACCTATACCTATTAAATTTTCTTAAGTGGCTCGATATTCGTTAGCAATTAGGTGTAACGTTCTTTTAGATTTTGGTCAAAATCACCTGACATAGATAAGCCGAATTTAGAATAGACCTCAGTTATTCTACCAATCGCGCTGTACATATTGTAAATAGATCACCGCAATATGGAGAGTCAGCAAGCGCACGTAGGAACGTGACGCAGCGCGTACCTCGCGAGCGGGTTCCGCAGTAGATAGACCAGACCGTAGCTTATGAGTTGCAACGACAATATATTATTATCATTCCTAAACTACGCCACTGTTCATCAAAACACATCCAACACGGCGATCCTACCACGACAAGCGACCCCACCACGATCACAAGTAACAGAGTAGGTAGACCCCTTCCATCAGTGAAACGGTATAAATTAAGGTGCAGACAAGAGATTCATCACCCGTGCTTTACATCATATATACGCACGACATCCCTCTCCCACAAACTCCTAGCCAAGACATCCAACTGTATACGGACGACACTTCCATCTCAGCAACAGTCCCAACCAGCAGAGCTCTGCACAACAAAACCCAATGGATGCTAAACCGTTTTTCGGAATGGTGCAGCAACTGCAGGATTACCCTAATCCCGCAAAAACCCCAACTGATTATATTCAAACATCCTTTCCTTTCAAACAGACGATGTCAATCTCTTAATGACGTCTACCTAAGGCTTTGGGAAGAGAGACTCGTGCCCAAGGACGGGATTGACTACTTGGGACTGTACTTCACGCGTACCCTCAACTGGTCAACCGAAGTCCAAATAACTCTGAACAGAGTTAGGGAACGAGCCTCTCTCATCGGAGCCTTTGGGGGACGAATTGGGAGATGCAACCCTGAAACCCTTCTGCACACCTACAAAACATACATCAGACACATCCTAGATTATAGAGCTCTGAACCTATCCGCTCTTCCTCCTCACCTTCTGCACGCAATCATGGTAACGGAGAGGAGAGACCTCAGAAAATGCGCCTACCTCCCCTGGTATTTACCTTATAATTAACTACATGAACATACTAATATAACTCCTAAATTTACAGGTTCAAAGACCTCCAAGTAAGGTACGTCAGGAGAACCCTGGCCAGCTCCAACATCCATGCCCAAGAAACATTACGGACAAGAAGCCGAAAAGGAAACTATACCTCAACCGAACATAAAAGTTCTCAAAGAAGCCAAAGATCTTCCGGACGAGCTCCTAGATCTCTTAGAGAAGGCTACTCCAAGCATCAGATGAGCTGGTCACCCCACTGACGTCCAAGGAATATCTGCCTTCCGGAGCCTCACCGAGGGGAGGCTCGTAAGTATAAAATCACGATAATAAAACCTATTCAATAACTTAAGTCAATATATATAATCAATTACGTTTCAGATCAAACCAACACCCACTGTATCTCTGAAAAGGAGAAACTTCTCCTACAGCAGGGTACAAGGAATCAACCGAATCCGGATAAATAGCCGAGGAGGGTTTAGCAGGTATGCCCCTGAATCTGCTCGATCAGGGGAGAGTCCTGCACTACTTCACGCATTGATCCTAGCGTGAAGTGTCTTTAAAAGATTCCCGCCTCCACAACTCAGGAAAATAGTTGTAATACAAAAAAGAAATTCATTTCTCAGTTTTCATCAGTTCTCTCTGGTGTGTTGAACTGGAAAGATATTTCTGAACAGTACATGTTGAGTACTGTTTTATTCCTAGCCTTTTCTGAATCCTGACGAACGTGTTGAGTTTGTTAAACCGGTAAACACGTTTAGTTTACAAGCTTCGCGACAGACGTGCTGAGTCTGTTATTTCCGTTAAAAGCGCTGAGTGTATTCTCTCGCAGGCCAGGACCGGACTTGACATAACGATCGTCATCGTAGAAAGACGACGATCCCGACCGCCAGCCCGTCCTATCGACTACATACGCTTGAGAGGCATAGAAAGACTGCCAATATTTACTTATTTTTGAACGTACCTTTTGAATTGTTTTATGTTTACTGTCTATAGAGAGAGAATAAAAACTTTATTTTCTGAATTACCCGGAACTACATTACAGACTAACGTTTAGCATACGTAGGAAAGTCTGGTCTAATTTTGGTATATGATATACCATAAATCGGTACAGAGGTGACGAATAAAACTAAGATTGGAATTCAGTTTTTAACATGTAGATTTCCATATCTATGTTTCCATCCAGATTTAAACTTGATATATAATATACAATTATTGTTATTTTTGTAGGTACCTTATACCCCAAAATATTTCTCCCTATTTTAAATCTTTATTTGTGGCGCGTATTTGAATAATCGCATGAGGATAACACAAGCCTGGATCATTTATCTCTTTGTTAGAACGTTGTCATATTTAGAAACATCTGGTGACAAAAAGGTATTTGCCAGAGACATCAGTCTGATTGATTACGCTTGATTGATCGTTACTTGAAAAGAATCACTATTTTCCAAATTTGTTTTTAAATACAAATAATTATTCAATAAATATCAATTTAATTTTTATTAACCCACCAGTTACATATTACTTCGGATTTTCTATATTTTTTTTATTTTATTCTAATACCGGAAAAATAAAATTTTTTTGAATGTGTTTAATATATTTTAGTTGAATTTTCATTTATCATATATAATACAAAGTATGGTAGAGTTTTTAAATTTTATAATATATTTAGGAACTGAATATTCAGAAAGTACTAAAACAAAATTTAAAAGTTTAGCATTTGCGGAACAGAATAATCTTTTTTTACCTTAGAATTTAAGACACGTCAAGAAGTTTTATCTGTACTTCCGATATCATATTCCGAAAACTTAGAGCACAACTTCATAATATGTACTCTGAACAACATCAGAATTTAAAACTAGTTTCAAAAAGTGATCTTTGCAAGTAAAACTCTAAACTTTTCACACTCAACTTCGGTTTCATGGACTTTCAAGACAAGTATCTCATACGGAACAATGAAATCACATAAAGCGAGTTCTTTTCTACATGTATTTTATTTTGGCTAAGTTCTAACATTATTTAGTCTAAAACGAGAAAAATGTATCTATAATGCTGTTCTAAAAAACAAATTTATTATATACCTACACATCCAAATAATTATTATACAAACCCAATCAACTTAAAAGAAAACTTTCTTATTCTTATAGCTTTATAGTCCTTCATTATATAAACATACTATTATAATTCTAATATTGCTATCTTGGTTTTGAAAAATAACAATTAACCTTTTAATTCGCAAATTTAAAAATTTAGAACTCTATAACATTTTTGTCTTAATAGGCAGAAACTTTTCGTAATATATTTTTTTATTTATTTTTATCACCTAAATTTAAAATCAGAAATTTTAATTTAATACAAATAAGGAAAAAAATTCTCAAATTTTAAAACTTTAGACTCCTTTAACGTTTTTGTTTTAATAGATACAATTGTCATTATAACATGTCTGTTAGCTTGCCCAATAAAATATTTATTATTATTATTAGATAATACCTACGTAATTTATTTTAAAAATAATAATGTGTCAGATATCGCACTTTAAAGATATCAACAAATAAAAGTGAATATATCTAAAAAAACCTGGTTTACACACAAAATGAATGGCTATGCTGTGCCTAGTTAAGATTCCAGTCAAATTGTTTGGTACAACAACTCATTCTTGAGATAAGAAAAATATTCTGAAACACCTGCATCTTATGTATTTTGCATCCATTTTCATTCTATAACAAGTGTTAGAATGATATTCTAACATCGGTTGATAGTTAACTATGGATATTAAAGATGGCGGCCTATTTTTGACATTTCCGTGACATTCATATTAATTAGGGCAGGCAGCAAAGGTGTATGTATTTTAAGAATTTTCACTCTAGCCGTAGATAAAGTACAGTCTGTTATTACGGTGAAATGAAAATTCGATATTCGTGGTTTCTCAAGCTCGCTTCGCTCGTGGTTTGAATTTTCATTCCAACGTTGTGACAGAATATACTACTCTAAGTTAGGGCTTCACAGGAGATAAGATAAGATAGTTGAGAAAATTCCCCCTATCTTGTATAGTTTTTAAGTTATCATCAAGATCTAAAATGGCTTTTTTTCATTTTAGTTTTTTGCTTATAACAATTATAATTTTTATTTGCAGGAAAAAATCGACATGACACATTTATCAGAATTGCAATCCGCGTCGAATGAGCCATCGCTCATATTTTTCCCACCTTTCTAACTATTTTTCGCAGAAAACTCACTTCTCGACTAGACTATACTCTAAATAAAGAAGAGGGAAATATCAATTTAAAGATCAAAAGATAAATTTATTTAGTTCTATGAAATAAGCTTAAACGCTGCTTCTTTGTCGCAAACCTACAAAAGGTTTTTTTATATCTAGAAAAAATAATGTATTCTTTAACTAAAATACACTGGAGTATGGACTTTTTTCAGTTCTATTGTTATTTTTAATACTGTATTAAATATTAAGGCATTGTCAGCCATGTTTTTTAAGGCGAGCTATTGGGCGACAAATGCGCGCAATTTGGAGAAAAATAAATGTAATTTTTTATTAATAATTAACCCCGGCTAGATTCCGATGGCAGTTTTGTTTTATTTTTATTTTTATTCTAAATAATCAGAAAAAACATAATCTAACACAACGCATGCGCACAATCTGAAGCAATTGTGCGTCTAATAGCTGCACCTTATTTTTTTACCTGACTTTTTTTTGTTTAATTAATTGCTGTTGAACAATAAAAAATTCTTATGTTTCACTTTGCGTATTTATTTAATAATATTTTTATTATTTTAAGTTAATCTTCGTGAATTTCGTGGACATAAATAATAAAAAAATCTGCTAATTTAAAATATTTTAAAAGAAGAAAAGAACGATTTTGATGTGTTTTTTGGTACTAATTTCATAAATACACAACACCAACAAAGGGGACGTATTATGTAAACATTTTAAATTAGCACTTGGAAGTGTGTTATCAAATATGCCTACAGAAAATATTTAAATCTATATTATATTTAATTAAAAAGAAATTAAAAATATCTACATTAATTGATAATACTGTCAAGAAATGGCGGTATGTACGAACTGAATTCCTTGCTAAATAGAGGCGAGATGTAAATATGAGAAAAGAAGAAAATTGTTGTTTTTTATTTTCATCGTGACTAGCAGTACATCGGTTGGATTTGTTTTCTTATATCGTACATAGGAATATAAAATAAACTACCTAAAGTTGACATCTCGAACTTTGAAAAAAAAAGTGAAAAAGACACTTTACTGTATAAATCAAACTGATTACCAGTCACTATTTTTATGTAGTTTTCAAGAAGTTAAAAAAGCAAAATTGAATTATCATTAATTTTGGATAAAAAACTCTTTACTATACAAATCAAACCGGTTACCAATCAATATTTTTATATGGTTTTTATAAAGCTAAAAAATTATGAAAAAATAAAAAAAAGGTACCTAATGCATTAAGCCAAAACCAACGTTACAGAAATATTATCAAACTTATCAAGCAGATACGCCAACACACTTCCTTACATCCGATGTACTGCTAGTCACAGCGTTTTATTTTTGACTTTTCACTATAACATAACCTATTTGTGTGTTTCGCGTATTTCTTCTTTTTTTTTTTAATGATATAAGCCACTAAGGCTATTTGGTTTAGTAATACTCGACAGATAACTATAAATTATACCTTGTCATGCCATCTACATGACTTTAAACAAATTAATGTAGCTGACGTCACTTGAAAATATTGAAAATTTATTTCTTAGCAATCGTAGTGTTTCAAAGTTAACCTATCCTATTTTTATGAATAATTTTAAGTAGATTCTCATATACTACAAATGAATTTGCTGTAGCTACCGCATCACACGTCCCCATTGTAATAGAAAATAGGTACACATTATTCTATTAGTACAATTTCTAAAGTAACTACAGTAAGCATTTAAATAATAAATAAACATTTGTATTGTCTAGTTTAGTGAATGATGACGAGACAGTGTTACTCTATGATTATGCTACGAGTTCTTATTTTAGCTATATTTGCAGAAAGGGCGTTTATTCTCTTGATATTGCATTGTAATTAACATTTTGTTAAATAGAGAGACATAATATAAATGTTGTCTCTTAGTTGCATTCAGTCACCCATGTGTAATTAGTTTATGTGATACTTAACTGTCGCCTTCTTACCACATATTAACGTCAGCCGGGGAATTTCACTTTAATTCCTCGTGCTACTGAAGAATCAATACAAAAACCATACGTTGTATCAAGATGATTAAATTAATAAAAATGACGATGTAGGAAAAATAATCGTTCACGGAAATATATTAATTTATTAGAAATAATTGCAGGCGAAATGTGATTTGGACAAACTAATAAAATAATCAAATAAACAAATTTTAAAACAGTTAAACTAATGGTTATAAGTTATATTGTTTTAACCCCATGAGTGTTCGTTTAAATAGTTTTCCTTTTTATAATTTACTATTGTCAATAATTTTTATTGGTGCTTGCTAATAATGAACATAAAATAATATTTTTTTATAATATACAATAAAAAAGTGAATTTTACTTTTAATACTGAAATGAACCCGACATGCATATGGGATAATTCCAACGTACATGCTTACTTAATAGATATGCCACTTTTGGAATTAAAATGTTTATCTTCAACATATGAGATAGCTACGGTTTCAAAGGTAATGTAACGTGTTCTGGGAACTGTTAATACTGCTGAGCTGCCTGCTGCGGTTGCATACCGCCGAAAATTGCCAACTTTTCATTAAATGAAATGTAGTGTATGAACCCTGAAAATGTGGTAAGCTATTATCGTTTAAGATGAAATACAGAAGAGCTGCATGAAAGAATATTTAAATAGAAAAAATGTTTAGCATGGTTTACAAATTCGCTATTTGTTTTAATATCTTGCCACTGACAATTTAAAGTGATTTTTCGGTGTAACTGGGTGACATGAATACAATAATATTATATTTACCTCAGCGTCTTCCTTTGAACAAATTTTCAATTTCTATGATGTATCTGATACTTAGATGAAATCTACGCTTTCTGGAAACTGCATTTTTAATATAACTAATAATAATTAATTATGAACAAAATATTAAGGAAACAGCACGTGTTTGTTTACTAGGTAAAATAACAGGCGAACTTAACGGCAGCATTTTCGACAGTTGGTTGTATAGTTGTTAAATAAACGACGAATAGAAATCGGGCTCGAATGAATAGTATGTTAGGGCATCTCTGTTCTAGTTCTGAAGATGGCTCATAAGCCGAAACTAGTCGTTGTTTAAAACTATTGTTTTCTTTAATATATTGTAGGACATGAATTTAATTTCTACTGAAAAAAAAATAATTGATTGTCAAATAGTTCATAGTACGATTCTGTTTCTCTGGCAAACTCATGCCTAAACAAGCCACGAATAATACCCATAAGAATCAAAATGATCTGTTAATTCGCAGTTGGCACGTAAAAATCAAATATCCAATAAATCAAAGCAAAAACCAACCACAACAATTCCTATTTTCTTCCTTGTTTTTAAGAACGCTACATAATCAATATTTGCCCGAATACGACTATTTGTTTCTTATTGCTATCACTCAAAACAATTCGTGAGAACGAAATAAGAAAAATCGTCAGATCTTATCTGAAACGACACGTACGGCAATTGAGTGAACTGAATAAACCAATTTCCATAGGCGTCAGTTCCCTACAGGTATAACGAGTGCCTTGGGAATAAAGGTGGAAATAACAGAAACAGAACAGAAATGGAGTATTCCAAAAAAGTAAAAAATTGGAGAGACACACCTGGGGACAATGTGTAATATACAGTGTATAAATAAACTATGACTGAGTTATTCGATAAATTAGATATTGATTTACCTAGTTTCCGGCACAATAATTCATTTCTGTGAGTTATACGCAAAAAATGTAGATTGTAGTATGAATCTTACCCAAATATTATTTAACCCGAAATTAATAACGTAATAATATTAAAAACGATATTCTGTTTGTCACCAACCCTTGACATGATTTAGTAAAAATTGAATTAAATCGTGATCTATTATTTTCAAAAATTAGGTCCCAATTGAATTTGCGCGTCTTGTGCCGCAATAAAACTTTGAAAATTTCATTGGCTGGAATATCGAACGAATGTTTGATGTGAAGCCTAATTTATGATGCCATTGAGGTATTCCCGATTTAGCTACATCTATAAATTGGACTATTAATCATCAGTAAGTCTCCTAGTGTGAAAATGCAAATAATTTTATCTCCGGCACAATTATTAGCTTTTGATGATTACTCGAAGGGCAATAATTGGGTATAATAAGATGAGACAGTCAGACGAAGAAAACAGAAAATGAGAGAGAAAGGTATTATCAAATATTACTTAATTGGTGTGATTACGATCCCCGAACCATTGATGTAGACAAACCGGAGGGATTTCTGACGAAATAATTTCGACCCCCATGGTCACAAAACACATAAACATATGTTATTTGTTTTGTGGAACGATCATTCGTCATTTTATTCCTTTTAATATTTACAGTTTCGTATTTCTGGATGGTACGCCTATGTTTAGTTCAAAGATTGGTACGTGGTATTCGTTCAAAAAAATTATAAATATATTTCTTTTGCTATGACAGCAACATAATTGGTGGACTTGAAATAATATCACTCCTTTTAAGGGATATATAAGAGGATCTGTTATATTACTTTTAAAACAACAATTTTAGGATTTATTGTAGATAAAACTGGTGCTCCTCGTATATCATAAATAAAGCCACACTAGGCCTATGCTGGCCGCAGCGGAGGGGCGAGCAAACGCTCTACTCACATTTATCATAAATAGTACTCAAATTCAATGGTCAATATGGCGGAGGGTGTTTTTACAAAGGTTTAATGTGAATGTTCGGTCCTATTAAATTACAAGCCTTTGCCAAGGGGGTGAAATCTCGAACGGGTATTGAATAACTACAATCAGCCGGAAAGTCACACAAAAACTGGAACGTTAATCTTGACACGGGCTTTATTTCTCATAAACGACAATATTTTCCAGATTGAGGTCCTTTTGGTGAATTGTTTTAAATGCTACTCTCAAGTGGAAATATTAGAATGAAATTCTATGGTTTAGTGTGGTTTTGGTGGGTGAAATTTGACGTTTGGGTAAGTTGAGACGAGGTGGGATAGTACTCGAACATTTTTATGCAAATCAGAGAATTAGAAAGAGAGAGATAGAGACTTCTACAATAACGTGTAAGGGAAAAAAGAGCAGATAGTGGTGTATCAGACTGCGAACTGCCGGTGTTCTGCGATCTATTAGCGATAGCCCATTTATAGAAAACGAGATTGCGATTTTAGAAATATATTAATTAAATCTGTAACGCCCACTGCTACGATTTTTAATTATATTTATCAAATTAAGTAAGAAATGTTCAGAGGACATTGGCATCTTTGTCCTCTACTGTTGGTTCACATTTGAAGAAATATCATGAGCAGTCGCAATGTCGAAAAGACACTAGCGTCTATCTCCGTTATTATTCGTCTACTTTAATAAAAAAAGAGTTTTATTTGGGACACCTCATACATTAAATATGTAAACAGAGAAGCATGCTCAATTGATTTTTCAAAAGGATTCTAACGTCTAATGAGGGTGCGTGGGTTCGAATGCCACATCAGGCAGTAGTATTTGTTAATTCTTTAAATCTAAAACATGTTATGATATTAACAGATTCCATTAGCTCACTACACTCATTAAAACAAATATACCCAAATAACCCCTTGGCAATGAGAGTTAAGAAGAATTGTACAAAGCTCAAGAGAAGAACAAATACATAATTTTCATCACATATCGGAATAGATGGAAATGAAGAAGCTGACAAAAACGCTCGTGACGCAATCAATGCGGCAGATTCAATAGAGATCCAGGAAGTGCTGTGCAACGATATAAAAAGTTTTATGAAAAGAAAAATGTACAGTGCGTGGCAATCCCGATCGCAAACCTCACCAGATAAACTTCGTGCAGTGAAACCGTGGAGAACGTTGCCAACCGACCGGAAAACTGAAGTAACTATAACGCGCTTAAGACTTAGCCATACGCGACTTACTCATGGTCATTTGATCAGTAAGGATCCTGAACCAATTTGTGATCATTGTAATGTACACCAAACAGTAAATATTTTATGAGAGAATGTCCAAAATTTAATCTAGAAAGAAACTTACATACTACCTCTAAGACTCTAGATGTAGTACTTGGTTCAAATTGTTCTCAAAAAATATTACTTCATACCTAAAAGCAGCAGACATTGTAAATATCTAATATATTGGTGAAGATTGTCTCTCTCTAATAACCCTCGAGGTTAAAAAAAAAGAATGTCAGGGCTATCACGTGTTATTATTTTGGAACAAAGAATGTAATAAATATTAAATGTTCTAAATAATATTTTCAAGATCAACTGATCATGTTTGCATTTGCATAATTTTAGGTAAATGGGCCATTATAAACCTGACCAATAAATATTTAATCAGTATTTTTTCATTTTTTTAAACCAATGTTTGCCCTATGATTCAAAAAAAATTTTCAGATATTTAATGTTAAAGTTTCAAATTTTTAATTTTTTAATTTTTGACAGGTGACAGTTGGAGAAATAATTTTAAGGTTCTGAACAGAGATTTTCAAGGGCTTTCAAATGACATATTGCAAATCAAATTCCGTGACATATTGCATCGTTCATTTTTTGATAGTGACAGTTCCGTTTGACACATGTCGTATAAAAAGTAGTGAGTTCTTTCGACGGATAACCCAAACCCATATACTAAATATAAGCTCAATCGGATTAATACTTTTTCAGATATTTAATGTTAAAATTTCAAATTTTGACATCTTTTTATTTTTGACAGATGACAGTTTGAGAAATAATTTTGACTGATATGAATAAAGTTTTTCTAGGGCTTTGAAATGACATATTGCAAGTCAAATTCTGTGAAAAATTTAATCTGTCATTTTTTGATATTGACACTCAAACCTATAAACCAAATTTCAACTCAATCGGATTAAACGTGTGGCCTCTATCGTGGAAGAACAGACAGACAGACAGACAAACTGACTTCCATCTGGAAATGGTCTTAAACATCTCAGGTGACTTTAAAATGGATATTTCCATCTTTATCTCGAAAAATTTTTTTAGCTCGTTCACAATACTTTCCCTTCTCGGAGGTGGGTCGGGAAAGTCAAAATTAAAATTTGTAACGACTTAAGGTAGATCAGTTATGCTAAAAATGGCGGCAATCGTTAAGTTAAGTTTTTAAGTAAAATGTTTATCTGAATTCAGGTTACAGCAGACAGTTTTCTCTGATAAGTCTGCAATAGACTGTTTAATACACCTTAATACTATAAATTACCGCATCGAAGTTATGCATAGTTTTTCAAAGACGATTAAAAAAACTATTCTTGAACATTTCGACACAATAATTATATGGAATTTTATAGTAAAAAGTAAGAATATACTTAAATTAATTACTTCGATTGTAGAGCCATCTTCACGCAAAAATAGATTTTATGGATGTAAAAGAAATTAGAGGCTATTGTTGTCTTAAGACGTCACAGAAATGTTAATATTCAAAATTAAGCGCACTGAACGCCAAAAGTTTTGTTAAATCCTGTTTTTTTCGTAAATAGGAGTAATAAACATATTAAATTTAAAAAAATCAGAAAAAAAACTATGCAAGCAACCAATTAATGCTTAACTTATTTCCCCTAAATACATTAGAACTATTGTTACAAATATTCGATATAGTCATTAAATGAGAGCATTATTATACGAATTACGTGTGGTCATCTATTTTTCATTCATCCTTTATTGTCAAGATGTATGAGGATTAAAATTTTAGTGAAGCAAAAAACAGTATAAAAAAATGAAAGAAGAAATGGGGAAAAAATGAAAAAGTATAAAAAACTTGTGAAAAAAAGTGGGACAAAAAAGAAAAGTGGGAAAAAGGGATTAATAAAGTGGGATAAAAGGCAAGTGGAACAAAAAACGCGTGAAATAAAATGGGTCAAAATAAGTGAAGAAACAGTGTGGGGAAAAAATGAAACAACAAAGTGAAGCAAAAAACGAAAGCGTAAAAAAAGTGGACCAAAAACATGAGTGGTAAAAAAGAAAAACAAAGAAGGAAAAAAGTGGGACAAAAAACACAAATGGAAAAAATAATTACTTATCTTAATTCGATAATAATCAACAGTAAAAATACAAGAGATTTTTTTATCGGATAAATTTTTCTTTGTAATGAAAAATTTTGCAAATTAGTATTTTACCAAATGTTAGCAAAATTCTGAATGAAAAAGAAATTTAATCCTTAAATTTTTTGTTTATTACAATTATTATTTTTTTAATTATTTTATTATTTATGTTGCATATTTCAATATCAACAAAACATTAATTATAACAGAACATTTTTATCAAACTGACAAAACTGTCATCATTAAATGACACATTTTATACAGGAGTTAATTTATCTTAAATAAAAAAAATTATTTAAAAATTTTGGACACATTGTATAAAATATTAAAATCCTAATTTTCAACATCCTATTAAAAATTTATAGAAAACAACATGCTCTCTATATATCATAGAATTTAAGTCGGTATCAATAACCTGGAAGCTTAATATTACACTGTCGTAACTCTTCTATCGGTAGAAGAAATCTTGTAAAGCTCAGCAGGGAATGTCTCATCACGGTTCGATCCTATTACCATCCCACCTATCGAAAACATCGATATTTCTTGTATCCTACTGTGTGAAATCTGCTCCGAACCCCACTAACCCCTATAAATATTAAAACCGACTGGTGCGAGGTTGAAAGTTTGTGGGCTAAAGCTTTTAACTCTTTAACTGCTTAAGCATTGAGCTAGCTCATTAATTAATCAAGCAGGTCAAATATATATTAATTTTAGAGATTCTTTAACTAAAGAATTTAGTTAAAAATTAATAATAAAATAATTGTTGGGTTATAATATTTATTGATAAAATTAATATTTTTATTCTTATTGCGTGTAGATTAAAGAGAGCTATTTTTAATGTTTTATTTTTATTCGGATTTTTTTTGTAATCAAGTTTTCTATAAGTTTAACTAAAATTTTAATTCTATGTTTCATATTCAAAAGGCCAACCTCAATTTTAATTGTTCAAATACACATCTGGATTTAAAATATTATTACTGTTACACTTTTAAATTAATTAGAAAATTTTAAAAGCCATTTCCAGTGTATATTTTTAAGATTAAACAAAATGTTTCAATTAACTAAAAAGTAAAAAAAAAATAATGTTTTAACAAATAATTTACCTCAAAAAAGTACAGATTTCAGATTATTTTATATTTATGTAGCGGAAAACTTATGAAAAAATTATTGAAAAAAAATATTCAAAATCTTTATCAAAAAAATCGGTTGTGTCGCTCCAAAACTTTCCCGACGAGTATCCATGAATACTTTATCAGATATTTAATGTTAAAGTTTCAACTTTTGACATTTTTTTAATTTTTGACAGGTGATAGTTGGAGAAATAATTTTAACTGTTCTGAATAGAGTTTTTCAAGGGCTTTCAAACGACATATTGCATGTCCAATTCCGTGACATATTACATCTGTCATTTTTTGATTGTGATACTTTCGTTTGACAGATCTCGTACAAAAACTAATTAATTCTTCTGACAGATAGCCCAAACCCATATACCAAATTTCAGCTCAATCGGATTAATGCTTCAGATATTTAATGCTGAAATTTCAAATTTTGACATTTTTTTATTTTTGACAAGTGACAGTTGAAGAAATAATTTTAACTGTTCTGAATAGAGTTTTTCTAGGGCTTTCAAATGACATATAGCATGTCCAATTCCGTGACATATTTTATCTGTCATTTTTTGATAGTGGTACTTCCGTTTGACAGATGTCGTACAAAAACTAATGGGTTCTTCCGAAGGGTAACCCAAACCCCTATACCGAATTTCAGCTCAATCGGATTAAACGTGTGGCCTCTATCGTGGAAGAATACACACATACACACACACAGACCGACAGACAGACTTCCATCTGGAAATGGTCTAAATCGTCTCAGGGGACCCGAAAATTGATTTTTCTGTTTTTATCTCGAATTTTTTTTTTAGCTCGTTCACAATACTTCCCCTTCTAGGAGGTGGGTCGGGAAAGCAAAAGTTTTGTGGAACTGGCCTCTTAGAATAAATGATGACTGCCGGTTTCGTCAAAAATTTGCCAAATAATGACTAAATTTTCGTTTTATTTCCCTGAATTTTTTGATTTTTCACTATTTTTTTTACTTTCCCGACCCACCCCCGATAAGGGAAAGTATTGTGAACGAGCTAAAAAAAAATTTCGAGATAAAGATGGAAATATCCATTTTGAGGTCACCTGAGATGATTAAGACCATTTCCAGATGGAAGTCTGTCTGTCTGTCTGTCTGTATGTCTGTCTGTCTGTCTGTGTGTATTCATCTATGATAGCGGCCACATGTTTAATCCGATTGAGCTGAAACTTGGTATATGGATTTGGGTTACCAGTCGGAAGAACCCACTACTTTTTGTACGACAGCTGTCAAACGGAAGTATCACTATCAAAAAATAACAGACGCAATATGTTACGGAATTTGACTTGCAATATGTTATTTGAAAGCCCTTGAAAATCTCTATTCAGAACAGTCACAATTATTTCTCCAACCGTCACCTGTCAGAAATAAAAAATGTCAAAATTTGAAACTTTAACACTAAATATCTGAAAAAGTATTCGTGGATACTCGTCGGGAAAGTTTTGGGGCGACCCAACCGATTTTTAAAAATCTTACAAACCAAGACCATTTTTAAGCCGCCGTTGGTCGCTATATGAGATTTTCTATCGCAATTTCACTAAAACAGTTATTTTTCTATCGAAGGTAAAGCAGATAACTGTCCCTCCCTCTATTCTCATACTGATCCTTCATCTACCAAACACTAGTGTTATTTCAGTAACGCGCGGTTTTGCTCATTTATATTGTTTGTTGTTAGAGTGCGCTCGGTGTGAGACTTTTCTCTCATCGCGCGACTAACGGCGTTTACTTTACATCTTTACATCATGCTTTTTTTCTGATCATGAGTCGAGCGCAGAGATTAATGGAATTGGTTCGTCTGAAGTTTGAACAAGACAGAAACAAATCGAAACTGCTGAGATTTTCGTGCATAATATAATTTTTTCATTTCATTTAGAAACGTGTGGAGATAATGAACCATTACCTGTTCTACAAGACGAAAATGTGCTGGAGCATACAAAAACTGACGCTGAAAGTGAGCATGGTACCCATAATACAGAATCAGAACAATCTCAATCTTCTAATTCTGAAAGTGAAAATGACTTCTCACGAGATGTCGACTTGAATGTTCCTATGTTTCGCGGAAAGAACTGGGAAGCATAATTTAGAGACACATCTTCCAGCTATAAAAAGTATTGCTAGAAATGCGAAGACTCCATTTAAATGCTGACAAGTATTGTTCGCCGACGATGCCATTCAAGACAGTATCAACTTCACCAACGTATATTTGGGGACGATGCGCGACGGGTATAGTCGTAAAAGAGATTGTCCAGATACTTTCTTTGATGAAGTAAGGGCACTTATAGGTCTACTTTATCTAGCTGGGTTGAAAAAAAGTCATCATGTGAATATTGCAGAATTGTGGACCGATGATGGTACCGCCCCTGAGCGTTTTTGTGCCAGGAGAGTTTACACATAATTACGTACAATGAGGTTTGATGATATCGCTACCAGAAATCTTCGTAAAAAAATTAAAGATTTCGATGAGATGCTGGTGGCTTTCAGAGGGAGCTGTAAGTTTCACCAGTGTATAGCTAACAAGGGAGCTAAATATGGTGTCAAAATATTCATAAATGAAAACCCAAAATCATGTACCACAATAACATTTATTAAAAAAATCCAAAGGCAACTAGTTTCGGATAAAAAACCATCTTCGGGTCTATAATAAATATACATGTTGGTGAAATTTTTTACAGAGTAAAAGAAAAATTTACCAAAATAACAATCGAAAGGAATTAAATATTAAATAATTTTAGCATATTGCTAAAGTGCCGCTACTAAGCAAGGGAGGGGGAGGCAAATTATAAGGAGATAATGGGGTACATGAACCCAAGTGGGTAAAAAATACACTTACTTAAAAATTAAATTTGAAATTTCAAAACATTTTTGGGAAGATTTGTGAACTAAGTCAGAGTGAGTAGCCTTAAAGGGCGTTCAGAGTGAACCGAATAAAATATAAATAAGGAAAGTTTCTGGAAGGAAAGCCTCCAATAAAGAGTAAACCCCATGTGAGCAGGAACGACGTACATCAATGAAAAAACTGCAGCGCGGTGAAAGAAAAAGTATGCCAACTACAACCAGGGTAACTGGCGAGCGCGAGAGTGATAGCCCATCAAAGGACCCAGTAAAGAGTAGCGAGTATTAAACGCTCACTAAGAAACTTAATATAACCTGTAGACATTGACACCATCAATGGGTAACAGTAGCTAACAGGAAGGGGAATTATTGAGACTATTCAGAATATTCAGAAAAAATTTTTAAAAATTAATAATATTAAGCAAAGTAAATTTTGAAAAGGTTCAGACAAAAAGGAAAGAAATTGGTACTAAAAACCACGTCAACACATAGAGAAAATGGGTACAGGCCACGGTAAGAAAGAAGAAAAGAATTATAACTGGTGACAGCTGACAGTAACTACTAAAAGAAAAAGCCAGGTTATGTTGAACTTAAAGAACAAAAACAAAACAAAACAAAAATAATGTCAAGAAAAAGGATTAAAATTAGGAATATGATAAATTGTTTAATAAAAGTGAAAATTAAAACAGAACCGAAGGAAAAGAGTACAGTTGCTAGTATGAGGAACTACAGGTTAAAGCAGGAGTTGGTTAAAATATCCGGAAAGGAAAATGTGGTTCTCTTTCTGTCTTAGTTGTTCGTTCAAACATTATCGTTTTTAAAACAAGAGTGAATCTCAAACATTTAAAAAAAATTAAGTCTATACATTTTTTGGCAATTGTGTAGTAAATGGGCGTCAGACAAAGAGAAGGAATGATTATTCGTAATGATATGGTTAGCGAATGAAGATGGAGTATTAGTGATATCAGTATTCATATATTTGTCTATACATATATCTAAAATATTTGCCTTGGTTGTCACCAGAACTTTCTACACCTCAAATTAGAAGCATATGCTGGAAAACAGCCAGGTGGACCATATAAATTGGACAATAGAGCCGCTAGCGAAGTAAAGAGAATCATCACTGAAATACCCAATACAGTCAAAAACGTTACCATGGCCAACCACTTCACGTCAGTGCCTTTGGCAAAAGAACTTCTAGCAACTCACAAAACAAATTGGAAATGGGCACATTACAAAAAAAATGTGAAATACTACCCAATCTTCTATACATAAAGGAAGATCAGTAAAAAGCAGTATGTTTGCTTTTTCACGGGAAAGTGTCCTGGTTTTCTATGTACCGAGAAAAGAAAGAATGTGCTCCTGTTATAGACAACCAATGATGACGATGCATTAGATCCGGTTACAGGAGAAGCATTCAAACCTGAGATCATTACATTTTACAATCTAACAAAAGGGGCAGCTGATGTAGTAGAATAAATGAAAAGCTTAATATTTAGTTTCGAGAGTTAGTTGTCGTTGGTCTTTAACAATTTACTTTTCGATTCTAAATATTGGTGACGTGAATAGTTTCATAATCCACAAAGCAAATAACAACGGTCTTATCACAAAACGGCGTTTATACCTGAAGGAACTATCCATGTCTTTAGTGAAGCCACATCTTATAAATCGTTCGAGTATTCAAAATATTTCAATCAATTTACGAACTTATATAGCTAGAATAGCTGTAGTTCCAAATGAAAATCGCATTCAACCACAGCCTGCAAATTCTGGATTTTGCAATTTATGCTCTCTTAGAAAGAACAGAAAAGCCAACAACAGCTGCAGTTCTTGTACGCTACCAATTTTCCCAGAACATAGCACCCACATTTTCCTTAATTGCTTGGGTGCTTCTGAAAGTTCATAGGAACTTTAAAAAATAAGTTTTTATAATCGGATTATGTTTCGTTTTTGTTAAAGAGCTTGTCGTATATTTCGTAGTAGATATAGTAAATAAATATTACTACGGTCCGCCGATACTTCAAATTTGATGAAGTAGGTCAAACCGTAATATTGAAATCGTGCAAAAATCTCAAAAAAAATTTTTGCTCCAAATGACTTAAAATGTCATGAAACGTGTAAAAAATTGATTTTCCGAAAAATAAAGTCTGTGTGGATGTCTGTGCGCACGATAACTCGAGAACGGTACGGCCGATCCGGAAAATTCTTTCGTCTATCGGTTTTATTCAAAAAAGGAAGGCTCTATCAAAAGATGAGAACTATTTCGTGTCCGAGGATCCTGGGCCCGCCTACTAAGTGAAACTTGTATTCTAGATATCTCGAAAAGGAAAGCACATTTGTCGACACTGATTTCTGTTAAAGTGTTGTGCATGTCAAGATGCGTCGATTGATATCCATATCGCATGAGGCTCGTTGAAAAAAAATTGAAAAATTTGAAAAAAAAAAATTGTAAAAATTCCGATTTTTTCGAATCAGACTTTCTTCCGCTGACGGAAACGGGCCGTAGTCTTGAAAAATCGCGCAGAGATTATTCCTTGTACTAGTTTAATTTTGCATTTTGTACCTGTTATCAAAAATTTAATATAGAAAACATCATATATTTTAAACTGAACAAAACATTAAATTTTGCTGCGTTGTGAGAAAAAATCTCAGTGATTCTAAACCTAGCGACCAACAACGGGTTAAGAAAAAATTGGAAAAAAACAAATTATAAAAAGGTTAATCAAATTGATACTACTTATTTTAATTTAGTTAAATAAAATTCTTCCCGTTTTAAAAAATACTACTTAGGTATGAATAACAGAAACAGGTTGATTAACAACCCGATATTTTTCTAGGTGATTATATTTAAAGTGATTAGTTCTCTGCATGTAAATGTCATTGGTTCCAGACGGATTATAAAATTTCTAAAATGTTGTCGACATTCGGTAACCACAAAAAGTATTTAAGATCAGATGTTGAAAGGCAGCTTTCATCAATCTTAGTATTTTAGTTTTATATGGAATCTAATAGGATAAGCATCATAAACATTTTCGAATATTTAAGATTTCTGCCCACGATTTTATTTAAACGTTTCTAGATTATATTTATCAAAGTCACTTTCACTACTGGTTTATTGCCCTTTATAGTTCGAAAATAGTACATTTAATTGAATCAAAAATTTATTGAACTGAAAAATAATACTTATTCGTATATAAAAAATTAAATTTTTCAAGTAATTTATTAAAACAATACTGATACACTTCCCGGAATACCAGGAATCTACTGGCGTTAATGATTTTGTTAAAAGTAAAGTTGGATTCTCATAGTACATAATTTTTTGTGGTTAATAAATGACCGAACAATTGCAAATTTGATTTAAATTCATGGATTAAATCTAAATTAAGAATTTTCACTATTATATAATTTAATTTTGCTTTTATATTTATCTAAAAAGGACTAGCAGCACAGTAAATAAAAATTAATCTAGAAGCCATAGAATAACAATCAACTGACCACAAGTACTTAGGTACTTTATTAATATTTTTCGTGTGGAAATTTTTTCTCGTCCGTACTTGTTCATTCAAGATTGATAAAAAAAGATTCCCTGATATAATTCGAAACTTGTAATTTTTCACATCAATTTCGGACAATTTTCAAAATATCTTGGATCCTATAAAAATTAAAGTAGCATGGATAATAGTTTTTGAAAGATTTTTTCAAGTACAACAAAAAAGTACTTTTGACAATTTTTCACAGTCCCCCTCGTTTCTGAGATTGAGATTTTCGGAAGGTAATTTCTAAAAATTAAAATTTTCCACATTTTATTTTTTTATTAACCTTCTTAACAAATTTCGGAAAAATACTTTAAATAAGACTAGTCGAGCTATCCAATTTTTACATTTTCATGCTTTTATTTTTCGAATATGTCTCAAATTTTTAACAGTACGACTTTTTTTGAAAATAACCTGGAAAACCCCACAAGGAATTTTCCGGTTATTCCGATTTTTCATACACTTTATAGAAAGACTTCAACGTATTTTTCCATTAGAAGAGATTTGCTTATAAACTATGACCTGTAGCGTGTTTCCTATAAAACTAATAAAAGTGGAAAAAACCCGAAAAACCCCATTTTCCCATTTTTCGATTTCTCTCATTTTCTATTGACATGTAATTCTCGTGAGTTGTAAAAAAGAATGAAAATTTCACATTGAAGCATTCGAAAGTTACTCATTGAACCCAGAATATAGGTTGTAGTAACTCCCTATGGGCTCGTCGCATTATAATATAAAACAGGATTCAAATGTACAGGTTTTCCACGAAAATAGTGCACTTATAAAAGGAATAAGTAGAAGACAAACTTCACAAACTTATACGTTGTTATATATATAAAAAAAACGTAAAATAATTAAAAATAAAATGTGATAGTAAAATACATCTTTGTCTGCTACATTCTTAGAAAAAGATAGTCATGATTAACATTACGTGTGGAACGGTTTCTTGACGTTTATTGTAATGGCTCGCGAATACCTTGATATGTTGATAGTTTATAGTGAAATTCGCGGTAATAATAAAGGGGCTGTAATATTTCAAGTATTGTCAATATGTCCAAAACATTATTGGTTGTGTTATAACAAAGAAAATACAAAAAAGTTTAATTATTTTAGCTGATTAAAAAAAATTTTTTTTTGTTGAAAACTTATATCGCAGAACGTAGATATTAAGCCGTTATTTCACATGTTCGGTGTTGCCAACTTTGAAAAGTGGCAAAAATAGTTTGATGTTTTTAAAAAATTTCATAAGAATTTTTTGTTTTAAATAGTGTCTTTCATGTAGTGGCACTATTTTGGTGGCACTATTTTGGTGGACACCTTGTATGAGTAAACTCTTGATTATAGGAGTTTGATAAAATGAGCTGATCAAGAAAAACTTATACTCACTTACTTATTTGGAGGACTGGATATATCGTAAAAAAAGATTCAACATATTCTTACCCGGAAAAAAAGATATACTACTTAACAGATAGAAATAAATTGTTTAAAGTAAATAAAAAATAAAAGATAAATGAAAGAACTTCAATATATATTTTAAATCTATTAATAACAACAATATTCATTAAATATTTATACCAAAGGGATTATACTAAAATAATAGAAAATTCTAAGTGGTAAATTAAAAATACGGAAATATGAAATCCCAATTATTAATACACAAATAAGTCTGGAAGATAACTATACTATACAGGGTGTAATTAAAATACGTGAAAATATTAAAACTGACAAGAATGTAATTTCTTAATATCAATTTTATCACTAAATTCTTTGAATATGAGTCAATTTCCCCCTATTTTTAACATTATAGGTCAATTTCGGTGAAGTTAAACATGATCTGCATCAACTTCAGTGGCGTATGCATCACGTAATATATATTTTTAAAATGAAATTACTTGCTTAATTATTTAAAAATAATATTGTTGCACATATTAGGAGAGTTGAAGATTAACCTGTTTAAGTTTTCAGGAAGCCCTGAAAATTATAAACATCACAAAATTTTCACGGATACGTTAAGTGTAACATGTATAACATGTTGGGTAAAAAATTTCACTCAATTAATTTATTTTTATTCTCATTGAACCTTATGATTTATTTTAATACTCATTGCACCTTATGGCCCTATATAAGAGAATAGTCTAAATTTGTTAACCTGCACAGATTTCTATTTTTGGATGAGTTTTAAATGTTTACCCATCAATTTTTAAAAAAAATTATTTGTCGTTAATTGTCAATAACCTACGAGAAGTTCCTGTTTGTTTAAGAGATTAAAATAATTAAAAAATATACTGGCACCCAAATTAACCATAAATTTGAACTTGGATTACGTTTCTCAATACAGAAACTGCAAATAAGGCCCCATTAGATTTTTAAACATACAAGTATTTTGATCTCAGTCGATGATATAAGCGGGTATATGAAAATTAGTGTGTTAGAGAGAGACAATGAAGTAATGAGAGAAAGAAAGGAGCGCTCGGCATTATTTTATATCTTGTCTACGTATTGACAAAAGGACACTAGCATATCCTTTATTTTTGGTCGTATTTTAATGAAAAATTTTTTTTTTGTTTGGGACCCATTGTGTAATAAATAAGTTAAAAAAAAAGTATGCGCAGTACCATTGCCAAAATGATATTATCGTCTATTTAGAAGAGAGTGCGTGGGTTCAAATCCCAAAACCGTAATATTTTTTATAAAAATATTTGTTGAAGGATATCGTCACCACTAACCAAAACTACATATTTTTATTACTCTACGTACGTTTCGGTAGCTAAGTTAGGATCATCAAGACTAGACGATATCCTTCAACATTGTTGAAAATCAAAGGCTCATTCCCAATTCAATATAAATGTAGAAGAGTGGAAAAACACACAGTAAAATATATTGTGTAAATGTGACCAATTCTAAAGGTGGCAAATACATTTGACTCGTCGAAACAAAGAACAAGAATGTGTTTAGTTAGGAAATAGTAGTTAGTAGAACAAGTGCGCAAAGCTTCACTTTTCCCATGAGTGCAGAAAGTTTGTGACACGAACCGTATTCGAGTGCCGCAAATCTAGCGAGTGGGAAAAGTGCTTTGCGTACAAATTGTACACAATATTTTTTCTACAACCACATTTATTAATAAAAGAAAAACAGTAACTTATATAGGTATTGTACTTAAACTTTGAAAAGAAATAATTAAAAAATGGCTATTGAATACAGAAAAATTAATTTTTTTGTATTTTTATAAATTAAAATAAATAATCAAATAAATAGTTTACTTACTTTCAGTTTCAATTTCAAAGGACCCCGCACTAATCTTATGAGAAATGGCTTATTTTGAGATTATTTTGAAATTCACATAAGTTATAGATGTCGATATCCTGAGTAAAAAATACCATTGCCTCAACTTTCTATCATCAATCGTTTAGATAATACAGGGTGTTGAATGTGAACTTTTTGAAATTGAACTCAAATCGGTGTACGTCTCTCCTATAGTGTAAAATTAAAAATATCCAAATGTATTCTCTGTAATATCTCGTACTTATTTTTTCAAAACTATCATTTGCTTATGTACAGAGTGCTAAAATATATTTTGTCTCACTTAAAAAAAATCCATTTTTATTAAAAATGAAATTCCAAAGAACGTGTCGTCAATTTTTTTTTTTAACTTTTTTACCAATATACAGAGTGTTTTTTATTTGACATTAAAAATAACAACATTTGTTTAATTGTTCAGCTCATATTTTCAACACTGCTAAAATTAGGGTGCATCCCTGTATTTATGTACTTACGGAATATTTTTGTTATTACAATATTACAATAAAATACACGTATCTTTAAACTTATTTTGAATATAGAATTTTTTATTTTAGATTCGTTTGTTTTCTCTATGTGTATTTTATTGTAATAATAACAAAAATATTCCGTAAATATATAAATACAGGGATGCACCCTAATTTTAACAGCGTTTATCAGGTCTAGATCCGCTTTGATCAGGTCTCGTTCTGCTTTATTAGAATTTATCCCGTTTCGCTTCTCAGAATTTAACGCAATTTTGCCAGAATGAATTTTCTTATGTAAAAATGAGGGTTTTTGGCTTACAATCGGCCTAGCTTCTTTACTTTCGATTACACGAATGGTATTCATTAGATAATATAAAGAATAAAACTATATTAAAATAATTAAAATAGAAACAAAAATTCATTTAAATTATTACCCATCGAAAAAAAACCTGCAACTATTTAGAGACCACTATTTAAATTTATAAATGATTTTCTGATAAATACTATCAAATTTATGTTTCGTGTCATTGACTGTTCCCACGGAAAAAAATGTAACTAGAGTTTGTTTAACCATCCTCCGCCGTTACGTCTTAATCGGTGACGTATTCTGTTGTTCTACGTTTGTCATATAGTATTAGTTGAATATTATTTGACACTCAATCTCAAAATTAAAATATTACTAATGACATATGTTAAGGATTGTTTTCAATGACGAAAGTTAAGGTGTGTTTGTATCAATACATTGGTAATGCCAAAAATTGTATCTTGCTTTATGCGTTGCGTACCTTTTAACGTCACAGATCATGATTTTTGACTGAATTAAAAAAATTACGGATGATCGAAAGTGATTATATTACGAATTATATAGTATATATTAAAAATGTATTAGACGATTAAATTTTTGGGGTGAACCCAAACGTTGTAGGCTGCATTTAACGGTAAAAGCGATATTCCAGCAACTCTTTCTTTTGAAAAGTAATCAATCAACTTCAAAATTAAACTTGGCTCTTTTTTCGTTATACCCAGAAGGCATTTGACAATGAAAAATTAATAAATGACATTTACGTCGATATACGTTAATGACGTCATAATTCGGTCTCATCTATTTCATGATTGAGAGATCAAGATGGACAATGTATGACGTAACGGCAGAGGATGGTTAAACAAATTCTATCTGAGTATCGCTAATTAATCTGCCACATAGCAACGCGATTTCCGCTTCTTAAGTCCAAGTATAGGACATAAATACATTACGAGTTATGAAAATTATACTCTAATTTATTAGGTAAGTATAAAATGCCATATACAAATGAGTAATTTATAAAAAAATTTAAGATCAGAAATTCGATATAAATACACAAGCCAATTTTCAGTTATCTACGAACTAAACTAGTTATAATTTTCAGCAATGTTTAGAACGCAGTAATACCATTCAAACTTAGAAACAAGTTGTATTTATCAAAGTTTGGAAGGTAATTGTTCGGCAACTTCAATTCGTCCCGTGAACCGGATTACATTTGACAGTTTCAGCATATTCCAACTAGTTGCTGAATATTTTACGAGCAGATAGTTGTTTTGTTGTATGTCATAGGATGACCACTTGTCATGAATTGTGACCGACTTTGCAATTAGTTATTTAGTGATCAATGACCAATAGTCAAACAGTATTATTATTAGAGAATTTCCACATTTCCAATATACAATAATTTATTATTTTAATATTTTTTTTTTAATTTTAATAGTTTTTATTACTAATTTAAATTAAATAACCACCACGTCCTCTAGAAAAAGTAAGAACATAAATGTGCTTTTTGTAGAATGAATGTTTTTAAGCAATAAGTACAATTTTTAATTAATTGAATATAAATTTTTTTACATAAAATAACTAATATGAAATCTTTAAAACCGCTACAAGGGCGGTCTGTGCACAAAAATGTTGGATTTGAATCGTTAAAATTACTCCCTGGAAAATATTATGCTCTACAACTTTGCACTAGAACATTTTGCACAAAAGTGAATTGTTTGTACTCAAAATTTAAAAAAATAAAAAAATCCCACATGTATATTTTTTACTCCCTCTAGCGGTAAATCGAAAAAGCTAAATACAAAAGTTGTAAAAAATTTCATACTCTACAACTTTGCACTTGAATATTTTACAATTTTACAAATTTAAAAAAAAGGGAAAAAATCCTAAATGTGCATATTTTTCACCCTCTAGCTGCGGAACTATAACGAATTCGAAAAAAAGTTAAATATAAAGGTTAAAGGAAATTTGGTGCTCTATGACTAGAAAATTTGACACTAAGCATTGTTTGTCTTCAGAATTTGGAAAACATACATTCACATTTTTTGCACTCCCTCTAGTGACGTAACTATTGGAAATTCTGGAAAAAGTTTGATAGGAAATTATTTATATGCTTTAATACTTTGCACTAAAATATTTTGCACCAAAGTGTACTGTTTGTCCTTAAAATTTAAAAGAGGGCAAAAAATCTTACATGTGCATTTAATCAATGACGGTCTTGAGGACCTTCTACTGTACCAAATTAAACCAAAAACTAGTGGTCGCTAGGGAGGCACACATCAACCTATCATACCAAATTTCAGCTTGGTTGGTCATACTGTTCGGCACCTATCGTGGAATATTACAGACAGACACACAGACAGACCTTACTTTGGAAATTATTTCAATCTTCTTGGGGGACCTTAAAATGGATATTTCCATCGATATATCTCGATTTTTTTGCTCATTCACTATACTTTACTATAAAGAACAACTAAAAAAGTATATAAAAAATTCGAAAAATTAGAAAAAATTAGATAAAATTAGAAAAAACAGAAGAAATTAGTAGATAGTCTAGGCCGTTACTGACACCACTGTAGGGAATTCAAAGTGTTAGAGAGAAAGGATGCAGAGTTTCAGTGTGCAAGAGAGAGTGAGAGAAAAATCGCTATGACGTCACTAGCCAGCTTTACAGTTTCCTTTAATACAATTTTAGCTAATTCGGCTACTATCCGGCAGAGGGCACTACTACTGAGCTGTAAAGTTTCCTTTAATACAATTTAAGCTTGTTCGGCTACTAACCGACACAGGGCGTCACTAGCCAGCTTTCTTTAATACAACTAGCTAAAATTGTACTAAAGGAAACTGTAATGCTGGCTGGTGACGTCATGGCGATCTCTCTCTCTCTCTTTTGCACACTGAAACTCTGCATCATCTCTTTCTAACACATTGAATTCCCTATAGTGGTACCACTAACGGCCCAGACTAATTACTGAAATTAGACAAATATAGAAAGAAATCGAAAAAAAACAAACCGAAAAAAAATAGTTTCTGATAAGTGTTGAACACGTTCAGAGTTTTAGTAAAGATATGTATTATTATAATAAAAAGGAACCTTTTAAGTGGAATTATATTTATTTTAATTTAATATTAGATTGTTTATTTTTAATGTTTTCACCCCCATTATTATTAGTGTCTGTTTCTAATTGAACCTAATTTAGGGTAACTTATTTTTCTTACTGCACTATTTCCGAATAATATCCACGTAAAGACAAGTAATTTATTAATACAAAAAATCGTGTACTCGACAACAATTAGAACATAACCTATATAAATATAAACATTATTTGATTCAACAAAAATATATATTAATTAATGTTGTAATTAAATTATAGATTAAAGAAAATTACCAGGGCAGAATCAAGACAAGGAGAAAGAGATATTAAATCACGAAAGTGCAAGAGAGACCAACTATCGGCGTCTCTATGATATCAAGCGACGAAGTGTAAACTCTTAATATAAATTTTATGCTAGAATTATTACCTTAATCCAACGCGTTTAACACTAAGACCAACCAAGCACTTAATGTTGGTGTCAAATGCATTTAAATATTAATATTTTAAGCGAAACTATCAGCACCAAGTATCTCAGCTATCAAAACAGTAATTTGTTCTAAATAACGTCATTAATAATACTTCACAAGAATGAGTGAGAAGAAAACTAGTGTCAGGGATAATAATATACAGAGTGGCGCAAATTTAATTAATCGGCATTTCGTAAACAGTTTTGGATACAAAGTTGGTTAAGTGTGACTACAACTGTTTTAAGGCGAACTAAAAGTTAAGTTTTAACATACATTTTAACTTTTAGCTTATCGTCTTTTTATCTTCACAAATTATATTAGAACTGACAATGCCCCTCACTAGAATAGATAATAAGATTTTCTTTATTTTGGATAAATATGCATGAAATTGTTCAGACATTTCGTCTTCTGTGTGTCTGTGTGCCTGTGTGTCTGTGTGTCTGTGTGTCTGTGTGTAATCTTCCACTATAACTGCCGAACCGGTTGACCAATCAAGTTGAAATTCGGTACGAAGGGTCGATGTGTGCCTGGAATGCGACCATTAGTTTTTGGTTTAAATTGGTACAGTAGAAGATTGTCACGATCGACATTGATTGAATACATATGAAAGATTTTTTGCCTTTTTTTAAATTTTAAGGACAAACAATACACTTTAGTGCAAAATGCTCCAGTGAAAATTTTTAGAGCATAAAATTTTCTATAATTTTTGTATTAAACATTTTCCAGAATTTCAAATGGTTGCGCCACTAGTGGGCGCGCAAAAAATATGCATGTAGGTTTTTCGCAGTTTTTCCAAATTTTGAGGACAAAAAATACACTTTAGTGCAAAATGTTCAAGTGCAAATTTTTAGAGCATAAAATTTTCTACAATTTTGGTATAAAACTTTTTCCAGGATTTTCAATGGTTAGTGCAAAATCTTCCAATGGAAACTTTAAGAGTATAAAATTTTCAACAATTTTTGTATTAAACTTTTTCGAGAATTTCCAATGGTTGCGCCACTAGAAGGCGCGCAAAAAATATGCTGGTAGTTTTTCGCAGTTTATCCAAATTTTGAGGACAATTAATGCACTTTCGTGAAAAATTTTTTAATGCAAAATTGTAGAGCACCAAATTTCCTTTACCTTTTGTATTTAACTTTTTTTCTGATTCCCCATAGTTTCGCCGGTAGAGGGCAAAAAATATACACATTTAGGCGTTTTCCAATTTTTTTTTATTTGAAAGGCAAACAATCGACTTTAGTGCAAAATGTTCTAGTGCAAAGTTGTAGAGCATAAAATTCCCTACAACTTTTGTATTAAACTTTTTTCCGAATTCCCAATAGTTTTCACCCATGATTTTCGGAGATCCTAATTGTAGCAGTTTGCTATATAATGTGCGCATGCGCCAGCTTATGTTATTATCCACATTGAAATATCAATTGGGTAGACGTATTAACCATCGGATTCCTATTTAAAATGTGTTCCAAAAATTAATGAAATGCTTAGTATTTTGTAATTAAAAGAATCTTATTCTCTACAGACGAGCCGGGAAAGTTCTGGGGTGACACAGCCGATTTTTTTTATAAGTTAATAGTTATGTAATTGTTAAAAGCTTTAATAGCATACATAATTTTATGTTGTTTAAATTTTATAAACTGAATTTATTGTTAAAAAAGTTTGATTTTATAGAATTTATTGATAGTAATTGGTGTATAAGATATGCAAAATCAACAGTTGTGGAATAGTAAGAAATTTTATTTCATTATTATTATTATAGTTATTTTTTGAAATGTAAAAAAAAATTGATAGTTGAAATTAATCAAGTAGGAGATTGTTTTAAAAAAAAAAGAAAAAGAGGATAGACAGAAAAAAAACCTGCCAATATTTTTTTGAATGGAGAGTTCAACAAAAATATAACCTCACGTTTTTTCTTTATCAACAGTTAGAATTAATAAAATAAAACCCATTGAGTTTAATTATCTACCGGAATTTGAGCTACATTTTTGAATAAATTAATTTAAAAAATCTAATTATTATTTATTTGAATATGTCATCATTACGATCGTGACGTCATATATGTGCAATGAAGTTATCGTCAAGCTATTAACTGAAACGCATAAAGAAGAGAATATGAATGAAAAACAGCTCTTAAATCTCACTTATATAGACAAAGATGGAGAAACACATTATATGATAATTGGATAAAGATGAAAAACTTCAACCTATCCACTGTGAATTCGCATTCAAAATCGAGAGAGATAAATATATATTAGATTCCTCTATTAGATAAAGATAACGACTATTTTAACGAGAATAGGTAATAATTTGCTGTTTGGTACATAAGTGCTGTGCAAAAGTGTTCTTGATTAAGTGAAAGCGCCGCGTCCGCGTCTGCTTCCTGCATAGTTCACTGTCAGTGTTGTAGTTTGTACTCTGTAGATCTCGTTGCTGTTGATAATTTTCCGTGTTTATTTATATTTGTAAAAGTAAACACATTGACCAAATGACACCTTGTAAACATATGTCACCTATATTTTTTTCATAAAACGAAATTAATTTTTTTCTCAAATAAAAAAGGTGGGCTAATATTGCATTGACATGATAGAAAATTATAAAAAAAGGTTTATGGAATGTCTTATAATATGTAAAGATGGAATTAACTAAAAAAAATAATACAATTTATAACCAATAAAAAGAAAGTTTGTCAATATTTTTTTGAAGCGACATGATAGAAGATCATAAAAAAGGTTTATTGAATATAATATGTAAATATGAAATTAACTAAAAAAATCATAAAATTTATAACCAATTATTAGTAGATTTATGAATAAATTTATTTTTTGAAATTTGAAGAAAAAGAAATGAGGATATTGAGATAGGGTAAACACACAAATAGTGAATTTATAGAATGTAACAAAAATAATAAAACTAGAATAAAAAAAATAAAGAAGAGATAAAATAAGAAGCAAAATTTCAAGATAAAAATTCAAATAACCGTGGGAGGGAAGACTGGAATCATTTTAATAACCAATGGACCAGCTTATGCAGAAATGGGTTCCGATTGAATTTTCTGAATTTTTGGTATGTTGAAGATATCGACTTCCTGAAATGGCCATTTTTTAAAACTTACTAAAATGGAATTTTCTTAATGTATTAAAAATTTTTTGGTGTACTTGTATTCTAATAATTGCTTTGTGAAGATTAAGCATTATTTGATAAAGGGTGATTCAAAAATTACCAAAAAAAATTGTTGGATGCTGTGTGTTCTACTTTACAGTGGAAATATGAAAATATTAATATTTGGTCTAAATTTACTTTAGTTGGACTTAGATAGGGCAATTCAAAAGTTATTTAAGGTAGAAATTACGAAAATTGTTTTTTTGCTGATTATTTTTTTGCGATTGAAGGAAGTTCCCTATTTAAGTAATTTAGTATTTTAGCTTATAATAAATAAAAATAAAAAGTAAAGATAAAAATAACGGATTTCTTTTAAACTTTCTTCATAACAATTTAAAACACACAATTATTGTATGCACGTAATTTTTGAATAGATTATCAATCAACTTCAGCACGAATAAATTAAGTTTGAGCAAGTGCAGCTTGTAATAAAGGAAAAATAAACTAATAAAAAACTCTTATAAACCTTAATTAGCTAACCAAACAAGCTGTTCAACAAAAGAAGAAGCAGGCGAACAATAAAATCCCAGTGATTAATCGAAGTGTTCGGAACTTTACTTTGTACGTGATTTGGGCATAAAAGAATAAAGAAAACGCTTCTTCAAATTGATACCGCGCACAGAGGTATTGAAACAGAAATTACTGGACAAAATCGATCTTACTAATAAAAATTATTAATTCCTATCACTTGTTTAAGTACTCTGTATTTGCAGATTTTCCACGTTCTTTATTATGGTTGGGTTCAGACAATATAGAAGTTTATAAACACATTAAATAAGAAGCCTCTCATAAAAAAGATAGGAACATAAAAAATACATAAACAAATTTTTTTATGATGAAGTAACAGGCAAGGGTTAGTATATTTAAAGCCTAACATGGACAGTACAGTATTATGGTTTCCTATAAGTGAACTTTTGCGTTTTAAAATTATTTACGAGTTTTTCGAATTTTAATTCCTTCACGTGAAAGTAAATGTATGTTTAATAGTTTATAATTCAATGAGCATATAATGATGGCTATTATTCACGAGCGTGGCGTTTACGTCACGAAGGCAGCGACTAATTTTTGCTAAAACTAAAATAAACCTTTATTTTTAAATAAGTTATTAATAGTAATGTTTGTATTCACAAAGTGAATAGGTTTTTCGTATATCTGGAGGTGTACAAGATATCTTATTTTCACTATCTCTCTCTATTTTTTAGGATATTTTAATAAAATACTTTTTATACTTCTTTATGCAGTAAATTGACATTAACCTTTACCATGACCATAACGTGACTTTGTTGACACGACCTTGATATGACCTGAACACGACCTTGACGTGACTTTATTAACATGACTTCAACCTTGATTTTGTTCTCGGCAAATGGGTACACATAAGACCTTTAAATCTGTTGAGGGAGTGGAGCATAAGGTGCATATAAAGAAGTTGACGCAACTTATTATATTCACATGTGAATTCATATACAATGAACAAATAATAGATTAGTCGTGTACAAAACTTTCATATACCATTTCTTTCTCTCAATTGGCCATTATATTCTCTTAACAGGTCATTACTTTCCTCAAGTAGTTGGTTCCGTCTCTCTCTTTCTCCTTCAACTTTTCTTTTTCAATTTCATATAGTTTTTGAAGTTTTTCTTTTTCAAAATCTATTTTTTTGTTATTGAAGTCACTTTTTTCTTTTTTATGTTTTTCTATTCTTCCTTTTCTCTTATTTTCTCCAGTTGTTTATTTTTTTTGTTGTCTCTGGTATGCTCTTCGAATATTGTGTCTTTTGACAATAAACATTCTGGGCTAATTTTTTTTTTGTGCGGAAAGGTACTATATAGGGCTAAATTACACTGGGTAGAAGAGGTCCGTAGGGTGCATATGACGAGCGCTAGGATTTTTTTATTATGTGTATCCTTATAGTAGGCGCATATAATGAATTTTGCCCAGTTTCAAAATTCCTTCAAATAATCATGTTATGGCGTTTTTTTTTTGATTTTTGAAAAACTCTGTCATCGTACAACAGCATATTCTACCAATATTTTCTTCTAAATAATAATTATAGGGATTTCGTTATCATCGTAACGCATCTCTGCAGCGACGTGTGACATCATAGCGCTCCTTCTGCGCAAGGACTATTTCCAATATGGCGGACGCTTCGAGTTGCCAAATTTGATTCTCTCCACTCCCCCAATGTCCCATTTGCTCCATTGTGCTATGCAGACACTGTATCGTTTCTGCGCATATTTCTCTTACATTGACAGATGGAATTGATATGTCATAGTTTACTAGTGTCGGTGGAATCTAGGGTGTAGGGGAGGGTGAACGAGGGGTAGTTAAGTCTGCTTAGATACGTAATTATTCTACGTTACGCTTTAAATATAGCGCCCTAATGCCCCTTGGATGTGCGCATGTTTTTTTGTTAATTTATATTCGCTGTGACGTCAGTTGATATGTCCCAATGGCTCTCTATATCGTTGTCTCGCTCATACACACTAAAATATTTCTTCCCCAGATCTGGGGAAATTGTGACGTCACTCTAGGTAGCGGTATAGCAAATTTCCCCAGGGTGGTCTCGTACGAACGTTGTATATCTACTTGGTACTTACAAAATTAAGAAAACCAACTTGAGAGTAAAAAAAGGGGGGAGTAAATGATACTGATTGATTACATTTTGATTAGTTGATCAATATTCAAAGAACGAGTTGAATCGCAAATAAAATTAAACATAGTGTTAATAGATGACCAATGCCTTAAGGTTATCTTTGTAATATAATAAAAGTGACAAGTGGCTAACAGAACACAGTGATGTAACTTAACGATTGGAGGTGGCTACTTATCACATACATATTTAATGTACTTTATGTACTAGAAAGGTAAAGAATTTGGAGCAATATGTCAAAACAAAAATTTTTCCAATGGCGGAGAAATTAGGAGGTACACATGTTGGACCTCTATCTACCGTATGTCCCTGATTCAAATTACAGGCAGGTAATTATTACTATAATATTAGACTAATTAATATAAAAATGAACCAAAAAATATAAAGCCGTTTTGGAGTTATACAAAAAATGTTATTTTTTTCTGAAAATTTAATACTCTGTAACTTCGTCAGTAATCAATTTAGAAAATGGGTTCATAAAGACTTTTCATCTTAAAATTCAGTAATAATTCTGCCGCCGAAGTTTGTCCCCTTTATTCTGGGACATCCTGTACAGACAAATGTTTAATAACAATAAAAATTCTTACAAAGCAATAAGAAAATGCCCACTGAAACTATGGGTCTAACTACCGAACTTCTCTAATATCTCGAAAAATACCAGTTTGTAAAAGGTACAAAAGATCAATTAAATTGGAGATTGTCAGGAAGAACATCGTAATTTCTTTAATTATCCAAAGAAAGCCATTAAGTCTTTACAAAAAGAACATAATTTTCTGCGAATTTTATTTCCGTTCAAAATAATAGATATAAACATAAAATGACATCTTGCTTTTAAACATATTAAAATGATGACATTTATAACAAAATATAAAAATCAAATAATTATCATAATAAATTGAAAATAAAATCGGTTGGAAAATACAAAATTCCTGAATGGGTTTTATAGCGGAAGGGGCATCTGCTTACCAAAATTCAGATTCACATAAAAAGAAAAATCAATGTTGTACTTGAGGACCATCTACTGCACTAATTTAAACTAATGGTCACATTCTAGGCACATGTAAATTCTTCAAACCAAATTTCAGCTTGATTGGTCAAACGGTTCGGCAGGTATTGTGGAAGATTACACACAAACACACAGATACACAGACAGACCTGACTCTAAAAATGGTCCCAATCTTCTCGGGGAATTCAAAATGGATATTTCCATTGATATGTCGAATTTTTTTTGGTCGTTCACTATACTTTCCCTTCGATAGGATCGGGAAATTTTTAGCAAAAGAGACCGAATTTAGTTACGGTGATGAATCTATTTCCGTTATTTTAGAATAGAGGTGATAAGTAACAAGTTAAAAAAAGTTTTGTAAATAACCAAAAAAAATTCATGTCACATCTACGTAAAAAAAACCACTTCAAGCGTCATGTTAAATTTTTATACTTTTATAAAAAAAATCTTTTTCACAGGCTGTGGTTCTGAGTTAAGTGATTTTAAAGTATTGATATAATTATTCTTACATTATACACTATTGTAACAAGACTTAAGTCATATTTAAAAATTTCATAAATACAAAATAATGAAAAAAGAAACTAGATATAAATATAATTTTGTTAGCACAAAACAACCAACCACCCGGTATAAATTATTTTCATACCATCAGTATACAAAAAAAAATAGTGTGCATGCAACTCTATAATATAGGCCAAGGAAAATAACTATGGTATTTCTACAACCTTAATTGTCAGTAGATGGAACGTTCATTAACTTTAACGGTTCTGTAACTAATGACAATGACGTTTAGATTGTGACAATTGTACAAGAAATCAACTTGAAAAGTTTTATTCTAAACGTCATCGCCTTTACTTACTGAGTCTTTAAAGTTAAAGGACGTTCTATCTACCGACAGTAAAGGTGTCAAAATTAATAACAATATAGTGATCCCGTTTTGGCACTGTCACGTAACGTTATGCAAATCAACAAAAAAATATTGGATTAACAACGGTACGAAAAAACACGGCGCATGCTTTTTTTGACACGAAAAAACTTCTTCAGTCGGTAATTCGTGCTCCGTTGGTTAAGGACAAAAAGGAAGATTCTGCCCATCGTATGGGCGCGTGGCAGTTTTTTTGTGAAAGAAAAGAAAAAGTTGAGAATGTATATTTTATAGGTGAAATTATAATTTCGTGGCTCTAAAGAAATAGCCAACTTTATGTGTTAAGTACCTTTTGAACAAATGTCGAAGTCAGTATCCTTATTTTTATATAGTTTAGTAGGTGTCAAAATTCGAATATTGATAATTTTTTTTATTTCTGATCAGTCATATTCAAATTCTTTAATCTCATTTTTTTTGTTAGAATAGTTTATTTTTTCATTCTAATACTTTTTTTAATAAATCACGCTTAAAGTTTCATTAGCCCATTTTAATTTTTTCCACTCAAGGGTGGGAACATAAAGGGGGAACGTAAGGTCTCAGAAGCCAGCTAAAAGAATCAATAAAATTTTTGAATAAGTAACTGATATTCACATTATAAAAGAAAACCTTCCTCATTTCTTAATCCTGTCTGTATGGTAAAGACTCTCTAACACCGTGAGACCACGAACTGCCCTTTCGTCTGAAACGTGGTCGTTCCATCCCCAGAGAATTCAGCAAGGGAACACGTCCATTTTTCCAGAGCCCTGGCTAACGCTCAAGGCCGTAACCTTTTTCTCTCCTATGGAGAGTGGTGACAGTAGTGACAGTGGCCAAAAAATTTACTTAGCAAATAATTTTACAACCTGTAGGTTATTATTAAAATTTCACAACGAATATAAATAATTGTTCACGAAAAAAATTTACACTATTATTTGTTTGTGTATAATTATTTCTTAATTATTATTTTTTATTGCTTATAGAGATTTCGTTCATGAGGCTTGAACATTTTTAATTTCTGTTTATTATCTAATAAACAGAAATTAAAAATTTTTATCTATTTTGCACTAATTTTCCGGTTTATTCCCCATTTTTCATTATTTTTACTTTTCCCTGTTATGTTAAATTTTTTATAATTTTGCCCTATTTGTTCCTATTTTTGCCTGTTTTCCCCAATTTTTCCTTTTTTCCCATATTTTTTACTATTTTCTCTTTTTTCCTATATCTTTCTATTTTTTCTTGGTTACCATTAGTTTTTCTTATTTTATTTATTATTGCTTATTTTTCCCTATTCGTAGTTATTTTTCCCTATTCTCCTATTTCCTCATTTTTTCCCAATTTTTCCTACTGTTTGCCTATTTTTCCCATGTTCACCAGTTTTTTTTCATTTTTTTCCTAAAAAATCAAATGAGAGAAAATCTAATAATATCGTAGACATAACAGTCTCTAAACCTTTATACCATCGTGTATATATAGATATACTTATTCTATGTAAGCCACTGGTTTTCGCAAAATCTTTTCTTAGTGAATGTCTATATAATGAAGAGAATGTATTCTCAAAATTTCAAGTCTATGGGTTAAGTAGATTTTGCTGTGCCGTTGGTTCTATTTAGTCAGTCAATCAGTCATGACTTTGCCGCTTATACATATAAAGGCATCAAACATCAATGCAAAATAAAATCCTACTAAACTGTGAAAAATCGTATTTACTTTTTAAAATAATTTTTGGTTTAATATTTGGTATGAAATTTTCTATTTTAGTACCAATTTGATGAGACATAATTCTGGCAGTAATAATCTAGTCAACAAGTGCTTTTTTCGTAAAACTTTTTCTTCGTCTCCGTAAATTTTCTCTCGGTTGCGAATTTTTTTAAGAAAATTAGCACTTCGGAAATTATTCAAGCAAGAGATTATAACTGATAATTTTACGACAAACATTTTATTAGACATATAAATAGCGTCAAATAACTTGATACCGGTGTACTTCAATTTATAATATAATATATTGTAATGAAATACTCTGTATGAGTTATACAAGTTATATAAGTCAATTGTTATTTAATTGTCAAATGTTTGAATGACATTAATAATTTCATTAATTTTGAATTTTATAAACAAGAGTTAATCGTTCAAAGTTTAATTTTAAACCAATTATTGAGAGTAATTGGTATATAAAATATTCAAAATCAACAATTGTGGAGTATAAAAAAATCTTATTTGTATTATTGTATCATTATTATAATATAAAGGATTATTATTTGTATAATAATCTAATAGAAAATTTAGATTTTGGAATTAAAGTAAATTTTTGCTATATTATTAAAAAATAAATGGAAAGATAGTCAAAAGTGATTAAAAGAAAAATATTATTCGTTAATCAAGTAACAAAAAAAAATTGAATTTTGGGGTAGACAGTTAAAAAAAAAATAATAAACAAATCAATAAGACAATTAATTTTTTGGTAATGTCCAGAAATTTATAATTTAAAATATTGAATTGAAAAATTCTTTTAAACAACAGATATTTAATTTTGCAAGTTATATGTATGAAAAATAAAACTTATACCGATGAGATAAAATTTTTAAAACAAATTTAAAAAAATAAATAAAAATTTAGAAGAAGTCAATTAAGAAGAAAGTTAGAAAAATCTAAACCTGGTTGAATTATAAAAACAAAAAAAAACTAATCAAGAACAAGTCATGGAATAAATAATTAAGTCAAGAGATTCTTCTATAGAAGAAAAGAAAAATCAGACAATTTTATAGAATTAAGCAGATAAGAAGAAGTTTTGAAAAACAGAGGGAGATTGGAGGGGAAAACGAATTATACATAAGAAAAAGCAAGAAGAGGAATACAACAGGATAAACAAAATTTATATTTTTTTTTGTTGACTATTTTTGTCTAGGATCCACCACCCCAAATGAGATTTTGGTAAATTTTATATCTTAACAATATATAATATAATTTGGAGTTATATCGCTACAACTTGGTTTGTACGAACAAATAGAGCTAATAAAAACTAATGAATTTAAAAAATACGCGGAGGATCAAAATTAATAAAATTTCTAATAAATATCTGTCCAATATTTTCGCATTTCGGTCTACCGTAATCGCCACAATAACAGCTCGAACTTACATTGTAACCACTTCTTCGCGAAGTTCTTTGATTGACCCCTTTCAATAGATATTTTTATTAAAGCCCCAGAGCTGGCAGTTTGCATGACATACTTGATTTATGTAGTCGGTGTAAGATTTTCTATTATAAATCATTCATTTCTTACAAAAGAAAACATTTGCTTTGATGTTGAAAAATACTGATGAATTATTTGGTTTCGCGGTGGTCTGATATTAAAACAAAGAGGATCGATATTGATTTTGGAACGTTCCGGAGGAAAAATGTTAATTTAAAATTAAGCAGTGCTAACTTTTTTTTCATTGAAAGTGTGAATAGCAAATACACAAATTTTCCTTTGACTAGCTAACCACCATCAAAAAATTATATTAATAAAATTCGATAATCATCAAGAGTAAAATACCGCAATTTTTCAATAAATTTTTTAATAAAAAAATATGTATTTTGAAAAGTTGTTTAGAGTTATAATTAATAATATGCCTTAAGGCAGCTATACACGCTCCGGTTTGCCTGAGAGGTTTGTCTGCATATTTTTACCTGATGAGGTTTGCAAGCACAGTTTTTTTTATGTAACCAAACCCGCAACCACAGAACTTTACAATTAGTTTAAAAAATGTCAGATTGGAAGAGTGATCCAATGGGTTTCGTAGTACTTGAAATAATGAGACAGGCGACAGATGGAGACACTCGCGTCCGTTCGTCTTGGACACCGAAGTTCTTATCGAGTAGGACAATTCAATCCGTTGTCAGCAGCTGCAGTGGCAGTCAAAAAATATCACGATGCATCTTACTATTTGATACACTTTTATAATTTCTGATACAAGTCGTTTTTATTTTACTACAATTACCTTCCATTCTTACAATATAGTATTAAACACAAACATTAACGCTAAATGGACATAAGGACTTCACAAAACAGGAAAAAAAATAACAACAGTAATGGCTGCCGAATGCCGAAACTTGTTTGTGTACATACTGCTACTGCATGTACGTGAAAGAAGGAAAAGGAAGCAACCCAGCGCCATTTTTCGTACAATCAGCGCACCCAAGCGGGTGATTATCCAAGTTTTGCAAATCTGGCGCGAAACAGTTTGTGCACTTTCTAGGTGTTCCCTTGTATTATTTTGTGGCAGCCCGAAATACGAGTTTCAGCGGCAGTCCCAGTCCGAGTTCGTGCTGAGAACCAGTCCAGAGCCAGCCAGCGACCTTTAGAGATAGGTCGAGCTGAGCTGAAGCCAAGTTAAATTGTACCGAAGCCCAGATCCGTCAATCCGACCAGTATGAAAGTAGACATACATTCCGATAAGTCACCTGATAAAGCCTGTTACAAACTCTTGTTTGAATTGGTATTTAATATATACAGTTTTCTTTTCATTGATGATTTTTATTATGACACCTCAATACTAGCAGCAAATACCCAGGTACTCAACCCAGTAGGGTAAGTAAAGACCGCCCTTCTGGCCGCCAGTAATTTTGGTCGATACCACAACGACCCCTGGAGTATTTCGTCTCCACTGATGTTGCCCGTGTAGCGGCCTTCACGCTATAAACGGAAGGTGGCGCCCGATGTAATCCGAATACTCAACTAAGGCGCCAAAATACCGCTTGACGATGCAAAGAGAGTTACAAAAGTAAAGAAAGCAATAAATTTTTAAGCATTTTAGAAATCAGGCTAATTAGTTAGAATTCAATGCATTTTAAATATCACTCTTTAGTATTTAGTTTTAAATATTCACTAGGAAATATAAATCAAATGACAAAATACTGCCCTTCTGAGAAAGAATTCCCTATGTAACTCTGAAAATCATTTTCCAAATTTAAAGCAGATAATTTCCAACTTCGCTCGAGGTCGATTCTTTTTGATAATAAGCAATTGATTCATATATTAGCAATAATATTCATAATAAGTTTTCTCAATTTGAAATTCGGGTTACACGGTTACGGGCTGTGTCTACTCAAGTAATATTTTCGTAAGCGTCCATTAATGAGAGTCCGCTTAATATGGAAATTAGTAATTGTTGTTCTTTTATCAATCAATTAACTTGTAAACTATTGTTTTGAATTGTTCCTTTAAATGTTTCAAATTGTTTCCCGTTTATTTTAATCAATGAAAATAATTATATTCTCGTAGCCTAAAATATGTGAAAATACTGGCTACGACTTCCTTCTTCGGGGCTACTACTTGTGGATTAATCGACAGAACAAGGTAAGTGAAAAATCTGTTATACTAGATATAGAAATTCGCTGTGTCCGTCACGTGGAATTTTCTTTGACTCAGAATCTCACCTTACAGAAATCACATGTGCCTCGCTCGGCCTACAATTAGTGGTGTTTTTCACGAAGTCACTATGGAGTAAATAAATGTATACTAAACTATAAATAGGAATAAATAAATAATAGAATAAATACGACTTGTAACAATAATAAAAAAAACGCACATGTAACAGGAGCATGTCTTTAGTCTGATTATTTTTGACGTTACTTAAAAATAGATTTTTCTTTTTTAGGCCTTTGTCAGGTATTCAAATTATAAATCAAATTCTGACCTGTCAAAAGTTCCATAAACGAGCTGGCAAATGGCGATAATTATTTTATCATCGGCTTTATGTAACCTGCATTAATTTGGATGGTGCAACGATTTTGTATGCGACCAGCAAATTGCTTGAATATGGATAAGCGGACCGTTACAAATTATCGAGAGAACAATATTTTGTACGATACGGCACACTACATCCCATCCGATAAACGTTATCACCATTTTAAATGGTAATAATGCTAGGAAAGTTTAATATAAAAAAAGTATCTGGATGATAAGAACATTATTTTTAACTGCTTTTTTAACATTAACTATGTAAAAGAAAACGTTTTTAACTTTGCGTTTTATTTAAATGGTACTTTAAAAAAATATTTAAATATATTTAATTATATTTATTATTTCATTTTATTTCACTAATAATAAAAAGTTCCAATTTAAATAATATTTTTTATTTTTTAATAATTTTTTGCTCTGTTATAATCTAGGAAGCGATCATTTAAAATTGCAGTATATTATCCCCATACAACCAAAAAAAAAAGGTCAAAATTTCTGCAAAACATAAACCCTTTCGGCATCTCTATAGCAATCTACAAAAACACATTCATATCTCACTCACATTTTTCATGAGAGACAATTTCATTCGCCTCTGTAAGTATATCTATTCCGTTTTGGAGTAAAAAGGAAAATGTGAAAATGTCCAAACTCTCAGATCGTTGTAAACGATTCGTCCGATTTTCCATACCTCTTCATAAAGAAAACCCTGTCGAATATTATAGATATATACGGATGTGGTATATAATTTTAATTTTTTAACAACCAGAAAATAGTATATATAGACTAATTATGCCTTCCACTAATCTATAAAATATTTAAAATTTTTAGTCATAATTATTATTATAACGGGTTCGAGTAAAGAGGTAGTTAAAAAAAAGGAATAGCTATCTCCTGATGATAAGTAAAATTCATATTTGCCTGAAAAAGAAAAAATGCATATGGAATTAAGACCAGAAAACCCAAAATTACTCAAAATATTAGGGTTTTATTGCATTCCACAATTAAGGATGAAAACCCCTATTAGAAGCACCAAGAAGCAATAAGCGAAAGAAAAGTGTTGCTAATTTCAAGGAAGAAGTTGAAATGTAATAATTTTAAGGTTGATTCATTTAAAAACGTTTCGTTTAAAACTGCTAGGGATAAAAATAGCAAACGAAAAATTTAAAAAAAAACATACTTTTCCAGAGAGTACGAAGAGTACAAAAAGTAGTTCTTTTATGGAATAAAGAATCCAGAAGAAAAGATGCGTAATGTGTTGCTTCATTTTTTTAAAAATATGTTAATAATTATGACTATAAGGCAAGGAATATAGTCCAATATCAAAACAGATAAGGAGACGATTTCCTTTATTCTTAAGTAATGAAGAAATTATTACTAGAACTAAAATCTTAACTAAGAAATCGCTTCATATAAAAGAGTTAGCCTATCAACAGGAAAAATCCATAATTAATGATCTAGAATGCTTGGTACAGTTGAATTCATAAATGAAAGAGACATTAAAGTTATGCTATAATTGTTAAATCGGCTGGGATCATTCATGTTGAAGATACATCTCATAGATGCATTGCCGAATTTAAAGAATTGGATTCCCTAGACCAAGTATCTGTACGGTCCCCTACATTTTTCATCTGGTCTTCCAAAAATTGCAACTACAGATTTGTAAAGTACAAAAATAAAATCCTTATACGATGGATGTTGAATAATCACAGTACGACCCCCTTCAGTCGGCGACCCTAGGGCGCGGTCTAGTCGGCATTGATATATGAGCTATTTTTAAATTGCATGTTCATTACTTTTGATTTGATAAACTGATTTTAACGTATAATAATACAAAATATATTATTTAAGTGAGATTGAAAAGAATGAAATAATATCGAAAATATAAGAAACAATCTGTAAAATTAAGCGTATTTTAAATTATAACATCCAGTTTTTTATTATCTTAAAATATGTATCTGTTTGACACTAAAGGTTGATTTCCAGAATATACACATACTTTTTTTTTCGAAAATTGCTATATTTATTCCCTTTATAAAATGCAGAAAATATTTGAAAAGTGCGGGATAAATCAGAATAGTATATTCTGTAACAAGATTAGAATGAAAAAAATCAATACGAGTGGAAAATTCCGAATACGAGCGTTAGTGAGCGTGAGGATCCAGGAGTATCGAATTTACTTTTCTGACACACCTCCGAGAAGGGAAAGTATTGTGAACGAGCTAAAAAACATTTCGAAATAAAGATGGAAATATCCTTTTTGAGGTCCCCAGAGATGAATTAGGACCATTTAGAGATGAAAGTCTGTCTGTCTGACTGCCTGTCTGTATTCTTCCACGATAAAGGCCACACGTTTAATCCAATTGAGCTGAAATATGGTATACGGATTTGAAAAGTGACAGAAGCAATATGTGATAGAATATATCATTTAAAAGCCATTAAAAATCTCTATTCAAAACATTTAAAACTATTTTTTCAACTATCACCTGTCAGAAATAAAAAGTTGTCAAAAGTTGAAACTATTTTGGTTTTTTTTAGTAACCAGCTCAATTAACCCCTTTTTTCTCATTTTTCTTTTTAAATTCGGTTTTTTTTTCAATTTTTTTTATAAATGGGTACTACAAAAATTAACCTTTTCTTCCTGACCAACTGACACAGATCAGCTTAATATCAATATCGCTCATTGTTACCCCTTTATTTATCCCTTAATTATCTCATTATATAAGTACTTTTTTCAATAAAAAATCCACCCCCTTCTAATTATTCATTTTTTTCACTTTCACACTTATTACCCCCCCCCATTTTTTGTTCTCAATTTTGCATTTTTCTAAAAAAAAATACCCCTTTTATTACAATTTTGCTTTTTTCAAAAAAATTTCCCCCTTTTTTCCAAATTTTGCACTTTCTGGAAAAAAAATACCCTTCAGTATAGTTGATGGAGAACAATTCTAACCTTGAAAAGAATTTCTTCAAGTTTACTTGAAAGTGCTAAAAGTGATTACGGAAAACATATTTAGTGTTACTTCGAAGTGTTATGCTTTTTTGATGTCCACTGTTTTATCTAGATTTTGCACCTTTTTTTAAAAAAATAACCATTTTTTCTAAATTTTGCACTTTTTCAAAAAAAAAAAATTAATTAGCCCTTTTTATAAATGGCACATTATTTTTTTTCTTAGTAATTACCGTAAGTTCGGCAAAATCTCAAATCCCCTTTTGCTTCTTTTAAATATTTCTTATCATAAGCAACAGGAAGAAAACCGCGCTGTGGCCAATGGCTGTGATGAATTTTTGACATTTAACAAGACCAAATCCTAAATATGCAGTCTGAAAACCCTTCGTATGACAGTTGTCACAATCAATTATCACGATTTCTTCTGCACATGTCATTTGTTATAATACGCCTTTAACAATCCCCTTAATGTTCAGTCAGTACTTTTTTCCAAACACTTTTTACTTGTAACAATAAAAAGTGAAAAACGGCAATATCTGTACGTGCATTATGAACCTAATTTTTTTGCTCTGGCTCTTGGAGTATAAAAAGACAAACCTAATAAAGCATTAAAAAAGTTTTTCTACGCCTATGTGAGTAAACGTCAAAAATCTCACTGTCAACATTATGAGATCTCATAACGCACACGTGCGTTTTGATAAGACAACTTAAATTTCATGCTTTATTCAAATTGCAGTCTAATTATTATTTATGTATTATGTTATATAGTCTATTTACATATTTTTAATTCAGTAAAAAACAGAAAACAATGTATTTTTATTAATAAAAAGTATGAATTGAAAGCATGCTGCCCCTAAATGTAGGCAATACTTTTTACTACATCTAATTTGAATAAATTATGTTGCCCCTAAATGTAGGCAATACTTTTTACGCGAATAATAAAATGTAAGTAGATACTTAGCTCCAAGTTTTATTTAACAGCGTAGAAAAAGTACGGTACGTAACTCGAGTTGTAAGTTCTTTACGCACTCGTGAAAAGTACGCACCCGCCGCTAAGCAGCTTCGTGCGTATACTTTTTCACTTCGTGCGTAATGGTCTACTTACAACTCTTGTTACGTAATATACTATTAGAAATCGGTCAATGGATAACGGAGAAATATAATATTAAATGTGTTGCTTTATTAGCGCGGATTGTGATGCGTGTAACGTCACGTCTCCGCATAACCAAAGCATACTATTAAAAACCAACCTCTTATTCTATACCACGACAAAATTGACGCATGTCTGACTTTTTTAATTTCAGTCATCGCAATTTATTATCTGTCACACAACAAAACAAATGCGAGAAATAACGAGAATAAAGAAGTGGAATACGTCGCCTTATTTACAATCTTAGGAGAGATGACGTCAGGCCACTAAATCTGACGGAACAAAATTATTATAGTCTATTCAAAACAAAAACCGTTGCAAATAAGACAGCAGTGCTACCACCAAATAGAGCACTCTAAAATTCCTTTCCTGTACGATTGTCACATAATTGGGGATTTTAGGGATATCGTTTCTAAGCATAACATCCGACAATGATGTTTTTTTAAAATATAATAATACAAAATATATATGGTTTATTATTTAAGTGAGATTGAAAAGACTGAAATAATATCGAGAATGGAAGAAACAATCTATAGAATTAAGCAACGAGAGCAAGAAGAATCAATAAAAGTAAACCTTTTTTTCAGGGCGTCCTAAAATATTCACACTTGAACAAGATGTTGCTTTAATCAAAATCTTAGAGATTTTCCTTTTACTACATCGAGGAATTCAGGAATTCATGTGGGATTCCTTTGCCCTCAACCTACTGTCAACATAATAATCAAGGAATCTGAATTAAGAAGCCGACAAGTTGCTTAAAAATCATCAGTACTGTTGAATACTGTTAGTGTCAGTGTTTATACAGTGGGGGGAAGTACCTCTTTGGAGGGGAATTTAGACTTCAGAGGGGAAGGAAAAGGGGAAAGAGCTAGAGAAGGAAAATCGAAGGGAAAATCAAGATACAATTATACTTCATTTGACACATTTAACCATGTTTAATCTTATCTTTCTTGCTTCACTAGCTGTGGCACTATCTTGCATAAATTTTAAATAAAATATTTCAAATTCGATTTTCATTAATTATGTAATGATTTATTTTTTAGGGGAAAAGGGGAAAGTCAACTGAGGCGTTGTGGGGAACTGTAACCATTAAATTGGAAACACTGGTTAGTGTTAAGGTAAATAAAGTTATTCTTTTTTTACGACAGACATGTAATAACTCTGTGTTTTGGTATCATGACATTATTACGTTTACACACATCACTATACAGACAGGTCACACCGTTACTGATCATAACCTGAAAGTATGAAAATATTTTGGGAAAATTGAAAATTATACCATTCTACATCTAATTATAAATTTTTTAAAATACATAATCCACTAAATGTTTAATTTTTGCGTCTACCAAGTTCAAAAAAAAACTATTGAATGACATACAAAATATAACTTATCACCCAGTATTTTTTAATTTTTATAAGTTGTAAAATGTATCATATAAAAATATAACTTTAATTTTTATCAGCATCACCACTGAACGTCGTATCTTCAGTTGTCGACAACATTCAATCCGCCCAAAATGTATTCCAATCCCGTGTTAAAATGGATAACGTGAAAAGTTCCAAACTCGGACCCATGTAAACGACTCATCTGATTTGCGAGACCTTTTTTACATAAACACTGCTGAACTTTGATGGCATAATCTTGTAGGGCAAATCAACGCCGGGTCTCCAGCGGGAATACGATGAATATTTGATAAGTGATCTCGGTGACCTCAAGATGTTTACTATGGCAGAATGGGGAATAGCTGACGGGCATTCGGGTGTTGTTTCGTATAAAATATTATAGATGGAACGCCGTTTCATAAAATTACATATTCAAAGATATTAAAATTGATGTTTGCCTTTTCTAAAAGGAAAAACAGTTTAATAAGTCACATTCACTATGAAGATAAATTGTAGAAGTTTTATGTAATAGGCAGGTGCGACATTTTTCTTATTTTTGTTATTTTAACTTAAATCGAGAGGTTTTGTGATTTAAAAACGATACAAAAAAATTTGAGCGCAAAATATTAATATTTACGTCCGCTGTATGTATTTAAAAATCAAGGATCGACAAGAGGCTGGAAAACGTACCTGTGCAAGAGACTAGACTGTGTGACGTCAGTAGCCATGATCGCTTTGCCCCTTGCTCGCTGCTGCGCTGTATTCACGATACATTTTACAGGGTTACCGTTTTTAGTAAATTTCCTACTAAATTAGTAGATTTTTAAGAAAAATGAGGGTGTTTGATAGAATTTTAGTAGAATTGATAATAGGTAGGTCCGACATTTTTTTTAAACTGAAATCGATATATTTTTTATTATAAAACGATCAAAAAAAAATTGAGCGCAAAATGTTAATCTTTACGTCCGCTGTAAAATTCAGTAGATTTTTTAGATTTGAATTTAAAAATATATTTTATCGCTATTTATCTATGGTATATTTAAGTCGAGTGTCTCATCACAGAAAAAATATTTTGTACCATCCAAACGTGACACGTGATTCGCTTAAATAATAAGTTTGAACAAACGTAAGTATGAGCTCTGGTAGCAGCGTGGAATAGTGCTGGTTAATTCAATTATTTTTTTAATACACAGGCTAGTTTAGGTAGTCAATACTTCTTTAAATAAAAAAATACATATCCCCCGGGGAGGTAAAAAGTATGTACAAAATATTTTTACTACGATGAGACACTCGTGATTTTGGTAGTTTATTATTGAAATGTTAGTAGAATACGGTTTATTGAAAAATATTTAATAACGTTGAAAGTAAAATATAACGATAAAAAGCAAAAAAACAAACTTATGCTGTGTGCGGTATTCGATACCCGGGCCAATCGCACCACTAACCAGCACTATTCCACGCTGCTACTAGAGCTTATACTTATGTTTGTTCAAACTACTTATTTAAGCGAATCACGTGTAACGTTTGCCATGAGGCACTCGTCTTAAATATACCATAGATAGATAGCGATCAAATATAGTTTTAAATTCAAATCTGAAAAATCTACTGAATTTTAAAGCCGACCTAAATATTAATATTTTTTGCTATCAATTGTTTTTGATCGTTTTTAATAAAAAAAATATATCGATTTCAGTTTAAAAAAAATGTCGAACCTGCCTATTATCAATTCTACTAAAATTCTACCAAATACCCTTTCTTATAAATCTACTAATTAAGTAGGAAATTTACTAAAATCGGTAACCCTGTACAATGTGTGTAAATACAGCGCAGCAGCGGGCCAGGGGCGAACCATTCATGGCTACTGACGTCACACTATCTAGCTTCCGCACAGGTACCGTTTTTCAGCCTCTCGCCGATCCTTGATTTTAAAATGCTTACAGCGGACGTAAAATATTTTGGGCTCAAAATTTTTATGATCGTTTTTAAATAACAAAATCTCTCGATTTATGTTAAAAAACAAAAATGTCGAACCTGCCTATTATGGAAATAAACAGGATGAATGGTAATAATGAAATAAGAACTTCTCTATACAGGTAAGGAAAAAATTTTGTACCCATATCAGTGAAACCCCTACCAGTTAATTACCTAATAATATTAATACATTTCATATATTTACACATATGTTTTTCCTTATCTGATCCATTTTAATTATTGAATTAAAACTCGAAATAAAAAAAACATTTTAATGATCGGAAATAAAGGTATTGTGATATCAAAAGTTAGTCAACTCTTGTGATAAAATTAAATGTGTTTTAATTGACTTGGTCACTTGATCCTGGCAGCGTCAGTGAATATTTACTACTCGAGAGTTCGTTGATATTGACAAAGCGCTAGTAGTCAAAAGGGCGGTCTTAACTTGCCCTGCTGGGTTAAGTATCTGTGTATTAGCTGCTAAAATAAGTTAAATGAAGATTAATTTTAATTGGTTTATAACAATCTAACCGACTTTAATGTTTTAAATATTACATAACTAAATAATAATAAATCACTTAAAAAAAAGGGAAATAATATGTTCACATTTCCATCATTATTTAACACTTTGGATGACATTGATTCTATTAATTTTCTTGACCGATAAATATTTTATGATTTTATAAATATTTTCAATAATTCTAGATAACATTAAACGATATTAAAGACAAGAATTTTTCGTTAGACGATTATTATTAATCCTAATTTTGAAATCAGATTTGGGCGATTTTTTTAATTTCATAATTAGATTTGTAGATTTAGTCATAGAGCAACGGAAATTTTTGCGAAACTTCAGCATGCTTATGGGCAGTGTTTTGTCAAGGATCCAGGTTTTGATCTGGTTTAACGCATTTTCAGAAGGAAGAGAGTCGATTGAAGACAACTGTCAAGTGAAAGGCCTTCATCTACAAGAAACGTAGAAAGTATCTGTAGGATTTTGGTCCAAATGGTCAACCAACACTTTCACTGAAAGGTTCTTGATTTTTTTTAAAAAAGGGTCAAAACCAAACATCAAATTATAAAATAGCGAAAGATTGAGTGCCATAAAAAGTGTTATATGTGTATTTTTCTAAAAAATTTACTAAGAAATTTTGGTTTTTGGATTTAAGAGTCTCGTTATAATGTGAATATAAATAAAATAATTTGAGATAAATATTTAACGTATGTTATATATAAGGCACTGACCTAAATTAAATTGTATGTGCCAAAAGGCTGTTTTTGACGTAGGTAAATTATATTCTATTTTATTTTAAATAATTGTTTGCAATCCAGTAGGCTGTTTTTTTTTTTAGATAAATATTTGTTTTATGGTAATTAATTTTTTTGCGAGTCAATAGGGTATTTTTTAAGACAAATGTTTAACATAGGTAATGTCTAGATTATATCCTATATAATTAATTCATTTTTGTAAGAAAATTTCTGAATTTGAGAAAATGTGAAAGTTCGGAAATTTCTAATATTTAAAATTTGAAAGATTTCTGAAATTTTAAAGCTTTCTGAAATTTTAAAGATTTCTGATATTTTAAAGATTTCTGATATTTTAAAGATTTCTGAAATTTTAAAATTTCTGAAATTTCAGAATGGTTTTAAACAAATCTTATAGTTTAGTTATAAGAGTGCTTTCGATCTTTAGGTGAATATTTTAGGTTTCAGCTTTTTGATAGAAAAATCTAAATGCATCGTGCCCTACGGAATGTGTTTCGAACGAATAAAAAAAAACAATAAACAATAGTAGTCTAAAATATGATCTCAAAATTAGGCCCAATTTTCCAAAATCACGATTTCTTAAAAATCTATGAGGTCTCTCGAGCATATTAATACACCAATTTGGCTTGATCAATGTAAGAATCCGTTTTTAAATGAAGAAAATTGTGGATTATTAAAGTAGTTAAGGATCAAAATATGGCCAGAATCGAAGAAATTCCGGTCTGAGGAGTAGACTAAGAATGGAACTCAAATAAATAAATAATGCGTTGTCAAAGAACTTAATAGCTAAATTATGGCCAACATTGAGGAAAATACCAGGTATGCCTGGACTCTCGCCCATTTTGAGGACTTCTTGCTATAAGGTCTATAGAGCAAATGAAGACACCATTCGAATCATTTTGAAGAGTAGGTGATGAATCCGGCAGGAGGAAAAATCTGAGATCCGAGGATAAACCATATAATTACAACAAAATGCCCATAATTTAGAAGTATCCCTAGTCCCCTATGGTTTTTTGGCTTGGAGTAGACATAATTGACAATGGTTATTCAGAGTTTATCAGTACTTGTTTGATTCATAAAAATAAAAACAAAAAAAAGACCAAAAGGAAAATAAGAGCTACACATCCACGCGGTATTTCCTGAAAACATCCATATTTTAACGGCTAAGAAATATCATAGTAACTGATGGAAAATTTTCAAATTCGAGTAGTGCCTTTTTCTTCGATATGTGTACCTATCATTGAAATTAAAGATTTCAAGAACTAAAGGGAAAGTTACTACTACATGGGGTTATTAAGATGAAGAATACAGGATTTCGAATATTAAGCCCAAGAGAAGATTCGAGAAACTAAAAGACTAATGGAATCCAAGACTAATGGAATCCGAGATAGGAAGGATCAACCGATGACCCGAAAATTACTAAGAAGAAAGGAAAAGACAACTACTAAGAGTGGCCAAAGAAAAGCCGAGATATCACAGGGATCGACCGAAAAACAGCCAAGAAGATGCATTTAATTGGATCCAGATAAATTTCCTTGTTTGCTTAATATTTTTAAGAGCTTTTTATCTTTCGTTATGTAAACAAAGATGTACTTAACATTTCATCCAATAGATGCATATTTTTCTTTGAAACATTCTAATTTAATCTAGAATCATCTAATTTTGCAGCGATGTCAGGAGAATGGTCATAGTTGACAAAAAGGTTTAATTTTATATTTATTTTTTTCCTTTGTTTTATGTACCCGTCATTGATGGATTTTGGTTGGATTTTTTTAACAACATTAGATTCTCATTTAATTGCAAACATGTAGAAACAGCATCATTTTTACATGTTTACAAATTATTGCACATATTTTGTTTTTTCGTGTTTTTTTTATTTAATTTAACGTATACTTAAGTACACGCTGAAATAAAACAATTTAATTTGTTTTAATCTTCATTCGAACTAAGTTCAATATAGATTTGTGACGCGTTTACTTAAGTCTTTCAAATAATTTTAATATTTTTTTTTTCTGTCGTTTCCACAAAAGAAATGATTATTAGCTGATATTCTCGTAAACGACTACAACATGTTTTTGCTTCATTGCTACTGATTCAAACGAAAGTTTTACTTTTATATTCGTACTAACTTTCTACCGAAGTTTGATAATAGGACTTTTCGGTACATTATGCTGATCTTGTTATAAAAGGAGAGCCCGAAAAGAAATGTTTTCAAAGTTTGAGACGCATGACTGTAGGGAATCAGAAAAAAATAAAGGGCACAATATAAATTGTTTTACTTTTTTAAATAGGAAGTTTATTTAAAAAAATTTATAAAAAATAATTGCCACTCAAATCAGTTACATAATAGGTAAAAAAAAACATTAGGAATATTTTTTTAACAGTTGCATACCCAAGTTAGATTTGAGGGTATGTTGAGAATTTTTTGGAAAGTATTAAAGAAATTACATTGCAAAACACCCCAGATAAAAGAAAATGGTTTATAGAAAGTTTACGACGATAAATTAAAATAAGTAAACTATTTAGACAATAACTTACTGAAAATAAACACATTGACGTTTTTTTAAATAACCCATGACGGGATGTTAAATGTCGCACTTCAACGTTAATTTTAACCAAATTCCCAACGTTTACTTCACTATATTCAGTAACTAGATATTAACATTTATCATATCTTTTGTTTAACACTTTTCACCCTTGTAACCTCCCACCCCCCTGGCTATTTATCTCATGAAAAAGGCGAGTACAAAGTAACAAACCGATGGCCATTTCGGTAGGAAACTTTTATACTCAAATTTATCATAAAATATACCTGATCGTCTAGTATTGTTAAAGGACCCAGTTGTGCTGTATTTTTATTCGTTATAGTAAAGTTTGCTGCAAGTAAAAAAAATAAAACACTGAAAAACCTTCAAATCGTATATTCCGTAATTTCAACCTTTTATGATAATTACAAAAATCAAAACCTTGAAACATTATTTACTCTTTACTCTATTTGTATGTGAGGACCCCTCACAGAGACCCGCCACTGAGTGGACGAAAGAGAAGACATTTGTCACATTTTACCAATTTGTATTTTGTGTTTGTGTAATTATTTTTATATTTCTGTTTGTTTCTATTTTATAACCTTTTTAATTGGTGATTTGAAATCACGTGTATTTACTATGGTCAATAATGTCCTAATCATTCAGGTAGGAAGATGGAATGCCCGCGGGTCTATTGCCGTCTGCGACATCCCTCATTGGGAAAATTTCACGGGGAGGGGAGATCACATTGCCTCCTACCGTCCCAAAATAATTAATTCGTTTTTTGTTTAAAAGGGACCGTACCTTAATAGACATAGTAACAATCTTGACCAACTCATAAAAACACAAGATTTTCTGTGTAATGTATTGTGTATTGTTGTAATTGGTAAATGAGACTCCTGACTTAACCCTTCCGATCACACAACGGCGAGCCGCTGTTAACGGTCAATTAAACAAATGGTTTACTTGTCCGGATGTAAATTAAATATGAATTTTCTTCCCCGGATTTTGAATTGGGGGTGTTTTTGAGACATTTTATTTAGATAGATATTTTCATTTTGTAAAGAATTTTGGATTATTTTTCTTTACTTATTTTCTCTTTGGTTTTATGGGCAGTTGTTTTCTATATGATAGGCAAAGGCCTACAAATAATTATTACGGGGTCAAAGTTGGCGGTAGACACAGGTCTACAAAATAATTGTTGTATTCGTCGATGGGCAATTTTAGAGGAACTGATTTTTCTCTCTCTAGTTGGTTTTTTATTTATTCTTTCTCGAAGCGAAGCGTAGGTACTGTTAGATAGTTTAGGCGATGGTAAAAATTTTCAGACTGATTTTATTTCTCATTTTATGCCCTTTTATACCCAGAAATTATCTCATTTCGTGACGTAGGCATTGTAACTGCGTAGTGAGAATCTACCCTATTGCGACTCGTTATCGCCAATTTGTTTATGTTATCGTAGATAACTGCATTCCAGAGGACAACTTTTTAGCTATTTTGAGTCTTTTACGAATTTTAAGAGAAATATTTGAAGCGTAAATTTTATACAGGGAAAAATAAAATTTGAATTTATAAATAAAATAATTCTACGGAAATAGAAAAATATAGGAAAATAGTAATTAAAAATGGGAATTAATAAGAGATTAAGTGACCTAGGGTAGGAACGTTTCACCCTTTATATTATTATTAAATATTTTATATGCTTATATGCTTTATGATGAATAAATATTATTATTATTACTATTATTAAAATAAATCCGATTGAAAAAATATGAATTTTTTACTATTAAAAACGGGTTGCTAACTTTTAAGATTATGGATATTAAAGTTTTGAAGTAAAATATTATAAGGCACCCTTAAAATTATATTTGATTATTTTTAAATAAGGGATCATAAAATAAGTTGCTTCTCAAAAATGATAATTTAATTTTATGCGTCTCTTAACAAAATTTAACAAAAATATGCACTATTTACTCTTACAACTTTAGTTAGCAATATGTTTAAATAAAACAATTTAAATTCTAATAGTGTTGTTTAATCACTTTGATATCACTTAAAGATGTGAATGAATATTTATGAAAGAAAATCAACACCAACGACAGTAAAAAAGTATGCTGTAACTCGCTTATAAGATTCTGAAGAATAAAAATAGAAGTACAGGGGAATATAATTAATAAAACTGAATTAATTACCATTTTTTAAAAACCCAGCGATTTACTTTTTTTATACTTATCTTACCCAGCGCAAAAAATATACTCCGGTGCCGCTAATGAGTCTTTAAGGGACGAAAGAGGTCCGGTATCGGCCTTGATTCATAGGAATCAAATTCTCACAAATATTTTAAAACCATATTAAATTTACCCATTAAAAAAGAAAATTCATTTGTATTTTTTTTTCACATTAAGCGTGTTTCCTGAAAATTGGCAAAAATGACTTGCAACCTTGTTTGATGGGGATGTCGATATAATATTTTCTATAAACCAAATTTTGAACTTTAAATCTATTATCGATATACTAAGTCAGGTTCTTTCCATAAGTTACGTTAAAAAAAATAAAAAAGAAAATTAATGATTTTTAATTGACAGAAATGTTTTTAATAAATTTTATCCAAAACTATCCCTTAACATTGCACCCAGTTGAAACAACTGAAACAATACCAAAATAAATGAACCATAACTTATATATATATATTGTAGTGTTATGTAGTTACACCCTATATATAAGAATTAGTAATAGTTATAATTTGTGTTAGCGTTACATTCATTGGTTGAATTGTTATAGTTGTAAAAGATATAGTAAATACTGAATATAACTTTTATATGGAAGTGGCAAAATTAATAGTTTTTAATAAAGAATAATGTAAGTAATAAGGATTTTAATATTATTGGGTAAATTGTAAAATAATATGGAGAGGGCTTAAAGCATTTGGTTTGGTAATGTCACTGTGATGGGAAAGAGAATGTTCCTTGTCATGTGGATGTGTCTTTTTTGGTAAGTGGGGTTATAAATTTAAAAAAGTGTAAAAAAATTTAAGTAGGCAGAAATCAATTAAAAAAAAAGAAGATTACCAAAAATATAAATAAGAGGGGAATTGTCAAGTTCTTGTGACAAAATTTTTTAATCTATGACATAAAAAAAAATTAAAAAAAAATAAAAATTATAACATTGGAGTTAGAAGCAGTAAAGAAAGGTGAGACAGGCAGCAGTAAGAAACAATTTAGACAGGGACAGAATTTAGAAGATTTAAATTATAAATACAAAATTATGGATGATTAGAAATAAAAGAAATGGAAGCCGCCGCCGCCCGGGAAGAAATAAATTTGTAATTGTATTTGATTTAAATCTATAATTTTTTTTAGTATTGTGAACAAAGAAGAGATACACATGGTAAGGAATTAAAATTTTTTTAAGAAACAGAGTTTTCCAAAACAATATACAGGGTGTTTTTTTAAAAAGTTTCCACCCCCGATTTAGGCTTACCCAATAATTTTTGGCAAAAATAGCGAAGCACGTCGATTTTTGATTTCAGGGGGACAACATTTTTGATAACAAACAACACTCTAACGTCAACCCCCTTCACCCCACGCCCCTCAACTTTAAAATTTAAATAGGGAACATACATGTGTAGCACATCAGGGAAAAGGTAATTCAATGCAGAATTTAAATCACTAAATTTAATTTTTTTACTACCCCCTGAACAGAAATACAGGGTGTTTTTTCCTACCCTCACTTTACTCTCGCACACTAATTTTTGAGAAAAATAGTGAGACACGTCGACTTTTGATTTAATGGAAACGAAATTTTTGACAAAATTTGTCGCTCTACCTTAACCCCCTTCACCCCCACCCCCTAACATGAAAATTTGAATGGGCGATACACCATGTGTGGCACATCAGAGGAAAGGTAATTCAATGCAGAATTCAAATCATACCCTTTGTCCACTGCTAGGACAAAAAAACATTACATAATTTGTATCAATAATGCTATCAGTTTATTGTTAGGTATTTAAAAGAAGGTAAAAATAAAAAAAAATTATTGCAATAGCTCAAAATGTTGTCCATCGTGTGCTAAACAAAAGTCAAGTCTGTCTTGGAATTCTTGTCTAACATTTTGAAAAATTTCCCTAGTAATGGATTGACATTCTCTTACAATTCGTACCCGAAGGTCATCAATAGATGTACTTTTAGTTTTGTAAATTAGTGACTTTAGGTGACCCCAAAGCCAGAAATCGCAAGGAGTTAAATCTGGAGATCTCGCAAGCCATTCTATTGCTCCTCTTCTACCGATCCAACGTTGTAGGAAATGGTCATCTAGCCATTGTCTGACTGGTAAATGATAATGAGGACCAATCCCATCTTGTTGAAAATGTAATAGATTTTCATCTAGAGCAGGATTTCTTACTTCATCTACCTGATTTTTAAGCTCCTGAGTAATTAGCGGGTCAATGGTCATTTCTAGCATTTCTAGGTATTTTGGACCAGTTAAATTCCCATCTACGAATAATGGCCCAATAATTTTATCGCCCAGTATGCCAGCCGAAACATTAAGTTTTTGAACATGTTGAGTATGCCCTTCAACAAAAACATGAGGGTTGTTGTCACTCCAGTAACGACAATTATGTTTATTCACAAACCCGTCAAGAAAAAATGTGCACTCATCCGAAAAACAAATATTTTGAACTAAATCAATGCGGGCATTTCCTCACAAAATTGAACTCTTCTATCCGGATCTTCTTCATGAAGTTGCTGATGAATTTGCATCTTGTAAGGTCGATATTTATTATTTTTTTAATACTTGTCGAACTGATGAAACTGAAAGTCCAGTATTAGAGGCTACTTTGCGAAGAGAAGATGCTGGTTCCATTGCAAAATTTCCCAGAACTTCGACTTCTGTTACTTCGTCCAATACCCTAACTGCCGTCCTTTTTTTATTTACTATAGATCCAGTTTCCTCAAACTTCATAACAAGTTTTCTGATGTAAGTATGACTTACTTGCAAACCAGGATGTTCTTCATTAAAAAGAGTAGCAGCTCTTCTCGATCATCTGTTCGCGGAGCCGTAAATGAAAATCATATCAATTCTCTGTGCTCTAGTGTAGATCATTTTCAATGTTTATTTGATAAATAATTTTAAACACGTGAGTTTATAGGTTGGTTTTTGCCAAAGGTACTCTTATTTTTTGTAGAAACAAAACGTGAATTGCTGATAATTCAGAAAAATACCTTAATAGTGCCGACTAGCAAAAAATTTGAAAATCCACACAGAATTGTAAGAGAACCTCAATAAATTAATTCACAGGGAAATTTTTGAAAATGTTAGACAAGAATTCCAAGGTCGACTTGACTTTTGGTTAGCACACGATGGACAACATTTTGAGCAATTGCTGTAATTTTTTTTATGTCTACCTTCTTTTAAATACCTAACAATAAACTGATAACATTATTGATACAAATTATGTAATGTTTTTTTGTCTTAGCAGTGGACAAAGGGTATGATTTGAATTCTGTATTGAATTACCTTTCCTCTGATGTGCCACACATGGCGTATCGCCCATTCTAATTTTCATGTTACGGTGTGGGGGGTTAAGGTAGAGCGACAAATTTTGTCAAAAATTTCGTTTCCTTTAAATCAAAAGTCGACGTGTCTCACTATTTTTCTCAAAAATTATTGTGCAAGGGTAAAGTGAGGGTAGGAAAAAACACCCTGTATTTCTGTTCAGGGGGGTAGTAAAAGAATTAAACTTAGTGATTTGAATTCTGCATTGAATTACCTTTTCCCTGATGTGCCTCACATGGTATGTTCCCTATTTAAATTTTAAAGTTGAGGGGCGTGGGATGAAGGGGGTTGACGTTAGAGTGATGTTTGTTATCAAAAATTTTGTCCCCCTCAAATCAAAAATCGACTTGTCTCGCCATTTTTTGCCAAAAATTATTGGGTAAGCCTAAATCTGGGGTGGAAACTTTTTAAAAAAACACCCTGTATTCTCTGTCCAATATTTCCTTTTTCTTAAAATGACAGATTTCAGGTCGACTAGTAGTTTTGTGTTAAAATATATAGTGTGGCTAATCTGTTTGGATGTGTCTAGTCGGCCACTACCAAGTTTAAAAATACATTGGAATTGTGAAAAAAGGCAGGAAAACTGTTGTTGAAAATTTATGGAATATCTATATCCTTTATTCTAACTTAAATTAGTATCAGTAGGCATTACCATTTTTGACTGATTATTGATAGAATTTGTTCAGATTTAGTGGGTTTTTTTGGCAAATCAGCTGGGAATTATCAAAAGTTAAAAGAAATATTGGATGGACTATATTTCTAGCAGCATATTTATAACTAATTTGATTATTTTTTGAAAACAAGTATAATCCGTTCATTTAAAACTAAAAAAAGCATGTTTAAATAAATAATTTTAAACTTGAACTGCAAAAAAATTGGTCATAATTAAAAACAATAAAAATTGAACAACGAAAGCAAACTGACATTCCAAATTACTATTATTAACCATTTTATTATTTTAAGCCAAATTTCAGTTCAACAGTGCAACTTAAAGTATTATAGGAACAGTGAAAATTAAAATAATCATCAACGAATTAAATTCTGTTTAATTAATAAACCACTGTATAAAGACATTTATAATGGGACAACTAGTTATTCAAATTTTAATAATTTTCTATTCAAATTTTATTAATTTCCATTATCGATTAGATGACAACGTTGCATTTCTAATGAAATAAACATGTTTAGTGTTGACAAATTGCTACTCATATTTTACAATCTTACTAAATCTATAATTCAACACACTCATTTATCCTTTATAATCTCCATGTTGCAGGCAAGCACACCTTTATGCTTGTTTGTAATCCGGATCTCATAAAATACTTACAAAACCTCCTAAATCCAATATACAGATTACAAATTAGCACCCTGCTTAGAAATAGTTGAAACTAATGGTGGAAATACAGCGGACGTGTTTATGTTACGAAACTAGCGTTTGCTTAGAACAGCAGAATGAAGTACAAAACATTTAAGCGAACGGGCAATTTACAAAATCAACTTTACATTTTATAGGGATAACAGAGAACTTTTTCACTAAACTTAGATTAGTAGTTATTTTTCCAAATTTAAATCTATTATTACACATTATAAACTTGAAAATCATATTATTAGTCTGAAAATTTGAACACGTTATAATTTAATTAGAAGCCATTTAGTTTTAAATTATATTATAGTAACACGCATTAAAATAAATATTTCTTCAATGGAAAAATATACACAGTACAAAGTCCATTATAAAAGATAAACTATGGAAATAACACTATTAATTGAAGATTGACGAATTACCAAACGAAAATCTTAATGAAAGAAAAGCGACGAGTCCCAGGCAGAAATTAGTTTTCTCCTGTGTTACAGAGCCAGAGAAACTATATAATTAATCTCAAAGTGGACATAAAGAGACTTAAGAAGGACCACTCAATTTTTATAGAACTAGAACTGCGACAATTATTTTTAAATAAAGATACAACTGTTTTATTTTTAAAGAGCTTTTACATGCTAATTTATTAATCATAAAACATTCTGGTAAAGACTGTACAAAATATTACAGACATTATTAACATTGAAACGACCGGTTGCCGGAAATCTGATTGAAATAGTTTAATCGAAAATCAATTCATAGAAAAATCAAATGACCGAAATATCATTCGTTTGAAAATCGTTCTATCGAAAAATCAATTGAACGAAATTGCAGTTGATTGAACTACATTTTTATCGAACATAGGTTATTCAAAACCAATAATTATTTATACCAAACATATTTGATAAAAAATAGTTATTCATCATTGCAGTTTTGTTGTAAATGTTTTGTGATTAGTTTCAAGCGACATTTGATATATTAGTGTTTCTTTGTCTTGACTGTAATAAATTATAGATAAATCCTATACACACTATTTTCATTATAAATTGATGAAAAATCCTTGAAAATTCCTTAAAAAATCTATAATAATCCCTTAAAAATGTAAATTTTTTGACAATTGTGTAAAATCTCTAAAAAATCCAATATTTGAAAATTTCTGTTAATAAACCATAAAGATAACTTGCAAAGACCTTGAAAATTCTTTAAAAAGTCATTAAAAGCGTTAGCTTCTGGTGCTGAGGGTACATCGTATTTTTGGTCCGGGATGTTCTTGATCCTTGAAAATTCTTTGTGCAGTCCTTGAAAAGTCCTTGAAAGGTCTTTGAAAATTCCTTAAAATGTCAAATAGTGGTCCTTGAAAGTTCTAGAAAGGTCCTTGAAAGTTCTTGAAAAGTCTGTGAAAGGTTTTTAAAAAGACCTTGAAAAGTCAGTAAAAAATTCTTGAAAAGTCCTTGAAAAATACTTGAAATTTCCGTAAAAATATTTGAGAAAAGTCCTTGACATGTCCATGAAATTACATGAAAAGTCCTTGACAGGTCCTTGAAAAGTCCATAAAAAGTAGGTGAAAGTCATTAAAGCTGTCATGAAAAATTTTAGAAAAGTTTTTGAAAAGTCCTAGAAAGGTCCTTAAAATGCTTTGAAAGGTTTTTAAAAATTTCTCGACAAGTTTTTGAAAAGTCCTTAAAAAGTACGTGAAAAATCCTAAAAAAAAATCTTGAAAAAAATCAAAAAAGTCCTTGAAAAGTTCTTGAAACGTATTTGAAAAAATAAATTCTTCAAAAATCATCTAAAAAAATCCTTAAAAAGTACCCAAAAAAATTTTAAAAATTCTTTAAATATTACTTAAAAAAATTTTAAGAAATCTCTGAAAGGTCCTTGAAAAGTGTTGGAAAGTCATTGATAAATCCTTGAAAAGTTCTTGACAAATTGAAAAGTCCTTAAAATGTAGGTGAAAAATCGTGATAATTTCTTGAAAAATTTTAGAATATATAAAATATATAGGAAACCTTCCACAATCAATTTATATTCTAACCAAACCCTTTCCCATAATCTAGCCTTCTAAACAGTTTTTATTCAGATTATTTCTGATCCCCCTATAATATTTAGCCTTTGTATCTGAACTTAATATCATTAAATAATTAGCTGTTAATAATAATTTTATTGGCAATATCTCCTATAAATATCAAAAATTTTCCTCAAACACAATAGTTGCCTTCACAATCTCCGCTCCTTTTTGGTTAATACTATAACCAGGCCGGCCCTGTGGACACATCGGTCACACCGCGCTCTAGAGATACGGTGAGTATTCGGGAAATCGTTACGTCACTCTTCTAGAAATAAAGCGATGCCTCGCGATTGGCCGTAAGAAGTATATATACTTCGAAAAAACGGACAATTGAATAATTCAAAACGTTCGCGCGTTAAGATGAATTAATATTGTTAGTTGTGTTTAATATAAATATAAGTTGTGTTTTTACTGTAAATAAATTAGATATAGTTATACTGAGTGTTTAGGTTCACCGAAACCGAACTCTATAAAATATTACAATACTAAAGATACACTTTCTCATCTTCATAAAACAGGTATTTATAAATTATGTTGTTCAGATTGCAATGCAGTTTACATTGGTCAGTCAGGTAGGAGACTAGAAAATAGAATCAACGAACACATTAGATATATTGACAAATTTATAAATATGGCTGTTACTAATACCCCTTTTTCCTTTGCCAACTATATTGTTACACATAGCCACTCCTTTTCTATGTCTGACATTGTTCTCTTACATGACTACCACAAAGGCAACAGACTCAATTTACTGGAAATTTTGGAGATACGATCTTGTTTTAATAATGTAACTTATACTTGTTTCAATGAACAATTAAGACCGAAAGTGAACATTTATTTAATCAGTTTAACCAATTCCTTTGACAACTCCTACTGTTACTTAATCCTCGCAATATTTACCCCTTCTATTACTCTTTTCTCTCCTCTTGATCGTACTTTACTCGTAAACTATCCCTATTTTACCTTTGTTTTGTTTTTTAAGTTCCACTTAACTTCACTTCATTTTGCCTCTTCTTTTTATCTTCTTTTATTGTTGTCACTGCCGATTTCTTTCTTCTGTTTCTTAACACCTTATGGCCTGCACCCAACTAAATTCCATTTGTAATTTAAATACTTGCTCTAATCATTCTTAGGCACTTAACTTTGAGTTAATTTGTTCATGTTTGGGTCAGATACATTAGGTCATTTTATTTGTAAAAAAACTTCGCTATTGTCAACTTTTTATATTTCTTTACACCCCTCCCTTCTTTCTGTCAATTGTCTTGTCAATTTTTAACATGTTACCGCCATCTTGTCGAATGGCAGCTATCTTTCAAATGCACAAATGGGTTTATTTTAACTCCAATAATTTGTTGGGTCTTTATGACCAAATATTTTTCCTTAGTCCCGGAGTGGACAATTTTAGCTCCTCGAAGTAATCCTTGGAGCTGGTCCGAATGTACCTTTTAACTAAGTCGTATTAACACATTCTTATCATGGGATGAAGAGTCCCTAGCTTGACCTCAATTCCGGCTGGATTAACCTTTCCAGCGTGGAATAAAATAATCCTTTTATTGGATAGAAATTAGGAATTAAATTTCGTAAATATTATAAAAATAAGTTCATATACCTTTTTCTCAATTAAGGGAAAAATGTCAATTTTTTGTGACGTATAAGGAAGTTAGTTCGTTGTTTTGTAATTTTCTTAGTTTTTTTGAATAATGTGTTAACTTTTCAGACCTGAAGATGACTAAGTAGCCGAAAGTAGTTGCTGTTTACAATTTTATTAAAGTCTTTGTGGTACATGATTTTCAGTTTAATTTCATTATTAAACAGTGGGACCACATTTGTGATATGGATAATGCAATACTGTATTAGTAGATTTAACCTTATACGACATTATTAGTCCTTGGACAGCAAAATTTGTTCCTATTATCACAATTCTAAAATTCTAAATATATTCAGTATCGAAAAAAATACGTCAAGTGAGAAGGACAAAAATAGTATTATTTTCGTATGCTCGCGTGGTATTCGGTACGATTATATAAAGAAATATAACGAATTTTTTCCACTACTAGTATTAGAAGATGTCATTATTTATCCTGTGTTCGAGTCGAGAAGTTAAATTTCTCTCCTACAAGTAGAAAATTTTTAATTATATAATAGTAGATAATGAAAACAATTCAAGGCTAAACGTGATGTCACAGGTAGGCGATCTTAGGAAATCTTTCAAATTAATTAGATGAATCTGTCATTGTGTTTGTCAGAAGAGTTTTATTTTAATTATTATAAAAAAACGACAGCAATTAAGCACTTTCTACTGAATTCCCATAATTTAAAGTGAATTTTCGACCTAATAAAATGAAAAAGAGGTAAATAATTAAATAATAAGGTTATGTCATAAATATTTTGATATAGATTCGTGTTATTTATGCAATAAAACCCATTCTAAAAGTAACCTAAAAATCAATTTAATAGTTTTTCGAATCTAAGTGCCAAATATGAAACAAATTCGTCATATCTTCATCGCTACTTGAAAGTGCAATTAACATAATGAAATATCAATTTAATTTATTGAATATTCCCATTCAATTGTTTTCACAAACTGCTTCTTTTCCATTAAATTCTTTTCAAATACATACCCAAAAAAAGAAAAAAATATTATTGTAAAAATGATTAAATGTAGTAGTGGAAAAAATATTATATAAACCACGGCAGAGAAGATTTTTCTCAGCCGAGCATTACTATTATACCGAGATGCGAAGCATCGAGGGATAATAATAAAGCTCGGCTGAGAATAGTAGATTCTGTAACAAGGTTAGAATGAAAAATTCGACACGAGTGGAAAATTCCGAACGCGAGCGAAAGCGAGTGTGAGGAACCACGAGTGTCGAATTTTTTCATTCTGACCGAGTAACAGACTATATTTTCTCCACGATCAAAAAGTATAAATCAAAATTAAATTAAATCTGAACACAAGTTATTTGTTGACATATTTGTATTACATTGTATTAATATTTATAGTGCTGTGGTACACTTACCGATATTAAAATCTGGTGCATTGATGTTTTTTCGTAATTTACAATTTCAGATATTATTAAATTCTATATCTACTTCACTTGATTTTTCACTCATTATTTTGTTTAAATTAAAACTTGTTTGAAAATAATTATTACAGTCGCCATTTTATATCTGACAGTGACACTTTTGAAATCCATGGCAATCGATATTGTTTAATTCGATTACAGAAAATCCATTCTTTACCTAGATAAAGAATGAAAATACATGCAAAATGCATAAGAGGCAAATATTATAGAATAAATATTCAGACTCTAGAGTGTGAATGTTTACATTCTATTATCAAAAATGATTTCAGAATTCTTACATTCAGTAATGGTCGTGGAGAAAAATCACTTCTCTACCTTGGTGTATAATATAGGTACTATTATTATTGACGTTTGTTTATTATAAGCATCAAACATTATTTTAATATGTCAAATTTGTCAAAATGGAAGGATGCGAATTACCAAAAGGATTATACCACATCGTCACTTATCAATAGATGGTACCTAAGTAGCAATTGCAACTGCTATTGGTTAAATTTAAGATGAGTTATATAATCAACGGTAATATACCAAGGCGTTGATTAATAGTCGGCTATTTTTATTGCGTCTAAATTTCGAGAATATTTTAATATCAATTTGATGAGACATAATTTTGGCATTAATAATCTGATTAAAGCCCGAGAGCTTTAGGTCAATGCCAAAATTATATCGAATTAAATTGTAAAATATTAGAGAATTTAGCAACAACAAAAATAGCAGAGTATTAATCAAGGTCGTGTTATATTTACTAAGATTATTTCCGGCGAAAATCAATTAATCGCGGATAAGTAAATTAGAAAAAAACTTTATTAACAGAACACCAGGAATACAACTAAAATAGTAATAAGAAATTAAAACGAATACTAATTAAAGTTGAAAACACAATTATTATAGTTCACGTGTTTTTGGTTACTTAAATATCGATTTTTCTGTAGCTGCTCTTCTTTTAATTCTGAAGGTATGGAATTTGCTTGATTAATAACATAATTAGATGATGATGTCGCTACATTTACAGTATTTTCATCATAACTTCTCATTTTATTTATAATATTTTAGTGGTGCTGCTTATCCATTTGTAAATATGGTTTGAGTGACGAAGAACTTCCGTGTCCTGTGATTTTGATTAATTCTTGTTCAGAAACTCCAGATTTGGCTAATTGGGAAACGGCAGTCGAGCGGCACGAATGATTGGAAATTTTTACTTTTTTCGTATTCACGCCAATCGATTCTGCTCCTATTTTTGTCCATTTTGAAAACTCATTTTTACCGATTGGTTGATTTTTATACCACTGGAAAAACTTATCTTTACTCCAATATTTATTTGTTGTTAAAAATAATCTGTTAGACGTAATTTTTGGGCCTCGTTTAGATATTATTTTTTTATATAACCTTACTGGACACCTGCGAGGATTATTGGTATTAGTAATATGCCACTTGCTTTCGGCACATTTTTTGCTACCACATTAATATGTTTTCGTAAAAACTGAATTGTACTCTATTCTTCCAGATTCAGTTCCATCCGTTTTTAATTCTATTTTAAAATGATCCGTTAAGCACATTACTCCTTCACCTCCTCGCCATGCCAACTCTACAGATGCTATAAAGTAAAACTTTTTTTGTAATCCGTCGGGTGTTTCTTCATCATAATTATGCATTATCGAGTAAAATTCTGCCATGTTTAAAGCTGTTGAGCTCTGTTTACGTTTTTCGGGGAGCTTTTATAATTCGCGCCTTTTGAATGTAATACCTTGAAAGGGATCGATGGAAATACCATATTTGTTAAAATATAATTGTGTATTCTTTATATTCTTCTCCGTCAATTTTCTTCATGTTCCACGCCCAGTCCTTCAAAATATTGTTTAACTCACCTTCTGATGTATGTGCATCTAATGTATAGTTACGCACTGTACAAAATTGTGTAAATTGAGCGAAGTAAAAATAGTATCTGCAGATACTATTTTTACTTCGTACCGTATTCATAGGTACCAAAGATTTTACCGCTTCTTCTATTGAATTAATATCAAAAACGCCGAATCTTTCCATTTTATAATGTTTTAAATTATGACAGACTTGCGTGAGCAAAAACTGACAGAAGTTTTTGACATATTTATGTGACGTTTCAAAGTGACTATTTCTCTAGGGAGATAGTCGCTGATATCAGGTCTAGTGAAATAGTCGCTGATATTTGACTCTGATTGGTCTAAATTTCAAAAATTGTGACATTTAATTATTTAATATAAAGCAAGGGAAATAATCATATATATTAAAAGTACAAGATTACGCCACTGTGCTAATATTTTGATTAAGAATCTATATCTAAAGGAACTGAACCATAAACAATTAATAACTGTCTCTTTGAATAGTTCAACATTTATGAGATCCTTAAGATATTTTACTCATGTATATATTTGCAAAAATTAAAATTATCACTACATAGAAGTACTCTGATTATCATTCTAAAATTACAAATTGGTTTAATAATTTATGTTAGGTTTTTAGATAATCCATGTGATAATTTAATATATGTAAACACATTATTCATATTGAGGACAAGTTTAATGTCTACCAAGATTTTTTTATTAGTTGATAATAAGGAAATGTTTTGTAGCTTTTTATTATAAAAACGTTTACATAATATTTTATAATCAATTTTTATTTTTACTTATATAATTTGATTATTTTAACGGTTTGTTTTAGTTTTTACTGAAATGAGAAAGCTTAAGCACTAAGAAAAAGTAAATAACTAAGTACATCATATTTTAACAAGTTCCAGATATTTTCTTTAATTCTGTTTCTGTTGGATTATCAGCAGGCGATGATTTCAGATTTGCTTTGATACCAAATGAGAAATTAAAATAATCACTCTTTTTGTACAAAATTTGAGAAATATAAATTCGATCTATTTTTTTAATCACTCGTTAACTACAAATTTTTAAATTCGGATTTTAATTCTGTATTGTATTGTATTTGCTAAAAGACTTAAAGCTTGAATTATTAAGCGGCATTGATTCTGTTACCACTGAAGTTTGCAATAATGGAACTTACCTGTCCTGAAATTCCATACATAAATCTACCGTGAATGATTCATTATAGTATTTCATCATAAATTTACTGCGTAGTCAGGTACTTATAACAAAGCCGTGTTAATTTAATATTAATTGTTCTTAAGTACGTGAACACTGACGCGGAATTTTGCTTTTGATGTCTAAATGTATGGGCGAAAATTAATAGAGTCTGTCTTAGCGGCGAACCATAATCTACGGTAAATGTACTGCAAATAAGAAGCTGCTAAAATGAAAAGCCAAATTGTCAATCTATAATTTAATATGATAGAAATTAAACTAAAATTTTCATTATATTAAGTTACGTCAGTTAATTTTTAAATTATCATGAATTTTATTTATTTTCAGTTAGCAGATCATTATTATTATTTGTAAAAACTTAAAAGAATTTATTTAACAATGATATAACACAACATGATTATTAATAATATGATTTAAATTGGAGGGTCCTTAAGATTTATTTATAATGACTAAAATATGTACAAAAACGTTTATATTTGAAAGAAATCAAAATTCCTTGTCATCTTTTGAGTCTAAAACTCACAAATTCTTTCTTGCTTGTTCTTATTTAAACTTTTCAAAGTTTTCAATATAATAAATAAAATTGTCTTATATTTCACTGAAAACTTCCTTTGAGGACCATAAAATTTTAAACAAGACGGGAAATGTATCTAAATTTCAAACTTTTCTAATTATTCTCTACATCCAGAAAATACGGTTAACCTCTTGACTCAGAAAGGTCAAAAGTAGTTGATAGAAGTAGAAACTAAATTAGTTTAATTAACTGATTATAAAAATTTACTTGGTTACTTACAAGAAAGTTAAATAATTTAAAGTATTTCATTTGATTATAATTCTAGATTCTTCGAATACATTTTCAACTACGTTCCTTATTATTATTTTATGAAATATGTCTGTTCACGTTATTCTATAAGTTCTTGATCTTTCCTGGTTATGTTATATTCCATGTCGCAATTTTTAAATCTTTTACTTCTTTATGTCGTTTCTTTATTTATTTTATTATTCTCTTTTTTTTTCGTTTGGATTGCGTTAGTCTGCATTTTTTTGAATTTCATTTATTTATGATGATTTTTTTACAAATTTGATTCAAATTAACCAGAAATTATCTTTAAAGCAAATTACTATATTTTAATAATTTAATTTAATAACCAAATCTTAGTTTCATGTATTAACATAAAAATATAATTCAATTCATTTCTACTTATCTTAGCATGCATATTCTCCCACGTTATTGCATCTAGAAATAATCCAACTTTAATTTCGCAGACGTATTCGTTCTCCATATTAACACGATTATCTCTTTCTCACTCATAGCTGCACTCAATATTATTTCTAAATTCATCCAATAAAAAAGCTGATTGATTTTCAAAAGATCATTCGATATATTTCCGGCCAATTAAAATATGCCACATATGTAACTGAAACAAAGTTTCAGTCGGACTAATGGGTAAATATGATATAGATGCAGGATTTTTATCAGCTCTAAAATTATTCAACACTTTGGCATTTTTATTTGTATTTCAGGGACAGATAAATGTGAAGAAACCATAATTTTGGAAGTTCATTGATGTTCTGAAGAAAGAACAATCTTTTACAGAAAATCATAAAATTGGCTACCGGGGCTTAGGGGTCTGAATATCCCAGAAGTGTAACGCTGAAGTATGGGCTAATTGTGTGAGACATACTGACAACTCATTGAAAAATGGTATGACAGCAACATTTAAGTGACACAGATGTTGAACAAATAATTATAAACCTAGGTGACCAATCGGATTCTGAAAGTGATGATGAAGAATAATTTGTATTTTTTAAGTTGTACATGTAAAAAATATATTTTTCTTTGTATTCAAATATTATGACATATATGAAAATCTTTATATATTTTAAATAATAAAAATAGTAATAATAACACTTTCTTTATTGAATTGCTAGATGACATGGTATCGATAAAGTTCTTGATCCCTAAATATTTTTATAATCACCTTGTGTAGCTATTAGCACGCTTTGTTTATTAATAATAAAAGTGCAAAATACCAATTATGCATTGTAAATAATACAAGTGCAAAATTCTAATTATGTATTGTATCTTATATCTTACCAAAACAAAATTCATATTTAAATCTTTTTTTTATATATATTATTGTAATTGATTGTTAAGAGCATGATTTACTTGACGAACAGATACACCTGAGGGGGATCAGTGTGATCGGAAGAAGCAGATTTTATGATTGTGGGCGTATCCTATCTCTTTTGACCGCACGTTTCTCGGGCTCTACCAGGGTAGATATAAAAGTTGGTCGAATTGCATCGACTAGATTTATCACAATAGTTAAATTCGTATGAGAGTTTTGGGATTAATATAAATCAAATAAATAAAACATTTATTTATAAAAATAGGCATATTAGTAGAAATTTATACAATAAATTAATTATGAATAATAATTTTTAGAGGATTTTTAGCCATAATTTCAATTATTAATGTTCGTTAAAATCTGTGTAGTCACTCAGAATCAATATAATTTAAAATAATACTGTTTTGCAGCATATACCAAGATTCTGTTTCATCAAGCAGGTCTTATAATATTTTCACCATAATTACAAAAAACGAAAATTAATCAGTCCATTTTTATGCCAATGAATTTTCAGAAAGTGGCGTTATTTCTAAGTTGTGAATTATAACTGTTAAGATTATTTTTATAAAAATGATTTGGTCAGGAATGATATTGAACAAGTGAAATAAAATAATATTAAGTAATCAAAACCATATTTTAATACATATGGAAAAGGTCAATTTTAAAATTGTAAATTTTCAAATTTTTTTGAGCCATTTTTAAAAATTCCACAATTTTTCTAATAAAATTTTGAAAAAAAAACACAATTATAAAGTTTTTTATTACAAATTTAACAATTTTTTTTGAATTTTTAATATTAAAATTTAATAAAAAAAAATTATTCAATAAGGAAAAAATTATTTCAAAATTAAAATAAAAACTAGCCGCGAAACTATACCAAGTGCGGAGAAAGGTAAAGACAATTTTTTTAGGAAATTTATATTCTCAATTTTGGTTTCCTGTTATTTTTTTATAAAAATCCATACATATTAGTAATAAGTCTTCACGTTCAACTGTTCCTCGAAAACCTCCAATAATTTAACAGTTACAGTCTTGGCCGCAAACTAAAAAATGAATTGATATCACACATTGTACCTATTTATTTATATTGAGACAATAATGATAATTATGTTACATTGTGCCGAAATGGGCTACACCAGTTCGGGATTAACTTATGCAAATATGATTAAATCTGTAAATTTTTTAATTAGTTTTTTTTAACTATGTTCAATTTTAATTTTTTACTCAAAAAACAGATGGAAAAATAAGAATTTAGCACAATCAACCTTCAGTTATTCTCATTCAGAATTTGTTTCTGAAAATAGTTTTTTAATAAAGTCAAATATAAAGACCAACTTTTAATAATAAGAATTTACATTACGGTAGAGTCGCCTTATGTAAAATATACCATACATATCTAATTTGTAATTATTGTTATTTAACTTACTTTTTGAGAACGGCAAATGCTCGAGTTATATGATCGCGAATTGTTTTAATTGATTCCGATAAAGGGGTTTTTTCACTTTTACGTTTATTTGGCATTGTTCAAGAATAGTACATTGTTTATCTAGTAGTAAAAGCGATACATTCCCGGACGACATTGTAGGCCGAGGCCAACAAGCATTGGAGTCTGGGAATGTGCTTTTACTACGAGGTAAACATACTATTTTTTCTAAAATTATGTACCTAACAATAACTTTTTTTTCAAGTAAAGGAGGAATGTAATTTTATTTTTTTAAATGTCGATACAAAGTTCTCTTGAAGACTTCCCTCTTAAAAAAGCAAAATAAAGGATATTTACTATAAATATATGACACAACATTTAAATTTGCAATTTACAACGTTAACAATTTACAACCTTATCAATTTACAACATTAACAATATACAATTTTTACAAATTACAATATTTACAATTCACGTTTACAATTATATAACAATTGTACAAATATTATTTGTCTCTAACTTGCATCCCTCGACTTATTCTACTGTCAACGATTTCTGGAAGTAAGAATTGTAAATAAAAATGTTTAATTTGGTTTTCTATTTTCTCGTTCCAGAAGCTATTGTCTTTGGCAATTTTTTCGATCTTTAAATCTATCTCGGTCCATACACACAAATAGCATTAGTCACAATTTGCTACATGCAATTGGCCTTGAATTTGGTAATACCAATTATGTAATTTATTAATGGTACCACCGTCCTTTTTCCAAAAAAATATTTTTCTTTTTTGTATTGCTTCCTCTATAAACATATTTTTAGATGCATAGGGACACTTAATTTCCACGATTGCATGTTCTTCTTCAATAATCCCATCTGGTGATCCTGCGACATAATCCAAGTCTTTATCTATCAGAACACCACAAGGGTTAATTTTTTTTTGCATCCTCATTTCTACGGCTCGGATTGCAATTGCTTCATTTCTAATTCCATGTTGGGTGGCTTTAGAAAAAAAGACAGTCGGACTAACAATAGATTTAATTAAATTTTTGAAAGGTGAATTAAATTTTTTCTTGCAGATTTCACCAAAGGAGGGTATCGTTTTTTGGGTTTTTTGCGACCCCGTACGAAATTTTTCTCATTAAAAGATATTAAAAAAAAAATGGATTTCCCAAAATTTTTTTCTTTAAAACGCCCCGGACCATACTATTTTTTAATTCTCATCTCATCTCACACGACCACTATTTTTTTTTGTAATTAAATGCATTGATTTAATAAATATTTTTACACTTACTTTTTTTATCCGGCAAATCCTATTTCGTTTTGATAATCGCTTTGACGATGTAATATACGAGTTTTTAGTCCTTTACGGGGCATTTTTAAATATCCTAATTGATATTAACACTAGTCCCTTCACTTCACGAGCACAATAATTAATAGTTGAAGATTTAAACAATCGAAATAATCAGAACACTAAAATCACCACACTTATCTCTAAGAAAGATCAGACTAATAACAAAATGTGTCAAAACTAGTCCAACTTAAACTTCTATCCCCAAAGTAAGTACCGACAAAATATGACACCCCCACCACCACTGATTTTTGCTGACAAAGTTCTTTGCATTCAAAAGATACCGATTGTTGGTAATTAAACCGTCAAACAATGCCGATATGCCAATGTTGGGTAGCTAGAATATATCTTATTATTTATTACTACTAACCGTGCGATGTGTAAAAGTACCAATACATTTGTAAATTAAATCTCAATTTTAACTTACTAAATTAATTAATTGAATACTTTATTATATGTTGTTAAACTCCTGTAAAATTTTAAAAATGATGAGTAAAATTAGTTTTATTGTAATTTTCATGTTAAAAATTGTGGTTCATAAAAACAAAAATTGTCATCCAAATAATAAAATTATTTTGATTAATTAAAAAAAAATTTTGTCCGAAAAATTATATAAACTCTATAATTAAGTTTAAATTTATTTCATACTGTTTACCCTCGTAAAACTTTGCTTACAAGAGAATTTATTTTATTTCTATTTACAAGCTATGTTTCTTAAATTCTAACGGTGGCGCCACTTCCTGGGAGCAAAATCTTCAGTTGCAAGGGTTTCGCTTTACTCGTCCTATACGTTTGTTTTTTATTTTTAATGAATGAAAAAAATATAGGTGTATTGGAGAAGATCTAATCTGTGCTCCTCTGCAGCTACTTTTTGAATATTTTACTTCGGTTTTTGTAAAAAAAATTTAGAAAATTGGCTAAAATGAACAATTTTTGGATTTTTTTTGAAAAAAAATGAAGCCAAATTTTCAAAATGTAGCTGCAGAGGAGCACAGATTAGATCTTCTCCAATACAAATATATTTTTTTCTTTCACTAAAAATAAAAAACAAACGCGTAGGACGAGTAAAGCGAAACCCTTGCACATACTATTTTGTCGCAAGGTAAATCCTCCTCTTAAATCTGAGTTTAGTTCTTATACCTCCTTAAAATCCACATATTTTTCAATTGCATACTTAAATATCTTCCAAATATGTTGTGGCAATATAACGAAATGTTTATAATAGGTATTTAGTAATTTAATGTAAAAGCCAATATTTGCACGTACGAGGTGGCAGTAGGCACGTTGATTGTGAACACAAGACAGTTTTTGTTTTGATTAAAACTTTTCGACTAATTTCGTTTGAATGACGCACGGGTAATCATTCGCTGGCCCGATTGTATTTGAAAAGAATTTAATAGAAAAGAAGCAGCTTGTGAAATTGAACGAGAACATCAAATAAATTAAATTGACACTTCGCTATGTTAATTGCACTCAAGTAGCGATGAAGACATAAATAATTCGTTTCATTTGACACTTAGATTTGGGAAACTATTACATTGATTTTTAAGTTTCTTTTAGAAGAGCTATTATTGCATAAATACCACTAATCAATATCAAAATATTTATTACATAACCTTAAACTATTTCAAACGAAAATATATCTGATAAAGAATTACTTACCCCTATTTTATTTGACTAGGTCAAAAATTCACTTGAAATGATAGGAATTCAATAGAAAGTGTTTATTTGCTGAAAATGTTTGTAACAATTTAAAAAAAAATCTCTTTTGACAAACGCAATGACAGTGGCGTATAATTAATTTAAGATTGCCTACCTCTGACATCACGTTTAGTCTTCAATTGTTTTTATTATCTACTACTAGTAAATAATCAAAAATTATCTACTTGTAGGAGAGAAATTTAACTTCTCGACTTGAAAACAGCATACATAATGACATCTTCTAATATTATGTATATAATTTTTTTTTAAACAGAATACTTGATGTTCACCAAAATATAAATAAAATTTGTATTAATAAACAAAAATCAATATGAGTGTAGAAACTTTCATATGTCTTCGCAATGCATAAATAACTTAACAAAAGTTAGACATTTTGTAAAAAATTAAAAATTAATCTCCCTGCTCTGAGGACCTTCCCCCATTTCTTTAGTCCCAAGCAATATATTTAATGCGACCCTTACTACCCAATAATTTTCGTTTGAGAGGTCCCATGGCTATTATCATATCTGTTTTAAAACAAAATAAATTCGAAAATTTTGTAATATGTTTTGTATTAGTTTTTCTTAAATTAAATAAGTTTAAAATACAGTCTGAAACTAAAACAGTTAATGGTTAAAATTAATATTTGATCACATTGTCATATGCGTTAGCGTTAATCGCAGGATTTTTTAAGTGCGTTATGTTCCTCACTCTTTAATACGTCAAGTTTGCCTCCTTTGCCTTCAGCATGAGTTGAAAACAAACGTTCTTTTTGTTTACATTTTTTGTAAGTGTTAGTATTTATAATATACTCGCTGAATACTCGTGGTTTGCTACGGAGTCTCTTTAGTACCTGGACGAACGAGCTTTGCTTGTTTTTAGTATTTCTTGATATATTTCCTTTTTTTCATTATTTTTTCCTATTTTTTATATTTATCCCTATTTATCCCTATTATTATCTATTTTTTCCTATTTTCACCATTTTTCCTTATTTTCCCCATTTTTCACCATTTTTCCACCCATTTCCCTATTTTTACTGATTTTCCTACATTTTTCTCTAATTTCCCTATTTCCCTTTTAAAATATTTTTCGCAAATGTTCCTAATTTTCTCCTATTTTCTCTTTTTTCCTTTTTTTACTATTTCTCCTGTTTCTTTCTGTTTTTCCTGTTTTATCCTGTTTGTACTTATTTTTCCACATTTTCCCCATTTTTTCCGTATTTTTCACCCAATGTTTTTCTATTTTTTACTACTTTCCCATTTGTTTCCCTATTTATTCATTAGTTTTCCCATTTTTCCAAATTTTTCCAGTTTTCTTAATTTTCCCAATTCATCCCTATATTTCATTTTCCCCCTTTTTTTCAATATTTTGCTCTATTTTTTTCACTATATTTTTCAAATTTGCCCTGTTTGTGATTAGATTTCCCTATTTTTCTAAATTTATTTCCATTTTTTTGCGTAGTTTTCACTATTTTCTATATTTTTCCTATTTTTTTCCTATTTTTCGTATATCTTTCTATTTATTCCTGTTTTCCATTTTAATATTTTCTTTGTTTTTCATTATTTTTTCTATTTGTCCTTAATTGTACTTTTGCCTCCTTTTCTCTATTTTTTTCATATTATTCACCTATTTTTCACTATTTTCTTCATTTTTTCTATTTATTCCTATTTTTCCTATATCGTTCTATCTATCCCTGTTTTCTATTACTTATCCTGTTTTCCTTATTTTTCCCTGTTTGTTCTTATTTTTCTGCATTTTGTCCTATTTTCCTCATTTTTTTCTTATTTCCTAATGTTTCTCTATTTTAGACTATTTCCAATTTTTTACCCATTTTTTAAAATTTTTCCCAAATTTCCTTATTTTCTCCGAAGTTTCCCTGTTTTTTCATATATTTCTCTTTAGCTATTTTTCCTGTTTTACCCTGTTTTTGACTATTGTCCTTTATTTTTCATTATTTTTTTCAAATTTCCCTTTTTTTATTTTTCCCCAACTTCCCAATTTCCCCTATTTTTCTCTGTTTGTTTTTGCAATTTTCCACTATTTTTTCAAAATTCCCCTTTTTTCCCAATTCTTCTCTTTTTTCTCTATTTTTTACATATTTTCTCCTATTTTTCTATCTCTATTTCTCCAATTTTTTCCTAGTTTTCCTATATCTTTCTATTTTTTCCTGTTTTCCATTAGTTTTTTCCATTTTCTTTATTTTTCCCTATTTTCCCATATATTCCCGACTTTTTCCTTATTTTTAACTATTGTCCTCATTTTCTCAATTTTTCCCTATTTTTCTCCATTTTTCCTTTTTCCATATTTTTTTTATTTCTTCATATTTTTTCCTCTTTTTCATTATTCCTGTTTTTTCTCTATTTTGCCCTTTTTCCCATTTTTTCTGACTTTTCACTATATTTCCCCATTTTCTCTTTTGTTCTCTATTTTTCAATATTTTCCACTATTTATATTTTTCTTATTTTTCCTATTTTTTCCTATTTTTTCCTATTTGCTTGTTCTAAAGTTATATAATGAAAAAATATTTAATATCTGTTTCTTGCAATGCCTTTTTAATTTCTTCGCCATAACCATTTCGATCTGAGTTTTCTTTTTCCTCCTAGTTTCCATTGTAGCATTTAGCCTTTGTTATTATTTCGGTCATGGTCTCCATGAATATCCCAGCCACTTGATTCTTTGAGTTTACATTTTCTTTATTATATCTTCTCCATTAAGTTCTTCTAATATTTCTTGATTCGTTTTCTTCCTATATTCCTGCTCTCCAAACTTCACTGGATGCAGAATTGTTCTTATTATCTTTCGTTCGTTTATCCATAACTTATCTTCTATTTTTGTCATGCTGCATACATTGTTATGGGTTATAATAATGGATTTAATGGAATGTTAAATACAATATTTATTCTACTTTATTTAACATTGTCCGTTTCATTATCAGGAACATGAAGAAAAGGTCACCACAACGCCATTTTGATTAAAAAATAACAACAAGAAAACATAAAATTTATTTTATAAATCCTAACCCAAGCCCCAGCACTGACAATTCACTCGAAAATACAAACGCAGGTGTTCATAGTGGACCCGACATTTTTTGACATTCATATTTTTCTTGTGTGTCCAAGCATTATTATTTGTTCGACTGTGTGAGTGATAAGATATTCATACGAGGTCTAATCAACAATTTTATATAGTCGGATGTGCTTCTACACTTACAAAACGAGTAAAGTAAATAATTCGATAATGTGGATATTATATAGTCGAAACTAGGTTAGCGCGGATTAAATATACGTGGAACGTGAAACTCATGATTAAATCTAGAGTAGTTTGCTGAATGAAACCGCATCGAACTAGTGATCCGTATAGATATCATTCATTGTGAATTAAATTTTAACATTACTAATGTGATCCGAATTGAGAAAGTAGAAGTTTGAGAATAATTTAGCTTGTGAGAGAGAACATTGTTGCTTTTAAGCACAGGTGTAGATTCCCAGAGACGTCGAAATTGTGGTTATGTACCCACTTTCCTGTGGATGAATCCTCTGGAAGAGTTCGGCTCTCGAATGTAAGAAGCTTATTTCGTATAACACTAGTTCTAATGTACCGATTTAGAACTATTGCCGAATCAATATCGGGAGCCGTAGCGCTCGTGATATAGTGCTATTATTTTCTGAAAGTTTTATTTTAAGTTTCTCGAAGGAGAATCACTTTAACTTTCCTTTATGTTTCGAGAATATTGCTGAAAATTATTACGTTCACGGAAAATTGCTCCAAATTGTTTTACTTTGATAAAAAAAAGTTATGCAGATAAAAGGCAATAAAGATTATTTAAATTGCTTGAAGGTAATAAATTCGACCGAATAGATATATACAATAATAACTACGGGGAATTAAGTAAGAATTAATACTTATTAATAATATATTTAAGAGTCAACCTGAATCAAACTTTAAATCGTTTAAATAAACCAAGAGACCAAGAAACTATTCGCTGGGTACAGAGTGCGTGGTGGGGACAATTGAAGCGATCCCAGGGCTCGTAGTGGTTAAAATTTCGTGAAATCTAGAGCTCTTGTCATAAATAAACACGTCAAAATACAGGGAGAAAGTAGCAAGTGCAGCTTTTACACATTTTCAAGAGCTAGTTGGAAATGAGAGAAAAGAAAGAACTGGATAAATGCAGTTAGGAAAAAAGTAAGTAATGTATAACCTACTTCTCCACCATGCTTACTTAGACGAATGTGTGTTTTATTCTATAATTATTCGATGTGATTAAATAACTTTTGCCACTATGTCTCAATTCTCTGACGTGACCAGCCGCGACAAGTTGCTTTCCTTTGTCCATCATTTGGGGTTAAAATGATATTTGATGGGTAATTGACTTCAATCCGGTTTGATTTAATAGACTAAAATCTGGTTTAATTGAATAATAACATTAATCATCGCCTAAAAATTATTAAAAAAAAAAGTTTATTTAATTATTGTGACTGAAAATCTAGAAAATAATCATAAATTTTTATTATTCTAGCTGTCATGTATTGATTGTTTGGAAGTCACTGATTAACCTAACCTAAGAATCATATTTTTTGATATTTATTTACATGTTTTATACTTACTTTGTTCATTACTGAATTTTTTCTTTCAAAAATATAATCACATTTTTTATTTACATGCTTATAAATTCTAATGAGATTTTTTTATAACGAATTTTAATTTTTTATACGCAACTTACGTACTTCTCACAATTGTCGAGCCAGATTTTATGCAACCATCAGATGGCGTTTTCGTCGCCCTCCCTGCCAATAATAATCCAGTCAATTGGGGATAATAAGCGTGCAAAAGTAGAATGGATTTTAAAATGTGCTATTAAGAAAGGAGCCCTAATGAAAAATCGCAGTTTTCAACTTTGAGAGGAGGAGGCTTGAGCCGCCATCTTGTATTAAAGGGACAAAAAAGAAGTTTTTCGATATAATTCGCTAACGGTTGGTCATACTGAAAAAAGATTGAATGAACGTTTTTGTTAACGCACTTTTTTTAATATTTACGAAGTTAGAGCAGCTGAAACGTGAATAATTTTCATAAAAATCATAAAACCCTATGTAGTCCAATCGACAGGTTGGAAAAAGTGGGGTTAAGTGGAAAAAGTTCAGATGTTAATGAAACTTTGTTCACGAATGATTAATTAACAATTTCTCAAGTTTTGTACCTCAACGACCGTGTGCAAAAAGTAGAGGGGGAAAAACTGCAAAATTCTCGACCTTCCTCCGGACTTCAATAACTTTTTTCCCTTAGGACCTACGGCAAAGCATTAATATACTTTTTTGCAGTGCATTAAATTTCCTACACACATGTCTATCTATAAATTCGTTAGCGAGATATGGCGCTACGAAAAAAAGGTAATTTTTCAAAATTCGGTAAAAAATGCCAGAATATTCAGAATTCCACATTATTTTTTCTGTTATACCCGAATTATGATGAAATGTAATCATGGTTCCTGGTTACAAACACTAACTTTGGACATCCTTCCAACCCACCTCAGCTCCCTCTTCCCCCACCAAACCCCAATTCACAAGAGCTAATTTCCTTCTCTGAACCGCAATGAAGGAGTTGTACCGATTCTACAATCAAAACCCCTTATTTTTACATGTAAATCTCCATAAGAAAATCTAAGGTTCATTCTGGCAATGTTGCGTTAATTTAAGGTCGTACCGCCAGCTGGCAATGCAATGACGAATGACCTTGAATTAACGGAAAATTGCCATAATGAACCTTAGATTTTCTTATGGAAATTTACATGTAAAAATGAGAGTTTTGATTCTAGAACCGGTGCAGCTCCTTTACTATTCACATTCACATCATGTTAGTATTGATTCGTTCAATTTGTAGTTATATTTATTTCCTGTTTTTCTGATTCCAGGCATAAATTCTGAATCGTCAAGAAGGAATGGTTGTAGTTAGTCGTTGAGTTATCGTTTCAAGAGAGCCTGGTGAATTTGGGTTCGCGCAAATTCGAGCACTTTTTGGAGATGGCGTTTACATCTGGTGTTTTATTTGTAAAGGAGAAGTTGAAGCAGGTGAACTGAACTAACTGCACTGAAAGCCAGAGGAATTGCCAGACTGTTGGAGATTAGTTGAGTGAAATGAGAGTGCACAGTGCTTGCCAAACAAGATACAACAAAGCTCCTTCTCCTGTACCTACCCCGGTAACTGCCCAGCTAACACTGATGATTTCAGAGCTAAACAGGCAAAGTTACCCTTTCAAGGCGCCATCATCCGGTCAAAGTGGCGCTACCCGAAATGGCTAATAAAATTATCGAAAAGGCGAGGATCCGTGGAGACGAGTAGGTGAAGATAATAGAAGAATACATCAGCCCGTTGTCCAAGTTGAACACTGATTTAGTCGCCTTCAATGCTGAGTATCACCAAAAATGTTTGCAAGTTTTTTCCATCCACCTAAGTTAGCGCAGAAAAGAGGATTCCGCCAATCGCCCACTGTTGACGATGCCATGCAGGTTATATTTTCATATATTGATGAGAACAGTGATAAATGCCAGTTTTCCATTCAACAGCTGATTAAGCTGATTGAGGAAGATAGTCGACCACATAGCAAAACTGTGAAAAGTCGTCTTCAGAGACCAACTTATCATTTCAGACTTAAATAGAGGGCCTTTTGTCAGTCTGAAGAGGGTTGATAACAAAATTCTGTACGATAACTGGTACTCCACCGAAGGGAAGAAAGACGTCGAATTTTGGAAGCAGCTGGAAAAATAATCTTGGATGCCATCCACTACAGAGTCTTTAATATAGTTGAAAATCCTCCGATTGACAACTTCTTGGGTAGTGTTCGTACTGCGGTTCCAGAGACGCTGCTTCTTCTACTCCACATCTTGATTTTGACCAACAAACAAGGATCCTTAGACTCTTGGAACCAGAAATGCCTCGCTCTGCAGTGCACCCCAAATTATTTCTATATTCCATCACAACTGCTGTTTCAATATTTGTCTACAAGAAGTTTAGCTCTAAACATCTGCTGCAACTTCTATCTTTCATTTGCTTTCCATCATCTTACGAAGAAGCAAATAAGCTAGAAGAGTCTACCATGCTGCAAGCATTCAGTCAGTTTATATTTGATAATGCGGACTTCAATGTTATTACTGGGATGTACTCATTTCACGCCATGGAAGGAATCATAGCTGTGACTCTCAGGGAAGCTGAAGCTACAGATTCTGAAGTAGCCCACCTGGAGGTGTTGTCAGCAGCTTAAGTAAATGCTGATATCATATTACCAATCACCCAATACAGATCCGAAAACAAATAAAATAGCGTATATAGACATCAGATATTCACAAGGTGTTGTACCCTTGCTCTTGAAACGATAACTCAACGAATAACTGAAACGATTCCTTCTTGACGATTCAGAATTTATGATCAGCAACCACTTTTTACCTCAAATCAGAAAAGTGGTAATAAATATTACTACGAACTAATCTTCTGATATAGACATTCCTGTGTCGTCAAACCATTTCTCATCTGTAAGGAATTCTCCGTTTATTGTTTAGGCATTTTTCAACAGTCTTTTCCTTGGAGAATACAACAAAATCATCAGCAAATTGTATTTTCTTGGTATTATTATAATATGTGATATACTCTAGTTCCATAATGTATAGTATATATAAAAGAGAGCTAAAAATGCTTCCTTGTGGTAGTCCAACTCCCGTTCATTGAGGTACTGAAATGTCAATATTTATTTTGTGGAACGTTAAACGTTCTGAGTAGGTATATAGCCATTTTCGAAAATATTTTGAAACTAAGCACACTGTTATGTAGATAAACGATAAGATCTTTCAAAAATGTGTTAATATACAGTTTGTGCCATTTAAAGAAAATTAGTTTATGAACTGTGAAATGGCGCCATTTTGGTTTTTTCTTAACGAAAGTTAAAATTTCATTTCCGGTTTAGCCTACTTAAGTCTTCAGTGAAGATATTAAGAAATTTTTCTAAAAAAAAATCAGTATCAAGATAGTAAAAATAATAATAAAACTTGAAGGCATACCACAATAATGTAATTTAAGATCTTTTAACAACGAGGGGCAACATATTTCGGCCATTCCATGGCCATCATCAGACATATAATACAAAAAATTAGGTTTAGATAAGCAATAGGACAAATTTGAGTGGTTACTTACAAAAAATTTGTTAAGCAAGTACAACATATTCAATGGTACAATGACAATGGTATGAAATTCAAATGAAAAATTTTACTAAATATTTTTTCTTTTAGAAAGTAGCATTTTTCTGGCCTAGTCCGGGAAGTACGTACTTGATTGTTTTGATAAATGGAGTTGATCAATACCATAGCAACGAAATAATGACTGACAGCTATTTGACATAAAATTAGTTGACATTATGATTTTTGAATGGTTGCATGGTTTTTGGTCGCAATTATGGAAATAAACTATGGAGAGCAGCAGCGATAGTGAGTTTCAATATTTAATACAAATAAGAATTAAAATGTTCGAAATTGTGTTCTACAAAAAATATAAAAAAGAAATATATCTTATTGGTTTATTATTATTCTACACGGTTGCTGAAAAAATAGTGTACGCAACACATGTGAAAACAGTTTTTTCGGACTCGCAGACTTTCAGGTCTCGCCTACGACTCATCCTAGAATTTTGTTTACTCGTCCAAAAAAAAAGTATTTTCCGGACTTTTTACGTAAATTACTATACTGCTAGTTTAAAAATTTAATCAAATTTAATTTTTTTATGCACAATAATCCCTAACTTAGGTAGGAATCAAATTGACATATTCTGGATTAAATATTTAAATATAAACATAAACATACGTTTTTTTTAAATATCTGTAAAAGATTAACGGAAAAACAAATAAAATAACCGTATGAAAATACACATTTATAAATATCAATTGTAATTGAAAATAATAATTTAAGTATTCTTCTTATTGATTGTTACCTATAAAATTTTATTAATTATTAATAAAACTTAGTTGTCCTATTGTCGTTAAAATTAAATAATTTTATTATTATCCTTTTGCCGTATATTATTTAATTATCAAATTATTATGGTTGTTTAATGTTATAGTTTATTAGTATACTAAGAATATTGTGAATCTGAACAGATTAATTCTTAAACTTAAAACTAAATTTATTATCAACACGACAATATGACTAGACATAAATAAAAAAATATGAAGTGCATTTAAAATGAGTTTTATGATATATAATAATAAAAATAATGGAAATAAATAAATAAATTGAAATATGTAAGAAATGATGACGACCGACGTATACCAAACCCAACCACTTAAGTCCCTATTTAGATAAACGAACCTTCTTTTTGTATATATTAGGAATATAGGCTGGTGATACAAATATATGAAGGGCGAGAACAATATACGAATACGAACGAAAGCGATACGTTGTTTAACACAAAAGACTTTTAGTTATAGTTAAATATATAGTTTACATGTTTTAGTTATAAAATAAAGTAGTTCATTTTTGATAATTCTTACAAATAAGAATATTCCAGTTTAATATGTTGTAGTGAAATTTATTACACTCTGTGTATTAAAGGTATGAATTAATTAATATTAAATTAATTGGTATATAAGATTTGAAATTTTATAGAAGGCAGCATTTTGTGATGTGATATATGGGAATCATAAAATTATATAGAGGATATAAATTGGGAGGAAAATCATTATAAAAATTTTAAAGTGATGTTAAATCACGAAAATTTTAAAAATTTATAAGTAAAAAGAAGTAATAATGAAGTTACAATAATAGGCATTATAATTTTTTATAAAAAAAAATCTAGTGGGTGAAAAATTTGAAGGTGGAAAATAAATCAGTATGACAATTATTTTTTGTAATGTCCAGAATTTAAAATATTTATTGGAAAAGTTATTTTGAATAGTGGATATTTCACTGGTTATATGTATAATTGTATAATTATATACCGAGGAGATAAAATAAAAAAAAGGAAAAATTAAAAAAAAATCATCAAAATTCAGAACAAAGAATTCAATTAAGAATAAAGTTACAAATATCTAAACATGGTGGAATTATAAAAAAAAAAAATCAAGAACCAGGTATGGAATAAATAATTAAGTCAAAAAAATCTATAGAAAAGAAAGTTTATCAAAAATCTAATCACACGACATACCTCCGGTGGTAATATGACTTCCGATTCAGAAAGTTGAATTGTTTATAAGTATACGTATAGGTCACAATGTGGTTCTTCGCTACTTGTTACTTATATTTTTTATTAAGTCCGTTTCTACATTTGATATATGATTTCATCTTTCCATGGTTTTTTTTGGTATCCTGAAAAGCTGATTTTAACGTAAATTAGATAGTTTAGGCAATTTAAAATTGCGTTTTTTCAAGAGAGTGTCTAGAGGTCCGTCTAATCGGACCCGATGAAAACCCAATAAGTCAGTCCGAGCTTCAGTCCGACTGCCTAATATTTGTATGTCAACTTGAAAGTTTGATTATTCATCACTATGATACGGTGTGGTCTAATGGAAGCGTGTGTGCGTTACATATAGAAGTTCCTTTTTACTTTTTTTACGAAATAAGTGAAGTTATTTCATTTTTTTTAAATACACAGGCTAGATTTAGATAGTCAAGAATTATTTTAATAAAATAAATTAAGATACATAGGTTAATTACGCTGGCTCTCTATAGACTCTTGTTTTATTATTTCATCTCTTCTTATATTTATTTCAAACTAAATCCTAAAGGTGGATCCACATCAATAAAAATTTTCGTTGTGCGTTGTATTTGACTTAAATTTGCTCGTGTGCGCCGAAATTTTTGTTGATGTGGACTGTGCGCCGCATGTAAACTTCCACAAATATTTTCGTGACGAACAACGCACGCTATCCGCGGTACAGTCGGTTTTCCAAAGAGATTTGCGTCGCACAGTAGTGCTAATGTGGACTTGATTTTAACTGCATCTATAATTTTGCTTCACGCTTGACCTGCTCCGTATTTTTAAATGGCTATTTTTGAGATCATCATGTCTTATGTTTTTAAAAAGAAGTGTACGTGGTTTATAATTATATGAGATTATCTACACCGCACAAAGAGAATGAATAATAAGAGAAATAAATAAAGGCGTTATTGGACATCGAAGCTGTTTCTGTATAAAAATTAAATTGAGGTGAAAACATACTACGAACTTTAGCTACTGATGAGACGATGGGACAATTTTACAATTTTCTTCGCATGAATCCTCATTGCTCCATTCTATTTTCTTTTAATATTTACCTATTTCACTAATCCTGACAAGTGTTGTTTAATATTTTCTCCACGACCATTACTGAATGTATGAATTCCGAAATCATTTTTAATAATAGAATGTAAACATTCACTCTCTAGAGTCTGAATATTTATTCTAAAATACTTGCTTCTTATGTATTTTGCATGCATTTTCATTCTTTATTAAGGTAAAGAATGGATTTTCTGTAATCGAACTAAACGATATGGGATTGCCATGGATTTCAAAAGTGTCACTGTCAGATATAAACAATGGCGACGGTAATAATTATTTTCAAACAAGTTTTAATTTAAACAAAATAATGAGTGAAAAATCGAGTAAAGTAGATATGGAATTTAATAATATCTGAAATTGCAAATTATGAAAAACACCAATAGCACCAGTTTTTAATTTCGGTAAGTGTACCATAACACTATAAATATTAATACAATGTAATACAAATATGTCAACAAATAATTTGTTTTCAGATTTAATTTAGTTTTGATTCATACTTTTTGATCGTGGAGAAAATATAGTCTGTTACTCGGTTAGAATGAGAAATTCGACACTCGTGGTTCCTCACGCTCGCTTACGCTCTCGTTCGGAATTTTCCACTCGTGTCGAATTTTTCATTCTAACCTTGTTACAGAATCTACTATTCTCATATTACAATTGATGTTAAATAAAATAATAAAATTTGTTAATATTTAATACATTTTTGTTTATTTTTCGGGACTATAAAATAAATTCATGAATAGACTGGCGCTTAGATTTAACCCCTATTTCTGATATATCCTTCACAACCCATAATAAAAACCACCTCTTAAGGGTCTAAAAATTAAATACTTAGGTGCCAGTTTTTTCATATCTAAAAAGTATATATTAATCATTACACAATGAGTATATGTTTACAAACAATTGTTAATAAGGTTCTACATTAACTAAATTTATATTAAAAAAATCCTATTTATAAAAATTGTATTAACATAAAATGCCGCTGAAACTGAAACGTTTCCTTCGGTCGTCAATCGCCAAAATAAATACAATTTCTGTTTGTATCTAGTCGTACGCAAACTTTACACTAATTGCTAGTTTTCATTGAACAAGTCTCTTAAGCCAACCGGACCCGAATTGTAGAGAACCACTTTGCAACAACATAACGACTTGTTTTGCCAATTCACGATTAAAGGCTAGAACAATATTGGTCCACACATAGCAGGCCTCTAATCCCGGTTTGCGGGATTCAACATTGTAATGTTTTTGGGACGGATAACTTAACACGCGAAAAGGGACGATAATACTCTTTCACTTGTAATAGGTAGTTTATATTTAAATGTTTTGCAAAAAAAAAATAATTATTAAACAAAAATATTCTATCAATTAAAGCCAATAAAAAATTTGACATAGTCCGTAAATTATTATTTTAAAATTACTTACCAAAAACGTAGAATAGAAATGTCAATGTCAATATCTGAAAAAAAAATAAGTGTTATATATAGAATACAGGGTGTGCCATATATGGAAAAGTAATGGTATTTCCAATTTGATTTATTTACACAGGTTTGTCAATACGTTCTATCTAATGAAAATATTTTCAACACTCAGTTTATACAGGATGTTCCGAACGTAACGATCAACTTTTTTATTTTAAAAGGAACACCCTGTACTTTTTTAAATTTTTAGATTTGTAGTGGGAGGCTGATTTTAAAAATCTACAACACTTATATTATAAACTAAATAGTTTGACATAAAATCGGACAAAACGGTTTACATGTCCCTATCCTAACTTTTTGAGTTCTACTTGGTGACATAAGAAGAAAATGTAAACAGGTTGATGAAAATTTGTGTACTTTTGATCACCCTGTATAAATTTCATTAATTTGACTTTAAACTTTAATTATAACTTATATCGTTAATAAAAAATCGTATTTAAGTAAATTTAGTTCGCATTTCTAGAGCTACAAGTTGTCTCCAAAATAACAAAAAACTCTTTGTAATTATATCTACTAGATATTTTATTGAACAAATCATTAATCAACAGTAAATTGACATTTTGCATGAACTCGTTTCAAAAACACCATAAAACATGAAAATACAATTAAAAATTATTTTTTATTGAATTCCATGTCGCTAAATTTAATATCTTTTAATAGAACGTCGATACATGATTTTGCCATAAACTGGAACAGAGCAACATAAATAAATATTCACTGACACACAAGTGCTTCGTGCCATAAATATCATTTTATTTATTCCGCAGTTTTGTTTTAGCTTATTTTTAAATAATAAAGATCATAATTGGTTTCCGATTATTTTTTTGTATTTGGTCAATAATTGAGTTGTTTTTATTTAATTTTTATACAGAAATCATGGTTGCACCACATGACAAATAAATAGTTAATAATTATTTGTAGAATACATCTTTTTGAGAAGATTTAAACGAATAATAATAATAATAATAAATACTAAATGGTTACCAAACATTTACAAGAGCCTGTTGCTTTATATTCCTGAAAAAATACCAATCGACTACAAGAGTCCCTTTATGGATAACAGAAGTGGTAAGGTTATTGTGAACCAATTTATAAAAGACAATAACACCTCTACAACATCATAAAGATGAAAAATTGTGCTACCAAAACTAAAACTGCAAATCCTAAATAAATACCCAACGAGAGAGGTGTAAACCTCTGAAGAGAAACTAACTTCAGAGTGCAATTGAAATGCATGTGTGACCTACCACCCCTGTCCTATTTATCTCATGAAAAAGGCGAGTTCAAAGTTACAAACCGATGGCCATTTCGGTAAGAAACTTCCATACTCAAATTTGTCATAAAATACACCTGATCATCTACTATTCTTAAATATTTATTCATGAAGAAAATTTACTAAAGAATGATTGCGCCATTTGGCATAAAAGGTATAGGGAAAACCGGACAACCGGAAAACCTAACCACCATCGTAATGACTGTATTAATTATAAATTAACCAATTGTGTTGACAATAAATAAATTGTAAATGCGGTTTTGGAGCTTATGAAAACTCCATCCAACGAATACCCACCCCAGGACATTTACCAACGAATATGTATAAAAAGTTCATAATAACTTTAAATACCGTAAATGTTATCAGACTTGTGCACTGTCTCTCTCTGCATTATTGGCAATATTGCTCTTTTAATGGATATCTGAGATATCATCTATTAATATTGTGGTTTGGATATCAGTGATATCATTTTTTGAATGGACAACCCTACTAAATTACTAACCAGCGATACAACCCTTATATTCATGTTGCATACATAATTTAGAAAAAAATAATGCGATTTACACAGTACGCCTCTGCGTAACACTAACAATATATTTTAGAAAAATATATAATAAAAGTTGTTATTTAGGATGGTACAATTAACCGATAAATGACACCCTCCCCCGCGAACCCACGAAAGATGGAAATCTTATAAGATGTTTCAGTCGATACGTATTTAAGCTTTTGCTCAGGGACTATAACAAGTTTTCGATGCAAATACTTATTCTGATTTATTTTTACGAAGACAAAATAAATCCAAGCGAAGTGAAGAAATTGTCGTTTACGATGAGAGATGTAAAAGATGGTAGACGATGAAATATTTAGCGTCGGGACGAATAGCGTAGCGATGCTGAATGGACGTCGAATATTGTAACTTCTACTAATGGCGTTCGTAGTGTAATTTGAGAGAATGGTCTGGGTTTTAAAGAAGTAAAACCCAACTGTTTGTCGAAATTATAGGCGCCGACGTCTCGACGCTGGATGGATACAGAATCTTCGGTGACATGTAACCATGTTTTTATGCCGAGTTTGACTAAACATTCCTCCTCATAATGTTCTATGGTATCGTGTACTATTTGTTTTTCTGTAGATACAGACATCTAAACTATCTTCAGAAAAGTGCTGATGACGACACAATAAAATATAAATAAAAATAATGAGTTCCTTCCCCGCACAAGCCATTGGCTTCTGGGGTTCACTCGTAAGGGGGTGAAATGTAGGGCGAGTATTATTATTATTATTATTATAATATAAACCCAGACAGATCAAGTGGAGCTAAAAAAATCGAGTGTCTTAAAAAATCAAAAAAGTCTAAGACGACGAAACAAAACACATTAAGAAATAATGTGTTTTGGCTATTTCCCTAACATTCCTTGAAACAATAATTGAATAAAACGAAACAAAATATAAATAGTAAATTGCTGGAAAAATAATAATATGATATACCGGAAGTTGGTTGATCACACACATGACTTTGTGATCCCCAGATCTCCGGTATACTTTGACCTACCGAGCTTAATTTTAAACAGGTACCACTCTGAGATATCTGCATAACAAGTTAAAGCTAAACTAGTCAAGGGCATTTAGAGCAAAATCGGCCGGATTAAATGAATTTGGAGCCCACGGGTAATTCTAATGCCCGAATCGAGTTCGGCGTGCCTGAAAACCCCAGAGTAACAATTTCCGAGCGATTTTTCCGAGTTTCCAGTCGTTCCTATAATGGTGCAAGTAGTGATACAAATGGAAAATGCATTTTCCGGCCCAGAAGGCATTTTTCAAAAAACGGATTAACCAGACCATGTAGCCTCGTTTTCTGTGACCTTCCTGAACACAATGCAGAAAACCGCATCTCGAGATCTGCTTCACCTCCAAATTCATTTAATTTTCTCTATCTGCCCTGGACTAAACGGTCTAGTGAAGCTCTCACAGACAGACTCACTAACACACAGACACACTAACAGGATGATCTCAATAACTTACTATGCTCTGTCGTTAAGAGGCCAGCAAACCACGTGGCTTTTGTGGTTGCCGGTTAGAGAATTACCCAAGGAAAATGTGCTTGTATTCTAATAAATTGGGTGTAAAAATTGTTTTTTTAGTATTTTCGGTTTCATGTTAAGTAATCCTACCACCTACCACTTAGTCCAAAATCGATTGGTGAATATTAACGGAGCCCTTGCCCAAAACCGATTTCAGGCAAGATAACATATTGGCGCCTCTTCGAGAAAAATTTTAAATATCTAAGAAACCATTAAAAAGCCACAAAAATCCTAAGTGTAAAATTCCACACCAACATAACGTTAATCTGGATTGAATTTACATGTGCTTGTTACGTTTTTTGTGCCACCCTGTATTTTCATTATTCCTCCACTCAATATATTTTAATTTCATACTCGCTTGATACCCCCTTCTTATTCTTTCGCGTTATGTCCCTCTCTTCTCTTGGTATTCCTATAAAATGACTTTCCCATGTTAATAACGTTCTTCTCTTTGCCTATTCAGTCAAAATAATTGACTTTTATATTGTTCGTGTCGCTTACTGAAGATTTCTTTTTTTCTCCCCCTCATTTTATAGGGGTTGTTCCTTTGGACCAAGTTTTTTTTCATTGGGCCATGTTCTTTTCCTTTGGACCAAGTTTTTTTTTTCCCTTGGATGGCATTTTTTTCTTTTGGAATAAGTTCTTTTGGACCAAGCTTGCGTTCCTTTGACTACATTTTTTCCTGGACTACGTTTTCTTGGACAACGTTTTTGGACCAAGCTATTCAGTTGTCTTTGGAGAAGGAAGATAAGAAAAACCTTAAGAAAAGCTAAGTTTTTTTAAAAAGAAAATGAAAAAAATATCTGGAACTTTCGTTTGTCATTAAATAAATCAAATATAACGTTTAATTTGAGTTTAATTTCCTTAAACCCACAAAAAGAAAGAAAGGACGGATTTTGAAATATATCATAGTATTTTTGTCAATTATTTCTAATTGTATCAAAAGCTTAATCACATTAATTATTTATTATCAATAAAATAATATATAATTTCATGCTCGAAATTTTAATTTGAATCAAAGTTCTATATAAAATAAAATTTTCAATTCCTCTCTGGTTTATATCCAATACACTGCTCTATTGGTTTTCTGTTAATAATGTAAATACAACTTTGTATTTATTTTTTATGTTGAATCAAAATCCGATATCAGGGGAAACATCGAACTCTGTAACGGATTAAGTAGGAGATTATTTATGGGTGAATTCTGCCACAAATTGTAGGTAGGTAAAAAATGATTATATCAAAAGAATTGATATTATTAAAGTAACTTCCAAAAAAAAATAGAACGAGTATTAAAAGTCATCGATAATTTCAGCCCGCAAACCGATAAAGGTCAAAAATTTTTATTACATATTGATAAAACTTATTAAAATTATTGTTTACGTCAACAATTTATGTGGATGGTACATTTGAATATGCAACAAAATATTTTAATCAACTATTTAGTATTCATGGCTTTAAAAATGGGCATTATGTGCCAGTCATATTTGCGTTATTTCCTAAAAAAGTGATTCATAAAAAAAAATAATAAAAATTATTACTAAGGAATGCAACTAAAATTAACTTTTAATCCAATTAACGTTGAAGTGGATTTTGAACTGGCCAGTCATAATGCAGCCAGATTTGTATGGCCAAATATTAACAGTGCAGGATGCCGATTTCATTTGTCGCAGTCTTGGTGGCGCAAAATACAGGAGTTGGGCTTTACAAATAAATACAGAAACAATGGAGGAAACTATTTGAAAATGTTTTTGGCATTATGTTTTTAAAGCGGTCGGAAGTGACCAGATTGTACAAGAATTCTATAATTATATAATTAATTAATATATTAATGATAATTGACGTTTTCCACCAAGTATATGGGCTGCTAATGAATTAAATAATATATATTGAATGACAAATGCATGTGAATCGTTTCATGATTTAATGATTCATTTTACCAAACATCATCCAGATATTTTTAATTTTATAAATATTTATTAGATTTCCGAACAGAAATATATGTAAAAATAAACACCGCAAATTTAAAAGTTCGTCGCAAATATCTGGGATTGAGGTCTGGATATTTGCCTGTAATTTAAATGTCATGCATATACAAATTTCTCAATTAAAACTGTTCAAAGCACCATGGTTTATCCCTAACTACTTAATCTATATTGATTTAGATATTTTAAAATGTGTCAAACTATCCTCGCCCGAAACGAACTAATCATGAATGTATTTATTCATCATTCAAGAAAGAGACTAAGCGAAATGACCTGTTGAACCTACATCAACAGCGCTAGTGCTTTTATAATGTAATAATTTATGGACACATGTTATAAGGAGTATTAAATAGAAGATACTACTTCTTTACTTATTCATGTATTAAGATGAGTCGTTCAAAAAATTTCAGAATGGGCTGGGTTCATTCTACAATAAATTGATAAAACAAATATTTTAATACAAAATAACTTTAAGTAATTAAATTATCCAGTGTGACAGTTTCCTAGAACCTTGACGTGGGTTTCAGGACACTGGCATCGAGGGCAACGAAAAAGCTGATGAACTAGTCAGTAAAATCCATATATGGACCCAGAATCCGTACTCGGGTTCACAAAATCTGCCATCCGAGCATGCATACAGGACAGTGTCAAGCGAAAACAAAGAGAGGGATGGAATAAAGCCCCTCTCAAGCACCACAGACAAAGATTCCTTAAAGAACCGCCGAAATACAAAACTGAAGAACAACTCAAAATGAGTAGGTACCAAATCAGAACTATAACGAACCTTCTCACTAGTCACAGTCCAATACGAGAAGACCTGCATAAAATTGGGCTGTACAAAAGAGAACTTTTCTGCATACAATGCATCAAAGGGATAGAAACGGACAAATATATATTGTCAAAATGAGAGACATTAGACCGCAAAAGGCAAGATATTGAAATAGTAAATCCACAGGATGAAGGGTGGATCATATTTCTCACCTGGAGAACTCCTTCTCACTGGGCTGGGTTCAAAAGCGATTAAATGAATGAAAAACACAAGATATAATAAAATTAACAATATTAATGATCAGTCTTTTTCTTCCTTCCTCTGGTAACTCCTCAGATCTCCGAAAATTTTCCCTCTCTCTCTACCTTTTACTTCTGTTCTTTATTCAAGCTGTTTAATGTTTGTCTTCTTTAAATGATTACTTTTTTATATAATCTTTTTTCCTTTATCTTTTTTTTATAAATAATATTGCTTACTTTTTTTTAAAATTCTTTTTCCTCCATTCAATACAACATCCTTTTCCAGCATATAGCGTTTTTTAATAAATATAATATTAAATTTACAGGGTTTTCCATTTTTTATCTTTTTAAAAAAATTTCTGACAACCTTCCAACTTTTCAATTATTAATCAATAATCTTCAAAAAAATTTTTTAACAAAATTTTTACATACTATTTTAAACTAAAATTTTGATTGACCCCAACCCAATGATAAATCATTTCACCTCATAGGAAATCCAATAAGTCACAACAAATTTTATACTTACTTACCAAAATTAGTTTAGATTTCCAATACCATTTACTAAATTTTTTTTTAATTCACCTTTTTTCTTTTTTATGTTATAGACCAGGAAAACTGTTAATTTTACGTCCAAATCCTATTCATTTTCTTTAAATTCAACCAACCCCTACTTACTATTATATTTTATAACAAATTCATTCTGTCTTATATATGGTATTGAAACGATACTTTCATTTGTTGATAATAAGTAATAAATGTGGGTAATTCTACGAATAGAATTTAAAATATATAGGAAAGTAAAATATTAAATAAAAAAAAAATTTTGACGATCGTCTAATTGATTTTTTGATGTAATTAGAAACAATTGACAAAAAAAACTATGATATATTTCAAAATCCGTCCTTTCTTTCTTTTTGCGGGATTAACGAAATTAAACTCAAATTAAACGTTATATTTGTTATATTAATAATTGTGGAAGAAAAAAAAATGTTTTAAGACTTTTCTTTTTTTCTTTGAAATTCAACTTATCTTGGATATTGAGGTTTCCTTTTTTCGAAGTTCCTAGGATCAGTAGACACGTTAACTTGCTCCAAAAAGCTTGTAGTCCGAAAGAAAACTTGCTCCGAGATCCAAAGAGAAAAAAGTTTGATTAAAAGAAAACTTGTAGCCCAGAGAAAAATTTGCTCCAAAAAAAGTTTGTTTGGTCCAAAAAAAAAACTTGCTCCGGAAAGTTTGGCCCAAAGAAGAAGACTTGCTCTAAAAAAGTCTGGTCCAAAGAAAAAGAATTGCTTCAAAAAAATCTGGTCAAAAGAAACAAACTTCCTCCAAAAAGGTTGGTCCTAAGAAAAAGACTTGCTCCAAAAAAGTCTGGTATAAAGAAAAAGACTTGATACAAAAAGGTCTGGTCCAAAGAAAAAAACTTGCTCCAAAAAGATTGATCCAAAGAAAAAACTTAAAAGTTCACATAAAGTAAATATAAGAGAAAAATCTTATAAATTACCAGATCTCTGTTTTTAAAAAAGAATATGAAACAATGATAATATTAAAATGAAGTACATGAATTTTTAGATCAAAATATGACATATAAAAATAATCAAAGTGAATTAAATTTTAAGACAATCTGTAAAAACAAATTAAAAAATAGATTCCCTTTTTGTAAGCGAGACTCAAGTAACACCACGAATATCAGATAATTTATATTATTATAAAAGATAAGATATGAATTTTTGAGAAAATATAACAAAAAAAAATATACAGTATGTCCCCCTAAGTTGGAATCATATGGAAAACTTTTTTATTATTAATTTTAGGAAAAAAAGTTATTCTTCATAAGAAGTTCTGCATTATCTAAAACCTAGAATACAGTCTTCAAATATCAAATATTTTCAGTGGTATACGAGTTTTACTCAAGAGTGAAGTACCTTTAAATTTGACAATATCGAAAAATATTACTAAAAAAAGTTGATCAGAATTAATTTTTATTGGGATGTCTATTATTGAAAATATTTGCTGCTTCTTTATGCGTTTTATAATAATCTCCCACAATCAAAACAATTTCTATTTTCTCTCCATCAGTTAAAATTACCATTTTTATGTATCTTATAAATTCTAATGCGGATTGACATTTACTGTCAACATTGCCTTCTATCAACAAATTATTTGTTTGTCAGTGCTTCCTAGATTACATGTAACTACGGTTAAAATTTAAAAAATAATTTTATAAATTTAAATGAATGTAATTGCATATTTAAACGTAATTTTTAATTCTGATCAACTTTTTCGATATTGTCAAGTTTAAAGGTACTTTATTCTTGAGTAAAACTCATATTTTTTGACAAACCTCGATTACCACTAAAAAAATTTGATATTTGATGACTGTATTCTAGGTTTTAGAAAATGCAGAACTTTTTATGAAGAATAACTTTTTTTCCTAAAATTAATAATAAAAAAGTTTTCCATATGATTCCAACTTAGGGTACTGTATATACCGGCATTAAAAATAATTAAAAATAACAGTAAATAAAAGTTAAAGCGTCGAAATAATTAATAATGACAATATATTCGGGCAGCCTAGGCTAAGCCCCGAATAATACAATAGTCAGCTGATAAAAACCTGTACAGGCTAGTACAATAGAAGACTTCAAAACGGACGTGATATTTTTGCTTCAGGCCATAGAAGTTTGTTGTTATAAAGTATGGATAACCGAGAAGAATTTATTATCGAATTTATTAATACATATAAACAGCATAATCCGCTATGGTAAATAAAGGCAAAGTGCTACATGGACAAAAAATTACGTAGCGAAGGCTTGCAGAACCTTTTGGAATTATAGAAAACCTTTAATGCAGCAGCTACACTGGATACAGTTAAAAAGAAAATAAATAATCTGCGCTCAGCTTTCAGAAAGTAAAAAAAAATCAAAATAGTCTGGGAATGCTAGAGACGATATCTACGTACCAACCACTCTTTTTCCAATATCTCTTTGTAGACTTTTTAGGTATATTTGATAATAATAACACTTGCAGCAAACACAATTTTTGTTCCTGGTCCATATTCAGCTCGCCATCCGTAATACACTGTAGTGAATGTCCAACCGGCAGACTAACTGTCGTTTTGGACTGGACAGTCTAGATCCATGTACCAGAACTGTCGATTTCGCGTTAATAATGTGTAAGCAACGTCGATCCATTCCTTCAGTCCAGTACTGTCGACACAGGCCGGCCGGATTCCGGTAAGTGAATGAGCCCTTTATGTTGGCCGATGTTTGCCAACACTCGTCGAACACAATGTTCCTAGTTGACGAGAGTATCGGGCAATCATAGGGATATGCTCGATTGTCACGCCTTTTTGTTCACATCCTCTGTAGAGTGCGGAGTCTGACAGTCCCATGTTGTTGAGGTGTTGTCGTACTGGAAAGTAACCAGTAAGAATGCCGGTCAGAAGGCGCAGATTCTGTCTGACTTTTGTATTATCAGCGTAACTTACGAAGTTCCTAGCAACTCTGCAGCTTCTTGTTTCATCCCATCTATCCTTGAATTTTACAAGGGAGTGATCTTTAAATAGGTTCGTCACGACCATAAGTCTAATGGAGGAGCCAGGTCCAAATAGTTTTTGGTTGGCTGCCTTCTTGGCCAATGAGTCGGCAATACGATTACTTTTTGATGTGGAATAGCTTTTGCTCCATCTTAAGGTAACCATATTGTCGACGAAGTCTTCGACCTATGTTAAGTGACGAACTAGTCCAGGGTGACTAGTGTTTGTCTGCTCTCTGTCTGCTATATATGTAGATAAACATATTTCTTCCAGTGATGATATTTCTGCTGATTTATTTTGCTCCGTTTGAGATGCGCTGGCACTTTTGGCCGTAGCCCATCTTATTTTTCGGTTTAAGAATCTGAATTATCTGCCTTTGTCGTTTACCTAAGCCTCTCTCAGTCTTAACCGGTAGGCTTTTTCAAATCTCCATTTCTTCTGAACATTATACTGTGATTCCGTATTTTAGTCTCTTTCTATTTGTTGTTATTCCTATTTCCTGACACACGATTCTGTATGTCTATATCACTATTATTTTTTTATCTCTAACTATCTCACCTTCTGGTACGTCCTTTATATTTTTTATAAATATTACGGCCTCACATTTTTATAAATTGTTTTAATTTCTTTTCTGTTTCATCAATAATTTTTAAACATTTTATAACTTTTCTAATAATTTTTTTTGACAATGTCAATTTTCAGTTACCTATCAATAATAATTTGTTACTCATTATTTGTTACTTCCAGTAAATTAATTCATTATTTAATTTCCGGATATAATTTCAACCCGGACTGATCATTTACCTGACATCTCTCTCCATTTTTCCAAATTCTTACTTCCCGTCTCCAAATAGTTGATTTTCTTTCTTTTATTCAATTAATAATACAAACATCATAACATTTAAGATGTAACATTCACTTTTTAACTTTATACTTTCACTTCAAGATTAAACTTCACATTCATACTTATACAGATCCTGGATATTTTATATCACTTGTATTCATTTATTTTCCATATATCATAACCCATTTCTTTCATCCTTACCTTCTTTTCTTTACTTTATATTAATATTACCTTGAAAATGTCTTTATTTATTTAAATTTACTATTTATTAACTTTCGATAGCAAAGCAATCCCGTATGTCTGTGTATTTGTCTGTGTGTCTGTCAACACGATATCTTTGTATTATTGTACACTATTATAGATACAAAGTTGGTTCAATGGGAAAAAAGATTCGTATTTCCAAGACGAATTGAATAGTTATTTAAAAATTAAAATATCAGAACCGGTTTCCGAGATATTTGGGGAAAATATAAATTAGCGATTTTCCTTTTATTTAATTAACACCTTAATTTTTAAAAATAAAAAAACTTTATAAGGGTTTTTATTAAAGGCCAAATGCCACTTAATATACCTTTTTTAATTTTTCTTAAACAACGTTTCGTCTTTGAAGGGCCACCCTCAACTATATTTTCACACTAATTCAACTGCTTCTATGAAAAGTTTTCTCTCAGATTTTACATCTTCTAGTATGATTACTTCTCATGTAGATAATATTTTTTTATAATACTCTAATGCTTTTTATCTTTTTTTTATTTATTTATTTAACTTTATTTATTATTTTTTTAAAGATTCTATTTTCATTGCTTATTTAACTTTTTAACATTGTTTCTTTTCCTCTCAAATTTCTCATCTTCATATTATATCTTTATCCCCCATATATATACAAATATTTTGCTTTTGTTTTTAAGTTCCATTACTACTCCATAGCTATTAGTTCAAAATCACTACTTATTCTATTAATCATTAAAATATTATTTTATTCTTCTTATATTTAAAATTATGTACTATTTTCTTTTTTTTTTATCGCCCATGAAACTAATTATTTAACTTCACTTTAATTCTTGAAATTTACTTTTCTCCTTCGGTATCTCTTTTCAACTTTATGTTCACATTGTGATCAAATATTCATCCAAAGCTCCAAAGCTCTACGGATTCACCATTATTTACTACTTAAAAGGGTAATCTCTTCGAAAGTTTAATATTTGCTGCGTTAATAAATTGTCCCCTCTTATGTTTTCGAGGTCACTGCATCCAAATCGAATGCCAATATAATAATATTGACAGCTGACAGCTGTCAAACAACAAGGAAAAAGCAAAATTGATAAAATCCACATGTAAATATATGCTTGTTGTTTGACAGTTAATTGACAGCTGTCAATTGTCAATATCGTCTTTTTGACATTGGTTTTGAACTCAGCAACCTCAAAAACATATATTTTCATGTGGATTTTATCAGTTTTGATTATTGCTTGTTGTTTGACAGCTAGTTGACAGCTGTATTAATTCGTCATATATACAACTGTCAATATTATTATATTTGCATTAGATTTGAATGCAGTGACCTTGAAAACATAAGAGGATACTTTTTGTTAACGCAGCAAATACTAAACTTTCGAAGAGATTACCCTTTTAAGTAGTACATAGTAGTGAATCCGTGGAACTTTGGAGCTCCGTAGGAGCCAAAATAAGCAAAATTGAGCTTTGTGCCCAGTGAGACTTTTGTTCAGGATGCCGAAACGAACAACATATTCAAATTTCAGCCATGTTGACCGGAGCCAATTCCCATAAGGTTTGTGCGGGGTTCTTTGTCCTTTATGTTTTTTATTCTGTTTCCATTCACAATGATTTTTTTATACAGCATATTCATATTAATTATTTTTTCTTTCTTTCTTATTCCCACTTTTCCTTATTCTCCTACTCTTTGTTTCTATTATTTTTTCCACTTCACTTTTGATTGTCTTTATCTATTATCATCCAATATTTTCTGTATTTTATATTCATCTTATTTTATTCTATTTAAAACTATTTTCTGTTTCTTATACTACTGGAAATTTATTATCATGTATTTTTTCTACTTCTTTTATTTTTTCAATAATTTCTATTTTATTCTCGCTTTTTGTTTCTTCTACTTTATTATCTGCATAATGCGAATCAATTCTTCTATTTTTTTAGATAACTTTCTATTTTTTGTAGTTTTTATTTTATCTCCTTGATTGACAGTCACTAATTCTGCCTCTTTATCATTCATGAGCGAGTTCAAAATATGTGACAATAGTGATTGTTATTAATAATATTAATTTTCCATTAAAAAAATAGTAGTTTGTACAAAAAGTGCTTTGCACATAATATTTTTTCTACGACCAAATTTATTAATGAAAGAAACACAGTAACTTGACAGGTCATAGCTGTGTTTGACATTTCCGCGAGGAAACGTGTACTTTAAGCACTCTAAATTATTACTTTTCCAACAGATATTAAAGAAATTAAGAAAAGAAATTTGTGTAGAAAAGCGTGTTTTGCATAGTGTTTGTAGAAAAATGTCACTTATATAACTACACTTTTTAACAACATGGCAGTATTAATTCGTCATACATTAAATTGAAAACACGTTTCTCATTATTGACTATTGACCCTCACTAATGATCTAATACTAAAAAAATCTAAAAGTTAATATTTATTAGTAGATCAAATTGTTATGTTACGCTTAAATGTCATTGCGTGACTTTAATCACATTGTTTTTATTTTCTAGATCACACCAAATAGTAAAGGTTGTAATAACAGTTATTTATGTAGAAAAGACACGCATACACAAAAATCCATCAGGGTCGTATAGCATTTATAAAGTAGTCGCATTATATTCATCTTCTACCAAGTAGAATTCCAATGACGCATAACATGACAAATGCTACGTCTATTTATTTTTATACACATTAATAGTACCATTCGTACCCACTCATGTTAGAAACGCATAAATGAATTATTATTATTATTGCAGAGCAAGTTCGCTGTGGGCGAATTAGCGACCTATCTGATTACTAGGTGCATCTTATTTGCAGAGAAATGATCTTTAAGTCAACGAGGGCGTTATAGTGGCGCCAAATATAAATTCTCTTAACAACCATTCGCATATCTTTTGCATAGAGAACATTAAAAAAGTTAGTTTATAAGACATAAAAATGTGCGTAAAGGTTTTTTTGGGGTATAGTAAAAAATAACCACTAGAGGAAATAATAAAAAAATATGTTTGCTGTTAATAGAAATAAAATACTATCAAATAATAATTTTTTCCAAAATTTTGTCTATTTTAAGTTTTAAAATTTTTCTCTTATGAGTACTCAGCTTATGGTTACTAGAAGTACTTTGATCCAGAATGATCTGTTTTCCTCAAAGATGAAATAATGCTGAATTATTAGTTTCAATTTTTTTTAAAGATAGTAAATTAAACCCAACACCATTTAGGATTATTTTAATTAAAAAATACTAACTGTCAGTACATAGAACGTTCTTTAACTTTAACGGTTCTGTAACTAATGACAATGATGTTTAGATTGTGACAATTCTATAAGAAATCAGCTTGTAAAGTTTTATTCTAAACGTCATTGCCTTTACTTATTGAGTCTTTAAAGTCAAAGGACGTTCTATCTACTGACAGTATGAATTACATTAATTTATGGAATACATTAAAAATAGTGAGCTGATGGTGAATACGTCTACTGAATTTATATTTCAATGTTGATAATGACATAAGCGGGCGCATGTACACATTGTGTATTACACTGCTGCAATTATGATATTCTAAAATCAATTCGGGAAAAATTTTGATACAAAAGTTGTAGGGAATTGTATGCTCTACAACTTTGCCCGAAAACATTTTAAACTAAGGTCCGCTGTCATTATGCTAATTTCAGAACTGATTTTAGTACTAAAAATATTGGGTTTTCAAATTAGGTGCGCGCGACGATTTAGTACTGAAAATTAGAGCATGTTCTAATTTCTTGTACTAAAAACCATGAAATGCCAACTAAAAGTGAGGTTATGCTTATGTTCTGTACTTAAACATATGGAGTCATAAACAAATAGAGAGTTTGATTGAGCAAAGTATTACTCATTCGTAAAAAGTTTTTATATGAGAAAGGGTTTTCTACTAATAATTCTTCATCAACATTTTTAATATTCCTTTCCCTAACCTTCTTCTCTCGATCCATTTTTCTCCATATACGGTTTTTCTAAGAAGTGTATGATTTCTTTTCTTAATAGCTAGCATCATTATTACAATTAAAGATACTGCACGCACATAATTTCAAAAAATTCTTGAAAATTGGTTTTAAAAAAACTACTTGAAATATCCTAGAAAATTTTTGATAAAATTCCCAAAATTTCCTTGATAACGGTTATAAGAATGTGAATGTTAAAATTTGTGAATTAAAAGATCGTCTTGGCATTGCTAGTTTACCGATTTTCAACATATTTTTGTTGTACGTAACAAATTTAATCCTGTAAAATTTTTGATAAAATTCGCAAGACTTGAAAAAATCTCTAAATATCCTTGGAAATTGGTTTAAAAATCCATGAAAATTCCTTTTAGAAAAACTACTTGAAAAATAATTCTTGAAAATTCTTGATAAAATTCACAAAACTTCTTTGATAATTTCAAAAATGAAAATCCTTGAAAAAATCTGAAAAAATTCTTGAAAATTCCTTTTAAAAAACTACTTGAAAAATCCTGGAAATATGATATCTTTTCTTAATTGGTGGCATCATTATTATAATTAAAGCTACAGCGCATAATTATAGCTTTTTTTTCGCTTTTTGTTCTAAGTTAGATTAGGTTATCACTACAAAATTGTTAGAGCGCATGTCTACATACTTAATAAAATTAAGGTAGTTGCAAACAGAAACCCACATTTTTCATACTAAATCTACTCGTGCAACTTACTAATATTTTTAGTACTAAAATCAGTACTGAAATTAGCATAATGGCAAACGACCTAAAGTATATTGTTTGTCCTTAAAATTTAAAAAAAAAGCAAAAAAAATATTGCGTGTATATTCAATCAATGTCGTTCTTTAGGACCTTGGTTTGCACCAACTTAAACCAAAAACTAATGGTCGCATTCGAGGCATACACCAACCCTTCATACCAAATTTGAGTTCGATTGGTCAAACGGTTCGGCAGATATCGTGGAAGATTACACACAGACACACAGACAGACCTTGGTCATGGTTTTAATCTTCTCGGGAAACCTCAAAATGGATATTTCCATCGATATCTCAAATGTTTTTTGCTCGTTCACTATACTTTCCCTTTGATGGGACCGGGAAAGTAATCCTAAAAAATCGGACAAAACTTTCCCGAGAAGTATCCGCGAATACTTTTTCAGATACTTAATGTTAAAGTTTCAACTTTTGACATTTTTTTATTTTTGACAGGTAAGAGTTTGAGAAATAATTTTGACTGTTCTGTATAGAGTTTTTCAAGGGTTTTCAAATGACATATTGCAAGTCGAATTCCGTGACATATTACATCTGTCGTTTTTTGATAATGACACTTCTGTTTGACACATGTCATACAAAAACTAATGGATTCTTCCGACGGGTAACCCAAACCCATATACCAAATTTGAGCTCAATCGGATTAATATTTTTTCAGATATTTGATGCTGAAGTTTAAAATTTTGATATTTTTTATTTTTGACAGGTGACAGGTGGAGAATTAATTTTGATTGTTCTGAATAGAGCTTTTCGAGGGCTTTCAATGACATATTGTATGTCCAATTCCGTGACATATTGCATCTGTCATTTTTTGATTGTGCTACTTGCGTTCGACAGATGTCGTACAAAAACTAATGGGTTCTTCCGTCGAGTAACCCAAAATGTTGTACCAAATTTCAGCTCAATCGGATTAAACGTGTGGCCTCTATCGTGGAAGAATACACACACATACACACAGACGGACAGACAGACTTCCATCTGGAAATGGTCTTAATCGTCTCAGGGGACCCGAAAATGGATATTTCCGTTTTTATCTAGAAATTTTTTTTTAGCTCGTTCACAATACTTTCCCTTCTAAGAGGTGGATCGGGAAAGTAAAATTTAAGCATGTTTAGATTCGTCCTTAGAAGCTGCATTTAAAAATTGATCACACATACTCTCAGTAGATAGAACCTTCATTGACTTTAAAAGATTCTGTAAGTAACGGCAATGACGTTTATCTATTTTTTCTGATTTTTTCCAATTTTTTCTATGTTTTCTTAGTGTTCCTATATTTTCCCATTTTTTATATTTTTCCATTTCTCTTATTTTTCCTATTTTCTTTATTTTGCCATTTTTTTTCTACATTTGCCTATTTTCCCAATTTTACCTTGGTTCCTCATATTTTTCTTTTCACGTTTTGCCTTTTTTTCTCTATTTTACTTTGTTTTTGCCTGTTTTTCCGTATTTTGTCGTAATTTTCCTCCTTGTGACTAATTTTCCATATTTTATCCTACTTTCATGTTTTGCCCTATTTTTGCCTGTTTTTCTTCATTTTGTCCTATTTTTTCCCTATTTTACCCTAATTTTCCAACTTTTCCTTATTTTCCCCTATCTTTATCTAATTTTTACTGTTTTTTTTAATCTTTTCTTGTTTTCCCTATTTTCCATTATAATTTCCTTTTTTTGGTACTTTTCTGTATTTTTCCTTTTAGTTTAAAGTTCCCTATTTTACCGTATTTTTCTGTATTTTTCATTTCTTATTGCTATTTTTAACTATTTTCCCCATTTTTTATTTATTTTTCGTATTTTCCCTCTTTTCCTCCATTTTTACCAATTTTCCATACTTTTCTCCATTGCCGCTTATACAGGGTGATTCTTTTAAAGGGGTAATTAGAGGTTTCTGGAGAAGTAGGCAGAATTCAAATCTGAAAATTTGGGATATGAGGTTTTCGGGGATGCCCAATAGATCTAAAATATTTGAAGCAACTAGCTACTTCCGGTTATAGTGGAAGTGAACATCAACTTTTTATTTAAAATGGAACACCGGAAGTGGCTAGTTGCTCTAAATATTTTAGATCGATTGGGCATCCCCAAGAACCTCATATCCCAAATTTTCAGATTTGAATTCCGCCTACTTCTCTTGAAACCTCTAATTACTCCTCTAAAAGAACCACCCTGTATTGTAGATACTATTTATTATTATAATACATGTTCAGTTTTTACGGCAACAACAAAAAGTAAGTAGTAATATAGGAGCTAAAATTAAATCATCTCTGCAGTAGTACTTTTGCTTCACACTGTATGTTTGTTACAAGTAGGTAGTGCATACGTATTTTTATTTACATTCTGGAATTTTAAATACTACGAGAAATGTTAATATAAACAGTGAGAGTTTTTTATGTGTTAATAAAGGTTCACGGTTCTAATTAAATTCGATTTAAAAAATCTATTAACCAGCTTCATTTTATTACTTCAAATTTACTAGAATATTTTATGGTGTATCCTTTTTTATACGATTTCAAATAGAATTACTGTATAATGTAACGCCTATGTAGAAATAATGGAAATGCTACCTCAATATTGTTTATTTAAAATTAAATCGCCGCTACATGGATTAAACCAAAGTTAAGTGATTTTTTAATTAAATGTTGAAAAGCAATATGTTTAAAATAAACACCAGAATCAAAAAATGCAAAAAAGACACACGAGGCAATTTACCGAATTTAAATTGACATAATTCTTGAAACCGTACGTAAGAAAAAAACAATCAAAAACAACCAGCATATTATCGATTAACCATATAAACCATAATAGATTCTACTTTAGGCATTTCTGATCATCCTACTTGTTATTCACCCTAAGTTTTAGACTACATCTGGTCTGCAGCACACACTTTCCTCAATTGTACAGTAGGCAGAAAACAATCCCAGTCAGCTATGCGCCATTCATGAATAACAATCGCGAAATAATACATCATTATTCCTTGATATAATATGAAGGTTAGTCCATTAAAGAGGTTACGACACTGGAATGTACCAAGGATAAAGATGCGTATGAGCATAAATAATATCATTGTATCCAATTTTGACATATTAAAACGTCATTATTAACAACAGTAACAAATAAAGTTTTATTCACTAGTGAATTAATTTTTTTTAAATAACTAGTGATTTAAACAATTATATGCATGATATTTTTACAATCCAAATAAAAATTACAATTACTATTAAATAAACAACTTTTATAAACAACCCCTAGCAACGCCTGATATCCATGCAGTGTTAATATGAATTGCACACACCACTTAGTTAATCACATCGTCAAAAATAGTAGGTGAATACAAAATTTGATTTAAAAAAATAATTTATTGGATGAAAAAGGTAGAAATTGGATAAAATATTGTAGATGCCTCGTGAGTTAATTAGATTTTATTCACTCAGAAGAAATAAGACCGCTCGCTTAGCGAATAAAAATTCATTTAACTCACTTACTGTCAGTAGATAGAACGTCCTTTAACTTTAAAGACTCAATAAGTAAAGGCAATGACGTTTAGAATAAAACTTTACAAGTTGATTTCTTATACAATTGTCACAATCTAAACGTCATTGTCATTAGTTATAGAACCGTTAAAGTTAATGTTCGTTCTATCTACTGACAGTTAGTGTTTAAATAACTATGTTATCCTTTTTTCATTTTTTTTAAACAGTAAAATTTTTATCATGAACATTTTCAAGATAAAAAGTTAAAGTAAAAATAATAAAAATAAAAATTAAAAAAACTCGTAGTGGTACGACTACGAGTTTTTTTTTTAATATTTGAATAATTTTTACCACATTTGAGTATGGATAATCTTTTGTTTTTTAATATAAGAATTGCAGTAAAATTTGGCCACTGGCTTTATTTAATATAAGAATTGCAGTACAATTTGGCCACTGGCTTTAATAATCCTTTTTTGATAACAATAATTAAAAGCCACATTGTTCAGTATATCAGTTACTCGATGAAGGGGTTTATTTTCATTATTCCTCTGCTCAGTATATTCTAATTTCAGACTAGCTTGAGATTCCTTCTTAATTTCATAGCTTCGTATCCCTTCTCAACTTATCTTGAATTCCCTCTCTTTTTAATACTGACCATAAAATATCTTTCCCATGGTAACAATTCATCTCGTTACCTCATCAGTCAGAAAAATCAACTTATAATAATTTATATCGTTTATTAAAAATTTTTTTTCTTCCCCTTGACATATAGGGGTTTTTCTCAACTAGTTTCTTTTTTCCTAGTGAGAGCCCTTTTTTGTTTTATTTTTGACTGAACTTTTTTGAACGAGTCTCTTTTGGTAACAAGTTTTTTCTTGGAACGAGTCTTTTGGAACGAGTTTTTTTCGAACGAGTTTCTTTCTTACTGGATCAGCACCTGATATTGGGCTGACATCTTTTCTTTCGATCCAGGAAGTTTTTCTAAAAAGCTTGATGACAAGGAAAAAACCAAGTTAAGTTCCATTTTTCCATTTCCAAAAGCCTCTGAAGTATTAGTAGCTAAATTTCTTTCTTCAATAAAACAAATATAAAGTTTAATTTCCTTAAACCTATAAAAAGAAAGACAGGACGGATTTTGAAATTTATCATAGTTTTTTTGTCAATTGTTTCTAAATACATCAAAAAATCAATTAGACTGGCGTCTAAAATTTTGTTTTAATTTAATATTTTACTTTTTGATATATTTCAAATTTTATTCGTGGAACGAACCCATTATAAAATCACATTTATTACTGAATCACTTTTATCAACAAATATAAAGTAACGTTTCAACTAATAATACCAGATTTCAGAATTTTTGATGAAATGACGTTCTGAACCTATTATTATCGATATCAGGTATGAGAAAAATTGTTTGTAAAGGTGTTTATAAATTTTTATTAGTCCGGATCAGATCCTTTCACTAAGGTGTTCTAATAGGGCGTCTTCTATAAATTATAATACCACTTTAATAGAATACTGCTTACTGCGAGTTCTAATATCTCGTAACAACCACACAAAACAAGTAAGTTGTCACCTTTTTATTGTAAAAACATTTGTTGATTAGCGAAGAGACACGGAAGGTAAAGTTACACTGGTACCAAGTCGCAGCGAACGGATCACGGGATAGATATAGTTGTGACTCCAAAAAAAGATAAAAGGAGTTTGCTAACCGACAATGTGAAAAATTTGCAAAACATGATAAACAAATTTTTAATTTTTTCTTTAACGAATTGGACTGGAAAGAAAAACAAACTTTTGCTGCATCGTTAATAGAATAAATTGATGCAACCTGAAAATGTATACAGGATGTGCCTCAAATAGTGTAAAAAATTCAAGGAGTGATGGTACTCCTAAAATTAATAAAAAAAGTTCCTATAAGCATAAGGTCTTTAATTTGCATATTAAGGAAGTTAGGAGCTTTAAAAGGGTACATTTTGAAAATGTTTTTTTAATTATAAGTTAAAAAAAACAAGCTAAAATTAACACCCCACAATTTTCATAAAATTGTATTAACCTGTGAACAACCAACATAATTTATCTTTTTTATTTCTCAAATAAGGTTTCAGCGACTTGCAACAAGAATACCTTTCTAAAAGATAAAAGCAAAAACAACCCCAATAATGTTATGTATAAATTAACCTCTTCCCTTGCAATAACTACCTTTTCCGTTTATAAAAATAATTTTTCGATATCACCGTTGGATTAAGGGTTAAATTTTATGGCCTCTAGTTTTTTTTTCAAAATTTTATCTTGTTTTTTAAACATATAATTAAAAAACACATTTTTAAAATTCACTCTTTTAAAGCCCCTAACTCACTTAATATGAATTTTCCGTCGACCGTTCATTTATGATGTATTTTAACGCACTCAAAATCGTTGATTAATGACACCTATTAATGAATGATTTTCTATTAATCAACAATTTTATTATATGTAACCCAATGTACGCTCTTATACATTTATATTGGCAGTGACATTTGAAATAAAGTAGCTGTGTTAGTAATATCTATCATTGTATGTCATTACTTATTTTATGGTTATAATTCCGTAAAATTCATATGTTTTAAATAAGATATGTTTTAAATAAGATATCTTTATTTTTGAAAAGTACGGTCGACGGAAAAGTTCTGTAACGAACTCGTGAATTAAAATGGCGATTAACAATCTCGAACATTAACGCGTTCGCTTTGCTCACGCGTTAAATTATCTCGATTGTTAATCGCCTTTATTAATAAACTTGTTCATTAAATAACTATTAACGACCTATGCTCATAGGAACGTTTTTTATTAATTTTAGGAGTACTACCACCCCTTGAATTTTTTTCCACTATTTGAGGGACACCTTGTATAATATAATTTTTAACGTAAAATATAAGAATACCTAGACCTAGTATATCAATAAATAATTGTTATACATAAAAAAGTATTTTCTAAATAATAATAAAAATAATAATAATAAACACGTTCACGGGCCACATACTGCATATTCTTATAAAAAATATATGATTAACTGGACACAAGACAAAGACCCCTAGCGACTATCATGCATAGGTATACGAGGGACGGAGATTTTCTTGCACTATTAATTAATGCCACAATTATTTGCTATCGAAATCATGGGTCAGTAACGTAGCCAAAAAATTAGTATTTAACATTGACAAATTAATTTAATTTAATTTTAACAGAACCCCCATATAAGTTTACAAACTTTGTTATTAAATCACTTCAAGTTTATTGACGGTAGTCGTTTTAGGCCTGATTATGGCGAAATTTCACCGAAACTAGTCGCCTTTTCAACTTGAAATTACTTGAATAAATTAATTGTGGTACTTTGACGTTGGGTTTTATTATTACCTCATTTAACATTGTGTTTAAAACTTTAAATTCCCTCTCTCTGTAAAAAATAAAAAGAACTATCGACGCCACAGAGGCCGGAGAGCCCCCTTTTATCTGGAGAGAGATCTGCGATAAAGACACGTCCTGACCAGTGCCACGTTTAGCCAACGATCAGGTTCTTATAAAAACACCTATTTCTCCGGGGTCCTTATTGGGCTACCCCATGTCGTGCCCTTTATTTCACCCTTAGACTGGTGATGACAACAAAGTTACCTGGATGCAACTACCTGTACAAATTAAATTAGAAAATTAATAAGAAATAGAGATATTAAGTTCGAAAGGAAAGTTAAAAAAAATACGTTAAGATGAGCAGAATACATACCGCAACAATAAACTTCCAAATCATACCAAAAAGCACCTCTATGACAGGAATGTAACAAAATCCACTGATAAAAAAACAGAATCTCTAATACAAAGTTCATTTTATTTTATTCCTCCATTTTTTTGAGGATCTTAACTTATCAAATTGTTTTTCCTAAGACAAGGCAGAAGATGTGATAAGTGTTGTGGTTACGAGATAAAACTATTACCGAAAATACATGTTGAAACAAAAAATAGGGTACAATTGGAAACGATAATAATAACTAAACAGCAAAGGAGAAAACATGTTTTGTGTTAACTATTGATGTTAAAGCAGTAAAACTGTCACATGTATCTAAGGCGGCTTCAGCATTCTATTACAAAACCAAACTGTGTATCCAAACCGTGCACTAACATTTGGTGAAATGAGATGTTTAAGTTTACACTTTCTTCTCTTTTTTTAGCAGACTACTATAAAAACAATGTCATTATTACATATTGCTATTCAAAATGATTATGATATAGAGCCAACGTTTTTAGTTATTTTAAATATTACCTACAGTACTGTGTATACAAGTTTGAAATTTTGTTTTATTGGTGAACAACCACGTATACCAACAGTATCTATTTTTATTATTTTTGATTTCTTTCTTGACATTTTCTATCTTTTCCTTTGTATCCTATTCATTGTTTTTCTATCATTTCTTCTAATGATCTAATTTTTAAATTAATATTTTGTTTCACTTTTGCAGTATTATAAATCCATATGACCAGGTAAAAAACTAAGTAACCCCGTCGTTACAAACATCGTGTGTCTAAAATATAGCATGAATGGTATTGAATATAAATTAAACTACGACAATGCTTATCATATATTACCTGGAAAAATCGTTAAAGTGCAAATTGACGAAGATCCTAAAACCAATTCCTCTACCCGAATGGAAACATTTACATATGTTAAAATGTGTAATACCCCTGTATTTCAAAGTAAATATGATAATTTTTCACGCCTGACAAACGATTATAACACACACAGTAAGAAGAAAAAACAAACAAAACAAAATAAAAATTTAGTAGATTTAACAAACGACAACCACCATCATAGTATGAAAAGAAAACTAAAGAAACAAAAAATAAATTTGTTGCGCCTGATAGACTACAGAATAAGAAGACAAAAACAAACCAAGAAAAGACAAAAAGCAAAGTAAAATCCAATTTACAGGATGGTTCATAATTGAAAGCTGAACCTAAAGGGCGATAACCTTGGGATGATTTAAAAAAATCAGTTTTTCCCCAATATCTCTAAAACCGCTTTGATTTTTTTGGATTTAAAAAAAGGTGTCTTTGAAAATCACATTTCTGAGTAAACTAGACACTTTGATTCAGAAAGTTAAAAAAAATGATCTTTTCTGATCTAATGCCAATTTTTGAAAGTCCAGAAATAATGCTAAATTAAAAGTTTCAAATTTCTTACAATGTAACGAAGTTACTAAATTATTGTTTATTTCCCAATCTCCATTCTTTTTAGTACTGGAGTAAATTTACATAATTAATAATTCCATTTTCATATTTTAAGTATATATAATTTATTATTAAAAATATATTTATAAAGCTCCCGGAAATGGGGTTTGAATATTTAAGATCGAAATAAATATTAAACACCGCAATAGCCTAAAGCTTTCCCCGATCAGCCAATTATGCTCAGTAGGACTAGCTAGTGCACTTTTCTCTCATGCATAACAAACAGTATCGTATACTCTGACGCGATTAATTTTCGACACCGAAGCCAAGCTCAATCAACCGCAAGCCAGTGCACCAGATAGAGAGACGCCTGACCAGAGAGACTGTATACAGAAGAGCTCAATCGACAAAATTGTGCAAGAACCACTAATCCGACTACAACGCCTGACCAGAACTATCAATCCATTGGGAACCCCAGACTAATAGCCGTGCCTGTACCCTTCAACATGCCCAACCCGCTCAGATAAACCGAGTAAAACCTTATTGCTCACCTTTTTCTTCCTTGACGGAATTTTTAAAATGTTCTGGTTTTGTGGGGTTTTAATGAAAGTTAATGATTTTTACTTAATGAGTAATGAGTTTTAGGTTTAGTATTGTAATTATAGCAGCGAATAGCCAGGTACTACCATAGCAGGACAAGTAAAGCCCGCCCTACTGACTGCCAAACAGATTTTTCGATACCATAACAATCCCTGGAGTATTTATTTTTTTCAGTGACGCTACCTAAATGGAAGGTAGCGCCCGAGCCAATCCGAGACTTGAATATAAGCGCCTCAGTAATCCAAATATTGGAAATATAAATTTGGACTTTTTAGAGATACTAGAGGTAGTTTGATCCACAAAAGTCAAAAAAAATTAACTATTTAGATGTAAGTACAATTTTTGAAATTTCAAAAATAATGCATAATTATAAATTGCAAGATTTTAATAATCCTTGGACATCTATTCTAGGTCGTTAGTATATATGAGATAGAGAAGGGTGCTTAATATACTTCCATGGGAGATTCCACTATTAGTCATTCTAGAGCTAACTTCTATGTTCGTATATTTTAATAATTTAGTTTGCAAATTCAGGATCTAAGTTTAAATTTAGCATCTGAATAGAGCAACTGGAGATTTAATTCTGGATTATGATAATTTGATATCTATTATTAGATAAACCAAGCGAAATGTGTTTTACAATGTACAGATTTACATTCAATAACTATTCCGAGATTAATCACTGACGTCACAAAAAGATTTTTAGGTTGGTAGTAAAAAGTGCAGTGTGCGCATGACAATTGTGCATTCCGTTCTGATTTACTGATTTTCGCGGTTTTTCTGGTAGTACGGTTTATATACATAAAGATATTTATCTTATAAATAGTTATTACACTTGAAGAAAAATGAATCTAAAACGGCAACAAAAAAACAACGTAGAATAATTTAAAAAAATATATATAATTTCAAAGCGAAAATATGACACATTAATTTAGATTATAAAATTAGAATATCCCAAATCCACATATGCAACATATACCAATACTTCCCATCTCCTTAACAATTCCACTATGTGTTAATGATTCGATTAGACCCAAAGATACCACATCTTCTTATCAGGCAGTTTCAAAGACCTCTAATTTTCGATATCATATTCTAACAACCCTTCTTGTAGTCCCCCATTTCCATATTCTCATCCTTTTCTCAGACTTGTTGTTTGAATTTTTGTTAACATTCTCATTGTTTACTTTTATTTTTATTTTTTTACCTTAAAAATTCTCCAAATGACAGTTTACACTATTCCATCTTTTGACATCTCTTCTTTTCCCATTCTTCTTTTCTGTTTATCTTTTCTAGGCCTCTAATTTCTTCTTGTTCCTATGCTCTTCTTCTTTCTCCTCATATATTCTTCGGCACTTGATAAGTCGTCATCTGCGCACCTGTGCTCAGTTCCCCCTAGTTTAGTTCTTAAGAGTTTCATAATGTTTTGATTACTCAAACTTTTTAGCTTCACTTAACTTACTACTATTGTACCTTTCCTCAGGCTACTATCCAATATTTGTTTAAATTTAGTTGCCTTAATGTTTAAAATTACTATATACTTGCAACAATTTTTTTAAATTATCATTTCAAGCATTTGCTTGTAGTTAATCTCTTGTTCGCATCACAATTAGTTTGTTTGATGTGTTCAATATTTATTATAATTTTTATGACAAGTTTTCTTAAACTCATGTCATCGTTTCTTGAGTTAATACGAGGTCTTTCTGATGGTTGCCCTTCGAATAAAATTAATTTTAATAGTGTACCCGATAAAGGGCTTAATTTGGTTAACATGCCGGTTGTGACCGAGCACTGCGCCTCTCATTAATTTTGAATTTTCCTTTTCTGGGTTGTATCTAGTTAGATCACCCCTCTATTACATGTGGTACCCTTCCATTGTTAGAGCCTTAATATAATTCTATACCTAAATTAGTACCAACTTTATTAAAAATCTTTACCAACCATACATTAAGCACTCGCTCTTAACTAAAAATTTTTTTTGGTAAGTTTAGTTATTTTTGTATCATTTTCTCTTGTTGATACGGTGTATTATAGAACTGATGATGGCAGTCATGCCGAAACTAGTTGCCGTTTCCTTCTTTTCAATTTAACTTCTGTTGAAATATATGTTGTGTGGTACTTGATTTTGAGTTTTATTACCACTAATTTGTTAACGTTATAATTAAAAATATGTTTTACCTCGCTTTTATTTACGTTTGATTTCTCACTATTGGTAATTCACCATCAAATGAGGATCCACAGTTATTCTTTGAATTAATAAGTTATCTGGTGCTCAAACGCCAGATAAACTATTCCACTATTATACCATAGTTTATCCTATACCATACTTATACCGTACTTGTAAAATGCTCTCATCTTAATTATTCTTAGATTAAGGTTATCTGTATTATATACTACGATTATAAAACCCGCCCTTAATGTAATTTTAGTACGTGGCATTGACCACATTTTCATTAGCTCTAATTTGCGCCTAAATGTTTTCTATTACTCAAACCGATGAAACTCTTTCCAAAAAAGTTATCGACCAGTCTCCCGCACTACTATATTTATAGATTCCTTAAACGTTTGCTTTATTTTCTTTACTTCATTCCACATGCATTAAGTATAAGCGAAGATTGAAACCAAATTTTTGCAGAGTCTGTTTTGCTCTTTTTGACGATTTTTTAAATTACGCTTCAGTTTATTTGCATATCACGTAATTTGTTATAGTTGAATTATTCAACTTACGCAAAAGAGATTCATGTCTATGTTTTATCACTTTTTTTGGAAAAGAACGTAGTCAATCTGCTTTATATAAGTTCCGTCAAACCTCAGTTGTATTAATATTATAATTATTTGAGTTTATTTTTAAATCTATGATTACCCGGAAATGATTTGAACTTAGAAATATTTTTGATGCACTAGTCACAGATAGTAGCAATATCGTCAGAGAAAATTGAGTATTAACATTTAATTGTTTAAGAAAGAAAGAGTTATAGCTTTCTGCCAGAAGATTGTGAATTGGTGGTGTAACTAAATGTATTTGAAGATTTTAAAACATTTATATTGAGCTGAAGATTTTAGACATCTGGTCAAGATATCATTCGAGTTAAAATCTTTCAGGCAAGTGTTGTAAAGTGAGTGGTTTAAAAATAAGATTATCTTCAATCACTATTGAAGACAAGCTAGCTCAAAAACAGAGAGAGTAAGTTTTTGAAACTATATATACCATACATGTTATATCTTTATAGGAATCATCAGTTGATCGTTGTCGGAATGCATAGTATGGAAAACCTACTCTACTTACCCCAAGATTTTTTAATATGTCCATTGATACCTATCAACCTGCGATAGATGGTGTTACCATCTATCGCTTTTAATTGTCATAAGTAAGCTCGTTTCCTAACGGTTTTAGATATTAGGAAAATTTTGATGCCGTTAGTGAGTGGATGGTAGTCCTTTCTGATGTTTTCTTTTATCATTTAATATTTATTGTAAACCTCTTCTACTAATTTTGTCGTAACCCTTTACTAAACCAACTTACAAGGTCTTTACAGCGCTCTGTATATGAGTGTGGAATAGAGCCTTGGGCGTAATGCATTCCCAGGAGTACTAGATGATATGACTCCGATAATTTATGACGGCGAACTTGTTGTGGCTGAATATAAGGAGGACGATGTAATTTCCCTAGGATTATTGTTTGTGAATATGAAATAGATTTAATGCAGTACATCAAACTGATACCAAATTTGACAGAGAAATAAAATATTTGTATTTTATATGCTATGAAATATTTATTATTTATAGTTATTATTGTGATCTTTAAAAATATATTGCTTTATCTACACTTGGGGAAATGACTGTGTTATTAGAACTTATGTCAAAAATGTAGCTGAATAAAATTTAGTTTACGGATCTTCGTTTCGGAGTAACTGGTCTCTAATATCTAAATTGTAAATTGGTATTTTGTTGCCAATTTGTAAACTGTAAATTTTATTTTAAAGAAGATTTTGTGTTAATAAATAAATCTATTAATAAGAAAATTTAAATATACAGATGTCAGATCATGTCAGATGTCATATCTAAGATGATTAGTCCTGGTTGAATTATTGTTTGGCAATTTAAAAAAATAGGTTGTGTCGCCCCAAAACTTTGCCGACGAGTATCCACGAATACTTTTTCACATATTTAATGTTAAAAGTCTTAAATTTTGATATTTTTTTATTTTTGACAGGTGGAGAAATTATTTTGACTGTTCTGAATAGTTTTTCAAGGGCTTTCAAATGACATATTGAAAGTCAAATTCTGTGACATATTGCATCTGCCATTTTTTGATAGTGACACTTTTGATAGATGTCATACAAATTCTAATGGGTAACCCAAATCCATACACCAAATTTCAGCTCAATCGAATTAAACGTGTGGCCTCAGAATACAGACAGACAGACATCTGGAAATGGTCTAAATCATCTCAGGTGACCTCAAAATGGATATTTCCATCTTTATCTCGAAATTTTTTTTAGCTCGTTCACATTACTTTCCAAAAAGTTCCAGATTTTGTAAAGATTTCAAAACTTTCAAGAACTGTGATCAAAAATTTCAGGAACTACGATAAGAATTTAAAAAATTTCAATAAAAAATCTCTAAATGCATTAAAAATTTCAATAAAAAATCTGGATTTCAAAAATTTCAAGAACTTAGATAAAAACTTTCAGGCATTTTGACAAAAATTTAAAAATTTTCAATCAAAATTGTGTAAATATTTCAAAAATTTTAAAAATATGTAAAAATTTAAAAATTTTGTAAAAATGTCAATGGTTTCAATCAAATTCTATAAAAATGTCAGGAAATTTGATAAAAATTTTAAAAATTTCAATAAAAAATCTCTAAATGTTTCAAAAATTTCAATAAAAAAATCTAGATTTAAAAAATTTAAAGAACTTTGATAAAACATTTCAGGAACTATAATAAAAATTTAAAAAATTTCAATAAAAAATCCAAATATATAAAAAAAATTAAAAATGTGTAAAAATTTCAAGATTTTATAATAATTTCAAAAGTTTCAATAAAAAAACTATAAAAATTTTAAAAACGTGTAAAAATTTCCAGGTTTTGTAAAGCTTTTAAGAATTGTGATCAGAAATTTCGATGAAAAATGTGTAAATTTTTTAAAAAATTTTAAAAATGTAAAATTTCAAGATTTTGTAATTTAAAGATTTTGTAAAAATTTCAAAAATTTTTAATAAAAAATCTATAAAAAATTTTAAAAAATTTATTGTGTCGCCCCAAAACTGTCCCGACCAGTAGCCAAGTAACCACGTATACTTTTTCAAATATTTCATATTTTTTTATTTTTGACAGGTGACAGTTGGAGAAATTATTTTGATTGTTCCGAATAGTTTTTCAAGGGCTTTCAAATGACATATTGCAAGTCAAATTCCGTTACATATTGCTTATGTCATTTTTTGATAGTGACACTTCCGTTTGACAGATGTCGTACAAAAACTAATGGGTTCTTCCAAATTTCAGTTAAATCGGATTAGACGTGTGGAATCTATCATAGAAGAATACACACAGACAGACAGACAGACTTCCATCTGGAAATAGTCTTAATCATCTCAGGTGACCTCTAAATGGATATTTCCATCTTTATCTCGAAATTTTTTTTAGCTCCTTCACAATACTTTCCCTTTTCAGATGTAGGTTGGGAAAGTAAAATGAAATGAATCAAGTGAGATAAAAAATTTGGGATATATCAATTTTGGAAAAATAAATTTTTTTGAATTTGTCAAAAAAAAATAATAATAATAAAGTCCATATTTTATTAATAAAGTCAAAAGAGTAAAAAAAAAGAAAAAAAAACAATTTATCTAATAATGTGAGGCAAGGAAAGAACAAATAGCTGTTGAAAGACGAGACCGTAAATGAACTAGTAGGAACAGAGAGAACTAAAATTTGGAAGCAAGTACAATAGCACAGTTTTCTTAGAAAAACGAGACAGGAAGAGAACTACAAGGTGGAGCAGAATGAAACTGAGATAAAGAATAGACCGATCATCTCCGAAGAAAGTGAAGAGGAAAAGGAAACATTACTATTGAATAAATTGTATTTTTTATAGTATTTAAAATTTTTCTGTATAGTGAACCCAACCCGGATTGAGAATCTTAGATAGGACATCTGAACTACCGGGAGGTCCATATCACTATATTATCCCTACAAAACTATTAGCAACAGATAAAAAATTAAAATTTTTGATAAAAGTGATATTTGTAGAATGTAAATATCTTAAATAAATAACAGATATTCAAAACGCAAATCTGAGTTCTCGACTATTATTTCTGTATATGTAATGAAGAAAAATTTTATTGACAAAAACCTTTTAAAATTCTAATAAATATTAGCTTTCATATAACATAAATTTTAATAACCATGTCTTAATGTTTCTTAATTTAATAGGTGTAAAAAATATTTACAATAAATGTTTAACAACAATAATCACTTAAAGACAATAGTATTTTAAGTTTATAACAGATATTAAATTACCAGATGTGAAACCATTCTCCGTATATTCTTCATTAACCTAGTTTCTCCAAAAGTGTTGACATAACTCCACTTCAAGCATCTACAACCCTATAATTGAATCATATAAGTTGACACTTTTTTAAAAAACATCTATTGAATAAAAATTTTAATGGAAGACTCAATTTTTGCAATAAATTTAGTAGTTGAGAAATATAATTTATAGCTTAGCAGCGACAGACTGGCTCCTGAAATCGATACAAATAAGACGCAACAAAATTATAATGCAGACATTCAAACGTTGCCAATTTCGGCAAACATTTGGGGTACATCAAAACGAAATATTGATAAGGGGTTTTGCAAGTATACAGATATACTTTATCCTATACTGTACATTATTATTTATGTTGGATATGTTAATCAAAGTTAGTTTTGAATATATAGTTGTCAGTTATACGAAATAGATACGTCAGCAATTCTTTATAGATTTTCAATAACACTTTTAAAACACCAACTAACAGGTTATGGGCCCAGAAGAACGCTCAAAATATTGTTACTTTCAAAAATTATTAAGGGCCATTTGAACCGACTAAATTTAAACCCAGCTTTAGAGTAAGCCTCGCTTTAAATAAAAATCCATTTGTACAGCCAGACAAACTTGGTTTAAAGTGGTCTAAGCAAAGTTTGAGTTAAACCGTCAGAATTGAGGGTTTTAATTTACAAAGCCTTATTTCATAACCAAACTTTCATGGTTTCCAGCCATTTGATCCAAATAACAAATTTTCTATAGTGTTGTTACTTCTTGATGTTTGTGTGACATTGTTATAATCTTTAGTACTTTTTTTATACTACATCTTTTATATTAAAAATACCAAATGAATTTCGATGATATTTTTGAAGACGATTTGGATGTTCTCGAAATAATTAATTTCGGTTTTCCAAGACAAATTTATATCCGAAATAATCCTTACGAAGAGCTAACTAACTTTCCATATTTGGTTATTATATTTAATATAGTTGTTTTCTCTTCATTTGAAAAATTAGTGCTTCGCTGACGTTTTTCAATCATTTTGAAACATGCAGATTACAGAAATAAGGCATGCGACATAAAATATATTATATTTTCACAACCACTACACCGTTTTTGAAATTTTTGTCAGGTTAAAATTTTTGTTATGAAGTTAGTCACAAAAGTGGTCACAACTATAAATAAACAAAATTAACATCAATAGTTCGCTTGTACTCGCTTAAGAAAGCTCGCTTTAAAAAGGTGCGGTGCAATGATTTGGAAAATAAACTTCTGCATCAATAACATCAATAACACAAATAGAAAAATTAGGCAAAGAAAATTTTGATACATGGAAGATTATGATGGAAGCAATTCTCATTAAAAATGATCACTGAATTTACGCAAATGGGGAAATTCTAATACCAAATAATGAAGTAATGGTGGTAGGATGGAAGAGACATGATCAGAAAGCAAAAGCGGACATCATTTTAATAATTCAACCTTCTCAGTTGAGCAATATCAAACACTGCAATACATCAAATGAAGTATGGGAAAAATTGAGAAACATACATCAGTCCCAGGATCCAGCAGGAAAGGCAAATCTATTAAAGCAATTACTGTTTAGGTTCAGAATGTAGAAACTGCTGAGGAAGAATCATTTATGCTACAATCTGTATTGGAAAATAAAGAACAAACAAGTGTTATGAACGTAGAACAATTCCATGGAGACTCATGGTGTCTAGACAGTGGTGCAACATCGCACATGTGTAATGACAGATCCAGATTTACAAATTTCATGCCTACAAATAACCAGCAAGTTCGTTTAACAATTGACAAATCTACAGAAGTTCTTGGACAAGAAACAGTTACATGTAGATAATGGTTCATTTGGAAAGAAAATTATTAATCTCGAAAATACGTTATATGTACCAAATCTCAGAACAAATCTAATCTACATTCCTAAAGCTGCAATTAATGGAAGAGAAACAATTTTTTCTAAAGATGAGGCGCAGATTATCAATTCTAAACGAGATATAATCATAAGAGCACACAGAAAGAGTTAAATCCGACCAATTTGTTAAAACGGCATCAGAGATATGGTTATCTCAACGAAAAGGATCAGACAATGTGGTAAAAGACATTAAATTTAATTATTCAGAAAAACTACCTCGCGTGTGATATTTTTATAAAAGGTAAACAAACATCAGAAACGTCTCCAAAATCAACAAATTCAAGAGCCGAAGAAGTTTGAGATCTTATTCATTCAGACGTCTGTGGTCCCATGAGAACAAGATCCATTAGCACGATATTTTTGAACTTTCATCGATGAAAAATCGAGGGGAATTCATGTATATTTCCTCAAAATAAAAGATGAAGTCAAAGATGCACTCAAAATTTACAAAGCATTAGTAGAAACTAAAACAGGAAGTCAAATTAAAATTCTAAGAACAATGGTCGTCTAGAATATACTGGAATAAGATTTTACAATTTCTTTAGAAAGTAGCGGTATACAAAGACAATATTCTATTGCATATATACGCTACAGTAAAATGGAGTAGCTGAACGAGCTAATAGAACTGTAACAGAAATGGCCAGATGTATGCTTATCCAATCACAGATGCCACAAAGATTTTGGGCAGAAGCTATATTGCGTATATCAGAAATAGATGAAGAACAATTAGTTTGAGTAACATTGCACCGTTTGAATTTGTAATAAAAAGACACCGAGTGTAAGATAAAATAACTACCAAAATAATTCAGGTTTGGGAAGAGCAAAATTAACAAAAATTGCAATAAGTAATTAAATGCAGCAGATGCATTGTATGACGAAACTAAAACATGTTCCAAGAACATAAAGACACGTTTCAAAATTCAGCAAAAAAAATAGCTCAGAAATGTTAGCCAACTAATGGAAGAAAACCCACCAGCCAGTAAAAAAAGAGGAACAGAACACCTTCCAACGAGAAAGTGTTACGTCACTAACTTACTGCTGGTACCACACCAATGAGCGTCACCTTTAGGCGGCTCGCATACCAAAGCAATACGCAACTAGCAACAAGCAATAAGGGATAATATTGTCGATACGTATTTCACATATTCACATATCGGGGTTCGTACACCGACACAACGTGATATCGTTATCGCCTGTCCAGGGCAATCTATGTCGCTAGCGACACGGCGTGCGTATTGAGATACAATATATGCCTATTTGTTGTCAACATTTACAAAATATAAGTTGGTTTGTTTTTATTTTTGGTGTACTTTTTTATATAGTTAATTACCTTTTTTAGTATTATTATTACTTTATTATTGAACATGTCGGACGATCCTGCTTTTAATATAAAGTTTGTGGAGATGGTGGAAAAGTACCCATGTATTTACGACTATACACGGCAAGACCATAGCAAAAGAGATGTAGTGGAGAAGTCGTGGAGTGCCATTGCAAGGGAATTAAAACTATCTAGTAAGTAGCAGGTATTTATTTATTTTTACAATTTTTGATTACACGGTATAATTACCTTGCCAAGGTAAGGTGTTTTCAGGTTTAAAAAAATAAGATTTCAAGTAATCACGTAATTCAGAAGCAGACTGCTTAACAGGTGGTACTGGTGGATTTCTAAGTGTCGGGTTATCTTTCACAATCTGTGGAATTGAAAACCTACCCTCTTTGAGTTTTATAAAATTATGGAGAACACAAGCACTTTTAATTACTAAAATCGCTGTATCCTCTCGACATAATATTGACCTTTGAAAAATTTCAAATTTAGATGCTAGCATTCCGAATGCACATTCTACGCTCTTTCGGCCCCTTGATAATCTGTAGTTAAATATTCTTTTCTCATTATCTAAAATCCTTCTTGGATATGGTCGCATCAGATTTTTTTGTAATGGGAATGCCTCGTCTCCTACAAAGTAAAATGGAAAATCTACATCATCATTTGGCAATGGTCTTGCCTTTAGCAATCTTCCAATAGTGGAAGACCGGAAAACTGCACCGTCACTCATTCTACCTGCTTCACCGACATCAATGGTTAGAAAAATTCCATCAGCATTTGCACAGGCCATCAGTACCACCGAAAAAAAACTCTTGTAATTATAATAGTGCGATCCGGTGTTGTAAAATTTTTTTATTCGGCAATGCTTCCCATCGATGGAGCCTATGCAGTTTGGAAGATCCCATAGTTCGTAGTACCGTTGTGCCGTAGATTGCCAAATTGCCTCTGTTGAAACAGGCATAAACAGTGGTTGAAGAACGTGCCATATAGCATTTGTACATTCTTTAACAATTAATCCTATAGTAGTATCTCCTCTCATAAATATATGGGTGAGGGCCTTAAAACTACATCCTGTAGCCAGATACCTGCAACAAAGTTATATAATTATTTTTTTAGGTTCCCAATGCAAAGAAAAGTGGAAGAATCTTCGAACGGCCCTTGCAAGAAGCATGAAAAACCACTCTCAGGAAGCGGAGCCAAGAAAATTAAAGATTATTACTTAAAAGATGTAATGCAGTTCGTTACGCCGTTCATGAAATCCAAACCGCAACAAGGAAATTTACCTACAGAAACAGAGCTCAGTTTAAATGAAGAATATAGTGAATCTGAGGAAGTAGAGATGAATAATGACGATAATTCAGAACAAGATATTACAGCCTCAGTAGAGTCTCAAGAGAAGCACACAGATGTCACAACTGTCGTTAAAAGTTTTCAAACCAATAATTCATGTAATGCAGAGCAATGTTCAAATACTACAAACAAGCATTGGACCTTGTGAAAAGCGGAAGAAAGTTTCTACAAGTACCTCTAATGAGGCTGATAAATGTTTTATAGACTTCGTCAAGGCAAAAACCCGAACACCCCTTTTAGATAAAGAGAAGTCTAATCCAGACCTGCAGTTTCTAACAAGTTTGCTTCCAGATGTAGCAAAATTAACTGACTATCAAAAGAGACAGTTTAAAAGAAAAACACTTGAGCTTCTAGACGAGCTTCTGTGTGATGGTCCACTGCAAAGTAAGACTGTAGTAGTGGCATCAACACCAGCTCCCAGCCCTGCTTATTCCAATTACTGTTTCAACTCATTCAAGTCATTCGTTTTCAACAAGAGAAGATGAAGAACAAAGAACACCTGTACAAACATATATTCAGACCTTCGCGCCAGGTTTATCAGAAGGAAACTTCTCTTTTCGACTTTAATTTAACTATTGTAATGTATTTTTTAAGATTATTTTTCATTAAAATACTACTGTTTCAAATATATTAAATATACTTAATATACCTTACCTGAGTGTAATCAATACTTTCTCTTGTGGTGTGATCGCATCTCTATAGTTAGTATCTTGTTTGGTAATATAAGGTTCTACCATCTCCACTAATGTTGAAAAAGTATCTGGACTCATCCGATAGCAGTTCCGAAACTGGGTGGGATGAACCTTTAATTCATTGGCCCATAAACTTGCTCCATGATTCTTGAGTACTTGAAAGGAAGGATGAATCCAATATCGTCTTCGTTTCCTATTTCTCCTTCGCCTATACTGCCACATTATTACTACTTCATCCTCATCAGACGACGACATTTGAGACTATTAATTTTATTATTATTTATTAATTTCGTCTGCGCTAACAACGAAATTCTAGAATAAGCAAATAAGGAATATTATTGATTTGGTATGCGAGATCAACGTAACATATATTGAGTGTTGCTTGGTATGCGAGCCGCCTTACGTCGCGACGTGATTACGAGGAACAATTAAGGATTTCCAATTTTTGTCAAAAAGATCGATTCTTGAGATCGATTCGAATCGTTGAGTCAAAAATTGATCTAGGATAGACAAAAAAATCGATTTAATTAACAATATAAAATGAAACTTCCCAAAAAATAAGAAATTTTAAGTATTCACTGACTCATTACTTAATTGGTTTAGGAGTAAATTAGGTAACCTAAAAGTAAATTGTTTTTATATAGAATTAATAACCGCGTATTAAGTTTTAGACAAATTTAGAAATAACTACTCAAAAGAATCCGATCTCCGATCTCAACCATTTTATATGATGTTTAGATCGATCCTAACTTAAAAAATCGAGTAACAAAAGATCGATTCTCGATAAGATTAAATCGAGATCGGAAAACCTAGGCACAATGAGACAAAAAAATTAGCAGTTGTAAACTCACCGCCGGTAGTAAAGAACAAATGAAAAAAAGGGTCTCAGGTCGAGGAAATTGGCCCACCGGCGAAAATAGCAAATTCCTTAAGCATCAAATAATAATTAACGGTAACTGAATTAATAATTCAAAAAGTGCGTTGGTCCACAAATTCAGTGAACGTTAATTTTGTGCTAAAAAAATATAAAAATAATTTCGCCGGTTCACTTCTGTTGACGCAGAAGTTTATTAAAAAGAAGCGAGCCATAGGCGCGACTTAATTCCCGCCACAAGGGAAAGGACTAAGGCGATAACTTCTCGTGGTAAGTTAATTTAACTGTTAGATTCTGTTACGCTAACCTTATCTATATATAGGTATAAGTACACACATGTCCACAAGAACAGATTATTTATTGTTTTTTTTTCTGAAATAGAAGGAGACGTGTCTTGTTTCTTGGGTCTTTTTCAGTAAAGGTTGTTCAGTGACTCCTACGTCATCACTACCGCTTGTCTTAGTAGCATATGTAAAACAAATAAGAGAGACAATTTACGTCGAAAGTGAATGTCTTAGATAACTTCAATAATCAGATCAAATTTTGTCAGTTTTGATTTTTACACATTTGAAATTTAAGCATTTAGATTGAACAGTTTAGATTGAAATTAGTTGATCATTTCCAACCGGAAAAAGATGCCGGAAAGATTATTTTGTCCTTGAGTGTAGTTTGTGAAGTAAGTAGAAAAATACGTACCATTAAAATCGTAAATAATAGAAGAAAATATATCTTTTTATTATGCTCTACGTATTTAGTATTTATTAAATTATTTTTCATATGAATAAGAATAAATAACTAAGTTTCTGTTTAGGTACTTAATAACTATAACTAATAACTTACGGGTTATTACATCTTTGCTTTTTAGTCGTTTCGTACAGAAACGTTTTAACTCCTTTCTATAAACATACATACTAAAATTAGTCTGTGGTAACAATCATGGACGCCAATTTAAACAATTACTTTAATGTATTGTTTTCGGTCTCTTAACAGTATTTTATTTTCGAGAAAAATGTAATAAAATACTTGAAATGTTTGAGATACACTCGTGTTTCAAGAACGACAACATTACATACCTTTACGAATAACTTAGAACCAAAGACAACCACATTTTATTAAAGATCTTTTTAGTTCCTATTTAAGTCGATTCTTGCAATGCATCCTCGTTTTCTCCTTCTTCTTTCTCTTTCTTTCCGAGGTTTTTGGTGGTTTGGTTCTGTTTTTTACTGTTATATTTACCTCTCCTCTTTACTTTTCCATATTTATTTGTTTTTTTAAGCTTTGAATAACTCTATATATTTTGATTTATTTTCTTCTTTATTTTGTCAACTAATTCAATATGTCATCCAATTCTTCTTTTTTTGAGATTGACGTATGCCTGCACGAAATCTCCTCTAATCACTTTGATAATTTGTACTTGTGTTTTTTTTTGAAACAATGTTTAACTTTTACTCTTTCAAATAAAAATTTTATTTAATTATTAATTTTTACAGGTAGGCCATATACTTTTTAACGTTAATGAACGAATTATGAATATTCTACGATTTCGAAGGATCAAACTTCTTGGATAGAAGTTAGACCAATGTGAATACTTAAATAAAAACAATATTTGAAATTGGACTGTAATTTTTTATTCCATTTGTTCCAAGTACAAAATGTGAACAGAAAAAATCATAAAGCGGCACATTATAACTATTTACATTTTTTATTATGAATAATCAGAAAACTTTTTGGGTGCGATTAATTACGCGCCATTTTACTTATTTCAGGAAACTTTTTTGCTCTAGTAAGTGCATGACTGACTTGATTCATTGTCTGGATGCCAGAGATAGTGTATGCTCTGAATTTTAACGGGGAGGAGGGTTGGTGGCTTTTTATTGGTAGGAGACATGTGACATGGTATGTAAACAGCCTTGAATTAAGCATCGTAGAGGGAAGAAATATATCTATATTTTTTGTCTCTTATAATGATGGGATAATATAACAGAAAGACAAGCTTGCATAGCAACAGTCGCTTATGTATTTTATTTTTGTTAACTGTATTTTGCAAGTAGACAGAAAAAAGTCTCATAGAAAGACTTAATAATATTGTGTTGATTTTAAATCTATTTTTAGATTATAAAATATTAAAATATACAATAATAGACATTAATATGAACTCGAAGATTAATATTATTAATTTTAAAAGAAATGTGAATCAGTATGTATTTTCTGGATGATATTCCAGTGAAATTTATCCTCTTAATATTGTTAACCTTCGTGATTTGTTATTGTTCGATTTTTCCTTTCACCTGCCCTTACCTATTAGTTCTAGCTATCAATTGTCATTTTAATCCTCCATCCCACTAACTTCCTTAATGCGCCTTATCTGTTTAACATGGCGTTATCAGTGATTGTCTCGTTGTTTTACCTATATAGTACTTCTTTGTATTCGGACTCTGAATGTGCACTCGACTCAAATTATCGGCTTTTTATGAAGGGCTGAAGAACCCTTCCAAGCTGTTTTTGTTGAAATATAAGTCGTTATCGGCTTACAGTAATTTGTCTTTTCATGGTGACGTTCCTATGTTCCATATGGTGTTTACATCATTATGGATTGTTCCTAAACCAGCCTCGGTTGATCTACTAAACTAAACTGTCCACAAGCTATTTTTTTACCAACCCTTTTACGTTAAAATTTAAAAAAAAATTACACCTTTCATATACCACATTATCTCTACAGAGTGTACTTGTTTACTCCCAATATGTTTGGACCATTGCGTCATTTACTGTATAATTTAAGAATTTGTTAATACAGTTATTAGTATATGGTAAGTTGTAATTTTTAATTTTTACTGTCTACATTTAGTTAGATTTGTAATTTTTTGTAGGACTGAAGATGGCTAGAAGCCGAACTAGTTGCCAGCCTCATTTAGCTCAATTTTAATATACTAATTTATTTGCTAATAAAGCTTTATCCACATTTGAGTTATGGATAACCTTTTGGTTTTAAAATAACGTGTGTGCTGCGGTTTTTTATTCTACAAATTGGATTTTGTAGTAAATCTCTTAATAAATAGAACTTTCTCTGTGATATAATTTGATGTAAAATTTTTATACCAATCACGTAACTGTATAGAAATGGTTTGCTTTATTACACAGTTTTAGATAGCAGAAATAGATTATACTATACTGGTGGTACTGCATTTTAAATGCAATTGGTAACCAAAAAATATTAAAAAAATTAAAATAATTATAGTCTAGACGAAATCCATTTACAACAAATTAGTTAAATTTAATAAACTATTATAAAATAATATGAAGGATTGATGAGTATTCTCATACTAATTGAAAACCTTCATTGTTTAACAATTAACGTGTTTGAAATTCAGACACGCACATTTACCGCGTGTACATGAACAAGTAATTTGCCAAACGGTTCGTGATTTTGTAATTATGAATAAAACCATAGGGACTGGCAAAAAATTATGTTGCGGCGTGGGCTAACGTTTTCATGAACAAATTTGTCTCTTTTAATGAGGTACGTGCATACACAATAAGTGGTTAGCTAGCATGTATAATACTAATACCCATATTGTAATTAGTGGCATGTAGATTACAAACGAGGATTGTGTTTTTTTGCTTTATTTTAATAGTGCTCACAATGAAATTTTTTTCTATATATAGATAGAGAATTGATACAAAAAAACTGAAATTATTAAGTATCGTCATTTTCTTAAGAAATGCTCCTACTATACATGTTTGAAAAAATAAATGATACAGTTTCGCTTCACTTAGTAATTTACAGCATTTTCATTTATTTATTTATTGACTAAACCACCATAGAGGCTCTTAAATAACGTTTTTTGTCAACTGGTAAACTTGTGTGTTTTTTTCGTTCTAAAATTCCCTGTTGATTTCTAAAATTTGTGGAATATTCAATGATAATTAAAACATAATTTATTACATACTAAATATTAATTAGATTTATTACAAAGAAATGATACAACGGGTATCACAGAGCTGTTTGTCTACATGAGTAATTTGGAAATAAAATTTTTAAAAAAATAGGGTATATATGGATCTAAAACCTCTTTTAATTAAAAATCGCTCAAGCCAACCCCAAAAAAATCTGATGTGGCCAGCACATGACCTCTCGCCATTTTTGAATCAAAAATTTACACGTTGGCACAAAAAAGTATGAAAAGAATTTACTTTTTTTAAAATCTGGCAACAATGGCAAAATTTTTGAAAACTTTAATGATACGAAAATAAACTATGGTGTATACAAAATATATGTGTAAAATCTTATTGCCATTATGTTTAGTAATGGCGTCATCACTCATAGAAACTGCCACTTCCGGTTGTCCGATTGGCACCAAAATCTAATCAGATCTAATCTAGGGTATCAGAATCGTGTATGCAAAATTTCAAATTTTTTAATTCAGTAGTTTTTGGGTTATCGTTACTACAACATCCATCCAAACACACACACACACACACACACACACACACACACACACACACACACACACACACACACACACACTAACACACGCACACACTAACACACACACACACAGACATCATCGGGAAAATATCAAAATCGTATTCTAGGGACCCCAAAACGTGTTTATCCATTGAAAACTCACTACCCAATTTTTAGCATGATTCCTATACCTCTCTTATCTGAAGGGCGAGAGGTAAAAATGACCTATGAGTTGGATTTTTCAAATTTTAAATTAAAAATCTTCTCTGTGGACGTGGATTATGCAGTTAAACTAAATTTCAGCCCCAATCCTTTCGCCATTTGGTAAAAATTTTCTATTTTAAATGACCCTCAAAACTGTCAAGATTTCCGTAATAATTCAAATATTTAAAATAAATCGCGCACGGCACTGGATTAGAATTAACTTAAAAGTATTGGACAGCTTCGAATATAAGGTCAGTCGTACCAGTTAAACCTCCGCCCGGCAGATGGAGACACTAGCGTCCGTGCTTCTTAGACGCCGAAATTCTTATCGAATGGGACGATTCAATCCTTTGTTATAAGTTGCAGTGGCAGTACGAGTTCCAGTGGCAGTCCCCCGTTCTTTAGAGTCAGGTCAAGCTGAAGGACGAGAAGCCAATTTCAATTATATCTGAGTCCAGAATAGTCAATCCAACCGCCACGCCAATCTGGAAGACGTACCGTTTGACACCGCCAAGTAGAGGAATTGAATTTAGTAATCCTTCTCTTTTTAGTATTTGGTGGTAGGTGAATACAAGAATCCCAATAAAAATATTTATTTTTTAAAGAGAAATCATTGTTCTGCTTCGGAACGTCTTACGAATGTATAACATATGATATAAAGCTATAGGGAAATCCGGAAAATCTATTGAAAATATTAATTATAAATAATTAAACAATTGTTTTATAAATAAATTTTTAGGGCTACTCTACAGAAACCATTGAATACCCAGTTTTGGGCTTACCAAAAGTTTCATTTCTCTGGCCAGATTAATACCAGCAAAACAATCTGTACATTTTGTGTACACGCAGGTTTATAATTTTAGTTATAATGTGATTGTGAAAATCTACTCTATGTGACTTTTTCAATGAAAAATTATTGATAAAAACGCAATCTGATTGTTTACTTAATAAAATCAATCTGTTTTATGGGTTGACAAGAAATCATAATCGGTACCCGCTCTTCTTATGAATTTCTTATTTATGTCGGAACAATTAATTGACAAACGTCACCCCTTTGTAAACGGACAAAAGGTCTTATAAGCTGCTGTCGTTGGTTCACCGACTACAAGATAATTATTTTTTTACAGAAGTTTTTAAAGGCAAAGGGTCAGATTGTCGCCTAGGTGACTTAAACCAACCAGGCGGTTAAAGTATCGGTAAATTTGGTGTGACAGGTGGACTAGGGTGGTAATACGATGCATCGGGTCGATCGGCGTCTGATTTAGCACTTCTGACTTAATCGTGGTAATTGAAACGAATCATGTTTTGAGCGTAATAAATGAGAGACATAAATGTCTATGACCCATTCCATATGTATGCTTTTTTATCAGTGATGTAAGTTTCTTAACCGATATAGCGGATAGTACGTTTAGAGAGTTTTAGAAAAAACTTTATAGGATTTGTTGAATTCCCACTATAATGGTTTTATCATCTTGAAATATTAAAAAAAAATTAAAAATCATCTCCAAATTGCTAGTTATGCAAGTAGGTATTTTAAGATAACTCAAGGTCATATTTGTCAAACGCGTTTTCCAAGGCTTTATTCCTAGGTAATATTAAAATCATATTATAAGTAACAGAAAAAAATGCAGTGGATAGTTATAGTCTATACGAAGTCAATCCAAACAACTAAATAAAAGACTCATGTACCGCGTAGGATAAATTTACTACTTAATACCATATAAAACTTCCTAAATAAAAAATTGTTGATTAGACCTTGTATGAATTTCTTATCCCTCACTCAAATTCGGCCCGTTGTCGAACAAATAAAATTACTTGGGCACACAAGCAAAATCTGAAGGTCAAAAATGTCGTGCCCACTGTGAAAACCTGCGTTTGTATTTTCGAGTGAATTGTCAATGCTGTGGCTTGGTTTAGGATTTAAATAATTAGATTATTCTGCGTTATTACGAATTTTAGCGAGTTGCTTGCATTAGTGCCCAAGTTGTTTTCTTGTTATTATTATTTAATCAAGATGGCGTTGTGGAGACCTTGATATTTCTGATAATGAAACGGACAATGTTGAATAATGGAGAATAATTATTGTATTTTACCTTCCATTGACCACAATATTATAACACCAAATTCAGATTCAAGCTCTGAAAATCCGGATAATGAATCTTAACTTTTTATTAAATTATCATGACAGGACAAACTGGTGTATATTTGGCATTGGTCTATATTACTAATAAAAAAAATTGCGTTTAGATATATGAAAAATAAAATTAATTATAAGAAAATAAATTATATCAGGCCGCCCATGCTTTACAAAGAAGTCACTGACGGTCGATAGATATTTATTTTTTATACCGTTTAAATCGACTTCATATAGATTATAATTCTTTAAATATATTGTAATCAATAATTGTACAAAAAGTACAAAATATTTACTAAAAGCATTTTGCAAATACGAAATTGTTAAGTTATGCGAAGTTGCATAAACTAGAGCATTAAGTGACATGCTATGTATTTAACTAAAAATATTCACTTTGTTTGAATAGAGTTTCCTTTGCTTGTTTATTCATTGACAGCGTGACGTGATAATAGTAGACATGAGTGGCATAGGTAAAATCATGATGTCATTTCTAAAGACGAGTAAATAATAATAACAATCAATATTGATATTCGGTGCCGCTCAATTTCACTTTTCGAAGAAAAGATAATGTGTCAATGACTTTTAAATTATTGGTATTTTTGGGAAATTAATACCCATTTTATTTACCTAATAACATTTCTTTAGTTTTCTTATTACAGATTTTTTTCAAATATTAATACTAGTTTATTAAAGCAAAAGATTCAAAAGTTTTTGTTGATTTTTTTTTATATGAATTATTAATGGGATGTCCAGAGTTAATTAATAGAAAAATAACAATTAGTCTCCACTGTTTTGCTCCTAATTTTTATAATAGATCTGATTAAAACAAGTTTGCTCTATTGTTTATTTCATAGGAATATATTTTAGATTTTAGTGTGCTGTAGTTAAAGTTTGATGACTTTGGGACAAATTTCCCGCTCCACCCCTGTCTATTGTAAAAGTATAATTTACTGTTGGTTTTTAAAAGTTATTTCCCACTTCTATTACTTTCTTAAATATGTTTCCAACCTTTAGACTAATTTTTTGACACCTCAATACCTATAAAATGAACTGCGCGGTTATTTTTATTTCAAGCTTTTTAATTTTTACCATAAGTAAATTGTTAATAACAAAGTGAAAAATAACAATCTTTTAATTTTTTCAACGGGAATCTCTTCTGAGACCTTTCAAAAATATGTCCAACAAAGGAAAAAAATTCAGATTTGTTATTTAACAATTATCGTACTTGCAATGTTCATATTCAAGTACGAAAAAATTGTTAATTAACTAATTCCATAATTAATAGAAAAATCGCGATAAAAAGTTTTTAACCGCCGACTGTTGTTCACAAATCCATCCATAATAGATGCCTGAATTTTTTCAATTCTTAATTTTCATAAGTTTAAATAATATTTATTCATTAAAGGTCCAAAGTGGGCAGAGCTTACGCTAGCCGGAGTCTGTTTTTGGCCGTATTTTCAACACTCTGGGAAAGTTATAAATATTGGCCCTACAGTTCCAAGGGGTATGGTTTTTTTTGGTAAATTCCCTTCTCTTTTTGAACCTTTACTCAAATTTGAAAAATGTCAAATAGTTTTTGAGATATTTGCAAAAAAACCAAACCCCAATTTTATTTTTCAGTTAATTATTTATAACTTCTGCAATTTTTGAAAGCGGCTCTTGAATTTTTTCAAAAATCGTCCACACGCTATTGTGAATAGAATGACACCTGAAGAAAAAGGTTTGACCCAAAAACCACTTGTTGACTGGACTACATGATAATTGATGAATTTTCATCATAATGGATGAAGTTTAAAATTCATAAAATCAAAAATCATTTTCCCAAAATTACAAGAAAAAATTAATGTTTATATTATTTGAGTGATTTTTTTTTAATTTACTTTTAGATTTAGGAAAAAATTGATTTGTTTCTTACATTAAATGAAATAAAATTTTAAATTTTAGATTCACAAAAGAATATTTAAACGTACGACATTCTGTTTTTATAATAATAAACATTTATTACTTATAAGTAGATATATGACAAAAAAAAATTCTACAGATTGTTTAAAAAGCATAAATATCTGCTACATATATTTCAAAATGTATTATTTTTGAACAATGTTTGATATACAGCATAGCTGCAATGGCATATCGTAATAAACATCAATACAACCATCATTTATATTTTTATATTTCTTTTTAAGACCGTATATCACACACCAGAGAACATTAGAAAGGGTGAATCGAATAGCTGCCATCGTTGAAGTAAAAATGTAAAATTCCAATAAATCATCGGCCACAGTTGTTTTCTAACAGCGGTGTTTGTAATGCATTGTGCTAACAATTTTAATCTACTTAAACAAACATTGAATTATTAAGTGTTAGGTGCATGTTTACTTTTCTGTTTTGTTTATTTATGTTATGCCCATGAACACTCAATGCTAGATTAGGTTCAAAGCAATGCTAAAGAATATCCGAAAAAAGCTATGTATTTCAAAATAAAAATAAATTCTGATTCAGGACCTGTCAATTTTATTTCCGTATTTAAAAAGATAAATTTGATGGTGGCCCAGAAGAGACAAAACGTCACGGAATAATCAAGTGTGATATATTGTTGAATTTAGTATTCGAAGCGATTTAATAGTATTAAATAAAATAGACAGGTCCGTATTTAAAAAGATAAATTTGATGGTGGTCCCGAAGAGACAAAACGTCAGATTTAAAATCTAACTATGGCAGTTTATATCGATGTTAGAATACAACAAAAACTTTTAATAAAGTTATGATAAATTTTGTATAATAACAGCGCTTTGGCAAAAAAACGATTTTCGACAAATTCGGATTTTGTCGTTTAACTCCGGAACCAATACGAATATTTTAGATTTCAAAAAATCGTTTTGTCTATTTTTATATTTAGCACATTTTACCCCATTTAACCGTCTTTCTAGCGTCTACCGTTTACGAGATAGCAATACTGTCTCTATTAAGAGGCGCTAATTTCATATTTCATCTTGTCTGAAATGGTTTTTGGACAGGCGCTCCCTTAATATTAAAGATAGGAAGCTGCGGTTTTCATCAATAGATTCTGTATTTAATTCTTCAGAGTGTGTCTTTGGCACTTTTTTTATCATTTTTAGTAAAAGTGATACGACTCTCAATTTCTTTTTCTAGTTTTTGGAAAATGTAGTATTTTTAGTAGCTGTATTTGGTGAGATCTCGTCCAAAAACGAATAATTATGTTGTATGGCGCTCTATCCTGTTCTTCGCAGAAAAATTGAACTTAAAATTAACTTGAAAACACTAAAAAAAATTATTCTCTAAACTAGAACGAAGCAAGTCACGTGGTGTGCGGACGTCTTACAGCTTTATACCAGGTGGCTCAACAAGAAGGGCTTCAGAATAAATGAACGCAATGATTTAAAATTTTACTTTGTGATACTAGACCTAATTTTAAATTATATGAAAAAGATAAATTCCGGTTTCTGCTATAATGGCGTAAAAATTAAATTTCCCCTTAGATATTTGGATTCTACATTTCAAATTAGGTACAACGTTAATTCTAAATGTCAATAGAGATTTGTTGCATCTCAACCATTAACCATTAACGTCAACGTTAACGCTATTCCATACTGCTTATGAATAGCGTCAGCGTTACTGTTAGGGGGTGAGATGCAAAAACTCTCTATTATGATTGTCAATAAAGACTGCGATTGGTCCAAACAACAAGAAGACTGACAGCGCCTGAAAAATAATATTTATCCAAATCAAATCAAAACCTAATTTAAGAAAAGAAGAATTCTCATATTCATCAATAATATACAAGCAATTTATATTTTTAAAAAATTAATATTTATCGGATACACAATTTTCAGTTGTAGTCTACTAAATAAAACAAAAATTTTCACAATCAAAATAACATTTGACGTTACTGTTTAATGTAAATTGGCCCGTTGAATCTAATTATAAGAAATATACTCTAAACATTCATTTTGTAAGCAATTATAAAGTAAACAGAAAATTATTTTCCTATAATAAACGATTACGGGAAAGTATTATAATTGCCACAACCTGTACATATTTTTTTAAATTACCTTAAAATTTCAGCTTATCCATTTCTTTTTTTTTTTCGCAAAAAGCAAATATAAAGACAAAAATATTTCTGTATTTGCATTGACTTTAAATTCCAAAATAAAATAAATTAATTCGATAACTTTAGAACATTTAAATAAATTAGTATAAACTTCAAATGATATCTAATACTATTAAAATATAGGTTATAAACCTTAGAAATGCGGAAAATCTATGTTGAACCGAATTTATTTCGAACTAGGAAATCAAATAAATCAATTCCAACTATTCTAACGACCAATTTCACTGGGCTCCAAATTGTTCGGTAACACGAAACCCCTCAATTTATCGTACAAAGAAAAACTCTTTTATGTTTTTCTTTTATTTTTTATTGAATAAGACCTATTTGTAAAATAAAGTTTGGGCTGTGGGTTAATATTTCTAGAAGTAGGAAATGTTCTCAATGAAGTCAGTAAATATTCGTTTTGTAGGCAATGGTTTTTTATTGTTTAGTTCCTAATAAAAAAGAATTCACTTAGTTATTCGATATTTTTTTATACTTAAAATTGTGCTTAAGTGATTGTATTACTCATAATGTAATAATGTCTCATACTGTTACTCACACTTGGTACATTTAATGCTAAAAATCTAGTAGGTCTGTTGTAATCTTTTGTCATTGCTTTTGTACTGTATATGTAAATTATTGAAATGTCAGTAATTCGTGATATAATCTAATGAATACAACTCTTGGTATCAGGTCTATCGATAATCCCATAAGTTAATGCACTCAACGTATCAAATTATAATTTCACTCGTCCTGCGAACTCGTGAAATTAATATTTGACAACACGTTTCGTGAAATCGATTATCGATAGTCACGATACCACTCGTTATATTATAAATAATTATTTATTATAACAATCTTGTAGTAAAAAATAATTTAGAAAAGTCAGACAAACGTCAGATATATTTTTTAAGTGTATTACGGGCAATTCCAGAAATAAACAAGTCAGAAGCTCCTACGCGTTGGCCACGCATTATCTCATTAATAATAAAAGATATCTCACATTTGTTTTGAAATATCGATTCAGCGTTAAATTTCACGTCGGAATGCTATTTTTGAAACCTTACTCCGGTTCTGGTTTGTAAAACCAGTTTTGAAACCGGAAGTCATAAAAATCTGAAAATCTATTTGGGAGCTATTCAACGTATGCCGAATTTATTACTTGAACGATTTATGAATATTAGTATTCATAACTGTTGAAAAAACACTCCTGCGAGCGTTATTTTTGAATTCTAAGATTTTCTCGAAGGACCAAACTTTTTAGGTAGAAGTTAAACCAATATGAATGTTAAATAAAAACAGTATTTGAAATAGGAATGTAATTTTTATTCCATTTTTTCCAAGTAAACATGAACAGAAAAATCATAAAGCGGCACATTAATTTAAATTATGAAACCGAAACATAAATATTTAAATAGTACTCATCACTTCACTCACTGTAAAAACTATTTACATGGTTTTGTTATGAAAACTTTTTGGCTGCGGTTAATTAGCCGCCATTTTATTTATGTGAAGAAACTTTTTTGCTCTATTGAATGCGACTGCATACTTTCACAGTCGGTATGCGAGAGAGTGATTATGCTCTGAATTTTAACGGAGAGTAGGGTTGGTGGTTTTTTATTGGTAGGAGACATGTGACGTGGTATGTAAATAGCCTTGAATTCAGAATCTTTGCGGGAAGAAAACGTATCTATATTTTTTGTCTCTTATAATGATGGGATAATGTGAGAGAAAGATAAGCTTGCATGGCAACAGTCGCTTATGTATTTTGTTTTTGTTAACTGTATATTGCAAGGAGACAGAAAAAGGTCTGAGAGAAAGACGGAATAATATTGTGTTGATTTTAAATCTAGTTTTAGATGTTAAAATATTAAAATATACAATAATAGACATTAGTATGAACTGAAAGATTAATATTATTGATTTTAAAAGAAATATGAATTATTTTGTATTTTCTGGATAATATTCCAGTGAAATTTATCCATTACTGTTGACCGTTTGCCTCTATCTCTTTTCGTATTATAAGACTTCTATACACATTAGAGTTTAGAAGTTCAAAACTAAAGTACCTACACCAAGTTGATCTTCAAAGGAAACCAGTGCTGCCATTACATAAAGTTTTAATATTTGTTTATTAGCAATCAGAAAAACTTATACATATACATGTCGTATACAATAAAATTCTAGGAGTTAATTCGAAGGCTTCTTATCGAGAATGGTTGCGCATCCATTGACAACAGGTCGATTGTCCATTTTCTCTTGTCGATTTAGGTTCACGATATTGACGAGATTTGAAGCTAGGTCATTGGGATGGGTCTGTCGAAGTGTTTTCGGTCTCTTTTTGTATATTCTTCTTCAATAAAGGGTATGTTAAAATCTATGTGAAGTGAATGATTGTACACATATCATGGGGCATTTGCAATAATTCTTAGTATCTTTGATTGAAAATGTTGAACAATATTTGCATTTGACTATTTACCAACAATATCAAAAATTTGTGACACAGCATTGTTGTATTTCTTCAAGTAATTTAGAAGCACAGCTCAGTAAATTTTGGGAGCTTGAAGAATATCCAAAAACTCATTTCATTTCCGAAGAAGACGCTCAATGTGATGAGCAGTTTAAAAAATCTGTAACTCAAAATGTTGACGGTCGATTTGTCGTAACTATTCCATTTAAAATTAATCCTTCTACAATAGGCGATTCCAGAACCATAGCTTCAAATCGTTTCCTTAACCTCGAACGAAAGTTCGAAAAAAACCCTCAATCTAAAAAGGCAATATCATGCTTTCATGAAACCCATAGTTCTATCCAATATGTCCATATGGGATTGATAACAGCCCTATATAATAAAAGTTTGTTATCCAAGAATAATGATAATTTCTTCTGAAACAACCAATAAATATTTTTCATTTTGAGGTCATTTCTTTTCTTTTTTTACTATATGTTTCTTCCCTTGCTGTCTATGTGTATGCCTAGATACTTAGCTTTATTTTCAAGTATAATATAAGACACTCAGAACGTTTTAATGTGTAGGTAACATAGTTACTTTTCATCTCACTTGCTTTTATTTTCCACTTACTTAACCATTTCATTAGTGTATGTAGGTGTAGTTGAAGTCTTCTAGTGGCACTCTTATTATGATATAGTATTACAGTATCATCTGCAAATGTTCCCAATACTGTATCTGGTTTCGTTGAAATATCCGCTATATATAAATTATGTAGTAGTGGGCCAAGGACAGTTCCCTGCGGCACTCCAGAATTTATAGTGTAAATTGCTGAAAATTCAGTTCCATATCTGATGGAAAAATATCGGTTGGAAAGATATGTACTCACTGGCTGGTTGCATCTTAATTTTGTAGAGCAGGCCTGGGTGCCAGACTTTGTCAAATGCCTGTTGAATATCGAGGAACACTGCGGGACAATATTTTTTTGCGTTGAGCTTCGCTTATTACTGAAGTTATACGATGGCATTATTGTAAGATAGAGTTTTGCCTTCTAAATCCAAATTGGTGACTGGTTAGCATTCGTTGTAGCCGAAGTCTTTTAAGAATCAGTTTTTCAAGAGTTTTAGATAACTGGGAAAGTAGACTGATAGGGCGGTATTAATTTGTTGCATAAGGTGGTTTGCCAACTTTAGGAATAATTTGTGCAAATTTAAATTGGTTGGGCCAATATTTTATTCTAAGCATACGATTGAAAATTAGTTATAGATACTGGATAGCCTTGTCAGATAGTTCAGATAATATTCTACCGTTTATCGGGTCATATATTGTGCTTTTTTCTTATTCAGGCATTTAATTTATTTTTCATATATTGAAAAGTGTTTTATTGGTGCTTCTAAGGATTCATCAATAGTATGATCTGGGTTATCTTGATGTGGCGTGAACAAATTTTGAAAGTATAGAGCAAAAGCATCGCATTTTCCTGACCAGACCTAGCTATTAGTTACTTGCTATATTGAGTGATCTGCTCTCGATAAACTACTTAAATAATGTTGATATGTTTCTTCATTATTTTGTTTTAGTTGATTTGGTAATCTGTTAAGGATATTTTTATCTATAAGATTTTGGGATCTCTGCCATTTTGCTCTTGATTTTCTTTTTTCTTTTACTATTTCGAGAGTATCATTCGGCAAATTATTGTCTGCTCTAATTTTTTTTAAACAGTTGGTGTAGCAATCGATGCACACTGCTGTTTAGTTTTTATAAGGTAATCTGTAGCTTTATCTAGTTCTTCTTGCGTCTTAAGACTTATACTGAGTTGCAGTTTTTTTATTTGAAATTGTAAAAGCAATGAGTTTTCTTTAATTTAATGTCAGGGAGGATTCATAAATATAAACAATTTTTTTTTAATTTTATGTGTTAATTTTGAATATTCAGAGTTTTCTTTTATTTCATTTTTTTTTTCAAATTGATTTAATTTATTTAATGTGATTTTTTTTAAATTTTATAAATGAAAAAAAATATTCTTTCAATTACAAATAACAATAAAACTTTATTTTAACTTCTTGAAATGTTAACAAAACATTTGCATGACGTCATTAGACACCGATTTGTGTATAATGAAGACACGACGCAAAAACACTCCTCACACAAACCGAGGGCTCTAACAGTAAGTTTAGTCAAATCAGCTGATAAATGGATGGAAAATGGCTGAGAATTTTAATAATCCATTCACAGCGGTGTTGATTATAATTTATATTTATAACTTCAGCAGGTGAGTATCTTTTAAAACTAATATTTACAAACTATTCTAATATTTACAAAAAAAAATTATTTTAAATGTTTATTTATTTTTCTTTTCAAATATTTTTATTTTTTTTTAGGAAAGACTTGATTACCTTCACTTACAAATACACTGAAAGTTTCTGAAGGCTCCTGTTTTATTCTCTGGACGATTTTCTACGATCCTTCGTAGAGAGTGGCCAAAATTCATCTTCAGGGTATGTACTTTAAATGTAATTCACTATTTACCTTTTTTCTCTACATAATTATACATTTTTGTTTGAAGAATATTTGTTTATATTTAATTTATTTTAATTTAATGAATATTTTTCCAATTCATTTTAAATTAAAGTTTTCTATTTTAGGAGGAAAACTTTAACATCTTTCTCTCCCGAAATTCCAAAATCAAACAACCCCTTAGTTACTTCGTAGCAACCGGGAAAAGCAAAGCTGTTTGATGAAAAATTATTTCAATGGACATCAAAATGCTTTATTATCAAATGTTTGAAAATTTGGATTTTTAAACATTAAATTGAATTTATTTGGATGGTTTTATTAAGATTTTGTATGGAATTTACTTCCTGGGATTATTTTAAAATTTCTTAATTACTTTTTATTCATTATGCTCCATTAATAGGTTAAGATTTATCATTTCTAATTACCACCAATCGGATATTTGGCATTTCTTAATTTGAACCAAATCATTGATGGTTTTTATGATTTTTAAACTTTATATTGAAAAAAAATTAATTCTTTTTTATTCCATATCAGCATATAGAAATTTATTTTTGTAACTTTAAATTTTCGAAAACTCGAAATTACGGCAAATATATTGCCATTTTTCACTTTTTATATCTAAATAATTCGACGAAATAAGATTCATATTATAAAAATCTAATAAATCTGGAACCTTGTTGGGGTCAGTAGGCCTGAATACAGGTGTTGATAATTCTTTTTCCCGTAGAAGACTTTACATTTGTCTAAGTTTTGATACCAAATGAGTGTGTTTACTGTTGAAGTCTTCTCCGCAGATTAATGTATTTCCTAAAGACTCGAAATATGGTTTGAATTGATCCTTGGTTATGTTGTGTCTTAGGCGACAGTATACAGAAGAAACCTTGATAGGAGTAGCTAACTTACATACTTGGACTTTTATAGCTCGCAATAAGTTTTCTTCGTACTTTGGAATTTCATGCTGTTTAATGGACCTTATAATAATTGCAATATCTACATGTGCAGTGCCATAAATAAATCTCATAGCAAGGAATTTTAATGTCTTCTGTTAGTGAAATGTGTTTCTGCCACTAGAAGTATGTCTATATTGTTTATTTTTAGAAATAAATTCAGACTGTTTGGACAGAATGCCGTTTGTATTCCATAGCGTAGTGATTGAGCCTTTAGTTACAAAGTTTATTTATGACACTTGACAACATGTTAATTACATTGTTGTTTTCTTGCATGAGTTGGCTAAACACTGTTTTGAACTCTTCCAGAAACTTGGAAAGTGTGTTGTTTTGATCTTGTTTGACTGCTTAATTGTATGTTTTGTTTGAACATTGTTAAGTTGGTTGTGAAATATTTACATTAGTTTATGGTATAGTACTATTTCTTTGATTTATGATTCATGAATTTGTTGTTCCTGGTCTGCTTTTTCATTGTAGCTCCTGGTAAACATTACATCCACAATCATTAGCAGGATGGTCTCCATTACATTCACATTTAACTGGAAAGTCCCTCGTTTTTTTACATGTTTTCGTGTTATGTGCAACTTTGCATTTCACACATGCAAATGGAAGATTGCAATATGATTTTGTATGATTGTATTATTGGCAGCGTATATATTGTACCGTAGAATTGTTTTTTATGTGGTGGCTCCACTTTAATAACTAAATTATTTAAGTAGTGTATATTATTTTCTTTTGGTTCAAGATCTAAATTGAACATAAGTACTGGTTATAGTTCTTACATTAAATCCTTCTTTTTGATAACATGACAAAAACTTTACATATTTTAAATTGAGACATGTGCATATTGCCGAATTTTATATCGCCCTGGAAAAGATAAATATGTATTTAGCCAATTAAATGCAATTTCAATAAACTTATTTTTATCATCAATACAGATTAGGTTAATTTTTTTCAAAAAATAAGCTGGCTCTAATTGAGTTTTTCAAGATCTAATCTAACATGTAATTTATAAAATTCTAACTAAAAACAATGAAATATTAAGCAACCGTTAATAAGAAATTTAGATGTAGGCTTAATAATTTATTAGCAGTAAAGCATCCAAGAAATCTATCATCGCATAAATATCCTCTTTCGATAAATCTCGCCCGAGGTATTCCTACATTTTGCGTCTGCTTTATTCCTTATTAAAACATCCATAAATCATTGCAAACAAAATAGGTATTGAGAGATAAGTGTTGGCAAATTGTGTGTACATAAACAAGCTAAATTGGACGTAAATACCAATATCGAAGACGTAGGTATACACTTTATGTCTATACTTAACATCGTTAATTACGTTAAATAAAATCCTACTTATTACCGAGAGGAGAATCACGGAACGCAGAAAACCGATATCTGAAGCATGACAATGTTGGAGATTGGTAAAAGTAACTAAGATATGGTGGCTGTTATTAGTACTAATCGGATCGTTTTTTTTTTGTCTATTTTCTTGATTCCCTGTCTAAGTAGCTAATTTAATGCTAAGAAATATTGGCTTTATCTTTTAATTAAACAGAAAAATATACTTATAGCATGTTATTAAGAAGTGGGTGTTTGTACTGATTTATTTCACACAGTAAAAAATTAAATTCTATAAAAGAAATATTAAAATGTGGTTGACACAGTAATGAACATATATCCTTAATTTTTTTTCTAAATCAAGCCGTATAATTACTTTCTCTATAATATAGTTCCGCAAAAGAAAGTTGGATCTCTGACGGACTCGATCAGTCAATTCCTGTTGTCCGCTGAATAGGAAATTTGAAACGCAACCTTAAAAAACGAACTGTTTGTACTATTTCGCCAGAATAAAAACGCGAGATGGATTTGTAGACCGAAATATACAAGAATTCACTTAAATCGCACCCCTCTGTTCATACAAGTGGAGAGTGGAATCATCAAACATAAACCTACGTTCCATATTAGAGACATACATATCTGTGACATGCCGCAAGACGAGAAAGCAGAAAAGCACAACTTTGCTAAAGAATTTAACCCAAAAAAAAATTTACTAAAAAGTTATAATTAGTAAAAACAAGAATTAAGGAAAGAACATAGCTTAGCTCAGTTTAAAAAAAACACTAAAAGCTAATAATTAGTGAAAACTGCAACAATCTTTCAAGTTAGTTATAGATGAAGACATAAAAATACAAGGTATAAGGTAGGATTGATCAATAAGGATAACGACATTTTAATTAGTGACATTTTTTTATAGACCAGCCTTGTTTATGTGGTACAATTTTCTCATGGATACCAGCGGTGAAAACTGTGGTATTTCGAGAGAAAGAAATTAAACGATCCATCTTGCTCTCTCTTTTCAGAGTGTAGAAACGAATAGGAATTAGGACAATATATTTGAAAACGTATTAGATTTGTCACCTTCATACTAACGTACCAGAATAGATCTAATACGATCGTAATAGATGCAATGGGTTAAAATTGCAAATTTGGGCTTGAGTTGGCGAAAAAGTACAAAAAAACTTGTTTTTTCATTGGAAATAAAGGCTACTCTCTAAATTTTGACTTCATATTCAGATTCATATATTGGAATTGACTAGTCTGATACACTAAAGCAATCACTGTTTTAAATGAGTACATTTTGTATACTATGTTCTTTCAGTTGATGAATCAAAATTTTTATTATTATTATTATTATTATTAGAAGAGGTCGTGCGGGCGAAACTAGCTATATTTAAATTTATATCTTGGATTGTAAATCTAGCAGAGCTGGGCGTTACTAAAAAAGAAGTAGATAAACGTTACCGACACTCTTTTACAAAAGTAACGATTTATTCGATACTTTCCAAAAGTAATACGTTGTTGTCATAAGTAACGCGTTACTGAAAAAGTAACGAGTTACTAAAAAAAGTAACGCGATACTTTTCTATATTTTCTCCTTGTTCCACGTTTTCTCGTTCTTTTATTATCCATCTTACCATTTATCACAGTTATTATTGCACATACAAAAAAAAATTCGAATAAAAATTGTATGGTCGTTGATTGATTTTTTAAAACGCCATCCAAAACACAGTGGCACGCGAAATCGACGGGGTACAAAAAAATAATAAAAACAAAAGTTCACATTAAACGGCACTAACAGCAGCTTCAAAAAAGAAAAAACTTAGTTATAAAGTAACGCGTTATCTTTTAGTAATGCATTACTTTTTAGTAACGCTTTACTTTTTACAAAGTAAAGCAATTGCCGTGACTTTTCTCGCCTACTTTAAAAAGTAACGAAATTACTAGTAACGAGTTACATGTAGTAACGCGTTACTGAAAAGTAACGTTTTTCGAAATCTAGCTCGAATTTTTTTAAGTGCAGCGAAATAGGATAAAACAAGATTGTTAAGGGCACGTTGAAACGGAGCTAACTTTAAAATTCCGACATCTGATTCAAAAACGGTTCAAAATACATAAGGATTGACCAATTTCTCAGAGATTCAACGTTGGGTTAGATTTGACTAATAACAATATTGAAGTTATAATAGCAAATAAAACTCTAAATCATGTTCCACAATTATATTTTAAATTAGAAAAATGGGAGGGCGGCAACTAGTTTCTGCTACTAGCCATCTTCAGGCCATAAACTAACATGTTAACAATTGTTAAATCAAAAGTAAATTACAATGGAACACGATGGTTCAAAAACTGAGAAAAATACATATAGGGGGATAGGAAGGGTACATGAAAGGAAACGCAATGGATTATTTAAAATTAAACAAATAGTAGTTAGAACATAATGAATATAGGAGCAAAAGGATGCTTCACCTTGAACATGTCAATCTACCAACCTCACATCGGGCCGTTTCCCGTCGAAAATGAGTCAGATGACTCAGTAAACCAGGATAAACACCCACAGGATTTTTTTATGTGTTACTAGCATTTTTCTTTAAAATAAATTTCGTTAAATAATGCTAAATTTTAAACATAATAATAAATTGTTACAGATTTATTGTTAAATAATATTTTAAAATGTTTTAATACAGTGTTGGATTAATATCTTTTGTTTACTTTCTTGTTATCCGAAAACGGGATTTAGGTATTAGTAAAAAATTATTAGTTTTTTTATTTCTATTTCGGTTTTTCCTATTTCCATAAATAAAAACCGGTAAGTAGATGGCGTCCATGTATATAAACAAATTAATGCTTAAAAATATTTGCAAAAAACTTTTTAATAAAATAAATTATTTAATATTAATAGATCAAATATGTATATGCATCAAGATATGTAAAAAACGTAGATTCTTTGTTTTCTTAACTTTTTTATTAGTACTATTTATTATTTCTTTTTAACTTTAAACTTCAAAAATCCAGTAATTTTAGATTCCTATGGAAATGAATTCCATTTACTAAAAATAATGCTTGTCTGCAGAAGAATTATATTCAAATATTTAACTTAAAATATTTGTCTCAAAACCTAATGGACTATTCAGTATTTTCAATTGCCGGTAATAATTTTAAAGTAGTTACTAATTACTAAGCATCCCGAAAAGCTAATGTGAATTCCAGTAGGCCATATTCATTTTATATCTCGTATTAAAATTTCAGACCTAATTAATATGCACATATTAAGTTGGGAGGTGTACTAGAGCCGAAGAAAGATATAAAAGGATTTTTAGATTTACAGATTAAAATTTTTAGGTACTTTTAAGCATAGCTTGTGGGTAGAATGACTTGGAGTGTTTTATTTTGATGAAGAAAAAATATGTGTAGTAACGAACACATAAATAATATTTAAAATTTTGAAAGCTCAAATAATTAAACAAAAATTGTAATATTTAAAAAAATGTAAATATTTATTATCACGATAAAAACTTTGAGTAGGAGTAGTGGTGTAGTATAATATATTAAAGTTATGTAAATGTTTAATTAGTTTTAATACCACACACTAATTATGACCAGGATGGCAATAAAAAAGTAGGAACTAAATCAGTTTCCAAGAAAACATAGTTTAGTATGTATACAGTCCAAAATACATGGATAACTTCAAATTTATTTTATTTCTTCTGGTTAGACCGGAAATAGAAATATAAACCTAATACTGTGAGAATACAAAAATGCTTAGTAGTTTCTTAAAGAAACGTGTTTAATCCTAATTCCAAGCAAAGGCTTATTCGATTTGGGATAGTTTCTAAAACATTGAACGAAAAAATTAAACTCGCAGCCAGAATTGCAAACATTATAAACAAATTAAAATTTACAAAAGAGGACTATAGTTTTTGGCAAATAATTCTAAAAGGAAAAGAAATTTACAATAAAAAAGTCCCGACTGATAGAATTCTATCTGAATTATTAATACATTTAATTTAACGCAACGTCGTAGCTCTGCTGGCCAAAACTCGATGTGGAAAGTAAAAAAATGTTTATATTAGAAAAAATTGTGTTTATTAATTTTTCATAAAAAGAAAATATTTTTAAATAATTCTTTTTAAAGTCAGATAATTTTTAAATATGTCGTTTAATTGAGACCTTAGGACAACTGTACTTAATGATGATATTTACGATATTTTTAATTGTTATTGTCTACTAGTTATTAATTATCTGAACTATTGCATGTTTTTTAATTTTTTTAGCTAAAAAAATAAATAATGGGTTGTAGCAATTAGAAATAGCACAATATTGAAATATTTTGATTAACAAATGCACAACATGGAATATACAGATAGCAATTAACAATTGACTCATGTGAAAAATCAATAAAAAAAATTCCAACTCTAGTTTTTTTTCTAAAAATATTTTTTTTTTTAACTAAGATCCTTAACGCGGCTTGCGGTAGGATTTAACAATCAGAAATTGTAACGTAACGAAAAATAGAGAGTCTTAGTCTGATGAAGTTACTATGTAACGAAACTAGTCACTATTAAATTAATAACTTATGTTATTATTTTTGTGGAAATCTTAAAACGTTGTTTTATTTATTTAAATTTAAAAATAGAGATGTTGAAAAAGCTACTATTCGTTATTTAGTAACGATTATTAATTTAAACTGTGAATAGTCACTTTGATTACTATTGAATATTACTATGATTATAGTGGAAAAATAAAAAAAAATCGATTGTGTGGCCCTAAAAATTTCCCGACGGGTATCACGATTATCTTTTCAGATAAAGTTTTAAATTTCGACATTTTTTTATTTTGGACAGGTGACAGTTGAAAAAATTATTAATAGAGTTTTTCAAGGGCTTTCAAATGACATATTGCAAGTCAAATTCCATGACATATTGCATCAATCATTTTTTGATACTGACAATTCCGTTTGACAGATGTCGTACAAAAACTAATGGGTACTTCCGACGGGTAACCCAAACCCATATACCAAATTTCAACTCAATAGGAATAAACGTGTTCGCTCTATCGTGGAAGAATACACACATACAGGCAGACAGACGGAGTTCCATCTGGAAATGGTCTTAATCATCTCAAGTGACTTCAAAATTTCCATCTTTATCTCGAAAATTTTTTTTAGCTTGATCACAGTACTTGTCCTTCTCGGATGTGGGTCGGGAAAGTAAAATAAAGGAAAATAGGAAAAATTATAAAAATTGGAAAAAATTGGGAAAACTAGAAAAAAATATGGGAAAATAGGAAAAAAGTTGAGAAATAGAGAAAATAGGCAAAAATAGGGTAACACGGGGAAATATAGGGAATAATAGAGAAAAATTGGGAAATATAGGCAAAATAGGGACAAATAGGAAAAATAAGGAAAAAAAGGAAAATATAGGAAATGATAGGAAAAAGTAGGGAAAAATAGGGAACAGTCGAAAAATGTAGGAAAAAAATAAAAAATACTGAAAATTAGATTCAAATAGAAACAAATAGGAAAAGATCTGGGGAAATAGGAAAAAATAATAAAAATAGGGAAAATAGAGAAAAGAGGCAACAATAGGAAAAAATCGGAAAATACAGGATTAATAAGGAATATTGGAAAAAAAATCGGTGTGTCGCCCCAAAACTTTTCCGACGAGTATCCACGAATCCTTTTTCAGATATTTATAGTTAAAGTTTCAAATTTTGACATTTCTTATTTTTGATAGGTGACAGTTGGAGAAATAATTTTGACTGTTCGGAATAGAGTTTTTCAAAGGCTTTCAAATGACATATTGCAAGTCAAATTCCATGACATATTGCATCTGTCATTTTTCGATAATGACACTTCCGTTTGACAGATGTCGTACAAAAACTAATTGGTTCATCAGACGGGTAACCCAAACCCATATACCAAATTTTAGCTCAATCGGATTAAACGTGTGTCCTCTATCGTGGAAGAATACAGACAGACAGATTTCCATCTGGAAATGGTTTTCATCATCTCAGGTGTCCTCAAAATGGATATTTCCATCTTTATCTCAAAAACTTTTTTTAACTCGTTCACAATACTTTCCCTTGTCGGAGGCGGGTCGGGAAAGTAAAATAAGGAAAATTAGGAGAAAACAGGAAAAAGTAGTGAAAAATACGGATAAAAAATGAAAAAATAGAAAAAAAAATTATAAAAACCAGAAAAAATACAATAGAAAAAGTAAAAAATGGAAAAGACAGGGAGAGAGACAGATATATATTAAAACACGTTTAGAGTTGAAAAAATAACGTAAGGAACTTCGTTCCTATAACAGGGGGCCCATTTATTTTTATTTTTTTTTCTTTAATTTTCCATTTATTTCCTAAGGTGAACTTAGAACTCGTTGACTTCTTCGTCATGTCCATGCATTGAGTGGATATGGCTGAAAAACGCTTTCAGAGTGATTAGCGAAGTGTTACTTTTGGCCCACTATCCGTCCTCTTTGCCTATTGGTGGATTAATAGCCTGGAGGCGATTTAATTTTTTTGCTTCTTTCCATAGCGAATAGTCTGTGGCTTCTGTTGGTGATAGATTTGTTAGTAAGTATCTAGACCATTATTTTTATGTTCGATAAAGCGTCTAGATAATAGCATATTTTTTTAAATTTTTAAACTAGTACTAAGTAACATTAAAAAAAAATTATTTCTCAAAGTCAGAATTACGGATTCGGACTATTCCTGAATTGGAGTTGGACTATTTTAATCTTAATTTCATCACCTTTCAAAATCTTATTTCAAAATCACTGTAATATAGTTGCAAAAAAGTTTTTTTAAGAAAGATCAGAAAATATATACTTTCTGGATAATTTTTCGTCCAGAAAATAACTTTTTTCTGATGAAGGAAGCGGCAAAAGCTTTTTTTTTAAGACCGACCAGAAAGTATACACTTCCAGGAAATAACGTTTTGCCGATCAAGACCGGAAAATGAACATCCGGGACCGACAATAGTTATTTACAGTAAAGATCCGAAAGCTAACTTTTAGGAGCGAGGTGTTTTTGATTTTGATTTGATCAAAAACACCGAGCTCCTGAAAATGCTTTCGGATCATGTAATGTATTAAACTTTTCATTCTCCCCACAGCGTTGCCGTTTCGATACATTTGTATGTACTGAATTTAGTACATTTTCCTGCAATTTTTTTTTTTAAATGAAAATGTTATACTTATTTGTAGGCGCATTTGATAATTTTTTTATTTTTGACTGTTTTTTTTTTGTCATTGAATATAATTCTTACATTTCCCACACTTTCTAATGTTTTTGTTTTAATGATGTTATATGTCAAAAAAGTACATGTAGTATCAATTTAGTAGGTATCTATATAGTATCAATTTAGTAGGTATCTACATTTTTCCTTTTCAATTCAGTGCACTCTGCTGTGTTGCTCCGGCAACGCTGCAGTCCCTAACTACTAAGATATTCCGTGGTTGACATTTGTCAAACAATTTAAAAGTTTGAACATTCAAAAATGATTTCAATTGAAGATTCTTCAAAAAAAGCTTGTAAAAGTTTGTTGCCGGACAAATCGAAAGAACGGTACTATTTAGTTTACGTAAATTTTACGAAGTGGTGTGCGACAAATAATGTTTCGAATTTAACGGAAGATGTGTCATTTCCATTTTTCTTTGAAAAGTCAAAGACTTTGTCTCCTTCTACATTATGGTCGGAATACTCCATGCTGAAATTGACTATTTCTATAGAAAAAGATCAAGATATATCGCAATTTAGCCTCTTAAAGGCATTTTTGAAGAGGAAATATGAAGGTTATCAGCCTCAAAAGTATTTTCAAATGATGAAATTTCTAAGTTTTTGACATTTTTACTTTTTTGTCCTAGGCGCGAAAATAAGCTTTTAGTACCTAGCAACACCTAGCAACCGATCACCTGGCATGTTTCAGTTTCAGTTTCACTTCTGTCATCAAGATAGAAAGTTACACTTTCGTATAGTGGAGAATGAAATAGCTATTTGTATTACTAGGGAGGAAAATGCCACTTTTCCTCCAGCAGGATGTAGTTTACTTTCTCCTCCCTAATGTGAGGGAGGAAAGTGTGTACTTTCTATAGGGGTAGGAGGAAATAGTATATTGTTTAACAAGTGTTGAAAATAGCACTTTTCACATGCATGTGACGGTTTGTGCCACGAGCCTGAAAGGCGAGTGCCACAAGTCACAAAGTCATACACTATACTTTTAATACGGCTGCCACTTTATTTTCTAAATTTGCAATAAATTTGAATTTACTTTAATGAGAAATGAGAACTGTCAGTAGTGACAGTGTCCGCATGCTAGATTTCATCTCAATTCATTGATATATTCATAGTACAACCTAGTAAAGCGACTCTCGGTTGGCGCCAAAGTTCGCGTTTTTTCTTCGAGTAGGCATCGTCGCCATCTTCTCTGTACTAATCATATTCTCTCCAATGGTGTGACCGACCACAGTCACATGATTTTAGTTGACACTTGACAGTCAGCTGTTATGTATTTGTGTTATTTTCATATATAAGATATAAGTTATAGTTTATAGTTATTTTTTTTCGCCATTGCTGTACCCAATATTTACAATTTGTTGAAATTACTACTTTATTTTTATTTATTCGTAGAATAAAAGAGGCGTGGTTTATGACGGTCAAAAAATAGCAGATTCAATTTGACTCTAGTAACTTGCATTTTTTATTTGACCCATAGATGGTGTGCGCGCTTAATTTTACAAATTTGAGAGTTTTTGTTTTAAATATAGTATTTTCTGGACATACTCAGATAAAGAAATATAATCAATAACAAAACAAAACATTATAGAACTAAATAGTGCTAGTTTTGTCTATTTTCCAGTAGTGAGTGCGCTGGTGCCACTTTTGGCACCACTGTACTACATTTGACAACCCTGAAAATTATTACGAGTAAAATGGCGTCATGGTTAAATTACTGTGCCTAAAAAGATCAAACGGAGCGCCTGAGAGTCGCCATACTGATAGAATATACAGTGCGGTGGAATAAGTGTTACCCCCCCTATTAACTACTCTATTTTTATATCTTAAGAAAAAATCTCAAACAGGTCAATTTTTATATTAAACGTAGTATATTATGACATAAAAGTTTCGAACCTGACATAATCCCTCTTCATGGGGGTGTCACCCCTTCGATTTTTTTTTAAAATGAGAAAGTGCATCATGCGACACCTCATATAAAACCTATTGAAACACTGATTTCAAAAATGTATAACACTTTGGTTCAAAAATTAATGGAGTCTGAGTTATTCGAGAGTTTTAAATCTTACCTTGCAAGAATTCAATGAATTCTGTTGGCTTGACGGTAGGTTTTTTCATTGGAGGGTTGGAAGTGTTTTGTCTTTAAATAAATCTTTCCTACATTGTAAATGTTGGTAACTGAATTTAATCATATAATGTAATAAATTACAAGTAACAACTAAGCGTGTACTGAAAACTAAATAAATTTTAAACTTTAACGGTAACTGCAACTAAATAATTTTTTAACGTAAAAGGTGTTAAAAATGTTCCCCATTTACTTCTTGACAATAATACAGCCTATTTTGGGTTTCCTCTCTAACCCTTTGCAACATCTCTGGACCAATATTACCACATTCTGCAATAATTCTTTCGCGCAGTTAGTTAATTGTATCCGTTAATTTTTGAACCAAAGTGTTATACATTTTTGAAATCAGTGTTTCAATAGGTTTCAAATGAGGTGTCGCATGATGCACTTTCTCTTTTAAAAAAATCGAAGGAGTGACACCCCCATGAAGAGGGATTATGTCAGGTTCGAAACTTTTATGTCATAACATACTACGTTTAATATAAAAATTGACCTGTTTGAGCTTTTTTCTTAAGATATAAAAATAGAGTAGATAATAGGGGGGGGGGGGGTAACACTTATTCCACCGCACTGTATGTACTTTGATATATGTTATGTTATTATGAGTAGTTGTATTGTCATTTTACTTTGCAAGCGTTTACAGACGCTGTTTGAAATTGACGTTTTTCGAGGCAAGTTGACAGTGCGTTTTTATGTATTTTCTAAGCAGCCGTAGGAAAAAGCTTTTTTCGGTCCCAGTTGTCACTTTTCCAATCTCTGTTTGATAACACAATGTACATTGATTTCGTATTATGACAACAACATTGCGATTAATTGTCAAGTGACAGTTCGTTGATTTTTTATTTGTCAAACTTGTTTCATGAGTTCGGAAATTTAATTTGAAACTATGGATTCAGACACATCTTCCCTACAAATATTTAACGTTCACGGCTCGTCCTAGAATTTTGTCTATTCGTTCAAAAAAACAGGATCTTCCGGACTTGTTACGTAAATTACTAATTCAGGTCCCAGTTTTTTCATTTTACCAATTGCTGTTTAATAATACAGTGTATCTACCTTGATTTCGTTACTATGATTAATTGTCAAGTGACAGTTCGTTGATTTTTAATTTATTTTTTATATGTCAAACTTGTTTCGTCTATTCGGAAATTTAAATTATGGATTCAGATTTTGGAATGTCTGACATATAAAATGAAATTCTAGAAGAAATTTTGGTAACAGCGAAGAAAGCGACTTACTATATAAAATAAAATAAATAATTAAGTTTACATCAAAGTGTCGATCTTAAAAAAAAAATGTACGTCTTGCGACCGAAAATTAGTGTTTGCAGGTCTCTCCAAACTTCCAGGACTCGTCTACGGCTCATGCTGGAATTTGATTGCCTCGACCTGCAAAATTCTATTTTCCGGTCTTGTCGTAGTTTATTTGTTTAAAACGTTTGCAATTGAGAGTCTGTGTAATAAAAATGCAATAAAAAATAGTAAATATCTAATTTGGAGAAGCTAAAGCCAATTTCATAGTATTTTCCTGAAAGCGCTTTTAATAAAAGAAATCATTTAGTCAAGTTCTTTTTATATATTTATTTTATTTACAACTTTAAATTGACTTTTAAGCAAAAATGTATAAATTGCTGAAATGTTAAAATTTCCAATTCAATTGATTTTACCTAAAATAACCATAATATTTTATTAAAATAAATCATTAGAAATTAATGCAATCAAATATTAATAGGTGTTAAATCCCTGAACCCCTGTCTAGCCACGTTCGTCCATTTATTTACCTGGGTGATCTCTTTTGGGTCGTTATCCCTCTTCATTAAATAATCAGTGTGACAGGTTGTTTAACTATTTTATGGCTTTGGTCGACCGATACCATCCTTATGAGAAACGGAAGAAGATTTACATTCCATGAAAGACGAATCTATTTAATGCTATTCAGAGGTTTTAAGGGGAGGTCATTATATAGGTGACATTTTTCAATCTGATAGCTATTTGGCTTGACAGCTCTTTGTAAATGACTTGAATAACATGTGAGAAATGGTTGTAACATTTTTATTCCTCTTAAAAGATATTAATAATATTAATCAACTTATAATATAGATTATTATAAATATTTAACCAGGGTTTTTAGTTAATAAAAATACAAATCAAGATAATTACCATATACTCTATGCACTTATACTAGATCAGCAACATGGTTATCTATAAAAAAGACGATTAATTCAAATTTGTTTTTTTATACTTATATTAGGAAAAACAGTAGACTGACACGATATAAATTGACTTTAGTAAAGCATTTGATAGGGTTCATCACAATGTATAGTATCCGTTTCAGTTCTAGTATTATAAATTTGAATATATTTCATTATGCATACATTGGTACTAAACTTTTTTTTGTTATTAGGCCATTAGGTCTTTAAATAAAAAATAAATAAAAAAAAACTAATTACTCTTATTTTCTGGTGTATTAAAGTTGCAGCCTTTAAAAGAATAAAATTTAAAAAATTGCCATTGCTGAAGGTGGCCTACTATATTATTTAAACAACTTTATGTAATAAACCAATTAGTAAGAGATTCATAACTAGTAAGAAAACAAAAGAACATAAATAATTGAAAACATTTTAAGCAACCTTAAAAGTTTGGAATAATTAATTTATATCAGCGGGATATTTTTATATATGTAATCCAATAAAACTTATATGTTCATTATGGTTTTATTACACTTGCCTTCTATCGAATTAAAATCATTGTTTATCGAGCTCAATAGATATTACTTTGAATACTTAATTGGCTTTGTTTTATACAAGACAATATGGAAAGAAATTTAATACCTAAACTAATGCTACTTAAGAAACTTTCTCAAATAGATGTTCGAAAAAGAGGGTAATATTTTTCAATACTTCCTACGTTGAAATTTAATATTGAAAGACTTTAGTACTAAAGATACACTTGAGATTTTGATTTTACAACAACCAACTTTTTTATAAACGATAGATGATGATTTATGAAAATAACAAAAGAAATAAAGACATTAAATTTTCAATCTTTTTTGAATGTCAAATGAGTTAAATTAAGAAATAAAATATAATAGATAGAAAACAGATTTTTTTTTAATAAAATTAGAAACGCAAAATTGTTAAAAATGTTCTAATTATGATTCGACATTATACAGGGTGGGCCAATTACCTTCCCGCGGTTTGTGGCGTCGAAACTAGTAAATATATCAAAATGAAAAAAAAACAGTTTTATTTGGATCGAAAATCCCTACAACTAGAAAATATTTTCATTTATACAGAGTGATCCATATACGGGCGGCTTAAAAAATTGTATTTTTTTTAAATGACATACCATATATATTTTTACATTTTTAGATTACTACTTTAGTGGCCTTTATGGCAATATTTTATTTTTTTTAAAACAGATCCTGCGTTGACAAGATATACAAATTTTTATTAAATTTTCTGAAAAATCGCTACATTTCAAAATCATTCAAAAATTAATGTATTTTCCGAATTTGAAAATGAAACTTTGGTTAAAGTTAGTTTAGATATTGATGTAAATCGTCCATATTTCATAATTTTTTAAATATGTACAGGGTGTTTATAATATAAGATTAAAATTTCAAAATTGTAATTATAAAAATCTTTGTTTTTTTAAATGAAACAACCTGTATATTATTTAATATTTAGAAAGCCTAGTATGTGGTATGTATAGAAAGCCTCTAGAATAGGCTTTCTAAATATTAAATAATATAGAGGGTGTTTCATTCAAAAAACAAAGATTTTTATAATTAAAATTTGAAATTTTAATCTTATATTATAAACAGCCTGTACATATTAAAATAATTATGAAATTAGGACGAGGTACATCCATATCTAAACTAACTTTAACCAAAGTTTCATTTTCTAATTCGGAAAATACATTAATTTTTGAATGATTTTGAAATTTAGCGATTTTTCAGAAAATTTAATAAAAATTTGTATATCTTGTCAACGCAGCATCCGATTTAAAAAAATAAAATAATATACAAAGGCCACTAAAGTAGTAATCTACAAATGTAAAAATATATATTTTTTTAGCCGCCCGTATATGGATCAGTCTGTATAAATGAAAATATTTTCTAGTTGTTGGGATTTTCGAACCAAATAAAACAGTTTTTTTTTCATTTTGATATCTTTACTAGTTTCGACGCCACAAACCGCGGGAAAGTAATTGGCCCACCCTGTATGATAATGATTTTATTCTACATGATTTATTTTCAAATTTGAAAGTAATACTTTGCATACCTAATGACGAAGATGTGAATAAAGAAGTAGAAATACAAAACGAAACAAGAAATAACTAGATCTAAAATGAGTTGAAAATACTGAAAACGACAAAAACCCAAAAAACACTAGAAAATTAACCACAAAATCACCATAAAGATTCTCAATGACAGGGGAACATCGGGTAGTAGCGGACAAGTATTGTTTTGGACGTTGGCCGCGAGCGGCAGCACTTCTCGGTCATACTTATATACTTATGTGTACTAAGCCTAACAGTAACCAATCAGGTTATTTTGACCCGAACCGTCTAAGCATTTGAAAGTAACACCGTTTAATTTATTTGTTGTGGTTTTTACAGTGCACAAACATAATTTTGGAGTTACGTAACCAATATTTAAACTGTGTGAAGAAAATATGTTCAAACCTACGTAATATATATATGATATTATTATAATATGAGCGGGTCGTTCGGGTTGTAACGGACAAACGGTAGGAGCATTGTATCGGACAAAGTTTACAAATTTGGAAGGTCATTTAACATTGTTTTTTTGTTTGCTTTTTACAGGATGGGGAAAAATGGCAAAATTGGGATGAAAATCAAATAAAGAAAGCTCTTGAAAAAGTTCTACTTCATGAAATGACAATAAGGGAAGCTAGTGAAAGATATTATGTGCCTAAAAGTACCTTGGGTGATAGACTTAAAGCTTTTGCCGAAAGCAAAGAAGTGGAAATAAAGCCATGTTTAGGAAATGTCAAAGCCTTTTTGAAGACTTTTAGTAGTGAACGGGAGGAAATGTTGTACAAACATTTTAAGGAATTAGATTCCCTGCTTATGCCTTTGAGGAAAAATTAATTTTTAACCCCAGTTTATCAATATACCGAAGAACTAAGGATCAAGCATAGGTTCAACAAAACAACCAAGAAAGCTGGTAAAGACTTCTACTATGACTTCATTGAGCGACTTGCGATTAAGAACGGCTGAATCCACAAGCCTCCAGAGAGCAGCACGTTTCAATAAAGAACAAGTTGCTCGATTTTGTTCAAAGTTAAACGAATTGATGGAAAAGTTTAACTTTTCTCCTTCAAAGATTTTCAATGCAGACGAGACTGGCGTGACGTGTGTTCATAGTAACAAACTTAAAGTGATGTATGTTAAAGGTAAAAAACAAGTGGGCAAACTGACTTCGGCAGAAAGAGGTAGGAATGTCACACTTCTGCTATCAATAAATGCTTCAGGAGATTTGTTGAATCCTCCTCTATTCGTTTTTTTGCGGGTAAGACTAGACAATGAATTAAAAAATGATGCACCAGTAGGTAGTATATTCGATGCCCAACCAAAAGTGGTGGATAACTGCCGAGGGTTTTCTAAAACGGCTGAAGGTTTTTGCAGATGTGATCACCACACACATATCACACGCTGCAACCTCTATATCGAACAGTAATGAAGCCCTTCAAAAATGCTTACAATGAAGCATGCAGTGTGTGGATGCGGATATATCCAAATATCAAGATAGCCCTCAAAGATATGGCTGCCTTGGTAAATATTGCCTTATCAAGAATATGTCCTGATAATTGCACCGAAGAAAGAGAGAAACAAGCTGCTCAAAGTGTTGACCTGAAGGAATCTTCAAAATCTCTTAGCTCAAATCTGACGATTGAACCTCTAAAACCAGTAACATATGAAGAAAGGGAGGATGAACCGGTAGAAAACCTCATGTTGGTAAGCAACCATGAGACTGCACCAGAAAATATTTTAGGGCTGATTTCACCTCTGCCCAGCACTTCAAGTACGAAGTTTTTAACAAGACAAAATCGTGGGGAAAAAGTGAAATATTAACTTCAATGTCCTTTAAAACTCAGCTTGCGGATAAGAAAAAAGAAAAGGAAGAGAAACAACAAATTGCAGAAGCAAAGAAACAGCTGAGAGATCAAAATCGTATTAAAAGGAATCTGAATCTTGGCGATCATGAGGAAGAAGCTAAAGTGAAAAGACCAAAAGTAAAGCCAATAACAAATAGAGGAAAGAAGAAGGGTGGGGCGTATAAAACAGAGATAAAACCTGTGACAACAAAAGCGGCTTCAGAGTTTGAAAGAAAATTAGCAAAAGAGGGTGCGTTGACTCATTGCATTATTTGTGACGAAACTTTCGAAGAAGCTTGGATCCAATGTACTTCTTGCAATGGTTGGGCACACGAACTGTGTGCAGATCTTCAGGCTAACAGTCTGTATTACGAATGCGACAATTGTTTTTATAAATAATCCTAGTTAACATGTTAGTTAGGTTAGCATAATATATCAATAAAAAGTTTTCTGTACAGATAAAAACATTACAAATTTAGTTTTGTTTTTATAAAAATATAGGCACATTTCAAAAATATAAAGTGATAGTAGTGGAAGGATTCTATATTTTCTAAAATACGGTCTACATGATTCTCTCTGGGAGATCTAATAATTCTTTTTTGTGCAATAAAGACTTGTAAAGCATTACTAGAAGTACCTCACAGGCATAAACCGTATCTAAGTCTTGAATCAACCCGTGCAAAGTACACCATAACAAGTTGATGAGCTTCTAAAACGGATCTAAGATTAATGAAAAGAAATTTTAACGGATTAATTTTTGAAATCAGGTGATTCCAGTGAATTTTCCAATTACATTTTTCATCCAAATAAATTCCCAAACACATGCGTGCAATTCAAATTCATGTCACCTACACTAATATTAAATTCATCAATATTACGCCTATTGTTAAATCTAATTATATCTGTTTTTTCTGTGTTAAAAAACAAATGTAGATTATTAAAGTAGTAACAAATATTACGTAATATATGAGAGCTGACGGCTTTCAGAATGTTTAAATTTGATGACGAAGTTAAAACAGAAATATCATCCGCGTATGCAACGTAAAAATTGTTAAACATATAGGGGTTTACATTATTAACATACAAAATAAATAGTATAGGCCCTAATATGGATCCCTGAGGAACTCCCATTGATATATTTAAATAGTAATGTTGAATAATGATGTTTCCTATTTAATGTTTAAAGAGACATATTGTTTCCGATTTTTAACAAAGGTAGATATCAAATTTAATGCAACGCCCCTGATTCCGTACGATTCTAGATCTGACAGTAACATATCATGGTTAACACAGTCAATTGCCCTGCTAAGATCACAAAAGATAGCAACAGGACACTCACCTGGTGCAATATATTCTATCACCTGATTATAAAAGGAAATCAAGGCCTATTCAAGAATTTTAGAGAAAGTACAAGGAATGGTTACTGGCCTAAAATTTTCTAAAGACGATTTATCTTTTTTTTTTAAACTGGAATAACTCTTCCTATCTTCAACAGTGAAGGAAAACATCCGTCCTCAAATGATCTATTTACTATGAAAGTCAATGGAGCTGATATATCTTCTATAACTTTTTTTAACAAAAAATTTGGTATTTCATCCACACCATATGATTTTTTATTTTTTAATTTAAATCTTAATAACTCCATCAATTCGTTTGGACAAAACGGTTCTAAATATATAATTTTTATTTCTAGGGGTAGATATGGGAATATCTACGATCGCAGAAGGTGAAAGACCAGACAAAGGAATAAAAAAAATGAACAATGAATAGGTTATATGTGAGATTAAAATTAAGACGAAAACGATCAGAGAAAAAGCAAAATTAAGTATATAAGAATATCGTGGGTCGATGTGTCTCAACGAAAATCTTAAAGTCCTGAAAAACCCGAACTAATCTTCTTCACAAAATAGCTGGATAACTTTAGAATTTTAAACTTACCAGGAACAAGCATTGCAAAAAACAGGAAAATAGCACTTATCACTGCCAAAGGATGAAGAATATATCTAAGCATGCTATAGTAGCTATATACTGCTATGGCAGGACTCATGACAATCTATGGGTTTATCGTATAATGGCTTCATGTAAACTCAAGAAACAAACTTGAATTTTTATTATAGATCACATGGAACGGTGACAGAAACCATTAGAAGCTATTACAAAGTCATTGCTAGACATAAGACGTGGTCAGATGATACCAAAAACTAACTTCAGATCACCATTCAACATTCAGTTCAGATGCAAAGGTGTAGCCAAATCCAACTATTGGGAAGTATAATAATTGATTAAAAACTTATATTGGAACAGATGCCATAACATAGGGAATTATATCTAGAAAAATCTAAGGAAAAATACAGTTGTATTGCGCCTGGAACGAAAAAGCTACTTGTTCTGGCAAACCAACCAGAAGCTCTGGAAATAAAAGCCGCAGTGATGGATTTCACGTGCCCCCAAGTCAATATTTGGCAATCTAAAATCCTGAGTATGACTTAGTATGGACTGCTAAAGAATATCAGTCACGCTGGGTCAAAAAAGAGTAAACTTACTGTCAAAACATCATTAAAAGCACAGAAATCAAATAAGGCATACCATGGGACTATTAACCGGATACAACCGTCTTAGAGAAACACCTAAATAAAATGGGCATCTAGGAAGTAGATAATGTCATGAGGAGGAGGAAATAATCTCTCACATTATACCAGAGTGCCAAGTACTCACTTACTGGAGATACCATCTTTCTGGGAATAGAAATCTAAAAGAAGGCCTGCACCAGAAAAAAATTTATGAAGGGGCTACTAAGTCTGACTCCTTTAGTACCTACCCTGGTCGCAAAAGAACCTGATGCTGTTGATGTGTTCATCAAACTTTAAATAATTTTCGATTTAAGGGCAAAGGAAATTTAGAGCATTGTATATTATTATCGGGCTCTTTCAAATAATATCATGACAAGCAAATGTAATAAATATTACGTTTGTTTTATTGTTTTAATTATTTTGAGGTCATTTGATTTACAGTATTATAGAGCTTCATCGTCTTTTCCATTCGAATGAAGTATGGTATGTAACATCAGCAAATATTATAAGCTTTTCAGATATTTTAACTTTTGTTAACCTGTTAGTATATACCAAGAAAAGAATTGGTCCTTAAAAAGATCCTTCTGGAATTCCATGTGTTGATTTGGTGCTGTTCAAAATTCGATCTGTAGATTTGATAAGTAACTTTTAATCCAGTTTAGTATTAAATTAAAAAACTTACATATATAAACAAATTTTTTCAATGGTATATTATGTGTGACCCAATCAAAGGCTTTCAAAAAATCATAAAAGACAGCTGCTTACGTATCCCCTGGATTTAAGATAATATAAGCTATTTAAAAAAAAAATATAACATCGATAGTGTTCTTTGATGCTTGGAATCCAAACTAAAAAGTAGATAATATATCATGATCAGAAATAAATTCAATGATTCGAGTCTTTACAAGCATTTCTATGATTTTGTATAATGTAGAAAGTAATGATATGGGTCTGATGTTGGAAGGATCTTCCAGGCTACCCCCTGTTTGCAAGGGTATGAAGTTTGCTATCTTCAAATATCCTGGAAATATGCCAGTCTTAAATGATACATTTATTGCCCCTTTCCAATGCATAAACTGTAAAAGCCTTAAAAATTTTCAAATATTTTTACTGAAATTCCGTCATCTCCAGTAGTTTTTGTTTTGATAATTATTTTATAGTTAAATAATTTTTTTATATTTTTGAAACTAAGCATGAAGTAAAATCATAAGCAATGGATGTGTAAAAATTATTAAACCGGTCAGTTAAAATATTAGCAGTTGTTCCTGGAGAAATAAGTTCATTAATATTTCCAGTTCTTTTTGAGACTGTTAATATGTATTTCTATTCCGCTTTCATAGTAATAATAACAACAATATAACTGTCAAAATACTTAAAGCTGCAGTGTTAAGGCCGAAACATTAGCCAATAACATCGACCCAATCTAAGACAGATAGCAGAACAGAAAAGTTAACTTCGAGCTCCGATGGTTTAGCCACGTGCAAAGAATGGGAGAATAAATGACGACAACACGGATAAATAAAGAAGAGAAAGCAGGTAAAACGTAGACAAAAGTCAACAGACGATGAAAATAATTGGAATTAAATGGAGAGATCCACCATACGAAAAATATTCATCTAGAACAATTTGAAAAAAAATTAACTACATCCAGTTATGTCCATATGTATGGAATAAATTCATTTTTAGCATTATTATCTACTTTTATGAAAAAACCTGACACAGGTCGATTTTTATTTTTAATTTTCTATAGTTTAAGAAAAAAGTTTTATTCAGGGTGATCCACATGGAAGTAATTACATCGTCGACATTTTTTTAATACAACACCCTGTATATTATGACATTTTTGTAATATATCACACTTGGAGCCTAACGTTAAGGATGTAAAGGATATGTCCTTGGAAATTAAATAAAGTTGACGTCATAGTATATTGTGGAATAAATTCATTATCCCCTCAATTGAAAATATTATCAAGGAAACCAGAAACCCTTTTAAAATTTTGAGACCATCCTTGAAACTTTTTAGTGCCTACATTAAAAATACTTTTTCCTGATGTTAATCATCCAAATGAAATTGATAGATCAATTTGATACCAATAAGACGGAGCTTCACTGAAATTCAAACGTATAGTCAGAATTAATGTAAATGAAGTTTTTCCCAACATGTAGATTGTAAAACTTAGAACAATTGAATGGCCGCCTATATGTCCCGATTTGACCGCTCTAGATTACTTTTACGTGATATTCTTTTCAGTCAAGCTTTGTAATGGGTATATTAAAATTTTCCATTTTATAAATGTATTTCCTAAGTTATGATTGCACCAAATTTAAAAATCTTTATATTGCTGACCAGACAATTAAAAACCCTGCGACCTACTTTTTATTTAAAATTTTCAAAATGTCGACGATGCAATTACTTCCATGTGGATCACTCTGTATAAAACTTTTTGTTCTTAGACTACAGGAAATGAAAAATAAAAATCGACCTGTTTCAGGTTTTTCCCGAATTTATTCCATACATATGGACCACACTGTATATTTAAAAGGGTAGAAAATGTTTTAGGGTTAGGTAAATAAGTAACAAAACTCATTTTTTTAAAACCGATTTAAATAAGTATTAATATTAGTGTGATCTCCAATCTCCATATTCACATAAAAACGTTTACCAAATACCACCAGCACTAACATCGACGTCGAAACTTGATATTAAAAGTTTCGGAGATGTTCTACATGGGATTACAGATTTATGTAAACCGATTAAGAATTAGGAATTCATTAATCTTATTCTACTAATATGGCTGTCATTAGTATGGTAATTTAAGAACACACACATTGCATTGATTCGGTAAATGGTGGCAATATATATGGAGACAGACATACTGTAGGCGTTTGACAGCAATTTTTTTTTAATTTTTGTAGTGCAAAATTGCAATATAAATAGATCAGAATGCAATAAAATGCCATTAAGTAGCTTCTGTGATGTAGGCAATTTAAGTAATCGATACCTGGAACCGTTGGTTGCTATTATACTATTATTACTGGTTGCACTAGGACATTTTCTTAATCTGAATAAATACCAAAATTCTCCTTTATTTTTATTCCATATTTACAGAAACTTAATCTTAAAAGGTAATTAGCCCTTAATAGAGCGATACTGTTTAAAATCCATTATCAGTATTTTCGTATCGAACTATCAATTTCACTCTTAGTAACATTATACATTTCTAAACTGTATTCAAACAATTTGAGTATTTGTACGAGGTTCGAGTAATTCGAGTTTGGTGGTAAATGGAAGTCTTTAAATATTAGGGGCCTATTTCATAAAACTTGTTAGTCTAATAATATTGGCCAAAATTTAATATTATAAGTAAGAAATATTAGTTTTAACTCACTCTTAATATTAATTTATTATATTTGTAAAATTTGAAATTTGTTTCATAATTAAAGTAAACAAATAATTTTAAATAATAAATAACTACATATATTATTATTTAATTTTCTCTGATATTATTTATGACATTTCATTTGAAAATTATGGATTTAGATTCAAGTGATGATCAAATTAGAATTATAGTTAGACGACCGAGATTTTTCAAAGAGAGGATTTCACATGTATGTGGAAGAAACCTACAAAATCAATGAAGGGTTTAGGTTACCTATTGGAAAATTTAATATAATATTGCAATGGATAGAACATCTTCTATCTTTTGATAATCAAAGAAATCATGCGCTTACCGCCAAGCAGCAATTGATAATTGCCCTGCATTGGCTTAGAAGTGGGACGCAGTGCCATGATATTTCAGATATGCATGGTATTAGTAAAGCTACTGTATTTTTATGTTTTTTTCCTGTATCACCCTGTATTTTTATTACTCCTTTGCGCGGTGTGTCTTATTTCAGCTGGCTTGATATCCCTTCTCTAGATCTCCCTCTCTTTTAGGTATTACTATAAAATGTCTTTCCCGTCTTAACAATTCTCTCTCTTTACCCCTTTAGTCAAAACAATTGACTCATATATTGTCTGTGTTGCAAATTGAAAATTTTCTTTCTTCCCCTCGTTATATGTAGGGTTTTTTTTCTTTGGACCAGACTTTTTTGGAATAAGTTTTTCTTTAGACCAAACTTTTTTGAGCAAGTTTTTTTTCTTTAGACCAAACTTTTTTTTGGAGCAAATTTTTTTTCTTTGGACCAAACTTTCTTTGGAGCAAGTCTTTTTCTTTGGACCAAACTTTAATGTAGTAAGTTTTTTTTTGAACCAAACTTTTTTGGAATAAGTTTTTCTTTGGACCAAACTTTTTTGGAGCAATTTTTTTTCTTTGGACCAAACTTTAATGTAGTAAGTTTTTTTTTGAACCAAACTTTTTTGGAATAAGTTTTTCTTTGGACCAAACTTTTTTGGAGCAATTTTTTTTTCTTTGGACCAAACTTTTTTGTAGTAAGTTTTTTTTTTGACCAAACTTTTTTGGAATAAGTTTTTCTTTGGACCAAACTTTTTAAGAACAAGTTTTTTTTATTTGGACCAAACATTTTTTGGAGCAAATTTTTCTTTGGGCTACAAGTTTTCTATGGACCAAACTTTTTTAGAGCAAGTTTTTTCTCTGTACAAGTATTTTCGGAACAAGTTTTTTTTGGGACTACAAGCTTTTTAGAGCAAGTTAACATGTCTACTGATCCTAGAAACTTGAAAAAAAAAACCTTCAAGAATCAAGATAAGTTGAATTTCAAAGAAAAAAGAAAAATCTCGAAAAAGAAAAAAAGGACGGATTTTGAAATATATCATAGTCTTTTTGTCAATTGTTTCTAATTACTTACATCAAAAAATTAATTAGACTGGCTTCCAAAAAATTTTTTTATTTAATATATTACTTTTGATATATTTCAAATTCTATTTGTGGAACGAACCCATAATAAAATGAACTGAGCTTAAACCAGATTTATTACTTATTATCAACAAATTAAAATAACGTTTCAGTATGTAGGGTTGTTCAATTAATCTAACTTTAATGCAAGAGTCAATTTTTGAAGTTACTGAATACGAATAAAAACAACCAAAAACTATCCTCTTTAGGTGTTTTTTTTTAATTCTTGTTTTCGCTTTTTTCGATTTTGTTTTGTTTTTTGCTCTTGGGAGATTACAAACATTGTTTGGAACAGAAATAAGTGCGATTTTATCGATCCTATGACAAGAAAATATTTTAGTCATGGATGAAAGTGGTGTTAGAGTTTGTTTAACCATCCTTTGCCGTTACGTCATAATCGGTGACGTATTCTGCTGTTTTACGTTTGTCGTATATTATTTGTATGTCATTTTACACATAACCTCAAAATTAAAATATAACTAATGACATATGTTAAGGTGTGTTTGTATTAATAAATTGGTAATGCCGAAAATTGCATTTTGCTTTATGGGTTGAGTACCTTTTTATATAATTTAGTATTTTTTTTAACTTGAAACCCCTTTTTTTAACTGATTTGTTTGCAATTTCTAGTTTGAGGATATAACTATTCATATTTTTAAAAATTTTATAGTAATTATTGTCTGTGTCATTGTGAGAAATAAAAATGAAAATAAAAACACATGTATGGGAGAAAACAGGCAATAAATTAATTTATTTCTGAAAAAACTCCCAATACAAATAGGAAAAAAGGAACGAAAAAACGGATAAGAAACGTAAACTAAAATAGCATGTAATGAAATAAAATGCAAAATCTAAGCTTCATCACTGACAAAATCATCTTCATCATCACTCTGGGAGTCCGATTCATTCAGATCTATGATAACAGGAAGAAAATGAGATGCATCAATGTATTTTTCTTTTTCCCAGTCAATATTGATTAATTGATTTGTGTGCCTGAAATGGTGCTTCCATGAAACATGTCCAGCATGAACTAAATTTTGTAGTCTTTATCTGTTTCTATTCCACTAGTAACTGTTTTTTGAACGGTTCTAAAAGATATGTCTAGAGCATCAGCAACACGCTATAAAATTTAATAAAATCAAATCAATAACTACTTACATTTTGCATAATACAGGTAGTTACTTACGTTGGAGACTGCATTTAACGGTAAAAGCGGTTTTCCAGTACATCTTTCTCTTGAAAAGTAATTAATCAACTTCAAAATTAAAGTTTGCTCTTTCTCATTATACCGGGAAGGCTTTTTGACAATGAACAATTAATTGAAAAAGGCAAAAATAATCAAAAAACTCAACAAAACAAAATATGACAACTTAATTGTCAAAAGTAATAAATAATCTGAATTAGTTAAGAAATACGTCAATGACGTCATAATTTCGTCTCATCCATTTCATGATGGAGAGATCAAGATGGATAATGTATGACGCAACGGCAAAGGATGGTTAAACAAACTCTACCCCTGAGGTTTGTCACAACACCTGCAGTGGCGAAAATTGACTATTCATAACAAAATAACAAAAAAGAATGATTTAGAGAGGTTTGCGGGCGTGGCTTTGTCTAAAAACTTTTTCTCTTTTTTCTCAAAAATAAGACTTATAGTTCCTATCATCAGCATATGTCCACAGATGCTTTGTTTTAAAAGATACAGAAAAATATCAGAAAAAAATTCATAGGGAAATTTAGAAAACAACAGTATGTATTTATTTTAAGCTTATTATTTAACAGAGTTTGATAAAATTACATTTATTTTGTAAACAAAGCCCAAATAAAAAAAAAATTGTATTAAACAGCGCTTTTATTATTCATTTGTTTAACTAACTGTGCTATTCAAAAGTGAAAAAATTAGTGGCGTACAAATGTTTTATTAAAACGCCTGTTTGCTCGCCCACAGATCCACAGATCGCAAACCTCAAACATCTTTTTATTGATAAAATATGTTCTTTTTAGGTACATTTTACATCCAAAATTTCATTAAAATCGTTTAGGCCATTTCGAAAATATTTTGAAAAACCCGAAAAAAATTAAAAATTGTAACAAAGCGGAGTCTAGAACATGTGGATTATTTTGTCGGCGATTCTGTGTTCGACATTTCCTTTAACTGTCTTCTATTTTGACTACACTATACACGTGGACAAAAGACGGGCGTGTTCTTTATAAATATGTTCTTTATAAATATGTTCTTTATGAATGTGGTTCTTATAAATTTGTTATTTATGAATGTGTTCTTTATGAAAGTGTTCATTATCAATGTGTTCTTTATGAAGGTGTTCTTTATGAATGTACTCTTTATGAAGGTGTTCTTTATAAATGTGCTCTTTATGTATGTATTCTTCATGTATGTGTTCTTTACGCATGTGTTCTTTATAAATGCGTACTTTATGAATGTGTTCTTTATGAATGTGTTCTTAAGGAATGTGTTCTTTATGAATGTGTGCTTTATAAATGTGTTCTTTATGAATGTGTTCTTTAATAAAGTGTTCTTTAATAAAGTGTTCTTTATGAAGGCGTTCTTTATCAATGTGCTCTTTATCGATGTGTTCTTTATGAATGTGTTCTTTATGAATGTGCTCTTTATGAATGTGTTCTTCATGTATGTGTTCTTTATGCATGTGTTCTTTATAATTGTGTACTTTATGAATGTGTTCTTTATGAATGAGTTATTTATGAATGTGTGCTTTATAAATGTGTTCTTTATGAATGTGTTCTTTAGGAATGTGTTCTTTAATAAAGTGTTCTTTATGAATGTGTTCTTTATAAATGTGTTTTTTATAAATGTGTTCTTTATGAATGTAGCCGCTAGAAAATGAGACATAAGACTTGCTGATTGGCTGGGCGCTGGGAGAAACAAGTACCATCTCGAAGCAACTGATTTTGGTGAAAGCTGACAAAAGTTGAAGTCTAGGTACGTAGCAAATAAGCCAACAGTGATTTCAATTTTTGAGGAATTTCCCATTTGTAGGTAATTTTGTACATTGTTGGTGAATAATTTTTTTCTACGTACCATCTCTTATTAAATTCAGTGTCTGTACTTTGTATGAACTCCTTTGCCTGAAGAATATCATCACTGTGTTATAATTTATGCTGATTTACCCAGTGCAGTTTTTATTTCTAAAATACTGTTGTTTGATGAAAAAAATTGCATTTAGTTATTTATTTATCATTTCCCAATCCTAATATTTAGATATATAAATTTAAATCATTTTTTATTTCTTTTGTATTTTACAAATAATTTAATGAGAAGTAAATGCGGCGCCAAAAGCAAAATATTTCTAATATAATATGCTCCATTAGTTCTCCGGAGGATGAACGATAATTCTAAGGTATTTTGATTAAGTAAGTAGACACGAACTTTAATAACATGAATAAAAATACAGAATTTATTAGTAACTGGACATCCGTTCTATGAATAAACTGATTGCTATTTATTGATGCAACAGAATAGGGGAAATATATAATTCTAAATATAAAGATAAATACAAGATTACAGACGTTGATAATTAGTAGAAAATAATTTCTCCGCGGCTATTAAATGATATGTGTCTAATGTTGCGTTTTCAGGTAGAATCACAGTAATTATTCATTACCCGTGAATTCTAACTTGGAATTTATGTCTGATGACCAATCGCAAAGTGCAACTGTTAAACCTCTTCCGAAGCTATCATTAATCTTAAACTACACAACCTAAAGATAAGTATTTTTAAATATGTAAGAGTTAAACAGTGTCACACAATTTGAATCTGTATAAAAACTTTATATGTCAAGATAAGCGAAGAAACTTTCAGAACCCAAAAGAGTCGATCTGACAATTTCCTCGAGTTTTGCATATTGCATGTCGGAATGGGCAACTGTATTTTTCGCTATTTCTTCAGTTGTAATATGCAAGAAATATAAATGTGAAGCTAATTTCAAACAATTCAATTTTCGATATGTCAGTTTTCGAATTTCTATAGCGTGCAAATATGATTCGATTAAACCATATTGTCATAACCTGTTTCCCAGGAAAGAAAGTTAACTAAAGAAGCCGGGAAGCCACAATGAATTGACAGTTTTCGGAGACGGAACATGGGAACATCACGATTTTTCGTCTTTATTGGCAGCTATAGAAAAATGGAGATCGAAGCTATCGTAAAGATTTTCTCACAATATGTCGATAAACGTGCCGTGAAATACGTCTTGTATATAGAACTGATTTTTTTTAAGGCTTAGCCATCCGGACAAAAACATAACGTCAAAAAAAAATGGAACATATTAAGCACGTAAAAAGCCAATAAAGATATTGGTGGAAAAGTATCTGGTAAGCTTGCTGACAAACAGATTTGTGAGTTGACAGAATTTTAGGGAATAGCAATATATCCTGATTTAACCGAAAAAATTGGGTAACGTTCAACCACGAGTGCTCAATAGATAATAATCCTCGGCACAGAAATTGCCCAGAAGGTAAAAACAGTTGGCTAAGGGCAGAAGCTCAGGGACTTCTCAATGATTTTCATTATGATAAACATCTTTGGCAGAACAAGTGCAGAAAGTTATTATACAAGATTTATTGATTAGGTGCTTGGAAGCATAAACTCACAAAAACAATGATTCACTCATGTAACTGATCTAGACTATAAGAAACAGTTTTTCTCTGGCTCAAATATTGTTGAAATTGCTACTTTTTTGGTTATGATGATTTTCAATTAAGGGTTCGAAGCAATTTTGAACACAACAATAAAATAGAATGTCCAATGGGTTTTAACACCAAAGCTTATTTCTCACCATCGAGATGCAACTCGAATTAACCATTTCGATCGACGGTCAGGTAGTTCTACAAACAAGCCAGAATCACCAACATAGAAGACAAGTGGTTTTGCAGAACTTCTACGAAGCAGATAAAGGCGTCTTATATAGACTAGGTATAGCAAACTGATGGTCAAGCAAGAGTTTCTTTCTGTCATAGCTGCATTTTTCAAAATGGCTGTCACATTTTTTTTTTAATTAAAATCGTGTACTCATATTCAAATGTCCGCAAAAAAATATTTTGAATACTCACTTAATATTATTTCCGGTTGTAACCACAGATCTTGCGATTAGCACGCTGGTTGAATTTTTGATTTTAGATTAGCGGTAGAGTTAGAATTGTGTTGGCCAACTTTTTTTGACAAGGGTTAATAAACAATATGAGAACACCAAAGATTAGGTTTTTTATTGGCCATCACAAAAAAATTGCCGAAAAAGTGTAAAAAACCAGCTCTGTCACATAAATCAAAGTAAATCACTATAAAAGTTGGATTAAAATAAATAAAACAAAATTATGATAATAATCAAAATAAAATGAAAAAATAAAGTATTAAGTTGTCAAATAGTTACCGAAAAAGCTAAAAATAAAAATTATGGAGAACAAATAATAAAAGCTGAAATAAGGAAAAAATCATTAAACAATACTATACCACGCGAGTAGTGTACTTTACTTTTTCTACGACTATTAAAAAATAATTGGTTTAAAATGATGAAAATCATTACGCTCATCAATATAACATGTTTGTTTTAAATAAATAAACAAGTGCGAACAAAAGGAAATGAAATTATATTAAAAAAAAATCAATGTGCAACAATTCGAATAAATTGTAAATCAATGTCAAAAACTGACAATTAATAAGCAATCATGGCCATCATGATGCGTCGACTGTTACGTAATAAATCTTACGAACAGTTATTCGGTTCATAATGCACACTTCGGCTTCTAATAGTGTATTGTGTGTAATAATAGATTTAATGAAGATGTAAACTATGCGTAAATGTCCGTTTACTGATAAAGGCGTAGAAAAAATATATAAATGCAGTTACCGCTGTGTTTTAAATTCCTGGGTAGTGATTTGATACTTAATGAAATGAAGCCAACTTTTAAAACACTTTTAGTAAAAAAGTTGATGAATACAATAAACTGTCCACAAAATCACTAAATTTTGCTCTTCATGGCATATATAACCCTTAAAAAATGATCAAAGATCTCAATTTTTTTTTAGTTTAATTATTTTTCCCACATATCTATATTTGAATTTTCTGTTTACATTTGCAGAACTACTATGTTAGTTCTAAACTTAGTCTTTTATATTTACAATTTACGAATCCATCTCTTTAACACTATTGTAATTAAAATCCAAAAGTTTAATCTATATCTCAAATGTAGTCCAATGTCCAGTACATTGAACTAAATCGCGAAGTCATGTATTTGAACAACGAAATTGTAAGACGTCGACTAGTTTTCAGATGTCATTTGTTATTCTTCTATCATTGTTTCTGATCAATTACGGTGAATATGATTTTACACACACGTGGTATCTTTTTCGTATTTTTTAAATTTATCCACCTGGTGGATCTTTATAATCCTTATTTATCTTGTCCGTCGTTGGATTTTCAAGTAAGTTAATTTGCACCGAGTGCAATCTTAATTTTTTAATTATTTTTACAGATAAGTAACGACATGTGCCCTACAGCTTCTTCTATGCCATTTGAATTTCAAAATGTCTTAGTTCCCTTTTTATCTCCTAGTTTTAAATACATTTTTTCATATCCCATACATAAAAAATCCCTTCCTTTTCCCATACGGTTATTAGCCGCCGAAACCAGTCGCCGTTTTACAGTTTGGTTTAAATAGGTAGTGTGGTACATGACTTTTATTTCAATTTTTTTTCCTGAACCTAACTTATCTTCTTCGGTATCTGTTCTCAACTTAATATTTATCACTTTGTTTTTTACCTGTCAAAATATCTCTTTATAAGTTTGATCTTGTGCTTTATATTTTTCATTCCTCTCAATATACTTATAAATAAAATTTTTATCTTGTGTGTCAAATCCTGTTATTGTATTGAACCATTTTCCTTATAAAGTTTTAAATCGTTCAGATATATCTTGTATTCCAATTTTAACTTCTACTTCTTTCCTTATTTGCTCTTTAAAAGCTTTTACTATTCCTTGTAAAACTGCTAATTATTCGTCTTTTTCAACTATATTTACCCTTTGAATTATTTCCACTCTTTTTAATTTTTTTTTATATTCGTGTTTCGGATTCATTATCTTTATTCATTTATTTTATAATCTGTTGCTAAATTCTTGATTACTTTTCCCATTAACCTTTGTTGTTATTACTTATTTCCATTTGTTCTATTTCCTGGCTCTCATTTCTCAGTCCTTGAAAATCTCCTCTTGTTATTAAAAAAATATTCTAACGATGTTTTCGGATTTATTAAGATTCTATCTTTCTCTTTTTCTTTAGAACTTCTTTATACTTCTACATTCCTTAGTACTATGATTTCATCTCCATTTTTGAAATTTTTTCTCCTTTTTCTAAACCCTGTTTATTATTTCCTATATTTTCTTTCAAATTTTGTACAAATTCTTTTTTTTTTCTAACTTATGTCCATAATTTTGCTCTGTTATTTTTTCTATTTTTACCCCCAATTTTCTGTATTTTGTGACCTCAACTTGTCTCCTCATCTCAATTTCACTTGATGAGACATTTTATGTGTTTTATAAAATTTAATAAATTCTATTAATAATGTATGAAAAAAATTAAAAAAATAAACAACAAATTACCGATATAAACTAACCCAATCATAAATAAGATTAAAAGTAATTGTAAAAAGACATTTGTGATTCTTAAATTAAATTAAAATAGTTAAAAATTAATCTCTTATTAAAATTGCTGTTTATGATTTACTAACTCTAAACTTATCCATGTGATTAGTAATGTTCAATAAAATAAAAAAAAAAACATCCATTTTTCTTTTTTTATTGATGTGTCATAGAAAAAATTAACTGCACAACTCGAATAAAACGTAAAAAATTTAAATATTTGTTTTATATTATATTAGGTATATCTCTATATTCACTAAAAATACTGTTTATTTTTAATAAGTAAGCTAAAAATTTGTTGTCTGACTTTCTCATTACACATCGCAATCTGTTGCAGTGAGCTAGATTACAATGATTACGCTTCATGCAATATTATTTTTACTTGTTACGTTCGTTTACTACAAACGTTGCGCTCTCGTACAAGTTCGTGTTTTATGTGACTTTTGTTACAGGTGCTCCTGAAGGATGATCCTAACAAATGAGAAATTTCTGCATGAAAGAATTGGAATGTCTATGAATAATAACGTAGTAGAGAGAAGGATTCATTAAGAATTGAAACCAAGCAGAAATTGTTATATAATATTAAAGTTGAGGGGATATGGATAAAGTTGCTTAACTCTTAACTGTCCATGTAAGTGTATTTTTTAATTTAAATTAATTGGAATAATGCAGCTTTATTTGATTAAATAATATAAAACAGAATATTGGTAGAGAAGTAAATTATCATTTGGTTTGGCACCAATGTAACAAACAATGTACCTATTAAATCTTACATTATACAACAAACTAACTATGTATATTGTACAACAAAACAAAGATAAATAATTAGACTATATTTTCATAATTTAAAAATCAAGTAAAATAGGTGTGTTCAAAATATCGGCTACTATGGGTAAACAATGCCCATAAATTATTACCTAATAATAGGGGAGAGCGCACTACAGTGAGACATTTATTGGACCTCTCTGAAAAAAAGTAGAAGACGGCAACGCTGTACGAGAAACTGACAACCTCAATCTATTTCTCTATCTCCCCATTCGAATGCCAACCTTGAAGGTAATAGTTACGTTCTATAAAATATCTCTGTGAGTGTAAAACCATATTAGACTTTATACGCTATGTTAAGAAACAAAAAGAACCTCCAGAGCCAATCTCTATGATGTCGAAATATGAAGTGAAAAGAATATTTACAAAGCAACAAGAGGATGTTTTGGCAAACCACATAATCTTCGTCGCAAAAATGTTCTGTAACAAAGTTACTTTTTTCCGTAATAATTAAAATATATAAATAAAATCGCTTAAAATTATGGAAATGCGAGATGCTTCGAGTATAAGGCCAGTTGCAAACCCCGCCGAAAGATGGAGTCGCATACCCAGCCGACCTGGAGAGACTGAGTTCCAGTGGCAGTCCCTCGACTTTTAGGGACAGGTCAAGTTGAAAGGAGCGAAGCCAATTCTAATTGTACCGGAGTCCAGGACCGTCATGCGACCACACCACTCCAGCCAATCCGTGCCTGTTCCGCCCGACATATCATCGTTACATTCTTCCTCGCCGGATTTGGTTTGCTATTATTTTTTTATAATAAAAGTTGTTTATTTTATTGAATATTATCTTTGTTTTATCCCAGCAGCTAATACCCAGGTAGGTACTCAACCCAGTAGGGCAAATAAAGACCGCCCTTCTGGCCGCTAATAGTCTTGTCGATGCCATAAGACCTCTGGAGTATTTCTTTCTCCACTGAAGCTGCCCGTGCAGTGGCCTTCATACTATAAATGAAAGGTGGCGCCCGAAGCAATCCGAAACCTAGAGTAAGGCGCCAAATTGACCCGTAACGACCGAAGTGCGTTAGAGTTCTACGGCCTGTAGACAATTAGCTTAGGAAATGGCAACTGTGAATTCATTAAGGACACCCGAAGGGTGCAGTTTAGTAAGGGATGCAGCATTCAATGAGCATAATGTAAATTTGTTTTTATACGAATTAAATACATGTTACTTAAAAAGTACCTTATTAACGGAACAAGGGTAGACAAGTAATTCTGACTCAACAAAAATATTACATAAAAGTTATAGCAGACAGAGGCTCCAAACAAGTCATCCAAATAACTTCAGGAGAAAAAGGAACACTTGTTACAACTTGTATTATTGTAAGTGCAGCTGGAAATTGGTTACTTCCTGCTATGATGTTTCCCAGAGTCAAATTTCAGATTCGCATGATTAACGGTGCACCACGAGGCACATTAGGTAAGACGGGTTAGATGAACTCATTTTTATTTATATCACCAGTAAATCTTTCCATACCAATATTTGATAATCACGAAAGCCACATATTATTACATTGTATTGAATTGGCCAAAGAAAATGGTGTAGCTTTACCTCCACATTCGACGTATAATTTGCAAACGCTAGGCTTTGGAATTTTCGGACCTTTTCAGAAGTTTTATAACTCTGCAGTGGGTAGTTGGATGCTCCACAATTCTGAACAGTCATTTAGTATTTTTAAAGTTGCGGCATGTCGTCGTGGATAAGTACATGAGATAGTAATGACCCGGACAACAATAACGCAAGCTTTTATAAACTGGAATTATGCCGTATGCCATAAGTAAACAACAAACAACTGTTGGAAAAATTGAAATTAAGACAAATGCTAATATTTCTGATGATAAAACCAACTTCAGGTCAAAAGATTCAGATATCAACTCAACAAAAAATATGTATCCGGAAATACAGTCCACTCCATGTACGTCCAACAAACAATAATTAGTGGACCATGTTCAGGAAAATCGACCTAAACATACATATATGATAGCTACTGACACCCCAGAATAGATCCAAATCGAATAGAACTTTTTGCTAAAACCGAAAAGTTACAAAAACAAAAAATAACTATCCGAAATATTAGCCAAAACCGTCAGGCAAAAAGATACTTCAGCACCAAAAAAAAAAAAACGAAATTGCAATAATTACAATTCAGAGGACTTTAGTGAAGAATGCAGTGACAGTACGTCCAAACAACAATCAGTGGATCATGTTCAGGAAAATCAACCAAAACTTACTTATCTCTCTCCAATTTATTGAGAGGGTATCCAAAGAAAACAGTCGACAAATGAAAGCTAAGAAAATCAAGATAACTACTAATAGGCAAAAAAATACTTTAGCACCAAAAAAAATAAAATGCAATAATTACACTTTAGAGAAGAGACAAATGTGATAGGGGCAGATCCTCTTACCAGGGACATCTTATGTACTTTACACAGACGGTTCAAAGGCCCCAAATGGCGCCGGAGCTGGAGTGTATCGCAGAAAACCAAGAGTTGACATTACAGTAAGCCTCGGCAAGTATGCGGAAGGCGGAAGTCTTCGCTATAGAATTATGTGCAAGAGGGTTGGCAAACCATCCTCTTGTCAACAAAAGTATTTACATTTTATATAAAAGCACTAAGCTCCCAACCAGCTGGACTTGAAGCTGTCGTGGAACTGCATCGAATCCTTGGATCGCATTGCTTCCTGTAACAGAGTAACCCTACTCTGGGTACCTGGGCATGAAGGGGTGGAGGGCAATGAGAAAGCCGACACTCTTGCGAAAAGAGGTGCAGAATCCGAGTTCATTGGACCGGAACCATTCTTTGGCATAGCCAAAAGCAGTGACAAATGCACTACCTGGAAATGGGCCAAGAGGTAAACTTTCCAGCACTGGAAAGATATTCCTGGGTTAGCTCACTCTAAGGCGTTCATAGTCAAACCCTTAGGTAGCGCCCTATCGCAGATCCTAGAATGGAGTAGAAGTGATCCTTGCATCCTAATTGGATTGCTTACAAGACACTGTCGTCTGCGTGACTGTCTGAAGAAGCTAGGTCTGAGTCAAACATCGGACTGTCGCTTCTGCAGTGTGAAAGACGAAACAGCGGTGCATATTTTATGCTCCTGTCCTACCCTGGAAATGAATAGGCTTCTCACGTTTGGTTTCATAGAACTGCAGCATACTGACTTCAGGGAAGCTTCACCTAAATCAACCATAGCCTTCGTGAGAAGATGTGGATTGTATAGTGAATTATAGCCCTAAGGGGTGAGCCACAATAGGTATCTGCTGGCCGGATTGAACCTGAGATCTACACTTCAGAGGATTGTAGTGAAGAATGCAGTGACGAGTGTTCTGATACTGAAAATACTTCAGATGAATACGAAATTGACGACCGAGAAGATTTATTTATAAATAAGTTGGAAAAACAGCTAAAGCAGATGATTACGTATTACGTAGATTGCCACAACAAAATAAATGTATTTATCTAGAGATACCGGTCTTTTGTTAAATCCAAATTAAAAATATAAGTGCCGTTTTACCAAAACCAACTTATTTTGGGCAAACTAGACGACAACATTCGTACCTAACTTTTTGTGCAAATTTTGGAAGTTTGAAAGTTTCTGGACCTATTTCAATGAGTTCCTTAAACGTTTCTGTTCCTATTAAAATGATTAAAATACAGTTTCCTATGCCCTACACAAGGAAACATTGTCTCATTGGTGGACACCCCATGTCTCACTCTTGGGCAAGTTTTAAACATTTTTATTTAAAAAAAAAATAATGTCAGCACTAGTTGTCTGCGCATGATTTACTTACTTGGTATTTTTTTCATGAAATCTTTAAAAGTTATTGATTAAATAAAATCTCACTAAAGGGTGGTTTCCCCTACCTATTATTATTTCAATTTTACTGATTTATTAACTATTAAAATTATTTTAACATTCAATAGTTTTATTGTGGTTAGATATAATCAAAATATATTTTTCAGCAACTTTATTTTCGTATCCATAAAATGTCCTATTGTCACCACAACATTTCCGCTCAAAAGCAATTTATCCTATTATGTTTTGACCTATAACTAAAAAGGGCAAATATTTTGTGACAGCATATTTACGGCGAACTAGTCAGCTTTTTCGGTAAATGACAAATGATCAAACTATGTAAGAAACAACCTTACTAATGGAGGATTTACGTGTTGGATATTTTCCCATAAAAAAAATGTAAATACTGTTTTCGAAATGGCTACATTTAATTGATTACATTATTTATTATTCAACAGATTCTAACATATTTAATGGCAGTTTACATTAAGATTTTGATGTTATTAATTTATTTTAATCTAACTTTTATTAAATATAGGATTTTAAAGATTTGTTATACATTGTTAAGAAAATAGCAAATATATTTTTTTCTCAGTGTAACACGCTAATAAATATAACAAGAATTTTATTAGACTATAAAATATAGTAAGTAATAAAACTGTGCTGTAAGTAGGAGACCGGAATCAGACAACAGCTGATTGTCCTTAAGAAACTTTTAACAAATATTTAATTTTATCTTTATCGTTTCAGTTGGAACGTTGAACACCCACCTTCGGTGATAAGCCAAACTTCGAAGAATACAAGGTAGATATTTTGTTCCAAGTTTTGTGTAAACGACGATAAAGATTGTTCTCCCGTTTTAACAAATTATTTTGTTGTATTTTATTTTGTATGTTGCGATGTCATATAATTCTGATAAAAAGATTAGTATGTTTTAAAGCAATAATAATTATTATTATTAGTAAGTAAAAATGGTGTCAAATAATTCTACGATTTTCGTGAAAATGGTAGGTATAGATTCTTTGGGTTGTAAAAACTAAATCTAGGATTATTTTTTATGCCATTTGTTTTATAGACCAGGGTCGATAATTTTTGAAACCAAAAAAAATAATAGTAGGATGAAACCCATTGAAAAAGGAAGAGAATATAACAAAAATGAAACGAAAAATAATTTACGGGAAGTGGAAGGGGGTGTTTTTAAGGGTAGAAAATTGTTTATCTCGATTTCCGGCAAAACTACAAGTCCTACGGAAAAATGTTAAATGACAAAGTTGTAGGTAATAAAAAGATCTACAGCTTTTGTATTTACACTTCCTGTTCTGGTTTGTAAAACCAGTTTTGAAACCGGAAGTCATAAAAATCTGAAAATCTATATCTTTTTGAGAGTTATTCAAGGTATGCTGAGTTTAGTACCGTTGACCGTTTGTCTCTATCTGTTTTCGTTTTTGAGTTATAAATGCGGACAGACGGACAGACAGATTATAAGACTTCTCTCTAAACTTTAGGATTTGGAAGTCTAAAACTGGGTTAATATTTAATAATTATTGTATCCAATTTTTATATTGGACAATCTTTGGATTGTAGAACATTACCAAATATTTGCAATTAAAAATTCGAAGATAGTAATAGTTTGGTTTACTGGGGAGAAGGTTCCTTTCTGATATTAAAAACAGCATACAGACCTTACCCTAATGCCCCTATCTAAAACATAAGTTAGCTGCAACTAGCATCTCTCTAAATTTGTACCTAAAAAACAGAAACGGAGGGAGCATTTGAGAAAATTCTTTTGGCCCATTATCAATACATCTTGTTTAAAAAAAATCTTATGTAATGACGCTTACATTGGTCATACAAAAGAGATGTTTAGTATTTTTCCACAAGTTTAAAATATAGGACAATGGCAATATGCTCTGATTCGCTATCTTCTAACCACTTAATCATAAATATGTACACGTAACATCTTCGCTAGGGTCTAGATCCCAATTGCAACTCAAGTGCCCACAGCTGTTGCCAGGTTTAAGTGTTTTATTGATGTAAAAGAAATATTTATTTTATTAAAAGAAGCCCTAACTATCTAAATCTAACCTGTGTATTAAAAAAAAATTAAAAAAATTTCTTCGGGATTCGAACCAAGAAGTTTTACGTGTAAAGCATACACTCTAGCACTGGACCACTTCATATCACAATAATATATAATCAAACTTTCAAGTTAACGTACAAAATTATGGCAACAGCAAGTTGCAATTGGGATCTAGAACAAATATACCTTCAATATACCTTCAATCGAAGTTGTGACGTTAACCAGTGAACTTTGTGTGGATTTGTGTTTTAACAGGTAGTGAGTAATTTTCTGTTTTCTTATACTTTTCTTTCTGTAACCGTTTTAAATTAGTTTTTGTGATAGATTATACAAGTATACTAATTGCTCTATATGCTAATGTTAGCAAAATTTATCAGTTCATAGATACACAGCGGCCATTTTAGTGAAACCCCCGTCATTGGGGTTGGTTGGAATTTTGAGAACGGGACAGGTTGTCATACTATATGCCAACTTGCTCCATACATTAAAAACCTACCTATTAATTTCAGAGACAGAGCCACGCGAGCTTACAAAAGAAAAACCGAGAGAGGAAAAATACCTGAAGACGTTATGAAAAAGGCATTACGTGCTCATATTATTGACAAATTAAGTTTAAAGACTGTTTCAGAAGATTATAATATTTGCGTTCGCACGTTATTGTAAAAAATGAAAGGAAATACTGCAGCCCAAAATTATTACTAGAGCAGTGCATGTAGGGTATAAGAAGAACATACAGGTATAATTATTTTTAACACGTCTAACTTTATTTTCTAATTTATTACCACGCTATTTTTTTTTCAGGTACTTAATCTTAAAGAGAGGGAACATTTATGTGATGATCTAAGAACTGTTGTTACGTTTTCTTGTGCCACCATGTATTTTCATTCTTCCTCTACTCTGTATTTTTATAGTTTCATGTTCGCTTTATTTTCCCTTTCCTATTTCTCCGCGTCATATGTTCTCCCTCCTTCTATCGGCATTTAATATAAATTACCTTCTCGTGCTAAGAACTTTCTTTTATCTCTTTAATATCAGAGATAGAATTGTTATCTTTATATTGCCAGTGTTTCTACTGAAGATTTCTTTCTTGTCTCCCCTTTAATTATAGGGGTTTTTTGTGGGTTTCTGGTTCTTTTCCTGCTGTTCTAACGTCAGGGACGGTTGTTCTTCTTCTGGACGGTCAAGTTTGCCGGGTCCAAGAAAAAGTTTTTCCTGGACAACTGAGGACGGAACAGTTTACATCTAAAACAACAAGACCTTCAACCTACCTTGAAGAAGCTAAGTTTTTTTATTGAAGAAAAAAAGAAAAATCTCTGATTTATCGTTAAATAAACAAATATAACGTTTCATTTTAGTTTAATTTCCTTAATCCAAAAAAAAAGAAAGGACGGATTTTGAAATATATCACAGTTTTTTTGTCAATTGTTTCTAATTACATCAAAAAATTAATTAGACTGGCTTCCAAAAATTTTGTATTTAATATTTTACTTCTGATATATTTCAAATTCTATTCGTGGAACGAACCCATAATATAATTTGAGCTTAATCACCACAATTATCTTTTACCTTTTATTTCGTTTCACTGCCTCCGACATTTATTATGGCCCAATACCAAAACAGGTACAAAAACTTGCATTTTAATATACTGCTGCTCTTAATATTACTGTTCCATCATGGTCTACAAACCAAATGGCAGGACCAGATTGGTTTACTTCGTTTTTAAAACGCCAGTCAACATTATCCATGAGAACTCTAGAAGCTAATAACCAAGCCAGAGCTTCAAGTTTTAATCAAAATAACGTGGTATATTTTTTTTTTAATTTAATAACAGTTGTGGTGCCTTTTGGGCTACAGAGAATAACCTTTTTAAATAACAAAGTTCATTAAATTTGTTGTAATTTAAATAATATATAGGTTAAGATGTGTTGTTATTATTTTATGCGGTAACGCGGTATCGCAAGGTAACGACTGACGGTTCAAGTTCGACGTTGTGTCGGGTTACGTAATGTTTATTGTTAGATTTAGATATATAGGTTGTTGTCTCTTCGATACGGGCTCATATTGTTAACAATTAGTGGTTCATTATATTCAATTAAGAGTACGGATTTTGTGCCGTTAGTGTTACAGGGCTAACATGAGAAGTCAAAAGATATGTTAACTATATTATAGTAAAACATTAACCAATGAATAAATAATTAGTTGTTGACAGTGTCTTATGTATATCTGTCTTCCAGATAACCAGAAGAAACCCTTGAAAATACATTACACAGTCTTAGACCGGTTAAAATTAACTGCGTCCGAAATTTACAATACGGACGAAACCGGAATCACCACTCTTCAGAAACCAGATAGAGTTGTGGTTCATAAATGATTTAAACAAATCGATAGAATATCGTCCGCAGAATGGTTGTGAAATTTGCATAACATTTAGTAAAAAATGTAAGATGTTCTATAAGAAAGACCAGTATTACTGCTACTCGATAATCATGAGCTTCAGTTGTTGATAACTGCACTCGATTATTTCAAAGAAAACGGAGTTGCTATTCCTGTCATTTCCGCCACATTGTAGCCATAAATATCAGCCATTGGACCGAAGCGTTTATGTCTGAAAAAGTACGTCAACACTGCATATGACTTATGGATAACGAATAATCCAGATCAACCCATGACCATTTATGATATTTCAGGTATTGTAATATTAGCTTTACATAATGCAATTATACCCAAAAATATAATGGCTGGTTTTAAAGTATCTGGGATAAGTCCATTTCCTCCTGAAGAGATTATGGCTGCTTATGCTACAGATCGAGCAATTCAAGTTGCTGAACACACTGATTCTGGTTTTAAAGTATCTGGGATAAGTTCATTTCCTCCTGAGGAATTTATGGCTGCTTATGCTACAGATCGACCAATTCAAGTTGCTGAACCCACTGATCAGTCTCTAATGAAGCTAAATCAAGTTACTGTGCAAACTGATCAGCCTTTACATGAGTTAACTCTATCCTTGGAGCCCATTGATCAGTCTCCACTTGAGCCAGTTCAAGTTACTTCACCAAATAATGAACATATTCAAAGGGCAAGTCAGACAAAATTATATTATATTCCTGCTGCAATTCCCGGTAACAAATTCTACGGTGCTTATAAAGACTTAAGACTACGCCAATAAAATAAGACCCAAATGGTTCTTATGCTACTAATTTTTTGTACCGTTGATTTTTTTTCTAAAAAGAAAAAACTTGAGATTTATGTAATAGACAAGCAATGAAGGAGGTTGTCTCTTCTTTTATTTTTTTTTAGTTGTAATTTCCCCCTAAATTTTTTTTCTTAATAAAGAAGAGGAAATAAGTAGGAGGATAATAGTTAGAAGAAAGGTGTAAAAAAATAGATACCTTGATTGATGCGACCCACTTTCCCCCCACCCTTTTTTCCCATATTTTTTTTTTATTTGTTTGTTTCAAACTTTTTTCTCCTCAATATTTTCCTCTACTTCTAGTTGTTTTCTTTATGTTTCAATCTTTTTTCACTTTTTTTCCATTTTTCCTCCGACCTTTTTTCCTTACTTCTTTACTAATTTATTTATGTTTTAAACAGTGAGAAAAGAAAAATTACTAATAACTCAAATCGCCATGGCTAACACAGAAGAAAATTATTTTTTACAATTTTATTTAAGCTTAGGTAATGATCACTTTGATTTTATGGTAGTATAAAATAAACTCTTATAATACTCGTTTTTGAGATGTAATTATGTAAATATACTTTTACTACTTTAAAATTGAATTTTAACGAACTGGACTACAATAAAACGTATGTGTCTCCTAATCATAGTCTACAACCGAAACCTTTTTGTTTATCTACAACTAACGGTTATCAAAGAAAACTCAAAGTCACGGCAAATATTAACAACTATAAGCTTTGAATACTCGCTCATAATGTGTGAAGAAGTATGTAATTGGATTAACATCGAAAACACAATTTAGTATTGTTAAATTACGACTTGACTTTGCTTTCACCAGTTTGTTGGCATTCATTAAAAATAACATGAATACCGTCATTCACAGGGCCTTTGTGTTGTACCGCTGACAATGGAAAAGAATTTCCTTTTATGCTTTTTGTCGTTAATATCAGTCGAAAAAGTTTTACTGTTTCATCCACATGGGTCAGAAGAATCAGTAGAACCTTTAAACGTTTTCGTGAGCTTTATAGCCGCTTTATAAATAAACTATTATACAGGGTGTCCGCAAAAATAATGTTCCAATAATAGGAATAGAAAGAAAAAATTTATCAGATTTTTAGAAGTTTCATTTGAAATTTAGGCCATTTAATAAAGTTGGCAATAGCGCACACGTGAAATAAAAATTTAATATCCACGTTCTGCGATATAAACGGCCAACAAAAAAGTTTTATTTAGATACATCACATAAAATAACAAAACTTTTTTATAATGCTTTTATTACATGATCCCTACGAGTTCTATTAATTATTTATTTTATATAAGCAGTTTCCAATACTTTTTGGGAAAATTTGTGTTACGTTTATTTTTTCTTGGGCCACACTATAATTCATTTTTCATCTCACCTCGTATATTTTAAAACTTTTCACTTTTATCTCTGATCTGTTATCAGCAATTAACATTTCTACCTAATATATTCCACCTCTCTCGAAAATAAGGCCTAGAAAACGATAGTCCGACTTCATTTATTCATATTTTTATTTTATTGTCTTAAAAATCTTAAATATTTATCTGCTATTAACCCAGTGCTATATTGGTTATTTTCGCCTCAAAACTTTGGGTGAGTTTTTTTAATTTATAAGTAATACTATATTTTATTGTATTATATCCCTTTGCATTTTGAACTATAAAAAGGGAATCTATTTTTAACTTATTTCATAGATTGTCCTAATTACTTAATTCCATTTTAATTATTGTTGTTAAACTTTAAAATACTGTTTAATTATTTTTATTCTTATTCGATTAAATATTGTTATTTTTTAACCATAATTTATGAATACAGCACAGATCATAAATTAGGTCAGTTCTTATGTTTATATGATCTGAACTTTATAGGATTTTCCGACCACGCTTCAATCTTTCCGATTACGCTAAAAGTTTTCTGATGAAGCTAGAATTTTTCCCATCAAGCTAGAATTTTTCATATTACTGTAAATTTTCCAATCACCCTAGAAGCCTTGCAGATTTACTCTGAACAAGTTAGAATCTAGAGGCAATCAGGCAAAGTTCGGCTTTTTCCAATTAAGAAAACAACGACCATGTGCGATCTGTGAACGCTGATGTCTGATGGAGGAACTATGGAAAACTCTCTCTCTCTTTAACCTTGTTGACCAAAGTTTTATTTTTTTTTTCGTAGTTAATTTTGACTATATCAAGGTTTTTTTTGTCAATTATTTCTAAATCCAGCAAAAAATTAATTTGATTGGCGCCCATAATTTAACATTAATATCTTACATTTTGATATATTTCAAATTCAATTCTTAGTAACGACCCTATAAATGTTTGAACCTAAAAAACTTTTTATATGAAAAATATATACATTACAATTGCCGAAATTTTGTACTGTTGGGGCCGCGAGTTTCACCACAAACCATAAACCTATCATACATATTATTCGCGAACTAAAAAGCCGTTGCAATAAAATTTTAAGAGTTCGGCACAAAATTTAAATAACCACCAATTTCTTATTAGTTTGGAAGAATGTAACAGATAAAGCGGTTATTTTACCATTACATTTTCAAATATTTTGAATTTTTTTTATAATAACGGAAAACTTTAGAAAAAAATTAAATAAGAATTTGTTTGAAATACTGTCTTCTACTAATCCTTTTAATGTGAGCAATATTTTCGAGGACCAGGGCCGTCGCGTATTCGGGGCGACCGGTGCAATCGCCCTGGGCGCCGTGGTCAAGGGGGCGCCGCGACTTGAAAAAAAAATTGATTGTAAATTTCTAATTTTATAAAATTTTTGTACTTGTTAATGAAACAATTTTTATAACCGAAAACCGTTGCATAACAGTGATTATGCCTAGTAAGCGAGAACTACATGACATGGTAATTTGTTACGAAGTTGTACCTATCTGCTGATGATGATTTTCAATGTTTTTATAGTACGTTTGAATCAAACTCTCCAAATTATGACAGAACCTCAACTTTACGTGCTCACTATTGGACTCATAAATGCTTAAGAAACATGACATAATTTGAAGAAAATTTTTGAACCATTTGGATTAGCAGGACGGTTAAGCCTTAAAAGAAACTAATAGTATGTAAACTTTAAGATTTCAAAGATATGACATCATATATTTCTGAAATTATTTTGCTAACGTAGCGGTTATTTGATACGAACGCTCCAGTTGATAATGAATACATTGCAGTTATCATGTTGAGAAGTCATCCTTCATCTTTATGGCTCTAGAAAATAGTGGTCAGAAAATAACCATTGAAATGGTGAAGATCGACGAAGTCAAGGAAGACACAACAATGAAGCAGCCTTTGTAGTAAAAAATCAAAGTCTGTATCAAAAGAATCCTCAAGTTAAAATGAAAACAGTTATCTTCTAAGACCGCAGCGTCCTGTCAGAATACGTAGCTCCCACCTATTTAGGCATAACAGCAGATTATCTCTGCTTTGTCTTAGTTTCAGAAGTTTTATCCAGTTTTCCCTGATTATCATTTAATTTTTTCTCCAGCATACCCTTTACATATTGGTAGGAAATACCACATTCGCCTTGTGGTTTCGATTCCTTTGTCTGCCTCTTCATTTTCTTCTATGCCCTCATGCACAGACACCCATTCAAGAGTTGTCTTGTTATGTTCTGGCAGGGAATTTAGGTTTTTATGACAGTCTAACACTAGTTTATGCAAGTATTTATCACAGTCATTTCCGCTTAAAACAGCGTTGCCATATATCCCAGATTTAGAACGTATGTTATCCCTGAGTTCATATGACGGAAGCGTAAATCACAGTGTGTCTCACAATCTTGGTATAGGAGGTTAGTAAGTCAGTACACTACGGCCGTCGGCAAAAAATAACATTAGAAAAAACGTACTGTATGAGGGGAGCCTGTTAAAATCTCGTCTAGGGCGTTTACAATCTACGCGACGACCCTGCATATTATTAATTTTTGCATTACATATAAGAAATGAGTAAATATTATCGTTATAGTTCCATTTTGAAACTTCTAAAAATTTTGAAACTACAAGAGCGAATTTAACCAATTTTATTGGTATCGGTTTATACGGTATATTATGGATTTTTAAAATGACAGGTTATTAATTAGTGTTTCCACCTTTTGGTATACGTTCACTAATTTTTAACCTATTTTTGATGAACTGAACTAAAAAACTAATAATACAGAATAAATAATTCTAACTCAAAAAATTTAATAAAGAAATATTACTATTAAACTTTTATTGAAACCCTACTCAATCAATGTTTTTTAAATTTTTTAAAAGTTGTTAGTTCTAAGTTAAAACTAAATTGTGCACACACACATACATTCGTACATACGTACAATTTTTTCAAAATGGTTTTTTTGGACGTAAAAAAAATCCAAATTTTAAGGTTTTTTACCCGATGACAATATTTTTCCTTTATATTTACTTAATCTAAATAATAAATTCACTTTCAATAACATTAAGGATTAGAAATGCTTTGCTATCAATCTTTTTTTTTCTTAATTGTTTAACTTTTGCTAATTTAAAGGACTGATTATAATTTAAAAAAAATTGCGTTATCGTTATTAAGGTTACGTTTCATTATTACTTCATTAAATAAAATTAAATTAAATTTTAAATCCTAACTACACCCTTTGTGTGAGGTGTTAACGTGGGCAAGAACAATTTATTCCAATGTAATTATACTCATTATTGATTTCTATAAGATTAACTCACCGAAACGAGTGGATGAAAGATTGTAGATTAGAGCGAACCCTTTTGGAAACAAGACTAAAACATTTCCCACGAGCCCTCAAACTGATTAAGTACCACCATTTTACTGATGAAACTAACTATGTAGGTACTGAGTGTAACTAATACAGGTCTGTATTTAGCTCGGTGTATGAAGATTTATAACTTAATTGTGAGTCGGTGAAAATTAGGATTCTTTTTAAACAATGAAGAAAAAGAAATAATGTAATTATAAAACTATACATATTATAGAAATTAAAAGAGAAAAGGAAGACATTTTTTAGAAAATAAATAGAAGTTTGGAAAGAATAATTTTGGAAGATTGATTTCCTGCTAATAAATATAAAAGAAAACTAATAATAGAAAAGTAGAAGGATGCACTAGTTGAACTCAAATTTTAGTCAGATAAGAAGAGAGAATAAAAAATATTGTTTTAAATTTTTCCTTGTTGGCGAATTCTATTCTTTATCTTAGCTAAATCTGGAGTGGGAGATCCCATCTGCACTGAGGCTCTAATCCTGCTGTGTCTCCCTAGTTTTCACATCAGACCAGTACTCTTGACAAAGTCCAGAATAGTTCTGATATAAGCTTTCACTGTCTCTTCGGGTCCATTACACTATACCCCAAAGTGCCATTCCCTTTCCCGACAATAGCAAAATATATTAAGAGAATTTCATTCTCTTCCTTACATTTCCTACATAGTGAATCTTCCGATACTCCTATGAGGTTCAAATGTCAGAACAACTAGTGCCGTTTTAGGCTCCTGTTTCTTAGATGGATCTTGTATAAGTTCTGCGGACTATCTTTTAGGCCCGGAAGTTCCATCCCGTATTCCTTGTGTTTGTCCCTTATTTGTTTCTCCAGCATACCCTTTACATATTGGTAGGAAATACCGCTTTTATTCCTTTTATATCCTCATGCCCCGGCATCCATTAGGTCTTTTATGACAGTCTACTACTAGTTTGAACTGTATTTTCACAATTTTTATTGCTTTCAGGGATGCTTGGCTATCTGTGAGTAAGGATTACATGATTTTTAAGATCCTTGCGCAACATCACAATTATACGAGCATTTTTCGCAGTCGTTTCTGCTTGATTGAAAGACCGTTGCCATAGATCCCAGGTTGAGAATGCATGTTCTTCTTGAGTTCATATGTTAGAATTCCAGCACCTGTGCTGTCTTCTGTTTTGGGCCCGTCTGTATACCAGACTGATTGATTGTTCTGATTCCTGACCTCAATCCTTCTGTTCCTCCCAGGTAAGTTTACCCTAAAAGGTTTCCCAAGATTGTGGCTGTCCGATGGCATAGTAAGCATTAGATTTTCTGCATCCCTTACCGTTTATACCCAGCCTGTAGGTTGCTACCAGTGTCTCTTTTGATAGTACTAGATGTAGGGAAATGAGCTCCAGCAGAACTTCAATAGCGGTAGAAGACGTTGGTAATTTCAGAAACTGAGCCAGAATTAAGATTACATTTTGTGTTACACTATGTAGGCTCCAAAACCAACGAAGGAGTTGGAGCGGCCATTTACAATGCCAGCACAAAGACAAAAGTCTCACTGAGTCTAGGCAACCATGCAACAGTATTTCAGCCAGAATTAATTACTGTACAATATTTTACAAAAGAGATATTAAGGCAACAAGTTATATCAAAAGGTATAGCCATATACTCACATAGACAAGCAGCATTAAAGGTATATTATGCTCCACGCAAGTTAAATCAAAACTTGTATGGGACTGCTTGGAGGCCCTAACAGAGCTTGGTAGTCGAAACAGACTAACAATAGGCTGAATACCTAAACATGAGGGGCACCAGGGCAATGAAGAAGCAGATAAACTGGCACGAAAAGGGGCAAGACAATCTCTAATCGGACCGCAACCATGAAGCGGCATTGCAAAAACAATAGTCAGGGTATACATTAATCGATGGAAGCTAAATATGTTTCAAAAGTGATGGAAGAACTCATCAGGGTAGAGACAAGCGAAAGAGTTCGTCATAGGACCATAAACAAAACTCACAGAGTACCTACTAAGTCAGAACAGAAGAACTACTAGAATAATAGTAGGCCTTCTTACAGGGTACTGTAGGTTCAACAAACATATGAATACAATAGGACCGGCAAAGGAAGCCATTTGCAGGTTTTGTCAGGAAGAAGAGGAAACCGTAGTACATATACTTTGTTACTGTGAAGGGCCATGTAGTTTCTACTATACGGCGAAGAAAGCCTAAAGCGGAATGCTACACAGGAGAACTACTTAATAGATTATGGAGTCTAATATTTTACCAAATAAGATTCTCTTATCGAGAGGACAACTACGATAGATATGAAAAGGTCGCGGTGGAAGAGGTGTTGGTACCCAAAGTCGTTTCTTTTCTAATCTAATCTAATCTACACTATGTAATTCGACCTTCATCTTCATCATATGCGTCGGTTCCAATGTAACGAGCAATATCTTATGCTTATGTTTATGTAATAGTTCATCTATTACGAATCTAGTATTTAGTGACTTATTCGTATGACAAAACCAATCTTGTACCTTCCATTTAGTCTAGGCAATTTTTCTAGAACTATGGAAGCATCATTGGTAATGTTTAGCGATGATTACTGTATCATTGATATTAACTTTTTACAAGATTTTTAAAAGATTGGTTGTCAATAGAATCATGATAGTGTGTACTCTTTAATTTTGTAAAAAATACTAATCCCAAAGTGTCAACTAGTTCCGGCATGTTTGTTGGACGAAGCGTTTAACTGTATAATTTTCATGAACTTTTTTTAAGCTCTTTAAATTTTCTTCTTAATATTCACGTTTTATCCAGAAAAAAACAACCTTAATATTGGATAATAATTTTTTAATATATTTTTTAAAAAAATAATGTCGGTCACAAATAATTTTTGGTTTTTCGCAAAGAAGTTACCTATTTTTTTAAATTTATGCTCTTGAATTCATGATTTAAACTACGTTTCGAATTGATCCTATTACAATATCATTTACATCATTATTCTTTAATTTTGATAAATTTTTCAATAATCCTAGCGTTGTTACTGTTATTTGCTTCATGTTTTTCGTTTTATTCAAATTTTTAAAGTATCTGAAACTTGTTTATGTCCAGATGAAAATCTTGACTGAATAAATTTAACACAAATTTACCCAAAAATTGTTTACTTTCATAACACTTTTACCAACCTCTCATGCTAACATTTTGACCATGGCTGTACTTTTATGTCCTAATTTGTATAAATATAGTTATATTCCTAAACCTGATCCCTTGCATTCGTGATTAGTGACAAAAAATCTCTTTTAAATTTTATATTCGGTGGAATGGACTAGAACTAAAAAAAAATTACAATTATATTTTATTCCCTTAAAAATTATTATTTAGGTACGAACGCAAATTTAACTTTAATAATAATCAACAGGTTTATTTAAAAGCTACATTTGATACTTAAAGGCCTAAATTTCAATAGGGAGCTACCATCTTTAAATAGAATTTATTTCCGTTCGGTTCTGTATAACGAGAAACCGACTGCCCAAATTAAGTTATCTAATTGATAACAAAAGCCTTCAATTTCATTCCAATAACAATAATAGGCACTCAAACGCTTGTAAAATTGGTCCAGACCCCGGGTATCGATATCCAATATCGATATGTTAATTATTATTTTTCATTTGATAAAGTGCTGCCATTAACAAGAGCTCATTAGGCCTCCGTCTGGCCACCGATAAATGTATAAAGGACAATTTATATTTCAACGATACCATAGATTTACGAGAGTAAATTTACTGAATGAAATACCTGAAAGGAAATGAAAACGGATGGACGCTTTTTAATTTATTTGCCGAACTGATTGATTTGACATAAAATGCCTCTAATTATTATTTATCGCAGAATTAATGATATTTTAAAATTAGTTTTAATGATGGAAATTATTTAAACTATATTTTTAGACTTTTAATACAAGGAAATATTTAGTCACAAATCTACTGGAACCTTACCCCACTTCAACTTATTATTATATCCATCGATCGCCAACTTTATGCATAGATCACTTGTAGTTTGTTATCTCACTTCTCGCAATCGGAAACGAACACTGCATACGATTTGAAGGATTGTAGGGGAAGAAACTGAAAGTGGTACCGAGTTAAGATTAGATTTGGATAAAAATTTTATTTTAGTTGTACAGATTTTATCTATTCTGTTTAAGAAACTGAAAACAAATAAAATATAGTTCTTGATGATAGATTACTACAGTAACATTTTGGTTTTCAAATAAATGTTAAATGTATAAGTATTATTAAATATTTGAATTTCGGTCTACTTATGCTCATTGATCATGTTAATGTGGAAAGCGTAAACCACGATGTTGACGAATAACTCGCCTCATTTTTCATCCTTCAAAATCTCTAACACTAATATGATTTTCAAGTTTACCCTTTCTGGTTAAATTTCAGCTCCTGTGAAGGTATAAAAAAATAGCTAACGACACGCGTGGGTAAATGATTTGAAAGCACTAGATAGCAATAATTTTAACTTAAGAATTTTTTTAATTTGTTGGTAAACTGTTAAGTACAACAATTTTAGAAAATTAAATTCCAAACGATAAAAACCAATATTTGGTAGGTAAATATTTTCTATAATACTAATGAATAAATATGAAAATTTTTGGATATTTAAATTAATTTTTTTCATAATTGTACTAAAATTCACGTTATTTAAATTAGTTTTTTCACCTCTCATGTTCCTTTAATCATTATTACTCAATTATGTGTTTTATGCCACAGTATACAGGGTGTCCCAGGAGTTCATACCCAAAACCTGGTAGATAATAGAGGGGCTAAAATTAATGATGGTACTTCATATAAAATTTATCCCTGGCGCACTTCGTTAACGAATTATAGGGCTCCAAAGTTAAAAATTAAAAATGGTTTTTTAATTATAATTATTAAACTCCTTATTTGAAATAAATCAAAAATTAACCATTTATAAACACCATAAATGTGCACTTAATAGCGTTAAAAACAAATCTGCACTACCCTTGTGAAGTCAGGAATGGCCTAAGTTCAATGGTTAATAAGACAATTTTTTTTATCTATCATTTTTTTCCTTTCTGAATATGACAACTAAATTCCACAAATATCTTTAAAAGAAAAACGTCCTTTTGTGACAACTCGGTAAAATTAACGATTTAAGAGATATGTGCAATTTTATGTGGCACTGCACATCAATTGCGCATTCACCATTTTTTAAAAATACTTACGATTAAAGGAAACATCTCGTATTACTATTAAATTATTAATAAATCAGGACAGTCTACATTTGGAATAATAAACTTTTACACATTTTATAAATGTTATTTATTTACTAGTTTTATTTACAATAGTGATGTAAGAAAAATTGAAAATGGTGAACGCGAAATTGATGTGCAGTGTCACATAAAATTGCACATATCTCTTAAACCGTTAATTTTATCGAGTTGTCACAAGAGGACGTTTTTCTTTTAAAAAAATGTCCCTCATTAACCATTGAACTTAGTCCGTACCTGACTTCACAAGGGTAGTGTAGATTTGTTTATAACGCTATTAAGTGCGCATTTATGGTGTTTAAAAATGGTTAATTTTTGATTTATTTCAAATAAGTAGTTTAATAATAATAAATAAAAAACCAATTTTAATTTTTAACTTTGAAGCCCTATAATTCGTTAACGAAGGCGTAAGGGATAAATTTTATATGAAGTACCATCATTAATTTTAGCCCCTCTATCATCTACCAAGTTATGGTTTAAATTCGTATGTGCTGCCTTCAAATTTAGAAAGCCCCACGTTGCGAAGACATTTAAATTGGTCTGTTCTGTTTCCTTTTAATGAATCAATTCCTTTTTTTTATTATTATTATTTTATTATCTACTATTCACTCTTCCTCAGGGTAAGTTCAATCCAAAATCTTTAAATAACCAAAGAAAATTCAATATTTTTATCACTCCGGTAATAACATACAAAAATAAACAAATTCATTTAGTAGAGGGAAATAATTGCATTATAAAATTTTATGTTAAAATTTTGACCATAAAAATTTCAGATCTGTAATTTGTAAAATAAAGAACCAAAATATAAAAGAAAAATATTTTACTATAATTTTCTTAAATTTTTATAAATATGTCTTCCATCAAATTCATTTTTATATATCTTCTTTTGGCATAAATATTACTATTCTTCAAGTTCCATTACAAAATTAAATTCCAAAATTTTCAACTATATTATTATTTTTTTTACAACTTCATCCACGCATTCTACATAACATTTTCTTTCATTATTTATTTTCTTGTTATTTATTAATTTTTTTAAATATATTTATTTATTTTTCTTTTTAATTTTTTTTTTAATTTCCAACTCAAAAATCTTTTTCAGTCAATAATCACCAAACTAAAATAAAACAAACTAAAATCTATACTCAAATTATCAAAGGTAATACCACAAGAAGTGAATAAATATTTATTGTTATCAATTTTTTGAATGTGCGGTTTGTCAATTTGACGAGACCAAATTTGCAATTAATAACCTGACAGAATCCCGAGTGCTTCCCACTCGGAATTCTATCTCTGATTAGTAATTTCAAATTTGGTCGAGTCAAACTGCTAAGCAGACGAGGAAAATTTAAACAATAAATAGCCGCTAATTTATTCAGTTCGAGTGGTATTTGGAGAGACTGCCCTGAAGTTAGGCGTATTGACTATTTTAGCTGAATATTTCCTAGCAGGGCAATAGTCGATTTTATTCAGTCTGATTGAACGTGATAGTCCAATCAGATTCTCGGAAATGCATGGTTTAGTAGGTGAATGAAATAATCATATATACACACCTTAAATTTTCTTTTTATAACCTTAGTTTCATTCCTGTCATATTTACATATAATAATCACTTATTACCGTTCATGTTCATTCAACCATTCGATATATGAAACAGCACCAAAACTATGCATAAGATCAAAGCATCTTAATATATTTGTCAGCTTAACAGACTCTGTAGGTCCTTGGCTTCTATCTTCTTTACTGCTTGTTTCTATTTGTATCACTCTTTCTCCAGTCGTTAAAATTTAGATCTTTCAGATAGTTTTGTACTTCATGCAACCACTTCCTGTTTGATCGTCCTCTTTTCCAGTCACTTGTAAATCTTACAGCCCTAAATCCCGATTGGAAGTCTCTGATTATTTCATTTTCAGATGCTTTTATTCTATTACGTATTAGTTTGGCTAAGATTTTATATCATAAATCTAGCAATGGTATCCCCCTCTAACTTTGACAAAGTGTTTTATTGCCTTTCTTATATATGGGGCATACAGTGTTTCATTAGCTATATTGTTTTCTCTCCACATTTGTTTTTAAATTTTTCTCCTCCTTTCAAATCTCTGCTGCGATACCAGTTTCGCCTGAGCTTTTATTATTTTTAAGTTCTTTTACTATTGTTATGAATTTCTTGTAACGAAGTTACTAAATTCCAGCATTATTCATTTGCTCATTCCGGTTGTCATTATATTTTTATTTATTCACCCTGTCATTTTTAATTTATAAAATCCGTTTATACATATTTAATTATTCTTGTTTGAACCGCGATACCGTGAAACGCACATACCTCGCGCATTTCCTACTCTGTTTAAACGCGAAACGAGAGGGGGCCGCTACTGCTTGGCCAAACGGCAGTCGCGACTCGATTGAGTTGAGAAATAAAAGTTTAGTTTAGTTGAATCCGATATAGTGAGCGTAGCAGTCGACTTGAAAAGAGGTCTGACGACATTAGTGGACCCGTAAGATAATGTTAATTAGTAAATAAAATATTAGTCTAATACAAATACAGAATTGTTCTAAGTCTAAGGTAATCAGAAATATTGGTTAGTTTTGTCGCAATTTTTATTTTAATTTTTAGTTACAACTGAACAATCCAACCGTCCAGCACACAATTGATTGTTATTTTGATTTACCGTAAGTAATAATGGTCGGCAGGTACACTCTGTGGCTCCTTTACATTGTGCCTTCCGTCGATGTGAATCATCTTTTATATGCTGAAGGGAAAGTACCCTCCGTGGCTCGATTACATTGTACTTTTCGAAGACCCGTTAATATAAGGGATTGAAATAATATAAAGATATGGCAGCAAAAAATACTCCGGAACCTGGTCCAGGATGGGGCAAGTACAGTCTGCCTTACCAGCCTACACCAGATTGATCAAGACAATAACGACCCCTAGAGTATTTAATCCTCCACTGATGCTGCCTGCGCAAGTGGCCTTCATACTATAAACTGAAAGTGGTGATCGTGGCAATCTGAGACCTGAGCCAAAGCGCCAAAGTGACCCGTAATGACCAAAGAGCGTTACATTCTTTATAGATTGGTTCTGTAACTTATTCGTCATTATTTTCTTGTTGATAAATTATTTCTTTCTCCTCTTGTTGTTAATTGTATGTTTCTTCATTTAGCAGTTATTAAAAGTAGTGCGATCATATGTTCAATTTATCTGATGGAGCAATCCGTCCTTATCTCTGCAGTAGTGTCCTAGTCCTCAGTTGTTTTGATTTTTTATCTGTTGGTAAAATTTCCAGGTTTCTTTAATAGCATAGTGGTTTTCTATTTCTTTTAGCTGTTTTCTTTTTACTGCTTTTCTGTTTCCATTATAATATATTATTGCTTCTTGTGTTCTAATTCTGTCCATTGTATTTTTTGCATTATTATTTCTTTCTAAGACTTTTGTACAATCCTCATCAAACCAATCAGCTCTCTTTTTTGCTCTTCATTTCCCTAGCAAGTCTTGCACCTCTTTCCACTTTTCCTTCATAGTCAAAGATATACTTATTATTTCTTTTTGCAAATTAACTAGTACATTTTGGTCTCTCAGTACCTCTTTCAGTACCTCTGTCTTGTACCTCTGCTTTTCTCTTTTTACTTTCGTTCGTGTTGGTATGTTTTGTTTCAATTTTGCTATGACTAAAAAGCATCCACTCCTCTATAATTTCTTCAGTCCCCTATAGCTTTATCATGCTTATTTTCAAACAGTACTTAATCTGGTTTTTGTTTTTCCAACCGGAGAAATCCACGTTACCTTATGTATATCTTTATGGTCGAAAGATGTACTGCTTATTTTCATTTGGTTCTCCATGGCAAATTCCGGTAGCGAATTTTATGAATTATATCATACCAGTGCTGGATAATGGGCTTTTTTAATTGCCTGTAGACAATTGATATAAGTATAGAATGTTGGACAACAATTATAATATAAACATTTATTTAGATCAGGAATATAGTTTTCTTTAAATCAGTAAAATTATTGGTATTAATCTGTCTGTAAGGTAGATTTGTTTTAAATAATATATGTATTCAATTTTATTGGGTTTTATTCTTAATAAAGTAGCAATATATTTTTGGGGTTAGATCGGCATGTTTATGAATTAATTCTACATTTCTCAGGTAATACAATTAATGTCAAATTGTATATTTTTCGGATCTGAAAATATTTTAAAGAATATACTGGCGCCCTTTATTTATTTTTTCGGTTTGTGAATTGACATATTAAATTCGCATTAACCATAAGAGTATTACATATATGCACCTAACGTGGTAAATTTTGCTGATTATCGTTATGCCTTTACAAAAGTCGATTCGCAACTAAATTAAATTGTATATTCGGCATTTTATCAATACACTATACACTATAGTATATATGGTAATATGTAGCGGGAAAGTAATAAAGAGATACTTAAAAATCCTATCACGACATCCTATTTACCTCGTGCTCTAGTGCACATTTTTAATATCGTTCGACATACACGTTACTTTCTTATATCTAGAACTAAAATTGCTGAGTCGCTATAAAGAATTTATAAATCTCGTAAAGGCACATACGGAATAAATCCAAATCAGAAACAAAAATTTTGCGATTGTAGGATCCCCGTCAGGAACAAAGTTCCTTCTGTTAGTTTTTTTACTTAATATTTTAAAATAATAAAAGAATGTGAAAAACCGAAAAAATTGGAAACCCCAAAAAATTTCAAAAAAACGGAAAAATTGGAAAAAACGGAAAAATTGGAAAAAACCGGAAACGCTAAAAAAATCGAAAAGTAAACCAAAAAAATACAAGGAAATAGAAAGGAATCGAAAGAAACCGAAAGGAATCGAAAGAAAACGAAAGAAATTGCAAGAAATCGAAAAAAATTGAAAGAAATCGAAAGAAATCGACTGAAATCGAAAGAAATCGAAAGAAATCCAGAGAAATCGAAAGAAATCGAAAGAAATCGAAAGAAATCGAAAAAAATTGAAAGAAATCGAAAAAAATCGAAAAAAATCAAACGGAACGACAAATGTCAAAAGAATAAGAAGTAAATGGAAAAGAGTTAGAAAAAACATGAAAAAATCAAAAAACAACAGAAAAATGAGAAAAAATCTAAGAAATAAAAATCAGAGAAATAAAAAAACATTTGAAAACAAAAAAAAAAATTAGAAAAAAATTGGTTGTGTCAGATATTTAATGTTTTAATTTTGACAGGTGACAGTTAGAGAAATAATTTTGACTGTTCTGAATAGAGTTTTTCAAGGGCTTCCAAATGACATATTGGAAGTCAAATTCGGTGACATATTGCATCTGTCATTTATTGATAGTGACACTTCCGTTTGACAGATGTCATACAAAAACTAGTGGGTTCTTCCCAAACCCACATACCAAGTTTCAGCTCAATCGGATTAAACATGTGGCCTTTATCGTGAAAGAATACACACAGACAGACAGACTTCCATCTGGAAATGGTTTTAATCATCTCAGGTGACCTCAAAATGGATATTTCCATCGTTATTTCGAAAAATGTTTTTATCACGTTCACAATACTTTCCCTTCTCGGAAGTAGGTCGGGAAAGTAAAACAGAACAAAAAAATGAGGAAATATTAGAAAAAATCGGAAAAATCAGAAAAAAGAAGAAAACAAAGAATCAGAAAATGATATGGAAAAATGAGAATAAATAATAAAAAATAAGAAAGCATTGGAAAAGTTGAAAAATCAAAAAATATTGGAAAAAAAATAAATAATAAAATTGTAAAATACGGATATAATGAGAAAATGAAAAATCTTGTGAAAAAAACCAAAAATACGCAAAAAATGCTAATAATTGTATAAAAACGCAAAACATAAAAAATAAAAAAAAAACAGCAAAAAAAAATTTAAAAAAATGCACAAAATCGAAAAAATGGCAAAAAACACAAAAACCCGAAAAAATTGTAACAATTGTTCCTTAAAAAAAAAAATAAATTAAAAATACGAAATAATTGAAATAAATCAAAAAACAAATGAAACAAAAGAAAAAATAGAACAATGAGAAAAAAATGAGGAAAAATTGAAAAAAATCTCAAAAAACCAAAAAAAAAAAAATCGGAAAAATCATCTATATTTCTCATTTACCAAAAATTACATATAAAATATTGCATTCCAATTAAGAAAAAAATTCTAAATAAGAGCTAATTCATTTTAAATATTATCATCATATTGTAGAAAGAAACAAAGGAAAGAGCAAGAGAAAGAGAAAGAGAAGGAAGGTCACCTGGAGAGGGTATAACGCTTTTTCCTTACGTAACGCTTCCTGCCAGTTAACTTCTACCGCAAGTCGCTCCAAAAATTACGAGTACAGTCAACTTCACGAAGTTGTGTTAAAAACATACTACTTTACATTAAAAAAAATCGAATCAGTTGCCAAGCATTTTGCCTAAATTCAAATTCGCAATCACCGATTAAGAAGATCCTAGTGTAAGTAGGAAGAGATATATAAAATCTTTTCGCTTCGTCTTTCTGCCAAAAAGGGAAAATTTGATACTAATCACTTTTCGTGTTCATCCGCTTTAAATTATTTTTTATGCACTATGCAAACCGACACTATTCTTACCTGAATTCTATTCCACTCATATGTATCAAATTATACAGTATGCAATAAGTAACATATACATTTACCTTTATATTTACTTCTGTGTTATTTAAAATGTTTTTTTAAATATATTGGTATTATCAACATGTGAAAGTTAAATCGAAATTTAAATAATTACACTTTTCAAATCATGTCACATTCACACAAAAATTATTCGCTGAAAGCCTCCAGAAGCATCAAAGTAATTCCGATCGGGACCCCTACCTGAAAAATTCAACTCACTGCCTTTCCAACTTCTTTCCAATTTTGCCAACTTCATTACCGGAACTCCCGCGTGGCTTAAAAAGCGCCATAAAACCCAATTATTCTTGCGATCGAACACGTGCTCAAGAGATATAAAGGAAGGTGGGCTTTCGCCGTTACTTTGTATTAATGAGTCTAGTTATTTTCTCGCTTTAAACTCCAACTAACTAATTATTCTCAAATAAGTAGTTAAATAATTTATGGCCTTGTTAATGCAGTAGTTTAATTAAATGGTCAAAAAATATAAATAATAATAATTAGCTTTGTTTTCAACAGATTTTAAAAATTGATTTAATAAATTTTAAATACCTAAAGCTAGTTTTGTTTTGTATTGGTTATTTAAGAGGATAAAGTAGTGTCTTCAATATTTTTTCTTCCTCGACAACAATAAAATAATTTATGTGTCAATTTAACTATTCCCTTTGCGATCCCTAAATACGGTCTTACCGATACTCGAACGCCAGGGGTATAATATCAAGCTGGCTATACTTTATGTACAGTGAAGAAAAAATTCCCATAAAGATTTTATGTTAAAAGTAAAATTAATTTAAAATTGTAGATGGAAAAGTTATTTTTGAAACATTCTTTTATTAAAAAAAAACAACTTAAACATCACTGTTTTTTTTTACTTTGAAAGACTCGTTTAATTAACTTACAAATTGAGTACACTAATAGAATGTTTTTTAATGATTTTAATTTAAAATTTTTGCTCCATTTCATTTGTAAGTTTTCAATTATTTAATTATGTGTATTTCTGTTTATACATTTAACAAACCAGTTATTAAACTGTTTTTTCTACTATCATACTATAATTTATTTATAAGATATTATAGACCTATATTTTAATAATTAAGATACAAATTTTTCACGTGACTTGCGTTGTTGCGGTTTAGAGAATTACCCAAAGAAAATGTTATTGTATTTTCCTCTAGTCCAATTTTTTGTACGCAGAACAAGTTAAGAGGGAAACAAATCATAATTATTCATTTCTGGACGAGATATCGCCTAATATAGCAAATACAAATATGAGGTTTTTTTCATAATATTAAAAAGCACACACTTTTTGACTAAGGAAAAAAGAGAACATTATCTACGACAAAAAAAATCGGCTGTATCACCCCAGAACTTTCCCGGCTCGACCATAGAGAATATGTTATTTATTATTATTATTATTTGAATTACAAAATACTAAGCATTACAATAATTTATGGAACACATTAAAAACAGCGAGCCGATGGTGAATATGTCTACCGAATTGATATTTCAGTGTTGATGACATAAGCTGCGCTTACGCACGTTGTATATCACACTGCTACAATTAGAATCTCCTAAAATCATGTGTGAAAACTATTGGGAATTCGGGAAAAAATTTCATACAATAGTTGTAGGGAATTTTATGCTTTACAACTTTGCACTGAAACATTTTGCACTAAAGAGCATAATTTACCTCCAATTTTAAAAAAATGGAAAATTATAAATGTGTATTTTTCTCGCCATCTAGCAACGAAACTATGAGGAATTCGATAAAAAGTTACACATAAAAGTTAAAGAAAATTAGATGCTTTACAACTTTGAATAAGAAAATTTTGCACTAAAATGCATTGTTTATCCTCAAAATCAAGAAAAACTAGAGAAAACATACATGCAAATTTTTTACGCGCCCTCTAGTGGCGCAACTATGGGAAATTCTGCAAAAAGCTTAAAACAAAAGTTGTAGGGAATTTTATGGTCTAAAACTTTGTACTGCAACATTTTGCACTAAAGTGTATTGTTTGTCCTCAAAATCAAGAAAAACTAGAGAAAACCTACATGCACATGTTTTACGCGCCCTCTAGTGGCACAACTGTTAGAAATTCTGGAAAAAGTTTGAAACAAAAATTGTAGGAAATGTTACGCTTAAAAACTTTGTACTACAACATTTTTCATTAAAGTGTATAGTTTGTGCTTAAAATTTAAGAAAAGTAAAAAATTGTTACATGTGCATTTAATCAATGTCGGTCGTGAGGACCTTCTACTGTACCAATTTAAACCAAAATCTAATGGTCGCATTCTAGGCACACACCGACCCTCCATACCAAATTTCAGCTTGATTGGTCAAACGGTTTGGCAGTTATCGTGGAAGATTACACACAGACACACAGACACATAGACACACAGACACACAGACAGACCATGCGCTGGAAATGGTTTCAATCTGCTTGGGGTACCTCAAAATGGATATTTCCATCGATATCTCGATTTTTTTTCTTTGCTCGTTCACCTTACTTTCCCTTTGATGGGTCCGGGAAAGTAATATTGAACCATTGAAAAATTATTATAAAAATTATACCAGTGGAGTAGAATTTAGAATGGTATGACTTTTCCACGCTTCTATCGGACGCCTCTGATAATGGTTACAATCTTATATTTTAATATATTATAAAGTACTTAAGCATTTTGTTAAATTTTACAAAAAAACATTAAACAGTGTCAATATTTTTGTTAAAAATTTTTAAATAAAACACTCTGTATCTCAGTAAGTAAACACGTTTTATCTAAGTTAAAATTTCGTGTTTTAGGACTTACAAGAGGGCTTGATTTAGCTATTAATATAAAGTATATATAATAAATTTATGTGCAATTACTGTATTTTTATTTGAAAAATTGTACTTATAAGCAAGTAACGTTCGATATAAATGGAAGCTTAGAATTGATTATTGCAATTCTTACTAAAAACACTTCAATATTAACTATTTTCTGACAGCTAACAAATAAATCGAGATATAAAATCCAAAGCTGGATATAGTAGGCCCGGGCTAATCTAACACAATTAGTTACTGTTATCAAAGCTGCTCTGGCAATTACAATGACCGCCGTCTGGACTCCGACCTCCAGTCTAGATATTGGAGAATCAGTTTCAGCAAAATCAGCAAAATTTCAACTGGATACACAGATGTTACCAGAGTGCGAACGTAAGGTAAATCCTTTTTTACCCTCCGGATTAGATTTCAGGGTCAGACCACAACGTTTCACCTAATTTGAAAAGGTATATTTAAATAGGTTTAGTTTTGACGACACATTGGGAGAGTTAATTGGATTTTCTGAGAGAAATGCCTAATAATCGCCGGATTTTATGAACAATGAAATAATACGTGGAACCGCAAAAGTATGGTATATTCATTATAACTTGGAAAATAGAGGTAAACGAAAAAAAAAATAAGAGGACTAATTTTTGTTTTTTGTTTTGAGTGTAGAATTCGTTTATAGCCGAGTAACAACGAAAATGCCGAAAGTACAAAAAAAATATAATAAAAAAGGAATGGAACCTAGAAAAGTACAAAAAGTATACATAGGGAAAATAAGCAAACATATTAAAAAAGAAAAGAAACAAAAAACCTGGAAGTAAAGTGCAATCAAATTAAATTTAAAATGGATAATAACTGGAAAACTAAAATATTACACTAACTATAAAAAATAAGGAAGGAAAAAATGAAAATAATGAGAGATAAAAATGAATGAATCGATGATACTAGGCATGAAATAACAAATGACAATATAAATACTATGAAATTAAATCAGTAAATACGAAACCAAAAAGAAAGAAAAAATATTACATTTAAAATAGGTGGGGATATTATCTGGAAAGCATAATAAAGTACAAAGGTAATAAAGGTAGAACGACCAATTACAGAAGGATTTGAGAGAATGTTAAGAAACTTAAAGGAAAGGCAACAAGAAATAAGTAATTACATTATTAATTATGAAGGCAAAGAACTGGAGAGAGATAGTGGATTCCTTGAGCCTGACAAACACCATTTTTGAGGATGCTGATAATGACGGGGTGGTCTAAACTCTCTCCGAGTTAACCGCACCCCAAAAAAGACAAAAAACCGGCCCCAAAAATTGTAAAACGCGGATACATCGTCTTATACCGAGAAACTGTTTTAGAGTTGACCCCTCCCCTCAAAGGGATTTGTACAGTCTCGTTTTTTCTGGCTCACAGAATCCACTAAGATTGTACCAAATTGGAACGCTCTTTGCGTTGTCACGTGGTCTTTTGGCGCCTTAGTCCAGGTTTCGGATTGCCTCGGGTGCCACCTTCCGTTTGTAGTGTGAAGGCTACTTTCACGGGCAGCGTCAGTGGAAAATAAATACTCCAGGGGTCGTTATGGCATCGAACAAAGCACTGGTAGACATAAGGGCAGTTTTTACTTGTAGTAATTAGGGGCGGATTCCCTAGGATAGCATGTGACCTCGTGCAAGATGATTTAAGGACTATTGAAGAATGGTGTAAAGAGGAGAAAATTCATGTAAACCCCCTAAAAGAGCACTTATTCGTTTTACGAGGAAAAGAAATCTGGAGGACCTTAAAATCCCAAAATTTTCAAAGAAACTTTGAGTTATAGCAAGGTGGCTAAATATCTAGGAATTATCCTGGATATGAGGCGAATCTGGAAACAATACATGCAAAAGATAATTTCCAAAAGCTGTCATGCACTGGCTGTACACAGCAGTTGTGAGATCTATGGTAACACTAGTATGGTAGCATAAAATGAACAAACTATGGAGTTATCCAAAGCTAGTATGTCTGTGCATAAAAGGAGAAATGAAAAGTACACCGTCAGCGACCATGGAATTCTTAACCTCCCACCTATTGACCTCATCGTCAATGCGGAGACCATAAATGGTAAAACAACCTTTATCAAAACTCACTGAAATTAAACAGGAAACAAATCAGGCTAATAACTGGACATTGTAGCCTGTGAAAATAGCTTTAAATGATAAGGATCTTCCCGATTGTGTAACTACGAGGATGAAACAGCCACCTACGTAATATTCGAATATGAGACTCTGTGCTGGTGGAGATATAGACAGATAGAGCTAGATGATCCTTCCTCCTATCTCACCACATGTTACATGGTGAAGATGCTCTTAAACCTTAACAAGGTCATCCGTCTCTTCATTGACTAACAGATTAACAGGACAATACAATAAGCCGATGGTTTCAATGTTGGGGCACTCAACCCGGCCTGTTCACTTCCACCTAAACCAACCAACCTACCAACCAACCAACCAACGAACAGGATAAGTAAAAAGATAAAATTGGGAATTTATAAAACAGCCATCAGACCAGGGATGATATATGCAGTAGACATAATGTGATTAACTACTAAAAATGAAGAGAAAATGAAAGTGGGAAAAAATAAAAATTTGGAAAATAGCGTTACTAAAAAACACGGAAATAAAGAATATATAAAAAGAAGAAAATATACTGAAAAATATATTGACAAAAAAATGCGATGGCACGAGCACATACAATCTAATGAACTGAAGCAATAATTAAAAAGAAATGAAATAAAAGGCATAAACTGACAGACTTAGGAGACGATCGAGGACAAGAGAAGTTCAAAATAGGAAGGACTGGAAATAATAGAAACGATGATAAAAAACGAAAACTTCTAGGACAAGGAAGTAGAAGTATGATAGAGTGACTCACAGCTATACTTGAAGAGTCAAAAATGCCACAAGAGATAAAATTCTGTACTTATAAACAACAAATGACAATTTTATCATCAAATTTTAAAATTTAAATTTTGGTCAATTTCTGCATATTCCGGAAAGTATTAACAAAACACCTTGGTAAACTTATACTGAAAGAGCTGTTGCCGGTTTATAATACAGTTTGTGTGAAATATTTTTTTTTTATCAAAATATTTAATCAAGATTAAGATGATTGTTAAAAAATCCAATTTGTAAAACAAAAAACCAGAGCACACCGTTTTAGTATATTTTTCTTATTAAGATACCAAAAACAATACATTTTGGTACACTAAAGTAACTATTCAAAATAACGTCCGTTATTGTTTCTACAAACTACTGCTCGTCATTAATTTTTAGACAAATTGAGAATTTCGTCGGATTTTTCTTTGTTAAATGTTAAGTAATAATATTTTTTAGTAAATTGATAAAAAATGTATTGTATGACTTTCCTGTGTTTTTGTGATGAAATTTAGTAAAAAGTGACAAAATTGTGAAATAATTCTATAATAAAATACAAAGGTATGTCTTCCTTCTATCCAACATACTTTGTTCCTGCTCAAAAGAAAAATAAATTTAGACTTCATTAATCAAGTTGTAACTATCGTACAAATAATATAAATTTTAGTACGATTGGCAACACTGCGCATGTCGAAATGAAAAAGTAGGCTAATAACCTTGTAATACCTATCTCAGGTCAAATTCAACATGACCTATGTCAACTTCAGAGACGTACACCTGCACCTCATATTTTTTAAATAGCAAACTTAAGGAGGAACGTGCCCAAATATTTTTACATGGACAGGAGCAAGGATAAACAGACTACATGTTTAGGCTTCGGGGTAAAAGGAACAAATATTTTTACAGCTTTTTTAAGGGGTAAAGGGACATATATAAAGACGTAAAGGATAAAGAGACCAACTATTATTCCATAAAACAGGCCTAAGATTCACAGATCCCAAAAACGGGCAGGTTTAAAATTGCTACTAAAAATATAAAAAATTAAAAAAACTTTTCTATAGCGCTTTTGTTCATCTGCGTTTTCTCATCTGGATAAATCCATTTCTATGGATTTCTTAAATATTTAGGACAATAAACTATTTAGTTTTTATGCAGTCTAAAAATTAATTTAACCGTATTAGACTATCGTACAATCAAAACTTTTTAGTTTGTTTTCTCAAATGATAAAAATAGATAAATATTATTTATACTACAAATAATTTTGGTACTATTTTAACAGAAAAGAAATAAATTCTACTTACTCAATTTTCATAAAATCTTGTAACTTACCTGAAAAAAATTATAATTTATTAATAGATAGACATATTAATTTAACACCATAATAAAAATAATTAATTATCTTGTGATTGCCATCAAATAACTAAGTTTATAACCGTTTAAGCAGTGACATTATTCATTATAAAATAATAAAATTTATATTTACATCAAATTATCATAGTTTTATGAAAGTAATTTTTACATTGTTAATGGAAATAATTTACGTAAGCACATGTTTAAAGTAACATATCAAGATATTTTTCAGTCAAATTATTATAAAAGTGTCCTAATTCAATTATATAAACTTAGATAATTACTTATGGGTTACATATAAACTCCAGTGCATTTTTAATGTGAAATAAAGTAAATCCATTTATATCCAAGCGTGAACTTTCCACTAAAATTTTCCCGAAACTGAAACAGGTAAATTTATCTCAGGCTGTCCATGCATAAAGCATAAACCTGTCAGTCAAAAATATCTTGCTGTGCCCCTGTCAACGCGAAACATGAACAGTTCCATTTTAGAGGCTTTAAAACATTCACGCTTTTCGTTTGTGTCTCGCTAAAAGTGCTCGGGAATTAATAATTTCTGGAAAGGGAGTAGACCGTGCAACTGTTAATTATAAAAAAATTTTTATTTGGGTAAATATAGAACTTATGGTAGTTTGGTTAGGTAGTAGAAAGTGATTTATATTAAATTCTAAATTGACATGATCCAATCCCAGAAGAGAAAATTTTAATTTTGGCTCTAGCTGTGAAAGCGTACTTAACAAATATGATTAAGAATTGAAATAAGTTTGGAATAATTTACTACGACAGTCAACGTGTTAACATCGACAAATTATCGAAGGACCAACCTGAATACAGCGTCTCGGGATTTATTATCTTAATTAATATGAACCTGCGTGTCACACCGTCACAGTAACACAAATAAAACAAGCGTATTGAAGTATGGGCCATTTTTTCACCCGTTTATTATAGTAAAATAGAAAGTATTACAAGCAAATCATTTTTTATCACTGAAAATACGCACTATTCACTATTCATCATAATTATGTACAATAATCTTGTGAAATCTTATGTGCCTAGAATGTTTGCTGTAGGCACTGGAAACTTATCAAATAATTTAAACGTCAATGTACATCACTGACATATGTCAATGACTGACACAGTGTGTATTTGCGCTTGTGTATTATATGATATTTTATTGGATGTGAACATCATATTATAAATATTAATAATATTAATCTTCAAAGGTTTCAATTATGGTTTGAAGCATGTTTGTGAGGTTTGAGCTTATCTAGAAAAAGCGCTAAAATACACAAAATAGCGCCTTATTGGCAACACTGTATATGTGTATGTATTTGCCGGTTAGGTTATGTTTTCAACCCAGCCACTTCATACGCACTTGATCGGGTAATAATTTAAATGAATTTAATTGGTTTAAAAATATGGCGTGATGTGTCTTCATTCTTAGATTAGAAGGCACATAGATGAAGAATCACTAACAATCGTTGAACAAGATTTTTAACATATTTAGTTTTGAATGGGATTTTAAATAGGAATATAAATAGGATTTTAAATTCTGAATAATTTTTCAGTGAAATTTATCCACGTATGTTCCCATTTAAAATAAATACGGGTTATAACCAATATAATAACGTACGTTCTCGTTTAAAAAAAATATGGGTTATAACCAATATAATAATTTTCTGCTATTTATGTATAATATTTTATTTAGAACTATATAATGGTACATTTTTCCGGCTCAGTTATATTATTTTCTTCTCTACCATCTAATATATAAATAACCCCGTATTGGGATCTGAATATCTTTAAATTATCTAGTACAATAGGCCCATACCATTTTTGCTAAAAAAATTTTTGAGTAAAATTTTATGAACTACTCTTAAAATTGTTTACAACAATAATTACATAATATAAAAAAAATACTTTAGATAGAAGCAATTTATTATTATTAATCCATTACGGACAACCGGTAACAAATTCAATAAATGGTAGATAATTAACATTATGTTTCCTTTTTATTATTCATCTAACAGAGAAAGGCATAACCACTGTTAGAAAAAAAAATTAAAATTCGTAGTATCACTTAAAGGTATTAAGTAATTAAATATTTTAAAATTGGTTAAGAAAATTTTACCAACTTTGGAAAAAATACGAAACAATATCTAACGGCAGGTTAATCTTCCGTAACTTACACCTTTTAGTACCTACTTTTTAGTTTAGGTGTTACGTAAATATTACGCTAGACGTTACTCTAGAGCGCTTGAGAGTAGTTGGTCAACATATTAGGGCTGAAATAGGATAAGTTACTTAATTATTAATTTTCTCTTTTTAAAAGCTTATGAAACTTTATGCCAGAAATGTTTCAGTTTTTATTTGGTTTGGATCGAGGATTGTAATAAAAATTTTATTCTTATTTAATTCTTAATTAAAATGCAAAAGAAAATAAAGTTTTACACATATATTGTGTATACATTAGAGTTTAATTTCGTATAATTAAAAATTTAAAAATTTTGCTTTTGCTGCCATATTTATCAAAAAGTTAATTTTTTCAGATATTTTTAAATTGTCAAAAGTATGCATTTTTATGAAAAATTACAGGATATCAAAGTTGTAGAATATAAAATTTTCTACAAATTTTGTCGTTACTATTTTTTCGAATTTCGCTGCTAAAGGGAGTGAAAATAAATAGATATTTGCGCCTACTTTTTTAGATTTTAAGCCAAAATTATGCATTTGTATGAAAAATTACAGTACATAAAAATTGTAGAACATAAAATTAGTGAAAATTAAATATTTTGTTTCTATTTATAATTTGTGTAACTTTGAATTTTTTTTCTATTATCTTTTAGATAAGAGATATTTAATTATATTGTTTTATTACTGATTTTTGATTACCTTAACATCGGAAAAATTTTTATCTGAATTTTACCGACGTTTTTTGTGCTATTCAATTCCTTTTAAATATGTAATGCTGCAAGCATGATGCCTTTTAGACCTCTAGCTTAGTGATGATTTTCTTCCACTCTCCCCGGTCTCTTCTGTTCGCTTTCCAATCCTCAACTCATCCCTCTCTTAGGTCTTCTGTCGCTTCAGTGTACCAACTTTTTCTGGTCTTCAATTTTTTCTTGTTCCTGTATGATCTATATATATCCTTTTTTTTTCATTCTGGTATCTGTGTAGTCTATTTGCTCTTTATAAATTTCCTGGCTTGTTCTTCTTAATCACACTCCTTCCTCTTTTTTCCCTCCACAGAGTGCCGGTGGTCTTATAACTGTTTTGCAGAGATGTAACTTAGTCCGCCTGGATACTTTCTCTGAGCTAATTATTTTATTACGATTACTTGCTTAGCTACTACCTTTCGCTAACCTTGTTTCTTCTTCTCATCGCAGTCTTTTTTGATAACTACACTTAGATAGACGTAGGTTTGGACTTGTGCAAATTCCATTACCATTTGTTTTCTTAACAATTTTTGACAGTTTCTAATAATTATTGTCAGTTTCTATCAATTTTTGAAAAGTAATGATTGTGTTTTTCCAGATCTTTAGTAATTTTCACAGTTTCTTACAATTTTAAGCATATTTTGAAAGTTTCTTCAGTTTTTTAACAATTTTTGGCAGTTTTTGACAAGTTATGATTGTTTTTTTTTCTTTCAGTTTTTTATCAATTTTGACAGTAAAGCTTCGTCAGTTTTTTAACATTGTTTGACAGTTTCTTACAATTTTTAGCATATTTTGAATGTTTCTTCAGTATTTTTTAATAATTTTTGACAGTTTCTAATAATTTTTGACTAATTATGACTATTTTTCTTAGTTTTTTTTAACAATTTTTGAAGTTTTTAACAATTTTTAGCATATTTTGAAAGATTCTTCTGTTTTTTTAACAATTTGCAGGTACTTTTCAGCTCATTTTCTGATGTTGACAACTTTACTACATATCCATACATGTCAACAGTTGTGTTGGTTTTATTTTCAGTTTATTCCACTTTTTCGTACTATCCGTTCTAATATACAGTGGATCTCCTCATTTTAGTCCACTATTTGTCTCAAAAGCGTATGATGGTATGATGTTGTCTGATTCACTCTAATCTTCGTTTTTGTATGTAATGGTGTCATTTTAATGAGATTTATCAGTTTTTTCGTTATTTTGAGGTCATTCATAATAATTGTTTTCTTTAACAGTATCATAAGTCTTTTGAAAGTCAATAAAATGGCATATTGTTATATCGTGTTCGTATCCCTTCTTTGCGTTTCCTTTTAGAGTGGAAAAATGTTCCATTACTGATCTTTCTGCTCTAAACCGGTATTGATAATCTCCAAATAATCAAATAATTCTTCTCCATATTCCTTTACCTTTTTAGCCATTATTCGATTCCTCTATAATTCGCACATTCATCCGTTTTTCCTTTTTTATAAATTGGTACCATTATTACCATTTTCCATGCTTCTGGCATTATCTCTTGTGCCCATAATGTTAGTTATTAGTTGGTAGATTTTGTTGTTAATGCATCTCCGCCATATTTAATCAGTTCTGACTCAACTCTAATTCATTTTCTCCAGATGACTTCCCTTGTTGGTGATAGTATTTCTTCGTTGTTTTGCATATTTAGACTTGTAATTTCTTTCAGTTGATCGTCATCATTTTCAGTATTTAATATTTCTTTAAAATATTCTTCCCATCTTTATAACATTTCGTTTTCATCTGTTATTTTATTTCCTTGTTTGTCTTTTATACATGGCTCTCCGTTTTACTTTTCCTTTATTTTGTTTGACTTCTTGATAGAAGTTCTTTATTTCCTTATTCACAAATCTGTCTTCGATTCGTTTTATTCTGTCTTCCATATCCTGCCTTTTTGCCCTGCATACCTTCTTTGTTATTCTTCTTTGCTCTTCGTCTGTACCTCTCTGTAACATTTTCTTTTGGTTTGTATCCTCTTTTTATTCCTTCTTTATCTTCTTCATAAAAAAATTGAGCCCCATTGTTTAAATTGAATTATTTTTTAAGTACATTATAATTGGCAAATTTAGATAAACGAACCCGAGCATAAAAAATGAGCATAAAGACTAGTCTTGGTATGAATTTACATTTAGTTTCAGACGTTAATAATCAATTGTAATTTAGAAAAGACAAGAATGTGTGAACCATAAGAGAAGAAGAAAATTTTAAAGTAAGTCACCTGGTTTTTTTACGGACTTTTAACGTGATGCCACTGGTATATTTTACAATATCTTAAATTTATGAAACTCTGTTGTTGAAAAAAAAACCGACGACCTAGAAGAGTGACTTTTCACTAAAGAGATGGCGATTTAAGAATCTGTACATAAATTGACAGATGCAGTAGAAGTAATTTTGTTTTCGATTTCTTTTTAATTTTCTTTGTGCTAATTATGGCAATAACAGGATTGTACATATTTGAAGTTAATAAATATGTGATATATCAATGTCACTAATTTACGTCACCATTAATCAGGCCAGAGCCACCGTTGCGTCTGCTCTACACGACCTACACCACATTTCCATGTCGTAGTTTGGGTAATCCCTTTTACCATCGAGAAACTATTAAAAAAGAGAATCTGTATAAAACAAAAAAAATCGAAACTAGTTTAGAACATTCCAGATAGAATTTCCCATTTTTATTTTGTGAATTTTTTTCAATTCTGGTGATATTTTAATTTTCACTAGCCTTCAAATTTAATGACGCGTAGATGTTTAGAATTACCATTTTCTTTTCTTTGCCTTATGGACATGTCACGGTCAAGATTGTTTTAATGGTTTTTAACAACACATATTTTATTCAGAAAAATAAAATTTTCAAATAAAGATGGTTCAAAAGCATCTAACACCAATACAAATGAAATTAGCGTTAAAAACTAATTAAAAAATATTATTTCAAGAAAATATTACTAGTAGGGTTTAATACAGTCAAAGTTATGAATATTGCTTTTATTTTTAAAAATATAAGAAAATAAAAAAACATTTTTGTCTTAAATCAAATTTTCCATCTAGAAGAATTAAAATTTTAATTCGGCGTTTTAAATGCCGAGGGTTACTCTCAAATTTAATTAAATATAGAACTACGTTATAAAATCACTGTTTTGATGAATTGAAAACCATGGCAAAGTGACTGAAAGGGACTGAAGAAGTTTGATAAATTAAAAAGGAAAAGTCGACAGAATGGGGGCAATAATTTTTATTTACTATTAATATTACTTTATTATGCATAAAAATTTGAAAGTACTTCCCTAATTATCACTAAATATTTTACAAATTTGATTTTTGATTGGTTTTTAAGTAAAGAAGGAATATTTTTTTGTAAAACGCAAAATAAATATTTGTAATAAATTTTTTGGGACACACTGTAAATCTGAATGTTACTAAACGTAACATTGTTATTAATTTAAAACTATTTTTCAATTAAATTCCAACAGAGAAAAATCTTCTTTCACGTTTAGTAGAATTTTTAAAAATTGAATGTGAATGATCAAACCGAAATCCAGTTTTGACAGAAACGAATTTATATTCAACCTTTTTCATATTTTATCAGAGGCAAGATAAGATAAATGTCCAAACATCAGAAAGGAATAGAATTAAATTTGTTTCCCTGATTTATATTCCGTAGACAAAACCATAACGCCGGGTTTTTTTCTTCGACATCGCAGATTCTATACTATTATTAAATTTTATAGGTAAAAATATGATCGATCAGATTTCTATGGAATTAGTGTTTTGTAAATGATAACATTATATTTCATCTAGCTGCCAGTAAACTAATATATGATCAATCAAAGTTCTATCATAAATTTCAAATATTTCGGTCAAAATTTAAAAACTAGCATCGTTGTAAATATCGGGGGACCAAATTAGTTTTTACGCTTTCCCAGAAATTGTGATGAGTCTCTGGTTAATTTTCAAATCATTTGAGTGCGTAAAAAATTTCATGTATCTAATAATTTAAGTTCTAGTGTATTATAAGTGCCAAAAGATGCAAAATCTCATTTTTCATACCAACTTAAATTTTCGCATGCAATTTTTCTGAAAGCATCAACATTGATAGAGTGGGCGCTATAGGGAAGTAAGTATGCAAAATGTCAGGACCGAATTCTGCCAACGGATTTAAGTTAAGAATTGCTCAGAGATTAATAATATGGTCTATTTTTTAGTGCAACGGACCTTTTTATGATTCATGAGGAAATACTCTAATTAGAAAGTATATAAGCTGATATCACTCGGAATTTTTTTTCTATTTTCTGATAGGTAGCTAATTTTTTTATAATCAGTAAAAGTGGGTTCGTGACGTTACGTTTATAAAAATTAGATATGGCATCTTTGCATAAATTAAGCACTATGGAATACTTGATAGGCTTCACGGAGCCGAATAATATCAGTTTTTCTCTCTTCAGCTCTTTTTCTAGCAAGATTTGCAGTTAGATCTGAGGGAGGAAGCTTGATAAGCTACGACGTCCAATTTTGGAAGGTGTAACCATTCCAAAATCTTACCTGGAACTCCTATCTGAAAAGAAAAATCAATAAAGCCAGGGCATCTCTCTGAAATATTAGAATGGTCTATTGGCGCGGCTAAGTTGTCTGTACTTCAGAGACTAGCTTATGTGGCCATTACAGGCGTCATGTCAACTACCCCGACAGCGGTAATGGAAAAAACTCCGGATCTTACTCCTCTTCATATACTATTGGAGCAGGAGGCCAGAATGACCACTTATAGAGCCATGTCAAACCGAGGGGGGGAAGCTATAGAACCACTTTGGATAAGTACTTACCACACTCTAAGAATAGATATGCACTTTTCCAGAGCTCAGAGGGACGTATTATGTACTGTACACAGTTGGATAAAAAAACCCAAGCAAGTGGTATGGGCGCCGGAGTGTACAGCAGAAAACCAAGAGCTGACCACACAGTAAGCTTCGGCAAGTATGCTGTCATCTTTCAGGCGGGGGTCTTCGCGATAGAATTGTGTTCAAAATAGTTAGCAAACCATCCTCTTGTCAACAAAAGTATTTACATTTTGTCAGACAGCCAAGCAGATTTGAAAGCAGTGAGCTCCAACCGGCTGGACTCGAAGCTGGTGTGGAACTGTAATGAATCACCCTACTCTGGGCACCTGCGCACAATGGAGTGAACAGCAAAGAGAAAGCCGACACTCTTGCGAGAAAAGGTAAAGAATCTGATTTCATTGGACCGGAACCATTCTTTGGCATAGCCAAAAACAGTGCCAAAGACACTATCTGGAAATGGGCCGAGAGGAAAACTGTCCAGAACTGGAAACATATTCCTGGGTTAGCTCACTCTAAGGTGTTCAAAGTCAAATCCTCAAGTAGCACCCTATCGCATGATAGCACCCTAGAATGGAGTAGAAGTGATCTACGCATCTTAGTTGGACTGCTTATAGGGTACTGTCATCTTCGTTACCATCTGAAGAAGCTAGGTCTGAGTCAAACATCGGACTGTCACTTCCGCAGTGTGGAAGACGAAATGGCAGAGCATATGTTATGCTCCTATCCTGCTCTAGAAATGAATAGGCTTCGTACGTTTGATTTCGTACAGCAGGAGCCTACCCACTTCAAGGAAGCTTCACCTAAATCAACCAGACACTTCGTGAGAAGGTGTGGATTGTATGGTGAATTGTAGCCCATAGGGGTGAGCAACAATAGGCATCTGCGGTGGAGGGGAGGGCTAATTTTCAAACAAAATATTTTCACAAATCGTTTACGATAACACTTTAGGTTTGTTTTGGTTTCGTATTTACAACTGTTCGCAAATTATTTGAGAACTGCGGCGAACAAGTTGCGTAGTGGTATATATTTATTAAACCGATTCCGAACTAATTCTAGGAACCCAAAACTAAAACACTAACTAAAATCTTCTTTTTTATTATCTGGCCTCTGTTGAGTTAGTTTATTATATATTACAAAAATAGAAGAATACTTTATATTTATAGGTTATCCAGCATTTATAGCATAAAATTTTCCATTATTTTAGCATATAAAAAAATACTAATTTAATATGGAAACCGGTAAGTTATTCAGAATGTTAATATTTTGGTAAAATACAATTATTTTAAAAAGCAATGGTTTAATTCCCAATTATTTGCTGTTTATTTTTGTTTGATAATTTATAAATATATATTTTAATAATTTATTATTATATATTTAAATAGTTTTCAAATATCAGTTTTTGCGCGGTAGTATATTTCATAATCACAATCACAATACGCATGTGTGCACTGAAAATCCTGAAAATATTCTTATCGTCGACCAAGTACTGTTTGAATGATTCGATAACCGTTCTAGAATAAATTTACATACGAACCAAAACACAAAATTATTTGTAATGACTGATTCAGAATCGATTTTCATAAAACCAAAACACTCCGAACATAATGCGCATGGTCGAACTGTTCTTAAATTAGAACCAAAACAAACCTTTTAATGCACAATAGTTAAGACATTAAATATTAATTATTGAAAACAAACATTAAGCTCAAATATCATAACTGTTATGTTACAACTGTCACTGTCTTTAAGATTTGCAGTGTTGCCAATGATTGCTCTTCATCAAAACGGAGGCCTGGTCAGAAACTTTGAATGTTTTAAGTAAATAAAACAGGAGTTAAAATGTAATTTATTTTAATAAGTCAATCAAATGACAGAGTTCAGTTATATATCAAATATGTATATCAAGCACTTAGCTATATTTTGGGAAAAAACAGTAATCGTGTTTCTGAACATGAATTATGGAAGAGGATTTTTCCAATGAACGTGACGTTTCAAATGCGATATTTTTTCGAAATAAAAAATATGTGATGAAACTCTAAGTGAAATGGACATTTCATATGAAATACAGTCGACATATATAAGTTATGGAACTTATTTTTGGGAAATGAAAAGGTCCATTCCCCTCCCCCTTCTCTTATATTTAAAGGCAATCGATGGAGTACATGCTATGAAGTCATTTTAATGATTATTTTAGTCGTAATTTAAACAATCTTTTAATGATGAAAGTGATGATGGTTTGTGAAATGAAATAAAAAATAAAAATATAAATAATAAAAAATATTTGTATTAATAAAAAAATATATAAGAGAAGCAAGACAAATAGATAGACAATCATTATTGATACATTTATACACTGAAATACAAAATGATTCTGATTTTTTACAACTAAAAGACATTGTTCGACAATTTTATGTACATTTACAAGGTTGAATTAATGACTCTAGCAAAGGCGGCTTAGTCATTTATTGTGGACGTAAGTCACCATTAAGCTTTTCATAGCCAATCAATTGTGGTTGATGAGCTTTTTTCCAAATAGGTAGTTGTCCTGTAGCTATTAACAAATGCAAATACAAATCATGTGACGTGCATATCACTTTTATTAAATTAAATCCGAAATGCATGTTTTGAAAGATCAGTTTGCATCGGAGTTCAACAGCAATTATTTTTTTTTATATATGTGCAAACTATTTTTAAGTGTTTTAATTCTTCATTATTTGGGTCAAGGTTTCACAAAGATTTAAGAGATGTTTGTACAAAATCCTCAGTTGCAGCTTTCAAATATTGTATTTAACTGCCAAATCTACTGGTAGTATAGCAATCACTTACTGTGTGAATGCTGGAAAAATAATACATATGCTTACAGAGGCGTAAACTGTAATACATTGCCAAGATTAATATATCTATATCGTTAATTTGCCACATGTCAAACATTTCAAATGTTTATTTACTACAAGTTCACTAGATGACAAACGAAAACGCGTGTAGGAATGGAATCATCTTAATTTTCATATCGTTTTATTATTATGTATAATATAAAATACTTAGTAAATAACGCAATTACAAAAATACGATGCTTCGTCTGAGGTCTGGATAATAATCTTGTTTTTTCGTTGTTCTGGTTACTTCTTATCTTCCTTTCCGTTTTTTGAGTATCCATAGAAAAGTTGATCTATGTTAACCGGCACCTAGGATATTGGTATAGACAAAATTACCTCAAAATGTGACATTGACATCTAATAACGCAAAATATTATTTGAACAAAAGTAAAATTCGAAACGAGATGCTATGTGATAGATGCCAATCCACCACAACGTGACACATCTAATAGTACCTTATTCTGGGGGGTCTTAGTAACTTATATTCGACATAAAGGAAGTAATAAATTGTCAAGCACTTCAGAATTCGTTAGAATTCAATACATTGTAAATATTTACTTTAGAAATATTACCAGGATATATATATCAAAAGAACAAAGGCTGTCCTTCTGAGAAGGGCGTGCAAAGAAAAAACCAACGGGCTCACAACATATGTAGTACATAAAACCTTCTGACACGAAATTAAATTACCCGTTCAAAAATATAAAACAATGTAATTAGTTTAGTCAAATTATGTTATTAGATAAGAAATTGGAAGACAGGACATGGCTTTGGATGCTTTTTCCATCCCTGTAAAATCCAAAATTCATGATTTGTAACCCGACCTTTACCTGTCTCGAGAGATCATACTTAATAGTATTTAGCACGGATTCTAATTACATAGCCAGTCGCTGATATATCGCATAATTAAATTCAAGTAAACTCTTTCAAATTTCCCCAGAGGCAGCACTTACTGGAAGTCAAATTTGTAATAAAAAAGGATACGCTCTTCTTAGTTCGCTTAGTAAAATGCTCTCATTTCTGATTTGCTAGATTCCAGTAAGATTAAGGGTGGTACCGGGAAGCTTACGGGGGTTGAACCAATCCGGAAGCCTTTCGATATGTGACACTAATTTCGTTTGTAACTTTGAAAATTATTGCCAAATTTGAGTTAGTTAATTTCGAACTTCGCTCGGGATCTGTTATATATTCTTCCAATAAGCAGTTGTTTTAGATATTAATATTCAGAGTAAGTTTCTCAACTGAAATTCGGGTTTCACGGTTACGGGGTCGTTTAATCAAATAATAGTTTCTTACGCCGCTAGCTATTAATGATCGTCCGCTTGATAGGGACGATTAATTAACGCCATATTTTTCAATAACTTGTAAATTAATTCTCTCTTAATTGTTTCTTTAGTAATTTGGACCATATAGACATCTCCCGCCAATAAAATTAATTAGTATTTATCTCGTGCTTCAATAAATAAAAATAATTATACTCCCGTAACCTAAAATGTGTGAAAAAAGGTAGGTGCAAGATCTGTTATATTAGATATAGAAATTCTCTGTGATCGCGACGTTGAATTACTTCTATCTCGAGATCTCATCTTACAGAATCCACGTGTACCTCGCTCGGCCTACAGTCAATTAGCGGTACTTTTACCAAATCACTCGAAAATCAATAACATATAGTACATAACAAATAACGAATAAAATAGAAACTCCCGATGTGTAATACATACTTGCTTCGGAAGTTGAAGGAGAATCGTGTTCTTCGTTCTGTAACGCTTTTAATTTTCTCCTTACTTATATAGCTATCTAAACAGCTTTGGTGCCATGAAAACTATTGCCTTCTAGAATGTGTATTATACAGGTTTTCCAATTTTTTACCAATATTATTCTTTTTTCTATTTACTGATTTTTTTAATACTGAGCAGCGTGGTTGATTTCGATTCTTTAATTAAATCATTTGTTTTATCTCAAAAATAAACGTTCGGTATTAATTTACCACGTCTAATGAGATTTTATACGTTTTTTAATTAAACTCGCTTTAAATAAACACTCAAATTAAATTACGCCTATACGACAAATACGTTTACAATGAAACGTTGTTATTGACGCAGAAACATTAAACATTGCGAAGTAGATTTTTTAGCAAGTGCACCGGTAAAAATATTGCACACAATCTTCATTGTTGAATGGATTACTAGCATTTAATATTAATGATATTTTCGATATCCTTTTCGTCCGTATTAGTCCTCTATATATCACCTATAGTATCAGTTTGTATTCCAAGATATGAAGAAAAGAGTTGAGTGAACATTAGTGGTTAGTGACTGAACGGCGAGCGCGCATTAATAACCATAGGACGTGGAGAGGGGAGGGGATGGGACCAGAACGGACCACATAGTCGATCCTCATTTTTTGCATATTCAACTACATCAACCACCTGCACTATAAATTAAAACTGACTTGGTCACTTTTAGTAGAAACTTCACGATATAATCTGTATATTATTTGTATATTATCTGTATGTCAGAAGTTATTAGGTTCATTTCTTATTTTTTGCGTTCGCGAAGTGATAATAAAATTAACTTATTAATTCCATGTGAAATAATTTTTAATATTAAATAACCCTGTACATTCAACCTCAAAAGGTGTTTAATCAACGTCTAAAACCAGTAATCCTGTATTATTAACCTTAAATCTTGAAATATTTCAAAGTGAATTCTTTGTAAATCCGAAAATTCTTGGAGATACAGTGTTCTCTAAATAAAAGCTAATGGTGCGTGGGCTGTTAGACTTCTATCGATTTTTCCAAATAATGAATCAGGTTACCAATTTAGTGTCGTAGACCGTAATTTCCTTCGGTTACGCTACACCCATCTAGACGTTTAAATCCGGATTACTATGTATTATTCCTGAAATATTTAGGATTAAGTATATAGTCGTCTTTTACAGGTCTTTTAGATGTAACACGAGTTTTGTCATATTATTTTTAAATGACGATTTTATTTAGAGTGTGCTAGAGGAATTTAAGATTTTTTTAATTAAAGAGAATAATTATATTGTGAAGTAAATTTACATCTCAGAATTTGAATCTGTAGTTAAAAAATATTTTAATGTGTCATTTTTTTTTGTTGGCCAATAACTTGAAATAGGCCAAAAATATAATAATGTAATGAATGTTAATGAATTGTGAAGAATCGAAAATATTTTCTATTCAAACGAAAATAAGATATATCTACTAATTTAACCAAACTCCATCTAGAACTTCCCCTAAAATTCAAAAATATATACAAAAGATAAACTCTTTAGCTCTTAGGATAAAATATACGAGTCTGGGATGATAACCAAACATCATTCTTAATGGATTGAAAATCACCCCTATATGTTGTTAAAACCACCCCTAACTACTTTAAAGTCACCATACAATAACATATTCACCTATTAGTCAATCATTTTCACCATTTCAGACTCACAAATGAATTCCCTAATAGTCTAAGAGCTAGCGAAACATCCGACAAACCCGTTTCCACAAAGCTAAAAAAATTTTAAATGATGTTTTATTATCATTCAATTAATAAAATACCGTTCTGGCAGGCATATTGCAGTTGCGTCATTATCTCTTAAATTTTTGAAAATGTAAAAAAAAAAATTTTTTTAATCTGCTCCCACAAGGCTACAATTTTAATATGTTGTAGTTTACATATGTTTAAGTATAAAAAAGAATTGACAACCTATTTAGAGGGTTGCAAGTATGTACCAGACGATAGCAAAGTTGTCATCGGGATAGTAATTCATAACCTGCTCCCACAAGGCTAAAATTTTGAGGGGTATTTTCTTTCAATTGTTTAAAAAGTATATGTAAGTAGCCAGAATATTCCAGCGGTTGCAAGAATCTGCCAGACGAGTATACAAGATGTCTAAAATTGGAAGGAATCACATAGCTATATCAAAAACCGTGAGAGATACAGAGGCGGTTAAATGGGAAAAAAGTTAACTATTTTGGAGAGTATTACAGTGGTCTAAAAAAATCTACAGGGACTTTCGCCCTTCTCAAGTTATACAAAAAAAACTAAAAATGCTCTTTTGGTTTTTCAATCCTAAAATTTTTATTTAAAAAATATCAAAAAAATAGAAAAGGAAAGTTTTATCGTATCTTAAATTTGCTATGAAACTGTACTAATAAATCTTTGATAGCCCATTCTAGGGGTTGTTGCACCCTTAATAAGCTGTTTTCGACATAGGTTCATCAAACATTACTTATTTTTAGGTGTTCCATCACCTCTAGAAGTATTGCTCGACAATTTTGGTCCACCTTGTATATAAGAATAGCAATATTGAGATATTAAGGGGTCATTCTGTAACGTTTTAGTTAATTTTAATTTTTTTAAAACATTTTGGATTTTTTAACAGTTTTTGGTTACTTTTCTAATGATTTTAATTATTTTTTAACTAATTTTGGATGATTTTAACAATTTTTGGTTATTTTTTAACAGACTTTGGTAATTTAATAGATTTTGGTTATTTTTTAACATATTTTGGAATTTTGTAACAGTTTTTGGTTATTTTTTAAAAGTTTCTAATTATTTTTTTTTAACGGATTCTGCAATTTTTTGACAGATTTACAATTTTTTCAACACTTTTTGGTTATTTTTTAAAGTTTTTGGTTATTAACAGTTTTTTATTTATTTTTCCACTGATTTTATATTTTTAACAGTTTCTAATTATTTTTTAACGGATTTTAGAATTTTTTAACAGATTTTGAATTTTTTTAACAGTTTTTGGTTATTGTTTAACAATTTTTTGTTATATTTTAACATTCTTTGTTTATTTTTCAACTAATTTTCTATTTTTTAATAGTTTTAATAATGTTTTTAAATGATTCTCTTATTTCTTTATCAATTTTTGGTTATTTTTAACAGACTTAGAAATTTAACAGTTTTTGGTTATTTTTTAACGGATTTTGGATTTTTTTTTCACTCTGTTACAACTGTAATTCCAGTGATAGATGGATTTGCTTTGTTACATAATATTATATTTTTGAACATAGGTTACTTTAAATCACGATAACGTCTAAGCGATTGTGCTGAAATTTTGCACACATAACTTATAATTATAGCCACACATATATTTTTATATATTATATTAAATACAAAATAAATGGCGCAATATTAACGGATCAATCATTAATGTATAAAAAATTTAATTTTTTTCTTGACAATTATTTTTATTTTATATAATGTATTTTATTTTAAAATTAATATTATTTTTAATAAAAAATAGAAATCTTTTAAATGTGTGTAAACTTTTAAATAATATGCTTATTTTTACTTTAAAAATTTCCTGTATCCAAAAACGTATGTTTTAAATTATTTATTTTTTAAAAATATTCACAAATTTCTGGTGGGATTTAATCCTCTTGATTAAATTAAATTATAAAAAGATATTTTTTTACTGACCGTTCCCAATTGTGGGGTAGAAGACACAGGTTTTCCATTTCAATATGAGATGGACGATAACTAATCCCCAAAGCTGTTAAAATAATCCAAATTGAATTTGTCGGAGCTCTATATAAACCAGTGTGTGGTTTTATCACATCGATTAGAAACAGTGTTTATTTTGATCATTACTACACAAAATGTTTATTATCATGAGTTAGAGTTCGAATGCTAAAATGTATTGCATACATGGAATAGAATATTAAGAAGGGTACAAAAAAAGGTGTGTCAACAAGAAATAAAACAGAAGGTCTAGTATCTTAAGTTGTATTGTTTTGTAGGCGACTAGTTTCGGTTAAAATCCATCATCAGGCCTAGAAGTGCATGCGTTTATATTTAAATTTTGCAACAAATAATAATAATAAGCCTTTATTATTATTTGTATAATTCTAATCTAACCGCATGTGCTTCTAGGCGTGATGATGGTTTTTTGAAAACTTGGACCACATTTGAGATATGGCTAAATTATTTTATTAACAACTAATCTGTAATCAAGTGTTTACTTAGTATAGTGCTTGCAAAAAAATTTACGACGCACATCATTCATGCTAATTTTTTTTCGTCCAGATAAATCATACTTGTTAATCACATCATTTTTGTTTTACAAGAGAAACTTGTACGACTGGACTGTTTTAGGAATGTTGCCATATCAATATTATTAAATGAATAAGCTAACTAGATATCAATATATCCTTGTAATAATATCCATTATTAACTAGTTAACCATTATTTTCTATTATTTATTAAGTAATTTAATTTCATACCAACCAAAAGTTAGTTATTATATAAAATATTCTATTTAGGTCTGTTATGCTTTTTTGCATTGCAACTATTACCATAAAAATACCGATTCAACTAAAAACAAAAAATTTAGATCCAATACAATTTAAGGTATGCTCAAATCCCTAACATCGTAATAAATTTCTAACAAAAGAATCTACATCCTCAACGGTCTCGTTTAGTATGATAAAATGTCTTAAAAGCCACCGTTCCGGAAGTACATTTTTCATTCAGATAATTCAGCGACTGGATAAAATATTGGTTTTCTAGTAAAGTTTGTACATTGACAAGTTAATACAAGAAATTTGAAAGCCATTCCGGAAATTTATCCGCAAGGCTAAATCGCGAACCCTTGACAAATATGAATCACTTTATTTCAATACTAAAATCTGGATTCGATTAGAATTACAAGTTCAGTTATTTTACCCTAATTTAGAGAAACTGCAATAACGTTTAATAAAGTATTAGTGATTAAAATAATAATAAATATAAAAGAAGTCCGAAAGGTTAACCATCTCTCAAATGTGATCCATGTTCAATACTAGAAATTATAACAAGTGTTCACACGAATACTATTGAATTTTTTTAGGTGTTTTTAACCGCCCCCAGAAATTATTAACCCTGAAAAATAATAAGTTAGACATGGAAATAATTATAACAAAATGTATTAAACTAGTTTTAATTTAAACAATATAAAGATTAAGACGTGATGTTATTATTTCATGCGGTAACGTGATTTCGCAAGGTAACAACCGACAGTTCAAGTTCGACGTTGTGTCAAGTCAAGTAAATGTTTACTGGTGGATTTGTATAAATAGGTTGTTGTTTCTTTAAGATGAGCTCATTACAATAAGAACTCAAAAGATATGTTACTTATATTATAGTAAAACATTAACCAGTAAATAAATAATTAGTTGTTGACAGTGTCTCATGTATATCTGTTTTCCATATAACCAGAGGAAACCTTCAGATACGTTACAGTATACTTAATTATTAATATTTAATTAAGTTTTGAAGATTGACAGAGTTGGCAATAAGTTTCGGCTTCTACCATCATCAGGCCTACAATACAACTCAGTTAGAAAGGAATAACTACAAGGAAAATACAGTTTACCATTATTATCGGCACATTAAATCATGAGAGATTATTAGATATCATCAAAACGGACCTCTCATCAACCGATTTAATAATCTTTGAATTATTATTTTGTTTGAATCAAAGTATTTAAGAGCTGTGCCAGATTACCGTATAGAAGTTAGGAATTATTTGGATAATGTTTTTCCAGGACATTAGATAGGATGTAGGAGCTCTATTGAATGGCCATCTCGCTCCTTCGACTTAACTCATCTAGATTTCTTTTTGTGGGGACATAAATATCTCCTAAATTTCATAATGTAAGTTACTAGTTTTTTATTCACATATAATAGGGATATTGAGAAAATTGCGTTCTTTCAAAATCAACCAAAAAAAAATACAAGGCATTACATAAAATCTTGGAGTGGGGGCAACTGGAACGACAGGTGACCCTAAAGAGCGGTCCAACTATATCTTGAAAACTCAACCAAAATTTTAAGTTCTCGTCTTTTAAAAACACCAGAAATAAATCAATATTAAGTTTAACTGTGGACAGCTGGTATATTTAATTGTAAATGTTTAATAAAATTTTGAAGATTGGCCATCATCAAGCCCACAATACAACTCGTATAGAAAGGAATATTTATAAAGAAAATACAGTTTACTGTTATGGGCACTAAATCATGAGTGATGACTAGTTATCATCAAAACGGGTCTCTCATCAACCCATTTAACAATTTTTGTATTATTATTTTGTATATTTAAAAGTGTTTAAAGTTCATTTATGTCAACTAAAACTTGATAATATTAAAAGTAGGCCAAATAACCGAATTTTCGTTTCATAATGCGGGTAAAAAGCATATTTTCAGTGAGAAAACCGCCTGTCACTGACCGCCTGTCATCTGCGGTCACTATACTAGTAATTGTAGTGCCGCAATGGCTATATTTTTTTAGTTTTGCGCATACAAATGGAATTCTATTTAAATTATTTCCAATAAAAAAACTGCCCTTTTAAATTCCTACAGAGGAGACTGAAAATCGTACAAAAACTAAAGCAGTTTATATTTTATTGAGCATTAAATATAACGAGACAAATATGGCTCGGTTCAATTTATGTCCCAGTGATTTCCTAATATGCTGCCATAAACTCAGCGGGAAGTCCATTTAAATGGACCGCAAATGAGAAAAAGAGCTCAGGAGGTATTTGGCATATATATTTTTCTTCTGTTATTTAAATACCCACGTTTAGTCTGTAATAAATGTTCAACAGATATATTAACAATTTCTTTTTAGAAAATGTTATTGTAAGTGACTTAATAATTAAAAATATATTTTAGTCCTTTTTTTTAAAAAACACATAAGAGGAATGACGGTTTAAAAAAAGTGTATCTATAACTCATAGATTTTTATAAAAAAAAGTTAAACTTCTTTAGTGGTATAAATAATAAACATTTTTTTCAATTTCACAACCTGTAATTCCTTTGGGATGCACTTTTGTATACCACAGAAAGAATAATTTAATTATAGACATCAAACAAACGTCTAGTGGATTGTGGGATGCTAATAATAAAATATGTACGAAAACCTGGATTAAATATTAAAAGTAGGCCACTACAAAAATGATAAAACTCTAAAAAATATACCCCAAACTAGGTATGTATTTCCCGGATGTCCCACAATTTTTTAATATCCAATTACTCGTTATTTAAAGGAAACTGAGAGATAGTTTTGTTTGAGAAAATTCAAGATTTTCGCTTATAAACGAGGTCTTGTTATACCCCCGACTAAATAAATTTTAACAGAGGGAAATAATCACGTAATTTTTTTAAAATATACTATACAGGGTGTTATATCAATATATGCATAATGCATCAATCTAATAAAAAATAAAGGAAAATATAATTAAATTAAAACCAACTATTTGTTTTTGATATTCGTTGTACACAACAATTATAGTGAAATGCTCTTTGCGTCGTCAAGCGGTCTTTTGGCGCCTTGGTCCAGGTTTAGGATTACCTCGGGTGCCACCTTCCGTTTATAGTGTAAAGTCCACTTGCACGGGCAGCTTCAGTGAAGAAATAAAATACTCCAGGGGTCGTATGGCATCGACAAAACCCTTTGCTGCCAGAAGGGCGATCTTTACTTGCCCTACTGGGTTGAGAAGCTGGGTATCGAGGTGTCACAATAAAAATTATCAATTAAAAAATATAACTGTCTATATATTAAATACCAATTCAAATCCGGCGAGCAAGAGTGTGTAACAGGCTTTATCAGGTGACGTATCGAAATATAAGTGCACTACTTCTAGGCTGGTCGGATTGACAGTTCTGGACTCCGATACAATGTAACTTGGTTTCAGCTCAGCTTGACGTATCTCTAAAGGTCGCTGGCTGGTTCTGGACTGGTTATCAGTTCGGACTCGGACTACCACTGGAACTCCAACTTGGACTGCCACTGGAACTCGGATTTCGGGCTGCCACTAGGGATGTTCGATCTAAATCGATTATTCAAATGATCGATATTTTTACCTACGATTCACGCTCTTTTCATAAGCGATTAATCGGTGTATCGATTCTTTTATTATAAAATCGCTCAACAAAGCTCGGATGTTCCCAAATTATATTCTTCGCGACATATAGTATATTTAAATTTAGACAGAAACACGAAAATTCTATTGCCGGCCATTTGTTTCATTTCATAAATCTATTAAATTGTAAATAAGTAAATGATTCTTTTAAAGACAGAAAGAACGAATAAAAAACTACCAAGTATTTTTTTTTCGTTAACTAAAATAAAATTGTTTGTATAAATATTTTAAGACCGATTTTTAAGAAAATCGATTTTTTAGATTGGATCTTTAAGTGTATCGATTAAATACCAAACGATTTAAATCGATTCTGTGACCAAACATTCAATCTCCCACTCTTAATTTATGCGTGGACTCGGAGGGAGTCTTAAGCTTGCGCGGAAGCTATTATTTCAAATTAGTACAAAATTTAATATCTTTTGCACATTTATTTTACCGGAAATCAAAGTCATAGAATAATTTTCAAAGTATAAAATGAATTATTTACCAATTATTATAATCCTCTCGGTCGTGATCGGCTTCTATATTACTGATCGGTTAGGTTGGCACAAGATCGATTTTTTTACCTGCAAATCTCGACCTTTTAAATCGATCTTTTCTAAGTGATTAATCGGTATATATTTACATTTTAAAATGCGCCACACTGTATAACGTCCGTTAGTGCGCATTTGAAAAGGCGCATAACGCCGATGACCCGAACTGACGCGTACCGTATGCATCCGCAAGGACTCGACGGATGCTCCAACGAGTCCAACGGAGCAATCAGTCAACGGACGACGTTACGCTCTACTTGTGAAAACCCCAATGGATCAATGGGACCGACTGATCGTCAGTACTGACTGTCAGGCGCATGTGTAACGGCTCATAAGAGTTAAATTACGATTTCTTTAAGAATCCTTAGTATTTATGTAAGGACGATAAAAAATGCTCCAATGCTTGCAGGGGTTTAGCAAAAATGGCTTTGACTTCATTATTTTGAGTGGATCTCACCAATTTTAGATTTTTCGAAGAAAAAAACTCATATAAGTCGGTTTTGTACCGTCCAGCCGTCCGTCTATTAGCCTGATTCAACTCGAGAACGGTGAGAGATACAGACAAAGGGACTACGGCAATCAATTCAGCATTGTTGAAAATAGAAAAAATAATTAAAAAAAAAAAATATGAAAAATAGAGAAAAACAGGAAAGCGTAAAAAAATTGGAATAAATAGAGAAAATGGGGAAAATGGGAAAAATAGGCATAAATAGGCAAAAATAGAAAAAAACAAAAAAAAAACAGGAAAATATAGAATTAAATAGAAAATTAGTAAAAAATAGTAAAAAATAAAAAAAATGGAGAAGATAGAAAAAATAGAAAAACGTAAAAAAATAGGCTGGTAAAAAAAATAGGGAAAAATAGAGAAAAATGAGAAAACGGGAAAAATGGAAAAATGGGAAAAATGGGAAAGAATAGGAAAAGACAGGGAAGTATTGAGAAAAATAATCAAAATGTTTGAAAAGAGAAAAAACATAAAAAAATAGTAAATAACACGAACAAATTGGAACAAATAATAAAACTAGGGAAAAATTTTGAAAAATAGGAGATTGGGGAAAAGTGGAAAAAACAGGAAAAATAGGAAAAAACGGGAAACATTGAGAAAAATTGGAAATATTCAAAAATAGGAAAAATGGGGAGAAATAGTATAAAACATGAAACAATAAAAAAGAATAGGAAAAACAGGAAAAGTGGATAATAGGAAAAAATAGATATCGACGTAAACTTTCAATCATCATGAAATACGGTCTTGGGATTAGGTAGGTAAATTTATTAAAATGGTTAGAATATCCCAATTGCAAAAAAATTATACTTGTCGATGCAGTTTGAGAATTTAAGCGGTGTTGTCATATGTAAACGATGTCCTACTACTAAATTTTATAAACACACTCGGTGTGACCTGAATTGGTAGGAAGCGAAAGGGAATTCGAAGTTGATGACGCGCTTCCTATGCCTCTTAAAGTCCCCAGAATAAGATTTTGATATTTTCGATATGTTGTCTGTGTGAGATAGGATGGATGTTGAAGTAACGATAACTCAAAAACTACTGAATTAAAAAATTTTAAATTTGTCATATACGATCCTGATACCCTGGGTTAGATCTGATTAGATTTCTGTGTCAATCGGACAACCGGAAGTGGCAGTTGTTATGAATGATGACGCCATTACTAAATAAAATAGCAATAAAGTTTTACGCATATATTTTGTATACACTATAGTTTATTTTCGTGTCATTAAAATTGTCATTGTTGCCAGATTTACAAAAAAGACAATTTTTTTCATACCTTTTTGTGTTAACGTGTAAATTTTTGGCTAGAGGTCACGTGCTGGCCACATCAGATTTTTTATTACCTTATGCGATTATCATAATATCAGTATCCAGAGTTATTCAAAATCTAAAAGCCAACCGATAGATCACGTAACCGTCACGAAACAGTCAAATAATAACACTTTGCGATGATAAGTGGCTCGGAGGTGATGCAAATCATGTTTGCAATGGAGAAATACGAACAGCAGTGCCAGACGCAGTGTTGCATTCTACGTTTGTATTTGAACAAGAAACCGTGTGTTCCATATTTGCGTTTCGGTTGCCATATTCGGTGCGCAAACATGGATTTAAATGTCTTATACAGCCAGTCAAACCGACAGTGAAATGTATTCAATATAACTGCAATTCTACAGGTAGTACATAATTATGTGTTCATTAATTAGGTATACAGATGACCAAATTTGCTGATAAGCAATATTTGAGTTTAAAACGATTTTATGCATTATTATTGTTAATTCTAATAAAAGTCCTGCAACTGGCAGATTTTTATTTCCACCAACAAACATCACATTCTCAATTCGATCTTAGATGACTTAATAACATAATAATAATATTCTGTTACGCAGAAGAGGTCTCAGTTTTAACTGTTAGTTGCTTTATGTTATTGAACGGCACTTTAATTGAAATTATAAAGAGTGACATATTATAAATCTACCCGTGGCATTCATTGTTTTTGTACTGCTAGAAGATCACCCATGTTGCTTATTTACAGATTTGATGAATGACTTAACGTGTTTTGAAGCCGGTCGTTAAATTTCTTTATTATATTTAGCATTTATTGTTTAGGCACATTCCAGTAATTGATCTTACAGGTTAAGTGTTCATATATTTCTAATGTCGCAATAAGAATTTAATTTTCATGTTTTTTTGGCGCCATAAGCGAAATGACTTGAAAGCAAAAGACAAGGACGTAGGATATATAATTCTTTCCTACTATGGTTAAAAGAAGATACGTAAAGATTTAAAATATATTTTCGTTATCTGCAGCAAAAATACGATTAAATTTAATAAAAAAATATTTAAAATTTGTATTGACTTAATGGTTTGTTTTATAAATTTTAGTTTTATTTTATTCTAATCTACTTTCCCACGATAATAACATTTTAGATACTATAAATATCAAAGTTTTTTATGCAAGTATTAACTGTGATTAAATTGACACCTTACTTGGTGTCAACTGTAACATAATCAGTGTCAATTGTGTCGATTAGAGTACTGTAATTTGAGTAGGAACAATACAATTAAAAATTACTAAACGTTACAAAATAGCTATTTTTAGTAAAAGTGAGCAATCGTTTATTGACGAACACGTTGAGCGCCGGAGCCGCGGGCGAGGATCTCAATCAGTTGAGAAAAACAAAAAAAAATTGGAAAAAATAGAAAAAGTAGGGAAATGTAAGCTAAAATAAGAAAGTGGGGAAAGAAGGATGAGAAAAAATAGAAAAAAATGGTAAAAAATATGGAAATATAGGAAAAAAACAACGGGAAAAAATAGAGAAAATGGGAAAAAATAGGAAAAATAGAAACGTTACAAAATAGCTTAGTACAAGTGAGCAATCATTTATTGACGAACACTTTAAGCGCCGGAGCCGCGGGCGAGGGCCTCAATCAGTTGAGAAAAACAGAAAAAAATGGAGAAAATAGAAAACTTAGGAAAAAATGGAAATATAAGCAAAAATAGGAAAGTGGGAAAAAGGAAGAGAAAAAATAGGAAAAAATGGTAAAAAATATGGAAATATGGGAAAAAAAACAACGGGAAAAAATAGAGAAAAATACGAAAAACAGAAACGTTACAAAATAGCTATTTTTAGTACAAGTGAGCAATCGTTCATTGACGTACACGTTGAGCGCCGGAGCCGCGGGCGAGGGCCTCAATCAGTTGAGACAAAAACAAAAAAAAAGGGGAAAAAATAGAAAAAGTAGGAAAATAGGGAAATATAAGCAAAATATGGAAAGTCGGGAAAAAGGGAAGAGAAAAAATGGGGAAAAAATTGTAAAAAATTTGGAAATATAGGAAAAAATACGGAAAAGAATAGAGAAAAATAGGAAAAAATTGAAAAATGGTAAAAAATATGGAAATATAGGAACAAATACGGGACAGAATAGAGAAAAATAGGAAAAAATTGAAAAAATAGGAAAAATAGAAACGTTACAAAAAAGCTATTCTTAGTACAAGTGAGCAATCGTTTATTGACGAACACGTTGAGCGCCGGAGAGGCGGCGAGTGCCTCGATCAGTAGAGAAAAACAGAAAAAAATGGAAAAAAGAGAAAAAATAGAAAAATGGGGAAATATAAGCAAAAATATTAATGTGGGGAAAAAAGAAAGAGAATAGAATTTGAAAAAATGGTAAAAAATATGGAAATATAGGAAAAAAATGGGAAAAAATGGAGAAAAAAGGGAAAAAATAGAAAAAAAATAGGAAAAATAGAAACATTAGAAAATAGCTATTTTTAGTACAAGTGAGCAATCGCTTATTGACGAACACGTTAAGCGCCGGAGCCGCGGGCGAGGGTCTCAATCAGTTGAGAAAAACAGAAAAAATTGGAAAAAATACAATAAGTATGAAAATAGGGAAATATAAGCAAAAATTAAAAAGAGGGGAAAAAAGCAAGAGAAAAAATAGGGAAAAATGGTTAAAAATATGGAAATATAGGAAAAAAACGGAAAAAAAGAAAAAAATATGAAAAAATAGAAAAAAATAGGAAAAATAGGAAAACTAGGAACGTTACAAAATAGCTATTCTTAGTACAAGTGAGCAATTGTTTATTGACAAACACGTTGAGCGCCGGAGCTGCGGGCGAGGGCCTCAATCAGTTGAGAAAAACAGAGAAAATGGAAAAAATACAATAAGTATGAAAATAGGGAAATATAAGCAAAAATTAAAAAGTGGGGAAAAAAGCAAAAGAAAAAATACGGAAAAATGGTTAAAAATATGGAAATATAGGAAAAAAAACAGGAAAAATAGAAAAAAATATAAAAAAATAGAAAAAAATAGGAAAACTAGGAACGTTACAAAATAGCTATTCTTAGTACAAGTGAGCAATTGTTTATTGACAAACACGTTGAGCGCCGGAGAGAAAATGGAAAAAATAGAAAAAGTATGAAAATATTGAAATATAAGCAAAAATAGGAATGTGGAGAAAAACAGGAAGAGGAAAAATAGAAAAAAATACGGAAAACAGAAAAAATGGTAAAAAATGGGGAAAAATAGGAAAAATAGGAAAAAAATTAAAAAAATAGAGAAAAACAGGAAAAAAGAGGAAAAAAAAAGGAAAAACAGAAACAGAGAAAAAAAAATAGAAAAAACAAGAAAACTGGAAAAAATACGGAAAAATATAAAATATAGGCCAAATAAGGAAAAATTCGAAAACATAGAATAGGAAAAGTGGGAACAAATGAAGAAAAAGAATAAACCATACAAAAAACACAAAAAAGAGAGAAAATAGAAAAAAATAAGTAAAAAAAAACGGAAAAAGTAGGAAAAAAATAGGAGAAGATAAAAAAGTAGAGAAAAATAGAAAAAAAACCAGGTAAAAGCATACACTAAATTTTAATGAATTATTTTAAATATTAATGAATTACAGTAGAATTTCGACTTTATTTTTTTATTTTTTTAAAACTTTGATTTACTTGTTCGAATAAAGACATTTTTGGTTTTCCTTATATAATCTGAAAATAACGATAAAAAGTATGAATTAGGAATTTGCATTTTTTCTTTCTTTTTTTTATGTGGGGTGGATTTGTATTTTTTCATAATTTTTACTGTAAAAATAAAGCAAAAAAAATATATAAATGTGGTAGCCTAAATTTCTGATTAGGAGGAAATAAATAAAAATAGAGAAAAATAAAAAAAACAGGTAAAAACATAAACTTAATTTTAATAAATTAATTTAAATTTTAATGAATTACAGTAGAATTTCGACTTTATTATTCTATTTATTTTAAAATTTTGTTTTCCTTGTTCGAAATTGTCGATCTTTTACAAATATACAGGATGTCTCAGAGACCGTCATAGATACAGAGGTAATTAAATGGAAAAAAAGTTGTATATTTTATAGTGCAATAAAATGGCTGTAAATAATTTTTCTTAAAAAAAAAATACATTTTCGGTTTTCCTTGTATAACCTGAAAATGACGATAAATAGTGTGAATTATTTAAAGCCACTTTATTTTGATCTAAAATATACAACTTTTCCATTTAAACACCTCAATGCTATCCCTTCCAATTTAAGACATCCTGTATATATATTTCTCACGTTTAAAATTAAAATATTTGACTTTAATATGGAGTTCTAATTACAATTTAAATAATGATGCTCTAGAAAAAGTTTAAAATTCTTATTTTCAGGAACGGTGTAACTTGTTTAGGGGAATTGATCATTCAGTCCTCTTAGCAAGATTTAATATTCCTTCTTTAGAGTATCGATGAGTATGTAATATCTTAATATAAAATCAATAGTTTGTGTATAAATATAAACTTGTTCGGAACTCAAGGGCGTAGATAACTTTTTTCCTGGGGGGGGGATCCACTTTTAGACAAATATATTTGTCCTTTTCTACATTTTATATATTTTATTTCAACTTTTCGTGCTATCCTGAGGGGTAATTACCCCCTATATCTACAACCTTGGATAGATTAAGACGATTGTTCCCTAAATATTGAAAATATTTAAAATTTGAATTACAAATTTTTATTTTATTCGGACAAATTCGAGGGTATATATTTGTTTAAATATCTATTGGATTTAATTGCTGGTTTCACACAAGTTCTATTCCCTAAATCAAAATAATTTATTAAAGTAAAAGTCAAAAAATCATTGAAAAATCCTTAAACCGTCATTAAATAATTCTTGAAAAATTCGTAAAAAATTCTTAAACATTCTTTAAATAGATGCAATAATACTAAACTAACCTAACCTTATAAATTCCTTAAAAATTCTTTAAAAATCATTAAAAAATCATTGAAAAATATTAAAAAATCGTTGAAAAAAGTATCTTAAAATATTAAAAATATGTGAAAAATCCTTAACAAGTTAAAAAAAAAACTAGAAAAAAGAACCTAAACAATTCTTGAAAATTACTTTTAAAAATTCTTGAAAAATCCTTGAAGAATTCTTAAAAAAAATCTTGAAAAGATAATAAAAATGATTGGAAATAATATTAAACTTTGAAAAATCCTTGTAAAGTCCTTAAAAATTCATTGAAAATCATTAAAAAATCCTTGAAAAAAATAGTTAAAACATTCCTAAACAATTTTTGAAATATATTTCAAAAAATTCTTAACAACCATGAGAAAATTCTTGCCAAAATTCTGGAGAAATTCTTAATAAAAATCTTAAAAAAATGTTAAAAAGTAGAGTTAGAATATAAACCTTGAAAAACCCTTTCAACAATTCATTGAAAATCATTGAAAAATATTAAAAAACCCGCAAAAAATATTTGAAAATACCTTAAAAAGTAAAAAAAATGTGAAAAATCCTTAAAATTTCTTAAAAATCGGCAAAACTTCCTTGAAAAAATCGGTAAAAAATTCTTAAACAATCCTTGAAAATTATTTTTAAAAATTCTTGGAAAAAGATAAGAAAGTTCTTAACAAAATTCTGGAAAAATCTTTCAAAAATTCTTAATAAAAATCTTGAAAAAAGAGTTGAAATAAAAACCTTGAAAAATCCTTATAAAGTCCTTAAAAACTCTTTGAAAATCGTTGAAAAATATTAAAATATCCTAAAAAAAAAAAAGAAAATCATTGGACAATATTAAAAAGACTTTGAAAATACTTCAAAAAAGTTAAAAAATGTGAAAAATCCTTAAAAAGTTCAAAATTTTTAAAAAAATCTTTGAAAAATCCTCAAAACTAAATTGAAAAAATCATTAAAAAAATCTGGGTTTATTGGGTGTCTAACTAATAAAAAATTGAACTGATTTAAGCTTGTTAGTCTAGTCAAGAAGTGCTTTTTGGGTCAAATTTTTTCTCCGCCTCCAAAAAATACGAACGAGGTGTCATTCGTTTCGGAATAGCGTGTAGATGATTTTTGAAAAAATTCAAGAACCGCTTGTAAAAATTGCAAAAGTTATAAACAATTAACTGAAAAAAATATTGTTTGGTTTTTTGTAAATCTCAAAAACTATTTGACAGTTTTCAAATATGAAAAAAGATTCAAAAAGAGCAGGAAATTTACCAAAAAAAAAAAAAACTACACCTCCCAGAACTGTATAGGACCAATATTTATAATTTTCCCAGAGTGTGGAAAATAAGGCCGAAAACGGGGACTTTGGACCTTTAATGAATAAATATTAATTAAACTTTTTAAATATAAAAATGAAAAATTGAAAAAAATCAGGCATGTATACTGGATAGATTTATGAAGAATAATCCGCGGTCAAAAAATTTTTATCGCGATTTTTCTATTAATAATGCATTAGTTAATTAACAATTTTTTACTATTTGTATTGTTAAATAGGGAATCTGAGTTTTTCATTTGTGGACCTATTTGAGATTCCCGATTTGGAAAAATTAAAAAAAAATTATTTTTCACTTTGTTCTTAACAATTTACTTAGGTTAAAAATTAAAAAGCTTGATTAATCATTGAAAAAATTTTTTTTTTCATATTGCTATTGATCCGTTTTTTACGATCAGAAGTCATATGAAAATGATTTTTAAAAATTTTTATTTTCTATTGTTTACAAAATTTTTATAAACAAATGCATTATGATATTAATATGTAACAATTTTAATATTTATCGGATATTAAATTTCTTATATTATTATATTATTTTTTCTTGTAGCATTAATACATCAAAGAAAATTATTAAAAAAATCCACATAAAAAGTATAATAATGAAAATAAGATAATTATTTATAATTTAGAAATTTATTATTTAATTTCTATTGTTGTCGATATTAAAGCAATTATCACCGTTTACGATAATGGCTACCGCTTATTTACATAACCTTATAGATTGTTCAATGTTAACACATTTTCTTAACGAAATATAATAAAGTGACTGGTATACACTCACTTGTTAAATTCAGCGGCAAGTGTGAACAAGTAGAAGTGCAAAACAAATGTTTGCTAACGGAAAATTTTAAATTTATAATTATTACGTTAAAAAGTAAACAAAATAAATTTAATGAATTAATTTGGAATTTATTTTGTAATATATTTACCTAATCAATGCTACTACTCCTAAAGAGAAAAGGCAAACAATATAAAATCTGTTGTCACAGTATAAAAATTAATGTATTAAAATTCGTTCGCAGGAGTTATTAAGTAGTTTACAGGCTAAATTTACTGTTAGATTATTTTAAATACAGTAATAAATAATGTATAATTAACAGATTGTTTTAGTAGTAAATACGTAAAATTAATAATTTTATTACTTTTCTCCTTTCTAACTCGTTAGATTAATATATGACTTACAAAAAATATTTAGACAAAAATTGTTATCTTTTTTAGATTTGTAGATTGATAAGTGAAAATAAAAACTACAAGATGAAAAGTTTATAAAAAATGGGAAGATTATTCGAGAATATGCATTCGTCGTATAAAGAATAATTAAATTAATTTTAATTTAGAAGCCGAATTCACTGTATTTATTTTTCATTAACCAATATTTAGAAGCAATTGAATCGATATAAGTTTGAAATAATTACTAGGCGGTAGACGTGTTGACATCTAAAATTATCAGATCGAAGGACCAACATTTATACAGAGTACCAGGATTTTGTATTTTAACACAAATACATCATTTTAAGTGAACTGTAAGGGTTACTCATTAACCCGTTTATTATTGAACAAAATTATTAATTTTTTTATTTTTATACAATTTATTTTAGAGAGCAATTGTTCTAACTCACTATGACGGTTAAAATAATATTTACAACTTATTTACATTTAAAACCTCAGAAAATATACTTTGAATTTAAGGGTGAGGTTACCCATATTTTTCATTGAGAAGCTCTCGTTGACGGACCACCATGCTGATCAACGATCCAGAAGCTGCTGATCCGTAATCAGTGTTGCCAGATGGTAAAAATTGTCAGTAACACAAACTGTATTAAATTTGCCTCAGCGCACCACTTTCCTAGCATCTTTCAGTTATTTGGATCAATGCACGAAATTGAAGCAAAAGTCAAATAACCTGAGAGAGACAGAGAATTTTCAGTTCATTCGGTTTTATTATCAACCGCTAGAGCGCCGCGTGGCGAGTGATTTACTTCATCTACACCATAGAGAAACTAAATTGGAAATAACACTTCTGGTACAAATTTTTGGAAGCATGTATCTATTTCTTTTCATAGTCATTGATTTTTTGTTTGAAATAATCGATAAACAAATTGTAACGAGAAACTAATTTGGATACCATATTTTTCAAAGGAGTACCCGTACTTTCACACACACGTGGTACTCTAGTACCACTCTGGCAACACTGTCCACCACAAGTATCTAAATTGGCGCGATCAAAGCTTATTGAAACCGGAAATTTTGTAACGGCATTTTATTTTCTCGCTTTACAACCATTATTAAAAAATAAGTGTTAATTTAAATAATTGTCAATAAACTTATCTTCTATTAATAATAATAGCTATTTATGCAACCAGTTACGAAAAGCCTAATTTTGTGTAACACAAGTTACACACAATTGCATTTCGTAACGTATTGCATACAAGATTTTTTTCTAATTTTGAAGTAATAAAAAAAAATAATAAAATATAATTGATAAAAATTGTGAAAACATAAATCTAGTCTTTTTGCTGCCGTCACTTCATTTCAGTTGTCAGTTTGACATTTTGTAAATAAGCCTGAAATATTTGGTGAAACATCTAATGCAATATGGGCCGTCTCCCAAATAACAGCAAGTACCAGCAATAAAACAAGTATGTCGTCGGAAATTAATTTAAATAATTGCAATAATTATCTTATCAATATTTATAATAATTAATTAATTTATAAGTTATGTCCTTATCTTGTGTTATAACAGTTAAATAAATAAAATTCTTTTTGTCACTAATTTTGAAATCCATTTTTCGTCACCAGTTACATAAAATTTTACTTTATGTAATTAATTAGTTACGAAAAGTAATACGTTTGATAAAGTCTGTCAGTTTTAAAAAGTGTCACTTTATATGTCAAAGTTAGAACAAAAAAAATGTTAATTTGTATCATGCATTAATTTGTCCATTTTAAGCCTACATAAATTTTAACAAATTTAAACTCGTATCAAAGCATATTAAATTGACTTATATTTTTTTGATCTGATGATTCTAAAAAAATATAAAATAGTTTACAGTGGGCCGATTTCTATGCACGCAAGTGTATATTGTAACAAAGTTACTTTTATTTTCCGTAATAATTAAAATATTTAAATGAAATCGCGCACGTCACTGGACTAGAATTAACTTCGAATATAAGGGCGGTCGTAACAGTTGTAACCCACGCCGAGTCACTCGCGTACTTGTTTCGCATACCCAACCGTCTTTGTGGTATATCACAGCCAGAGTCGATCTAGTCAAAAAGACGTGCCTTAATATCCATCTGACACGATCGATACAGTAAGAATCGCCTTACACACCATTCTATGGATTTCGTTTCTGAATAAATTTAATTATTGCTACTTTTTCATTTTATTATTTGGGGTTTCGATATAGCAGCAAATACCTAGATACTCAAGCCAGTGGAGCAAGTAAAACCTGCCCTTCTGACCGCTAAGAGTCTTATCGATGCTATACGACTCCTGGAGTATTTTTCGTCATTGAAGTTGCCCGGGCAAGTGGCCTTTCCACTATAAACGGAAGGTGGCGCCCGAAGCAATCCGAAACCTATACTAAGGAGTCAAAATAGCGCAATAGTGATATTAAATTTAAATTTACAAATAATACTCTTACCATTCCGTTTCTTGTAGATAAATAAATTATCTAAATGTTGCTATAGATATAATCCATGGACTCTATTTTAGGTAGCTGCAGTTTAATAATTGAATAAACTGAAACATTTCAATAAAAAGATTTATTTTTACTTTATTTGTACAGTTTATACATTCTGAAGATGTCACTATATGCGAATTTCAAAGCCCGTCAACTAATAACTTTTCACTGAAATCACAGTACCATTATTGCATTAAATCATTAGGAAGCTTTCTTGAGATAGTTATCAACTTTAATTAACACGTTTAAATATATGAGACAGGCTTGAATTAACATTAAATTAGTTGGCTTATTTTTGTCCACATGCTGTTTATCCTTGTTAGGTTTGTATGATAATGATAAAAGTTCGCGCATTTTATAGCTAAAGCGGTTAAGCTTGATTTTTATTGGATTAAAATTGTAACGGACATTAACGTCACATAAATATGATTTGCATTAAATTAAAATTAAAATTCAGATGCAATACAAAACTTTTTTAGTGGCAATGAGTGGATAAGAGAGGTCTAAATTATGAAGTGAGATGACTATATCTCAAAAACCATTGGTATGATGAAAAAATGGAGTGTTTAATATATTTAATAAGAAATGTTCTTTCTAAAGTTATCTGTGAGCTTTGATGAATTTATTTATGATATAAAATAGGCCGTACTTAGAAAAATTCCTAAAGGACAGTTCATTATCAAAATCTAATGAAAAAATTAAGTGTTCTACATGGTTGGGTAGAGAAAAAAGTGGGAATTTCAAAGAGGTAATAAAAAGTACAGGTCCGTATTTAAAAAATATTGTTGAGGGTGGCCCTTCAAAGATGAAATGTTGTTTTAACGCTATGTTAAGCAATGTTTTATAATGCTTTTTCTATCTTTAAAAATTAAATAAAACTAAAATCGTAAAATTTCGGTTTTTCCCAAATATGTCGAAAACCGTAACTGATATTTTGATTTTGAAAAAAACAATCAATTTATCTTGAAACTACATATCTGTTTTCGAATTTAACTAACTTTAAATATAAACCAGTTTACGAAATCCCAAAGGGTGTTTGTTAGTACTATTGTGGAAATGATGTATTTATTTTGTAAACGTGGCAACCTCGCCAAACTTGTCAAATGGACCATATTCTCTTTTTTGTAACTGTTATATGCAATTATTATATTTCAAACTCTGAACCAGAGTGTTCATTTTATATCATCATTTTATTTGAACCAGTATACAGTGAATAATAAAAAACCACCAACAGTGTTCAATTAACTTAAATAATTCTTGGACGAAATAATTTTGGAAAATATAGCTTCGTAACAGTTTTATCGGCAAAAGCAGCACCTCTTGCATTTCCGGAATGTCAAATGTATATAGCAGGTATATTATAGGTCCTAAAACACTACCCTGCGGCACACTATATATCGGTGTACTTTTCTTCTTATTTACTTCGAAATAATATATCAGAAATATATGAAGATAAAATCTGAACATTTTGTTCCATACCATATTGTTTATTTTTACTCATATCTGTCCTAATTATATTTATTTCTAAAAACAAAAATAAATTGTAACAAATTGTTTTTTCCTTGTTATCTCTTTCACTGATATTAATTTTTATGTATCAAGGGCGTGTAAAAAAAGGTGTTTGTGTCGAGGTGTGAAAGTAAAATATATTACATATTCTACGACTATCATAAACACTATTTACGCTTATAGCACATAAAATTTTATATGCAACCGCTGAGAAGATAATAAAATTATTTAGTCATCAAATTTTGATATTCGAATATTCAGGTGTAAAATATATTTAGTATCTACTTCAAATAAATTTAGTGAAATAGTAAGTAAACAAACGAATGAAATACCTGCTAGGTGCGATATCTTAGAATAAAATAAGTTAGTTGTATCGCTACAGTTGCCAGAAAATGTGGGTATGACACTAACTATTAATTATGTTGCAGTGTATATTTAATAATTACAAGAAAGTTTAAGACATTTTTGGTTTAATATGGTAAAAAAAAACAAAACCATAATCAAAGGGTTGAAAATAACATTTCTAAGAAAAATGCAATGGATAGTTCAGATAATTGTTGAGCAACTAAACATAGAAGTTGGTTAGGATACTTTTATTAATTGTTGGAGGAAAAAATCGGCTAGAAAATGTATAAATTTAAGAAGCAATTCCAGTAGCAATTCAGTTAACGCGAAGAAATAGATGCTAACAACCGTATTAAATACATCTGAGCATCATGGGATAAAGAGGAAATAAAAAGACAAGTCAAAGTTTAATAATAGTATATTATGCAACGATAATATAATGATAGCCATTAATACATGAGCATGTTGTAGGATACGAAACGAGATACAAGCGAGTTTCGTATATAACATGCGAGTGTATTCATGGCCATTACATGGCCATTACATGAGAGTTGCATACGCTATTTTTTCTACTCCCATTAATAAACGAAATACATATTTATTTTAAGACTTTCATATTATCTTAAATGAAAAGGAACATTTTTATAACAATGAAAAGAAATACTTTTTACTTACTTAATCTATATTGCCCATCTACCATTACGGGTGTAATGCTAAACACTTTTTTTCACAACATATATTAATTAGTAACCTTTTTAGAATATAATAATAAGTTAACTTTTTTTCTTATCGATTTTAAACAATTTAAAATATTTTGACAGCTGACAAAATAATAGTCAACTTCGCTAAAAAATAACTATTCTATTCGCTGAAAAATTTATACTATCAAAATAACCGCGTACTTTGCTAAAAATAATTTGATTCTATTGGTTGAAAGAGCTGCACCATAATGAAAACCTGTTTCATAATGAATCCCATTATGAAACTGGTATTAGTATTTTAATTAGCGTATTATAAAATAGTAGTAGAAAAACAATGTTAGGAAACTACCGAAAGAAGAAAATACAATCAAGTATCGCTTTAGGACGTCCGAACATAAAAAATAAATCTGTAATAAAAGAAAACACAAAACATTAAAAAGAATAGAACAAAATAAATGAATACAATAATATAGCAACCTGTACAAACAAGATAAAGAAAAAGAGCAATTAAAAAACGAGCAAAGAGAAAAGGACGAATAGAAAATATACCAGTGTTAGCAAGGGTGTTGGTAATTTGGTTGGTACCTGATATCTGTTATCAATATGTAAATTGGTTCCCAACTCATAAGGTACTTATCGTTCATTCCTTTGTTTGGGAGTATGGTTATTGGGGTGTGATTTTAGTTAATTTATTTTCATTAGTTTATACACATTTAGCAGTTAATACCCAGGTATTTAAGTCAGTAGGGCAAGTTAAGCCGGCCCTTTAGGCCGCCATGGCATTGGTCGATACCATAACGACTCCTGGATTATTTCTTCTCCACTGACGCTGCCCGTGCAAGTGGCCTTCACACTATTAACGGAAGGTGCGCTACCTTCCGTGCTAAGCTGAAATCTAGAGTAAGGCACCAAAAGACCGCTTGATGACGCAAAGAGCGTTACACACAAATAACAGTGAATTAACGTTGAACATGAGTTTTAGTATCAGTTATTTTGATAATTAAGACATTTCCGGTAGCATTAATATCCTCATGCACATTTCATTGTGTACAATTCTTCGCTCCGCAGAGCTGCCGCGATTCTGAATATTAAGACAACCTAAAACATGATACAAATAATAAGTTTTCATTCAAATTCCGAGCTATCAGTAATACCTTATGCATGAGATAACGATCATCTGGAGCTTACAACAAAAACTTATAGATTTCCTTTCGGGAAACTGTTTTGGATTTATTGGGTATATATTAAGTTGATTTATTTTCTAAATACGCAATGAGTTTAGAGTATTTTCTGATGTCTCCCTCGTTGTTTACCATTAGAGTGCCCTTTAATTTAAAATAAGTTGACCAAAAGATTGTGCTACAAATCGCTATTTGTTATATTATTGATTCTAGAGTTATTTGGTGAAAACACCGTTAATTGAATGTAGGCCGAGCGAGGCAAACGTGGATTCTGTAAGGTGAGATCGCGAGACAAAAGTAATAAATCAACGTCGCGAGCACAGAGAATTTCTATAGCTAGTATAAAAGATCTTGCACTTACCTTTTCCTGACGAATAATCTTCAACTCCCAGTCATGATGTATGAAGTCGTAGCCAGTATTTTTCACACATTTTAGGTTACGGGAGTATAATTATTTTCATTGATTGAAACACGAGATAAATACCAATTAATTTTATTGGCGAAAGATGTATATATGCATGACCATAAGTTGGTCCAAATTACTAAAGAAACAATTAAGGGAGAATTAGTTTACAAGTTATTGAAAAATGAGGTTAATTAATCGTTAAAGAGCAACAGCTACCCAGTTCCCTATCAAGCGGACTCTCATTAATAGCTAGGCGCGTAGGACATTATTATTTGCTTAAACAACCCCGTAACCGTGAAACCCGAATTTCAGTTAAGAAACTTACTCTGAATATTAATATCTAAAACAACTGCTTATTGGAAGAAGAACTGATCCCGAGCAAAGTTGAAAATTAACTAACTCAAATTTGGAAATTATTTTCAAAGTTACAAACGAAATTAGTGTCACGCAACGAAATGCTTCCGGATTGGTTCGACTCCCGTAAGCTTCCCGGTACCACCCTTAATCTTACTGGAATCAAGAAAATCAGAAATGAGAGCATTTTACTAAGAGAACTAAGAAGGGCGTATTCATTGCGTATTTAAAAAGGTGTTTATGCCGTTCTTAATACGCCAGTCAATAAAAGAATTATATTCCTTTAAATTATTGCTCGCTGTATTTGCCGACTAGACAACATTTTACGGTGGGCAATTGAAAATTTCTTCACTGTCACTCTTCATGATTAATAACTAATAATTACCTAATAACACTTTTTTTAACTTCAACTTGAACAGAAACGAAAGTTTGACAGTTTATCGAGGAACAGATTGACAAAGAGCGAAGCGTTCGTGGCACACTAATCAGCGTCCCAATTATGACTGTATTCGCGTATTGCGTTAAAATATTACACGTTACGAAAGTTTTTTTAACGCAAAAACCTCTACGGTACTTTTTTGCGCTTTTTGATACATACAGTAATTACGTATTTTAGGAACACAAACTGATTAAAAAAACTGTTACTTATATAGTAGAGAAATTGGATTTATAAAAAACATGCCACTAGCTCCAAATAAGAGAGCCAATTAGGAACGGTTCATTAAATGTACGAAGAAAATTTTAAAGCCATTGTTATTTTCAAAATGTATAACTGAACATATTCTACGAACCCTATTTGCAGATTGTAATAACATTCTAAATTTTTGACCTCTGACTTATGTATCTCTTAAGTATTTAAATGCTTTATGTGTTAAAAAAAGAAGAAAAATAAATGTATAAATAGGGGTTTTACATGATTTCATATAAGTAAAAATAAAAGTTTCTATCTATTTGACGTTTTTATGTATTAAATACTTTCCTATAAAATTGTACAAGCGTAGTTTAGCACCACAATTTCCCAGAACAAAAAAATCTCACGAAATAAAACAGGAATTAATACCCGCCACCAGTATTGCACAGAGGCCCGAGATAAAAAAAACTTATACAAGCGCTTGAATGAGGACTGTTGGTGACAGATCCGTAATTAAAATTCTCAGTTTGAAACTAATCACCGAACACTCTGGCAGACAATGCTCGTTTCGGACTAGATTGTTCTTAAATATAATCAAATTTAATTAAAGACACGCGTTAAAACTAATGCGAATTCATCTCGTTGGCAGCTACCGAGATTTTGCACAAGACTAACTAGATATTTAATTAATTATGCTTATTTTAAAAGTTTAATAAAAACAAGACAGCTGTTAGTATCTGAATTTTTTTAAAAAGTTTAATAAATATGACTAAATCCGCTTGCACAAAATATTTGGTATCTGGTAGTTTTTTGATTAGTTGAATTAAGTTTGGTCATAATTTTCACAAAAAACGCACAAAATTATGACGGTAATTTGAATGAAATCTCATTATAAATAAGAAAGATGTGCTAGCTTTCGATTAAGCTAGCATAACTTTTAATATACAAAAAATATAAATGTGCAAAAAATCGCAAATAGCGCACAAAAATCGCGAAAAATGAGCACAAAAATATGATTGTGCTGTGATTAATTGTTACTTACATATGAGATAAAAATATTTATAAAAAAAACTAAAGTTGAATAATACGTTTGTATTAGGTAAGATTGCTTGGATATTGTAACCGTGTCCAATAATAATTTATTTAATTACTGTTTGTGGAATTTGAATATTTATTTACGTTGTGATAATTAGTCAGATTATGTAGTTCAGTCACGCAAGTATTTAAGAACCAACCGAATACACATGATACTTTGATAAGGTTTGTTGGTGAAATTGACATTTATGTATTTAGCTTCGTTTAATTTAATTTGCTAGCTTCTAGTCCATTCGTTAATTGGATGTCATACTGTTTCTATTTAAGAATATCACTGATAGCTATAAGGTTAAAATTAAAATGCTTTAATTTCTTTTATTTCAGGTTAAGCGTATTCTTATTTATTTATTAAATCTATATTCGGGATTTCAGGGGAATAGATTACATGAATCAAAATTGTTTGCAAATCGAAGGACCAATTCATTTGTAAAGTAAAATTGAATAATAATTTTTTAATGTTTAGCGTTAGATTTAAAAACTGGCACACATTATATTTGATTTTTCACTACACTACACTATAAATGTAGTATCACAATATTATTTATATTATTTTAAATATTAGAATAATATATTTTAGTTTGTAAGAATGTAGGCTTTCACGGCCGACGTTAATGTAATTGTGTATTTCCAGGCTGTTATGCCGTTGTCTTCTTTGGAAATTATATTTAAAACCAAGTCGTTTAGTAGAATGGAAAAATTGAAAAAATATTGATAGAGTTACACTCAATTTTATAGAAACAACTTCTACAATTATCCAATGAGAGACAAAAGACTAATCGATACGTACCAGATAGATTTAACCAGGATTGCCATGTGGTGTTGGTATGTCGCCTCGTTAGGGGCGGAATGGTTATAGGGTCGATTGTATTGTATTAATTAACTGATTTATTACTTTTAATTAACTAATATAATAAATACAATAATAAATATACATCTACGACATACTCTATTTCATAATCAAGAACCGACTCCCTGTTGATGAAGAGTCAACTCTCGAATTACGAATAAGCCCCTCTCTCGGGAACATCCACTTATTCATATTACTTAACATTAAACAATTATATGTCACACTTTGGCTAGCGTCATATTTTGGGGTTAACGAAGATACTTTGTACGTGCCAGATCAGTGTCACATAAAGTTTTTATTTATGTGCTAGTTATAAAATGCTTACTCGTTTCACCTAATCAATTGAAATATTTAATTTATTTGTGTCAGAGAAATAAGCGCCACACATCGTCCAAAACAAAAATGGACTGTTATCAACACCTAGGTAAACAGGTATGTGAACCAAGATACGTCAACACTGAAATAAAACGGATACAGCAAAGAAGCCATAACTCATGCTATGCGCCCAATAAAGAAGAAAACCAAATCCTGGCGCAGTATTTAGAATAGGTAATCTAGGATAATGCATTTGCATATTATTTTGCGCCGATGATTCATTCCCTTTGAGAAACAACATTAGGCGTTCATATCCACAAAGAGCTTTAAATCCTAAAAAAGAATAATTAATTGTTTATTAGGAGATCTCAAAAATGATAAATGTTCTTTTGGTATGTTGGTCAGTAAATTTAGAATTTTTGAAACTGCTTGTGGAGAAGAATGCGTGGATAGTATAATAAAAGCCGATTATGTCTCACATAATGTTATACGCATCTAAGGACGATGTACAACGACTAGACTGGTACACAACGAAGATAGTTTACGTCAGAATTAGAATAATTTATAATCCGCCAAATCCGAAATTAATGAACATACTTCAGCAAATACACTACGGGAGTATCTGGCTAATTATTTTATAAAAACCGAAGCAGCAATTCCTTGGTAATGGGATTATTGTATTAGTACAGGTTTCGGATTGTCTCGGGTGCCCCTTCAGTTTATAGTGTGAAGACCACTGAACGGGCAGCTTCAGTGGAGAAAGAAATACTCCAGGGGTCGTATGGTATCGACAAGACGCTTAGCGGCCAGAAGGGCGGTTTTTACTTGCCCTACTAGGTTGAGTTACCTGGGTATTTGCTGCTGGAGTGTTAAACTAAAAAAAAGAAATAAAGTAAATAAAACCTTTACTCGATACAAAAAAACCGGATGAAAGGTGTGTAATGGACAGAACAGGCACGACTGGCTTGGCTGGCGTGATGTGGTCGGACTGACGGCTCCAGGTTCCGGTCAAATTGGACTGGTCTTGCACTTGATCTATCTTTAAAGGCCACAGAAGTGAACAGACTGTGGGTACCACTGCAGCTAACTCGATCGACTCCGGCTGCCGAATACCATAAGGTTGGCTGTGGTTTACAACTGGTACGACTGGTCTTATACTCGAAGCATCTCGTATTTCCATATTTTTAAGTTAATTCTACTCCAGTGCTCTGCGCGATTTTATTTATATATTTTAATTATTACGGAAAAAAGTAACTTTGTTACAAAACATGATAAAAATTATTATATCTGGTACACTTTGCACACAAAAAATAAAGAGCTTATAACGGTTTTGCCTTTTTTGCTCGCCTTGTTTTAAATTTAGATTAATTCTAATAAAATTAGGTGTATCAGTTTTACAAATCTGTAATTTTAAAATCGCCGAGAAACTTATACAGAATCATAATTTAGTTTAAATAATGTGCCATTAGATAATCAATAAGAAAAAGTTTGTTTTTTTTGATTACTTGAAATCATTGCTTCCTTAGCTGTTAAATGCCAAAAATTTTGGTAACTTGGCGTTTGAAATAATTTGGGAGTGTATAATTATATCAAGACAGATATTTTTCAATAATTTACATAAAAATAAAATTTTCCCTCTCTTCCTTTTTAAACAAAAACAAACACGACCAAGCAACATATATCTGTAGCAATCAACAGACTATGTTGCTGGAGATAAAAATCGCGCATAACCATCAGATATTCACTCGGGTGATATCCGGCGTCGGTTGGATATGAATGGACATATTAATTATTGTGTACTTTTGTGAAAGCGATAATGTGTTGCGTATCGCGATTTGCTAGTTGCTAGTCGCTTATTGCTTTAGGAGTCAGAGATAATGAACTTAACGGATTCTTCCTATAAAAAAAATCGATCAGGAGTACACATTAAATGAATAAGCTTGGATAGGAGAGTACTACTATGTGGTAAAGTCAAGTATGTATGGATCATACCACTGGATACCAAAACCTAGCATTAATATTAATCGTCTATACTTACGAAATTGCCTGCAGTCTAAGTTTCACGTCTCTTAGCCATTAGCCACTAGTTGTTTTACGGATGTTGGCACTATAGCCACTTTTCTTTTACTGTCAACTGTTTTTCTTAAGTCATTTTACCATGACGGTTTTCTAACCTGTTTAAGTAACTTTGGGCTTAAAACAATAATTATTGTTATTTAAAAATTTATTATAATGGTTCAACCCTTGGAATTGTTAACCATTTCCACGATCTTAATTAACTTTTAAGATTTTAGTGTGACTATTTTATGTAACCCTGATGTCGTCTCAATTTGTGTGTTTTTTTATTGGAAGGTATCCCCCTTTGTGACGTAAGTTCACATTCTATTATAATTTTAATAATATTACATGTAACAACCTTTAAGGAAGGCTGTGAAGATGGTCATTTACCGAATGCTCTAAGCCGAATCTTTTTAAAAGAAATTTTACTAAATTGTCTTTACACATAGTAGTACTCCTCTGCTCTCCAAGTTTCAGAGCTGGAAGTAACGAAACTAAAACGTTACTTTTCAGTAATGCATTACTAGTAATTTAGTTACTTTTTAAAGTGGGCGAAAAGTAAAGCGAAATCGTTACTTCGTTACAGTGACGCGTTACTGAAAGAGTAACGCGTTACTTTAAAACTAAGGTTTTTCTCTTTTGTTTCTGCTGTTTGGTGTGAAATAATGTTTTTATTATTTTTCTGTAACCCGTTGATTTCGCTCGCCACTATGTTCTGGATAGCATTTAAAAAAAATCAAACTTAATGATACAACTTATATTTGATAATTTTGTTTGAATGTACAATAAGAACGGCGATGGTGAGATGGATAATAAAAGTACGAGAAGACAAGATGAATATATAGAAAAGTAACGTATTATTACTTTAAAAGTAACGCCTTGTTTAAAAAGGTAACAGTAACGTTTATCTAACTCATTAACTCATTTTTAGCAAAAGTAACTGTAAAGTAACGCGTTGCTTTTTTGCCAGTTTTTCTCGTAGGGGACTTGCAATGGTTAAGCTTTAATTTGTTATGTTGAAATGAATAATTTTTCTTAAGGCTGGATAAGGTCTCCAATTTTAATGAAACAAGTTTATTAAGAAGAAGTACAACTTTCATTTTCACATAACAAGCTAATAATATGAAATGTCTAGTATTAGATTATTTTATTAATTACGCTAATATAAATATTTTCTCAGTGAGTTTTTTATTATTTAAATCAACACGAGTTTATTTCAAAGCTAAAGGATGATCGACGAGTCATATACATTAAACAAGAGAAATGTAAATGAATACGAAAGTTTGCTTAACGTTATTTATATCTACACGATAGGCTGAGAGGAATGTTCATCGAGGAAGTTTATTTATTTAAACTTTTCTTCTGGAAAGCTAACTAGAATATTCTTTTATGAAAGCCTACAATACAATATAAATTAATTAAAACTGCCAGAAGGGTATTTATTTAGTCAATAAATTGCACTTTGATTTATTCCATTTTGGATGATATACCTAGATATTAAAATTGTTTAGATAAAAAATTGGTTTGTTAATTTTTACATTAACTAATGCATTAATATATAAATATAATAAAATATATTTTAAATTAAAGGCCGTTAATTAAACAATTTTTAAAAAATGGTAATGCCAAGATAAAAAAAATATTTTGGATTTAAAAAAAAATAGATTCTATTGAGAAAGTTTTATAAAGGCAAAGTTGTTTATGTGGCAAAAAGTTTAATTTTAGTTGAAGGTATGAATGGTTAGTTTAGTTTAGTACAGATTTTGAAAATACCAATTACTTAATATTTAAAAAAAATTGAGAATTAAAATTTGTTTGTTTAATCTCATATAGTTAAAAAAAACTGTTTTGAACCCAAATTAGCTGAGATAAAGGGATATAGAAAATTTAAAAAAATATAACTTAAAAAAACTTGGGAATAGAATAATTTTAAATTGCCGGACTGGTATTTCATAATCAAACTATTTTACTCTTTTTTTATTCTTATACGTGTAATGTAATTATTAATTATTTTTATTTACCTATTTTAATTTTGTTGAGTGCGAAATGTATCTTATCAATCTGAAACGATATATTTTTTTATTGATAAAAGTGATTAAATGATAAATGTGATTTAAGCTCAATAATTTTTATGATAGGTTCATTCCACGAATAGAATTTGGAATATGCCGTAAAAGTAAAATATGAATTAAAAAAAAAATATGGACCCCAGTCTAATTGATTTTTTAACGTATTTAAGAAACACAATTGACAAAAAACTATGATATTTTTCAAAATCCGACCTTTATTTTTTTATAGGTTTAAGAAAATTAAACTCGAATTCAACGTTACTTGTTTTATTAAAGAAGAAGAATAAAATATTTTATGAATATTTGATTTTCTTGAGAGTTTTCTAGGTTTCTTTCGGAAAAAACTTATCCTATTTTTCTTTATCAGCCAGTTTCTTCCAGTTGTGTTTTTCTAAGCAGAAGATAATTCTCCAAATCAATCTCTTGGGTCAGGGAGGAAAAAAATGTTCCTAATCCACAAGTAGGTTTTGTATCTGGGAGAAAAGGTAAAACCAAAAACAAAGGTTTTGCGTCCGGAAGAAAAAAATAACCAAAAAACTCTTATATGTTGAGGGGAAGAAAAGAAATTTTCACTACACGATATAGACAATTAGAATTTGATAAAAGAAGATTTTTAGAATGGAAAAGACATTTTATAATCAGTATCAAAAGGAGACTGAAATCACGAGAAGCTGAAAAGGGACATGACACAAGGAAATTAAGAAGGGATATCAAGCGAGTCTGAAATTAAAATATACTGTGCAGAAGAAGAGTGAAAATATAGGGTGGCATAGGAAAAAAAAATAACACATCTTTGGAGCAAAATTTCTCTCTTGCTAATAGTGAATTATATCTATTAAACTTTTCTATTATATTTTGAACTTTTCTCTATAAAGTCTATATTTTAAATAATTGTATTCCTATAATAAAGAAATGTTACGACAAAAATAAACATTCGCTATCAAAATTCCCTAGTGTGTATCTATTAATGGTAACATTTCGAGGATTCTGATTTACTCATCAATATATAACTGTGTATTCTATTCTCTCATGACGTCATGTTGAATGTTTAATGTAAAATTACTATTTGAATCAATATTACATTACCAAATTATCAACTCGTAAATTACGCCAACTTTATACAAATGTTAACCTCAACAAATTGTTTAGTAGATTAATTAATTAGTTTATTAAAATCAAATCATGATAATTATAAATCGGATATCGTATTTTTTATTACACATCTATCAGCACATTTTTGATAAATATGGAGAGGATCACATAACAAATTACCCACATATCCGAAAAATTTTGTGCATAAAATAATTTAGTTTAATATTAGTTATGATCTATTCAGTCATCTACAATTACGTAAATATTTTATTCTTTCTTTTGTACTGGATGTCCCACCAATTTTGAAAGTTTTGAAATTTTTAATGATACGAACATAAACTATAGTGACTCTATTATTCTTTGGATAAACTATAGTGTATACAAAATATATGTGCAAAATTTTATTGACACTCATAGCAACTGCCACTTCCGGTTGTCCGATTAACATCAAAATATAATCAGATCTAATCTAGGCTATCAGAATATTGTATGCAAAACTCAAAATTTTTTAATACAGTAGTTTTTGAGTTATCGTTACTACAAAATCCATCCTAACACACTAACACACACACGCACACAGACATCATCGCGAAAATATCAAAAACGTATTCTAGGGCCCTTACAACGTGTTTATCCATTGAAAACTCACTACCCAATTTTTAACATGACTACTATACCTCTCTTATCTGAAGGGCGAGAGATAAAAATACGAAAAGCTGAAAACAGAATCACTGCTAGAGTTGTTTTTATCTGGTATGATGTATTCGAAAACATGGCTACATGCGCACAATCCAGGTAAATCAGGACATGTGCAGAAGTCCATTTTTTACATCTTTTTTCTATCCTATAAAGAATTTTCTTTTTTCAAAAAGACTTTAGTCCTGGGCTAATATTTTTTAATAAAATGTTTTAAATAAATCAAAGAAATAATCGGTTATAATCCCTTCTAAATGAAGTCTGGTTACGCCGCGGTTTTTCTCCAAAACTGAATACAAAACTAAGTTGACATTGTTCTTTCTACTGGTAACACAGGAAAATGACAGAATTTTTTATTGAGAAATTGTGATGCCAACTATCTTGGCATCACAATTTCTTCTTCTTATATCCATCTAAGTTAATTTTATAAACATTATATTTATTTTATTATTTCTTGAAATAAATAAAAAATAAATTCCAAATCAGTAGAAAAGTGATTTAAAATAAAATCTTTTCTCAAACATGGAACTTTTATTGCTGATTTACGTTTCCGTGGTGTGCGCGGGTATTAAATATTTACGCAAGTGTATAATTGGGGTAATCCCTGCTTTAGGAAGATTTTAGAACTTTCTTAACTAACCATTAAGGTTAATGGAAAAGTTACTAAATAAGTATATACTTAAAATCATTATTTATATCAATCAAGTTTACAAAGCATAATTAATTTAATATAATTTTTTGAAGAGATATTAACAAGTGTCATCAATTTTTTACATTTTTCAAGTGACAGTATATAATAAATAAATTATTATTTTTGGATATGACAATATCTAAAAACTGCTGTTAGTTCCAAATGAACCCTTAAATAATAATAAAAAAGCACTGATCACGTTAACAGTTAAATTAGATAAAAAATGTTAATTAAAACTTTATTAAATAAAAAAACGATTTTTACCTTGATCAGGGGAGGAGGTTTCTGTATGTGCAATCCAGATAACTCGGCAGCAAATAAAAACAAAGTTATGATTTTTTTTTTAAAAAAGAAGAAAAGTAACATTGTGGTAAAAGTAAACAATAAATAATTATAAATTATTTATACTAAATAAAAAAACTGGTTATTATTAGTCAAAAACTATATGTCTAAAGACAAGAAAAAAACGGATAAATGTTTATATTCTTATAACCAGAATAAATGGGACAAACTTCAGCGGTAGAATATTTGCTTAATTTTAAGAAGAAAAGTCTTTATGAACCCATTCTCTAAATGGCGTATTAACGAAGTTACAGGGTGTTAAATTTTTAGAAAAAAATAACATTTTTTTGTATAACTCCAAAATGGCTTTATATTTTTTTATGACATTTTTTGTGTCAGTCTATATTAATTAACCTAGTATTGCAGTAATAATTACCTGTCTGTATCTTGAACCCTTGACGTATAGTAGATAGGGGTCCAACATGTGTATCCCCTAATTTATACGCCACTGGAGAAATTGTGGTTTTGACATATTTTTCTAAATTCTATACCTTTCTAGTTCACAAGGTACATAAAGTTTGGTACGTAAATTCTCTATAGTTTTTGAGATATCTTACATTAAATAGGTAAAAGTTCAGTAATTATAAGTTATTGTTATTATTGTCTAATAACGAAAATTACTGTTTTTTATAAATTTTAAGAAATACTGAATACAAAACCAAGAAATAAATATAAAAATTAAACACAATAATAACTGGAGGACGTAGGCATTACATGCCCACGAAAAATGTTAATGTTTATAAAAAAGAAACAATAACTTTTATTATAATTACTGAACTTTGACCTATTTAATGTACACAGAGAGAAAAGGGTTATTTGAATGAACCATACTATATTGGTTGAGTTTAATTTTGTTATATTTACGAAATAATATTTGTATGAAGTAAATCTTATTGTTTGTTTGAACCAATACGATTATTTGGACAGAATTTGATTAAACCAAATATATTGTTATTTGATTGTACAAAATCAAGATATCAATTTAAACGGTACTTCTCACGTGACTGTAAACCCTGTTCACGATTGGTTAGTGCAGGAATACAGCGAGCGAACACACCGATCGTTATGCATCGTATCTTTCGAGTATCGTGCAATGTTGCCAATGTCTGGAGAATTCCTCGAAATATGCGGAATTCTGTGCTCGAATGGGATTTCAAATGGGATTATTTCAGAAAATGTGAGGAATTAACGCCAGTAATTATAATATTTTAACAATTAAATTAAGAAAAATATTAGTAATATAAAATTACATTTCTTTCTCTAAAAAAACACATTTATTTCTGTAAAAAAATAATACATTTGTTTCTATCAAATAATACATTTGTTTCTATCAAATAATACATTTCTTTCCGTCAAAAAACAAATTTATTTCCATAAACAAATCCATTTATTTCTGCTAAATAATAAATTTATTTCTTTCAACTAATACGTTTGTTTCAGCCAAATTATACATTTGTTTTTATCAAATAATAGATTTCTTTCTGTTAACAAATACGTTTGTTTCTGCTAAATAATAAATTTGTTTCTCTCACATAATACATTTGTTTCAGTCAAAAAATATATTTGCTACCCTCAATAAAATATATTTGTTCAATGAAATAAAAATATTTGTTAAACTAAATATATAAAAATAAAAATAAAATAAATATTTTTTTGTTTCAATTAAATCATTTCTTTGAATATTCAAACAAACCGTTTTGTTGGAACAAGTAACACGTTTTGTTCGACCTATCCAAATAACATATTTATTTGGTTTAAACAAAATTTGGTTGATCCAAATAATCTTTTCTCTCTGTGTAAGATATCTCAAAAACTATTGATAATTTACATAACAAAACTTATGCACATTGTGTACTAGAAAGGTATAGACTTTAGAAAACTATGTCAAAACCAAAATATTTCCAGTGGCGTAAAAATTAGGGGCCACACATGTTGGACCCCTATCTAAATACGTCTATGGTTCAAGACACAAACAGGTAATTCTTACTGTAAAATTAGACTAACTAATATAGGCCCACACAAAAAAATTTAAAGCCGTTTTGGAGTTATACAAAAAAATGTTATTCTTTCTGAAAATTTAACGCCCTGTAACTTCGTTAATACTCAATTTAAAGAATGGGTTCATAAAGACTTTTGGTATTAAAATTAAGTAAATATTCTACCGCCGAAGTTTGTCCCGTTTTTTTTTGGGATGTATAGAACATTAAAAAAAAGTAAACTACGTATAGATATAATTTCAATCATTCAACGAAGAATAATAATCGGAAATTTCACAAAATATAATTAACTACCAATTCATCAAACTTTCATTATTAAGTGGTACTAAAAATCACTTACGGATGGTCAAATAACCCATTATATTTTCACTAGAAACCATTTACACATTCAACAACGAAGGACAATTTTTTTAAAGTAACGATCATGGCAAAAGGAAATTGAATTTATCTCTGCAAAATAGAAAAAAAAATAGTACAAAACGAGAGTACCACAGAATTTTTAATTATAAATTTATGATGTTAGTTTGTGGGATTAAAAGTGAAATTCACAAATTTAACTTGGGAGTGATAGATGATGTACCTTTATTGAAAAGAAACAGTTTCATCACAGTAACCAAAACTTAAATTGTAAAACTAAATTATTCAGCTAAAAGGTCTTTCAAACCTACAAAGGTCCAGAAGGAACCAGGACATATGGGAGAATCTAGTGTTCTAGGCACTTAGTGAGAATGGTCAAAAAAATTCTGCCATGAACTTAAAATTGTTGGAATCCGATAAGATAAAAGGTAATTTTCAAAAACTTGTGTTGTGTTCATACATCTTCCTGCATCTACAGTTAAAATCGACAATACAGCAATCGCCATAACCAAAAACAATGGAATTATCACAGACATTAACCACAACATGCCCAAATACAACATTCGTCATCTTAGAAGTGTCGAAATTGAGTCATGATAAAACAAAAAATTGATTGTTAAAATGTCAATTTAAATAAGTGTTGCCAGAGCTATTATAAAAGTAACCTATAAAGAGCGTTCATCATTTAACACCTTATTACCTTGTAGAACCAGATAAAAATATTAAACAACTGAATGAGAATTAAGAAATATATAAGTAATTACAGTCTGACAATCTATTTACAAAGGTTATACAGAGTGAGGCTAATGTATGGAACTGTCCTAATGTATGGAACGCTCCAATTATTTCGTAAACGGCTGTTGTCATATCGCCGGTTTTTTGTTATATCAAATAGATCACCTATATGTATAAAAAATGTACATGTAAAAAAAAATTAAAAAACAAACACGCCAATTCGGAGCATAAATATATAAAAACAATGGTCTTTTGATTTAGTATTCTTTACTTACAATAGATATTTTTCTTGTCGCGCTTTTTGGCGTCTCGTCATAATAAACAAATGCATTAAGTTGTTTCGGCTCTTTTTTCCTTTCTAAGTTCGAATTGCTTACACACTAGTAGCGGAGCAAAATGTACAATGTTAAGTCATTCCACAGTATTAAAACAAAAGAGCAAGTTTCGACAATGCTAGTAATATAAAATAGTATATTGTATCACAAGCGGGAAATGCGTATTTCGCGCGAATTTTACACTATACTTTTTCTACGACGATGTATTTCTTATTTACAAAATGAAAGCATATAGACGTTTATTTGATAACTATTTAAAAAATGAGTCAAACTGTATAGTAAACTCACCTTAGTTAAAAATAATTCATTATCAGGAGCTTCTTCAATAAACTTTTATTTCTTTTGATGTAAAAGTTTTTGATTTTTTAGGTTTATATCCATCAGACTGTCTATTTAAAATTGATTTTAGTTTGTTAAATATATATCCAGATTTTCATTATAATAATAATGCTTTGCTGTAAATATTATAAAAAGTGCATAATACATACATACGTAAATAAACAAGTACATCACGGAAGCAATTTCTCAGATTTCTTGTATGCGATATCATCCATCCTAAGTCACTCTTATATTTATTTTATATTCTATTTTTCATTATTTTTATATTTCACCGAAAAATGTCATTCTTGATAAAAAGTTTTGCTTGTTCTGAAACGCCATAAAGTAAAATAAAATTCAAGGTTTTCAAAATCTGTCCCATTTCATAGTCAGTTTTATGAAAACCGTATGGCTGAATTAATATTTTTCTGAACGATGGATGGGACGGTATGGACCAATATTTTTTCCGCCCAGATCCCCTGATTTAACAGTTTTAGATTTTTTTATAGGGCTACTTAAAACAGAAAGTTTAGGCAACAAATTTAAACCATGATATTGAAGATTTAAAACGAGCAATCATTGATGCCGTGAATGAAATTACCCCAGAAATGCTTCGCTTATAATAAGGAATTTAGAAGGAGAATTGAGAGATGTTTTGAAATTGAAGTTAGAGGATATATTGAATAGATGTCGCGTTTATTTGGTTTATAAATGTATGAAAGAATTCGAGATTTTTAGAATGTATCCAATTTTTTATATTATTTTTTTAGCTTGAAAAAGTTTTGATATTTTTTATATTTTCAGGTAAGAGGTTAAGAATCTTTGGTCCCAAGTAGTTACAATGCCGATGACCTACACATTTTATACATTTAGGGTAATAATACAGTGAAATCTTTAATTCTAGTATTATAAGAGTATGTCATAGGCACTGATTCAATTTTATATTTTTTTTATTAAGAGAATTTGTAAACAGCACAATTGTCTTATATGAAAAATATTACTATCTTTGTGTAATGTCACCAGGATATTGATTTTCCTTTCTATAATTATTTGCAATATATTTATATTTTCCAGATCAGAAACGCCAACTCCACCCAAACCATAAAAAAGAAGTGGCTGAACTAAACCATAGTACATATACTATTTTAAGGTGTTCTATATCTAAAACTTCTTTAACGTGTTTAAAGCACGCTAGTAGCCCCCTTAATGTTTTTGTTAAATTATTTATATGTACATCCGTCCCATCTTAAGTGTAGGTCTATAAATATACTGTAACGAGGCCGGCCCTGTGGACACACAGCGCACGCCGCACTCTGGAATTACAGAAAATCTTCAAGCAATCGTCACGTCACTCTTCCAGATGTCTCGAGAGCGGTTGTTATAAGTATATGTATATACTAGGAAGAGCCGGACAAGAGGGATAGAAGACGATCGAGCGCTAATATAAATTAATATTGTTAGTTGTGTTTAATATAAATATAAAAGTTGTGTTTTTACTGTAAATAAATTAGTTGTAGTTGCTCTGAGCGTTTATGTTCACCGAACCCAAATAAAAAATTTTTAAAATACTAAGATATTTTATAGAGCTTTCTTGTGGGATAGAGATATTCGAATCAATTTGAAGATTACCCATGTTTGGTAGTATTCGATATATGAAGTAAAAGCAACATATTTGTATTTTCACAACTCAATGTTAATTTACTAAATTTAAACCAATCCGTGATATGTTTAAAATCTTTTTCCGCATTGAATTTTTTCAAAATATGCCAATAAAATAGTCTCTGAAAACAAACTGACCGTGTTGGTCTTTATGCCAATCCATATAAAATTTTTGTACGCATTTTCGTATTTTTTTCTTTTTTGAGGAAGTAAATTTATACAGGCTATTTGAGCCATTTCTGTTAAGTTTGAAGTAAATGTTTCTCTTTCACTACTACTATCCATATTTTGAAATTAAATTTGCTCAACTTTATTGAATTTATTGCACATTTAAGAACTGTCAGTTGCTGTCAGTGAAGTTTTACCAAAATGTCAAAGTCACCTAGATGTTTTTTGACATTAGATAATACATTATTATTTTATTCTTAATACGTATAATTGTGATAATCAAATCTCTATACATTTTTATGTATCTATTTTACTTTCCCGGTCTCCTCAAAGAGAAAATATAGTGAACAAGCAAAAAAAAATTTGCGATATCGATAAAAATATCCATTTTGAGATCCCCCAAAACGATTGAAACCATTTTCAGAGGAAGGTCTGTTTGTCTGCCTGTCTGTGTGTAATCTTCCACGATAACTGTCGGACCGTTTGACCAATCAAGCTGAAATTTGGTATAAAGAGTCAGTGTGCCTCGAATGCGACCAAAATTGATACAGTAGAAGGTCCTCAAGATCGACATTGATTGAATGCACATAAAAGATTTTTTTCCTTTTTTAAATTTTAAGGACAAACAATAACTTTAGTCCAAAATTGTAGAGCATACAATTAGGATCCGAATTGTAGCAGTGTGCTATATAATGTGCGCATGCGCCAGCCTATGCCATTTTCAACCTTGAAATATCAATTCGGTAGAAGTATTCACCATCAGCTTGCCAATTAAAATTTGTTCCATAAATGAATGTAATGCATAGTCTATTGTAATTAAAATAATCATATTCTTTATAGCCGAGCCGGGAAAGTTCCGGGGTGAAACAGCCGATTTTTTTCTATTATTTTCAGTGCATAAATAATTAAAAAATGGAATCCTGTTACCTCATACATTTAATATTTTTCATCTACATCTAAGCGTTTAGCTGACACTTTTTAATTTTGAAAAACGAGATGCGACACTATTAATATTCTCTAATTGCAATAGTTTCATTAATTATAACTGACAAAACATTTGAAGTAAGAATAATTTACTTTGTTCATTTTAGTTTTAAGAAGTTTAGCAATTCCTTAATACGAATTGTCTCGTATTAAATCTATTCCGTTTTGAAAGTAACGACCCATTTCTGTTCCATCGAATAAACGAAACGATCCTATACAAGTCCTTGCCGTTCCCGAATAACTTAATCTATTAACTTGAAATTAAGTTCAAGAGAAACAATTTCCTGCTGCAATATATTACAATAATTCAATTTACAATTCTGAATGATCTTAATTGTCTTATTTGTCAACTTGATGCTACATAATTACTTGTGCTGGGGAGTTTGGGAGCACGAGAGTCATTTAAGTTGAGGAGGCAATGTTCATTCTTGTATAAATACAGTGACGTACTTATATTTTACTTTTACTTTAATAATCGGTAATTACACAATGATAGCCATAACTTTAACTTTATATTTTTATTAAAGTAAATAACTTCAAAAATTGTTAACGGTTATGGTAGGGTATATGGAATAAGGAATGGCTTTTAGTGGTCATAGAGACGACTGACCTTAGTATGCAGCTGATCCTAGTATCGGCAACACGGCAACGAAACTAACAGAGAATCTTTAAACAAAGCAAATTTCTGTTTCGAACTAAAAGTGAGAATATTTTGAATCAAAACCTCTTGTCGGGTTCTGATGAGCAAAACGATTCAGAATGAAATAATCGAAATTTGTCAAAACATATCAGAAAAAATAATAGTTGCTTAAGGTGAATAGATTCTCAATTTTAGCAGATGAATAGACTGATATTTCCAGCATAGAGCAATTTTCCATTTGTATACGACACTTGGATCTCAAATTGAATGTCTGCGACGATTTGGCGACCATGTCGCATCTCCGCACTACCCCTCTCGGCCGCTCCATACTGGCAGAATTTTTAAAAAATGCCATCTCCTGTATTTCCGCAATTATCAAATATTTTATTGTGGATATATATTTATCAATGTCCAAAGGAGTCCACAAAAAATTAGCAACCCCGTCTCATCTCTGCACTACCCCTCACCACCACCCACTACTCGCGTATTTTTTAAAAAAATTTTATCTTCTGTGTTTGGCAATTATCAAATATTTTAATGCGGATATATATTTCTGAATGTTGGAGGAAGTCTAGCACTACCTCCCTCCGCAATCAAAGAATTAAAAAAAATATTTCCGCAATTATGAAGATTTTTATTGCGATAAAGAACTATTCCGGCTATAATAGGGTTTCGGGACTTTTTTTGAACTTCTTATTTTGTATTTTTTTACATAACTAAAAAAATCGGCTATGTCACCCCAGAACTTTCCCAGCTCGACCGTAGAATATGTTTATTATTATTATTATTATTTTAATTACAAAATACTAAGCATTACATTAATTTATGGAAAACATTAAAAATAGCGAGCCGATGGTGAGTACGTCTACCGAATTGATATTTGAATGTTAATAATGACATAAGCTGCGCATGCGCACGTTGTTTATCACACTGCTACAATTAGGATCTCTTAAAATCATGTGTGAAAACTATTGGGAATTCGGGAAAAATTTTCATATAATAGTTGTAGGGAATTTCATGCTTTACAACTTTGCACTGAAACATTTTGCATTAAAGAGCATAATTTACCTCAAATTTTAAAAAAATGAAAAATCCTAAATGTGTATTTTTTTCTCCATCTAGCGGAGAAACTATGAGCAATTCGATAAAAAGTTAAGAGGTAAAGAAAATATGATGCTTTACAACTTTGCATAAGAAAATTTTGCACTAAAATGCATTATTTGTAGTCAAAATCAAGAAAAACTAGAGAAAACATACATGCACATTTTTTACGGGCCCTCCAGTGGGGCAACTATTGGAAATTCTAGAAAAAGTTTGAGACAAGAGTTGTAGGGAATTTTATGCTCTAAAACTATGTACTACAACATTTTGCAGTAAAGTGTATTATTTGTGCTCAAAATCAAGAAAAACTAGAGAAAACATACATGCACACTTTTTACGCGCCCTCTAGTGGCGCAACTATTGGAAATTCTGGAAAAAGCTTCAAACAAAAGTTGTAGGGAATTGTGTGTTCTAAAACTTTGTACTACAACATTTTGCAGTAAAGTGTATTGTTTGTCCTCAAAATCAAGAAACACTCGAGAAAACCTACATGCACATTTTTTACGCGCCCTCTAGTGGCGCAACTATTGAAAATTATAGAAAAAGATTGAAACAAAAGATACAGGGAATTTTGTGCTCTAAAACTTTGTACTACAACATTTTGCACTAAAGTGCATTGTTTGTTCTTAAAATTTAAAAAAAGTAAAAAATTGTTACATGTGTATTTAATGAATTTCGGTCTTGAGGACCTTCTGCTGTACCAATTTAAACCTAATGGTAGCATTCTAGGTACACAGCGACCCTCCATACCGAATTTCAGCTTGATTGGTCAAACGGTTCGGCAGTTATAGTGGAAGATTACACACAGACATACAGACACACAGACAGACCATACGCTGGAAATGGTTTAAATCTTCTTGGGGGACCTCAAAATGAATATTTCCATCGATATCTCGATTTTTTTTTGCTCGTTCACCTTACTTTCCCTTTGATGGGTCCGGGAAAGTAATTGTGACGACATTTTTTCGACATGTGGTCATTTATAAATATTTATTTTATATTTATGATTCGTTGATAAAATGTAAAAACAAACATATTTCACAGATCAAAAATTTTTTTCTTTCAGAAAATACAAAATATAATAAAAAAGTTAAATGAAATCTCCGTAACTGCACATACCACAGAATATACAATGGGGACGTATTATGTAATTAGGACCTTAAAAGTCTGTTATCAAATATGCCTACAAAAATATTTATAATTTTTTTAAACCTCTATTATATTTAAAAAAAAAAATTAAAAATAACTACATTAATTGATAATACTGTTAAGAGATGGCAGTTTATACGAATTGAATTCCTTATTAAATAGAGGCCAGATATAATTATGGGAAAAGAAGAAAATTGTATTGTTTTTATTTTCGCCGTGACTAGCAGTACATCGGATGTGCTTGTTTATATTGTACATCGGAAAATAAAATAAACTACCTAATTTTTACATCTCCAACTTTGAGAAAAAAAAAACACTTTACTGTATAAATCAAACTAGTTACCATGTCACTATTTTTATGTAGATTTTAAGAAGTTAAAAAGTGAAATCTAATATTCATTAATTTTGGAGAAAAAAAAAACTCTACTATACAAATCAAACTAGTTAACAATCACTATTTTTTGTGGTTTTTATGAAGCTAAAAAAAATATTAAAATATAAAAAAATGGCCGTACTAGGATGAAACTCTGGCCCTTTTACACCGAAACCATATACAATAATGTTACAGAAATATTATCAAACTTATCAAGCAAACATATTTCTATACTTTGCAACCTTAAAAGGCAATGAACGGCCGAAGTACAAAATAAATGCGTACATCCGATGTACTGCTAGGCACAACGTTTTATTTTTGACTTTTCAGTATAACATAACCTATTATTTTAATGTTTATGTGTCGCCTGTGTGCTTCGCTTTTTTCTGCTTTTTTTTAATTAGTCTAAGCGGCTAAGGCTATTTGGTTTAGTAATACTCGACAAATAACTGTAAATTATACCATGTCATGCCATCTACATTACTTTAAACAAATTAATGTAGCTGACGTCACTTGGAAATTTTGAAAATTTATTTCTTAGTAATCGTAGCTTTTCAAAATTAACCAAGCCTATTGTTATGAATAATTTTAATTATATTTTCATATACTACAAATGAATTTGCTGTAGCTACCGCACCACACGTCCCCATTGAAAGTAAAATGAAAAGAGTGATATATAAAAACGCTGCATGCGCCTCTCTTAGCTGATATAGATTTTTTGGGTTAAGGAAATTAAACTAAAATTAAACGTTATATTTGTTTATTTCATAAAAAAAAATTCCAGAGAGTTTTCCTTTTTTTTTCTTAAACAAAAAACTTGGCTTCTTGGAGTTCCTTTAATCTTCCTTCTCCAAAAAACTGTAGTCCAAGAAACTTGGTCCAAAGGAGGAACTGAAGAAACTGTGGTCCAAGATGGAAAATGAAGTTCAAAGGACTAATTGAAGTCGAGAGAAAAAAGTTATTCCCTGGAAAAAACCCCTATAAGAAGAGGGGAAAAAAAAGAAATCTTCAGTAAGCGACACGAACGATATAAAGTCAATTACTTTATCTGAGTAGGTCAAGAGAAGAACATTATTAGCATGGGAATGACATTTTATAGGAATACCAAGAGAAGAGAGGGACATGACGCGAAGAAATAAGAAGGGGTGTCAAGCGAGTATGAGATTAAAATATATTGAGTAAAGGAATAATGAAAATACAGGGTGGCACAAAAAAACGTAACAGGAAGAATCAACAAAATTCACAAAAGGCTTCTTAACTTTTAACTGCGATTTCAACAATCGAATTTCAAATCTCCTGTCCGTATAATGGAATCGATGATTTCTACCGTTTTGCCCCCGAATCTGGAATTGCAGTCGAAAATTCAAGGTCAAGAAAAAACCACGAAGTTAGCAGATGATGCTTCGAATAACTTCAAGGATATTTTGCTGGAATTATTCTCAATACGAGATTGTAATGAAATTTCCAAATCGTCGCAATGTTGCAAAATAGGTTTAAACTACATAAATCAATCTGTTAAAGTTTTTGGTAACTATTGCCTTATAGAATTTGTTGAAACAAAAATGCGCAAACCTGTATAAATTTTATGCAGAAATATTAGATTGTTTAGATGGAAATTTCATCAGTGATCTACTTTGAGAAGAATCAAGAATGATCTCAGAAGTACGATGGAACAGGAGTGTCTGAATAATCTCGCTTCTTTGAATATTCATCTTCGAATTGGACTGACTGCAGACAAAATTATCCAAGAATTTTTCTAAAAAAACCGCTGGCCAGTACTTTAAAATAAATGAAGCCGATGCGCAAAATAATCAAAATTAGCAATAATTAACCAACAAATTTCAACATTCATTTAGAAAATTAATTTGATTTTGGTATAAAGAGCCTTATACGCAACCATATTATATGCCCGGTTAATTCATAAAGCGATAATGATTATTTAACAATTACTCTAAATAAAATTGGTTGTGATAGCGTTATATTTAATTTCATTAATTTAATGCGGGTCTAATTAAATTCAATACATATAATTGTAAACAGACAAAATTAAGTATCATAATTTACAATATTAATTGTTAAATGAATCCTTTATGGTTCAACATATGATTGAAATTGTATCGATTTTCTCAAATATTGTTATTTTGCAAATCTAAACATTTGGAAAATGTATATAATATCTGAATTAATTTGTTCATTTGTGAAATATGTTTATTCGTTTTTATACTAATTTAAACTTGAAAGAATATTGTTAAGCCGCATGTAATTTATATTGTGGGACCAAATATCCACCCGTGGGCATCCATTATGTTATTTCTTTTGTTCCAGATTTTGAATAATAATAGCAAGAAGAGGTCTTACAGAAGAAGAATTGGCACAGGATCTGGAAAATATGTCTGATGTAGAAGCAGCTGAGTATTCCGATAACTCCATTGGAGACAAAAATTATTTCGACGACTCCGTTGCAGAACAGAATATCACTTCAATTGAGGATGAATCACCTGACGGTGATATCGAGGACGAAGGTGATGTGGTTGCTGCTGAAGCTGTTCCTGTTGAGATCATGTACTCAAGATGAAGTGGGAGCTTGTGGCAGGGGACTGAATGACATTTTAATGACATTTGATGATATCATCTCGTTATTTGTGGAAGAAACCAATAGATTTGCTAGGCAAAAAATTACTGAGCCTGCTACTACTCCAGCTACAACTCAAAGATTTAATAAATGTGTTGACACTGATTTTATAGAGATGTGCAAGTTTTTCGGTATCGTCGTGTGGATGGGACTTATGCGTTTGCCAAAATTGAGAGACTACTGGAGCACAAAAAAAAATGTATAAAATGGGTATACCAAAAATAATAAGCCGATGCTTACGATGTTTCATCTATCGAATAATGAGGAGCAACCAATAAATGCAGAAGACAGGCTCCAAATTTCTAAATTTTTGAACATGTTTGAAAATTAATTCAAGGAATTTGTATTGACGAAAGCAACGTACCATTTCGAGGACATATTTATTTTCGATAGTACATTCCTAACAAGCGAGATAAATATGGGATTAAGGTTTTCAAACATTACGTTACTGGAGGTTATACCTGATCGTTCAAAGTCTACGCAGGCAAACCAAGTAAAGGGAATGTAGGAGCAAAGGATATATCTGTTGCCGAAAAAACTGTCCTAGGACTGATGGAGGAACTTCTGGACCAAGGTAGAACTCTATACTGATAATTGGTACACCAGAGTTTTGCTTTCTCAAAGTTTAATCAAGCGCAAAACACATTTAGTGGGAACTCTCAGAAAAAATAGAAGATATAATCCCCCAGTTGCGGTAAAAGCAAAATTGACGTCTTGATGCTTAGTACTAAACGTGATGCCTCGATGGTTATAGTAAATCGAAGAGGCCAAGAAGTTAATAAACCTGCGATGGTGGCTGATTATAACAAAAGAAAGGCTTTTGTTGGCCACTCTGATCAGATGACATCATATGCACCTTATGTTGGAAGAACGGTCAAATGGTATAAGTTATTCGTTTTCCATCTTGTTACATCGACAGCTATGGGAAATGCTCTAAATTTGTACACCAAAATCAATAATAAAGAAATCGGCATTACAGAATTCAAAGAAAAGTCGTCAATGCACTGGTTTATTAAGATTTAAATCCAGTACTAATAAGCCGAAATACGTTCTAAAAGAATATGAGGGACAAAAAAGTGTCACTGGAAAAAGGTATAGTCTATGCTACAAAAATATGTCTCAACGACAAAATCCAGTGTATGCTCGTAAAAATGCGACACATTTTGTGATCCTTGTAACTTACCAATGTGCTTCTGCTGTTTTCAGAAGCATGTAACAACTTTTTAGGTTCCATAAGCTTAATTTTTATTATTTTTTTGTTGTGTTAAGTTGGAATTACTTGTTCTTTTAATTTTGTTCAGTTTGTTAGTTTTTCTGTTTCAATATTAGAATATAATTTGATTTATTTTTGTGTGTAGTATGTAAAAATTTAAAAATAAACAAAAATTTTTTACCACTCAAAAATACCAACTTGTATATTATTTCTGCCCAGTCCACGTACAGTTTGGTTGTCTTCTGGGACCACTGAATCAGTCAGCATACTTAAAACTAATATAAATCATGCCCACGTGTGTCCACGTTAGCTTGAAGTAAGTAACATCAAATGCCCACGGGTGGGTACGTTGTCCGAACAGAGATACTGAAAATGTCTACCGGTGGCCACTTGGCGTAAATGTGTTAAATCCTATTAAAAAAATATAACAAGTTATTTAAAAGTTTATCGCTGATTCTAAAGATACAAAATTAGTAATAAAATAAGTTATATAATATTTATTATCTATTTAGATTTTATTTTGTAATCTGGGTGCAGTCGCTGGCAAAACAAACGACCTGATTATATCCCTTTTAGATTCTAGCATCGATTCGCCAATTATTAGCAAACCCTTTCCGCAAATAAAAGAGCGCTTTCGTTCCTTTTCAATTGTTTGAGTTTGCGGCAAATAAACACATTAACAGAATTAAAGTCATTAAGAGAAAAGTGTTTAATCGGCATGTTTCGTTTGTAAAAAAGAGAGAAGCGCGGATGTAGCCCGCATTGTAAACCCCGAAATTCCCAGTGTTCTCTTTTATGGACCTTGAGGGTTGTTTTTACGTGGAATCCTTATCATCGTTTGAAGAAACACAGAGCCGGCTCGTAAACATTAAAAATATTTACGTTTCATTTGGTTGTTTGTCCAATAATAAGGAATTCATATTAATTCAACAAATACAATTATGATAAAATTATGCAAAGGATGGAAAACATTAAACACCGTAAGAGGCTTGGGATGGAGGCTAAGGTCGTCCCGTAAAAACAAAATGAAGATCAGCCAGGACTTGGGTCAGAAAAACAAATCTTCGATATGTCCACAGTGGCGGGCATTTCGGGGGAAAACCCTGGAGGAGATGGTAGGGGACTTGGAGATCAATTGCTGATTAGATACAATAACCCCTTGGCTCGGGTTCATGAAGTGGATGGATGGACCGTAAGAGGCACTCCTACTTTTTGACATAACCGCATTCGCTACAGATGCTAGAAGATTCTCAGCCAAGATTCCGAAAGCAATCATTGTCCATCAACACATTGGTAATAGGCCGTTTTCTTAAACGAGTGATAAAGGCCCCGATGAAGGCACTATTAGAGATAATAAAACATAAATGGGTACAGAAAGACTGGGGCTAGCATAATCTGAGTTCTTCAGGTCTATGAGAGGACACACCTGTATAAAATGGATATGTACAATAAAGAACTTTCCTGTAGACAATACGGAAAAGGGATAGAGACGGCCAAACAAATATTGTCACATCCAACCGGTGAAGAACATGTAAAAACTAGTGTAGGGGACTAGAATGACAAAGTGGATGTTGTAGAACAAGATCGGAATTCGCAAAAAGCCTAAGAGGCTGAAGTGTCGTTGGGACAAAAGGACCAGCACCCGGAAAAAAATCTTGGTTCCTTATACCATTTATTTTTGATTCATGCGTATAATAATAACTATATTGGTTTCGACAACACAGGCTGTAGAAATATCCTATTGTTTTACTGGTACAAAAATGAGTTTCATTATTATACTAGTACAATAATGAGGAAAGTTAGAATTTTTTATTATACGAGGCGGTCGATCCAGGACGGCACGCGAAACACTATTTATATTTATTTTAATAAAAGAAGTCTTGACTATCTAAATCTAGTCTGTATATTTGCCCTAATCGGCTTTTATTGTACGCTGTTGGTAATCGTAAGGTAAGCCAGACGAATATTAGTTGAAAGGCAAGCCAGACGAATATTATTGTATTAAATGAAGTCATCTAAATCTAGCCTGTGTATAAAAAAAAAATTTTAAAAAAATATTTATTTTATTAAAAGAAGTCTTGACCATCTAAATCTACCCGGTGTATTAAAGGAACTTCTATGTGGAAAGCGTACACAGCAACATTGGACCAAACTCCTCACAATGATAAATAAAGAAACTTCCAAGATAACGTACAATAACTATAACACGAGTGACGTCATTGCCTTTCAAATAATATTCGTCTGGCTTACCTTACGGGTAGCTACAGTGTCTATTATACGTATACCATGAAACTTTGATTATTTATCACTTTAGAGTGTAGACGTTATAAATGAAAGTTCCAGGTTCGAATCCTGATATATATTTTTTATTTTTTTTACGAAATAAATAGAAGTTGTATTTTCTTTTTTTTTAATATACAGGTTAGATTAAGATAGTCAAGACTTCTTTTAATAAAATAAAGATTAATAGTGTTTTGCGTGCCGTTCTAGATTGACCGCCTCGTTTTATTATATTGCAATCGAGTAGGTAGGAACTGTCATTTTAATATTTATTTAATTGGACATTTATAAGTTTTGAAAATGACTTAAATTTTTTGCTACATACAACTTAAATTATCTTTACGCTATAAGAAAAAATAGTATATATTACTCGAATATTAAAAAAAAATATAAAACAAGACCTTGCATTATTGCTAGCTGTCTATTGGACATCACCTTGCTTAGGGAGGGGGCTCAGAGTCCCGGAAACAAAATTAAACAGCTACCCGAAATTGTTAAGGAGACCCATAGCTCATCACGTAGTATCAAAGAACAATTAAAATTTAATTTCATTAACGTGACCAATTAACTAAATGAAGTACCGGCAATAATGAAATTTGACATGTGACAAATGACACAGCCCACACCGACTGTGTGGAGGGTAAACCCATATATGTAATACTCCTATATCGCCAGCGTCCTATCTTTTCCTGTAGAAACAAAGCGTTCCGACAAAAGGAGATGCAAGATCGGAATTGGGTGCAAACGCGCATGCCCATATACATAAATTGTATTGGCGTCGTGTCCCGTGGTGAAAAAGAAACGTAGAGAAAAGGAAAGTTAAGCAAATGTATACTTTACAGCTGTGACGCCTATGACTATCCGAGGCTGCGTGAGAGAGAAACGATCGTCTACACTCTACTATCCGCGACAGACTTCTCTCTCAAACTGACGATATAGGAGTATTACATATATGGGTAAAACAAAAGGATATAGGAGTATTACATATATGGGTAAAACAAAAGGTTTTTTTTAAAAAAATTAGCGAAGTACACATAATAACAGTGATGGTGCTAAACAATAGTGAACCAATAGTAAACCCAAAAAATTTTAAGTAAAAGAATATTAATTAATGCTATTTTGTGAAAAATTGAATTAATTAATTAAATCGCTTGACGGAGATTCGGTACAAAAGAGGTACGAAAGAGGAAGAGTTGATAATGACAGGGGACAAGAAAGAAGAAGAGGTTTGACAAATTTGAGGGAAGCTAGGTTAAGAATCAATAAAAATAATGAAAACAAAGGGCTCCAGGCAATAAGGGAACTGTAAAATGCAAAAGAGGAGGAAATAAAAAGAAGAGTTAAGACAATATCAAAAGCAAGGATTAGACAACAAGTTTAATATGGTAGCTAAGGAAGGATGTGAGGAAGGAAATATGAATCCAAACTAAGTCTCTAAACCGTTCTGATAAGATAATGTGGTTTTCTTTAGGATGTTCTGATTAAGGAGACAAGAGTTGATCTCAAACATCTCTAGGAGGTTTAATCTGTTGCCTTTTTCACAGTCAGGAAGAAGTTTAAAGTCAGAAAAAGAGAAGAAATATTTGGAAGCAAAGATATGATTGGAAAACGAAGACGGAATATTTGTAATGTATGTGTATTTATCAATGGTTCTAAAATGTTCTCTAATTCTAGTTGAAAATCTTCTACCAGACTGTCCGATGTAGACAGAATTGCAGTCAGGAGGAAGAATTTTGTCTTTAGAATTAACTAAAAACGTTGATGATTATTGTTAGTATTAAAAGCTATCTTGATGTTATGTTTACGAAACACCTTGGAAATTTTATAAGAGATGTTTTCCATTTCTTATATAAGTTATTAAATGAATTTAAAAATTTCAAATAGCATAAATTAAAGATAATCCTTCTTTCCCAACAGTTTAATACTGAAGTCAAATGCAACTTGTATTCTCAAAGTAAATAAAAGAATGTGTAAAACCGTTTCCTTACAATTTTCTTTCTTGTTAATTTAATTAAGTTATTATTTTTAAAAGAAAAGTTTCTTGATATATTTAAAAGTCTTTGATGAGTCAAAGAGAAAAAGGTCCAGAACGGAGGGCAATAAAGGACAGGTTCAAAGAAATTTTAAATAACTTCTGCAGTAAATTAAACATTTGAGATTTCAAATAATAAGGCTTCTGTAGGTTATTTTATAAGCTTTTAATATCTGATCGTTGTAACAATTATATGTATCAAACTAAATGAACAAATATGATTAAGAATCGATAAATGTTTGAAAAATTTATTACGGGAGTCGACGTGTTAAATCGACTAATTATCGAAGGATCAAATAACATTTGACGCTGTTAATTTAATATCCGTTTCAAACAGTTACGTTACTATAAACAAAAATGCATGTTTTGAAGTGAAATGTAAGGTTTATTTTTCACCCATTTAATTATAATAAACATGAATTGTAAAAGGTACATTAGGGAGCTAGAAAATTCCTCGACAACAATTCACTGAGGAAAGTTTCCCGACAACAATTCTCCGACTGGAAACTTCCCCGACAGAAATATTCCTCGACAAATGTGTTTATATTTTTTTGTCTTCTTCCCTTCACACTCTTCTCGGCTTTGGACGTACATTATTTGTATACAACACTGTAAACACTATCAGAATAATTGTTGTCATTCATTTTCACTGTATAAAATAAGTACATTAAGTTGTGAAATCTTAGAACATTCTGATTATTAACTTATAAGTTTTTATTATAACGGACCAGCCTATCTGAAAGGCTAATCCCATGCGACTGCTCACTCCGAGAGTAAATAAAACAGTGGTAATTTTGCTAGAAGAATATACGTCAGGAGAGAAGATGACCTAATTTCATTGGTAAAGAATTAGTCATGTGTTGTTGTGTAACGGTCGTTTTGAATCATGTGCAAATATACATAGAATTAAATATTAAGACAATATTTCTCGTCTTGTCTGAGAGCGACCGAGAAGTAAGAGTTATAATGAAGACAGAGATTATTGAGAAAGTAAGATCTTTCTAGGAATTTGAATAGCTGTGACTTAAAGAAAAATATTAGCCATTTATAAAACGTAGTTGCAAAATAATAACGATTTTGGATATGATATTAAATATTTATTTATTGGATATAATATTAAAATGTATTTGATAAAACAGATTATTGACAATTGAAAATGGAAAAAAATAAAAGAATTAATCTAAATAAATAAATAAAAAAGATGATTTTGAAAATTTTGGAAAATAGAGACACTTAAAAAAATATTATAAATGAGTTAGTTTCCCCAGTTCTATCCTCAGATCATGCTGAATAATTATCTGGATTACTAATAACTGTTGCCCAAACTTAAACAAATATTTATATTTATTTTTTTAAGTTATGAGTTTTACAATGCCACAATTTACAAATATTGAAAAGTTTTATTCTTTATTTTCAATAATACTATTTTTATTTTAGTTAGAGGAATCGATTAATGATGTATTTAATTTAAATCACTATTTACATTTTATCTATCAATTTATCGATATCAGCTTTACTTAGCGAATTGTCTCTAAAATGGTTTGCCGTCTATTGGCACCATGTTCGGTCCAATACATTTCGGCGGTTAATAGACATTTGACAGCCTACCAGCAAGATGACCGAATGTTCGTCCACAGGAGCCGCATTTCGTCAATGTACGGTTTATGTTTGTGATCTCCAGTAACTGAATTTATATTGTCGGAAAATACATCCAGAATGAGAAGGTCAAGCTAACTAATTTATCAATCTATAGCTATAACTTTGTCCAACAACTAAACTGACCGCTACGTTAAAAATAAGAGAAGTGGGAAACGAAAGAACAAAGTGAAAATTAGAGAAGTGGGGACGCTGAAGGTGTCGTTTTAGTTTTTTTACAATCTATACACTAAAGTGGTGCAAAATGATATTTTGTGGGCAAGAGAGTTCGGCCGAATGAGCTAAAAAATCCCATTCAGTTCGGATCTAAATCAAAATCTCCTTATGGTAATGGACGCGGTTCCTTTTAATTTTTCCGTATGGGATCGTTCGGCAGTGTGCGCACCAGGTAGGACATGGTCGGCCGAGTTCGGCCGAAATCGCTTCCGCTGGACGGCCTACCTTATAGCGTAAATTCCTTGACAGCTTTTATTAAATTTAAAACTCTATACAATAAAGCGTAGAGCAATGGTAGGACAAAAGAACGTTCCAAATATTTAAATTTAAGGTAAAATCAGTGACATTCGTTTTTAGACATAATATACTCTGTACGTGTATTTGAATAATACCCTGTATGGAGTGTTTATCCAATAGAAGGCAAAAACAATTATTAGCACCACATAAACCTTAACAGGAAACTCAATCCGGTAATAGGAGAAGAAATTTCTTAGGAATATTTGACGATACCCCATGTAGAAAATGTGAAGAGGCCGAAGAATCCCTACCAAGAAAGAAATTATCAGTCATAGATCATTTTAAATTTTGTATTCTTCAGGTCATTGTGTTTAGTACGTGACATTATACAATTGGTGCTAACCTAAAGGACCAGGCAGTCGTCTTATGGAGACAGCTGACATTAGGAAGAGGCCCTCTAACGACGCCAGGTTGTACTTGGCCAGTCCTAATAAGTGAATATGTCCATGGTATCCATCAACCTACGATAGATGGTGTTACTATCTATCATTTTTAATTTTCACTAATTGTTAATTCTAATTAATTTTAAATGGGTATTAAAAAAAATAATATTAGATTTGATTATATTATTTTTTTCTTTGTGGTGTCCGAGACGACTCTGCTTGAAAACGTAATAAAAAGTGGAATAAACCCTAATAAAACTTCTCAAGAGGCGTAAACTGTAGTTTTGTGTAACCGGATGCGGAAAAAATGGCCCTTTTAGTACAAAATTAGTAAACAAAGATAAGGTCGGGACGACCTAACTTGTACGTACTTCTTAAATGGTTGCTTTAATCTTTGGGTAGAAATTGCTAAGAATGGGATTCTCTGTGAATAAATGAATAACAAATATAGTTAATTAGTTGACATTATTTTGTAACTTGTAACTAATCTAAAAAAATGGTCATACCAGTTGCCATTAAATTTCAGTGTTATATAATTTACGTTTTAATATTATTAACTATGTGTAGAAAAATATTCGCATCTATATAAAAATATTATACAGGGCATTTTTAAAGTTAGGTAAGTAGTAAAAATCTTAAAATTAAATAATTTCAACAAAAATAGTAAATAAAAATTACAAGGTAACGGAAATGCGCATTATCGATCTGGTTTTCGACTTTCCCGATACCATTTCATGCAATAAATGTGACCTGCCTGTATCAAAATTTGATCTCTTACACCTTCCTCTGTTTATCTCTTTCCTAAGAATCAGAACTAAACTCATTCGTGGCCATAAAACAGTCCCCTCCTACCAGTATGGTTAGTTTAAATAATTTTTTTACTGAGATTAACTGGTGATTCATATGTAATAGTCAAGACAAAATCTTACCGTACAGCGTTTCCACAATATCGAGGAGGAAAAGTTCGCTAAGTTCGTTCCTAAAAGCCGTACCAGAAACTGCAAATATCCTGTTTGGTTCAATTACTCGTTTCAAAAACTGATAGATGTTATATTAAAAATCTAAAAAGAAGCTCTGAGTTGCCTAACATAATGACTTCCAACGAACTAAGTGATCCCTCAGACATGGCCAACACTTTTGTCAATGACTTTCAAGTCAGCTACACATTCTTCAAGACTGATCCCCAATCTCACTCATCAATACCTTTTTGGTCAACTCTATCCTCGCAGACATTTCCTATCGAAGAAGTGGTTACAAGAATTAATAGTCTTGACGCTGCCAAGAATGCTGGTCCTGATAGAATAAATTAACTACATTAGTTCTAAAGAGTTGCTCTGACTCGCTTTCTCTACCAGTAAATCAATTCTTTCAAAAATCCTTCGATTATGTTTCTTTTCCTACAGCCAGGAAATTTTCAAACCTAATACCAATTTATAAGAAAACGATAAATCTGACATCAAATTATATGTCTCCTCTCCAGCAGAGGTTCTTTAAAGGTCGTTCAGGTGCTAGCAACCTTGTCCTATACCAGAAATAATTAATTTCGTCAATCGAGGCATGTCATCAGGTCGATGCCATCTATAGTGACCTGTCCGAAGCATTCGATAGTGTCTGTCTTAAGTTACTAGTTCAGAAACTTTTCCACTCCTACTTAATTGACCGTTCTCAGCGTGTTCTTGTTCAAAAATCTATCTCTCATGACATATCAGTAGTGTCTGATATTCCTCAGGGCTCTCACATTGGCCCATTTTTATTTCTATTGTTTTTTAGTGACTTAAACAGCCACCATCTTTTGTAAATACCAGCGATAACTGTTTGTGTGAAGTTAGCCACACTTTTCCAGCCACGGTTTCTGACGTGTAGACTGTCGACTGCTGGAAGGCTTGTTTTTACTCACAGTGTTGCCAAATTTATAAACATCATATAAATTCAACAATTTCGGCTTGAAAATGTAGAATGCTTCTTTTAAACCCTATGGATTTATCACTAAAGGTAACCATAGATTTAATTTCAACCTTGTCCATTAACAAATGACAATTATCTATTAGAGAGTCGGAACACAAAAAACAACAACTTTTGGGAAGCCGATTAAAAGAGTAAAAAATATTAACACTAATTCTGATACTTTAAAAAGACAAGAAGCAGTAGCTCTGCCACGAAATTAAAAATTCCAAATATTAAATAGAATAGGTTAAAATTCTTTGGACGGTCGGTAATCACACATATAAAAATAAAATAACTTCTCGGGCAATAAAATTCCAAGAAATAGTTGCGCTGCCACAAAAATAAAAATACCATTGGAAAGAGGGGATCAAATACTATATAGAACGGGTAATGAAATTCTTTGGACGATCGGTAATAAGAGAAATAAAAAATAAAAAATCTTCTCGGGCAATAAAAATCCAAGAAATAGTTGCGCTGCCACAAAAATAAAAATACCATTGGAAAGAGGGGATCAAATACTATATAGAACGGGTAATGAAATTCTTTGGACGATCGGTAATAAGAGAAATAAAAAATAAAATAACTTCTCGGGCAATAAAAATCCAAGAAATAGTTGCGCTGTCACAAAAATAAAAATACCATTGGAAAGAGGGGATCAAATACTATATAGAACGGGCAATGAAATTCTTTGGACGATCGGTAATAAGAGAAATAAAAAATAAAATAACTTCTCGGGCAATAAAAATCCAAGAAATAGTTGCGCTGCCACAAAAATAAAAATACCATTGGAAAGAGGGGATCAAATACTATATAGAACGGGTAATGAAATTCTTTGGACGATCGGTAATAAGAGAAATAAAAAATAAAATAACTTCTCGGGCAATAAAATTCCAAGAAATAGTTGCGCTGCCACAAAAATAAAAATACCATTGGAAAGAGGGGATCAAATACTATATAGAACGGGTAATGAAATTCTTTGGACGATCGGTAATAAGAGAAATAAAAAATAAAATATCTTCTCGGGCAATAAAAATCCAAGAAATAGTTGCGCTGCCACAAAAATAAAAATACCATTGGAAAGAGGGGATCAAATACTATATAGAACGGGTAATGAAATTCTTTGGACGATCGGTAATAAGAGAAATAAAAAATAAAATAACTTCTCGGGCAATAAAAATCCAAGAAATAGTTGCGCTGTCACAAAAATAAAAATACCATTGGAAAGAGGGGATCAAATACTATATAGAACGGGCAATGAAATTCTTTGGACGATCGGTAATAAGAGAAATAAAAAATAAAATAACTTCTCGGGCAATAAAAATCCAAGAAATAGTTGCGCTGCCACAAAAATAAAAATACCATTGGAAAGAGGGGATCAAATACTATATAGAACGGGTAATGAAATTCTTTGGACGATCGGTAATAAGAGAAATAAAAAATAAAATAACTTCTCGAGCAATAAAATTCCAAGAAATAGTTGCGCTGCCACAAAAATAAAAATACCATTGGAAAGAGGGGATCAAATACTATATAGAACGGGTAATGAAATTCTTTGGACGATCGGTAATAAGAGAAATAAAAAATAAAATATCTTCTCGGGCAATAAAAATCCAGGAAATAGTTGCGCTGCCACAAAAATAAAAATACCATTGGAAAGAGGGGATCAAATACTATATAGAACGGGTAATGAAATTCTTTGGACGATCGGTAATAAGAGAAATAAAAAATAAAATAACTTCTCGGGCAATAAAAATCCAAGAAATAGTTGCGCTGTCACAAAAATAAAAATACCATTGGAAAGAGGGGATCAAATACTATATAGAACGGGTAATGAAATTCTTTGGACGATCGGTAATAAGAGAAATAAAAAATAAAATATCTTCTAGGGCAATAAAAATCCAGGAAATAGTTGCGCTGCCACAAAAATAAAAATACCATTGGAAAGAGGGGATCAAATACTATATAGAACGGGTAATGAAATTCTTTGGACGATCGGTAATAAGAGAAATAAAAAATAAAATAACTTCTCGGGCAATAAAAATCCAAGAAATAGTTGCGCTGTCACAAAAATAAAAATACCATTGGAAAGAGGGGATCAAATACTATATAGAATGGGCAATGAAATTCTTTGGACGATCGGTAATAAGAGAAATAAAAAATAAAATAACTTCTCGGGCAATAAAAATCCAAGAAATAGTTGCGCTGCCACAAAAATAAAAATACCATTGGAAAGAGGCGATCAAATACTATATAGAACGGGTAATGAAATTCTTTGGACGATCGGTAATAAGAGAAATAAAAAATAAAATATCTTCTCGGGCAATAAAAATCCAGGAAATAGTTGCGCTGCCACAAAAATAAAAATACCATTGGAAAGAGGGGATCAAATACTATATAGAACAGGTATTTTTATTTTTGTGGCAGCGCTACTATTTCTTGGATTTTTATTGCCGAGAAGTTATTTTATTTTTTATATGTCAGATTACCGACCGTCCAAAGAATTTTAACCTATTCTATATAATATTTGGAATTTTTAATTTCGTGGCAGAGCTACTGCTTCCTGTCTTTTTAAAGTATCAGAATTAATGTTAATATTTTTTACTCCTTTAATCGGCTTCCCCAAAAGTTTTTGTTTTCTGTGTTCCGACTCTCTCATAGATAATTGTCATTTATTTGTTAATTGACGAGGTTGAAATTAAATCCAGGTATAAATTCATAGAGTTTAAAAGATGCATTCTACATTTTCAAACCGAAATTATTGAATTTATATGATTTTGATAAATTTGGCAACACTGTGAGTAAAAACAAGCCATCCAGCAGTCGACAGTCTACACGTCAGAAACCGTGGCTGGAAAAGTGTGGCTAACTTCACACAAACGCGATAACTCCCCCTGGACCGTTTTATTAAGTGGTGCAAAATAAATCGTGTGTCCGTAAATGTTAATAAATGTGCTACGATTCACTTTACAAGATTCGCGACGTCATCGGGAATGTGTATAAAGTAGACCATTTCAAATTAGAAAGTTTCCCATCCATAAATTTGGAATCACCTTTGACATCGATCTGACATTAAACCAATATGAAGACCAAAGACTATCGTCTCACCGATATTTAATCTTTTCAGAGATCCCATCATTGAGGAGTCCATTCGCGAAGCTGAATTTCGTTCTGTCGCTCCATACGTCAAGACCTTCGAATGGAGTGATATGTAGTAAAAGCCAAACAAAGTTGCGCGCAGGTCATCAATGACGCATTTCCATTTCTTATGCGTAAATTGTCTAATAAAATTTGTAAAAAAAAACAACTCTAAAGGTAATGCAATTAATATAAGACTCTTAAGATTAAACAATGGCTGCATAAGCTTGTTTTTATTGTTTTGTAAAATTTTAATAAACAGGCCAGAAAGTAGCAACGACGTAAACCTAGTCACTCTCAGATGTGGTGCTGTGTTACAGTCTTTTATTTTATGGTTACGGACTACGGGTGACATTATTCTGACAGGCATATTTGATCGATTTTTGTCGTCAACAATTTTTAATAGTCAGATCTGTATTTTCATTCTCCGGTTGTCAAAAGGCAAAAGCAAATGGATAGTCAATGGTCGCATTCAGCGGACGAAACCGTTGAGCAACTGTTGCAAAGCAAAACCCTAGCGAAAACGTCCGGTGGCACATGCGCTACAAACAACACATAGCGGTATGCCTATGGCACACACGCCAGGATATAGATCCAGGACAACACTGGCGTTATGTGCATTGGAATTTCGAGACAGTACAGTAAAACAAAGCCAGTGGTAGGACAGAATAACAACATATTGGATCACCGTTGGTTATGTGTGCACGGGCAAGCCAGCGGCGAAGCCAATCCACTAGAGGACAGTAGTGGTTATGTTTACATGAGGAAATCACCTGCTATTTGTAGCGTTAACCTCAAAAATATGGATCCCAAGTTTAGTTATGAGCAAACAATACAGTTTATTAGACTATACAAAGACAAAGAGTATTTGTGGAAAGTGGATGCAGTCGACTACCGAAATAAACCAGCTTGTAACAATGCAAATAAAAGAAGGAATGGGTGACTGTGAAATGTCAATAGAAGAGCTTAAAAATAAAATAAAATGCCTTTTTTTTAACGAAACTGTCTTCTCAAAGGATAAAACAAGTCATTTGAAAAAAAGTGGAATCTACGAAATAAATTGTTCTGATTGTGACAAAAGGTATGTTGGACAAACTAGAAGATCTGTGCAAACTAGGTTTAAAAACAGCACATGGTAAATTTGAAATACGGTCGCATAGAGAAATCTTCTGTTGCTGAACATGCTTTTGGTAATAATCATAAATTTAGTGTAGATATTGTAAAATTACTTAAAAATGTACCCAACAAAAGGTTGTTGGATGCATTTGAAAGTGTAAAAATAATTAATTGTAAAAACAGTTTAAATAGAGATAAGTACCTATTCCATATAGTTCAGTATAATTAGATAAGGTTGGCGGGTTTTTTCCAACTGATTGGATAAAGACTCCGCCCTTAGCGCCGAAACGCATTCATGCGTAATATATATAAACAGCTAGGACGTAGGTTTAATATTTAGTTTATGATCAACTCCTGATGATGCTAACATAGTTAGCGAAACGTACGTAGAGTGATAAAAAAGTATACTTTTGGTAGTAGTCACGATATTCTTCAGCATTTACTTGTTTATTTATTTATCAAAAAAATGTGAGTACAGTTAAAACAGTCATTACTTATGCAACCAGCAATTCAGTTACTAGTATTTATTTGTGGTTGAATAAGAAATATTATTTGCGGGGAAATAAAATATTTTCTGAAACGTCATCAAACGGTGATGACGTGCGCGCAACTTTGTGTGGCTTTGACTATAGTTGAAATTACCATAAAGCAAGCTAATGGATTTTTTGCCATCAACCAATCACTGCTGGCTATTAGAGGGAACTTGGAAATAACCGGCGGAGCAGATTTATCATTGGCTCAAAATTTTTTAGCTTTCCTATTCAATTCTTGCACTTGTAGTCAAACTGGAAAGGAGATTGAAACAAACTCCTCTTACCTACCTTTTTTTTAAATAATTCATACATTGTATGGGCACACTTAATTTTAATTCTTCGTTAAACCCATTATGGTACTTATTCTTCGTCTCATTTGTAATTACACTGGTACGTTCATTTAATATACAAATGCCATCCTCCCTTCTTAACTCTGTGTATTATAGGCCTGATGATTTCATATTTCCGAAACTAGTCGCCGTCCCCTTTTTATTTTATGTAATTAGGAAGATTTTTAAAAAATATGTTGATATTTGATACCAGATTTAGAGTTTTACTACCTCAAATAAATAAACTTTAAATTGATAAATATATTGTTAGATTGAATTTATTGTGTATAAATTTATACAGTTTCAATATCTTGCACTAACATATTTCATTCGAATTTCCATTGTATATACAAATAAAAACATAATTTTCTCATTTTGTTTGTTTTCGTAACGTGCGAGTTGGAAATGGTGGCATTTTAACCACTCCGTAGAGAATTCTAATCGGATTTCGTTAATTGGGGTTTATTGGATGCCCTTTCTGCGGTCAAACGCAATAGAATTGAAATCGGTTTGATTAATTAATTACGATCGAATGATAAAATAATATTGTGACAACAACTGCTGCATTATTACATTTGTTCATCCTTTAATCAATTACTAATTCTATAAAAACAACCGGGGCTGCGATCGTATTTACATTTGTTTGTTTCATTCAAACAGTTGGTTGAATATTTTTGAATAAAAAATTAATAATGAAAATGGTGACTAGATAAAATAAAAAACCGAGTAGAATATAATTTAATAATGTTCCTTTAAAAATATGTATTTGTACCTGAAATTCTGAGAAAAATATTTATCTTTCTAAAAGTACATTTTGTTCATCAGAGCGTTAGTAAGGAGCATAACAAGTTAAATGGAGGAAATAATGTTCTGATAGACACTTAAGTTAGCATCACAACAAGCCGTATTTTGTCAACCTATCAAATTTTTTATTCTTATCCCTACAAGTGTCATTTCCGGTCAAATCTTATATTTAATAATTATTTGTTATTTAACCCCAGGAATCTGCAATAAAACGAAGAAAGTGAATTAAAAATCAAACCGTAAGCAATTTTCTAATGTTTAACTAATAAAACAAGTTTCTAATGTTGTTTACCGTGAATTTCTAAATGATTCTGATAAAATATAAGTGCTTAAGAAGCGCCAATACCCTATGTTATCTATCCTGAAATTGTTTTTGGACGGGAGCTCCGTTAATATTAAAGATAGGAAGCTGCGGTTCTCACCAATCGATTCTCTATTTAATTTTTTAGAGCGCCTCTATGGCATTATTTTTAAATTATTTTTAGTAAAAGTGATAACGACTGTCTGTGGCACTATTTTAAAATTATTTTTAGTAAAAGTGATACGAATATCTTTTTCTCTAGATAAATTTGAAAAAAGTAACACAGACGCGCTCTTATGATAAATGTTTTAAATATTATGAAAAAACCGCATATTTTTAGTTGCAATATTAGGCGAGTTCTCGTCCAAAAACGAATAATTATATTTTATGGCGCTCTACCATATGTTGCGCAGAAAAAATTGGACTGTAGGTTAAGATTACTTAACATTAATTGGAAAATACTAAAAAAAACCAATTTTTACACCCAATTTATTAGCATACAAGCACATTTTCCTTGGGAAATTCTCTAACCGGCAACCACAAAAGTCACATGGTGTGTGAGCCTCTTAATAGTGGTGAAAATCATTGTTTTGTAACTCAATGTAAGTATTCAAACTTATTATAAGTCGTAATGAAAGGACAATGCAGTGATATGGGCCTATATGATTTTAATCCAAAAGCTACATTAATTAGATGTATAATTTTTGTGTCAGTTGTTTTAGTACAAATTCAGGAAATCTAACTAATTATCTACCCAAATATTTCGGACAACTACAAAAAGCTTAGAGAAAAATTGGAAAAATGAAAAAAAGAGAACGAACAAATAGGGAAATAAGGGGCAAAGGAAAAAGGGGGAGAAAAATGAGAAAACAGCGGAAAACGGGGAAAAAAGAGTGGGAAATGAAGATGAAAGGTAACTCGTGGTATAGTTTATTTCTTTATATGTCTTTTATTTAAATACAGACAGACCTCGTCCTTCAAGTTTTTAATTATTGCTACATCCAGATTAAAGTCACCTTTCAAGCGATTAGAGTGTCGTAAATTGGTAAAATTTAGGTGGATGAATTTCTCGTAAAATGTATCTAGCGTTCTTATTAATCTCATAATAATTTAAATTTATATTCAAATCAAATTTTCAATAACTACAATAAAAAAAATGTGAATTAAAGCATCCAAATATGTTGAATTGTATATCACTACGTCATTGTATAATTTCTGGAAAGATCGCTCCAACGATTAAGCAATATGTCAATTTTAAGTACTATCTCTTTTCCTCTTGTATGCGAAGACAAATATTATGTCCAAAATTATTCATCTAACGAATTTTACTCAAATTCGACTTCTGAACATGACATTCTTATTTAACTTATCAAATTAAGCTATATGTCTCGTGAGGATTTAACGGTTTTTCGAGCGGTGGTTCACACAGACGACCGCGACTAAAAGTTGAGTTAAGATACCCGCACACCACGTGACTTTTGTGGTTGCCGCTAGAGAATTTCCCAAGGAAAATGTGCTTGTATGCTAATAAATTATGTGTAAAAATTGGTTTTTTTAGTATTTTCCAATTAATGTTAAGTAATCTTAACCTAGAGTCCAATTTTTTCTGCGCAGAATATGGTAGAGCGCCATAAAATATAATTATTCGTTTTTGGACGAGAACTCGCCTAATATAGCAACTAAAAATATGCGGTTTTTTCATGATATTTAAAATGTTTATCAGAAGACCGCGTCTGTGCTAATTTTTTCAAATTTATCTAGATAAACAAGTTGACAGTCGTATTACTTTTACTAAAAATAATTAAAAAAAGTGCCACGGTGCGCTCTAAAGAATTAACTACAGAATCTATTGGTGAAAACCGCAGCTTCCTTTCATTTATATTAACGGAGCGTCCTTCCAAAGACGATTTCAGGCAAGATAACATATGGTATTGGCACCTCTTAATTATAAATTTTCGATAAAAGATGTTCTCAGTTAATAGAAAAATATTCTTGATTTTAAGTTAAATACAAGCTAAAAAATGCCGTTAGCAAGTTCTAAAATTAATTAAAACAATATGTAACTTTTCTAAAGTTATAAAAAGATAACTTGTACAAATATATTCCTTTAACAATGTTGTATTGAAAGTTTTAAATAAAATGTTCAGTTTCAATATTATTAATATACCGAGTGGTCACGAGTCAATATACGCCCCACTATTTTTGTTGTTTTTGAATTTAAAAAATAGGTTTTTGGCACACATCAATTAGGCAATAATTGTCTACTTTGAGGCTAACAGGAATGAAAATCTTACTTTTGGTTGAACCGGAAGTGACATCAACTTTTTTTTCTTAAATCGAATGACTATATTTTTTTGATGGTTTCCTATTAAGCATACATTTCTAAGTGCAACAGTTTTCCCAGATTTAAAAACTTTCAAAAAATAAGTGAGACACGAACAATTTTTTACTTTATTCAAAATGGCCGCGTTAGTTTAATGCGATGTGAGAACATTACTAAATAGCCTATATTTAATAAAAAAATGAAAGTGAAAATTAAATTCCGTTTTTTTGAAAAAAAAAAACTAAAAATACTGGTACCTATCAGTTATCCAAAAAACTATTTTCTTTTCTACAGACAAGTCTACAACCTTACTAATAATTTCCATAGAATCCTTAGTAATTTACTTATAGCGCATTCATTTGACGCGGCCATTTTAAATAAATTAAAAAATATTCGTATTTCGGCCACCCGGTATGTAATCTTTTGTGAAGTTTATAACAAAATGTTATATACTTAATAAATGAGCATACAAAAGCTCTCCAGAATCAAACTAGTAATTTATTCCTTTAATCATTCAATCTAAGTTCTGCAAATAACTGAGTGGTTCTTCGACGTAACATATCTTCAAGTCCACTTTAAGATAAGCTAAAATTCTTGGGTGTCAACCTAGGAAGAATTACAATAGGAAGAGTATTATTATTGTATTAATTTTATAATAAAATATCATATTTTATATGAGTTATATTTATTATTATTATTATAAATAAGTTTGTATTATAAAATTATATTCGAAAGTTTTTATAGTTGAATGTAATAATTTAATTTAAAATAATTGGGTATATAAGTAAAAATTCTGGTATAATCAACAATTTTTGATATCGAAATTTAATACATATATTTTTTTATTTTTGGAATAGTAATAATTTAAGATTTAAATAAGAAAATTAAAATCATTCAGTATAAAAGATGTCGGATAAGTTTGAAAAATCAAGTAATGATTTTTTTGGATGTTTATTAAAATAGAAAGTTGACATTAATTAGAGACGAAAAATAATAAGAAAAGTCATATTTTTATATACGATTTGTCAAAAATTTAAAATTTTGTATATTTGATAAAAAAAACTGAAATATGTAAAATTTATATATTTCCAATTAATAAAAACAAAAAAGATATAATCTATAAAAAAAAAGTTTTTTATTATATTTGAAATAAAAAGAAAAGTTACAATTTATAAAAAAAAATTGGTAGAAGAAATATGGCTATTGGGGAAATCTAAATGGTATATTCCATGGAATTATAATCATGAAGAAGAGCAGCATCAAGCAAGAATATAAAAAAAAATTTAAACAGTTAAAAGAAGTAGATCATAAAATTATCAAAGACTAAGGTGTAAAATAAAAAAAGGAGAAGAGAGGTTATAATGTTAATTCATTGGACGTATCATTATAATATGTTGATATGGACCACATTCAACTCAATAATTTAAAAATAGATATTTTGTATTGTCTCTCCAGGATATTTTTTTAACATTTTGAATTCAGTTTTAGAATTTCATAGCTCTAAACTATGAAATAATAATCAAAAATACCAATAAAAACGGAAAAAATCAGAAAAATAAAAAACTAGAAAAAATCTGAAAGAATCAAAAAAGCCCAAAAAGAAAGAATCATAAAAAACCAAAAAGAAAGAATTATAAAAACCCAAAGAATGAATCGGATAAAAGAAAACAAAAACTTAGAAAAATGAGAAAGAATAGAATGAAACCAGAAAAAAATCAGTATCAAAAAAATCATTAAAATCTAAGATTCTCACTCCAGGCTGCCGGGTTCACTCTATAACTTTGAGAATTTAAAAAATACACTTTATTTAAATTTTTTATATTCCTGATACTTCTACTTTCTTTAGTTATTCCCTTTCAATATTGTCTCTTCTAATAATCTAGTTCTTTCTTTTTTTATGTTCTCCCTGTATCACCTCCTAGTTTATTTCCTTCCTTTTGTAACTTTTCCACCTTGTCTTTTGATATTATTTTTTATATTTTATTTTTCTTCGCTTTGTAGTATTCTTTAGTGTAAATAATTTTGTTCTATATTTTTGTTTTTTTGTCTAATTATTTTTGTTTATTTCTCCATAATAACTTTAATGCTCCTTCTTTTTAAATAAGTTCTATTGCAATTAATAATTATTTATATAAAATTTAACAAATTTCTTAGCCCTTTGACAATTGCGAAAATTAAAATTATCAAAAATTGATAAAAATCTGAAATCTTTTTTTATTACCGGACTGATCATCTTAAACAAGACATCTGTCCCTTTTATATGAAATTTTTTATCAATGTATTTATAGTATTTATTAATAACATGTCTATGTTTCCACAATACAAAACAATTTTAAATATTTAATATTCATTCTTTTAAATACAATTTAGTGAATATAAACTTTATTCGGAAATAGTGAGATTTTATTGCCAAAACAAAGCCCGCAAAAACCATAAAACAAGAGACAATTTAAACTAACCCCTTATTAAATTTACGATAACATCGTGACGTCTTGCAGAGGTTTATATTTACTGGATTATACCTCGTTATTGTGGCCTTTCCTTCACAAATTACTTAACAAGTCGAGAGCGGTATTTACAAGGAGGTCTTTATTTTATCTAAAAAGTCCTCTTTGTTATACTCACCTAAGCGGAAACTCAATTGTGCTACTAAATTTTAGAATGGTTTTACAGAAAATAAGTCGAGCTTTACATAGTTATCTTTATTGTTTTTATCTTGGGAACCTTTTTAGGCCAATCCTAGAAAGCACTTGTGAATGAATATTGTTCTTTTTTTAAATAAAAATAGGTTGGTTATGGACAATACAATACGTTGGTATCAGACGTAATATTCTAATAAGATATCCTTCAGTTTAAGATCGATTGGTCAGTTTCATTTCAAGCTATTAATGTTGTACTGCTCAGAAAGAGCTACAAATAAAGGTTACTGCAGATTTGGAGTATCTTTTGGTTAATTGCTTTGGTCCCCTGTTAACTATGTTTTAAGTTCATTTGGAACATCATAATTATTTTTTAGTGTTCAGATTATGGTGTAGCATATTAAATGGGAATTAAAGCAAGATTATCAAATTTGTTCAGAAACTATCGAAACAATTTTGATAGTTTGATATAGTTTTGAGTGGTTATGGCAATGCTAGGTTGCGCATTCTCAACTGGTTTAACTGGTTTCTTAATACAATTTTGGCTTACTTTTTTATGCTGAATTAGCCTCTGTAATCAGAATTCCCTATGTTACACAAATAAAAAAAAATCACAAGTTTTAAAACTTTAGACTCTTCTAACTTTTTTGTATTAATAGAATCACACTTTTTATAATACATTTTTTTGTAGAGTCGCTATAACTGTATCTTAATAGGTACAAAGTTTTACTAACAAAAACTTTGGTTTCCACTTTTATTTCAAATCAGAATTTTATATTTTACTCAAATAAAAAAAAACTAACAAATATTAAAACGTAATAAAATTTTTTATCTATTGTTAGATGCTGAATCCAAATCTAAAGACAGAATTTTAAATTCTACTCAAATTAAAAAAAAAATCCAAAATTTTAAAACTTTTAGACTATTATAACATTTTTGTATTAATAGACCCACACTTTTTATAATAATTTTTTTTGTATAATGAGTCGCTATAACTGAATCTTAATAGGCACAAAGTTTTACTGACAAAAACTTTGGTTTCCACTTTTATTTCAAATTAGAATTTTATATTTTACTCAAATAAAAAAAACTAACAAATATTAAAACGTAATAAAAATTTTTATTTATTGTTAGATGCTGAATCCAAATCTAAAGGCAGAATTTTAAATTCTACTCAAATTAAAAAAAAATTAAAAATTTTAAAACTTTTAGATTGTTATAATTTTTTTGTATTAATAGACCCACACTTTTTATGATAAATTTTTTTGTATAATGAGTCGCTATAACTGTATCTTAATAGGCACAAAGTTTTACTAAAAAAAAACTTTGTTTTCCACTTTTATTTCAAATCAGAATTTTATGTTTTACTCAATTAATAAAAAAACAAACAAATATTAAAACGTAATAACATTTTTTATCTATTGTTAGATGCTGAATCTAAATCTAAAGACAGAATTTTAAATTCTACTCAAATTAAAAAAAAATTAAAAATTTTAAAACTTTTAGATTGCTATAACTTTTTTGTATTAATAGACCCACACTTTTTATAATAATTTTTTTTGTATAATGAGTCGCTATAACTGTATCTTAATAGGCACAAAATTTTACTGACAAAACTTTGGTTTCCACTTTTATTTCAAATTAGAATTTTATATTTTACTCAAATAAAAAAAAACTAACAAATATTTAAAACGTAATAAAATTTTTTATTTATTGTTAGATGCTGAATCCAAATCTAAAGACAGAATTTTGAATTCTACTCAAATTAAAATAAAATTAAAAAATTTAAACCTTTTAGACTCCTATATTTTTTGTATGAGTCGCTATAAATTTATCTTAATAGGAACATACATTTTTCGTAACCAACATTTAGGTTTACATTTTTATGCTGAATCCAAATCTGAAATCGAAATTTAAAATTTTACTCAAATAAAAAAAAACTAACACATTTTGAAGCTTTAGACCCAACTTTTTTGTCTTAATAAACGCAACAGTTTCGTAACATATTTTTTGACTTATATTTTTATGGTAAAAACTTTTCGAAAAAAAAAAATTGTGGTTTACTTTTTGTACTGAATGAAAATATAAATATTATATTTTGAAAATTTTATAAAGATAAGAAATTTTATTTTCAAATTTTTAAACTTCAGATCTGGTGAAAATTTACGTAGTCACGTAAACCACAGTTTTCGCTAGCCTTGCAGTAAAATCATCTTAATATCGAATGGTCGAAACATGTTGCATCCCGTTGTTAAATTTTTCAACATTATATAATTGTGGTATGACTACGAGTTTTTTATTATTCTTTGAATAATTCTACCACATTTGAGTATGGATAATCTTCTGTTTTTGAATCATTAGATTGTTAAACATCGTACAGTAAACTTCTTTGTTAATGTAGTCCCGGACGTATTCAAACAACAGTCGCAACCGAAATATCTTCACATATCAATAAACTTATAAGGCAGTTCTCGTACCCCACTTCTACTTCCCAAAAAAAATTTTTTTCATAAAAAAAACTTTGATAAAAAACCTCGCTTTGTTTGGAAAAAAAGTAATAAAATGCATGAAACTAATAAAAATTACCAAAAAAATTTAGGTTAGATTTGTTCGGTGGGCAGAGCCCCACTTCACCACCTCAAATAAAAATTCATTTTTTAGTAAATATTTGGTTTTTCTGTCAATTAATTTAAATTTATGTTTGCGAACTTCAAAAAAAAATCGTAAATTACATACAAACTATACAGGGTGTCAACTTTCTTTAGTTTTTCAAACAAACGTGAGGATATCTGTGAAAATTCAGATAAATCCATATATTAACAAAATAAGCGGAATTATAATTTAAAATAATATGTAGGATATTTACAAAAAATACCTTTGTATCAAACATCTATGGATATTTTCTAAATAATATTGGATTTCTCCAGAATTTTAGTCTAATTTTTTTAACATCTTTAAAAACAACAAGGATATCGAAGAATATAAATTTATAACACTGTTTATTCATATGTAAATATTTCTATACGTTTTCAAAAAATCCTAAAAATTTTCTGTGTAGAAACATTTCTTTACATATTTGTCATTAACACAAAAGAACTTATTAAATTTAAACTTACTTATCATTTCCTTAGTTCCTAATTTACTAGTAGAATTCGTCGACTTACCTGAAAATAAGGAAAAAATATTAGTAAAGTATTATGACAATCATTTAAGGCTATTTTTAGAAAGCATTTATTTAACTTATTAAAATTTTGATTAAAAGTTTTAATAAATTTTGATCAAAAATTTCAATAAAAAAATTGATAAAACTTCAATCAAAAATTCCAAAATTTTGGTCAAACCTTAAAAATTTCAAGAATTATGTCAAAAATTTTGTTTCAAAATCGTAGTTGTAAAAATTTTTAACTGAAGTTCATTGTTTTTATGAATGGAATATCAAGTAGCTGTTAGTAAAAGTATTTATCAATGTTATTGTAAAAATATGAATGAAAATATTTTTTTTTATTCAGATTGAGAGAAAAATGTATTAAACACTTTACAATTAATATTTGTTTTTCTAGTTTATTAAAAAATGTAATTGAAATTTTTGTGTATCTAGTAATCAAAATGTCATTTATATATTTAAAAATCAAGTAAAAATATAAAGTTCGTATAAATCAAATGACTGACCTTTTAGAATTTGTAGAATTGTATTATTTAACCACAGCAAACCACAGAACGTGACCAAAAGTACAGTCATTTTTAATGACAACCGCACACTAGTATATAAATGACCACAACAAACCGGCATATATGACTGTTTCTAAAATATCACGATTCTTAGGACCATGTAGAATCATTTTCACATTTTATTACAATTTGTGTTTTTAAACCTTGGAACGGTTTGAATTTTATTCACTTTTTTTAAATAGTTGAAAAATACCGGCACGAAAAAAACCCGGAGAAATTCTTTACTCACGAAACGTGTCTATACTTCAATTCAAGTCATCTCAGCGATATGCAAATGCAATAATAGTTTTGTATTCGGGAGAGAGGTGAGTAATGCCTAATGTTGATTGGCTAAAATAGGTTCTGAGATTGGGGGAACCAAGAAGTGGTATTAGTAAATTATTAAAATAAGAAAATTATTTATGTCGTTGTACGGGAGCGACAAAGAGGACGTTAGTATTGGAAAGAGATAATACTTGTTTTTATTTGTACAGTGAATGATTTTTTATTTGCGTGTCAGGACGTGAAAAATGAATAATCAATAACAAAAAATTTTCTTGACTTTTATAACATATTAAAGTCATAAACATAGTATTTGATTGAATTATTTCTGATCTATCAATCGGAGAATTGATTATTACATTTTTATGTAAAATTTAATATAATCCATCCCATATTTCTTTTAACTTTTTAACAATCCCAAACTGAGTTTGCGAAAAAAAAACACTAAAACTGCACAAATTCTGTTAATAATCCGTCAAAACTGGTAGTGTCTGATACTATTTTAAGCTCAGATTGATTAATGATATTTTAAGTTGATATTCTTATATCGAATATTGACGAAACTTCAGGTCAAGTAATACTTAAGACGCCCGCACACCACGTGACTTACGTTATTACCGTTTAAATAATTACCCAACGAAAATGTGCTAATGTCCTAATAAATTAAGTGTAAAAATTGTTTTTTTAGTATTTTCCAGTTAGTAATAAGTAATCCTCCCCTCTGGTAAATTACTTTCCCGACCCACCTTCGAGTGGGGAAATTATTGTGAAGGAGCTAAATAAAAATTTGAGATAAAGATGGAAATATCCATTTTGAGGTCACCTGAGATAATTAAGACCATTTCCAGATGGCAGTGTGTCTGTCTGTCTGTCTGTCTGTCTGTCTGTGTGTATTCTTCCACGATTGAGGCCACACGTTTAATCCGACTGAGCTGAATTTTGGTATATCGGTTTGGGTTACCCGTCGGAAGAACCGATTAGTTTTTGTAGGACATATGTCAAATGGAAGAATCACTATCAAAAAATGATAGAAGCAATATGTCATGGAATTTGACTTGCAATTTGTCATTTGAAAGCCCTCGAAAAACTCTATTAAAGACAGTAAAAATTATTTCTCCAACTATCACCTGTCAAAAAAAATTCAAAATTTGAAACATTAACATTAAATATCTAAAAAAGTATACGTGGATATACGTCGGGAAAGTTTTGGAGCGGCACAACCGTTTTTATTTTTAATTTTTATAGATTTTTTATTGAAACCTTTGAAATTTTTACAAAATCTTGAAATTTTTACATTTTTAAAATTTTTGAAATATATACACATTTTTTATTGAAATTTTTTAATTTTTATCAAAATTCCTGAAATTTTTGATCAAAGTTCTTGAAATTTTTGAAATATTTAGAGATTTTCGATCGATACTTTTTAAATTTTTATAATTTTTGATCAAAGTTCTTGAAATATTTAGAGATTTTTGACTAAAACTTTTTAATTTTTTATCAAATTTCTTGAAATTTTTGATCACAGTTCTTGACATTTTTGAAATCTTTACAAAATGTGGAAATTTTTACACGTTTTTAAGATTTTTATAGTTTTTTTTTTTGAAACTTTTGAAATTATTACAAAATCTTTTACCCATTTTTAAAATTTAGATTTTTGATTGAAATTTTTATTTTTTATCATAATTTCTGAATTTTTTTTTAAAGTTCTTGAAATTTTTAAGATCTTAATTTTTTTATTGAAATTTTTGAAACATTTAGTGATTTTTTATTGAAATTTTTATCAAATTTCTTGAAATTTTTGATGTCAGTCCTTGAAATTTTTGAAACCTTTAACATTTTTACAAAATCTTGAAATTTTTACATTTTTAAATTTTTTGAAATATAGGCACATTTTTCATTGAATTTTTTAAATTTTTATCAAATTTCCTGAAATATTTGATCACACACAGTTCTTGAAATTTTTGAAATATTTAGAGAATTTTGATTAAAACTTTTAAAATTTTTATCAAATTTCCTAAAATTTTTGATCAAAGTTCTTGAAATTTTTGAAATATTTAGAGATTTTTGACTAAATCTTTTTAATTTTTTATCAAATTTCCTTAAATTTTTGATCACAGTTCTTGAAATTTTTGAAATCTTTACAATATGTGGAAATCTTTACACGTTTTTAAGATTTGTATAGTTTTTTTCTCGGTTTTTTTATTGAAATTTTTGAAATATTTAGATTGTTGATTGAAATTTTTTAATTTTGTATCATAATTCCTGAAATTCTTTATCAAAGTTCTTGAAATCTAGATTTTTTTATTGAAATTTTTGAAACATTTAGGGATTTTTTATTGAAATTTTTATCATTTTTCCTGAAATTTTTGATGTCAGTGCTTGAAATTTTTAAAATCTTTACAAAATCTGGAACTTTTTACCCGTTTTTATAATCTTTATAGATTTTGTGTTGAAACTTTTGACATTTTAAAAAAATATTGAAATTTTTACACATTTTTAAATTGTTTTAAATATTTATATATTTTTGATTGATTTTTAAATTTTTGTTAAAATTCCTGAAATTTTTTATCAAAGTTCTTGAAATTTTTGAAATCTATTTTTTTTTATTGAAATTTTTAAAACATTTAGAGATTTTTGATTGAAATTTTTTTAATTTTTATCAAATTTCCTGAAGTTTTTGATCACAGTTCTTCAAATTTTTGAAATCTTTACAAAATCTGGAACTTTTTGGAAAGTATTGTGAACGAGCTAAAAAAATATGGAAGTCTGTCTGTCTGTCTGTGTATATTCTTCCACGATAGAGGCCACACGTTTAATCGGATTGAGCTGAAAAGCGGTATATGTTTTTGGATTATCCGTCGAAAGAACCCATTAGTTTTTGTATGACATCTGTCAAACTAAAGTGTCACTGTCAAAAAATGACAGATGCAATAATATCACGGAATTTGACTTGCAATATGTCATTTGAAAGCCCCTGAAAAACTCTATCCTTTACAGTCAAAATTATTTCTCCAACTGCCACCCGTCTAAAATAAAAAAATGTCAAAGTTTGAAATTTTAATATTAAATATTTAAAAAAGAACTTCATGGATTTGAACCAATTTCTTCAATAAAACGGGTTTGAGTTAATCGTTGGAAGAAATAGTTAGTTTTTGTTAGACATCTGTTAATTGGAAGTTTCACTGTCAAAAAATGATAGAAGCCATATACATTTGATTTGTAATAATTTTCATTTGATAGCACTTGAAAATCTCTATTCAGAACAGTCAAAATTATTTTTCCAACTGTCACCTGTAAAAAATAGAAAAATGTCAAAATTTGAAACTTTAACATTTAAAATCTGAAAAAGCATTCGATTTTTTTTTTGCAGAAAATGTATATCATAAGCTCCTATACTTTTATACAAAATATTGCAATTGATAATAATAATAATATTATATTTTAAAGTTAATTTACCATATTCTTATGTATAATTGTTTTTAGTGACTAATAAAAAAGTATAATTAAATATTTTATTTATAAAAGCATCCCATTTTTATTAAAAGTACTTATCAGCACAGAACTAAAAGGTTTACAAAAATAACCACATTCTAAATACTATTCAGTTCTCTTTTACTTCAGATGATGGAAAACGACTTATTTACTTAGTCTAGTTCTCCGTCTATCAACAGTTTTTATCAAAAGGACTTTGCGACTTTAAATGAGGTAACCAGCTTTCAAAGGAATTTTTTTATGGGAACGAAAATGAACTGAAAATGAAATCTCAAATCTTGAGAATTTTTAAATAAGTATGTTGGAGAATTTCTTAATTAGATATAATGAAGATCGTTTGTAAGTGACTCGGAAAATACAATTCTGATAAGCTTTATAAAATACACTAAAGGATTTAGCAGCTCGATATGCAGTTGGACCATAGAATAATATCATGTTTCACAAAAATTAATGATAAAAATATTAATAAATACGGTTTATTTTAAAATTATTAATAGTGATGTTAGGACAAATAATTAATGTTTTATTATGCACATACAAAAAGTAGATTTTTATTTTATACATTTAATAATAACAAGGAAACAAATATTTTTAAGAATCGATATAAGTTTGGAATAATTTACTACGGCAGTTGACGTGTTATCATCAACCAATAATCGAAGGACCAACCAATGAAATATTGGATTTTATACTATCATTATTATTATAAATGCGTTTGAATCAGTTACCTAAACTTGAATAAAAACAAACAAAATTAACGTGAATTGTAAGGGTTATTTTTTCACCCATTTATTAAATTTCAAAAACATTATTACAGGCAAATCATTTGTCACTTTATACAAGATTAGCAAATCACTACTAATACGCACTTTTTTACCAAATCACTGCTAATACGCATTATTCACTTTCTATTCTAATTATGTTCAATACTATTGTGAAATCTCAGAAATATTATTCTATTTGTTATAAAATAGACGCGGTCAACACTGCTATTTTATAAAGCTCTCATTGGGAGACAATTTCTCTCCGCAATGATCTAGACGTTTGTCCCGTTTAAATCTGACTACTAATAACAAAGTTGGTCGCTAATGATTGTGGATTAAAAATGGCGTTGCATACTAAAACTTTGTTCGCAGCGCCACCACAAGCGCCATCGAGCGGTCATTTCTGTAAGTTATCCAGCTCTCTCTTAGTCTATCTACTGTCGATGTCAGAATTCACAAAGGAGAGGAGCATGTTCAATTTGAAACTGCTGCTAGTGCAACACAAGGGATACTATAGCGACCATGTAAAACCGAAATAAGTTGGATTGACGAAGACAAACCAATTTTCAAACATGCGTTTGTCCCCTGTTGAATTTTTTGAAAAATTTATAGATTACTAAATTGTTCAATTTCTTGTTGACCAATCAAATAAATATGCTATGATAAATCAAATGGTGAGCCAAGCTGTGCGCAGAGCCAGATTTCAGCAAATAATAAGATATTTACACTTTACGGATACTACAAAACCTTGTAACAAAGTTACTTTTTCCGTATTATTTAAAATTTATAAATTAATTCGCGCACGGCACTGGAGTAAGATTAAATTAAAATTGTGAATAAAAGACCAGTCGTACCAGTTGAACCGTCGCCATGCAGATGGAGACACTCTCGTCTCTGTTTCTTAGATGCCGAAGTTCGTACCGAGTACGGCAATTCATACCGTTGTCGGCACTCGGCAGCTGCAGAGGCAGCGAGAAGCCAGACTTGCTGTGGCCGTCCCAATTGGAACAGCAGTGCAGTCCGTCGACCTTTAGAGATAGGTCAAGCTGAAGCCAAGTTCAAGTTGTACCGGAGTCTAGAACCGTCAGTCCGACTACACCACGCCGCCAAGCCAATCGTCCGTTACACACCTTTTCTCCGCCGGATTTTATGGGTAATAAATAAAAGTTTTATTTATTATTATTTGTTTCTGTTTTAACATCCTAGCAGCTAATACCCAGGTTACTCAACCAAGTAGGGCAAGTAAAGACCGCCCTTCTGCCGCCAGTGATTTTGGTCGATACCATAACGACCCCTGGAGTATTTCTTCCTCCACTGACGCTGCCCGTGCAGTGGCCTTCACACTCTAAATGGAAGGTGGCGCCCGAGGCAATCCGAAACCTGGACCAAGGCGCCAAAGTGACCCGCAACGACCGAAGTGTCGTCGCAACCTAACCAATCAGATAAGGTATGGAAACTCAGGTTTCCTATGGATATGACAAAACAAAAATTAATGGGAAATTAAATTCCAGAAGAACACTTAGATTTTGATGACTCTATGATAACATATTTTGGATGCCATTCCTGTAAACAGTTCAATCTGGGGAAACCCATAAGGTTTGGATATAAGATGTGGTGTTTACACACCATCAGGGTATTTAGTCAGTTTTATTTATACCAAGGAAAAAATCCAAATTGGTACTGCACTTTCGAAAAGGAATTTGGAATAAATATAGGGTCAATCTTTAATACTAGTATTTCGGCCATAAAGACGTACTTCTTGGGAAACTAATTGTTATTTCTTTTTTTGTATTTTTTTTTTATCTGTTAATGTGTACTCTGATGATATGTATGTATTTCTGTATGTATTTTATATTGTTCATAGATCTGTTCTGTAGTTGGGTGCAAACCTGTTTGAACAGTAAATAAATAAAGAAATAAAGAAATATTAGGCACGATTCACGATTTTCCGGAAGCCCTAAGAAAATTGCCCTTTAAATTGTATTTCGACAATTTGTTCATTGGTTTCAATATTCTGTATCATCTGAAGATTAATGGATATGATGGTACGGGAACCATAAAGATTTGAAGAATCAAAACAATAGAGGCGATACTATTCCATAATTGATAAAGAAGATGGTATTATTGTCGTAAAATTGATGGATAATAATGTCGTCACTGTGGCTTCCATGTGTCATGGTACACATCCAATTACCAACGTAAAAAGATTTTCTCAAATGGAAGAGAAGACGATCAGCACCAGCCGTCCATCACTTATAACGGAATGCAATCGTTTCATGGGTGGTACTGATCTGTTGGATGAAAATACTGCCATATACTGAATAGCATTAGACGCAAAACGTAGTGGTAAGCAATTTATACCTGGTTGTTGGACGTTTGAGTGCTAAAGGCATGAAATGTTTACAGACAACGTGAAAATTTTTCGTAACTGGCAGAGCTATAAAAGATACTTTTTTAAAGTATCTATATACTTTCAAGATACTTGAGGCAAAAAGTATCTTAAGATACATTTTTGTGAAAGTATCTAAAGATACAAACTACAGGAAAAGTAAAAATATGTTAGATATCCAATTATCTTAGATACTTTCAAGAATCTAAGATACTCGTGAGTATCTAAGATAATTTTAAGTATCTAATTAAGATACTTTTATGAGATACTTAGATACTTTTCTGGTATGCAAAAACCAATGGACATCGGCTCTCCCGCTAAGGCATGCGCGACAGATCGAAGCTTGTCGGATCATGAAAAAGTATCTATTTCTCAGGTTCTGAGTATCTAAGATACTTTTAAGATACTTGAAGTATCTAAGATAATTTTAGTATCTAAAGATAATTTTAAAGATAAAACATACTAGATACTTTTAAGAAGTATCTAATGTAAAAGTAACTTTTAAGTGAATCAATAAGAATCTTAAATAAAAGTATCTAAGATAGTTTTGGTATTTTAGATACTTTTTTTATCTTTTTGCTAAAGATACTTTCCGCTCTGGTAATTGGTATTTAGAAGGCAGATAGTTCATACATATCTAACTAAATATGCAGATCCTCCTAAAGGTGTAAGAAAACCCGCCCTAGCACGGTCCAACATAAGTATGAATGGGTGGAACCCTTTTAGGCACAGCGGTCAGTTATACCGGAATTTAAGCCATTTTCACTTCTAAAGGTGTAGTCTTTCTGGACGCAAAACTGGATTAGGGGTTCTAGGAAAATGAAATAGGATTATTTGAATAAGATTTTGTAATCTCTTGAATTTTGGATTATTCCTAGATACCGTTTAAATAAAATTATTGTCAAATGATTGGTTTTATGAATGGGGTTGTCTTATTTTACTTCTCTAATATTCTTAATCTGTTTATGATGAGAGTATAACCAGAAATTCTACACAGAGAAAATAGATTATTTGAATTAACCAAATTTTATTTGAACTAGATAAATATGTTATTTGGATGGGTCGAACAAAGCGTCCGATTTGGTTCAACAAAACTGCTTATTCAAATATCGAAATAAATGATTTTATACAACGAAAGAAATGTTTTATTGATTAAAAAAATGTTTTGTTGAGTGAGAAAAATTCTTTGCTGGATAAAAAAAATATTTTTCCTATTGAAAAAATGAAAGAAATTGATAATTCCTGCTATTCGATTTCTGATCTGATTAGGTAGGTACATCATGTTCAAAGCTGGGAAGATCCGATGGAGCAAGATTTACAGTCATATGAGATACCGTTTAAATTTTGTTCATTTAAATAACAATATATTTGATTTAATTATCTTCAGTCCAAATCTTATTGGTTCATAAAAACAACACAATTTTTTTCATACAAATAATATTTCGTAATACAAAAAAATTACAGTCAAGTAATATGATATCGTTTATTTAAATAACCCATTTCTCTCTGTTTATTTCTTAAGAAATTAGGTAAACCATAATAAAAATGGAACTAATTTTAATTAGATTTTCTGCACTCTCCCTGAAAACATTGAATTTATTTATGTATTTTTCTCAGTGTTGTGTTTTTGTATAATAGTGATTTTCTTGTGATTTTTCATATTGTTTTTTATTAATTATGAGTTTTTTTTTAATTTGTGTTAGATACAGTTTAAATAAAATTATTGTGAAATGAAGAATAGCAATATATATATATTTGGAGAAATTTTTTTTTAAAAAATCACTGATATTATTTGTATTATTTTTTCATAAAACTATTACTTTGAATCAATTGGATTAAGTACTTTATTGTTGATAACCACTGTGCCCAAGAGGCCCACCTAATTTTAAAACTTGAGGCCAAAGGCCGGTAGAATTATGGAACCCCGTTGACAAAATTGACAACTATGGGACCAAATAAACAACACCTGTCTGAACAGAGTATCAGATGATTTGAGATATGATAGCCGCAACCACTGGTTTGTGCCAAATGAACGAAGGAAAAGAAGAAGATGCGCCGGTGAGGGCTGGACGTCCAGCATAATAACTAAATGCCAAAAATGTGATATAGACTTATATGTAGAGCGTAATAAAAATTTTCAGAATAAATAAGTTTTTTTTGTCACATTTTTTTATTTCTGTTCAATGCCTACTAATAGTTGTCCAAATAATACCTTTTTATCATAAAATTTAAAAAAGCAAATTTCAGCCGTTAAAGGGTTAACTTACTTCAGAGTTTGAGAGAAGTAAATTATTGTGATCATACTGTCAGTGCATGTGAGTGTGTGTGTATGTCTGTCTGTGAGAGCTCTCACAGCCGTTCCATTAGACCGATTTGCTTTAATCTTGGTATGTAGATACCTTAGGGTCGTACCTCGGTCGAGTTTAATTGAGCCCTGTACTCAAAGGGCACCGCTGATATGGAGGTTACTTTAAAATAAGTTTTCCCTCAGAGGTTTACACCACTCTAGTTAAGTCCAGTCGAGCTTTCCACCGAATATACTAGTTTAAGGTGGAAATTTCTAGACGCAATAAATTACCTTCTCAGAAAGATCTAGACACGACCTACTTTCCGCTAAACGTACTAGAAAGTACTGGAAGTGGAACAGGCGACCTGTATCACAAAAAGTGTTAACTTTAGGGTAATAGTGATACATTTTTGGAATTTAACTATTTAAAGTTTGAGAAAAAATGGATGAAGTAATCACGTCGTTGTCATCACATCATCATAGCGATGGTTATTCAAACTAATAGTAAAATTAAATTTTCGATTTGACGTGTCTCTACTTTTTTTTTCCTAAATGTTGCCCAACTCTATATTTTTAAGGTTTCTAACCCAAATACTCAGACTGTATTAACCTACTATTATTAGTATATTATTATGGTTTATTCAATATTTTTATTATTATATTAGTACTTTTTCACAAGTCAGCACTTTGTAGTTGATTGTAAAAAATAAAAATTGTAGCTCATAATAAAAATAATCTTTTTTGTACTCACTGTCCAATAATTACTTATTATAATTACCTGCTTTTTTAAATAAATTTATAAATATAATTATTAATTACATCTTAAGTTAATGGTCCTTTAGGTATTTTATTTATAATCAATCTACTGAAATTTACTGCGATTATCAACGACGGTGGTTGTTCCTGTGAAACATTAAATAATGGCATATACTTTTACTGCAGTCACAATAATTATTACTTAATTTAAAATAATAGGTATTGTATTGCTTATTACCAGTGAAATGACTAAATTTACTCCACAAGCGTACCAACGGGCAGAAAAAGGCTCTAAAAACAATTATGCTACTGCTTTCGTTCTAGATCATAAAATTTTAATTAACATTGATTCATGTCTGAAGTCGACAAAATGTAGGAAAACCAATTTTTTTCCCGAACACCGAAAATATATAATAAATAAACAAATATTTATAGGTAAGAACTTTGCAGTTAAATATTCTGTCAGTTTCATTAAACTATAATAGGATTAAAGTTAAGAAAATTAAGATTTTGTAATGGATGACTTAAATCAATAACTGAAAATAAGTCAGATTCATTTTGAATTCATATATTTTCAAAAAATTGATGATAAATTTTGATTTTGTTCGTTTCTTCAATGCCTTTTTTTAAATATTACGACATTTACATACATCAATTAATCTACATCAATTAATAAGTAAGAAATATGTATAAATACCAAGAATAATATGTCCGGCTCTCATTATTTTTCATGGAAATAGTGTTTGGATAATTCTCAGTATAGTACCAGTATTTAGCCAATAAAAAACACATTGCGATAATTACTTTTAATAGTATATTATACACCAAGGTAGAGGAAAATCTTCTTTACCGTGGTTTATATACTATTTTTTCCACTACTAGAACATTTAATCATTTTCACAATGGTATTTTTTGGAAAAGAAGCAGTTTGTGAAAACAATTAAATAAATTAAATTGACATTTCATTACGTTAATTACACTGTGAATTTTAAAACTTTCAAGTAACGATGAAAACATTAAGAATTCGTTTCATTTGACACCTAGATTTGAAAAACTATTAAATTGATTTTTAGATTACTTTTAGAACAGGTATTATTGCATAAATAGCACGAATCTATACTAAAATATTTATTACATGACCTTAAACTTTTTCAAACGAAAATATATGTGATAAAGAATTACTTACCTCTGTTTCATTTGATTAGATCGAAAATGCGCTTTAAATTATAGGACTTCAATAGAAAGTACTTATTTGCTGTCGATTTTTTTATAATAATTATAATTTGAAGGATTTCCTAAGATCGCCTACCTCTAACATCACGTTTAGTCTTCAGTTGTTTTCATTATCTACTACTAGCAGATAGTCAAAAATTATCTATTTGTAGGAGAGACATTTAACTTCTCGACTCGAACAGAGCATAAATAATGACATCTTCTGAAAACTGGTATTCCGAATTCTAAAACCCTAGTATCCTTTTTCATGGTCCAAAGCCTAGAAAAAAATCGGCCGTGTAACCCCAGTACTTTTCCGGCTCGACCGTAGAGAATATGTTATTTATTATTATTATTTTAATTACAAAATTTCATGGATTACATGGAACACATTAAAAATAGCCAGCCGATGGTGAATACGTCAACAGAATTGATATTTTAATGTTGATAATGACATAAGCTGTATGTCACACTGCTACAATTAGGATTTCCTAAAATCATGTGTGAAAACTATTAGGAATTCGGAAAAAATTTTCATACAATAGTTGTAGGGAATTTTGCACTGAAACATTTTGCACCTGCAATTTTAAAAAAATGGAAAATCCTAAATATGTATTTTTCTCGCCATCTAGCGGCGAAACTATGAGGAATTCGATACAAAGTTATACATAAAAGTTAAAGAAAATTTGACGCTTTACAACTTTCTACTAGAAAGTTTTGTACTAAAATGCAGTGTTTGTCCTCAAAATCAAGAAAAACTAAAGAAAACCTACATGCAGATTTTTTACGCGCCCTCCAGTGGCGCAACTATTGGAAATTCTAGAAAAAGTTTGAGACAAGAGTTGTAGGGAATGTTATGCTCTAAAATTTTGTACTACAACATTTTGCACTAAAGTGTATTATTTATCCTCAAAATCAAGAAAAACTAGAGAAAACATACATGCACATTTTTTACGCGCCCTCTGGTGGCGCAACTATTGAATGTTCTGGAAAAAGCTTAAGACAAAAGTTGTTGGGAATATTATTCTCTAAAGCTTTGTACTACAATATTTTGCGCTAAAGTGTATTGTTTGTCCTCAAAATCAAGAAAAACTAGATAAAACCTACATGCACATTTTTTACGCGCCCTCTAGTGGCGCAACTAATGGAAATTCTGGAAAAAGTTTGAAACAAAAGTTATAGGGAATTTTATGCTCTTGTTTGTCCTTAAAATTTAAAAAAAGTAAAAAATTGTTATATGTATATTTAATCAATGTCGGTCTTGAGGACCTTCTACTGTACCAATTTAAACCAAAATCTAATGGTCGTATTCTAGGCACACACCGACCCTCCGTACCAAATTTCAGCTTGATTGGTCAAACGGTTCGGCAGTTATCGTGGAAGATTACATACAGACACACAGACAGACCATACGCTGGAAATGGTTACAATTTTCTTGAGGGACCTCAAAATGGATATTTCCATCGATATCGGTTGGCTAAAATATGACCTCAAAATTAGACAAAATTTTCCAAAATCAGGATTTCTCCAAAATTTATGAGGTCTCTCGAGTAGATAACCACACCACCACATGACTAGTAGAGTAAGAATCCACTTTTATTTAAGAAAATAATTGTTGGGTTGTTAAGATATCGTCAAAATTGGGGAAAATCCCAAATTTAGTTAGATTTTCGCTTTTTCAGAAAACATGTAGGGTCGGTCTCTCGAGCAGACGAAGACGCCATTTGAATTGGCTTAACGAGTAAAGTAACAATTCGCTTTTAAATGAAGAAAGTAGTGGGTTAAGGCGGCCTTGCATACCAGCTTCTACAAGTTGACTTCTTATTAATTAGAAGCTAATTTTTGTTTCCATGCCTTGAACACAAACTTCTTTCAGCCCCAACTGTACAGTAACAATGCTATATCGTTGACCACTATAAAATTGTAAATACATCCGTTTACAGTAAACACAGCCTAGGAGCCTAACCACAAACAAAGAAGTTTGGTTATAAAATGAGCATAGATAAAGAGAGGTATGACAATAAAAGGAGATAAAATGTAAAAAAGACGCTAAAAAGATAAACTTCACCCAAAATTTAGCGGCATGACCTTGAAAAATAGCGGAAAAAAATTGAGCAATGTGATTGGTTATAATTTAGAAGCTGGCTTCTAGAAGCTGGTATGCAAGGCCGCCTTTAGTCTTAAGTGCCAAATTATGGTCAAAATCCAGGAAAATTCCTTTGGTTTGTAACTTATGGCCCATTGAATAATTAGGCAAAATTCATAAAACGCCCTGTATCTCCGTTATAAAGATTACAAGACCAATTACATATATGTTATTTAGAACCACCTCGACGACCTTTATCCACCCTTGACGTATGTCCGTTTACCAATGAAACACCCTGTATATTAAAAATATTATTATAATTTTACAAGTTTGTTAATTTAGTTTTTTGCATTTAACTGTGTCGACGTTTACTTTATGAAAATCCATATTATGACATGTTTCTGATGAAGTGTTGGTCAAACAATAATAATTATTATTTTTTTGTGAACATCAATAAACGTTGTTTTATTTATAAAAATAATATAACTGTATTAATATATGCATAAATAAGTTTTTTTTAATATTTACAAAATAACTAGTGTTTTTCTGAAGATTCGTTAAATATTATGTGCAACATTATTTCATTTTAAAGAAAATCAAATTTACAAATTTAAAGAATTTAACGCGAAGATAGACAGTGACGAATTCGTGTATGCCCCACCTTAGCCGGTTTAACGTTGGAGCCGAATTTATGTTCTCGGAGCCGAAATCGTGTTCGTCCGTTAACGGTAGTTCTGTTTTTCCCACAGTAATTTTGATCCGTCATACTCCTGTTTGGATCCAGAACTTTGATCGATTTTTAACTTCGTCCAACGTCTTACAACGACACTTTGTAATTTGTAAATTACTCCGCCTTACCTTAACTGTCCGTTACCAAAACCAACCTCGGTTTGTGTCCTCGCTTATAATTCCTCTTTAACTATAATTATGTAACCCCCTCCTTTTTTGTAGTACCACGTAAATTATATTGAAAGTATCATTAATCAATAAAAATCTAAATTAATAAATTACTTACAAATTTTATTTTTATATTAAATTTTTAAAGATATTAAAATACCTACTACAAACAAATATTTTTAAGTGAATATATAATGATTGAAACCGTAGAACCTATTAACCTAGAAATTCATAACGCTAGCTTAAGAAGACTTATAAGTAAAGCTTATGGCACTTTAAAAAATTGAATAATTACTTTTGTGCAGATTTTAAAATATTAGCATGAAGTAAAGCTAATCAAGACGGAAAATGACACTTGGTCAATTTATATTCAAAAATGCAAAAATTAATTGTTCGTGAAAGTGGGTACTTCATTTAAAAGATTAAATAGTCAATTTATTTATTTGTTTACCCTGGAAGCGATTATGTATAAATTCTCGCGTCTTTCGTAAATTTTAATCAACATTAATTATTATCCTTTGTTGTATGTACTGATAATTGCGTAACTCAAGGAAGTATTAGTAGTATATTAAGTTTAAGATTTTGTTGAGTACATATGTCAATTATGAGAATGTGCGTTTGTAGAAAAAGTAATAAACATGGTATTAAATTGTTCAGGTTTTCACAAGAAGTAGATAATTAGGTAACTTACTTATTTAACATAATTTATTTTTTCCATCATCCACATTTTTGTAAAATGAATAACTAATATTTAATAAGTTTTCCAAATGCATAATTTTTAACCTTTAAATGCATCCTAATACAAAAATGCAACATTTTGGTTTCATTATTTTTACAAATTGATGATGAAATTATAGATGGCGTAAATGCGATTTTGAAAATAATAAGCAGGTGTGATGAAAAAATAGAACAGGGCAATAAGCGAGAAAATGAAGTAAATGAAAAATCAGAGCAAAAAAGTAGCCTAGTAAATGCAGATGAAGGCGAAGCTGAGAGGTCTAAATACAGAAAACAAGAGACAAATCAAAGGAAAAAGATAAAACAAACGTTGAGTGGTGGCACAAAAATCTTGTAGTAAATGAAAAGCAATCTGATTTTAAGGCAAATACTTATCTGGGTATGAGCTATAAGCAAATAAATATGGAGGGAATGCTCAGCAAAATTCCTCCTCAAGAAGTCAGGATGGACAATATTGAACATTGGCTTATATTTGCTAAGAAGCAAACAAGGTGTAAATTTCCCAAACATATGGGATTGACAGATATTATGTGTGACGAATGTGGTATTAGTTTTATTTTTTTTATTTTTTCTGTGTCTTAAGTAAATTTCACTTAAAAAAATAAAAAATCATGCATTTAAGGGGTATCTACGACTCTTAAAAACGAGTATTTACACATAATGGATTAATTAAGCTAGTTAGTTAGTGACAATCTTGTCTGTGTGTGAACGTAATTTTACTTTCCCGATCCACCTCCTAGAAGGGAAAGTATTGTGAACGAGCTAAAAAAAAATTCGATATAAAAACGGAAATATCTATTTTCGGGTACCCTGAGATGATTAACACCAATTCCAGATGGAAGTCTGTTTGTCGGTCTGTGTGTGTATGTGTGTGTGTATTCTTCCACGATAGGGCCACACGTTTAATCCGATTGAGCTGAAATTATTTATAGGGGTTTGGGTTACCCGTCGGAAGAACCCATTAGTTTTTGTACGATATCTGTCAAACGGAAGTACCACTATCAAAAAATGACAGATTCAATATGTCACGGAATTGGACAATGCAATATTTCATTTGAAAGCCCTAGAAAAACTCTATTCAGAACAGTCAAAATTATTTCTCCAACTGTCATCTGTCAAAAATAAAAAAATGTTAAAATTTGAAACTTCAGCATTAAATATCTGAAAAAGTATTAATCCGATTGAGCTGATATTTGGTATATGGGTTTGGGTTATTTGTCGGGAGAACCTATTAGTTTTTGTACGAGATCTGTCAAACGGAAGTATCACTATCAAAAAATGACAGATGCAATATGTCACGGAATTGGACACGCAATATGTTGTTTGAAAGCCCTTGGAAAACTCCATTTAAGTATTTTCAGTTTTTAATTTGCAAGTAAAAATATACTTAAAACAAATTTAAGTACTTAGTAGAAGTATTGGGTTGAATACTTAAAAGTTTGAGTACCAGTACACCGATTTTCTGGAATACTTATAGTAAAGTACTTAAGTACTTAAAAGTACTTAAGTACATTTTTAAGTACTGTCGGTAATCAGTACCGCAGCTTTGCCTGGTACCAGAAGCTTAGGTACATCACCAAGCAGAGCTGCGCTACTCATTACCGACAGTACTTAAAAATGTACTTAGGTATTTTTAAGTACTTAAGTACTTTACTCTAAGTATTCCAGAAAATCCGTGTACTGGTACTTAAACTTTTAAGTATTCAGCCTAATAGTTGTACTTAGTACTTAAATTTGTTTTAAGTATATTTTTACTTGCAATTTAAAAAATGAAAAATACTTAAGTACTTAAAACCTTTAAAAAGTACCTAAGTATTACGGATTACTGCAAAATTATTCTTCAACTTGTTCGATTTGCTTTGGAAATCATGTATCGATAAGTATTTTCTCGATTTGTTCCTGAATTCCTGAACCTCGCGTTCTATTATTTAATTAGTGCACTGATAGTGAATAAGGTTTCCTGATGGTAAGTTCATGTTATAAGTTACAATTTATAATGTAATAGTTCAAGATTATTCATGAATGAAGGTGAAGGCTTATTAAATTAATTTTTAATATTATACCTAAGTGAAAGCTGTAAAATATTTGTTTCTCTAAACCGTTTTTTAGATAAAAGGCGTGTTTTAAAATCGAAACGAAATGGATTTTTTTTTACTTAATACTTAGTACTTTAATTTACTGTTTTCAAGTTATACTTAAATGAAATACTTATATATTCTTGGTACTGGTACTTGTACTTTGAATAAGTACTGGTACTGAAGACTTAAGTACTTTTTGTCGGCACTTAAACAGCTTTGTTACTAATTATCTTTCAATCAGAAATATCTGCTAATGAAAACTGTGTCCAGTTTAACGTCGAAAAGAAATTCCGCAGGCAAGAAATTGTTATTATGTGGTAAAGTTGCCATTAATGAGCTGAGCTCGAAGATAATCAAGGAATGCATAGAAAAACAAAATGATGATGTGAAGGGAAACGAAATAGCAGATAAACTCGCCAAAAAGGGGCTAAAACACCATTTCTGGGACCTGAACCGTTTTATGGGATCAGAACGAGCATGATACTGGAAGAATTGAAAAGAAATGGAAATAAAAGATCCAACCACTGGAGTAATCTACAAGGAATGAGACAAGCGAAAGTTCTTTTGGGAAACTATAACCAGAAGAGGTCCACAGAATGTAGTTTTTGTGGAGATTTTAAAATATCAACACGAAGTAAAGTTAATGAAGACTAAAAATGACACTCCGTCAATTTACATTCAAAAATTCAAAAATTTATTGTTCGTATAAGTAGGTACCTCATTGAAAAGATTAAATAGTGAATTTATTTATTTTTTTACCAAGAGGGAATCACCAGATGTAAACCTGGTTTCAGTGTGAACACACCTGTGACGTGCCGCAGGGCGAGAAAGTATAACTTTGTGAAAGAATTCAGTACAACGGTAGGTCGCAAAAGTGAGTGGGACGAGAACACTATTTCTGGCGTCAACAGAAATACCATTAAGTGGTACAATAATGGGTCCAGGAAAACAGAGGGCACTGAAATAGGAGTATGTGGGCCTGCCTGATATCAGATGCTTCGAAAGCTTGAGCACATCACCAAGCATCATTCCAGCGGAAATATATGCTATTAAAAATGTTTCCAGACAATAAATTGTCATTATCTCGGATAGTCAAGCAGCCATTAAAGCGTGAAAAGGTGAAAGGAAACGAAATAGTAGATAAACTAGCCAAAAAAGGGACTGAAACACCATTTATGAACCCTTTTGTGGGATCAGTAACGAATTGAACAGAGAAGTGGAAATAAAAAGGTGCAAACACTTGAGTAATCTACACGGAATGAGACAAGCGAAAGTTTTTCTGGAAAACTATAACCAGAAGAGGTCCACAGAATGTCTGAACCTGAGTAAAAACAAGCTAATGGGGTAACAGGGCATTGCTGGCTAAGAAGACATCTTATAAGATTTGGACTTGAAGAACAAGAAGAATGCAGATTTTGTGATTTAGAGGTTGAAAACTTAATCCACATACTCTCAGAATGCACTGCTTTGCCGTCAGATATCCTAAATCTCTTGAGGAGAATAGCACTAGACGGAGTACTTTAATCACTGAGATATCCTCAATGACTAAGCACCAGAAGGAGACACAATAGATCTTATAGGTCATAGTGTAATAACCCCCATATCAACATACATGCAACATATACTCTGCATATAAATTAAACGATTCCCTCGTGGAACCATTCAACCGTACTTTGTGGGTCCTTCATATTGGAGAATTAAATTATCTGTTCCTTAAAGTTTAGTTAATCTTCCTATTAATCTATTTTAGTCTTAAATTTCATGTTCGACAACTATCCTTCGCCCCACCTTTTTATTCCCCATATGACACTTCTTCCCTAGTACAAAAAACCGCCCTTAGCATTATCGATCGACAATGTTTAATTTTGCAAAGTTTCTAAAATACAATCAACCGTATTATGGCCTGAAGATGGCTTGTAAGCCGAAACTATTTGCTGTTTCCTATTTTTGTTTAAATATATGTACGTGGTACATGATTTTGAGTTTTATTTCATTTATTAAAAATTAACAGTTTAGAACTTCCAAGGAATCTTTTTCGTACGCATATGAGATACTTCGACACGCTTTGATCCCTGTCCTTACTTTAAATGAATAATTTCATGAAAGTTTTACGAATACTATTTAAAGTAATATAACTTTCAAGATTTTATTTTTGACGTATTCTTCAAACTGCCGACGGCGAAAAAAGTCATTAGTATAGTATTGTTATACTAATTGCTGAATCTTAGGCATTAATTGAACTGGTCACTGCAAGGTAATTTCATTTTTTAACGTTGGTGGTCCACATGTCCAAATTAAAAGAACAGTGGGTGACGCAGCGTCTGCATTTAAAACATTTTTAATACTAGCATTGCTGTAAATCTTGTAATAATGAGGATTGAATTTTTATTATGTCAAAAATTCAAGACAACACGATGTAAGAAGAAATCGTTAAAATGTTTATTATCTTTTTTTTTAATTTTTTTATAAAAAAAAAATTAAACTGAAAACAATTAAAAATTTACAGTCTACAATTCATGGACTAAAATTAATATTATGTATATAGACAACGGTAGCATTAAAATAAATATTTCAATTTTTGTCTGATCACTGAAACCAAGCATTGTTAGATTGGTACTTAAATGTGTGCTCGCTTGGAAAAACAGAAAGGCGTTGTTCTTTTTGTAAGTTTTTATATAAAAGCTTTAATCGTACTAAAAATTATATAAAATTTACAGGCAACAGCCACACAACAATGTCAGAAAAAAACAACACGTGATTACACTTTTGTTCATTACAAACCGCTGTGGTTATTTAAACATATTTTATTAAGTTATTTTGTTGTTTTTATTATTATTATTGTTTTTGTTTGTTACCTGTCATAAACATTATTACTATTGTGATATTGTTATTATTATTAAAGTTTGTGAAAAAATGCTAAGGCAATACGAAATAATAATATTAGGAGACGAAAATACTTAGATGGGAGAAGAAATAAACTTAAGATAAATAATATTAAGTAACGAAAAAGGAACTGTACGTAATAAAACTTATGACAACAGTCAAAGAATCTACCAGTTAGCTGGAATGATGAACATGTCAATATTTTCAATAAAGTTTATACACCCAAAAATCATATGGCAACCTGGAAGCACCCAGTAGAGAACCGGATAGACCACGTATTAGCTACGACAAGATATCTGCAAAAAAACAATAGACACAAGAACGTACAAAGGCTTAAATGCAGACACAGATCACTATCTGGTAATGACAAAAATAAAAGGCCTAAAAGACGCAAAGAACTATAGAGCAACAAAAGACACAATTACTTTCAACATAGATATCTTAAGAACTGAGGAAATTAGAAAACAGTATGATAAAATATTGAAAACGACACATTCAATACTTGAGACATCGAAAATAGTTTGATTGAAATCAAAAACGTCGTATTGAAAGTAGCAAATTAAGTAACAGGGAAGAAGAGAACACAGCAGGAGAAAAAAGAATGGTATGGCCAACAGCGTGAAGAAATAATAAAACAAAAAAATACGGCAAAATTAAAGTGGATAAGTACAAACCAAGAACGGGACAGAAAAGCATATGAGGTAATCAGAAACAGGGCAAATGTAATATACAAAAAGAAAAAAAAATGATTGGCTATATAGAAGATTGAAAGACATAGACGACAACGGGCATAACAAGGGGAATAAAAGATGAAAATGGTACAACAGTACATGAAAGTACGGAAATGGTAAAAATATGGGAGAAATATTATAGCCGACAGCTTTATGAAGATGATGTTAGGGATTCCATGGAGGTAGAAAACATAGTTGCAGAACCACGTCAAAATGTCCCTCTGAAAAAGAACTCGCAAAAGAAATAAAAAGAAATGCCAATTGAAAAGCTTGCAGCAAACTAATACAACAAATTTGGATATATCGGAAAAAAATGCCTAACGAATGGAACATTGAAAGTTTAACACCCATCCACAAAAACGGAGATAAAGAAGTTTGTAAAAATTATAGACCAATAACTCTACTTAATATCACATACAAAATACTTGCAAATATTATAAATCACAAGCTGAAGGCATACGCAGAAACCAAAACGGGTTCAGATCTAGAAAATCTAAATATATTGCAATACACACCATCAATCAGATCCTTGAAAAATCCATGGGATACAATAATGACCTACATGTAATTTTTATAGACTTTAGGAATGCATTTGACTCAATTATAAGATCCAAAGTAATAGGAGAACTAAAAAAACTAAAAATCAAAAGAAGCATAGGGAACTATTGAAAATGACTCTATAAAGCACTAAAAGGAAATTAAAATTCCAAGCGGAAATATCACAAGAACTCAACATGAACAAAGGAGTGAAACAGGGAGATTCAATTTCTCCAACACTGTTCAATCTAGTTGAGGAAATCAAACTTAAACGCGACAAATATTATAGTGAACGAGACGCAGCTAATTGCTTATGCCGACGACCTCATAATTGTCGCAAGAACAATGAAAATTCTAATAAAAGCAGTGGAGAAGTTGGACACAGAGGCACAAAAATTCGGATTACAATTAAATAAAAATAGAACAAAATATATGTGAATCGGGAAAGGAAAACAAAATTACAAGTTTGAAGGTTGTACAAAGTTTTGTCTACTTAGGAAGATCGATAGAACAAACTAGAAAAAACAAGATAAAAGGGAGAGTATTAAAAGAAAACCAAATTTTTGACATAAGGAGGAAATTATTAAAATCTAAATTAACAAAAATATCAAAATCTATCTGACTTTGATCAGGCCAGTCATTATTACGACCTAGAACTATAAACAAAAAAGTAGAACAAGATTTAAAAATATTGGAAAGGAAAATACTGCAAAAAATGCTTGGACCAAACAGAACAAAAGATGGAGAAAGAAGATTAAAAAGAAACATAAAAATAGAAATGGAACTATTTGAAAGAAATATAGTCTGATTTATAGGAGCAAAAAGACTGGAATGGATGGGATACATTATAAGGAGAGCACCAAAGAAGAGTACCTTAAAAAGAATAACGACATAAGTTCCATCACAGACGAGAGCAAGAGGAAGGTAACTAGGTAGATGGTGGGGTCAAGTAGAAGAAGATATAAAAACATTGAGAATCGGAGACAAAATCCAGAGACAGAAGAAAATGGAAAACCATAACAGAAGATGACAGGACAGATAAAAGATTATAAGCGAAACGATAGAATAGGAGTTATCGACGGTGTCAACTGAATTTAATGCAGCTCTTTTTGAACCAGCCATAATCCTTCGGGATTGAAAGGCTATAATGATGTACAATTAGAAATGTGAAATATCTGCTTTTTTCGAGCTTTTCAATAGTATTTTGGAGTTTATCCAAAAAATTTTCGGTCGTCAGAAAATCGGAAAAATGATTTATACTAATGGAAATTCCGAGACACTGAACAACATCGCAATAAAGAAAAACATCTTGCACAGGAACTTCGTGCATTTTTCGAGATAACTTACTGACAAAACCGTTTTTCTATAAAATCATAAAAAAATTCCGGAAAATCCCAAAAAACTCATAATGGGCTATGGAATTTCTCTGAGCATAAACCATCAGATGCGTTTCAGAATCAAATTCACGCACAGCAATTTCGAGATTATTACGAGTATTTCTGAGCTATACCGTGTATTCCGGAAAACTTTCCGGAAAATCATTGTTTTTTTCAATTATGTAGTGTGTTTATACGATTTGAGTGAATGCAACGAGTCCACTACTGCCTGACATTTTACCTTTTTTCGATCGACTCTCGGAAAAATGATTTTTCCGGCAATTTTGAAAATTCAAATTTTAAGGTTTACGCTTACCATACCGATATTGGTAACAAAATTTCGAGGTCCTTGCGAAGTTTATGTAGCTTTTATCGAGCGCTCGTGAATTTTTTTCTTTTTCCGGGAAAAGAAATAATCTCTCAACGCAATTCCACACAGTATTTTTGATCCCTTTTATGCGTGAATTTTCATGGAATTCGGATTTTGTATCAGTTACCACAAAGTCAAAAAAGCTTTGGTACTTACAAAAAAATTCTTAGGGCTCGGAGAAAGTCAAATTATATTCTTAATCAATATTGTCAGGTTTAATTTTGGTAGTGAAAGGTGAAACAGCTTTTGTCGATTGCAACAGACTCCCAAATTTCATATCTAAGAATTCAAAAAAAAAATGGAACTTTGTATCAAAGTTACCCTATTTAACAATTTTCCAAAAAATCCAAAATTTTTTCGAAATATCTCGGTCATAATGCTTCGGAATTTCCGTAAGCCATACAAATCGTTTTTTAAGATTGTCCGTAAAGCTCAAAAATACTATTTAGAAACTTGAAAGTTGATTTCTTGTACAATTGTCACAATCTAAACGTCATTGTCATTAGTTATAGAACCGTTAAAGTTAAAGAACGTTCTATCTACTGACAATAAGCATTACAATAATTTATGGAACACATTAAAAACATCGAGCCGATGGTGAATACGTCTACCGAATTGATATTTCAATGTTGATGATATAAGCTGCGCATGCGCACGTTGCTGCAATTAGGATCTCCTAAAATCATGTGTGAAAACTATTGGGAATTCGGGAAAATTTTCCATACAATAGTTGTAGGGAATTTTATGCTTTACAACTTTGCACTGAAACATTTTGCACTAAAGAGCATAATTTACCTCTAATTTTAAACAAATGGAAAATTATAAATGTGTATTTTTCTCGCCATCTAGCGGAGAAACTATAAGGAATTCGATAAATAGTTAAATATAAAAGTTAAAGAAAATTTGATGATTTACAACTTTGAACCAGAAAATTTCGCACTAAAATGCATTGTTTGTCCTCAAAATCAAGAAAAACTAGAGAAAACCTACATGCACATTTTTTACGCGCAATCTAGTGGCGCAACTATTAAAAATTCTAGAAAAAGTTTAAGGCAAGAGTTGTAAGGAATTTTATGCTCTAAAACTTTATACTACAACATTTTGCACTAAAGTGTATCATTTGTCGTCAAAGTCAAGAAAAACTAGATAAAACATACATGCACATTTTTAACGCGCCCTCTAGTGGTGCAACTGTTCTAAATTCTAGAAAAAGTTTCAGACAAAAGTTGTAGGTAATTTTATGCTCTAAAACGTTGTACTACAACATTTTGCTCTAAAGTATATTATTTGTCCTCAAATCAAGAAAAACTAGAGACAACATACATGCACATTTTTTACGCGCCCTCTAGTGGCGCAACTATTGGAAATAATGGAAAAAGCTTAAGACAAAAGTTGTAGGGAATTTTATGAACTACAACTTTCCACTAAAACATTTCTGCACTCAAAGGCATTGTTTGTCTTCAAAATTAAAAAAAAAAGGCAAAACTCCTAATTGTTCATTTTTTCGCCCTATTGCGGCTAAAATATGGGGAGTTCGAAAAAAAGTTAAATATAAAAGTTAAAGAAAATTTGATGCTGTACAACTTTGTACTTGAACATTTTGCACCAAAGTGCAATGTTTGTCCTCAATTTGTGGAAAAACTACTAAAAACTACATGCACGTCTTTTGCGCGCCCTCTAGTGGCGCAACTACTGGAAATTCTGGAAAAAGTTTGATATAAAAATTGTAGGAAATTTTATGCCCTAAAACTTTCTATTAAAACATTTTCCACCAAAGTGTATTGTTTGTCCATAAAATTTAAATAAAGGCAAAATATCCTACACGTGTATTCAATCAATGTCGGTCTTGAGGACCTTCTACTGTACCAATTTAAACCAAAATCTAATGGTCGTATTCTAGGCACACACCGACCCTCCGTACCAAATTTCAGCTTGATTGGTCAAACGGTTCGGCAGTTATCGTGGAAGATTACACACAGACACACAGACACACAGACACACAGACAGACCATACGCTGGAAATGGTTTCAATCTTCTTGGGGGACCTCAAAATGGATATTTCCATCGATATCTCAATTTTTTTTTTGCTCGTTCACATTACTTTCCCTTTGATGGGTCCGGGAAAGTAAAATGCAATAATAAATAATTTAAAAAAAGCTGTATTTGGGATTCGGGCGACCTTAAGACAGCTCGTTATTAAGTTAACCTTATTTTTGATAATTTTTTGTGGATCTTGCCATGGTTTTCATAATTCCTTGAATAGTGTATTTTTTGAAAACTGTTAACAACAAAAATTGTATGCCATTATACATATTGAGTACATTAAAAGGGATAACACTTGAGATTACTTGAAAATATTGTATAAGTTTTATTACAGTCTTGATTTTTAGCAATATCCTTTTTTTCGATTTTGTAAAAAACAGAGAAACAGTTTTAATGAATAAATAAATATTTAAAAAAAAACATGATTTTCGAGAGTTACTGTTAAGAGCTAAAGCGGAAAACGGTTGAACGAGCTTCGGTAAATGTTAATTTTTATTTAAAGCCGAATCGTCAAAAGCAAATTTAAATAAAGCCTTTAGAAAACATTATCAAAGGTCATAAGCTTCAGAATTAAACGCAAAACATAAAAAGTCAATTTCTATTATTAGTGCCCACACATTTTTGTTTTATTTCTGATCATATTTCACGATAAAAAATTCTTCTATCCATAATATAGAGTGTTTCATAATTGAATGCTGGTCCTGAGGACCGATAATCCTTGGACGAATAAAAATAATGCGTTGCTTGAACATTTATTTCTAAAATTCAGGATGTTAAAATTTAAGAAAAATAATTAGTTTTTTCCCACAAACTTCTTTTAATTTTGGTCCATGCAAAGTACCCATAAATCTATTTTAGAGATATTTGGGAAAAATGATTTTTTTGTTAAATTTTATCACCTGGTATCTCATTAATAAATCGATTTCAAACCTAAGTTCTTAAAAATAATTTTATCCAAACATTATCGCACTGTATATTAAGATAATAGATATTGATATGCGTTTTTACTGAAATTCTTAGTTTTTCTTCAAGTTATTGTCTTTATCTGATAAATGATAGTTTAATCATATAAATTAATATCTAGGTTTAAAATTTATTTAAAAGCATAATTTTTAAAAAACTATATTTTGTTTTAAGTAATTTAGTGTTTAAACAGAATTTTACTTTTAAGTACGTAGAACCATGTCAAAAGCATATTAACACCTTAAAGTTATTTACTTTTCTACATTGTGAACATATACCTCGAAGATAGTGCTCTAATTAAAGGAATGGGTAAAAGATATTATTATTTTATGATAAACATGTTTATGCAATTTTGTCCTAAAGTTATCCGTTGTTATAAAAAAAAAACAAAATAATTGAAAACATCGCTACATTTTTTATATTCCTAAAAACTGATATCCTATCCTATTTATTTTATTCTATTAGGTTTCTGTACGGTAGTGATGGCCGGGTCCCATCCGTATTAAAAATATCTTTAGGGCCAATTTTTAATCATGTTAAGACAGGTTGAAAATTTGAAAAAAAATGCTGCATTTCTCTTAATGAATCTAGATCTAGCTAAATTTGTGGCCTAAGAGGTTCTTAGTGATTGTTTTTTAATGGTAAGCCACTCTTTTCCAGCTATTAATTTTTTTACTCAATAATTCTGGAAATTTAAGACTAAGCGAGGCGTAAACTAAAGCGATAGCAAGTGTGGTGGCGGACGCGGTAGCGATGCGGTCACAAGGGATATTTTCATCTTTATCTCGAAAATTTTTTTTATCTCGTTCACAATACTTTCCCTTCTCGGAGGTGAATCGGGAAAGTAAAAGGAAAAGCCAAAAAGGTGAACAGAGCTAGTTTGTTCAAGTGGTTGAATGGAGTAGTGTTGGATAAGATGTTTAGGAAGATTTATAGAAGAACAACACTAGAAAGAGAGAGAGATCAATTTGTATTGGAGATACAAAGGGATAGAAAATCGACAGCAAAGATATATTGTTTAAATTGACTTGTAATATTTATTATTTTTTTAAATTTTTTTTTAGAACCCACCCCAAAGATGAGAATATTTCAAATTAGTTAATCATAACAAAATACGTCTATATATATATATTTTTTTTTCAGCAAAAAACGAAGAATTTTAGTTCACGATATAAACTTAGAACGAGAAAGTAAAGGAGAATTTTATGCAATCTTTCAAGAACTTAGAGAGCGCACATTTCGATGAGTTTCTCTGTATTTCCTATTTTGGCAGATTGAACGAACTAGACGGACAAATGGGGCATGTACGTGATGGTTCGCTGTAAAGAAGACGGGCGCGTTTGTTTGCGCTCTTTCATTTAGTTACATTTACAGCCTTTGACCGTATCGCTACCGCGTCCGCTACCACTTTAGTTTGCGCAATCCTTGCATATTGAGATGCAAGTCGGTTTACTTCTTTGTAACTAACACCGTAGTATAAATCATTAAGTATATATCCCATTATTCCTCTACATCAGTAAACATACATTCCTATCCCTATTTTGTCCATTTCTTTATTAGCTTATGTTTGTTTTAGAAAATTATTTTGAGTATTTATTTCCTTGCCAGGTATTTTTTATAAAATCTTAATATTGCCTTTGGATTGTTAAAATCCAAAGCAGTTCCTCTAAGTAACCTACTATTTATTTTTAGTTCTCTAGCTGCTTTTACCATCATATCAGGTGAAGTTGACATTTGGTGTTTTTTATGTTTTCATACCTAATACACTGCAGCAAAATTCATTTAATTTTCCAGTAGAAATGCTTTTGATGTTAAATGGCGCAGTCTTCAATTGATCCTAATCAACCATCCTCTAATGTGTTTTATTTAAATATATGATTCATATCAGATGATATGTAAGTAAACAAAATGAAACGAAGGTATTATAGATAAATTGGAAATAAATTTGAAAAAGTGAAAGAATCTTAAAATTTGTTAAAATAATGAAAGATAATATAATAAAATTCAAATTTTGGAATTATAATACCTAAAATTTAAGTAATCAAAGCCAAATAGTAAACAGGGAATATAGGGTCAATAAAATTAAACTAAGGTTGCGATATTAAAAAAAAGCTAGTGGTAAAAAAATTTGAAAGGCAAGAACAATAATAAACAGAAGGTCAATTTATTTGAAATTTAAAAAAAAAAGTTTTATTAAAAGTTGTATTTCTTCACAAGGAATAATATTTGATAATTAAATAACTAGATGGATTTCATTTCTTTTGAATAAAAATCAGAAAATTTAATATACTGGTGGAGAGAAATTTTAGTTAAGATTGTTATTGGAAGAAATTGGGTTATATGAGGACATTTGAGAAGAAATAAATGAAGGAAAGTAGGAAGAGATTTGGTTAATAAAATTTTTTTTTGAAATTTGGAAGGGTTAGATCTGGGTTGAGAAGCAAAGAAAATGGAACAAGAGGCAAATAACAGGATAACCAAAATTTATAAATTTCTATTATAATTTTGTAAGGTTTATTATTTTTCTATAGAACCCAACCAAAATTGAGATAGGGTAAATATCATAACAATATATTTCAAAAACTAAAAAAAATAATAGATGAGAAAATTTTTAACAGTTAAAATTTCCTTACGGATACCACAAACTAATCTTTTAACACCTACTTCTTACGTCACAATGAGACTAAATAACACATGAGAAGAACAAGGATGACTGTTCTTAGGTGATTGATCAGTGTTGGCAAATTTCAAATTTTGGAATTAAATGGATTTTGTCAAACTGCCACATGGGTCAACTATCCCGGGTTTCCCCTATGTTCAAAATTTTATATTTTATCCATAAGTATTTTAGACTATAATTGTAAGTGAGTTATCAATATTAAGAACTTTACAATCAAAACAAGGACGAATATATCCTTCACACCGGATTCTATTTCTGTCGAAGGATGTAAAATTGAAAATGCTATATTGTGTAATGTAGATTTTACGTTATTAATATTTAAAATTCCTGATATTAAATAAATAAGTCCGTTGCATACATAATTGCTTTATCTGTAGAGCACACATATCAAAAAAACGCATTGTTCTTAAATTACATAATAAAAACCAAAAGAAACAGTAAAGAAATCATTACACTGCAAGTGTAATCCATTGAGAGTCTAGAAACGTAATTCTGATTAATAGCGACATTTATAAAATTCAAGTTGAGTTCATTGGGAACCTAAGTGGGATTAGTTAAACGGGAAAGGTAATTGAAAGTTTTCATGCCGGCTTACGACGCAACCGCCTTCGGGCTGTCTGATTGGCCAGATTACGACCGGAATTCTGGAAATGTTCTACTGGTTTTCAAGAGTGATCCCGAATGAAATGTTGTTCAGGATGAAACTAAGTTGTTCTTTACGCCACGTTCGATATCTAAATAACTTTTATAATATACTTTTGTACAGAAAGAATTGCAATGTGGACATAAATTTCTTGATAGAAAACAGAGATCGAACTACATATATTTTACAAATAATTTATTATGACAAACTTTAAAAAATATCAACAAGATTAAATACAAAATATTACATTTAATTGTTTTTTCCTCTGGTTAATTTTTATTCGACAATTAGTATGACAAGCTGGATTTTTGTGCATAATTATTTGAGGTACGGTCCTGTTTATTATTCTGTATCATAGTCTATACGAAGTCAGTTGGAACGGCATAAGAACTAAATATCTACTGGAGTTTAAAACATAAAGAAAGAAGTAAAAAACGTGGGGAAAAAAGAAAAGTTGGGAGATTAAAAATCCGGAAAAAAAATTTTAAACTTAAGAAAACAGTTAAAAAAGTAGGGCAAAAAGGAGAGTGGGAGAGAAAAGATTAGCAAGAAGAGTTTAAAAAATAAAAATTTTGGATAAAAAGCAAAGAAAAAAAAGAATGGAGGAAAAAGTGGAAAGAACTAGAAAAAATGGATTCATATATAAAGAAAACAGTAAAAAAAAGATAAAAAAAAGTGAAAGGAACAAAAAATATAGCTTAAAACAGTAAAAAAAGGAGGGGAAAAAAGGATTAAAGCGTAAAGAAAATAATAAAGAAATAAATAAGGAAAAAAAAAGAGTAGGGAAAAAGTGTAGGAGAACAAAAATTTGAGAAAAAAACATAGGCCGAAGAGTGTGACCTCCTTCAACGGTTGTTTCTCCGTCGATATAATTAGCTGATCAGTAGCTGACAATAATAACATTAAGAGTATGTAAAATTTTTACAGCTGTTTCATAAAAAAATAAAATTTTGAAAAAATATTTATTAGACCGTAAGCTGGTAATGTCCAATATTTCGACAGAAGAAATATTTGATAGAAATGATATGACAGCCAGAGAAAACTTAAGATATTTTAATTGGAGGAATATAAGGATATTTTGGAACCAATATTATTTGTCTTTAAATTATTATTATTAGACATTTCTTATCAAATAATTAAAAAAAAATAATAATATAACTTCAAAACAATATTATTTCTCCTATTCATGTTAGGAATTTTAATTGTTCAAACAGTTTAGCTTTTCCGGAATACAGAACTCAATTAGTGTATCAATAAAAATTTGCGTTTTGTCGTAATTTTCATTCTTGTGAATAATAGTAATCATTATACTTTTGTTGAAAAATGCACTGTGTATTAAATATACCTTAATAATTTCCAGTACAGAATTGCGAATAATATTTTTATTGTTTCTTTTGATCACGTTCTGGAAATTATTAATGATCCTGAATTTGTATTAACAAGCCAAAGGATGACGAATATTTTCCTATTTAGTATAAACGATTTAATTATTAAAATATTAATTGGTTAAAATAAGTTTCAGTATTACTTATATTTTAACTAATATTGGCATAAAGAATTATTTTTTAGTTTCAATGTTCTAATTTTTAATAATAGTCATGGCATTCATGGCAATATTTGATATTGCCTGTAAATATCATATTTTCATTGGTTGTAAAATGTACCTTAACAAATCTCATTAAAGTAAAAGTCGTAATTTATTACATGAATTAAAATATGGAAATAGAAAAAATAAATTTTTTATAATCTCAAAATTAATTTTTATTTAATATGAACGAAATTTTTTTTCTAAACGCTCAAAAAACGCTAAAAATCGTAAAAAAACAGAAAAAAATCCTAAAAAAACGCAAGAAATCGAAAAATATCACAAAAAATCGTAAAACAATCGCAAAAAAACCGCAACAAAATCAAAAAAAAAATCACAAAAAATGAAAAAATTAGAAAACAAAAAAAAGAATAAAAAAACAGAACAATGAAAAAAAATGAGGAAAGACTAGAAAAAATTGAAAAAAAAAATAAAAAATCATAAAAATGAAAAAAAACACGAGAAAGATTTAAAAGAATAGAAAAAAATCAGAAAAAATAATAAAAAAAAGTTTGGAAAAAAAGGTAAAATTGAGAGAGAGAAAAATAGAAAATATTGATAAAAAATGAAAAATAAAATTATAATATACAGAAAAACGCAAGAAATCGAAAAATATCACAAAAATCGCACAAAAACACAGGAACAAAATCACAAAAAAATCGCAAATTATCATAAAAAATCAAAGGAATGAGAAAAAAATAGAAAACGAAAAAATAGAAAAAAAACAGAACAATGGGAAAAAAGTGAGGAAAAATCGAATAAAATTAGAAAAAAAAGAGAAAAAACCACAAAAATGAGAAAAGCAAGAAAAATCGAAAAACATAAAAATCAAAAGAACAACCAAAAAAATTGAAATAAATTGCAAAAATTCGCAAAAAAGTCGATAATAATTGCAAAAAATCAGAATAATAAAAAATGAGAAAAAAATTAAAAAAAAAAGAAAAAACCGGAAGAGAAAAACAGAACAATAATGAAAAATTAGAAAAAATCACAAAAAAACAAAAAAAAAACAGAAAAAAACAAATAATCAGAAAAAAGAGAAAAATAGAACAAATAAAAAAACCTCTATTAAATTATATGTATAAAAAAATCTAAATAAGAAAAAAATCAAACTGTGAAAAAAGACAGAGAGTAATAGAAAGAAAGGGATGAAAAAATACCGTGTTCCATTTAAAATAATATAACTTGGTTCAGATCTTTTTATTAAGGCTACGGACAAAATGAAGAAATCAAAAAACCGAAAAAAAAACGCCAAACAAACGCTAAAAATCGTAAAAAAAGACTAAAAAAACGCAAGAAATTGAAAAATATCACAAAAAATTGTAAAACAATCGCAAAAAAACGCAACAAAAACACAAAAAAATTATCACAAAAAATCAATGGAATAAAAAAAATTAGAAAAACTTTGAAAACAAGAAAAATAGAAGAAGAATGAGAAAAGATGAGAAAAAAATAAAAAACAAAAGAAAAAAATAGAAAAGGAGAAACAGAACAATGATGAAAAATTAGAAAAAATCACAAAACAAAAAACAGAAAAAAAAACAAAAATAAAACATAAAAGTAGAAAAAATCGAAAAAACCACAAAAAACAGAAAAAAACAAATAATCAGAAAAATGAGAAAAAACTAGAATAAATAAAAAAACCACTCTATAAAAGATATATAAAAAAAATTCTAAATAATAAAAAATTCATACTGTGGAAAAAGACAGAGAGTAATGGAAATAGAGGAAATGGAGGGATAAAAAATACAGATTGTTCCATTTAAAATAATATAACTATGGTGCAGTTCTCTTTATTGAGGCAACCTGTATAAACCAAAATATTTTAAAAGTGTTAACATTTTTTACACAATCTTACCGTTTTCCATATTAAGGTCAACGCAACTTTAAATCAAAATTAAAACCCGGCGGTCGTAACACCGGGCAACTAAGCAAGTATTATTGGAGGATAATAAACATTTAAATTTTTACGCAGAAGGTCTATCTAATCGCCATCTATTGAACATTTAGTTAATTAATAGTTTTTGTTATGAAAATCATGGGGTGCTAATTCCGTCTTAAGTTTTATTTTGCCTAATTCCTATGAACACTATACTTTCCCATAAACATCATCTCATATAACTTCATTATACATAAATTTTCACTTTTGGGTGAATTTTATCCTTTTAATTTGGCCCTAGTGACACATGTACCTACTTCTTTAAAACCCAAATCGATACCTGATAAAAGTAACATCAGCAGAAGTTAAAACTGTAAAGAGCAAATCCGCCACAGAAATTAAAAATAACAAAACTTTTCTATTAACACACGATCTTTTAAATAATTTAAATTTTAATTAATAATATGTCATAATCTATCAAATTTAATTAAACTCAAATTTTAATAATATCTAAAGAAACTACTGCAATGATATATCAGACAGGAAAAAATAAAAAAATTACCGGTGTGGATTCTACTTTATAGATATGAATGATTAATTACAAAGAGAACATATATACGTTGACAAACTTTCTAGGCATGATTAATTATATTGTAAACAAAAATCACTGTAATCATCTAGGTACTTGTGTATGTAAGCGTATAAAATATAATGCGAACTTAAACATCCTTTAATCCGCTGTTTTGTTAACTTATTCATTGCTAGTGGGAATCATAAATTATGTAGTTGCGAGGAAGTTGACTCTCAACTATTTACAACAACGGTATAATGATAATGATTTTTTTATAATTAATATCCAGATCTTTCATCACAAAACAGGAAAACGTATTAGACTTTTATTTTTTTTCTCCTGAACATACAGATTGTAGAAAATGAATTTATTGTTTAGAGTATAATATTAAAATCACTTGTTTTAAAAATAAAGAAATAATTTAATCAATATTATTATTTTAATGATTATTATTTATTGAATTAAAAACCAATCACTGATTTTCCAGAATTCATGTTTGCATATTTTGTTCCTTATCGCATAGTCAATTTTTTATAAAAAAAAAACAAAAATAAATTCTAACCCACTGATAAAGATACTAATTATTCAGTTTGGAAATCAACAAAAAGATCAAAGGTCCTCCAACAATTCCTCCGATAAATACGCCTCAAACAGCAATAATGCAAAAATGGCAAGAGTACTTTCAGTTCGAAACTTTCTAGGAGTCTAGCGTATATTATTTCATTTATTACTACATAAAGCCATCAAGTTAGTACTTCATTATTATTTTCGTTAGTGCTTTTTCCGTTTTCTGAATATCAAAGATTTTTTTAATTTCAAGGTCAGCCCTGACAATCTACCAAAATGTACGAAATTTGGTACTTGGATTTAGAGCTTCGTTAGTGCTTCTTAGTGCTTCAAATACTTTCGAAAGTGCTTGTCTATTTTTGTAGATATTTTAGATTTTAATTTCAACGTCTTCCCCAAAACATGTTCCTATTGATTCAATTTTGGTATAGTTTTTCCATTCTCAGTTTGAGGAGGCTGAAATCAATCGAGGTTGTCACATTTATTTTCTAAAATTCTTTCTTAGCCTTACTATAAAAATGTTCTCGTTATTCCAGTAAAATTTTAGTTAGTGACGCTGTTAGACAGATAGTGTATTTTTTTTTTGTAAATATATAGATATAAGTGTATTAGTGTTATATTATAATTAATTAGTTCCACAAATGATAAAATTCACGTCAAATATAAAAATTCGCCTTATGCATGAAAATTTTGGTAACTTGGCAACAGCCGGTCTTTGCGGATAAATACAGTGGGTTATAAATCTTTTAAACAGTAGTTTCTAAGAATTTGTTGCTATCGAAAAACCACTACTTGGAAAAATTGACCATAACTTTTCTACGAACAGTGTCACCCTCAAGTCGGGTATTATGGGGATAGTGTGTGTTAATACTAATTTATTAAGGTTTGTATAATGAGAATGGCGTTTTGGCGACCATTTGAAATGTATTTACCTAAATTATTACTTGTCTTATAAGAAACTGTACAATTTTTTTGTATAAGGAATGATTTTATTTTATTACTTCATTTTTCTCCCTATACAAATTTTATATGCACGCCCGTTGTCGGCTTGCCGCCCACAATCATTTGTGATTTTTATAGTAGCATGTGTCCCAAACTGAGAATGGAAGAACTATACCAAGGACATTTTAAACTTAATCTTAAAAATCGTAGTTTACAGCAAAATTTAAGGATTTGGGTTAGCGTTATTGCGTTTGTTTTAAAAAAATTTTGCAGTTTTTATTAATAATAGAAAAGAAAGAGGTGGGGAAAAGGTAGATGGGGCTCTATTTTAAAAATAACGGGACTTGTCTTGTGGTGAAATTGCGTTTGAATTCCAAACACATTATTAAAAATAAATACTATTAGTTGTATTATTGATTTTTTTTCTTAATACGTACAATTCCTTTAACTGCATTTGGACTAAAGACAAAAAACGACGGCATTAAAACATCTTTAAAAAATCTGATGTGGCCAGCACATGACCTCTCGCCATTTTTGAATCAAAAATTTACAGGTTGACACAAAAAAGTATGAAAAAAAATTATATTTTTGTAAATCTGGCAACAATGGCAAAAGTTTCGAAAATTTTAATGAGATGAAAATAAACTATAGGGTATACAAAATATATGTGTAAAACTTTATTGCCGTTTTGTATAATAATGGCGTCATCACCCATAGCAACTGCCACTTCCGGTTGTGCGATTGGCACCAAAATCTAATCAGATCTAATCTAGGGTATCAGAATCCTGTATGCAAAATTTCAAATTTTTTTATTCAGTAGATTTTGAGTTATCGTTACTACAACATCCATCCAAACACACACACACACACACTAACACACTAACACACACACACACACACTAACACACACACACACAGACATCATCGCGAAAATATTAAAATCGTATTCTAGGGACCCCAAAACGTGTTTATCAATTGAAAACTCACTACCCAATTTTTAGCATGATTCCTATACCTCTCTTATCTGAAGGGCGAGAGGTAAAAAGAAAATAATAAAAAATCTGATGTGGCCAGCACATGACCTCTCGCCATTTTTGAATCAAAAATTTACAGGTTGACACAAAAAAGTAGGAAAAAAAATTATTTTTTTGTAAATCTGGCAACAATAGCAAAAGTTTCGAAAATTTTAATGAGATGAAAATAAACTATAGGGTATACAAAATATATATGTAAAACTTTATTGCCGTTTTGTATAATAATGGCGTCATCACCCATAGCAACTGCCACTTCCGGTTGTGCGATTGGCACCAAAATCTAATCAGTTCTAATCTAGGATATCAGAATCCTGTATGCAAAATTTCAAATTTTTTCATTCAGTAGTTTTTGAGTTATCGTTACTACAACATCCATCCAAACACACACACACACACTAACACACACACACTAACACACACACATACACTAACACACACACACACACTAACACACACACACTAACACACACACACACACTAACACACACACACACACACACACACAGACATCATCGCGAAAATATTAAAATCGTATTCTAGGGACCCTAAAACGTGTTTATTCATTGAAAACTCACTACCCAATTTTTAGCATGATTCCTATACCTCTCTTATCTGAAGGGCGAGAGGTAAAAACAAAGAGGAGGGCATGAAGACTGGGGAGCCATTTGTAAATATTGAGGGGCCTGAAAAAGATATGTTGGTAATTCTTTAACACCCAGGTCGCATGGTTTGCTAAGTTGAAATGTTTGGTTGACCCACACGTTAAAATATTTCGTTCGAAGTCTTGTAATATATTCTTCTCATTCCAAAATTAATTATTTCATTTAAATAATAGTCTAACAAGCTAGATCTTCAACTACATCTATTTTTCAAGAAATAAAAATTAAACCTCGACCGTAAACCGACATAAATGTGAAATGTGAAATGTTTATGACATACCTCATCTTCCTACATGAAACATATAATTTCGTTAACAATTTTATTGTTTTGTGGCATTTATCTAACGAATAATGCTTTATCCCGAACGCAAACTGCCAAACAAGTTAACTCTAAGATAGAAGACATTTACCTATCAGATAGCTATAACTATAGGTGAAAAGACAGTAGAACAATGATATCTGACAGATAAAGTTATCTACGACTTTATCTATAGATGAAAAGACCGGCCCTAACAGAATGTATCTCGGTAAAAAATGACATTGGACCAACCTTCAGTGGGGTTTTTATATTCGTAGGTTTTTACTTTCCCGATTTTAAGGTCCCCTGAGATGATTAAAACCATTTCGAGATGGAAGGCTGTCTATCTGTCTGTCTGTATTCTTCCACGATAGAGGCCACACATTTATTCCGATTGAGCTGAAATTTAATATATAGATTTGAGTTATTCGTCTGAAGAACTATTAGTTTTTGTAAGACATCTGTCAAACGAAGTATCACTATCAAAAAATAGCAGAAGCAAAATGTCACGGAATTTGACTTGCAATAAGTCATTTGAAAGCCCTTGAAAAACTCTCTTCAATGCAGTCAAAATTATTTCTTAAACTGTCACCTGTCAAAAATACAAAATGTCAAAATTCAAAACTTTAACATTAAATATCTGAAAAAGTACTTCATCGATATGACATCTGTCAAACGAAAGTGTCACTGTCAAAAAATGACAGGAGCAATATGTCACGGATCTTGACTTGCAATATGTCATTTAACAGCACTTGAAAAACTATTCAGAACAGTCAAAATTACTTGTCCAACTGTCATCTATCATAAATAAAAAATCTGATGTGGCCAGCACATGACCTCTCGCCATTTTTGAATCAAAAATTTACAGGTTGACACAAAAAAGTATGAAAAAAAATTATATTTTTGTAAATCTGGCAACAATGGCAAAAGTTTCGAAAATTTTAATGAGATGAAAATAAACTATAGGGTATACAAAATATATGTGTAAAACTTTATCGCCGTTTTGTATAATAATGGCGTCATCACCCATAGCAACTGCCACTTCCGGTTGTGCGATTGGCACCAAAATCTAATCAGATCTAATCTAGGGTATCAGAATCCTGTATGCAAAATTTCAAATTTTTTTATTCAGTAGTTTTTGAGTTATCGTTACTACAACATCCATCCAAACACACACACACACACACTAACACACACACACACTAACACACACACACACTAACACACACACACACAGACATCATCGCGAAAATATTAAAATCGTATTCTAGGGACCCCAAAACGTGTTTATCCATTGAAAACTCACTACCCAATTTTTAGCATGATTCCTATACCTCTCTTATCTGAAGGGCGAGAGGTAAAAAATGTCGAAGTCTGAAACTAACATTAAATATCTCTGGATACTCGTCCGGAATCTTTTGGGCCGACACAACCGATTTTTTTGCTTTTTGTCAAAGGACCACTAACCGGATTACCTTCTGGTGAATACGACAACAATGACAATAATCATACAAATAAAAAATATATATAAAAGGTACCTCTTTTCAAATTAAAACATTTTTTTCGGTCCGTATTTGAAAAATTAAAATTAAAGTTGGTCCTCTAAATACGAATTAAAATTTTAATAAAACTAAGTTAATACAAACTTAATTTAGAACGAAAAAAACTTCTAGATGCGTAAATGAAACAAATGAAGATAATGACAGTTAATCAGACCATTGCGCATATAATTGAACCCATCGACATATATTAAAGGGCATGTCCTAGCGATGAGAATTGTGGTAGAAAGAGATGTTTTAGATCAGATCCAACCCTCTCAAAATAGTAACCGCTAAAGAGATAGCACTAGTTCGAAGCTATACGCCATCTTTCTCACTCTTTTCGAAACAAAAAATTATTACAACGATATACGGTTAAGTTAGTATATGTCGATGGTTGAACCTGCAAACGAACATCATGTGGTTTGACAGTTCAGAAAAACAATCACATGGGAGGCGGTTATCTGTGTTAATTTATATAGGTTGGCAGTTTATTTACAATTATATTGAACCTCTAAATAATGTTCTGAAAACTGTAATCTTGTATTTTATAAACAATATCTTTGTTGAAAAATATAGCATTACCGACTCGAGATAAAATACGTTCGTTTATTCATCTCTTGTTGTAAATTTTATTATTTTTTTATATTTTTCAGTTTTATAAAAATAGAATTATATCTGAAAAATGCAGTGAAAAGCCACTTTTAATGAATTTGGCAACGACGTCCAAAATTTTTTCATTTCCGTTATTAACTAGATCCAAAAGTGACAATAATTTTCGAAATACGAGAAATATTGGGGCAGTCATTTGCATTGATTTATTTTATTGTAAACTATTTTAATATTAAATTAATTACTTAAAAACTGTATTTGGATGTTGCTCATATTAAATTAATTTCAGTAAATATTTGAAAACTTATCGATGCCAAACAAATTTTCACGGTTCTATTGATTCTAACAAAACAGCATCGAGCTAAGGTACAGAATTTGATTTAATAAAACAAGTCTAAAGTTGACTGCTTTATTATTAGTATAAATGTAATCATCACATCAATGAATAAAGATTCCAAACATAATTTCGAATTTCTATGGAATGTTGATTAATTTAAAAATGAGTGAGAAACAGAACAATTAGAAATATGTCAAAAAGTTGAAAATGTATTAAGCGACAAAATCGCAATAAACGAGACGTAATTGCTGTGAAACTTGTAAAAGAATTACAATTTTGGAATTTTTTACCTCTCGCCCTTCAGAGAAGAGAGGTATAGGAATCATGCTAAAAATTGGGCAGTGAGTTTTCAATGGATAAACACGTTTTGGGGTTCCTAGAATACGATTTTGATATTTTCCCGATGATGTCTGTGTCTGTGTGTGTGTTAGTGTGTGTCTATGTTAGTGTGTTTGGATGGATGTTGTTAGTAACGATAACTCAAAAACTACTGAATAAAAATATTTGAAATTTTGCATACAGGATTCTGATACCCTAGATTAGATCAGAATAGATTTTGGTGCCAATCGGACAACCGGAAATGGCAGTTGCTATGAGTGATGACGTCATTACTATACAAAACATTTATTTTGTATACACTATAGTTTATTTCCGTATCATTAAAACTTTTAAAACGTTTGCCATTGTTGCCAGATTTACAAAAAAGTATTTTTTTTTCATACTTTTTTGTTCTAACCTGGCCACATCAGATTTTTTAATAAAAAATAAAACATTTTTATGGTCGGCTACAGGAAAATATTTATACCTTTATCTAGACGCGTAGCTCAATCAGTAATCAAGCAGTGCTGCCGATTTGTAGGGAATGTCCCCTTTTTGGGTATTTTTACACATCACTGAGTAATCATTAAAGGATAAGTCTATTATACAGCTGTGTACTGTTTTTTTTTAATTTCTCGCTACATTGGGAAAGGTCAAAATTTTAACTGTGCACAGGTGACACCAAGGTGATTCTAAAAACGCCTATATGCCGAGTTTGTCGTTCTTTATAACCCAGATACAGGGCGTTTTATTCATTTTGCCCATTTATTTCGTCATTCATAACTTTTAAATTTTTATTTATATTTGGCACATGTACTCACTCTATCCTGATGAATCGATTGACATACTAACGATAAAGAAATTCCAGAGCCAGCTTAAAAAAAAATTATAAATTCGGTCGGCTAGAAAACAATATCCTGTATACTTGAATTTTTTAAATTATTTGCTGTAGTTAAAAAGTACATTAAACGATGTACTTTTAATTTTTCCGCAGACGATTTTACTTGTTCTAAATTTTAAAATTTTTTTGGTAACCATCGGACTCGCGACAGCTTTTGATAAAGTTTATTTCCGTCTAAGTATTAAGTTTTATTGGCATGTATTAAAATACATGAGATCACAGAAAATGATGTTTCAGTTCCATAGATTTTCAAGAATATGGCTAGAAACACATGGATATAGAAAATGACCTCCACGGCCTCCAGATTTTAATTATTTTTCATGGGAATTTCTGATGAACAATGCATGATGGAATTATTGACAATATTGTAGAATTGGAAACGGAGAAGAATCTTAAACACATTTAATAATATTACATCCGAAATGGTTGGTAATGCAATCGACAACTACAAGAAATATAAAATGTCTGGAACAATGTGGAGGACATTTTGAGCAATTCTTACAGAATTAAAATAATTCGCAAATGACTGTTTAGTTTAATACATTGTCATTTCTAGTTATCTAGTTTTAGGTACTTAGGACGTTCTAATTTTTAATTAATTTTATTCAAAAAGATTCATAAATATTTACAGTGAGAATGGAACAGGACCATAAGTACTTAGAAAAATTCCTAAAGTACAGTTCATCATTAAAACCTAATGAAAAGCTTATGTGTTCTACATGGTTGGATGGAAAAAAATCGATTGATTCGCCCCAAAACTTTGGCATTGACATTTTTTTATTTTTGACAGGTGACAGCTGGAGAAATAATTTTGACTGTTCTGAATAGAGTTTTTCAAGGACTTTCAAATGACTTACTGCAAGTCAAATTCCGTGACATATTGCATCTGTCATTTTCTGATAGTGACACTTCCGTTTGATAGACGCCTTACAAAAACTAATAGGTTCTTTCGATGGGTAACCCAAAATCATATACCAAAGTTCAGCTTAATCGGATTAATACTTTTTCAGATATTTAATGGTAAATTTTTATATTTTAACATTTTTTTATTTTTACAGGTGACAACTAGAGAAACAATTTTGACTGTTCTGAATAGAGTTTTTCAAGGGCTTTTAAATGACATATTGCAAGTCAAATTCCGTGACATATTGCATTTGTCATTTTTGATAGTGACATTTGCTTTTGACAGATGTCGTACAAAAACTAATGGGTTCTTCCGACGGGTCATTCACACATATATGCCAAATTTCAGCTCAATCGAATTAAACGTGTGGACTCTATCGTGAAATACACACAGACAGACACGCAGACTTCCATCTGGAAATGGTCTTAATCATTTCAGGTGACCTCAAAATGGATATCTCCGTCTTTATCTCGAAAAATTTTTTCAGCTCATTCACAATACTTTCCCTTCTCGGAGGTGCGTCGGGAAAATAAAAATGAAGATTTCAATTATAAAATAAAAAAATACTGGTAATTAAAAAAAAATAATTGAGAGTGGCTCTTAAAGGACAAAACGTTGTTTTAATTAATACACTATGTTAAACGGTATTTGGTCTTTAAAAACAAAGTTTTTTCCATTTTGAAAAATTAAGGTGAATAATTAAGTAAAACGAAAATCGTCAAGTTTATTTTTCTTACGCATATGTCGGGGAGCGCATTTGTCGTGGGCACATTTGTCGGGGGCACATTTCTCGGGGCACACGGTTTACGAAACCCTAATAGTGATGTGCATTAAGTTGGTCCCTCCATTTTCGAATTTTAATAAAAATTAAATTGTGCCGTATTGTGCTATATTTGTGCTGGGTTGTGTGTAAATAAAATAAATATTTTTTTTTTCTCTTTTTTTTAGTTTCGTAATTTTTAACCGTTAAGTTGGCCCCACCATATTCTCTATGATTTTAAAAAACGATCTGTGTTGAGTTTTGCTACTGTAACAAAGTTACTTTTTTCCGTATTATTTAAAATATATAAATTAAATCGCGCACGGCACTGGAGTATAATTAACATAAAATTATGAGAGAAGCTTCGAATAAAAGGCTAGTCGTACCAGTTGAACATCCGCCAGATAGATGGAGATACCCTCGTCTCTGCTTCTTAGACGCCGAAGTTCATATCGAGTAGGGCAACTCAAACCGTTGTCGGCAGCTGCAGAGACAGCCAGAAGTCAGACTTGCTGTGGCCGTCCCAATTGGAGCAGCAGTGCAGTACCTTTAGAGACAGGTCAAGTTGAAGCCAACTTCAATTATATCCGGAATCCAGAACCGTCAGTCCGACTACACAACGCCGCCAAGCCATTCGTGCCTGTATCGTCCGTTACAGACCTTTTCTTCGCCGGATTTTGGTAACCAATAATATTAATATTTGTTTTAAGTTTTAACATCCCAGCAGCTAATACCCAGGTTACTCAACCAAGTAGAGCAAGTAAAGACCGCCCTTCTGGCCGCCAGTGATTTTGGTCGATACCATAACGACCCTTGGAGTATTTTCTTTCTCCACTGACGCTGCTCGTGCAGTGGCCTTCACACTCTAAACGGAAGGTGGCGCCCGAGGCAATCCGAAACCTGGACCAAGGCGCCAAAGTGACCCGTAACAACCGAAGTGTCGTTACACTACGTTTGTACAATATTGTGAGGAATTTGTTTTTTTTTAACATTAAATTAGTCGAGAAAAATGGCGTGGTCAACTTAACGGTGAAAAATTAAAAAAAAAAAAAGAATTAAAAAATATATTTTTTTTTTACATAGCACATATCACAATACAACATCATCAGTGACAATTTATAATTACGGTCCTGTCGTAGTTATTTTGTAAATTCGTTTTAATTTCGTGAAAACGAATATAACAATAAGCATACTTGGATATTACCTGACAATTTCAATAATAACATTAATTATCAGTGAAATAAAAAAAAAATATCAAAATTCTAGGAACGCCCAAATGCTGGTGCACCGTTTTGGGACTTCGGTCCATTAGCTACCGGAATGGCCAGTCCAATCTTGGCCAAACTTCTCACATACATGTAGGGTAAAATTATATGTAGAAGATGTTTTCAAAATTTAAACTGGAAAAAAGTTTTCTTTTGAAAAATACCAAATTTGTATAACCAGTACCGAAAGAGCAGGCTCGATCCTGCTCAAAGTCAATAGAAAACTAAGTAGTAAAGTGAAAAGTGGAACTCGATCAGAGCTTTCTTTAGAGAGATATAGTGTTTACATCCAGGTAGACATATAAAGGAATATGAGAATTCTGAAAAGAGTTTCTAATAAAAATTGATTAGATTTGAAATCTTCAAAGGATGCCTATTATTATATTCGTTTTGATCAAATCATAACAAATTTACAAAAGAACTACATCAGGACCGTAATTATAAATTGTTGTCACTGATGATGTTATTTATTTCAAAGAAACGTTAAAATAAAAAGTGTAATATATCACTGAATTTGAATTTTACCGGCTTATCTTTTTTTTAAATTAAAAAGACAGGTCCGTATTTAAAAAAAAATTACTTGATGGTAGCCGTTAAGATACGAAACGTCGTATCAAATATTTATTAGTAACGTTTTGAAACAAAATTAAGCTACAATCCTTATCCATTTCTTGATATTTCTTTTAATAAAAATTATATGCGTAAAAAACCAAAAATAGTATTTTTAGTTCTGCCTGTATAACTCGAGAAGGGCGAGAGACTGTAGATTTTTTCGACCAATGTAATATTCTCCAAAATTGTTTTATTTGCCCATTTAATGGTATTCGTAACTCTTATGGCTTAGAATATAGCAATGTTAGCACATGATAAAAGAAACAGAATGTATATAGTATATGTAGGTGGGAAATACAAATAACTAATGATACATAATCTAACTAAAAAATATTACTACAATTACAAAAAATTACCTAATCTAACCAAAAATATAAATGTACTTTCAAAAAATAACTAATCTACCCTAACTTAACAAAAATATTAGTAATTAAAAAAAAATATTATCCATACTCAAATGTGGCATAATATTCAATAAAGAATAATGAAACTCCAAGTCAACCAACAAATATTTAATATAGAGGCATATAATCAAGACAAAATGTTTCGGTCTACAAGACCATCATCAGGCAAAATGTGATTGGATCCAATAAAACAGTAAATTAATTAAAATGAGATGCATTCAGAAGAAGGTATACTAGGGAAATGATTAATGACGTCTAGAGAAATTAAATAAGAGTTAGAAGAAATTATAATTCGATTGAATTTTTAATAATAAATCCGCTGGTTTTTCTTCAAGGTTCTTGGGGTATTTCCTAATTCAATCTCTTTACATACCAATATTACTTCAAGAACTAGATTCATTTTACATTCAGCTAAGAAGATGTGGATTTCTCAAGAGATTAAGTCACATTATAATAATTTAATTTTATTAAAGTTAAACTTAAATTTATTTATTTCTTACTGACTAATCAACTAAATCATATTGAATTCAATACTTTGAACAGAGATGTACGTAATGATCATTATTTTAATCTTCAATCTAAACTCTTATTATTAAGAAATAGAAAAACCACACAAACCTTTTCAAATAATACTAAATTTTCAATTTTCCCTTTTCACGCTAGACTTTTGAATTTAAGTAAGGCCCTTTGTCGATAATTCACAAATTAATATTTTACAAAAGGTCTTAAATACAATACTTTTAATAATAACTTCTCAATAAATGTGTTGCTTACTTTAGTTTAAATAGAGAATATTTTGTCAAGATTTAATATTCCAAATAAGGAACCTATTAGTGCTGAATTTAGTTTCGTTACGAACAAATTCAATTCTACTTTTCATCTACCTCTTTTCCCTATTCTTCCGATAGAATTTCTACTTTGGACTTGTGGTGCTCGTGCTTATTTTGACGAACACACAAATTAACTTCCACTTTGATTATTTATATGTTTGACACTTCACGTCATTAAGTTTGACATAATTTTTATATGATTAATTTTATTTTTTGGTTATGCAATGTTTTGTTATGACAATTATGAGGTCTCTTCTTTTCGATGACATTCCTAGTGGGTTTACAAAAAAAAGAAGATAAAGAAAAAGAAGTTACTACTGTTGCCGTGGATATATAAAAAAATAATTTTTAAAAACATAAACAACTATGGTATTTAAATAAAGTAGAAGAAAAACTTTCATATTGAAATTGATCATAGTATATTATACACCAAGGGACTAAAGTGCATCTTTTAATCCCGAAGGTGAAGATTATTTCCCGAGCGTATGCTATTTTTTACACCGCGGTGCCCAAGGCCCCTTAAAACTCAAATAATTATTTAAGTACAATTTTTTTTTAAATACAAATTTTTTTTTAATATAACTTCTTTTAAAGAATTTAAGTCGGTTAAAATATGTTTTTGCACAATTTAAAAAACTTATAATTTGATATATAAAATATCTTCTTAAGGGGAACACAAAATTGGAGAGAAACGAAGGGAAATTTTGAAGAAAGAGGAAATTTGAGACAAAAATAGGTAAAAAGAGGTAATCTAAAAAAAGGGGTTATTTCAAAAAAAAGTGATAAAATTTGAGATAAAAGAAGGGAAATTTGACAAAAATGAAATAGAAAGGTTTAATTTAAAAAAGGGGTATTTTTAATGAGACAAAAGAGGTAATTTTAGGGAAAAAGAGGAAATTTTGAACGAAGGGGGAAAATTTAAGGCAAAAATATGAACAAAATGAGAAAAAAAGGGTTGTTTTCGAAAACAAAGGTAATTTTTTAAAAAACGTGTAATTTACTCAAAAAAGTAACAAAATTTGAGAGAAAAGAAGGGAAATTCGACAAAAATGAAAAAAAAAGAGGTACTTTTTGTTGGAATACAATGATGTTTCACCCTATATATTATCTGTTATGTTTTATTTATTTTATCTAGTATGTTTGATATTATTAAATATATGATTAATGTCAGTTTGAATAAAAAATATAAAAATATATTTCTTCAATATCGTCTAGCTCTTCAACAGGTTATGGGCCCAGGAGGATTGTAAGCGAAATATGGTTGATAAATTCGTTACAACAATAACAAAATTAAATAGCGAGAACTATCTCGTGTGGAGTTTCAAGTTGAAACTATTCCTTACAAAGGAAGGTTGTTGGGATGTTATCGAAGATCCCCTCCCGCAGCTAGATCAACGAAATGCTGAATGGAAGAGAAAGGACTCCTTGGCATATGCTAATATTGGCTTGTTAATTTAAGACAATCAGCTTACTCATATTAAATATGCTAAAACAGCGAAGGATGCATGGGAAATTTTAAAAAAATATCACCAACAGTCAACACTATCTAATAAAGTATATTTAATACGAAAGATATGCAGAATGCAATTATCTACAGACGGAAATATGGAATCTCATATGTCTCAAATGTTGGATTACATAGACAAATTAAAGGGAATGGGTGAAGAATTATTTAACGATAAATGGATAATAGCTTTCTTACTAAATAGTCTTCCTATAGAATATGATACGTTAATAACTGCATTAGAAACAAGAAAAGATGATAAACTAACGTTGGATTTGATAAAATCTAAACTCATTGATGAATGGTCCAGAAAAAGAAATAACCTAAATAATAAAGAAATTGCAATGAAAGTATCAACATCAACATCTTCTGAATATACAAATACCAGCAGTAATTGTGAATTTTGTCATAAATACGGACATTTAAAAAAAGATTGTTGGAAATTTAAAAAGTTTGCAAATAAGCCGAATTTTAATAACTACATAAGAAATCAAGCAAATTGTACTATTAAAACAAAGAATGGATATTTTTTTCAATACAGGATCGAGATGAACTTAGTTGGTATATAGATTCAGGAGCCACATGTCATATTGCAAATAATAAAGAATTCTTCACTGAATTTTCATCTTCAATAAGAGAAAATGTGTTCGTTGCAAACGGTATTAAATTACAGTCACTAGGTAGATGAAACGGATACATAGACATTTTAGATTCTACTGGAAACGTTGATAAGAGAAAAATCACCGATGTATTGTTTGTTCCAGATCTGAATGCAAATTTATTATCAGTTCCTCAATTAGTTTTAAAAGGTTTTGAATTATTATTCAAAAAGGACATTTGTATCATACAAAGAAATATGAAAGAAGTTGCCATTGCAGATGTGGTTGGAAATTTATTTAAATTAAGACAAGATAACAATATTATTTCATTACTTAAGAATGAAAGCCAAGATTGTATTCATTCTTGGCATAAGAAACTTGGTCATAGAGATATTGAAGCTATAAAAATACTATATGAAAAGAATTTAGCTACTGGAATAACAGTGAAAGATTGTAAATGCAATAATTTGTGTGAAATTTGTATAAAAGGGAAAATGTGCCGTACAGTTTTTAAAGAAAAATCTGATCATGTATCTTCTGAAAAGTTAGATTTAATTCATTCTGATGTTTGTGGTCCAATGCAAACAGAAACACCAAGTGGTAGAAAATATTTTATAACATTTATTGATGATTACAGTAAATATACTTTTATATATTTGTTGAAAAACAAATCTGAAGTATTTGACAAGATTATAGAATTTATTGAAAAAATGAAAACAATTTACCAGAAGAAACCAAAAATAATAAGATCTGATCGAGGTGGTGAATATACCAGTGAAAAAGTTCAAAATTATCTTAAAAAAGAAGGTATAGCTTTTCAGTATACTGTTCCTTAGTCACCGCAACAAAATGGAGTCTCAGAACGCAAGAATAGATATTTAATGGAAATGGCCAGATGCATGTTATATGACGCAGGTCTTGATAATCGTTTTTGGGGCGAAGCAGTAGTAACGGCTAACTTCTATCAGAATAGACTACCTTCGAGATCAATTGATACCACTCCGTTCGAGAAGTGGACGAATAATAAGCCCAATTTATCAGATATTCAGAGATTTGGATCATTTGCGTATGTACTGGTTCCAAAAGAAAAACGTCGAAAATTGGATGAAAAATCAGTAAAACTAAGATTTGTTGGTTTTGACGAAAACTCAAAAGGTTATCGTTTTTTAGATGACAATACAATGAAAATAACAATCAGTAGAGATGTAAAATTTATTAAAAGTACAGAAGAAGATACAGCTGTTAATCAAAGTCAATTATCTAAAACATGTGTTGATACTCAAATTGATGTATTAACTCATACAACGGCTGAGTTATCTGATGTCTCTCAAAGTCAAAATAGTTTAGAGAGAGATGAAAATGAACTATCAGAAATAGACAATATAAGTCAAACAAATTTATATCGAGAATTACAACATCAAACTGAGTTCAGAAATAATAGTGATCAAACATGTGAAAATATTAAAATACCAGTCGAATTTAATTCAGAAATTGAGCCAATGGAGCCAAGACGATCAACTAGAATTAATTTTGGTCAACCACCAGACTGGTATAAACCCAATCACATATATGAAGTAGATATTCAGGAGGAGCCACAGAATTATTTTGAAGCGGTGACAAGTAAAAATAACACAGAATGGCTAGAAGCAATGAAAGATGAAATGAAATCGATAGAGGAAAATGGAACATGGGAATTAGTAGGTCTGCCGCAAAACAGAAAAGCTATTGGATGCAAATGGATATATAAAATTAAATGTAATAATGATGGAACAGTATCAAAGTATAAAGCTAGGTTAGTGGCACAAGGATTTAGTCAAAAATTTGGAATCGATTACAACGAGATATATGCTCCAGTGGCACGTCATACAACTTTTAGAGTTATGCTATCTATTGCAGCAAAAAGAACTATGTATATTAAACATTTTGATGCAAAAACAGCATTTTTGAATGGAATTTTAAAAGAAGAGATATATATGAAACAACCAGTAGGATTTGAAGTTCAAGGAAAAGAAGCTAAAGTTTGCAAGTTAAAGAAAAGCTTGTATGGATTAAAGCAAATTGCACGAGCCTGGAATGAAACAATACATAATGTATTAGTAAAAAATGGATATAAACAAAGTTTGGCAGACCCATGTCTATATAATAAAGGTACATTTACGGATTCTTGTTATATTTTAATTTATGTTGATGACTTACTAGTTGCTAGTGAAAATGAATCTATGATAAGTGATTTTCAAAAGGAACTTGAATTAGAATTTGAAATTACTTGTCTCGGTGAAGTAAGTTGTTACTTAGGGATCGAAGTTAAAAAAGATGAAAATGGAAATTTTTTAATTAGTCAAAGAAAATATATTACAGAGATTGTAAAACAAACAAATTTGCAAGAAGGAAAACCGTCAAAAATTCCATTAGATCCAGGTTATTACAAACTACAACTTACCAGAAAATCATTGGGCAGTTGTTATATGTATGTATGAATACACGGCCTGATATATCTTCATCAGTTTCAATTTTAAGTAGAAAAACTAGCTGTCCAACTCAAACAGACTGGAATGAACTGAAAAGAGTAATAAAATACTTGAAGGGAACAATTGATCTACGATTAAAAGTAAGTGATATACATAAGGAAGACATCACACTAATAGGTTTTGCTGATGCAGATTGGGCAGAAGACAGAATCGATAGAAAATCCAGTAGCGGATTTATTTTTAAAATGAATGGATGCACTATTAGCTGGGCATCGAAGAAACAAGCAACAGTAGCGATTTCTACTGCAGAAGCAGAATTTATAGCTTTGGCAGAAGCAAGCCAGGAAGTAGTTTGGTTAAGAAACATACTAAATGATTTTGAAGAGAAGCAAATTATGTCAACGAAAATTTATGAAGATAACCAAAGTTGTCTAAAAATTATACAGAATGGACAATATAGTAACAGAACAAAACACATTGACACGAAATATTATTTTTTAAAGGATTTACAAGATAAAAATATTTTACAGTATATTTACTGTTGTACTGAACTTATGGAGGCAGACATATTCACTAAGCCAATTGCTGCAGTACGTTTTGAGAAATTAAGAACATTAATTGGATTGGTTAATCATCATTGAGGAGGAGTGTTGGAATACAATGATGTTTCACCCTATATATTATCTGTTATGTTTTATTTATTTTATCTAGTATGTTTGATATTATTAAATATATGATTAATGTCAGTTTGAATAAAAAATATAAAAATATATTTCTTCAATATCGTCTAGCTCTTCAACACTTTTAATGAGAGAAAAAAAGTAATTTTAGGGAAAAAAGAAAGGAAATTTGAGGCAAAAAAGTGACAAAAGTTGAGAGAAACAAAGGGAAATTTTATAGGCCAAAAAGTGACAAAAATGAGAAAAAAAGGGGTAATTTTAGAAAAAATGGGTAGTTTTTTAAAAAACGTGTATTTCTGCAAAAAGTAAGGATTTTTAAGAGAAAAGAAGGTAAATTCGAAAAAATAAGAAAAAAGAGGTAATTTTATAAAAAAACTGGTAATGTTTGAGAGAGAAAATTTCAGGACAAAAGTGACAAAATTTGAGACAAAAAAGGGAAAAAATCTAGGAAAAACGAGAGGAAATTTATATCAAAAAAGTGACAAAAATGAGAGAATAGAGTAATTTCAGTAAAAAAGTGACAAAATTTGAGAGATAGGATAGGAAATTTGAGACCAAAAAGTGACAAAACTGGAGAGAAACGAGAAGAAGTATTTGAGGAAGAGAGAAAATTTAAATCGAAAAAGTAATTTTAAATTAGAAAAAAAGGGTAATTTTAGAAAAAAATCATAATTTAAAAATAATTATTTACCTGTTAATTTTGTAAATATTTAAACGTAACAATTAATTTTATTATTTTTAAGTTTCCTACTTCTGATTAGGTAATCATGTTTGATATTAAATTATGTATTTTTTTATAAAATACAGACTCTTAAAAAATCGGGGTTCCCGATTGGGCTGGAACTCAGACCGATTTCGATCAGCATTCAAATCAATAATGTCAGAAGATTGCGACTTGTCACATTTAAGATATTTTAGAATAAAATCGTAAAAAATATATAATAAAGCTTACGACGATCTCGTAAAATGGTGTAGGAGAAAAGAAAATTGAAGACTGTACTACCAAAAATTGTTTTGCTATACTCCTTTATGGAAGTATTTGACAGTTCTGAATTAAATTAGAATAAACAAGATAGCTGGTTTCAGTTGTTTTTTATTTGCGGGACTAAAAAATTTTTGTCCCAAGGGAGTAAAAGTGACACTTTAGTCCCGTGGGACTAAAGTTCTAGTTTAACTCCCCGCGGTGTAAAAAATATATTTTGTGGTCTATGGTAATAAAAACCGCACAGGACTTATCTAACTTAAAACGAAAAATTTTAGATGATGATTTGATAATTAGTAACGCAGATAAAGGTAATTTCATTATCATCCTGGATAATTTAGAATATGTCAACAAAGTAACTTTCTTTTTGAATAATGACCCATCATTTATTATTATCAATGTAGACCCAACTATTTCGTTCCATCGCAATTTTAAATGTCTTTTAAAGAATTTTTCTCAAACTATTGCACATTTCATTTTTTTCATTAATTCTCTGTGTGTGTTCTATGAATCCTACTATCCCTCTTCTAAAGAATTTTTCTCAATCTTTTCACATTTCAATTTTTTTCATTAATTCTCTGTGTCCTATGAATCCTACACTCCACTTCTAAATAATTTTTCTCAATCTTTTTACATTTCAATTTTTCCATTAATTCTCTGTGTCCTATGAATCCTACTAACCCTCTTTCAAAGAATTTTTCTCAATCTTTTCACATTTCAATTTTTTCATTAATTCTCTGTGTCCTATGAATCCTACACTCCACTTCTAAAGAATTTTTCTCAATCTTTTCACATTTCAATTTTTCCATTAATTCTCTGTGTCCTATGAATCCTACTAACCCTCTTTCAAAGAATTTTTCTCAATCTTTTCACATTTCAATTTTTTCATTAATTCTCTGTGTCCTATGAATCCTACACTCCACTTCTAAAGAATTTTTCTCAATCTTTTCACATTTCAATTTTTCCATTAATTCTCTGTGTCCTATAAATCCTACTAACCCTCTTTCAAAGAATTTTTCTCAATCTTTTCACATTTCAATTTTTTCATTAATTCTCTGTGTTCTATGAATCCTACTAACCCTCTTTCAAAGAATTTTCTCAATCTTTTCACATTTCAATTTTTTCATTAATTCTCTGTGTCCTATGAATCCTACACTCCACTTCTAAAGAATTTTTCTCAATCTTTTCACATTTCAATTTTTTCATTAATTCTCTGTGTCCTATGAATCCTACACTCCACTTCTAAATAATTTTTCTCAATCTTTTCACATTTCAATTTTTTCATTAATTCTCTGTGTCCTATGAATCCTACACTCCACTTCTAAATAATTTTTCTCAATCTTTTCACATTTCAATTTTTTCATTAATTCTCTGTGTCCTATGAATCCTACACTCCACTTCTAAAGAATTTTTCTCAATCTTTTCACATTTCAATTTTTCCATTAATTCTCTGTGTCCTATGAATCCTACTAACCCTCTTTCAAAGAATTTTTCTCAATCTTTTCACATTTCAATTTTTTCATTAATTCTCTGTGTCCTATGAATCCTACTAACCCTCTTTCAAAGAATTTTCTCAATCTTTTCACATTTCAATTTTTTCATTAATTCTCTGTGTCCTATGAATCCTACACTCCACTTCTAAAGAATTTTTCTCAATCTTTTCACATTTCAATTTTTTCATTAATTCTCTGTGTCCTATGAATCCTACACTCCACTTCTAAATAATTTTTCTCAATCTTTTCACATTTCAATTTTTTCATTAATTCTCTGTGTCCTATGAATCCTACACTCCACTTCTAAATAATTTTTCTCAATCTTTTCACATTTCAATTTTTCCATTAATTCTCTGTGTCCTATGAATCCTACTAACCCTCTTTCAAAGAATTTTCTCAATCTTTTCACATTTCAATTTTTTCATTAATTCTCTGTGTCCTATGAATCCTACACTCCACTTCTAAATAATTTTTCTCAATCTTTGGACATTTCAATTTTTTCATTAATTCTCTGTGTCCTATGAATCCTACACCCCACTGCTAAAGATTTTTTTTCAATCTCTTCACATTTCAATTTTTCCATTAAAGAATTTTTCTCAATCTTTTCACATTTCAATTTTTCCATTAATTCTCTGTGTCCTATACATTACACTACCCCTCTTTTGTATGGACTCCCGCAAATTTATAAATTTAACATTCCTATTAGACCAGTGGTTAAATTTTGTAATTCACCAGTTTCTAAACTTTCTTCCTTTCTCAAGACGTCATTAATCTTTTCCCTAGTATACCTCCCTTCTTCTAAATGCATCTCATTTTAACTAATTTACGGTTTTATTGGATAAAATCATATTTTGCCTGATGATGGTCCTGTAGACCGAAACATGTTTCCTTGACTATATGGCTCTATAGTCTTGGATTTTCATGATTCTTAATTGAATATTAGTGAGTACAAAAACGCCGCGACTAGAGGCACGCTAACGTGTCGCCATTTATTACAATAGAGGCAAATTAATTTGTATTATTATATATTTATTATATCAAAGTTTTACGTTATTATATTTTGTCATTATTATTCAAATTCATAATTTATTTTCCTTTAATCATAGTTTTTCATTAATTTTGAAAAAAAATAGAAATTTGAACTATACAAACCAATCACTACTTTTACGATTTTTTAAGAAGCTAAAAAATATCATTATTATTCTAATTAGTTATTGAAAAAAAAATTAAATCATAGAAACTTTGCAATAATTTTAGTTTCGTGTACTGACAATCCAGCTCAAGCCATCTAGATGAAATCCAGATATCCTAACTAACAAAGTTTACAAAAGATAATTAAATTTTTAATTTAATAATAATAATTAATAACTAATCTAACCAAAAATTTTCAATTATTCCCAAAAAATGTTAAAACCCTTATTTATCATATTCTACTTATATGTTCACTGCCAGTCTCAAAAATGATTTTTTAAATGTCATTATTAAAAAATTATGTAAATAAAGAGCGATACTGTGTGTGGCTAATTAAATAATAAGATGTAATATATTTATCACTCTAAGATAATATAAATAAAATAATAAATATCTAGTAAATTAAAACATACAATTTTTCTCTTTTCTTTCTCAAGTGTTGGTTAAGTGGTAGTTAAAGGGCTGCCGTTGAACTTTGTCTTTTCAAAACTGTACATTTTAAATTAAAAAAAAATATGTTTAATATTGTTCTCGTTTAAATATCTTTGAGTAATCTAGTTAACATATAATTACATTTTTGTTGGTAAAATTTTGAAATTTATTATCTCTGGCATGGGTTTTTTTTAACGATAAATAGTTAATAGATATTAGATTTATCTACACTTGAATTTAATACCTACAAAATTATTAAAAAAATTACCTTAATATTTATAAATTTCCGTTCGTTATCCAATTTTAATTAACAATTAAAAGTCAAAAACAATCACTCTTTTTAAAGTTAAAAAATAAACACACGAACAAACAAACAAAAAATGCACTCGCAAAAGTTCAGACTCTTATTAAAAAAAAAAAAATGGGATTCTGAAAGTCAAAAAATATCAACACGCGCACGTTACTCGTTTGTTTCGGAAATCAGCCGTATTGATGATGCTTTCGCTCCTCGCATCTACACGATCGCGGAACAAATGCCGATCGCAACACTACTTGCTTGCGGCACTCTTACCACGAGCGACGCGGTATCGACCGCGCGACGGCAAACGGCGACGCATCATATCAACCCTCTGTATTCTCAAATTTACATAGTATGCCGCCTGAGACTCGTTTTTTCTTGCCTCCGATCCGCGATTGTTTTTCTCGAGTTGGTGATTTTCTTGGCGCCAACTACTAGACCAATTTTATTTTTTTTTTTTTCGAGACAAACTTTTACAAAACTAGGAAAGTTTTAAAGTGTTTTGAGGTTGATGGTATTTTAATTAACGAAATGACTAATTAAACTATCGCAAGTGACAAAAAACCGTTTACAATAGTTGTATGAACTTTTACGCAAATATATTATAACAACATAGATAATAACATCTGGGAACGCTATTTTAGCATGTACCGCACAAACTCCTGGTGAAAATGAAATATGTATCAACGAATAATAAAACACAAATCACATTGTAAAAAAATTAATAAAATTTAGTAAGAATATAAAAAATTAGTTGAAAATTTTAACCATATAAATAATTACACTCCAATCTGGAGGATTAAGAAAATTAAGTTAACATCGAAGTGCATCCTACGATGTACAAAATGTTTTTACAAAGTTAAAAAATACAAATTTAATTAAATTGCTACCATGCGGCAGTTAATGTTAAATGGCGACTGAAATTGACATTAGACAGATTGAATTTGACGCAATGGACAGAGACGAAAAGGGTAAGATGGTAAGAAGCCACTAGCTGAAATATTGGTTTTTGACTTTTCAGCTAGTGGCCTCTTACCTTTAATGATGAAAAATTGGAAACTGACTATATACTATTACTTAAAACTTATAAAAATAAATTAAAATCTGACAAAAAGTTATATTATCAAAAAATGATAGAAAATAAAATTAATCCTACTGACAAACAAAAATATATATGGAAACTAGTTAAAGAAAAAACCGGAAAAATTAATAATAAACAGAATATAAAATTAAACATCAGTGGATCAATTGTTGATAGTGAGTCTTACGTTGCAAATAGTTTTGTTAATTACTTTAGTACCTCAATAAAAATATTAAATGAAGATAATTTTAAAAATTCTTTCTCCGAATGTACAAAATGTAATCTTAACAACAATAATTCATTCTTTTTTAGTCGTGTTACAGCACAGGAGATCTTTTAGATAATTTATAATTTAAAAAATACCAACTCGGCTGGTGTTGACTGTATATCTACAAAAATCATTGAGCATATATCTCTGTACATTGCATCGCCTTTGTCTGATTTGATAAATATCTCAATTGAAATTGGTCAGTATCCGGAAGAACTGAAAATTGGACTTGTTACTCCTATATATAAAAAAGACGACCTTCTGTGTATAGATAACTATAGACAGATAACTGTTTCAAATGTGATCAGTAAAGTTGCTGAAAAATCTATGTACAATAGAATGATCAATTACCTAGATAAGATATTGTAACAGAATGTCAAAATGGTTTCTACCCTGGGAGGCCTACAGAAGGGGCTGTCTGTGAATTTGTTGACTTTGTATACAAACATACTGATAATAAAAAAAGTGTTGGTGCACTATTCTTTGACCTCACCAAGGCATTTGATAGCTTAAAATTAGATTTGGTTGAAGACAAACTATATGCCTTGGGTTTTCGTGGAAATGTGTTGACATGACTGATGTCATTTTTGAGCTACAGGAAAATAGTTGTTAAAATAAATCAGACTCGATCAAATGAAGCAATTGTCAATCTCAAGGGTCCGTACTTGGGCCACTTATATTTTTAATGTTTATTAATGATCTTCCAGAATTTATGGATGCAAAATGCAAGGTTATATATGCAGATGATGTATCCTTTGCAACTATCGGCAATTCTCCTGAAGAACTAGCAAATAATTTAGGTCAAATCTATAATAAATTTAGTGAATGGTGTTTAAACAATCATTTAATTCTAAACCATAAGAAAACAGTTTTAATAAAATTTTCTATTTCAAATGACTCCAATAAACCTTTTGAAATACATACTGAAAATCTTAATATGACGTCTTCTGAGACAATAAAATTCCTCGGAACTTTTCTTGACGCATCGCTCTCTTTCCAAGCATGTACTAATCACGTTTCTAAAAAGGTATGTAGCAGCTATTACGCTATCTTACAACTTAAAAATACATTCTCACAACAACAAATAATAAGCATATACTCTCATTTATTGTATAATATAATAGTTTGGATTTTCAACAAAATTGTTTATTTTACAAAAAAAGGTAATACGACTTATTTTCGGGATTAATAAGCGCACTTCGTGAGGAAATTATTTTCACTTCCCTCTATCTTTATTTATAAAAACATTCTGTTCATAAAAAATAAACTGAACGATTTCATAAAAAGTGCTGACAATCATAGCTATCAGACATGGCACGGTAATATGCTTCACATACCTCCTCATAGGACAACTTTTTTTGAAAAGGGTCCATCTTATAGTGGGATACAGTTGTATAATAGACTACCAATATACATCAAAGAAATTCAAAATTTGAATGTGTTTAAAAAATATCTTAAAGATCTCCTATTGCAATACTCGTTCTATCACATAAATGAATTTATGAATTGTACTTTTTAGTATCTATCTATTGTGATGTTTTATTTGTTTTATTCATTTTATACACCTATGTATATATGTGTAACTTTTTTTATTTAACTTTCTTTAAATCTGACTTTTCCAATATCATTGTAAATGATCTTATATGGAATAAAAACATTATTATTATTATTTAAATAAATTTGTATTTTTTAACTTTGTAAAAACTTTTTGTACATCGTAGGATGCACTTCGATGTTAACTTAATTTTCTTAATCCTCCAGATTGGAGTGTAATTATTTATATGGTTAAAGTTTTCAACTATTTTTTTATATTTTTTCTAAATTTTATTAAATTTTTTTACAATGTGATTTGTGTTTTCATACCATCATATTGAATTTTTTCTTCATTCTTACTGTAAGTACACTTATCTAACTGTTTGTCTAATTGTAACCTAACTTGGTTTATATTTGTATTGTAGGCCTAATGATGGCCATCGTTATGGCCATCGTTATGGCCGAAACATGTCTCCCCAGTTTTAACTGGTCCCATTTTAATGTTTATTACCGTTTACAAGATATGATTTTTCGATTTTTTTTAACTTTGGCCACCAGTGTCTCGGTACCAGTTCGTTCGACATCAAAACTAAAAACAATTTGAAATATCTTGATGTTACATACACACATGTGCTTAGTGCTTTGCACTCAAGTATTTTTCTGCTCTGGAGCACAGTGATTACAGTAAACATTGGTATATAATTTGAAAAAAAAATCGGTCAAGTGCATGTCGGACTTCGCACATTTAGGGTTCCGTACCAAATGTAGAATATAAGCCAAAAATACTTGGTAAAAAGATTTAAAGAACTGAAAAGAAAAATAACCACACGCATGTGCGTTCTACGAAGAAAACAAAATTATGAGACAAAACATGCATTTCTTAACAAAATTAATAATATCACAGATAAAAACAATAAAATATCCAATATCGCAATCCGCATATATACTTGGATATATTAACCAATTTTGAAATGCTACGAACAAATTTGTTAATATCAGCGTAACCAACAAAGATATACAAATAATTATAAGAGGAAAAATGCATTTTTTAATAATACTAATACGATTTCACGCATAAAAATAATAAAATATCGAGTATCACAATTTATATATATACGAAGGTACGGAACCCTAAAAATGAGGGAATGGTAGTGAGAAAATCAGATTTATTAATATATTGGTATTTGTTGGTAAAATATACGTAATAATAAACATTATCACCAAATTTCAAGTTTATAGGTCAACGGAAATTCTTCGGAACAAAATTTTGTAAAAAATACTGACTTTAGCGGCTTCTCACGCCTACGTTTTGCAATTTTTTTTAAAACAAAAAATATGTCTTTTATCTACTCAATGAGCTCTATTCAACGATACCTCACTCGATGGGGTAGGCCAAATTTTTTTTTCAGCGCCCCCTTTAGTTGTATGGGAGCCCCCTTGAAAACTCTTAAAAATATTTTTTACAGTTTATATGGCTTTGGGTCAATAAGACGCATAAACTGTGAAAATTTAAAGTCTCTAGCTCCAACGGTTTAGCTGCTAGACCGGTGTGACAGACGGACGGACGGACGGACACCCGAGTGAGATCAATAGGGTTCCGTTTTGACACTTTGGGGTACGGAACCCTAAAAATTAAGTACTGTTTTGACTATTTTCAATAAAAATGATATGACAAACAATATTACATCAAATCTATAATATGACTAATTAACTAACTGACTGATATAGAGTTAACGCACAGCTAAATCTACTGAACCCAGGGGCTGAAAATTTCTAGAATATGTTCCGTTCATAATATAGACACCCGCTGAGAAAGGATTTTGCGAGATTTTGATTCTAAGGGGTAGACAATGGTGGAAAAATGTGGCTTACATAGAGTAAGTATATATATATATATATATATATATATATATATATATATATATATATATATATATATATATATATGTATATATATATATATATATATACGCATGCGGAAGTAGCTGGACATTAAATATATACGTATTTGTAAAATATAAACAGAGGTATGCGGAAGTGGCTGGACAAATTTTTCAGGAAATATTTTTATAATTACGGAATTAGCTGGACATACGAATTATTTCAGGAAGTATAAATATGGAACAAGCTGGACATAAATCTACAGCGTTGCCAAATGATACGTACCTACCGTTTTGCTTATTTAGCACATGATCTGTCGTTTTTACTTATTTGTTTAATAATGTAGCTGTTTTTGTCAATTTTTTCTTAAAAATTGAACATATTTAACATGAAACCTAAAAAATAATTTAGTTTATATATCAATTTGGCAAGATATCGAAATAAATTAAATTTAAAGTAAAATTATGTAAATAAAATTATTGTCACACAGATTAAACGATGATGTCCTTCATAAACCGAAAATGAGCTACATATTCATTAACAGAGTAAAAACAATGTCTTTAAGCATTATTACTCAATTTTTTAATATATACGTAAACCACCAGTGTAAATAATAGCCTTTATCTACTCCTATTAAGTTATATATCCCAGCAAACATTAATTTGCGGTAAATCAGCGGGCCATCAATGTCAATGAAGGCAAAATGCTGGCTGCAGCTAGCCGCCGTAGTTTAGTTGTCGAATTTTTAAAAGAAATACCTTAAAGGCAAACTTCATGTAAATTTATTAAGGGCCAGAAAAGTATGACCTTAAATTGTGCGATGTAGATTTTACAGCACAGGCACAATGAAGATTATTTAAACTGCTTAAATTAATTAATATTTACAAAAACGTAAGCGATACCGTGGTTCCGTAACTATCATATAGACGGCGTTAGTTATCTAGATACATCATATATTCAATTTTAATATGGTACGTTGAGGTAAGATTTGAACTCTAGCATCTGGGCAGTGGGCACATTGCCGCTGATGAATGAGTCTGGTCACAGTAAAAATAATCATTTTACTGCGGTCTGATGTTTGAATTCTGTCATATAAAAGTTTTAGAGTTAAATTGTTTATGTATGTTGAAAAATGTTTTTATCTATAACCCACCGCCACCCTGTATTTTTAACCTGGTATTAAGTTTTAATTTTAAATATAATTTAGGTATAAAAGTCAAAAACACGCTCGCCACATGCATATTTGTACCAATTGTTTAGTTGTGCCAAAATAAAACTATAAGAGGCCCTTAAATGTGCATACCTTAATGCACTTTAGTGCCTTGGTATATAATATACTATTATGGTTTCTCATTAAGAATAATTTTCTAAGTGCCACAGCAATTAGAAATTTATGCTTAATGAGTAACCATCAAAAAAATATAGTATTTCGTTTAAAAAAAAAAACATTATTGGGATTTCGTAAACCGTTCTAGATACAAAATTGGTTAAATAGAAAAAGATACGTATTTTCAAGACGAATTGAATGATGGTTTCAAAATTTTAATATCATGCCCGGTTTCAGAAATATTTGGGAAAGCCCGAAACTGACGATTTTCGATTTATTTAATTACACTTATATTTTCGAAGATAGAAAAAACTTTTTAGAACTTTTTTATTGAAAGCCTAATGTACCTCAAATACCCTCAAAATTTTTTTTAAATACTTACCTGTACTTATTATGCCATCTCTGAAATCCCTTTTTTCTCCATCCAAACATGTAGAACACTTAATTTTTTTAGGTTTCAACAATATCTGTACTATAGGAATTTTTCTAAGTACGGTTCTGTTCTATTTTCATTGTAAAGAATTGCTCATATTGTCCTCCTTCTGGTTCAAGATATTTTATAATTCTTGTACTCATACACAGGTCCGTATACTTAAAAAAAATTCTAAAGTATAGTTCATTATCGAAGCTTAATAAAAAATTAGGTGTTTACATGGTTGGATAGAGAAAAAAATGAGGATTTCAGAAATGAAATAAAAAGTACAGGTCCGTATTAAAATGAAATGGTTAAAGGTGTCTCTTCAAAGATAAAACGTTGTTTTAAAAAATTTAATACGCTATGTTAAGCGGTATTCGACCTTAAAAGAACCTTAAAGTTTTGTTTTTTTATTTTCAAAAATTTATTAAACAAAACGAAAATCGTCAATTTTGTACTACGAATACGCAACTTCCAATAAAAATAAAATGATCTGCATTCGAAGTAAATTTTAATACAAATTAATAAACGAATATAAATTACCTACAAATAAATTTCATAACGTTTTCTAATCATAAATTTTTTTTAAATAATATCTAAAATAAAAATAGTAGTTTGTACAACAAGTGCGCAAAAGCGTCACTTTTTCCACGAGTGCAGAAGTTTGTGGCACGAGCCGTAGGAAAAGTGCTTTGGGTACAAGTTGAACACAATATTTTTTCTACAACCATATTTATTAATAAAAGAAAAACAGTAACTTATATAGGTATTTTACTTAAACTTTGAAAAGAAATAATTAAAAAATGACTATTGAATACAGAAAAATTAATTTGTTTATAATTTATGAATTAAAATAAATAATCAAATAAATAGTTTACTTACTTTTAGTTTCAATTTCAAATTTGAACTCCCAGAAATTCACTATTAATTCAGATGTCACGGTTTGTGGCACTCGCCTTTTAGGCTCGTGCCACAAGTCACAAAGTGTGAAAAGTGCTATTTTCAACACTGGTTAAAAAAATATACTATTTTCTACAACCACTATGCAAAACACGCTTTTCTACACAAATGTTTATACGCAAAGCAGGCCTTTTCTTAATTTCTTTGATATCCGTGGGAAAAGTAATAATTTAGCGTGCGAAAAGTACGCGCTATGGCACTTTTCCCCACGGAAATGTCAAACACAGACAGCTATGACCTGTCAACTTTTTTTGACAGTTTAACATTATAGTGAGTTTCTAGGTGTTCAAATTTTAAATTTAAATTAAAAGTAAGTAGGAAACTAATTATTTGTTTATTTATTTTAATTTATTAATTATAAACAAATTAATTTATTACGCATTATTTTAGGAATTATGAACCAAGATCAAAATTTACCTTTCGAGTTGTCGAATTCCGACACTGAAAATACTCCTTCAGATAACAATTAAAAATTGTTCAAATTTCACTATTAACTATATGTTTAATAACTGATTTTTCTGTATTTCTGTATTAAATTGTCATTTTTTAAATTCTTTCTTTTCAAAGTTTAAGTACAATACCTATATAAGTTACTGTTTTTCTTTCATTAATAAATGTGGTCGTAGAAAAAATATTGTGTACAACTTGTACGCAAAGCACTTTTCCCACTCGCTAGATTTGCGGCAGTCGCCTACGGCTCGTGCCACAAACTTCTGCGCTCGTGGGAAAAGTGACGCTTTGCGCACTTGTTGTACAATAGTAGTTTTTCTACAACCACTATGCAAAACACGCTTTTCTACACAAATTTTTATACGCAAAGCAGGCCTTTTCTTAATTTCTTTGATATCCGTGGGAAAAGTAAGCGTAACCGACAAAGATAGAAAAAAATTATAAGACGAAAAATGCGTTTTTTAATAAAACTACTACGTTTGCACAGATAAAAAACATAAAATATCGAATATCACAATTCGCATATATACGAAGGAACGTAATCCTAAAAATGAGTGAATGCCAGTGAAAAAATCATATTTATTAATAAATTGGTATTTGTTGGTAAAATATACGTAACAATAAACATTGTCAGCAAGTTCATAGGTCAATGGAAAGTTAAAAAATACTTCGGAACAAAATTTTGTAAAAAATGCTGACTTTGGCTTCTCATGCCTAGGTTTTGCAATATTTTTTAAAACAACAAATACAGACTGTATCTACTCAATGAGCTCTAAACAACGACGCCTCACTCGATGGGGTAGGCCAATTTTTTTTTCAGCACCCCCTTTAGCTCTATGGGAGCCCCCTTGAAAACATATAAAAATATTTTTACCATTTATGTGGCTGTGGGACAACACGACGCATATACGGTGAACATTTGAATACTGTAGCTCTAACGGTATAGCTGCTAGACCGGTGTGATAGACGGACGGACGGACAGACGGACATGTGAGAGAGCAATAGGGCTCCGTTTGGACCCTTTGGGGTATGGAACCCTAAAATCTACACACGAGATATAAGTAGTTAATACTTAATTTTTATATACAAGTTGATATTTAATACAAGAATAAGTATGTCCTCATAATAATAAAAGTATTAAGATTTACTTACACACAAACTTACGAAATAATATTCATTGAAATATATTTATTTTTCGAAGAGGGCGCCACTTTCCTAGAACATATTTCATCCCCACTGCTATGATAAAATTGTCACAAATTAATCAAAATTAGTTGCTTAACGAAAATTGTTCTTAAATAAATTTCTATACAACAGTCGTACCTATAAACCGAATATCAAAGAAGATAAAATAAAAAGAAATTGTGGGGACGTGTGTGTCACAACTTTCAGTGTCCCCACAGTCCTGGTTTTATTCAGGTGAGTATCCCCACAACTGGGGTAATACACACACTCACACTCACAAAAAATGTTATTTTTTCTGAATATTTAATACCCTGTAGCTCAATTTAGAGAATAGTTTCATAAAAACTTTTGATCTTAAAATGATGTAACCATTCTGCCGCCGTTTGTCTCTTTTATTCTAATACACCCTGTATATTTGTAAAAAAGTTTTATCTCGGGAACATCCAAAAATTTAACTCCGACTTGGAATTAGTCGTTCGTGATAATTATTTATCGAATTCAGAAAAATTAATAAGAATTAAGTAACAAAGTAGCGTTGAAATTATTGGAAATTTAGTAGAAAAATAAGAGAAAAGTAATAATATATCACAAATAATGTAGAAAATAATTTGGTTAAATAATTTTGTTTCGAAAATTTAAGTGTATTTTTATGGCCAAACCGTTAAATTTATTTCGGTACGGTCTAGCTATTGTCCGATTTCCAAGAAAAATTAAGCCTCTTTTATGAAGGTTTGAGTAATTTCAAGTATTTTGAAGGAACAGGCCATAAAAGTAAATATTCTAATTTCGAAAAAGAATAAATGCTTTTTTAATGCACAAAATTTAAAATGATAATTTCTTGGGTTTTTTTTTAAATTTGCGATTTTATGGTTTATTCAATTTTTTTTTTTTGGAAAAAGAAAATGTGACTAAAAGGTTAAAAATTTAATTGGGGAATTAAAAGAAATGTACTAGAAAAAAATTTGATAAACAGAAATTTGGAGCTAAATTAGATTAGAAGATTAATTATGATAAGAGATGCCCAGAAATAGTAATTTTTGTTATTATTTTTTTTTATTAGTAATGCACAAGTATATAATAAACGAATTAGTAATTCAGCTGGGTAAATAAAAGAACGTTAGCAAATAAATGAAGATAACTTTGAAATGTAGAAACAACTAAATATGTGTTAAGTATGGTTTAGACCCAACAATGTTTAATAGATAGGTAATTGGTTTATAATAACAATTAGAAACTACTGTTAAATATGCAGTCATTGATTTTACTTTTGTTAAAGCATTTTTCTGGAATAAAATCATAATCGAAAATCTAATTTTAATTAACATTAACGTTTTGTCACCGTAGAAGGTCAATTTTTTTATTAGCATTTCCCTTGAAAAAAATTTTGGCCAGTAAATAATGTTTATGAAGATCACATAAATTTGTTTTGTATTGTAAACCTCCGTCAATTTTATTTAAGAGAGGAAGTAATTCGCATCAAAAATAAATTAGTTTTGTACATAAAACTATAGAAGTTTAGGGATGTAATAAATAATTGGCAAAAATTAAGCTTAATTGAGAAAAAATTTAGTAGGCAATATATTTGCTAAATCGTCGAGCGTGTATTCAGAAAAGGACTTGTTAGCAAAACATTTTAGGAACAAATCTTGTTGCATAATTTTTATTATGTGAAAGTACAATATTCAAATCAATGATTTTTTGTATGTAATTTAATACGTTAGGAGTATCTAAAATAACAATCAGAAAATAATCAAAATTTGGCATTTCAATTAAAAAGTAAAATTTTGACGTTTTAATAATTAGTAAGTTAAAAGTAATTCATAATGCACAACAATACCTATAATTGTAAAATAGACTATACAAGCCAGTCAGCTATTGTTTTTTTATGTTTTGATATTAGTTTAAACATTTTTTTTATGATGTGTAATGGTATAAATTTAAAATATAAAGTTTCTAGGAGTTATTTAAATTTAATTATAACAGTTACAAAAACTGTTACAAGAACCGTTCCCATAAGTATTAGCCACTTCTAACAATAGTTTAGTGGCAGGTAATAACAGCAAAAAAGTCTTTCCCAGCAGACATAGTACATTTAATTAAAATTCGAAATCAAAGACTTTTCAGCGATATCCTACAATGTTAAATAGATTACTTTTAAATGACACAAAAGACATGTTAACAAACGAACTAACAGAATTTAACAACAGACAATATACAAATAAATTAAATATAATTAATCAAGTTAAAAATAATAATGTCTGGAAATCTATCAAACAACGTAAAAATTATGATATTATCCTAGACGAAAATGAAATAGTTCACAATATTACAGGCGACGATGTATTACAAAATAAACATTAAAAAAATGTCAAATAAAGTATCAGATCAACTAATTTTACGTATATAAGGGATGTCTAAAATTTTTAATATTTCCAAGGCGTGGAAAAAAGCGAAAGTTCTCCCCTTTCCGAAATCCGGAAAAGATTTAAATTTAACAATTCGGGTTCGTAAGAGTCAGATCGACAGTTGGGCTATTAGCCAGAATTACAAATAAAATTTATTAACTTTAATAGAGATGAAACTACGTCCTTACTAGCCATAGATATTGAAAAGGCATATGTCATGGTATTTATACTTTTAGAAGTTCCCAACAGGCTCATTAAAATAATTTATAAATTAATCTAAAAGAGGCAATTTTTATAGATAATAATGGAGTAAAGTTAAATTTAAAGTCGCCACAGAGGTCATTTTTTATATAAATTACATACCAATAAATAATGATAATGGAATCGCGACGAACTTTGCTGGCATATTTTTCCGTTCCAACAGGAATTACTACTTTTTACACCGCGGGGAGTGAAACTAGTACTTTAGCCCGCATTTTCGGGACTAAAGTGCCACTTTTACTCCCTTGGGACAAAAAATTTTTAATCCCAAGGGACTAAAATATTTTAGTCCCGCAAATTAAAAACAATTGAAACCAGCCACCTTCTTTATTATAATTTAATTCAGAACTGTCAAATACTTCAACAAAGGAGTATAGGAAACAATTTTCGATAGTATATAGTCTTCAATTTTCTTTTCTCCAACACCAATTTACGAGATCGTCGTAAGCTTTTTCATATATTTTTTACGATTTTTTTCTAAAATATTTTAAAAGAGACAAAGTCGCAATCTTCTGTCATTGTTTACATAATATATCCGTATAAGACAAGGTTTTACAATTATTTTTTATTGTCAGAATTAGCTCAGTTGGTTCGCGCAAAGGTAATTTAAATGCGGATCGAAATTGGTCTGGGTTCGAGCCCCCCTCCGGGAACCTTGTTTTTTTTTAATTTTTTTAAGAGCCGGTATTTTATAAAAAATATATAATTTAATTCCAAACATGATTGCCTAATCAGAAGTAGGAAACTTACAAATAATAGAATTGATTGTTTTTACAAAAAATCCAAAATCATTTAAATATTTTAGACAAATATTTCGAAAAATGGAAATTAGAATTAAATCCTGAAAAATTCAAATTAGTAAACTTAATAATAAAGACCTAAAATTACAAATAAAAAATTATAGAAATATTCCCATTTCCCAGAACGATAGTGTTAAATGCTTAGCGGGTTTTCTAGACAGAAACTTAAACTATATAATATTCATTCGGAAATCCAAAATCACTTAAATATTTTAGATGAATATTTTGAGAAATTGAAATTAAAATTAAATCCTGAAAAATTCAAACTTATAAACTGTATTAGGAAAAAAACCGGAAAAATTACAATTAATAAATTATAGAAATATTCCTATTTCATAAAACGAAAATGTTAAATATATTGGGGTTTTCCTAGATAGAAATTTAAATTTTAACAAACACTCGGATTATGTCATTAGCCGGGCTCAAGGTATTATGGTCCAATATAGATTAATGCATCCTAAAAGCAATTAGACAAAATTCAGATACTTGAAAATATTTGTCTATGAATCATAATGGACAGACAGAAAAACATTTAATATCAGTAATAAAAATTTATACAGGGCGACAAAAATCGAGCCAGTCTTACATACAATGTATACAAAATTAGTGTTTGTAAATATAGAGTCACAAAATAGGCCTCTTACAAGAGATATAGGATCTTTAAACTATGAAAATTTTAGAATAAAATACCGGCTTTTTCATCAGATAATGATTACGATACGTCGTAATATGGCATTTTTTGAGGAAGAGACCTAGTATAAAATTAATAAATACTTTGCTTTACTATTTATTAAATGAAACTTAAAATCAAAAACAACCTGTATATGTAATTTAGACGATTTAAGGTTAAATTCAATTCAAATATCAAGTGTTAAAAAACACTTATATCCACCGGTCGCCTTCCCACCTCCAAACCTCCCCCTTTTTTTCTTTTTTATATAAACAAAACAAAACGCCACTTGGCAACAAAAAAATAAAAAACAATAAATGTCGCAAGACACCAAAAAAATTAAAAACAAAAAGCCGAAAGGCAACAAAAAAATTAGTTTCGCCTATTTTAAAACTATGTAAATCACAATTTTAAAAAAAAATTGTTTCGGCTAAAAACCAACATTTTATGATACAATATGAAATAATGACTAAAAACACCAGTTTAAATATAGGTATGGTTGAGTTTCCTATCTAATATGTATTTTTGACCGAAACGTATATCAAAGTGAAGTTTATAGAAGATAAAATTATTTACATACTAACCATGTTTTCAATAAATTTTAATTTATTTCTTATTTGCTTATCTTAATTTTTGCTGGAATATTCAAACTTTTCATTTTTAAATCTGCATCGATCTGAAATTCCTTCAATTTTTCAATAAATATAAATATTGATGGGTGACTAGAATAAAATGAGGAATTGAATTTCGAATGGAATGATTCGCAAGCATTTGTAGTGCGTCTTATGGTTAGGTTTTCATCAGCCCATGTGTTTAGCGAAAAATGGGAATCGGGTGCTATGTAATATTCTAATAAATTTATCCAATAAATTTAAAAACAATTATCTCTCTAATTATAACAACTATCGCTTAGAATTTTGTCTCCGGTCGAAAATGACTTGCCATCAGTTGACACTTTTCTTTGGACTGGTAGCTGAAGGGATTATCGGTCGAAATTACACCCGCTCGTACAAGCTCATCTGAATTTACTTTACAAATAAGGATCTAATCTTTTAGTAAAACTTAAAATACAATTATACAGGGTGGCCCAAATTTAGTATTGAACACTATCGGAATTTAGTAAACCGTTATAGATACGAAAAATCTTTATAAGGTTATGAAGATCGAATACCGCTTAACGAACAATGTAAAACACTTAATTTTTTTATTAGGTTTAGACAATGAACAGGACTTTATGAATTTTAGGAAGTACAGTTATATTCCCACTGCAAATATATATAAAAAATATTTTTAAATAAAATTAACTAATAATTAAGTATAATTTGAGCTTAATGCCCTAAGTATACTTATAAATATCTGAATTAATTTTTTTTTTAATAACTACAATCAGAAAGTAAAAACGTTTTTAAACAATTTTTGAATGATAACGGATAAGTAGAAATTACAATGTATTAAACAAAATATTTTTTTGTAATTCTTGTACTTATATTTCCAGGGTAAAATGAACAGGACCGTACTTAGGAAAATTCCTAAAGTACAATTCATTGTCAAAACCTAATAAAAAAGTGAAAATCTTAAAACGTTGTTTTATTTATTTAAATTTAATAATGGATTTTCATCAAGTAAAAGCCGACACAGTTAAACAGTAATAAAAAAGTGTTTAGACATGGTCCGATAGATGGCCCTTCAAATACGAAACGTTGTCTTAAAAAAATTTATACGCTATGTTAAGATTTATTCGACCTTCAATGAAAGAGCCTTATAAAGTTTTTTTTAAATTAAGGTGCTAATTAAATAAAACGGAAATCGTCAATTTCGGTTTTCCCCAAATAACTCGGAAACCGGTCCTGATATTTTAATTTTGAAATAACTGTTCAATTTGTCTTGAAAATACGCATCTTTTTTTCCCACATATCCAACTTCGTATTTATTTATAACTGTTTAGGAAATCCCATTAGTGTTCAATTAAATTTGCGCCACCCTGTATATGAGATCTTTTCTCAACGCTTGTTCAATATGGATTAACGCATCCAACAAGCAATTAAACAAAATTCAGATAATTGAGAATATTTGTTTACGATCCATAATGGACAGGAAATCTTATAATATGCAGTCTGTTCTATTTTTACACAAAATTGTCAATTATAAACTAGATTCTCCCCTTTACTTAATGATTCAAAATTATTCTGGAGTTGAATCTCACATAGATATTTTTAACTGTAGCAAATCCTTTATAAAATGATACTTATAACTTTTAAGTACTTTTCTCTTTCCTATGATAACTGAAACTTATATTTTTCACTTGTTAGATATAATTCAATAAATTTAGTTGAGTGCCGACTTTTCTTGTCAAAGTTTTTTTTCAGTATGCATTCAGTGATATCTATACTAGCTTTTGCCCGCGACTTCATCCGCGTTGATGTTTGAATAAATAAAAGTTTCATTCTATCCTATTCTATCTATGGAGCCTTAAGTACCTGGACGACCTTGCGTTACTTGCTTTTTTATTTATTGCATTTTTCCTGTTTTTTCTAGTTTTATCTAATTTCTACCCATTTTTTTTGTATTTTTCTATTTCTTCCTATTTTTCAATATTTTTTTCTAAGTTATCCCTATTCTTCCCAATTTTTCCCTTTTTCTCCAGTTTTCCCTATTTTACAATATTTTTCTGTATTTTTGCCCATTTCTCTTATTTTTTTCTATTTTTTCCATTTTTTCTAGTTTTTTCCTCTTTTATTTTTTTGTCCTAATTTGCCCCTTTTTGTTCCCCTATTTTTTACTGTTTTTCCCTACCTTACCCTATTTTTCACTATTATTCCCTATTTAATAAATTAAATAAATAAATAATATTTTGGATGTAACATTTATGGTTTTACTTGAAAAAAAGAACAGATCGTATCAATAATAGTAATATTATAAACTTATTGGTATATTTCGAAACGAGGGTTAGAAGAAATAAGCAATTTTGACAAAACACCCTGTAACTCATAAGGCGGGTTAGACCCATCAAATATTAGTTTTTTGGAATCACCTAAATGCCCTCTATTGTTTCCTATTTTCCTTATTTTCTTTATTTCCTATTTTTCCTTACTTATCCCTATTTTCTTTATTTTTCTCGATTTCACCTTATTTTTCTCTATTTTTCATTTCTTTTTCCTATTATTTACTATTTCTCTCAATTTTTCCGTATATTTCAAAATTTTTCCACCTTTTGCTCCATTTTTCTCCACTTACAATTTAAAAAAAACTGATTTGAACTTTTATCTTAATCGGAGTGAAAACTACCACTTAATCTCTTTAAAATCCGATTAACGCGAAGACATTGAGTTAAGATAAATAATTTATACTTTACTTCCTATTTCTAATTAAATTACTTGGAGACAAAAAATAAAAAATATTTGGTATTCCCTTTGGTGGGAGAGCCACCACTAAATGCACGCAAAATCAGAAAACAGAAAATAAAAAAAAATAAATCAGCTAAGAACACTCTTGATCAAGTCACCTTTCATAAAACCAATCATTTCACGATAATATTATTTAAACAGAATCTAGGAATTACCCAAAATTGAAGAGATGACAAAAATATTATTTAATATTTAAATAATTCTATTTCATTTTCCTGGAACCCTTAATCCAGTTTTCGCGACTTGATAGGCTACACTTTTTGAAGCGACAAAGGATTAAATTCGGGTAAAACTGACTGCTGAGCGGAAGTGGGTTCCACCTATTCAAGCTTGTGCTATGGACACTCTTGATCAAGATGGTCAAAAGTACAACATATCAAAAATTTGGGAAATTTCACCGAGAGCCACTTTGCATAAGAAATGTGAGTGGTCCTTTGCCTTGGAAAGCCGTCTGCTATTAAATGTAGCACTTCTACGTCATCATAATCAAAAACTTCCACATCTAAATCCACCGGTTATATTTTTTAGTTTTTATTTGCAAACGAAATCTGTCTCCTAGCTAAAATTCCTTTCCTAGCGTTAGAGGTGTCTTAAAAACGTTGGTGCAAACGATTGTCATAAAATAAATTTTTAGGAAAAAATTGAATATTCCATTGTAATCTAAGCATTTGAAGGTGGTTATTTTAAAAAAATCGTAGGATACAGTGGAATGTTACTTTATGCAGATTTTTTTGGTACGACCATTATCTTTTTGAATGCCCCACGAGCCGTCAATGATGTATTAGTTGCCTCTGGCGTCATCTAGTGCCCAAAGAAAGATTCATTACAGGAAACTAACATTTTATAAACACAGATCTTAAACAATTTTCAAAAATTAGGGGTATTCAATTGCATCATAAATTTTGTCGTATGGTCGTTCTTTACGAACTTCGTAAAATCGTATTTGGGTTCTTGGGAACAGCCTCTCTAAAAATAAAAAAATAACACCTACTTCAGACCATTTTTTCTTACTTCATGGGCTTTTTCTTTTTTGATCTTGAGTGGTACATGCAAGCAATGTGTAAAAATCAGTTAGTAACTATATTATTTTGTTCAATAATTAATTAAGAAAAATAATATAATTTTAATATTGGTTTCTGAAAATAGTTGAAATATAGGAATGTTTTTAGTTTATAAAATCCAGTCAATTTACCGGGAATCACAAGGACAAATGTAGAACAAAATAAATTGACCAATTGGCATAAATTAAAATAAAAAACCTATACACATTTTAAGAAATTATTGTCCCATATGCTCGATAATTTTTAAATAAAAATATTGTAATATTGTAATAAATCCCAACTTTTTATTATTCACATTTATACCTGGAGATTGGACTATTCGCATAATCATCATCCCCATTTCCCGAAAATAAACACGCTGGCAACACTGCAGCCATTATACCTCTATTTCAGGCAAGGTCCAGCTAAAAAAATGTCTGAAAAATATGTCCAGCTACTGGGCTGTCCTGAAAATATTCGTCCAGCTTGTTCCGTATAAATAAAATATAATTAACTGGACGTCCAGCTACAATACAAAATGTCCAGGTAAACGCCTAACGTATCAAATTTTGTCCAGCTTATTCCGTCCAGGCATATATATATATATATATATATATATATATATATATATATATATATATATATATACTTACTCCAGCGGATAATGGTAGTAGGGAAAAATAAATAAGAATAGGAAAAAATAGGGTAAAATAGGGAAAATAGGAAAAACTAAGGAGAGTAGAGAAACATGTGAAAAAATAGCGAAAAATACAAAAGAATGTAAAAAACATATAAAATAAGGAAGAATGGAGGAAAATAGAGAAAAACAAGAAATAATGGGCAAAATAGCGGAAAAAAGGGTAAATTATAAAAAATAAGGAGTCAATGGACTTGGAAAATTTGGGAAAAATATTGAAAAATATGGAAAATTGGGAAAAATAGGGAAATTTAGGAAAAATAGGGAAAAATGAGGATAATAGTATAAAATATGGAAACGGTAGGTAAAAATGAGGAAAATAGTGAAAAATTGGGGAAAATATAGAAAAAAAAAATATGGCCACAAATCGTGAAAAAATAGAAAAAAATAATGAACAATTGGGAAACATTTTAAAAAATTTGAAAAAATTGAGCCAAATTAGGAAATTTTGGAAAAACAAGGAAAAATCAGGAAAATTAGTGCAAAATAATTGAATTTTTTTGATCGCTTAGCTCGAGAGCCTTTTTGTGCAATCGCGAGCAGTTTGGAAGGCTCGGGAGCCTTTTGGAGTGCTCGCGAGTCTTTTGAAGTTCTCGCGAGTCTTTTGAAGTTCTCGCGAGCTCTAAACACTAAATCTGCTAAGCACCAAGCACCGATTTTAAAAAGTGCTTGTAAGCACTGTGCTTCCGAGCATAAAAGTGATTAGTGTGCTTAGCAAAGCAATAAGCACAGTGCTTAGGGACAGCTCTGGTTTAACGTATTAATAATGTTTATTAATAAAATTAAGAATTATTAAATACAATAATTATGTAAAAAAATAATAAATTATGATGTTATTTAAAGTAGATTTTATTTTCGGATCTAACTTTCCTGACCCACCATCCGAGAAGCCAAAGTATTGTGAACAGGCTAAAAAAAAATTTCTAGATAAAAACGAAAATATCCTTGTTGTGGTCCCCTAAGACGATTAAGACCATTTCCATTTGGAAGTCTGCCTGTCTGTCGGTTTGTATTATTTCACGATAGAGGCTACATGTTTAATCCGATTAAGCTGAAATTTGATACATGGGTTTCGGTTATCAGTCGGAAGAGCCCATTAGTTTTTGTACGAAATCTGTCAAAAGGAATTCTCACCGTCAAATAATGACAGATGCAATATGTCGCCGAATTTAACTTATAATGTCACTTGAAAGCCCTCGAACATGTTTGTTCAGAACAGTCAAAATTACTTTTTTCTACTACCGTGCGCAAAGTACTTACTTTACGCACGCTAAGGAGTGCGTAAATTTTTACTTTTTTTCACTAGTGCGTAAAGTAGAATAAAATTTTCAAAATAACTTTTTTACATGTGCAACACATTTTTTGCACTTTTATTATGTTTTTATCTTGCCAAGGTTCTATGTGCCAAAAATCAACTGGTTAACTTCAAGATTTTGGAAAATAGCTTGTTAACCTCTTGCATGCGAAATCTATTTTTGTACATAAAAATTGTGGTAGTAGAAAAAATATTGTATGCAACTAGTGTGAAAAAAGTATCACTTTACACACTTGTTGCATAAATAACTATTTTAACTGTCACCTTTCAAAAATAAAAAATGTCAAAGTTTGAAATTTTAACATTAAATATCTGAAAAAGTATTCGTCTCTGGATACTCGTCGTGAAAGTTTTGGGGCGACACAACCGATTTTTTTATTTGATCAACAGAACCGGAGATATTAAAACTGGTATAGCGAAACACTGAAAATTCATCGAAAATCCATTTTTTGCACTTTTTGGAGCTTCGAGTTTAAATTTTCATTTTCCGGTTTATCATGATATAAAACAAACCAAGTATAGTGTCAATTTGTTTTTTTTTTAGGGTTCCGTACCCCAAAGGGTCATAACGTCCGTCCGTCCGTCTGTCCGACTGTCACACCGGTCTAGCAGCTAAACCGTTGGAGCTAGAGACTTCAAGTTTTTACAGTTTATGCGTCTTGTTGACCCAAAGCTATATAAACTGTAAAAAATATTTTTAAAAGTTTTCAAGGGGGCTCCCATACAACTAAATGGGAGCGCTGATAAAAAATTTAGCCTACCCCATCGAGTGAGGTATCGTTGAATGGAGCTCATTGAGAAGGTAAAAGGCATATTTTTTTTTAAAAAAATATTGCAAAACGTAGGCATGAGAAGCCGCCAAAGTCAGTATTTTTTACAAAATTTTGTTCCGAAGAATTTTTTAACTTTCCATGACCTATAAACTTCAAATTTGGTGATAATGTTTATTGTTACGTATATTTTACCGACAAATACCAATATATTAATAAATATAATTTTTTCATTACCATTGCCTCATTTTTAGGGTTCCGCACCTTCGTATGTATGTAAATTGTGATACTTGATATTTTATTATTTTTATGTGTGCAATCGTATTAGTGTTATTAAAAAATGCATTTTTTTCTATCTTTGTCGGTTACGCTGATATTAACAAATTTGTTCGTAGCATTTCAAAATTGCTTAATCTAAGTATATATGCGGATTGTGATATTCGATATTTCATTATTTTCATCTGTGCTATTATTAATTTTGTTAAGAAATGCATTTTTCGTCTCATAATTTTGTTTTCTTCGTCGAACGCACATGCGCCAGGTTATTTTTCTTTTCAGTTCTTTAAATCTTTTTAGCAAGTATATTTCGCTTATATTCTATATTTGGTACGGAACCCCAAATGTGCGAAGTCCGACACGCACTTGACCGATTTATTTATTTCAATTTAATTTCGTTTTATTTGGTACAAAAATTTTTTTGTTAAATTTTTTATAACAAAATCTAACAATTTGGTAAGCATAAACAGGTACATTAATTTTATCATACCTATCTATACCATTCAGAAGGCTCGCAGGCCGAGTTAGCACTGTTTTATATAGTAATTAAGAATCTCATGGGGCGACTTGGCCATAAATCTAAAGCTAAAAGTAAACACCTTTGACCTGACGAAATGGAATAGGAATACCTTAAAAACAGCGAAAAAGTATTATGTTAGTCATAACCCATATTTTAATTATTCAAGTCGGTTCTTGTTTATTTTGTGGATTATTTAGAACAATGATAAAAGTTCTTTTAAACCAATCACAATCTATACAGAAATTAATATAGTAATGGAAATAGTACAATGAGGATGGCTCTCCCGCCATTTTTTCAAAAAACTTTCACATTAATCAAGCCTGTTTATTTGCTTGAATTGTTGCTAATTTAATAATATACAAGATGTAACCAAATAAAGATAATAACTTACGTTAGTTTAATTAATCCTATTGTAAATTGTATATTGTAAATATAATGTTCCCCTTTCCCAAAATATTTTACTTAAAAATTCTAAAATCTACAACTGAAATGTTCCTCAAGGCAAAATATTTTTTAGTTTTCAGATCAACGGATTCTGAATATTTAAAATTGAAATCATTCTTTAAAGTTAAGAAAAGTTTGTTAATTATTAATAAAATCAATCAATTTGTGATTGGCGAAGTTGGTTTCTTAACAACAGCAGCTTCCTTTAATAACACAGCCTGACAAAACTTTTCGGTGATAACGGAAGTAAGAATAATCAATCTGTTAGGCTTGGCTTTATTAAAGTTTCGGAGCTGCTGCTATTTTAACGGTATATTTCATTCAAATATGGCAAAGTAAGTAAATAAATCTCTGGCACAGGTAAATACTAAATGAATATTTTCATTTTTTTATTTAATTAACAATATTTTTAATTACTTATATTTTAAATATGAATTTTGATTCTATTACTAATATTTTAAATCATTTTTAATTTGTTTGAGGTAATCATAGCAAGTTAATAAAAAAATTTTGAAAGGTTGTGGTTAATATCAAGAAAAGAAAAATTGATTAAAAATATATAATTTAAAAGCTGTATGTTAATTAGGGTGCTCAATAAAAATTTTAAATCAAATAATAATAATAAAGACCCTAAGGAAATGGCACCAAACGTAAGAGATAATAAATTAGGATGTAGTTTTTAATATGTTTTTAAAAATATATTGGTAGTGTCGAAATTAAATTATTAAAAGTAATTAAAAATGAAATTGCTGATAAAACGAGTTTTGACAATAATTGTTTTTACTACTTGCAAAATGTCTTACATAAAGAAACAAAGAAGACGAGATAAAAAAAGATAGACGAAAATGAAGAGAGGGAAGAAATCCAACATATTATTTAGAATCCGGAAGAAAACAGTACCAAAAATAAGTAATAAAAATAATATAAAATAAAACCAGGACAAGCTGAGAAACGCAAAAAAATGTAGAAAGTCAAGAAGAAATTTTGGAAAGACATAATTTGGAAGACAAACCGTAAAACAAAAATAAAGAAAATGGTGAAGAATGAAGATGGAAGATAGGTAATGTCAGAAGATGAGAATAATAATAAAGAACAAGTGTTATACACGAATGGAGAAGAAATATAACGAAGATGTAAATGTCCAAATAGAGAGTAGATGGAAATAGAATGGAATAGAAAATAACCAGGAAACAGTATTATAAGTAGTACTGAAATTTACATAAGAATAAAATTAAAAAAAGCATAAAATAATATGAAGAGAATGGACAATAATATACAAGACTCATGAAAAGACATACAAGAATTGGGCAACAATTTTATAAATTTAAGTAGAGTATTAAAGAAGAAATTCAACGACCAAATATTAGAAATAAATATAAAAACAAGAAGACAAAAATTTTGGGGTGGAGGGATAAACCGATGTTAAAGTATATGGGGCAGAAAATAAAAATAACCAACGTAGAAATACAGAGAAATGTTAAAATAATGTGAAAGTAGACAAAATTCAATAAAGGAGAACCAAGAAGTTTAAATCAAAAAAAAATTTGTGCGGTCGGGAACAAAGATCATTAAGTAATTTTTTCGACTCTAATTGTGTTTTAATATTTCTATTGCTCCCTCTCTTTTGCTTTTTATTTTTTTACTGTTTCATTCAATTCTTCGTGTTTTTTATTATTTTTTTCCTATTATCATATAATGGTTTTCTTCATCTTTGTCTGTATAAGTGAGATTTAACAGCTGTTAATCATTCGTATTCTCTTCTTTACACATTTGCAGTTAATGGCTTGACGGTAACTTCATTGCACATAAGTGACGTCACGATCGTAATGGCGGCATATTCAAATAATTAGAAATTTGAATTTTTAAATTAATTTATTCAAAAATCTAGCTCAAATTACGGTAGATAATTAAATTCTGTGGGTTTTATTTGATTAATTCTAACTGTTAATAAAGAAAAAACGTGAGGTTATATTTTTCTTTATTTTCTTCTATTGTTCCTGTTTTTCCCCATTTTTTTCTATTTTGACTTTTTTATCTGTTTTTCCTTATTTTCCCCTATTTGCCCGCATTTGTATCTATTTATCACTATTTTCGCTATTTTCCCCACTTTTTCCTATTCTCTAGTTTTCTCTACGTACCAATTTTTCCATATAATTCGCTATTTTCTATATTTCTCCTATTTTTTCTTGTTTTTTATTATTTTTTCTTAATTTCATCTATTTTCCCAATTTGTATGTTATTTTCTCTTTTTTTACCATTCTCTGTATTTTTCCCAATTTTTTTCCCTTTTGTTTTCCCAATTTTTTAATATTTTTCTTTAGTTTTTAATATTCTTCTAATTTTTCTTTATTTGTTTCTATTTTTTCCTATTTTTCACTATTTTTTCCCATTGTCCCTTATTTTTTCCAATTTTTTCATATTATATATTTCAATATATTTTTCTATTTTACTTTACTTTCCCCTCTTTTTCTCCGTTGTATCGCGTTTTTTTCTATTTTCTTCTATTTTTCCCGCTTCCTTCCTATTTGTTAATATTTTGTCCTACTTGCCCCGTTATTTCCTATTTTCACTTTTTTCTTTATTTTTCGCTATTTTGTTTAGCATTTTATGATGTTTTTGCCCATTTTTCTTTTTTTCTCCGTTTTTTAATTTTTGCTATATTTTCCCTATTTCACTTTATTTTTCCCAATTTTACTTTATTTTTCCCTATTTTTCCATATTTTATCTGTTTTTTCCTTATTTTCATTTTTTTTATTGCAATAATTTCATCGTACGTGTCGGCGTGGTATTCATCCAGTCTTTCCAATCTATGGACCGTGCAAAAGTAATCAATGGAACTATTATTCACATTTTCAATTAATAATCGTTATTAAAGAACGAATAGTTACTTTTTCAACATGTCTATTTTTCGTTACGTTACAATTTCCTTACGTTCCAAAAGTTCCATTAAGAAATAAAAATAAAAGAAGAAATAAAAGGAATTAATATAAGACTACAAGAAACAACAGAAAAACAACAGAAAAAACAGATAATTTTATTAGTAGAAAACGGAAACAGAAATGAAGTTGTAAACGTTCCATTAAGAAATAAAAATAAAAGAAGAAATAAAAGGAATTAATATAAGACTATAAGAAACAACAGAAGGAGAAGAACAGAAGAAACAGAAAATGTTATTAGTAGAAAACGAAAACAGAAATGAGGTTGTAATAGTTCCATTAAGAAATAAAAATAAAAGAAGAAATAAAAGGAATTAATAGAAGACTATAAAAAACAACAGAAGGAGAAGAACAGAAGAAACAGAAAATGTTATTAGTAGAAAACGAAAACAGAAATGAGGTTGTAATAGTTCCATTAAGAAATAAAAATAGAAGAAGAAATAAAAGGAATTAATATAAGACTACAAGAAATAACAGAAGAAGGAGAATAGAAGAAACAGAAATTAAAAAGAAAATTACCAAATTAAATACAAAAGGTTTAGAAAAATGCAAGGAACAAAATATAATAAGTATATAGAGTGTAAGAAGTTAATAAAAAATATTAATAATTTGAAAGAAACAAATAAAATGATTACAAAAATAATGTATATAAAAAAAAACAAATAATTATGAGAAGAAATAGCAAGAAATATAAATAAAAAAATACTTGCAAGCATGAAAAAACAGTCCAAAAGTAATGAAAAGGTATCGAAGACCGAAAAGTCAAATTTAATAATTATGAAAGAAACGATGTTAACGGCTGTATATTTGAAGAAGAAGAGCAATGATTATGGTAAAGTGAGAAGTAATAAGAAGAAATCAAACAGAGTAGAACAAAATAGAAGAAAAATTGTAACATTTAAGTTAGAATAGAAATAAATAAGACTACAGGAAGCCTATATTAAAATAAAAGTTATTTTAGAAGAATACACTATAGAAGTTTATAAAAGTTGTTTAAAAATAGTTTTTCCTCCTATCGTCTGTAAATTACTACCTTTAACTTACTTTTTCATGCGTAAAGTTCAACTTTAGGCACTAGTGCGTAAAACGAAATACTAGTGCGTAAAATGCAATACTAGTGCGTAAAGTATTTTACGCACTAGTGAGTAAAGTAGATTGCTTATTTTTTATTTAATATCTACATATTTTTTGGTAGTAGAAAAAATATTGTATGCAACTAGCATGTAAAGTGAATTTTTTCACTCACGTGATTGTCAAATTCTTGAAAAAAGTTATGAAATTACATAAATAACTATTTACTTTAAATGAAGGCAAGATTGTAAAAAAAATATTTAAAAATAATATAGAAAAAGATATAAGAAGGAAAGATAATATCAGAAGATCTACAAAATTTATGTATGGAAGATAATATCATACAAAAATAAAGGATAAAGAAGAAGGACAATTCATGAGAATTAAAGAAACAAATAATATCCATGAAAATAAAATATAATCTGGAACGATAAAATTATAAAATAGATAATAGAAACGAAAATGTGGTAAAATAAGAAATTTAACTCAAAAAATATAAATATAATTAGGTGATAAATGCAAAATATATAAATAATTTTTGAAATATATAGAAGAAATATTAATAATGAAGAAAATAAACAAGATAATAAAATTTCAAAATACTATTATTGTAAAGAAGAAAAAATAGGTATACATGAAAAAAAACAATCAATCAAACTAATTTGTTACGCTTTTTAATATTTTAAAGTAGCAAACTTGTAATAATTTTCACAACCTAGTTCTCAACTAGAGTTATGGCATTTTATTTTCATAACTTTCTTGTTGTACCGTTACTCATTTTGTTCATTTTGTTTTAATACCATTACCACTGCAAAGTAACTTATTGTGCTCTCACACTAGAAACGGGATATTACATATATGTATAAAGTTGTTTGTCATCTGAAAATGGCCAAACTTAGAGTGGCAATACAGCACTTACCTTTTTTGTAAGAGATATAAAATATATAGAGCTATTACTCTAAACGTTATACCTTGTGATTCGGTCTAGTAGTTAATTGCTTTTGAAATTTTATTTTAAGTTAAAATAATTAAATATATTTTTTAAAGAGCTTATTATTTAATAAAAAATATTTTAACACAATGCTTTGAATAATGTTACTAGTACATTAATTCACTTTTATTTGTACTATATCAGTATTATTTCCAATATCGTTTACTGTAGCGTATGGGGTTGTAAACCCTTTAAGACACAATTCGAAAGCTCAGATTAACTTACCGGGTGAATCTCGTCGTTATATGGGCCGGCATGGGCACTTCACACACACACTTGATATTGCTCTCGATGTGAACTGGTACCAGGTACAAATACGACTGTGTGTCCTTTTACACTTGAATATAGCCAATCTGAGCTGATTCGCGATAAAGTATTAAATTAAAATTAAGAGGCAATCCATGCCGCAACATTTACACAACTAGATATTTTATGCAGTGGGGATCTGATTAATATATTAGATCTTGCCATATTTAAGTGAAATGATATATTCACGGCAATTTGCACTGGTATTCCTTAATGTCAAACTTAGTTAAGTGAAGGATTAACTTAAGGTAACCTTAAAGTAATGTTTTTTTGCACAGTAGAAATCTGTACCAAACCACAGAGTAAATAACAGAGGCGATAGTGAGACAAAGACAATTTTAAAAAAATCGGATGTGTCGCCCCAAAATTTCCCAACGAGTATCCACGAATACTTTTTCAGATATTTAATGTTAAAGTTTCAACTTTTGACATTTTTTAATTTTTGACAGGTAACAGTTGCAGAAATAATTTTGACTGTTCTGAATAGAGTTTTTAAACGGCTTTCAAACGACGTATTGCATGTCCAATTCCGTGACATATTGCATCTGTCATTTTTTGATAGTGATACTTCCGTTTGACAGATGTCGTACAAAAACTAATGGGTTCTTCCGATGGGTAACGCAAACGCATATACCAAATTTCAGCTCAATCGGATAAAACGTGGAAGAATACACCCACATACACACACACACAGACCGACAGACAGACTTCCATCTGGAAATGGTTTTAATCGTCTCAGGGCATCCGAAAATGGATATTTCCGTTTTTATCTCGAAATTTTTTTTTAGCTCGTTCACAATATTTTCCCTTCTAGGAGGTGGGTCGGGAAAGTAAAAGTGAGATAGAAAATACATACCAATTTAAAGTCCAAAACAAGTGCTATTAATGATTTGAATTGCAACATGATTGGCCAATCTCAACGATTATGTCTCGTTAACCAATGACCTTAAAATAATCACTTTAAGTTGGTGACAGTGGTTATTACAGTATAGTTTGTTTTAATATTTGTTTTGGATATTGTGAGTTTCATTTGTGTTAGTTAATAATTACTGTTTATTGAAATTCAATTAGCTTATAATTTTACACCCGTATTCAAGAACCACCCTTAAGTAAGTATAATCGTTCTCTCTGCAAAGTGTCTGATATCTCACAGTGTCGTAGATATCCATATGCACGTTTCATAAACAGCACTCACTCCGTGAACGCATAGGGAAAGATACGTCGTTTTGATTGGTCGGTTTTGGAACTAACTTCAGTTTGTCATCGACGCGCCATCCAGCGTTGCCACATCTAGGAAATTTCTACTTTTTTTGGTAGATTTTCACCTTCTTTCAGAAAATTTTAGTAGGCAGATTTTAGTAAGTAGATTTTGTAGATTTTAATATATAACATTCAATAATGTAAAAATGCCATTAACAAGAGAATTATTTCAAATTTTATTTTAATCAAGCATTTACTTTCATTTCTATGTTGCTAGGCGTATTATAATCTAGTATTTTTATTGATTAGATTACTTACACTGCTTTTTTGTCGGTGATTCTTTGCCTTATGGGATTCACAAAACTTTGTATATAAATGTAACGTATAAAGATGAGGAAATTTAAGAAAATATTATTTTTTTAATTTTTGTTTTAAGAAAAACTATTTGTTCTTTGTTTAAAAATTAGAATAAAGAGTCGATCAGTTCCTTTTTCTTAATTGCGCTAGTTTTGAGATTTTGGTATACCAATGTTCAGTCAATAAATCGATAATTAACAATTCATTAACTCCCTTTTAATTTTTAACTTTTTATTGTAAAGTAGATTTCAGGTATTTTTTAAATTTTTTTTAGTAGATTTTAGTAGATACAGGCAAAAATATTAGTAGATTCAGGCAAAAATATTAGTAGATGTGCTAAAATATATGTGGCAACGTTGGCGCCATCTCAAATGGCAATCATCGCAAAAAACTAACCTCAAACAAACCGTGTGTTGGTTTTACGTGTGTGTTTGATTTTTTTTTGTGGCTATTCTTTTCTGAAGACGGATTCTCACTAGGCGGAAAATCTGGAGCTAAATTTTTAACACACATTTTGATATTATTATAAATTAGAAATTGGTACACAGGGAGAATTGGAAGTCCCCTTGCTGTCAATTTCTCCAGACTGTGCGAAATTAGCGGTATGACTACGTAAAGTACCGTATCTTTGCGAAGTCTATATCGCTGTTTAAATTCCACTTCACTGTAATATTCAAACGGGTTCTGAAAATCCCTGATAACACACCTTATTGTCACCATTCCATGCTGCGTCACTTGATCGTTTGTAATTATCGAATTCTTCATCAATACTACTCATTTTTACTTAACATACGTAATACAAAATAGAAGAGAAACACACGTTTTGTTCATGAAATATGAATAGTATTATTTCGAGGTTATGAATTTGACATTTACGGCTACTATGCGTTCGTAAAAGTAGCTCATGAATAACTTTTGACAAGAGTGCATTTAAGCAGTTGCATAGTGTCGGTCAACACTTAAGTGACGTTTATGAAACAAAATTTCGTCCCCTGTGGGTTCTATCATACTGTGCGAACACATAGGATCGTTTTTGAATATGGGTGTAAGTCAATTATACATATTCTTCAGTTAATACTCTTAAGGCAACATAGTATTAGGTCATTTTTAAGGAATTCATATACATTTTGGCAACGTCTCGTATATTCCAATTTAAATGCCGAGGTCAAATAAAATTTTGACAGAAGAACAATGAAAGTGGGCGGAGTGTCGCATCTCATATGATCTCTGACCAAACATTAGCCAAGTGTTGGAAACGATTGGCAATAGTGCAAAAACTGATTTCCTTACAACGCTAAAGAATAATTTTTGATAGAAAGAAGAAGCCTAACTAACATTCCTAAATATTGTTTAAAATCAATTACAATACTTTTTATAAGTACAACTCAATAGCGATAAAAATAAAGATGAACGGAGAATGAAAAAGAGCGTCAAATTTTTCATTGCAAGAAAAAAGCCTACTGTTAAATATATTACACAAATTCAAAGACACTATCGAAAATAAAAAGACAAACTCGCACTCGGGGCATAATAAGGACGACGCATGAGAGAAAATTACGGATATGTATGACTCATAAACCCCAGAAACTTTTCCAAGAACTAAAGATCCCTTACGGAAATGTTATGATAATATCAAACAGAGCGTTAGGAAGGAGGTGGCTGATGAGAGAAGGAGATTTTCAGGACTGATGGTGGAGTGACTCAAATCCTATTAAAGATCTTGCGCTAGGTCTTGATTCCAAAAACAGTAACAAGGTTTCAGAATGAGTTCAATAGTGATGCCTAAATAAAAATCATTACATTTCAAGTGACAAAGCATTCGAAAAGGAAAATTCTGGATCACAATTATGGTGAAGACACATATCTTATTCAGACTCAGGTATTCGATCCCTTAGATGGACAATCAACCTCATTCACTTGTCCTTTATTTTAGCCAGACAATCCTCTAAACCCTCTAAATCAAAAGTAAGTATTATCATATAATAAAAAGGTAATTTAGGTTATATCACTCATACTGTCAGTAGATAGAACGTCCTTTAACTTTAAAGGTTCTGTAAGTAAAGGCAATGACGTTTAGAATAAAACTTTACAAGTTGATTTCTTGTGCAATTGTCACAATCTAAACGTCATTGTCATTAGTTACAGAACCGTTAAAGTTAATGAACGTTCTATCTACTAACAGATAATGTAAATAATTCATATTTGTTGTTTAGACCTTCAATATTAATTTACTTCTTTGTTTGTTTAAGTAGGAAACCAAACGAGCCCATCCTATATAGGTGAAAAGACACAAAAGTGAATGCTTGAGAAGCAAATGGCTGAAAAGGCAAGAGAGGGAAGAGAACAAGAAATATTTGAGTTACAAAAAAGAAAACTTTCAATTGTAATTGAAGTAGAACACCAAAAACTAAAAGAACTTAAAAATAAAAATAAATGAAATATTAAAATTATTTCTCTATATTTTTGTTGTCAAGTTAATTAAATTACGTTTTCTTACTAATACTTACATAATTCGGGTCTTTTTTGTCTGATTCAAAAAAATGAAATAAACATCTGTCAAGAGATAAAATTCAATTTTTTGAATTTTGATAAACCTTATTAAATTAAAGGGCCTGAATTAAAAAAAAATTGTATTACATTTTTCTAATAATCTCAGAATAGGTAGGTACATAACAAAAAGTATCAATTAAAATATACACTTGACAAGGCACACCATAAATTATTAAATTTAACTGGTCCAGGTCGTCGTCATCATCTAAGATTCTGCATGCCATATTGCTGCTAAATTAACACAGATAACAAAAAAACTATTATGAAAAAAATTCTGATACGCTGTAATCAGGTTGGTCCTTTGATTTAATGATGGTTGATGTTAAAACGTCGACCGCCTAGTAATAATTACAAACTTATAATGATTCTTCATCAGATTTGTTCAGCGAAAAATAAGTATTTGATTTTTATTATTATTATGAACCACCCTAAATTTCCTGGAATCGGTAATATTTTTGGAAGTTTGTTTTATCTCCAGATTAAAGTATACCTATGGTTAGTCGAGTTTATATCGTAGCTTCTACTTTTAGGCTCTAACTTTGTTGATTTTATTATTGGTGTTTGTATGTAGGCCTACAGCCAAAAACAGTTTTTTATTCGTGCACATCTCGTAGGTTGTTCAGAATATATACAGCAGTATTTTACTGCTTTTCCCCATAAATAATTTGGGAGCTTGGACTAACGCGACATATTTATAATGCTTTCTACTGTGGTTCGATTATTTCTTTTAGCTCTCGCATTCGGAAATTAATAACTAAAACCAATGCGAATAAGTGAAAGAAAAATAACATGCAGATTTTATCTCAAAATATAAATTTGGCTCAAAAATAAAGTAATTTAAAAAAAAATCGGTTGTGTCGCCCCAAAACTGTCCTGGCGAGTATCCACGAATACCTTTTCAGATATTTAATGTTAAAGTTTCAAATTTTGACATTTTTTTATTTTTGACAAAAATAATTTTGACTGTTCTCAATATAGTTTTTCAGCAGCTTTCAAATGGCGTATTGCAAGTAAAATTCCGTGACATATTGCATTTGTCATTTTATGATAGTGACACTTCCGTTTGACAGATGTCATACAAAAACTAATGGGTTCTTCCGACGGGTAACCCAAACCCATATAGCAAATTTCCGCTCAATCGGATTAAACGTGTTGCCTCTATCGTGGAAAAATACACACAGATAGATAAACAAACAGACAAACAGACCGACAGACAAACAAACAGACAGACAGACAGACTTCCATCTGGAAATGGTCTTAATCATCTCAGGTGACCTCAAAATGGAAATTCCCATCTTTATCTCGAAAATTTTTTTTTAGCTCGTTAACAATACTTTCCCTTCTCGGAGGTGGGTCGGGAAAGTAAAAGTAACGATATTGTCAAAAATAAAGATACTCTATAGTTAGACAACTTTATATTTTGTAACGAACTCTGTATATAACATATACATTTTAGTTTTTACATACAGAACCTTAAGCTAAAATAAAAAAGTTTTTCTGACAATTGTAAATAATATTTGTTTTACAATTTTTACCAAATACTAGAAAAATGACTCTATATTTGTGCAGTACAGGTATATGCTACTTTGACTCATATAGTTCCCTGCCTAAATAAGCATTTGGCGTAATTTTGTATAACAGATTTGTATTCAAGAAATAAATGTCATTTAAGTATATTTTAACTTATCTACCCTAAGGCATTTTCCATCCATTTACATTGGTCTAAATACCGAACTGAAATTCTTGCTATAAAGTCATTAGTTAAAAAAAATTATTGCAAATTTAATGTTACAAATTATATTTCGATTTTTAAAATCTTGTCTTGATTTAATTTAACGTGACCACACACTACTTAATTAATTTTGACCAAATTGTTGCTTATCTTAATTCCACACCTACAGATCGGATACTTCAATACAAATAGTTGTTAACTGATCATAATTTTATCGTTAAATCTTGCCCAAGTATCCCGAACCTCATTACTGCATTCTACTTCTTAAGTAGGTAGGTACCAATTAAATTAATTTTTTTTTGAAAGCATGCAATTATATTAAAAAGCAAGTATACAAGATGAAAATTGTGTTAGGGTAAACGAACTATCGATTTTAAACTTTTATAACATTAATAGGAAGACCTAAAAACAAGTGTTACTTAAGTTGAACAATACATTTTGGTTTTTGGGCTTGCGCTCCCTTATTTTTAAGCATGGGAATCTGCGGTTTTTACCATTTGATTTTGTATTTAATTTGGTAAGAAAATTTATTGATTTATTTTTTATTCAACAAAATATTTGTCAATTTTTTATTATAGACAAATTTTAATAAAAAGTATCTTATTTTTGCTATTAGTTTTATATTTCATAACTACAGAAATCTAAAAATATTTAAAAAAAAATCTCCTTCAAAAGTTAAGTAAACAACATCAGTTTTTGGTTAGTTTAAATAAATAATAACTAATAGAGGGTAAAAATGTTTTTTTAATTGGTCTTCTGGTAGGGGAGAGTGAGAATTGTGATATTTCAAGAGAAAGAGATGAAGCAATGGTTCGGTCAATCTCTATCTCTCTCAAATCAGTATAGTTAGGATGCTAGAGATGACGTTAAACCGAACCTAAAAGCCATCTTCATCTCTGTTTTGAACAAAAAAATATTACAACGATGTACGAGTTGGGCACTTCTATGAGTATATGTCAATGATAGCTACACAATTAGTACATTTAAAATAACGGTAAAAGGTGGGGAAACGCCGCACTTGACGAGACCTCTTGTCCCCTACGTATTTTGGGGCGCTGATTACGAAAATGAGGGTTAAAACTAGCAGCAATGGTTGAAACACCCCTAAAATTGCAAAAAAACACCCCTAGGTATGGGTGGTTTTCGACTGTTCAAACATTGATACTAGAAAATACGAAATATAGATGTGAGTATAGAGAGAAAACCTGAATCCACTACCTTGTATTCACACGACCTCTGGAGTCGCCTAGTGTTTCCAACGCGACATATTTAAACTGAACAGGAGTTTTGATTCATAGGAATATTAATTTTTTTCAGGTAACTCTTGCTTTCGGAAGATCACTTTAAATAAAGACTAAAAAAATATGAGTATCAGAAAGATCATGATACTTTTTGATCAAAAATTAAAATTAATTTGGAGTGTGCTGGACAGCCACCCAAAAAACATATAAGTTGACTTGGTTCGCGAAACACCGCGACTGGTCATTTTTTCCAAAAATTCACCCCTTGGGAGGGGTGTTTCTGGCATGTGGGTGGTGTCACACAAATTTTCCAGTCTCGACACCCCGATTTTCGAAATCAGCGACCCAAAAAACATTTGAGATGAGTTAGTTTGCAAAACAATAAGTACAGTCGAAAAACACCCCTATATAGGGGTGTTTTTTTGCAATTTTAGGGGTGTTCCAACCATTGATACTAGTTTTAACCCCCATTTTCGTAATCAGCGCCCCAAAAAACATATAGGTTGACTTAGTTCGCGAAACACTGTGACTGGTCATTTTTTCCAAAAATTCACCCCTTGGGAGGGGTGTTTCTGGCACGTGGGTGGTGGTGTCACACAAATTTTCCAGTCTCGAGACCCCGATTTTCGAAATCAGCCACCCAAAAAACATATGAGATGAGTTAGTTTGCAAAACAACAAGTACAGTCGAAAAACACCCCTATGTAGGGGTGTTTTTTGCAATTTTAGGGGTGGTTCAACCATTTCTGCAAGTTTTAACCCCCATTTTCGTAATCAGCACCCCAAAAAACATATAAGTTGACTTGGTTCTCGAAACACCGTGACTGGTCATTTTTTCCAAAAATTCACCCCTTGGGAGGGGTGTTTCTGGCATGTGGGTGGTGTCACACAAATTTTCCAGTCTCGACACCCGGATTTTCGAAATCAGCGACCCAAAAAACATATGAGATGAGTTAGTTTGTAAAACAACAAGTACAGTCGAAAAACACCCCTATGTAGGGGTGTTTTTTTTTGCAATTTTAGGGGTGTTCCAACCATTGCTGCTGGTTTTAACCCTCATTTTTGTAATCAGCGCCTAAAAATACGTAGGGGACAGCGGTCTCGTCAAGTGCGGAGTTTCCCGACCTTTTACCGTTATTTGTTCCAGACATTATTTAAGTGGGGAAGCGGGATGAGACGACGAAGATATTTTAAAAGCTGTTTTAAAACATCTATTAAGCTGTTTATATTTTTTTATTAAATGTCTAAATTTCCAGATAAATTTAAAAAATATTTTGTATAGAAATATGTAAAAACTAAATATAGAATTGCCGAACATAACCGACATAACTTCTAATCATGTTCGATTTTGTAAAAACTACAAATGGAATTGCCGAACATAACCGACATAACTGCTAATCATGTTCGATTTTTACAAACTACGCATTGCAGAACCATTATTTAAGTCTTAAAAACTAAATTAAAGCTTAAAAAGTATCAAATAACAAAAAATAAAATCATTTAAAAATTGAAAATGACAAAATAAATCACGTTGCTGCCAAATGGTCAAAATTTTAGACAATGTAAGAGAAATTCTCATTTAAAATATTTATAAACACACTGAAAATTCTGGCAACCTGACAACATTGAATCGTTGTCTCCGACAAATAATGTTAGGTATAACTCAAATATATCTAAGGCGTATCTACGTAGTAAATATGGTCGAAGTGTCTTATAAATGAGGAAAGTTATGACGTCAGAAATATCATTCTTGTCAAACATGATTCCAAACAAACTTCTGTCAAATTTAAATCAGATTGTCAAATATTGATTCCGTTAAGGTTTGTGGTAGAAGATTGTGTTCATCGTGTTATATATAAAATATTTGTGTTATACTTGATTTTATGATTGTCTTAATTTGTATCTTTAGTTATTATTAACCAATAACCAAAGAATCAACAGAGAACGTAACCTCAAATTCTTTGTTGGGAATCAGTTTTTGACAAGAATGACATTTGTGACGATACACTTTCCTCTTCTATTGTCTATAAGATACGTTCAGAATGCAACGAGTAGAAACATTCAAATTATAATATACAGGGTTGCGTTCGAAAACATCTGCAAATTGTATGTAGATAAAATAGTATTTTAAATATTATTGGATGGATTTGTTTGTGAGTCAAGATCAGAATGACAAACACTAGACATGGTTGTGCAGTAACGTAGACGTTGTGCCCATTGCGAAGAACTCTCTTTTAAACATTTAATTAAAATTATTAATAATTGACATATAGTTCTAGAAGTTAACACTTTTTCTTACTAAATTTATTTCTCTTTAAGAATATTTGTTTAAATTTTTCTTAGTGCTTTAAATTTTTGACATATTTGCAAAAAACTACATGCCTCTTTTTTTGTTTACAATTTTTGCACTTTTTTAAAGATGTGAACTAGCCTATAAGTATTTTTTTATTTTTGTCTCACAAAAATTAAATTGCTAACCTTGATTTTCTGTTAAAGATCAACGCACGCTCGTGCGAAAGCGTCCTAAAAGGAATATCATAAATAAACCGTACATTTTTGTTTGCTATATTAAGCGAGAAATCGTAAAAAAACTTTTGTTTACCTTTTGGATCATGGCGCCTTATTCCATTCTGCGTGGAATAAATTGGTTTGGTTAGGTTTGGTTTGGTAGTATTACATAAAAAAAATGAAAAGACAATTTTTACTGAAAATATAATATAACAGAAAAAAAATTTCACTTGGAAGGCACTTACAACCGCCATTTATAAAAATCGCGCGGTGTTATTCTACTTTTTGTTAATAAGTAACAGCTTTATACCAATCTTAAGTAGTTTTTAACGAATAATGAAATACTAGGTCATACCACAATAATTTAATGAAGGTAACAAATTTTAACACGGGGTGGCGACATGTTTCGGCCAATCATTGGCCATCCTCAGGCTTATAACACAAATTGACTCTCTTTAGAATTACAATAAAAATTACGCTTAAATATGATTACTTACAAATTGGTTATTTAACAACACAATAATTAAGAAACTGGATGATTATAAATGGTATGAAGTTGAAATGGTTAAATATATTACGTAGACATTTTGAAAAACCAATAAAAAAATTAAAAGTGTTACAAGATTTAAAGAAGGTGGATTTGTTGGAAAAGAAGAGGAGGTGGAGAGGCCTTAAAATTTATTTTTTTTATATTTTTTTTTGTAATGGTTATTATTTTTTTACTAGGACCCAGCCAAAATTCTGAGATAAATTGTAAATATCATTACAATATAGGGTGTTCCATTTAAAAAACAAAATGGTTTCCAAGTCGGCCATCTTGGATATATACGTCAGAAAATCAGACATTACTATTATTATACTCAGTTAAACTTTTATAAAAATCGGCTAATAAATAAAAAAGTTTAAAGGTGTGATCCATATACCTCTGTGTCACCCGGTATAGCTCGCAGTTACATAATATTTGAAACACCCTGTAGACATATAAAAAACAGTGTTTCCCGCTATTGTAATAGTAAATGCGTTACTATTTTAGCTGCAAATCTGTTATAATTGTATTGCTAAAGCAGAATATTTGAGGCGATTTTGGTCCGTATGTAATTTTTCAAACTTTATATAGTGCAGTTTTTTTCTTTGACTACTGATCTGTAAAGCACATAATTTTTTCAAAGAAATCTGGCAGTTTGTTTTAAAGTTATTGGGAATTTATCAAAACTGAGGTTTAATGGTTTTCAAAATTATAATCATTTTAAAAATAAAGTAGCTCCACTGACTTTTTGGTAAACCCTGTATATATAATTATTATATTTTTTAAAAGACCAATCATTTGATAAGCTGATCAGTTTTCTTAAAAATTGAATAAATTGAAATTTAAACAAAATTACCTAAATACTCAATGGGGACGTATTATGTAATTTTTTTAAATTATGACCTTAAAAATCTGTTATCAAATATGCCTACAAAAATATTTATAATTTTTTTAAACCTGTATTATATTTAAAAAAAAATAAATTAAAAATATCTACATTCATTGATAATACTGTTAAGAGATGTCAGTATATACGAATTGAATTCCTTATTAAATAGAGGCCAGATGTAAATATGGGAAAAGAAGAAATTTGCATTGTTTTTATTTTCGCCGTGACTAACAGTACATCGGACGTGCTTGTTTATATTGTACATCGGAAAATAAAATAAACTACCTAATTTTTACATCTCGAACTTTGAGAAAAAAGACCCTTTACTGTATAAATCAAACTAGTGACCATGTAACTATTTTTATGTAGATTTTAAGAAGTTTAAGAGTGAAATCTAATAATCATTAATTTTGGAGAAAAAAACTCTACTATACAAATCAAACTAGTTAACAATCACTATTTTATGAAGCTAAAAAAATATTAAAACATAAAAAAACGGCCGTACTAGGATGAAACTCCAGCCCTTTTAACGTATGTTCATGCTCATACGAATTTCGCAAAATTTATGCGAATAAAATGGCGCCTGAAAATTTCGCAATAAAGTTGAAATATTTCAACTTTTTTGCGGATTCGGATGATGACGTGTCACAGAATGTGACACAGATATCAATAGTGGTAAATGTTCGTAATATAATCTATAAAAGTTCAATATATTTAGTTTTGTTTCTGTTTCTGAATCAATTATTTTTTATAGTTAAGTTTGTTTACAAAATTCAAGAACACAGCACAATAATTTCAAATATTTTGACTTATCTGACTTGACCGTTGGCAGAAACCGTCAAATTATATCGCCCAAGTATGAACATCAAATTATGGGGACGGCAAAACATTTTCCGATTCGCAAAAATTTTGCGAAATTCGTATGAGCATGAACATACCTTTATACCGAAATCATATACTATACAACGACGTTACAGAAATAATATCAAACTTATTAAGCAAATGCGCCAACATACTTCTATACTTTGTAAACCTTAAAACGCAATGAACGGCCGAAGTACAAAATAAATGCGTACATCCGATGTACTGCTAGGCACAACGTTTAATTTTTGACTTTTCAGTGTAACATAACCTATTATTTTTAAGGCTATATGGTTTAGTAATACTCGACAGATAACTGTAAATTATACCTTGTCATGCCATCTACATTATTTTAAACAAATTAATGTAGCTGACGTCATTTGGAAATTTTGAAAATTTATTTCTTAGTAATCGTAATGTTTCAAAATTAACCAAGCCCATTTTTATCTACTTAAAATTATTCATAAAAATAGGCTTGGTTAACTTTGAAACACTACGATTACAGAGAAACAAATTTTCAAAATTTCCAAGTGACGTCAGCTACATTAATTTGTTTAAAGTAATGTAGATGGCATGACAAGGTATAATTTACAGTTATCTGTCGAGTACTACTAAACCCAATAGCCTTAGCTACTTTGACTATTTAAAAAAAAAGAAGAAAAAAGTAAAATACATAAGCGACAGATATTTATTAAAATAATAGGTTATGTTATACATAAAACGCTGTGACTAGCAGTACATCGGAAGTACCCATTTATTTTGTAAATGGGCCGTTCGCTACGTTTTGTTTACAAGGTATGAAAATATGTTGGCGCATCTGCTTGATAAGTTTGATAATATTTCTGTCACTTTGTTTTTTTCTTAATGTACCGGGTGATTCATTTAACCTGGAATTTTGTAATATCTCGAAAAAATGCATCGTGCAGAAAAATGTGCCAAATCGAGACTTTAATATCTCAGTATACTAAATTAGTTACGTACGATTTCTCTGAACAAATTATTTCGATTCACGAATAAAAAAGTAAAGGAGCAGCGACGCTTCTGCCCCATTCCATATGTTAAATCGTATAAGAAATCGCCAAGGTCTAGTCTGGCAAAATTTGTCCATATCAAGGTCATTCGACATCGTTGAGAGATAACGCCGTTTTTCAACATTTTTCGTCATTTTACGACGTTTTTCAACGTTTTTCGTCGTTTTTTACTTTACCCCTCGCAGACCTAAATCGAAAAAACGACGAAAAACATCGAAAAAAGACGAAAAATACAAAACCTAAACCGGGAGCCAGCGTTACCTCTCAGCGATATCGAATGATCTTGATATGGACAAATTTTGCCAGACTGGGATTTAACATGGGGAATGGGCCAGAAGCCTTGCTGCTCCTTTACCTAAAAAGCAGTTTATTAACCAACCACTCCACCCATATGAGGTGGGGGGGGGCAATCGTGACATCATTGAATAGGTCGGCTAAAAATAGGGCCATCTGTCGCGAATCGAAACAATTTTTTCAGAGAAGTAGTACGTATGTTTCGACGTAGATTCCGAATCTGGGATAAAAATGGATAGATCCTATTTAAGATTTCTAATTTGTCGCCCTCCCGCCCATAGAAGACGTATAGGTGGACGTAATTCAGTACCACCAGATGCTCCCTTCCTGAGATATTAAAATTTCAATTGGGCACATTTTTTGTACGATGCGTATTTTTAGAAATATTATATACAAAATTCCAGATTAAATGAATCACCCGGTATATGGTTTCGGTGTAAAACGGCCAGAGTTTAATTCCCAGTATGGCCAACTTTTATGTTTTGATAATTTTTTTAGCTTCTTGAAAACTACATAAAAATAGTGACTGGTAACCAGTTTGATTTATATAGTAAAGTGTCTTTTTTAAATTTTTTTTTGAAAGTTCGAGATGTAAAAATTAGGTAGATTATTTTATTTTCAGATGTACGGTATAAACGAGTACGTCCCATGTACTGCTAGTCACGGCGAAAATAAAAACATTACAATTTTCTTCTTTTCTCATGTTTACATCTGGCCCTATTAATAAGAAATTCAGTTCGTAAAAACTGCCATCTATTAACAGCCTTATCAATTAATGTAGATATTTTTAACATATTTTTTTTAAATATAATATAAGTTTAAAAAAATTATAATTATTTTTTGTAGGCATATTCATCATACTTTTAAGTACTAATTTAAAAAAAATACATAATACATGTTATAAAATAGTTGAAAACATGGCAACATTGTGAACCTTTGTGTCATTCGGCTGTCCCTACCAGCAGAATTGGGAATAACACAAATTACTAAATCATGGTAATAAATTCGCAAGCATAAATACAATAAGTATAAATAATAAGTACATACCTTAGTCAGTAGATTTTCAGACCTACGCCTATGGACTACTTCATTTACGGGATTATCGGACGAAATTCCTATAAATCAAAATTAGCAGCGTTAGTTCTGAGATGGTATCTTTATGTTTACGGAATTAGAACGAAAAGCATAAATTTTTATAAAAAAATTCCATGAAAAAAGTAATTATTAATTTCTGTTCAAATATATTACTGATCTGATCTTTACTATAAAAAGAAATAAATCGAAAAATTTAGATATCTAAGTACGTACTCACCATAATTCCAGAAAAGCCGACTTGGCTATATGATGCTACATATGAAATGTTCACAATATGCTGCAAATTTCTGACCAAGAGAGTAAATTTCACAAAATACACACACAACACGACACTACCGATTTACCGAAATTATATAATAATAATTTCGTAAAACGTTTTAAATTAATTATAAGTAAAATTCTCAATTTTTTGCCCAAGCTGTACATACCGATTACGCGTCACTTGTCATTTTACTTCATTCTAGATTTTTCTCTTAGATCATAATATACGCTACGCTAGAAGCGACATGTAGGTTACTTGTTAGGTCTAGCATACGCAGTCAGTGATTGGTCGTTATCAAATTTCGACATAGTTTGACCAATGAGAAATTAGTATCAATGTAGTTTATCCAATAACAAATCAGTACCCGACTCAGAGTACGATGTCATGATTACCACTCTTCTTCAGCATATTACGATCTAAGATTGTTCTAGAAACATTCCTGGCGACCAATCAGCGACACCCCATTTAAGTATATTTTTTTATTTAACTTAGAGGTACTTTAAACAAATAAAGAAAACAATAAAATACAAATACCTATTCAGATTAAATTTTTGTATCAAAATCATAAAACTTGTTTTATTTATTTTATTTATGAACGAAAAATGTGTCGGAATCGTTCGGATTTTCACGGAAAACATCGAAAGTTATCATAAGACCATAGGGATAAGATAAAGATACAGAAAGCATGAAAGAGATAGACTTATGGGTATTCAATGTAAAACCGATGTACATCAAGGATGTTAAACCTATAGGATGGCCTAATTCCATAAGACTGATGTTATCCATTTTTGTGACGTAACGAATTACTTCTGTCAAAAGAGATATTGTGTGGTGTTAGTTTATTTGACTATTATTTTCTGACTTGATATAATATAAAACATAATTTTGGGTAAGTTTGTTATTATAGTTAAAGTTTTAAACAGATTTTTTATTTTAGTAAATATTTAAAGGTAATATACAGAGACGTTGATAAATAGTCGGCTATTTTTGTTGCGTCTAAATTTCGAGAATATTTTATTATCAATTTGATGCGACATACTTTTGGATTTCTGCTCTTGTGACGCAACTATTGCATCCCGAGGCACGATAAACATTACTTTCAGCCATATTTTTAGGGTTGTATTTCCATATAAGGTAGGCGAAAAATTCATTTCCATAAATGGTAGACGAAAAAATATGTATGTTTAATTCTATAAAAAAGAAAAAATAATAGAAAAATAAAAGTAGAAAAAATTAGAAAAGCAATGGGAAAAATAGGAAAAAAGAAAAGAAATAGGAAAAATTAGGAGAAAATAGGAAATATAGAAAACAAAAGGAAAGAGATAGGAAAAAATAGGAGAAAATAGGAAAAATAGCAAAAAAAGAAAAATATGGAAAAATAGGAGAAAATAGAAAAAAAATTGGAGAAAATAATGTAAGTTGGAAAAATTAAGAAAAAAAATAGAAAAAATAGGAAACAATAAAAAAATGGGAAAAAAGTAGGAGAAAATTGAAAAGTAGAAGAAAACAGGAAAAATTGAAAAATTGTGAAAAAATAGGATACAAAAGGAGAAATGGAAAAAAATATGAAAATAATACTAAAATAATAGGAGAAAATAGGAAAAAATAGGAAAAAATAGGAAAAAATAGGAAAAAATAAAAAAAAATAGAAAAAAATAGGAAAAAATAGGAAAAAATGGGACAAAATGGAAAAAATAGTAAAAGCAGGAAAAATTTCAAAAAAAATAGGATAAATTAGAAAAATTAGAAAAAGTAATAAAAAAATAGTTACAAAATAGGAGAAAAAAAACATAGGAAAATAAAGAAATATAGAGAAAAATGGGAAAAATATGAAAAAATTGGAAAAAATATGGAAAAATAGGAGAAAAGAGTAAAAATGGAAATAAATAGGAAAAAACAATAAAGGTAGGAAAAATTAGACACAAATTAGAAAAAATAGGAAAAAATAGGAAAAGGGGAAAAAATAAGAAAAAACAGGAAAAAATATGAAAATATAGGAAAAAACGGGAAAACATAAAATAATGGGAAAAAATTTTAAAAAAATAGGAAAAACAGGAAAAAATAGGAACAAATTGGAAAAAATGTAAAAAAATCGGACAAAATTGGAAAAAATAGAAAAAAACGGAAAAAATTGGAAAAAATGGGAAAAAATGGGAAAAAATGGGAAAAAATGGGAAAAAATGGGAAAAAATTGGAAAAAATGGGATAAAATGGGAAAAAATGGGAAAAAATGGGAAAAAATGGGAAAAGTAAGAAGAATGGGAATAAATATGAAAAAATAGGAAAAAGTAGGAAAAATGGAAAATATATGAAAAAATAGGAAAAAATATCAAAAAATAGGAAAAAACAGGTAAAAAATGGAAAAAATGAGAAAAATATGAAGAAAAAGGAAAAAATGGGAAAAAATAAAAAAATTAGGAGAAAATAGGAAAAATAGAAGAAAATAGTAAAAGCAGAAAATATTAGGAAAAAACATTTGAAAAAATAGGAAAAAATTCCAAAAAATACGAAAAATAGAAATAAATAGAAAAAAAAGTAGGAGAAAATAGGAAAAATGGAATAAATAAGAGAAAACAGGAAAAAAACATAAAAAATTGAAAAAAGAGCAAAAAACAGGAGAAAATATTTTTTTCTGTTTTTCCTGTTTTTTCCTTTTTTTCGTATTTCTTCTGTTTTTTCCAGGGAAGAACACAATTGAGTTAGAGCAGGATCGGACCGGCCCTTCAAATACCAACCATACAAATTAAAGTTAACTTTTGAACGAAAGCTCCGATCGAGTTCCGGTTTTCACTTTACCTAGTTAATTTTGTCCAAGGAAGAACCCAATTGAGTTTGAGCAGGATCGGATCAGCTCTTCCAGTACCCTCCATACAAATTAAAGTGGCTTGCATGGGAAAACTTTTTTCCAATTCAAATTTTTATGTGAAAATCTTGGCTGGTTTCGTACAAGCCATTCCGGTACCCGCTCCACAATGATCCATAAAAATCAAGTTTTCAAGGGATAAACTTTTTTACACTGCAAATTAAAAAATACGTAACACAACATAAAAAGTGTCCGCTCGACGGGCCGAAGTCCTGAAACGATGTACCACCACCGTTTGAGCATCTCTAGATTTTTTTCCTGTTTTCCCTTATTTTTTTTTATTTTCTCCTATTTCTTCCTATTTTTTTCTATTTTTCAATTTTCTCCTATTTCTTCCCAGTTTTTCTATTTTCCCTTATTTTTTCAAATTTTTACTATTGTTCCGTCAAATGTGACATTAAATTGATTGCATTATGATCGATATTTGTCTCTCGTTTTCCTTTTTTATTACGGCCCGCCCATACTTTACCTTTATAGTGAAGTAGGGCAAACCGTAATCGTGCAAAAATGTCAAAAAATTTTTTGACTTAAATGTCATGAAACGTGGAAAAAATTGATTTTCCGCGAAAGAAAAACTCTGTCTGTGTGGATGTGTAGATGTCTGTGCGCACGATAATTCGAGAACGGGACGGCCGACCCGGAAAATTCTTTCGGCTATCGGTTTTTATTGAAAAAAGAAAGACTCTATCAGAAGATGAGCAATTTCGGGTCCGAGGATCTCGGTCCTTGACACTCAAAACGAACCGATTTTGAATGGGGTTTTTTACTTTTTTGTAGTTGTAAACTCTCCCGCTTTTAATCGAGACTTAGAAAAATATTCATGTCAAATCCCGAAAGCAATCGGTCAACTACAGACGGACAGACGGACACATAATACAATCTTATAAGGGGAGCTCGCTTCGCTCGTTCCCTAACTATATTTCTGTAAGTTTTATTATTTTTTGCACAACAATGTTTGTGTCAAAAATTGCTCTTCATAGATCAATTTTTTGATCAGAAATCTAGTATCCTTAAGAAAGTGATTTTCAAAGACAATTTTTTAACAAAATTTGAAAAAACTACGATATTTACTGACTTTGCTTATTTCTCTCTAAAATCCTTAATTATATTTCCAAAAAAACTTATATATAATATTTCATCGTCGATTAAACGACAAACGGTTCAATTTAATATATTGTATACGTTTCTTGTTACAATAACATGGTATGTTCCCTATTTAAATTTTAAAGTTGAGTGGCGAGGGGTAAAGGGGGTTGAAGTTAGAGTGATGTTTGTTATCAAAAATTTTGTCCCCCTCAAATCAAAAATCGACGTGTCTCGCCATTTTTGCCAAAAATTATTGGGTAAGCCTAAATCGGGGTGGAAACTTTTTAAAAAAACACCCTGTATAAATCAAGAAAACACGTAGTAATTATTTATTTGGTACTTTATTCAAATGAAAAGAAACTCCTTGATAAAGATTTTGTACCAAAATCTATTTTTGTTAGTCTGTCAACACACACATGATGAAATTTCATTTGAGCCTTTTCCAAATTCATTTTCAGTCCAGTAATATGAGAAAACATTTTGTTGTAAACTTAGATTGCGATTAACCCTGTACTATTGTAAAATTGTACAAGTAAAACTGCCGTGAATAGACTTTGGTCTGGTACTTTTGGAATGACCAATTTTTTTTTGGCAATCAAATGTTATGGTTACCAAATCTTCTATGATAATAAAAAATAACTTTGCTTTATGTATAAAATTATCAAATATTTCTTCTATTTAAATATCTTTTAAAAAATATTAAAGTTATGAAAATTAATATAAAACAATTTAGGTAAGCTCAACCGTAACAACACAAAGTATTTTAAAAACCAACATATCCAATCCCAAGTTGAAAATGTGTAACTCCATTTTTCCTTGCGTATTGACTTTTTTTCCGATATACATAACAAATGGTTTATTCAGACGCAGGCCCCTTTTTAATTTTCTTGTCTGGACAAACAAATGACATGTTTATAAAAAATGTTGTTCTAGGAAAACGTTTGCCATCACTACAAGATACAGTGACGGACTAAGATTTTGAAACAGTGAGAGAAAAAAATGCGATAAAGTATCCCAATAAAGAAATTAACTTTTAATTAGGGACCTGGACTGATCCGTTTAAAGTAATAATAAATCCAGTAAATTCAAATCAATCCGAAAATTAAATCAATAATTCAGGTAAAACTAACATCAATCAATAAAGTCAGTAACATATTTAGCTTATATACCTAATTACTTAACCTGGGCGAAGACACGCTGGGGGTCTCTGAGGATACTCAAATCCTTCCGAATCAAGTTCAAATGGAAACTGGCGAGAATCAAAACTCATTCAAAAGGAAAATCTACTTTTATGGAAAATGTGTTACAGGGCTTTACAAAGTAATAATTCAACACAAGGACAAAATTATTGGATTCTTTTATCCAGTGGAAACAAAAAAAATGTTATACGATAACATAGCTAAAGGTTTAGTAATAATTGAGAGAGAAAAGAGGAAGAAATAGAATTGCAGTAATTTTATCAGGAGATGGGACGTTTTGCCGCAGCCGATTCGCCACCGGCCGTTTCGCCACGGCCGTTTCGTCGTCGGGAAAATGAGATAGAGATAAGAGTTCCGGGAGTAAGAATTTTTATTGGTAATTTCTTCTTCTTCTTCCTCTTGAAGAATCTTTTTTTATTTCTTAAATATTGATAGTTTCCGAGTCATTTGCAAGAAACTAAACCCATTTTTTTTTAACTTAATTTGTTAATAACTTTTGCAATTGATGCACATTTTTCTGGATGTCATTACGAATCCAATGAGCCCTCATTCAAATTTTTACTAGCAGTAACAAGAATTTACACCATTTTGAACTTGTGAACCAAACTACAAATGGTACTTATATTAAAATCAACAGCATGAAGTATAAAAATTATTTTAACTAATTTTAGTTTTTCAATAAAAAATTATTGAAGGTACTAATTTGTTTTATTTATTAGTTATTAACTAAAGAGATAAAAAATAAAATTTTTGTCACATTAAACTTTTAAAAAAAATTTTCAAGAACAAAACTATTTTGTCAATAAGAAAGATATAAAAAAAATAAAAACGTTATTTTACAAAATTAGTGAAAGGTTATTACCAATAATTAAAAAAAAACAATATTTAGATTGATTTAAAACTAAATTATTTTGCATTTACCATTCAAGTAATAGTATATTATTCAACGAGCGGTAATGTAGGTCATAACTCAATAACTCACGCAGATGAAGTTTGCAGCACGAGCCGCAGGCGAGCGCTGTAATTCATCAAGTGAGTTATGACCATTACCGCAAGTTGAATACCATACTTTATCTACGACTATAACAATAAATACTAAGCTGCAAATACAGACAAAGAACTTTATTCACAATTTATGTTGAGTGTGTTTTTTAGGATGGAGTAGAAAATTTACAGAGAGGATGCTTTATATTTATTGCTAAGTTCCTTAAAATATGCCAAAAGTACATTTTCTGTAAACGAGTTAACATTCTTACTTCTACACCAATCTTGAAAATTTTTGTATTCATCTTTATATTTCTTTTGTGATTTTTCGGGTAAAAAATTCTGTATTGTAGCATCTATTTGTCTTATGGATGCAGATGATATCAAAAAAACAACAACAAAAATCAGAAAAGTGAGAAAAAAAAAGTGAAACATTGAGAAAATAGGAAAAATAGGGAGAAATGGGGAAAAATAGATAAAAAAAAGAAAAAACAGGAGAAATAGTGAAAAAAGGGGAAAAATAGGAAAAAAAGGGAGAAATGAGAACAATAAGAAAAACAGAAAAAACCGAGAAAACAGAAAAAATAAGGAGAAATGGGGAAAATTTGTAAAATTGGAAAAATGGGTTACAACGCGAAAAAGTAGTAAAAAACAAGAAAAAATATGGAAAAATAAGGGGAAATAGGAAAATAAGGAAATATAGAAAAAATGGAGAAAAGAGGAAAAAATAGTGAAACATGGAAAAAAATAGGCAAAAACAAGGAAAAGGGGGGAAAAGTGAAAGAATTCGAAAAAAGGAAAGAACAACAAAAAAACAAATTAATGAAAAAAAAGAAAAATCGAAAAACCTAATAATTGAAAAAAAATCAGAGTAATAAGAAAAAAATCAGAAAACAAAAGAAAGAAATAGAAAAAACAGAATTTTGAGCAAAATTGTAAAAAACAAAAAATCAGAAAAATAGGAAAAAACGAGAAAAAATTGGAGACAATTTAAAAAAAATTGGAAAAAATCAGAGAAATGAGAAAAAAATCGACAATATCGGAAAAGAAAATTCAAATTTGAAAGAAAAATCAGAACATCGGAAAAAATAAAATTATAAGGTACGAAAAAAATGAAAAAATCGAAAAAAACAAAAAAAAATGAAAAAAGGCGCAAAAATTCACAAATACGAAAAAAAAAACCAGAGGAATAAGAAGAAAATTAAAAAAAAAGACGGGATACCTTTGTATACTAAATATACATTCCTATCAATAACTCACTATGGTGAGTTATGAAAAGTCATAACTCACGCTTTTGTTTATGGATACTATTAATTGCTCAAAAGCAGTTGAATAATTAACATATAACTTAATAGTCGTAGAGAAAAAAAATATAATTTCCCCGGCGGCAAAACAGCCGTGGCCAAACGGCCGGTGGCGAAACGGCTGGTGACGAACCGGTTGTGGCGAACCGGTCCTGGCGAAACGGCCGTGGCGAATTGGCTGCGGCGAAACGGCATAGACCCATTTTTATCAAGTTATCAATAAATTACGTAGATAAGAATGGTTAAAAGAATATAAAGTTTTTGTCCCATCAGACTTGGTCGTGTGCAAAGGAATAGTTAGAGGCTGGGGGGGGGGGGCTAAACGCAGTAAAAGTGATAAACGTAGTAAAAGAGAAAAATAAATATTTCGAAATATCTGAGGTAAGAAGCCTAAATAGAAGAAAAGTAAGAAAAGTAGAGAACACTACAGTGAGTAACAGGTACTTACATATTTACATTTAAAAGGAGAAAAATTCCAAAAATTTTTTCAATATACGCCAACAAACTGAAAGTGCAATGTTAAATTAGACTTTGTGTCTGAATTGTTTTACAAAATTTAACCTAAATTAAAAACCGTATTTTTTCAACTCTAAATGAATACAAACTATATTATAATTATATAGATACAATATATTTTTGAAATAAAATAATACTCATGGTAATAAAAAACATTCAAATGAAGACATATTCATTACGGAAACTAATTTAATAATTTTGCACAAGCACATGCGTTTAAGAAAGCTTCTTTGACTTGGACTCATGGAAGGAACCGGCAAGATATTGTCCATTACAAGCAGGCGTTACATCTTCATAACGAGAATTTCATGTATGAATCGTAAAGTTGGCGGACAATAAATCATAATTACCTCGTCGGAGCCGGCCCATTAAAAAGGGTACGGTCTGCGTCTTTTAGCCAAGAAATACATTCATCAACGAAATGGCGATTTATTATTTATCAGCGAGAGATGAATACCAAAATTTGTTATGAATTTTAGAGCTTACATTGATAGATAAGTCACAAAATGCGGTTGCAATTATTTAATCTTATCTAGCATTAAAGAAAGGGAAATATTCAAATAATATATAAAATGGCTTATACTTAGTTATTTAAGGAATTAGAGGAAGCAACACTTTTTAGGTTAGCTTTTAAACGTAGTATCTTTCTGGTGTAATATCATTCAGGTCTGAGTATTTCCTTTTCGAAATAAAAACTGTGATAACTACATTCGCAAGAAAATAAAGCAACCACGGAAATGTTAGGTATTTAACCTTTGGCTCAGGGACTATAAATATGCAACTACTTATCCTGATTTAATTTTACGAAAACAAAAAAAGTCTAAACGTAGAGAAGAAATTGTCGTTTACGATGAGAAATGTAAAAATTGGTAGACGCCGAAATATTTAGCGTCGGAATGAATAGCGTAGCGACGCTGAATGAACGTCGAATATTGTAACTTCTGCTAATTGTTAAAAAAATAAAGATAATATGCCGGGGGTTGGTATCTTCTGGGAAAATTTCTGTATTAGTTAATCCGATTTTAAATAGGTAAGTGGGCTGATATGTAGTACTGAAAAATATATGGTACCTCTTTTTCTGTAGTTCTTTTTGTATAGCATAGTACTGGTTCTTTGATTGGAATCTTATATCTTTTCACCCATTCCATGTACATCTTTTTTTTTGAAAAAAAGCGAATACGTCCGGATTTGTTTGAAAATGCATTTCGTTCTTGCTTTTTTAGCGATTAGATCCACAATTTCATTTCCTTGGAAGCTTGACTGGCCTTTGACCCAAACAAAAACAATGAATCATTTGTTTTGTTTTACAAATAATCCAATTTTGAAAGTATTTGAAATTTTTGTTTTGAAAGATCTCTATAACAGATTTGGAGTATGATATTATAATTACCTCCTTTATCTCGTTATCCGCTCACCAACGAAGACTTCGATCTATGGCTAATCCACCTGCCGTAAAAATGCTATAAACCTTACGCAATTGGAATTATGCTACACCTACATTATGCTATCTATACCTTCTTCGTTTTTTTCTACCATCAGTATATATTACTGTTGAGATGTTCAACTATTCTATTATATCGTTTATCACATTTTTGTTATAAGCAGGTTGTTCGATGAAAGACAGTGGATTTGATAATAATTATTTTATACTTATATGGGAAACCGGGGTTGCTTTTTTAAATTAACATTATATTTTGCTGTACGTCGGAAGCCAATTGTTAATGGAGGTGAGTTTTTTTCTGCAAGTAGCGATTTGTTAGATCCTCACTATTTAAAAAGCTTAATTTTTGTAATAACGTCGAGTTATATATTCTTAGTTTAGTAACGTATTTATTTGCTAAATATTATCGTCTATATTTTAATGGTGGTTCAATAGCCTCTGCCAGGATTACATTTTTTATTTCCTATAACATGTAATTTCAGACAACAAAGATTAAACTTGAATCTTTACAAATTAATTTTTACTATAAGTAAAAAAATTTAACTAAGCAGGTTTATAAAAATAAATGTTTACTTAACTTAAATGGTAAAAGTGACGCCGTGCTTTTGAATACTTTTGTACAGCCAATTTGCATTAGAAAGAATTTGTCGGAATGCAGGTTATGACGAAGTCAGAATTTTAAATCTCAAGATATTCGAGGTTACAGGACTAATCGCTGATTCGGAAGCAAAAGGCCACAAGTCCAAAATTATTTCTTTTGACTTGTTACGTTTTTATTTCGAATCAGCGTAATGTTAAGTGTAGGTATGGGAAAACATGGGGGCTCAATCCAAAAATGGTACATTGGTTGTATAATATGGCAGTGCTGCCCATGCTAACATATGCATCTCTGGTCTGGTGGCCAAAGATAAAACAACGGACCGCTGTCTCCAAATTGGGCAAGATACAAAGACTTGCCTGCTTGGAAACATACAAACAACACATACAGCTGCTTTGGAAACTCCTCTTGACCTCCCACCATTACAATACGTTATAATGGGGGAGGCTAGAATGGCTCTACGACGGCTAGAGGACTTACCATTCTATGAAGGAAATCATAAACTGGGATACACTAAGCTAGATCATGTGGGAGGCAACATGCTTGGCATGAGGTCAGACCACATGACTGCTAAATACAGCTTCAACAAAAATCTGAGAATAATAATTAAGAATCGGAATGAGTTAAATACAAGCACAGATTTCAGGACAAACCCTAACGGAATTACCTGGTACACAGACGGGTCAAAAAAACCGAAGGGGGAACTGGAGCTGGTATATACTGCGAACAGAATAAGTACCAAGAAAGTTTCTCTCTAGGATAATATACCTCTGTATTCCAGACAGAGGTTTATGCAATACTCGAATGTACGAGAAATAGTAATTTGAGAGCCCACGAGGGAAAAGAATCATAATCTACTCAGATAGTCAAGCAGCCCTTAAAGCCATAAAGAGCCCAAAGGTGACAGCTAGACTGGTATGGGAATGTGGCTAAGCACTTAGGTAACTGGCGATCTACAATAAAGAAACTTTATCGTGGGTACCAGGTCACAAAGGTATCGCTGAAAACGAAAAGGCTGACGAGCTCGCAAGAAGCGCGTCGTCCACCCCATTAATTGGTCTAGAACCAGCGATGGGAGTACCAAAACGTACGTCTAGCAACCAAATAAAAGACTGGATAAAGCGAAAACACAAATTATACTGGGACAATGTACCCGGATTTCTACACGGGAAAAAGTTTATAAACGAACCGTCAAAGAACGTAACTGCTTTCAATGAGTAGGAATCAACTACGAATTACCACAGGGCTCGTCACGGGACACCTTCCCACCAGAGAGTATCTAAACACAATGGGGCTACATAACGGCGACCTTAAATGCAGGCAATACAATAAAGGGACCGAGAATGCACTCAACATACTATGCAACTGTGAGGCGCTGGATCACAGAAGGCAAAGAATATATGCAAAACCAAAAATGGATCCAGAAGAGTACTACAAACAGCCATTAAAGAACCTGTACAAATTAGTACAGGGAACAAGGTTGATGGACTGGGTGCAGTAGACAAAGAGACGGGAGATAACGCAATAAGCCTACGGAGGCTGCAGTGAATCCGGTTGCAAAGAACGGTCCCGGACAAAAAAAAAATGTCAAGTGTATGGGGGGGGGGGAAATCAAAGAGAATGAAAATGCACAAGCGTGTTAGTTCTAATTAAGTATTTAATGAAAACAATTTTCCCAGTCCAATATATGTGACGAAGTAAAATGATGTAAAAAATAAAATGGCGTCAGAAGAATATGTTTTTTAAAAATTTTTAATAAATTGTTCTTTTTTGGTATTCAAGAAGTTTTTGACAATTTCCTTGTTTCTTATTAGGTTTAGATTTGTGTATGAAAAAAAAAATAAACTGGAATTTTTTGATGACGGATTTAAAAATTCATAACTTTTGTTCGGCAAGAGACCGCCAAGTTTATTTTACATTTTCGTGTTTGGGCCTCAAATTAGTCTACAAAAATATTCTTAAAATCTGAAATGTTACCTTAAATCTTTATCTCCATTTTTTCTTGCCTGTCTTCAAATTTAATTCCAGATGTAGTCTATTGTTAGTGTCCTGGTTTGTTCTCTAGATTTCTAAGTGAATTTATCTTACCTTTTTTGAATTTGCAAGTCATTTTCTTTGACTTGCAAGTCATTTTCTTTGCTGTTTTGAGGTATTTTATATTTGTCTGAATGAGTAGCGTCTTGTAATTTCTGTATTTTATCAGAATGAAAAAAATGATGAAAAGTTGGTGAAAAATTAATCAGTAAATTTGGAGACAGACATTAACTGTACAATTAGTAAAAATATCAAACAAATCGTGTTTTAAATAATTGAATATTGCATTGTCATTGAAATTAAAAAAAAAATTGAAATTTTGAAAACTCTAGATAATAAAGAAATTTAGAGAGAGAGAGAAAATATTAAGTGTACAAAAATAAATCTTTGCTTAAATATTTATAATTTAATTTCCCGTGTTAAATGTTTTATTCATCCTTTGGCGTGTAATTACTGCTTTTCACATTATCAAAACTGTCGCCAATACCATGATGGATGGGGGAATACGCTGTATGTTCATAACTCTTCACGTAGGTATGCGATTGGACCTTTCATGCATTAAATGAGCGTATCGATCAGATGCGTTAATTAATTACACACCGTGTTTCAGTCAAAAAACGTTGTAACAAAACATTCAGTTTTAATTCGATAGAGATACATTAATAATTGGTTCCTGTGACGTATTTGGTACAAATTTTAATACGTTTTTAAAATGTTTAACCTTTTAAAAATTATCTCTTTATTTGTATCATTTATTTATTCTCTTTTATTATTTTGTATAGTTCAAGATATTTTATAATAATTATACTCATATTTTCTAGTCTAGTTCACAAGTTGAAAAACGTCTTAATTTTTGATAAAGCCCCTAAAAATATGAGCAAAAGCTCATTGGATTCGGAATGACATCTAGAAAAATGAATCTCGAGGTTTTTACAGCACATAAAAAATAGTAATTGTTATTAACAAATTAAGATGAAAAAAGGAGGCATTTAGATTTTCGCTAATAACTCAAAAACTATTAATAGCTAAGAAAACATAAAAAAGATTCTTAAATAGGAATAAATTTCCAATAAAAAGTCTCTCTCAAAACTCTACCTCCATTATTAGAGATTTCTATATATGGAATCTACCTATTGTAATCGAGTCAATGGCGGGAACCAGACCCGGGCATATGGGCGCTACGCAAAAAACTGGAGCAAAAAACTTATATTCAGGATGGGGCAACACATACGGCACGGAATTTAGTTCCTAAACCATAACAATTTAAAAGAATTTTTTTATATACTTATACGTATTTCAATAAAAGCTTCATTTTAAAAATACACTGGCTGGTTAAAAAAAATTGACATACCAGAGTTATATATTTTTCAATAGAATTCCCTACATTTTTTCACATTTTTAGATTCGTCCTGAGAAGCTGATTTCAAAAACCTATTACACCAATATTATGAACTAAATAGTTTTGAAGTTATATATTCATAACACATCACTTAGGTATGCGATTGGACCATTCTTGCATTAAATGAGCGTATCGATCATTTGGATCAGAAGGTAAGGTGTACACATGGGACAGTAACGTCCTTATTGGAAAGAGGCCATGTTGTTTGACAGTTGAATAAATGTCGTGCTATAAAATTTAACCTTACATATTGAGGTTAAATTTGGTGGCACGACTCTTCTTCAACTATCAAACAATATGGCCTCTTCCCAATAAGGACGTTAGAGTACCATCAGCCGTACACCTTACCCTCTGACCCAAATAGGGTTTATAGTCTCATTAGCTGTTGCCCTACTGCTTTTCACCCTTTTTTTTATCTGTTACCCCCTTTTCTTGGTATGTGTGGCCTTTGAGGGGGAGCCCGTCCGTCAAATTTAATCTTAAAAGTGCTTCATTAAAAATTGGTTTAGAGATAATACAATATTTTTTCATTGATATGTGGTTATTATATATATTTTGACATCGTATTTCTTCTTTATCTATCAAATAATATAGCTCCCTCCCAATAAGGACGTACAGTCCCATTAGCTGTACATCTTTCGAGCATGATCATGCCCATCTTCAAGGAAGCTAGAAAGTGATAAAGTGACAGAAAAGTTACAGTTTTTAGTTTGTCTTTTATTTACTGTAAATTTTTTGTTACTTTATCACTTTGTAGCTTCTCTGAAGATGTGCATGATCATGTTCGAAAGCTTGGAATTATAGTCCTCAAAAGAGTATCTATATATGTGCAGACATTCCGTTCCGGTACGATAGGGCTAGCAATTTTTGTACAATCGACACCAAATTTGGTATAAAAATTCTTTGGGGCAGTAATTCATTGCGTATTCCAAATGGGAATTCTACCTTTAAGTTGGTAGAAACTGGAGGGTGTTAAAATTTCAAAAAAATCATATTTCTGCCATTTCTGAAAATATTGAAATATATCATAAGACTTTTTTTATGTCCTACTTATTATAAAATTAATTTGCTTGAAGTTTTTTCGATTTTACCTTCATAAAATTAATTTGCTTGATTTTTTTTTCTATTTGACCTTCATGGGTGGATCTTAAGGGGGTTGAAATTTCAAAAAAATTATATCTCCGCCATCTTTAAAAATATTGAAACAGGACACGATAACCTTTTCATGTTCTAATTATTATTAAATGAATTTGCTTGAAACTTTTTTTTATCCGACCTACCTGGGTGAAACTGGAGGGGGTTGAAATTTCAAAAAAATCATATCTCCGCCATTTTTGAAAATATAGAAACAGGTCGTGAGACTTTTTTCATATCCTGATTATTATAAAATTAATTTCTATGAAACTTTTTCCGATCCTTCCATATTGTGGAGTATGGAAGGATCAAGAAGTCTCAATTTTAAACAAAAATCTACCTTCAACTGTCGAGCCTTGCGGACAGGAATTTTTAACAGTTTTAACAGCTTAAAATGGAGCTTAGTACGGTCATTGCAATTTACATGCGCCCTGTCTAAAGAGTACACCATATACAATATTTATTTATAGTATTAAATATTAATTTAAAAATTTGAACAAATTATGCTGTCATCTAAACACTTGAAAGAATAAAGCCCCATTGGAAAAAGTTTTTTGTTCATCTTTCAAATAGTTAAACACTTGTTAACTAACAAACTTTTTTCCAACCTATGTTTTCACAAATGGGATAATAAAAGATTAAATAATTGACCTAATATTTTTTGCTTCTTGGAGTAATGAACAGAGCAGTACTTAGAAAAGTTTCTAAGACACAGTTCATTGTGAAAACCTAATAAAAAGATAAGTGTTCTATATAGGGATTTCAAAGATGAAATAAAAAGTATAGGTCCGTATTTAAAAAAAATAGTCGAGAGTGGCCCTTCAAAGACAAAACGTTGTTTTATTGGATACGCTGTGTTAAATGATATTTGGTCTAATTAAAAAGTTTTCTTGTTTGTTTAAAAATTAAGATGTTAATTAAATAAAAAATTTTCTGAAACCGGACCTAATATTTTAATCATGAAAAAACAATGAATTCATTCCTCTTGAAAATGCGCATATTTTTTCCAGTTAACCAGCTTTATATGTATAAGTATATAACGGTTTTAGAAGTTCCAATAGTTTACAATAAATATAATCCTGTATATTTACAAATTTATAATTTGTCTTACTGAACAATTTTTTTATTAGCTTTAACTACAGATGTTTTCAGGTTTTATTTTGTAATATATTTTTACTCGTGTTATCTTAAGTTTTGTCTGTTTTGTACATCCTCAGTTGTTTTTTTAGAGTCTCTGTCGCTATTATAAAACTCGTAATAAAAGTTAAAAAGAAAAATCTTTAATTTTAAATTAGAGAATTAATTATTTAAATATTTGTTTAATATTTTCCATAAAAATAACTATTTTAATTGTACCACAATATAATAAAAACAAAAACCTCAGTATCACATCGTAATGCAATAGTTTAATTTAATTTAATTAATTCGCAATCATCTAATAAACACTGATTAACTTTTATTCACTGAAAACTATTCCAGTCTGTGACTATTCGTCAGATTAACTTTTTCCTTGGACCCTTGGTGAGACTGACCTTCTTACTGATATTTTTTTTTAGTCCGTGGATAAACGTCCGACAGTCCTGAAATCTAACCTAAAAAAGATATTTATTTTATTAAAAGAAGTCTTGACTATCTAAATCTAGCCTCTATTTAAATGAAAATTAAAAGGTCATGTGGGATGCGATCAACCGACCCACAGCACCACTATCGGGCACTATGTCACGCTGCTGCTAGAGCCAATGCTTAAATATCTTCAAACTTATTATTTAAGCGAATCACGTTTCTGCTTTTACATTTTTATGTGCAATATAAATTGTGTTTGTTTTATGTTGGTAAAGTATATAGGTACCCAAGAATTCCCAGGTGTATAGTTACAATACTGTTTTAGTTTATTTTAAAGAACTCAGACTGTCGAACGTTTAGTAATTGATATAAACGTCCGACTGTCGGACGTTTATCCACGGCCTTTTTTTATAAACCCTATTTTAATTTTATTTTATACTGTTTTCTTTACCAACTTGCAATATTTATTACGAAATAACAAGAAATATGTTTAACTTCAAATGAATAGAAAATAATGCATTTTTTCTTTTGTTCTCGTTTCTACCTAATATCCAAAACCACACTCCAACTATCAGATTTTCACCAACTCTTATTCAAAAATTTAATTTTATTCATATAATCCTCCCTTAATTTACATCACATTGTAATTTAAACCCATTCATACAGACATCTACTTCTTTTGATATATCTTTTTATTTATCTTTATTATACCCTTTTCAACAATTTCAAATCAATGAACTCCACCTTCCACTACATTTTGATTCAAATTGGAAATATATACGATTTAAAAACACAAAACTAATAAATACTAACGTCCTAAATTAATTGTTAAAACCAACTATAAATAAAATAGAGAAAACAATCCCATTTTTTCAAATTTACCTTATACTCAATGTTTTTCCCAGAAAACTTTCAACTTCGCAGTCGTATATTTTCTACATTACCTCACTAAAAGATTTTCAAATTATCTTCCTATGCCTTCCTGAGTTCCAGAAACAGATAAAAACACTTGTACCCTAATGAAACTTGACAAGGAATATCCTATTTATTCGGCAGAGTTAAGACTATCTAACTGAAAGGGCAAACTGGGTCGAATTACATAGGCGTCGAAGTGGAAGAGTCTGTTGTGCCAAAATAAATTTTGTTTGACAAGTTTATACTTTTATTTTAAAAAGTTAGCATCAAGATAAAAAAAATTGAAATATACTTTTGTTTTTGGATAACCCTATAAAAAATACAGCGGGGTAAGGCTTAGTGACCTAGCTGGTCATTTGATGAATCTCAAAGGACGGAAATAGAAACATTTCACAATCGTTTATATAATGGCTCAACTAAACACTTTTTAGAGGGCGGGAAATAAGCTATTACAAACTTTACTTCCTCCCCACGGGTGGGAAGTGATATCGGGTACTTCCCGCCCGTAATCCGGATAGATTTCTCTATACTTATCATATCAACATAAAGCGATATATAGTATTATTTGTAACAATAAACAGGACTTTAATAAACTATACGTATTTCCAAAACCTATTTTATGTGTTTTAATGTTAATCGTAATGTTTTGTGACTATAATTTGTCACTTTCCATTTTTAATTTTTTTTTTAAATTGATACTACAAAAATAAAACGTCATCTAATATCTAAATGCCAAAGTATTTTGATTTCAAAGAAAATTTGACTAGAGTATTTTAATAGACATGTCACATATGACACGCTTTTAAAAACAATAAATTTATATTCATTGTAAATTTTGGATAGAAATAAAATGATTGTGAATAAAATAGTATACAAACCTTGGCGGAAATTATCATTCCTGTCTCGGGCAATAGCTCACCTAGGCGCGAGCGCCTCGGTTATCTATATTTGCCCTCGACAGTAATGATGCATTTCCCGCCACGGTATGTAATCTACTATTACGAGCGACGAAAGTAACATTTTTTGAAGCGAGAGAACAGTTTACCAGCCGACGATCAGGTATATTTTGTGATAAATATGAATACTAAAGTCTCGGGTTCCGAAATGGCCATCGGTTTGTTTATCCTTTTTCATGAGATAAACTGGCCTGGGGGTGGGAGGTCACAATGGAAAAATTGTTGATATGAACCACAAATTCTTTAACTGCAGAAAATATAAAGCTAAAACAAATACATTATTGGAAAAATTACATGCACATAATATCAACCTTCTTCTGAACTTTCCATTTCTTTTAGCAGTCGACGAGAAAAAATTAATGATTTATTAGTAAACTTTATTAATTAAAAACTAGTGCAAATACTAATATGCTTTGGTGTAGATATATTATTAAAAAGCTTACAAAATGTGTATGGTAAAAGAACTCCTGTTCAATGCCAAAATCAAAAAAAAAATAGGGAAATAAAGAAAACAAAAACAAATTCAACAAGATATAATAATAAAAGTAACTTTTTACTAAAACGATTATAAATGAATTATATTTATTTAAAATAATAATTCTGATTAAACCTAGGATAGGAATTTGGTACTCTGGTCAAAGAGTTTGTTACCCCAGGAAAAGGAATCGATTGTCTGGGTAAAGAGTTCGTTATTCCAGAAAAATTTGGTGCTAGACGTGAAGGTAATCTCAAAACTCTTAAATTAATTTCATTTTCTGAAACAGTTCTTCTATAAAATCTATGAAACCTTGAACTGAGGAGATACAAACTACCATCTTCAGCTTTCCATCTTAAATCTGCTATGAATTGAAGATTGGCTGGATCAGTTGCTATTACTCTGTAAATAGAAAATGTTTCTAAAAAATAATCCTTAACAAATAAAACAATTATAAATTTTCCATTAAAGCAATTTTAATTAAATTAATTAATTTAATCTCTTTATTACGATCAAGCTATATCCGTGATGGAATTAACAATTTCTATTAAGGCATTAATTAATAATAACTATCATTGATTTTGTAAACATATATTGAGGAATTATTTATTTATGGGATTATATTTTGTTTATAGTAAAAGTAGATTTTAACATTATTAAATTTTAAAATTTAATTATTTACACACATAATTAGTTGGGTAAAACGAAACAGTAGTTAGTGATTAGAATATCCAGTTTTTTCCAAGTAAATTTGTAATTTTTTCATTGATTCTAAATCTGTTTTTCAATTCTACTAGCAATGAATAATATTGGAGTAAGGAAAGTATTCGAAAGGCAGTGAAGTAAGTCTTAGAGGGGATAAATCATTAAAACTCTTCGAAGTTCGATTTTAGAATCTAGAGTATACCAACACAGAATAAGAATTGGTACAATATATTTTGTCCATGAAGGCACGTATTTTTGGTTAAGAGACAAGACTAAAGAAAGGTTGTAATATTCTATCGCTACCTGAAAAAAGACGAATAGGGTATTTGTTTTCTGTAAAAATTGGTGGTTTGGGTTAAAATATTTATAAGTACTATATGTGTCTTCATGCAACCTTCATTTACTTTTCTTAGACCTAGAGCAAAGCAAAACTTTTAGATATAGAGACCATCGGCCACTCAGGAAGGATATTGGAAACTAGAAATAAAGAGCATATTCGAAATATTGATAAAAACAAACGTTTTGATACCACTAACATCCCATACACGTTTGCGAATCATATTATACCCCATAATCATTCCTTTTTCATTTCCAACTCTAATATCTGTAACAAACGTATAATAGCCTGCTAAAAAATGTTCGAAATCAATATTGACTTAAGCAATATACAACTCAATTTGCCCCAATGAATAATGTAGCCTTAAAAAAAACCACATTCTCTTATCTGAATACTTTCAAGACTTGATGTAATTGTTACGTTTTCTGTGCCACCCTGTATTTTTATTATTCCCTTACTCGGTCTATCTGATTTCAGCTCGCTTCATATCCCTTCTCTAGATCTCCCTCTCTTTTAGGTATTACTATAAAATGTCTTTCCCATGTTACAAACTCTCTCTCTTTGCCTCTTCAGTCAAAACAATTGTAAATTGAAAATTTTCTTGCTTCCCCTCTTTATGTAGGGTAAGTTTTTATTATATTGTATTATATATTCATCAGAATCCCTATAAATATATTTTTTTTGTTATATTTACTTAAAAGTTCATATCTTATCTTTTATAATAATATAAATTATCTGATGTCTGTGTCTCGTTTTACAAAAAGGTAATCTATTTTTTAATTTGTTTTCACAGATTGTCTTAAAATTTAATTAATTTTAATTATTTGTATATTTCATATATTGATCTAAAATTCATGTATTTATGTGAACTTATAGGGTTTTTTTCCCTAGGACTAAATTTTTTCCCTTAGACTACATTTTTTTCTTTAGACTACGTTTTTCCTTTGGAACAGTTTTTCCTGGACTACGTGGATCACAATAGTCTTATTCTTTGGACCAAGCCATATAAGTTCCCTTTGGAGAAGGAAGATAAAAAGTTTTTTTTTATAAGAAAAAAAAGAATAAATCTCTGAAACTTTCGTTTATCATAAAATAAACAAATATAACGTTAAATTTGAGTTTAATTTCTTTAACCCACAAAAAAAGAAAGGACGGGTTTTGAAATATATCATAGTTTTTTGTCAATTGTTTCTAATTACTGGCGCCCAAATTTTTGATATATTTCAAATTCTATTCGTGGAACAAAAACCCATAAATAAAGGATTTGAGCTTAAATCACATTAATTATTTGTTATCAACAAATTAAAATATCGTTTCATAATATATACTTGAACCAACCCTTTCATATATTATCGCTATTTCATTTTTCTCATAAATTGCTAAGGCATTTCAATCGATCTCATTATTAACAGTCTAAACCCCATTATTGTTCTTCTTTTCCTTACATAAACTTTCTATTTCTGAATGTCATTGTTGGCAAATCCTCTTCTTCTTTTATCTAATCATTAATTAGTTCCTGTCCTGTATTGATAGTTTTTTCATCACTATAAAATGTTATTGTTTTTTTTAGCTACTTACATCAATTGTACATTTAGTACACAATTGATTCGAGTGGTCAGCGATATAATTACGGTTACTGATTTCCATTCAAAAAACATATTAATGGTCTAAGAGCTGGGCTACATAAAAATGCAAGGTAAAAACATGCAATATTTATAGCTGGAGAGATTTCATCAGCTATTTCATTTAGTGGCCAATCTTCCAACGCGCTCAGGGAGATTAAAGCAGTGACAGGCGATCAAAAATGATGAATTTCATAAAAAAAAAGATAAAGCTCACGTATAAAAATTATATAAATATCAAGTATTTGTTAGTACAAAAGGCGGAAAATTATTGGCAGACGATTTCGTAAAAGAGATAGGGCCGACAGACTGCAACAAAGTGGCCTTTATTTTTGTGACAAAAAAAGGATAAACCTTATGATTATTAACTAAACTGTATGCTGAATGCCAGACAAAAAAAAAAAACAGAAGACAGGCAGACAGTGATTAAGAGCGCCGTCACGATCGCACTTAACGAGTTATATATAAACTGCTATAAAATGTTTGAAATTACAAAAAAATCGGTTGTATCGCCCCAAAACTTTCCCGACGAGTGTCCGCGAATACTTTTTCAGATATTTAATGTTAAAGTTTCAACTTCTCTGACATATTGCATCTGTCATTTATGATAGATGTCGTACAAAAGCTAATGGGTTCTTCCGACGGGTAACCCAAACCCCTATACCAAATTTCATCTCAATCGGTTTAAACGTGTGGCCTCTATCGTGGAAGAATACACACACACATACATACACACAGACAGACAGGCAGACTTCCATCTGGAAATGGTCTTAATCGTCTCGTTTTTATCTCGATTTTTTTTTTACCTCGTTTACAATACTTTCCCTTCTAGGAGGTGGGTCGGGAAAGTAAAAAAATATTAAAAAAACATACAAAATTTAATTTTATTCAATTTCTCTGTTTGAATAATATTCCATATCTTCCTCGCTTTTACAATCATTTTCATCTTTATCTTTAACAAATTTATCATTAAAAGCTTATGCAGTAATAAGCCATAAATCATCGCAAGAGGGAGTTAGCATCGAAGTTACGTATTTATTCTAGTTTTTCAAAGACTATTAAAAATACTTATTCTTGAACATTGTGATACAATAATTAGAAAGAATTTTGTACTAAAAAGTAAGAATAGAGTGAATAAATAACATCGATCATCGCGCCATCTTCACAGAAATAGAGAATTCATGAATTTAAAAGTAATTACAGGATACTTTCTTCTCAGCTTCCTTAAGACGTCACACATATATTTAATATTCAAAATTAAGGACACTGAACGCCAAAAAAATCATAAATTCTGGTTTATGCTCGTCAACAGGGGTAATAAACATATTAAAGTAAAAAAATCAGAAAAAAATTATGCAATCACCCCATTGCTACTTTCAAATTAATGAAGCAACATACATAGCCAAAAGATGATTTGAAAATGGTGTTGGATAAATTTAATGGTCTTAATTCGGCTGCACAAGGTGGTATCGATGAAGCGCCAATATTTTGTATCTTTTTTTGAAACCGTTCGTTAACTTCATTAACTTTATAATTAAAAAAAAAAAGCGTAAAGCGTGCTCTATTTATACAATCAAGCGTTTTTATCGTATACATTGAACAGACAATTTTTTTCAATTTCTCGGAATACAGTCTCTCTTTAGCAATCTTCACTGCCTAATTCAGCAAATGCGCTTTGTCATTGTTTGCTTAATAATAATATTTTTAACGGACGCAGTTTTCCTTTCCTAAATACGATAAACGTCTGTTCACTACTGATTTCATTATTAAACTCAGCCGTCGTCTATATTGTTATTGCCGATTTTGTCCGCCACAAGCAAAGCGCCTATTTATATACAACCTACCTTACAGTTTTGGAAATATGGAAAATTAAAACTTATGTTGGAATAATTCTATTTTTGAATACCGCACATTGACAATTTTAAATATTATCTAATAATTCTAATGTTATTCGCTAAGCAGGATCAATACGTTTAGAATTACCTATGCCAAATTATTAACAATTTCGAGGAATTAACAAAATGTAAAGAAAATATACGAAACATTTTAAGGTCCAAAAAATATCCACAGAAAAAAAATCCGCAAATCGGACTTTTATCCGCCAACTCTATATACACAAATTAATTCAAATAATAATTATGAATGACAAAGAAATACTGGTCTGCCTCGATGTTGTCTTCCGTTTTATAGTTTGCCTTCAACACACAGTTTAGTTAACAACTCAGTAATTATTTCCAGTAATTTTTAATCCTGATAATTTTTATCCGTGAGGTTTATCTTTTTTTTAATTCAATTTATCATTTTTGATCGCCCGCTCCTGCTTTAATCTTCCTGAGCGCGTTGGCAGATTGGCCACTCAATATTCCGGAGAGCTAATGAAACCTCTCTAGCTATAAATATTGTATGTACCTTATACCTGGTATTTTTTTGTAGACAGCTCTTAGACCATTAATATGTTTTTTGAGTGAATACTTCAAAACAGAGAGGAAAAGTGATAATGTTGGACTTGATAACGGAGATTTGAAAGGAAATCAGTAACTGTAATTTAATCGCTCATTACTTGAATCAATTGTGTACTATAGGTACAATTGATGTAAGTAGATAAAAAAAGAAAAAGGTTTTATAGTGTTGAAAATAACTATCAATACAGAACAAGACCTTATTAATAATTAGCCAGAGGAAGAAGAAGATTGTTCGACAACGATATTCGGAGTCAGTGAAAAAGAAATATAAAGTTTACGTAAGAAAAAGAAGAAGAAAAATGGGGTTTAGACTGGTAATAACGAGATCACTTAAAATATATTAGCAATATATGAGAATGCCTCGATGTTGTCTTAAGTTTTTTAGTCTGCCATTCAACATACAGTTTAGTTAACAACTCTGTAATTATTTGCAATAATTTTTAATGAAGATAATATTTATCCGGGAGGTTTATTTTTATTTTTAATTAAATCTATCATTTTTATTTGCCCACCCCTGCTTTAATCTTCCTGAGCCGATTGGCAGATTGGCCACTCAATATTCGGGAGAGCTAATGAAACCTCTATAGCTATAAATATTGCATGTACCTTATATCTTAATCTTTTATGTAGCCAGTTATCCGTCCATAACCTTTAATTAAATTTAAATATTTATAATTCTTAAGCGAAAAGTATAACTCAATTATGGTAACTACCCCTTTAAAAGAACATTCTGTGTAATCTGAACATTGCTTATAGCTGAAACTAGTCGCCTCACTTGTTATAAGTTTTATTGCACTATTATATACTAGTTGCGTTTTATTTCATAATTATTTCATTGTTAATTTTTACATTTTGCATTTTTCTTGACATAAAATATATTGTATTAATAAAAAAAAACTTACTCTTGCTGATTACTGAGTACGTTCCATGACGCCAGAGAAGTTTCAGAAAAGGGACTGAAGTATAATGTGTTGTCGTTTTCATTCATTGCAAGAGGAAGACCTTGCGATGATTTGCGACCTGCTACAGTTATGGGCAACTCCTCGAACTCAGCTGGTGGGCCTTTAGTTAAAGCCGATGTCGGTACACTGAATATTCTGAGAAATTTTAATAAAATTGAATTATTAAACCAAACAGAAACCAGAATAAAATATTTTGTAATTTCTAAAAAAAAATTTGATTAAATAGTAGGAATTGTTTCCTAATTAAATGATTTATTAATTAGGAATTATTTGAAAAATAAATAAATAAAAGTGTATACTACATAAATTTAAGTGATACAAAAATTTAATAAAGAAATTGTTATGTAATTTTTTGTAAGGTTAAATATCACGTTTCACTAAAATCAATATCACTCAATTCTTCTTACCTATCTGATGCCAAAGGTTGAAAAAATAATGTAGCAACTTGAGGGGAATGAGCCAATCCTATTATTCCATCCATTAACGAAAATTGTTCTCCAACAATATTGATATTTGCATTATCAGGATTAGGAAACATTCTAGGGTCTGAAAATCTCCAAGTTCTGTCTGTTGATCCATCATAAACTACTAAAGCTACAATATCAAAACATAAATAAAAGTTAGAATACCTGGCCGATAAAACTTAAAATTGATTGAAAAAAAATATCTGTATATTAAAATTAACGTGTACTTATAAATAAATACTCTTTGTTCCGTGAAATCTACCTGTTGGATTTTGGGCGTGACATGACTTAATGGAGCGGACTGCATTGGATATGTTGTTTTTTGCTTGGAAATTATGTAAAGAATAGTACATTGTTTATCTAGTAGTAAAAGCGATACATTCCCGCATCTAGTCGAACAAATAATATTGAGTGGACACACACACACACAAGTAAAATATGAAGGTCAAAAAATGTGCACTGTGAACACCTGCGTTTGCATTTTCAAGTAAATTTTCAGTGCCGCGGCTCAGGTTAGGATTTATAAAATTAGTTTATTCTGCGTTCTTGTGAATTTTAAATATTTACACTTGCTTGAAAAGTGAAATGCATGGTGCCTCACAAACCTAAATTTTAACAAGGATTTGTGAGCTGACAACTTGCTCGTACTACATATTATACTGTTGTTGGAACAGGAGATGTCATTGATCATTCCGTAAAACGAAAAAGAGATAATTAGAAGCTTAAGAAGGTTGATAATCCCAGGTAATAAAGCACAAAGTCAGGTACCAAAAAATTTAATTATAAAAATGTATAGTACTAGCAGACAACTAGTTTCGATCACTGACCATTATCAGGCCTAAAGATACAAACGTTCGTAATTAGTTATAAGATATAAAATTAGTTAGAAACCAAACTTACCAATATTAAGTACTAAGAAGGGGAGAAAAAATTTATTAATTACATAGGGAAGTGACCATTAAGGGTAAAATAAGTAAAAATTAAAAATAATGGTCTCGAAAAGAAATTATACTGATTTAGGTATTAACGGAAGTAAATGAAAGTAAAAGAAAATAAAACTTAATAAATAAAAAATACGTTTACTTTCATTTACTTTCGTTAATAATTCAGTATAATTTCTTTTTTTAATTTTTATTTATTCTATCCTTAATGGGTACTTCACTATTTTGTCTCCCCTTCTTAGTACTTAATATTGATAAGTTTGGTTTCTAACTAATTTTATATCTTATAACTAATTACGATTGTTTGTATCATTAGGCTTGATGATGGTCAGTGACCGAAACTAGTTGCCTGCTAGTACTATACATTTTTATAATTAAATTTTTTGGTACCTGACTTTGTGCTTTATTACCTGAAACTTTGGACCACATTTGAGAAATGGATTTAAGGTTGATAATGTCGACAAAGAAGTTATACGCCGAGTTGTATATAAGTTTTACGACAAAAACAAGGAACCAACTTTAGAAATGGTTTGAAACAAGTTACTGGATTATCCCAATTATGAATATAAATCTTTGGACACATTGCGTAATATTTTGCTAGATTGTGGCTTCAAGTACAAACAATTGAATAAAAGATTGGTCATAATGGTCATCGTAGCATGGTAGCAGGAGTATTTACGAAAAATTAAGGAATACAGCCAATCAAAAAGAGAGATAGATGAAACTTGGTTCAATATTGTCAGTTAAAATTATAAATCAGTCATCTGCAACCTACCATAAAAATATGACTACCAGTCTATTTGAAAAGTGTTTTAATGAACAAATGCTGCCAAATATTTCCCTAAATTCTGTTATTCTTATTATTCTCATCTACATAACAAAATTCGCAATAGCAGCACAAAGAAGGAATTCACGGAAAGTAAAAATGTGGAAATTCCTAAAAAAAGCTACCAACAAAGTGTTATTGGAAGCTGTAAAAAGAAAACTTTAAAAAAGAATATTTAATCGACAAGATATGCGAAGCCCATGGTCTTCCTCCCAATTACTACGAATTCAATCTGATCGAGATGATTTGGGCTGATGTTAAAAAAAAACTGAGAAAATGTTATCAATCTCCAGCTGATAGTGCTAGGAAATATACGAACGGTTATGAATAAAGTAAACGACAATGTACAGAATGTCATAGAAAAGGAGAATAAATATTGTATATTACTTTCCATTGACTCTATTATTTATAACCAGAAATTCAGATTCAAACTCTAAAAATTCAGATAATGAATATTAACTTTTTATTAGATTCTCATGGTGTTTTTTGGTAACACTCTATATTACAAATAAAAAAAGTATATGAAAAATAAAATTAATTTTGATAATAAATTATATGACGCCGCCCATGCATTATAAAGAAGCCGCCGACGGTCCGTAAATATTTATTTTTATGCCGTTAGAATTGACTTTATATAGACTATAAATAGCAATAAGGGTGACAAAAAATAATCAACTGAATTTACGTTTAATCTACCTTGAAAAGAAAAAATCTGCATTTATTTATTGCACTGAATGCGCCAAATTATATGAATTAGAAATTGCTAAATCATAGTCTCAAACTTAGTTCAAATAGTAATTTGTATCGAAAAAAATTGTTAAACCACCGATAATATAAAATGTTTTGTTACATTTGATAATAATGTATCCATTTCATGTCTAGAGATTAACGATTAATCTATCGCGAAGATGAGAAATCCAAGAGATATAATCGAGTTGAAGTGATTGATGCGTTAGGTATACCATCTCTCTTTAACGAGACATAGTTTATTTAGGGTTAGATAAACCTTTGTCAAATCCTTCACATTGTATATTTTATTTTATTTTTTTTATAGAATTGAGTAGAAGATGGGCTTATTAATAAATTTTAATATTATACTAATTTTTATTCATACTTTTTCTTACCTGGTGCTACAGTATCACTTATGTAAACAAAAGCTGAATCACATGTTCCTTTTATACTCTCATCTATAATAAGATTGGTAAACACAGATATTGGTCTAAGAACATCTCTGGGAAAAACAATCGTTCGAACAATTTGGTCAGTTGCCAAATCAAAAATTAAAATTTTTGGAGGACAAACGACCATGAAATCTTCAAGAGAATTTAAAGTTCCAGCGTCAAGTACCTAAAACGTTAATAATATGTAAAGTATCAGAAAAAGTGAGGTCAGGAAAAATCAATCAGTCTGATATACAGACGGGTATAAACAGAAAAGAGCACAGGTGCTGGATTCTGTCATATGAACTCAAGGAGAACATGCATTGTAAACCTGGGATCTACGGCAGCGGTCTTTCAAACGAAAATGACTGCCATAAACACTTGCATAAATTTGATTTTGCGCGATGATCTTAAATCCTCATACTCACAGACAGTCAAGCATCTCAGCAATGAAAAAAATAGTTTGCATGCAACTCTATAATCTAGGCCAAGGAAAAATAACTATGGTATAATCACATTTCTGAAACCTTAAAGATGCCGAAATTAATAACAATCTAGTGATGCAGTTTTGGCACTATCACGTAACGTAATGCAAATATCAACAGAAAAAATGTTGGTACGAAAAAACACGGCGCATCATTATTTGGCACGAAAAAAATTCTCCAGTCGGTAATTCGTGCTCCGTTGGTCAAGAAACAAAGAAAAAGGTAGATTCTGCCCATCGTATCAGCACGTGGCAGTTTTTTTTGTGAAAAAAAACAGAAATTTCGGTTAAATTCTGCCGAAGAGTTAAATTATATGGCTGACTTTAAGCCATTATGCGAATGTATATTTTATAGGCGACATTAAAATTTCATGGCTCTAAAGAAATAGTCAACTTTGTGTGTTAAGTTCCTTCTGAACAAATGTCGAATTCACTATCCTTGTTTTTTTTATATTTTAGTAGGTGTCAAAATTCGAGTGTCAATCGTTTTTTTATTTTTGATCAGTCATAGTCAAATTCTTTAATCTCATTTTTTGTTAGATTGTTTAATTTTTTCCTTTTAATATTTTATTTTTTTTTTATAAATCAAGCTTAAAATTTAATCCGTTATGTAAGGTGAAGACTCTCCAACACCGCGAGAGCACGAACTGCTCTTTCGTCTGAAAAGTGGTCGTTACGTCCCTAGAGAATTCAGCAAGGGAACAGCCCATTTTTCCACAGACTTGGCTAACGCTCAGGGCCGTTACCTTTTTCTCTCCTAGGAGACTGGTGACAGTAGCGCTGCCGTTACAGGTTTGTTATAGGTAAAGTCAGAAAATATATTTAACAAATAATTTTACAACCAGTAGGTTATTATTAAAGTTCCACAACGAAAATATATAATTGTTCACGATGACGACAAAAAATAATCTCAAAACTTGTGGATTATTACACTGGTGAGACAGCCAGGTATAAAGAAAGAAATTATGACACCGAAAAACCTCTAATTGGACCACAACCCCCTTGTGGTATTTCCTACCAACATGTAAAGGGTATGCTGGAGAAAAAATTGAAGGACAAATACAGGGAATATTGACTGGAACTTTCAGGACTGAGACAGTCAAAGCGCTCATAGACAATCTGCTGTTATGCCTAAATAGAAACTGTACTAGATGTCCTGACAGGATACTGCGGGTTTGGAAGAAGCCTGATAGGGGTATCAGAAGATTCCCTATGCAGAAAATGTTACGAAGAGGATGAAACTCCTCTTCATATATTATTTCTTTTCCTTGATCTGAACAGGCAAAGGGAATAGCACTTTGGGGTAGGGGAAGTCGGGTACAATCGTAATACGATAATCTGGCAACAACGCCAATAAATAGGTTTCAGTGTCAAGTAGTTCACATGTTGATTAGAGCGGGCCAATTAAAACGTGTAATATATAATTGGTATTTAGAGTAAATGTGTCTTTAAAAACTCCCAACGTTAGTTTGAGATTATGACTTGTCTTCTTCATGTAATTTAGCCAAACATATAAAAATGTCGTTCGGGAACAAATATAACAACACCAGTCGGTACAATTGTAACATGTTACATATGTATTAGATATAAAACAACTTTTCTATTGTAGCATTATAGTCAGACAGCACAAATATAAAAATAATCTAGTGCCAATAAATCATAATTACAAAACAAGACATAAAGAAGTTTCATCGAATGTACCAAAACCCAAAAAAACGATTTATCAAAGATCGTATCAATATTTTGGTTCAAAACTTTACAGACTTTTCTACATTTGACCCCCGTTCATGTTAGAATTTTAATGAAGTGACCAACATCATTAATATTAATTAGTTATATAGCTATACCTTTGGCCCACATGGAGGCATTTTACAGGTAGTAACAAAAAAATCTTAAGTAAAAATTGTTACAATTGTACCCGACCTCCCCTACAGTATCCTGAACACGAAGAGATAGCCAAATCTAACATCCGATCTATTCTCGACATTGTCAAGAGTACTGATCTGATAATCTGATGTGAAAACTGGCGAGGCACAATTTTGTTAAAATTTTAATTAGTATTAAAAATTTAAAATTATTATTTTGTCCATAGCTAGTTAATATTTGCAATTCTTCTTCTTTAAATTATCGATTTCTGCCATAAATGAAAGTTTTTATGTAAATTTTAAAACATGAATTGAAAAAGCATATTTTTGGTTGTCAAAAAAAAGTTTTCAAGATTCACTGTATTTTTTTCTTACCCATAATCTGTTACAAGAATCTATCTTAGTTCTGTACACTGATATAAGTCCTGAACAATTATAATTTCCATTGCCAGCGCCATGAAATGACCAGTCAGGATAAGCCCGTAATATGGGACTGGAACCTCCTGGAGTATTTTTCGGAATTGTAGCTAGTACTGCTGGTACTCCTGGCCTTAGTCTAGGTGTTGAAAGAAATATTTTATCTTTGGTCACTTCTATTCCAGTAAAAACTGTATTTTCAGGCCTACAAAAAAATTAAAAACAAACGTGATGTTAATATATGTGGTCTAAGAGGACCGGGTCTAAGACACGTTTTTTTCTATATTAAGTGAAATTAGAAACAATAAAATTAATAGAAAATCTTTTTGTGGTTGAAGGTAGTTTTTTAATGTTATTTATATAAGTTATATAGTGCACGGCACCGGTTTGAAATTAACTTAAAATTGTGGTGAAGGCAATCTGCTTTCGAATATAAGGTTAAGCACGATCAGTTAAACCTCCGTCCGATAAATGGAAATATTCGTGCACGTGCTTTGCACGCGCAACAAACTTTATGGTTATACTATAATCCGAGTCGTGCTAAGGAGTTCGAATTGGAGTTCCAGTTTGAATTCGAGCCGAGATACCTGTTCAAAGACCTTTAGAGAGTGGTCGAGTCGAAGGTATCGAAGCCGAGCTGCAAAACAGATTTTGTTTGGTGATCGAGCTCAGTCGACCGCAAGCCAGTGCACAAGACAGAGAAATGCTTGAACAGAGAGAGAGAAAGCTAGGAAAGCTCAGTTGTGGAACCGCCAAACTGATCTTCTCATCAGCCTTGATGCCTATACCGTCCGACACTACATAGAGTAAAGCTTTTTTTTCTTCAGAAACGGTATCGTCTTCTTACGGCCGTCAAAGTACGGTGGGTGACGTCATAAAAAAACGGTGTCACGTATAATAGGGGAAATGTTTTAAAAGAAAAAGGTACCGTGCGCCGTTTACGTTAGAGCGGTGCCGTCTCATTTCAAAGCGGTCGGCAAGACGCTACGAATCAGTTTATTCAACATTTTTTTAGGGTTGTGTGTGCAGCGGTGAAGATTTTCATTGAAACTTGAATTTTAAATAAATCAAACTAAAACCTCATAAGCACTTTCCTTTCTGCGTTTATTAAATAATTCAGATTCAGATTTTCTTGTCTCTTCTTCTGATAATTCCTCTGCGTCTAAAATAATGACAAGTGCGGCATCTAGACCATCCATAGTGACACTTCTTTTTCAGACTTTACACTACTCTCTGTCGCTATGACGGCCGTACTTAACCCACCGTTTTTGTGATGTCACCCACCGTACTTTGACGGACGTAAGAAGACGGCACCGCTTCCGAGAAAACCATAGTTTTTGAACCGTGTTACACTACACACCATTTTCCTTCCTTGCCCGGATTTGGCAATATTGTGGATTTTTGATTAAAGAGAATTATTTTCTACTTCTATTTCTAGACGTATCATACCTGAAATTTTTGGCATCATAATTGGGAGGAAAGTCAAAATTCAAAAAATTCCATTGATTAATTAGCTCCAAACTAAAACTCTTCACAACAAAAACATTTAACAAAAACAAAAATAACAATTGTTTCATCTTCCAGTCCAGAGGATCTGAACCTAAAAATAAAAAAAATACAAATACTTAATGTAGTCTTTTGCCATTGTATCAATTATTTTAAAATCCATTTAAAAAAGAATTATTTGCTTAATTAGGTAGTAATGAAATTCTATAATATAATATTAATGCATTTTATATTCATAAAAGGTAATAAAAATATATAGAATAGAAAAGAAGGTTAACAAACAGGAATATGATATTTATATTATGTAGGGCGAGTATTATTATTATTATTATTAAAACAAAATAACAAAAAAACAATTTTTTTAAACGGCTTCTACAAGATGCACTGTTTTACGACAAATTTTATGTAGAAACCAGATTAAGAAAATTCCATTAAAGACACAGAGACACACAAATTTTACAAACAAACACGTGAATTTAAATATTTCAAAAAATATTATAATTTTCCGGCTAATTTTGTGTAGAAAAAAATATTACAAGTTCTATATGTAAATCCCAGTATCTGAACAAGCCTTACAGACAATTTAATAGCCCGTTTATAGTAAACTAGCTGAATATCCGAGCTTTGCTACGGAGTCTCTTTAAGACGGCCGAGCTTTCCTTGTTTTTCCTGTTTTTCATTACTTTTTTCTGTTTTCTCTATTTGTTCCTATTTTTATCTGTTTTCTTCTATTTTCCCAATTTTTCCATGTTTTTTCCTATTTTTCAATATTTTACCTTATTTTTTTCTATTTTTCCAACTATTCACTATTTTTATATTTTTTCTATTAATATTCGTTCCGTTTAGGTAGATTTCCATATATGGACATTTAGTTTTTTACTAGTAATTAAAAAACTATAAATAGCTAAGAAAAAAAAAAGATTCATAAAGAGGAGGAAATTTCCAATAAAAAGTCTCTCCCAAAACTCCACCTAGGTAGATTTCTATATATGGAATCTACCTATTGTAATCGACTCAATGACAAGACCCAGAACCGGAAATAGGGGCGCTACGCCTTTTATAACCTGGAGAATAAGAATCAGTAAAAAAAATTATTGGTGAATACTACATATACAGTGTGTCCGTAAAGTATGGAACAAATTCATTTTTAGCTAAACAAGCCATTTTAAGAAATAATCCTGAAACACGTCGATTTTTGATTTTAATATTTAGCATCATCAGGAGTTGATGGTTTAATATTTAGTTATCATCAACTCCTGATGATGCTAACATAGTTAGCGAAACGTACGTATAGTGTTAAAAAGTGTATTTTTGGTAAGTGGTGATGATATTCTTCAAAATTATTGAAAACCAAAAGTTCCAAATTGCCATTTCAACTCATAATTATTTCTAATAACAATGTTAACAAGAAATTTACATTGAAATTAATAGTTTACCTGCAAATGTAATAAATCTTATATTTTAAAATCTGCTGATATGGTATTATCAATAAATCAATTATATAAACATGTCAACCTTGCTGTGCCAACTAACAATTGTTATGCAATTGAAACTCGGAGATATCAGAAAGAAATGAACTAGTTGAATTAAGAAGGTGTGGTTACACGGCAAGAATAATTATAAAGATTATTCATACATTATATAGCTAAGTCATTGAAGGGGTAATTATTAAGTATTAGACAGTTAATTTCTGTTATTAACGTAAACTAAACTTATTTTTAATATAAAAAATGAATAGAATGAGGAAACCACTTTTCAGTCTATTGTAGACTGATCTGGTATACATTTTAGGTAATCTAAATAAGTTTCCTAGAATTGAAAAATTGTTCGATAAATCCCTCAATAAGTTTCGAAAGTGACATTTTTCAGGACAAGTATGCACATTCAAGGACGAGCCTAGGCGAGTCCCTTTCGGATCGTGTTACGTACAATATTGTTTCTGCAGCCGCTTAATAAAGTTTAAAAATAATATTAGTAATATACGATTTTTGACACATGTCAAAATATAAATCAAGTCAAATTTGTTCCTAATGTCGCCTACGTAGATTTTAAAAATCGTCTCTAAAATACAAAAAAATGGTTCCGAAAGTTAAGAAAGTTTTACTTTCGATACGATTTGAATAAAGTTGGATTTTCACTCTAAGAAATCATGCTTTAGTTCGATTTTCGCTCTAAATATTAAAGTAGAATCAATCTCTCTTTTGCACAATATCGAGCAGAAAACCAAGACCTGTAACGAAGGTATTTTTTCCGTAATAAATAAAATATATAAATTAAATCGCGCACGGCACTGGAGTAAAATTTACTTAAAATTATGCTTCGAATATAAGGCCAATGGTACAGTGTTGCCGATTGGAGCATAATTAAGCGATTTGCCGGGTAATAATTTTCGCATTATAAAATAAATCGCATATTTTCGCATAATCCCACAAAAATCGCATAAAAAGCGAATAATTACAACGTCCCAATTTTCTACAAACATTTTACAAAAAAATTCCTTTTTTAGTTTTTTTTACTAGACTTGGCAACACTTTTACTTATAGAATCCCTGGGAAAGACAAAACGTCAAATAGGTCAAATGTTATCAAACAAATGGCGTTAGTCCGAATAGCCCAGGCAGCTGAGGTCTGAAAAGAAGACCAATAAAATCCGAGAATATTATGCAACGTTCAAAGATTATTCTGGATTCTGGGTATTGCCTATTTTAGGTATATGTTTTAATTGTAGGACCGGCCCTAAGACCGTTTTTACACGTAGCAATATTTTAGGAGCAATAAAAAGTCATCGCACTCGATATATTGCAAATGATTTTCACACGAGGTATAATTGATACAATAAATGGTACTATAGAACTTGCTGTGTTGTTTATTTTTATAATTAGTTAAGTTAGTTGGTATAAAATCAAAATAGAGAGAAGACGTAGAGTTTTTATATCTTGCTCTTCTTCAAAGAAGAGAACAAAACATAACTATTTTAGGAGTCCTGAAGGATCTTTGCATAGTGAAATCAATATTTAAGATTATTAATTTAATAAGATGTAAAATATTAACTGTTCGTATTTCATATTCCTTCTCTTTGAGAAACTGAAAAACTTCATTCCACGCGATTTATCCCATAAACATGGTTTTTGCTGCAGCTATAGCCGAATGGTGCCATCAATCATCGGTAAGTCGCCCGGATTCTGGGATTCACTCGTTAGGAGGTAAAATATAGGCAGAGTATTATTATTATTATTATTATTATTATCATTATTATTCTATAACACGTATTTTTTCTTTGCAACACTGTTTAAATGATACTAAAAAAATTGGACCTATTAAAAAAAAATCTGCTAAATATTTAATTTTCTGATTCATATTTTATAATACATATTTGCAACACTGCTAAATAAATTGCTACTATAAACAGCGAACACCTGCATAAGCATACATGATTTTCTACTATTGACACAATATGATATCGCACAATTCCGTAGAATATATTGCACGTCTTTGCGATAGAAAAATATTGCTGCCATAAATTTATCGCATCGCGTTGCATGTGAAAATGACTCATTTAAATGCATGTATTTTAGGTACAAAGCGATATTGCAACTTTTTATTGCTGCAACTTTTTATTGCTGCAACATATTGCTCCGTGTGAAAACGCTCTAACGAAAACTAAAACTGCGTTTGCAAAACTAACGCATCTGCATCTATTATCTCTGTCATTTGTTTTTAATCAATCGCATAATTTTCAACAAAATCGCATAATTACAGAAATGGTCGCGCATTATTTTGGTTTTAATCATTGGCAACACTGCAATGGTACCAGTTGACCTTCTGTCCTACAGATAGAGGCACTCGCGTCAGTGCTTCTTGGACGCCGAAGTTCTTATCGAGTATAGGAAAATTCAAACCATTATCGGGAGTTGCTGTGGCCGTCCCAATTGGAATAGCAGTAGCAGTCCGTCGACATTTAGAGACCAGTCAAGCTGAAGGGAGCGAAGCCAATTCCAATGGTACTGAAGTTCAGATCTGTCATCCGACGACCACGACAGCCCGAAATACGTGGCAGTGCCATCCGATAAAGAACCGTGTTGCACACCTTTTGTTCTTCACCGTCGCCGAATGTTGGTATAAATAAAAGTTTTATTTATTGAATCTTATTTTCCTTTTATCCCAGCAGCTAGTACTACTGACTCCAGTAGGGCAAGTAAAGTCAAAGCTTCTGATCGCCAGTGATTTGCGGTATACCATAACGAAGCCTAGATTATTTCTTTCTCAACTGAAGTTGCCCGAGCAAGTGGCCTTTACACTATAAAAGGAAGGTGACGCTCAAGACAATCCGAAATCTGGACTAAGATGCCAAAAGACCGCTTGACGACGCAAAGAGCGTTATAAACCGTTACATAAATTAATCAACAGTAAAAACACAAGAGCTTTTTTTATAGGATAAATTTCTCTTTGGAACGAAAAATTTTGCCAATCAGTAAATTTACGAGAAAAACTGACATGGAAAAATCGCAAGACCGAAGGTCGAGAGATTTTGCCAAATGTCAGTTTTTCGAGCCATACTTGTAAGAGATTCCAAAACAAAATATTAAGGAGCATATTCAACGCTCCCTGGTCCCAAATTTCTTTGATGTTGGAAGAGCAAAAATGTTAGTGACAGGTGACGGATAACCAATATAAAAGCTGAGTTCGGCTTCGTTACTCTTTTCACTCGTTTTACCCCGTTCTTGATCTATCCGTTCGGGTACTGACAAAAATTCATTTAAATTCATTTTATATATATGTTTAGAAAACAAAGTAATATTTACAATAAAATAATATAAAATAAAGGAAATGAACAAACAATCCGCACTTTATTCAAAAATACAGCATCTTTAGCCGGAATTGACATTGACATATAACTAATATAACTCTCACATGCGCGTACAAATTTCTGTCCATGCAAATACCGTAGCCTTCGTTTCTTTATCGATAGGTATTCTTTGCCTCCACCGAGACTTGGAGATGGACAATTTTAAACAGACAATTAAAATATCGAGGCCATCCATCTCCTGGACAATAACGATCTAGTAAGAAGGCTCAAGAAGAAGAAGCCCTTCTTTGAGTTAGTGTAAGTGAAAGTGACAGAAAAAAGCAGAGCATAGTACGCAGTAGTGAATACATGTTAAGTAAGTTTTAAAAAATCATCATAATCTAAGATACACTAGTGAGTAGACTATAGTTATAGAACTATTAAACCTATTCATTTAAATTGGTCAAAAATTACTCATTTATCGATTTATACGATCAGATTGTAATATCAACAAATGCCCCTTAAGAAGTATTTCAATATATAGTTGAATCTTGATTGCAAATCTTTAGAACAGAGAATATAATTTCACGAGATTGTCCACACAAATGTCGATTTTTAACTTTACTCATAACGTCGCCTAACATTAAACAAGTCGAAGAGACTTCTCTCGGTATAAACCACTTCGCAGCCAAAACTCCGAATTTAATTAGGAGTTGTTTTACTGTAACTAGGTTTAACTTTTAATAAAAATTTGACCGTTCCGAGCTGCTGAGCATAAATCGAAACAATCAGATGCTCAGAATTGTCTATAATAATCTGTGATGCTTTAACGCTATTTTTCTTAAAACAATCGAATGAAGAAGAGGTGTTATCCTTTTTTCAAAACATGACAGCTCTAGAGACCGGACTGTGTAACGGTTTTTTTCCATTCCCGTTGTTTTTTGCTATTCTATTTTATGGGTTCCTACCTCTACATTACGATAACTGATATCCGATTGTAGAAAATAAATATTTTACCATGATTAAGTTTCTCTTACCTAAAATTTCTAGAAAAAAATAGCTGTCTACCCTCTTGATTATTTTATTTTTTTTTTCAAATATTACTAATTTCTAAACAATTAATATTTCCTTTAGTCACCGAAAATCTTTAGTTATTTGAAACGTCGTTTTTCCAATTTAATTTTTTAAATAAATCTTTTTAATAATTATCAAACATGAGTTTCTGCGATAAAGTGATACCATTGTTTTATTTTTTTTCTTTTATTTTCTTTCGATTTCTGCTTCTTTGCTCTGATTTTTTTAATAAAAAGAACATATTTGTTTTGAACCTGTTACAGTTTGTCTCAAAACCTTTTTTTTATAATTGTTAATTTTATTTTATTCTAAATTTAGATTATTATATAAAATTTCGTTTTGTTTGTTTTAACCTTGATACTTATTTCAATAGTTTGTATAAACTTTAGGCTGGACCATTTGTCAGTCTGCTTGTTAGACTTACCACTCGAAATTCATTGAGATTGAATTATCATCTGTAAGGATGAAGCAGGATAATTTTTAATTCAGAATTATTCAGAATTCTACTTCGCTTTCAACTGAACCTAGGAACAAGCTAAACTCCTATCAAAAAACAGGTTCAGTTAAGTAAATAATCAACACAATAAATAAATAAGTGTCTTGTCTCTATTAAAGAAAGTTTAATATTAAATTAGTTCTTTATTGTCTTATTGTTTTCTGTAATCAATAAAAAAAATATTTGAGTTATTGGAATTAATCATTTGTTTTCATTTCAGTAACAAAAAAATAAAATTTGTAAGGCGTATTTATACTAAAATTTGATTAGAGAATTCACTAAAATCTCATTAGGGTCTAACCACGAACCCTTAGTTTTTTTTAACAATACTGAAATAAATTAGGACCAACAAAGAATTATAAAAAATTTTTTCTTACAAAATACACATACATAGTGGGAAAATATTTAACCTTTTAATATTGTGTCACTATATATAAACGTGTTTTGATTTGTTAAAGATATACTAACGATATTCCTTCTTGCAAATTATCAATTGAGTAATAATAAATTATAAAGTATAATTCATTTTAAATAAATAAATTATACCCTATTATTTTTTATTATTTCCTATTTAGTCAATCAATATAAACGAATACAATTTGTACCTATATTGAAATGAATAAAAACTTCAAAAGAAACAAAACACGAAGTCAAGTAGCACAAGTTATAATTTGTGGCTTTACTTTGTGTTTAATTACTTGAAAATGGCCGCACTTGAGGTGTGGATTTATATATTTATTGGATGTAATAAGAATTTGTTTAAATCATCTCAACTATTTATATCTTTTATTTTCTTTTTTTACACTTCACAAAAAAAATTTATTGACAACAATAAATTGAGTTATTTTTAAACTAGGGCAGTTATTTCTTTAATTATTTACCAGGGAACAGCAAATTATGGCCAGTATTGGGGACAGTGTTGGCACCAAAGTTGGCTCATGTTGGCGGTATTATTTTTTAAAACAATCAACACATTGGAAGTTATTGAAGCCAAACTCAGTTATTTAAAAGCAGTCCCTTAGACATTTCATCAAAAAACCGATACAAGATGGAAAACTTCAAACATTGGAGCAAACATTGACACAAATGCTATAATCACGATCCACACATTAGCCGAGCGTCATTGGCCCCAATGTGCAGCTCCGATTTTATTTTATACCTTTGGGTTTTTTTTTAGAGTAAAGCGCGTGCCGTAATGTCAAAATAAATGTAGAGAATGGGGTGCTTGCATGATTTTAGGCAAATGGGCCATTAGAAACCTGACCAATAAATATTTAACCCGTATTTTTTTATTTTTTTTTTAAAACCTGTATTCGCCCTATTATACAAATAAAATTAAAATATGTGATGACTTAAGGTAATTCAGTTAAAAAAATATGAGAAAGGTGGCACCACTCTTATTTATTTGAATTCAAGTTACATCCGACAGTTTTCTCCAAATCATCGCAAGAGAGAGTTAGCGTCTAAGTTACGTATTTATTCTAGTTTTTCAAAGACTATTAAAAATACTATTCTTGAACATTGTGACACAATAATTATATGGAATTTTGTAGTAAAAAGTAAGAATATAGTGAATAAATAATGTCGATTGTGGTGCCATATTCACAGAAATAGAGAATTCATGGATTTAAAAGTAATTACAGGATACTGTTTTCTCAGCTTCCTTAAGACGTCACACATATATTTAATATTTAAAATTAAGGACATTGAAAGCAAAAAAATTCCTTTATTTAGGCCTATGCTCGTCAACAGAGGTAATAAACATATTAAAGTAAAAAAAGTCAGAAAAAAAAATTATGCAAGCACCCCATTGCTACTTTCAAATTAATGAAGCAACATACATAGCCAAAAGATGATTTGAAAATGGTGTTGGATAAATTTCACATAATTAACCCATAATTTTACAATCATCTTATTGATAAATTAAATTTTTATTCAAATCAACCTCTTAAAAACTGTAGCAAATAAAACAAGTAATATATCTAAGATTTTCTGCAAACCCTAGCCTGCATATCGACGTCATCCGAATTTCTAGAATCTTCGAACATTCCTATGCAAATCTTCTTTCTAACTTCTACCTTTTTGTCATACTCAGTAATAAAAACTCAATAACTTGCTGGTATTCTACATGAATCACAAAGACCAGTTTAAAGAATCAGGCCAATATTAGCTAACCAATGAGATACGGCCTAACGTATCTCTTTAACGGTCGTCGGCGATCGATGATTCCGGTAACTGATATACCGCGCCAAACACATCATTGTTTTATAAGCTCTCTTAAGTAAAGTGGTTCCTTCATGTGGTAAAAACCGGTAAAAATGTAATTAATAAATTTTACACCCTCTTGTAAGAAGACAATATAGTTTTCCAAGTTTTAGTTATTAACTAATATGTATTGAAAAATTATCAGTCCGTTGTTAAATAAATAGTGCATTTCATACTGAATATGCCAGTGCCGGCTTTACCACGTAAATGTGTTCGGGTTACTATAGACGTCTATCAACTTAGCAAGGCAACTTCGGAAAATTACAACCGTATCTTTTTAGTAATTTGCCGCTTTTTTGCCGTTAATTAGTTGTGGAAAAATAAATTTTGCCGCTCTTTTCTTTTATTAAAAATTAAACATCTTCCTAACTTGATATCAAGTTAGCAAGACAACTGCGCAAATAATGACGATATCAAAAAACTAAAAGCTGGAGAATTTGCCGCTTTTTTGCCGTTAATTAGTTATGGAAAAATAAATTTTGCCGCTCTTTTTTTTATTAAAAACTGAATGTCTTGCTAACTTGATATCAAGTTAGCAAGACAACTGCGTAAATAATGACGATATCAAAAAATTGACAGCAGTAGTATTTGCCGCTTTTTGTCGCTAATTAGATGTGAAAAGAAAATTGCTGGATTTTTTAATTTTTTATTTTCCAATTTCGTTTCTATCCATGAGTCTTTTGAATCAACATTTCAGATTCATTTCATTTCAAGCTTACTATGAAATTTCCAATGTATCAAGTTCTAAAAATTTCTTAAGATTATTAAAATTGTTCCATTTCGATTTGAAAACTTATAGTTAAAACAATATTTCTTTCTGAAGTGTATTCTTAACGATTTTATAGTTTAAAAAATTTTAAATTCATAAAAATAAGACACTAAGACACTACATGGAATTGTATAATAAAATCCGGATTGTGGGAGTGTCAAAAAATGTTTAATCAAAATTTGAATGTTCACATGCCTCTAAGGTATAGTAGCATAAATTGTTATTAAAATCTATAAAAATTGGATAAAAACTTTTTGCGAAGACAAGAGTTGTATTTATTCAAACATATATTCCGATTAAAAACAAACTCATTTAAATAAAATTCTAAGTTGCTGTATAAAAAACCTGGAAATAAAAAACAGACGACAAATTTTTGGTTTCCACAATTATTTAGCGGCAAATTCTCCAGCTTTTAGTTTTTTAAATCCAATAGGTTAGGTCAAAACCAAAAGGCCAGAGCATTATGTTTAATTAATCCACTACTTTTTAAAATTTTTACTGGCCCAATAAACACATCCAAACAGATCAGCTACACTATATATTTTAATACAATATTTGACAGAATATACTGTTCATATGTAATTTGTAAACGTTGTTGTAAAAATTAAATGAACTAGGAAAAAGTTCTCTAGAAATAACACTTTAATCTAATTTAATATAATAGGGAATAAGTTTAATCCTTCTTATAAAACAAACGGGATTTGGTCCTTCGCATGCTAATTATTATCAGTTCCAATTAGCTTCATAATTTCTAAACCGTAAGAAATTACAGGTGTCATGTTCATAAATCATGAAAAATATCCTGTTTGTATCTTTACCAAAAGTTAATATAAAAATCTAAATTCCCCTACACTGGAAAACATATAATTTAATTATATATCTGTAGTTGTATATTTACTAGTTATCTTGCACAAAAATTTTAACTGAAAAGACGAAATACATCTCGAAGAAATTTAAAAATTCTACCAAAATAATGGGGAACAAATTTTACAATTTAACGTTTTTTTAATTTCTTATTTATTTGTTTGGCTTTTATAAAATTGTTTGAATACATATTTGAAACAAGTTTTATTTTATACAAAAAATTGGCATTAAATAATAATTTTAAATGTGGTTACTACATTAAAACTTATTAATTAAAGGCCTTTTGATTAAAATCGAATGGACTTGTTTCGATTTTTCTTATTTTTATTTCTTTACATTTGGAATATTTCCAATAAATAAATTATATACTACAGTGTGTACAACGCAAGTTGGTTTATATATGGAAAAAAAATTATTATTTTTATCAAAAAAATTGTATTCTTTATAAAAAGTTCTGCATGTTCTATAACCCAAAATTCAAAGATCATATATTAAATTGTATCAGTTGTATACGAGGTTTGTCAAAAAATGTGATTTATGAATGTAAAATGTGCAAGTTAACTACTTGTTTTTGTCAATATCGAAAATCGTTATAAGAAACAGTTGATTAGAATTGAACTATGTTCAGATAAGCAATCATATCAATTTGAATTACAATTTTTTTTTTCCAAACTTTTCTCTACAATAACGTATAATAACATTTTAGTTTTATGTTAGAGCAAGATTTAATGATTACATGTTACTTAAATAGACGGCTAAATCATTTATACCCAGTTTTCAGTTTTAAATAATAGTTTTTGATAGTGTCAACAATTCACATTTTTTGACACATCTTGTATACGACTTAAAAAAAAATTATATCTAATGGTTGTATTCTTTATTTTAGACCATGCACAAGTTTTTATAAAGAATATATTTTTTTTATAAAATTAATATTTAAAAAATTTCACATACATACGTAGACACACTGTATAAGAACATACAGAACTGAAACATTTTTAATAAAGCTTAATCGCAGCAATTAATCGAAAAACTCCCAAAACAAAATAATTTTTTTAAATAATTTCCAAATACCAAAGATAAATTTTTATAAAAAATTATATACAATGCTCATAATATTTTAATATTTTGAAAAAATAATAATAAAAATACTTACGAAAATACAAGAAAGTGCAGCTCAAATACGCACTTTAAAGGACTCGATACACCAACAAAGGTTGTTAACAAATGAAAAGTAAATGGTAAAAACACAAGACACTGTTGCAATGGGAAAAGTGCGGTAAGCGTATCAAGGATATCTAGCGGGTGAAATATACATGTATGTGTATGCAAATGAACTTGCTATTGTTATCAACAACAAAATAAGATCAGTTTATTGAGTTTAGTACCATGAGCGCCCAAAAATTAAACGACCCAAACTTGAATGTTTGTGATACATAAATGCTTTAGAGCTTGAACTATTGTATCGATAAATTTGTAGATTTTATGGAATTTTTTTTATTTGGTAAAAGCACGGTTGATAAAATCACGATTCCATAGGATGAGTGATTTTATCTAATTCGCGGTTGTTTTCGTGTTTTTACCAAAAATAAAGAAGTTCGAGTGTAGAGACAAATAATTTTTCAAATACAATTTTCTTTGTTTTTAGGAATAATAATTTAGAATGTCTACTAAATATACTATTTATTTTTATTAAAAATTAACCTTAACAACAGGTTAGTTAGTAAATGAATTATTATTAAAATCGCAATTTTTATATACAGTTGGCTTAGTTACCACCTTTCCTCTTTTTTGATAGAAAAAAAAATTTACCAGTTTTTTTAACAGCCATCCTCAACTATTTTGTTTAAATACCGACCTGTTCTTTTAATTTCTTCTTTAAAATCTCCAGTTTTTGCTGTATCCAACCATATTGAACACTTAATTTTTTTATTAGGTTTCGACAATGATTGAACTTTGGGAATTTTTCCAAGTACGGTCCTGTTCATTTTTACCGTAAAAATATGAGTACAACAATTACAAAAAATCTTGAACAAAGGGGAGGACAATTTGAGCAATTCTTACAGAATTAAATTAATTCACAATGATTTTAATTCATTGTAATTTCTGTTATCATTCTATAATTGAAGTTTAAATACATTTTCTGACTAGTTATTTAAGAACATTTAATTGATATATTTAATAGAAATTAGGAATACTTATGGCGTTAAGCTCAAATTGTACTCAATTTTTAACTATTTTTTGTTCAAATTATAAATATTTATACTCAAAATGGAACAGGACCGTACTTATTATAACTCCTAAAAAAATAAGTGTTCTACATATGTAGATAGAGAACAAAATGGTGATTTTTAAAGATGAAATAATAAGTACAGTTCCGTATTTTAATAAAAAAATCCTGTCGGTACGGTGACAGGGGGAGGTAGATTTCTGTTGTATAAATTTGAGAATCATCCTTCCCCACCCCACGATATGGTCAGATCGAAAAAAGTTTCAAAAGAATAAGTTTTATAATAATTATCGCATGAAAAAAGTCTCATGACTTGTTTTAATATTTTAAAAAATACCGGAGATATGAATTTTTTGAAATTTCAACCCCCTCCAGTTCCATCCCCTTAGGACCCATTAAAAAAAGATTGAAACAAATTAATTTTATAATAATTAGAGCATAAAAAAGTCTAATGACATGTTTCAATGTTTTTGAAAATGGCGGAGATATAATTTTTTTGAAATTTCAACCCCCTCCAGTTCCACCCCCGTGGGTCGGACGAAAAAACATTTCAAACAAATTAGTTTTATAACAATCAGTGCATAATAAAAGTCTAATGACATTTTTTAATATTATCAAAAATGGCGGAGATCTGAATTTTTTGATATTTCAACCCCCTCCAATTCTCACCCCCTTAGAGGTAGAATGCCCATTTTCAATAAGCAACGAATTACTGCCCCAAAGAATTTTTGTACCAAATTTGGTATCCATTGGGCAAAAATTGCGACCTCTATCGTGCCGGAACGGAATGTCTACACATACATACATATATATACAGTGCGAATCAAAAGTCTGCACCATATGGGAAATATTTTTATTATTCATTTGACAGAAAATTTTATTCTTGATAAAAGTTGGTGCATTGCGTAAAACTGGTATTTCAAGTGTTAAACTTTCAAATTTCTAAATGGTATACAGTGGCGGGCAAAAAATAGGAATTTTGACTAAGAGTAAAGTACCCTTATTTTTGACAATATCAAAAAAAAATATTTAGGAAAGTTGTTTAGAATTAAAAATTACACTCAGATTTAAAATCACAGCCTCCTACGCAAAAAATCCATTTTTTTATGTTTTTAATCCAGCTCAAAATAATATAATTTCGGATGCACTTTAGGGGCCTTCCTTCAATCACTATAATACATTTTGGTTAAAAAAAATTAGTTTTTTTTCGTTATTTAATATGGGTAAAAAAATGATACCCAAACGTTTTTAGTACCAAAATGTATGTAATTAACTAAACAAAATGAAGCTTGAAAAATTAAAATAAAAAAAAATTACAAAATAATTGTTATTAATCTTAAAGGTGTAAAATCAAACCTAAACTAAACAAGCTTAAGCTTTTTAAAATTTAAATAAAAACAAAGAATATAATAATTACAAAAATAAGGGTACTTTACTCTTGGTCAAGATTCCTATTTTTTGCACGCCCCTGTATACCATTTATAAATTTGAAAGTTTGACGGTTAAAATAGCAGTCTTACGCAATGCACCAACTTTTATCAAGAATAAAATTTTCTGTCAAATGAATAATAAAAATTTTTCCCGTATGGTGCAGACTTTTTGAGTCACACTGTATATAGGTATATTCCGATAAATTTTGTTTTTTTTTACTGATTCTTATTCTCCAGGTCATAAACGGCGTAGCGCCCCTATTCCCGGTGCTGGGTCCCGTCATTGAATCGATTACAATAGGTAGATTCCATATATGAAAATCTACCTAAAAATGAGGAAGGTGGCTCTTTAAAAACAAAATGTTGTTTTACAAAAGTGGATACGCTATGTTAAGCGATATTTGGCCCTCAATAAAAATTTTTTTAAATTATTTAAAAATTAGGTATTAATTAAATAAAACGAAAATCAATTTCAGTTTTTCCCAAATATCTTGGAAACTGGACCTGACAATTTAAATGAAAAAAACGTAAATGCGTCTTGGAAATACGCATCTTTTTTTCCATTTAACCAACTTTGTATCTATAACGGTTTACGAAATTCCAGTACTATTTAATTAAATGTGTGTCGCCCTTTCCATATAAGGAAATGTACTGTTATCGGGTAAAAACCCGATATCAGAATTTTTTCTTTGCTTTACGTTGTTAGGGTTCCTGAATTTAAAAAACCTATTTTTAATAATATCAACATTGCAATAGTCAAAAAAAAAACTTATGGACTAAAAAACTAAAAGTTATTAAACTTGTTAAAGAACAATGTGTTTTTTAAATTTACTCGTAAACGACAAAATACAAGTCTAGGAAATTTAATTAAAAAATGAAAGGGATGAATTAGTTATAGGGTGTTCCATTTGAAAAACTGTAAAAAATTAATTTTTGAACATACATATACAAATTTAAAACGTTTTTAGTGACTTTGAAATTTTTTTTAATTCTAGCATTAAATCAGAGACAGTGACGATTTTTTAAAAAGGGCTATGAAAATTTAATATTTAAAAAGGCAGAAGATTAAAAATATACTTTATACGATTAGAAATTTTAAAAATATTAAACAAAATATATCATTCCATGTGAAAACAAATTAAGTAGTTTAACTGATTTACAACTGGACCACCCTGTATACATGAAAATGATTTTTGGATATTTGGTTTCGAGCAGAGGCAATCGTAATACATTAAAATAACGGACCCTGTAAAATATGTTAAAATAAAAAAAACATATTTTGAAAAAAACGTCTACTCTATATGAATTATAATTTGATCCTGAGTGGAGGGAGTATCTTTAGGAAATTAATGCTCATGTATGTCACAGATAAGTTATTGCATCTCGGGATTGAGACATTGAACATGAAAATGTAATTCAAAAAAGGATGCTCGAATTATTTATCAAAAGAGTATCATTTAGCAAAAATATTTTCTCCACAAGGACTAACCAACTATATATAATAAAAAAATTAAAAATGAACCAAAAATATATAAAAGTATGATATAATTAACAATTTCTTAAGTATCTTTCTTATCAAATAAAAAAAATAATGTTTAAATATTTCTCATATTACTTTTTAAAAACGGTATTTATCTTCTGATTTACGCATTTCTTTTAAGATAGTTGTTTATAACTTTATTTTAATTTATATTAATTTTGTTTTAATTAAAATAATTTTTTTATCTAATTATTAAATTAAGTCTTAGTTACGAACTTTATGTTATTATGAAAAAATTGTTCCAATTTTTAAGTACAGCATTTTTATGACCTAGATTTTTAGTACTAAAGCCAAAAATATTCGTCTGAAGGTTCTTAATTTAAAAAAATTTAAAGGTCACCAAGAAATTACTCGAGACGGATTTGTCTTAAATATTGTGTTGTCACTGATATGTTGTAGATTGATTAGACTCGGATATCAAGAACCGCTTTTTTGCGGAAGTTAAACAATTCATAACGTTTTTTAATACATAATATATCTAAATGCTAATAATGGGCCACAAAATTTTTTTACTTACTTACATCTTGAAGGAAACTTCTGCGGTATAATATAGGTACTAAATATTCTCCCAGAAAAGTTCTAAATTATTTAAGAATTAATTAAGATATTATTAATTGAACTAGTACTTTTTAACTGTAATATCCCAATAGTAAGAAATATTAAAAATTACACCTTTTTATTATACTTTTCAAGGGACTAATTTAAAACTAATCTATATTATTATAAGGACTGGAAAGTTGTTCCAGAGAAAGGACCAGGCACACATCCTATAGAAAAAAGTCTTTCGGTGAAAATGGCTAAATTTTTGATGTTGTAGCTGGAGTCATCCCATGTAAAAGTCTCCATTGGCCCAACTCGATCGTATGACTAGATTTGGCGCTAGAGGGCGCGAAGTCATGAATTTCGTGCATCTCTGATAGTCATGATTTGCATTTATCCCAATAGTGAACTGATGTGCGGTTGAAAGTTTTTGAGATTGAAGAAAAATACGTTTCAAGAACACGAAAGAAATTAAATATATTTTTACAGAGTGATTACCATTATCTATATTTCCATCTGATTATTTAAGTTCATTAATGTTGATCGATTAGAATGAACATTGATCGATGGCATATAATAATTGTAGATACAGAAAAAATGCAGGTTTTATACGGTGGTCAACATAATATTTATTTTCAGAAAATATGAATGAATGATTGAATGAATGAATTGATTTATTGGGCGTATATGAACTCTGCCACAAAATTGAGGTAATCCGATTTACACAAGGGTTGGGGATTAGTACTGCCTAATCCTAATTACGGTAGTACCTTTTATATATAAGAAAATTATAAATAATGTAGTATAGGAAAAACGGAGATCCTCAACTCCGGTCCAATTATGGTGTCGATATAATCTGGTACCTCAACTCCGGTCCCTGCCTCAACGGCCCACTAATCCTGTACCTTAGCTCCGGTCCAGAGGATTTATTTTAATATTAAGACTATTCATAATTTATATATTTTATTTAAATAATTTAAAAATTTTAAATTTTCAAAAAATATATCATAAAAAAGTATTTGCGTATTTATAAGAAACGCATTTAACAAAATTATATACATATAGCGATACCGGGTGTCCCACTTAACTTTTCGGGGTTTTTATCGCTTATTACTCAAATAGTTTTAGGAATAGAAACATGCGGTTTTCGCCAGTTTTATTGAAATCTATAGTTTTTTTCTCAATAATGGGATATTTTATCGTAATGCCGGTTTGACCGGAAATTACCACGGTGATTTTTAGGAATAGGGCAACTTTGTTATTTTAACTAGAACACCCTGTATATTTTTAGCTTAACACAAAGCTCAATATTTAAGCTTTCTAAACATATATAGTTTGTGCTACTTTTTTCGTAAATTATGGCTTAAAATTGAAGTTAAACAACTTTAAGCATTTTGTAAGGTAATTTATTATAAATGTCAATAAAATTAACAATTTTGAACGTAAAGACATTTAACAAAAAAAGTTGTTATTAAAAGATGGCGAATGTGTATAAACGTCCAATGACACCATTTTGAAAATTTGTTGTTAAATTTGATTATTTTTAACAGTCAATAACTATTTTCTTATCGTTTTTGGACTTCAAGGATCATTTGTTGTTAATTTTTACAACTCAAGAATTATTCTAATCATTTTTGAACCTTCAGGATCAAATTATTTTTATTTTAGACTTATGAACGCATGTAAACCTGCTAGCTGTTCTCCCACTGATTCATGTAAAAATACCGGCAAAAAATCAGCTGACTAGATTTAATAAAATGTCTACCCATTAGGTTCAAATTAAAGAATAATACTATTTTAAACTATTATTTACCACTAATTCTATTTGGAATACTCATTTAGTATTGATTGGAATTTTTGTTTTTTGTTGTCACTTAACCTCAAATATTAGTTACCTCTCTCGCAGATGATTGTTAACACTATTGCACTATTCCAATCGTCCAGGACCATTCCATATATTTGGTTTTCCTCACTCGCACAAAGTCCAAATTTTTGACAAATTTCCTGGCACTGGTGAAAACACTATTCAAATTACAAATCAACTCTAGGTGAATATTTGTTTACAATGTCTTGATTCTATTTATACATTACCAATTTGATAATTTTTAACTTTGATATATTTATCTTTTAACCACCATCAAATCTAAAAAAAATCCCCGTCAACAACTCCCTAGTTTCATCTTAACAACCAACTGATATCTTACTTGATATTATTTATCAAATTACTTTGGACCAAAGATTACTTTATTTATTATATATTTCATTACTGGGCAAGTTTTCTAAATTTTAGTTTTTCACCAATCGTGACATTTTAGTAATCTGACATTTAATTTTATTTCTCAATTTTCTACTGTCAGATTGATTTAACGTTTAATTTACATTTCTCCCCGACCATTACTGAATGTATCAATTCCTAAATCATTTTTAATAATAGAATGTAAATATTCACACTCTAGAGTCTGAATATTTATTCTAAAACACTTGCTTCTTATGTATTTTGCATGTATTTTCATTCTTTATCAAGGTAAAGAATGGATATTCTGTATTTAAACTAAACGATATGGGATTGCCGTGGATTTCAAAAGTGTCACTGTCAGATATAAAATGGCGACGGTAATAATTATTTTCAAACAAGTTTTAATTTAAATAAAATAATGAGTGAAAAATCAAGTGAAGTAGATATAGAATTTGATAATATCTGAAATTGCAAATTATGAAAAAAAAAATTATGCACCAGATTTTAATTTCGGTAAGTGTAGCATAACACTATAAATATTAATACAATGTAATACAAATATGTCAACAAATAACTTGTGTTCAGATTTAATTTAATTTTGATTAACACTTTTTGATCGTGGAGAAAATATAGTCTGTTACTCGGTTAGAATGAAAAATTTCGACACTCGTGGTTCCTCACTCTCGCTAGCGCTCGCGTTCGGAATTTTCCACTCGTATCGAATTTTTCATTCTAACCTTGTTACAAAATCTACTATTATATAGAGTAATACCTTTTATTTCTGAATAGTAATATTTAATATTTATATATTGATTTTTAAAATACTGAGTGTTATTATTTTATTTAAATTAACAAACTATAAAGTATTTCAAATTGATTTGATAATAATAATAAAAAAAACAATATTAATATACAGGAATTAAAAACCAACAAATTATAATTGCACTAATTAAATATGCATCAGTTATTTTTTTATTACGAATTAATATTTTCGCTGACTGAATCATAACAACAAATTTTTATTATTTATTAGTAGATTTTTAATTTTTTAACTGATATATTTAAACAATTAAATTTTATTAGTTCTTATTTTGGTCTCGTTTCAATCTGATTACACTCTTATGGTTACGGTTTATTGATAACATCCACTACAGAGAGAAAGTAAGAGTGATATATGATACCGAATATCAAGTAGCGATTTGAAAGTAACATGATGTATCCAAGATCGAAGAAACACGTTTTTACCGTGATTTAAGAAATTTATATCTGCTTTTAAATAAACTTTACAATTTATTCACTATATTTAAAAAATCAAAAAACTGGCTGTAGAGAAAGACGCCAATATAATAATATAATTATAATAATAAACTTTATTCAACAACAAGTACATTAAAATATACACAATTTATAAAAAATTTATAGAATAAAGCAGAACTTACGAGGTGTTTGACCACCTCTATGTAAGTAAAAATCTAATATACAATCAAATAAATAAAATAAAACTTATAATAGTAATAATAATAATAATAGTGTAGTTACTATAAAATTTCAATTCTTAATCTATAATTTTTTTTAATGCAATGGAATGATAGAGTAAAAAATTTTCGGACCTTGAAAAAGATGACATTTTTGTCCTATTATCTTATACATAAAAGTAGCGAAAATCTACTTTTTTGTCTTGTGTGGTAAAAATATTCTGGTGTGTTTAGCTCATTTTTGTAACGAAATTGAGTTATAGCTAATGATTTAAAATATAGCTAACGAAGGCCTAATATTTCAGATTCTACGTAGACCATTTGTGATAGATACCTCCTATTTTTTTTTAATATGTTTTTAAATTTTTTTTTTGAATAACCTCCAAGGGTTTTAAATAAGATATAAAAACACCTCCGTAACCAATTCAGCTATATGTGAGGTGAGATTCTACTAAACCATAATATAATTTTTTTTTGATGCTTGTCTAATCTATCTGAAAGCTGATAAAATTTATAAAAAATGCAACGCAATTTTTTAAGTAAATAATTGATATGCAAATCCGACTTGAGATGGCAATCTAGTATAAGACCTAGATATTTTATTTTCTTTGCAGATGTTATTTCAATGTTTTCTTGAATGTTTAATGTATTAAAGGTAGGGAGGCTGCTTGCAGAATGGTAAGTAAGAAGTTTTTTAAGTTTAATATTAGTAGTTTATTATCGAACCATATTTCAATTTTAATAAAATCATTTTCAATTTTTAATTTTAGAGTTTCCCAAGTTTCGCCATCGTAAGGAACTACGGTATCATCCACAAAGCTAATGATGGTACCTTGAGTCTTTACAGAGAAGAGATTGTTCAAGTAAATGGTGAACAGTAACGGCCCAAGTACCGTTCCCTGAGGTACGCCACATGATATAACTTCTTCACCACTTTTTCTGAATTTTTGTTCTTTGTGTTCTACCTGTCAAATAAGATTTGAAGATATCATGTGTTGTACCCCTCACCCCCATGTTCTGAAGAGTATCCAGTGATACATTCGGTGATTAACGGTATCAAAGGCCTTTGTCAAGTCTAGGAAAATACCAATGGATGGTTTAATTTGGTCCACCGTTTTATATATTTTACCAGTGAGAGCTCTAATCGCATCGTTAGTAGATTTCCCATCTATAAATCTAAACTGGTCCATCCATCCATCCACTTCGTGAGCCCGAGCCAAGGGGATATTGTACCTAATCGGCACTTGATCCCCAAGTCCCCTGCCACCTCCCCCAGGGTTTTCCCCCGAAATGCCCGCCACTGTGGTCATATCGAGAGTTTCTTTTTCTGACCAAAGTCCTCTGGGCCTCACGATCCTCGATTTGCTATTCCTCCCCAATGGGTATTGGCGGATTCCTGGCTGATCTTCATTTTATTTTTACGGGACGACCGAAGCCTCTATCCCAATTGTCTGTCTGTTAGTCCTGTCACCGCTGAGTAATATTTTCTTGTACCTAAAACATAATTAAACAGAATAATTAATATAAGTCAAAAATATTACCCTTGTACTATACGATTTCTGAAAGCAAAAAAATTTTTTTGGTGGGGCAAACCCCTTTTGTGTTTTTTTGGTGGACAACGGTCCTTTTTCTGTTTTTATTTTTTTTTTGAGGATTGTGTCCTTTTGTGACGTTTTTGCCTAAAAAAGAAATCGATTAGTATATGTTAAATTACCTGAACTAAAGGTTAGGGTGTTTCCTTAGCTCGCCGAATATCTGCCCTGCGCGGTTATTCAAGGTATCTAAAACCCTGGTAGATTTTAGATCCCTGAATATCCAAGGGTTGGCAACATACCAAGGTAGGTTTGTTGCTTCCCATAAACAGATATTTTACTGACTTTGGATTTTATTTCTATTCGTTTTACATGTTTGTCCCCACGCAAGGGATGCGTAAGTATATAGCAAGTGGAATAAGTATTGAGTTTGTTTGGTTTTACTGATAATTGTTTTCACATGTTCGGTGAATGTTAGACCTCGACCGAGCGTTACCCCTAGATTATTTTATTTTGTCCTGCCACACTATATTGATATTTAGGATTTCCAGGTGCCCATCTGGGTAGTTCCTCCTCTTCCTAAACTAGATGGCTTGGGACTTGTCCGCGATAATCGCAATTTTCCACTTTACGAACTAATTCTCTAAATCGTACATGTGAACTTGTAGGTGTTCTTTGACAAGGTAAGGGCTTAAACTGCGTGCCGCGATTGTAGTATCATCTGCATACAAGCTGAGCATTGTGACTAGACATCGGGGAATATCTGAAGTGAAAATTATGCACAGTGGTGAAAGGACTGCTCCTTGTGGTACTCCTGCTTCGAGTACTAATCTGATAGGACGTGTCCCATTTTGATTCTGAAGTATCTCTCAGACAGGAAGGAAGATTTCGTTAGTACATTTCCAGTCTATAAATCCAAACTGTTCATATAAAAGTTTGTACTCAGTAAGAAAGTCTTTTAATCTCTTTTTGATTAATTTTTTTAGTATTTCACTTAAGTTCGAAATTAATGAAATTGGTCTATAGTTGTTAGTTTCAGTCTTATTCCGTCCCTTATGCACAGGGATTATTTTAAAAGCTGAAGGACATATACCTTTAGAAAACGATTTATTTATAATGTAAGTTAGCGATTCAAGGATGTGTAATGATATTAATTTTAACGTTTCAGCTGTCAAGTTGTCAGGGCCAGCAGCTTTTTTATTTTTTAGTTCTAATATAGTGTTTTCTACTTCTAATGAATTTGTCGCGAATAAAAAGAAAGAGGTTTTCGAAGTTTGTTTGATTTCTTTGAAACCCGTACCCACTCTTATATTTTTTGTTATATCATATGTTATGTTACCTGAAATGGTGTTCACCAATCGATTCTGTATTTAATTCTTTAGAGCACATCTGTTGCATTTTTTCAAATTATTTTTAGTAAAAGTGATGCGATTATCAACTGCTTTCGCTAGATAAAATTGAAAAATGTATAGCACTATCCCCTTCTTTTAATAAATACTTTAAATATTAGGAAAAAAACGCCTATTTTTTAGACAAGATCTCGTCTTGTTAAAAAAAGACAACTGCTTTTTATTATATTTCCTTGAATAATTCTCTAAACGGCAACTACACAAGTCATGTGATGTGCGGGCCTCTTAAATATAAAATAATAATATTTCTTTGCATTGTACTTTATATTTATTTTGATACAGATATGCGTGTTCAAATAATGTAGTTATGGATATACGACGACTGGTATAATTTTTCAAGAATCCTGGAAACTATTAGCGCAATCTGTTACTCGAATTTAATCTTCGCGGCTCTGTCAGACCGACAGTGATTGAGTTTGGGGCTCCCATTACTGTTCTTAGACGAGTATGTTGCAACAAGCAATCGATTTCAAACGTTATTAATAGAATCTGGTGCTCCACTGATAGCACATGTTCAACCCTAATTATTTCATAAGAAATGTTTCTTAAGGACCAAGAATCTTTCAGACGTTTCAAAATATAAATGCATTAACAAACAGTTTTTACTAAAATTACCATAATAGATCATAACAATATTGTTACGATAGTTTTCCATCCACGGCTTGGGTAAGCGATAATTAAGATTCGCCCTGTATATGACATTATTTAAATTTAATTTATTTACAATCTCCAACACGCTTCATAATGTGGAACACATATCAAAATTTTAAAAGAACGTTTGTTTGAAAACACTTTTTTATTTATATAAACTTAAGTCATTGCAAGGTGAACAAAGAACCTTAATTTCGCTTAGTCAGGTGGAAGGGGTTTTTTTCGGTGGTTAGTTCGAAAGCCGTGGAGATTGTCCTCAGCCGTCCAATGTGTCGATTAGTGTAAGTATAATTTTGTAAAATTATATTTTGAGAATTTTGGTATTTTTAAATGTTGGTGAAGTTAATAAATTTGTTACGTTTATTGTTGAACTAGTTGGTTTTAATTTCTGGTAACCCTACGTTATTGAGATATATTGGAAGCTACACCCCAGAGTAAATTTAAATATTAATATTTCAAGTTTTTTAGTCATTTTATCTGAATTATCCAAAATACCTCGTAACAATATTAATAATTAAATGTTTTGAAATAATATTATTAACCAATAAATAGGACAGAAACATGAGAAAAGCCCAATAATATGATAATAATGGTACGAATTCCATTGACATAATATAAGGCTAATTCTGGTACTGGTTTTCCTCTAAGTTAAATCTATTTCATTTGTTTAATATGGTAGAATGATATTTTGCATAAATTGCATTTTTTTCTCAGTATAAACGAAAGAAATTATATTTTTGTAGCATGCTGTATATTATCAAACTTTGTGATAAACCTAGTGGTGAAATTTCAATTATTTTCCACCAGTGATAATTTCTTTGTTGCATAAATTAACGAAATTAGAACATAGGCAAAGAAAATTCATATTTCGGTAAAGCCATCATCAGTGCTTATCTATAATAAATATTAAATTTTTTTTAAAAAAATGTGACTTTTCAAATTTCGCGGACTACGTACATTCAATTCTCGATTTTTTATTTTCTTATGTTGGTACACATGTTCCCAACATATGTTCACATAGGGTAGGTTAAATTATTACATATCTAGATTTTAAATATTTGGTGTTTGTCGCAATTTTTTATTAAATAATATATTTTAAATGAATCTTGACAATAATATTCTCAAAAGCTACGAATGCTGCTCAACCTGCTCACTTTCTACTTCATTACTGTCTTCTTTAGCTTCCACTTTTTTGTTTCCAATATATTTGTTAAATAATTCTTGAGCAAATAATGGATCTTCAATGATAAAAGAAAAAAAGAAATTGCGTTTAAAAAAACAATAATTTATACGAATAATAAGAAACAAAGTTACCGTTTTGTGCTCTCTCATGTTCCTCAACTTTTACTAAAAGATTATAAATGATTTCCTCAAGGCAAAACCAAGGTAAATTTTTATTTAACATAGTCATTGCAAATAATTATTTAAATTAATGCGAAATATGTATACAAAATAAATCTTCACTCTTCAACTAACCTAAACGTTGAGGCATCGCGAAGACTCAGGCCACAGAACAACTTAACTACACAGAAGCGAAAGTCCGCCTTTTGGTCCAAATTTTATGGCATTATAATTGTCAACGTGAAATTCATACTTCCCGTTTGTTTTATTCGTTTTTTTTGTTTTAGAAGTATTTCGCTCTTCAAAGTGATTGTGTTAAATAAATCGAACGACTCTGTATGCTTTACTTTTTTGAACTTTTTGTTATTCTTGTGTTATACCCATATTGATTTACTTTGAGTTGTTTTGTAAAATCAATTATTAGTTATTTTTGTCGAATAGACTAAGGTAGGAACTGGGAGGATCTTCAGAGGATATTCTTCTAGAATAATTATTCAGAATTTATCTTTTTTCGGCTTTCCAATAAATGCCGATGGGTATTTTTCCGCTGTGCTATAATTTATAAACTTAATTATTCTTTTCAGAGCTCAAAACTGGATAGAGGCTTGCAATGTCTTCAGGAATTTAACTCCCGAATCATATTAAATACAAGTTATCGATTATGTGAACTCTTGTTTGATGATTCTATGTTTATCAATAAAAGTGATTGAGGATTCAGCATGCTATCCCCACTATTTTTCCGCATTTGTTGAAAAGGAAACTTGAAGAATATCAGTAAATTTATAAAAATAAAAAGTCAACTGCGAAGAAAACCAGAATATACTTAATCGAATCTATAAACTAAAAAATATGTTGAAAGTAAGTAACTTAATTTGATGTAATTCAAATTTGCGCCGCTCATAAATGACAGATCTAATACTTAGTAGAGGATGAAGGTCAAAGTGACGTCTTGTACTTTCGCTTCTGTATAGTCAAGGTATTGTGTGCTCAGGCGATTCCCACACCTACACCCACCTATACATCAAAAACTAAACCTAGTAAACCTCGTAAGTAATAGATGTCCTCAAAGTCTTCGGAAATGTTATAACCGAATACTACCGATTCACATTAAAAGAACGCGATTTGGCATTTTGACGAGAACGATGTAATAACCGAACTCACCCATGATCAGCAATTTTTTCCTCTTCTTCTCTTTTTTTGGGCATCAGCCATTTTGCATTCTTAGCTTAGTTTTCGACAGATATAAAGGTTAGACGTGTTTTGGTGTGGTTGGCATCTTTTTGCTATCGAAAAAGGTGGATCAACCACTGATCTATAATTAAAATGGATAAGCAATCCCATATAGTGAATTGTGCCAAATTGAAAATTGAATTTTGACAGCATGGGTAATCTACGCATGCGCATTATATAAGATATGAAGATTGAACAAAACATGGGCGTATCAAGAAGTTTTGAAGTTTTAGGAAAGGATAAATGAAATGTTAAAAATAAAACAAGTATATAATAAAAAAAACATAATACAAATTAACATCAAAGATAAAATGTAGAAAAATTATAATTTACTCTACGTATAATATTTGAACATTTAAATAAAATATTAAATTCGTACTGTTTAATATTTGTATTGGATGCTTAATTGATGTTGAAACAATATATCACTTTTCCTAATTGTTTACGAATTATTGGCCTCTATTTTCTTCAGTTTGTTTTTTTGCAATAGCATAAAATTTTAAGTTAATATTTTCTAAGATAAAATAAAACAACTTACCTGTGAAATGTAATCTTTTCAGAACAGTTTATTGCAACGCTTTTGCAATTAGCCACAAAGCACTTCATTGTATTTTCTAATACAACACAACAAAAACTAAAAAAGGGACGAATAAAAGTAACAAATGTTTCTATTACATAAGATTAATAAATAATAAGCTTATTTTCTTCACCTACGCCTATTCAGTTGAAATAAAACGCGACGCGATGACTTATGACAACGTCAAAAATGGGTTATATGCACATGCGCATTTGTGATATCAGAAAGTTCAATTTGGCACAATTTGTAGTAGTGACAGCAATGGGTAATGTTTATCCATTTTAATTATAGATCAGTGGGATCAACGAATCTGTATTAAATTTTGAATGAAAAATAAAATTAAGTGATCCAACACACGTGAAATATTGACTTTGGCATTTGGCGAGTTTACTGTAAGCAAAAAATGTTTATAAGTGGTACAAGCCTTTCACAGAAGGCCAAGAAGATGTTAATAACTATGCCGGCCTTGGATGCCCCAGCACATCAACAACCGATGAAAACTTTGAAGCACTGAAGATAATTGGTATTGAGAATCATCGAATTTCTACCAGAGAAGTTGCTCAAGATGTCGGCTTATCGGTTGCCTCATATATCATGTAAGTTTTTCAACTGTTTGGACATGAAACGTGTGGCAGCAAAATGTGTTTCGAAATAGCTAAATTTTGACCAAAAGAACCGCCGTTAATGTGATTAAGCTCAAATTTTATTATGGGTTCGTTGAAATATATCAGAAGTAAAATATTAAATAAAAAAAATTTTGGACGCGTCAGTTGATTTTTTTGATGTGATTAGAAACAATTTACAAAAAATTATGATATATTTCAAAATCCGTCCTTTTTTTTGGATTAAGGAAATTAAACTCAAATGAAACGTTATATTTGTTTATTCGACGATAATGAAACAGAGTTTTTTTCTTTTCTTTTTAAAATTTTGAACTTATCTCCTTTATGGTAGAGAGTCTTGTTTTTTTTGGTGATGTGACTGTCCCGTTCGGACTGTCCCGTCTCCAGTTGTCCAGATAAACAAACGTCTTCTTGGACCCGGCAAAACTTGACCACCGTCCAAATAAATGACAACTGCTTGGGAAGTGGGACCAACAATGATCAAACCACCAAAAAATCCCTATAAAATAAACGGGAGACAAGAAAGAAATCTTCAGTAGAAAACACTGGCGATATAAAGATTACAAAGTTTATTACTTGTACTCAATCGATAAAGAAAAAAAGGAGGTTATTAGCATGGTAAGGCATTTTATAAGAATGCCGAGAGAAGAGAGGGACATGATGCGAGGAAATAAAAAGGGGAACATCAAGCGAATATGAAACTATAAAATATACGGAGTAGAGGAATAATGAAAATACAGGGTTGCACAAAAAACGTAACAGCATTAGCATCGCCCAGCAGTTGTTGAGTAAAGTCAATGCCGAGATCCAGATTTGCTCAAAAGGGTCATAGCCAGTAGCGAAATATGGGTACATTGTTATTAATCAAAACCAAAGCTCAATCATCCCAATGGAAGCGACCAAAAGAGCCAAGACTGAAAAAGCACGTGCACTGTTCACATACCGTTATTTTTTCGTTTTTTTGCCATAATCATGCCTCAGGTATCGTATTCACCGGAATTGGCCCCCTGCGACTTTTTCCTGCTCACAAAATTGAAAAGACCCAAATTTCCACGATTAACGAGATAAAAACCATCTTGCAACAATGAATAAATGTGAAGAGATTGATTGATCTAACATTGTTGATTTCTCCAGACAATATTACTGATTTGTCATAAAATGAACAGAGTGGCTAAAAAAGAGAAAAAAACATACTATTTGCGTTTATAAAGTCCTGCATTAACAGAAATGATATTATGTTCTGATAGTGATATTATTATTTATTAAATAACGCAATTGTAATAATTCACAATTATAATAAGTATATTTAAAATTTTTAATAAAAATATGACTGCAATAAAGCTGTCTAAACATTATTTTTCCAACTTTTATTTAATTATGCTAATAGGATTAAATAGGTCAAACAAGGACATAAATTCCTGGCATCACAAGTAACAGAGGACCCAAATCTGCCAAGATCAACAGAGGAAAGCGCATAACAGATCGCCAGCGTCATAGCGTCACGGACAAATTTGTGTATATGCATAATACCAACTCCATAATTAATCCAAGTGTCTCCAAAACAATTCGTATTTATGGCCTAACTATTACGCTAAACTTGTCCCATTCAAAGCCGATCTGCTGTCGAATGCTGGGTAATAGTTCCTTCTCCCGCTGCTTTTTGTTTACGTATAAAGGATGACAGAGTTGTAATAGAGAAAACTTTTAATTGTTATCACGTTATATTAATTTAGATGATAAAATGTTTAATTCAATTCTAAACATGTTTTCAGAAATTTACTGCATTCAAGAAAAAAAATCAAAACAAGCATGTTCCAAATTAAAACTGAAATAATAAATAACACCGAGTACTTTTCGATATTCACTTTATTTTACAAACTTACATCGATATACAATATCTTCTTCAGATGTAAAATCAGTACTAACCTATTTTTTTTGTATTACAACTATTGTCCTGAGTTGTGTAGGCGACAATCTTTTAAAGACACTTCAAGCTAGGTTCAATGCGTGAAGTAGTGCAGGACTCTCCCCTGATCGCTCTGTAAGCAGAGTCAGGGGCATACCTGCTAAACCCTATTTATCCTGATTCGGTTGTAAAGGGAAGGATGTTTGAAGATGATGAGTTGGGTTTTTTGTGGGTTTAGGGTAATCCTCCAGTTGCTGCATCATTCCGAAAAACGGTTTATAGCATCTGTTGGGTTTTGTTGTGTAGAGCTCTGGTGGTTGGGGCTGTAGCTGAAATAGAAGTATCGTCCGCATACAGGTGGATGTCTTGGCTAGGAGTTGGCAGGAGGGGGATGTCGTGCGTGTAAATGACGTATCGCACTGGAGTAAAGGGATCTGCGGTGGAAGAACCGACTTTGACAATGACAGCTCGATGCTAAAGGTAGGAATGGATAAGCCTAATGGATTGGGAAGGGATGCCGATGTTAGAAAGCTTCCCCAAACAAGTTCGGCATGCCAGACCTAATCGAAAGCCTTCTGGACATCGAAGAAAACTGACGATGCACAGTGACCAAGGTTTAGAGATTTGCTGATAAGGGAGTGGAGTCTTACTAGTGCGTCTTGGGTGGAGTGTTCAGACCTAAATCCGTGTTCGAATTGGGGGATCGTTCCTCTTTCATCCAAAAAATCCCAGATACGGTCCTTGAGAAGATTCTCAAAGACCTTGCCCAGAATATTCGTCAGAGATATAGGCCTGTAGTAATTGGGGGAGGTGGGAGCTTTGTGGGGCTTGGGGATAAGGATGGTGTGGGCTGTTTTACAGTTTGATGGAAAAAAGGGGTGCTGAAGGCAGGCATTGAAGAGGAGGGGAGGATGGGAAGGATGGTGGCAGGTAGGTTTTCAGGGCCTGACGTTTGATTCGGTCAGGGCCAGGGGCTGAATTTCTCCCCTTCTGACATTCCGAGGCGATATCTTCTGGAAACCCAATATTACAAAGTTCTAGATTTTATACTTATTATTATGTTAATTATTGGGGAATTCCAAAATTAAGTAAAGAGATTAAGTAAGGGAGAATTTGTCGGTGTTGTCCCACTTCAGCTGTTCCCACTTGGGGCGTTTTGAAAAATCTACCAATTTGTGTGCCATTTCGGCCGCTTGTCCTTTTCATGTGTTTACTTTATCATCCTTATTATCGCATATACAAAAAAATGTTTTAAATAGAAGTTGTGTGGTTATGATTGAATTTTGTTAAAATGCCATCAAAAACACAATGGCGTATAAATCTATATATACAAACTCTAAAAAAATTTAAAAAATACGTTGATATCGATATTAGAATTAAAAAACAAACATTAAAAGTTTGAAGGGACAAAAATATTGACTTAAAAATGCGTTTAACAAATTCAGGTGCATTATTAGTAAAATTGTGTTATTTTGAAAGCGTTATATGTATACACATACTGTGTATTATCTATGATTTTTAGTGTTTTCGAAAAAAAAACTCTTATAAGATGGTGTGGACCGTCCGACCGTCCGTCTGTTAGCCTGATTCAACTCGAGAACGTAAAAGATACAGAAACCAATTTTTCAAATCTAGTTGATCGTTTAAGACTAAATTTGAATTTTTATATTTATTTATCTAAAGTGATTCTAAGAGGTTCAGTTTATGGCCTTGGGGTTGAATGTGTAAAATATCATTCATTAAAAATATGATCTTCATTTATTATAGATGTTTGGCATAGTTTGAATTATCCATTTTATTAATAAAAGATCTTGTATGCTTTGCTACTCTCTTTTTAAATGATCTGTTTGGTCCACGTATAATTTATTTATCCCTTGAGATAGATAAATATATGCTTAAATAAACCCGTTTTACACTAGAGTACTTGAAGCTTTTTCTATTGTTATTAAATACTCAATCGATTTTTTATTAAATATGTATATTCTTGGTCATGGCGTCGTATGCGAAAGTAGTAACTTTATTTTCCATTCTTTGTTTCTACAATTCTACCAAGTAGACATTTTTAACAATCATTATACAGGGTGTTCGAAAAACAAATTTTTGTCATATTTTGTTGTAAATACGGAACTGTAATTACATTGTGTAGTAGTCTAAATGCAAGCAAGTACGAAATTAATACGTAAGCTTTAAAAATATACTTCGTTGGGTTAAGCAAGCTTGACAATAACATAAAAAAAATTAATAAAAACTCGTCCTATTCGATTTCGTACCCTGGAAATTCTCAAATAAAATAAATTGACATTAAAATTTAAGTAGTAAACTCGTCTGGCCAATAATAAAAAATACATGAGGGTGGAAAAATTTGTGAATTTCTTGCCAACTTGATATCAAGTTAGCAAGACAACTGCCTAAATAATTACGATATTAAAAAACCAACAGCTGGAGAAATTGCTGCTTTTTTGCGTTAATTAATTGTGAAAAAAAACTTGCTGTCCTTTTTTTATTAAGAATTTAACATCTTGCTAACTTAGTATCAAGTTAGCAAGAAAACTGCGTGAAAATGACGATATTAAAACCTGAAATCTGGAGAATTTGCCGCATTTTTGCCATTAATTAGTTATGGGAAAAATGTTTGCCTATTTTTATTAGTAATTAAACATCTGTGTAAATAATGAAGATAAAAAAAAGCTGGAGATTTTGCCTCTTTTTGCCGCTAAAGAGTTGTGGAAACAAAAAAATTGTCACCTGTTTTTTATAAACAATTTCCAGGATTTTTATATACCAACATCAAATTTAAGAAATCAAAAAAAATTACTTAATGCGGCTTTACAAAAGTTAGCCTTTAAATTTAATTCTTTTAAAAATCTATTTTCAGAAGCAAATTCTGAATGAAAATGACTAAAGGTTGATGGTGCTAGATTTTTAAGTTTCCATCTGTTTGTTGAGTAAAAAATTAAAATTGAAAATATTAAAAAGCAATGAACTTAGCATGATTTATTTCCGACTTTTTAGATTTTTCATTTTTTTTTTGTCTTTAGGAATAAATATTAAAAAGTGTTTCAATCAATAACAAGTACCGGTAGGTGGCAAAAAGAGGGGGCCGGAGTTCCGGGGGTGAAGTCCTGAATCGTCTCATATGTGAGTCATAATCTAAAGAGCCATGAACGAACTCGATCCGTTGAGCTGTTGCCGAGTTCTCAACCTGACAGACGGACGGACAGAATAAGGAGAGTACTGCCTTTTCTTTATATAAAGAGGAAAATGCGCTAAAAAGCGGTAAATTCTCCAGATTTTAGTTTTTTGATATCGTCATAATTTACGCAGTTGTCTTGCTAATTTGATATCAAGTTAGCAAGATGTTTAATTTATAATAAAAAAAGAGCGACAATTTTTTTTCCACAACTAATTTACGTCAAAAAAGCGGCAAATTATTTAGCTGTTTGTTTTTTGATATCGTCATTATTTACGCAATTGTCTTGATAACTTGATATCAAGTTAGCAAGATGTTTAATTTCTAATAAAAAAAAGAGCAGCAATTTTTTTTCCACAACTAATTTACGGCAAAAAGCGGCAAATTCTCCAGCTGTTAGTTTTTTGATATCGTCATTATTTACGCAATTGTCTTGATAACTTGATATCAAGTTAGCAAGATGTTTAATTTTTAATAAAAAAAAGAGCAGCAATTTTTTTTCCACAACTAATTTACGGCAAAAAGCGGCAAATTCTCCAGCTGTTAGTTTTTTGATATCGTCATTATTTACGCAATTGTCTTGCTAATTTAATATCAGTTAGCAAGATGTTTAATTTTTAATAAAAAAGAGCGGCAAATTTTTTTCCACAACTAATTTACGGCAAAAAAGCGGCAAATTCTCCAGCTATTAGTTTTTTGATATCTTCATTATTTACGCAGTTGTCTTGCTAACTTGATATCAAGTTAGCAAGATGTTTAATTTTTAATAAAAAAAAGAACGGCAATTTTTTTTCCACAACTAATTAACTGCAAAAAAAGCGGCAAATTATCCAACTTTTAGTTTTTTGATATCGTCAATGTTTACGCAGTTGTCTTGCTAACTGATATCAAGTTAGCAAGACATTGAATTATTGGTAAAAAAAAGAGCGGCAATTTTTTTTTCCACACATAATTAACGACAAAAAAGCGGCAAATTACTGATAAGATACCGTTGTAATTTTCCGAAGTTGTCTTGCTAAGTTGATAGACGTAGTGCAACCGGGTGCAGTAGATAATCAGTCTCATTATTTAAGTCCAAAAGGTTCTCCATTTCTTAAATGTGGTCAACTAATAAATTAATATTATTAAACATGTTTTTGCTGCTTTTTGACAGCTCCTCTACGTTTTGTTAATGTTGGATCGTCACCTACAACACTTCAACTTGTTTATCGTTTTTTCAGTACCATGTGAAACAAATTTAAAATTTTTAACTTTTTAATAACTTTTCTTGTTATCTATGACATCTTATTGTACATTTTTCCCAACAATGTATTTTTTAAGCCTCCCTCTTTTTATTTGTTTATGAATTTATTCCAATGAGCTGTAATGTACGTCTGATAATGACCGAAACTAGAAGTCAACACTATTTTTGAATTTTTAACCAATATACTATTTTTGTACTGAACTTGGTCTGTTTTATTTTATTAACTCAATATTATTGTTTAATTAGTCTGAATGTATAAATTAAAAAAATAGAGAAATTCTGTTCTTAGTAATACAAAAAAAAATTAATCATAATTCTTTTCTTTTTACAATAAGTAATTTGTTCTGTATACATTAAAATCAAGGTTAGTTATTCATTATAATATATTGCTTCCTGTTATTATTACTAAGTCATATGGAAAATAATATTGGGTGATTTGGTGGTTGCCTACAACCAATAAGCAGAGTCCTACAAATATCCGTCATAATCCTGTAGCGCTGATTTTTTCTTAATATAAACACAGTGATCACTTAAATCTGAAATAATTTATTTCACTGTAATTCGTTTAAAAAATATTATTATACACCATCAAACTATGTTTTTAAAATTCCTCAAAATTTCAATTGCGGTAATTAAGTAATTAAAGCTGAAGTAAAAATTTCCAAAAAGAAATGTTTTATTTTTCATATACCAATAAAAATTCCATTACCAATATTTTTTTATACAGGGTGGGCAATTCAAAAGTTTCACTTCTTTATTTTCGTTATTCATTGAAATATCGATTTTTTCGTTATTAATAAATGTTATTCCGGAAATTACATTAACTAACTTTTTTTTTACTGGAAACTACCATTATTTATTAAAAAATTGAAAATCTGTGACATTTTTGGATAATATTCGAACATTGAAAAATTTGTCAAAATAGTGTCCGTAATACTAGACACCCATTTAAGGAAGAAAAAGCTCAACCACACTAGGCCAGTGGCGTATCTATGCTATTTTTATAATTTTCAAACCCCTTAAAAATCCACTCGCTTTTACATTGTTTATGAATTATTATATTATTATTATTATTTTGACAGTTGACAAAAAAATTTTAATGCACAATTCTTGTCACAAACATTTAATTTTTCAACAACAAAATATTTGTAATTTACTGTTAATTCCGGAATAACTGAAAGTACGCCATGATGTTTGAGAACAACTAAATCTATTCTAAAAGAGTATTTGTTCTAAGCTTTCAAACAAAAAATAATTTTTCCGATATCTCACTGAATAACGAAGATGAGGAGATGGATGTTTTAAGTATACGTCCTTATACCTTTTATTAAAGAGTAGTTTTAGAAAAATACAAATAATTAAAATGTTTGTACAAAAAAAAATTACAAAACTCATTTTTTTGTTATTAGGTGTAGTGGATATTTTTGGGAATTTTTAACATTAAAATTTACGTCTTGCTATTGTTCATTTTTACGAAAATGTAATACGTAAGCGAAATGCGAGTTTTGGGCTGTTTTGCATCTTAAACGAAGGATGGCCTATTCCACAAACAGATCATGTTTTGCCCGCCGAGACAACTTTAGCAATTAGACGGTTTATTACTCGTAATAATCAACATTATTAACTGTTATTAGTTCGTCGCCTTCGTGGATCGTGGAGAATTATTTGCTTTATTACTATTACATCCTAGTTTCAGCTTAATGTGTCACTTTAAGTTTTGATGTTTTAGTTTAAATATGGATTGCGGTCAACACAACACTTTTCCAGTTGGATAAATACAAAAATGGGTTGTGTCGCCCCAGGACATTTCCGACGAGTATCCGGAGACTAATGTTAAAGTTTCAATTTTGGACATTTTGTATTTTTGACAGGTGACAGTTGCAGAAATAATTTTGACTGTTCTGAATGAAGATTTCAAGGGGTTTCAACTGACATATTACAAGTCAAATTCCGTGACATATTCTTCTATAATTTTTTGACAGTGACACTTCCGTTTGACAGATGTCATACAAAAACTAATGGGTTCTTCCTATGAATAACCGAAACCCATATATCAAATTTCAGCTTAAACGAATTAAGCGTGTGGCTTCTATCGTGGAAGAATACACACAGACACACAAGCAGACCGAGTTCCATCTGGAAATGGGGACCTCAAAGTGATATTTCCATCTTTAACTTAAAAACAAATTTTTAGCTCGTTCACAATACTTTCCCTTCTCGGATGGTGGGTCGGGAAAATAAATGTACCTTAATGTTGCTTTATGCAAAAAACATCCGACTGGTTACTGAAAACTGTTGCAAAATGAATGTTTTGAAACTGTGGGCAGGGTACGATTGAGCCAGTAGTACCTGTTTAAATCCGGTACGGTCAAAGGGTAATTTAATCCTATGGGATGATTGCGCCGGTCACAATATTTAATTTTAATTTGATTGGGTGTTATTTCTTGAAAGCTTTTAATGGAATTTCCTAAAATTACTACAATAGGGTTGTTTTAAGATGTTCATTCGTTCTTTCCTTTTGCGTTCAGTGGATGGCATTTTTGTATAATGGAAAAAATATTTAGCGAACGTGGCAAACCTCTTATCAACAGTAAAATCACAAGAGCTTTTTCCTATCGGATAATTTTTTACCTTTGTAACGAAAAACTTTGCCAATCAGTAATTTTACGACAAAAACTGTTATAAAAATTTTGAGTTTAAAAGAAATTTATCCTTAAAAGAAAAGCTCGAGTATATTTTGGCAAGATAAATTAACGCCAGAATATATGAATAAACAACAAATATAATTATCTAGAGATAGAATTAAATTATTTGATTATTACTATTATTATTATTTTATTATGTCTTACATATTACAATATTAACAAAAAATGGACATTACGTTCCTCTAGTTTTTTGTTTATTGCCAGATAAACGTAAATTGTCATATTTAACAGCATTTAAACTCATTGAAAATAATAGATAAACAGATAAAGGCCATTGCACGTACATTTACATAAGAAATAAGCAGTAAAAAAAATTATTTTTTGTCAACCTACATTCTTTTGAAATACGCCTGCGTGCAAACATAAATCAACGTTCAGATGTCAAATTTAGTAATATAATTATATAATAATAACCTAAAACTTATGAATTTTTCTTTGTAAATACCAAAATCAAGTCATAAAATGGATGTTAATACTATTTGCGTGGTGCGAGGATTTTTGTTAAGAAGTAAAAGTTATCAACATCAACAAATACTGTTTCTCATTGGTCAGGAATAAAATTTTCATGCTTACGGAAAAAATTATTTCATATGTATTATTTCTTAATTTTTATTTTTTTAACGTGCCTTGCTAGATAACAAATCGTGGAGTGATAACGATCTGTCAAATTTTATTTTCTATTTTTAACTGCTTATTTCTTGTGTAAATGTACGTGCAATGGCCTTGACATTGATTTGCTGTCATTTTCACTTGTCTCAAGCTTGGATACGAAAAATTCAACAATTAGGTTTAATGACAGAGTACAAATATTAAAATTCACAAATAGGATAAATACTGCATTGGATTTTTAGATTGACTTTTTAAGTCCATCGAATGTTAGCGATATTTTTGAATTTAATTTCTGTTCAGATGATATTAGTGATCCACGACTTACTCAATTTTTCGATTATTTAACAATAAATTATATTGACGATAAAGCCCGTTTTCCTCCTTAAATTTGGGCATGTTAGTCAGCCACTTTGCAAAGGTCTACAAACTGTTGCGAATCATTTCATTCGCTATTTAATAAATGTTTTTACCATCCAAATATTTTACAATTTATTTACATTTTAAATGAGTACCAAACCAATGTATACGTTAAATTAAATAGTACACATTTAGAAAGAGTAATTTCAAATAAAAAAATACTAAAAAAAGTTAACAAATTTACAAGAATTAGTTGAAAAATATAAAGAAAACAGAATAAAAATTTATAATTTTGTAAAAGCATCCTCGTATATTTTAGATTGTGTATGTATGTATAATTTGTTAAAATAATTTTTTTTATATTAATCTTGGTTTTAATTTATTCAACTTAATTTAAATTGTAAAAAATATTTCGCTGTTTTGATTGGAATACCTATAATATGTTCTGTTGGCGCAATCGTCCCTTGGGATTAGTAGACTATCTTAAACAACCGGTGCAATCGTACTTTGACAACTCAGTTAATATTGACAAAATCGTCCCAGTTTTTGATGTATATTGTTTGATCGTTTATATTTTTTTTTGGAAAAGCAAAATTACTAGTTAATATTATTTTTCAGTTTTTTATTTTTTGATCGATTTTTTGAAAATAAGTCATCTAAAAGAAAAAATTGGCCTGTTGGCTCTGCCAGTGCCATTAACATAGTTAAAAAAAAAAAAAAAAGAAAAAAGGAAATGTTTTCTTAAGAGGCGCCAATAACATGTTATCTTGCCTGAAATGATTTTAGGACGGGAGCTCCCTTAATATTAAAGATAGAAAGCTCCGGTTTTCACCAATCGATTCTGTATTAAATTCTTTAAAACGCATCTATTGCAAAGTATTACCATTGTTCTCTAGATTTTGAAAAAGTAGCGTAGACGCGCTTTTTTAATAAATATTTTAAATATCATTAAACAACTCGCAAATTTTTAGTTTCTATATTAGGCGAGATCTTGCCCGATTACGAATAATTATGTTTTGTGGTGCTCTACCCTATTCTGCGCAGAAAGAATTAGACTACAGGGTAAGATTACTTAACATTTACTTGAAAATACCATAAAAAAAAAATTTTACACCCAATTAATTAGAATACAACCACGCAACTAACGTGGTGAACGGACCTCTTAAGAAAGAAATTGTTGGAATTTGAATTGAATAGAATTTTCGGGCGAAGATGTGGAAAGTATTTGTGCGAGAATTAGAAAGAGGAAATTTATTGGATACGATGTAGAAAGGAAAAATGTTACAGGATGGATTAAGGAATTATTATGTATCTGGAAGAAGTATACCTGCCTTTGAAATTGATTGTCTAGAGTGTGTGTACGTGGCACGTGGAGACAAGTGTTGAAAAAAGAGATTAGGGGAGAAAATCAAGATCAAAGTGACGTCTTGATAAAATTTTAAGATAAGTTTTTGTAATATATTTTATCTAATTTTTTTTATCTATACGAGGTCTGGAATTTTACGGTGATATAATTTCAAATTTGAATATTGTGATATTTTGATTCTCGCATGAAATTTGTTTCTTTTTAAATGTTTATTTTGGAAGTTGATTCAAAAGTTAGAACTATTCTTTAGATTATTTTTTTTTAATTAGTAATAAACTCACTTTGTGGTAGTTAAATTAGTGACAAAGTGAAATTTTTTCTATACTAATAATATCTGGATTGAATAAACTAGGAACTATAGAAAGCACATTTAAAGGACCTCGCACAGAATAGAACATTTTGTATATAGTATGCCAGTCTTATTTAGGAGATGCTATTATCAACAATCTAAATTGATATTGGTATCCTAAAAAATATCTGTAATAGTTATTTTCCTAACAAGTGCAAAAATTTATACTTTTCCGCACGCAATTGCGGAGTTCGGGCATGCAATTAAGTGGGAAAAAGATACTTTACGCAAGGTTAGGAACAATATTTTTTCTACAAGCGCCTAGAATAAAAAAAAAAATTTAGCATAAAGTATTTTTTCTACAAGCGCCTAGAATTAAAAAAAAAATTTAGCAAAATAGCTATTTGTGTATTAAGAGCGGAAAGTGATACTTTGCTGCTTGAGGCAGAGAGTTGCCCGCGCGACGCGTAGCGGAGCGCGGGCAATCTGCCGAAAGCGGCAAAGCACTTTCTGCTCGAATTGCACACAAGATTTTTTCTACGATCACATTATTTTTAGACAAATAATTAAAAAAAACCATGAAAATACACTTCATAACCTAAAAATGAAATAATGACGTTTCATTAATTTCACAGTCTACTATTTGCACAAAACAGTAAGTAGATACTTAAATATGCAATCACTATTTCATATAGGTGTACCTAGGTGTATCTAGGTGTACCTTCTGACTGTTATATTTTTACTAGATAAATTTTATAAAATAAAGTTTAATTTCGTTCGAAATATCTTCAAATATTAATATTTCAACTAAAATATTCAGACTGCCCTACATTTTGTTTTAATATACCTGTTATTTACTACTTTTCTTTAGTTTATTGTAAATGAAAACAGGCGAGCGGAAAAGTACGCGCTAGAGCGACAATAATGTCAAATTATTACAGATCACGGAAAACGTCAACTTTGCGGTTAGATTTGTGTGTGCAAAAGCCTACTTTGGGTAGTGATCGTAGGAAAAGTATTTTTTTCTACAAGCGTGCGGAAAGTTACAACTTTCCGCGCAAATGCTTGCGGAAAGTTGTAACTTTCCGCACGCTTGTATAAAAATGAATTTTTTGGAAAGCACTAAAAAACTTGGGCTTTGGGCTCACCATTTATACCGTTGGTGTGTACAGGAATTATTATATTCTGTAGGTAGTGTATTTGTATATGAAAAATCGATGCATATTTGATTTGGTTTGTATATTCGAAAAAGTATCTTCACAATGGTGATTTGAAATTTCGGAAAAGTTAACTTCAGCACCCTGTATAATCTAAACTGTTAAATTTAGAGCATTAGCGCAATAGACAGACGCATTTGATTATCATCTTGAGTTCTACAATATATAAAATATTGTAGAAAATTTCCCATTGATGCGGTTCTAGTTCTTTAAAATGACTTTACAACGTGAATATATTTTTAACAATTTAAATACTAGCATCATATTCCAATTTAATTATATTTTCAAAATGAGTTAATGTCTTATTTAAACTAAATTAAAAATAAACAAAATCTATATTAAGCAATTAGTGGTTCGATTAAATATCGCGTGTCCCCTGAAGGTGTAAATTAGTGGTACAATAAAAAAAAATCAATGAATATTATAGTAACCTTGATAATATCAAAACGTATTAAAAAGCAATTTATGAACTGCATTTCTGTAATATTTACTGACCCAATAGATGTTATCACGACCCAAACAAAAATTGTTTTGTAAAATAGAGGGATGGGCTTTTTAGGAGCGGTATTTGATCTTTAACCATGAATTTTGAGTCAAATGGTAATGAATATATTTATATGTATACTAATATATATACGGGTTATATTTTTTAAGTGGTACTAACATTGTCACATAAAAAGTCACAAATCCTATTCATGTTACGAAGACAATAATGAAAAAACGTGCATTACAGTCATGAACAAAACGAGTCAACCGATTTAAATTAAATTTTACACATAGTTATTAAGAAAATTTGTACATAAGGATCAGATGTCCGACTAAAGATGATAAGAAAGATATGGTTTTATTTCTGGAAAAAAAATGTAATCAAGTAGTATTTTTTGTATTGTTATAATAAAAGATTTTTTTAAATTTGTTAGGAAATATTAATAGGAATTTTTAGGGTTACAATAATTAGTCGATAAAATATATGAAATAAAATAATTTATCTAAGAAGCTGAGAATATCGTCTCTTGAAACAAACAGAAAGCTTTAAATTTAGTACTATAGAATGCGAAATAGAAACGATATCAGAAGACGAGTATAAAAAGTTACAAAGCGGTGAGAAAAAAAATAACAAAATGTGAATAAAACACTTTTAACAGAAAATAATAGAGAAATATTGAAACCACAAAATTTATTGACAAACTCTCAAATTTTTGGGGTGGGTTCTATGAAAAAAAAAATAAATTTATAAATAAAGAATTAACAATTTATATATTTAATTTTTCCTGTATTGAGTGTACTTTCTTCCAACTATGCATTTCTACTAAACTATCTAATTATTGATACTCATACAGAGTATTTAAACACCGGGAATGGTGCAAAAGAAAACATGCAATTTACAAAAAATAAAGTAGAAATTTATGTAATACTCTTTGCGTCGTCAAGCCGTATTTTGGCGCCTTAGTCCTGGTTTCGGATTGCCTCGGGCGTCACCTTCCGTATATAGTGCGAAGGCCACTTGCACCCACTTGCACGGACAGCGTCAGTAAAGAAAAAAGATACTTCAGGGGTCATATGGCATCGATAAGACCCTTAGTGGCCAGAAGGGCGGTCTTTACTTGTCCTATTGGGTTGAGTACCTGTGTATTTGCTGCTGGGATGTTAATTAAAATTCGTTGAATAAAATAATTAACTTTTATTTATACTTCGGCGAGGTTGAAAAGGTGTGTAACGCCGTTCTATTCTGATGTGTCGGACAGTACAGGTACCAGGCTGGCGTAGCGGTAGAATTGACGGTTCAGGTATAATTTAACTTGGTTTCTATCCTTCGACTCGACCTTTCTCTAGAGGTCTTTGGACCGGTACTCAGTACTCAGCTCTCGGCTCGAACTAAGGTCCCTAAACAGGTACTCACTACTCCGCTGGAGCTCAAACTAAATCGGACTACCACTGGTACTCCAATTATGACGGACACAGCAACTACCGACAACAAATTGAATTGTCCTACTCGATAAAAATTTCGGCGTCTAAGAAGCACGGACGCGAATATCTCCATCTGTTGGGCGGAGGTTGAACTGATACGACTAACCCTCCCCATAACTTTAAGTTAATTATATTCCAGTACCGTGTGAGATTTAATTTAAATTAAAGTAACTTCGGAAATTACAGTAACTTCGTTACAATTAAATGGATATATGTCAAAAATATGGAAAAAATAAGGGAGAATAAAATATTATTGAAAAATAACAAATAACCAAAGAAATGAGATTAAATAATATACGGAGAAATAGATAGATGTATTGTCAAGAAAGAAAGAATAATATTAAACAAATTGATGATATACATAAGAGGAAGTTGTAAACAAAGATAATAGAGTACAGAACACGGGAGAACATTTCAAGCAATATTACAGAATTAGTAATAATTAATATAGAAAGAATCTAAAAGAAATCTTTGTGAAAGAAAGCAGAATAAGGATGATAAAGGATACATTATCAGACAAGATGGAAATATAGACATTTTATGGGGTATAAAAAATATAAAAAATATAAAAATCAAGAACAAACGTAAAGACATTTTTAAAAGTATTAAAATCGGTTTAAAGGTCAACTAATTTCAGCTTATGAGCCATCTTCATGCCTAATATATTGTGGTAGATGATTTGGAGTTTTATTTCAACTGAATAATTTAACGACATCTGAGAGAAACTTTAATGAAGAAAATAAATAATTCTACAAGAAGGAAAATTAAGAAAAGAAACAGGAAAAATTAAATTAAATTCAAGAATTAAAATAAAATCCAATAAAGGGAATTTTGAAATATAAAGACAAAAATAAGATTTGTAAGCAAAATCTTTTAAAATTTAATGTTTTATCAACAAATCGAGTAACTTTCGCAGAACTGAAAGTGTAACTGGTATTTAAATTTTATCATTAATAAGTAATTATTTTTTTTAATTAATTATACGAAGGTTACACTTTTTTTAAGAGAACATAAAATTAATTAATTAATTACCTGCCTTATTGTTACTTTTGTCACCTACATAACGTTTTTTGGTATTTAAAATACATATGCAGGATTGTATTTATCAATTTATTAAGGTTTTATTCTAAAGCAGTATATATTGTTATGACTCACTTAATTTAACCAATGATCTCAGATGGGGTGGGTTTCATTAAATTTGGAAAAAAATAATAAACATTACAAATTATTTATAAAATTTTAGTATCATGCTATTTGAATGTTTCTCTTCTGACTCCTGCACCACTTTCACTTCTTGATCTTGATCTGCTTGATCTGATATTTCTTCACACCTTCTTTTAACTTGATTCACTGCTTTCCATAATCTGACTTCTATTAGCTCTATAATCTTCCTTAATTGTCCTTATTTTTTAATACAAAATGACCTTCTTGTATCTTGATTATTTTAAAATTTTGTAAATTTTTATATATTTATATTTTTTCAATTATATACTTAATTTATTGGTATATAAATGTATTCAGTCTTCTATATGTACATATCACCTGTTTATAATTTTTTTTGCTCCCAAATTAAATTTTTTCTTATTAGATTAATTAAAAAAAATTTAAATCTTCCCCTTAACATTATTATATACTTATAATTTTTTTATATCATTTCCAATTTTTTTTTTATTTTCATAATAATAATAAAATAATGATGTGCTCAAAAAAAAATAAAAATAATACTCTTTATATTCCCAATTGTTGATTTAGAATAACTTATATAGAAATTACTATCAATAAATTCTTTAAACTCAAACTTTTTTTTAACAATAAAATATGTTTATAAAATTCAAACAAAAATCATAAAAAGTGTTTCATTACAATATGTAAGTATTAAACTGCTTCCCTATATTTGAGAAAATTTTGAGTAAAAGTTGTATAGAGCATTGAAAGCCATGTTTAAAAAACAACTACCAATATACAGGGCATTCGAATAATGTGTGACTTATCAAAGTTTAACTAAAATACCCTATATACTTTTACTAGATTAATTCCTTTGAAAGAGTGTTTCTCAAAAATATAGGGTTTATACCAGGTGGTATAGAAGTTATAATGGGATTTTATCAACACCAAATATCTGAAAATCAGTAATTTTGAATAACAAAATATTCTCGAAAATGGTGTATTTTCATTCCTCATTCATTACTTCACCGAATGGCCCTTTTCCCATAGAGCGACAATTAAAAATCGGGTTCACTTTTTTTTCAGTTTTTTTCTAATGAAACACCCTGTAAATACGGTCATACCAGAATAGTACACTTATGTCTGCAGCTAATGTCTGGTTTGCCTCCATGATTTCCATCGGAAATGTATCTAACTCTTAACGAAAGTATAGAAATAGTTTATTACGTAACAGGAGTAGCGGCGAGTGCATACTTTTCACGAGAGGCTAATGGACCTACAACTCGAGTTACGTACCGTACTTTTTTTACGCCATTAAATAAAACTTGGAGCTAATTATCTACTTACATTTTATTATTCGCGTAAAAAGTATTGCCTACATATAGGGGCAACATGCTTTCAATTTAAACTTTTTTTATAAAAATACATTATTTTCCGTTTTTTACTGATTTACAGTTATGTAAATATACTAGATAACATAATACATAAATAATAATTAGACTCTAATGTGAATAAAGCATGAAATTAAAGTTGACGAGGAAAGCTGACAGTGCCATTTTTGACATTTACTGACAGGCGTAGAAAAAATCATAAAATCAACAATTTTTTTATCCAAAGCTCTACAAAAGATGTAACAAAATAAAATAAAATAAAATGATTTAAAATGGCGTTAATTCATATCAGCTATTTAAGCAATCTTCAATTTTGAGCTAATTAATAAATTAAGACGATCTACGATATCTCTTCGAACTTTAACTAAAGTCGATCGTATAATAGAGCGAAAAACTTGTCTAAATCTATTTTTTATGTTTTCTGGTTGGTTTTCATTGGTTTAAAACTAAAGAAGTGCTCAACAGATAATATACGAAAATGAATGTTTCTCTCATTTACTACAAAAATAGAAAATGGCCAATTGTGGTACATGATTTTGAGTTTCATTTATTGATTAACACTTCACCACATTTGAGATATGGATAACATATTGGATAGAAAATTATATTTTGTAAGATTTTGCTTACAATTTTTTTCTCTTTATCTTTCACAATTCCATCTATTTGATTTTATTTTAATTCTTAAATTTTATTTTATTTCTCATGTTTTTTTTCTTAATTTTAGTTTTCTTCTTGTAGAATTATTTATTTTCTTCTGTAAAGTTTTAATAATTTAAATCCAAGAATGTTAGTCATATTTCAAATGTGGTCAAACTATTCAGTAGAAATAAAACTCCAAGTCATGTATATTATGGCTGAAGATGGAAATTAGTTTGAGGGAAAAACTTGTCTAATTCTATTTCTTATATTTTCTGGTTGGTTTTCGTTGGTTTAAAAATAAAGAAATATTCAGCAGATAATACACGATAATGAATTTTTCTGTCATTTACTAAAAAATTAGAAACTGGTCAATTGATATTTGTTCATGATCAAAAATAGTTTAAAAAAACACTGGCCATACTCTAAATTATTTGCTTTTAAATAGAAATTTATTTCTTAGATGTTGGGAAAAATAAAATTATTGCAATCTTCTAATTTCACAATAAATTTTTGTTTAAGGTAGGTATAAAACTTTATTATGAAGGTAAATTTTAAGTGAAAGTTGCAGTTGTAGGCGGAAACTAAAACTAATTGTTATCTTGTATACGTCAAATATAGACTGAAATTACAAATTGCCTTTTTGTTTTTTTATCACATTTCTATCGTTATCAAGGACGTTATACCGCAGAGTTTTACTCCTTTAAAGGTAACGTTATGGGTGTTTATTTATACGATATGATGAAAGTAATAAACAGATTGGAAATGGGTTTGGTAAGCATGCCCAGTAAAACAATAAAAATGTATTTAGATTATGAATAAATTTACAATGAGGTATTAAAAAAAATCATACTTTTTAATTAGTAAAGCGAATAACTTGTCTATAGATTTTATATCTATGTCAAGAATTAAAGACCGCTAAGAATTCTAGTTTATTAAGGTCAGCTGCTATCAGATCACAGGAAGGGTTTTTATATCTGCTATCTCTGGACGTATGTATAGATAAGGTAAGAGAAATACTAGTGAAAATTCACCAAAAATCAAAAATATTTTTAAAATACATAAACCCATCAAGCTAACAATAACCAAATAATAACCAAGTAGCTCAGCTACTGACTGTCGGACAGACAGGTGGTTCCAAAATTCAAAACCCTTCTCGCTGGTATAGACAGACAAACGGATAGACAAACGATTGTAGTTGACTTTGGTCACTGAAAATATTAGGTAGGCGAGCTAAGGTGACCAGCTATCGATTGCTAAAATTAGCGTTCCAAATTTCGAAACCATTCTAGAGTTATCGTTGTGACAGACAGACAAACGGACGTATATTGAAAAGTCAATAAGTACCTCCGTTTTGTTTCGGTACTTAATAATTTAAAACATTTTAATCTTGTCAAAGCCAAACAAATTTTTTTCTAATCATTATTCCAGCATTGTACGAGTCTCGTTAACTTTACAGCTATATTTTAAAAAATATTTATTACTTCACTTGTCAAAGTGTGATAGCAATATATTTATTTTTTTATAGTACTTTTCCTATTCAATTTTTAGTACGAATATATTGTTAAAAATCGAGGATTAAGAAAGTTTTTCCAACTGCGATTTTTTCATGACTATTTCTATTTTTTATTTGGATTTATTATTGTCACAATAATGGAATGAAATAATAGTTCTCTAAATAAAAAAAATAAGATAAAATGTACAATGTCTCAAAAAATTTAAATTATGTTTAACAACCGGTACAATTTTGTGGTTATAACCCACATTTTTACAACAAATAATCTTCATTTTTTCGTAATTTTTTGGAGATGTTAGTTGCTGGTAAGCTTGAAGTTAATAATAACCCTTTGATACTTACCATTCACTTTAATTGCAAATGTATTCCTCGGGATATTCCTTAGCCATCCGTCCGCCACAAGATTCCATAAAAGAAGCAACAGAACATTCTATGTACACCCTTTACCCCCTTAATGATTATATTTATCACCATTTTTGAATATCCCACTAATATACCTCTTAGGGATCCGGTCACCAAAATATTTCACAGAGGAAGAAATTCGTCTCTGTTAACACCCTCTTGAAACTCATGCTGCCAACCTAACTCCCTTCAGATTTGTATTCATCATAATTTTTGAACATTCCTCTAATGTATATACTGAAAATCCCCCTAATATGTCTATTTATCAGTTTTTCCTTGGTCTTAAGGACGATTGACATTAGACTTAAATAAAGATCTTAGAATCTTTGTCGTTTCCTACCCATGTTCGCAGCTTTTGGTGTACCCAAATGTCAAACTATTTTTGAGAACTTCGCATTATCTTCTGTATGAATATTATATACCTGTCTATAGTACTACCGGATAAATTCCATCCGGTCCCGGAGTTTTCAACCATGTTGTTGATCTCTAGCAACGTTAACATCCATTGTTTACATTAGGATTTCTGAGCTAGGAAAATCAACCCAAAAAAATAATTCTTTTATGGTTTTACTTTCCTGACTCACCATCCGACAAATGTTGTCAACGAACTAAAAACAATTTTAGGGATAAAGATGGAAATATCCATTTTGAGGTCGCCTTAGACGATTAAGACCATTTCCAGATGGAAGTCTGTCTGTGTGTGTGTTTGTCTGTCTGTGTGTGTCTGTCTGTAGGTGTCTGTATGTTTCGGTTATCCATATCAAGAGCGTAGATATGGGGAGGGTAAAGAGGGTAATTACCCCCCCCCAGGATACCAAAAAACAACACGAAAAAATATTAAATATATGAAATGTAGAAACTGACAAAAATACATTTGTTTAAAAGTTTAATTACCCCCCCCCTCAGGAAAAAATTACCATCGTCCCCAGGAAAAAAGTTATCTACGCCCTTTTATACAACCTGTTTCACAAGAGGGTTTCATCTCGAGGGTTAGCAGGAAATAATTATAGAACAGATCCGGAAAAAAGTGAAGGAAAATTAACGGAAAACTGCAGAAAATTAAAGAAATAAACGCCATAAAGTATTTTTACGCAGAAAAGCAGGGAAGAATGATATAGAAATGGCCACAGTTTCCAATAGGGCAGTTTTTTCCTAAAATTCTTCCAATGAAAGCGAAAGTATGGAAAACACACATATAAAATGCAAATTTTTACAAAAATAAATAAATTTTTTTACGAAATTTAGGAGAAAACTCTAAGGAGTCCTAGAAAAAATCATACATGAATTGAGAAAAAAGCATGAATAAATTTTTGCACAGTTCAATTTGAACAAAAAAGGAGCAAGAATGCATTTTTCCAGAGTTAAATTTGAAAAAAATGAGCAAGAATGCATTTTTCCACACTCAAATTTGAAAAAAAGAAGGAATGTATTTTTCCAATCACAGTTAAATTTTAAAAAAGTAGCAAGAATACATTTTTCACCGTTATATTTCACAAATTAAAATTTAGAATTACTAATTTTTTGGTAAACTGTTGAGTTGCTATAGTCCATTTAACAGAAAAACAGCAAAAATGCAGTTTTCAAATATGAATTGGAGAAAAAACAAGAGCATTTTCCCTACAAAAAATTGGAAAAAACGGCAAAAATGCATTTTTCCCTACAAAAAATTGCAAAAAACAGAAAAATACATTTTTCACACACAAATTTAAAAAAAAGATGGAAGCAACAATGCATTTTTTACCACAGAAATTTATAAAACAAAGCAACATTGCATTTTTCCCACAGGAAACTGAAAAACAAAACAAAAAACATTTTTTCACAATTTGACATTCAAGCAAAAGTGCATTTTTCCACAAAGAAAATTGAAAAACAAAGCAACAATGCATTTATTTATATAAAAATTTAAAAGTCAAAACGCGAATGCATTTTTCCACACAGAAAATTAAAAAAATCGGTTGTGTCGCCCCAAAACTTTCCCGACAAGTATCCACGAATACGTTTTCAGATATTTAATGTTAAAGTTTCAACTTTTGATTTTTTTTTATTTTTGACAGGTGACAGTTGGAGAAATAATTTTGACTGTTCTGAATAGAGTTTTTTAAGGGTTTTCAAATGACATATTGCATGTCCAATTCTCTGACATATTGCGTCTGTCATTTTTTGAAAGTGAGACTTCCGTTTGACAGATATCGTACAAAAACTAATGGGTTCTTCCGACGGGTAACTCAAATCAATGTACCAAATTTGAGCTCAATCGGATTAATACTTTTTCAGATATTTAATGCTGCAGTTTAAAATTTTGACATTTTTTTATTCTTTGACAGGTGGCAGGTGGAGAAATAATTTTGACTGTTCTGAATAGAGTTTTTCAAGGGCTTTCAAATGACATATTGCATGTCCAATTCCATGACATATTGCATCTGTCATTTTTTGATAGTGCTACTTTCGTTCGACAGATATCGTACAAAAAGTAATCGGTTCTTTAGACGAGTAACCCAAACCTCTGTACCAAATTTCAGCTCAATCGGATTAAATGTGTGGCCTCTATCGTGGAAAAATACACAAACACACACACACATACACACACAGACAGACAGACAGACTTCAATCTGGAAAATTTTTTTTAGCTCGTTCACAATACTTTCCCTTCTAGGAGGTGGGTCGGGAAAGTAAAACAAAGCAAAAATGCATTTTTTACTCAAGAATTTGAAATTCAAAGCACGAATGCATTTTTCCATGCAGGAAATTGAAATACAAAGCAACAATGCATTTTTTCATACAAAAAAATGAAAAACAAAGCGAGAATGCATTTTTACACACAGGAAATTAAAAAACAAAGCAACGATGCATATTTTTCACACAAAAATTTGAAATACATAGTAAGAATGCATTTTTCCATACAGAATATGGAAAGCAACAATGCATTTTTTCTTACAAAAAATTGAAAACAAAACAACAATGCATTTTTCTACATCTTGGACAAAGAGAGAAAATAAATCACTTCCCGGATAATCTACTTCTGGAAGATCATCCGCAACCAATTCCATCTGACTCTTGTACATGCAAGGGCGCGGGGGTAAATACCCACCCCAGGATACCAAAAATAGTACGAAAAGAAGAAATTAAATGTATGAAATGTAGAAACGGACAAACATATTTGTCCAAAAGTTTGATTACTCCCCCCCCCAAAAGCACCCTTCCAGGAAAAAAAGTACCAGCCCCGAGGAAAAAAGTACTTCTCCCAGTAAAAAAAAGTACCTCCTAGGAGAAAAATGTTATCTGCGCTATTGATCCATATCGGAAGAACCCATCACAGAATTTGGCTATCAATACGTCATTTGAAAGCCCTTAAAAAACTCTATTCAGAACATATTTTTCCAACTGTCACCTGTCAAAAATAAAAAAAATAAAAAATTTCAAACTCTGAAACTTTAACATTAACTCCCCCTGAAAAAATTTGGATCGACACAACCGATTTTTTTCTATGTAGTTGTGTACTCCCACTCGTTTTTTTTTAAAGACTACTTTGAGTTTTTTGGGTACAATTCTTTGGAGTCTGATTACATTCATAAATATCATCTAGATCTTTACAGTGTTTATTCCAGAAATATATTTTTGATTTTTTCAGATTGGTTGAGTTTAAAAAAAACTTAATCAAAAAGTGAAGTACTGAGATTTTTCGTAGAATTAAGTAACTTTTACTAGTCTATATTCGAAATGTGGATAAAATGCATTTTATTGAAATATAACTAGGAGGAAAAAACTATCTATAATATTTTTACCCATTATTTATATCCACCATATCGGCTGAAAAATCAAATGTACATAAAAGTTTTTTGTCTCAAAATTATTTGATGGTACTCAGCATCTTTCCTATAATCCAAAAAAGTAAAAATATTCATAGTTTGAAATTGGGGTCGTTTCCGATGGGTGTGAAATTTTTCCAATTCTTAAATCCAATATCCCTGTCAAGTTTGAATCTCATATTTTTTGGAAACCATGAATTATCTAATGATAACGTTAAGACCCGGTATATAGATCATACTTCGTAGTTTTTAGTTTTTTCATTATATCAAACGATATAATAGTTATCTAAATAATAAAATGGTAAAAAATTTAACATATATTATGATATCCAGTAAGTGCCAATGTCCGAGGATTTGAAGCGACTTCGAAATCGATTGGGAATATAGTGGCGCCGAAATGGCTCCAATATCACAACTCCAACTCCCTACTCCTTACTCCACAACTCCACGATCACGATGAGTTGCCAAAGCTTCCCGCCGCCTCTTTTCATAGTGCCATCCAAGCCTTACAGTGGCGGATCTAAAAAACATTTGATTTATTTAAAATGAACCAGCCTAAATTAATAATTTATCATTAAAAAAATTTAATACTAGAGTTAAAAAAGAATTTTTTACTTATCTTGAAATTATAAAATTATTTTTTTAAACGTATAAATATAATATATTAGAGATTGTTACGTTTTATCCCTTCTCTAGATCTTCCTCTCTTTTAGGTATTATTATAAAATGTCTTTCATATGTTACCTACTCCTTCCCCTCTTTATATAGGGGTTTTTCCTTTTGGAGCAAGTTTTTTTTCCTTCGAACTACGTTTTTTTTTTCCTTTGGACTACGTTTTTTTGGACCAAGCGTTTTCTCTTTGGAGCAAGTTTTGTTTTTTACGTTGGACCACGATAGTTTCTTTTTCTCTGGACCAAACTTTTTGCAGCAGTTGCACCAAACCTTTTTTTGGGAGCAAAACTTTTATTGCTACAAGTTTCCTTTGGTGAAAAAAAGAAAGAAAAACCTCAAGAACCAAGCTTAATTTTTTTTAAAGAAAGAAAAATCTCTAAAATTTTTGTTCACTTTAATAAATAAAACAAATCTAACGTTTAATTTGAGTTTTATTTCCTTAACCCTACAAAAAGAAAGAATGGACGGACTTTGAAATATATATCATAGTTTTTTTTTGTCAATTGTTTCTAATTACATCAAAAAATCAATTAGGCTGGTGTCCATAATAAAAGGTTTGAGCTTAAATCACGATTATTATTTATTATCACCAAATTAAAGTGTTGTTTCAAAATCAATCCACAAATTTTCTCAAATATAAATCATATTTTTAAACTTTAATTATTTTTCTTATCACTTACTTTTATCAGGTTTCAAAACGAAGTGTTGGAAATAATAATAACAAAATTAAGGGAAAATTAGGCAACATAATACAATTGAATTAAATGTGGTTTGAGGACTGTTAAAATAAAAAATAAAATTATCTTTTGGTCTATTGTTATTATTTTCAGTATAAGTGGTACAAAGAATATAAGACAATAATAGATGCAGAAGAAAAATATTAATAAATTTAAATAATATTTATATATGTATGGGTTTCACAAAAAAAATAACAATTGCAAAACCAATCAGGTGAGAGATGAACGACAACTGGAGACTGGGTATACTGAGAAACATTGTGAAAAAAATAATGTATATGAGTGTAATTAGATCACAGAAGAGGAGAGACAATAAATTTTTGTTTCTGGCAAAATTTAAATTGGGACCAAAAGAATATATTTGTCATTAAAAATGTGAAAATTGAAGAACCCAAGATGACAGAAAATGCCGATTCGAGAAACTCAAATAGATTTATTTATTATTTAAAAACAGAAAATAGGTACTTTAAGCTTTGTGAATGGAGTGTAAGAAGCTGGTGTAATGAAGGGAAGAGTGGAATGATATCGTCATCTGTTGAAAACAATACTGAAAAGATGAAAAGAAAAATTTGACACCCAAGATAAGTGATTAAAGGCATTACGCAAGAGCTGACACAAAAAACCACATTTAGAAGATTCCTTCATAAAAACCAAATCCTAGTTGTACAAAAAATATACTGAGTGTTGTGAAGAAAAGTCATTGTATTTGATGAGATATTCGCAAGAAAGAATCTGGGAATATTTCAACCTAGAAAAGATCAGTGTGACGTGTGTTGAAGTTTTCATACAGGAAATTTGGAGGATCAAACTTATGAAAATCAAATTACAGATAAAGATCGAGCACGATCAGAGAAGGATATAGATAAAATAAATAATTTGAAAGGGAAATGTCATGTACAATCTTGCCTCTCATCAAGCAATAAACTATTCTTGGCATGAATGCGAGGGAATGGTTGATGCTTCCTGTTTTGTTAGTTGCATCATAAACTATATTAAAACACACTAAATGTCTGATATTCCAGTCCTGCCTGCAACTTATGGAAATATGTATTCCGCTAGCCCAAAAATATCATTATCCAAATATGAAGGTCTGTTGGATATCATAAAAGCCATGGACAAAGATTATCATGATTTCTACAAAAACTTAACCCACGGGGCAATGAAATCGGAGTCAAACAAAAAAGGGGTCCAAATCTGGGCCAAAGAAAAAAAAAAGAAGTCCAAATAACTATAACAACGAAGCAATTATCGTTTAATAAAGGCATTTACTTTAGGTCGTGTGTAATTTTTTCCCAAACTTTTTTTACTGTTAGGGAATCTACGTTTGACTGTAATAAAATATCCACTTTATACGAGACTCTTATTATTTCTTAATTAAATAGAAGGCAATATAAGTTTTTATTACAACCTCGTATGTACTAAAATTATAAAACATAACAGATGCAACACCTCGTATGTACCATAATTGCAAGTTTTGGTGTTGTAGTGAATTTTAATTATACGAACACAATTAACTAAAAATTACTTCCGCAGGACGAGTCAAAATGGTTTTGTTAAAACCTTTCTTAATTTCACCCAATTATCATTGTTTTCCACAACTTTTGACATTTACAAATTCGAGGTATTGCACCTAGGCCATCGATATACAAATTTCGACAAATTTAGCACTCAATTTCTGAGAACAGATCAAATACGAGATCGTATTAAAAAAAATCGGCTGTATGAGTTTTAGGTTGGAAATGACATCTAAATACCAAAATTCAGGTTCACATCTTTAATTTTTTAAAAATTATGCGTAAAAAAGAAGAATAAATGTCGTCCTTGAGGACCTTCTACTCCATCAATTTAAACCAAAAAATACTGGTCTTATTTATACTCAATTTCAGCTTGATTTGTCAAACGGTATGGCAGATATCGTAGAAGATTACACACAGACAGACACACAGACACGCAGACAGACCTCAGTCTAGAAATGGTCTCAATCTTCTCAAGGGACCTCAAAATGGATTTGTCCATCGATATCTCGATTTTTTTTTACTTTTTCACTATACTTTCCCATTAATGGGACCGGGAAAGTAAAATTAATATTAAAATTAAAAAAAATCAAATAAAATAAAATATATCTTATGAATAAATTAAGAAATATATTCAAAATTTAATTTCCAAATCCACAAAAACGTAATTATATATAATCCTTTATTTATTTTTAGTTTGTTAGGTACCAGATAATATAACTAATTAATTAATTAAGCTTTTCAAATAGTTGGTAGGTGTATGGCATTGAAACAAAATTGGTATTACTAAAAAGGGTAGCTTCAAATATTTATTGGGTGATTATAAATTTTATGGAGTTGAAAATATTTTTTAATTATATTTTTAATAGTGATTTATTTTTTTAATATTAATTAATTAAATAAAATACCTAACTTAAAAACCTGTTAAAGTTAGTAATAAAAATATAGGGTATTTAAATTTATATGTAAAAATATTTAACAGTAGGTTTAAGCAGACTTGTTAGAATAAAAAATATTTTTCTTGAGAACGACACTGCATCTAACTACCCCAAACCTCAATTCAAGTTTCTTATCCGCTTGGATGTATATTATGTAACTCGTTTCTTGCATGTGAACGATCTTAGTTTCTAAATGTTTTCTACATAGCATCAAGAAAAATTATGGAAATGGAAGAAAGCCTCAACCCGGACATTGGCATCAGATCAAGCTAGTATTAGATTATTGAACTTTTATATTTTTTCTTTTTAACGAGATATAACGTTTTAAGTAGTCAGACTATCATTGGATTTTTAGGGTGTTTTAATAAGTACTCAGTTTTATGAATTGATTTGAAACTGTCTAGCAATTATAGTCGATCGTAAATTGTGTTGACTGGAATTTATGCTTTCAGGACATTTCGTCGATCGACAATTCGTAGAACAGATATTTCGTCGTCTAAAATATTTTTAACGCTGAGAATTCGTCGCCACGAACATACACAAATTTATAGTTACGAGTTACTTACAATCACATGTCTGACAATTAATTTGTTAAAATAAAGATTATCGAAATGTATTTTATTATATATTGTTATGGACCACCCGGTATACTACAGATGTCTTATCTAAGAATCTCAATCCGGGTTGGGTTCATATTAATAGGTCTCACTTTCTTCAGTCTTGCTCTGTTTATGTTTCTTCTATCGCTCCTATCTCAGTCTGTTTTTGTTTCACCTTCTAGTCTTTTTCTATTTTCTAAATATTGTCCGTCCCTGTTTCTTTCTGTCTACTGTCTTATCTAATCGTTCTTCCCTTCTTCGCCTTGCTATAACTTCTCGGTTTCACCTTCTCTCATTACTCTTGTATTATATTATTTTATTTTTATCCTTTGTCTAATCTAATTTTTCATTTTGTAATAATAAAATATTCTCACCTTGAAAATCAACTATTTTATTTATATTTTTCTTGTAATATTTTTTTTAAACAAATATTTATTTACAAAATTTTATCTCTGACAATTTTAAATTTTTTTTGATTACCAAAAATTGACAAAATTCAAAAAATTTTTATATATCTCACTTAATTATTTTTTTTTTAATTATTTCCAAATAATAAGTCAACCAGGATTGATCATATTAGATATGAAATCTGAAATAACCTGGTATCCTTCTATTTTAAATTTTCATATCAATATATTATTTATTCTAACTAAATCACGCCAACGAACCAAAACAAACATTTCAATTTTTGGGAAATCGTGCAACACAGTTTAATTTAGAAGTTTTCTACTGTAAATTTTAGGACTACATTTTTCTGTTTTCCATCAAAAAAAATAAATCAAAAAGAAAAACCCAAAAAAATCATATTTCAATAACTCCATAATAATTGCTTCTACCCAGACTTTGAGGTTGAGGCCGCCCTTACACCTGCAACAGGTAAACTACCCCTTTTGATCTGAACTTAGATAAAAATAATAACAATAAATATTTATAATAATATTAAGAGGCATGGGAAGCCCGTCATCAACTTCGAATTCCCTCCCGCTTCCTACCACTTCAGGTCACACCGAGTGGGTATCTAAAATGTTGTAGTACACATGACAACACCGCTTAAATTCTCACAATTACAAATTTATTGCTATTAGGATATGCTAACCTTTTTAATAAATTTACAACTACCTAACCCGAAGTTTGTATTTTACTTTCCCGACCCACCTCCTAGAAGGGAAAGTATTGTGAACGAGCTAAAAAAAAAAATTCGAAATAAAAACAGAAATATCCATTTTCGGGTCCCCTGAGACGATTAAGATGGAAGTCTGTCTGTCGGTCTGTGTGTGTGTATGTGTGTGTGTATTCTTCCACGATAGAGGCCACACGTTTAATCCGATTGACCTGAAATTTGGTATAGGGGTTTGGGTTACCCGTCGGAAGAACCCATTAGTTTTTATACGACATCTGTCAAACGGAAGTACCACTATCAAAAAATGACAGATGCAATATGCCACGGAATTGGGCATGCAATATGTCGTTTGAAAGCCCTTGAAAAACTCTATTCAGAACAGTCAAAATTATTTCTCCAACTGTCACCTGTCAAAAATTAAAAAATTTACCTCCAATTTTAAAAAAATGGAAAATCCTAAATGTGTATTTTTCTCGCCATCTAGCGGTGAAACTATGAGGAATTCAATAAAAAGTTAAAAATAAAAGTTAAAGAAAGTTGATGCTTTACAACTTTTCAGCAGAAAACTTTGCAGTGAAATGCATTGTTTGTCCTCAAAATCAAGAAACACTTGAGAAAACCTTTTATTATTTTATGCTCTAAAACTTTGTACTGCAACATTTTGCACTAAAGTGTATTATTTGTCTTCAAAATCAAAAAAAAACTAGAGAAAAGATACATGCACATTTTTTACGCGCCCTCTAGAAGCGCAACTATTGAAATTCTGGAAAAAGCTTAAGACAAAAGTTGTAGTTAATTTTATGATCTAAAAGTGTATTGTTTGTCCTTAAAATTTAAAAAAAGTAAAAAATTGTTACATATGTATTTAATCAATGTCGGTCTTGTGGACCTTCTACTATAGTATATAAGGTATATATAGAGATTTGTTATCGTAACTATAAATTATCAAAAATTACCGTTTTTGACTTGTTTAATTCGTCTTTTTCTTCCTTGCTTCATTCTTGTAAGCTACTTTTTAATAACTCTTTGTCTTTTTTACCTGATTGTTGTAAATTCTTCTGTAGTTTATCTTAATTGCTTTCTAAATAATTTTGTATTTGGATTATTATTTTCTATTGATTTTTCTTCTACTCTTCCAAAATCATTCTGTATACAATGTTTTTTATGATTTTGATTTTCATTTTATGTATTGTCATTTCATTCTTCTACTTCTGTCATCTTCTCTTCTATCATCATCGGGAATATTATTTTGTCCTTCTTCTAGATTTTAATCCTCGGGATTGGTTCCTACTTTGTCTTCCGTGACTTTAAAAATTTCTCAATTTCATTCTTGTTCTAATATAACCGTTCTGGAATACTAGTAACACAGACAAATAAAAAACAAAAAATATATTATTTGTTCTTTTAGGATTTATTTTCAAAAATAATCACGAATTTACTAGTTTTTTTCTATTTTAATCAATTTTAAATTTTAAATTTCTTTTTCATTAGTTTGGTTACTTCCTTTTATTCTTTTTAGAGTTCCGTACCCCAAAGGGTCAAAACGGAACCATATTGCTCTCACTCGCGTGTCCGTCCGTCCGTCTGTCACACCGGTCTAGCAGCTAAGCCGTTGGAGCTAGAGACTTCAAATTTTCACAGTTTATGCGTCTTGTTGACCCAGAGCCACATAAACTATAAAAAATATTTTTTTAAATTTTCAAGGAGGGCTCCCATACAACTATAGGGGGGCGCTGAAAAAAAAATTTAGCCTACCCCATTGAGTGAGGTATCGTTGTAGATAAAAGGCATATTTTTTGTTTTAAAAAATATTGCAAAACGTAGCCATGAGAAGCCGCCAAAGTCAGCATTTTTTACAAAATTTTGTTCCGAAGAATTTTTTAACTTTCCATTGACCTATGAACTTGAAATTTGGTGATAATGTTTATTGTTACGTATATTTTACCAACAGATACCAATATATTAATAAATATTATTTTTTAATTACCATTCCCTCATTTTTAGGGTTCCGCACCTTCGTATATATGTAAATTGTGATACTCGATATTTTATTATTTTTATGTGTGCAATCGTATTAGTTTCATTAAAAAATGCATTTTTCATCTTATAATTTTTTTTCTTTCTTTGTCGGTTACGCTGATATTAACAAATTTGTTCGTAGCATTTCAAAATTGGTTAATATATCTAAGTATATATGCGGATTGTGATATTCGATATTTTATTATTTTTATCTGTGCTATTATTAATTTTGTTAAAAAATGCATTTTTCGTCTTAAAATGCGCCAGTGTATTTTTCTTTTCAGTTCTTTAAATCTTTTTACCAAGTAATTTTGGCTTATATTCTACATTTGGTACGGAACCCTAAATGTGCGAAGTCCGACACGCACTTGACCGATTTTTTAATATATAAAGCTTTAACACTGTTCTAATTTCTGCATTATGTATTCAATAAATCAGTATCTATGAACTATGTCTCCTCACATTCGCATTTTTGGTACATTTGGAACGGCATTTGCACTCTCAGTTTTGGGGTGACTTCTATGAAAAATTAAAAAAAAATAATTACAAGTTAATTATAAAAAACAATTATATATCCTCTCTATCTTCATTTAGAATTACTCCGACACAAATTGATTTTTTTAACCTTTATATTTTCTTCTTTATTCAAATTTCTTTTGTTATTATTCCATACAGATTGCTTCCATAATTTTAATTAACTCTGCATACCTTTTGAAAAATACCTTTGAACAATATATCTTATTTTATACTTTTACTGTTGTTTTATTATTAGTATTATTTAATTTTATAAATTAAACCATAACTGTTTTAAATTAATTTTCGACAATTGGCGACAATTTTTTAAATTTTTTATGACATCTTCTGTTTATTATTTTCTTTTTCATATGTTTCTTTCAAAAAAATTGTTTCTTACTTGATTAATTTACGAAAAAAAAAATTTAATAATCTTTGAACCATCAAATTATAACATTCAATAATCCATACAAATTATTTTATGTATGTGATTCACTTTGACGATATAAAACACTCTGTAGATAAAAATATTTTTTTAGTGATGTCACAATATATTGAAAACTTCTTTATAATTAATTTTTCTGAAAAAAATATTCTAGCTCTACTTAAAACATTTAAAAAAATACTATATACGAGGTAAGTCGGAAAATCTAAATTCATTTCAGTATATTACAATTTGTGACGAAACATTTACTCCCATAATATGTAATATACTCTTATTGGAATAGCGGTATATATATATAGAAGTGGATTTTCGTACAAATAATTTAACGCATGATTAAATTCCAATAATGTTCTGTATTGTATTATGCAAAAATAGCGGAAAAATCGAATATAGCCGAGCCTATATCTGTAATTCTATTATTTCTATTATAACACACGTGTTTAAAATAGTTCCTTCAAAATTGTATAATAATTTGATTATCAGTTTCCCAAAAGCTCCCCTGTCGGCAGTAGTCGCTTTCAAATTATCAACCGTGGCAATACACCTTGTTAAAATAATTGAACCCAATATGATCCTCGAAACCAAATTAGTCCCTTCTCCCTTTCTTCGGTACAAATTTATTAGTAACAGGGAGAATTTCCGCCGTGTCGCTTATTTAATAATTATTTCAATACTAATCAGAATACAAGTAAAACCAACGATATCGCTCTTTGGTGTTGATACAACTAGAAATTTGTTATATAGGAATTTATACAACTTGTATACTTATTCAATTCTATAAATATAAGTTTTTTTTAAGACCGTCCGCGAAAATAGTGCATTTGTTAAAGGAATAGGTAGAAGACATTATTTCAAACAAAAACAATATTAATAAAGTGAAAAAAGTAATAAAGAGAAAAATTTATAAAGTGAAAAAAAAACAGCAACTTGTTAGACTCCATCCATATAAAGTAGTATTTTTCATTTTTTGTTATTGTTAGCTACCCTTGGACTTGGAAATAATAATACATATAACTAAAACTAAAGTAAATTTAGCTAATGGATTTAAAAAAGTAACCAGTAATAATATTTCTTTATCCACGGCTAATCTATTATTTGTTCATTATATATTAGTTTACTAAATAATAATAATATCCTTTATTCACTAGTGAATAATGATTTCATCTTCCGTTAATAGTGTGAAGGCCACTTGAACTAGGCAGCGTCAGTATAGATTACATACTCCAGGGGTCGTTAATCGTACCTGGATATTCGCTACTGGGATAAAGTAAAATTCATTAAATAAAAATATCTAACTTTTATTTATACCAAAATCAGGCAAGGAAGAAAAGTGTGTAATTTTCCGAATATCGCCTGCGTCGGTTCCCCGGGACGGTTGACGGTTGGACATGAACTGGATCTGAGTAACTGGAACTAGATCTGAGTAACTCGAACTGGGACTGCAACTGGAACTCGGACTGCCACTACAACTGACTAAAACGACTCCGGCAGCGGTATACCATAAGGTTGACTTGGTATGCAAAACCCGTATCTTAAGTGACTCCATCTTTCGACGAGGGTTACAACTGTTACTACTTAAATTATAGTCTAAGTTAATTCTAGTCCAGTACCATGCGCGATATAATTAAAATATTTTAATTATCACAGTAATTAAATAACTTCTTTACAGTTCGTACAACTTTTTTGACGAATATGCACAAAGTGAAACATAAATAAATTTACCTGTCGGTTATTTTCTGGATATTTTCTATTTCAGTCAGTATATATTGACGACTTTTTCTTGTACAACTCAATCTCACTTGTTTTTCTTTTTATACCCATCATCACAGAAAAACATAAATGTTCACATTACAAATCAGAAAAATCAGCACAAAATATTTTATCACTTTCGTAAGTAAACTGACTTTCAAAGTACATTTCCTTGTATTTTTTATAAATATGTTAATCCCTTTGGAGCAGGTGCGGTATACATGCAGTTTAGGGCGAATCCGCGTCTCACCAAAATTTTTGATGTATGTGGAAGTTTATGTCTTTAGAAACTTTATAAGAAAAAATCCGACGATCGCTTATTTTAAGGAAATTATTCACTTTTAAAAGTTTCATTTTAGGTTGATTTTATGTGCCATGATTTAATTTACAATTAATATCAACTTTAGAAAAAAGGGAGTCATTTCAAGAAAAAAGTGACAAAATTTTAAAGAAAAGAGGGAAATTTTATGACGAAAATCAGAAAAAAGGGTAATTTTAGAAAAAGGGGTAGTTACAGAAAAAATTAGTAATTTCAGGAAAATTTGAGAGAAAACAGGGAAAATTTAAGACAAAAAGTGACAAAATTTGAGAGAAAAGAGGTAAAATTTTGGAGAAAAAGGGGTAATTTGAAAATAAAAAGTTACAAAAATGGGAAAAAGGACACATTTAGAAGAAAAGGGGTAATTTCGGGAAAAAAAGTGAAAAAACTTTAAAGAAAACAGGGGAAATTTTGGAGAAAGAAGAGAAATTTAAGAAAAAAAAATGACAAAAATGAGAGAGAAAGTGTAAATTTAGAAACAACGGGGTAATTTCATGAAAAAATTAACAAAAATTGAAAGAAAAGCGGAAATTTAAGACAAAATGAGAAACAAAGGGCTAATTTTAGAAAAAAAGGGGTAGTGATAAAATTTGATAGAAAAGAAGGAACATTTGATAGAAAAAAGTAAAAAAGAATGAGAGAAACGGGAAAATTTTGGTGGAAGAGGAAAATTTGAGACAAAAAGAGGAGAAAAGAGGGGTAATTTTGGAGAACAAGTAATAAAAAAGTTTGTTTTGAAAAGAGATAGGAAGAGTAATTTTGAAGAAAGAGAAAAAAGTGTAAAAATGTGTCTTTTTTGAGTTAAAAGAATGGAAAAAGTTCAAAAAAGTATCTTTTTCAGAAAGACAAGAGTGGAAAAAAACTACTCAAAAGTCTCTTTTTTGAGAGGAAAAAGGGGTAATTTTGGAGAAAAAAAAGTACAAAAGAGTGAGAACTTTAAAAAAGGAAATAGGGGAAAAAAGTTCTTAAAAAGTGTTTTTTTTTTAGAGAAAAGAAGGGTAATTTTGGAGAGAAAACTATTACAAAAAAGTGCCTTTTTGGAGAGAAATAAGGGGTAATTTTAGAGAGGAAAAAAGTCACTTTAAAATAGAGAAAGAAGTAGAAATTTTGGAGGAAGAAAAATGAGACAAATGAAATAAAAAGGGGTTATTTATCCAAAATTGTAAAAAAGAGAGGTAGTTTATTATGAATATTCAGAGAAAAGGGATTCTTTAAGGTAGTTACTGAAAAAAGGACAAAAAAGAAGTGAAAAACACTCATTCTTTCAGCTAGTTACTGAATACTGAAAAAAGAACAAAAAATGTGTTGGCTGTCTTTAGACACACATTGTCGAAAGCACTACTTTATAGTTACTATCTACTTGCTACTACTAGAAATGTAATATCAATTGTATTGATCGCTGGATAATCTATTTCCGTCTCAGTCTTGAACAAAGAAAGACGGTCATCGTCGTTCTCGTCTCATGGCGTCTGCATTGAGTAAAAAATGTGCAATTTAGTCAGGAATCATCTTTCTAAATCAGCAAAAATCGTTGTAGTTTCATTATTTGTATTAAAGAATCCGCTGGTGTTTTGTCTCTCTCATTTAAGTAATATTGAGAAGTAATTGTTATTGCGATTTTCTCTTTATCTCTTATATCTCAACTTATTTTTTACTTTTTATTCTAATTATACTCTTATTACAAGTCGAAAAATCGCAAATACAATTATTTATTCAAACGAATTACTACCAAAATTACAATTTTAATGAGACCGCAGTAGAATACTAATTTATCAGAAAGATTTTTAATGAAAGATACTAAAATCAGTAATCTATTAAATTGCAATAAGATTATCAAAAATGTACAGAATAATAACAAGAATACATAATTTTTAATTAAAAAATAATTCTTTAGTTTACTCAATACAGGCAGATAATTTCATTTCTGATAAAAGTTTCTAAATCCAATGGGACAAATATCAAAAATAATATAATAATAATAATACTATTCCTTCATTTCACTCTCTTGCAACTAAACCCCAAAAACCAAAGTCTTGTGCAGGGAAGGGGCGGCGCCATTTGGCTTTAGGTGTAGAAAAATCAAACAATCATCACATATACAGCATGATACAAAATTGTGATTAAAAAAAATACTTTAATTTGCACACCATCTAGTATTCTTACATAAAAATATAGTGAGCTACGAAGAGTATTAAAAATGTAATTTTTGGTGGAGTAACTTAAAATTTAATAAATGAAACATGAGTTGGCACATTATAAAATCTAAAGGGATATCTGAAAGGAAAGAGTTCTGATACTTAATATTCAGAAGATGAAAAGTTTTCTTGTCAAAATACATGTAGGTATTCGAGTAGAAAAGGTCTGGTGAAAATGGCAAATTATTCCTTCGTGTTTGAAAATGAGGCGATGGGGTGTAAGATGGCCGGAGGCTTCTTGTTAGTATTCCACTAAGGAATCACCCTAACGTTTGTTTGCGTTTCTAGCCCTTTCAGTAGGTCATAAGCTGTGACTTCTGGAGGTGAATATATATGTGATTTATGTTTTTGTTGTTTGTGACCTTTTACTCAAAAAAATAGAAATTACTCGTATTAAATGTATAAAGATAATTATTTTGCAAAGTTAATTAAATTGAATACATATCTACTTGTGTTGATGGATATCATCACCACTAACCAAAACACTACTCTAATAATTATTATGTACCTTAAAGTGATAATATGATTTCTTTAACTCCTAACACTGGCTTGTCGTGCTCTAAAAAATTAATAAGCAAAATGAATAATATTATTTTTATCAATCTGTTATTAAAGTAACTGTTATCCTTAAGTAATTAATTGTGATTATTTCCCTCGTAACAAATGAGAGACCTCCAAATTGCACCACGTGACTTGTATTGATAAGTGATTATATTGCTACAGGTCGTTTAATCGCGATTAAACGACGTCTAGCTTTGATTAAACGTCGCCTAGCTTTGACAAATATGCATGTTAATAAACAATAAAGATAAAATGTAAATACTACATTCCCAATTTGGGAAATAATCTTGACATATACCCTTAGATCTGTAAATTTAACCCCATAAACTGCGGCTAGTCAATTTTTTTCAAAATTTTGCTTTGAAGCAAATGTTTTCGACTGAATAATCCACCTAAAAAGCCCTTGACCTTCGGTCTCGGGTTTTTAATGGTGGATTATTCTGTCTCAAACATTTTCTAAGCAAAATTTTTCAAAAAAAGCTAGCCGCAGTTTATCCGGTTAAATTTGCAGTTCTCGGGATATAACCTGCGATTATTTCCCGCATCTGTCAAAATTTATTCGCTGATAAACTCACCTTCCTACCTTTTCGAATAAACTACATCGTCCTCCTTAACAGCTCCTAAAATATAGGCAACACATCATACATGCACCGCTTATTGTACATTACGGAAATCAAGCATACGCTAAATGTCAAATTTAAATTTAAAATCTGACAGGTTATTTTTAGTCATAGTTTCTACTGTAAAAAATGTATAGATTTGGAAAAATATTTATTTTTGGCTTATTAAACTTTTTGAGAAATAATCTGATCAAATATAACTCGACCATCGTTTATGACCGAATAATTTTTTTTTATTTTTCCTTAAATAGTTTTATTTTAGAAAATTCAACTCGTTAAATTCGAAGATTTATTATTATTTTATTCAGAACATCAATCTCCGAATTAAAGTTTTCAAACAAAACTATTTTTGGAAAAATAGAAAAAAATTATTGGCTCATAAACGAGGTCTTGTTATATTACGCCCGATAATTTTTTGATCTAATTCAATTTTAATGATTTTTTTAATATGATTTAATTATTATTATTGTAATTAGTTTTAAGAGCATGTGGTCCAGTAGAATATTTTCTATGTTCCATATGTAATTTATACCTTTTGGTACTTTTAAGTTTGAGAGCTACGTAAATGCCGAAATTCGCGCACCTCTTACTAAACCCTTTCAAACAAGTAATGAGACTTTGGATTTATTACCTAGAAATGTATTAGCTTCAGTGCCGTAGTAGTATCAATTGTGTTATTTTCCGGTGTTGTTTTAATTATTCTACGGTCGTTGGTATTCTTTGTGTATACCGAGTGTCCCAGATTTTTTTCCCCAGCGGATATCTAGGTTATTTGAACAATGTATGCCTTGAAGCCTTTAAATGTGTTCTACTAAAAGCGACCATCATCATTTCATCCCCTAAGAACGACCTTTGTTGTAAAATTTTTACCCCTATACTTCTTTTTCATTGGTATTGATATCATAGTTATTATGAATATAATGATATGTTATTTGATTTATTTTAACGAACATTAACCCACAAAAGAGTAAAAAGATACATGCTCCTGCTCATAATATAATTGTGGTAACAGAGTCGGTGGATTAGGAGCAAAAGCCTTATCAGATTCTCCAGATTAATCACGTCTTGATTATTTCCAATGAAAAAGTGGTGTTTGAGATAAAGCCTCAAAATTTAGAAGATTTGATTAAAGCATCTTGCACTCGGGGACTTTTTAAACGTATTGATGTATGTTTGATAGACACTTTAAACAATTTTTATAGAAATTTTTATAGAAATTTTTAAACAAAAAATATATTAATATTTTTATTCAACTATTTCTTATTTTTTGTTTTTTTAATATTATTATTTATTGAAACATGAACTACATTAGTAAACAGGTGGCCATGAATATTCATAAACAAAAAAAATGAGGGTGGCATTTGAAAAAAAATTAGTTGAGGGTCATTCCTAAGGTATAATGGATTTTAGTAGTATACCTTTAAAGGCTTCACAAGGCATACATTATTCTGATTTTTTCCTAGATATCCACTGGGCAAAATAATTTGGGATATCCGGTATAGTCCCTTAAAGTACTATAGTAAGTTTAAGGGCAGTATTTGTGACTGACTATTTCAATCAATTTTATTAGACATTTGACTGACCAGTTTTAGAAAAAAATTTAGGGCTTCACACGAGACGAGATAAGGCGAGAATTTCAAAAATCTTATCTGGTCTCGTTTGATTTTTATTTATACGTTACTAAAATTATCTATACAAATTATGATTATAAACATATAGTTATATAATAAAATACAACTTTTTTTCATTCATGCACGTTACAATATTTTCTCAAACATACCTACACTTTACATTTCGTTAATGAAAAATGTTAATTAGTTTAAAAATATTATTTTATTATAAATTATTTTTTGTATGGGAAATAACTGAACGTCTAACCAGGCACCGTTTTAAAAAAATTACAATTGTCGAATTTAAACTGGAGAGCATGATAATGTTGATTTCGTTACTTATATTTTCAATAGAATTGAAAATTTTATTTAAAATGATTTATTCTGCACACATACCTTCAACAACAAATGTACCCTTTTGGTACCTAAGACTTAAATGGGTTATAAAATTTTATTACCCTTAAACTGTTTGGAAGTCCTAAAAAATTCCAAACACATTGAGAGTGTCATTTTATATAAAATACAATATTTTACAGATGGTTATTAATGATTTTAGATTTCGTAAATTTATCGTAGCCTATGCAGACCATTCTTTTATTACAAAAAAATTAAATGTTTATACTATATGAACGAGACTTTCGGGTTTCGCCGTATGTGGTCTCGGTATCGCCTAAATAATTGCTCCCTCGAATGAATTTTGAAAACATTAAAAGTCTATTTTTTTAGTAATAATGAATTGCAATGTTTTCTTACAGGGCCCTTTATTTTTTTTTTTTAAAAAAAATTAATGTTTGGCAGTACAGATAACCATTTGTCATGGTTTCGATTAACACAAAAAGTGGATCAATGATCAATTCCTTCTATTATTACGATTTTGCGGTCATGCGTATTGCAAAAATAAAAAAGTTACCCAAAAGAGATACACTCCTCCAAAAATCTAAAAGAGTAGAAAATGTGAAATCGGTGACCCAGGAAAATCTTTCCTCTCCAGATATAGATCTAAGTGCTTCTGTTTCTAATAAAGATAACACAACATGGTCTTAAAAAAACACAAGTACCGCACTCCCTAAGTGAAAATAAGGAAAACAACGACGATGGAAACTCAGACTTTAGAGATACAGATTTGGGTTATTATGTACAAAAAAAAACATAAAAACAGATAAACTTGGTTTTTATCGCACGTAGACGATACAATAAAAAACACAAGGACTACTTGCTAGAGATCCGACGCAGAATAATCGTTACATCTCTGCAAAAATTTTGCACTTTCGTTACTAAATATGATCTAGTTCCTTGATCTTGGTCGTCGATACAGCTTAACGTAAACCATGTTGGTTATTTTCTGCTCCAAAAAAATAAATATGCGTTATTCTAATTTTTTCTAACAAAGCATCACATTGAAACGTTAGCAGTGCAAAAAATTTGGCAGAAAAAATAGGCAATAGACAAATGCTCAGGGGAGCGTATTTGTCAAAATAAGACCTTTTGCCATTCATAAAATATCGGAGATGATTACCACGGAAGAGGAGATCGCAGGGCTCTGAGGCCACCTTAAGGAATACCTTGAATATTATTCTTATTGTGATGAATTTTTATACCCTTTATACTCAAAGTAATTATGCAATATATACACTCATCGTATACATCTCTGAATACGGACAAGTTTAAGTGGTTGCCGGTTAGAGAATTACCCAAGGAAAATGTGCTTGTGTTCTAATAAATTGGGTGCAAAAATTGTTTTTTAGTATTTTGCGGTTGATGTTAAATAATCCTACCCTCTAGTCCAATTTTTTCTGCGCAGAACAGGGTAGAAAGCCATAAAACATAATTATTCGGTTTTGGACGAGAACTCGCCTAATATAGTAACTAATAATATGTTGTTTTTTTCATGATATTTAAAATATTTATCAGAAGTGTGCGTCTGTGCTACTTTTTTCAAATTTAGCTAGAGAAAGAAAGTGCCACAGACGGCGCTCTAAAGAATTAACTTTAGAATCGATTAGTGAAAGCCGCAGCTTCCTGTCTTTAATATTAACGTAGCGAGCCCCGTCAAAAAACGATTTCAGTCAAGATAACATATGGTATTGGCGCCTCTTAAAAAGTTCATAGTTGGTACGTTGAAAATATGAATCCTGTAAATGGGCTCATTACCCGTAGGGTCTGGGGCCAGATTACCCCGAAAGTAATGGAAACGTAAGTCTAAATAAATGATTGAAGCAAATATTATAAGAATAAGTTTATTTAAACAAGTTACATTTATCTATTCAGTATCACAAGAACCACAAATATATCCTCTAGGACTATTGACCCCGCTATATTTTTTGTGTGCCCATTTTCTACACATGGTGCACCTGTACCATGTCTCTCGAAATTTTTGATAATGGCCACACACAAGACAAAACTTCCTCATCATCGAACGTTTCTGGATCCTTTAGCCCTTCATCGTCAATTGCCCCTACATCTTACCTTGACCTCATTGCCCCATTTCTTTTGTATCTAGGGTAGGGAAATTAACTTTTCCAAAATTTCAAATGGCAATTGTGAAGATACTTTTTCGAATATACAAATAGAATCAACCATGCATCGATACAAATACACTATAGAGTATAATAATTCCTGTACACACAAACGGTATACAGAGTGAGTCCAAAGATAGCAAGTTTTACAGTGATTTACAAAAAAAAATGGGCGGTGGAATTTCATATATTCACAGAGAAAAATAGGTCAAGTAAACTAGTTTAATTAAGAAATCCTCGCTAACCCCAATCAAATTTGTAGAATTACTCCAAAAATATTTTGTTTTCTGAAGCTTTCTTTCTGAAATATATCTACTGTAAGCTGGCAGTTTAATTCCAGCAGTTCATTTTCTTTTCCTGAAATTATTTTAATTATAATAAGTATAATAGTTATTTGATATAAGCAAAGTATATTAACTACAATTAATAGGTTTAATTAATACTAAAGCCACGCTTGTGTAACACAAAACTAATAAAACTTGTCACTAGCCACTATACAACGTGTTTTAATTACTCTTAATAATTTGTTTAATTGTGTTAAGTAAAATTTTTACTACTTCCAATAATTTGGATTTCTATAAGGTTATTGATTTTTAGTTACTAATGGTTACTATTTTCTCTTTGTTATTAAAGTGTTTAATTACCTAAAGTTAACTAACCCTAATAATAACAATTAAAGCCGTTTTTATTGTCATATAAACATTTGTTGAGTCCTAATACATATTAAAGTTTTTATCTACTATAATTAAATTCTTAATAATACTGAATAAACTTTTTACTCAGTGTTATATACGCTTAAGGAGAGTTTTTATAACGGTGTATTGCGAATTATTTTTTAGCGGATCTAACATCCAATGCCGTTATTTTCGTAATAGAGACAACGTCAATGCATATAACGTTATTCCATTGTTGCAAAGTTATATAACATACACAGAGATATAATTTTGACCAATTTAACTATAAGCAGGCAAGATAAATTGCTCAAAATTATCTCTCCGTCTGTATTGACCTATTCATAGTTATATCGATTATCCACTTTCATTTTTTAATTTTACTTTTGATATTAAATACTAAATTCTAGTAACTCCTTGTGTTTTTAATTTTGCGGTAGATTTAATAGTCTCTGCGCTAGAACGGTAAATATAATGCGAAAACGGTAGATCTACCGTAAAAACGGTAGACCTGGCAACACTGGCTCCAGTCACGAGAAATTTCGTGTTTGGTTCATCCCCCAAATTTGTTCTACTAGAAATAAATCTACGTATTCGGTTGCTCTTTCAATAGCAAGTTTTAGAGCAACGGTAAACGAGCATTGTTCGAGTATCGTCAAAACGAATCCCAAGCGATGAACTGAAAACATTTATTCTTTTGATAAGATATTCCGAGTCATTTTCGTAAATTTTATTAACCGAAGTACGTCAAATTCGGTCAAATGACCTAATTGGATCAGGTTGGTGAACAGGAGTGAGTATCGGAAAAGGCCATATAAACGAGTTTTCTTAATCGGTACAGTCGGTAGATAATAAAGGCCACTTTTATTAAAAGAAGAAGAAAGTTTGGTTATAATAACAAATTTTATTTATTAAATGTTTTTTAGATCCACATTTTTGACACTCTATTTTATATAAAAAGTGTCTTAAATTTCTAAACTACTTGTATTCTTATAACTATTTAATCATGTCTACTAAAACCAAAACACTACAGCTTTACAAGGTAATGTTACGTGAGTCTAGTAAAATATCATCATACAATTTTAGGTAACTTAATGAATTTAAATTATAATATATAGTATTAATTTATACTTTTAAGGGAATATGCCATTCGCAAAATACGTGATACTTTTAAACAAAATAAACTATTAACAGATCCCCAAATAGTACAATCTCAAATTGAAGAAGCACACAGAAATTTTGAGATAATAAAAAGACAGGTAAATATAATTTAACGTAACATACTTAACTTTGGTAGTGTTAACTTTTTAGATAATTTTATTTAAATTACAATTATAAAAATTAGTATTCAAAAAGCTGGACTGTAGTTCCAGAAACCTTATTAAAACCAGATAATCTTAACAATTTTGAAAAAACTAGCGTTCTAATTAAATATAATATTTGGAAATTTGTAATATACTTTTTTATGGTAAAACTTCAGATATTAAAAATATTTTTTTCTTTCAGGCGATTATTGGTCAATTATACACTGTAGAGAAGCTCGTTATTGAACGATGATCATTTAAAAAATTTAATTGTATTTTTAGCTAAGACGTAGATGTAAAATGTAAATAAATTATTTGCTTTGTTTCTTAAGTTCTTTCAAATAACCACATTTTTAGTATTGTTCAACTGTACTGTTCCTTGGACAAAAGTCGGACTTTCAAAAACTGCAAATATTTTTTTTTTATATTCTTCCTGAGCATTTCTTATAAAGCAACATGATTTAATAATAATTAAAACTTCCTATTAATAGTCAGTATTTTTTATATGGAAGAATTGAACCAGTTGTAATCCCTAAACCAAATGCAAATCATTCTAAATTCATGAAAAAGTTCCACAATCCACGCTTTAAGCATTTTAACATCAAATGTGCAATCTTCAAATTTAAATGATAAATCCAGTGCAGTTTTCTTGATATAGGTCTAATTTGCAAATTTCGCCAACTTAGCCGTCCAGTATGGATCATCCGTTTTGTGAAAATCGAAAAACATGAAACTGACAATAAATGTACCGTCATCAGAGTTCACTACTACACAAGATGTTCCACAGGGATCCACTTTCCCTGGTCTTATACATTATTTTTTGTTTTGACTTATAACTAATTGTTCCTATTAATCCCATCCTAAGTCATATTTTTCAGTTTGCAGATAAAACTACTTGTAGTGAACAAAAGATTTATCTCTGAAACAAACTTAGCCTTACAAAAATGATAAATTACTTAATTGGTTTAACAAGTGACTTATATTAACAAATTCTCTTAAATTCAAATACATTATTTTCAACCATTGTTACCAGTAGTTGTTTTAATATTTCTCGTCATTATCTTGGATCACAAATTGAATTTTAACCATTATTCAAAATTTATACAAGTTACAAGCATTTTAGATATATTAAATGTAAGAGCTACGGTTTTAAAAAAATTGAAAGCAGCAAAATTATATGTCTATATGCAAACCCATATATGAAAGCCAGTCTTTGTAATCCAACCAATACTTTACAGAAATATTAAACTTTTATGATCATTATAATGAGTAATTTTTAAAATTTACCATAAAGCAGCTCAATTTACAAGTTAAAGACCCTCTGAGCATCAAAAGGCACAGAGTTTGTATAAATACAAAAAAAACCCATTCTACAATTTGAATCCAAAATTTCAAGTGTTTTATATTTTACCATATTATATAATATTGTAAAAAATAATTAAAATTACTGAGTTAAGGACATCAGTCTTTGAATATAAACATGTTTTTATGTTCAATAAAGTTCTATTGTTATTAAAAATTACAGTAAAAGATATTTTTATAATATATTTCTTTTAATTTATATATCTTTTTCTTGATGAAATAATTAAAATAATATGTTTTTACACTATTTATTACATAACAAATTTAATACCAATATGATTTGGGTGGGATTCTATCTTCTTTAATACCCATTTGCTCCATAATATCCATCTCAAATGTCTTCAGGGCTGGCTCAAAAGTAATTTCATTAGCAGCTTTTGCTGAAGTATCTTTTGGTTGTTCTCTATATGTACCTTTAGATTTGTAGTCAATGGTTTCTTCACTGGAAGGTGGTACGGGAATTACTCTTCCGGTTCTTAACGAAACCCTCACTTTCTCGCCTTCTTCTGTAAACCTGTTAAAATAAATATATTTAGAGTTATAATAAGTAAAATTATCGCATTATTAAAAACAAATAAAATCATAAAAAAAGAATTTGTACTTTATGTTTTGTACTATAAAAATAGCTTAAAATATAGGAGAAAATTATGTTTCTATTTGTTATATAGTTTATCCATTAGCAACTGAAATCCATAAGAACTCGTTCAAAACCCATGGACTGACGTTTTCTTTGATATTTGGATACATGTACCAGATTATTATAAGAGTAGTAAACATTAATTGGACGTTGTATACACAGAGTTTTAAAAAAGTTTTTGATCAAATCCATCATGACACGTTGTTACAAAAGCTATTAAACTATGTGCTTTCTGTAGGTTTTACCAATTTGTTAAATAACTATTTAGAAGACAGATTTTTTATTGTAAGATTCAATAGAAAAACATTAATATAATATCGTGATAATTTTTTGGTGCCTCAGGGTTCCAATCTGGACCCATTATTATTTACACTATTTATAAATGACTTAATATTATATTTAGAAGACGGATTTTTTATTGTAAGATTCAATAGAAAAACATTAATAAAATATCGTGATAATTTTGGGGTGCCTCAGGGTTCCAATCTGGACCCATTATTATTTACACTGTTTATAAATGACTTAATATTATATTTGCAATTCTGAATGTTTACTTTTTGCTGACGATTGCAAGATTTTTAGAGGAGTAGAAACAGTAAGAGATTGTGTTGTCCTTCAAAATGATATTAACAACATTTTAAAGTGGACTAAAACTAATTAGTTATTTTTTAATATTAAAAAATGTTGCATACTTTCCGTAACTCGGAAAAAATCCCATAGTTTTAAAGGATGTGTTATAACAATCAAATGTTGTTTGTCCCACATATAGATAAAATTGCTCTTAGTCTTAATAAAGATTTATTAAAATGATACCACAGAAGTAGTGCAAGTCTAACAAATTTGTTTATAATTTGATCAGGTCTGGAACTCCTCCCAAAATCAAGCAAATTCAAACATTCCAAAACTTCAGATATAGAAACTGTAATTATTTAAATTAACATGAAGATTCTCACATGTAGCCTTTCGTTACAATTTATGTAAAATGAGAAAAACTAATGTTCAAAAGTATTTGTAAATCAGTAAATAATTCATTATTTAGTTTGATTGTAACAGAATTATTATAATTACATTACTTTAAATTAACAAATTTCCAAAAAGGTTTATAATTAATTAAAATTTCTGTATACTGAATGTAAAGACTTGTAACATTCCATTGGTTAAATTTTACAACTTACAATTCTCCTCCAAACGATTAAATTTATATTCATTGAGCTAATTTTTTTCATATATTAATCATTTTAATTCACTATTAAACTAAACAGAAAATTTGTTATCAGAAAAAATTTGTATAAGGTACAAATACATCTGAATTGTATGTAATATGTATATCATAATAGATAAAGTCTTTTCCATGTCATTACTAAAATAATACTATATCAATGTAGAGAAGATATTTTTTTCAGTCAAACTTATTATTAAAATATTTTTTACTTGTTTCAGATTTTTTTGCTACAATATACATGTTTGATTATTTACCTCCATTCAAAAGTAGTTGGTCTAAGGTCAGATGGATCTACCAAAGAAATTTCAGATGTAACAAGTAAAGGTTTCTCAGATTTTAGCCAGACACCTGCAAAATCTTTATTGTCCTTTCCCATTTGCTTTAATTCACAGTTTAGACCTTCTACAATCACCCAATTTCTTTCTTGAATTATTTCTTTGATATAACCTTGTTTTCCTTTATCTTTACCTAAAAAAGAAATAATTTAATTAATTGTTTACCCGATAATATTCTTGTATAATGTGACAATAAAATACCAAGAACTGCTTTTACAAAGCTGGGATAAATGATGGAATAAGCTTATTCTATTGTCAAGGTAAAGAAACGAGTAGTGGGTAGGACATTTATAAATGGGCATTTGTCCAAAGTAATTTTAAGCGCCTAAAATCTGGGCATTTATAAAAAAGTATTGTATTAACTTTTTACTGATTGTGATTATTACTAGAGTTTTTAAAACGTCATAAAAATCATTAATCAAAGATACATTTCATGAATAAACTTGTAGTGCCTGTAAACAGCAAAGACAGAGGATTAAATGCTATTCAAGTTCGAGAGAACTTAATAGATGCCAGGGACAAACAAGGAATTTGATCCAGACAATTTGTGTCAGAAGGAGTGGGTGTTAAGAAAAATAATATTTAGAGAGGAACTTGTGAACTGGCAGAAGTTTTAATAAAAATTCTTGGGGCGCCTGTCACATCAGCTGCCAGTGAGCGGACCTTTAGCACTTTTGGATAAGTACATAGCAAGAAAAGAAACAGGCTTACATCTCAAAAGGCAGCTAATTTAACTTATCTAGGATACAATTGGAAGTTGATACGTGAAACATTTATGTGTAAGCCCGAAAAAATATCTGAAGAAACCACAGAGTAATCTAGAAACATGTCGCCCTCGCCATTTTAATCTGTTGATTGATTAATTATATTTCATGTGATATGAATTCGAGTTTTATTATTCTATGAAGGAGAAAAACCCCAATATCCAGTAAAGAACGAATTATAGGCATAGAGGAGAATCAGAATTGTCAAAAAAATCTGACCCAGAACTACTTACAAGTTCATCAGAAAAAATTTATGTAGAATTTACAGAAGAAAGTGATTAAGATACACAAACACAAGAACACAACACACACAATTATAATTCATAAAAAGACTGAATGTCTTTTACATTCATTTCACTAACTTAAAATATAACTTTACTCCCTTTTATAATTTTCCCCTCATATCTACCGGTGCGCGCACTTTTATTAAACAACCATTCTTCTTTTTTATTAAATAGGAACTTCTAAATCTACAATTACAATTTTCAATAAGCATATTCAATACATTATAATTTAACCTTTGACCTGATGATGGCAGTTTGCCGAAACTAATTGCCAACCGCCCTTTGTCATCTTTAATAAAATTTGTACTCGACTTTGAGTTTTATTACGGCAAATATACATTTATATTTATTAATCAAACAACCTACTCCACTACTTACAGTGATTCACTGAAATATGTATTTATGCATAGACAAATTTATATATTGTTGAAAATAAAGAGGACAGCCCATGAAATTATGACCTTTTTTGATGTTAAATGTGTTGTTGCCAGATTCACCCATCGCAACTGTAAAGCATACAGTCTCTTGATTTGCAAACGGTGGTCAAAAATTGGAATTAAGAAACATGAACGTTTTTTATACTCGCAAATTTGCGTCATCGCAACTTTACAATCAATGTGAAAAATTGACCCCTAGGCATTTATGGGTTTTGGGCATTTGCCCGACTTATAAATGCCCAGTCATTTCACATCACTAAATCAGTTATTCCTAGTATAGCTAGCCTAACAGTTATAACGAACTTGTAAAAGCGGCCTTAATATGAAATAAAAACCATTGAGACTAACTAACATGAGAAACAACCTTTTTTATCAGAAATTGCTAATTGGGTGGTCTAAACGAACAAGTACAATATACTAAATTTTTATTTTTTGATTAGATAATACCCACAGATGATGTAATTAATGTTAGAAGCTTAAAACAAGGTAAATGAATTTGAATGAAGTATATATAATAGATTGGTACAATAAATTAGTACAAAAGGAGTGTGCGATATAACATAAAATACTCAAAATAAATTTTGTTTCCTCTATCATGAATCTAGTTCCCGTCCTGAATATTTTTCAAGATTTTCTCATTCCTCTGTCAGAGTACTATTAAGATTAAATTTTTGGTCAAAAGTTTTAAGGCAAATTAATAAAACAAAACTCACATACATACAGAAACAGTTTGATTCATTTACAACTAGAAAAACTGTGGATTGATTTTTCGCGACTATACTAGAAAATACTGTAAACTTCAACAATTAACTGTTTCGTATGTCTTTGCCAAGATATGGGGATAAAGGTTAAAAAAGCAAGAACTTACCAACCAAGATTTCTACCCTATCGCCTCGAAAATGGCTCCATTCCTTAATTGGTTCCAACCAAACTTTAGCGTGCATCGTTCCAGGAGAATTTTCTTGTCTAAATTGTAACGTCCACGGTCTGTGTGTTGAGAAATGATATCTCTTGCGTGCTACTTCTGCGTTTGGCTTATATTGAACACCTTTGGGATTCTTCCAATATACTTGTTCCATTGCTCGTTTTATATAGCGATCGGGAAGGTTTGAATATTGTTTGGACCATTTTCCTACTCGAGAAAATAAATAAGCTGTTATTTTCATATTTTAAATGTTTAAATCATAACCTAATAAAATAAAATATTTGTCAACTGTCAATATTACATATTTAAATTCTTCTTTTTAATATTTTTGAATCAATTCTGTTTTTGTTATGATTCAGCTACCGGTTTTTAATCAAACCTCAATATGAGTAGTTCCCAGAAATAAAAACTTTAATTTAATGATTCCCATAGAATTAATCACCAAGACCTTGCTAGTTAAATATATAACAATAGTAGAGGTGGACAAATACTTTTTATCCTTTTAAGATTTTTGATGAAATTTTGTTTTCATAAATTGACATCTTTGCTTCATTAAATATTGATACGAGTAAAATTATTATTTACTTTGTTTAGTATTAGTAAATTAAATTCTTATTATAAATTAAAGTCGAATTTTAACAATAAAATTGATTTTAAGACAAAAAAACATAACTAATATAATAGAAGTATATATACACGAAATGTCAAACTATAGTCAACTTTCTGTTACCAACTTATCTGTTCAAAACAAAAATCCCTAATAACAACGCTAATAGAAATTTAGATTTTTCTTGCCGGATTAAGATCGCTGCACCACTCGATAAAGTAGATTAATTTTTTTATAACTTAATTAAAATCTAATGGTATTAGCTTATTGCACAGCAAAAAAAACACGAATGTTGTGGTATCTGTATTTGAGTAAGTCGAAATGCGCATGTCGCCCGGTTTTCATCCACTTCATAATAATAACCGTCCCTTCAACGCACAAGCCTATGTAGTTAACTCGTAAGGTATTATTAAAATGTACCATCAAAATTTTAAAGCGATTTGCTTAAATATAAAATTTTGACACTATCACTGTATATATAACAAATCAAGAAACGTTTTTTAGCTCAAAATCACTTTAGTTCTTGAGATTAACTGATTATTTAAACAACCTGTCGCGAACGTAAATATAAAAACACATGGTAGTTTCCGTAGTTTGTACAAATCAAAAATACGTGTGTAACGTATTGATCGTCACTATCGAATAAAAATAATCGATACATTCGATTGTTACCAACCATTCGAATTATTCGATAGCTTCTTATACAGACAATGATTATATCAAAAAATTCATGGTTCCAAATTAACTGTTATAATATCTCTCGTCTCACCTCTATTATATTTAAAACATCTTGTTTCCTTCTTAGGTGATTCCCCGACGGGTCTTACTATAAAAGTGAATGCCGTATAATCAAAAGAGTTTGTTAGTTTTCGAATTTGGTCTGAAGTTGTAAACTGTGTTTCTAACTTTCGTTTTAAATTGTTTGAAAATTTGTTATCACAATGGAGCATTTTTTATTAATTTTTAATGTGCTTATATCGGTTATTATTTGCGCTAATTGTTACGTTGAAAAAGACGGATATGTTAGGTGAGTCGTTTTTGCATAAAATTAATTAAGTTAAAAATATATTTAATTAAAAAGTTAATGCCGGATATAAATAAATATTTTATTTATATAATAAAAATGAAATGTTGTTCCTTTAAGCACATAACTTGGGAACCGTTAAACCAATTTGGCTATTTTTTGTAAATGTTCGAAGTCCGATATAACAGGTTTTTAGGGAATTAAAAATTAGGAAATTGGGGAAAAACTGAAAGTGCTTTTTTTCTAAGGAAGCAATTTGGCATTTTTTGTAAATGTTTGTAATAGAACTTGAATAAGAAATTTAGGGAAGAAAAATTTGAAAAGTTTCCCGGAAAATTGGAATATTCAGGAAAAACTGAAAGTACACTTTTTTCTATTGGATTTTTGTATGAATTTTTTGACCATATATATACAGGGTGTTCCAAAATAAAATATACATACGTAACAGATATAGTAGGGGCACCAAAAGCGAATCTAAAAACCCTATACTGGAAGGTTTGGTTAAATGTAATTTTTTTTATTTGTAATGCTTATAAGAATCTGTAATATGTAAAAACTAGTTATAATTTCGCAATTTTAATTACTCAGACTTTTTCAAGTGCTTCTTTGAAAATTTAATATAGGTCTTAATATTGGTATTTAAATAAAATAATAATTTTTGAATACGGACCTGGAATTACTCTATTCAATGTGAATGGTTGATTAAAAACGAACAATATAAAAATTTTACAGATCTCTCAAGGGAATTTTTATTTTTGATCAATTTTGCAAAAAAAAATATAACTCAATGAATTATAAAAATCAAAATTATGCTGTAAGAACACGGTGAGTATGGCATTCTTGAAAATTTGGGAAAAGACTCAGTTTTCATGAGCTTTTCGATTCTTTTAATTGTGTTAAAAAATTTGATATACACAGGGTGTTGTTTGACCCAAGTAAAATAGAATGATTTTTTTTAGTACGGGCCAGGAATTAATTTATTGATTATTATGTTTGTTGCTTCAAGTAACATTAGTAAATCAAAAGTGTCAAATATGAATAAAATATACAAGATGATTTCAGAAACATGGGCGAAAGAAGTTTTGGCCAAAATTCATTAAACACCCACTGTATCTCAATAAAAAATTGAACCAACCTTCAGTGGGGTTTTTTTAGATTCGCTGTGGTGCCCCCTATAACGTACGTACATTTTATGTTGGAACACCCTGTATAACGATGCGGATATGCGTAATTCATTTTTGTTTTGTTCTTTTTGTCCTGGGGAAGTGTCAGTAAAAAAACCAGGATAATATTACAAGAGAAAGTCGGAAAATTCGGGCCAAATCTTAAAAATATTACTTTAAAATTGAATGTCCGCACACCACGTGACTTGCGTGATTGCCGTTTAGAGAAATGCCCAAGGCAAATATGTGCTTGTATTTTAACAAATTGGGTGTAAAAATTGTTTTTTTGTAGTTTCCTACCCTCTAGTCCAATTGTTCTACAAAACCTAATAATCCATATCTAAAAATATGCCGTTTTTTCCGTGATATTTAAAAATATTCATTAAAAGCGCATATATGCTACTTTTTCAAATCTAGAAAAAAAAGTTGATAGTCGTATCACTTTTACTAAAAATAATTTTTAAAAAATCCCACAGACGCGCTCCAAAGAATTAAATACAGAATTAATTGGTGAAAATCGCAGCTTCCTAACATATGATATTGGCACCTCTTAAAAATACAATGATCACTCAGGATTACGCTTTTTCTCATTTTTTACTTTGTTTGCACCTTTCCGATAGCTTTTCATACATTTATAAAACGATATCACTTTATTGAAATTTGTACAGGACAAAATCTGTAAACGTTTATAGACAAAAATACAAAAATTAAGATAAATCAGTAAAAATTAAACATTTAAAATATTTTCATATTGGCTAGTAATTTGGCTTACTGCCAAACATTGCTAAAATAAAAACAAGATGACAAATTGACTAGATCAATACGGATTTTTTAAATCTAGGATAACGAATCATGTGTCTGCTTAATCATTAATATTATATAAACTTTCATTTCTATATTTATCATAAAAAGCAAAACAATTAACTTCACAAACCACATCTCGAACTTTTATCTATTTATTATTCTTTTTATTTTTGGGTTCATGATTCACAAAGATTGCGCCCTTATCGACAAATAAAATGATGTATATATGGTCTTGTTGATAATATTTTATTATTTATATATGTGGTGAACTTATAATCAGTTGTTTACTTTTAACACTTATCTATCATTTTGTGCCAAAATATTATAAATAAGTTAAATATAATTTAATTGAACAAGATCCAATAAATGGGCGGCTTATTTTTTTTTCTAGACAAACAACGAAACAAACTTATATTATACTAGATAATATAATATATAAAGCGTATATTTGCGAATCAGAGAAATCGAAATTTAAAAACTTTAAAAAAATAAATTCTGTTTTGTTTAAAAATAAAATAAAAAAAAATTTATTGAAGAAATATATTACTACTGTCCAAGAATATTTTTTAGATAAACGCATACACACTTATCTTTTTTAAGCGTCCCATTTGTACATATTTGTTACAATTTTAATATGCGTTTTATGTTTTGTTTTTCTCCACAAGTCTTACAATAAAAAAAATAAGTTTGTGAAAAGAAATAATAGCCAATTTCAAAAGGATCGATTTATAAACAAGACCTTGTATTTTCAACTCCTCCACATCAAAATCTTTTCCTGCATGACTTTTTTGTCAACTGGTCCACTCTTCTTTTTTTTATCTGTTTAATAAATTCCAAGAAGTACTGTGTGGAACCATAAAATAGTGGAGTCATTCTACGGAAAAATAAGACAATGTTCGTAAAAAATTGATATAGCTAAGCCACACGGACAAAAAGTTTCGTAATTATACCAAAAATAAGATGTCTTGATTTTTGCCAGGATTGGTTTGGGGGAACCACCCCTAAAAACCGAAAAACAGGTTTTTGAGGTATTTTTTGGGTCGATTTACAAAGTTTTATTTTTTTTGAACCCTTTATACTTCTAGCCAAGATTTGGGATTTGAACCCTTTTATTGCCAATGATTGAGGAACCTTCAGTCCAAATTTGGAGTGGCTGCGATCATTTCACCCCTTGGAATAGATATAAATATACGTTTTTTGGGCTAAAAATTGAAATAACTCGAGAAGGGCGAGAGTCCCTGTAGATTTTTAATGTAATGTTCTTCAAAATAGTTAACTTTTTGCTTATTTAATCATCTTCGTGCCTCTTATAGTTTAGAAGATGGCAATGTTAGTACATGATAAAAGAAATATATACCGTAAAAGTCCAAAAAATGGGCTAAACTCAAAAGCCATGTTATACGGACCTAAACAGTATGAAACTATATAAAATAACCTTTAATTTAAGCCCAAGCAGAGTACTCTACGACTCGTTGGTTATAATGGGGGTCCACTTCAAAATTTGGGGGTAAATCGGCCAAATTTAGATTTTAACCAAAAATTTTGCATATTTTGACTTCATCTTTAGACCACCCATTGTGGTCATTATGACTCATTTTTTCACCAAATGTCATCCGATTCGGCAGAGATTTGACCAAAATAGGCATATTTCAATTTTTAGCCCAAAAAACGTATATTTATATCTATTCCAGGGGGTGAAATGATCGCAGCCACTCCAAATTTGGACTGAAGGTTCCTCAATCATTGACAATAAAAGGGTTCAAATCCCAAATCTTTGCTAGAAGTCTAAAGGGTTCAAAAATAAAAATAAAACTAGTAAATCAACCCAAAAAATACCTCAAAAACCTGTTTTTCGGTGTGGTTCCCCCAAACCAACAAACAACTTTTTGTCGTTCTGGCTTAGCTATATCAAATTTTTACGAACCTCGTCTTTTTTTTCCGTAGAACGACTTCACTAAAAACTCGTATTGGATTCTTTAAAATAGTTTTACCTGATCACATAAAAATAATTAATAATATAATAAAATAATAAATCACCCGTGTGTAAGAAAAACAATTTTCATTGTAATAATAAATACATTTAGGTACTTTTGTATAAAAAAAATATCTGAACGAAATATTTTTAAGCAAAATGTTAATTGTAAAAAAATACTCATTATTTTATTGAATATTTTTATATAGGTCTGAGAGAAATATTAATTACACTTACCTAATGAAATATCGAATATTCAATATAATTAAAATATTTGATATTTAAAATAATTTAATAAAAAACTATTGTAATCATTTATTTTTCTTTTGTATCCAATATGCGAATGTTGCCGATTATCCAGATCCCAAAGATCTGCACCATAGTTATATTGTTTTAAATGAAACACTCTGTATTTGCTATAAGAACAAAGTTACTTAACGCAACTTGCGGTAGTTTAATTGTCAGAAATCGTCACCCCTTTAGGGGACGTACCCTATCTTTCTTTTACTCTGTCTTTTTCTACAATATACATTTTTCTTATTTAGAATTTTTTTATATATTATTTGTAATTATTTTATAGATTTTTTCTGATTTATTTTCAGTTTTTCTAATTTTGTCTAATTTTTCTTCGTCGTTCTGTTTTTCTATGTCTTTCTTTTGTTTACTAATTTTTCTTCTTCCTCAGTTTTTCCGATTTTTTGAGATTGAGATTTTTTTGAATTTTTCATATATTTTTATGGTTAGTTCCTTCCTGCGATTTTACTGGCTTTTTTGTCATTTTCTATTTGTTTTTCTTTTCTTTTTTTTTAATTTTTCCTCATGGTTCTATTTTTTTTCTATTTCTTTCGTTTTAAATATTTTCTCATTTTTTCTTATTCCTCTGTTTTTTTTTGATTATTTGTAGTTTTTTTTGGAATTTTGCGTTTTTTTGCGATTTTTAGCGTTTTTTTACAATCTTTTTTATGTTTTCGTTTTCCCGTATTTTACCCAATATTTTCGGATTTTTGTCTCAATTTTTTCAAAGGTTTTTTATTTTTTCCGATTTTTCTGTTGTTTTTTGTTTTTCTTTTCAATTCTTCTAATTTTTCTCGTTTTTATTTCTCATTTTTATGATTTTTTTTTTGTTTTTTCAGTTTTTTCAAGTTTTTCCTCATTTTTTCTCGTTGCTCTGCTTTTTTTTATAATTTTTTTGTGTCCTAATTTCTTCTCCTTATTCCTCATTTTTTTCGTTTTTTCGGAGTTTTCTCATTCTTATTCTGTTTTTTTTTTTCGATTTCTTTCGATTTCTCTTGATTTTATGTCGTTTAAAAATACAGAGTGTTTCATTTAAAATAATATAACTATGGTGCTACATTTTTTTTAAGACGGGTTAGTGTATTTATATTGATATTTGAAGCTCAAAAGTAATCTGTTCTTTCCACATAAATGAGACATCCTGTATAATAGTACTTAACGTTTTTTATCAGTGATACGTATTTTGTATATTGGGTTTACTTTTTTTTGTTTCTTTTTGTTGTTTTAGCTCAGAAATACAAATAAATTAAACATTGTATTATTCGAGTTACCAAAACAGTATTATTTTTAATACTCTGTAGGCTAAACTAGCCATAGCAAAAAATTGAAACTTTACCATTTTTTTACTTTTAGTAACACAAACATATAAAATTTTCATTAACTTCCATCGAGGGCCAATTTATTTGCGGAGTTCTTTAAATTTAAATTAAATACCAACTAAAGTCTGACTTTGGCCTACAATCAATTTTAATAAGGTTAATTTTTTTTAGGATTGATCTTGTCCGACAAAAATCACCTAGACAACAAATGTTGGAACATCATGAACAACTCGAAAAATATGGCTATAAAATTGACTGGCTTCATCTTAATAAACGAAGTGCGGAACCTAGAACAAACGACTCCATAAATTTGTTCAGATATTTAGATGTAAGTAAAAACAAGTATATTTCTTCCAAGTAGGAGTTGTTAGAATTAATATAATAAATGTCAAAAAAATAATTCATATAATGGAATGTAGGTTTATTTAAACGTAAGAGCTGTCCTGTATTATTAAAGATTAATAAGTATATTTTTAAGAAATTGTATCTAAATATATTTATCTAATTTAAATATACGCATTTATTAATTGGTAAACAGATAGTTTTCTAAAATAATCCAAAGAGGTTTTTTTTCAAATGCTTATCTATACTAATATATACTAAATTTTGTGGCGTCATTTATATTGAAACATTGGTTTTAAACGAGAACATTTATAAAGCGCCTTCATTATTTATTTAACCCTAAAATAAAAATTAAAATATACAGCGTGGATAAAAAATTATTTTTATAATTATTCATTAAATGTTCAAAATATCTGTATTGAGAATTATTAAGATGAGATAGAACAAGCTGTACATTCTTCTTGAACTCTTGCCATGATTTTAGTAACTCATTAGGTTGTTAATGTAAGAAATTATTTAAATGATATGTATTTCGCGATCATTAGATATGTCAAAGGATCAATGGAATGGCCGTCAATATATCCAGATATCTTATATGTACACCTTACAGTTTGAAAAATTCCTAAATGACTAGAAAATTTAGCAAGAGTCAGAAAAGAATTTATGGTTCGTCTGTCCAATTGTAATTACTGAAGGTAAATAATAATTTAAACCTTTATTATATTATAATGTAACTATAGAACAAGTACATTCTGATCAACTAGGTCACTATACCAATGTAGCCTACGGGCTTTTGCGTTTGACTGAGTTTGTTCAAAGAATTACATAAAAATCTTTACATTGGCTAGTAGAAAAAGAATCACCCTGTATACGGAGTCTTAGAACTTTTAATTTCAACTCTTACTGAGAATATTAATATTATTAGCATTATCCTTAAATTTTTTGTAACAAACTAATCGCGAAGGTAAGTAACAACCCTTCCTCTGCATGTTTAATATCCTTATTTCAAAAACTGTCCATTAGATCTCGGAGACATTTGATCAGGACATCATAAACTACATTATACTAAATTTTCAACCAATTCGACTAGGACTCTTTTCCCATAAGAACCGTGTAGGGTACTTTTAAAAAAATCGGCCCGGGACCCGACCGCCATAAATAAGAAAAGAGCCTGGTCCTTCATTATTGTCAATTTGTATCTGTCATGCCCTAAATTATATAAGAATGCTAATATTAAAAAATAATAATAATGGATAAAGCTACTATAATTCAAGATTAGAGGGAGGATGTGCCATCTGCTGGATTAACAAAAAATGATTAACTCGTTGGAAAAAAATTTCAATTATCCTGATTGTCCGGCTCTGACTAACCAAACACTTTTGCTATTTTTGGTGATAGATGGCCAAGTCTAGACGATATTTCCCGTACTTTACCAAATTTTTAACTTTAAGAAAAATAGTACATTGTTTATCTAGTAGTAAAAGCGATACATTCCCGGACGACAATGTAAATTGGAGTCTGGGAATGTGCTTTTACTACGAGGTAAACATACTATTTTTGCTGAAATCGCAATTATCATTATCATAAATTAAGGATTTTTTATAAATGCATAATAATTTTTGATTACCATCTTACTGCCTATGAAATCATTTCCTTGACAACCACTGTTCGACTATTGTTATGAAAAAAGTGAGAGATTCACTGCTTATACGCCGGCAAAAACTTTTCCGGACTCTGGTCGGTCCGGGAAAGTTCATTGCTTAGCAACGGGCTAAAATACTAGAATAGCCTATTTTGGGGTCTGAATTTGCTCCGAGAAAGTAGGTATTCTTGAGTGATTTCAGAAAAATATGGTAGCATAAAATAGAGACTTAATAATTTTTTTAAACATTGTTATTGTATTTATATTTAATTTTTTGTATATTTTATTTTGTCCTATATTGAATATGTTCTCAGATCCCGGAAGACTTTAGAGATTCCTAAGAATCATAATTGATTGTTTGTCATCTACCTCATATGCTGTCTTTTATTTATTAGATTTTTACGTGGTCAGGTATGTCAGTTTGTACCTATTTATCAGGGACGTGCCGTCCATATGGGCAATGTCGTGCGGTGCACGACGGCGCCAAGGCGCATTTACATAAAAGCAAAAAATTATCTACCAATATTTATATATTTATTTGCCTACCTACAATTCCGTAAACTTTTAAAACATCTGCAAAACAAATGGGCCTAGAAAAAAGAAGAGAAACTATTTTAATGCTTATGGTCATGATTTATTTTTTATTATTTATAAATTTTATTTTTACTTGAATTCGGATTTGTTTTTGGAAGTTTTCTGTCTTGTCGTGAGCCGTATGAGCGTACCGAATATATGCATTCGTAAAGTCTAGCATGTACCGGGTCTGATAAATTTACTAGTTAATACCATAATAAAAATAATAAAACCTTCCATATACAATTGATGATTAGATCTCATTTAAATTTCTTATCACTCACTCAAATTCGGTCCCCTGTATGCCGGCCGCATCTAGCCGAAGAAATAATACTGCGTGGACACACAAGCACAATATGAAGGTAAAAAATATCGGGTCCACTGTGAACATCTGCGTTTGCATTTTCGAGTGAATTGTCAGTGCTCAAATTAATCTAAAATTGTCCAAAATATTCTAAAAATTGTCAATAAAACGGTCTAAAGTTACTAAAATTGTTCACTAAAATGGTCTACAATTGCCCAAAATGGTCTAAAATAATAAGAAAACGGTCTAAAGTTACCTAAAATAGATCTGAGGGTTGTTCAAACTAATCTAAAATTGTATAAAATGTTCTACAATTTATCGAAAACAGTCTGAAGTTACTCAACCTCAAATTGATACTTAAATTGATCAGAGAATTGTTCAGAATAATCTACAATGGTCTAAAAGTTGTCTAAAATAATAACAAAACTGTCAAAAGTTACTCAAACTGAAATTGATCAATTGTATTGTTCAAAATGATCTAAAATGTACTAAAATTATTAATAAAACGGTCTAAAGTTACCTAAGTTGTCTAAAATAATAATAAAACGGTCTGAAGTTACTTAAATTGACCAGAGAACAGTTCAAAATAATCTTTAATGGTCTAAAGTTGTCCAAAAATTACTTAAATTGATCAAACAATTATTGAAAACAATCTAAAATAGTGTAAAATTGTGGAAAATAGTCTAAAATTACCCAACAATGGTCTAAAATGATAATAAAACGGTTAAAAACAATCTAAAATGGCCTAAAATTGTTTAAAATTCTCCAAAAACGATCTAAAGTTACCTAAATTGATCAGAGAATTTTTCAAAATAATATAAAATTATCCAAAATGGTCTAGAATTGTCTAAAAATGGATTAAAATAATAATAAAACAGTCTAAAGTTAAATTTAAATAAATAAAACAACGTTTTAAGATTTCCACAAAAATAATAACAAAAGTTATTAATTTAATAGTGACTAGTTTCGTTACATAGTAACTTCATCAGACTAATATTATTTACAAGAAAATCAAGAAATTTGTACTAAAACAACTAAGAATAAAATTACCTCTCTAAAATTATGAGGGCTTAACCAAAAGAGAATTTAAAATAATTTAAAAAATACTTTAAAAGAATATTTGTCAAAAGGATTAAGGTATTAAAAGAGATTTAAAAGTGGCGAATTGTTAAGGTCAAGTTGGTCATTTAATAATAAATCCGTATGTTTGAGTTTTGTGGAAATCTTAAAACGTTGTTTTATTTATTTAAATTTAATAATGGATTTTCATCAAGTAAAAGCCGACACAGTTAAACAGTCTAAAGTTACCTAAATTGATCAGAAAATTGTTCAAAATAATCTAAAATGGCCTACAATTGTCCAAAAAGGGTCTAAAATTCTCCAAAAACTCGCGAAGTTTAGCGAGAGGCTTGCTTGCATTAGTGTCGTATTTTTCTAAATTGTTTTCTTGTTGTTATTAATTAATCAAAATGGCGTTGTGGAAACCTTTTATTGATGTTTCTGATAATGAAACGGGCAATGTTGAATAAAGGAGAATAAATATTGTATTTTACCTTCCATTGACCCCATTATTATAACCAGAAATTCAGATAAAGAATCTTAACATTTTATTAAATTCTCATTGGCATTACTCTATATTACTAATAAAAACAAATATCCATGTAGGTATATGAAAAATAAAATTAATTTTGAGAATAAATTATAACACGCTGCACATGCTTTACAAAGAAGCCGCCGACGGTCGGTAGATATTTAGTTTTTAGGCCTTTGGAATTGACTTCGTATAGACTATAAGTCCTGATTTATTAATATAGTGATTGTGAAAACTAATTAAAAAAGTGATTAAGTAAATTCAGCTTTATACAGATTGTTTCCAAATGACGCTTACAACGTTTGTCTGTAGATAAAATTACACAAAATATAATCAGGAATGACGGGTCCAACACGTTTACTTTTTGAAATAAAGGGTGTTAAAGTTATAAAAAATTAAATGATTTTAGTTGATAAATTTATAATGAATCAATGTATTTATTTGAAATTTTGCAGGTCTGTTTTAATGTTTAATGGTTTAATAAAAAAACATGTTTCAATTCTTGATCAAGCGGTGTGCATTTGGAAGAATATATCACCTTTCTCCTCCTATTTTGTACACCTCTGACATTTGAATGTATTTTAATTTTTTTTGTATTGCTCAATAATTTTCACGTAAAATCCGCATAATTTGAACTGTATGAGATTGGGTGGTAATTTTGGCTCAATACATATAAAGGAGCCTATAATCATTTCGCACGACAGTGCTGAAGAGTACTTGGCGCGTCCCTGCTATTTATCTAATATTTTTCTGGCCAATTTTTTTTGTCTTGTAATTATCAAATAGCAATTTTTTGCACACTCACTAAGAATACAAACTACCCACTCTAAAAAATCACTAAATAAATAAAATAATAAATACAAACAAAGATTCTCATAAATATTAATAAAGGGAAAAATGTGTTAAGACTAAGCAATCAATTTTGCAAAATAACTACTTATTACCAGTGGTTTTCCAGCACAAGAAGATAAGTTTTAACTAAAAACTATTCATGAAACACTACAGATTATTCCAGATATCTTTCTATCAAAGTAATCCTCAGAAACTTACTCAGCAAAATGGCACAGGACTACAAATTAATCACTGGTCTAATATGAAAACAACTTCTTGATTTAAAGCTCTATATGTACATATTTAACAAGAGACTAAAACGTTGTAATTCGTTTTTTACAGATCACCTAAATACCTACATTTTCAAAACTCGCATCAAGAAACTATGATCCTAAATATATTCATATTATTTATTTTTTTCCTATCTAGATAAATAATTAATAATAGATACAAGTTTAGCTTTTAACAAAAATAAAATATAAACGTTACCTATTTCTCTTTGATTGTAATATTGAATGTAATCATCCCGTGATTTGAATAGGATGACAAAACGCTATTAGGGAACATAATACACTTCTTGAATAACTCATCTTCTGGCATTTCATTTAAACAATAATCAGTCCTTATTAGTTTCTTCTCGGGTCTTCTCATGTCAATTATAGATACTTCATAGATGAAAGTTTTAGAATCATTCTTGCATCCAAACATTTCAGCAGCCATCAAGCAATGTTCAACTACCCTCTTGCAAGTTAATCGAAATATGTGATTAAAAGCAATGATGCATTTTCTGTCAAATACTTTATTGTAGCAATTATTTTGGTCCAAACGAAAAGAATCTGTATATCCTGTGTTTCCAGAGTATATACAAGAATCAAAATGAAAATTTATTAAATGCTGTACAACAGCATCGTGATTTCCAGTAGAAGTGCAGCTGGGAAAAGGGCAATTATATGGTTTAAATAAACATTCACTTTCATGTTTGAGTATATGATTAACAGAACCAATTTCTCTACAACCAGAATCATGATAGATGCATGGATATTGGACTCCAGCTGTTAAGCCCTCTAATGAATAATTTCTTGTATTTCCAAAAGATGATCTACAAGTTGGACATTTTTCTAATCTTGGTCTACATAAATTGCAGATACTATGGCCAGAGTGACACTGGTAAATTGGTGGCTTCATGAAATTTTTACAAACGGGACATTCGAAGAAATGTAATATTTTATCATCTATAATCTCGGCAGGACATTCTTCTAGTTTTATTTTAAAAATGTTTGTAATTGTCTCAGAAATATGAGAAATTTGTTTAAGAGCATCTAAATCAATGTCTACAGCAATATTTTCATCAAAGACATTATATATATGGTATGAAGATAAAATCTTTGACTTTGTTTTAATATAATTTTCACTTCCACCTTTATGCTTAACAGAGTATTCACAAAAAGAATTATAATCATCACTTATACTACAAATCATGTAAAATAATTTCCTCTTTTCCAAATTCATTTGCATTCTCAATACAAAAACGTGCTGTTTCATTACTAACAACTTGACCATATTCGCTTCATTTAGAGACGTTTCTAAGAAAAAAAGATTATTCTCAAAATTAATAACATGATCTCCATGGGCTTCTTTAAAGTGATCAACAAAATCAAGTGTGTTTCCTTCCCATTCGCAACCAGAAAATTTGAACATTGAACATATTTTTGTGCGAAACTTGCAATTATTTTGATGAAAAACCAAATCTTCATATGAAAACCTGAAAAAATATCCACATTACTTGACAAAATAATTATTTAAGAATACATAAAATATACATTTATTTGTAAACAGATTTTGATTAGAAAATATTGCAGTAGAAATATGAAAAAAAAATATTAACCAAAAAATATTAACTAAACCGTATCAATGCCTTCATTCCTAAAAGTGCATATCCACTAAAGAAACAATAAGGAACGTTTTGTTGCTATATGTTGCCATTTGTTTTTAAATTTAGTAACCTCAAGAAACATAAGTAAACTTTACTTAGGCAACACTCAGTTTTGCTTACTCATTAATTTGTTGCGAGAACATAGTGTACCCACTAAAGAAACAGATAAGTAGTGTGTTTATTTAGTTTTTTGTATGAAGATGTAGACAACTATCTTCGAAGCAGCAATAACTTGAAATATTAGTCCATCTTTTTTTGCATTATTTGAGAAAAAAATGAATTTCTTTTTATGAAAAAATCGTTTTTTCTGTTTTTTTTTAATTTAACATGAAAAAAATTGATATTTAAAAATTACTGCACCTATGCAACTTGTAGTGCACCTACATCACTTATGTGCAATAGCTGCAGCATAATATTAACGTGGGCCAGTTTCTCTAAATAAAATTGACGCTTTCAAATATAGATGACGTTTGCTTATAATATGTCGTTTGGTCAATATGTTTTTAATTGTGTTTATTGTTACCTTTGTTTACGTATCTTTTCAAATAAAAATAAACACGGAAAATTATCAACATCAAGCAGCTGTACAGAGTACAAACTACAACAGTGACAGTGAACTATGCAGTAAGCAGACGCGGACGCGACCTTTCACTTAATCAGGAACGCTTGTGCCCAGCACTTATGTACCAAACAGCAAATTGTTACCTTATCTCGTTATAATAGTCGTTTTCTTTATCTAACAGCGGAATCTAATATCTATTTATCTCTCTCGATTTTGAATGCGAATTCACAGTGGATAGGTCCAAGTTTTCATCTTTATCCAATTATCATACAGGGTGTTTCATTGGGAAAGTGACATACGATAACTGCAGATAGGGGACACCTAGGCGATCTCAAAAACTTTACCAATTTAGGTTAAATAGTCTTCATTAAAACTAAATCACATTAAAAAAAAATTGTTTCAATTTTTTGCTCTCACAATTTCACACCATTTCAGAATTCCAACTTAACATTTTACAAGAAAAAACATTTTGCCGAAAATGAACAGTATACCACTAAATTCATTTTTTCGTGCTCTTTGCAAATACAGAATCTATTTTGGAAAAATCTGATATACAGGGTGTTGTTTTTGTACCGGGATATTTTATAATATTTGTTTTTAATCCGGACCTGGATTTCTTTTATTGTAAATTTATTGATCGATTGGGCACTTTAAATAAAATTTGCCCGCCAAATTTCATGAAAATATACAGTGTGGTTAGAAAGTTATGAACCATGCATAAAGTGGTTATACCCATTAAGTATGGGTTTTTTGAGATCGCCTAGGTGTCTCCTATCTGCAGTTAACGTATGTCACTTTCCCAATGAAACACCCTGTATAATGGTTTTTTCCATCTTTGTATAAGTGAGATTTAATAGCTGTTATTCATTCATATTCTCTTCTTTACACATTTGCAGTTACTGGCTTGACGGTAACTTCATTGCACATAAGTGACGTCACGATCGTAATGGCGGCATATTCAAATAATTAGAAATTTGAATTTTTAAATTAATTTATTCAAAAATCTAGCTCAAATTACGGTAGCTAATTAAACTCAATGGGTTTTATTTGATTAATTCTAACTGTTCATAAAGAAAAAACGTGAGGTTATATTTTTGTTGAACTCCCCATTGTATTTTATATATCTGTATTTTGTAAAATTGTACTTTATATAAATATTGTATCTTGCTGTATATTGCAAGCTTGTATTTTCATATTTTTTAATGTGATTTTTTTATATATATATTTTTTGTATCCTATTTTATAACAAAGTTACATTTCTCTTAATATTTTTCTAAAGCCATGATTTTATGTGAGTCATGAAATGAATAATATGAAATAGCTTTTAAGTCACGAAATCTCTTGCTTTACGTCTTAATTTAAATGCTGGCAAGGAAAATGTAACGAGTTGACTACCAAATTCTATAAGGCAGGATATCGCTTGCCATGCCTGTAAATCATTATGACAATCTATGAATATAACCTCTTAAGACTTGTATATGATATTCGATACATTTCACTATTAACAGTTCACAACACAAGAGTAAAAACAGAAAGTCGTGATCACATTACAATTTTGTAGCAACTTTAGTAACAGTCGTTACATTTTTTTTTAAGTATCAGTAAAAAAAATCAGTTTATGTAATATCGACCATCACTAAAGCTAATATCACTATTCTAGACTTTGTCATGAGTACTGGTCTGATGTGAAAACTGGCAGGGCCAATAGGCCTAAAGCCTCATTGGAGGTGGGATTTTCCATGGCCAATTTAGATACATAGATAGAGATATTATATAGACCTTAATTATTTATAAATTAGAATTTATGACAGTATAAAATAAGCTAAAAATAGTTTTACCTTTCTGTGCAACCTTTCTTCTTGTACTTGCAGGGTAATTTTAAAAGTTTTAATATATTCTCTAAAGCTTCATTCTTCATACTTCGCCAGTTCATCACTTCTTGTTTTTCATCAAAACAACTAATACAGACGTTTCCTACATTTTCAATTAGCATTATTGGAGGCCTTAAGATATCACTACAGATTGAACAATAAAAACAATTACTTTCGAGGAGTTCATCAGTGAAATTAAAAAGCGATTGTTCCGCCATTATACCTAAAAAAATTACAATCAAAGGTTTGATTGTTGGATGTAAATTTGTATAAACACAACTGTAGAATAATATGATAATGGTGCAAAATATACTAACCAGTGGAAAACACGATAATCAAATTATTCAGGCCACTTAGAAGTTCTTTTGATCTGATAAAACTAATTTAACACATGAAATTGTTTACAACTGTAAAAACTGGACCAATGCTTACTTCTATTATGTGCTGTAAAATTGTTAAAATATAACGGTAATGTTAAATTTATATACTGTAAACATTTCTAAATTATCACGTATCATGTTTGAACTTTCGTGACTTGTTGATTACTCCATAAAATTATTTTTTATAACAAACTAATAACAAAAACAAAAATGTTACTTTTTGATTTTTGATTGATTCTTCTTTTTGAATCCTATGTGTTTTTTAAATGGCCTAATACTTATAAGCACATAAGCCAAGCTGGCCTTTTGCTATTTAAAACAAACCTACTAATTCGTTTGTACAGTGTAGTCCTTAGAAAAAGTTTATGGTTCAAACAATATTTAATTTTAATTAATATTATCTGTTTTAGAACGAATTCTATGGTCAAATTGTTATAGGACACCCTGGTCAAAAAATGAATGTAGCATTTGATACTGCATGGAGTTTGTCATGGGTTTTGTCTCTTAAATGCAACAAATATTCAACCCCTGGTTGCGGTAAGTATTTTTTATCATTTATTTTAATCAGTTTAAATTAAAATTTTATTTTTTAGTTAATCACAATTTATATAATCACGAAAGATCTTCTTATTACAAAAAAAATGGTACCGAATATATAGGTAACGAAGGAACGTTTAACTTTACTGGTTTTTATTCGTATGAAAATATTTCGGTAAGTTGTGTATTCTATTAAACTTTCGCAATGTTCACAGAAAAAGAACTATGATGCCGATTAGAATTAGCAAAATTAAAATTACCTGGTATCGGAACTATTCAGGGCAAATCAGATGCTTAAGAATACATCACCTGACCAATATATCGTTTTTTGAGACACCTGATTGGGTCTGACTAGTTTGTTAGAAAGCAGAGCGTAGCGCGCGCTTTTCAAATTATTATAATCCATGCCGCGCTGTAGCATGACATCTAGAGCCGTGTATCGTTTTTTATACTAGATTGCTCAAATCACGTTAAGGCGGGGGTTTAGGCGGGAAAACCATCACTCAGATTTTCAAATAAAAAATATATATACCTTTCTGTATATATATTCTGTATACATGCTGTATGTTAGTGAATATCCAAACTAATATCAGTAGTTTCCGCCTTCTCAATCAGCCATGTTTTATTAAGATTCATTTGTTAATTTATAGTTAACTTCGCACAGAACTTTCATATTACTTTATTAATCGACAAGTTTCATAAGCCAAACTAAAGAAAAATTGATATTCTATGCAATGGCTATATCAGAATTTAAATTTTTTAGTTAATTTTAATAAAAATTAAGATACAAAATAGTACGATAATTTACACGATTTTTAAGATTTATTTGTAATCTTATTCGTAAAAGAATTTTATTAAAAACCAGCCTATGGCAAAGAATTAACCTTTATAAACACATTTTTAATTTAACTTTCAATATATTTGCTTTTGTTTGTTTGACCTGTGCGTAGTACGGTGAACATGTTTTACACTATAGTTTACATATGTACATTTCCCGCCTAAAGCCCAGCCTTAAGGTGCGTCCACACTGATGCGCTGCGCCGCGCCGCGCTGTATACCAATCATTGAATTTTTAGTCAGTGTGGACACCAAACTGCGCACGAACGTGTAAGAATGCGCACGAACAAGCACGATCCACCAGGAGTCGGTACATCAGAGAAGTGTGTTCGACGAACGTTGTTCAGTTTGGACTTCTCTTTATTTTGGTGAACATTTGTTTGTAAACTGTCCAGTGTCTTGAATAGCTAGATCATTTAGCAAATCACTTCCACTGTATCTGCTCCTACTCTTAAATAACTGTGTCATCTAGTAACGGCGTTTACTTGTCAATTTCCTTTTTGGGCTTTTTTGATAAACCAGCAATTACAGTAAACGCAGTACAAACAATAGAAGCAGATTCGTCGTCCATGATGATACGAAAATGTATTAAAAGGCGCAGGTCAAAACTGGAACCTTCACAAACACGAACGAACCGCTAAATGTTGCAGCAGTTTCGAAGGTTTCGCGCGGCGCAGCGCATCAGTGTGGACGCACCTTTAGATGTAACTCATCGGCAGGTTTAGTGGCTTAAGGGCCCAATTATATTTATATTGGAAAATATTCGAATATACCGAAAATCGTGAAAAATTCGAAAAAATCTGAAAAAAAATTCGAAAACTTCGGAAAACATTGAAAAAAAAAAAAAAAAAAAAAAAAAAAAAAAAAAAAAAAAAAAAAAAAAAAAAAAAAAAAAAAAAAAGGAATAGAACAAAATTAAAAAAATCGAAATAAATACTACAATACTAATTTTCTTAATTTTTTTATAATAAAAAAAATATTGAGATGTAAATATTTCAAATTTACAGCCATACAGGGTTGGCCAAAAATTCAAAAACACATTTTTTAAATAAAAAACAAAATTTTTCACAGAAATGGAAAGTAAAAAGTTCGTTTCTGTTTAATTTTTAATATTGAATCAGGATAAGCGAAAAAATAATCAATAATTATAATAGGCTATAGAAAAATTCTTATATTCTTTTAAAAACCTTTTAAACCGTTGGAATTATGGTATGGTGTAATATTTAAAAACCTAGAGTGGACTTTGATGGGTACTGTGGAAAATTTTGTTTTTTTTAATCAGAAATCACTGAGGCCCAAAAAACTCCTGCCCAGACGTCTGACTGTATAATTCTCGAACGAAAGCTACGATCAAGTTCCTGTACTCACTTTACTAGTTTTTTTTTCTCCAGGGGAGAATTCTATTGAATTTGAACAGGTTAGGTATCCGGTATCCTCCATACAAATTATAGTGTTTTTTTGCATATAAAAATTTTTTCTATTTAAAATTTTTATAATATTTTTCCACATCATATCATGTATTATATTACCCTACATGCATATGAGAAATTAGGCCTGGATCGCACAAGCCATTCTGGTACCTGATGGGCCTAAGTCCGGAATCGGTAGACCAGCATTTATTTTATGTTTGTGTAAGCATAAAGTTGCGGGAAAAAAATTAACTTTACTTCATTTTAAAAGCATTGAAAATACAGAAGTTATACGCAAATAAATATGATTTTCATTAAATAAATATAAACGCGAATTGTGTCTTAAAGTTTTGTTTTTGTTTTTAGATTGCTCACTCTAATGTTACAAATTATTTGTTTGTTGAAATGGTTCAGGTTCCAGATTCCATGCAATTTGACAAAGCCGATGGTATATTAGGACTTGGAATTAAAGATACTGAATACGAGCCTTTTATATATACCTTGTATCGACAGAAAAAAATTAAGAATTTGCTCTTTTCTATATACTTAAATAGGTACGTATTCAGAGGATATTTTGAATAACACTTAATATGTTTTGAAATCAGTGTTTTTATGTTATTATTACATTATATAATAATAATAAAGTCTTTATTATTTGCATAAAAATTCAAGATAAAGTATATAACATTTAATATTAACTAGTTTTAGAAATAAAGGGCCGAAGTTCATTCTCTGTAAATATCATCTACAGAGCATGATCCAAAAATTAACTCTCAACAAACTCTAAATGATTATGGTATAAATATTACCAGCATTTTTGTAGGCATAATTGTACATTTTAGTAATAACAAACAAACAAAAAAACCGCGTTAGTTTCATTTTTTGAACACAATTAAAAGTCTGGTATTTTAGATCTTTATCTTTAAGTTAAGTCTGCGAATTAAACCAAGTCGTTCTTTGATACAGTTTTAAAGTTTTAATTTTACATGTTAAAGAATTGTATAAATTAAATATTTGATATTTAAAGGACCGCCTATAAATTTCACTTCTAAAACTGGGAACTATAATCTAATATTTAGATTATGTATATCAGTTCGATATGTTAATCTTCCTATGAAGGTACAATGATTTTGTTGTAATAATTTTATGATAAAGACATAATGCATGATGAACTCTTCTGTTGTTCATATTCAACCATTAAATTTGTCGAAGTTTAAATGATATTCTTTGTCTTCTGTGGATACCATATATAAATCGCAGACACGAATTTTGCACTTATTGAATTTTTTTTGTAATCTGGTAATAAGGTCTTTTTTACATAATGTCTATAATTTTGAAAACAAAATATTGTCCGTACTCAAATATTCATATTTTTTTATGTTTTAGAGACCGTCAATCAAATAGGGGAGGAAATATCATGTTGGGATTTGTTGATCAAAAACATATTCATAAACATCAATTGAAAAATAAAACGGTAGTTCCAGATACAATAACCTATTTACCCATTGATGCTGGAGAATATTGGAAATTTTCAGTAGATAAGTGTGTATTAATTGTTACCTTAATAAAAATTTTTTTATAGTCCAAGATCCGAACTAGAAACGACCTTCATCCATCTATTTAATCTATGAAAAGTATTTTATATCAAATTTAATATATTACATATTTGTAATATCTCGGACCTCTTTGTCACAAGTTACCACACGCATAAAATGTCCTCCTTTCCAAACTAGACAACCGTCATCCAGGCCATATTTTTTTACAGACAACCCTATATATTATCGATTTACCTGTTTCTACCTGCCAACCCAGTAGTAACGCCAGGAAAAAATAGACAACCCACGTTTGTATATTCTATGGGCTTCATACTTTCGTTTGGTATTAAATTTATCCGTTAAATGTGCAATATTTAATATAAAATACTATTTATCCATTAAATAGATGGTTGAAGGTCGTTTCTAGTGCGGATTACCGTTTTTTAAAGTACGCTTATTTGAGAGCGACGTCATTAAAAAGTTAAAGTCAAATTAAGGGTTGTTGTTCACTTGGTCTCAGTGGTCAATTTTGTCAACGGGGTTCCGTAATCCTATCCTATGGTCTCAAGTTTAAAAATTAGGCGGGCCTCTTGGGCACAGTGGTTATCAAACATAAAGTAACTAATCCAATTGATTGAAAGTAATATTTTTAAGAAAAAATAATAGGAATAAGTTCAACGATTTTTAAAAAAAATTTTCTTCAAATAAATATCTTTCATTTGATTTGGATGGTAAAGAATTTTTGTATCCAAATAAATAACCTCGGTTTGATTTGTATAGTAAATATTTTTTTTAAAATAAAACCAATCAGTTGACAATAATTTTATTTAAACTGTATCTAAAATAAATTAAAAAACTCATAATTAATAGAAAACAATATGAAAAATCACGAGAAATATACTATTACAAAAATACAACACTAAGAAAAATACATGAATGTTTTCAGGTAGAGTGCAGAAAATCTAATTAAAAGTAGTTCCTTTTTTATTATTGTTTACTTAATTGCTTAAGAAATACAATTCCGGGTAATACTCACATCATAAACCGATTGAGAGTATTAGAGTATTAGAATAAGACAACCCCATTCATAAAACTAATCATTTCACAATAGTTTATTTAAAATGTATCTAGGAATAACCCAAAATTCAAGAGACTACAAAAAATTTTTTTAATAATCCTAATTCGTTTTCTTACAACCCTTAATCCAGCTTTTGCGCCCAGAAGGGCTACACCTGGTTTATTACGCTTTCGTGACTTCCGTATTCGGGACTTTTCAATAAATATCTGTATTTGTACCTTTTTATTCCGCTTTCGAGACTTCCAATTTCTTAACCTGAATTTGTAACAGAATTACCAACATTTATTAATAAAAAACTGGTTTTTATATCTCCAGACAAAAAACATTGACAGTTTTGAAATTTAAAAATCGTCAAGATATTTTACTACTTACCAGAAAGAATCACAAAAGATTTTTTGTTATTTGACGATGGGGCCAAAGATAAAATTCTAGCATTCTGTACACCAACTGCCCGAAATACCTTAGTAAGAATGCAAGGATTTTTTTGGAGATGGTGCGTTTAAAAGTTGCTGCCTCCAATTTGAGTAAATGTATACAATTCATGCTGATTTAGGAAGCAGTGAAATGTATAATAAAATAATACACTTATATATACTGTACTCCCCTACAAAAATGAAGAAACTTATATTAGGTTTTTTTCTCTAATCAAATCGCATCTTCCCAAGTGGGAACCCCAGAATTTTAAAATAGACTTCGAAAATGCTCCAATACAGTCCCTTAGGAAAACTGCTCCTCTAGTAAAAAATATAATATAAGGGTTATTATTTGGTTAATATACTTTCTTCTGCATAGATTCAGAAGTCCCGAATGCGGTAAGGTTATGTCTAATTTTCAGGTATATCAACTTGGAGTCACGAGAGTGGAATAAAAAGGTTCAAATACAGGTATAAAGTCCTGAATACGGAAGTCACGAATGTGGAACACATGCTACACCTTTATAAGTGGCAAAGGATTAAATTCAGGTATAACTGACCGCTGTGCCGAAATAGGCTCCACCCAAATTAAGAACTTGAAATGCAGAATTGCACATTTGGAATCTTTGATTTTCAAAAATTTTATTTTATTTTATAATTTGGAGTGTCCTGAATTACCAATTGGCGCCTTTGTGGTACATAAAATGATGTCGTGGGATTTGCGAACATATACTTGTAAGTTAAATTTGTGTCGGCTTTATTTTTGTATTTTAATAAAGAGAGTGTCTAGAGGCCCGTCTAGTCGGATATCGCGTCTAATTAAAAAAGATCCATCAATCGGCTGTTAGGATTTAGTTTGAAATAAATATAAGAAAAGATGAAAAAAAGTAAACAAGAGTCTAGAGAGCCAGCGTAATTAACCTTTGTATTTAAATTTATTTTATTAAAAGAAGTCTTGACTATCTAAATCTAATCTGTGTATTTTTATTTATAAAGAAAAACTTTTAAGTACAGGCAGTCGGACCATGCACATATGCCGAAGCTCGGACGGACTTATTGGGTTTTCACCGGGTCCGACTAGACGGACCTCTAGACACTCTCTTTAATAAAATAGCAAAATATTGAAGATTTATATACAGAGTATTAAAATTATAAAAATACTTCAGTAAATGTTATTTTTTTCACATAGAACTTTTATATAATTACCGAGATATTTACATTTTAAAAAATCCTGCCCACTAAACATTTTTATTAACAGTTGCGTTATTATTTATTATTTTATGCGTCTTTAAAAAAATAACTTTTAAACGCCAAATTTCTGAATAGGTCCGCAACGTGAGTAATTTTTAAAATGGCGGAAATAAAATAATTTGAAAAATGAACTGTTATTTATTAATCAACTTCAATAGAAAGAACGAAATAAATATAAATTACTGTTTTGAAACTAAAAAGTATGGATTAGTTCAAGAGAATAAATAGAAAACATTTCATTCAGTTTTTAAAATCGTGTTATAATTAATAAAATAACTCAAGAATTCGTAAATATTTATTAAAAAAGATAATTTTCTCTATATAGTTCCACTTTGACAAAAAAACTAAATTAATCAAATATTTGACTGTAATTTAACAGTCGAAGACAATGCAAAATATTCCTATCTTGCTGTATTTATCTTTTGGACAATAATTTAATAATATCCTATATTAATAGTTGTATAGTTTTAATCTGAAGTGTGTTCGCAAAGCCCAGTGATGGTCAGCGTTTGGATTAATTCCAGCTATGCGTGTTCGCAAAGCCCACGAAATAGGTTTTATTGGCAAAACCCACGGAGCCAATAAAATGTGCTTCTTTTTATTAATTTTTGTCTTTTAATTTGTTTCTGGAATGCCCGCACTTTCATGACAATAATTATAGTTTCATGTTTTCAGAATAAATTTTGTTATTAATCCACTAAATAACGTTCAAACATTCTGTCCAACGGGATGTAAGGCCATCGCAGATACAAGTTCTAACCAAATTATTGGACCAAAAAGTGACATTGATAAACTACATGACTTAATGAATGCTAAAGAATATAAGGGTAAATATACGGTAAGTTTTCATTTAATTATTTACGGAATTTTAACTACAAATATTTAAAATTGTTAATTTCTAACCAACCATTTAAACTCAAGTTAAAATTTGAAAAAGAGCGGTTAATTGTAGATAGCAAAACTCTTTCTCTTTTTTTTTTAATTTCATGGCTTATATCATAATAATGAAAATAAATATCAGATCTTAAATTTTTGTTGAAAAAAAAAGACGTAGCATCCTACACGTCTAGCAAATATTTTTTAGTATCTATATAATAACTTAGGAGAGTTTTTATTTTCTGTGATATTCAAATTTTTTCTCATAAAATCAGCGATGATCTTGTATCCTGCTGTTGTCACTCTACCTCTAACCTGGCTAAAATAATTATAAATCCAACAGTTTCTATCCATATCTCGAATGTGGTCAATGAAACTCAAAATCATGTATAACAATAATATATTAATAAAGTAGAAGAGCAACTAGTTTCCGTTAACAAGCCATCTTCACGCTTTCGAACTTTGTATCTCCTTTTAGGCCTGAAGATGGTTTGTTAGCCGAAACTAGTTGTCTTTCGACTTCATTTACTTAGCTTATGCAGTGTACTTTGTGGATAAGATTATTTTTATATTAATTTAACGACATTTTACTTTTAATTAAGTTTTGCTTCAGTACAAAATTCTTTTTTTTTATTTAACACTTGATCAAAATTTGTGTGTGTGTGTGTGTGTGTGTGTGTGTGTGTGTGTGTGTGTATGTGTGTGTATGTGTGTGTGTGTGTGTGTGTGTGTGTGTGTGTGTGTGTGTGTGTGTGTGTGTGTGTGTGTGTGTGTGTGTGTGTGTGTGTGTGTGTGTGTGTGTGTGTGTGTGTGTGTGTGTGTGTGTGTGTGTGTGTGTGTGTGTGTGTGTGTGTGTGTGTGTGTGTGTGTGTGTGTGTGTGTGTGTGTGTGTGTGTGTGTGTGTGTGTGTGTGTGTGTGTGTGTGTGTGTGTGTGTGTGTGTGTGTGTGTGTGTGTGTGTGTGTGTGTGTGTGTGTGTGTGTGTGTGTGTGTGTGTGTGTGTGTGTGTGTGTGTGTGTGTGTGTGTGTGTGTGTGTGTGTGTGTGTGTGTGTGTGTGTGTGTGTGTGTGTGTGTGTGTGTGTGTGTGTGTGTGTGTGTGTGTGTGTGTGTGTGTGTGTGTGTGTGTGTGTGTGTGTGTGTGTGTGTGTGTGTGTGTGTGTGTGTGTGTGTGTGTGTGTGTGTGTGTGTGTGTGTGTGTGTGTGTGTGTGTGTGTGTGTGTGTGTGTGTGTGTGTGTGTGTGTGTGTGTGTGGGCGCGCGCGCGCGCGTTTGGATGGATGTTGTAGTAACGATAACTCAAAAACTACTGAATAAAAAAATTTGAAATTTTGCATACAGAATTCTGATACCCTAGATTAGATCTGATTAGATTTTGGTGCCAATCGGACAACCGGAAGTGGCAGTTGCTATGGGTGATGACGCCATTATTATACAAAACGGCAATAAAGTTTTACACATATATTTTGTATACCCTATAGTTTATTTTCATCTCATTAAAATTTTCGAAACTTTTGCCATTGTTGCCAGATTTACAAAAAAATAATTTTTTTTCATACTATTTTGTGTCAACCTGTAAATTTTTGATTCAAAAATGGCGAGAGGTCATGTGCTGGCCACATCAGATTTTTAAAATATTTTCACTAACTATTACAGGATCGACTCGCATAATTTTAATCAACAACTCTTATTTTTAGGTGGATTGTGATACGGTTAATAAGCTTCCGAAACTTGATATCATTTTGGCTGGCACACCATTTAGATTAAGCGGGGCGAATTACATTATGAGGGTAAGTTAAATAATCTATAATAAATGTACGTATATTATTTTCATATCCCGCAGTGATATAGTGATATCATATATAATCTGAATAAAATAAAAACAATACATATACAGGGTGTTTCATAGTTAAACCGACATACATTAACTGCAAATAGAGGGTGATTCCAAAAAACTATAACTATAAACTAACCCGCCTCATCATAAGTGAGTTGTGTTTTGTCAAAATTGCTTATTTCTTCTAACCCTCATTTCTTCGGAACCACCCTGTACATTTATTTCATATTTAGCAAGCTTGTTTGAGTCTATTGGTACATTAAACTGACATAGTAAGCAAAATAAAAATCCGGCTTCAAAAAAAACTCCCATATTATTTTCACGATGGACAACACTCTGTATATCAGAATTTTAAAAATTGGATAGTATATTCGAAAAAAGTTAAGTAGGAATTCATGTTTTTTGAGACTGCATCTCTCATTTTGCTACTAAAACTTTTAACTCAAACTAAAAAATTGTTCATTTTCGTCGAATTCGTGCGATTTTGCTTAATATGGGAAATTAGTTTAGTAATGGTGCTCCTAGTTTTGAAGAGAAATAAATCATATTTTTGGATGTAATATTTATTGTTTTACTTAAAAAAGAACAGATTGTTTCAATAATAGTAATATTATAAACTTATTGGTATTTTTCGAAGGAAAATAAATACATACAGTAAATAAAGTCCACACCATATAGAAAAAAATATTTTTTTTATTAAATTATTATTATGGCTTAGCACTACTTAATGGCTACATGCTTATTAATATTTACGACTAAAACAATTTTTTTAAAGTTTTAAAATTTTCGCTTGTTTTAGTCGTAAATATTAATTGGTATGTAGCCACTAAGTATAGTGTTAAGCCATAATAAAAATTTAATGAAAAAAATCACTAAACCAATTTCCCATATTAAGCAAAATCGCACGAATTCGACGAAAATGAACAATTTTTTAGTTTGAGTTAAAAGTTTTAGTAGCAAAATGAGAGGTGCAGTCTCAAAAAACATGAATTACTACTTAACTTATTCCGCTCTTTTCGAATATACTATCCAATTTTTCAAATTCTGATATACAGAGTGTTGTCATTTTAATGTAGTAATAGACTCAAACAAGCTTGCTGAATATGAAATAAATATACAGGGTGGTTCCGAAGAAACGAGGGTTAGAAGAAATAAGCAATTTTGACAAAACATCCTGTAACACACTTAGGAGGCGGGTTAGACCCATCAAATTATAGTTTTTTGGAATCACCCAAGTGCCCTCTATTTGCAGTTAACGTATGTCGGTTTAACTATGAAACACCCTGTATAATAAATATTATTGAACTACGTCAATTTATCTGTTATTGTCAAGTAAAATTTATATTTTTAAATTCAGTGTCCTATGAAGTAACAGTTATGTGAATTATACCTTCTATTTTGTATGTTTTAGGAAAAAAATGATGCTTATACCTTATGTGTTTCTGTCTTTGCACCAAGTGATGGTCCAACAACTGATGGTATTTGGGTATTAGGAGGAGCGTTTTTGGCTCAATATTACAGCATATACGATATCGTTCATAAAACTATCGGTTTTGTGAGAGCTGCATAAAAATATCTAATTCATTATTTTTGTTTTTAACATTGTGTTGGTTGTTATTCATATATTAGATTATATAAGGACATTTTTCTTTTTTACTTGGTCAAAATATTATTGTTAGTAATAATTCAATTCCTGTCGTTTTACGAATATAATTTTTTTTTAAAGTTATTGTCATTGCTTGTTAATTAATCGAGTAGCACATGAGTTAAAAAAAATCAAATATATGTTTAATTTTTTCTATTATAAAAAATCGGTTATGAGATTTTTACCAATAAAGATTTTTTTATAAAACAAATGATGTTTTTCTTTAATTCAAATTAAATATATACTTTTTGTTTTTCATGCCCATCACATAACAATACTGGTCGTTCTGTTGCAATGTTTGGTTAAAAAAACGAATTCAAAACAGAATGGTTTTCATTCAGCGAGGCTCTATGGCAGAAATAGATGTTTAAGATATGTCCTCATTGAACCATTTTTTCATTAATAAAAAACGGACGTGCCATCTGTAGACCCATAAATCAATAGTGTTTTCTCGACAAGATGAACTCGTTTTACTGTGATTTTCCCAGTACACTAATCACCTATAAGTACTGTCGTAGTAAGTGCTATAATTTCTCAACTATAGTATAGTAGGAGTATCAAAATTTTCATATATCACCCAACAATTTTTTTGATCGCACCTTAATTTTATTTCATTTTAAAAGCTGGGAACCAATCTTGTCCCGGTCCTCCTTTTTAAACTAGTACTTAAGTAAATTGCTTAATGACATTCTGAACCAACTCTCTTACTCTCGAGAGACCGAACCCATTTCTCCTGCTCTTCCTTTAGTGACGAGTACGAAATAACTCTGCTCTCTCTCTTTGATCTTCTGATAAAATGTCCACCTGGAGAACTCTTTACGATGAAATTTCGCCATTCAACTTTGAAAAAAGTATTACCCGAAAAAAATGTTTTTGGACATTTAAGAGCTATTGCCCCGGTGAGTCAAGTAAAAATACCGAAAAATGTAAGCTTCGATATTTTTTAATATAAAATTCACAGGTTTCAAAATGGGTCTTTGATTTTTTTATATTGAAAGTGTGTTTTAAGTACTACCTGAAAACATTAAAATATGAACAAATAATCTCAACATGATTTGATTTTAAAATTGATTATTTCGCAATTCTTATTTTAAACGTAGAGCACTTATTGTTGAATGAATTTAAAATTTTCTTTTTTTATTTTATAAATAATACATAGTTCTACAATTTCTCCAATTTTTCTAATTTTTTTTAATTCTTGATATGTATTGGAAACTAATTAAAAAATGAAATTTTTTTCTATATAAATTCAAGTGGTATCAATTATCTACACACTGCTTGAACTTTTTTTTAATTAGACTAATAGTAAACTCTGGATCATATTCAGTTTATTTGTGTATATTTTAATGTTGTCAGGTAATACTGGGGCAATAGCTCTTAAGACATAAAAATGAATACTTTCACAAAATTTCATTAAAATCTAATGATTTTTGCGGAAGGGAAAAATGAAAAATCAAAAACTTATTTCCCCGTTTTTCCCGGATTTTTTGAGATTATAGTCAAAAGTGATCTGTACAAAAGTTGTAGGTTTTTTATAGGCAAACTAAAACTTTGCTTTTGGCTGTTTTTTGATCCGACGTTAAGTTTCGCCAGATATCGCGAAAAATCGCAAAAAATTCATTTTTTCAACTTTAACCAACCCCAAATAAATTAGACTTAACTCCCAGAGCGCCGTTTTCTACGTGTTTCTTGTGATCACCTTCAGCGTCCCCACTTCTCTAATTTTCCATTTGTTCCCACTTCTCTAATTTTTAATGTAACGATCGGTTTAATAGTTAGACAAACCGTACAAGTTTGTATTATGGATCCCTCGGTGCGCGAGTCAGACTCATACTTGCCCGAATTTTTTAAAATAGGACAGTTAATAGAAGTACTTGACCCCCTACTTCTATTGCCACATTTATTTGCGAATCTACTAATATTTTTACCTGAATCTACTAAGAAATAGAAAAATTACTTTCACAATAAAAAGTTTGGAAGTTGGAGATTAATAAATTGTTAATTATCTATTTATCGACTAAACAATAAACATATACCTAAATCTTAGAACTGGCGCAACAAAATTAAAAAGGGCCGGATTCTAGGCTTGTTCCCGAAGCGAGTTCCTAACTTGAACATACTGAGTTGCTAGTCTATTATGAGTACAGTACCCCTAAACCGTTCATTTTTGATGATTGGCACCCAATCAATTTTTGGTCAAAATCAAATGGACTATATCATACTAAAAATTCAGAAAAATCCACCGATGTTTTAAACTTATTAAAACATTCCCTCATAATTTTTAAAGTGAGGCCGCAATTAATATTTTTTTATTTCTATAAATGGGGGTTGGGGTTAAATATGTGGGGTGGGGGTTATATATTTTTTTAAGAACACTGTTATGCAATATAAACTAGAATAAAATATTTTGAAATATTTTTCCCTTCTTCAAAAATAAATAGTCCATTATGGGCAATATGTGAATTGAAGCCCCTAGCAGAAAAACTGTTCATATTTGTGGGTTGGCGCAATGTTAACATATGTTCAGAATCCAATGGACTACATCATATCAAAAATTAATACAAATCCACTGAGACCCAATTTCCATAAGGATTTTGCGGGGTCCTTTTCAAATTAAAATAATAATTTTAGTTCTTTAAATTTAAATCTATTCATAATTGTCCACTGTGTCATTAGCTATTGTTTAATTTCACGAAGACGTTTAATTTACCGGAATTCACTCAACCCAGAATTGTTTAACAAAAAAAAATAATTTAAAATTATTCACCCTTATACAGGAAATTTTTATATCAATATGTAAATACACAATCTAACAAAATTAAAAGCCAGATATTTTTAAACGTAACTTATAATTAAATTAATAATTAATCTACACATTTATCTTTATCAACCACACAACGATTAACAGCAACATTCGTAAAATAATCCGCAGATTTTCTTTTGATTCTTGGTCGTTCCGGATCTTCGAAATCAACTTTGTACATTCCCAAAAATGATCTATAAAAAGTAGAGAATAATAAATAAATTTAATGTTTATATAAATAACTTACTTATATCCCCCAGTCCATTCCCAATCGTCTATAATACTCCAAGCAGTATAACCTGTTAGATTGACGTTATCCTCATAAATAGCATCCAAACAAGCACTTAAATACCCCTAAAAAACATTTTATTATATTTATTGACTACTTAATAGTAAAATTACCTTGAAATAATGTATTCTGTCATCATCTTCCAAAGTATCGTTATCACCAGGATAACCATTTTCAGTTATGACAATTTCTGGATTATTGTACGTTTTTTTCAACCAACTAAGAAATTTTCTTAAACCCCATGGCAGATCCTAAAATATCAACTTAATTTATTCTATTTAAACACCATTTTTAATCTTACATAAAACCACCACTGCGATGTCTTCTGCCATTCCGGTTTTGCCCAACTAGAGATACCGATATCATTATCGAAACTAACATCACCAATAGGAGCCTCGGCGCTACTGGTCATCATTGTTGAATAATGATTTAGAGCCAAAAAGTCAGAAGTACCATTAATGTAATCAATTTGATCTTGAGTAAGTACTGGAAGACGAGATTCCTTAAATCCTTCGAGTATGCTTCGTTCGGCCACACGTTCTTTTACTATTGCAGGCCAGTCGCCATTGAAGACAGGATTACCATATAAACCAACCTAAAAATAAAATATTCATTGTATCTTTTGTTCCATCAAAGGATTTAGTTTTTTGAAGTTTTGTACTATATTGTAGACAAATGTTTTAAAATGTCTGATTCAAAACTGCCTTGTACCAAGATACGGTTATTGAATAATAAATTAAAAGATTTTTGTACATGTTAATTGGTAATAAAAACTAGAAAAAATAGTACTTACTCCAAAGTGTAAAAGTCTATCTGATGCTTCTTTATCGACATCACTATCACTACCTGGCTCAGCCCAAGATCCATCAACAACTATTGCTACCTTTCCTAGTTATAACAATAAATATTAGTCAATAAGAAAAATTTAATTTAAATATGTTACCTTTATTTGTTTGCCTGAATTCATCGTTGTAAATATGCCAAGCTTTTGCGTGAGCTAACAATAAATTTTTAGCACAGATGTAATCTCCAATACCATTAGAAACAATTCCTGGAGCATATCTACCAGCTCCATATCCTACCTGGCATACTTGCTTGGGTTCATTTATGGTAATCCACCAGTTGGCGTCTTCTCCAAAAGTTTCAAAGCAAAATCTAGCGTATTCCCCAAATATATCTGCTATAGACTCATTCATAAATCCTCCCATTTGTTCTTGCAAAACTTGAGGTAAATCCCAATGATATAAAGTTACCATAGGGATTATATTATTATCTTTTAATTCCTTAAATAGATTTTTATAATACTGAACACCAGCTTGGTTAATATTATTTGTATAACCAGTAGGAAGAACTCTAGACCAAGCTATGGAGAGACGATAATGATCCAAACCCATTGCTTTTACTAAGGCTACATCTTCTTTATATTTATTGTAAGAATCGCAAGCTATATCTGGAGTTGAACGATCTGCTATTTTTTCTGGAAAATTATGTGCGAAGTAATCCCATATGGATTCTCCTTTACCATCTGCGTCCCAACCTCCTTCGATTTGAGCAGCGGCATTGGCTACTCCAAGTTTGAAGTAAGAAGGAAATTTTTTGGGGTTAAGTGGATCTTGAGCCAAACTGAAATGAGGTATTGTTGAAATATTATTTAAAAATGTACTAAGTGGACTTACCTTAAAGCGACAAAGCTAAATAGTAAAATTAACTTCATTATTTTATAGTTACTAATAACTAAAAAAAATATGAATAAATGAGTCAAATATAAAATACGTATTCTATTTATATCATTTTAAAGTGTTTTTTGTATTGATAAAATACCACTTGAGTATAAATAAAAATTGAGAAGTAAATTCAGTTAAAGTACATGATATTACATTTTTTTATTAACGCAAGCCACGAAAATCTAAATATTTAAATTTTTTATTATATTTTATCCGCAATCTTTAATATTCACTTACGTTAGAAGTACAAAATTGACTAATAAAAGGCAAAAAATAATTACTAAAAAAATTTTAAATCTCTTTAAAAACTTTCGTAAAGTGAAAAAATGACCATAATTTTTAAATAGAGGCAGTATTTAAGCTACAGAAAGCTTTGAATATCAAAGTCTATTTGTGTTTTTTTTGCAATTTTTTGCTTCAAAATCTAGTTTTATTTGTTCCCTTTTAATTAAATTAAATTAAGAAAAAATTAAAAACAAAATAATTTTATTTAAAAAAATATGTTTGTAGTAAAAATGGAATTATATGGAATAATACTAAGTATGTTAATCACGTGTCTATAAGTACCTGATTTGATAATCACTAAGTGTGTTGATAAGTACCATGCAGTAGCAACAAAATTAAATCAAGTACATAGAAAAAAACAGTCATATCAAAAGACTTGATAAAAAGGAATATGCTACGTAACGATTTTATTGGATTTTGCAAAGAAAGTGTAAACACATCCTCCTTCCTCATCACGAATGCAAAAGTACGAAGAAAGATTCTCACAAAGTACCACTGATGTTTCCTATAATAACGAAACAAGCTGTATGGTATATTAGTCGGAATATATAATTTTCAAAAACTTTCGCTGCTTTTTTGATTATTTTCTATGGGCCAGAGTTTGGGGAATATTGCATATAATCAGCACCCATTTCCACAGCTCCTGAGTTATCCTACCAACATGTTCGCGATAGAGAGCATATTGGAGGGAGGTTTTTAAGAACTTAGTTCCCCGGTCCTCATACCTATTTTTGGCCGTATTCCAAACGAAAGGTTATTGGTTGATCAGTCTTCTTCGTAATAGTTTTGGGGACGATTATTAGAGATAATTAGTATTGGTATATGGGTGAATTTTACTGTATGTCGATTTCTGAAAGAGATAATTTTTTTTGATGGTCTAGATCGTTTTTGTGCTTTTTATTTTTTTTTGGTGGACTAGGTCCTTTTTGTGTTTTTTACTTTTTGGTGGACAAAGTCCGTCTTTTGTTTCTTGTTTTTGGTGGAAAAAGTCCGTTTTTTGTTTTTTGTTTCTTTGTTAGACAACGGTCTATTTAATGGGATTTTTTCCTAAAAAGAAGAAAATAAAAAATAAATTGATGTTCAGGAGAAATTTTTTTATCGCTGTTTGTCAATAAAACCAAGTTATTGCGCTCTCACGAGTTGCCTCTTCGGGAGTTGTGAATGCCCTCAGCCCATTACGATTTGACCATCTAACGGTGACTAATAGTTGTATTGACCTTTCCATTTATAGATAAATTGTGGTTCCCTTTAAGTGATTGTTTTCATGATTTCCGTCATCCTACGGTAGATTGTGTTGCTATCTATTATTTTTCGTATTTGAGGTGAAACTATGTATTCTGACGAATACAGATAACGGGGTAGCAACATTTATTTTTACGTTTTGCTTAATATGCATAAATTAAATTCTCAAATAACATTGTGATTACCTTGGAATTATAAGGAGTTTAGCGAAATACTTAAAAGTGGAATAAATTCTTTGGGCTTCTCAATAAGCCTAATTTAACCAAACATATTGTTTATTATTATATCAGTAACTTATAATTACTACTTTTAAAACTAACTAAGGTCTTACTCATCAGTAGCCTTAGATTTCTAACAAACTATGTACAATAATTAGCATATACCCAATGCCGCACATTACTTTGATTTTGTCACTCTCATTATACCAACTCGAAAGGCTTAACCCTCTTGAGTCTTCTCAGCAGTGTTACTGTTTCGGATATATCAACGCTCATCCATGTTATTTCTCAGTACTTTATTTTGGAACATTTGTATATTTCTTTGGGTGGCACAAACTCAAAGCTGAATACTATGCGACCAAATATGTTTAAGTTTATGTTTATACAACATAAGTTTATTATGCAAAGAAAGCATGGATATTCTTCCAATAAGCCAGTATCTTTCGGTATTTAATTCCAAGTTCCTCCCTTTTCTACTTATGTGGGCTTTCCAGCGAAACTTGCCGTCGAGGTAATACCTAAGTATTTTGCCGTGTTTGCGAATGGTGTCCAGTTTTCGTTTAAATTTATGGGTATGTGTTGGTTTGCTCTGTTTATAAAATTTACGTGTATACACTTTAAATCGTTTAATTTGATCCTCCACCTTTTTTTACAGGTATTTTATTTGTCAATTAATTTCTGTAATTTTTATGCCGCTTCTTCGTAACTATCTCCTAGTGCTAATACGCCAGTCATCCATCAATCCATCCACTTCGTGAACCCGAGCCAATGGATATTGTACCTAATCAGCACTTGAACCCCAAGTCCCCTACCACCTACCTCAGCATTTTCCCCCGAAATGCCCGCCACTGTGGACATATCTAGTGTTTGTTTTTCTGACCGAAGTCCCCTGGGCACCACGATCCTCGCTTTGCTATGGAATAGCCGTATTCCGCCCCTATGAGCATTGGCAGATTCCTGGCTGATCTTCATTTTATTTTTACGAGACGACCGGAGGATCTATCCCAATTGTCTGTCTATTTTGTCCTTTCGCTTGTGTGGATGGGTTTGTCAGTCTGTTAGTCCTGTCGTCGCTGTATACCTAAAACATAATTAGTATAAGTCAAAAATATTACCTGTGAACTATATAATTTCTGAAAATAAAAAAAAAAATTGGTGGGGCAAACCCCTTGTGAGTGTGTGTTTTTTTGCCGGCAACGGTCCTTAATACCCCAGTATCATCTGCAAATGTTGCTAACGTATTAATTTCTAAATCTTATTTGGAAATGTCACTTGTGTACAGGAAATACAGAACAGCTCCTAGCACACTACCCTGAGGCACTCCATTGATTTTCTTAAGCTCTGAATAGGCTTCTTGTTGTTTGATCCTAAAATATCTATGAAATGTTTGTGCTACATCAAGAAAGATCGCGGAATAATATTTTCTTTTCTTCTAGTGTGTTTTCTATTAAATTTATTATTCTATGAAGCTGATCTATAATGGAGTAACATTCCTTAAAACTAAATTGCTGGGGCGGAGTCAGACCATTTTTCTCTAGATAGTACAGGAAGAAGAGAGATTGGTCTGTAAGAGAAAACTTCTTTTGGTGGTTTACAAGGTTTAGGAATTATTATGATCTTTTGTTACCTTTAACATCAGTGGTAAATACTTTAATCTGAAGGATGCATTGCTTAAATATGTCAACTTTACTATTGTTATTCCAGGGAGTTGCTTGAGATTTACCAGTAATCCTGAATTAAATATATCGATGCAAACGACTGTCAAATAATATAGAAAAAAATATATAAAAAAAAGAAAATTTACTTTTACATCTTAAAGTGAGTTAAGTTATTTTTATTAATATTAAGTAACATGTCAAAACAAGTCTCAGAATTTTTTCAACCCGTGACAGGCCAGTGCTAACGCTCTCGCTTTCGGATACGAAGATCGTTAGTTCAAATCCGGTGACTATAATATTTTTATTTATTTTTACCTCTCGCCCTTCAGATAAGAGAGGTATAGGAATCATGCTAAAAATTGGGTAGTGAGTTTTCAATGGATAAACACGTTTTGGGGTCCCTAGAATACGATTTTAATATTTTCGCGATGATGTCTGTGTGTGTGTGTGTTAGTGTGTGTGTGTGTGTGTGTGTGTGTGTGTGTTAGTGTGTGTGTGTGTGTGTGTTAGTGTGTGTGTGTGTGTTAGTGTGTGTGTGTTAGTGTGTGTGTGTTTGGATGGATGTTGTAGTAACGATAACTCAAAAACTACTGAATAAAAAAATTTGAAATTTTGCATACAGCATTCTGATACCCTAGATTAGATCTGATTAGATTTTGGTGCCAATCGCACAACCGGAAGTGGCAGTTGCTATGGGTAATGACGCCATTATTATACAAAACGGCAATAAAGTTTTACACATATATTTTGTATACCCTATAGTTTATTTTCATCTCATTAAAATTTTCGAAACTTTTGCCATTGTTGCCAGATTTACAAAAAAATAATTTTTTTTCATACTTTTTTGTGTCAACCTGTAAATTTTTGATTCAAAAATGGCGAGAGGTCATGTGCTGGCCACATCAGATTTTTTTTATAATATTTTTTAGTTTTTCCTTTAGTGGGATGTAGAAAAAACATACTGTTCAACTCGTGTGGATTGTCCATATCCACACTTGTTGCACAAATTACTATACCTGTTTACTATACAAATCAAGCCGGGGTTATTTAGGTATAGATTTAGATAAAAATATTGAAAAAATAATATTAAAAGATGCCTAACCTTCACAGGCGAGTTTATTTATCGGCTTTTAGGTTAGCAGTTTTTGGCCAGGTCCGCTATTCTTGAAATTACTCGCACGCATGCGTATACGTTTATCTGAGAAGTTTGTTTTAAGGAATGGTGTATTCTTGACCGACCTTCGAAATGAAAAATTTACCCTTCTTATAATCGGCTTGGCAACATTGGTATTACGAGTGTGGCTATATTCACATTTGTCAGTTATCTGTTTGATTTTTGTTTTAACTGTCAATGGGTTATTATTGTAGTTGGTTTAATTCATTCAAAGGAGAATGCCCGTATAAGCATTAGCTTCTGGTGCTGAGAGTACATCGTATTTTTGGTCCGAGATTTTCTCCAAATATTTTTGTTTTCTTCATTTTTGCGACCTCTAACCAGACATCAGTAGCTCAGCCAGTCAGTAATCAAACAGTGATGCCGATTTGTGGTGGGAAGTTTCCTATTTTTGGTCATCGGTTGACCTTTTCATACCTCCGAATTAGGTATTTATTTTTTAATGGAAACTATGTAGTGAATACTTTCCGGTTTTTTGGGCTTGACTAGTAGCTCTACTCTGCTATAGTATACTATAAAATCGTAGATAGTGTCCGGTAACCCTAAGGTCATCCATGACCTATTCATTATTACGTATTTATTTAAAAAAAAACTATGCAATGAATATGAATATTTAATACTAGTCCACTAGATTATACTATAAAATCATGAATAGTGTCCGGTGACCCTAAGGTCATCTATGACCTTCTCCTACCTCAAAGTTACGTATTAATTTTTAAAGGAAACTATGTTGTGAATATTTTCCGGTTTTTTGGGCTTGACTAGTAGTACTAGTCCAGTAGATAATAACATAAATTCATGGATAGTGTCCGGTGACTCTAAGGTCATCTATAACCTTTTCATACCTCAAAATTACGTATTTATTTTTTAAAGGAAACTATGTAGTGAAAATCTTCCGGTTTTTTGGGCTTGACTCGTAGTACTAGTCCGCTTGATAATAACATAAAATCATGGATAGTGTTCGGTGACCCGAAGGTCATCTATGACCTTTTCCTACCTCAAAATTACGTATTAATTTTAATATATTATAATCTAGTGGACTTGTATATAAAAAATAAAAACGTAATTTTGAGGTAGGAAAAGTTCATAGATGACATTAGGATCACCGGACACTATTCACGATTTTATAGTATACTCTAGTAGATAAATTCTACAAGTCAAGCCCAAAAAATCGGAAAATTTTCACTGCACATTTTCCTTTAAAAAATAAATAAATTTATAACATGGAAGCACCAGATACGGGCATACTCCTTTCTTAGAAAATGGACCGATTGATTAAAAATTTCTGGTTTATTTAATACTATGGGTACTTCTTGAATGGATCTGCTGAAAATTACAATAAAAAAATATTTGTTTCGTCCACCGTTCCATATTCAACCATTCTAGCCCATCAAAATCAAATAGCTAGCTTTCAGCATTGAATATATTTAAATTTGAAACCTGACTGAAGCCTTAACTTACTCTTGTATAGTTACATCTAAATATGTAGCTCTTTTTTAAGGCCTCATCATCGGTTCCAATCACAGAATTATATTACATAGAATGCTAATGCTACCTCTTAAATTGAAAGCAGCACGCGACGAATTTGAACCTTCTGAGTTGAGCAGTATTGTCCCTAGCAGATTGCATTTTCGAACAAGCGTGTGTTCGCAGTTTAAATTTACGTATAACAGGGGCGTATTAAGCTTAAATTTTTAATCAGTACATGTTATAGATGGATAAAACCATGAACAAATATAATGAAACAGAAATTGTTTAATAATTATTATTTTCCATTATGAATGCAGTCTCAATACCAGTATTAATGTTTTCCAAAATCATTTTATAGGATTGTTTACTTACTTGAAGTAGCTTATACCCGGCATTTTCCCTTTGTTGGGGCACGAAATTACCATACAAGCACTCATAGTCTTTTTATTTGCTATTATTACCCTAGTTATTTGTCCAAATAGTAAACCAAACTAAGAACTTAGTGGTACGAATGATCAAGGCGAGTTTAATATGTCAAATCTTCTACCTGATGCCACTCAAATTCCAAGTTAACTCAAAATTAAAATCCGACGGTTTTAACATCTGCCAACTAAGCAAATATTATTGGAAAATAATAAACATTGAGTTAATTAATAGTTTTTCTTATGAAAATCATGGGGCGCTAATTCCGTCTTAATACTAGAATTAATTCAAAGATTTAATAAATCACAATTATTTCATAGTTTTAAGATTTGACTTCTGTTGACATGACTGCCTAATTTTTTTTTACCTTTATTATGTATCTTTTTATGACCTTTAAACAATGAATTCTAAACATAAATAACAAATTTTGTTTAAATAATATGTATTAAAAATAAAATTTTATTGTAAAATTTTGAAAATGGTACCGGAACGTACGTAAATGAAACTATATGGAATAAACTTTCCTTTTAATATTCTATTTTATTGGCTGGTCCCGAAAAAATAATTACTACATTTATTTTTAATTTGTAAAATATTTATAGATTATAGAAACTGTCTACGAAACACCGTGTATCCAAAAAACAATTTAATTTTAATTTTAAATAAAACATTAATCAAATATTTACTGGAAAATTATATAGAATCCTTCTTTACCTTAGTATCAATAAATATTAATGAAATAAAAATAACATAGAACCCGTATGTAATTAATCAACAAATGAAAATCTGTCGTTATATTTTTGAAGTTGCATGAATAAATGTCAGTTAGACGGTGATTCCGTGTGTATGTGCATTTTTTAACACTAAATAATTGTAAAATAGTTTATTATTGTTAATAGTATAAAATAATGATTCCTACAAAGGTTTCATTGTTATTATGTCTAATTTTAGGTAAGTTACAAATTATTTTAATTTGATTTAATGTTTATTGCTAGATATTTCTCAACTATATTAGAGACTTATTGGACGTCAAAAATAAAGTATGTTTTTATTATACGAACCTTAAATAAAATATCCTTTAAATAATTTTTTGCAGCTATTGAGGTGTAATTTTGAAACCTAATTCACGCTATACCTAAGTTAACAAAATCTCAAATTTAACTTTTTGCATTTCTCCTGGTGAATTAAAATCTACACACAGATATAAATAAGATTTTAAGTTAGTTTAATTCTCCTCCTCAATTCATGTTTTTGATAAATAAATTCAGTGCCGGTTTTAGCACTGGGCGAGATTTCTACGGCACCCCCTAACTGCAAATCAATTCCATACGAAAAAAGGCAATGGGTATAATGAAATAACCATTTATTAAAAAAATAACCATTTATTATATAAAAAAAAAAAACTAATAAAATTTCACTTTCTAGTCTTTCTATCGGCGAACTCTTTTATTAGGTTATCAAAGTCGATGTTTTCAGCAATTTCATTTTCGATTGACAAAGCTACCAAGTTTGTCAATCTAGATTAAGATATTGTCGATCATGGATATGTTTTTATTAGCTTAAGCTTAGAAAAACTCCTCTCCCCACTAGCAACCGTTACATGTATAGTCGATAATATTTGCATACAGTTCTTGTAAGTTGCGATCTTTGATCAAATTTAAAACATAAGCAGGGGTAATCACATTCGTATTAGGCAAAAAGATTTCAGGCTTACGAGTTCATCATACAATATATAACCATCTATATCTGATTTAGAGTCTATAGTTAATTTCAATTGGAGATCACCACAGAGTTTGACAAGGTCGGGTTTTTGTACAAAAAAGACCAAGATTCCGAGTACTCATTTAACTATTCAAATCTTTCATTAACTGAAATTAATGTAGTGTCCAAGAGAGAGTTAAAAAATTCAAACTCAAATTTTTTTCTGGAGAAGTAATAGGCTCGTCCAGGCAGTTTCACCAGCTTGACGCTTTTACAAATCGATTTCTTGTTGTGGCTCTAAACACAGGTTCAATATCTAGTTCTTCAGCCAATTCCTTCGCAGTTAAAATGGCGCTTTTAGAGCCTGTATTTATATATTCTTCCATGAAAGTGCAACATTTTTTCAACATTATTGTGCATTTACTGAGATCTATTTTTGTTGATTGTAGAGATTTACTAACGACATTAATTTGAAAAAATATGTTATACCAAACAACCAATAAAACTATGAAGTTAAAATCTTTTAACTGTTTGACTAGAGTAGTAGAAAAATCTTTAAATTTAAAGTATTTTGTTGATGTAAAACGTTTTCTTTATTTAATTTTCCGTCATCTTTTATGATTTTTTAGTTATGTATTCAAAACTTCATTATTTTCTCTTCTTGTATGTTTTTCTATTTTCTCTTCGTGTAAGTTTTACAATTTTTTGTTTTATATTTTTTTACGGTTATGAATGGGTTGCCGAAATTCGATAGCAGAAAGTGCAAAACTTGCAGAAGCAACTACTTCATATATTGTCAGTAGATAGAACGTCCTTTAACTTTAACGGTTCTGTAACTAACGACAATGACGTTTAGATTGTGACAATTGTACAAGAAATCAACTCGTTAAATTTTATTCTAAACGTCATCGCCTTTAGTTATTGAATCTTTAAAGTTAAAGGACGTTCTATCTACTGACAGATAGTGTCGAAAATTATTGGTTGTTATTGACGACGAGTGTTTTTTATATTTAACTACTCGACAAGCGATAAAGTGACAAAATTCACATCTCAATTCTTTTTTAAAATTCCAAAAGAAAAAGTGTCTTTGAAAATTACTTTTTTAGGGATATTAGAGGTGCTTAGATCCAGAAGTTTAAAATTTTTTTTAAATTATAGGAATTTTTAAAATTTAAGAAATAATGCTGAAACATAAATTTCAAATTTATTTTAAGTCTTATAACAAGATATACAGGGTGGGCCACGCTCAACGGGACGGAGCTTACTCGGAAAACGAAAAATGTTATGAAAAAGTTATTTATTTTAGATATTGGTATAGGGAACCTTGTAGTAATTTGAAAGGGAATTGTTTTACCCTTTTATTACAATAACAAAATACAGGGTGTCCCATTTAGAATAACGCAGTAATCGTATAAAATATTGTATTGTCATGAAACTCAATTAACAACACCCTGTAAATAATAATAAACATTACAATAATTAAATATCGATGACCTCCCTAATCGGCAATTAATAAACAAAAATGCGTTAGTTAATTTTTATGCGACGAAGTGTAATGAATGTATTTAAACCATATTAATTTCGCAAAAAAAGTCATTTAAATCGAAAACTATCAAGAATGGGTAAAGAGAGCCCTTAATAAAGTGACATTATTTTGTTCAATATACTTCAAAAATAAAATAAATAACAGGGTGTTCCATTAAAAAAAACATAACTTTGATATATCACGCTTTTTTGGAGCACCCTGTATATGTCTAACTAATTTAGAAATGTAGTCGTCACTAACCTACGTACTCCTGCCAAATAACTTTTTCATAACATTTTTCGTTTTCCTAGTAAGCTCCGTCCCGTTGAGCGTGGCCCACCCTGTATACAAGATAATAAATTGAACCGAACGTCATTTAAAAAATACAATAAATAAGATTTTTTTCAAAATATTTGAAATATAATTGTGGCCTTTAAAGATAAATAACGAAAATCGAGGAAAATTGTAAGTCACACTCTTCGGTTTTCTTTTGAAATTAAAAAAAATGTTTTTGAAAATCATTTTTCTAGTGATACTAAACATTCTTCTTCATCAGAATTATATTTAAATGAGTCATTAAAGATAGTGTTAACATTGCTAAAAAATATTTCGTTATATATTTTGTTGTCGAAGTTTTAATGAGTATTAACATATATTTTAGTTATTCAGTTTATAAAATTATTATTTTACAATTTACTGATTTTTCGGGGATTGATAAACATTTTCTCTATATTTTACTACCCTTTAAAGTGTCTTAAAAATAATTTGTTAATTAAATAGGTACGTTTAATTATCTAAGTTAAGTTATTCTTTTTGAAGCACCCTGTACAGCATACTTTTAAAAGAATTTTATTATATTTACAGGAAATAGCATTATAAGATGTGATGATGATATTCCGCCATTAATCAAAACACATTTAGGAAAAGTTCAAGGACACTTTAAGAAATCCTATCAAGGAAGGATTTACACGGCATTTGAAGGAATTCCGTATGCTAAATCCCCAGAGGGAGATTTAAGATTTAGCGTAAGGCATTTTTACTTATTAGTTACTACATTTAATAAACGTTTTTGTCTTATAAATCGATTTTCCTGCTGCACTTTTAAGACAAAAATTAAAATATAACAAAGTAAAAACTTTTCAATGAATAATATTCACTAAAATAACAAAAATATTTTCTTTAACCTTACCTATATGTTAACTAAATTTTATTTTAAACTGAAAGTAAAACACACATTCGTCTAAGTAAGCATGCTGCAGAAGTAGGTTATGCGTTACTTAATTTCATCTCATTTATCTGCATTTATCCAGTTCTTTCTTTTCTCTAATTTCCAACTATAGCTCTTGAAAATGGGTAAAATTTGCACTTGCTATTTCTCACTGTATTTTTGCAATTACAACATAACAACTATTATTTTTTTTATATTTAATTTTGAAGTGTTTATTTATGACAAGAGCCAGATTTCATGAAATTTTGACCACTACGAGCGCTGGGATCTTTTCAGTTGTCCCCACCATACACTTTGCACCCAGCGCATATGGCTATATTGGCTATAAAAACTTTAATAAAAGAAATTCAAAAAGGTAAGAAAATAGCTATTTTTCCTGAAGGGAAAAGCCGATGCGGTAATTTTAACGGTTAGAATAGACGGAACACAATTTACGCATTTTTCTAAGCTAAAAAATATAATACAAATAAAAACATTTCCCAAAATTACTATTACCATTTTACCACCTAGGTGCTCTTATAATCATGAGTGACATTTTTTTCAGTTTATTTTAAAAAAAAAAAAATTTTAATCAATTAATTAATTTTTCTTGTTGATAGATTACGTTTTCCTACTACGTGAAACGAAAGTTTAAATTTATTATATAACATGAATTGTTAAATAGTCTCATCTACATTTAAGTATTCACCTGATGATGGCCTGAGTGCCGAAACATGTTGCGATTTGAATAATTTCAATTTAGTTGAAATTACCTTTTAATTTTTATATTAAATTTCATGTGGTATGGACTTTGAGTTATCTCATTTGATATCTTAAAATCTTCACATTCCAATTTTGAATTTTTAACTTCGCAATTTGTTAAGTTCCATTTGTTACAGTTTTATTTTTATTAGTCTATAGAATTTACCGTTATTTTTGAGAATTTCGATTCATTATTTATTGGGTTGTATTTAACCGATTACCAAAGTAATCAATTGATAAGATGTCCAAATATTTGTCTTGTGCCACCAAAAATCACAGCTGAGCACCAAAATTTAATTAGCAAATTATCCAAAGTTTTGGAGCACCAAAATAAACAAGAATCGGCATCTTAATAATATATTTGAGCCCCACGGATAGAGGCATAAAAAAATATACATTCGATCTAAAAACATCAAGTACAATAATAAGTCCCTAAAATAGTAAGTATAAATCAATAAGAGCTAACGAACGTAAAACTAAAAATACATTCTAACTTCTAACGATACAAAATAAGAGCATAATGATACTATTGGACTATTAGAGCTCCTTTAGCTCTGGTCGGTTGTTTTCTCTTTCTTTTTAATTCTATGGGGAGGTATTTTGCTCCAGGAAGTGGTATAGCGTATTTAGGTCGAATTGCACATATATTCCTTCATGAACATTGGACAATTATAAGTACCATGCAGCCAGTCATCTTCTTTTTTCTCTAAAACTCTTCTCATTCACAAAAACACTGTTTTCGTAATCATCAAATTTTCTGCGTGGCTCGTTGAACTATTGCAATTCTAATTCATCACCAGTGGGAATTCTAAAATAAGTTTTGTCTTCGTAATCATGTTTTTTGGGCACCCTTTTAGGTATTTTAGCCCACTGATATCCAAAGTCCACAGTTGGTTGCTTTGAAATTGTAAAATTTTCCAATTTGTATTTGTATGACCATTCAGTTAGCATTTCAGAAGCGACAACTGTTGCTGTTATGCATATTATTTTTCTAATAATGTGTTTTAAGATTTAGGCGGATATTTACAGATAAGACGCTACATAACAGACTGACGAGCACACACAAAGAGACAGGACAAACAGACAAACATACTGGGATTAAGGCTTAGGTCATCCCTAAAAAGAAACAGATGACTATCTAGGCATCCACTAATGTCCAATGGGGTGGAATGCGGCGCAAATGAGGCCACGCGATGATAATGACGACCAGGGGACTTCGGCCCTTAAAAGCGACCTCAGGATATGCTCACAATAGCGGGCATGTCGGGAGGAGAACCTGGGAGTGGCATGGCAGGGGACTTGGGGATCAAGTGCTGATTAGGTACAATATCCCCTTGGCTCGGGGTCATTTAGCGTGTGAGTGTGTGTGTTGCTGTTTTTAATAACTCTGCTAAAAGATTTTAATCCATTAGTGGTTGCCAATTGCAGTATCCAAGTACCAATTCGGATTCTGATTAAACCATTCGTATTGTAAGTATTTCAAGACATTTTTTTCATTTTTTCGTTTATAAAGAAATGCTTACGATGCCTCGTTAAATATTTCAGAAGACGCTGTCATTTGCAAGGCATCTATATCATATATCATTTCTTTGTTATGTTTTTCTACTGATTGTTCTAGTTGTTGTTGTTTTTTATTGCAGATTATTCATTTGCTGCCAGAAATCTATATATAGCAACGTTGGTCACGTTAGTCACATATGCATTTTTTATAACAGTCGAAAATTGTGTTATTGTGTGTGAACGTTTATGAAATAATAAGTGTTTAGATCGATGTAGTGCAAAATTCGTAACCGCACGCTTTTATTTATATGGCCATCGTTTGTTGCTTTTAAATGTTGACTGATTTGAAGTCATTTTTGTTTGTTACAATAGATGTTACTAAAAATAACTGCTGGTCCTTCATTTACCTAGTTAAAATATAAAACTTAAAACTATTGGGAGGTCAATAAACACTAGTCGCATTTGAATTTTTCTTTTTTGCGTGAGTCCAATATATTCATACTGTTACTTCATGTCCAAAAACATCAACTAAAGCAGTCTGTATATTTTCTGCAGCGTCGCATACTAAAACGGTTGGACTCATGTTAATTTTAGAGAGGGAGAATACAGATGTTTTTAATGCATTAAATAAAAATTCAAAATCAGATTTATGTTCTGTCGTAGTCACTGAAAAAGCAAAAGGGTTAAAATTGCTTCTCACTTTTCAGGAACGTGTTACCTACGAGTGGTGGAAATAAGGGGGGTTTAAGGTTTCGTATTATTTGTTCTCATTAAATAATCATCATTACAAATTTCACATGTTCCTTAAAATTTTGACCAACCCTATATGCATAAACTACTTACAATGATTTATAAGATATATAACAATATAAAATTTTAAGCCTGATGATGACGAGATATCGCCGAAACTAGTTGCCAACCCTATTTTAACTCAATTTCGGAAATATATTGTGACACTTGACTATGAGTTTTATAACCTCATCTGTTTACTACATTCGAGACATAGATAACCTTTTGGACGTATATATCCATTTACAAAGAAAAAATAACTAATTTTCTAGTAGTAAAAAATTAAATTCACAATCGTTTAGGATGAAAATTGTGAATGGATTCCTAGATTATAATTTCTATATTTGTAATTAATAATACACATTGTGATAAACTGATAATGAGGCTGATCAAAGTTTAAAATTAGATTATACGTTTTTGATTACATGAATAAGAATTCTACTAATTTGATTTTAATGTTGAATTAAAAAAAAATCACAATAATTTCTGATTTTTAATTCTGTAAAATAGTTGTATATAATTTTATATCACCGGTATTATTATCTCTGCTTGAGCGAAGTCCCAGAAAAATACTAAATGTGATACTTAAAATTTAGATTCCTATGTGCTACTGAAATAACACTTTGGAACTTGGATCGAAAAATTGTCATTTCCGGATGCTTCTGAAATTTATAAATTTTGAATATATTTTATGTAAATTTCAGAATAAATTTAACTCAACAGCACATTTTCTAATTTAGTTTTTAAAAATATATTCATCCTATAATTTATAAATGTCATTTGAACATTCTGCTTCAGATTGTATATTTTTCATGCCAGAACTTGTCTACGAAAGTTTTTTTATCTCAAAATGTCCTTACCGAGTCAGTAATTTAAAAATGTATCTTATTCGTCTCTTTGAAAAAATATTTCATTAAATAATACCTTAGTATTTTTTTACTGTTCAAAAGTTAAAGGTGCCGAAGGAATTTATTAGATTTCAAAAAAAATTTCTAATTTTTTAAAATGTTTTAGGAGCCACAACCAGCAGAGGCATGGAATGATACCTTAGTAGCAAATAATACTTATTATTGTATGTGCTTCATGCCATTTCCAGGAATCCATGGAGTACAAGGTAACATAAATCATTCATAGATTTAAAATCAAAATTTTAATTATAAAGAATCTATGACTATTTGACCACCAAAAATTTTGAGTAAATAGTGTGTAAATGATTTCTTATTTGTTTATGTCGATTAAGATACTGTAAAAAGATTTATTATCGTACGTATATAAGTTTTTTGTTTTTACCAAATGCTTGGTTCCATTACTAATTTTTTTACTTCTATGACTGATGGCGAGGGTGAAAATGAGTGTTGATTTCGTTAACCATTTCTACAGCCTCCTGTGAATTATTTCTTTACAGGGAACCACTTCCTCCCACCGCCAAAATTATAAACAAGCGTCCTTTGCTTGGTCCATTATTAAGTTCATTGGTTAACTGATTAACGTAATAATTACTTTCTAATACACTTGAAGTGTTAAAGTACGTAACGTAAATAATAATTTATGTCCTTATCATTTTGTGTTTCTTATGGGAGGTTTCCCCTTGGGACGTAAGTTCACTTTTTTGTATTTTTTTTGTTTTGTATTTTGTATTGCGACTATTGTCCTAAATTGTGGAGGCGGGAATCTTTTAAACACACCTCACGCTAGGTTTTATATGTGAGGTAGTGCCGGATTTTCCCCTGATCGCCTGCAAGCAGAGTCAAGGGCATACCTGCTAAACCCTCCTCGGTTATTTGTCTTGGTGTTGTCCTGTTCCTTGTACCCTGCTGTAGGAGTGATTACTCCTTTTCAGGGATACTTGGACGGATATTATGCTGAAAAGGAAAATTTATTAGAACTAAGATATTTTGTTGTGAATAAGGTGGACGTCAGTAGTGGGGACCAGCTCATCTGATGCTTAGAGGAAGATCCTTCTCTTTATTTAGAATCCTACGATTCAGTTGGGGGAATTTCATCTTTGGTTTCTTGAAGAATGATCTTCTGTTCCTTTCATTTGTCCACTTCGTCCGTTCTCCTGACGTGTTTTTAGCCTGGAAATAATTATTGGTGGTATGTTAGTGTGATCATATTTATGGTATGAGGCGAATCGCCAGGAGAGGTAGGAATATTTCTTATTGATCCTCCTCTCGGTTGCCGTAACGGCATGCAAGAGGAGGGTGAAGGGTGGAGAAGTTGAGGGCTCTGTAGTCGATTATGGGACGGATGTAGGTCTTGTATGTATGTAGCAACTTTCGAGGATTACATCTGCCAATTTGACCACCTATGAGAGCGGTTCGTTTCATTACTCTGTCCAGAGTTCTTTGGACTTCAGTCGCCCAATTGAGGGTGGGCGTGAAGTACACTCACAGGTAGGTGACCTGATCCAAGGGAACGAGTCCCTCTCCCCAGAGCCTCAGGTTAATCTCATTGGCGGATTGGTTATATTTTTGGGAATATGTTAAGGAGTCCTTCCCCGTAATTATACCAAATACTGTTAAATACGATTTTAATGTTAATGACGAAGTTTATCACCTTCGATGCATATATTTATTTTCTCTGAAATAATTTGGGTATTTCCATAAATAAAGTAAAAAATAAATCACATATTAAAGGGCATTTAAATAAGAATATTTTAGCAAGAAAAAATTATAATTAGAATGAACAGAACTTGAATATTAACTATTATAACTTTAAAAATAAATAATAATTATAAATCCAGAATCGAACTTCCCGGATTGTTTTAGATTACCCATTTCTTTTCGGAAATTTCTAGCGTAGAAACGGTCAGTATAGAAATGGTGTCCCGGCGTAGAAATGGCGGCGTGAAGCGCCGCGCTGCGTTAAATCGTCCCTTACCATATTTATTAGCGTTAGCTGCATAGTTACTTTATTTCTTTTTAATCCTTTTTTTTCATTGAAGATTAATTATTTTTGAGGTAATAAAATTTAATATCACATTCGAGATAATGGATAACCTATTGTAAGTAATTATTTTTGCTCCCATATTTGCTTTATTGGTTCTTTTACTTGTTTCTGCAAACTGCTACACCGTATTTAAATAGTTCTGCTATGATTGTATCTTCATCCACTAATTTAGCGCTCCTTGCCCTATTTCTTTTTTTTTCATTATCCATTTCAGTTAGATATATTATTAGATCCTTAGATCCCTCATGTTCTATTTTTTCCTCTTCATTATTCTTTTTTGTTCTGGCTTATTTTAATTCCTGGTCTCATTAAAATACTTGTTATCTATTGGGTCCACTCAATTGTTTCTTTCTTATTTTTTAGCTCTCCTGTTTTCGGTATAGTTTTGTATAGTTTCTTGCCAATTCATATTCCTCTCTGTGACATTTGGTCATTAAATTCAACCTACATTTTTCTTAATTACGGCGTCTTTACATTTCTGATTGGACCGGTTTTCATTATTTATGTTTTGAATTTTTCCTCTTCTACTGTGTAGACTTGAACTGTGTAGGTTTAGACTTTTTTCCTAGTTTTTTTTGGATACTATTTTTTTCATAATTTTGTCTTAGTTCGTTATTAATTAAAGCAACTATATTCCTTCGCTCATTTGTTTTTTCTTTTGCTCAAGTCTTTGTTTCATAACTTTTCCATGACGAGATAATAATCTGTATCTCAAGCAAACGCCTCTATGTGATCGATTTTTTTTTAATATTTCCTTGTTGGCTAATATGTGGTCTAATTGGTGAGTCCAGCTGACTTTTTGGTTGCTCGAATTTAAGACTATTTTAGTGTTTCTGTTATTTGATAGATTCGGTGTCCGTTATCATTTGTGTCCTCGTGATTTGTTCCATATTTGAGAGTTTACTTCACACATAATTATTATTTTGACCTGTTTTTGAAATCTCTACTACCTTTAAAAATTATACAAGTCATCATTTTTCCTAAGATCTGATGTTTCTGTTTAATCCGAGTTTAATCATTCTTAAACACAAATTATGATTTCTCCTGACTTAACCGGTCTTGGACTGCTGGTGGTTCTCTAGTTATTTTTTCCATTACTCGTTAAGTAACGGTTAGATTTAGTTAAGAAAGTAAAAAAAATATTCAAAATTATAAAAGTTAATTATAATCTAAAAAGATTTTTTTGACACTGACCTTCCAGTTTCTAATTTAATATACTAAATTTATGTCTAAATGACTTTTAGGACTCAAATGGAGTATTTCCCAATTAGCTTTTATAGTTACTAATTACTTTAATGACTATATTAATTAGCTTTAAGGTTAGAGCTAAGACCATCTGGAAATAATCTGAATTCAATTATACAGGATGTCTAAAATTATATGGGATAACATTGCTATATCAGAAACTGTAAGAGGTACAGAGAAGGTTAAATGGGAAAAAATTATCTATCTTATACCACAATATAAAGTGGATTAAATAATACATATATTAGATTTTTATTTAATATTAACCTGTTACTAATTTCATATTATTCATTTTAGGATCTGAAGATTGCTTATATGTATATGTATACGTTCCTTTAACAAAAATAAATGGGGAGGAAAATCTTGACGTAGTTGTTCATATACATGGAGGAGGTTTTATGCTTGGAGCTCCTTCTTATATGGCAGGACCAAATTATATGATGGATAAAGATGTTATTTTCGTTTCGTTTAATTACCGATTGGCCATTCTTGGTATATAATTTATATAATTTTTTATAGGCACTAAATTTTATTTATATTGCTAATACTTTTTGACGATACCTTTTTATGTAATAATTCATTCAATATTAGTAGGTTTTTGAATTTTGGAAGTTTGAATATCCGGAAAATGTTGAAACACTGAAAGAAGATAATTTCAAACCAAATTCTCTATAATAAGAAATAATTCTAGTATTAATATTTACCTGACTAATTATAGAAAGAAGATAATTTCAAACCAATTTCTCTATAATAAGAAATAATGCTAGTATCAATCTTTACCTGACTAATTATAGTTTGACTTTATGGACAAATCATTAATTTCGATTGGTCTGGAAAGTTAAGCTAGATTAGAAGAAGATTTGGAGGTACTAAACCAATTAAAATATCTATTGAATATGGAAATATCTGTAACTAAACTTATGTGACTAAGAGAAGCTTGGCTAGTTTGGTAATATTTAAGTCTTAAATCAAGCAAATGAATTATAAACGTATTTAGTCCACCGGCTACTAAAATAGCCTAAAATATGATATTGGTTGTTCATCAGAAGTCATCAAATGTTTGTGTGTTATTTGGGTGTTTTCTAATATGTAGTCTTCTAAATATTAGTGGGAAATAAACTGTAATCTGCTCTATTTGCTTCTAATAACTTACAATTTTTCTATAATTGCTCAGCTGAATAATAAGGCTTTTTTGTCAATTTGATTGGCTCTCTCTATCCAAATATGTCAATATGGGAAAGAATCAAAATCAAAGTTATTGATGTCCCCGGAGATTCAAGATGGTTACATTGATCGTACATGGCTCGAGCTAGAGGATGTTATTAGTTGTACATATTTGAGTGGATGGAAGATAGCGAATCAGATCATATTACTATATTCTTATATACTAGGGTTATCGATTTGAGAAGTTGAAGAATACTAAAGATCTCTCCGATACAGACGTTGAAAAAAACTGGTAACAAGTAAATCTTTATTAAAATCTATAGAATCTTTAGTAACATCAGAGCCTACACTATCTTCATTTTTAGAAACGTCAATGTATAAAATTATCTCAAACTGAGATATATTGATACAGAAGCTATCTTAAATCGAATTACAAAAGAACAAAGTGTAAGTGCTGTTTCTAAAGAGATTAACATTAGAAAGGATAGGTAATGAAGACTTTAACAGTCATCAAGAATTCTGGAAATATACTAGAAGTTACCATGATCTCCCAGCAAATCACCTCTTAGAATAATCTGGAGACATTAACAACTGTCACAAATCCAAGAAATACACAAATGCCATTATTAAGAAAATGTTTTAGTTAATTAGACAAAAGCTTACAACCTGAGATTAATTTTTAGGTCTAAAGGCCAAAGGACATTTAGATCAGCTGCCTGGAATAGAGACTCTAACTCAGATTTGTGTTGTGTCAACCACAACAGCAATAACAGCTCTTTACCAACAAGACAAAAAGTCACTTGCAACTTCCTGCAAACCGGTTTTGATAGACATTGGTGTTTCTCGACCCAGATAAGATTTTAAGTTACTAAATTAGGTTAATGATCATGAGGTTGCTGGCGGCTTCACAGCATGGATGCTGTAAAACAACAAAAATGGTCTTAAACATTAACAAGCCTGGATTTTAAACAATTCAGTCACAAAGCATCGGAGTTTATTCTGGAAAATGGGGAAAAGTCCAAATAGTGTCAAAATCAATTTAGCAGTATCTGTAAATATTATTGCAAATAATATAGAATCTAGTTAGATTAAAATAAACAATTTCTTGCTTTAAAGTGCAAGCTAAAAATGCTGCAAAAATGTCAAATAGAGTAAAAACGTTAGAAACCAAAAGTAACGACCGTGCTTTGGATATCTTTGATACATTTACAAAATAATTACAGCTGAAGTTGACATATTAGCCACTAAAATTTAAAAAATAAATAATTTAAAAAATTAAAGCCGGAGAACTAGTAACGCACGTTTCATGAAGTGTTTGATGCACCTTAAAATTTTCTGTAATAGTATCTACTGGATAGATGAGCAGGTAGACATATGTTGGCTTGACCTACCTGGGGACACCAGGTACTGCGCATAAGAGAAAGATGTAAAAAAATATGGCACAAAAAAAATGTTTGATTAAGAGGCCAACAAACACTAATTGGAAGTTAAGGTAATTTAAAGCACAGAAATAAATAAAGCAGACACTTTTGAGGGGGTTAACATTGAACAAAAACACCCCAAAGTTGTTTTTTTAAAACCATGAAATGATGTGTTGTATTCACGCTGTAATTTTAAGAGCATCTTAATTACATATAGTAAAAATAGCCAGACACTTTTTCCGGAGTTTACTTAATGGCCAACAATCTTTTTCCCAAAAATATTGCACAACCCTTTTTAATAAATCACAACTTTTTTAGATTTAACGGTAAATTTACCCATGTACAAAGACAATAGAATGAAGATTTTTTTACACTCAGTTTGAAATTTTAATTTTGTACAGGGTGGCCTAAAATAAATTTGACATTTTTTGGACTATTACTTGGGTCCAAATTTATTATTGGTTGTAATTTTAATGTAAATTTATAATGGGTTTTAATATTAACTACAACCAGAACAATTAGAAAAGATAAAAAAAACATACAAGCAAGTATCATTTAAAATAAAAGCTAATATAGCGGACGACAGATGAAAATATCATCCCGGATATTATATTTTCAACTTGTCTTTTTTTAGCATTTTTCTTTAACCTGATTTTGTGTTTTCTGTTATTTTACAACTTTGAGATTTCTGACCTCGTTATTCTTCTAATAATGAAAAAAAAAACAGAAGATTATCCATAACTCAAATGTGGTAAAATTATTCAACGAATAATTAAAACTCCAGTCATACCACAAAATTTATTAAAATTTTTAAAAGTGAATTAAATTGGCGACATGTTTCGGAAAAACGATGGCCATCATCAGGCTTACCATACAAACAATAAAATTGGATTACAATAAAAAACATACTTACAAATATCACGAAGAAATTGCACATGGTATTAAAATTTGGTATGAAAATTAAACTTTAACATAGTAAAACATTTTTAATAATGTCCGAAATCAGCTATTTGGAGCAACCGTGGCCATTGGGCCAAATATAACCAACAAAAGGCAAACTTTTTAAAATTTCAGGAACAAAAACTGCCTCTTCCAAATTAAGACAATGTCAACGATTATTTTATAAACTATATAAACTCTACATAACTGGCCAAAGATAATATTATGTGTGTGATTTTTGTACAGTTACCAAAAGAAAATTAGTATTTAAAAACATATCAATGAATTATATGCAAATGAAATTCATATTTGGTGAAACAATATACAGATCTGTTATTTTATATCTTAGAAAGGATATTTGGGGTAAAGTAAAATGAACTACATAAAAAAATAGTGTTCAATAATAAAAGTACTAGAAACAACCAAAAATTCATGGAAATTCCCACGTTAAAATGAAATTATTAAATATGTGTAATTGCTATCGTTATTGAAATTTACATAAAAAAATAGCAAAGTAATAAAAAAAAATAACGTGCCAGAACTGGTCGAAGGTATTATTTATGTCAAAATTTTTTTAATGGGTTTTAGAATTAATTACAAACGAAATTTATATTACAGGATTTCTTAGTACTGAAGATGATCTTGTATCTGGAAATAATGGTTTAAAGGATCAAGTGATGGCATTAAAATGGATACATGATAATATTAAAGATTTTGGTGGTAATCCCAATTCAGTAACACTAACTGGTCTATCTGCAGGAGCTGCTAGTGTTCACTATCATTATTTATCACCCTTATCTAAGGGTAAAGCCAACAACAGTTAAAGTTTTATTACTTTTTAATTTTTTTATTTTTTTAAGGTTTGTTTCATAGAGGATTTTCACAAAGCGGTACAGTTCTCCAATCTTGGTCTATAATAGAAAATCCTCTTTCTAAAGCACGACAAGTAGCTGAGCACTTAAACTGTCCTACTAATTCAACAAAAAGTATGGTGGAATGTATGAAAAGAGTCGATTCTATAAAACTCTTAATGGCAATGGCAAAACTATTTATTTATATTGGCTGTATCCCTTTTATAATTTTTGGTCCGGTTATAGAAAACGGAGAAAATCCATTTTTACCCGAACATCCCTACAAAATGTTAAAAGAAGGAAAAATTTATGATGTGCCTTGGGTTGTTTCTAATGTAAAAAATGAAGGTCTTTTTCCTACTTCATGTAAGTGATTAAATAGTACACTTTCTTTTGCTAAACGTATAAATAATATGGTAAAGTCTGCAAATAGACTCTTGGGATTTATAAGTAGACAAACTACAAACTTTCAAAATATAGACAGTCTTAAAGTTTTGTACTTACACAAAATTATTAACAATAAAATTAACTCCCCCGAAATACTATCGTTAATAAGATTGAATGTACCCAGACACACCAGATCTATATTAATGTTTAATATTCCACTGAATCTCACCACAACTAGATATCCTCTTGTAAGCATCCTTCGACTGGCAAATAGCATTAATCTCTTGGCTAACCTAGACTGGACATTGCCACTAAACAGTTTTAGAAAGATTGCATTAAATCAAATAATAAATTTTTCTTTTTAAAATGATTAATTCATTTTTTGTGTACAAGCCCTTATACTTTGTATGTAGCATATTTTGTATGATACTATTAATCACTATTTTTTTAAATTATTTTTTTATGTATATTTTGTTCTGATATCCATGTAATTAGGCCCTTGATGACCTGTTTGGATAAAATAAATAAATAAATAAAAAAAAAATAAAACTCAACACAGTTAGTGGTTATCATTAAGATTATTTTCATATCTTAAAGAATTACTAATTATCATTAACTATAAAAAAATAACAAAATGTTCCAATCATTAAATAGTATATTATATACCAAGGGACTAAAGTGCAACTTTTAATCCCGAGGGTGAAGATTGTTTCTCGAGCGTAGCGAGGGAAACAATCACCTGAGGAATTAAAAGACACTTTAGTCCTGTGATATATACGCTATTGTTTACACCGCGGTGCCCCAACCCCCTTAAAATTCAAATAATTATTTATCTGTCAATTTTGTAAATATTTAAACATAAATTCTGTTTTTTTTTTAAATACAGGTTCTTAAAAAAATTATAAAAAAAACGGGGTTCCCGAAGCCACAGTGGCCGGGTTAGGCCGTTTGAGGTGATTTTTTTCGTCATAAAATTCCCTATCGATCTCTCTTTCTCGATTTTTGCTTCGGGTCTTCATTTTCGCGGAATTTGACTACAAAAATGGGTTTGCATGGAAAAAACTAGATTTTTCGCACAAAAATGACCCTACGGAACACGGGATTGAGATGTTGCCGAACTTTTTACGGGGAAATGCTCGTCTTGGAAAACCCTACAGGACTATCCACTTAGAATTCATACTTTTTATCAGAAAAAAATAATCATTTCCCATTAATAATGAACTATTGTATCCAAAATGGCCACTTTTGTCAAAAAATTGAATTTCCAAAAAATTGTTCAAAATCATTTATGGAACCTTTTTCAGAATTACGAGAAAATTCGGAAAATCCCTGTATGTGGTCATTTTTTGAATGCCAAAAGTTCTCTGGAAAAATTTTTGCGGATTCCCGGAATGTGTACCAATAGTTTTTATCAGATTAGAATTTGTACAAATAGTTTTTATCAGATGAGCATTTTTTCCAATACTTTCCAAGTTTTCATTTAAGATATTTTAGAATAAAATCGTAAAAAATGTACGAAAAAGCTTGCAAGGCTCTCGTAAAATTGTGTTGGAGACAAGAAAATTGAAGACTGTACTACCAAAAATTGTTTCCTATACTCCTTTGCGGAAGTATTTGACAGTTCTAAATTAGAATAAACAAGGTGCCTGGTTTCAATTGTTTTTATTTGCGGGACTAAAAAAAATTAGTCTCAAGGGAGTAAAAGTGGCACTTTAGGCCCGTAAATGCGGGACTAAAGTACTAGTTTCACTCCCCGCGGTGTAAAAAAGTATTTTTTCTCCGATTGACAATTTGACATTAAACGTCATTCGTATATGCATGAAAATGGCACCCTTGATATCGATACATCGAGGTGTCTGATGCCCTTAACGATAATTCTTTCAGTTAGGTTGAATCGATCTTATTTGCAGAATTCAAATCTCTTCAATATTGTCTTTATAAAGTTATATGACATTTTTTGTACATATCAAAAGTTTAAAATGTATCATTTTTACTATCTTGAATTTTTTCTTTTTTAGTTTTTGTGATGAATCACAAAATGGACCAATTCGAGTCCAAGTGGAATGAAATCATGCCCTATGCTCTTGATATTTATGAAACTGTGGATAAATCTAACCAACTGGAAGTTGTACAGAAAATTAAAAAGTATTATTTTGAAAACGAACCAGTATCTGAAGATAATGCTTATTCTATGGTTCATGTAATAATCTTTATAATATTTTTTTTTCCTGTCTGTTCCTTTTCTTTTTATATTTTTTTTAGTTGTTTATCAGCCCAAAAATAATACAGTTTTTGGTTTATGTAAACTATACATTAATTAGTTTAAAATTGTTTACTAAAATTCATTCATGTCCTGTTTTTTTTTAATTTTAGATGTTCAATGACAGATTTTACTTCATAGACGGCGAGAAAGCGATAAGATTACAGGCTCAAGCAAATAAAAGTCCAGTATACTACTACATTTTCACATATTTGTTAGCCAAACCTGTAATGCCATCATTTGGAATTAAAAGAGGTAAAAAAATCTTATTTCTGCAAGTGTGTAAAGTGATATTTTTTCACGAATGTGAATTTTGCGACAATCACATAAGTGAAAAAAGGCACTTTACACAATATTTTTTCTACTACCAAAAAATACGCACTAGTGCGTAAAGTTGAACTTAACTCACGTCAAAGTATGTGTAAAGTTAGTAATTTACACATGGTACTAGAAAAATATTTTTCGAATAGACAAAATCATTACCATGAATATATTAATTTTTAGGTGTGGGACATGGTGACGATGGATCTTTATTTTTAAAAATGTTTGGAGCCTCTCCCAAACTAAATCCTGTAGATGAACAAATGATGAAACTTTTTACTGAATTTATTGCCCGCTATGCCAAAACAGGGTAATTTTATTTGCTTTAGTTCCATAAAATAGAACGCCAATAGATAAATGATGTTTTGTTAAATTGTGTATTAAAGTACGCCATATAATATACCGGGTGTCTAAAATTGGAAGGGATAACATTGCTATATCAGAAACCATAAGAGATACAGTTCCATCAAGTTATTTTTTTAAATACTGACCTATCTTTTTTATTACAAAAATTGATAGACAGTTAAAATTCATATTCAGTGATTTATCAGACTTGTCAATTTAACGACGTTTTATCTGAAATAACTAACATCATCAGTAATAATAATTTTTAATTACGGTCCTATCGTAGTACTTTTGTAAATTCATTTTAATTTTGGCATTATTAGTGAAACAAAAAAAAATTAAACAAGCAGAAAAATAATCGAGCTGCGTCGTGATTAAAAAATACGGATAGAGAATTTAAAGACAAATTCAGTGATGTATCATACACTACATTTTCTAAGACTGATTAATACTATTTTTTAATCACGACGCAGGTCGATTAATTTCTGCTTGTTTAATTCGTACTATTTGGTATATTTTAGATAAAACTTCGTTAAAATGTTATTGAATTTGAATTTTAACGCTTTATCAATTTTTGTAATAAAAAAGACAGGTCCGTATTATAAAAATTCAGGTAGTCGTTAAGACACGAAACTTCGTATCAAAGATTTATCAGTATAATTTTGTAGAAAATTTGAGATACAATAAAATTTTCCTTTTCTATTTTTTCATATTTTTTTAAATAAAACTTATATGCGTAAAAAAGCATTTTTAGTTTTCCCTATATAACTCGACAGTGGCGAAAGCCCATATAGATTTTTTAGGCCAATGTAATAATCTCTCTCTCTCTCTCTCTCTCTCTGGTTAACTTTTTAAACATCCTGTATAGTTGTAATATAGATTCTAATTAGAATTCGTTAAAAAACATTGTATTTATTATTTGCTAATTTTTTTTCAGAGTACCTTCAATTAATAATGTTGAATGGAAACCCATCAAACCCGAGAGTGGAGTATTAGATGTTTTAAAAGTTGAGTCTCCAGATGAGATTGTCATGATAAAAATGGAGAAACTTGGTAAAGATGAATTTTGGAATGATTTGCCTATTATGGAGAACGAGAAGCTTAATATATAGTAATTTTTAAATTTTGATATACAGTTAAAGATATAGTTTAGATTTTTAAGTTTAAGTTAAAAATTAAATTTTGTTATCTTCTAAAATATCTAAAAGTATTAGTTTTTATAATCTTTCGAAATATAATATCGCAGCTCAAGTAAGATTTTTGTATAAGTTCTGGCTTCTTATCTCTACCACCTTCATTTTTCTCCCTTATATTTACTCACATCGCATATAACATGCAGAAAAAAAATTTCTTTAACCGGAGCTGGAGAAAAAAATTTGAATTAACCAACTTGTGGTTTGCATTTGGATCACTTTTTATCCATTGAAAAACAAGACATGGAACAAATTATATCATTTTGTTGATATTTCTGGATCAAAGTATCCTTAGTATCTTTAAAAAAATGATTTTAAAAGTCAAATTTATTTAAACATTTGAAAAAATATCGAAAGGTGGGAACCTTTGAATATTTCTTGATTTTCATTATTTCCCTCTAAAGCTCACAATGGAGAAATTTGCCATTTTTTTTATGAATGAAACTGAAAATTAAAGCAAAACTGAATAAAAATGTGAAAGTGAAATTAAGATATCTCAAAAAGAGTTATACCATTTTAAAGTTGCGGTTTGACTTAATAATATTAGTATATGAGACAAGATAATTATTCTCGTTATTTCTCTTTATTAGTCCAAGAGCCAGAGCAAACAAAATAGGTTCATAATGAAAATAAATTCAAGTTGGCACTGTAAAATAACTTGCTACATTTTTTAAATCAATAAATATTTGATTCTATTTTTATTTTAAAATAGTAATTTAGCTCTTTCATGCTCATTTACATCTTTTCCTTCTCATTATTAATATTATTATTATTATGCGTTTTATGCGTTATTAAAAGTTTTCCGTACACTACAATCCGCATATCTATTGATATTTTACAGGAAAAAGATTTAAATGATTTTTTTGGAAATTGTATGCTCTGCTTTGGTTCGCATCTTTTTTTAACATAAAATCAACGGTGGTTAACTATATATTTGGCAATAAACACATTCAAAAAAGTTTGAAGCGCATAAATAAAAACCTATATGCATTATACAGAAAAAAATTTAAATAAAAGTTTTAAAGAAAATTTTTATCTACAAAAAAATGACTTCTACTATTTTTCTAGTACGATGCATGGTTCACGAGACTTCACAAAACGTGTATTTACAGATGGTGGCTGACACTCCTGCTAACTTGAATTTACTTTGAAGGGACACCTCTGAACATGTTACAATAATAAAATCTCTAGAGAAAGAAAAGGCAGTACCTAATAAAATCTCTTCTGTAGAAGATTGCAGAAAAAAGTACCTGGCTCTTGGACTATATTTTGTTGTGTGACAGTTAATAAATTACGATGACAGAAATAAAACAAAATTAAAGTCAGACATGCGTCAATCTAGCCGTGGCATAGAATAGAGTTTGCTTTATAGTACGGCTCTTTGGCTCTGCGGATATGTGACGTCACACGCACCACTTTAATATTATATTTCTCGGTTATTTAATGACCGATTTCAAAATTTTTTTTACCGATTTATTAGTTTTTGTCTATATTTTAGTTAAATGTGAAAACATATTATATTATCACTACCATGAAACTTTTCCATTATATTTTGAAAAAACCTCACTAGTATTTTTATTTTCGTTTTAATGGTGCTGGGTTCAATTTAATATCTTGTACAGTTTTCTTATAGTAGTTAAAAAAGTGTATACCTTCCTATTTGAGTATTTCTCGTTTTTCATTAATTCTCTCAGTCTGCATTTATATTTATCATATTTTAAGAAAAATCTCACATAGCATAATTTATTATCGTTTAAAGGCGTTGGGTTCAATTTAATAACTTGAATAGTTTTCTTGTTATAAGAGTTAAATGAAATAAAAACTAAGTTTTAGTATTTGTTTGTTTCTGAATTTTTGGTAAAAAGTTAATAATCATTAAAATAAAAAAAGATAAACTATTTATCAATTTATATTAAACATATACTGGGTGTATCAAAAAGGTAGGTCATAAATTGAATCACATATTCTGGTGTTAAAAATAACTCGATTGAACATAACAGAAATGTGAACACATAAAAATTTACGGCATTACAAAATGGAAATCGACTTTTCCAATATTTCATGAACTGTTTAACATTTTGTAATGAAATCTGTAGAACTCATAACAAATTTATGGGGGTTTTGAACCCCTAAACCCCTCCCAAACTTTCCTATGCGTTACAATTAAATTTTTTATCGAGATGTAGCCTCTTTTTCATTATCCTTCAAAAATTCTTAAGTTGGCTGTTCAACACTTGTAGTTTCTACGGATAAATAACAAACAGTTGCTTTAACAATTACAAACTGTCAATTGAAGTTTTCGATTATTGTGCATTTTAAGAGGGTTAAGAAAAATTAAACTTTCTGTTACAATGGTTTACACATTTGCAGAAATGGCATATATGCATCGAATCCCAAGGGAATAGTTCAGCAGCTGCAAGGCGTTATACGGAAACATATCCCAATCGGAATACACCAGATAGACGATTATTTCGTTCCATAGATCGTCGTTTACCGGAGACGGATACTTTGCGACCGCAACTTGTTGACCAGCTAGCGGTTGTCCAAAAATGGATACAAACGATGAGGAGATTTTAGATTTAGTCTGAGAAAACACTGGAAGAAGGACAAGGGTAATAGCTGCTCAATTAGATGTTGATCACATGATGATTTGGAGATTAAAGGAGCAGCGCAGCTTCATCCCTATCACTTAAGAACCGTTCATGAATTATTAGATGAAGATTATCATATAAGAATGTAATTCTGCGACTGGTTCAAAATGGAAAACAATCAAAATATCAATTTCATTAATCATATTTTGTTTATCGATGAAGCTACCTTCATTAAAAATGGCGTTTCGAATCACCATAACGCACACATATGATCAGAAAAAAAATTCTCACGCAGAAAAAGCGACTCATCCCCAAAAGTCCAATTTATTAATATGGCAAAATATGTGGTATTTACAAGATGGAACTCCAGCGCATTTCGACCGCGAAGTTATCGAATATATTTTCGGTCTGTAGCCTGGACGTTGGATTGGAAGGGATTGATGCGCCTATTTCTTGGCCAGCCACAAGTCCAGATATTAACCCTATTGATATTTGTTTCTAGGGTTTTATGAAAGAGAACGTGTGTTCTGTTACAATAATCGACGAACAACAACTGAAGCATCGAATCATTGAAAGTGCAAATCGATAAGAAGCCAATGATCTTCCAAAAATTCGGTCTTTCTTTTTAAAACGGTGCCAAAAGTGTATTCAGCAAAATGGAGGCCATTTTAAACATTTAGTATAGTAAATACTACACATTTGCACATATTTTTACTTTCCCGAACCCATCAAAGGGAAAGTAAGGTGAACGACCAAAAAAAAAAATCGAGATATCGATGGAAATATCCATTTTGAGGTCCCCCAAGAAGATTGAAACCATTTCTAGCGCATGGTCTGTCTGTGTGTCTGTGTGTCTGTGTGTCTGTGTGTCTGTGTGTCTGTGTGTCTGTGTGTCTGTGTGTCTGTGTGTCTGTGTGTAATCTTCCACGATAACTGCCGAACCGTTTGACCAATCAAGCTGAAATTTGGTATGGAGGGTCGGTGTATGCCTAGAATGCGACCATTAGATTTTGGTTTAAATTGGTACAGTAGAAGGTCCTCAAGACCGACATTGATTAAATGCACATGGTACAATTTTTTACTTTTTTTAAATTTTAAGGACAAACTATACACTTTAGTGCAAAATATTGTAGTACAAAGTTTTATAGCATAAAATTCCCTACAACTTTTGTTTTAAACTTTTTCCAGAATTTCGAATAGTTTCGATACTAGAGGGCGCGTAAAAAATGTGCATGTAGGTTTTCTGCAGTTTTTCTTGATTTTGAGGACAAATAATACACTTTAGTGCAAAATGTTGTAGTACAACGTTTTAGAGCATAAAATTCCCTACAACTTTTGTCTTAAGATTTTTTCAGAATTTCCATTAGTTGCGCCACTAGAGGGCGCGTAAAAAATGTGCATGTATGTTTTCTCTAGTTTTTCTTGATTTTTAGGGCAAACAATTCATTTTAGTGCAAAATTTTCTGGTTCAAAGTTGTAAAGCATCAAATTTTCTTTAACTTTTATGTTTAACTATTTATGGAATTTCTCATAGTTTCGCCGCTAGATACACATTTATAATTTTCCATTTTTTTTAAATTATACATAAATTATGCTCTTTAGTGCAAAATGTTTCAGTGCAAAGTTGTAAAGCATAAAATTCCCTACAACTATTGTATGAAAATTTTTCCTGAATTCCCAATAGTTTTCACACATGATTTTAGGAGATCCTAATTGTAGCAGTGTGATATACAATGTGCGCGTGCGCAGCTTATGTCATTAACATTGAAATATCAATTCGGAAGACGTATTCACCATCGGCTCGCTGTTTTTAATGTGTTCCATAAATTATTGTAATGCTTAGGATTTTGTAATAAAAATAATAATAATAAATAACATATTCTCTACGGTTGAGCCGGGAAAGTTCTGGGGTGACACAGCCGATTTTTTATACTGACGAATAACAGGAATAGGCATCAGTTATAACTAACTTTATGTTACTCAAAATTTTAATAGGATAATGAAAAAGAGGCCACATCTCGATAAAAACTGAAAATTTTTTTTAAAAATGATGTATTAAAACAATGGTGTCACAAAACTAATTTAATTGTAACGCTTAGAAAAGTTTGGGGGGGGGGTTTAAGGGTTCAAAACCTTACAAAATTTTTTTGGGCTGTATACAGATTTCGTGGTTTTATATGCAAAATATGCTCTTACGATAAGAATGCCATATGTCCATTTTCATTATAAAATGTTTATCAGTTTATGAAATATTGGAAAAAATCGATTTTCATTTTGTACTTTGCACATTTGCATTAAGGCAAGTTATGTGCAATATAGTTATTTTTGACACCAGAATATGTGGTTAAATTTATGACCTACCTTTTTGAAACACCCTGTATGTTAAATATTTTTTAAATAATATATTTGAATAAATTAAAAAGTGCACCATAATAACGTCTTTGTTGAAAGATTCCACAACAAAGACGTTTATTTTAAATAGTTTTTCCGAAAACTAAAAGGAGAGCTTTTACGAAATCCAGCAATAATCAAATATAAATCCTACTTAAAATTATTAGATATCTTAAATAAATTCTGTTTTTGCTTAAAACAATAAAATTTATTTATTTGTTTAAATATTATTTTTACTATTATCATAACCACTTCCCATGGAAATATAAAATTTCTTTTCACACCTATACTCCTACAATATTTTTCTGCGATAGTGTATTGACCACATATGATTTTTGGATATATATAAGGCGGATAATTTTTTTTAAATTCAGTTTGTGGGGTGACTTACGAGTTCAAGTATCGTCTTTATAGAGAAAAGGTAAGAATTTTTGATATTACTATATTATTTTGATTTTTTTTTAATTGGAAATTTGGAACCTTTGGTTTTCTACAATTTTAAACACTAACTAAATTTATCATCAACAATGATCTTTTTTCGTTTTGTACATAATTTATTAATTGGAAAATATACATTAATCACTTTTATTTTTTACCTAATTATTTTTATTCTTATGATGACATTTAAGACTTAAGAATTAAGACCTTTACAGGTAAAAAATAATATTGTAATTAAAAATAAGAAAGTAATATTTCACTTGGCCTTTACTCAAATTTATAAATTGGATATCTGAGGGCCATATTTTTACAATTTTAAAAATGCATTCACATTAGCTTATGCAAATTCATGTTCAAAATAAAGTATTTAATCTTAAATCCAATCTTACGATCATCTAATTTTTAAAATATTAGATTATAAAATCGAAAATTTTATTTATTTTTAGCATAAATGTGGGAAATTAAATTTTTATAATTAACACTATTTTTGTTATTCAAGTACTCGTAATTATTTTTTACATTACATCATTATCAACAATTTATTAAATATCAATCTCAAATACAGTTTAATGTTAAAATCGGTTAAAATATATAGGGTGATCTATTTAAAAAGAGTTACACAGGTCTTATATGAAAAAACGAGATATGCTGTATTTTTGCAAGTATTTTAGTCAACTTTTTATTTTTTCTTTCAGTAAAATTTTGAAAAATGGCTAGCACCAAACAAAATATTCTTAAGCTCTTCGACAGACCAAAAGAACTGGTTATTCAACCTAAGGGTAACGACAACACGGTATTCGATGTACCACCATCCTACATTGTAAGTATTTATTTATTTTTTGTAATCCGTGCTAAATAATATAAATTTTAATCACCCTTAAAAAAAAATTAACGTGATATTCTAATTCACTTTTTTCACTCTCAAGTTATTTTAATAATTTTGCTTTTAAAGTAAAAAAAATAATCAAATTTTAGTTATTATACAGTTTGTCCACTTAAGTTCGTAACATATGGGAAACTTTTTTATTATTAGTTTTAAGAAAAAAAGTTATTTTTTGTAAAGAGTTCGGCAAGGTCTAAAACCTAAAATGCAATCATCAGATAATACATTTTTTGAGTCGTATATGAGATGAGTCAAAAATTATAAATTTTGCTCAAGAGTAAGGTACGCCTATTTTAAAAAATATAGAAAAATATAATTGGTAAAACTTCTTTAGAAACAATATTTACCTCCAAATATAAAATTATAGCCTCTTACCTCTAACCAATATTATTTCTAACGTTTTTCTTGTAGCAAAGTTCGGAGTAAACTCAGACATAAAATTAGTTTCCACAAATTATTTTAGGATTATTTATTAATCTTTAGTTAAAATAATAAATTTAAACTAGTTTAATATGTTCATTTTTTACATAGACTTGAAACAGATACACAGCTACGTGTTTTCTTTATGCAAAATTAGTATTTCATTCTGTAATGGAATATTAAACTAGGCTAAATCTATTATTTCAACTAATAACCAATAAATAGGTTTAAAATAATGTGTGGAAACCAATTTTATATGGCTCAGTTCACTTCGAACTTTGCTACAAGAAAAAAAAATATTGTTTTAAAATACTAGACGGTGATTTTAGATTTAGAGGTAAATATTGCTTCTAAACAAATTTTCTAAATAACATTTTTCTATATTTTTTAAAATAAGCGTACTCTATTCTTGAGCAAAATTTATATTTTTTGACGCACCTCGTATACGGGTCAAAAAAATTATTATTTGATGATGGTATTTTAGGATTTAGACAATGTAGAACTTTTTATGAAGAATAACATTTTTTGGTAAAATTAATAATAAAAAAGTTTCTCATATGATGCGAACTTAAGTGAACACACTATATAGTCCTTTATGCAAACAGCTTATTATTTTGTAAGAATATAGGCTTTATTTATTTCCGGGCTGTTATGCCGTGGTCTTCTTTGGTTATCACTTCCAAACGTTTCGACTATAACTGCGACATCTATCTTCAGTGGCGTGGACGAAGTAATATTAGCGACTTATCAACAGCGAAGGAGCTTTCAGTTTTAATTGAAGATAGCTGCTGTAGCTACAGTCGAAACGTTTGGAAGTAAAGCCACAAAAGACCACGCATAGCATAACAGCCCGGAAATAAACAATTTCAACTTTTTATTTTTTTAATTTATTTAGCAGTAACATTTATAACAAAAAAAGTTCTGCAATTTTTAATATGTATACTAGATACATATTTTAATATATTTAAAAAATACCTTTGTTTAATATAATTTTTTTTTATTATCGGCGGATGCTAAAATTATTTGACTTAAAGTTAAAAAAATATTTTCCATTATTTCTCCTATTTTATTTATTTTTACTATAGTTCCCTATTTGTACTGATTTTTTCCTATTTCGCCCAATTTTCCTGTTTTTTATAATTGTCCCTTTCATTGTTTTTCTCTATTTTTCTCAATTTTCTCCATTTTCTATATTTTTTCATATTTTTTTCTATTCTTCCACATTTTTCCCTAGTTTCAATATCTTTTCCTATTTTCCCTATTTTACCCTATTTTTCCCCACTACCATTACCCTCTCGAGTAAGTGCGTCAACATATAGATAAACTTATTCTATGTAAACCAATGTTTTTCACCCTTTTCTACTCCTTAAAATCAAAATTTCACAAAATCCTTTCTAAGAGTGTGTCAGAATATACTATCAAAATTTCAAGTCTCTGGGTTCAGTAGATTTTGCTGTGCGTTGATTATATGTCAGTCAGTCAGTAAGTCAATCAGTCAGGACTTTGCCGCTTATATTATAGATTCTAGAATTTTTAAATTAATAATATAATTTTAATTCTAAGGTCAATAAATCTTCCCTGATTTCCAGTGGTTAATATTTTTATCTACATTTACTTGTATTTTTCACAACGATTTCAAATCTTATAACCAATTGAGCGACAAATTTTTCTTATTATTATTATTTTCCTAGCCTGTTGCATACAAAAATATGGAAAAATATAATTGGGGAAATTTGTTTTTAAACAATATTTACGCTTAAATATGAAATCACAACCACCTACTTAAAAACAATTTTTTTTTTTTATTTTATTCCGCATATTCTAGTAATTTAATAAAAATAATAAATATTGCACTTAAATCAACAAATAATAAATTAAATTATTTTTCAATGATTCTAATTTTTGTATTAGTAAATATATTTTTATCGATTTATACATGTTTGTTTAATAGCTTAAATGTTTATCTTAATTATAATTTTTTTATAGCGTGATGAATACAAGAATGTGGGAAATCAAATCGTTAGCAGATTTGGCGAAGAAGCCCAAGGTGGCAAAGTTCCGGTCAATACCATCTCTATTCCTCCTCTAGGTGAAATTTTAGACTTAAAAAGAGATGAAAACTTCTCTTTGTTCATACCCAAACACCGAAAAATCGCTGGACAACTCATCAACATCTATCTTGGTAAGAAAAACTACAACGGAAAATCAACCTAATTTATTATACAATGTGCAGACATATGCATACATCAGGGGTAGATGGGTGATTTTTAATAACATATAAGGATCTGATTATTTATAACCAAGATACAGGGCAATTTATCCAATTTGGTCATTTCCTCAATTAATAATTACTTAAGAAATATCATGTGTATTATCGCGAGAAAAGTGCATAAAAGTACATTTTTGGTACATTTCGAGTACATCGGTGCACTAATTTTCGTATCTTCGTTTATGTGCATCATAAAAAAATTAAAAAAAAATACAAAATAATTGTTGATGTTTATTAATAGTGCACTGAATCATAGAAAAATTTTAAAAATTTAAGAAAACGTGTCTTCTGATCTTATAAACAAAAAAACTGGATTTTACGTTCACAATTGACATATTTCAAAAAAAAATCTCAAATTATAGTAGAGAAAAATTATCATCGCATTGTGATGTCAAAGGCAAGTTGGATTTTTTTTATTTTTATATGAAGAAAAACCGGATAATGAAAATAAAAATTTGAACAAAATTTTGCTGGAGCTTCCTGAGAAAAGTGCATTTTTGATGCATTTTGAGTGCATTAATAATTTCTTAAATACCCCCCATTCTGTTACTCATCAAAAAACATAATACTCGTGAACCAATAAACTATTTAAAAACTTTAAAAATTAATCCTAACCACAAACAACCAAAATGTATGAAGTTGTTTTTTTTTTATTAAAATCTGAGTAATTAATCGAAAATTTATCAGATTTAAATAAATTTAGATTATTAAAGCCACACCAGATAGTTTTCGAAAAAAAATCAAATTGCCGCAAATTTATTGTAGATTTTTATATACGCAAAATTTAATTACATTATTTAAAATGCCCTTTTGTAGGATTTTGAAAAATTAAATGAAAATGAATTTTTTTTAAGATCCTAAAATGGGCATTTTAAATAAAGGAACAAACTCTTACATATATTCAGAAGAAAGACAAAGAGTGAGTCCACAATCACAAAAAAATAGACCACCATGATTTGACAGAAAATGGCGACAATTTGTATTTTTTTTCCATTGTGACCGTAAAGATCCAATTTTGTTTTTAATTCTAATCCCATATTTAAAGCATTAAAACACATTTTTTATTAAAATTTTACGATTTTTCCGGTAGTTAGTAAAAAGAAAACAAAACTTCATGCATTTAGATTTTTCTAACTACTTATACTGAATCAGTTCGATTGATTGTTCATTTACAAGCATTTTTTATTCGAATTTTCTATGACTAACAAAACCAGATATATTTGAAAACAGTGTAGCGATGCATTCGAAATGCATCCAAAATGCACTTTTATATACTTTTCTAGAGAAGCTCCAGCCCGATAAATTTTCCTTTTCCATTTGTATTAAAACACGCGTTTTTTTATTAAAATTTTACGATTTTTCCGGTGTTTGTTAAAGTTTTAGTAAAAAAAACAAAATCACTTGCATTTTAGTTTTTTTAAACTACTTATACTGAATCAGTTTGATAGTTTTTTCATTTACTAGTCTGCATTTTTTTTTGAATTTTCTATGATTAACAAAACCAGATATATTTAAAAACAGTGTAGCGATGCATTGGAAATGCATCAATAATGCACTTTTATATACTCTTCTCGAGAGGCTCCAGCTCGATCTCGCTAAATTTTCATTTTCCATTTTTATTAAAACACAAGTTTTTTTATTAAAATTTTACGATTTTTCCGGTATTTGTTAAAGTTTTAGTAAAAAAAAATAAAATTTCTTCCATTTTATTTTTCTAAACTACTTATATTGAATCAGTTCGATAGTTTGTTCAGTTACAAGAAGTTTGCATTTTTTTTTGAATTTTCAATGACTAACAAAACCAGATATATTTAAAAACAGTGTAGGATGCATTGGAAATGCATTAAAAATGCACTTTTATATACCTTTCTAGAGAAGCTCCAACCTGATCTCGCCAAATTTTCATTTTACATTTTCATTAAAACACACGTTTTTTTACTAAAATTTTACGATTTTTCCGGTATTTGTTAAAGTTTTGATAAAAAAAACAAAATTTCTTGTATTTTAGTTTTTTTTAAACTACTTATACTGAAGTTTGCATTTTTTTTTATTTTCTATGACTAACAAAACCAGATATATTTAAAAACAGTGTAGTGATACATTGGAAATGCATTAAAAATGCACTTTTATTTACTTTTCTAGAGAAGCTCCAGAGCCCGATCTCGTTAATTTTCATTTTCCATTTTCATTAAAACACGCGTTTTCATTAAAATTTTACGATTTTTCCGGTAAAGTTTTAGTAAAAAAAAACAAATTTTCATGCGTTTTGACTCTTTCATCTATTCAAATTTTTATTTTTATTTTATTTCTCTGTTATAAAAATTATATATCTTTTAAAAGTTGTTTTCTAACACATCCTACTATTTTTATCTTTTAAAACACTGAATGAAAACTTTTTACATAGTTTTGAAATAATTTACGTTATGCAGTAGGTTTCAAAAAGTAATCTACAGGTGGGAAAAAAAGTATTTTTAACAAAAAGTTCTGCACTACTTTAAACCAAATAATCAAAAATCAATGCTCTTAAAATATTTAGTGGTATACAGGAAAAATTAAAAATATTGATTTAAAGTATACTTTCAAATTCAACTGCAGAATAAAATATTATCAGATAATAAACATGAGGATAATAATTTATTAATTTCAAATGTTACGTTATTATTTGTTTTTATTTTTTAGGCATGCGTACTATTGATGATCTTCTCTCAGTGGCTGTTTACACTAGAGATCGTGTAAACCCCTATCTTTTTAACTATTGTCTTTCCGTCGCACTTTTGCACCGACCTGACACCCAGGACATAGATTTACCTTCCTTCATTAGTGCCTTCCCTGACAAATATGTTGACAGCAAGGTTATTGCCAAAGCTAGGGAAGAAGCTAATATTGTACCAATGGGTTCTAGAGTGAGTAAAAAATTATAGAAATAACTTCTAATGGTTTGTTTTTCTGAAATAGATAGAAATATGTTGCTAGAACCACTAACCTAACATTTTTGAAACTGAATCCTTTGGTTTCAATCATGTTGAAGAATATCGTCACCACTAACCAAAACTACACTATTTTAACACTTTACGGACGTTTTGCTTACTATATTAGCATCATCAGTTTATCATTCCTGATGATACTAACATAGTTAGCGAAGCGTACGGAAAGTGTTAAAAAGTGTAATTTTACTTAGTGATGACTTCATCAATAACCTGTAATTTCTTTTTATTTTTAGACTCCTATTGAGCTTTCAAAAGACTACACTGCATCTGATTTGGAAACTGAACATCGTCTTGCTTACTTTAGAGAAGATTTGGGTATCAATCTTCATCATTGGCATTGGCATTTGGTATATCCATTTGAAGCTGCCTTAGAAGTAGTCAACAAAAATAGAAGAGGAGAACTTTTCTATTACATGCATCAACAAATCGTTGCTAGGTTAGTCTTAAATATATAATTATTTAACCTCGGTGATTTTAGCACCCGGCCGGCCAGCACCAAGCTCATACCGACGTAATATTGGCTCACGGCACGCCAACTCCAAGCGGCACTTTTCCACCACGGTCAAATACATTCACAAATTTATTCTGCCGATTTGGGGTCTACTCATACAAAATTTCTCGTTTTATTAATTTGTTTACATTTGTTGTGGCGTTGAAAATAGGCGGTCAAGAACAAAAATTAGCTGATTACATAGAGGAATGGAAGCACTATTCAGGCAAAATTTGTAATCAGCTAATTTTTGTTTGTGGCCGCCCATTCTCAACCCCTGAAAAAAAATATTGAAATTTGTTCGACCGCCAAGAAAATCTGATTCTTGGAGGTGGCCCTTTGGGGGAGATGTATGTAAACAAAAAATTTGTCTGAATAGTACTTCCATTCCTCTATGTAATCAGCTAATTTTTGTTCGTGGCCGCCTATTCTCAACCCCCAAAAAAAATTTGAAATTTGAGATGGCCCTTTGGGGGAGATGTATGTAAACGAAAAATTTTGTCTGAATGGTTTCCTTCTGTTTCTCTATGTAATCAGCTAATGTTTGTTCTTGGCGGCCTATTTTCAACGCCACAACAAATGTAAACAAATTAATAAAACGAGAAATTTTATATGAGTAGACCCCAAATCGGCAGAATGAATTTGTGAAAGTATTTGACCGTGGTGGAAAAGTGCCGCTTGGAGTTGGCCGGCCGTGAGCTAAGATTACTTCGGTATAAGCTTGGTGCAGACCGGCCGGGTGCTAAAATCACCGAGGTAATTAATTACAAGATTTTTATCAAATAATCGTTACACATATGATGATAATTGATTCTTAAACAATCCATCAAATAATATTATTATTATTTTGCAATTATGATAAATTATTAGCTTAGGACTCAATTCTGAACCACAATAGAATTTTTCTACAACCACTCTGCAAAATACGCTTTTCTAAACAAATTTTTATACGCAAAACAGGCCTTTTTTAATTTTTTTAATATCCATTGGAAAAGTAATAATTTAGAGTGCGAAAAGTATGGCACTTTTCCCACGGAAATGTCAAACACAGCTGTAACCAGTCAATTTTTTTTGACAAGTTACTGTTGTACGCAAAGCACTTTTCCCACTCGTTAGATTTGCGACACTCGCCTTAGGCTCTACCGCTCTTCATTTCATAAAATATCCCTATACGTAATACTCGCTTTGTTCTTATACAGACAGTTGTACGTGTAATAGTTTTCTCTCGTTTTGTCGCATAGTAAAATGGGGCTTCTATCTTTCTCAGTGTTTAACTAAGTGTATTTCGCCAGTGCGTGACGTCATTCGACAACAGAGACAGCTAGACTACCAGTACTTGTTATTAATTGAAATAATTATTAATTTTTCGTATTTATTCATAAAGATAAAATTAAAAAATCTAAATAGCCGGAAACAAATCATGCAACAAGTTGATCATACCAAATTTTTATTTAATTAGGTTTTTTGTTTTTAATATTTTCCATTTTAATTTTTTACTCAAAAAATTGATTGAAATTTAAAAATCTATAATTATTTTCATCGAAAATTTTTTTCTGAAAATAAATTTTAATAAATAAATTTTAATAATATCAAATTTAAAGGCTAACTTTTAATAACAAGAATTTACATTGCGGTAGAGCCGCCTTAAGGGCTCGTGCCACAAACTTCTGAGCTCGTAGGAAAAGTACCGCTTTGCGCATTTGTTGTACAAACTACTGTTAAATATATATAAAAAAATCAATGAGAATATTTTCGATACATTAATGAAAGATTAAAAACTATAATTTTTCTAATTCCAGTAACTTACTATCAAATCCATTCATAAAAATGTTCAAATGTTTAACTATTAGGCTAAAATACGGTACTTATATTTTAATTTAATGTAAATATAAAAAAAATAGGTTCAATTTCGTTGAAGATAATGAAAATTCTAGTTGATTCTTCAATATTTATATTTTATTAACTATTAAAAAATTAGGTACAACATTGAACGTCTCTGCCATGGCATGAAGCGAGTTGAACGTTTTATTGACTGGAGAAAATCTATACCAGAAGCATATTTCCCAAAACTAGACAGTTTGGTATCCAGCAGATCTTGGCCAGCTCGTGTTGCTAATCAGAAAATTACCAATCTCCGAAGAGAAGTTGACCAAATCACTTTAGATATTGATGATTTGGAAAGATGGAGGGACAGGATTTTCAACGCTATCAGTTCTGGTATGATCAGAAATGTAAGTTACCAGTAAAATAAATGGAATTTACAATTCAGATCATGTTTCCTTCTTTATACTATTTAAATTCTTCAGTATAAATAACAAAATTTTATATTAAATGTATGTAAATTAAATTATTCTTTTAGGAACAAGGGCAAGATGTTCCACTTACTGAAAATGAAGGTATTGATGTTTTAGGAAATATGATTGAATCAAGTATTTTATCGCCAAACAGAGGATTCTATGGCGATTTACATAATATGGGACACGTTTTCATCTCATATATTCACGATCCTGATCACAGACATCTGGTAAGACTCTAAGTAATTTGCATATTTTAAAATAACTATTCCACGGCAAATAATAATAATAGCCGTCCCTTTCCCGCACAAGCCATTGGCTTCTGGGATTCACTCGTAAGGGGGTGAAATGTAGGGCGAGTTTTATTATTATTATTTTTTATTATTATATGCACAATTCTTTAATTGTCATTTATTAGTGGAATATTTGAAAATTAAAACCGTTTAGTAATACCCGATTTGCTTTACTTTGGATCTATAAATTTTTTTTTTAGGAATCATTTGGTGTAATGGGAGATTCTGCCACTGCTATGCGTGATCCGATTTTCTATAGATGGCATGCATACATTGATGATATCTTCCAACAGTTTAAGTCAGGATTGCCGAGATACACTGAAGATCAGGTAAATAAAGACTAATTTTATAGTTTTCTTTAGGATTATAATGAAAAGTTAGTGCCGACAATTATACATTAAACCGACTAACTGCCAGTATATGGAATATTCACTATAACGCTAATGATTTAGTAAGTAATGACAATAAGAGTTGTCAAATGCGAAATCATAAAATCAAAAATATGGGATTTAATGTAGTTGACAATATGAGTTCCTCAAATCCTATTCAAAACTAACGTGGAGAGGAGAGTACATCAATATTTAAAAATAATAAAGAAAATTATAAAAAATTGCTTTTTTTAATGAAATTTGGCTGAGCGCTTTCGGTCAACGACCATCATCAAAGCCTTCGTCAACAGTGGGATCATTCTCCTCTTCACGTTTGTTCGTTTAATGTGTAATCCTGATCCAGTATTTTTATTACTATTCAGAATATACCATCAAATCTATTTCTATTATATCGGGTGTAAATGGGTCATGGGCCACCCCTATAAATTTTAAACGGGTAAATAGATTTATACAAAATTTGGGTCAATTATAATAGGTGTATTTTTGGAAAATCCAATGTAGCCGATATCCGGTTTGACCGGAAATGACTTGAAAATTGGAAATTCAAATTGAACACCCGGTACATTTCTACATGATTGAATTCTATAACTTCAAACACGTACACATAATTTTTTATGTTCCTTACTTTTCCTGTCTTTTCCCCAATTTTGGATCATTTTAGTTATTAGTTTTGTCCACTTTGTTCACATTTTTCCCTGTTTTCCAATTTCCCCAATTTTTTCCACTTTTCCACCTTTTTTTCTTTCTTTTCTTCCAATTTTGCGATTTTTCCCCGTTGTGTACTTGGATGGTGGGGAAATTCAATTTTCGTTCTGATTTTTCACCCTCTTTGCCACTTTGGCCGCTTTTTTCCCGTTTTCCTTTTTATTTAGACATATTTTATTTCATATATTTCCCAATGTTGTCCATTTCCCACCTTTTTGCCCATTTTTTCTTCTTTTTACCCAGTTTTCAAACTCTTTTGCCTTCTTTTCCCATTTTTTTTTCAAGTTTGCCATTTTTCGCCTTTTTTGCTTGATTGGTTGCCATGGTTAATGGTGGGGTGGTTCGTTTTTACCTACTTTTCGTCACTCATTTTTCAGCTTTCTTTTCTATTGTTTTCTCACTTTTCCAACAATGTTTCCCCTGTTTTCTCCGTTTTCACTCTTTTTTGTTCATACTTATATTTTATTTTCTACTTCTGTCCATATTTTGTCCATTTTTTTATTTTATCCCCAATTCTTTTCTCTTTTTCAACTTTTCCACTTTTTGATCATTATTTTCCTCATTTTTTTCGAATTTTTGCCATTTTTATCCATTTTGTGATTGATTGGTTGCTTCGCTCGGGTCGGAGTTGATGGTGGGATGGTTCAATTTCCGTTCCTTTTTTTACCGTTTTTCCACATTGTTTTTGTTTTCATTTTTCTCCATTTTCCATCATTTTTCTTCCTTTTTATTTACACCTATTTTTGATTTCCTACTTTTCCCTATTTGTTAATTTCCCCCCATTTTCCCGATTATTCCCCCCATTTTCCCGATTATATCTCCTTTTTACCCACTTGTCTACCTTTTTGTTTTTATTTTCCCATATTATCAAATTTTTGCCATTTTTTCCCCTTTTTGCTTGATTGCTTGCCATTATCCATACCTCGCTTTGCTCGGCATGGAGTTGATGGTGAAATGGTTTAATTTTCGTTCCTTTTTTCCACTTTGTCCTCTTTTTGGTTCATTTTTCTCGGTTTTCCTCATTTTTCATTACACCTATACAATTCAAGAAGTACCATTCCTGGCCGGATTATATAAAGAGTATATTTACAGTATCATATTTTAAATATAAATAATTATTAAGAAACAAAAATAAATAATTGACAAAATTTAGAACTTTTAGATAATTTTAGTTGGATTATAATGAATTTAGACAAAAATATTAGGAGCTACGATGAATAAAAAAATTCAAAAATAAAACAAAAAATGGCGTCTTAAGTGACATTTGACAATCGACCTGTAAGTATTTGAAGTAGAAAAATCCAAATATGTAGAAATATACCGGGTGTTCCAATTGAATTTCCAATTTTCATGCCATTTCTGGTCAAACCGAATGTCGGCCATTATAATCGCCCAAAATTTGGTATAAATCTATTAACCCGTTTAACAGTTATAGGGGTGACCCATGACTCATTTACACCCGGCATATATAAAAGCATCCATCCGATTGACTTGAAATTTGGCACATCTACTCTTTCCCCGACTTAAGACGTCCGCTAAGAATTTTTTTGGAAATTCCTACGCTAAGGGGGAAAACTACTTTTTCGTATCACGAGATCTCCGAAATTATTAGTTCGATTGACTTGAAATTTGGCAACGTTAGTCTTTCCCCGACATAGACGCTCACTAGAAAGGTTTTTTTTGGAAATTCCTATCATAAAGAGGAAAAGGGGAAAACTAAAATTAAATTAAGTGGGGTGATAACGGCGGGGTAGGGATTTTGTTAAGAAGCTACCTGTATCTCACATACCAAATATGTTAAGAATTTAAAAATTAGTATTTAAGCTATTCTTAAAAATGAAAAAATATTTTTTTACCATTTTTCGAAAATTGATTAATGGGGGGAAGGCAGGGGCTTTTCTATATTGATACTTACATCTCATACACTGAACATGTTACAAACTTTAAGATTATTCTTTAAGCCATTCCTTTACAATAAAGAAACACGTTTTCAGTTTAGGAATTGGGGGGGAGGTGCTTAATAAAAGGAGGAGTACTACTTTTTTTCCTCCCCATTCAATTTTTTATTTTTTTACCAACTTTCCTTATGTTTTTTGTGTTCTTTTCTGAGATGAAATTCAAACGTACCTCCATATGGTTCACCCTGGCGTACTTGGAAAATACCTATAAATACCTTGCACCGTTTCCAATGCAATGTTATTACAGCCAAACGGGTTTACATTTTTCTTTCTTTCTTATATTATGTACCCATTCACCATCATTCTGAGGCAATTATAAATATCCAGAAATTACTTTTTAGTCACATTAATAGACAACATAAATAACCTAATTGTTTTTAGTACAAATAAGCAATTTAGTGTTATAAACTTATAACAGCACGGGTATTCAGATAGTATGGGAAAACATTCCACGTGGAGTAACGCCACTCTTTTCCAAGCATTCAGATCTATCTACAGGTGTAATTAGCACTCATTTCATATTTTCTATTTTATCTTTTTACTAATTCATATCCACTCTATTCTTTCTTTTGTTTTGTTTCTTTTTAAGTATAAATTCTGTCATTCCTCTTGCATCTATGTTGATCTTGGTCTACTTTTCTTTCTAATTCATTCTGCACATCACATTGGTATTGAATAGGCTGTTGCTCCCTATACATGAACTAACCATCTTGATTTTTAGTACTTTGTTTTCTGGACTATATTTTCTTCAATTTATTGTCATGGTCTATTCTAATCCTGTACTCTAATATTTTATTGTCCACTACTTTAAATGCATATTCTTTAATTCTTATTCTTTCGTTTCCACTTTCTAACGGTTTGTTCATTATCATTTTTTTTTTCATTTGTCTTGAGTTCTATTTTTCATCACTTCTGTATCACCTATTTCAACATCTTCGTATCTATTACTTGTTACAAAACCATCAAATTTTAATTTCCATAGATGGGTCACAAAAATATACTATGCTTTGGGGATCGGGATCGGGATTCTTTTAGTGCCCTATATAATTCAGTTCCACTTTCGTTCATAAGAGTAACGTTTATTTAAGCCTGAATCACTTTTTGTAGTAAAACTCGCCAGAGCTAATGAAAGATATGAGATGTTAGTACTTCAGAAATCAAAAAGTAAATTTGAACTTAATGCGATATGTACATCAAATCCATTGTTGTTGCTCAAACTATTTAATACTTTCTGCAGTTTTAATAACTATTTTATACTTTTCTGGCTATAATTTTTACAATTATTTAAATTAAATATTTAGCAACTAAACGTATTTTTATATTTTTTTATAGTTGAACTACCCAGGCGTTACTGTTCAAAGCGTTACCGTAGAATCAGGTCAACAACGCAACAGTTTCAATACCTTCTGGCAACAATCTGACGTTGATCTATCTAGAGGAATGGACTTCCAACCTCGTGGTTCCGTCTTAGCTAGATTCACTCATCTTAACCATCAACCATTCACTTACCGCATCATTGTTAATAATGCCAATAGTGGACCAAAACGTGGAACATGCAGAATCTTCATGGCGCCCAAGGTTGATGAGAGAGGAAATCCGTGGTTGTTCAGAGACCAGAAATTATTGATGATTGAGCTTGATCGATTCAGGGTAAACTGTAAGTGTTAACCAAAATAGGAAACTAACATTTTAGACAGTCATATTCATTTTTACTACAATTAATTTATAAAGAGAGAAGGTTGAGCTAGAGTAATTTAATTATTTTTGGAACAGTAATTAATTGTAGCTATACCACATATTTTATTATATATTTCAGTGAAACAGGGACAAAATACCATTAGTCGTTCTTCAACTGACTCTTCAGTCACTATACCATTCGAGAGGACCTTCCGTGACTTAGATACAAGTAGACCACAAGGTGGTGATACTCTAGCACAATTCAACTTCTGTGGTTGTGGTTGGCCACAACACATGCTTATTCCTATGGGCAACACTGACAATCCTGGTTATAGATGCGAACTCTTTGCCATGATCTCCAATTACGATGATGACGGAGTAAGTTAATATTTTCAAAAGTCATAATATTTTTCAAATCAGTGAATATTAGTCATGACACTACAACCTGTAGATTGATTTTTTTTTTTGGTTGTTTTTTATTGATTTATTTTTTACGTTTCAGATTGAACAAGACATTTCTGGTATTTGCAATGATGCTGATACCTTCTGTGGGATAAAAGACAGGTTGTACCCAGATCGTCGTTCTATGGGTTTCCCATTCGACAGGCAACCTAGAACAGGAGTAGATACTTTACAGCAGTTCCTTACCCCCAACATGAGAGTACAAGATGTTGTCATTAAATTTTCCAACAGAACTTTCAAACCCAAACAAACAAATTAAAGTATTGAACTGAGATTGTTTATGATGAATATATTATATATTTGACAATTTAATAAATTTATACCAAATGAAACATATGTTTAAATTATACATGGTTATAGCCGTCCCTTCTCCTCACAAGTGGGGTGAAATATAGGGAGATAAATATTATTATCTAACCTTTAAAATTATGTGTTATTATTAGCTTGTTGTTGTGGACAAGTTTACATCAGCGATACTGGACGTTCAGTACAAATGAGGTTTAAAGAACCCCAGTGATGTATGTGAAGAGTTTTGGTCAATCAGCAAGAACCTAGAAATTAGGGAAAAAAATTAATTGTTGTAATTTATACTTAAAAGTTCATTCAGAATTCGTAAAAATCAACTTTTAATTTAACCAATATTGCCACTGCTTATTTTAAATAATTTACTATAATTTAAAAAGTTTTGTCTAGATAGAGGCATACGTTTATAGACCAAAAACCATACGTTTATACGGGTGATTCTTTTAGAGGGCTAATTAGAGGTTTCAGGAGAAGTAGGCGAAATTGAAACCTGAAAATTTGGAATATGAAGTTTTTGGGATGCCCAATCGATCTAAAATATTTAGAGCAACCAGCTACTTCCGGTTATACCGGAAGTGAACATCAACTTTGTTATTTTAAATAGAACACCCTATATTTTCTTACATTTTTAGATTTGTCTTGAGAAGTCGAGTTCGAAAACCTATTACACTTATAATGTAAACTGATCAGTTTTGAAGTTATAGACATTTGAAATTCGCATTTTTCCTAATTTAAATGATTGCTACGGCCAAACGACATAAAATCGGATTAAACGGCTTAGATGTCCCTATCTTAACTTTTTGAGTTTTACTTGGTGGCATAAGAAGAAAGTGTATACAGGGTGATCAAAATTTGTGTACTTTTGATCACCCTGTATACATTATGTTCTCATGCCATCAAGTAGAACTTAAAAAGTTAAGATGGGGACATGTAATCCATTTTATCCGATTTTATGTCGTTTGGCCGTAGCAATCATTTAAAGTTGGAAAAATGCTTGTCTATAACTTCAAAACTGATCAGTTTACATTAAAAATGTAATATGTTTTTGAAATCAGCTTCTCAGGATAAATATAACGAGGTGTCATTCGATTCGGAATAGCGTGTAATTTTTTAAAAAATTAAAGAGCCGTTTGCAAAAATTGCAAAAGTTATAAACAAATTAACTGAAAAAAAGTGGGGTCTGGTCTTTTGCAAGTATCTCAAAAACCATTTGACATTTTACAAATTTAAAAAAAGATTCAAAAAGAGGAGGAAATTTTCCAAAAAAACTATACTTCCCTAGGAACAATATTTATAATTTTCCCAGAGTGTTGAAAATACGGCTGAAAACGCTCCGACTTGTGTAAGCGCAGCACACTTTGGACCTTTATTATCTAAACTTATTAAATATAAAAATTAAAAATTGAAAAAATTCACGCATCCAGTGAAAGTGCGATAATTGTTAAAGAACAAATCTGATTTTTTTTTCTTTTTTTGGGCCTATTCAGAAGAGATTCTTGTTGGAAAAATTAAAAAATTATTATTTTTCACTTTTTTAGTAACAATTTACTTGGGCTAAAAATTAAAAAGCTTGATTAATCGCAAGTTATATCCCGAGAACTGCGAATTTAACCGGATAAACTGCGGCTAGCTTTTTTTGAAAAATTTTGCTTAGAAAATGTTTGAGACTGAATAATAATCCATCCAAGTAAAAACACCGAAAAAGGTGCGCTGAGATATTTTTCATTATAAAATTCACAATTTTTAAAATGGGTCTTTGATTTTTTTTATTCTAAAAGTGTGTTTTAAGCACTTCCTGACAACATTAAAATATGAAAAAATAACCTCAACATGGTCCAGAAAAAAAATTATTTGATTTTAAAAATGATAATTTCGCAATTCTTATTTTAAACGCTAGGCACTTATTGTTCAATGAATTTATGAATTTATTTTTTTTTGTTAAATAATACATACTTCTACAATTTGTATAATAAACATTTAGCAAAAATTAAAGTAAATTTGTTTAAAATTAGGGTTCTCCCATTTTTCTATTTTTATTTGATTCTTGATATATATTGGAAACTAATTAAAAAAATGAAATTTTTTTCAATAGAAATTCATGTGATACCAATTATCTACAAACTGCTTGAACTTTTTTTTTATTAGACTAATAGTAAACTCCGTGGTCACATGCAAATTCATTTTTTTTTCTGGATCATATTGAGTTTTTTGTTTATATTTTAATGTTGTCAGGTAATCCTTAAAACACACTTTTGGTATAAAAAAATTCAAAAACCTATTTTGAAAATTGTAAATTTTATATTAAAAATACGTTTTTCGGTATTTCTAGCCCACTCACTAGGGCAATAGCTCTTAATGGTGGATTATTCAGTGTCAAACATTTTCTAAGCAAAATTTATCAAAAAAAGCTAGCCGCAGTTTATCCGGTTAAATTTGCATTTCTTGGGATATAAACTGTGATTAAACAAGCTTTTTAATTTTTAACGTAAGTAAATTGTTAATAACAAAGAGAAAAAAAATCAATTTTTTTAATTTTCCAATGGTCTGAGACCTTTCAAAAGTAGGTCCAAAAAAGGAAAAAAAATCAGATTTGTTATTTAATAATTATCGCACTTATAATGTTCATGTTCAAAAAGGAAAAAATTGTTAATTAACTAATGCATAATTAACAGAAAAATCGCAATAAAAATTTTTTGATAGAGGATAATTATTTATAAATCTATCCAGTAGGTGAGTGAATATTTTCAATTTCTAATATTTATATTTAATAAGTTTAAATAATATTTATTCATTAAAGGTCCAAAGTGAGCAGCGCTTATTCAAGCCGGAGTCCCCGTTTTCGGACGAATTTTCAACGCTCTGGGAAACTTATAAATATTATTCCTTACCCCATTGTTTTTCAGTTAATTGTTTATAACTTTTGAAATTTTTGCAAGCGGCTCTTGAATTTTTTCAAAAATCATCTTCAAACTTAATTCCAGGGACGCATTTGGGATATATTCCTGACTGCAATTTGTAACATACAGGTATTTTTGCCACTAACCATTTTGTGAATTGCAATAGATTGTTAAAATTCGGAAAAAGTTATTTGTTTTTATGTTCAGCTGATTATATTGAACATTACCAACCATTATTCAAGAAAATGAATATTATAACGCTTTCCTGTATTTTCATATACCAATGTCTGTTGTGGACATTTTTCAAAAACTGTATTTTAACCACTTTCCTATGTCAAAGTCATTATCCTTATAATGCTCTGTTAGTCACAAACTTTTTTGAACTTGGAGAGGAGCGTACCAATATGTGTAAAAGTAAAGACAATTTTTAAGTAAAATTGTTTTTAATAAAATCGGCTTAGCACTTTCGGTCAATGATTAAAAGTAATTTTACTTAAAAATTGTCTTTACTTTTAAACATATTAGTACGCTCCTCTCCAAGTTCATTCATTTTATGTGTACTCCTCATCCAGTCTTTATATAACAAACTTTTTTCCGGTATCACGCTTGGCGAATTCAGACCAAACACATTGTATATCCTTCTCAAAGTCTACAAACAGTTCATATGGAAAATTGTACATTAAAATCCGTTAAAATTTTAGACATCAACAGAATTTTTAAACGTATTAGTATATAATGTAAACACATGTCTCATTTAAAATATTTTTTATTTAATTGTCAATTGCCTACAATATCGCATTTATCATATACAATATAAATTCAACATTTTAGTTTGTTTGTCTGGGTCTGAAAGTTCTGTTGGAGAACTTAATAACAACATCTTGTACTCTCATATTGGGAGTAAGGAACTGCCTCAAAGTATCTACTCCAGTCCTAGGTTGCCTGTCGAATGGGAAACCCATAGAACGACGATCTGGGTACAACCTGTCTTTAATACCGCAGAAAGTATCAGCATCATTGCAAATTCCAGAAATGTCTTGTTCAATCTGAAATGTAAAAAATAATTTAAAATGATGCAAAAAATAGTAATTTTGAGATGCATAATTACTATATTAACGATTATATAGATGATTTAAATGAAAATGTTTACTTACTCCATCATCATCGTAATTGGAGATCATGGCAAAAAGTTCGCATCTATATCCAGGACTATCAGTGTTACCCATAGGAATGAGCATGTGTTGTGGCCAACCACAACCACAGAAGTTAAATTGTGCCAATGCATCACCTCCTTGTGGTCTGCTTGTATCTAAGTCACGGAACGTCCTCTCGAACGGTATGGTGACTGATGAGTCAGTTGAAGCACGAGTAATGGTATTTTGTCCTTGTTTTACTAAAATATGTAATAAAATGTAACTACAAATAAATTGCATAATTGAATTATTGTTTAAAAATGTTATTTTATGTCCAAAAAAGTGAAATAATTCCAAAAAGCTATATGTTTACTACATTTTTTTGTATTAATTAATTAATTTTTTTTAAAATTTTTCTAAGTGTTTCAATAAATCTTTGAATATTTTTAATTATTAACTCCATTTTCAAACTGTATATGAATAATTTGTTTACAATTAATTTAAAAAAATGTTTTTCTTTAGATGACCCTTACAGTTTACCCTAAACCTGTCGAGCTCAATCATCAATAGTTTCTGATCTCTGAACAACCATGGATTTCCCCTCTCATCAAACTTGGGCGCCATAAAGATTCTGCATGTTCCACGTTTTGGTCCATTTGTGTTATTAACAACAATGCGGAAATTAAATGGTTGATGGTTAAGATGAGTGAATCTAGCTAAGACGGAACCACGAGGTTGGAAGTCCATTCCTCTAGATAGATCAACGTCAGATTGTTGCCAGAAAGTATTAAAACTGTTACGTTGTTGTCCTGATTCAACGGTAATACTTTCCACGGTGACGCCTGGGTAACTCAACTATGAAATAATATAAGAAACGTTTTTTTACTATACATTTAACATAAATTTTTAATTATAAAAATTGTACACCACTAAACTATGAAAAACCTATGAGACATGATATCATAATGCTAACATAGTTAGCGAAACGTGCGTAGAGTGTTAAAAAACTGTAGTTTTGGTTGGTGGTGACGATGTTTTTCAATATTGTTAAAAATCAAAATTTCTAAATACCCAATTCAACGACAAGAAGGTTGATAAAAGTACCAGAACAAAATGTAGTTGGGATAATATTAGAAGAAGTGATGGAAAAATGATCAACGCGCAAGAATAATATAGGATTTGAGAAAACAAATAAAACGAAAAATAAAATAAAAAGGAAATACTTCAGAAAATTAGACTTGAAAATATACACTTATAATAGAATAGAAGAAACAAGAAAAAGATCCTAATAGGAAGAATATAGAAGTAAAAAAATTACAGGATTACCGATTTACAAGAAAGGAAAAAATGGTGTCAAAATAAAATTCAAAAAGTCAAACTAAACTAAGATTTCAAGATATCATGTTAAGACTGAAAATTTTACAATTTAAATGGGTGAATACAACAACAGATTATAACACGCCATAAAAGAATCTGAAAAAAGTATAATGGAAAAGAATAGACAAACAATTGAATTTCAAATAGAAAATGTAAAGAAAGAAATATAAAATTATACATGATTTTTTAAAAGAAAAACAATATTTTGAAGTAATGAACAGGTAAATACTTGAGTAGTAGATAAACATAGATAAACAGATAGAATGTACAAAAATAGTTATGGGGAAGAAGAGAATAAAAAATGGAGGAAGATAAAACAGATACGGTGGGATAATATGAGGGATTAAAATTAAGAATAAAAATAAAAAAAAAAAATATAAGTTTAAAAAATATAATAAATAATTTGGAACAGAAAATTGAGAAGAAAATTAAAATTCAACAAGTAGTTTGAAGTCTAATGAAAGAATTTGTAGAATACAAGCAAGAAAATGGTATATAATTTTTAGCACTAAAATAAAAAATAAGAAAAGAAAAGATAAATTAAATAGATTTTTAATTTAATAATAAAGAAGAATAAATAGTATTTAGTAGAAGAGGTACAAACGTATACACTATGGAAATATGAAGATATCTTTGAAGATATCTTTGATAAGATACAATAACAAAATTTTGGTTATTTTAAATTTCCGACGTTGCCACATGTACAGTTTCTGAGATGTACGAGCAATGTGTTTATTTTTAATTTTGACAACCCGTATATTTTAAAATTTTCTGTTACGGGGTGATGTCTTCATGTTTCCATACTTTACGAGCACACTGTATATAGGGAAGAAAGAAGAATGCACTAAAAATAAAATATAAAGATAGAAAAGAAATGAAAGGTTTGAAAGGAAAATGGAATGTTCTAAATGTTAGTTTAAAGTAAGGAAAGAAGGTAATATTTAGTGTAAAGAAAGAAAAGGAGGAATACGAGGGATATTCAATATGAAAAATGTGTATAAGTATAAATATGAAGATTGGAAAGTATATGAAGTTTGAAGTTATATCAATAATTAAATGACGTGAAACTCGAAATCATGTAACACAAAAATTCTTTAATAAATGGCAATTAGTTTTGGCTAAGAAGCCATCTTCAGGCAAAATAGGTTGACAGTATTCGAAAAATTGATGAGTACAAAAATAAACTAACTTACCAAATATCAAAGTTTTCAATAGTAAATATATGTGTTTTGTAAACTAGTTGATTTTTGTACTCTGTCAACCTTTTAGGCCTGAAGATGGCTCTTTATCCGAAACTAGTTGGATATGGATATGGATAACAGTTTGTATTTATGTCAACAATTATTATAAATAAAAGAAAATATATAAAAAATTAGTTCTGAATAGAAATCTAAGAATTAAGAAAGAAAAATTTGGTATTTTTTTGTATATATAAAAAAAATAAGAAGATACTGACAACAGAAAATTTGGATATGAAGTAAAGATGTCTGGCGAAGAATGATTAATCCGAACCAGATTTATATCTTTTTTTAACTATCAAGTTGGGCGGAAGTTTTATTCATAGAAATATTGAATTTTGAATGTTATTAAAAATTTGTTAGAAGAAATATTGAATTTACATATTAATACATAATAATTAAATAAAATGAAGGTTTATTGCTAGAGTTTTATTTTAAATAAACATCAATTAGGAGGAAAAATAACTAAATGACACTTTTATGAAAATTATTGCAGATAGTATAAGAAAAATCATAGAAAATATAAAAAAAACAAGTTAGAAAAGTTAATAGTAAAGAGGTGACATACACAGATAGTAAACAAAAAGGATGAAAAAGGTAATTAAGTAGAAGAATTGATAGAAATGTACAACTGAAAGAGGTAAAGAATATGCAAGAAACATTAGATCAATTAAAATTATTTTAAATGTGTAAATACCTGAGCTACAGTGTATCTTGGCAATCCTGACTTGAACTGTTGGAAAATGTCATCAATGTACGCATGCCATCTGTAGAAAATTGGATCACGCATAGCAGTGGCAGAATCTCCCATTACACCAAATGATTCCTAAAAAAATATATTTTATAGTTACATTAATAAAAAATTACTTATCATTAAATAGGTAATTTAATTAAAATATGCAAGTTAAATACCAGATGTCTATGATCAGGATCATGAATATATGAGATGAAAACGTGTCCCATATTGTGTAAATCACCATAGAATCCTCTGTTTGGTGACAAAATACTTGATTCAATCATATTTCCTAAAACATCAATACCTTCATTTTCAGTAAGTGGAACATCTTCTCCTTGTTCCTAAAAGCGAATAAATATGTTTTATAACGAAAAAAATTTTTTTTAACAAACTTACATTTCTGACTACACCAGCGCTGATAGCGTTAAAGATCCTGTCCCTCCATCTTTCCAAATCATCAATATCTAAAGTGATTTGGTCAACTTCTCTTCGGAGATTGGTAATTTTCTGATTAGCAACACGAGCAGGCCAAGATCTACTAGATACCAAACTATCTAGTTTTGGGAAATATGCTTCTGGGATGGATTTTCTCCAGTCAATAAAACGTTCAACTCGCTTCATGCCATGGCAGAGACGCTCAATGTTGTACCTAATTAAATATGAGAAATCAATAAGAAATTCCTATATTTTAAATGAAATTGAGCCATTTTTGTATCTGTACATTAACGGAAAATAATGGACTTAGACCATATTTAAGATTTAATTTAATACAGTACATTTTTATGAATGTATTTGCTAGAGTTTGTTTAACCATCCTCTGCCGTTACGTCATAATCAGTGACATATTCTGCTGTTTTACGTTATTTTACACTTAACCTCAAAATTACAATATAACTAATGGCATATGTTAAAAATTATTTTCAATGACGCATGCTAGGGTATGCCTATATAAATAAATTCTTAATGCGTTGCGTACCTTTTTACATAATTTAGTAATTTTTTTAACTTGAAATTTCTAGCTTGGGGATGCTTAACGTCCGCGAGCGTGACTAAATGGCGAATTATATAATATATATTAAAAATGTATTATACGATTACATTTTTGGGGTGAACCCAAACGTTGTAGAGTGCATTTAACGGTAAAAGCGGTATTCCAGCATCTCTTTCTCTTGAAAGCAATTAAACAACTTCAAAATTAAACTTTGCTCTTTCTCATTATATTTGGAAGGCATTTTGACGATGAAAAATTAATTTAACTGTCAACAGTATTCCATTGGTTGCCCTTCACCAATATTTCATATTCCATTGGAAAACTAGTGTAAACAAAGTTACACTGAGTGCAGTTTTTTCTGCACCTCAGAAGCTGGTGTCCAGTTTAGTGCAATAGTGAAAAATGGCGACGAATAATGAGTTGTGTTCTTTGGAAGAAAAAGCAGCTTATTTTTTATTATCATCTTCTTCGGATGATAATAGTGATTTAGACACATTAGCAAAGAAAATAAAAAATCGGTCATCTCTGCCTAAAATTAACAATTATGATAATGATGTAGTAAATGAAATGAATGTAAAACAGGTGAGAAAATGTGATTTTCTTCAAAATTATGACAGCTTTTCCGTGTTCCCATGACCAGGCACTTAGTGCAAAATTGCATTGCTGGTACCCAAGAACTCGGTGAAAAGCTAGTGCATGTCAATGGAAAACGCCATAATATATAACATTTATGTAAACATACGTTAATGACGTCATAATTCCATCTCATCCATTTCATGATTGAAAACTCAAGTTTGAAAATGTTTGGTTTTTATAAATTGACGTATCAAAGTTGTTCCCATTAATTATTAATTGTTATTCAAATTCTATAAATAAAGTTCTTCATAGTGATCCTTTATTCTATAGTAAATCTTGATCTTGTAATGACTATCAAGATTCTATAAATTTCACGTCAATTACACAAGTTATTTAATTTTTTTTTATTTTTAACTACTTCTTAACACTATTAATGGGAGATGGAAGATTTAAAATTGATTAATTTATACATAATTATTTAAATCATTTAAATATTTAAAATTTATTATTTTTTACATATACTAAAAGTTTATTTGGTAGATTTTTTTAAAACCAATTATTTTATCCTTTATATAATGATTTTTTGATAAATCAATTAAGTTATTAAAAAACTGAAAATTATCCATACTCAAATATCATTCAAAGAATAATAAAACTCGGAGTCATACCACAATATTGTAATTAAAGAAAGTAAACAAATGAGGGGCAACATGTTTCGACCATTCGATGGCCATCATCAGGCAAAAAAGTTGTTAAGCAAGTACAACATATCCGCAATGACAATAGTATGAAAAATTGAAAATGTTAAAAACAATGAAAACTTTAACATGTCGAGTGAAATTGTTAGATCTAAATTATAAAAAATTAAAATGACTTTTCTTAATTATAAATTATTTAAATTATCCCTCAAAATATTTTTTTTAACATTTTTAATTTTTCATACCATTGCCATTTACAATGGATATGCTGTACTTGCTTAACACATTTTTTGCCTGATGATGGCCACCGAATTACTGAAACATGTTGCCCCTCATTTGTTAAAATTCTTCAATTAGATTATTGTGGTATAACTCCGAGTTTTATTATTATTTTTTAATTAAATTATTACTATTTTTATAAATTAAAATATAATTAAAGACTAACCTGGCAACGATTTGTTGATGCATGTAATAGAAAAGTTCTCCTCTTCTATTTTTGTTAACAACTTCTAAGGCAGCTTCAAATGGATATACCAAATGCCAATGCCAATGATGAAGATTGATACCCAAATCTTCTCTAAAGTAAGCAAGACGATGTTCAGGTTCCAAATCAGATGCTGTGTAGTCCCTTGAAAGTTCTATAGGGGTCTAAAAATATGAATTAATATTAGGTTAGTTTTTTCAATTTTTATTTATAAGTATTTCCATACTATTACTAAGAAGAAAAGTTGTATATAGGGTGTAAGAAAAAGATGGGTGATAAGTTTCTTTTGAATGAAAATATATCTATTTATGTTAAATTATATATATTACCTATGACTAATTATAATAAATTGATTTTTTTTCTAGTAGACAATCTTCGTTCTACTACAAAAAAATATATTCCAGGATTTATATACAAATTCAAAAATTTTATTACAATCCAGATTTAATATTTGTTAAACTGATTATTTTTCATCTACCATACTAACTTGATCGTTAAATTTCAATTATATCTATTGAATATTTTTTACTTCACACTCAAAAAATGTTTGTCTAGGCATTTATGTTTAAAAAAAGTTTGAAATAAAGTTATTTATCAATAAGCTGTTTGTTTATAACTTAATGTTACTGGACAAAAAAGTTAAAAGGAATTATAAGCAAAGGTGTAGATATGGAGGTGTGAAAAAAAATAAAATCTTTGAAATGGCTAAAACCCATTTTTGTATTTTGTTGTTTATTATTAGATTAGTATTTATGATATTTAAAATTAGAACAAATATACAAACATATTTGTCTAAAAGTTTGATGACTCCCCTCCCGGAAAAAAGTTATCTACTCCCCTGATTATAAGTTCCCTAAAAATCTAATAAACATACTAATATATATGAATGGTGCTCTTAAAGTAATAAAAAAATTGTATGCATTTTTTTTGCCTGAATCCGGCATGGGAGGTCCCACCTGCACTGAGGCTCTAGGCATATTATGCCTCACCAGTTTTCCCATCAGTCCAGTACTCTTGACAAAGTCAAGAATAGTTCTGATGTTAGCTTTCGCTATCTCTTCGGGTTCAGGATGCTGTATCCCAAAGTGCCATTCCCTTTGCCTCTTCAGGTCCCGGCAATAGCATAATACATGAAGAGGAGTTTTGTCCTCTTCCTCACATCTCCTACATAGAGAATCTTCCGATACTCCTATGAGGTTCAGGTGTCTTCTGAGCCCGCAGTGTCCTGTCAGCACACCTAGTGCAGTTTTGAGTTTCCGTCTTTTTAGGCATAGTAGCGGATTGTCTCTGCTCTTGGGTGGACCTTCTATAAGTGTTTTGGACTGGCTTAGTCCTGGAAGTTCCAACCAGTATTGCCTGTGTTTGTCCTTTTACATGTTGGTAGGAAATACCATATGTAGGTTACGGTCCAATTCGGCTCCTTTACCAGCCAGGCGGTCTGAGTCTTCATTTCCTTCTATGCCCTCATGCCCAGGCACCCATTCAAGAGTTATTTTGTGTTCTGCCAGGGCATTTAGTTTTTTATGGCAGTCCAATACTAGTTTGGACTGTATTTCCACCCTTTGTATTTTGCTTTAAGGGTTGATTGACTGTCTGTGAGTATACGGATTCTCTTATTTCTAAAATCCTCGCGCAACATCACGTTTAAACAAGCCTTTATCGCAGTCATTTCCGCTTGAAAGACCGTTACCATAGATCCCAGGTTTAGAATGCAAGTTCTATTTGAGTTCAAATGATAGAATCCAGCACCTGTGGTGTCTTGTGTTTTAGACCCATCCGTATACCAGGCTGATTGATTTTCCTGAGTCCTGACCTCACTCTTTTTGTCCCTCTTATAGTTGTACTAATTGCTAGCAATATTGTATCTTTTTAGATTTCAAATAAAAATGAAACATTGAAGATTTTGGAATGAAGCCTAATTTTTAACTTACTCTAGAACCCGTTGGTACAATGTTAGCTTCTTCCCTAGCTTTGGCAATCACCTTGCTGTCAACATATTTGTCAGGAAAGGCACTAATGAAGGAAGGTAAATCTATGTCCTGGGTGTCAGGTCGGTGCAAAAGTGCAACAGAAAGACAGTAGTTGAAGAGATAGGGGTTTACACGATCTCTGGTGTAAACAGCCACTGATAGAAGGTCATCAATAGTACGCATACCTAAAAAAAATTGATAATATATCAACAAGCAAAACCTTCTAATTCTATATGTAATTAATAAAATATTTAAATTTAAATGTACTATTTTACAATAAATATTTTGGAAAAAAATAAACTTTGTTAAAATATGTTTAGACCAAAATACCAACCCTTAAATAATAAATAATATAATACACTAAATAATAAGGTATTTTTTAGATTCAAAGATGCAAATATTTTCCTAACTTCACTATTTTCATTGTTACTTTTTCTTACCAAGATAGATATTGATGAGTTTTCCAGCAATTTTTCGGTGTTTGGGTATGAATAACGAGAAGTTTTCATCTCTTTTCAAGTCTAAAATTTCACCTAGAGGCGGAATAGAGATGGTACTGACCGGAACTTTGCCACCTTGGGCTTCTTCGCCAAATCTGCTAACGATTTGATTTCCCACATTCTTGTATTCATCACGCTATAAGAAAATAATAATTAAGATTAATATTTAAGGGATTAAGAAAACATGTATAAATCGATAAAAATATATCTACTAATACCAAAATTAGAAACATTGAAAAATAATTTAGTTAATTATTTGTTGATTTTAGTGCATTATTTATTATTATTATTATTAAATTATGAGAATATGCGGAATGAAATCGAAAAAAAACATTGTTTTTAAGTAGGTGGTTGTAATTTCAGATTTAAGAGTAAACAAAAACAAATTTTCCCACTAATAGGTTTCCATATTTTGTACTCTTGGTCCAAAATTCATATTTTTTATGGTTTATTTTTTTTAAATTTTTTAATTTCATATCGTGTTTTAAGTAAAGCACAAATATTTTTTTCTTAAAAATCAATAACCAACAAAGTCTTCCATAGGGTGCAAATTTTGTTGGGGACTCACTGTATATTTAATAATATTTGTTTTTTATATTAAAGATTTTTTCTATTTGAAAAATAATTTATTGATAACATAAAACAGAGTGTTTAAAACTTAAAATAAGCTTAAATATTTTAAGTTTTAATGAGATGACTTGAAGATAACGTAAATATGTCGAAACGTTATCAATAAAAAATTGTTTTAATCGAAAGGACCTTTAATCCAAGATTTTTTTTTTAAATATGATCATCAAGAACATATAAAGATAATATACAGTGTGTCCATTTAAGATGACAACATATGGAAAACAACTTTTTTATTTTTTGATTTACGAAAAGTTGTGCATGTTCTAAAACCTGATTTGAAATAATTAAATCTTAAAATTTATCAGCAAATAAAATTACCAAATTCATATTTTTTAGCAAACCTGGTATATTGCTAATAAATTTTAAAATTTGATTATTCCAAATAAGGTTTTCATAAAGGATGACTTTTTTTGTGAAACAAACAATAAAAAAGTCGCAAATTTAACACTCTGTATAAAGATATATATTTAGAGCATTTTCAATGTGGTTCTTGGAAATTTAACATTTATAAAAGTTTTAGTTTTATTTCTTATATTAGTTTGATTCAGGTTGGAACTTGAAGTGTACTAATCAATATACAGAGTGTCCTCGAAAATAGTGCTTTAATTAAAAGAAAATATAGAAGAGATTTCAAATAAAAAATTCTTATGAAATTTTTCAAATAAATCAAAAATAATAGCTTAATCAAATAATTATCATTTTTTTCTACTTGTTTAGGTTTATTGATAAACCCAAATCATTTTTTGCAATTTTTTGCAATTTTTTGAGATTTTTTTAAAATTTTTCATGATTTTTTCGGTTTTTTTTTTTGATTTTTTAACTATTTTATTATATTATAACAAAATATCAGAATTAAAACATTGATAGATAATCTGCACTCTTCCGGAGTCTTATAAAAAATATTCCTGTGATAAATAATAAAAGTATTTTTGATATGGTTGATATTCGCCTCATTATTAAATGTGTGAAAATATTAAAATAATTATATTTCAAAATTTAATATCCTTTATGGAATCATACTATTTTGGCTAATTCAAAAATGAGTTAATTAAAGTTAAAAGGAATTAAAATTTTGCCGATTGCTTATTTGATTCTGAATGATATATAGAAAATTTGCAAAAGTTTAAAATTAGAAAAAGGGTCTAGTTTTAATTGCTGAAAATAGGGGGCTTTACGTGGTGAGCGGAAAACCGACCGTGCCAGGGGAAAAATATTTTTGTGGCTAAAATAATATTTAAAAATTTAGACATTTGAAAATTTAAATACTTGACAAAAAATATTCCGCAAAAAATTTTTTTCTCACTGAATTTTCATAAAACGAGCCTATTGTTAATTACCTGAAAAAAATGAACAAGTTCGTTTAATAAAAAATCAATCAAAAATTGGTTTTCTAGCAGAATTTTTTTTCTTAATTAATTTAATCACAGCATATTTTCCAGGGTCATGGCAGAAAGCTCTATTTTCAGTATTAAATTTAAAGTGTTAATAATTGAGAGTCAATACATTTTTTTGAAAATTTCTTCCTATTTAAAGAATCTTTTTTTAAATTTTCTTTTTTTAATATTTTTTATTTATTTGCAATTGTGTGAAATATGTAAATTTATTTAATTTTATTTAGATTTTTCCTAAACAAAAAATAGAAATGTTAAAAAAGTAACTATCCATTCTTTAGTAACGAATATTAATTTAAAATGTGGGAAACCTGGGAAATATAGAAGAAATAATACTAAATAAAAGAAAAATAATGAAAAATAGGGAAAAAACAGAAAAATACGGCTAAAAACAGAGTAAAATAGGAAAAAAACTGTGAGAAAGAAGGGAAATTAATGTAAAATAGGAAAAATTATGAAAAATAAAACAAAATTGGGAAAAAAGGAAAAAATAGGATAATTAGGAAGCATTATGTGAAAATAGAAAAAATAGTGAAAAATAGGGAAAATAAAGAAGCAAAGAAAACAGTGCAAAATTGGTAAAACATAGAAAGAAATTATGAAAAATAGGATAAAATCAAAAAATTTGGCAAAAATTTAGAAAAGAGGGAAAAGTAAAGAAATATAGGGAAAAATAGGGAAAAATTTTGAATTATAAGAAAAATAGGAATAATAGGAAAAGTATGGAAAATAGTGCACAAATAGGGAAAAATAGGGTAAAACAGAAAAAAATAATGAAAATACAGGGAAATAATATAGAGAAACATGTTGAAATATAGGAAAAATAGGGAATTATAGGAAAAGTAGGAAAAAGTAGGGAAAAATAGAGACAAATATGGAAAAATAGGAAAAAATTACGAAAACCAGGAAAAACAGAAAGAAATACTAAAAAAAAGAAAAGATAGGAAGAGCGATATTAAAACACTTTTAGAGTTGAAAAAATAACGTAAGGAACTTCGGTTCTGACCGCACAAACTTTTTTTAATACGATGACTGCTTAAATATAAATATTATAATAAATTTTACCTTTCAATAAATAAAAAAATTTCAAAAATTTATAATCATAAAGGAGGACAAATATGATTTTTTTAGTTTTTTTAATCACTCAGTTTCTTTTTAAAACAAAATTATTAAAATATCTGGAAGAAATTTTTAAAGGCTAATTAAAATTTATATATTAGCAAAAATTTAAAAAATAAAAATACTTACAATATAGGATTGTGGTACATCGAACACAGTGTTGTCATTGCCCTTAGGTTGAATAACCAATTCTTTTGGCCGGTCAAAGAGCTTGAGAATATTTTGTTTGGTGCTAGCCATTTTTTCAGAATTTACTGAAAGTGATTAATATTGTATTAGTAAATTAGTAAAGGAATTTAAAAAAATTAAAATGATGAAAAGATGTTCTCTAAAATATTTGCGAATATTTTTTTATGGCAGACCAAAGTAACTGGATTTAATTACAATACCCTTTATATTTTTGGAATAGAAGTTAAAATTTTTTAGGTGTGCTAATTTAAACAAACTATATTTAAGTTCTAGGTGTATTAAATAAGTTACTTTCGAGAGAGATAATTTATTATTAATTTTTTAGTAGAACAAACTCATAAAGAAACGAATTTTTATATTAAAGTGTACAATTCGTTCGTATTTAAAAAAAATCTAATTACTTTTCTCTTTAAATTATAATTTTATTTTTAATCTTTTTTTAGGCAGTGAAAAATTGTTCCTTTAGTGAAATATATTTGAATTAATAATTATAGTTAAAAAAAAATAAATTTTATACTAAATTAGTAGAATCTTATTTTATTACTATAGTACAATTAAAAAATTTAAAAAAAGTAAAAATTTTCTGATTATTAAATTATATCTTCCAATAACTAAATGTATGTACAAAAACAATTAAAAATAATAAATAAAAATAAAAAAAATAGTACAAGATTCTTACCTAATGTGTGTAAATACGATACTTCAACTATAGTAAGTCACCCCACAAACTGAATTTAAAAAAAAATAATCTGCCTTATATATACAAAAATTACGTCACACCTGCGGTTTTAATAATGTTATCACGGAAAAATAATGTAGGAGTAAAGGTGTGAAAAGAAATTTTGAACTTTTCATGGGAAGTGGTTATGATAATAATAAAACCAATATTTCGATCAAAAAATTAATTTTTATGTTTTAAACGAAATCAATTTTTTTTTTAAATATCCAATAATTTTTTAATTTATAGCATTCAAGTACATTTAATTTTCGTCCGGTGTGAAGTTAGTAGACAAAATCTGGTAGACAATTTTCCGAACATTGCTGAACAAACATAAAAAGGGGAAATATTTTCTAATAGTAATTTTATATTTGTATTGCTCTGGATATATCATATAACTGGTACTGGCAATAGTAAAAATTACAATTTAAATAAAATTAAATAGAAAAAATAGAAGATTATCCATACTCAAATGTAGTAAGATTATTCAATGAATAATGAAACTCCAATTCATACCACAATTATTTATGTGAAGTTAATGTTTAACAATTAAATGGCAACATGTTTCGGCCAAACAATGGCCATCATCAGGCCTATAAGACAAAAATACAATGTTAAATTACATGAAAATAGTAATTAAATGATTACTTACAGAAAAAGGTTAGTCAAGTACGACAAATTACAAGAAATGATATGATATGACTTAAGAAAACTTTAACCAAAAATTTAAATATTTAATTTTTTTTTAAAAAAACACTAACCTAAAGACTCCAATTTTATACCGTTACCTCTTTAGGTTAGCGTTTTTTTTAAAAATTTTTAAATATTTAATGTCAATTTTTGGTTAAAGTTTTCTTACGTTTATTTGTTCACAATGTCATATTCATACCATATCATTTCTTGTAATTTGTCGTACTTGACTAACCTTTTTCTGTAAGTAATCATTTAATTACTATTTTCTTGTAATTTAACTTTGTATTTTTGTCTTATAGGCCTGATGATGGCCATTGTTTGGCCGAAACATGTTGCCATTAAATTGTTAAACGTTAACTTTACATAAATAATTGTGGTATGACTTGGAGTTTTATTATTCGTTGAAAATTAAATAGATTTAGAAGGGTCGTTTCCAGTATAAATAATCAAAAATCCTTATTTTACCATGTTTAAAAATGAGGGATCAAGTTGAGATTTTCACAAAATCTTTAATGTAGCATAGTAAACAACTATGGAAAAGAAGAATCCACTAGCTCTCCTTGTAGGGGTGGTTTCTACAACGAAAAATAATAAATACTTTATTTGACCGATTTGAAAATGCGGGATCAATTTGAGATTTTCATAAAACCTTTAATATAACACATGAAACAACTATGGAAAAGGAGAATCACTTACCTCTCCTCAAAGGGGCTGTTTCTGCCCCGATAAATAATAAGTATTTTATTTGACCGATTTAAAAATGCGGGATCAAGATGACATTTTCTCGGGACAGAAACTACCCCTTTGAGGAGAGGTAAGTGATTCTCCTTTTCCATAGTTGTTTCCTGTGTTATATTAAAGGTTTTGTGAAAATCACATTCTAATAAAGTGTATTTTTCATGTTTTTTTACCTCTCGCCCTTCAGATAAGAGAGGTATAGGAATCATGCTAAAAATTGGGTAGTGAGTTTTCAATGGATAAACACGTTTTAGGGTCCCTAGAATACGATTTTAATATTTTCACGATGATGTCTGTGTGTGTGTTAGTGTGTGTGTGTTAGTGTGTGTGTGTTAGTGTGTGTGTGTGTGTGTGTGTGTGTGTGTGTGTGTGTGTGTGTTTGGATGGATGTTGTAGTAACGATAACTCAAAAACTACTGAATAAAAAAATTTGAAATTTTGAATACAGGATTCTGATACCCTAGATTAGATCTGATTAGATTTTGGTGCCAATCGCACAACCGGAAGTGGCAGTTGCTATGGGTGATGACGCCATTATTATACAAAACGGCAATAAAGTTTTACACATATATTTTGTATGCCCTATAGTTTATTTTCATCTCATTAAAATTTTCTAAACTTTTGCCATTGTAGCCAGATTTACAAAAAAATAATTTTTTTTCATACTTTTTTGTGTCAACCTGTAAATTTTTGATTCAAAAATGGCGAGAGGTCATGTGCTGGCCACATCAGATTTTTTTAATTATTTGTCTAAAAATAATGTGATCGTAGAAAAAATCTTGTGTGCAATTCGAGCAGAAAGTGCAGACGGCAGAACTACATGAAATATTTACCAAAATTATCGGCTTTTTATCAGCTATTTAAATGCCCAAAAAATAATTTTTCCGCTCCACTAATTTGTTTTATTTTTAAGGTTCTGCTAGCTTTACCGTAAAGCTAGCAGAACCGCAGATAATTTTAAAAACAATTATACCAAAATTATCGGCTTTTTATCGGCTATTTAAATGCCCAAAAAATAATTTTTCCGCTCCACTATTTTTTTTTATTTTTAAGGTTCTGCTAGCTTTACCGTAAAGCTAGCAGAATCGCTGAGAATTTTAATAACAATTATACCAAAATTATCGGCTTTTTATCGGCAATAGTAAGTCGCCCCGGAGCACAAGCTTATAGCTTCTGAGGGTCAATCACTACTCGTAAGGGGGTAGTGAGGGGAATAGATTATTATATTTGACGTTTTCTTATTCGTCCTTCGGTGTCTTTGGATTCATTATTATTTAGGTTCACAACATACTAACTCCATACAGTCTATTCAAAACAAAAACCGTTGCACGTCATCTATGATTTAATGATTTCCAATCAGAAAAAACATCCTTGTAGGACGTTATGTTTAGAAACGATATTACTAAAACGCCCAATTAGTGACGTTCGTACATGAAAGGAATTTCTGCGTGCTCTATTTGGTGGTAGCACTGCCGTATTATTATTTGCACATCGATGACGTACAACGGTTTTTGTTTTGAATAGACTATACATAAGAAGGTAGAGTTTGTTTAACCATCCTTTGCCGTTGCGTCATACATTATCCATCTCGATCTCTCCATCATTAAATGGATGAGACGGAATTATGACGTCATTGACGTATTTCTTAACTAATTCAGATTATTTGTTACTTTTGACAGTTAAGTTGTCATATTTTGATTTGTTGAGTATTTTTGATTATTTTCGCCTTTTTCAATTAATTGTTCTTTGTCAAAATGCCTTCCCGGTATAATAAGAAAGGGCAAAGTTTAATTTTGAAGTTGATTAATTACTTTTCAAGAGAAAGATATGCTGGAAAACCGCTTTTACCGTTAAATGTAGTCTAAAACGTAAATATCTAGCTGTACTATATAAAATGTAAGTATTTATTGATTTGATTTTATTAAATTTTATAGCATGTTGCTGATGCTCTAGACATATCTATTAGAACCATTCAAAAAACAGTTACTAGTGGAATAGAAACAGATAAAGGCTACAAAATCAAAGTTTATGCTGGACATGTTTCATGGAAGCACTATTTCAGGCACACAAATCAATTAATCAATAATGACTGGGATAAAGAAAAATACATTGATGCATCTCATTTTCTTCCTGTTATCATAGATCTGAATGAATCGGACTCCCAGAGTGATGATGAAGATGATTTTGTCAGTGATTTTGCATTTTATTTCATTACATGCTGTTTTAGTTTACGTTTCTTATCCGTTTTTTGGTTCCTTTTTCCTATTTGTATTGGGAGTTTTTTCAGAAATAAATTTATTTATTGCCTGTTTTCTCCAATACATGTGTTTTTATTTTCATTTTTTAGGAATACTTACGAAAGTATTTCTCACAATGACACAGACAATAATTACTATACAATTTTTAAAAATATGAATAGTTATATCCCCAAACTAGAAATTTGAAACAAATTAGTTAAAAAAAGGAGGCTTCAAGTTAAAAAAAATTACTTAATTATGTAAAAATATACGCAACCCACAAAGCAAAATACAATTTTCATCATTACCAATTTATTAATACAAACACACCTTAACATGGGTCATTGAAAACAATCCTTAACATATGTCAGTAGTTATACTTTAATTTTGAGGTTATGTGTAAAATGACATTCAAATAATATACGACAAACGTAAAACAGCAGAATACGTCACCGATTATGACGTAACGGCAAAGGATGGTTAAACAAACTCTAGATTAAATTTGCCTATAAATATTGTCTAGCAAAAAACGCTGACACGGGTGTCTCTTTGACGGCGTCGGCAGCACCCTTGCTTAGAAATTAGTATTTGGGTACTGTTCCCAAATATAAACGTAGTTTATTTAAATTATTTTTGATTTAAAATGCAAGTAAGATTCTCCAGTTTCATAGTAACACTAAAATTGCACTTGAGATAAAAAATATGGGGTTAATTTGTATAATTATAAATTAACGAATTACGTAAACAGAAATCGAATCATTATCTGTGGATTTAGTGGATTACTAGGTTTATCTATATTGAAATAAAAATATAAAAATTAAATAATTTAGTAAATAAATTTCAATTTAATAGGTTTTTAAAAGAAGTGGGTAAGAGTATTTAATAAAATCATCTCGTTTTCAAATTATAAGTCATTTGTGCAAGTGAAAGGTTTGTAAATATAATTATTATTTGAATAGCCGATAATTTTGGTATAAAGCTAGCAGAACCTTATAAATAAAAAAAAATACTGGAACAGAAAATGTTGACGCGGAAAAATTATTTTTTGGGCATTTAAATAGCCGATAAAAAGCCGATAATTTTGGTATAATTGTTTTTAAAATTCTCTGCGATTCTGCTAGCTTTACGGTAAAGCTAGCAGAACCTTAAAAATAAAAAAAAATAGTGGAGCGGAAAAATTATTTTTTGGGCATTTAAATAGCCGATAAAAAGCCGATAATTCTGGTAAATATTTCATGTAGTTCTGCCGTCAAGTGCCTGCTGGCTTTACCGACATGGCAAAGTATCACACAAATAGCTATAGATGGGCCTATGAGGATTGTGGAGACTTGACAGTATATTTACCTGTTTTTTTTGCGAGGGAACAGGATTTTTTGAGTGACGTACTAAATTAGGACCCTATCCCAAATTTTGAAAACAGACTGTCTCAAGTTAGGCACCTTATTTTATAAAGACTCTTTTGTTTTTTATATGAGTTTTAGTTTCTTTTAACTGTAATCTTTTTTGCTAAGATTTAATTAAGTTATCGTGACTATTAAATCGTTTTAGATGATGTACTGTGTTCATAATAGTTATTGATTTAAAATAATAGTATATTGTTTTACGAGTGACGAAAGTAACATTTTTTGAAGCGAGAGAACACTTTACCAGCCGAGGCGCAGCTTTCGACGAGTGAAACACTATACTTTTTCTACAACCCTTTTTATGTCATAATAATATATTATATATTTCTGAGGTGTATTTGGAAAATTACTATCACTTTCTGAATCACAAATCATGATAAATAAAAAACTAATGATGTTTTCAGTCGAAACTGACAAGTCTAAACATTTAACGAGGAACGTCAAACTATAATGGAACCAGGCAACTAGCTATAAATTGTTTTTAAATTTCACTGTATTTTTACGGTTCTATTTTACTTTTTAATAAAACAAAAGTAAAAAAGTTGCATTCTAATTATAGAAATGATTCCTGTCTTTGTTTACTAATAATTTAAATTTATTAAAACAGTAGATATGAGGGCGGGATATTATAGAAAATATAACTTTTACTTTCGTCACTAGAGACGAAAGTTAACGCTATGAGAATTTCTCTCACTTGTGACAGAAATGTGACAGAAATGAAGTTTTTACAAAATGACATCTTTTTGTAAAGGGTTGTAGAAAAATTATATTTTAATTTTATTTTACAAAAAAGTATCTCAAATTTGGTTCCTTTCCTCTATGCTTATTCCACTCTTCTACTTTCGGTCAAAGTAACTTAGGAGGGTTGCGTTTTCGGACCTAGGAGACTTTTTATCACCATCGATATTTGGATAATATCGAGTATCAAACATTTTAACCGGGGTCCTTTATTTAGAAGTACTTGACTTGAGTAAAAGTTGTGAAACCTACGAATTATCCTTTCACTGCCCTTTTCGAAATCAAGACATTTTATTTTGCTTATAGTAATTTACAAAGACATTTAAAAGCTAAACAATTTATGGTCGAAATATGTTTATAATTTAAATACATTTGTTCTTTAAAATAACTTTATTTAATCGTGAAATATGTTTAACATCAAATTAATCATAAATAATATGGTCTCCATTCTACACTCTAGGTTGTTTGTCTGGGTCTAAATGTTCTATTGGAGAAGTTGATGACAACATCTTGAACTCTCATGTTAGGAGTAAGGAACTGCATCAATGTATCTACTCCAGTTCTAGCCTGCCTGTCGAATGGGAATCCCATAGAACGACGATCTGGATACAACCTGTCTTTAATTCCGCAGAATGTATCGGCATCATTACATATTCCAGAGATGTCTTGTTCAATCTGTAAAAATGTTAAATCATATATTGATTTATAAATCCTATTAACCAATTTAGTAATGTATCAAGAAAATGTTGATCATTTTTTTTTGAAATATTTTTTTTAATTAAAAAAAACTTCCTTATCTTATGGGTGACTAGATTAATTTTAAGTCTATATTTTAATTATTGAGAAGATTTAGAGTAGTGCTAATCAAAATAAACAGGTGAATGGGCATTGTAGTACCATAACCTGCTATCATGTTCCAGATTTAATATCTAACTATAAAATCAATTAAAAAAATCCATAACACTATAGACTATAATACTTATAAATCCAAATGTTAACTCACTCCATAACAATTTTAAAATATTTACTTACTCCATCATCATCGTAATTGGAAATCATGGCAAAGAGTTCGCATCTATAACCAGGACTGTCAGTATTACCCATGGGAATTAGCATGTGCTGTGGCCAACCGCAACCACAGAAGTTAAATTGTGCCAAATTATCACCTCCTTGTGGTCTGCTGGTATCTAAGTCACGGAAAGTTCTCTCAAATGGTATGGTGACTGAAGAGTCAGTTGAAGCACGAGTAATGGTGTTCTGTCCTTGTTTTACTAAAATGTAAAATGAAAAAACATAGAGCGAGCAATTTCATTATTCCAGAAATTTAATAAATTCGCTCTATTTAATAACTTTATAAACAGTACACAACTGTATCAAAGTTTGGATCATACTTACAGTTTACCCTAAAGCGGTCAAGCTCAATCATCAACAATTTCTGGTCTCTGAATAACCATGGATTTCCCCTCTCATCAACCTTAGGAGCCATGAATATTCTGCATGTTCCACGTTTTGGTCCACTGTTGGTGTTATTGACAACGATTTGGAAATTAAATGGTCGGTGGTTAAGATGAGTGAATCTAGCTAAGACAGCACCACGAGGTTGGAAATCCATTCCTCTAGAGAGATCAACGTCAGATTGTTGCCAGAATGTATCAAAAGTGTTGCGTTTTTGACCGGACTCTACGGTAACGCTTTCCACAGTAACGCCTGGATAGCTTAACTATAAAATAAACAGATACTTATTTAACAAACCTTCAATTAATTATAATAATTAAAAACGATAAAAAAATATATGAAACGATTTACATCATTCTCTGATGTATACCAAATTTCACTTTCGATTATACACGGTGGACGCGACGGTCTATTATGGCTAAACTGTTAACATTTAAAAAATTGGTTTAAGCACTTTAAAATTATGTGAAAATATATAGGTTATTGTAAAACAGCTTGCATTTTTTTACGGAACGCCCTGTATTTTAATACGTTTATTGTAAGATCAAAACTTTCTTGTGGTTTTCGAGATATTTCAAAAAATGGAAGGACCTAAAAGAAAATTAATAACTTTAAAACAAATTAGAATATTTTAAAGCATTCGCAAGTAGTTAGAATTGTTTAAAATTATACAGCGCGTCCATAATAAGACGACTCTCTAATGACATATTCAAACACCAATATCGTGCTTTGTAATTTTAATATATAGTAAATTTTGTTACCTTTCAAAAATTATGAAGGTCTGCCATACCCAAGTTTTGTAGTTATTTTTAATTTTTTGAAATTTTCTATTATTTTTACATCGTAGTACGTAAATGGACCACCCTGTATTTTATTAATTTATCCTTTAGTCAGGATAATTATTATATCTTTGTTTAGATTTCGACTTTAGAACCGTATTACTTTCCCGGACCCATCAAAGGGAAATTAAGGTGAACGAGCAAAAAAAAAATTTGAGATATCGATGGAAATATCCATTTTGAGGTCCCCCAAGAAGATTGAGACCATTTCCAACGTATGGTCTGTCTGTGTGTCTGTGTGTCTGTGTGTAATCTTCCACGATAACTGCCGAACCGGTTGACCAATCAAGCTGAAATTTGGTATGGAGGGTCAGTGTGTGACTAGAATGCGACCATTTAGTGCAAAAATTTGTAGTACAAAGTTTTAGAGCATAAAATTTGCTATAACTTTTGTCTCAAACTTTTTCTAAAATCTCCAATAGTTGCGCCATTAGAGGGCGCGTAAAAAATGTGCATGTATGTTTTCTCTAGTTTTTCTTGATTTTGAGGACAATGTATTTAGTGCAAAATTTTCTTATGCAAACGTTGTAAAGCATCAAATTTTCTTTTAGCTTTTATGTTTAACTTTTATCGAATTCCTCATAGTTTCGCCGCTTGATGGCGAGAAAAATACACATTTAAAATTCCCTACAACTATTGTATGAAAATTTTTCCCGAATTCCCAATAGTTTTCACACATGATTTTAGGAGATCCTAATTGTAGCAGTATGATATATAACGTGCGCATGCGCAGCTTATGTCATTACCAACATTGAAATATTAATTCACCATCAGCTCGCTATTTTTAATGTGTTCCATAAATTAATGTAATGCTTAGTATTTTGTAATTAAAATAATAATAATAAATAACATATTCTCTACGGTCGAGTCGGGAAAGTCATGGGGTGACACAGCCGATTTTTTTTAAAGTTGTTAAGATATTTCAAAAAAAAATCATAGAAGACAGAATTAACATTATTTTGAAATGTTTAATAAATGGTCGTAAATTTTTGCGATATTTAAAAAATGTAGTTGGAAAATGTTAGAAGAAGTTTTATTAGATATTAGACAACAAATTAGGTGCCATTTGGATGGTAACCCCAACGCAATTTTGAATTAAAGTAATAAATTATTTAAATAAATAATTTCCCAAAAAAATGAATGGGAAGAGCGGAACCAGAAGCTTGGCCACCTTATTTGCCAGATTTGACTCCTATGAACCTTTTTTGTATATAAAAATATATTTTATACCAGAAAACATAAAACAACGATTAAACGACACATTTCAAACAATAACTCAAAATATGTTAAGCAAAAAGTTCTTTGAAATTTTGATATGTTGTTGTGTAAATTAATAGACAATTTTTTCGCAACTTTCATATACTAACTTCAGACATGTATAAGAATAAGAGTAAATCAACGCTTAATATTGTGGAAATTAAAATTAAAAATAACTAACTGATCGATTTAGACATGAATACCTTAATATTTTTGTAAATGTAATAAATTTTACTACATAACACACCTATAAAATATGGGATGTCTCATTTAAACTAAGATATTGGCGTTTGACTATATGTCATTAGAGAGTCACCCAATTTGGTCGTCCTTATAATCAATGCTTTCAATTATTGGTCTAATTCTTACAGTTAAAATTGGATGTTAAATCCTTTGGTGTCAAAGTTATTAATTTTCTTGTAGGTGGCTCGGGCCAAGTTCATATCTTCAGAACGAATGAACGGATTATTTTAAAATTTGGGTTGGTCATTTTAGACCTAATTTTGAATTAAATGACATAAAAATCCAAAATGGTAGCTTCCGGTTTCTTTGAAATTTGCGTAAAAACTGAATTTTTAAATGGAACGCCCAGTATATTTTTACATATTTGGATTCTAAAAGTCAAATTACTTATAATTCGTATGTCTAAAATGATTTTGGCTGTTAAAAATTTAAATTATTTTAAAAAATTATTTTTAATCGAGAAAGCTGCGATTTGGTCTAAACCTTTCAAAATGTTACTAAAAAATATTATTTTTGTATAAATTTAAATATTTTTCATTTTATTAAAACTTTAATTACTCCATAGCCATTTTTATAAAAAACTTAATTTTTTAAATGAGAAACATGGTGGGCCATTTGGTCATTAAATTGACGGTTGAATTATGTATAAAATGATATGCATAATGTCGGAATGGTTTTTAAAAAACGTAGTGAACCAGAAAAAAATATCGAAAAACATAATTTTTATTTTGACAGCCTACATGCCAAAAATTTTTGTGACATATGAATTATCCTTAATTTGACTAGTAGAATCCAAATATGTAAAAATATACTGGGTGTTCCGTTTGAAAATTCAGTTTTTATGCCATTTCAAAGAAACCGGAAGTCCGCCATTATGGATTTTTATGTCACTTAATTCAAAAATAGGTCTAAAATAACAACCACCGAAAATTTTAAAATAATCCGTTCATGCCTAAATAAGTTGAACTCATTTTTAGCTATTAAACAAATGTAACTTTAATACGCTATACTTTTTTGGGAGATCCTATATATTTCAAATTTTTTTTTAAGTCATATGGGATCATCGGGTTTATCGTGACTCACCCTGTATATATCCATTATATATGTCAAGTGTAATTCTTAGATTTTCCCTAAGCACCACTTTAAAGTCACTTTATATTCCCGTTGATTTTTCCAACATATTTTTAGTGCCATATTTCTGATATGTTTCTTGGAATCTTATTGCTTTGTAAAACTGGATGTAAATGATACTATGCATTATTTAAATCCAATAAGTTATCCATATCTCAAATATGGTCCAGTGTTAATCGTAAATGAAAACCCAAAATCATGTACCACAATAACATTTATCAAAAAAAAATTTTTTTAATGGCAACTAGTTTCGGTTAAAAAACCATCTTCAGGCCTATAATAAATATACAACATGTGGGTGAAATTTTTTACAAAGTAAAAGAAAAACTTATCAAAATAACAATCGAAAAGAATTAGTTAAGATTTAATTCTTTTCGATTGTTATTTTGGTAAGTTTTTCGTTTATTTTGTAAAAAATTGTCTCCTACATGTTGTATATTTATTATAAGATGGGTTTTTAACCGAAACTAGTTGCCTTTCAAAAATTTTTTTAATAAATGTTATTGTGGTACATGATTTTGGGTTTTCATTTATGATTTTTGCATTATTTGCCTACTTTATCAATAACCTGGTAATTACATCACTTTTTTACAATCTTGTTTTTTGCCCCATTTTTCCCTCTTTTTTCCCAATTTTGCGTTTGCCCCACATTTTCCCTTTTTTCTATGACTCTTGTTTTTTGCCAAATTTCCACCCCTTTTTCCCTCAAAATTTTTTACACCCTGTTCCCACTCTTATTTTTTGTTTAATTTTTCCCACCATTGTTTTTTTGCCCCACTTAGGAATCTAAATATTACTTGTTAGTCAATTAACATGTTTGTTCTATACTTTCAGAGAATGTTACTAGTAAAGCTTGGATGAAGTTAAAGTAATGCAGCATCATTGTCTATTCATTATGTATCTATCGGCTCTAACTGACTACTATAGAAAATTAAAAATTATTTGTTTTTTTTCTACCTGAGCTTCAGTGTATCTTGGCAATCCTGCTTTAAACTGTTGGAAAATGTCATCAATGTACGCATGCCATCTGTAGAAAATTGGATCACGCATTGCAGTGGCAGAATCTCCCATTACACCAAATGATTCCTATAAAAATCACATCAATAAAATTAAACACCTAAAAAATAAAGTTGGAAAAGACGATTTATTTGAAATTTTTATAAAATATAAAATTATCTAATTATTTTCTATGTAGTATTAGAATGGATCCTCTATTTCTAGTACTGAATACTAATATTACTTGTAGGTAATTTAATTAGAGTCTTACCAGATGTCTATGATCAGGATCATGAATGTATGAGATAAAGACATGTCCCATATTATGTAAGTCTCCATAGAATCCTCTGTTTGGTGACAAAATACTTGACTCAATCATATTTCCTAAAACATCAATACCTTCATTTTCAGTAAGTGGAACATCTTCCCCTTGTTCCTAAAAGCGAATAAATATGTTTTATAACGAAAAAAAAAATTTTTTTACAAATTACATTTCTGACTACACCAGTACTTATAGCGTTAAAGATCCTGTCCCTCCATCTTTCCAAATCATCAATGTCTAAAGTGATTTGATCAACTTCTCTTCTGAGATTGGTTATTTTCTGATTAGCTACACGAGCAGGCCAAGATCTGCTGGACACCAAGCTGTCTAGTTTTGGAAAATATGCTTCTGGAATGGATTTTCTCCAGTCAATGAAACGTTCAACTCGCTTCATTCCGTGGCAAAGACGTTCAATGTTGTACCTATTTTTTTAATAAACAATATAATATATTTTTTATTTATATGAATTAGTCAGATTTTTTTTTAACTTTTAACGAAGTTTTGATATTCACATGTTTTTTGTATTTAAAACAAATTTAAAAGTACTTGCAACAGGATAATAAAATATTATACAAGTAAAAATGTTTAAAATATTTTTTTTCCTTTGAAAAAAAAAACTGGTAAGTATATTATAGTTTTCAAATTGTCAAGTTACATAAAAATATTTCTCATTGGTTATTTTTGATAGCATGATGTAAATTTTTACTTATTACAAAAATTTTGTTGTGTAATTATAGTAATCTCTCATTAATATCATTTGTTAGGTGTCGAGACCGTTGCTCCCCCGTATATTTGAGCCTCCGATACATTTTCTCCCTGTCTTAATTTTGCGAATAATGATAAAATTTAAGTAAGACACTGGCTACCCTACCCCTATTAATAGGATACCTTCTATTGTCTACTAATAATGCATAATAGAAACAGTCGTTGAATAATAAAAAGATGAAGATTTCATTCACACTTTTTACAGATATATCCAGTGGATATCGTCATGTATTTTTAATATTTAGGCAGAAGTTCACTTTTATTTTATTTTACATTTTAATTGTTTATACATTTCTATACAAAATATAAAAATTTTGGGTTGCAACCCCTTCTCATTTTTTTTTATTAAATTCAAAGCGCACTGTAATTCCCGTAGGCGTTTTAAACAAACACCCAAATTTTAGATAGATTATGTAAAAAATGTATAAACAATAAAAACGTGAAAGAAATTTGAAAATAAAAAATGAGCTTCGAATAGAAATTGAGGTTTAATTAAAACGTGCTACGCGAATTACGGTGGATGTTGGATTTTATTATTTTGTGTAGAATTCTAAAAACAATCAAAATATAAAATAAAATAAAAAATAAAAAATGATCTTTCCTCTAAATATTAAAAATACAAGACGATTTTTAAAAGGTATGAAGGATATTTACATATGTCAGTAAACCAAAAAATCTTCAATTTTTTTATTATTCGTGGTCTGTTTCGGTTACCCATTATTAGTAGGCAATATCAGGTATTCCATTAATAGGAATAGGGTAGCAACTGTTTTAGGTATTCCATTAATAGGAATAGGGTAGCAACTGTTAAACTTAAATTTTATTCATTATTCAAAAAATTAACACAGGGGAGCAAATATATTCTGGGCAAAAATATCCCGGATTCCACTTGTTAGTTTCACATATTTTTTAATTGCCCCTATTGTATTATTCCTATAATTAGCTTACTTAGTAGATATTAATTGTCTTTTTTAAAAGAGAAATGTATAAACATTGGCAATAAAAATATATCAGCGGATCCACCGGAAGATTTTACAAAAGTGTACAACCCAATATTAGAAAAAAAAATCATGGTTTCAGATCGAAACAAATAAGGAATTCATTAGATTAATAAGCAGAATTCGAAGTAATCATGCTATGTTTCCAGCATATAAATGTAAAATAGGCTTAACAAAAAGTTATAAGTGTATATGTGATGAAATTGCTGATTTACAACATTTATTCCTATAGATTACATATCACATTACATAGCTTAGAAATAGACAAAACGTATTAACATATAATGTTAAATTTCCCATAAATATGAATAGTTATTTAACGAACAAGTGTATTAATAAAGCGAACGCGTTAATGTTCGAGATTGTTAATCGCCATTTTAATTAACGAGTTCGTTACAGAACTTTTCCATCGACCGTACTTTTCAAAAATAAAGATATCTTATTTAAAACATATATAGAATTTTACGAAATTATAACAATAAAATAAATAATAACATACAATGACAGATAGTACTACACAGCTACTTGATTTCAAATGTCATTACCAATATAAATGTACATTGGGTTGCATATCATAAAATTGTTCATTAATAGAAAATTATTCATTAATATGTGTCATTAATCAACGATTTTGAGTGCGTTAAAATACGTCATAAATGGACGGTCAACGGAAAAATCTGTTAATACTAGAGGATAATAGCATATAAAAAAAACAATACTTAATGGTTAAAAAAAGCAATATTAAATGATAAAAAAAAGAAATTTAAAACTAAAGAAGAGGAAAAAATTTAGGTATACATAATACCTTTGCAAATAACAACAATAAATTGCGATAAGAATATTAAAATTTAGATTTAAGTATATATTTATTGAGAATTGAGAAAAAACAGTAAAGATTGGCCTTTTGGCTTTGCAAGTGCGATTAACGTAGGTAAAAAAAATTGTCTTTTTTTATATTATAATGGGAGATCCAATACTGCTCTCGTTTTTTTTGTATAAGTGGGATTGATTCTTTATGTAATTTTAAATATACTTATGTTTTTTCATTTTTTTTTTAAATTATAAAGTATTTTTCATGAATCAGTTCATCATGAATTACGACCTTGCTATTTTTAATAACTTACCTGGCAACTATTTGTTGATGCATATAATAAAAAAGTTCTCCTCTTCTATTTTTGTTAACAATTTCTAAGGCAGCTTCAAATGGATACACCAAATGCCAATGCCAATGATGAAGATTAATACCCAAATCTTCCCTGAAATAGGCAAGACGATGTTCAGGTTCCAGATCAGATGCTGTATAGTCTCTTGAAAGTTCAATAGGGGTCTAAAAATATAAATTAATATTAGAATAATATTGCAAAAAGGTAAGAAAACGTAATGCTTCTTATGTTAGAATATGAATGAATAATCTGTTATTAAATAATTTTTAACAAAGTTCTTACCAAAAACTTAATTAAAACTAACGATATTTTATTATTGATTACTAATTTTTTATTCCCTATGTTTAAAAAATCTGTATTAATAATATTTTATTTTAATTCTGATATAGTTGTTTGTTAATAACTGTGTGAAGTGAATCTAACAATTAAATCTAGCAATAGATATTTTTTGAAATGAAAACAATTTAAAAAAAATTATACCCTCATATTCGTCCGGAAAAAATTAATGTTGTAATTAAAATTATTAAATTTTAATGGTGAAAACTACCCCTAAACAATGTTTTTTTAATATTCAAGAACAGCTCATTTTTTATTTTCTTTTAAATTTACTTTTTATATAATTCTACCCAAAATATCAAAATTTTGCTTATAACGCCTTTTCATTTCTTTTTAAATTTAATTCAAAGTTTTAAACAAACTCCAATTTATATTCATTCATTTTATTTATTTTCAAAACAAAAATAATTTAAAACAAATTTTTGATATTTTGTGTAGATTTGTATAAACAATCAAAATCTGAAAGAAAATTGAAAATAAAAAATGAGATTCGAATATAAATTAGGATTTGTTTAGAAATGCGCAACGCTCATTACGATGCACTTTGAATTTAATTTAAATAAAAAAAATGAGAAGGGGTTGCCACCCAAATTTTTGATATTTTATGTAGAATTGTATAAACAATCAAAATCTGAAAGAAAATTGAAAATAAAAAATGAGTTTCGAATAGAAATTGGTATTTGTTTGGAAATGCGCAACGCTCATTAGGATGCACTTTGCATTTAATTTAAATAAAAAAAGAGAAGGGGTTGCCACCCAAATTTTTCATATTTTGTATAGAATTGTATAAACAATCAAAATCTAAAAAAAAAAACTAAAAAAATAAAGAATGATTTTCCCTTAAATATTAAAAAGAAATTGTTTAGGGTTGTTTTCACACTCAAATTTTATCAGGAAATTCTTATTTTTTTATTTTAATTTACTAAATATTATCTATTACTGGCTTTTGTTGCTAGTTTCATACAAGTTCATATCTGCACCTTTCGTATTCACCACTTTTTTAACATATCCCTTTTAACATTGGATTTTATCGGCTGTGTATGTTATATTTTACTTACCCTAGATCCAACTGGAACAATGTTAGCTTCTTCCCTAGCCTTTGCAAAGATTTTGCTATCGACATATTTGTCAGGGAAGGCACTGATGAAGGAAGGTAAATCTACGTCCTGGGTGTCAGGTCGATGCAAAAGAGCAACAGAAAGAGAGTAGTTAAAAAGATAGGGATTTACACGATCTCTGGTGTAAACAGACACTGATAGAAGATCGTCTATGGTTCGCATGCCTAAAAAAATAAATATTGTGACGTAAAATTTTGATTAATTAAAAATAGTTATTTATCTATTGTATAAATAGATGTTTATCCACATTGACCATATAATTGAAGTTTTATCCACACTTATGAACCCTATTAAGCACCTCTTTATCCACTAGTAGAATAATGAAATTACTTTATTCCACTAGTGGAATAATGAAAAATAAATGGCAACCATTCAACACCTCCCGATATTTTTGTACGTAATTTCAATGATTTTTGAGGAGGTGACATCTGCTGTCCAAGGAAAATGTCAAATCGTTTTTTTGATGAAAAATTTCAGCGACTTTTATATCATACCAGTTCGTTATTACATCCAAAACATAAATATTTAAAAAAGTCTGAAAATTTAGTTTGATTTTAATAATTTATTATTTTTTACAAAATCTTTTCATAATTTGTAACTTTATTAATAAAGGTTAAAGTTAAATAAAAACATAAAGTGCACTTTGCGGGCCAAAAAGTGCATTTTATGCCCGTGCGGGCCATAAAGTTCACTCTATGCCCGCACGGGCATAAAGTACAACTTTATGTAGTTGGTAACTAACTTAAAAACACAATAATGAATTAGTATCGTATAAATTAATTTTTGTTACATATAAAATTTACAAATTAAATACGAGTTGTGGCAATAGATATTATATTAGTTTTTGCCAACAATAGTTCTACACATTTTTTGTTTCATACTTTGTGGGTTAAACATTGAATTGATTACATTTCAAATCTCCAATTGTATATGCGAGTTGTGGAATTTAATATTCTATGAGTTTTATCTCAAAAATGATATTGTTTTATCAAAAAACATATTTTTTGTTTAGTTTTTTTTTCAAACCGCGTCTGTTACCCTAATATTAAAAAAAAATCGTTATATTTCAAGTTTATAAAATTAAATAACAAGATTGATAAGACTATTATTATAGATAAACTTATTAAATTATATTGTAATACAAAACCAAGAGATGTAATGACGGTGAAGCTATAATAGTCTTCCTAACTGTGGTTTATAAAGCATTTTTCCAATAGTAGCAGAAGATTTTATTGATACTGTTAAAGTTAAATTAATTGACAAAAGTAATTTCAAAAAAAGGTAGTTTTTGTTAACGATACTTCAATTATTATGATAATTTCAAACTCAACTAAAAATTTACTCCAACATAGGCGGGGTGTCATTTCTGCAATTAAAACCACTCAGGAAGCCCAATAATAAAAAAATCGGTTGTGTCGCCCCAAAACTTTCCCGACAAGTCCAATTTCGTGACATTTCGTGACATTGCATCTATCATTTTTTGATAGTGACACTTCCGTTTGACAGATGTCGTACAAAAATTAATGAGTTCTTCCGACGGGTAACTCAAACCCATATACCAAATTTCAGCTCAGTAGGTTTAAACATGTGGCCTCTATCGTGTAAGAATGCACACAGACAGACAGACAGACGGACTTTCATCTGGAAATGCTCTTAAACATTTGAGGGGACCTCAAAATGGATATTTCCATCTTTATCTTTTTTTTAGCTCGTTCACAATACTTTGACTTCTCGGAGGTGGATCGGAAAGTAAAAACTCAAAAAATCTCAAATGTCAAAAAATCTCAAATCGCAAAAAATTTCAAAAATCTCAAAAATAAAAAAAATCTCAAAATAGGTAAAATACCTCAAAACCACAAAAAATTTTTAGGCGGTTCAAAAACATCTCAAAAATCTCCAAAAATTCTTTAAAAATCTAAAAATTCACAAAGAATCTTAAAAAATTTAAAACTTCAAATTTCAAAAAATTTAAAATAGTAAATGTCTCAGAAACTCAAAAATTTGATCAAAAAATCTCTAAGAATTCAAAGAAGTCAAAAAATCTCAAAAGTTCAAAAAACCTTAAAAAACTGCAACAAAAAAATCTGAAAAATCTTAAAAATCTTCAATAAATCAAAAAATATAAAAAAATTTTAAAAATACCTAAAAACACAAATTCAACAAATCTCAAAAACTCTTTAAAAACCTCATAAAATCTCTAAAAAATCTCAATAGATTCAAAGAGTCTTAAAAAACTCGAATGAATTTCAAAAAAATTTCAAAAAATCTTAAAAAATCTGAAAAAACCAAAAAATCTCACAAAATCTTAAAACACTTCAAAACATTCTCAAAAAAATCTATAATTTTTTAAAAAATCTTAGAAGTCCCAAAGAATCTCAAACAATCTCAAAAAATCTTAAAAAACCTCTAAAAATCTCAAAAATCTCAATAAAACTCAAAAATATCAAAAAACTTGACAAAAACTTAAAAAATCTCAAAAACAAATTGAAAAAAAAAATTTGACAAAACTGGAAAAGATTGTAAAAAAATTGAAAAAAATCCACGAATTCTTTTTCAGATATTTAATGTTAAAGTTTCAAATTTTGACATTTTTTAATTTTTGACAGGTGACAGTTGGAGAATTTTGACTGTCCTGTATAGAGTTTTTTATGGGCTTTCAAATGACATATTGCATGTCCAATTCCGTGATATATTTGATCTGTCATTTTTTGAAAGTGATACTTCAGTTTGACAGTTGTCGTTCAAAAACTAATGGGTTCTTCTGAGGGGTAACCCAAACCCCTATACCAAATTTCAGCTCAATCGGATTAAACGTGTGGCCTCTATCGTGGAAGAATACACACACAGACCGACAGACAGACTTCCATCTGAAATGGTCTTAATGGTCTCAGGGCACCCGAAAATGGATATTTCCGTTTTTATAGGAGGTGGGTCGGGAAAGTAAAATTAATTAAGTAAAATTTACAAGCTTTTTAACTGTTAGCATTATTCAATAGATAGTTGTATCTGGCAAATAATTTTATTGGATTTGTTTAACATTATTTTACATGAAATATTTTGTGACATCAAAAATTAAACTAAATATTTTGATAAATGCCCTTTTGTTAATATTAAAAATATAATTAGATTAATTAAAGAATGTGTTCAAGGTTTTTCTTACCAAGATATATGTTGATAAGTTGTCCAGCGATTTTTCGGTGTTTGGGTATGAATAAAGAGAAATTTTCATCTCTTTTCAATTCTAGAATTTCATCTAGAGGAGGAATAGATATGGTATTGACAGGAACTTTGCCTTGGGCTTCTTCGCCAAATCTGCTTACGATTTGACTTCCCACATTCTTGTATTCATCACGCTAAAAAAAATAATTAACAAGTATTTAAAATAAAACAATTTTAATTTAATCGATCTTGCAACAGCAGCTTTACATTAATGTTATATAAATAATCACTTTCGTATTAAAAAAAACATAAATGTTAGTAATTAATGTTTAGTTAAAAAATTAACAACTAGAAACTAAAACTGAGAAAAAATTGAATTGTTTTGAATTGTTATAAAAATTAAAAATAAACTGATTATTGCCGCAATTTGTAAAATTTACTGATAAAAAAGATTTTTTGTATTAATCAAATAATATAAAAAATAACGATGCGGTAAATCTAAATAAGAATTATGCATCTGATCGTAAAAGTAAGAGAAAATTTTATTTAAAAAAATAACATATGAAAAAAAAATCAGTTGTGTCGTCCCAATACTTCTTCAGATATTTAATGTTAAAGCTCCAAATTTTAACATTTTTTATTTTTGACAGGTGACAGTCGGTAAAAAAAATTTTGACTGTTCTGAATAGAGTTTTTCAAAGGCTTTCAAATGACATTGCAAGTCAAATTCCATAACGTATTGCTTCTGTCATTTTTTGACAGTGACACTTCCGTTTGTCAGATGTCATACAAACACTAATGAGTTCTTCCGGCGAACATCCCAAACCCATATACCATATTTCAACTCAATCGCTATCGTGGAAGAGTACAGACAGACAGACAGACAGATTTCCATCTAGAAAAAATGGTCTTAATCATCTCAGGGGACCTCAAAATGGATATTTCCATCTTTGTCTCGAATTTTTTTTTAGCTCGTTCACAATACATTCCCTTCTCGGATGGTGGGTCGGGAAAGTAATAAAAAACAGAGGGATGTCATTAATCTTTTAAAAATTGTCACAATTATTTTCCGAAATTTGTTAATAAAGTAAAATAATTAAAAAAGAAGTTATGTACCAGTAATAAAGTTTAAAAAAAAACTATTGTTAAATTTTTTTGTAAAAGGATGAACGGAGATGATTGATATTATGGAGATGGTTTAAAAATGGAATAAAAGGAAGCAGTTTGGGACGAAATTTGAAGAAAAAAGATAGTATGAGGGTTGACTGAATAAGTAGAAAAAGCTATTTTGAAGAAGGAAGAATACAAGAGTTAAAAATAGATTTGTCGGAGTGGTCTAAAGAAGAGGAAGTCGACAGGATCTATAACCTTATTTTTTATGAGGTAATAAAACTCGACGTCAAAGTACCACAATAGATTTATTGATATAAAATTTAAAGTTACAAGAGGGCGACTAGAGAAATTTCGCCATCATCAGGCCTAAAATGACTTCCGTCAATCAACATAAAAAGATATTACAAATTTTAACTTATCAATGTATTCATGGGCAAATGGGGGTAAATATATGTATTAAATTTAAATTAACACTAATTGGTATGTATTACATGACGCAATATGGAATAATGTTTGTAATAAAATTAATAAACGAAATTAAACAATTGAAAAGTGGTACGAAGTGGTTAAATTTAAAAATTAAACTTAAAAATATGAAAGCGAATTGACATAATAATATTAAAAATTATGTTTAGCTTGTTGTAATGTTTATTATTTAACGAATAATTAAAAGTCATGTCACAAAATGTATGAAAAGTTTAAGATCTGATTAAAATGGTGACATGTTTCGGCCAAACGATGGCCATCATCAGGCAAACATTATGAAGAAATTGTACCTAGTGTTAAAATTTGGTATGAAAATTAAACACTAACATTGTAAAATTTTTATGAAATTATTATTGAAAACTTTTTAAACCAATACCTGTCGCCTCCTAAACTACAGGATCACAAATAGTGAAATTCAACATCAAAGTGCATCCTAGGATGCACCCAGAAAAGAAAAAATTAAGTTTTTAAAAATTAAAAGCAACTAATAAGATGACAATTGAATTTCACTATTTGTGACCCTCTAGTTTAGGGGGCGATAGGTATTGGTTTTAAAAGTTTTCAACAACAATTTTATAAAAATTTTACTATGTTAGTGTTTAATTTTTATACCAAATTTTAACATCTACAATTTCTTCATGATGTTTGCCTGATGATGGCCATCGTTTGGCCGAAACATTTTAATCATATCTTAAACTTTTAATAAATTTTGTGTGATGTCTTGGAGTTTTAATTATTTGTTGAATAATTTTACCACATTTGAGTTATGGATAATCTACTGTTTTTGTTTATTATTTTTTTAAATTTTTTACAAATTCATCACAAAATTGAGATTTGTTTATCATTATTTTTTTAAATTTTTTACAAATTCATCACAAAATTGAGATTTGTTTATCATTATTTTCAATGATCTAATTTCATAATTTTAACGATTGCATGAAAAATAGTGTGTATACCATGACCGTGAAACTTTTTGTCGACCTCAAGATTATCTTGCCTCGGCTGCAAGCGGCCTCGGCGATAACTTTTCTTTCTGTCCGCCAAAAAGGTATTTCGCTTTTTTTTCATACAAATAACTATTTTAGAATAGTTGTTTAGAATTAGAAACAATATTCAGATTTGAATTCACAACTAACTGCGCAACAAACAAAAATTTCTCATTTTTTATGGTTCTAGCCTTTGGCGCCTCCATTATACTGGGTGTGTCACTACGATTTAAACTATCTGTATATTGAAAACTGATTACACGATATTTATGAACATTTATTTGTACCACATCTAAAGAAAATTTTTCAACTTTTGGTCTATACAGGGTGTTCTGAACTTAACGACCAACTTTGTTATTTTAAACAGAATACCCTGTATATTTTTACATTTTTAGATTCATTTTGAGAAGCTTATTTCAAAAATGTTTCACACCTAGGCTATAAACTAAATAGTTTTGAAGATAATTAAAAATCGCATGTTTTCATCTTTAAATGATTGCTACTACCAAACGACATAAAATCAGATAAAACGGCTTACATATCCCTATCTTAACTTTTTAAGTACTACTTGGTAGCATATAAAAAAAGTGTATACAAGATTATCAAAAGTACACAAACTTTGATCAAACATTTTGTTCTTAAGTCACTGTAGAATTCAAAGTTAAAACAGGGACATCGAAGCTGTTTTATCCGATTTTATGTCGTTTGGTAGAAGCAATCACTTAAACTTAAAAAAATGCAATTATCAATTGTCTATAACATCAAAAACATTTATTTTATAATATAGGTATAATAGGTTTTTGAAATTACTTTCTCAGGACGAATCTGAAAATGTAAAAAAAATACAGGGTGTTCCATTTAAAATAACAAAGTTAGTCGTTACTTTCGAAACACAGATAGATAGGTTTAAACTCGTCGTAGCACACCCTGAATTACTATAATAATATTTTAATGTAAAATTTTGTCCAATTTGTTATTTGTAGTAAAATATTGGCATTTTTTTTATTGGTTTAATTTTTTATTGGTAGTGTCTGCAAATTTGATATTTCACTTAATTTTTTCTAAATTAACTTTTTTGATAATGTCGAAAAAAGGGTAGTTTACTCTTAATCAATATTCCCATTTGTCCCCCCCCTGTAAGTACACAGTTTGAAAATTTAGAATTTTGACAACTGAAATGGAAGTTTTCCCCAATGCATCAATTTTTATCAAAGGATAATGAAAAAGTTTCCCATGGTGCAAACTTTTTGAAACTGACGGTGTATATTAAATGAAAAAAAGGCAAAAATACTTACAATGTAGGATGGTGGAACATCAAATACAGTATTGTCCTTTCCCTTAGGTTGAATAACCAGTTCTTTTGGTCTGTCGAACAGCTTAAGAATATTTTGCTTTGTGCTAGCCATTTTTTTGAATTTTACTGAAAAATAAATGAATATTTTGATGTATTTTAAAAATCAATAAATAGATATTTTTATAATAATATAAGTTGATAAAGACACCGAATTTTCTGTTATTGTTCTCTTTTAATCAGATTTATAATTTTTTGTGCTTTGAAATTATTTGATTTTTGCTTTAATATTTTGATGGTATATTTATTCTATATAACAGAGCAAAGCTAAAATAAGTGAAACTCAACCAAAAATCTTGTCAAAGTTTCTTTAAGTTAATACCTAAAGGAGTAATTTTTGATAAAAATAAACATTTTTAAACGCTTTATAAAAGATTAATAATAGCAAAAATTCCAGTAATAAAAAATTGAAAACTATTTCTAACATTAACGATAATAATGCAGTAAGTAAAAATAATGACAATGACGTTTAGATTGTTACAATTGTTAACAAAAATAAATGTGTATAAATGTATTCTAAATGTTATTTCCATTAATCTTTAAAAAAGTAACATTTTTAAACGATGCAAAATTATGTTGTAAGTATTTTGTTACTGTATAAAAATTTTTATGTCCCAAATAAAAAATAATTAGATATAAAATGAACAAAAATTTAAATAAAGTACAATTAAATATTCATACCTTTAATGTTGTAAAGACGATACTGGAACAACCAACAATAGGAATTTAAAAAAAAATCGCCTTTATATCCAAAAATTATGTCAAAAACTGCGGTTACTCCGTTATCGCAGTAAAATAATCAAAATAATGAATTTTTTGATTTATGCGGATGCTACTGGCAAAAATATTTCAATAAACAAAATATTTTGAGATCCGAAATCTTTTTTCAAATATTATAATTTTATGGTTTACAGTCTAGTGAACAAGTGCTATTTGGGTCAACCATTTTTCTCCGTCTCCGAAAAATATGATCGAGGTGTCATTCGATTCGGAATAGCGTGTAGTTGATTTTTGAAAAAATTCAAGAGCAGCTTGAAAAAATTGCAAAAGTTACAAACAAATAACTGAAAAATAAAAATGGGGTTTGGTTTTTTGCAAATATCTCAAAAACTATTTGACATTTTTCAAATTTGGAAAAAGATTCAAAAAGAGGAGGAAATTTAACAACAAAAAATCTATATCTCCCGGAACTGTAGGACCAATATTTATAATTTTCCCAGAGTGTTGAAAATACGGCCAAAAACATGGACCTTTAATGAATAAATATTATTAAGTATGAAAATTAAGAATTGAAAAACTTCAGGCACTTACTGGATAGATGTATGAACAATAATCGGTCAAAAATTTTTTATCGCGATTTTTCTATTAATTATGCATTAGTTAATTAACAAATTTTTTCTTACTTGAATATGAACATTGTAAGTGCGATAATTGTTAAGGAGCAAATCTGATTTTTTTTTCCTTTTTTTGACCTATTTTTGAAAGGTCTGAGAAGAGATTCCCGTTGAAAAAATTAAAAAATTCTTATTTTTCACTTTGTTATTAACAATTTACTAAGGTTAAAAATTAAAAAGCTCAATTATTCTTTGAAAAAAAATTTTCTTTTCATATTACTGTTGATCAGTTTTGTTATGATGAAAATGAAATGAAAATGGTTTTTAAATTTTTACTTTCCCGAACCACCTCCTAGAAGGGAAAGTATTGTGAAAGAGCTAAAAAAAAAAATTCGAGATAAAAACGGAAATATACATTTTCGGGTCCCCTGAGACGATTAAGGCCATTTCCAGATGGAAGTCTGTCTGTCGGTCTGTGTGTGTATGTGTGTGTGTATTCTTCCACGATAGAGGCCACAAGTTTAATCCGATTGAGCTGAAATTTGGTACAGAGGTTTGGGTTACTCGTCGGAAGAACGCATTAGTTTTTGTACGACATCTGTCGAACGAAAGTAGCACTATCAAAAAATGACAGATGCAATATGTCACGGAATTGGACATGCAATATGTCATTTGAAAACCCTTGAAAAACTCTATACAGAATAGTCAAAATTATTTCTCCAACTATCACCTGTCAAAAATAAAAAAATGTCAAAATTTGAAACTTTATCATTAAATATCTGAAAAAGTATTAATCCGATTGGGCTAAAATTTGGTACAGGGGTTTAAGTTACCCGTCGGAAGAACTCATCAGTTTTTGTATGACATGTGTCAAACGGAAGTGTCATTATCAAAAAACGACAGATGCAATATGTCACGGAATTCGACTTGCAATATGTCATTTGAAAACCATTGAAAAACTTTATACAGAACAGTCAAAATTATTTCTCAAACTCTTACCTGTCAAAAATACTTGTCGGGAAAGTTTTGGGGCGTCACAACTGATTTTTTTATTTATTATTACAAAAATATGAAAATTGTTATAAACATATGCGATGTTTATAAGATAATTTAAAATTTCTTTTTTGGAAACACAATCTTAAAAAAATCGTTCCTTAAAAATTTTTTTATTGCTTTAAAACTTATTTGTTAATTAACAATTTTTTTCTATCTCCTGTAATTATTATTAAGGAACCATTTTTTTTAAATCATAATTCATCTTGTTCTTTAATAACTAAAAAAAAATTGTTTTTATTTAAATTTTCATTGTTTATGTAATAAACAATTTGTTATAAAAAATTAAATTTTTACTATATTTTTTTCCTTTTCTATATAATGAAACAAAAATAACCATGGGTTGTTTTTGAGAAAAACTACACAGGTCCGTTTTTAAAAAAATAGTTGATGGTGGCCCTTCAAAGATGAAATGTTGTTTAAAAAAACTTCATACGCTATATTAAGCGATATTTGGCCTTCAATAAAAAAGCTTTAAAAAGGTTTGCTCTTTAAATATTAAGGTGTTAATTAAATAGAACGAAAATCTTTAATTTCGGTTTCCCCAAATATCTCGGAAAGCGAACCTGATATTCTAATTTTGAAAAACCAATTAATTTGTCTTGAACATACACATTGTTTTTCCCCATTTAACCAACTTTGTATCTATGATGGTTTACGAAATCCCAATAGTGTTCCAATTAAATTTGCGCCACTCTGTTTATGGTTTTGATGTTTTTGAGTAGGAATCCGTAAACTGTGCTTTTTTATTACTTACACATCTTTAAAAAGCGTCCAATAATTATAATTTCTCTGGAAATTAAATGCAAGTTTATTATTCATAAATATTATTAAATACAAATTTTGGAAATTGATTTATTTTATAATTTTTTTTACAAAAATACGGTTTTAAAATTACAAATTATTATTAACCTTAATAAATAGTTGTTAATATTTAATTATTTTTTGTATGAAAAAATCAGTACAGTTTATAAAGCTTTAATAATTTTATTAAAATTTTGGAAATCAAATACACTTTCAAAATTGGAAAATAATTTAGTAATATCAAGATCTTAATTTAAAAACATCTATCAAAATTGGCATTAGGCTGGTAGTAAACTTCCTAATACTTTTAATAAATTATCCTTCGTTAAAGGACAGTTCGGAAAATTGGTAGAGCATTTCTCCACGTCCCCAGCTTTTCCGAGTTCAGCAGCCTGTTTGAGTGCTGTTCCATCTAATACATATGTAAGGAGAGTGTTGCTGGAATAAAAAGAAAAAAATACTATAAAATAAATAAGTTTGGTGTTAAATTTACATCAATATTTTTGTTACTCGTTACAAAATAATTTATCGGACTAAAAAACGTGATTCGTGTAGATTTGATCTAAACAAATTAATTAATGATAATTAATAAAAAAAATCTAGATTATATATATAGTCCAAGAACTTGTGAACCCTCCGAGTCACGGTCTTCCTTTAGTCTATAAATCATTTTAGTAATGAGGCATAGCATACTACGTACATAACCACCACCTGGTAGGCATCAGCACTGCACGTCATCAGCTCTTATATTTTTTAAAGTGTAAATATAAAAAAAAACTTAAAACAATTTTAATAAAATAAAATAGAAAAAATTTTACAGGCAATTTCGGTGAACACACGTAGCTGACAGGTGAATCGAAAGGTGTGCGGTACCTATATGAGTTAAAATAAACTTTGTTCTGTAAAATTGAATTTTATAAATATGTTTGATTAAGTGATTAAGAAAAAGTAAGTACAATGACACGCGGTTTTGGCTAGCAAAAATTATTGAAAGGCGAGAGCAAAAATTTCTAGCCTTACAGAAAAACCATTACCCGAAGATTTCACGAGCTCTCCAACTACATTAGGATGTTTCTATTTGATTTTTTTTATTTATGAGTAATGAATACAGTTCTAAAACATTTGTTATGAATAATGGTAAAACGCATTGAACAACATTTAGTAAAAAACAGCTAATTATGTCTTTGGAAGTATTTTATCCAAGTGAAAAAATCATTAACTACAGATAATGAGCAGTAAAGACAAAATACTAAATTTATAAAGTGTTATACTGACACTATGTAAAAAATCACTATTTTATCTCATTTAGTAAGTTCATAACTTCTTCCTGTATAATGACAATTTTTATAGACCTACTTGGTAAGAGTTGAAACAAATTCATCCAATCCATTGGCCTCCCCGTTTTTCATATTTGTTTGGGCAGTGTTTATGTAAGAACAAATTGTTCTTTGTATACATGAGGTACTATCTATATTCTGTTGTTCCAAAGAATTATCGATTCTTGCTAAAATATCAGAGAAAGTGGACGACTCTCCTTCTAAACCTGAAAAATTTTAAAAAATATTAAACAATTAGAAGTATTTACAAGTATTATTAGTGAAATCGAAGAAATCAAAAATAATGGGGAACGTGTTTCACAATAACTTAAGAAATATCCTTAGTAGGGACAAACGGGTAACGTCATAGCAATCCTCAGTTGAGCACAAATCACTAAATTGTATCTAGGTTGTATCTACAGTATAATTTTCTTCTCTCATAAAATAAGGTATGTAAACAGTTTTTTACGATTTATAATAATTTTCTTGTGGATATAAGCTGCCTGTTTAAGAGGTCCGCACACCACGTGACTTGCGTTGTTTCTTTTTAGATAATTACCCAAGGAAAATGTGCTTGTATGCTAATAATTTGGGTGCCAATGTATTTTTTTAGTATTTGTCAATTAATGTTAAATAATCCTACCCTCTAGTCCATTTTTTTCTGCGCAGAACAAGGTAGAACGCCACAAAATACAATTATTTGTTTTTGGACGAGATCGCGCCTAATGTAGCAACTATGCGGTTAAAATATTTATTAGAAGGGCGCGTTTGTGCTACTTTTTTCAAATTTATGTAAAGAAAAAAAGTTGATAGTCGTATTATATTTACTAAAAATAATTTAAAAAAAGTACCACGGACACGCTCTCAAGAATTAAATACAGAATCTTTAATATTAAGGGAGAGCCCGTCCAAAATCCATTTTAGGCAAAATACCACATGGTATTGGTGCCTCTTTTTAGGGTTTAGTTTAGTTTTATAAAAGTGAAGAATTCATTTATTAAAAAATAGAAATATGACAAAAAAATACTACTCCACATTCCTTTTTACCTCACTGTGTTCGGTAAAACCGTACAATAACATGGTGACGTAATTTGTTTATTCGTTCAAAATGTTGCTAATTTTAATACAAAGCGTGAAAACGTTTTCAAAATAAGTAAGTAAACAGTAGCCAAATTTACGCTTCCGTTCTATTTTAAGTGTAATTTATAAATGAGTTTTCCTTAAAACTCCACTCTCGCCATTAAAAAAAAAACGATATGATAGTTCCGTTTTTCTGGATTGGACCATGTTCATTTCGAGATGGATACTCGACGTTTCGTTTCTATTCTAAGTAGCCTCTTCAGAAATTGAGAGGTAAAACTTGTCTGAAGCTGTAATAATTCAAATTTATCTATATCTCAAATGTGGTTAAGTGTTAATCAATAAATGAAACTCAAAATGATGAACCACAACATCATATAATTATCAAAATTAGGGTTGGAGGCAACTAGTTTCAGTTAAAAATCCAGCTTCAGGCCATAAATACTCTTACGATTTATGATTGAATAATAATAATAATAAGCATAGTGCTTGGAAAGGGTACCGCTAGTAAGAAGGAGAGTGGGTAAGGAAATGAGGGTACATAAAGAAGGGTTCGTAAAAATTTAAAAATATAAAAGAACTCCAACAATAGCACTCGCAGCGAAGAATAATTCAGGAAAATACACTTGATGTCGTAAAACAACTCGGAGAGAGTCACATTATGGACTTTCCAAGGAACGGAGATCATTAATGGCTTCCAAGAACAAAATAACGAAAGTTTCAACATTAACCGATTTCATAAATAAGATTCATTAACTACGTGCAAAAGTTGCCTCCAACCCAAATTTTGAAAATTATATCACATTGTGGTTTATGATTTAGAGTTTCATTTATTGATCTGCAATAATTCGTTTACGCATATTCGAGTTCTAGTTAATTGAGCACGTGCAGCACTAACTGTTTGTGGATGTTGGTTCAGAATATGGTCAGCAGATTCTTTCTAATGAAACTACTTTAATGACCAACGGTTCACAATAATTCAATAAGAAAATAATTATTAAAGAGAAAACATCCACTTCTTTTGCAGCCTACAAAGATCACACATCTCAGTTGCCGCCATCCAGATTTACACCAACACAGTTCCCGCCGTTCGTCCTCACCATGACTATAGTACGTACTGTTTGACCAAAAAAAGTTGAACCGCAATATTCCCAGTGACTTTAAGAAGAGAGGAGCTTATGAATCCACAATTTTTTTACAAAGCGAACAGCTTGAATAATCTAATTAAATGAGCTCCTTGATGGGGTGAAAAGCTACTGAACGAATTAAGAATATTACTATTCATAAGTGTTGGAAGAATACTAGGCGACAAACGTATTAACATAAATCCAGAATTTCGAAGGACCAAACTTCTTAGGTAGCCGTTAAACCAATATGAATGTTGAAATAAAAATAGTATGTGGAATTGGACTTTAAAATTTTATTCCATTTTTTCTAAATACGAAACATGAACCGCAAAATCATAAAGCGGTACATTATGTTTAACCATGAAACCGAAACATGAATATTTAAATTGTACTCAATCACTTCACTATCACTGTAAAAAAATATTTATATCTTTTAGTATGAAAACTCAGAAAACTTTTTGGGTGCGGTTAAACCACAATTTTTTTTTAAATGAAGAAACTTTTTTGCTGTAGTAAAGGCATGACTGATTCGATTCACTGTCTGGATGCGAGAGAGCTTGTGTTCTCTGATTTTTAACGGAGAGGAGGGTTGGTAGTTTTTTATTGGTAGGAGAAATGTGACGTGATACGTAAATAGCCTTGAATTAAGTATCGAAGCAGGAAGAACCATACCTATAGTTTTGTTTCTTATAATGATAGGATAATACTTTGCAAGAAGACAGAAAAAAGTCTGAGAGACAGACGGGATAATATTTTTAGATTATAAAATATTAAAATGTACAATAATGAACATTAATATGAACTGAAAGATTAATATTATTATTTTAAAATAAATATGAATTAGTTTGTATTTTCTGGATAATATTCCAGTGAAATTTATCCAGCTACTACACAGAAAAATAGTACATACATTTATAAGCAGTATACGAACCGCTCGAGGATCAGATTAGCAAGCGACACCGAATATAAGGTTTGTTCTGTTTTCGAAAAATACCTGCTCGAGAATGTTAGGCGCAAGCGCAATGTAAAATTCGTGTTCTGGTTTCATTCGGATTTTTTTGGATCCCGTAATCCGATGTTCTGGTTTTGAAATTCCAACAATCCCGGATTGCCAGAAACTGTTAAAAAGTGTCGATGAGTGTGAGTATGAGCACTATCGGATTGTTTTTGTTGAGCATGTGCTTTTCGTCCTTTCTAGTTTCTTCAATTTGTTGTATATTGTTTTTGCTTTGTTGTGGATAATGATACTAGTGATTTGTGAATTCCTGATTATCGTTAATCTATAATTAAATACTTGAATGAATTCTAGTTCCTTTATTGTTTATTGAAACTCACCTAACATTGCTCTTATCGATTCCGAATCAATTATTATTTGCAAATAATATTTGCACAGCCTTTATTTCAGAGGTTATGCCTACAGAATGCATTTGTAAATGGCAACCCTAACATAAAAGAACCCTTTAAACAAAGATACCCTTAGATACCTACCTTTATCCTTGGCATGCATTTGTCAAGTAACAAGGATACAAATATTTTAGATATTTTAATTAAATAGAAAAGTGCATTTCTTTAACCATAGTAATTTAATACTAACTAGTAACAATAAAAGCTGGATGATATTTTTTAATAAAAAAAAAACAAAAGAAACTCATTTATTGGCCTGTCATATTTTAAATTACTTATTATTTATCAAAGATAGTGCTGTGATCGCTGATTATTTGTTCTGGATTAACTACTTGTCCTAGAAAATTTTCAACAATCCGGGATTTTTTGCGTTTATCCATAATGTCCTGCGCAGTTTCAAAATTGTTTCGAATGTAACAATCAGAACAAACCTATAGTAAAAGTAACTACCGAGATCAAATCAAAGTAGTAAAATGAACAGTGGTGCAAAGTGCGAATGCTATAGTTATTGCAATAAAATTTCAATCCTACGTGACAATCGTCAACAATTCTTTACCTAGTAGTTCTGTTAAATAGTAATTTAATATAGTACTTTGAGTGTTATATTAACAAAGACATTTGTTTAGTGCTTATTAGCACTGAACGACCCGATAACAGAGGAAGCGTCAATCGCTTTTATACTTTGTTTTTATTTATTTCAAATTTTGTAAAATTTTAGTATAAATGATTCCAGTATAGGGACATCGAACTTTAAACAAAAGAAATTATATTAAATTAGGAACCCATTAAATTTTACTAAACAATGGAAGAAAAAAATAGTGTCTTATTAAAATTAGAAATTATTGAAAACCGGTATAACAAAACTTGTAGAATGTTATAAGATAACATCATTATTCGTTAATATACAGAGCAGGGCAAAAAAAGGCGCCAATAATTTTTCCATGTCCAATTTTGTCAAAATTTCTCGAGTTACCTTTGCTTTTGAAAACGTCACTTCAAGTAGATATTTTTATGACAATAGTATATACAGGCGTTGTATATGCATATGACCAAAAAATATTATTTAAAACTAAAAACATTACTACTTACTTCTGTATCCACCAAATCCTCCTCCTACAAGATTTGCTATTTTTGGTACAATTAAAACCAAACTTATTCCCAGTATAGCACCAAGAGCGACACCCCCAATATCTATGTTCATAGGTTTAATAGCTAAACCGATATTTCCATATCCATTTTGTACTCCATTACCAGAAGATCCATAGGAGCTTGTTGATAATGGAATAACGCCGAATCTGGACTCTTTCGAGTCTTTTCTTTCAGGTTTTGCGGATAAGTTGAGATGTTTTTGATGATATTCAGGTAGATTAGATTCATAGTATCTGTTGCTAGGTTCAAATCCACTGAAAATTATAAATAATAGGATAATAATGTAAAATCTTAAAAAAGACAAAGAAATTGTGGTTTAATTCAAGAATTTTTATGGAAAAAAAGTCAAAAGGATACAAATATTTTAGATATTTTATTTTTAAAATAAATTTAACAGCTATGACAGTTTATCAGAAATATAGCCGTAAACTAGAAGAAGAAGAAGAAGACTGAAATTTATTATCAATGAGCTGCCTAACTGTCTTAATTGTCTGTACGGTGCGTTTAGTAATGCATTATTTGTCATCCAAATGGAAGAGTAGATATTTTGAAAATGTTGTAAATGTTGACACATTTAATATAACTGGTCTAATTATAGGCCTCTGGAGTTTATTCACCATTTGTTCAATTAAGAGAATTCGAATTTGTCATATAGTGAACGAATTAGAAACATATTTAAAATAAAAACGATTCAAAAGTACTAATTTTAAAAGCAGTCAAATTTTTTCAATATTAAAGTTTTATATACATGGTGTTTCATTGGTAAAATTACATACATTAAGGATGTTAGTGTAAATTCATACATTTGTACAGTAGTAAAGATCAATGGTCTATTTAAACCTATACTTAGATTTTTATTAAAAATGGCGATAAAAGTACTAACGGAAGCGGTACCAATAATGGAAACAGAACTTACAGCATGATACATTATTGTTCACGCAGAAAACAGTAATTGATTGATTAAAATGCTTCACTGATTTTTGAAACTGAAAAGGAAGCTAGAGTGAACAATAAAAATTTGTTTAGAATAGAACTTATTTCAAATCAATGGAAACCTTCTTTAATTGATTTGGGGAAACTACTTGAAGCTACGGAAAAGCTGTTTTCATTATTTTTTATAAATTTAGTATAGATGCCAAAACCTGTCTGTAGATCTTAAAAACAGTTTTGAAAGTTCCAAAAATAAAAAAAATAACAAAAATCCTAAACACTATTTAAAATTCTGAAAAACTAAAAAAAATATCCAAAAACTATCTATAGATCCTAAAAACTTGTAAAAAGCTCTTAATAATATCGTAGAATGTTAAAAATTGATTAAAAATTTGAAAAATATTGAAAAATGTTTAAAAGATCCTGAAATTTTCTAAAATTTACGAAAAATTGTGTAAAGCTCCTTAAAAACTACAAAATAACTCCAGAAAAGTCCCAAAACTATTTAAAAATATAAACTATCAAATAGCCGAAAACTTAAAAAAATGTCTATGTGTAAAATCAAACACTTAATAAACAATTGTCAAATAATCCCAAGAATCCTTAAAAAAATCCAAAAACTGTTCTGAAAATAAAAAATCTCCAATAAAGTGAGGAATACTGCAGAAGATTCTTAAAAAATTAAGAAAAAATACAGAAACTGTTTAAAAATTTAAAAAATGCTCCATAGAACCATAATTCTAAAAATTAACTCTAGGTACTAAAACCTGTTTACATATTTTGAAAACTTTGAAAATTCATATACTGTAGAAAATGTCAAAAAGAATTGAAAAATAATTTTTTTTAATGATACCAAAACTAGCAAATAAAATGTCAAAAATCTTGAAAAATGCCAATCATTTTAAAAAATGAACAAAAAAATATAAAAAATATTCAAAACTCCCAAATAACTAAAACACTGAAACTGTCGAAAAATAATAAAAATTGTCAGTAGATTCTAAAATTGTGAAATAGCTTAAAAAATACCAAAAAAACTAGCAAATAGTTACCAAACAAAACAAAAATTTCCAAAAGCTATCATAAAAGTTCAACAACTATAAAAAGAACTCCAAAAACTGTAAAAAAAAACGCAGAAAGTTGTTGAAAAATTACGAAAAGAAAACATGAACTATTCAAAAATTCTAAAAATTGTCAATCATAAGTAATATATAGATGCTAAAGTCTAATTTTAAAAACTAACTATTGAACCCAAAAACACCATCTATAAATCTTAAAAATTGTTAAAAAAACTATAGAAAAATGTCAAAAATAATTTATAAAGAACAATTTTTTTTAAGTACTAAAAACTATGACTAAAATAACCGATAACTGACCAAAAATCTAAATATATGTTTAAAGTTCTAAAAAACTGTAGCAAAATAACCTAAAACTATGTGTGGGTTCCATGAATCTTAAAAAAAAACAAAAAATTCGTGAAAGTGTCTAAAACTTAAGAAATAACACAAGACTTTTTAAAATTTAAAAAACTATACAAATAAGCTGAGAGGGCGTCAAATGCGTTATGGTGCAATGGAATTTTAAGCTAAGCTGAGCTTAAGCTACAGCTGGATCCTATAAGATTTGTTGGAGAAACCGGGCAGAAAAATCCCAAATAATATTTAAAATTCTCAAGAACTGTCATAAAATTGTCTACGGAACCCAAAATCTGTCTTTGAAATCCAGAAACTGTCTATGGATTCTGAAAACTGTCAAAAACTCTTAAAACTGTTTAAAAAAAGTCAAAAAAAGATATCAATTATTTTATATTTACATAAATTATTTGCTATTCTGGAATATTTACCTGTTTATTTTTAAAATGGACTATTATTTATTTATTTAATTATTAAAATCGATATTTGTTTTGAAAATACAATGCATTATAAATTTTTACAAAATAATTTGCTTATTGTCGACTTATTATATTTTGATTACTTTATTTACCAGAATAAAACAAATTGTATTTTGTTGGTCATCAAAGTTATATTTTCGACGTCTATCAACTTAACAAGACAACTTCGTAAAATTACAACGGTATCTTATTAGTAATTTGCCGCTTTTTTTGCCGTTAATTAGTTGTAAAAAAATTAATTTTGCCGCTCTTTTTTCCCCACAAATTCAATGTCAACAACTGTGTAAATAATAAAGATATCAAAAAACTAATAGCTGGAGAATTTGCCTCTTTTTTGCCGTAAATTAGATGTGAAAAAGAATTTTGCCGCTCTTTTTTTATCAAAAATTCAATGTCTTGCTAACTTGATATCAAGTTAGCAAGACAACTGCGTAAATAATGACGATATCAAAAAACTAATAGCTGGAGAATTTGCCTCTTTTTTTCCGTAAATTAGATGTGGAAAAGAATTTTGCTGCTCTTTTTTTTATTTTTTTATTAAAAATTTAACGTCTTGCTAACTTATATCAGAAAAATAAAAGCTTGATAATTTGCCGCTAAAGAGTTGTGGAAACAAAAAAATTGTCACCTGTTCTTTATAAACAATTTCCAGGATTTTTATATACCAACTTCAAATTTAAGAAAACAAAAAAAATTACTTAATGCGGCTTAACAAAAGTTAGCCTTTAAATTTAATTTTTTTAAAAACCTATTTTCAGAAACAAATTCTGAATGAAAATGACTAAAGTTTTCCATCTGTTTTTTGAGTAAAAAATTAAAATTGAAAATATTAAAAAGCAATCAACTTTGCATGAATAAAAAATAAAGGCAAACATTTTTCCCATAACTAATTAATAGCAAAAATGCGGCAATTTCTCTAGCTTTCAGGTTTTAATATCGTCATTTTCACTCAGTTTTCTTGCTAACTTGATACTAAGTTAGCGAGTTAAATTTTTAATAAAAAAAGGGGGGCAAATTTTTTTTCACAATTAATTAACGGCAGAAAAGCGGCAAATTCTCCAGCTATTAGTTTTTTGATATCGTCATTATTTACGCAGTTGTCTTGCTAACTTGATATCAAGTTAGCAAGATGTTTAATTTTTAATACAAAAAAGAGTGGCAAATTTTTTTTTCCACAACTAATTAACGGCAAAAAAGCGGCAAATTGCTGATAAGATACCGTTTTAATTTTTCGAAGTTGTCTTGCTAAGTTGATAGACGTATATTTTCGAATATCGGCATTAAATAGAGAAGGATAAGCAATCTAAGAAGTCATTTTATTTCATTATTTTCTCAGATATTCGTCTATATTTACAAATAGATAATTGCACACAAATTAATATACGGTGTTTCTCTAATATTCCAGGAAGGATTTGTCCCTTATTTATAAGGCTGAGAAATAAACTGAACATGGTTTCTCATAGCTTAAGTATAATTTCAAAAATAAAACTAGCAAGATCCTATAAATCACAGCTCTAAATCAAACGTCTCGACGCCGACGCTAATATCTCCTCTTCAGGTGCCCAAAAGTTTTGTACACTATAAACAGTGAAAATTTACCCCGAAAGGAGATGTCCAAAGTGAATTTTTATGTGGAATGGCCAGAATGTTGCTCTTCTTCATTTTTTCTTGTTTTTTTTGTTTTAGATCGAGGTTGTATACGCGTCAACACTGATAGGTTTTTTTGTACACGTGACAGGGTAGAAATTGTCATGTCAAAATCGGTAGATTGGGAAAACGAGAATGTACGACTAAATTTAAAAAAATCTTTTTATACGAATTTTTTTTAATTAAATCAATATTTTTTATGTTACTCTGTATGGGAAGAATTAATTGTCCGGGAAGGATTGTTCAGGAAGAATTTTCCGGGAAGAATTGTCCGGAAAGGATTGTTCAGGAAGGATTGTCTGTTAAGGATTATCTAGGAAGATTGTCCTGGAAGGCTTGTCCTGAAATGATTGTCCAGAAAGGATTAATAATTTTTCACTGAAAATATTCCCTACAAGTTCAATAATTGTTAGACATGTTTAATTTAATTTATTATTAAAAAATGGTTATTTAAAAAAATATTAATGGTATTTGTACCAATTGGGAATAACCAAGTATCTTAAACCAATTTATAAAAAAATCAAAAGGTCAAAGCTTTAATATCAAATAAAACACAAAATCATGTACCACGAAATGTAATAAATCTTAGCGGGGGAGGGCGGCAACTAGTTTTGGCTACTAGAAATCTTTAGGCCTACAAATAATGATACATTCGAAATAATATACAAAATGAAAAAATTCAAAAACACAGCTTACCATATACTAACTAATACTATCCATTATCAAAATAATTGTTGATAAGATTAACAAACGCTATAGTTCGTACATATCAGGAACAAGAAAGCACATTAGGTTATGAAATTAGGGGCACATTAAAATAGTAAAATATTAAAATTAAAAGGAACAGGGTTTATGGGAGATAATTGTTAACTATTTGTCGACCCCCTGAGGTGGGTTTATGAAGACACTATTGTAGTAATAAATCCAGAACAACCATGAGAACGTCACCATGGATCTTCAACCCTTCATAGATAGAAGGGCTGAAAATCCCTTCTAAGTATTATTCGCTTACAACATTCTGGTTTTCTATGGTGACGTTCCCATGGTTGTTCTGGTTGTTCCTGCTTCCTTGTTAGTAATATGTATGAACTATATCGTTTGTTAATCTTATCAACAATTATTTTGTTAATCGATAGTATTAGTTATTATATAGTAAGTTGTGCTTTTGAATTTTTTAATTTTTATACTATTTCGAATATGTCATTATTTGTAGGACTGAAGATTGCTAGTAGCCGAAACTAGTTGCGCCCTCCTTAAGAAAACAAAATTTTATTGTTTTATTTTTTTTTGGTCTTAGATCAAGAATAATATTTCAAAAGGTCTTACCTATTCTGAGACGGATAAACTTTGGGCCCACACAACACGTCCCCTACTAACAACCAAAAACTAACCAAACATATATTTTTCATTTTAATATTTATTTTTAATAATTTTTGATATTACTAAAATACTTCAGCATATACAACAATTTTTTCTTCAAGTGTGGACATGGTGTGACAAATTTTAAGTTTTATATGAAACATTTGATACAGCGCTTGAACAAAAACAATTGACAATGATGTTGCCGTATGAAATAATCCTTAGAAAAGAGAATCACTTTCTTTTAAGACATATTTAATTTAGGTTTATTAGCGTAATAGTTTCATAATATAAATAATAATTATTTGTGAAGTAACCAGCTTTTTTAAATTTTTATTTTTTGTTTCTAATTTTTCTAAAAAGAAACGAAAACTTTTTGTTGCCCATTATATTTTTATTTTAAAATATTAAACGGGGTAAAAACATATGAAAAATTCGCTTTAAAATAAACACAAGAACTATACGCAACACGAAATTTATGGACAATTTTTTACGATTTTTCCAAAACTTTTTACTATTTTTTCCAATTTTTGACGGTTTTTTACGATTTTTTACATTTTTTTGCCATATTTTACGGGTGTTTACGATTTTTTACGACTTTTTTACGATTTTTTACAGATTTTTTATGGATTTTTACGACATGACCTGTTTCGATATTTTTAAAAATGGCGGAGATTTCTTCAGATAAAAAAAAGTTTTATACAAATTTTATTATAATTAGGATATGACAAAAGAGTAAAGACCTGTTACAATATTTTCAAAAATGGCGTATATGAATTTTTTGAAATCGGACGACTGGTTCTTGAGTCTTCACATCCATCCATCTATCCATCTATCCATCTATCCATCCATCCATTTATCCATCCATCCATTTATCCATCCATCCATTTATCCATCCATCCATTTATCCATCCATCCATCCAGACCGACGGGTAGCTCAAAACGTCAAGAAAAGTCATTTTAAATTTTTTTTTATGATTTTAATCCTTCCGGTGCGGACCGAAGTAATTGTTTCGGACTTAAATCCCACTTTTAATCACCGAGGAATTATTTTTTTATCCCTTATTCCTTCAATGTTAAATCAATAAGTATGATGTGCAGAAATAATTTGGAACAATATTTATATGTACTTCTAGTGAATTTTATTTTCTAGTGTCCTACAATGTTTATAGATTTTTGGAACCAAGTTCGTTGATGCGGCTTGCGGTAGGATTTAACAATCAGAAATTGTAACGTAACGAAAAAAAGAGATGTTGAAAAAGTAACTATTCGTTCTTTAGTAACGATTATAAATTTAAAATGTGAATAGTTACTTTAATTCATTTTTGCATGAATACTGAATACGACGCCGATGCGTACCACGAAATTATTGCAATTTTGTGATGGACAAGTAAGAAAAAGTAGGAAAAAATAGGAAAAATAGAGACAATATGGAAAAATGCAGAAAAATGAGGAAAAGCAGAGGAAATAAGGAAAAATAGTAAAAACTAAAGTTAAATAGAGAAAAATAAAGTGAAAAGGGAAGCAAAATGGGGACAAAGAGAGAAAAATAGAAAAAGTAAAGAACATAGGGGAGAAATAAAGGAAATGTAGTTAAAAAATATAAAAAAACGAGGAAAAATAGGCAAAAATAAAGAAAAAAATCGTGAAAAATTGGAAAAAAAAGAATAAATAGGGAAAAACAGCGAAAGAGAGATTAAAAAGGATGAAATATATGGGGAAATAGGAAAAAATAGTGAAAAATAGGGAAAAACCAGGAAAAAACAATACAACAGGAAAAAATCAGAATAAATTGAGAAAAATAGAGAAAATGGGGAATAATAGCGGAAATTTGGAAAAATAATGAAAAATAGGGAAAAATAAGAAAAATTGGAGAAATAGAAAAAATAGACAAAAATAGGAAACATCTGGAAATATAGGGAAAAATTGGGAAATATAGTAAAAATATGGACAAATAGGGAAAACTAGGGAATACTAGATACAAATAGGGACAAATAGAAGAAATAGGAAAAAATAATGAAAAATATGGAAAACTAGGAAAATAGAGAAAAGAGGCAAAAAGGGGTAAATTGATAATATAAAAAAGTAGGAAAAAATGGGGAAAAATGGGAAAAATACAAAAAATTATAAAAACAAAATATATAAAATAACTCGAAGTCATACCACAAAAATATTTAATAATGACGAGAAGTCTGAAAAGGCGATATGTTTCGGTCTATCATCAGGCTACTAATAAATTGGATCCAAAACGTTGAATAAACAGTTAAAAAATGTGTTGGTATGTTACATTAGTAAAAAATCAAATTTAAAAAACTTAAAATTAAAGGATATTTAAATAACTCACATGGAGTTATTTAAATATCCTTTAATTTTAAGTTTTTAAATTTTTGGATCCAATTTATTAGTACCTTGATGATGGTCGTGTAGACCGAAACATGTGGCCTTTTCAAACTGTTCGTCATTATTAAATATTTATGTGGTTTGACTTCGAGTTGTTTCATTTATTTTATAAAAAATCATGAAAAATAGAAAGAAATAGTAAAAAAAAGGAAAAGAGAGCGAGAGAGATATTAAAACACATTTAGAATTGAAAAAATAAAGTAAGAAACTTCGTTCCTGATGGAGGACCCCCGGTCGCACAAATTATTGTTTCAAACAAATTTAATTTTACGCTGTGTATATACGGTGTGTCCCAAATTCAAGTCTCACAATTGGTATTCCTGAACTATACTAACTACAAATTCGGTTAAATGAGGAAAGTTTTACAGTTTGGTTAATATATCGGGCAAGTATATTATATCACTCTTATAATTTTTGTGTTATTAAAGATATTAAAGTTTTTAGAAAATAATAAGGTAATTATTGACAGATATCACTTCCAGTTCTACTGCAGCCGATAACTTTTAAATGGGTTAATAGATTTATTTAAAATTTTAATCGAATATAATAGGGCTATTTCTGTTTTCTTTTTTTAATAAAAATCTCATCTGGTTTGACCGGAAATGACTGGAAATTCAAATGGAACACCCGGTACATTTCTATATATTTGGATTCAAACGCGACTGTCAGATATCACTTGAGACACAATTTTTTTTATTTATGATTTTTTTATTCATTCCAGGTGGTAATTATTTAGTCTAAATTACTTATAATCATCTGATTTAAGTGATCTGTGACAAACTCAGCCGCCAGGACTCGTACAATTTTGAATAGAGCCCCCCGTTGGAACCGAGGTGCGTCCGACGGTCAGTAAAATGTCTTGGGTGCGTTCCGAAAATAAAATTTCATAACCCTGATGCGTCCGATGGTTCAAAAAAGGTCAGCCAAGGTGCGTCCTGTGGTTTGAAAATGATCTTACTTATATTTTTAGAAAATACACTTGAAATACCTTAGATACTTTACCTGAAATAGGGCTTATTTACATAGATTTTTAAATGTTTTATACTTCTCAGTTCTTAAAAGCCCTCAAAAATGTTCAATGCGAAGTATATATAAAAGTGAAGAAAGAAAGCCAATTTGTATTTTCAAGTGTGTAAAAGTATTTATTTGAGAGATGTATATATATAAATCTCTAAGTCATAAAACTTGTCGAGCGCTTTCGGCACGCAGTGCCATCTTCAAGACAACTGTAATTGAGATTATAACAAATTAGAAGAGAGAAAAGAATTGTTAAAAATAAGTACTTACAAATTTAACTCACTTGAACAGAGCAAAAAAAGGAATTAACAGTACATGCTGGTTTTGCAGCAGAACAAAATTTTAAAAAATATTAAAAAATATAAAAAAATTCTAGACAAAAGTGGTATCTACAAACTTTCTTGTGCTAATTGCAACTCTACCTACATAGGAAAAACTGTTAGAAAACTCGACACTCGCATTAAAGAACACATCAGTTACCCTGATAAGTCCACTTTTGGACACCACCTAAATTTTAACAATCATAATTTCATTCCTTCTGAAAATGCTAAAATCTTACACAATATCTTTAATTGCAATTTTAAGCTTGACCTTCTAGAAGACTTGGAAATTCTTCACGAACTGAATAATCCTTCCTCTTCTTGTGTTAATACCCAAATTAACTTAAACATCAATAAATACAAACCTCTGTTCAAGAGCCTGTGAGTGTGTGATACTTAGTCACTTCTCCGCTATTTCCACGTTACCGCTCCCTTAGTCACTCAGTCACCTGTCAACTTCACTCTTCTTTTCCTAATTCACCTTCTTCCTCTCGGCAGTCCAGCTCCCCTTCTTTTTCTTCTTTTCCTATATCCTGCCTTTTCTTAAGTTTACCTTTTCTCTCCACCTAACCTCACTCATTATTTGTAAAACCTGCATGGTCACAAGTTAGTGTTTTTTAAAAAAATTTCGATTTTCCTTCTTTAATGCTGCTTAAGCAGTTGTTGTCTTTTATAAAGACAACCTTCAGGCCTGGGCCTGACATGTTGTCCTATCATGACTGAGTTAGTCTCATGATTTTTTCTACTAACGTTTTATAATATTTTTTTATATTTTTTAATATTTTGTTGTGCTGCAAAACCAGCATGTACTGTTAATTCCTTTTTTTGCTCTGTTCAAGTGAGTTAAATTTGTAAGTACTTATTTTTAACAATTCTTTTCTCTCTTCTAATTTGTTATAATCTCAATTACAGTTGTCTTGAAGATGGCACTGCGTGCCGAAAGCGCTCGACAAGTTTTATGACTAGAGATTTATATATATACATCTCTCAAATAAATACTTTTACACACTTGAAAATACAAATTGGCTTTCTTTCTTCAAAAATAAGTGTGTACGCACCAAGACGTAACCTTCAGTTACCCATTTATTATATATAAAAGTGCATAGCACAACAAAAGGAGCAGTTTCTACAGGAGAAAATGATTTTATACAAAAATGGTACACTAAATAGATTTGAGTTTGTGAAAATTATATCACAAAATTTTTTTAACAAAAAATAGTTTATAATACATTTAATTTTTTATTTACATCCATACATTTTTTGTAGTTAATGTAGCACATTTATTTTTAGTTTCTAGTTATACGTATTGTACATTAATGTATGTTTGTAGGTATACCTAATACATCTTGTTTTGTTATTGTTAGATACATAGGTAGGTAAATTTTATGCTGTTTATTTTTTGATAATTTAAACCTACTACTTTTATATTGAAAACAAGTGTTTTATTTCAATGTCCAATTGTTCATTTTTATACGACGTTATACAAACGGATAGACGGACGCACCTCGGCTATTCTTTGGCCTTATCTTTCCAACCGGGGAACGCGCCTGGGCAGGTAAAGGGTCATTTTACTGACGATCGGACGCAACTCGGATGCAGCCGAGCCCCCTTATAGAATTCTGGTAAATTCTATTGTACTCAACAGGTGGTACTCGCATAAAGTTCTAAACAAAATCGAATTAGACGATACACCAGGATTTTTAGACAAGTTTGGACTCAGTTTTTGACAAGAATGACCTTTGTGACGCCATGACTGTCCTCATCTATTGTCCAGCATGTGAAGAGTTATATTATTTTTATTACTAGTCATGAAAATTGCTGTATTAGTATTTAATGAACGGGTACCGAGCGCATTAGTGCACCCACCCCATATCTCGGGGTACAAGCATATCTCATTTTTCTTAGGAGCCCACTAGGAGACTATGGGCTAAATTTCAACAAAATCACTCGAGCCGTTTTTAAGATCACGTAGACAAAAAAAATAAAACTATAATAATATTGTTAGATTTTTAAAGAACTAAAAGAGATAAAAATACTAAAAGTAAATTTTAAACTAGTAAATTAAAAGAAAATCATCGTTTATGTACAGTTTTATTGATGGTTTTATTATGTTACCAATTAAAAACAGTTTTTTTATCTTCACCTTAATCTAAATGTTTATTTTCATTTTAAAAACTGATTTCCATGTTTTTTTTTTAGTTTTACTTTATGTTTGTTACATAATATCTTTCTTTAGTCAAATAATTTGTAGATAGTGGTTAACTCATATTCCTAAAATTTGTTTTTCGAATTTACATTCTGCAATGTAAATTATCTAAGCCAAATAATCAATTTACCACAAATTTGGAGATATTTTTATTTATTTTATTTTTGGTCTTATCATAATTTGTGCATATGTGGTTTTTAGTACTTATCACTTGATAACTTATTTGTTATTGCAACAATGTAATTAATTGTTTTTACAAATAAATATATAATACTTTTCCTCTATTTAAGTGTAATACCTGTATAGTTTTTTTAGTTGGAGAATTAGAATAATTTTGAAACCGCTAATCGACAATTATTGAACAACATATTTCTCTTCTGACAAAGCAATCAATCAATTTTGTCTTTTTGACTCAAAATTCCCCAGAAATAAAAATAAGGTGAAATTTTTAATATAAATATTTATTAAAAAATTTAGTACACATTTTTGGTTGATAAATTTTAATAGAATTTTTAAGTCTCTTTCAATTAGCGTTTTATTGATTTTGTACCTAAGCGTAGAATGGCCATTTTTTTAATAATTTTATTTATCTATGAAATTTCGAGTTATAACTCAGAATTTTGTCTAATTTTGAGTTGTAACTCGGTATTTTATTTTTACAGCTAGTTCTAGGTACATACAAATGAGTCGTGTTATATGATGTAAATTTTTGTTATTTTTGAATACTTGTACTGATTCGTTACTTTGAAAGTCCGTTAGTATACAGGGTGTCCAGAAACGCTCTTCAAAGAATGAATCCACGAAATCTAGAGCTGATTTTAAGACCATTTGGCCTAAATTGCCTTAATCCAAAAATGCTTCCTAAGGGAGCTAGAGCTCTTTGAAGATAGCGCTCTAAAATCGGTTTAATTCAAATACCTTCAAAACGGATTTCTTTTAAATGAGTCTGTATATTTATTTATTTAAATCTAACCAATCAAATTTCGTAAATAAAAATTTTTAATGTAGTCATAAACGACTCGTTTGGGTGGGGTATTGGATATTTTTATTCAATTTTTTTTTGTCTTTGGAAAAATCACCGTTTTGAAATGAAATTTAAAAAAAATCGTAATTTTCACATTAAAATGGTGCTCTTATCTGAAGTCTCCATGACCAACAGTTTTCGATAAAAATCGATTTAAACTTTTCATGTCTTTACATACCTACGTTTTCATTGATTAACAAATAAATTTCAAAATTATGATAAAGTGGCCTTGAAAAATAAACAAAATACCTAAACATTGTATAAATATTAAACTGCTTTTAAAAAAACTATTGGTAGGTAGTCAAAAAAATGTTTTTAATTAATGACTGTTTTGAAGGTATGTCAATTAACCCCATTTTAGAGCGCTATCTTCAAAGAGCTCTAGCTCCCTTAGGAGGCATTTTTGGATGAAAGTAATTTAGGCTAAATCATCATAAAATCAGCTCTAGATTTCGTGGTTTGAGTCTTTGAAGAGCATTTCTGGACACCCTGTATACTCGTTACTTGGTACTTTTGCTCTTAAGTACATTGATTACTCTTATTGATTTCATGGTTTTAATTACATAAAAATTATATGCCTAAAAAAATTGGCATTAAAAAGGTAATGGTTTTTGGTACTTATATTGTTACTTATTATTTATAAAAATAAAAATATTTCAGAAAACAGGGATTTTATTAAACACAAACAAAACGTCTTTATTTTCATATCCAGAAAGGTATCTATAACAGAAATAAAATAATCATAACTTTTTAGTTACACAGTATTTTAAAACTTTGAGTATAAACAATTCTACTAGAATATAGTAACTTTAGCGCATTATAAAGTATAAAAGTAACAAGTAACGAGTATTTTGAACAAGCAATCGTTGCTTTGGGTCCAAGGTATACTTTATAATGGGTAGGTACTTTTTTTTACATCATTAATGTGTATCGGACATAATTAACCGTGTATTACATTTTGTTAATTTTTACTGGGGAGTATTTTTTATTATTATAACTATGTCATCTAATTCGGTAAGGTTACTATAATTATGTTAGACAGTTCGAATTACAATGTTTTTAAGTATAATTACAATTTTTCTAGAATACTTTCACTGGATCCATGCGAAATATCCCAAAGTTACATTTTCAGATTGTACTAATTTTCAGTGGCGAAACAGTAAAAACACTAAACATTTCATTTGTCAAAAGGACACAATCATCATGAAGAATAAACACAATAATGTTTTTTGTCAGACTCCTACAATTACAAACCAATGCACAAACCAGTAACCCATCATAAACATTTTATTTTAAACACTCCTGTTATCAAAGCAAGTAACTATTATATGGTAGTAAAAAGATTTTCAAATCAGTTGTAATTTAAAATTTTTAGGGATAGGGTGAAATTAAGGTAATGTTTTAACTGTACAAATGTGTTTCATGTGAAAAAAAAATCGGCCAGTCCGAATTGTTAAATTATACAGGGTGATTCATTGGGAAACGGACATACGTTAACTGTGGATGTGGATCACTGAGGTGATTCTAAAAAAACCCATATAGTGGGTATTGCGCTCTTTGTAACCGAGATACAGGGTGTTTTATCCATTTTTCCCATTTTTCTCCTTGCTCATAACATTTGAACCACCCTGTAGATTTTTTTACATTTTGCACATATGACCTTCATATATTGTTGAATGTAGGGCTGTATTAAAAGGTAACGGAATCCAGGTCAGGCTTGGAAAAAAATTCACAAATTGTTCCACCCTCAAAACAACAACCTGTATATGTGAGTTTTTAAAATTCGTTTCCACAAAAAACAAAATTTTGTGATGTATTTTTTATTTTTTCCAGACGAGTTTACTATTTAAATTTTAATGTCAATTTATTTTATTTGAGAATTTTCGGTGTACAAAATCGAACAGGACGAGTTTTTATTAATTTTTTTATGTTATCGTCAAGCTTGCTTAACCCAACGAAGTAAATTTTTAAAGCTTACTTATTAATTTCGTACTTGCTTGAATTTAGATCACTGCACGATGTAATTACAGGTCCGTATTTAGGACCAAATACCACAAAAAATTGTCTTTCGAAAACTCTGTATAATAATAATAATAATAATGTTTATTTACCAAATGAAAAATGTACAATACACAAATACTATACCAGTACGTAAATAAATATAGAATGCACCACAAAGTTATAGACAGCTCGTGGCAAGTTATTTTTTTTTGTACTTAACAAAGTGTAGATTATTACATTAATGTTAAAATGTGCTCCCTAAAAAGAAAATCTGTTCCCACATAATAATTAAAAAAAAAAAAACAGAACATAAAACAAACAAAGATAGATTAAAGATAGATAACGAAGAAGAGAAAATAAATAAAGCAAAATAGTAAAAGAAAATAATAATTTTGAATTTCTACTGCTGTGGATCTATTAGAATTCTAATTGCTTTTCGGTCCGTAGCAAGTAAGAAATTTTTAACTTTTTTTTATATAAGTTTATTGAGTTAATGCCAAATTTAATTTCAGATGGCAAGACATTAAACAATCTGGACACCAAGTGAACATAACTTCTCTGACCAAAAGTTTTTCTTGAAAATTCCGTTTTCAAATTTTGATGACGTTTGTATCTAGTAGAGTAATTATGTTCTACATAATAATAGTTAGTGGAATTTTCGTATTTATAACTTACTACTCTAAGAAAATACATTTGCCTAATATCCAAGACCTTATTATCCTTATATAGTGAAGAAGACGGATAAGTGGGTTCTTTTTTAAATATTATTTTTAAAAAAACACTTTTGGATAACTTCTAGTTTTTTCAGATAATATTGAGCTACTCATCTCCATCCTAGAATACCATAAGAGAGTCGACTTTCTACAAGTGCATAGTAGGTCATTTTCAGTTTTTGTATTGATAGTATCTTATTTTATATAAGATTTTTCTTAAGGAATTAGCTATATTAGTGACATGATCATCCCACCGTAAATGTTGATCGATGACTACGCCTAAATATTTTAATTTTTTCGCTCTATGTATTATACAATTTGTGTTACTAATATTTAATGGGTTGAAGTCCGGTAATGTACTTTTGTTACAAGTAAAGAGAATAAATACAGTTTTTATACATTATATGAAAACCAATTAACAAATTTTAATAAGTCCACCTCCGCAATTTCTACAGCTTCTTTCCAACTTTGTGCATTATATAAAATTGCAGTAACGTCTGCAAAGGATATAATTCTTCCCACAGATTTTACTAGAAATAGATTATTTAAATATATAGGCAATAGTATTGGTCCTAAGACCGTGCCTTGTGAAACGCCATACTCTACCGAATTTTCTCTATTGATACTTTACCTATTTTGACGAATCGTTTCCGATTTGTGAGATAGCTTTCAAAGAGTTTCATCGGTGTTCCTCGTATTCCAACGTCCTGCAGAGTGTCTAGCAACTGAGGATGACTCACAGTGTCGAATGCCTTTTCAAGATCGAGGAATACACATAGCGTTGCAGCACTGTTATCTAAGTTTTTATATATTTCCCCAGACAGTAAACCAATTGCGTTTTCCGTACTGAGCCTCTCCCTGAACTCAAATTGCATGTCACTAAGTACATTAAATTTATTTAAAAATTTTGATAGTCTTTCTTTTAGTGACATTTCAAACACTTTTGCAACATTAGAAATCAAAGATATGGGTCGATAGTTTGCTACATCTAGTCGGTCTCCACTTTTAAATATTGGTGTTATTTTTGCAGATTTGAATACAGTGGGACAGGTACTATTTTGAAATATTAGATTTATAAGGTATGTCAAGGGTTCACTTACTTCAGCACAAACTTCTTTAAGCATTTCCGCTGTTATATCATCTACACCAGGAGCTTTATTATTTTTTAGGTAATTGATAATTCTGGTAATCTCATTTTTATCAGCTGGAACTGAAAAAATACTATCCTCTACGTATTTTTTAGGAGGAGGAGGAGTAGTTAAAGGTTTGGTTATTTTAAAAGCATATGTTTTTCCTACAGTTGAATAATAATTATTAAATGTATTTGCAATTTCTAATTCATCAGAAATAATGCTGTTCTTATAATTAATCTTTTTGATAATGATTGTTAAACATTTCTACTTGGTAGAATTGTAAAAACAAAGAATGGCAAATAAAGTTACTACCTTCGCATGCTTAGATAAACCCTTTTTAAACTGAAGTACATGATGCGTTTTTTATTGTTATTAAATACTCAATCGATTTGTTATTAAATATGTGTATCCTTGGTCATGCCGTCGTATGACTAATTAGGAAATCTGTGTGACACATTTTAAAAAGAGCAAAAAAGTGTATCGACCAGAATGGTGGTCATTTTGAAAATTTGATGTAGTTTTATCGTAATACCTAGGTTTTTCATCTGTTTCATTTAGTTGTTACTTAGGATTTCTTGTTTTTATTAGTTTTTGTTATATTGATGTCTTCACTTATAGCATTCTATCTTAAATACTTGTGGATTAGGCCTCCTGGGGATACCGCAATAAAAAACGCACCATGTACTATACCTCAAGGTGGGGTGGAAATGAGTACAATTACTCATGCAAAGGTAACAACTTTATTTCCCATTCTTTGTATTTATAAATCTACTAAGTAGAAATTATGAATGATCATTATACAGGGTGTTCGAAAGACAATTTTTTTTGGTATTTGGTCCTAAATACGGACCTGTAATTACATCGTGCAGTGGTCTAAATACAAGCAAGTACGAACTTAATCCGTAAGCTTTAAAAATTTACTTCGTTGGGTTAAGGAAGCTTGACGTTAACATACAAAAATTCGGCTATGTCACCCCAGAACTTTCCCGGGTCAGCTGTAGAGAATAGGATTATTTTAATTACAAAATACTAAGCATTACATTAATTTATGGAACAAATTTTAAATAGCAAGCCAATAGTGCATACGCCTACCGAATTGATATTTCAATGTTCAGATGACATAAACAGGCGCACGCGCACAATATAAGGCACATTGCTATATCCTATTCCAATTCTTTTTGCAACTCAGTTGACCGTGATTTAGTTTTATCAAGTTTAACATGCTGATTTTTTAACAAAGTTGGTACAATGATTTGTGTCAGATTAAAATGTCATTCTCTTAGATGTTGTCTATTTATTTGAATATATTGTTGAAATAAATAATAATATGTGTTTAATAGGATGTTTTAATATTAATGTAGCTAAAATTAAATCGCCTTTGGAATAAGTTCTTGAATTTGATTCTTTAGTTTAGTTTAATATAAAAGCGAATGAATAATTTTAGCTAAAAAGTTTAGTTCATTTATAAGAATTTCATAAATTTACTTATCTTTCAGTAATAGTGGCAACGCAGCCTGCATCAAAATACTTAACCTCAAATTTTTAGATGCGGTGACAGTTGTATATAGGGCGAAATTTAGCACACTAACACCGCCAACTGAGTTGCAAAAAGAATTGGAATATGTCCTAAAATCATGGGTGAAAACTATTGACAATTCTCGAAAACAACTTTGCATTAGAACATTTTGCACCAAAGCCTATTGTTTACTTTTCAAAATTAAAAAAAGGAAAAAGCCTAAATGTGTATATTTTCGCCATCTAGCAGCGAAACTATGGGAAATTCGAAAAAATGTTAAAAATAAAAGTTAAAGGAAATAAACTTTGCATAAGACGATTTTGCACTAAAGATCATTGTTTGTCCCCTAAATTTGAAAACGCAACTATTGGAAATTCCGGAAAAAGTGTGATGGGAGTAGACGAGTTCTGCCACAAATATATCAGGTAGAAAAATCATAGCCGAGTTCTGCCAAGGCGTTTTATCTTAAGAGGATTAGGGATATTAGGATTATAAAAATTCGGCTATATATTTTCAAGGAATTTATTTTAAAATACAAACAACTCTTACCTATTAATTATTATTACAGATTTTTAAAAGAAACATTTTTAACAAAAGTCCATCTAGAGATTACTTTTGCCTCATAATCGGCTATATTTTTACGAATAAATTCCATTTTATTGATAACATTTTTTCTAGATTTTTTAATATACAAATTTAATGTCCTAATTTTAACATAAATTTCAATTTGAAATTCTAGCAACGTACGGGTAAAAATAACTATATTTGGTTTACTATTGTAAAACGAATTGTTAAATTTCGCATGAAATGAATTTGTTATCCTACCTTCAAAATTCGTATTACATGCCCACAGTATTGGAGGAAATTTAGCTTCACTACTTATATAATTCGAAAATAAATAATTTCGAAATTCATTAATGCCAGAATAGTTTTCGGGCATTAAATGATACAATTCAGTGTTAAAAAAATCTAATACTTCTGAGGGATTTAAATAAATCATGCCAAAATACATTTTTAAATATTCACCTACTTTTGAATTTTTATTTGTATACTCTGGAACAAGCCCTAATGTTTGAATTTTTCGGAAACAGGCCTGACCTCAAATGAAATCGACAACCAGTCACACTTATATTAGGTCACAATTTCCTCTTTTTCAATATTGGTGTATATTCTAGTCAAACATTTAGCGTTACAACACTTCCACCTTATTTTGCCGGCTTTACTTGTGTTTGCCTTCGAAAATTTATAGTTCTTATATATAAGTAACTTATTACCCTTCTCACTTAACATTGTTTGAGCACACTCCATCGTACAAGTTTACTACAAACTAACCAACTTACAACTAATAATATTTTTTAAGAAAAATAGATATTTACTGCCATTATAAACAATCGACCAATCAAAGTATAAATTAACTACCTACTTACCTACCCAGCTACCTACCTACTTAATCCCTTAAAGTTTTCGTAATCTGGTAATCCATACCCTTGCTCCCACCCAAAATAAAAATAAATTTTTGGCAGAACTCGGTCACGTCCAGTGTGATATAAAAATTGTAGGAACTTTTATCCTCTAAAACTTTGCACTACAACATTTTGCACTAAAGTGTATTGTTTGTCCATAAAATTTAAAAAAGGCAAAAATCTTACATCTGTATTCAATCAATGTCTGTCTTGAGGACCTTCTAATCTACCAATTTAAACAAAAAACTAATGGTCGCATTCGACCCTTCATAACAAATTTCAGCTTGATTAGTCAAACGGTTCGGCAGTTATCGTGGAAGATTACACACAGACATACAGACACACAGACACACAGACATACAGACACACAGACATATAGACACACAGACAGACCATACACTGGAAATTGTTTCAATCTTCTCGGGTGACCTCAAAATGGATATTTCCATCGATATCTCAATTTTTTTTTTGCTCCTTCACTATACTTTCCCTTTGATGGGTCCGGGAAAGTAAAAATTAATAAAAGCTTGTCCTATTCGATTTTTTACCCCGAAAATTCTCAAATAAAATAAATTCACATTAAAATTTAAATAGTAAACTCGTCTGGCCAAAAATAATTCAGTTTTTTGTGCTCTTTCCAAATATGGAAACGAATTTTAAAAACTCACTAATACAGTGTGGTGTTTTGAGTGTGGAACAATTTGTGAATTTTTTGCCAAGCCTGACCTGGATTTTGTTACATTTTAATACAGCCGTACATTCAACAAGATATGCAGGTCATGTGTGCCAAAAAAATAAATCTACAGGGTGGTTCAAATGTTATGAGCAAGGAGAGAAATGGGCCAAATAGATGAAACACCCTGTATCTCGATTATAAAGAGCGCAATACCCGATGTATGTGGATTTTTTAGAATCACCTCGGTGACCCCCATCCACAGTTAACGTATGTCCGTTTCCCAATGAATCACCCTGTATATTGTAATATACATATTAATTAAATATTATAAAGTTTATCAAACAACTGCAAGCTGCGAGTTCACTTTTTAGAACCTAATTTAGGTGCTTAGTTATTCAGAACCATTTAAAATACTAATTAAATTTCGCGCCTTTTCTTACTTCCTGTTTGGGATGGAATACGGTTTTGCAATTTTACGCTTATACTAGGGTTACTTAGTAAATCCCACTTCAGTTGCACCATCTTCAGTTTCTTCTTGAGATGTAACAACTCTAGAGTTTTCTTCAAGTAGTGGAGACATTTTATTAATACATCTTTTACTACAACTTCTTTCTTTACAAGAGTATCAAATTCTCAAATAGATTTGACTGCAGTTTTGTAAATTGTTTCATCAATTTCGATACCAAAGCTTGGTATATACTTTTGTCGTTTTTTTTCTCTTTACGGCTAATAATATTGTTTATTGGAAAAGTTGGAAAATCAGGAGTGCGAGTTTTATTCTTTTTAGAACTTTGTTCATCGAGTATATTAGGTACTCTCTTCTTATATTACTAGTAATATTTTTTGCAAAAACTAATTTACTAATGCAATGTAGAAATATAATTAATTTTAATGCAACTTTATTTAATTATGTAATCAAAAAAATAACGATATTAAATTTTCACTATAAAATTATTATTTAATTAATAAACGACACTCGTCGTAAAGTCTTAATTATTTAAAACAATTTGTATATCACTTGAAGTGAGCATAACAATTATTGTTATATAATTAAATAAGTGCGCACACATAAACAACTGTAGCAAATAATATGTCACTTTAAAAGTCATTTAATTTATTCTCTACTTATATAATAAAAAATTCACTTTCACGCGGAAAATGCATTGTTTTAAAATTTTACTGTTTTTTTTAATCAGTTTGTTACTGTTTATCGATACAGAAGGCATGTCGTCGCATTTTTTATTTTCAATTTTTGTTTTAACAGTTCTTTTGTTTTGTTACATGGAATGCTGGAATTTAACGGAGAAATTTTTGAGGTATCAAAAAGATTTATTTAGTTCCAAAAATAGAAGATTAATTAGTTTTGACGCCAGTGACGAAAATCTTAAAGTAAGTTCCCAAAATGTCTTTATTTGCACTAGTTTTTATTTTGGATATTCATTTAAACCAATCAGTATTTTAAAATCAAATTATTTTAATAACAGATAAAATAAATAAATTTAAATAGTTCATAGTTTCGAATATTTATTGACTCCAAAAACCAATTAAATATCATGAAAAACACGTTATGCACCCTAACCAACTCCAATAAACATGGTTGTTTCGATATCACTATTAATTCAAAAAGTTCTTTAGGCATAAAATAAGAAGAAAAAAGTTCATAGTATAAGTAGTTATTTTTATTATTTCCTGTAAAGGACCCAGCAATTTTCTTATTCAAAGTTGCTCTCGCTTAAATTGACTATAGGATCCTGCACTTTTTAAATGGCGAATGGCTTTCGGTCAAAATTGCTGAGTTTTCTATATGTTGAAGATCTCGATGCCTTAAGTAAACGCTTCCATGGCACCAACAAAAAATAATGATGTGTTTCTGAGATAGATGTTGAATTTAGCACACATTGGCTTTTTTAAAAATACTCGGTATAACAAAAAACCGTCGGTCAAATTGTCTCTTTTTTACTATTGAAAAGAAATTATATTTTGAAATATATTTAGAAAAAACGGACTAAAACAAAGGACAAGTTTTTTTTCTACAGAACGTTTAGTTTTGTTTCGTAGTAAAGTTCGTGACATTAAAAACTTGTTGAAAGCCGACCGTTGCATCAGGTCAGGAAATGTGGGATATTCATAGGTTATTATCTCTTTAAGGGCCGGTTGTATAAAACAATTTTGATCTTGAGTTCAACGGAACGCCGATCAAGCCGTGAACTACGTTCATTCGTTATTACGTTGTTCAATGTAAACTGAACTGTAGATCAGTTGAACTGTGTTTAGCTTATGTTGGCACTAGCGATATTTAGTTACTTTTCGTTTTTTCTGATTTTTGACAGATAGCAGAACCTAAATTTTTGACTTTTGGTTTTGGCAGGATCTGAGTTTATATTTTATTTGTGTTTGTTTATAAAATATTATATATTTTTTGATAGTAAAAGTAGGAAGGTAAGTACAAACAAATTGTTATTTTTGGTAGCTGCAAAATCAATATTAGTAATGTATGTTAAATTTATTTCATAATGTTTTAAAGGTTTTTATATTTGTTTTTAGATTAGTATTTGGTGGTGGAATAATTTAGGTATATTGTCATGGATAGTAAAACTAAAACAATTTAATTCTATTATTTAAATTTTAGTTAATATAAATATATTTTTATAAATGTTGTTTTATTTCATCCCACCTTTTCTAAAGAAGTAAAAATGCAAATTTAAAAAATGGATTTATAAATAGGTATCAAAAAAATAAAATAAGTAAATTGATAAAATATAGTTTTTATTCTACTTATGTGCTAGAAGTACAAAAGTAGAATGCAAAATCTAAGCTTGTGCAATGTACAATTGTTTAGCTTGTACATTAAATAATACAATACATTTATAAAATTTTTATTAAAATTTTACACTACTCTGGTGCTACATTATCTAACAAAGGCTGAAAATACTCAGATATCAAAGCTTGTCGTACAATATTGTTTAAAGCTACATTTTCAACACCAGGCTGTACCACAGGTATAGCAATATTTCCTAATTCAATAGCAGCCTCAACTTCTTCATCTCAATATGCATGCAATATTATGAAGCACTGCACAGGAAACAACAATTGCTTCCACTTTTTGCACATTTAATTTAATTCCCAATGCTAATATTGGGAATCGACGTTTTATTACACCAAAACATCTCTCTATAGGATTTCTGGTTCTTATTTGTGATTCAATAAATAAATACTCTACAGGGGTTCTTGGATTAGAAAGTGGTGTAATGAGGTATGGCTTATTACCATATCCACTGTCACCCACCAATAAATTCTCACCAAATTCTCTATTTTCAAAACGAGCTCGCACTGTTGAATTCCTAAATATATTTGCATCATGAGCAGATCGTGGCCATCTACAGACAATATCCCAAATTTTTAATTGAGAGTCGCATATTGCCTGTACATTAAAAGAAAAATAACCTTTTCTATTCCTAAAATTTTCTGGTTCTTCTCCACCAGGAGATTGAATTTTCACATGGGTACAATCCAAAGCCCCAATGCATCTAGGAAATCTGCTAATATTAAAAAATCCCTGTCGAACATTATTTATTTCCTCATCGGGTAATGATATATAAGTTTCATGCATATGTGCAATTGCCCGAGTTACTTTATTAATGACTCTACTTGCTGTAGATTTGTCTACACCAGAAAAATCTCCAGCTACTTGCAAAATACATCCTGTCGCGAGAAACCTTAGGGTGAGGAGTACCATATCTGAAGTTGATAGAGCTTGATTCCTTTAAAAAATATATATTATAATATAATAATAATAATAATATAATAAAAACAAACTAATTTACCTTCTGCTAATGGAAGAGATTGCTGGAGAAACACTTTCAATAATGTAAATTACAGTGTTTTTTGTTAAGCGAAATCTTTGCAAAAATTCATTGTCTTTCCATTTAGTAAAATGATCAGGACGTTCCCTGAATGTTCGTGGCATCCTAGCATCATTCGTTATAACATTCACAAGACCCAAAAAATCTTCATCATCAGTTATGTTTTCGTCAATTTCATACATTTTAATACAAGAATCGATATGTCTAATACGGTAAACAACAGAAAAGAAAATTTGTGAGGTTACAAAGTTACTTTGATCGACAGTTCGACTTCCTGAACGTCCGTAAATGGGCGTTCACTTGAACTCCCGATTTGAACTGAGATCAGTGTAAAATACTGTTGGTGCAACAACTTTTTTAATTTAAACTGCAGTTCGGCTGTGAACTACAGTTCAAAACGTTTATACAACCGGCCAGGAGGGGTCACTCTTGATTCATTATTCATTCTTGATTCATTAACGACGAGTTATCGATTTATTATATTGGCCCATCATTGTAATAGTCATTTTCAAAACTCACATCGCAATGATGGTGATCAACTAATTACGAAATTAATACTTGGAAAAAAATAGTATAGCTAATTGGTCTTTGCCAAAGCCATAAACCTAATTAAAAAAAATACAATTCGCTAACTATATTTAATTTCTTTAACCATTTTATTCAATAAGGTATTTTGCACCATGCAAGAAAAAATCTAAAACCAGGTATTTAGATTCTGTAACAAGGTTAGAATGAGAAATTCGACATGAGTGGAAAATTCCGAACACGAGCGTTAGCGAGCGTGAGGAACCACGAGTGTCGAATTTTTTCATTCTAACCGAGTAACAGACTATATTTTCTCCACGACCAAAAAGTATGAATTAAAATTAAATTCAATCTGAACATAAGTTATTTGTTGACATATTTGTATTACATTGTATTAATATTTATAGTGTTACGGTACACTTACCGAAATTAAAATCTAGTGCATTGGTGTTTTTTCATAATTTACAATTTCAGATATTATTAAATTCTATATCTACTTCACTTGATTTTTCACTCATTATTTTGTTTGAATTAAAACTTGTTTGAAAATAATTATTACCGTCGCCATTTTATATCTGACAGTGACATTTTTGAAATCCATGGCAATCCATATCATTTATTTCGATTTCAGAATAGCCATTCTTTACCTTGATAAAGAATGAAAATACATGCAAAATACATAAGAAGCAAATGTTTTAGAATAAATATTCAGACTCTAGAGTGTGAATGTTTACATTTTATTATTAAAAATGATTTCGGAATTCATACATTCAGTAATGGTCGTGGAGAAATAACTATTATAAAGCTGTTTTTCAATTGTCAAAAACGCTATCAGCCATATTTACTTCCGACTTGACATCATCTTCTAGTAAACACAATGTTGTGCTGTGTGTGTTAATTTAAATTTTTTTCGAGTTATCACATTTATAGACTTTTATCATCCCCTATTTTATTGAAATATCATCATGGATAACGGTTTCATAAAAGCAGAAAGTACTAACCTGCTGGTGGCGAATCTGTTTGCATGCAATCCCGATTTCGGTTCTGCCGAGTTGAGGAAGCTTAAAACATCAGTGTAAGTACCTATTATACCGGGTGACAACGATGTTAAGATACACTCAATAACTTCGTTAATTTTAAAGGTAAAGGATTGAAATTTGGGATATTAGATCTAATTATCGACATTTCTATAATCTTAGCTCGAAAATATCACTTCCGGTTTTATGAATAAAAAGTACTTTGGTGGCGGCATTGGAGTATGTCATTTATGGCGATATAAAACATTGACTTTTTTAAGAGTTTTTTTCCTGTTACATTATTTTATGTATTGCAATTTTCTAATTGAAATTTAAAACTTAAGATTTGTCCAATTAATGGACGAAAATAAAAAATGGGTAGTTCCATTGAGAAAAAAATCAAAGAAGCCTTAATGAATTATGGCAAAGATTATAAAAATTTTAAATTGTTTAGATTTTAAATGAAACTTGAAATTTTAAAAATATTTTGTAAGAATTATACGCTCGAACTACATTTAATTCAAGGCTTATTTTTTTATTTTTATTTTTTTCCTTAATAATGTCATTTCACGGTCATTATGGGAAAATCACTTTTTCTTTGATTTCAGCTCTATTTTTCAGCAAATATTATAGTGATATATATCGTTGCAATGATTTTGACAAGCAAAATGCGATAGTTGATAAAATTATGCAGGGTATTATTAAAAAGTAGAAAGATGGTACCACTTCCGGAAAAACCGGAAGTGATATTTTCGACCTAAGGTGGTAGAAGTATCGATAATTAGATCTAATATAATTATCCCAAATTTCAATCCTTTACCTTTAAAATTAACGAAGTTATTGATGTCATTTTTCATTTAAAATATGCAATACTCTACATTATCTATCACTATCGTAACATAACCTATAAATAAATTATAAAATTTGATTTTAGGATATCATAATGAAATTTTCTTTTCTTCATAAAATAGTTATTACATAGTAAATACACTTGTTTAAATGCGTATTTACATCAAAGTGATCTTCACAGAAATAAAACCTAGTATTTGCGGACAATAACTTCGAATCTCTTTTTGCCAGTTTTAACCAAGTGTTTACACTCATGTTTATATCAGTTGGCACTTGAATCCACAACTTTCCCGGCATTTTTACGCTAGTATTCTTGCATTCGGGTACAAAACATCAATGATAAGGATTATAACTCATTATTAACCCGAAAATATTTTTATTTTTTTGCTTTGCAGTGCAGACGTTCTATTTACTATAAGGATAACGTCACGAACCTAGTCAGCATGGCGGCTAGCGTTTTCGCGCGAAAATGTAAAAAGATAAATTCAAAGTCATTTTTATGACACCATTCGGTTTTAAAAAATTAATAAAAAAAAATATAGTGGTTCATTACCACTATAAGATTCATTAAAGGCACTTTTCAAAAAAGGGTGTAATAACCTATTGAAGTTAAAAGTTTACACAGAAACTCCAGTCGAAGATAGGAGTGGGTCACTAATTGGCAAATGACAATACATTTTAATTACGAGGGAGCCACGTACAAAAGAAAAATCAAAAATTTAGCTAAATCCTGTATTATATGTTACTGTTTAGCATTTTGAAGGTATTTTTTTAGAAAGAGATTTGTGTCAGAGAAATACTTATGGATTAAACTTGAAGTTTTTAACCAAAACTACACTATTAAAAAACTCAACGTACGTTTCATTAATTATGTTAGCATCATCAGGAGTTTATGATAAACTGTTTATCCACCAATTTGTTGTTAATGTCGCGTTGCCCTAATATCTGTTGATCGAAAGAAACCACTTTGGGTTTACATTTCATTACTGGGCTTTTAGAGTAGTTGATCTAAAAAAATACTTTAGTTTTATAATCGCCACTTTGTCGGAAGATTCGTTGACCTAAAGAAACCAGTTGGGTTTCATTACAGTCATGGTTAACACCCAGAATTACTGGTACAACTACAAGTACTGATACTCGCCCACACTGACATCACTTGCGGACCCCCGATTCCCGCCGCCCACCGACTTGTGTATTACTACGTGCCACCTTGTCAGTAAGTCACACCGTGTCATGTACGCTTTTTCAACACTGGCGATACAGCTAAAAGTGTCAACACAAAAGTGCCATTCAACACAGTGTTAAAATACTAGGCACTATCACACTTTCACAAAAAAAAATTAGTATACGCAGTTTGAACTTCACATAGTGTACTTTTCTCTATTGGTCACAACTCTACCCATGACTATTTTATGATGACCTATTTTGTAACAGATTGCAAACATAAAGATCTAAAAATTTAAATTGGCAGACAGTTTTTTTTTGAACAACAGATGCCTAATTATTTTTTTAGATTCTTTTGCTCTATAGTTGTTTTGTCTATAGTTGTTTTGCCTTCACTAAGCTTACTTTATAAATATGTATACTATAATAATTTTAGCTCGACTTGGATTTCACTATTCCATTCATCGAAGTTCCAGTTAAAAAATCCATGGAATATGCAAAAAACTTTGTGGCAAAAATAAATGTGCCTGCGTTAATATTTGCTGGTCTAATGGTATTTGTATCAGCAGTAGCTCTTCCTACAATGCTCACATTTTGGAATAAGAAGTTTCGTTTTACTGATCAATTTTCAAACGCTAGTGCTGGTGCTGGTTGCAACTCTTCATATAGAGGTAAGATATATTTTAAATTAATAGTCTTTCAGAAACATATTATATTTTCTAGCGATAAATTTTACTCTAATTTTAAAATCAAACATCCAAATAAATTTCTAAATTTTAAATACACGAAAAAATGAACAAAATATATTAAACTATTCACAGCTGTTTCGTAAAAGGCGAATAAATGTGTCTCTCCTTATTTACATTTCTTTTCGACTATACGTGGCTTTACCCAAGTCTAGTCATCTGATTACCCTTCCAGCTTTAGTCTTGACTAAACCCTTTGCTCATTTACCATTTGGTCTTATGCTAAAATAATCGGTTGTGGGTTTCACTTATCTCAATCTTGGTTTCGAAAAATTCAAAATTTAGGTTTGACCACTGTAGAAATTTAAACTAAAATTCCTACATAGAAGTGACCCTTAGCGACCGCCCGTTTAAAAATTATTTATTTAAATATTTTATCCGATAAATCTTAATCGGGCGTGTCCGACGCATCCCGAACCAGCGCGAAACATTTTATATATAACACATATCGACGTAACAATCAATTGCTTTTTTTGTAAAAAGTGCATAAGTCTGTATTCTGCAATCTGTAAGTTTTTCCAATCTTACATACTTAAACTGCAAGTCCGACACTAAAACCTCCAGGGCGCTCCACTATACGAGTATTACTCTTGTGACATGCTCTATTTGATTTTTGCTTAGCTGCAGAATTTCACTTGTCAGTACTGTTGTTGGTGTTTCAGCCATTATTTTAGGGTTTTTTTGAGCTAATATGAGAATCCAGCATGACTGATATTTATTTGCAAACTATCTAGTCAGTTCGTACACTGGGGATTTTGGAATGCCAAACACCGTTTCAGGGCTATTGAATTCGGTCGCTGAGGCTCTTCTTGACAGAGCATCCGTTTCCTGATTGTTTTTTTTTCTTCAGTAATACATAGATTTTTATCTTTTTCTTGCCATATATTCCAATCCCTGTTTCACTTTAAGTTTTAGATCCATACCAATATATGTTTCATCTCTGTAGTTAAATGCTGTTTCGCTATGCCATTTCTAATAATATTAAAATTACTGATCATTACTTTTTATTTCATTCTTTTAACTTGTAATCATTTTTAGGATTAATAATTAAAAAATTAAAAAGAACGAAAACAATTTAATTATAGAACTTGTATGTATTTCCGAAAAAATAACAAAAACAAAATACATACGGTGACTCCACAAATAAAATTCGTTAATTTTTTAATTAGTTTGTTAATTACTCAACAAAAACTAGGAAGTTTCTTTAAAGTTTTCTTTTTTCCCTTCTCCTTTCCTCCTTTTGCCCCTTTTCCACCTTTCTTATCTCCCTTTTTGTCACCCTTCTGCGCTTTCTTTTTTTCTGCGAAATCAGCTGGATTATATTGACTCTCACAGTGAATGACATTCTTTTTCTTCTTAAACCTATCAGGATGAATAATGCCAGCTGGAGGAGTAAATTCTATATCTAATTCACTATCGTCACTATCTTCCTCTGGCGGGTCGTTGCAATGACATAAGGCGTCATCATCTGTAAAAGAACAAAAAGAAAATGTAGAAAATTTAAAAATAGTTTGGTTTTCGGAAATTTTCCCATGTCCAAAAAATATAAAAATCTTGATATTAAATCATATTAATAAATACCAACTAACCTGCTTTAAGCTTATTCTTTGTAATCTTAAACTGCATCGGAGTACAATCCATGTATGGATCTTCATTTTCTGCGAGGGTGTTTGGATCTTTTAATGGATTCATTGTAATCATGTAAGCTCCATCTTTCTTAGTTATGTGCAACGTCGGTTTTGGTTTAATATGAAGATCATCCTCAGATTCAGTACCTGCTCCTCGTCTTCGTTTTCCTCCTTTACCGAAGTCCGGTAACATCAGTAATCCTAGACCTTTAGATTCTCGGTGCGATCTTATCATTGCAGCAACTATTTTTTGAATACATCCTGGTCGCCAACCTCGTCTCAACTTAGAAAAAGTAAATTGTTTAACATAAACATTAAACAAATATTATCATTTGAATATCAATATGGCAAATTTTATTTTAACGCGTAATATCACTAGTGCTTAATTTATGTCTGGAATTTTTTTCGACAAACATTCTAGATGGCGCTATATATTAAGCTGGCAAGTAGACATATTCCGTTGTCTGTGGCGGAAAAAACCGTTATTGACGTAAAGATTGCTTTCCTTAATGACACTTTATTTACGATGAAAACTATCGTAATTCCGATTCCTCTAATAATAATTTTCACTCAATGTAACTTATAAATATTAATTTACTAGTTAATCAATTGATCTAATGAAATATATAAAATAAAGTTACTACCTTACAACCAAAGTATGGTTGTTGAAGTTTCCACATCCAACCCATTTTTGGAGGTACTCTAAATCTAGGAGGGAGACATTCTTTGTGTCCTATCTTTACACCTGGCCACGTGTCACCAAACGAATACACGTATGGGCTCTTTTTTTTCTGTTCTTTGGTCTCTGTAGCTGCACTTACAGTTTGTGCCTCGTGTGCTTTGTCGGTTCCACTATTTTTTCTAGATGCACTGTTTCTTCTAGGCGTACCGTCTCCAGAACCGTCTCCTCCTTTTTTAGTTTTCTTTTCTGTAAAATGTAATAAGAAATTTTAAAGGGTAATTAACTGTTGACAGGCAATAAAGAGTAAAAAGCTTAATAAATATGCAAAACACAATTTTATCTACAATTAAAGGCAAATACATTATTTATATTTATACTAATTTTCCATATTCTCAAGCTGTCTGATTTACTTCAGTTAAAATTATCCTTATCGGTAAAATTGGTTATTTAACGAGCGGTAATGTATGTCATAACTCACGCAGATGAAATTTGCAAGTGAGTTATGACCATTACCGCAAGTTGAATACTTAACAATAAATACTAAGATGCAAGTATAGAAAAATAACTTTGTTCACAAAATATTAAGTGACATTACAGAGCCACCTTGGTATACGGTTCATAAATAGTGTATAGTAAATTTCAAAAATATTTTACGGATTGTAGACGGCCAATAATTTTAAATTTTTTTAATAATACATTCCTTCCCAGTTGTTATAAAATCTTTGTAAAATGTCTAAGCCAATGGAACGTATTTATATCGGCTTTCAAATTTTCAAGAATTTGCTACACACTATTAACATACGGAATTATAGTAGGATCCCAGGTAGTGAGTTATTATAAAAATTCTTTTCCATAACTCACTATAGTGATAGCTATTTGTTTATGGATACTATTAATTGCTCAAAAGCAGTTAAATAATTAATATATAACTTAATAGGAGTAGATAAAAGGTCATAAAATAATTTCTGCAAATTCTAACCAAATTACGCTTCACATATATACATTTAATTGTGTAGTTCGCGATCTAGGTATTATCATAACCATGAATCAAGTTTTTAAATTTGATTTTTGAAAAATTTTATTAATACTTTTCTTCTCCTTACCTTCTGTGGATAATCTACGTTGCGCAGGAGGAGTTACGTTTTCTGTGGGTGGAAATTTTGAAGGACAAACGGGACTGGGACAGTATACAATCGGTTTTTTTTCATAAGGGCAGTTAGGAATTCCACATGAAGGTAATGGTTGGGAGTAAGGACAAAAAGGATCTACACAAATTGCGGTTTGGTATTCTTTGGAGAAAGGACACATCGGATTGTCGCAGTAATCCGGTCCTTTTGAACCACCTTTAGCTCCTGGTTTGTAGTTAGGACAGTCTGGATTGCTACAAACACTAACATTACCTAAACGAAAAAAAGAATGTACAGTACATTCAACATTATTAATAATGTTAAAAACGGTCCCGGGAAAAAATAAAAATAATGATTCGTACTATATACAGGATGTCCAGAAACGCTGTAACGCTCTTTGGTCGTTACTGGTCACTTTGGCGCCTTAGTAAAGGTTCAGTGGAAAAAGAAATACTCCAGGGGTCGTATGGTAGACCCTGGGTATTTGCTGCTAAATAAAATTCATCAAGTAAATAAAAACCATTTATTAATTTACCTAAATCCGGCGACGGTGAAAAAGATAAGGTATGCAACACGGTTTTTTATCGGCTGGTACAGGCACGTCACGTATTCCGGGCTAACGGGGTTGTCGGATGACGGTTCCAACAAACGGAGAAATCATGTGAACAGCATCTGTTTTTAACCGATGTTCAGTTACTAAACCGAATAGAAAAGTACCATCGCCGAAGTAAAGCTTCCCAGAATCCAAAATAAAAAACATGTGCGTCTGGCCCGGGCTCTCATATATTATATACATTTAGCCATAAAAAATTTACGAAGTCAATACTCCACCCCAAATCCCATCCCTCTCGCTATCCGCCTTATGGGACACTTGTTTACTTTTCTACCCCATTTCTTCATTTCAGTCCATCACTGTGCGCTATACTTGTTTTTGTGTTACTCTTATTATTTTTTTCGTTTCTCGATTAACGTTTGAGTTGCGTTAGTTATTAAAAGTGATAAGGTGATCAAGTTTATTTAAAATTTTATTTCTTGATACAAACCACTGTGAGGTCTAACGTTGGAAAATCATGAGTTATCTACACAAATCGGGGTCAAAGAAAAGGACAATAAGCATTTGATAACTTTTGAGTCAAAACGACTTGTACTGTACCTAGTACGTCTACTTCTAGTTCTGCCATTCCTGAATCTGACGTTAAATTTGAAACCGAAAAAGAAAAAAAGAATTGTAGTTGAAAGTCCTTTTTTAAGTTAGTGTAAATATTAATGAAGGTGAAAACGAAGAAGAAAGGGAACAGGACACTGTTGATGTTGATATAGGAAAAGTATTGAAACCTTACAAGAATGCGAAGTCTACTCCGCACACTTATGACATTGGAACAAATGAATTCCTGAAATTTTCGCAAAAAGATATTACTGAAGTAATTCTCAGTGGCCCGCCAAAACTTCCTAAAGTTTTCCCTCTGGACTTTGAGGCGAAACGGCGAAAAAGTTGAGATTGAGATTGATTGAGTTGAAGCCCTAGTAAAAATGCATTGTATTGCTTTCCCTGCCGCTTGTTTAGTAAACTACCATTGCCATCCAGATCTGTATTGACTTGCCCCGAAGGGTATAGTGGAAACGAACACTCCTGGAAGATAGTTTATAATAAGGTAAATCCACACGGAAAAAGTGTGACATATACAGCGCGTTACCTTGAGTGGCGAAACTTATAATCCTGCTTAATTAAGAATAGCCCTGCTATAGATACTACCCTCTCAAAAAGTATCAAAAAAGAAGTAGACCGCTGGAGGTTTAAAATGGATTTTACAGGTGATTCTATATTCTTGAAGAAAATAATATTATTATGTAACAAAGTTACTTTTTTCGTAATAATTAACTTAAAATTATGGAAATGTGAGATGCTTCGAGTATAAGGCCAGTCGTACCACTTGTAAACCCCGCCGAAAGATGGAGTCACTCGCTTATTTGTTTCGCATACCCTACCGACCTTACGGTAGCTGCAGTGACAGCCCGAAGTCCCCGAAGTACGAGTTGCTGTAGCCATCCCAATTGGAATAGCAGTGGCAGTGCGACATTTAGAGACAGGTCAAGCTGAAGCCAAGTTCAATTATAACCGGAGTCCAGAACTGTCATCGACCACCACGCCAGCCCGGAATACGCTCCTGTACCGTCCGAGAAAAGAATCGTTGCACACCTTTTTCTTCGTCGGAGTTTTGGTATGAATAAAAGTTTTATTGAATCTTATTGTTTTATTCCAGCAGCTAATACCCAGATAACTTAAGCCAGTAGGGCAAGTAAAGGCCGCCTTTCGGGCCGCTAAGGGTCTTGTCGATACCATACGACTCCTGGAGTATTTCTTTCTCCACTGAAGCTGCCCGTGCAGTGGCCTTCACACTATAAACGGAAGGTGGCGACCGAGACAATCCGAAACCTGGACCAAGGCGCCAAAGTAACCCGTAACGACCGAAGTACGTTACAATTAACATTATAATAATGGGGAGTTCAACAAAAATATAACTTCACGTTTTTTCTTTATTAACAGTTAGAATTGATCAAATACAACCCATTGAGTTTAATTATTTACCGTAATTTGAGCTAGATTTTTGAATAAATTAATTTAAAAATTCAAATTTCCAATTATTTGAATATGCCGCCATTACGATCGTGACGTCACTTATGTGCAATGAAGTTACCGTCAAGCCATTAACTGCAAATGTGTAAAGAAGAGAATATGAATGGATAACAGCTGTTAAATTTCACTTATACAGACAAAGATGGAGAAAACCACTATATGATAATTGGATAAAGATGAAAACTTGGACCTATCCACTGTGAATTCGCATTCAAAATCGAGAGAGATAAATAGATATTAGATTCCGCTGTTAGATAAAGAAAACGACTGTTTTAACGAGATCAGATAATAATGGCCTCTCGCCATTTTTTAATCAAAAGGTTGACACAAAGTATGAAAAAAAATTATTTTTTTGTAAATCTGGCAACAATGGCAAAAGTGTCGAAAATTTTAATGAGATGAAAATAAACTATAGGGTATACAAAATATATGTGTAAAACTTTATTGCCGTTTTGTATAATAATGGCGTCATCACCCATAACAACTACCACTTCCGGTTGTGCGATTGGCACCAAAATCTAATCAGATCTAATCTAGGGTATCAGAATCCTGTAAGCAAAATTTCAAATTTTTTTATTCAGTAGTTTTTGAGTTATCGTTACTACAACATCCAAACACACACACACACACACACACACACACACACACACACACACACACACACACACACACACACACACACACACACACACACACACACACACACACACACACACACACACACACACACACACACACACACACACACACACACACACACACACACACACACACACACACACACACACACACACACACACACACACACACACACACACACACACACACACACACACACACACACACACACACACACACACACACACACACACACACACACACACACACACACACACACACACACACACACACACACACACACACACACACACACACACACACACACACACACACACACACACACACACACACACACACACACACACACACACACACACACACACACACACACACACACACACACACACACACACACACACACACACACACACACACACACACACACACACACACACACACACACACACACACACACACACACACACACACACACACACACACACACACACACACACACACACACACACACACACACACACACACACACACACACACACACACACACACACACACACACACACACACACACACACACACACACACACACACACACACACACACACACACACACACACACACACACACACACACACACACACACACACACACACACACACACACACACACACACACACACACACACACACACACACACACACACACACACACACACACACACACACACACACACACACACACACACACACACACACACACACACACACACACACACACACACACACACACACACACACACACACACACACACACACACACACACACACACACACACACACACACACACACACACACACACACACACACACACACACACACACACACACACACACACACACACACACACACACACACACACACACACACACACACACACACACACACACACACACACACACACACACACACACACACACACACACACACACACACACACACACACACACACACACACACACACACACACACACACACACACACACACACACACACACACACACACACACACACACACACACACACACACACACACACACACACACACACACACACACACACACACACACACACACACACACACACACACACACACACACACACACACACACACACACACACACACACACACACACACACACACACACACACACACACACACACACACACACACACACACACACACACACACACACACACACACACACACACACACACACACACACACACACACACACACACACACACACATACACACAGACATCATCGCGAAAATATTAAAATCGTATTCTAGGGACCCTAAAACGTGTTTATCCATTGAAAACTCACTACCCAATTTTTAGCATGATTCCTATACCTCTCTTATCTGAAGGGAGAGAGGTAAAAACAGAAAAAACGATTTTTTCATAAAAAAAAAATAATTTTTTTCTCAAATAATGCAAAAAAGATGGACTATTTCAAGTTGAACTCCCCATTGTGAGGGGGTCGTATTGACCTCTAGACTTGGGGCTTAACCTGGCTCTTGGCGGTCCCGTGTGTCAGCTGAAGTGACAGAAATTTCAGTTTTTTCAAATAAAAAAAAAGGTTATACTCACAGCCATCACATATAGCTTCACTTTCACCACCTCCTTTATTTTTAAACGGACAACACGGGTTATCGCAGACTGAATCACCATCGCCTTTTGTTTGCTTTCGTCGTTTTGCAAATGGGCAATCTGGACTTGAGCAAATGCTTCCATTATCACCATCGTCATTTACACCAGCTGCAAAATATAGAAATATTAATACAATATAATATAAATATGTCAACAAATAACTTGTTGCGTTCATGTTTAATTTAATATTGATTCAAAAATATAGTCTGTTACTCGGTTAGAATGATTCTTCATGATCGCTATCGAATTTTTCATTCTAACCTTGTTGCAGAATATACTATTAAGACACAGTAAGACAATTAAAAAATTGTATTCAGCTTACCACTGCCCTTAAAGGGGCATTTGGGATTTGAGCAGTCTATTTGATTTTTTCCTGATTTTTTTTTGAATGGGCAAGTAGGATTGTCACATACATCATCATCGTCTAGATTTCCCATTCCACCTCGATAAGGACAATCTGGATTGTCGCAAAGCAAATCATCGTCTGAACCTTATATATGAAAATAAATTAATTAATAGGTTTTAATTTTTATATGTAGTGTACACTCTTTTAACAATTAAACAAAACAATTAAATAATTAGTGCCCTTGAGAGAATATTAAAACTGAATATTCAAGAGATGTTCAAATTTGTTATTAAAATAAGCGTTGTGAATTTAAAAAATGGTAATTAATATCATATACTCATTTCCAAAAAAAAAATCTCTAATAAAATATTTAAAACAACACAGATTAAATTAAATAGCTAAACACATTTGCACCAAAGATCCCAATGTTCGATATTAAATTAGTCAAGTATATGTTAGCTTAATTTTTCTTTTGTATACCTTTTTTTGTATGTCTTTTTTGAATCTTTGAAGGACATTCTGGATTTTCACAACCATCGCCTTTCGGTTTTCTTCGATTTAAGGGACATTCTGGACTGTCACAAAAGCTTTCTTCTGAATCAGATTCTTGATCACATACGCAAACTGAAAATAGAAATGTAATCAGAAAAAAATATTTAATTAGGAAATGCAAATTTAAAGATGAAAAGAAAGAAACAAGTTTAGAAGATATCTAATTAATATTGTGTAAAATAAGTGCCAATTATACCAGCCCAAATATACAAATCTGTAGGATTCACTTGCGCACATATTTAGTATATGAAATTACACTAGTTATAATTACATACAAGTTTGTTACAATAAATGTTGTCCACAATAATTAAGTAAAAAACGAAACAAAACATATTTTACAACAATTATTACAAAAAATATTGAAAAATCATAAAAGAACATCAAATAAACACAAATTTCAGTTACAAATATTAATTATATTTTAAAAAGATTTAACATTAAAAAAGGAAATGGGTTGAATCCGAGTATAAAATTAGGGACAATTCGTAATTTGGATATATTTCAGAAAAAAAATTTTTTCGGTCGTAATATAGTTTACTAACATTGTGGGATGATTTTATCGTAATTGCTTGAATGAAAAAAAGTTGTTTCTCTTTCGATAAGCATTTGACAAAAAAGGCCTCCCACCAAAATTCCTGAAATCCATTATCAGCATATTTTTCATTTCGTGGTTTTATCCCTTTATTGCAATTTTTTTAAATGATTAATGTTGCAATTGTAAATGTAATGAAATGTCCATAAATCCTGTAGTGGCAACTGTAAAATATGGTCCTGGTCAGCACGAAACCACTGCATACACTTTGTCCAACTACTTAACCGACCGCTTGGTTAAAAATTAGAGAAGTGGAGAACGAAAGAACAAAGGAAAAATTAGAGAAGTGGGGTATCGTTGAAGGTATCGTTTTAGTTGTTGGACAACCTAGACCTAACAATCAGCACTTGACTTTTGATCTGGAAAAGTATCTAGACGCCATTTGTGGAGGTGCCGATAAGAACGCAGGACTCTTGAAATGGTTTTGGACAGATTCGTACTCAAAATTTTCTATATCCAAATTAATAAATTGCTCGTATAATTTTGATAAACCTCACTGAATATTTTTATGTCGACGATATCCTGAGCAAACGATTTTTTTTTATTTTCAAAATCGAAACAGCCGAATTCGATTTCTACAATTACCAGTAGGAACACAGATTCGATCAACTAGGCTCTACAAATTAGAAAGTGAGAAAGGAGAAATTAGCTAGCAATCAATTTTTTGGTCTAAATTTATAATCTACCATATCTCTTAGAATTGACAGATTTGAAATCAATTCAAAAAAACAACTAATGTAATTCTTCATATTTCTACTTTTTCTTTATTATGTGAATTGACGTTATTTTTGCATTTTAGAAGTTAACTCCTTTTCAATATAAATTCAAACTCCTGCTTTTTCAATTATTCACAGCACCTCTCATTTTTTTTTATTATTTCAAATTCCACGATACGATTCCACTTTAAATAAATACAAACAACACAGAGTACAGGAAATACTTCTTATCGTCAACAAAAGAGTAGTGGGGTTCTCGAACACCAAGAATTGAAAAGTAGTCGATTCTTTAAAGTTCTCGAAGATCTCGAAAGTTCTCGGTTCTCGAGAATCCGGTGCTCGGATGAGTTAAGAGTTTTAGACCGATACCTGTTCTCGTTCTCAATTTTTGATTAAAACTCTGGGTATGTAGGAAAAATTGCATACAAAAAACGAAACGAGCAATACAAAACTATAATTTGATAATTCCAAGTGTCGATAATAAAAAAATCCGAGCACCGAGAAAATCTTGAAACGAGAACTGACACTTTCTAATCAAATTAATCCGACCGAATACTGAGTTGAATATATTCGGTACTCGGTTCTCAGTCAACTTCTCGATTCTTATCAGTATTCGAGTTTTCGATTCTTTAAAGTATTCGATTCTTCCCATCACTACAACGAAACCAAAAACACAATAAGAAAGTCTGGCACTTCCCAAAATGGTGGACTCGTCAACGCGAAGATATGCGCAAACTTTGACCGCCAAGCAGACTGTCAATTCTGGTTATTAGGTATGCTATGGCGAATCTGCGAGAAATTTTGGTGTAAATTTATCTCGTGTGTAACGAGTATTTCAGCAAGACAAAGAGACTTGTGTGCTCACACAAAGCCGTGGTTCAGGAGGAGGAAGGGCTACAACAGCTAGAGATAACCATTTTGTCATTTCTAGTATTTTGAGGAATCGAATGATCATGACAAATCATCTGCAAGAAGTGAGAAATGTAAACGCAAGTGAGTGGATCCTTAGGAGACGACTTCATGCTGCTGGATTATCCTTTCGAACTGTGGCTACTGGACCACTGCTTTCCCATGAACACAGGTTTTCAAGATTGAATTTTGCACAAGAATAGTTGGCTATTGTCCAAGCCAAGAGGATTGGATTGCAGTCGCGTATTGTTTTCCTATGAATCGCGATTTTGTCTGACGTGTATGAGTGTGGCGACGACAAATCGAGCGATATGCTCAAGCTTGGTAATACAAGTGACTTCCATTTGGTGAAGGCTCAGTAATGGCATAAATAGGCATATCTTTTGAAGCACGTACGTAGTCAGTCTTTATCCAAAATCGGACTTGAAATGCGCGTAGGTACCTGACAGAGGTTTTAGAAGACGATGTTGTACCGTTCATGGTTATTCTTGGAGAAGACGCAACCTTTCAACCTTTAAGCATGATAATGCACGGCCCCACACTGCTCGGATAGTTACTGCTCATCTAGATGTGGTTCACGCGATTTGTTCGAAGTCCAGACTTAAATCCGATCGAACATATTTAAAATGAAATGGGGAGACGTTTACAGAGACATGTGCCGGCTCCCAGAAATTCTAGAGAGATTCGTTACTGGTGCAGGAATGGGACAATCTTCCGCCGAATATGATCCCAAATCTATATAATCCAAGCATGCCTCGTCATTTGCAAGCTGTTATCACTACCAGAGGATTTCTTTTATTTGTACTAAAAGCATATCAAATTAAATTTTTCATTTTCATTATTTTCAATAAACTTTGGACAAAACAACTTTTTCTATCAGGACAAAATCATCGCACAGTATTAGCAGAATGTGTTAAAACCGATAAAACTAAAAGTTTATGAAAAATAACCAAACAAATTTTATGCTCGGTAGTGTATTTTAAAAAATTGTAACTTTTCACCAAAGTGCAAAAACAACCAGAGATTCGAACAGGAGATACATAAAACTTTAACATAAATTGCTTCCAAGGGGAAGAGGGATTGAAATTGTACCCCAAATATTTAAAATTCCTTCAAGGCTTAATTAAAACGCAAAGCTATATAACTACATATTCGTACAGGATATACATATTAATAAATAATAATTATACAGTTTTAATAAAGTTTCCTGACCGTTTAGACACCATAAATTAAATAATTAATTTTTACCATTGGTTTTCTTCTTCTTTTTGGGATTTTGAACTTGTCCATATGGACACTTGGGGTTATTACAACCACCAGACATATCAGGTTTGGGACCTTTCTTGTCTTTTTTAAACGGGCACTCAGGATTACAGCAAGCACTTCCCTCGTCTGAATCTGAAGAACTTTCTATTTTACACGAAGGTTTTTTCTCTCCTAAAAACAAATTTAAGTATGCATTTAATATTTTTAGTAAAGCCTTTAAATGTTTATTTAAACTTTTAATTTAGTTAATTTATTTAATAAAGTTCTGAGTCTCAAAGTCACTGATAAGTGTAAATGTCACATGTGACACAAAGTTGAATTCTTTTGTGAACGAATCATTTGATTGCTGATTCACCTGTACAGCGCCATTTATAACAAATTTTTCATAAAGGTCCATGTAAGATTAGTCCTAAAGTACTTTACGGTTCTTCCAGATGTTTTCCCATACATCATCTTTAATATTCATATACGAAGTACGTATATTTGCATGTAAAAAGAATAATATGCATTTTAATAATTTCGTTTTCTAAAATAACTTAAAATACAGTTCTTATCTAATTAAATACAAAAAAAATTAATTATTTTTGACCATCTCTTAAAATCCGATCTTAAGATATGTATGTAAAAATGTAAAATAGGTAATAGGAAACCATTTTTTTTTACTTTTGCATTTAATAATATATTGTGTCACAAGGGCATCAGAAAATGAGATTTAGCAGCCCGCGACTATTAGATGCACGAGCGAGCGCAGATAATAGCCAAGGACTGCTAAACCTCATTTTCTGCTCATTCGGTTTGAGTGTAGACCTATTTATTGCCTTAGATAAAGTCTAATGGTTCCCTACGAAAATTCGTCTTTATTATTTAAACATTTTTCGAGCTATTCAAGGATTAAAACGTCGTGGAATATCCTGTATAATTAGTTTTGTATAAAATCCGCAATTACTTAAACTAGAAATACAATCAAAGTCGTTACTACCAAAATAAAAACGTAGAAATAAGTAACTCTACATTAGATATAAAATATTATTATTATTCCTGTTTTATATTGAAATATTATAGAATAAAAATTAAAATAAATTCTATACCTGCTTTCTTTTGAGATTGAAAGGGACAAGGTTTCTGCCTAAATGGACAGCCGGGTAGATCGCAAGGTAGAGGTAAAGCATATGGACAAGCAGGACTACCACAAGGAGGTTTGGGAACTGGAACTTTTAGTTCTTTTAAATCTTTGGGTTGATGAGGACAATTGGGATTTTTGCAAACTCCTTGTGGTAATGGATCTGGACAGTCCCAATGAATGGGTGGTAGGTTAATGTTTTGAGGAGGGTAGTCACATTTAGGATCACCGCATTTTCCTTGAATTGGAGGAGGAAGAAAGGCTAATTCCATTTCAGCATCTGCATCCATTAGTCCTAAATTAAACAAATACTTATTAACATTAATGTAGAAGTACCTCGAAGGCCAGTTTTGGTATTTATATAGCATATGAAAAAACGTACCCATTTTATATTGTGCATAAGGACATTTTGGACTTCCACAACCTGCTGGAAAGTTCTTTTTTGGTTTTTCTTTGTAAGGACATGCATCAAAAGTACATGGCATTTCTTGGCAACTGTCAGATGGTGCACAAGGACAAGGATCACGTGGAGGTGGAACACAAATTTTTTTACAATTTTTTTCTACCATATTTTGGGAAAAGGGACAGGTTGCCTCGCCACATGGTCCTAGGGCCTTTCTGTATGCCAACAAAATTTGATCAAATTGATCCATGACAGATTTGCATTCCACCTATTTAAAAAATAAAATAAATACTACAATTTATATACCTCATATTTTAACTTACCATTGCAGATTTCATTTGCTTAGGCTTTTCGTCTTCACATTTACCTCCTGCTCTTAATCGAGAAAATTCATTAAATTCATAATTATCGCAATCTGTGAAAGTATTCCAATTTTGGTCGAACTCGGTTACATTCGATTCATATTCTGTGTGAAATGAGAAAATTGGATCTTCTAAATCTGCAAGACCTCCTCCTCTTAGCCTAAGAGGAGAATCTAAAAAAAAATAATTATTCCACAACGGTCCGATTCAAAAAGAAAAAACCAGTGAATTTTATATTATTACTTGTTTTAATATTGTTTAATTTATTGTTAATATCATCATTTTAATTCAGTTTATAATTAATAAAATAAAAATCAATCTAATTTCTGGAAGAAATGGCTCTTGAATAGAAGCCTAAACAATGAAGCCATGAAGTGAAGTGATAAAAACTAATTGTACAACGTTTTGCAGTAAACTAAATTCTGCAAACAAGCAGTGTAAATGTATTCTATTGTGGCTTAGCTTTTGCTTGATTTCACAGATCCAAATGTTTTAAGTTACTCGAAATATTTGTGAAGAATTTTGAAACTTTTTTTTGCCAATAAATCAGGTTTGAGATCTGTTGTTTAATGAAAAATGCTTTCTGATTAGATGTCATTATTTTCAACGATAATTTGTAAAACCATTAATAAAAAATAGGTTAAGCTTACCATGATCATTGTGGTGCTTATGTTTACAACAACATTTCGGTTTTTTTTCTTTTACTTTTTTCTCCTCTCCTCCTCTTAATCTACATATCCTGCCGCAACAATCACAAGTGGTTTTCTCTGTACAAGAACAGACCTCTTCTCCTCCATCATCGGGCTCACAAGGAAAATCGACTGGACATACTTCAGTTGGATCTTCTTTTGGCGGAAAAAATGGATACTCGGATTTTGCAAAAATTCCATATGGCCCATAACGGGTAAAAACACCATAAGTATTACTTCTGCGGTAAGTTTTAGTGGGTTCAACTTTTTTATAAAGAGTACCAAGACCTACGAAAAAAATTAAGTTTTATATGCGAGATCTTATTGAGTGGATAGATTTCGGTTGATGATGCATGTGGAAATCTCGTTTAGATTTTAGCTAAATTTTTAATAGCTATCGCGACCTTGTAAAATAAAAATAAAGAGAAAAGGAAAAATTGTTTGCATATTCTATTTCCTCATCATGTTGGTAGCAGAGGTTTTAAAATTAACGAGATAAAGCAATAATAATAATAATTGAATTACCTGCTCCAGTGGCTAATGGTCCTAGACCATACTCTTTAAATTTCTTTGCTGCCGGGCATGCTGGATTATTGCATATTTTTTTCATAATTTTTTCGGATGTTAGTTCAGTCCCACTTCCTTCTGACCAAACGTCATAGTCGCCATCATAGTTACGAACACCAACAGTATCAGAAAAAAACTAATCAATAAGATAAAAGAAAAATATTATAAAATGTTTTTAGTTGTAATAATAATAAACTCTAAGCCGATATATTGAATATTAACGGTGTCAAGTATATGCAGAAATAATTAATAGTAAAGGTAATCTTATTGAAAATCGCAAATTAGAAAGAGCAAGTGACTCTTAAAAGCTGTTTGATGAATCAATTTAGAACAGTTGTTGTGTAAATGATGTTATAAATAAGAAATTACCATTTTGTAAAAAAACATCTTATTGTAAACAAATTAAAGTTTAAATAATAATAAACGAGCTGTAATAGCTCTTACTCAATATTAAACAAAGAGTTATGATTACGAAGTTCCTTACTTCAAACAAGATTTGGTCCTTCGATAAGAAAAATATTGTGATTCATGTAATGTGTTTACCTTTCCATTCGAGATTACAGTCTTACCTGGAATCCCGAATACATCACATTATTTCAAAAATTATAACAAGTTTATCATCGATTTATAATTTTATCATCCATAAATCTTTTTGTCGCACCATTATTTTGTTTTAATTTTAACGAAGGTTCTAAAAATCTCAACTTCTAACGGTTTTTACATTCCAATTTCATTTTCCTTCTTTATTTTAACAAGAAGTATTTTTGCTCTACCATCATACACTTACTCAAATATTTTATCTGAAACAATTCTAAAATTCGTCCCAAAACTGATGACCAAGAATTTCTAATTGCAAAAATTTTCACAGTTTCACACTCTACCATTCTGCAACCAATTTCTTAAAAGCAGTTTTAATGACTCCGTCATATGTTAAATTCTTGCGCCAGAGTAATTTTAGCGTTTTTTATCAAAACTCTAAAAAGTCCACATCGTTTTGTTAAGAAGTGACACTGTCAGAATACGTTTAATATAACATTAATGTTACCTTTTTTATAAAAAAAAACAACTGGAAAAAACTCCATTGGCTGACGAGATAAGGTCTGGCACAATAACAAACATCTGAGCATATATGACAGAGATGGTACTCTGAAATTTATTCGCGTGGTGTTACAGGTAGACGCTAAAATTGCTAAAAATAACTAAATAATAAATAATAAACAATAAACCCACCAAGCTAACAGTATCCAAGTAGCTCAGCTACTCTGTTCAATACTATGGTATATCATGTCTGAAAAAAGAGTTCCAAAATTTGAAACCGGTCTCGAGTTATCGTTTTGACAGACAGACAGGCGGACGGACGGACATTGTAAGTCAATAAGTAAGGTAACCAGCTATCGATTGCTGAAAACAGAAATCCAAAATTCGAAACCGTTCTCAAGTTATCGCTGAGATAGACGGAATGACTCATGCAGAAATGGACAGACAGACGACTCCAGTTGACTTAGGTCATTGAAAATAGTAGGTGGGCCATCTAATGTGACCAGACTTCCAGAATTCGAAACCGTTCTCGAGTTATCGCTGTGACAGACGGACAGACAGGCAGGCAGACAGACGTTAAGTATTATATAAATTCCAAAAGGTTATCCATTTTCTCAAATGTGGTCTACAAAAGTCGAGAACCACAAATTTTATTAATATTGAAGTAGTTTGGCAACTATAATACAGAGTTCTTAGGCAAGAAAACACAGTACATGTTACGTTTTCTTGTGCCACCCTGTATTTTTATTCTTCCTCTACTCTGTATAATTTATAGTTTCATCTTCGCTTGATTTTCCCTTTCCTATTTATCCAAGTCATGTTCCCTTCTCTAGGATTTTTATATAAATTACCTTCCCGTGCTAAGAACCTTTTTTTATCTCTTTAATATCAGAAATAGACTTGTACATCTCTATATTGCCAGTGTTTTCTACTGAAGATTTCCTTCTTGTCTCCCCTTTAGTTATAGGGTTTTTTTTTTGGTTTCTCTCGGTGATTGTAAATTTTCCGCTGGTTCCCACGTCTGACGGTCAAGTTTGCCGAGTCCAAGAAGTTTTTTTTCTGGACAATTGAGACAGGACAGCTTGGAACAGGACAGTTTACGCCTACAATACCAAGACCCTCTACCTTAAAGAAGTTTTTTTATGGAAAAGAAAAGAAAAAAATATCTGTGAATAGTACTATAAAATAAACAAATATAACGTTTCATTTGAGTTTAATTTCCTTAACCAAAAAAAAGAAAGGACGGATTTTGAAATATATCACAGTTTTTTGTCAATTGTTTCTAATCACACCAAAAAATCAACTGACTGACAAAAATTTTGTATCTAATATTTTACTTCTGATATTTTTCAAATTCTATTCGTGGAACGAACCCATAATATAATTTGAGCTTAATCACTTCAATTATCTTTTACCTTTTTTATCGTTTCATACAACTTACCAGAAAATTATTTTAAATTATTGATATTACTTATTGAAAGCGAAAATATAAAATTGTTTATAATGCGGGTTTTACATGGTTGGTCAGACGAAGTGCGTGCACGCACTAGTGAAAACAGCCGCCTCCCCCCCCCCCCCCCCAACCCTAAGACCTCTGTATTATAGGCCTGATGATGGCAGTTTGCCGAAACTAGTTGCCAGCCTTCTTCAATATTAATAAACTGTGTGGTACCAGACTTGCTGTCAGTAGATAGAATGTTCATTAAATTTAACAGTTCTGTAACTAATGACGATGACGTTTAGATTGTAACAATGGACTCATCCAGTGATTTTTTTTATATTTTTATTTTTAATTTTGGCCTTCCATAACAGATTGCACCGGGTCCAGCCCTTCTGAGACCGATCCTGCGGCTGTAATTAATTCTTAAAATTTGAATATCGGGGCTATAGTGGCTTGTGACGTGGCCCAATAGGGAGTTTTCAAGGTAACTTCAAAATTTTGTCACTAGACGGCAGCAGCGCCAAATACGGTCCAGAAAACATAACCAAACTAATATATCTTATTATTAGTTATTGTTTTCATTCGTATAACGTGTTTAAGTTCTTCTTTATTTTTTGTAAAACAATTATTTTTTCATCAAATTGTTTGAAGATAACGTTAATAAAAGATATGGGTCATGGTCGCTTACCCAACTGAAGGATGAAATACGAAGAAGAAATGCTAAAATTCATGGGAAAAGAGCTGATCTTGTTGGAAGGTAATTAAACTGCCACGTTAATAATTTACTTGGGTGCTTTTGTTCATATTATTGTCTTGCTGTAATTTGCGAATCATTCATACTGTAAATAACTTCGCTGATTCGCTGCCTTGCAGAGTCAGTAATAAAAAAACACTTATGGGATTCTGTTTACATAATTTTTATATTTTTATTTTCGATTCGAGGCCTATGACAACCTGCATCATACACCTACAGTGCCTGTGGACGTTGTCGATTGTTGTTGCGAAATAAGTACTTTTTGGCCTTCACACAAATGTCATAAAGCGGAATGATTTTGTTGACACACTGAATTCAAAATGGACCGTGTTTGGCTGTGCTGCCCTTATCGGGCAACTGCCGAAGTACAAACCTCCTATTGAAACAGATTATATTTGGCTATGTTGTCATATCGATAAAACTGGCAACTCTCGTTTTCTCATTTACTATGATTAAAAGAAGGAAAGAAGTATGTCAATTTTTTTCTACAAACGAACAAATCTAGAATCTTGGCAATTCTGTAGAAAGTAAAACGTCAATTATTGGTCAAAAAGTAGCGCCACTTTCAAAATATATTAATTAATTTTTATTAATTAATGAATATTATAGGAACAATGAAAATCAACATAAGCAACTAGGTTCTTTAAGCTATTCATTCATTAATATAAAACCAATAAATTCGTTCCAACTGGATAAGTCCATTGTACAAGAAATCAACTTTATTTTATTCTAAACTTCATTGCCTTTACTTACTGAATCTTTAAAGTTAATAGACGTTCTATCTACTGACAGTTAGAGTTTTATTACTTTATTTTAAATTTGGAATTTTATAAGGATGAGTCTTAATTTGTACCATTTTTCTGTTAAAAATCATAACAGGAATTAAAGTTTTAATTACGCCTCCTCGTGATATTTCGATTTATAGTGCTCAAGCCCGTGAGCATAATTTCCTATTAATTCTCTAATTAAAAATTATTGGAGAGTTGAAAAAGTTTAAGGTGGCGTAAGTTTATAGCGCTTCTAAAAAGTTGAATATTATTTTCAACATGTCAAAAAAAGTGGTTTCATTTTAATTTAGTCTGTTCAAAACAAACGCACGTCATCGATGATTTGATGATTTGCAATAAGAAAAAACATCCTTGTCGGACGTTATGCTTAGAAACGATATCCCCAATACCCCCAATTAGTGACGTCCGTACATGAAAGGAATTTTTAGGTGCTCTATTTGGTGGTAGCACTGCCGTCTTATTATTTATTCATCGATGACGTGCAACGGTTTTTGTTTTGAATAGACTATAGTCGTCTAACGTCCGTTCATATTTCTCTGTATCGAAGGAAGTGAATATGTTGAGAAACGAATGAAACCGATTGTTTTGACCACCTGTAACGATCTAAAAGACTTACTGTCAGTAGATAGAACGTTCATTAACTTTAACGGTTCTGTAACTAATGACAATGACGTTTAGATTGTGACAATTGTACAAGAATTCAAATTGGAAAGTTTTATTCTAAACGTCATTGCCTTGACTTACTGAATCTTTAAATTTAATGGACGTTCTATCTACTGACAGTTAATATTGAAAATTGCCTACATGTTAAAATTTGTTTCCGTTCTAGTGATTATTGACTATTTTCAATCTTTCTTGACCAAAAAAATCGATTCGGTCATTTTTATCGTTTCATGTGCCAGTCATTGAATTCATAGTCTGATTATTTTTCAGTGTTCTTTTTGTTATCCTCTACCGTCCATTCTTCATGGGAGGAAATTTTTTTATATCATAAAAAATATATATAAAAAATATGAATTGGACAAAGTCATATTCTGTCTGATTCATTTTCATTTTTTTATCGTATCTGCTTGTATTTGTAGAGAACAAAATTATACATACCGGACCTGGCTTCTTAGGTTTACGTGGACCAGATTCTTCAAGGTTCGCCTCATCAGCCATCTTATATAAAAAGTCCATAAATGTAGTTTCTTGCGGCGGAAACTTAAAAGAAACTACATCCCAATATCCGCTTATGTGGCTAACTGTATCAGGAGTTTTTCTAGAGTGCACTTGCTTGGTTTCATCCATGGCGAAAGTTGGAGCTATACTATTCTGCTCTGCAGCCATCTTTCCTTCATACAAACCCATCCAAGATATCCTAGATTCATTATGCATGGGTAAATAGCCAGATAACAAATCCATAGGTGTTACCCTATAAAACGATACTTTTTTTTTGTCAAAAAATTTGTCTAAAAGTAGCACTGGAAATATTATAAATGCAGACGTGAAATTAATTTTAAAAACATATTACTAAAGAAACTCGATGAGAACTTTAGAAATTTGAAGATATTTTGTCAATTAAAGTAGCCTCCATTTTAGAAATCAAAAACCTTCAAAATCGTAGTATATGATCAAGCAGTGAAGACAACTTAAAAATCATGTGTAGTTAATAATGTAAACCATAGCAAAGAGAGATACGATAACAGCAAAACATGAAAGACAAATCAGATGCCGTTATGTCCAGTCCTAAATATCTTCTTTTATTTCTACTGAATATTTACCAGGATTTAGAGGAAAATTTAAATATAAAAGCTTGCAATGTTAATAGATCAAAATTAATAATAATATATCTATCATTTTATACGAGACAGTTATAAACGTATATTTGATAAAAGTGGTCTACTTACATTTCGCATTTAAATTGGGTATTGGTTTTAGGATTCATAAAATGAGCCTCTTTATTTTTGAAAACGAAAGAAGTTTCCACCTTGTCTCCCACGCATACTAGCTTCACAGTTGTATTAAGAGTGGCAACATTTTTATTGGTGGAGTCGACAAAATTCAGAATCACCGTATGACTGACACTATCTAATCCTGTTGATGGACGTGACGCTGCAGCAGAATATCCTTTTGCAAAGTCTATAAATTCTGGTGGCCATTTTAAGGTAGTAGAAGCCGTCCATTTTCTTTCAATGAGTAAATCAATTACTAATGGATTTTTTTCTAATTCTTTTATTAATCCTTCTGAGATACAAGAGATTAGCGATGTTTTGCCAATTTTTACATTGAACTCGCCATTGTCAGGTTTCATATCTGAAATAATAATGAGAGTAATAGAGATCAGCTGACTTATTTCCCACCAGTAATTGGTGCACTGAAATGTCTAAACTAAACAACGAACTACTTTAGCACCATCAGTTGAAAATAATCACAACAGAATACGAACCGAAATCTTGACCAAACGGCTTCCAAAAGGAATTTTTATCAAAATAATGTTAAGAGGACTCTACCACAGTCTCAAGAAAATAATGTGAAAACCGGAATATCTCAGTATGAAGCAGAAAAGGATACACGATTACCAAACCCTAGAATCATGTCATTTTAATTAAATGCAGTTAATTTTTTTTAACAATTAAAAAATGTACTAAAAAATTTTTCATCCAGTTCATACTTTGTAGTAACACATCTATTTGTAAGTAATCATATTTGATAGTTAAACTTTTCATTGTATTCTAACATTGTCAATTTGTATTATAGGCCTGAGGATGGCCAATGATTGGCCGAAATATGTCGCTGCCCCTTATTAACATTATGTTCATCATTAAGTCAACTTACACAGGTATAGCTTTTTTAAAAACCGGAAGTGGTAAAAAGTTTAAACGTGACCGATTAAAGGTGTGCTAAGTGCATAGACGTTGTCCGTTTATCCCTATAGTAGGAGATATGGTAAATATATACCCTCATCTGTTATTTGATGAGGTCAAAGATTATATGTTAGATTATTTCCCTTGATTTATATCAACCAATGAAATGTCACAATTTTTAAAATTCTGACCAAATGGGAATCGAATATCAGCGACTATTTCACTAAACCAAATATCAACGACTATCTACCTAGAGAAATAGTCACTTGTATACGTCACATAAAAATGTCAAATATTTTTGTCACTTTTTTGTGCTTTCTACTTTAATTAGCATTCGATTTTATTTCGTATTATTATTTTAATTGTATTCCTAATGTTTGTGTTCTGTAATGTGGAATAGTAAAGTAGCCATGTAGAGTATCTCAATGTTTGGAAGATAAACAGTAGATACTTTAAACAACAAATTTATTCACTGCTACATGAATATCGAATCGAGAATTCCCCTCTCAAAGAGATAACAACCTATATATGTAAGCCAATAATAAACATTTCCTGACCTGGTCAACGGCCGGAATTCAACCTGTCGGCGTTACCTTGCTATATCACGTTACGTATAACTCACGTCTCAACCTTTATATTATTTAAATTATAACTATATAGTGTAATGAACTACGATATATTATTATTTAAGGTTAATTTGTGTGGCCCAAAAGGCAACACAGTTCTGTTAATAAAGTTTTTTTCTAGTTTACTTATCCGCAATTAAATTAATTTTCGCGGGAAATAATCTTCCTAAATATAACACGACGTTGATTAATAATACTCAGCTATTTTTGTTGTTGCAAATTACTCGAATATTTTACAATTTGATTCGACATCATTTTTGCATTAATAATCGATTTATTAAAGCCCTCGAGGTAAAACTCTCGGGCTTTAGATTATTACTGCCAAAATTATGTCTCATCAAATTCATATTAAAATATTCTCGAAATTTAGACCCAACGGGGCTTTCATTTCATAAAAAATACAATTAGATAATTGATGAGGATACATTATTAACAACCAGTTTACCTGATTGTACCTGGCAACTTAATAGTTGTGCTAAAGGGAAAGTGGGCAACATATGTTATTCCAATTCATCGTGTAATATTCTCTCGACCAATGCTCGATTTTCATCAATAATAAATCGGGGAAGTTGATTAAAAAAAAGTTTATTAAAGTTATTATTATTTAACAGTATTGACCCGTAATTTAGCTAGACAACCCATTGCGATTCATCAATGTATATATTATCTAACATAATCTATGTCATCATCAAATAACAGATAAGGGTATATATTTCTTATACCGTATCTTATGTTACTATTTGTACTATTTTCAACTCGAAATACACCTGGCTGTGTTAAAAGGATATTGTACTCACACAGATAGCTAACATCTACCAATAGGACACGGTATCACTTATTAGTTGAGAAAAAGATTCCACCTATTTAATAAGCGCCAGTACAAACTGGAACCGACAGCCAGATGTATTTCGAGTTGAGAATTTGATTTCTGTGCCTCTAGGCACATTACCGCTGATGAGTCCTTAAGGGATGAAACAGCTGTCCGATATACGGTCTGGATCCATAGAAATCAAATTCTCAAAACTTACAAGTATTTTATATTTTAAAACTTGTTAGTGGTTTCATTAACCTTTAGAGATATGTGCCTTCTGTCGGTTCCAGATTGTAATGGCGCTTATTACATAGGTGAAATCTTTTTTCCAAGTAATGAGTGATACCGTTTCCCATTGGTAGATGGCGTTAGCTGTTTGCCTGAGTACAACATCCTTTTAATTTTTTATGTTCGTTTTGTGAAAAAGTGATTGGAATTACGCATATACATCGTTCTAATCGTAAGTTATGTTCTTGAGTTCATAAAAAACTTGAGTTCATAGAAAAAAAGCACTTTCGGTTCTTTTATAATTTTCCGGGCAACTTTTCCAATTTTTCTGTTCCTAAAAGCCTTATTCATACTATTACGAACATTTAAAAAAAATATCCAAACCAGTCCCATAGAAAAAGCACTTTCAGTTTTTCCTGAATTTTCCCGGTAACTTTTGCAATTTTTTCTATGACTATGTCCACCCTTAAGGTACATTCTAAATATTGGTGAATGAATTTTTGAAATGGGATACAAACTTATCAACTTACAAACTTTATCTTTTTATATTATTATAGAAGTATAGATAAAGACTTACCTGGATCAATTCCTTCGACAGGAAATTCACTGGTGTCAAGCTCGGTCCACAAAATTTGAGAACAACGAAATTGTAAGGTGATCTTATCGTAAGTTGGTACTGTAATGACTGCTGGATCGAATTTGATTTTTGTTATTAAAAATTCCCACAAAAATAATTTCTGATTTGCCATTTTTAGTCAGATTAAATAAATAATTTTAATATTTTTATAACAGAAATTTCAAATATCCAATAATTTATTAAATTTAAACGAACCGATGACGTTTTTCTAACGCATGACCGTAAATTTTTGAGTGATGACTACACTGTTGATCTCGAACAAAATTCATATTAACTAAGATGTCTAAAAACCCTGGTGTATCCACTGATTAGATTTTGTTTCGAGCTTTTTGGGAGTACCACCTGTTGCGTTCAATAGAACTTACCAGAATGTTGTAAGATGGCGCTGTTTAGAATTGTTCGTGTCCTAGCTTAGTTTGTCACAGATCACTTAAAGCAAATAAATTATTTTCTGTCAATGTCAATGCGGATTTTTTTATGTATGTGGTATTAGTATTAGTTCATAAAGAATATTTCTAAATAGTGTATAAGTATGGATACTTTTCGTCAAATGGGGTCGTACTGTATTTTTTGTGGACAGTGTAAAGGTGCAGATTCGAGCATTCGTCTGTATTCAGTATCAGATTATAAATACACCCTGTGTGATCTGTGATTACAGTTTATTATGAGCGATGTATGCGCCATCTAAAATTTTTAATCTGAAACTTTAGTAATCTCTCAAAAATCAGTCAAAATCAAGTAGGTAGAGATTTCCCAGTTTTGACCCAAACTTTACAGGTAAAAGTGGAAACACCATGATTTTTAGACATCTTAATATTAACCTAATTATGACTTAGGATACAGATTTCTATGACTATAGACTTATTTCAGTTTTACCATTTACATAAATTATTGTTTTTGAAACACTCTATATCGTCGGTCTAACGCGTACTTATTGTATCTCCAAAAACCCATTTTTTGGTAATCGAAAAGGTATGCCCGTATCTGGTGCTCCCATGTTATACCTGTATTTATTTTTTAAAGGAAACTATATAGTGAATTTTTTCCGGTTTTTTGGGCTTGACTGGTAGCAATACTCTACTAGAGTGTGCTATAAAATCTTGGATAGTGTCCGGTGATTCTAAGGTCATCTATGACCTTTTCATACCTCCGAATTACGTATTTATTTTTTAAAGGAAACTATATAGTGAAAATCTTCCGGTTTTTTGGGCTTGACAAGTAGCCCTAGTCTACTAGAATATACTATAAAATCGTGGATATTGTCCGGTGACCCTAAGGTCAAAAATAGGATTTACCCTCAGCATCAGAAGCTGACGCTTATACGGGCATACTCCTTTAAAGTTTAGAGCAGTGTCCATATTATATAAAGTAGAATTATGCTTCAAATTCATGTATAGATTGAATAACAAGTCTTACTTATTATGTTTATTGATTGAGATTGTCAATACTGAACGATTATTTTTTTAAACATTTAAAAAAAGGAGCGGATACAATATATGTCCCCTACATTTTTAAGAAAAATCATCGTATCTCCTTATGTAAAACAAAAAAACTACATTTGATTTTTTGAAAATGTACAGCAAAATAAGATACTAATATTGTTACAACTTATGTAAGATAATAATTATTATCTATATATTTAATATTATTTTGTATGAATAAAAAATATAATATGCGAGTACCCGAATGTACAAAACAATTTATATAAAACAACTGTTTAATTTAGTATGACTATTATTATTATTAAATACCTAATTACCTAGATATATAGTTATTGAATAATAGTTGGTAACAAGCTAGGTAACTAGGTAACCCAGCAATTTAACACACTCGTATGGAAAACAAAACATATTCTTTATTCACTATATTCATCAGATCCTGTAGGTAAATTTCGTTTTTTCTTATGCAACGGGTAAACTACTCTTGTTGATATGAAAGTATGTAAAAATAATAATAATAAACATATGTTCTTATATTGAGACTCTTAAAGGGGCGGCGTTCATACCTGAATACAGTTTTTGTTTATTTTGATGGGCGCCAGTTTATTTTTGAATATTTTAAAAGTCCCTAAAAACAAACAAAAAGAGACTTGTGATATGAAAGAATGAAATGAATTTTCAAATATACTCTGTCGCCAAACAAAATGAAACAATAGTTAGAGAAAATATACCATATATTTATTGAAAAAAGAAAGAAAGAAAGGTTATCCAGGATACGTAAAGTTAAATTTGAATTTGAGGTCCTTTTTTCACAAGGTACCTCTATAATAATCAAACTTATTACCAGTAGTTTTCCGACAGGAAAAAATAGTTGAGGTGCAACGGTAGGTGGTGAGCTGACTTTCCGGTCAGCTGAATTTCCGGTTAGCTGATCACATGAAACTTTTGAAGATTGGTAAACCAGGCAAAAAGATAAACCAGCCAAAAATGGTAAACCAGCCAAAAATGGTAAACCAGCCAAAAACGTAAACTTTGCTTATATTCCTGTATAAGTCTGCAAAGTTCACTAATCAGCACAACACGTTTCTCAAATTAAAATAAACTATGTCGTCTGAGATCAACTAATGCTGACTAGGAACGAAAATTTGAATATTTGAAATCGCGCAGCTCTAATAAATTAAAGAATTTAATTTTGTGATTATTGAATGTAGAAAATGTAATTTAAATTTGAATAGATTTGATAATTTTAAGACAATAATTTAGTATAATTGTACAAACATGTTCTACATGTTACACTTATTCTTACCGTTCTGTTTATTTGTACAAGGGAGACTCTAAAAAAAACCTGAATACGTATCTGGTATTACCCCCTCCTTTAGAAGAAACATTAAACCTTTTTTCTTAGCTGCTGTTACTAGTATTTTTTCCTTATATTTTGGCTTAAGAGGAATGTCACTCCAGTCGATTTGTTTTCTCTGCGTCTGGGACTTAACTACGGTAATTTCTAAGAAATTTTCATCACTCAAATAATAGTTATATTGTAGGGATAATTTTTTCCGAAACGAAGCCATTTTACCTTTAACCGCTTAACTATGTAAACGTCCTTACTTTTAGCTGTAAGTTGCGCCACGTGCCCCGACTGGTCCGGAAAGGACATGTAAAATGCGCCACCTATTTTGAATTCATTGGACCGGAACCATTCTTTGGCATATCCAAAAGCTGTATCAAAGACACTATCTGGAAATGGGCCGAGAGGAAAACTCTTCAACACTGGAAAGATATTCCTGAGTTAGCTCACTCTAAGGCGTTCATAGTCAGACCCTCAGGTAGCACCCTATATCAAATCCTAGAATGGAGTAGAAGTGATCTACGCATCCTAATTGAGCGGCGGAGCATATGCTCCTGTCCTGCCCTGGAAATGAAATACCGACTTCAAGGAAACTTCACCTAAATCAACCATAGACTTCGTGAGAAGGTGTGGATTGTATGGTGAATTATAGTGCATAGGGGTGAGCCACAATAGGCCTTTGCTGGCCGCAGTGGAGGGGCGAGCAAACGCTTCACTAGCATTGAACCTAAGACCTGTATCCCCAAGAAATAAAGCCAAAAGTAATTTATTCGATACTAAAAAATCACACTATTTCGCTTAATCCTCTTGAAAGGAAATGTGTTGTCAAGAAATTGAATGTAAACCCACAGTATTATTACTTTTTCAAATATAATTTAGGGAAAGTATTAAAAAATACTGCCAACGTTCCTTCAAAAAAAGAGGGATCCGCACTAAATATTTTGATGCCCCATCTCCATATTATTTCAAAATTGATTTCTTGCATCCATTTTGGATTTTCCAGCAATTTATACAGACATTTGAAGAATAAAAATTAATCGTATTTTTTAATCTTCTTGTTTTATATGTTTTTTCATAAAGATGATACTTAAGAATTTTTAGCATCAACTTCATTAAATTAACTAAAACTTATTATTTATATATTTCATATTTTTTCAGGTTTTGAAGAGGAACCATCAATAATGTGGCATTATTTAACTTACGTTGACGAAATCTTAATGGAAAATAACATTGACGCTTCAACCTGTTTTCAAAGAAGCATTTGCTCTTTGGTTAATAAATCAAAAATGGAAGTTCTCAGCAGAAACGGAAGCAGCACAGCAAAAATTATTGATGGATTGGCTTCTAACGATTGGTTTTTGGAACAGCTTTTAAATACTCCAATCTATCCTGCTGTCAAGGATGGGTTGAATAGTGTTAATTGCCATGAACAGTATGCAAATTGTAAAATTACACATAAAACTTTTAATTCGATTGTTAGAAAAATTTTAAAATTAGTAGGAACTTAAATATTTAGAAAGCTGTGATATATAAATAGTAATATTATTGGATACAAACCAACATTGTCTTTTTGCAGAATGTTTAAGATGTATCTACTTAATGCAAAAAGTTTTTATTTTCGTTTCGGCGATAGTTTAAATGGGGGTTTTATCTACATTTAACAAAAATGTGTCAAATTACTTGTCATTCCTAGTCACTAATTTATATCTGGTGGAACTGAGTTCACTTTATAGAATATAGATTATGGGCAACTTATTACTTATCCACATAGAGGAGATCTGAAAAAGACGGACTTATGGGCAATGTAAAGCAGGTATTTAAAACATATCGACAAGAGCTGCATTTTTATTTTGATTATGACTTGCAACAACAAGCGTCTAAGTATAGTAACGGTAAACAATGGACCAGGGAAAAGTGGAGTGAAGGGAATGAATTTAGTTCGAGCGCTTAAAAAGTATTTAATTTAAATTAAATTAAGTATTAAATTATGTATCATGGATTTAAAAATGTATTTAGCCACAAGCAACATTTTCTAAAATTATCAGGTTTGTATAATTTAATTCATTGTATAAATTATAGCGTGACTCTTGAACTATTTAAAATTTACTCTTTGGGTTCGGAATGTAAAACTGTATAATAGATCAAGGTATACAACATTGCCGACGCTTACGCGGCATCATAGGATTTTGAACTTTGTGTTATATAATGTTTTTAATGCACAAGACAAATTAAATTTTTTTTAATATATATATCGCATTGAACTATATATAAATTGGAAGTTTGCAGTTACGTTCTAAGTGAAAATTTTTGGTCTGATTCCTTAATATAGTTTGGCAACGTCTTTGTATATTTGTTGCAAAGTCGGAAGCGTATTGGAAATAAATTATTAAAGTGTTTCTTAAACTTACTCAAATAATGAGTTTTCAATTTTAAATTCTAGAGACGCTCAAATGGTAGTGCACCGTTTCGGGGATTTCGGCCCATCGAGCGAACCTTTTTGATGCTGTAAAACATTGACGCTACTTAGGCTACTTGTGCCATCCTGGCCAAACTTCTCAAATACATGTAGAACACTATTATACATGATCTGACGTATTTTTTTTAATTTGCAGTGTAAAAAAGTTTACCCCTTGAGAACTTGATTTTTATGGATCGTCGTGGGGCAGGTACCGGAGTGGCTTGTGCGATACTGGCCCAAACTTTTCACATACATGAAGGAGAATATTATACATGATGTGAAATGGAAAAAGTTCTAAAAATTTGAATTGGAAAAAACTTTCCCATGCAAACCACTTTAGTTTGTATGGCGGATACCGGAAGGGCCAGTCCCATCCTGCTCAAATTTAATAGGGTTCTTCCTTTTATAAAACTTGAAAACCGGAACTCATTCCGAGCTTTCGTTCAAAAGTTACAGTGCTTACATCCAGACAGACAGACATCCACACGTCCGGACAGAATTTTTTTTTGCATTTTCGGACTTCGGGAGCTCGGAAACGTCGAGAAATGTGATAAAAAGTGGGGCAAGAAATTTTTTTCGGCATCACGAAATTAATACTGAGGCAAATTTTTATTACTAAGTCCCAAAAGCCTTAGTACTAGTTTCGTGATGGCGAAAAAAATTTCTTACCCCCCCCAATTTTTTTCAATTTTCTCGACAGACGGACACACATCCAAACGTCCGAAGTGGAAGTGAAGTTTTGAGTTAAGTATTAAAACCAGTTTTAATATTTTTTAGGTATCTGAAAAGTATTAAAACTTTTTTTTAATTGAAATTAAAATAGCCGGTAACGCGGTATACCTTGATCTATTGTATAGTTTCAGAACACTTTAACAGATGTCCCAGATTTTTTTACACAGCCAATATCTCCGTTATGCTGTTTAAAAAAAATAAAAAAATTTCACTTATTTGAAACTTATATGTCTTTGAAGGTGTTCTGTCAAATTTAAGTTATGTCAAACTACCCCTGGGAAATCACCCCCAACTTCAATTATTCAAATCGCACCCTATACATTTTTCTTTTGACTTGTGAAATGTGATCAATTTTAACTTCAACGATGTACAACGCTTGTATTTTGACAGACGTCAAATTGACAGAATAAGAAAATTTTAACCATTTACAAAAATCCATAATAAAGAATTTATTGAAAACAAAAACTATAAAAGCTGCTAAAAATGTCTACCATTATTATTCATACATGCTTCAAAGCGCCTTATCAGTTCTCTCGTACAAGATTTCCTAATCATTTTTCCTCCGTTACTGTGTTGCAAGCGTGTACAATCTTCTCTCGTAAGTCGATTGGTCTAGTTTCAAATAACCCCACAAGAAAGAATCTGATGGTGTCAGATCTGGCGAACGTCCAGACCACCAAATAGGACATCCGTTTCCTATTCATCGATCTGGAAAATTTTGATCCAGGTATTCGGTTACAATGTGGTGATTATAAGGTGGAGCATCATCTTGTTGCCACCAAATGAGTTGTCTTTCTTGTTGAGGAATATCATGCAGCAGTCCCTGAAGTTTATTTCGCATAAATTGTAAATATCTTCACCCAGTGAGTGTGTTTTGACCAAACATTGATATCCCATATGGTTTGGAAATTGGTTTCTCTCACCCAATGAGGATTCTAACGTGACCAATAATGCTAGTTGTGCCAATTTACTGTCTCATTATTGTTAAATCTTGATTCGTCACTCCACATGATCCAATCCGACAAATTTTGATTATCTTCAATCAACACTTGCATAGTTGTAATAAAATTTTTAATCCTTTCAAAATCATCGGGTAGAAGCCCCTGCAGTGCATGTATATTTTTAAAGGATAATAACTATATGTTTTTATAATTCTGTGCACAGACGACTTACTTATTCCAGCTTCGTCAGCTAGTGCTGGAGTAAAAATGTGCAGGTGAGCCTCCATGTAGGCCAGTACATTAATACTAATTTCCTCAGTTCTTGCTGGTGCAGCATGTCGGACGTTCACATTTCCCTTGAAATATTGCTGTTCTCATTTTGATCTCAACATAAGAAAATGTGGTATGATTAAGAAGTCGCCGATTGGGAAAACGCTGCTGGTATAATCCTAATGCAGCAGTCCAGCACGAAGAATTTTTCTGGCTCTCACCAAAAATTAACAACATATCAACATACTCATTTGGGGTAAACGTAAAAGGCATTTTCTTGATTGAAGGTACAAACTGATTGAAAGACCCGTGCAAGAAGTCTATAATTATGTGAGTTGGACATCTGTCAAAATATCAAGTGTGGTACATCGTTGAAGTTAGAATTGATCGCACTTCACAAGTCAAAAGAAAAATGTATGGGGTGCCATTAGAATAATTGATGTTTTGGTGTGGTTTCTCAGGGGTACTTTAACAGAAGTTAAATTTGACAGAACAACTTCAAAGACATATAAGTTTGAAGTAAGTACAAGTTTTTTTAAACAGCATAACTGAGATATTGGCTGTATGAGAACATCTCGGATATACCGACGGAAATAATTTGGGAGTCATTTTAGTTTTCAACCAGAATCTTGGTATGAACTGAAAATGTTGTTTAGGGGCTGGTTCGTATTTTAAGACTATTATAAATTCTTCCAGTTCGTCCTGGGAATAGGTTAGGAATTAATTGAATAGTCCTTGATACACATAATTTATTATTTAACAATAAACTCTGAACATCTCTGTCAAGCACAAACCTAAAAGAATAATAAAAAAATTTAAAAATATATTTTTTTAATGAACTAAAACCTTTTACATTATTTCATCAATTTCAAACTCACTTATTGTCACACTGAAAAACTTTATGATATTTTATGTAGTTACTTTGTCAAGAATTTGTTTAACGATCTCTAATACAACTGGGTCCCAAGCTTTTATTTTAATATGTTCTTCGTTTTTCTCTATAATTCCTCCTCCTCTTAAACGCAACGGACATCTAAGTTGATCTAAAAGATTAAATTTAAATTAAATAATTTTACACCAAATTTAAGAATTCAAATACAAGTACACGTAGTTACAAACTCAGGATATGTGCTGTGAATGACTTCCTTAAGAGAAAATTGTAATTCTCAAGATGTACAGGGTTTAAAAAAATATGAGACGGTAACGATAATAATGAAACTTTGTAGGTTGCTGTACTTTCGATTTACCCGAAAGTACTTCTTTTATTTACATTTATCGTTCTTAAAATTTTAAGATTGTTTTTCCAAACATGTTTATACTAGGTTGTAGGGGTACATATTGAAATTGGTATTAAACCTTTAAACCCCTTCTTTTAAAGGTTTAATAACTTTTATTAATGGGTCATCTTGCGGTGCTCAATTGCCCTAACTTCTTACGTCATCGGTTACAATCTTTTTCCCTGGAGTAAACTTCATAATTTGGCCATATAATACTTTTTTATATATCACGTGAATTCAATATTGTACTATAAACGTTGAGGTGAGTTTTGAATTATATGGATCTGGGCACATTGCCACTGATGAGCCCTTAAGGGAAGAAATAATAAAAGCCAGATTTGGAATGCAGTGTGGGCACTATGGAGCGCAGGGTTGCTGCCGATGTCAGGTAGTCGGACACGTTAGAAAACGGAAGGTTGAGCACGCCAGGAACGTATCAAACGATTCTGGGTTTCGTTCGAAGCATTGACAAAATTTATTGATGGTTAATAAGAAACATACAAGCACTTAATATTTAAAAAAAGAAAATAGAATGTACGCAAAGAACTCCAGTATTTCATCGAGTGAAACTGTTTTATTAAAAAAAATTGAAAGCGCGCTAATGCTCAAAATTAGGTACAACTTATTTACTATTTACGTTTACAGGAGTGACTGACTGATCAGTGATAATATAAGGTCTGTTCGCTGTGTCTAGTCTACAATATTGTGCACTAGAGTAGATCGTGTAGCACTGATATCATTCGGTGATTTCTGGTGTACACTACACTATGTTCGTTGTTAAAATGTTGTAGCACAATAATTTTAAATGAATTTGCCACCAAATCTAGGTGTTACACTTAATTTGGAGGAGGTGTGAGAAGTGTAGTGTAAATTGATATTAGATAGTGTAAGGTTAGTTGTTTTTTGGTAAAAACAAGCAATTTTGGTTAGATTACCCGGAAATCTTTTGTCACCATTGATGAAAGAGCCGATATAGAACTGACTCCATTGAATGATCGTCGTCAGACGAACTAGTTATTGATTCATCGTCCGAATTCACGAAACTCTCTATGATTTCATAATCACTGTCCATTTTAAAATGTTAAAGAGAGTCACAATTCTTAAACCCAAATATATAAGCATAACCTAGAAATCTTAGGATTGGCGCACAATACCAGCAACGAACAGATTTTGAATTTATTACACGCGACTCCACTAAACTCATCGATACCGGTTAAAAGATGTAGTGTACAATATAAATTTCATGCAGAAATAGCGAACAGACCTATAATGATTGTTTATTTTCCTGAGATCTCAGTCAAATTTAAACTCAGAGTTATTGGTTAGAGTATATTGACGTTTCGACCTTTTAAATAAATCTTTGAAATAGAATTAATTATTATTATGAAAATTTTGCGGTGGGTCATTTTCATCGTCGTCCTCATCAAATTCGTCATCGGAGTCTTCCAAGTTAACTATTATAGGTTTTATATCATCTTGTAAATTATCTACTTTCCACATGTTCTTCTCGACTTTTTTAACGTGGTTTACGTAATTGCTCCATTGCTCTTTAGTCACTTGTCGGTAAGCTTCTTTAATCAAGTATTCCACCGTTTGATGTTTGAAATCTGTATTGTGTGAAGCTACATATCTTTTCACTTAACTCCATACCATTTCAATTGGCAGCCTCACGATATGAATATTATGCTTTTTTGCTATTGCTTCTATTTTATATTGATTGTATTGTACTTTATATGCATTAGCCGTATCGATCAGCTCATTTTTAAATAGTCTTCCCCGAAGAAAATGTCCTTTTCCATGAACTATTCCATGCGTTTTGGGGAAATGGACAATTTTAGCATTTTTTTTAAATCGATATTTTAATATAGATGGTCCAAATGTACTATTTATACTACTTTGTTATTTTTTTAAGACAACCCTTTAAGCTAAAAACATGCTCTTATTTAAATTACGCGAGCTTGATGACGTAATACCAGAAGCTTTACCTACGTCACATACTGTATCGATATTATAAGAAGTGTCTACTCGATCATTCGTTGAAATCATTCGATGTGACATTGATAATCGAATTGTTAAATTATGAATAGGTTATTTGCAATAATTATTAATAATACCTAATAAAGTTCAGAAATCAGAAAACTGATAATAGTTAAAGGTCCAAAATCAGATATGGAGCGATATTCATTTGAAAAAAATGTGAAATCATAACAGATACGGACTTTCTATTCGATTTTAATCGATTTTTCTACTTAACAAAATGTCATATGTACCAACATAAGTTAAATCACTGAATAAACTTCCCAGATCAGTAAATACGTCACGTATTTTAAAAAATCATCATTTTTAAAAAAAAGGAAGTTTATTTTGGGTGGGTTTTGATTTGTAACCGAATAAATATGATTAAGATTAAGTGTCGGTGTATTAAAAAACCTAAAAATCTTACTTACTAAAATCGTCCATTAAACTTATGTGAGTGATAAGGAGCATTGTCCAAAACAATAACGTTTTCTTTGTCTTTCGGCAAGCTTGGAATTAGCGTACGCTCGAACCAATCTTCATATAAGTCACCATCCATTTCGTTATTATAATCCTCCTCCCCCTTTTTAGCCAGGAAAGTTAATTCTGCTCCATCCACAAAGCCTTCTTCAGTTCCAGCATGCAATAGTACGAAACGAAGTTCCCTTTGAATTGGAGCTTTCATAAAAACATCTCGAGGATTTTTATGGTCGTGTTCTTACATTCCTTTTTCACCGACGCACCAATATTCGTCCAAGTTTCATCCGTGTAAATGAGGTTCACATTCTTCTCCCTTAATAACTTGATTTGCCTAAAATACCTGCGTCTCCAGGTAATAATATCCTTTCTTTCCATTAAGAGAGAGTCTCTGCCTCTTTTACCATAAACAAACCCTATGTTGTTTTAGAATAATTTGGAAAGTCATCGTCCTTATTCACTCTATCCAGAATTTCGTCAACTGTAGGTGGAAGATTTTCAAAGAAGAAATCGTGCACAATTTTTCTAATTCTGGACCTGGTTCCCTCGTCATATGTAAATTCACGTGAATTACATTTAGAAACGCCACTTTTCCTTTTCCGTGGCACTATCAATTCACTGTTTTGAGCATCGCGGCGAATATTAAAAACTGTGGGGACAGCCACATCGCACATTTTAGAAACCTTATCTGAAATTTTGCCATTGTTTAAGTTCAACCCTATACGCTTCACTTGCACACTAAGGGTCACACCCTGTTCAAAATTTACAACGGACAGCAATGACTCCATGTTGAAGATGCAACTCTTTTTAAAAATAAAATACAGTGTATCTTATAAAAAATATTAAACTTACGATCTAACTATTTATACCTACCATCTTCACGCATGAATGCGTTTCGGCGAAAAGCGCCGAGGCTTTGTTCAATTAGTTAGAAAAAGCAAGCCAACCTTATCTAATTATACTGTAAAGTGGAATGGGATAATATGGAATAGGTCTTTTGTCTTTATTTAAACTATTTTTATATTTCATTATTTCTACATTTTCAAATGCATCCAACAACCTTTTGTTGGGTACATTTTTAAGTAACGTAGATCCATGAAAAATACAAATGCTTACTACCCCATTTGAGTTTTTATGTTAGTACCATTAAAAATACATTAGAAAGCAAGTATCTATAGTGACAAGAGGTCGTTACCTGGAATATAAATAATCCTTGCAAACAAGTATGCGACTAAATAGGAGTTTTCGGTGTATAATTCCAAATAGGACCTATCATCGTAATGGTCTTTTGTATATTCTTTCATTTTTTCGAATAACATAAAGTAATAAAATGTTAAAATAATGTGGATTTTAGAATATCGTGAATGAAAACCGCTAAACACTGTTCAACAATTATTTCACTGAAGAAATTCTGCCTACACTGCATTATAAATCTGGCTTTTGCTATAGTATATGGCCTGATGCATAGGGTAATGAGAAGTATAAAGATTTAAGTCGTTAACGAAGCATTGAGAAAGTAAAGTGTTATTAGTTCAACAGCTCTCCAATTATATTAATGGTATATATTAATAGTATTTAAGTATTATTATTTAATTAGTAACCTGGATGTTTCTCTGCTATATGTCTACATAAACTACACATTTTTCCTTTCTTTTCCTTCTTACCGCCGCCTCTTAGTCGAACTCGCTGACTTTGTAAACAACAACAACATAATTCAGTGCCTTCTAGCACCTTATCCGGTAATGGAGCACAATAACACAAATCTCTATCATTTATTCCATGTCTCCCATGATATCTACTGGCTAAAAAAATGTAAAAACGTTAATTTTACATTTAAACGAATTAAATAAAGGTATTTGTTAAAACATATTATTATTATATATTATTAATTTTATAGTTTAGAATGATGGATACAAATGATGTGACCCAGGAGCCTATTCCATTTCGACCTTTTCAAATCTATTGTGGTCCTCTTCTAACCTATGGAAATTTTGCACCCAGTACTAAAGCCTTATTCAATAGGCCTGTCAAACGAAGCTCTTGCTGATTTTGCCAAGAAGAAAAGAAGACAGGTATTCATGTTTTACGATAGTGTAAAAGCTTAGTCAATATAAGGTTTCTAGTACTGGGAGCAAATTTTTCAAGAGCTACAGCTTAAAATAGAGGCATAAAACGTGAATAGATGTCACGTCTTATTCCTGGAAAAATTTGCAGAGCTTCGTTTGGTAGGCCCATTGTACTCATGTGTTAGAGTATGTAGTGTCCTCTTAGTAGACTCACTATTGCCTTTAACGGCTTATTACACCTGCTGTAAGTTTGCGTAAATGCTCTTTTATTAAGAGTTTTCCTGTGTATGTCCTTGTTTCTATATACACCAAATCTGTTTTGGCTATTTGTTAATGGCTGTTGACTACTCTTCTTGCGATTTCGCAGAACGGTTCCAGATCTATAAATGTTATGTCAGAACATTTTTTGGGCAGTTCGTAGAATTTTTTATCAGGATATCATTCATACGGAAGAACTTATGACATGGTCACTTTACAGAGCCTGGATAATTATTTCGGGAAAGTCACACAGTCTCAGATTAATTTACAGCTAACGTTCATTAAATTGAGTGCTTTTATCGTTGCTTAAGTGGTGAATAAAATGGAACATCAACGGTCAGTACTTTCCTGTCCGAATAATATGTATTTAGGCTTACTGAGACATTTGTCTTCGTTTTTGGCCCATATACACCTGCTCCTATACCATTTTCTGTCTATGAGCCGTCTGTATAGTGCTCCTACGTTTATCGGTGAACCGTCGTACCAGTCCTCCATTTTGCGATATAATTGTTTCATATTTTTTATCAAATCTATATTTCTTACCATGGCACCGGTTGTTATCCCTCTAGTATAATTTGCCTTAATTTCGTTGATCAACCTTTTAGTTTATTGTGGATGGTTTAAATTGTATGAACAAGTGTATACTGGTAGTAAATTTAGTAGCACTTTTATTGTCGCCGTTTACTCCCGTGATAATTGGACCTATTAGTCTAAATATCCTTGAGGCTCCTATCTAGGTCATCACTACTACTGAACCATCGATCCAAAGTGAAAGTAGTCTATGACGCTTTGTGTTATATGTAAGACTAGCCGCCACCAAGTGAAAACGATTTTTGTTAAACTTCAGTTAGGGGATTACGAAAAAAGGTATTAGAGAGGTAAGTCCAATACTATTTAAAGGAAATTGCAATGTATTGGAAGGTCTGTCGTTAAATAATTCAAACAAAAAATAGGACCCAGCTACCAAAACTGCACAAGAAAAAAATTATTATGACATAATAAATTAGTCTAGCTAGTATGTTGCTAAATAATTAGTATTTCATAATTTAAACACAACATCGAATCAGGCACAAATACGAGAATAAAATATATTTTAAAAAATTTCACTCAGTAGAACGTAGTGCTGAACTGCAGAAAACTAGCTAGAGTTTGTTTAACCATCCTTTGCCGTTGCGTCATACATTATCCATCTCGATCTCTCCATCATGAAATGGATGAGACGGAATTATGACGTCACTGACGTATTTCTTAACTAATTCAGATTATTTATTACTTTTGATAGTGAAGTTGTCATATTTTGATTTGTATTGAGTATTTTTGATTGTTTTCGCCTTTTTCAATTAATTGTTCATTGTCAAAATGTCTTCCCGGTATAATGAGAAAGAGCAAACTTTAATTTTGAAGTTGATTAATTACTTTTCAAGAGAAAGATATGCTGGAAAACCGCTTTTACCGTTAAATGCAGTCTACAACGTAAATATCTAGCTGTATTATGCAAAATGTAAGCATTTATTGATTTGATTTTATTAAATTTTATAGCATGTTGCTGATGCTCTAGACATATCTATTAGAACCGTTCAAAAAACAGTTACTAGTGGAACAGAAACAGATAAAGACTACAAAATCAAAGTTCATGCTGGACATGTTTCATGGAAGCACTATTTCAGGCATTTAAATCAGTTAATCAATAATGACTGGGATTTGATGCATCTCATTTTCTTCCTGTTATCATAGATCTGAGTGAATCGGATTCCTAGAGTGATGATGAAGATGATTTTGTCAGTGATGAAGCTTAGATTTTGCATTTTATTTCATTACATGCTATTTTAGTTTACGTTTCTTATCCGTTTTTTCGTTTCTTTTTCCTATTTGTATTATGAGTTTTTGAGAAATAAATTTATTTATTGAATGTTTTCTCCAATACATGTGTTTCTATTTTCATTTTTTAGGAATACTTACGAAAGTATTTCTCACAATTTCACAGACAATAATTACTTTACAATTTTTAAAAACATGAATAGTTATATCCCCAAACTAGAAATTTGAAACAAATCAGTTAAAAAAAGGAGGTTTCAAGTTAAAAAAATTACTAAATTATGTAAAAATGTACGCAACCCATAAAGCAAAATACAATTTTCGGCATTACCAATTTATTAATACAAACACACCTTAACATGGGTCATTGAAAACAATCCTTAACATATGTCATTAGTTATATTTTAATTTTGAGGTTATGTGTAAAATGACATTCAAATAATATACGACAAACGTAAAACAGCAGAATACGTCACCGATTATGACGTAACGGCAAAGGATGGTTAAACAAACTCTACCTACATGGAAAATATCATTGTACAAGGAGCACAAAAAGCGGCAATTTTGAATTGCGATACCCAAAATTTGGGCGGTCTAGAGCACTACATGGCAATGAGACGAAAAACATAAGAATATCAACCAACGGCCAAAGGTGTGATGACAATCGAAAAAAAATGGTAACGCCATCCATCGGTAAATGGTGTTACTATCTACCATTCTTCATTTACATAAAAATCTTTGTGGTATACATAGTTGGTATTCCGATAAAGTTTCACTGATTATTCCTTTACGGATGAAACAAGCTGTATTGAAATGGTCGGAATGTTTAATTTTCAAAAATTTACTCTGTCTCTGTTTTCGATTTTTATTTAATTGCGTATGCCTGCACTCCTTAAAGCATTACGATGGCGTCATCTATCGGCGCTAAGTTGTACTTGGCCGGTATCAATTCTTCATAATATTTTAATTTACGAGTATTCTCTAGGTTCTAGAATTCAGTAGAGTTGAGATATTTTGAAAAAAATAATTTTTGGTACCATATTACCAAAATGGCGGCACCACCGGTGGAAAAATGTGAAATAATACCAAGTATCAAAACTTTATCGGTAAATAATTTTATACTTTTAGACTATAAGTGTTCCCCAATACACTTCTTTTATTTAATTAAATGATTTTTTATAAACTAAAGTAGGAATTTAATTTTCCAGAGATTGAAGTAACCCTAACACTATAAGATATTTAGTTTTGTGATTTTCGAATTGTTATATTTAGTTATCTATAAATATAGTATTTACCTCCAGAATTATAATTTTGATAAGGATCTTTCGGCCGTCTGTAAAAATTAGTTGGCCCATACCTAGAGAAATTTTCAAAAACGTGGTACATTCCATGAGATGTAGAAGGTTCATCGATTTCGTAATAACATCCCAAACCTAAAAACGAATATATTGAAAAAACTCAAATATAGAATTTAACATTGGAACATAATGACATAAAGCAACTGATTTAGAGATTTAATGAATAGTATTTTATCTACGACCATCCTAAAATACACTTTATACAAAATTTTGGTTTTATTAAATAAAAAATTCCGTTGCACATCATCAATGATCAAAATTTTGTCTATCTATTCGACCATTGTTACGTTTTTATTGCCTTAGGCCACACTATAATTAATTTTTCTTCTACTTTATATATTTTAGAATCCAAATTTACTTTTATCTCTGGTCTGTTATCAGCAATTTCCATTTTTAAGGTAAGTTCCACCTCTCCTGAAAATAAAACTATAAGACGTTCACCCATCTCGATTTCGCTCTCTCTTTTACCTGGGAGCAACATCGTTTTTTTTTTCGTGGGAGCCACACCCAGCAATTTGTTTCTTGGGAGCCGCAAATAAGGAAAGTTTTTTTTCTCTGGAAGCAACAACTTTTTCCCGAAAGCATCGAGTTTAATTTTTACCATAGTTTATTTTTCCTTTAACCAAACAAAAAATGAAAACAAAACCGATTTTGAAAATATACCATTTTTGTTTTCAATTGTTTCTAATACCAACTAAAAACCCTAATTGACTGGCGTTCATATTGTTTATTTTTTAATAATATTCTATTTGGTATATTTCAAGATCTATTCATGGTGACGAACCAAAAAATTAGTTGAGCTAAATCACAGTAAATAAATAAAAAAATTAATGTTACACCATATAAGTCATATTTGTTATTAATAGAAAGTAGGAATCTAAACCGTATTTAAATTAATTCGTTATTTTTTTACCTGATGGTTTATATTTCGGACCTATACCATATTGGTAAAACTTTTGTAATGCTTCGCAATCGTTATTACAACATAACTTTCGATTAAGTCTTTCTTCTGTCAAATCTTCGTCAACAGAAAATAAAGAATCTTGGTCTCGTTTTTTATGTTTACCAGGTTCTGGAGTGACCTACATTAAATTGAGATAAGTTAACAAAAAAAAACAAACTAAAATATTAATTTAATTTCTGACCCCACTGAACATTTTAGTTCTATCAACTGCTATATTAATGATAGTTTCATCATCCCTGGTTTTCACTTCGGCAGACAACATGTTCAAAAAATCTAAAAACTTATTTTCAGGGGGTCTAAAACACATGGAAACAACATCATATGCACTAGTTAAACTTAATTTCTCCCCCATTCTTTGACGGGAACCAGTCTTTGTGTGACCTGAAAAGAAAAGAAATTGCCATTGAACAAATTTTAAAATATGACTCGTATGTTGTTTTTATGTATTGAAAATGATTATACCTACTCCGTCGTCTACTACAGGAGCTATGCTTTTAGCATCAGTTCCTTTACCTCCAAATAGTTGATTCCAAGATAATTTTGTTGCACTTGAATGGTACCCAATGAGAACTGGATTATATATGGTCATAACGGGGTTTATTTTATCATCGGTAAATTCGTACCTAAAATAAGCAAATTTATTTATCGTATGTAGCATACTCATTGTTTTGAAATTTTCGATAAATAAATACGCGTTAAAAGTTTATTTACCCAAAAAAATGTACTGTAATTTTCAGCTTTGTTCAACATGTTAAATTCCATGTACATTATTTAGCTGTTTTATTACTTATTATTTGGTTTGGTTTATTACAAATTTACTAACACTGGTATAAATTTACTAACACTGGTATAAAAGTATAAAGTAACTTTATAACTATTCTAATTTAATAAAAATCTACTCACTTGTCACACTTAACGTTTTGTTGAGTTTTTGCATTTATAAAGACTGGGGCTTTTCCCTGCAGATTAAGATAAGTATCGACTGACTCTCCCAAACAGGACATTTTCACTGACAAAACTATACTAGCAACCTTTTGTTTACTGGCAGTTAACATATCAAAAGCTCCTTCATAATTAACGCTTTTAACTACACCAATTAACTCAAATATCTGCACCATATCTACGAACTCCTTTCGCCACTTAAACGTACTTGATCCCACAAGTTTCTTTGATACTAGTAAATTAATGTTCAGTACATTGTTGTTTAGTTCTCGCACCAAATCTATCGTTTTAAATGGAAACAAACACGTTTTACCCATATCGGCCCTAAATTCACCGTTAACTGCTTGAATACCTACAACAAATTTTGGTTATGGCCAACATAATACTTTTACGATATTTATATATAAGAACAGTTTTAAAATAATTTTGAACCTAGTAACTCATATTAACATTTAAAATCCCCACCTGATATGCCAGCGCATCTTTGAGGAAAATTCTCTTTTCGAAAAGACCGAAAGAAATGTTTGTCTCATATCTGATTTTTCATTGTAGTTGCGGAAGTAAGCAATCGGATTTAAATAAGTCTGTTTCGAAAAATAACGATAGATGAAAGTAAAAAAATGTTATCGAAAGCTGTATGCAAATGCTCCTCTCACAAGGAAAACGAATAGAGTTAGAAAGACGGCTCAACCAAAGTTCGAACATTCTCCCACAGTTCACTGATTTAGTCCCAAGAAATAAATACTAGAAAAAATCTTTTAAAGAATATTATTCTTATTTTTGTTTCTTGTAGAGCGAGGTTCTTCCGATCCCCCATACCAAAACCCCATCTTAAATTAGATCCCTTCACCCCTAAAGACATGGCCTTGGCTTGCCAACAGGGAAAAAACTCTGGCCCAGGCCCTGAACGCAACAGACGTCAGGCTCTGAAAAACTTTATTCCCGCCATCATTCTTATGAATTCCTGTCTTCAGCATTCCTATTTTTCAACTGGTGGAAAACCTCCAACACCATCCTGATCCCCAAACACCACATCACCAAATTCCTACAGACCTATATCCCTGACGAATGTTCTGGGTAAGCTCTTTAAAACACTACTCACCACGATGCACTAATGAGACTCCATACTCATGCCTCCAAATCACTTAACCTTGGTCACTGTGCTGCAGTCCTGTTTGGTGTCTAAAAAGCTTTTGATCAAGTCTGGCATGCCGGACTTATTCGGAAGCTTCTCGAACATCGAACTATCTCTCTCAAAAATCGCTATATTTGTGTCAAAGTTGAAAACTCCCTGGCAGGCTCAGTGTTAGCATCGTCATATACACGCACGACATCCCTGACCCTCCCTCGCCTATCCAAAACATTCAGCTCTACGCTGACGACTCCAGAATCTCCGCAACAGCACACCATCCACTAGAGCTCTGAACACCAAAACGCAGCAACTTTTAAACCACTTTTTCCAATGGTATAGCAACTGGAGGATAAACTGTCATCAACTCCTGATGATGCTAACCTAGCGAAACATACGTAGAGAGTTAAGAAAGTGTAGTTTTGGTTAGTCTGACTTTATTCTTTTGAATGGTAGCAATAACTTGAATGTAATTTGGTATGAAGAAATATTGTTCCTCCAATTCAATCGATCCAGAACTTGTATTTTTTAGGAGTTTTCAAGTATAACAAAAATACAGAAAAGCTTTATGAATTAAGATTATTTTCTCTAACCTCTGTCTGCACCAAATTCTTCGGCGATAATCTGAACATCTAAAAAGTTACCACATTGGAGATGAATTGTTAAAGTTTGAAACTGAGGTATGGGCATAGCTGATGATTCGATTTTAACCTTGGAGACTAAAAATTCCATGAGAAATAATCTTTGATCTGAAGTCATTTCGGTATTTTTGAGCCTATAAGTATTTACAAAAATTTTGTTGAAATATCTAAATGACGTTTCGTTTTTTGCTATTCGTGATTTGTCATATTTTCAATAAGTCATCGTAGCAAGAAAGCCAGCGTGACTCGAGATTATCCACTGCGGGTGTTGTAATATTTTTGTACGTTGGGTTCGTTTGAATTTAAACACTCCGCCGAATTATAACTAATTTATTTCAGTAATAAAAAGTCTTAATTTATATTAAACACGACTAACAAAGTATACTAAATTATATAACACAGATAAAATTCAACTAACCCTTGTCCATCCTTTTGCATCGATTTCTTGGATGTTCGCGTGATATCCATTTCGTCTTTAAAGCAGTACAGATATCTCGCGTGGTAGTAGTAAAATATATTAATAACCCCGTAAGAACGGTACTTCTATTACATTGTCGTCCGTTCTACCTTCCTCGCCTAAATAATTGTGTAGCTATATTATATAAGAGGGGCGCCTACGCAGTATAGATATAGATTGTCCAACAACTAAAACGACACCTCCAGCGTCCCCACTTCTCTAATTTTTAACCAAGCGGTCGATTTAGTAGTTGGACAAAGTTTACTCGAAGACTTAAGAACGGTTATATAAGCTTCGGCGCTCTTTTCTCTGCTTGACTTCATCGAGCGTTAAAATGTCGTTTGAATCAGTTTTCGTGGTTTCTTATGTAGCGGTTCTCACTTACACGACGCTCTCTTGAACTTCAAGCAGTTGACGCGTCGAATTGTCGTCAGGCTTTAAAATGATAGAATGAAGTGTAGCGTCGCTAGTGTACAAATGTGAATCCCCGAAGGAATATTATGACAGTTATATTTTTATTACTTTATTAGTTATGTGGAAACATTCTGAAATATTTATAAAATTTGTTTTCATCTTCTTCCAATGGTTTAAAAATTATATGAAAGTATTCCCTTTCTTATAATCGACCTCGTAAAATATCGTGTACCGAATATCTACTCAGTTTTCTTTTCTTGCATTTTTCGTAATCACACATTACTATACGTCATCTGATAAATAAGTAAACTTTTTACACTTCTGGTTTGGCACAAACCGATGCCCTAACGGTTCGTGAGAACTATCAAATCGTTAAATAAACACACAAGTACGGATTTCCAAAACGTTGCAATCAAAAATCCGTATTGTATTGTGGTGTACCTATATATGCAACAACAAAACTAACAAAGGCCACGAGCACAGGACAGAATCAAGTATTAAAGAAGATGAATTGAGGTTATATTTAATAAATGTATTAAAGTTTAAAAAGAATGTCTAAAGCAGCCTCCAGATTAAAATCTTTAAAGAAAGTAGTTCAAAAAATACAACATGGTAAAATAAAAACAGATATACCAGCAGGTATGGCAGCTGCAGGACCTCCACTAGGGCCAATGCTAGGGCAGGTTAGAAAATCGCTTAAAATTATTATTGTAATACAGTTCTTGTTCTTATAGCGAGGAATAAATATAGCTGCATTTTGCAAGGATTTCAATGAAAAAACCAAAGATATGAAAGAAGGAATACCATTACCCTGTAGAATTACTGTAAACCCTGACAGAAGCTATGAACTTTTAATAAATAAACCACCCGTTGTATACTTTTTAAAACAAGCTGCAGGCATTCAAAGAGCTGCTATGGAACCGGGTAAGATAAAAACTATTAATGCTAGTATAATGTTCTTTAGGGATAATAAGAAATCTTCGGCATAATTAAAAGAAAAAATATCTGGTTTTCCTTGTATCTATAAACATCACTTCATGCCATATAATTTTTTAAATATCTTTCAAAAGTTTAATATATTTAAATCTACATTACTTCTTGGTATAGTAAACTATGTTACTTCTAAATGCAAATTATGTATACATGTTTTAATTAAAATATATGTTATTTAATTGCATTCGAGTGTTTTGTACTGTTTTTGCTGTTTTTACTTACACATGTACTTATGAACTTTAAGGTAGAGAAATATGTGGTAAAGTAACTCTAAAACAGGTATATGAAATAGCCAAAATCAAACATACAGATCCGACTCTAGAAATATTACCATTAGAAGAAATTTGTAAAAGAATTATTGGAATAGCAAAATCATGTGGAATAGAAATTGTTAGAGAACTGGACTCGACAAATTATGGACAATTTTTAGAAGAAAGAAAATTAACAGTAGAGCAACAAAAGAAAGAACTTGAAGAAAAGAAAGAAGCAAAAATGTTAAGAACTGGGTAGATTGTAGAGAAATTTTTGTATAAATTAGTATAGAAAATATAGCATTTTAAATATATCTAAAATGTGTTAATTACCATTTGAAAAATAAAAAATAAAATGTTTTAAGTACAATATTTTGAAAAACAATGGGTGTGCCATTAGAATAATAATTTTATTCAATAGAAGAGCTGTGAGTTACGTAACTTTCGCCTTAATTTTAAATACAAAATAAAACAGCTTTAAATGTATTTAGTTTTGAGTTGAATTAAAAAAAGATAAAGCAATAGGGCAAAAATATAATTTATGGTTCTGTCTGAAATAATTAAGATGCTGCCAAAGGTATGTCGTCAAATATTTTATTTTTTTTTGAATTTTAGGAAAAAATTCAGTTTAAATAATTTTTCCTCGAGTTTTTACCTAAAATGCAAGCACCCCATTGTTTTGATGTGGTTTTGGATTATTTTTATTGATTGGAAATTTTTATTATTTCAGCTATTTTATTTAACTTATTTGAAATATCCCATAATAGTTATTTATGCAACAAGTGTGCCTTTTTTCACTCATGTGATTGTCGCATGAGCCAAAGGCGAGTGCGACAATCACATGAGTGAAAAAAGGCACTTTACACACTAGTTGCATACTATATTTTTTCTACTACCATAATTTTTATGTACAAAAATAGATTTCGCAAGCAAGAGGTTTACAATTAAGCTATTTTCCAAAATCTTGAAGTTAACCACTTGATTTCTGGCACATAGAACCTTGGCAAGATAAGAAACATAAAGATATTGCAAAAAATGTGTTGCACATGTAAAAAAGTTATTTTGAAAATTTTATTTTACTTTACGCACTAGTGAAAAAAAGTTAAACATTACGCACTCCTTTGCGTGCGTAAAGTAGGTATTTTAACTTTCAATGTCACCAACGTAACTTTATTTTACAAAAATTTCCCTAATTAAAATTTTAGACTATGGCCAATTTAATTTTTTGATATCCCAGGTAAGTTGGCGAAAAAAAACTAACTAAATCTGCACAAATATTCTGTCAGTAATCCGTTTAAACTGTTAGTGTCTATTGATACTATTTTAAGTTAGAATGAAGGATATAGATATTCTAAATTTTCAACAGTTTTCCTGCCTTTTTTCAGAATAATGAATATTTACCAATAGATTAGTATACATGCTAAATTATATTCCCTGTAATTAAACTTGTTTTGCATATTATGTTCAAATAATTCACTACTATTTAAACTTGGTACTGGCCTAGTAGATACATCCATACAGATTAGCCACACTATATTTTTTAACACAAAATTACTAGTCGATCTGAAGTCTGTCATTTTAAGAAAAATGAAATATTCGACAGAAGTGAAGTCCGCTACATCTACACAAGGCCTGATTGCACCATTTTACCAATAAGCTTAGGATAGTTAAGTTTACTTAAAATTGAAAGAAGGCTTTACTTTTATTCGGGTTGCACCATTTCAGGCTTTATAAAGTGATAAATAAAACTGGCAACAACGCACTTTAAGTAAATCTTTTGTTCTTTTAGATTGGACATCCTGAAATTTTGAAAAAAATTAACATAACCCTAGTTTGCCCTAGTTCTAGACTCTAGTTTGTTTTCAGTTTTAGTAACAGGTTTTTCGGTATTTAGTTTTTCGTTATAATAAAAAAGTTAGATCTGTTAAAAGGAGACAAAATTAAAAGTTGGAAAACATAGAACTTGAGTTCAATTCCAGCTGTCCAAATTATACATACAGAAATTGGGAATCATCCAGCTCTTCCTACGGGGTTTCCACAAGGCTTAACACTGTTGGTTTTGTAACACGAAACCTCTGGAAAAAAGTTTTATTATGCAGTTCCTGATAATAATTTATTCTTATATTATGCCGTCTAGAAATCTAGAATTTCCAGATAGTCTTCCATCTCAAAAAACTCGAAGAAGTAATTTCCATGTATAAACATAAATTCCATAAAAAAATTAAGTTTCTGTTCAGTTAAAAAATCAACAAAACCGAGATATATCTGGGCTTAAGTTAAGCCAAGTTTAGATCTGCAGTTGATGCTGGTGCAATTGAATTTTTGATTTAAGCTCACTTTTACCTTAAGTAACTTAAAATTTGATTGGTGCAATAACCTTAAAATGGATCGTTTAACGTTTATACTTTCTCTAAGATGGAACGCCATTTCATATATATTTATATAGAAAATTTTAAGTTTAAACCAACTCGATGACGGGGAACTGAAATTTCAGAATCTGTACCGATGCAGTAAAGATAAAGCGTTGTCTGAATAAAGAATACAGACAACGGATAAAGGTTTGAAAATCAGGTCTTTGATCACTACAACAATATACAAATAATGAGGTTCGTCTTTGATTCGATGAACTAATTCAGAAGCGGCTTAGGATATTTTGATAGCGTTAATAGTGTTAGGATGTTTGTTTCCCCTGAAATTGCCAATTCAGATATTCTTTTTATACACTTCTTTCTTCACATATGGAATGTTATGTTTATTGATAGCAAAGACAAGACCGGCCCTGTTTAGGAAAGTAGTGCGCATGCTCCCACCCTGATTTCTTTGAAGTCTGCGCGAGATTCAATACGGGTCATTTTTAAGAAGTTACTTTGGCGTTCCAGTTATGGGTTATATTTCATTGCATCTACCCTACCATATCTCTGATACAACCACTAATTTACAAATGCATAAATGCAAACAAAGTTTATAAGTAACACTTGGCTGGATTTATAAATTCTTGAACGGCAACCTCAACGTCATCCTCAGCTGCAAAGTCAAAAGTATTTTATCTTTGTGCGAACGCCAACCTCAGCGTTAACTACTGCGGATGTTTATAAATGTGAATACTGATTTCGTACGATTGAACTTTGCAGTTGCGGTTGATGCCGAGATTGAAGTTGCCGTTCGAGAGTTTATAAATCCACCTTTTTAAACGTCACTTATTTCAGTGTTGCCAACAGATAAATTAAGCACGTTATTTTCGAACATTGGCCTTTTTGACAGCTGTCTAATTCTAAATTCTGTTCTAATCTAACCTTAATTTTTAAATTTTATTAGAAATTAGAAGTGGAAAAGGAATTTTATATTAGTTTAGAATGGAAATAGAGGATGAAGAAAGAAATAAAATACGAGAAAACATTTCCAACTTAAGTTTTGAAGAACTTTTAAAGCTAAAAGAAAAAGTTGGCTCCAAAACCTATAATAAAACACTTTTTGGTGAAGTAAGCACCAAGAAAGAGAAAAGTCTCAAACGAGCAAACAAAAATAGACCACGGGAACTTAGTTCAAAAATAAGACCACAAAAATTGAAACGTGAATTGATTACTACTGTTCCCGTTTTAAAACAACCTATTCCAAGAGACCCAAGGTTTGATCCACTATGTGGTCAGTTTGAAGAAAAAACTTTTAAAGCCAACTACAGTTTTGTCAATGATATTAGATTGAATGAAAAACAACAATTAGAAGAAGAACTAAAAAGTTGTTTGGAACCCGATAGAAAAAAAATAATTAAAAACCTATTACAAAGGATGGTAAGTGAATTAACATTAATAATAAATCATCCTTATTTTATCAATTTAATTGTATAAAAATATGTATAAATAATTCCTTAACTAAGAAATGCATCCAAAGTGTAACAGTTTTTCTCGATAATAAGTTTTGTTTTAAATTTGATTTGAATCTATGTAATATTGAAATTTTCTTGATATAAGCAGGGTACATTGTCTTATTCCTTTAATATGTCTTTTTATATAAAAAACACTTGAAGACAGGTTGTACAAAAACTGATTAATTTAATTCATTGTAATCTTCATACATCACTTTATGGTGCTGTACAGAGTGCTAACAAGCATTAAAAATTATGACGCTAATTTATGGACAGGTGTCAAGCGCATTTGCGCCACCCCCTTGTCCCAGGGTACAGAATTTTCACAGACATGCGATATCTTATTTTTCTTAGGAGCCCTAGAGGCGTCTGGGCCAAATTTGAAGAAAATCTCTTGAGCTGTTCTATACACAAAACGAACAAGAGATCTTACAATATTATTAAAAATTGTCGAGATTAACTAATTACCAAACCAATAAAGTCACAATAGAAACTTACTCATGTGAAGAATTGTTCTTGAAAATCACTCATGTTCTTGAAAATGCATTACTTAAATTTATTTTAAATACAAATATTCTATGTTCTTATAAAAATATGATTATATATTTTATAAGCGAGTACTAGGTTGATACTTTTTAGATATATTTACATGTGTAGTTCTGTTAATTTAGTTTTTTAAACAGTGACAAAGATACTTTTAATTTTAGAATAACCAAATTAGAGAAAATGAACGAAAAGATAAGGAGGAAACGAAGAAAGTTCAAAAGAAAGTTGAAATAAAAGAACAATTAAAACGAGGAGAAAAGCCCAAATTCAAAAAGAAATGTAAGTGAAAGTATTCATGTAAAAATTAAGAAATACAGTAAATTTACTGCAAATCTTAATTTTTTGAAATAAAGAGGCAACTTATTAAGTTTCTGATTTGTCAGGAAATGCATCTCGTCAGCAGTTGGCAATGATCATGTCACTTGTTTTAATATTTGATTACTATTGGATTCAAAAGTATTGGCCCATAAGAAAAAAATAACTGTAATGGCAAATAACTGGCTATATTAATATATTGTTTGAAAAAATTAAAATATCCTTTAAGAAACGGAATGTAATAGCAAAATATTTTCAAATTCCACAAAGATAATAAGCTTCTGTTTATTATTAGCTGATTTATCAAGCCACTGTGTTGTGTTAAATAACTTCGAAAAACCTTATTATTTACTAGCAGAAAAATTCCTAAATAATATAAAGCCAACGTTTTACCTTTTATTAAGATTTTAAACAAAAAAGGTTTCTTAATTTGTGAGAAATTATTTATAAAATTTGATAATTTAAAATATGGTTATTTTTTTTTTATTTTTCTGTAATATTAAAAACATTGTTGGGTATTATTCCAGAACATTTTCAGAACTTACGAATATATGATTGATTGGGAATTCTACGTTTGAATTAATCAATTTCATAAAATACTTTTTGTTTTACGAAGCTTCAAATACAGGAGTCAATGCTTTTGAATCAGAAAGTATGGTAATGCACTTGAAAATAACATTTTTAATACCTACATATCTTATGCACTAATTACTTTTTTTATTTTTTTAAATTATAACTTATTATTATTTTTAGCTGTTGAAAAATTGGAAAATTTGATAGAAAAATATGAGGAACTTAAAAAATCTAATAAAATTCACAAACACATTGAAAAGAGGTCAAAGAAGTTAACACAAAAAGAAAGACGGAAAAGGGACTAAAAGGGAAAAGGTATAAAGTTGAATAATTCGTTAAAATACATTTAATTTAATTATAACAATAATTTCGTTTTGTATGAAATGCAATTTATATTAAAACAAAAAATAAACTTTAATAAAATGAATAATTTTCCAAGAAAATTTCAGTAAAAACCTCCTATTCAAGGGCGTAGATAACTCTTTTTCCTGGTAACCACTGTTAGACAAATATGCTTGTATATTGGTTTTAATTTTAAATATAAATACTAATCTAATAATATACAACAAAATACAAAAATGCGTTATATTTTTTGGTATCCTAGGGAGCTAATTACCCCTTTACCCCCATATCTACGTCCTTTTAACTATTTTGGTTTTATTGTAACTAATTATTAAAAAAAAAGAAACAATAATTGAATAATACAGGACCTTTTGTCAACCGTTGCTCACAATAAGAGACTTTGGGAAAAATAGGGACAAAATGGGGAAAATAATAGAGATAAACGAGGAAAAACGAAAGAAAATAATAAAAAACAGCTATGAAATAGATAAAATGGGGAAAAATAGGGAAACCGAGAAAAATGGGGAAAATAGGCAAAAAACAGGGAAAAAATAGGAGAAAATTAGTGCAAATAGGGACAAATATGAAAATTAGAGAAAAATAACAACACATATGGGAAAAATAACGGAAAAAAGGGAAAATAGGAAATCATAGGGAAAAATAGTGGAAAATTGAAAAAATAACGATAAATAGGTAAAAATTTTGAAAAATAGAAGAAAACAGGAAAAAAAAAGGGGAAAATATTGAAAAATAAGGAGAATGCTAAAAAATATGGGAAAAATAGTAGATAAAAACATGAAAAACGGAAACAAATTGGGAATGACGGGAAAAAAGCAGGGGAAAATAGGAAAAAACAACCAAGTTCATACGTCCAGGTACTAATCTTAAAGAGACTCAGTAGCAAAGAACAGGTATTCAGCTAGTACCACTGCGTAAGTAAAAAGATGAGGTGACTAGTCTAGATCTACAAGATGATGAACCTAAGTTATAATATCATTTTTTTAAGTACTATTGTTATTCAGTAAATGAATACTCTACTGGTTTCAGTAAGAAAATCTAATATACCGACGAAATTGATTGATACTGTCTGGCATTCAATTTTCATTGTTTAAATTTTTGGGTAATTATAAAAAATACCATTCTTGCACTTATTAGATTGCCAAACATTTATAGTGATTTGCCTAAAGAATTAAAAAATAAATCAATTTATTTATTCAAAACCTCTTTCAAATCAACATCGCTACAATGAGCCAGGGACTGATATTTCTAGTTTTCTTTCATGCATTTAACAGGTAATTAGTTGTTAAGTTAAATTTATGATATGTACATGCTTAGGCAGGCATTCAAATTATTATTTTGTTTGTCTAAAAAAAACAAATTGGAATTGCGTACGGTTTGTACTGTAGGTAATTTCGATCTGAATTTCGGCGATTTTTTTTCTCCATAATTGTATGTGTTCTTTATTTTATTTCACATTATTTACATTTTTATTGAAAAAAAAACGCTCACTACTCTTAGTTGTAATAATCATGCTCTAAAGTGTCATAATTGCAGAAAACAGTCAATAGCTACTTCTTGAAAAAAAATTACATTTCTTTAGTTCTAAAAGTAGCATATGTTTCATCTTACATGTCGCATGAGAAATTTAATGGAAAGCATTAGAAAAAAATATGTATAGAAGTTGTATGTGTCATTTTATTTACAAATCACTTTTATTCATGTACATCACAAATCGGCATCATCAGTATCATCTAAAAAATTATCTCTACTACCACTTGCTGGTATGTAATTAGGCATAGACATAAACTTAGTTACAAAGTAATCTCTTAAATACCAAGGACTTATGTTAAACAAAGTATGGTAGAACCAATACCTCAAATTTTCATTTTTATATGTAACCTGAGGTTGTAGATCGACTAAAGTTCTCTCATAAATTGAGTACATATTTTCATCTTCAATTTTAATAGGTATTGGTGGCGGAGTAATAAAAGACAAATAAATATTATATCTTTTGAAATAATCACTGTAAAATGTATGTTGTTCTTGTGTGAAATTGTCATGCATTTCTTGAACATTTTGGAGCTGTTTAGCCATAATGTTACTTTGTAACGTAAATGATCCTGGTATAAAAGTTATCACGTTTACTCCATATTTGGACATTTCAACTCGAAGTCCATCACTAAATGCACTTAAAGCTGCTTTTGTAGCTCCATAGACTGCTAAGCCAGGTAAACTTGCTTGCGAACAGTGACTTGATATTGTAATAATACGACCTATAAACAAATATAGAATAATATTCATTTAGAAAATAAAAAAAAACTTATATAAACAGCCAAATTTTTATTAACTAATTTAGCCATTTTTTTGGAACCATTAGACTAGCTAATGTCTAAAATTCTTTTAATTTTAGTAAAAAATAATAATTATATTTTTTTAGTTTATATTTATTTAAACAACTTTTATTATTATTATTACCTTTGTGTTGCCTCAGAAGAGAACAGAATGCATTGGTGAATTTAAATGTACCCATTAAATTAACATCTAGCTGTTGGTGTATGAGATTTTCAGTTAACCATTCAAATTCCCCAAATACCATAACACCTGCATTGTTCACAATTGCATGAAGAGCTAAAAATTAAAACAATAACATTATTTGTGTTATATTAAGTTTTTTTTATCTACTTTATAATAATAGCTGGATAATTTTAATATTCACATTTGCAAGTTTTAGAGATGACTTGTTTTTGCTTTAGTTTAATTTTGTTCCTCATACAATAAGTTATAACTCCCATAAGAATGTAGGGCACCTGATGCCATATTGATAACTCTGGTATTTAATTTTGCAACTTTCAGGATTAAAATTTTTAAGTTCTGTTCTGCTTTATACATTTTATTAACACAACTACTCTGAACTAATCCCACACATGTAAAATATATACAAAGAAAAGTATTATTAAATATATAGATAAATAAAACATAAAACAATGTTTTATGATTTTTACAAAAATATAACAATAGTTATTTATTTCAATATTGATTTCCATCAAGTAAAAGCAGACAATAAATTAAACAAATGCAATATTGCTAAATCAGCATTATTAACTATATTAACACAAAATTTTGTTTAAATATACAGGATGATTAAAAAAATACATAACTTTTAATTAAAGAATAAGTAACTTAACATTGCACTTTGCCCACCCTGTATTTTTGAAGTATCAGAAAATTTTATCAACAGTAAAAACACAAGAGCATTTTTTTATCGGATAAATTTCTCTTTATAACGAAAAATTTTGCCAATCAGCAGATGGAAAAATTTTGAGTTTAAAAGAAATTTGTCCTTAAAAAAAAAGCTTGAGTGTTTTTTGGCAAGATAAATTAACGACAAAATATAGAATGAACAACAGCAATAATCTATATTGATACAATTAAATTATTTCATTATCCCTGATAAATTAACTCCTATATAAAATGTGTCATTTAATGATGACAGTTTTGTCAGTTTGTCAGCGATAAAAAAGGTACATCCATTTTTATCGCGATAAAAATGCCTGTTCCTCGCGATAAAAATGCAAAATAATAAAAAATAGCAATAATGAAATAATTTAATTGTATCAATATAGATTATTGCTGTTGTTCATTCTATATTTTGTCGTTAATTTATCTCGACAAAAAACACTCAAGCTTTTTTTAAGGATAAATTTCTTTTAAACTCAAAATTTTTCCATCAGTAAATTTCCTCGAAAAACTAACGTTAGTTTTTCTCGTAAAATTGCTGATTGGCAAAATTTTTCGTTATAAAGAGAAATTTATCCGATAAAAAAAAGCTCTTGTCATTTTACTGTTGATAAAAGTTTCTTCATGCAATAAACTAAATTAATATAGAATTTTATTTAAATATACAGGGTGATTAAAAGAACACATTACTAGAAAAAGTAACGTATCATTGTGCTTTGCACACCCTGTATTTTTGATGTATCAGGAAAGTGGTATTTTGAAAATTGAGATACCTAGTTCTAGTTTTATATTATCGATATGTATCGAATTTTTCGTTAAAAACCTTTAATTTCAATTTAAAATTGGTTCGTAAGGAAGACAGGACAAATGAAGTACATTAGTAATTAATGTTTGAAATGATATAAGTACTTACAATATCCCGGATTTCTTCCCAAAAAATGTTCCATAGTTTTAAGTGCAGCACTCACACTAGCACTGTCAGTAATATCAAGATGCAATTGAATAATATTGTTGCCATACCGTTTTCGAAGCTCCTTACATCCTTTAGAATCTAAACTTAAAAAACCTGCAATAACTGTAAAACCCAAATCCACTGTATGCTGTGCTAAAGAAAACCCCAGGCCAGAGTCACATCCTGTGATACAAACGACTTTTTTCTTGCTTGGTACCAATCTTCTTCTATTGGGTGCAATATAAATTAAACAGGCTGTTGTGAGAACACATACTGTGGTAGTTCTTATTATAGCATATTTTTGGAATCCATGCTTAAGGAGATAAACTAATCCTATAGCTCCAGCCCCTAAAGCTATGTACATCTCGTTAACAACCTCGAAAGCTACTGAAAATAATTTAGAGAAATTTGCCATAGTTTTTGATGGCTTCACTTTCGGTCGTTCCATCGATTTATCATTGTAATGATTCCAACTTTATTTATAAATCGATAACCCGCTAGTAAAGAAGTTTCGTTTCAAATTTTGCCGATATCGTACTTAACCTAAAAATAGAATAAATAATTACGAAGTAAACAAACAATCCGTGACAAGACAAGTGTAAATTTGACATTGATTTTATGTTTATGATTTTTGCTGTCAAAACAAAAGAAAAACGCATGCAACGTTGCATTATTTCGTTTCGGTTCTCCTGCTGAGACTGCTGAGAGTAGAGCAGTGTTGCCGATTTGCGTATAATTATACGATAGCAATTATTCTTTGACGATAGTCGTATATTTTGACTTGCCAGCGTATCTTTTTCTAACTCTTTAAAATTCCGTATAATTTCCGTACATTGTGGCAAAAATGTAAACCTTTTGGATTTCCATTTATTTTAGAAAGAAGTTTAGACACTCCTGATTTTATTTGGACAACTTAGTTGTTTAGTTGTTGTTTCAGTGTGTCGTGTCTTCTCACTTCTGCCTGCCTCTAAAATATAACATATAAAGTATAAATTAGTATATATTAGACGCCAAAGTAACTTCTAAAAAATGAGCAGTTTGAATCTCGCGCAACTACAAAGAAATCAGGGTGGGAGCATGCGCACTACTTTCCTAAACAGGGTCGGTCTTGCCTTTCCCACTAAAGATAAAAACATAACTAACGATTAAACCATGTAAACAAAGTTACAAACTAACATTATTCAAAAAGTAACAATATCATTATTATAACGTCACTGTTACCGATTATGTCCGTTACATCAATGTTTATTTTCGTAACGTTACAAATCAAAAACATTATTGTAAAGAAATTGTAATGTTTGATCAAGACAATATTAGTTACTAAATGTAAACATTATAAAAATGATATTTTCACATTGCATATGTGTTGCATTCACATTTTTGAAATGTTTCTATGACATTATATTGTAGCTGAATTTAAATGTTACCATTTTAACATTTTTGGAACATTCCCAATATGTTTGCGCCACATCCTTATAACAGCAATTTAACAATTCGAAAACGTTATGATTGAACATTATTAAAATGTTGTTAATGAATATTGCAGAAATGTATATAGGGGATTACTTTGAAACATAGAATAACGTTAATCAATCATTAAAACAATCAGATATTTAAATGTGTCAAAATTTCAATGAAAAAACTGTGTTAACTTATTTGTCATTGTTATTGACATATTTAAATGGCAGATTGGGTTAATCATTGAAAAATTGTATTATTTTGTAGGCCAGTCGCTGAAAATGAAACATATCGCTCTGTTATACCGTTGTCTGTATATTATTCAGACAACGGTTATACTTACTCTATGAGGAATGACATTTGACAACGAAATTTCAACCAATCAGAAGTAAGATTTTATTAAAATCATTATATTCTGGAAAGCTCAATAGAATTTTGTACACACATATTTTATCATTGCGAAAATAATGAAGTATATAGATTTTGAGCAAAAATAATCCTTCCCCCGTTGGTAGACCTTTTTATAGGTTGGCAACATTGAGGGAACTCCCCCATTCTTTCTTTAAATTTATTTTACATTAAAATAACGTATAAAGTACATTTAAGAATACACGTTAATAATTTTCTTAAAACGTTACATATTGTTAATGTTACGAAACATGTTTAGTGGGTTGCTACCAATAAACATACCGTGTATTATGGAAATTATTAAATAATGAATTAAATGAAATCGAAATAGGCAGTAGGACTTTTGTTTAGATTTTTGAATCATCAAATTACCTGATGTTTATCCTAAAAATTTTCCTGGAATATATATTGAGTCATGCGAACAAACGACAAGGCTATCAAAATGGCGGTAAATAATCCTAAGCCGCTTTTGAATCAGTTCATCTGATCAAAGACGAACCTCATTATTTGTATATCGTTGTTGTGATCAAAGACAGGATTTTCATACCTTTATCTCTACTGTTATCGTATAATTTCAAGTTTGGGTATTGGCAACACTGCAGTAGAGTATATGTTGACTCTTTGATAAAATTTTGTTGAGTGTCGCTTTGTATTGAGTAGTAATTCGTTTTTTTTTCATTTTATTCCGTATTCTCGCTGTATCATGCAGAAAATAAAAAAGAGTTCAATGGCGAGTCTAATTAATGTGGCAGAGGCTGCTAATAGTACAATCTTGAACATGTGTAATCGGTATAAACATATGTTTAAAACCATATTGGTTTCAATCTGGAAATTAAATAAATTAAATCCAATAAGTTATCCAGATCCATATCTCACATGTTAATCATAAATGAAACGCGAAATCTTGAACCACAATACATGATTTCGTGTTTCATTTATGATTAAAGAAATTGTTTGCACCGTTACACTGATTTCTACTATCAACACCAGAGGTCCTATCACTAAGGGACTAAAAGTGGCAACATGTTTTATCTGTACCGACTCGGCCTTGGAGAGTAAAATTGAATGGGGTGCTTGCTTCATTCTATGCTTGTTAAAGATAATCCTATTAATTTTTATCTTAAAGAGGCGCGTTTCTGTATTATCATTAAATATTATACTTCAAATTGTATTTTCTGGAACTTCATATGGATTAAAAAAATAAATAAGATTAAAAAAAACAATAATTTAATAAAATACTTAAAATAATTGGATAAAATACAGGGTGTTTCAATATAAATACTGATTAATTAATAATGTTTTTTGACATAGATTTAGTACCATGTTTTGACTTAAAGAAAGTTATGTAAAAAAAGCCAAAACCAAATAATAATAATAATAATAATAATAATAATAATAATAATAGCTCTTTTCCCCACACAAGGCTTAGTTTCTGGAGTTCACTTGTAAGGGAGTTAAATATAGGTAGAGTATTAATAATATTTAAATTAATAGGAATTGATGGGAATATGAGCTTGTAAGCTCAAAATTTACATCTGAAACTGCTTAAGCTCCTTTGTGGTCACTGTAACAAAAAATTAAAATTTATTATTAGTATTCATGATTACATTATTTATTGTAACTTACGAAGGTATTTTGCTACTACCCTTGGATCATCTAAATGTTTCTCGATATCTTCCAAAATAATTTTTAATTTATTGGCAATGTTTTCCAACGTTATATTCGATATGTTATGTATAAGATTGTTATTTTTATTCCAAAAATACTGTATTTTTTTTTTATTAATACACTCATAATACTGTCTTAAAATCTAAAAAACGTTTACAATAAAATAATTTTTCTTAAATAGGGACATAATTAGTAGTATTTTATTGAACATATTTCCACTTACGGTTATAAAAACGAAACTTTGGGAACAACTCCAAAATTCCTCAGATTTTGGTTTGTCAATTTCTTGTAAGGCTACGGTTTTAATGTAGTAACTGGCAATACATTTATGGTCTAATACATCCCTCATTTTCTACAAAAATATATTTTTACTACAAAATTGTTATCAGAAAATTACCAACCTTTATTAATTTAACAGTGGGTTTTAAATATTGCTTTTTTTCCATTAATTCCCGCTCTTGTTCTTGAAAAGACAGTCTCCAGTACTGGTTAATTTTACCGGGAGCATCTTTTATAGGTTTTGGAACGATAAAAAAATTTGGCTGAAAAAAAATTAGAAATAAGATTATTACAATAAAATAAAAATTTTATTATACCTTAGAGCTTACAGGATTCGGCTTAAAACCTTCTTTGGGCCATTGCTCTTTCTTAAATTCAAAACAAGGAACTAAATCTATGTCCAAACATATTTCTTTACCGTCCGCAGTGCCGTTTACTTTCAGGGTAAAAGCTGGTCCAGCTTTATGAATTTTTGCCTAAAAAAATCAGAATTGTTTTCAGTTTACACTTACTAGACTATTTTTTCAAATATTGAAATATTAACGGAATAAAATGTAACTCTTGTAATACTATTTGCATCGTTAAGCGGTATTTTGGCACCTTAGTCCAGGTTTCGGATTTCGTTTATAGTGAGAACGCCACTTGCACCGGACAGCGTCAGTTAAGAAAAATAACTCCAGTGGTCGTTATGGTATCGACCAATGTCTTGGCGGCCAAATCCGGAGAGGAATATGTGTCGGCCGTGTCAGACGGTCTTCCAAGTTGGCGGCGGACGGATTGACGGTTCTGGACTCCGGTACAATTGAACTTGGCTTGACCCATCTCTAAAGGTCGCTGCTAACTCGATAGACTCCGGCTGCCGCATAATGTAGGCTGCGTATGCAGTGCCGTGCGCGATTTAATTTAAATTTTTTAATTATCACGGAAAGTAACTTCGTTACACTCTTCAAAATCAAGATAACAGGCATATGGAAATAAATAAGTACCATATCACCAGAACTGATCGATTTACTTTGACTACGGTTTTATAAGGAATACAGGGGCACGCCAAGTATTTCAACTTTTAGATTTTGTATATACCCATTTGGAACAAATCGAAACTCTTCAATATTTCTGGGCATGTAGAGTTTTAGACTGGCGCGCCAAGTACTCTTCGGCGCTGACGTGCGAAATACTGATAGGCGCCTTTACCCCATATGTATTGAGCCAAAATTATCAACCAATCCCTCATGTATTTTTAAAAATGTACACCGCTAGATCAAAAATCGATATATGTTTTTTTACGTTTTCCTATTTTTTCTATTTTTCCCCATTTTTTATTTTTTACTGCTTTTCATATTTTATACTATTTCTTCCTATTTTTTTGCCATTTTTTACTGATTTTCTATTTTTTCTATATATTTGCCTGTTTCTTTTTTGTATTGTTTTCTTTCTATTTTGCCTATTTTTCCCATTTTCTCTATTTCTCCCAATTTTTTTACGTTATCCTATTTTGCCCATTTTTTTTAACTATTCTCTCAATTTGTTTATTTTTCCCTCTTATTTCATTTTTTTCCTGTTTTTGTCTACTTTTGCCTATTTTTACTATTTTTCTCTATATTTTCTACTGTTTCCAATTATTTTCAATTTTTTTTACACTTTCTTATTTTGCCAATTTTTTTTAATATTTTCTCTATTTTTCCCTCTTAATTCATTTTTTCCTATTTTTGTCTACTTTTGCCTATTTTTTTACTATTTTTCTCTATATTTTCCACTGTTTCCAATTATTTTCATTTATTTTTATGTTTTCTCATTTTGCCAATTTTTTTTTAACTATTTTCTCTATTTTTTTCTATTTTTCCCTCTTATTTCATTTTTTCCTATTTTTGTCTACTTTTGCCTATTTTTTTACTATGTTTCTCTATATTTTCCACTTTTTCCAATTATTTTCAATTTTTTTCTGTATGTTCCCTATTTTTCCCATTTTCATATTATTTAATATTTTTTCCTGTTTTTTACATTTTTCCTGGTTTTTCTTATTTATCCTATTTTATGCTATTTTTTCCTATTGTTTTCTATTTTTTTACTATTTTTAACTAGTTTTCAATTTTTTTCTATATTTCCCCAGGATATCTCATACATATCGTTATTTTTGTATCGAATTCGAGGCTGTAAGATTCGTAGATTTCTTATAGAAAATTGTATATTTTTTTCGAGTTACATAAGATTGATTTTTATCCCAAGACTTTTTCATTATTGGCAAATTTGTAAATCCTTGTGTTTTTATTCTACTTTCATAATCTTCATCTATTACTTGTTTTGTTCATTTTTTTATTTGTTTGTCTAAGCGATCTCAAAAACTAACCGAGAATTTTTTGAAATTTGGCAAATAAATTTCCCTTGTTGTCCTAACAAAAATGAGCTATAGCACATGTCTGAGAAAACTCTGTATCCGAGATATGGGTGGGAGCGCGAATGCGCGCGGTACCCGTTAATTGTCTTATTCTACTTATTCGTGATTTATTTTTATAAATATAATTTAATAAACTACTTAAATAGTTTTGTTTAATCAAATAGGCTTTGTTTGAATAAAAAGGAGATCAGAATTACACAGAAAAGGTTTTGAATAGATAATTTTAAAAATTTTATTTTTTTTATGTGTACTGGTAGCGCTGATTCGCAAGCTGAGATAGCGTAGCATAATCGTGATTAAACATGGAAAAACAGAATATAAGCTAAGTTCCATTTAGAATATTTGTTAGATATTTGAATTTAAAAAGCAATTAGTATGAATATTCCATCGTAAGTGTGAGCCAAATACTCCAGTCACTGGACATAAAAATAGGGTTTTACCCCTGAAATCTTTATAACTGCATCGATTTTTCTGAAAATTTGGGATTTAGCTAATCTTATTCCCTACACTTCAAAAGTTTATATCTGCGCGAATTGCGCTTTTTGTTTTTAAGGTGTAAAAACTACCCCTTGTATTAAGAAATTGAAAAAACAATAGATTTGACCATTTTATAGGCTGTATGTATGTTTAAATTTGTAAAATATTTATTTATTTTATGGTAGAACTCGATTTATGGTCATTTTAAAAACTACACCTTTAACGAAGTTATAAACAAAAATAATTTTTAACAGATTTAAAACTATTTTATTGTGGTATTTATATAGAAGACTATATCTTCTCATAGCATTAATGATATGATATAATATTTGTTAAAATGATTCAACGCTTAAAAACCACCCCTTATTACGATGAAATTATAGGGAAAAATATTTTCAACGACTTGAAGCGCTTTGATGGCGGCATTATTATAAAATAAATAAAGATAAATTACTGTTTATTATATAATTTATTATATATTGCAGATGTTCAACCCTTAAAAATTATCCCTTACATCGAAAATAAGAAAAAGCTGAATTTCGTTTTTTAGCGATAACTCCGTTCCCTTTTGAGCTATTTCATCCATACGAAATATGTTGTAGAGAATTTCAAGGGCTACAAGGTCATGTACTATTTTTGAGTTTTGAGTTTAAGGGCTTGGAAAAAGTACCCTTAGCGCAAATGCATACATTTGAATGGACATATATCATTTAATTTTTATTCTAAAAAAACGCAAAAAGATGTAAAATGTTTAGTGAAAAAAGATAAAATTTTTGTTAACAACAACTTTTACGTATTTAAAGTTATTTTGAAAAATGTTATTAATGGGGCATGAAGTACGTTATTAATTTGTCAGTTTTATTGCTGAATTTTTCTTCATAAATTCGAGCGAGCGACCCATCTTTATTTTCATCATAACCCTCTCAATATTCGTGCTACTGACTTTTACCAACAATCATTTTAAAGGTCTGTTTGAGCACTTTAAAAAAGCTTCTATTACGGCAAACAAAAAATTGCTGTCAAGGAGCCATAACTCATTTTCTATTGCGTCTAAAATAATAAAGAAAAAAAAACAATTTCTTATTTCATAAGATTCATTTTTGATAAGAATGATTTTTTCATAAAATGTGATTTTTAGTTATTCGCGAAAAACTGTTAAAAAATATACATTCAATCACGAATAACTCGAAAAGTATTGGGTTATCAAAAAAACTTTATCCTATATTTTTTTCTTAAAATTAATCTATAAATTTCCGGGGTTATTTTGAACTCATATACACCCCCAGGGGCGAAAACGCATATCGGCACTATATAAATTTTGTTATTTATGCAATTTTACAACTACTCTCAAAATTTCAAATTAATTGGTGCAGTTTTAAAGAATTCGGAGCGGAAAACGTTCAGTGAGTGGACTAAAATATTTGGTGTGTTTTATTTCAATTTTGAAAGTATTTTGCTTGTTTTTTATAATAATTAATAATTAATTTGATATATAATTTCAAATAGTAAGAATTAATAGAACATCGTGAAAATGTTACAATAATATGGGAAACTTTTAATGAGATATTCGAGTTTCCATCCGAATCATATGTCAAAATGCTCGCGAAAGCGAGTTGAGCAATAAAATATACAAGAAAAAAGTTGCTCTCAACTCTATATAAAGTAACGCCCCAAAATGTGAAACCTCATAAACTCCTTTATGTACAAATGTGAGTTTATGAGATTTTCCGAGTTGTGACCTGAATCATATGTCAAAATTGCTCCATGACAATGAGCTGAGCAAGAATATGCGAGAAACAAAGTCGCTCTCAACTCGATAAAAAGTTATAGCTCAAAATCTGAAATATCAAAACTTCCTTTATGTATAAATAGAATTTTATGAGATTTTTTTATTTTTACTCAAATCATATTTTAAAATGCTCGCGACATCTAGCTGAGCTATGAAAGAAAAAACAAGTGAAAACGGCAATATTTTGTTACGAAAATCTCACTGTTCTCGAGTTGAATCAGGCTAACATACAGACGGAAGGACAAAACCGTTTTATAAGAGATTTTTTTCTTCGAAAACTCTAAAAGTCGCTCTAAACACTATTATTCGTTATGGCCATTAAAAGCCCGCAATGAGCAAACCAGTCACTATTTTTTAGTTAAAAAAAATGGATTAGACTGCATCAAATGCAAACCAGTCACTATATTTTAGTTGTTTAAAAAAGACTAGTCTGCGCCAAATGCAAACCAGTCACAATTTTTTAGATGAGAGTGAGAGTCGATCGATATTAATTTACTGACTTTTTCATCTAGGCTGGTCAGTCAGTACGCCACGGCCGTCAGCAAAGAATAAAATTGTAAAAAAAACTTACTTAAGTGGGGGGGGCACCAGGTAAAATCCCGACCCGGGTGCTTATAACCCATGCGACGGCCCTCATAACAATATTTGTAAAATTAAAAATTAGGTAGGGTCGTTTACATAACTTAAATCTTTCTGCATTTTCTTTAAATTTTTGCCAGTTTTTTTCCGAGTGGTAAATTGCCGTATCATCCGCAAAGCTTAGTATTTTATCTCTATTTGTATAACAACATCTTAAAGTTGTTTCAGACCTATAGGAATCTTTTATTTTAACTATTTTCGGTTGGTTAGATAGTTTGTCATAAAATTATGGGTAGGTCCCAAAGATATATAGGATAAAGAGTAGGTCCTCTAATTCCCAACCTCTTCAGGATATCCAATTGCTTAGAACAAATAGTATCGAATGCCTTTAAGGTCTAGAAAGATGCATAATGCTGTCTTGTTGTTGTTACTTGATTACTTTTAATAATAAACGAAATGTTTCAAAAAATCTACTTTTGTCAACGATATCTGAATTTTACTCACACTTTATTCCAATGAGATCATTCACTTATCATAGACCCAATATCGTATGGTTTATCAGAATCTTAAATTTTACAAACTTATTCGCAATACCTAAATTTCTCAACGAAACAATTATTTTCAGTAACTGAAAAACATTATACTTACGTAAAACGTTCCTTTTTGAATTTCCAAAATGTATTTTGCACCTTCTTTTTTGAAATCATTCAATGTCAAAGTGACCACTCGTTCCATCCATTGGCGTACTTTTTGATTGTCTAAGAAATGTTTGTCGTCCAATAACTTGTCTAAACCCCTAAAATTTTTTTTCTTATAATTATTTGGGGTCCGTTTTCTTTGTATGGTTGGGTTTGGCCTATTTTGGACCCTATATAAAAATACCTAGCAAACGATCAGAATACCACAATGTAATAGTTAGTACTGCGTGTGTATGGTGTTAGCCCAGAAATTAATTTTTGATTAGGTATTTAATATAGTGAAGCCGAAATGAATATATATACGAGGCATATTCAAAAAGTAAGAATCATAAAAATTATAATCATAAGAAACAGGTTTTATTAGTAAATTTAGTTTCCTACAAACCTATTTTACTTTCCGCACAATCGCCGTTCACTCTAAGCATTTTTCGTACCATTGCGCTAGTTTTTGCATAGAAGCTATCTGTCTAAGAGTTGAATTCAGAGGTCTATGCAATACTCTAATGTGCGAGAAATAGTAATATGAGAGCCCACGATGGGAAAAGAATCATAAACTACTCAGACAGTCAAGCAGCCCTTAAGGCCATAAGAAGCCCAAAAGTTGACATCTAGACTGGTATGGGAATGTGGCGAAGAACTTAGGGAATTGGCGACCCACAATAAAGTAACTTTATCCGTGGGTACCAGGTCACAAAGGTATCGCTGGAAACGAAAAGGCTGACGAGCTCGCAAGAAGCGGGTCGTCCACCCCATTAATTGGTCCAGAACCAGCGATGGGAGTACCAAAACGTACGTTTAGGAACCATATAAAAGACTGGATCAAGCGAAAACACAAATTGTACTGGGACAATGTACCCGGACTTCTACACGGGAAAAAGTTTATAAAAGAACCGTCAAAGAACGTAACTGAAGAACTGCTTTCAATGAGTAGGAATCAACTACGAATTACCACAGGGCTCCTCACGGGACACCTTCCCAAAAGAGAGCATGTAAACAAAATGGGGCTATATAACGGCGACCTTTAATGCAATAAAGGGACCGAGAATGCACTCCACATACTATGCAACTGTGAGGCGGTGGATCACAAGGCAAAGAATATATGCTAAACCAAAAATGGATCCAGAAGACTACTACAAACAGCCATTAAAGAACCTGTACAAAGTAGTACAGGGAACAAGGTTGATGGACAACGGTGTTCTCGAGTTTCAAAACGTTGTCCACCGAGCCATTGTTTGCAGTGCAAAAAGAGAAAGTAGCCGCTAGGTGCAAGGCCGGGACTGTACAGTGGGTGGCCACAAAAATTCCAATGAAAATCTTGAATTTTATTCTTGCTTTTGGCAGCCGTTCGGGGCAATTAAATCAATCAAGATCTCTGAAAAAAGAAGAAGTGAAAAAAAGAAAAATAGGGAAAAAGAGGGGAGTGAACGCGGAAAGTAAAAGTTGGAAAAGAAGTTTGAAGCATAAATAAATTAGTTAAAAATTAGGGAAAAAGGGTAGGAAATCGGCGAAACCATGAGGAATTCGATAAAAAAAATAAATACAAAAGCTGTAGAGAATGTTATGCTCTACAAAATGCATCATTTATACTGAAAAACTACAAAAAAGGTATATTTCTTTTGTGCCACATAGTGGCTAAATTATGCAAAATTAGAAAAAAAGTATAATATAAAAGTTGTAGAGAATTTAATTATATAAAATCTCCATGTGTTACATTTGTCTCAGAAATGCATAGTTTTCCCGGAAAAAACGGCGAAAACCCCCAAAGTTTTCTCAAAAAGCACCTTTTTTTTCGACTGAGCGTTATAATAATAATACTCACCCTAGATTTCACCCCGTTACGAGTAAAGGCGTGGAATAAGACCTATATTTAAAAAATATTTTTATACATACAGGGTGCTCCAAAAAAAAATCCATATCAAAGTTGTTGTTTTTAAATGACACACCCAGGATATTGGAGGATATTTACTTGTACAAATAGTATAGAAAAACCTAAATTTCAGAAATACCTAAATAAGTTGAAAACTTGGAAGATTTAAGTATCGAAAACCCTCATAGAAAGTGAAAGGTAATTAAATTAGCTAATAAAATATAGGGTGTTTCATTTAAAATAAGTCGAATATTACAGTGAGAATGTTCTACTAATTGAAATAAAAATTTTAAACACCCTGTAAGATGTTTGTTAGTGAATCAATAAATAGACTAATGAAACAGTCTTTTATGTAAAATTAAGAGTAAATTTGTTATAATTGGTGTTATTGGCAGATATTTAATTTTACCTTACAATTTGAAAATGTAATTATATACGGGGTGTGCCAGTGTGCCGTTTAAAAAAAACAACTTTTTTACGGCACTTTTTTTGGGTGCACCCTGTAAATTTCAAAATATTTTTAAAATATAGTCCTTGTCCTTATTGACTTACATAATCCCGCGGCAATAGAAGTTAACAATTCCGCCATAAAACTCCGTGGCGTCGATCGTGAATCACCCTCTATAATCTATTTTAGTCGAATACTCTCAAGTGACATATAGCGAGAGCCAACATAGTTTACAAGATTTAATTATAGGATTCTGTCCACCACGTTCAGTTCAGATATTTTATAAACAGATTACACTATACAGGGTGTGTCACGACCAGTTAAAACTATCTATATTGAAAACTACTCACTCGATATTTATGAAAATTTATATACAAGGGTTTGCCATTGGAACACCCTGTATTTTTTTACATTTTTAGATTCGTTTTGAGAAGCTGATTGCTCCGGCCAAACGATATAAAATTGGATAAAACGGCTTACATGTCCCTGTCTGAACTTTTTAAGTACTACTTGGTAGCATATATGAGAAAAATGTGTACAAGGTTATCAAAAGTATGCAAACTTTGATCACCATTTTCATAAATATCGTGTAAGCAGTTTTCGATATACAGATAGTTTAAACTCGTTGCAAGACACCCTATATAGCGACTAGGAGTAGGGAATCACCTACCTATCAGGTATCAACATGGGGAACTACAGAAAATTATAAGACATCTATAAATATTATATGCATGAATTTTAGTAGAAAGAGAAAGTGTATTGAGTATTTTGTCTGTGCAATGGATAACTTTTTTACAACAAAGTCTAAAAAAAGATAAAGATCGGCTTTCAAAAATTAAGGCAAAAAACATCAATATGCTGATAACTAATATTGTTTCTTTTGAATTTTTTTCTAATAGAAATAGACAGAATATGCCAAAAATTTAACAATAATTACAAAAGTTTTAAAACTTTAATAAAGTGAAGAGTACATTCGAATAATACTAAGTCTGATTTTGCAACTCTTTTTTCTGAACGGAAGATGTTGAAAATCGGGATTTAATGAATTTTTGCAATATCAGAACGGAGAAATTTGCAAAAGTTCTGCAAACTTTCAAAGTTTTGAAAAATAGTAATTTACATCTTCTGATAAATTTGCAACAAAACGGAAATGTTTATTTTATCAAAAATAATGTTTTTCATCCTTATTTTTCGACGAAAATTCCAAAAGTTCTGCAAACTCGAAGAAATAAGTAAAATAAAAGACCTGCAAAATCATTTTAAAGAGCTTATTAACTATTCCTGGCAAAATCAATGGAATGAAAACTCATCAAAACTCCATGAAATCCACCCTAGTATTCTTCCGTTAAAGCTGCCCTTCTTTTCTAGAAGAACAAATGTCGTAATCCGAAGGTTGCGTATAGGACACACCCGCCTCACACATAAATATTTAATGACCTCTGAAGCTCCACCTTTATGTCAAAACTGCTCCAGTGTACTATCAGTCAGGCACATACTCAATGAATGCATACGTTATCATAATGAAAGGAAACATCATCATCTGATCATCTGACTGGAAATCTACAAGGGATCCTCAGTACAACAGGACAACTTACTGATCTCATCAATTTCCTGAAGGATACCGCCCTATATAATACCATATAATATATTATAGTGATACAAAATACTTTATAAATTATCATATGTTTACCAATCTCTGTATCTGTTACTTAGTATTGTAAAACATAGTAGCTGTGTCAGTAACCGCGCTGTTGAGACACGTTAATTAAAAAAAAAAAAAAAAAAAAAAAAAAAAAAAAAAAAAAAAAAAAAAAAAAAAAAAAAAAAAAAAAAAAATTCTGAAAAAGTGTTTTGATTTGAAACCTCATGCATTTCATAAAATTGGATTTTTTTATTACAGTAAGTTTCGGAATAATCCCAAAAGTTTTTAATTAGGGTTGCAAATGCAGATATTCTTAATAACAATGTTTTTATTAATTTCTAACCTCACCTGTAATACGGAAATGAGTATAAAATCAAAAAAAAAATATTTGCGTATTTCCGCCCTACCAAAAAAAACAAAAGTTCTGCAAACTTTCGAAGCTAAAAATAATTGCAGTATTTATCCTTTTAAAAAAATGCAACCATTTGAACCAAGCGGAAATGTTTGTTTTATAAAAAAAAAATTGTTTTTCATCCTAATTTCTCGATGAAAATTCCAAAAGTTCTGCGAACTCGACAAAATAACGAAAATAATTTTCTTAAGAATTGTTTTAATTTTCAACCTTCTGCGTCAAACGGAAAATATATTTTGTCATAAAATTGGTTTTTTTATTTAAATAACTTTCATATTAATACCAAAAGTTTTAAATAATAGTTTCAAGAGAACATTTCCTCATGTACAATGTTTTTATTAATTTGCAACCGTGCCCACAAGTAAATGAGGATAAAATCGAAACAAAAACAATTTCGTATTTGTAAGCTCCCAAAAAAGTAATTGTCCTGCAAGTCTGCCAATTGGTATATATTTTATAATCAGGAACATTGTGAATTTAACAAAAATAGTATATGAAGGTATAAGTGGTTAAGTGGTATAAAAGTGAGCGTGTTTTAAAGACCACTTGTGTACAAATACTTTACGCATTTTATTTATTGGTACACTTTGAAATCATACGCAGGCATATGATACGCAGGCTAGGACTTGCAGAAATTCTATATCTGTTTTATTTGTTATAGATAATAACAGGATGATTTGAATAAAAATTGAATTTATCAATAAGATTTATGGAAAATTTTGGGATAATTATGTGAAATGTATACAACAATTTTCACCGTAAACTGAACAATTGTGATATATGGCAAACATTTTTAAAACACAAATTTAAATAAAACACAAACAAACGCCTACAAAATAAAACGAGGTAGGTACTTTTTCGTCGTTGTTATAGAAACGAAAGCTACGCGTATTTTATTTATATAAACCTCCCTTCACTCGTACTGCACGTTCGTCTAAATATTAGGAAAGTGTGTTTCCGGATTGCAGAAAATATTGCAAATTAATGGGTACCTTAATATAGATCAATATTCGAATATCTTAAACTTATTTACAATTTTTTTTTACAATTTATGGCCAAATTATCAAAAAAAAAAACAAAAATATTTAATAAAAAAATGTTCCGTTAAAAAATGACTGTTGCAAATTTCTTGTGCCACGTAAAATATTAGTTGTAATTATAAGTACAATTTGCAGAACTTTTGCAAATATTTCAGCAGTTGTAAACATGCAAAAAATTAATTATTAGTGAATAAATTAAGTTTCCGTTTTTCATACAAGATCGTACAAATTCATTGGGACTGCTATTATCTTTATTTGCAACCAAGATAAAAAACTTTTGTAATTATTTCGATGCCTGTGTATCAAAAATGGCAGCAACGAAGAAAAAGTTTGATAAATAAAGGATCCGTTTGTAGGAAATGGTAGCAAACCTTTGTGAAGACGTTAAACTGTTTTTCCGTGCACCGTACCAATTTGCAGAACTTTTGTAATTTTTTTAAACAAATTACAATGGAAAACTTAAACAATTGAGAAAAAAACAATGTTCCATAACTTTTACAAGGTTGCAAACTTAATGCATGTTGTAAAACATTAGTACTGGCAGTATACCAAGTTCGCAAAACTTTTGCAATTTGCAGTGCAAAAATAAAGCATTAAAACGTTTTTTGCGATTTAAACAATGTTTCGTTCATCCCAGACTTCTGCAAAATTTTATAGTTTGTTTTCATTAATGTACTAACACACCATGAAAATTTGAAAACTTTTGGAATTAATGTAAATTGATTGTCTCCAACGACTAGCCTATTTTTAGTCCAGTTAACAAACGATTTCATCAGGGGCCTGTCACTCCGCTCTTCGTCCATTTTTGAAATCACACTATTGTCTAACTTTCCCTCACACATAAACTAGACACAACTCCCGATGAATTTCAGCAGTTGAAATTTTTTTGAACACAAAAATCTTATCACACTTCATAGCTGGCGGGAGCAACGATTGTTACGGACATTAATTTATGCATACACGGACAAATAAAGTACCACTAAATCAAACCAACAACTGTAATAGCTTTAGAAACGGTCAATGGATATGGTACTGCACGAGTTCAACTGTGTTCTGATGCACCAATATTAAAATATAAGCAAACGACCCTTACTTTTCGAATATGCCTCGTATTTCGAGAAAAATACTTACTTGTAGCGATTGACCAAATCAGTTTGTTTATTAAAGGTGGCGAGATCTTTTAATTGCAAATGGACGTAACCGGGAACATTGCTAGTCATCAAACATGGATTGGACAACTTTGGGAGGGTGAGGAGAAGATCCAAATCGAATTCATCAGGTTGTCCGACTCGCAAATTGTCGTAATAACTTCCACCATAAAATACTCTACTGTACATTTCTTTGAAGAGGTTGTCTTTTGTTTTCATTTTTTTTGTCAATAGATCTAGTAGCTAAAAAGAATAATCATAAAATTAGTTATCATTTTAGACACTGCATTAATGTCAGAGTAGATCATTTAAAAAATATAAATTGAAAATTTAAATATTAAAATAATTAAGATATAAAAATGTAATTACAATTAATAAATGAATAAATAAGATTATTGCTAAAACAAACATTATCCTCGAGATACTTCTGAGAAGTGTACCTAGTAACATTTAGTTAATAATAGGTGCTTGACAGATTTTTTGCGGTAAGTGGTTATATAATTTAATACACATATGTATTTCTAGTTTTGATGTTTCATGTTTAAAATCCGTATAAAACTAGAATTCTTATTATTCTAATGAAATGTAGTAATATTTTTCTTTATTTTCAAAGAGACACCGATATAAATGTAAATACTGTAAAAACAATTATAAGGACTGCTTAACAAGTTTGTTGATATTACAAATAAAAAATGTCCAATAATTTTTGTTCTATACATGGTGAACTATAGTTTCTACACAGCTCTGTACAAAAATGCACCCAAATGGGTTACATGTTTTTAAGCTGAAAAGTTTAAAACAATTTTTTTATTTTAACTCTAAAACGGTTATAAATATTTTTTCATCTAAATTTATACAAAATTTGAGTACTCTAGAAGCATTTTATGTAAAAACTAGAAGATGTAAAATCTGAAAGAGAACTTTTCGATAGAAATGATCAGCAGGTGAAGTAGTGTGAGAATTGACAATAAAAAACTTTTGCCATTTAAAATACATGTGATCTTATAACCCCTAATATCTAGTAGGTGGTGACTCCAAGTGCTGAAAACCAATTCCATAGATTGTATTGACTTTAGGTGTCCTGTATACCAAATATAAGTCAATCGGATGTCTAAAACGGAAGATATCGTGTCGACAGAGACACACACAGACAGAAGGGATGACGATAGTATTACCTTTCTGCTTCGTTATCGAAAATGAATAACTGTTATTTATAAAGTTTTTAAGGGGTTGAGAAATTTCACATTTTTCCAGAATACATAAATAAATCCATTAAAAACGTATCTATAGTGAAAGAAATATTTAGAATGCAGTGTGGGCCTTATGGAACGTAAGGTTCCCGCCGATGTCAGGTAGTCGGACACGTTAGAAAACGGAAGGTTGAGCACGCCATAACCATAATGCCAAAACAGCATCGCCGCCGAGCATTCTTCCGTTTAAAATACATTGGGCTATGCTGCCTACACTGCATTCTAAATCTGGCTTTTACTATAGAACAGTATATTATATTTTATCGTAATATACAATTATCAATTCTAAACACGTTTATCAACTTGTCAGGGAATATTCGAAAGCAAAATATTTATCTTAATAATTTAATTGTTCAATCTAAGGGCAAAATAAATATTTTCAGAGATGCGGTCACATTTTATCTGCAGATAGCAATCTTTGCTGGGCATTTTCAATTGTACTTAATTAAACACCTTAAACCAATATTTTATAAATTCACAGCTATTATTAATTAATAAAGTGAATCTCAATGAATAGTGCATCTTATATATGTGTGTGTTGTGTTGGGCGTTGGCATTAGGAAGTCCTCAATCACAAAATAGTAGTGCATCTCAGTCACAAATATATTAGTGCGTGTTAATTTACGGTACTCTTATGCTTCAAAATGTTTGTAAAACATGTAAAAGAATTGTACACACAAAAATGATTTATCTTCCTAATACATTTGTTCAACTTATCTACGTTAATGTAATGTAAATCTTAAATGGCTAAACAAAAGTACAGATAAATTAATTGAAATTTCTTTAGGAGTGCTTTTGACCGCTCTATTTTTTTGTACGATACAATTTAGTTATTATCGCCTGGTCCCGTTTCGCCTGACGTAAAAATTTGATACGTTTTAGTAGCGTTTTGCCAGACTACATGTTAGACGAAAATAAATAGTTGCTATTTTTTCCATAGACCATCATAACTAGGTGTAACTTCAATTTTAACCAGTGCTTATGGAAAAAAATATCAAAATGGTTTAAAAAATTTAAAAATAATGTTTTTTAACACACTAGCATAAAACTTCTTAATATATGAATTTTTTTTTTTTCAAAAACAGTTAATACATTTTAATAAGATCAGACGTGGGATCGATGATGATTTGTTTTTATTCATTAATTAGTTACTTATTATTCTTTCATGATATTTATACATTGGTTTTGAAGAAGGATAAAAAATTAAAAAAATTAAAATAAACTCGAAGACTTCAAGTGAGTTGTATTTTTGAATATAAATGAAAACAAATTCTTTATAAACTATTTAATTTTTGATAAATTACGAATCTGCATCCTTATAAATCAAATTTTGCACGTATTTTGAAAATGACCCTTATGAAAAAAACAAGGGAAATTTTAATTGATCAGGCGAAACAGAATCAGGCGAAACAGGATCAGGCGAAACAGGATCAGGCGAATCGGGCATAAATCCCAGCGAGCACCTTTTGGATTAATAACTACATTTTGAAATTATATAGCACCTTATTAATTTTTTGTAAAATTGTTTTGTTTAGAAGTTTCACAAGTTCACTATATTATCTAATTAAAATCGAGTATTTTAGAAAACTAATGGTTTTACCTAAATGACAACCACCAAAATCTTATTAAAAAGATATTTTTGCATACATTTAATTTTAAATTAAATATTGCTAACTAACCTAACCAAAATGACCAATGAACTGTCTAAATTGGGATTTCGTAAACCGGTATAGATACAAATAGGAAAAAACAAGTCGGAAGCGCTTGAGCGTTAACAGGCTTCTAAACACGCACTATCTCATGAACCATAAAATATATAAAATTTAAATAAATAAAACAACGTTTTAAGATTTCCACAAAAATAATAACAAAAGTTATTAATTTAATAGTGACTAGTTTCGTTACATAGTAACTTCATCAGACTAATATTATTTACAAGAAAATCAAGAAATTTATACTAAAACAACTAAGAATAAAATTACCTCTCTAAAATTATGAGGGCTTAACCAAAAGCTATTAACAAACGTTCAAGCAATTAAAAACTAAAGAGAATTTAAAATAATTTAAAAAAAATATAAAAGAATATTTGTCAAAAGGATTAAGGTATTAAAAGAAATTTAAAAGTGGCGAATTGTTAAGGTCAAGTTGGTCATTTAATAATAAATCCGTATGTTTGAGTTTATTGATTTCTAATGTTTCTAAGTAATTTAACCGAATGCCTTTACTTTGCGTATGTAAAATTTCAAAATACAAAAAACGTTGTTTTATTTATTTAAATTTAATAATGGATTTTCATCAAGTAAAAGCCGACACAGTTAAACATAAAATATATCTCAAATCTATTTTTAATTATCGATTCAGCGTTAAATTTCTCGTCAGAATACTATTTTTGAAATCGATAGTATCACTTTCCGGTTCTGGATTGTAAAACCAGTTTTGAAGCTGGAAGTCATAAAAATCTGAAAATCTATTTGGGAGCTATTCAAGGTATGCTCAGTTCATTACCGTTGACCGTTTGTCTCTATCTCTTTTCGTTTTTGAGTTATAAATGCGGACAGACGGACAGACAGAGCCGTATTATAAGACTTCTCCTTTAGGTTTTAGAAGTCTAACGAGTGATCGGCCGATACCGATATGTATCGGCATATTGGCAAATTTTGGCAATAATTGGAATCGGCATATCGGCAAAATTTGACGATAATCGGTATCGGCATAATTTATCAATTTATTTCGGCATTTTTAAGATGAACTATTTTATTAGTTTGGAAATAAAAAAAAATATTTGGAACATATTATTTTTACTAATTTTACATTAAGATGAAAAATCAAACGGGTAATCACTCGGGCGACCGGGGAATAACCGAAATTTGTTTACGTTACGTCCGCGTCGGTGCCAGGTCAGTCTTTGACTTACCGATGCTTTTCTTTCACTACTAACAATTTTTACTTATATCAACGTATATTGCTTAGTTACAGAACTTGTAAAAATGTGGTGCCGATACCGATAATATTTCGGTATCGGCAAAAAAATCCGTATCGGCCGATCACTAGAAAAAGCAAGTGTATTTTTAAAACAAATTGATTGGTTTTATCAAAATTGAAATATCAGGTCCGGTTTGCAAGATATTTGGGAAAAACCAAAATTGACGATTTTCGTCATATTTAATTAATGTTTAAAGATGGAAAAAAAATTTTTATTGAAGGCCAAATATCGCTTAATATACCGTAACCATTTTTTTTAAAACAATGTTTCATCTTTGAACGGCCACCCTCAATATATTTTTTAATACGAACATGTACTTTTTATTGTACTGTATTTTTTAAACTTTTTCTCTAACCAACCATGTAGAATACTTAATTTTTTATTAGATTTTATTGACAATGAATTGTACTTTAGGAACTTTTCTAAGGTGTTAATTAAATAAAACGGAAATTGTCAATTTCGGTTTTTCCCAAATATCTCTGAAACCAGATCAGATATTTTAGTTTTGAAAAAGCAATCAATTCGTCTTGAAAAGGCGCATCTTTTTTCCCATTTAATCTATAATTCTATAACGGTTTAGGAAATCTCAATAATGTTCAATTAAATTTGCACTACCCTAATATGAAATAGACTAATGCATAAATTATTGGAAGTATTTTTAAACCTAATTTAAAACAATAGAAGCACGTACCTGTCCCAAGATAGCATTGTTTCTCTTGATATCCTCGTCCGTCAATGAAATAAAATCTTTATTTATTTGATTCAAGACCTTTTCCAATGGTTTATATTTTTTCTTGTCGTCAGGAACTGCCATAGTTATTTTTCTTGAAAATTATCACTTTTACAGCGAAACTACAAAAACAACAAACCTACAAAAAATTATCACCAATATTTATAGCGAAACGTTTTATCAAAAATAACTAATAGATTGATAACATTAGTTGCGATTGCGATTAATTGTTCGATATCTACTCGTTGCTTGTTTCATCGCATTTAACGCAATGCATTTATAATATTTATATTCTAAACTGGATGACGTGTCTAGTTTTCATTGAAGTTTTGTTTAGACTACAATCAGTAAATAAATTCACAAACCTCAAATTTCACTTAACAGTACTCAACACTCTCAGGGCGTCATGGTCAGGGCCGCGTCAAGGTATTTGAGAGCCATTGTGCAAATTCAAGTAATGCACCCACCCTATTCCATCAAGTAATCATGGCCCACATTTTTAGCAAAAAAATGTAAAATTTAGTAGGTAACTTTGCAATTAAATAAAATTATATTTCTAAAAAATTTAGGCCTATCACGAACTCATGAATACGCAAATTTTAAAATTTTAGACCGTTATAATTTGTGATTGATAAAGAGTTACAAACTTTAATAATATTTTCTACTAGTAACTTTCTGTAAAATTTTAGACCCCTATAATTTGCGATTGATAAAGAGGTACAATCTTTAATAATACTTTCTACTAGTAACTTGGATATGTAGAATCCGAATCTCAAATTAAAATTAAGAAAAAAGTCCTACATACACACAGATACATATGGAACTCAGAAACGAACTTTTAAGTTCGGTAAAAATTATGTAAATGTTAACTTTGTACAGAGAAGGTAAGTAGACAATTTCAGTCTACCATATATAGACTAGTAAAGATATAAAATCCAGCAATCACAAATCAGTAATTGTAGCCACGTATCAATTTCTGCTTTTGTTTATGCCCCGCTATCTGTTTTTTTGGGCCTAATAGTAGTGCGACCCTGGCTTACTTTATATCAAAACGGAACATAAGTTTAAACTTCTTAAACTAAATCAAAAGGAACGTGAGTCGAATTTAAACTACTTTTAAACCGTTATAAAGCAATATGAGATAAGTTGAAACAATATATACCTATAACGGGTTAAAACACAACGTAAGTTGAGTTTAAATTACTTAAAACCTATCAAAGGGAACGTGAGCCGAATTTAAACTACTTTTAAACCGTTAAACACTAATATGAGCTGACTTGAAACTAATTATAACCGGTTAAAGCACAACATAATGTGAGTTTAAATTACTTAAGACCCATCAAAGAGAACGTGAGCCGAGTTAAAACTATTTTTAAACTGTTAAAAGACAATATGAGCTAAGTTTAAACTACTTATAACCGGATAAAGAGCAAGGTAAGCCTTAAATTAGTTGACCGTGAGCTGTTAAACTACTTTTAAACCTTTAAAAGAGAATATGAGTTGAGTTTAAGTTGAAACTACTTATAACCGGTTAAAGCGCAACATAAGGTGAGTTTAAATTACTTAAAAACCATCAAAGAGAACGTGTGCCGAGTTTAAACTACTTTTAAACCGTTAAAAGACAATATGAGCTAAGTTTAAACTACTTATAACCGGTTAAAGCGCAAGGTAAGCTGAGTTTAAAGTAGTTAAAATCTATCACATTGACCGTGAGCTGTTAAACTACTTTTAAACCGTTAAAAGACAATATGAGCTAAGTTTAAACTATTTATAACCGGTTAAAGAGCAAGGTAAGCCGATTTTAAATTAGTTAAAATGTATCACATTGACCGTGAGCTGTTAAACTACTTTTAAACCGTTAAAAGAGAATATGAGTTAAGTTTAAGTTGAAACTACTTATAACCGGTTAAAGCGCAACATAATGTGAGTTTAAATTACTTAAGACCCATCAAAGAGAACGTGAGCCGAGTTAAAACTATTTTTAAACTGTTAAAAGACAATATGAGCTAAGTTTAAACTACTTATAACCGGATAAAGAGCAAGGTAAGCCTTAAATTAGTTGACCGTGAGCTGTTAAACTACTTTTAAACCTTTAAAAGAGAATATGAGTTGAGTTTAAGTTGAAACTACTTATAACCGGTTAAAGCGCAACATAAGGTGAGTTTAAATTACTTAAAAACCATCAAAGAGAACGTGTGCCGAGTTTAAACTACTTTTAAACCGTTAAAAGACAATATGAGCTAAGTTTAAACTACTTATAACCGGTTAAAGCGCAAGGTAAGCTGAGTTTAAAGTAGTTAAAATCTATCACATTGACCGTGAGCTGTTAAACTACTTTTAAACCGTTAAAAGACAATATGAGCTAAGTTTAAACTATTTATAACCGGTTAAAGAGCAAGGTAAGCCGATTTTAAATTAGTTAAAATGTATCACATTGACCGTGAGCTGTTAAACTACTTTTAAACCGTTAAAAGAGAATATGAGTTAAGTTTAAGTTGAAACTACTTATAACCGGTTAAAGCGCAACGTAAGGTGAGTTTAAATTACTTAAATCCCATCAACGAGAACGTGCGCTGAGTTTAAATTAGTTAAAATCAATCACCAGGAACGTAATCTGTTAAACTACTTATAACCGGTTAAAGCGCAACGTAAGGTGAATTGACCCATCAAAGAGAACGTGAGCCAAGTTTAAACTATTTTTAAACCGTTAAAAGATAATATGAACTGGGTTGAAATTATTTTATAACCGGTTAAAGCGCAACGTAGGGTGAGTTTAAATTATTTAAAACTCATCAAAGGAAACGCGGACCAAGTTGCTTGCTTTGGCCAGCTCTTTGGCTGGCATAAATAGACGCTAAGCGCTGTATTTTATTTATTTTTTCAAGTAGAAAGGTGGGATTAATGATACCTTATTTGAAAGATCATATTTTTATTTTGATCTTTAACAAAATATAACTCTCCACTTTTTATGGGCACCATTTTGTCAAGCACCGAAAGGAAGTCGGTTGAGCTGCCTAAAACTAGATACAGGTATTAAAGAACACTTTCTTTGGACACAAATAAGAGCAAAGTAGACGTATAAGTGAGTAGTGGAAAATATATAAAACCATTATACTGTATGGTGAGGCATATAGAGCTCCATTCATAACTTTTTATATTCATTTTTTAGGAAATTCAATACTACACAAAAGTGTTATTTTGATCAATTATAAATTTTAATCTCTAGGTATTTCCCAGAACACTATAACAATATTATTTTTATCTTAACCACGTAATCTACTATTGTAAATAAGTCAGATAAATAATATAGGTACAGTTAGAGTTTAATTTTAAGAAAAAACATGAAAATTATTTGCTCTTTTTTTTTAAACAAGGTTTAGTCCATTATTTGTATGTTTTTTTTTAATAAAGTTTAGTTCGGGAGCGGGCTATGATGATTATGTAGAAGTTGCGAGTTCCCCGGAAATAAAAAGTCGGGTTATACGGAAATCGACCTGCTGATTCAGAATATGCAACTGGTTTTTCTCGAAAATGGTCAAGTTTTATTCTAAACAGTTTATTTATAAACAAATTGCAATTTCAGAAAAATTTATGTTTTTTCTGTATTTTTAATATTTTATTTAAAATACTATTGTTATAACGTGAAAACTGAAAAGAACCTTTTCGATGTAGAATCTCGAGTTCTACAAAAAACAATTTTTTCCGGGTCAAATATATTTGTTTATAAAAAATTATTTATAAGAAAATTTGACCATTTTTAAGAAAAAACAATTGCATATATAATCTGAATCAGCAGGTCGATTTCCGTAGAATCCGACTTTTTATTTCCGGGGAACTAGAATCATGGCCCGCTCCAGGACTAGTTGATTATGTAATGACCATTAAACTCTTTTTATTCTGACTAATAGTTTTATTTATAAAGGTATTGATGAGATTAATGACCCAGACTTTTTATCTATTTAAAGAAATCAAACAGGATCATATATTGTTAAAAATCCATAAAAGTAGGCAAACAATTTATAAGACAATAAAATATTAAATAGATAAGATAATTATTCATACTCAAATGTAAAAATACTAAAGTACTTAAAGATTACAATAATGATTAATTTTAAACCTGTCAGAAACAACACGTTACTTATAAATGTATTAAATATACAGGGTGTACCAATAAACTTTCACGCACTATTGGCAATTAAAAATCACATTAAGGGATTTCTACTATGGGCGTCGCCAGAATGAAAGTCAGAGGGTGGCCAGATACTCGAAATTGCAATAAACATTGAACAAACTGATCAATTAATTTTTCGATATATGTATATATAAATTCATTCATCGCCAGGAGCCAGGGGACACGGCCCCCTTACCATGTAGTGATGACGCCATTGCTACATCGAATAAAACAGCTTGCATTAATAAACAGACTGGCCACACATGCAATAAGTACTAACAGTTACTTCTATGGATGATAATTTTGAAAAACACCAAATAGGCACTATATCAATGAGTACAAGTGAGAATATAGAGGGATATAAAGCTGGCGGACCCAAGACCATATTACAGACATGCCTACGTAATTAATTCATTAAATCAGGGCCGTCTGGTGGGTTGTAAGCGCCCTGGGCGAGATTTTACCAGGCGCCCCCACCCACAGTACGTTTTTTATGTTATTCTTTGCCGACGACCGTGGTGTAGTAACTGACTAACCTATACCAAGGTTGTGCCACCGTGACCAGGGTTGCCAACTAACCCTTGCCTATTTACCCTCAAAACATTTCCGGATGACTCACAAATTACTTACAACTTCAAAATATCAATATCAAGCCAGTTTTTTTTTGGAAACCGTATCTTATATTAAATTATGCATTTATTATTTTTATTAATACCACAATTTCTTGTTTTATTTTAAAACTGACTGTGTAATGTTGACAAGCATCAAAGGTTTGTGCTGTTTGGCTTGTCTAAGTGTTGCCATATTAAAAAAGAGAAATTCCCTAAGCCCAAAACGTTCAAAATCAAAACGGGTGTATCGTTTTCTCTTCGCCATTTTACAAAAAAATAAGTGTTACAGGTTACAAAATATTAGATACAAAACTGTAGGATAATTTCCAACCAGCTTAACAAAAAAACACAGATAAAAAAAGATTAAATGTTTTTTATTAACAAGCAAAAACATACCTATTTGTACCTAGTGACTAATAGAGCAAATAAAATTAGATCTAAAGTGAGATTTTTGAAAAAAGTTTAATACTATCTTTTCAAGTCATTTACAACATAACCTTTTAAAAAACTGTCAATAACATTCCTGACACTTGACAATGTTAGGCCTAGCCTACACTCCTCTATTTAACTTAAATACTTAACAAAAACTAAAAGGTTTTAACCGTTTTTACCTCTCGCCCTTCAGATAAGAGAGGTATAGGAATCATGCTAAAAATTGGGTAGTGAGTTTTCAATGAATAAACACGTTTTAGGGTCCCTAGAATACGATTTTAATATTTTCGCGATGATGTCTGTGTGTGTGTGTTAGTGTGTGTGTGTGTGTTAGTGTGTGTGTTTGGATGGATGTTGTAGTAACGATAACTCAAAAACTACTGAATAAAAATATTTGAAATTTTGCATACAGGATTCTGATACCCTAGATTAGATCTGATTAGATTTTGGTGCCAATCGGACAACCGGAAGTGGCAGTTGCTATGGGTGATGACACCATTATTATACAAAACGGCAATAAAGTTTTACACATATATTTTGTATACCCTATAGTTTATTTTCATCTCATTAAAATTTTCGAAAGTTTTGCCATTGTTGCCAGATTTACAAAAAAATAATTTTTTTTCATACTTTTTTGTGTCAACCTGTAAATTTTTGATTCAAAAATGGCGAGAGGTCATGTGCTGGCCACATCAGATTTTTTAAGAGTAGATCACAGTTTTTCCTAAGTTAGACTGTCATAAAAACATAAATTCACTGGCAGAACATAACAAGATTAACTCTCGAATGGGTGTCTGGGCATGAGAGCATAGAAGGAAATGAACAGGCAGACCTCCAGGTTGGTGAAGGAGCCGAAAAACCTCTAATTGGAATATAATCCACATGTGATATTTCCTACCAAAATGTAAAGGGTATGCTGGAGAAACAATTACAGGACAAAAACAAGGAATACTTAAGGAAATTTGAGTGACTATGACAGTCCAAAGCACTAATAGAAGGTACACCCAAGCGCAGAGATAATCTGCTGTTATGCCTAAATAGACGGGAGCCTAACACTATGCAGGCAATATGAGGAAGAGGACGAAACTCCTCTTCATATATTATACCTTTGCCGGAACCTGAAAAGGGAAAGGAAATGACACTTTGGGGTACAATATCCTGAACCTGAAGAGTTAGCGAAAGCTAACATCAGAACCATTCTGGACTTTGTCAAGAGTACTTGGTCTGATCTGAAATCTGGCGGTGCACAATAGGCCTAAATGCAGGTGGAATTGCCCACGCCCGATTCAACTAGGATAGAATAGAGCCTCCATAAAAAGTCAGTAAATTAATATCGATCGACTCTCATGCTCACCACTGATACAGAAGGCATCTTCACCTTCATCTAACGGTTTTCCGCTATAAAAATTATTTCACTAATTTAGATGTGCAGTAGTAAGCGTTAGTGTTAATGGTAACAACATAAATTTCACGATGTTCTACCTTCTAATTTTTACTATTCGAAATTAGGTACTTCGGAATCAAACAAGTACAAAAATTTTATAAGATTCAAAATCAATTTTTTTTTAAGCATCGGCGCTCCTTTGGTATCAGCGCCTAGGACAATCGCCCCGTCCACGCAACTGCCCTGCTAAAGCATACATTTTTGTATGAATATATAGTTTACCCCTATTTTCATCCCTTACTGGAGGGGAGCAACCTTTTCGAATAATTTAAATAGCATGGGGTGGTGAGTGATAGCTCATTTAAAAAGGGTTTTATTCTCCATTCAACCTTACAAAAGATTTAAAATTTGCTTCATTACGTGTTGAGTTATTAATGTTTAAAAATAACAAAATATCACAAATAGGAAGGCAACTAAACTAACAATAAAATTATCTATTATTGCAATAAATGTTCAAAATGTTATCCCCCCGTTGACCCCCTGGTAAAAATAGTCTATTTTTAGTTTCAGCCCTGACGCTTTGCAAAGTTTCTCGAGTAATTGTTGCACACACTTCCGTAATCCACGCTCGCAACTCCTGAATACAGTGACACTGACTCGTATACTTTCGATTTTAGGTAACCCCATAGAAAAAATCTAAAGGGTCAGATCTGGAGACCATTCCACAGATCCTAGGCGCCCGATCCATCGTCCTTCATAAACAGTATTCAAAAATTTCCTCACAGCAACTGCAAAATGAGGAGGGACTCCATCTTATTAAAAAATAATTTCCATGTCAAATTCGTCTACATTATTTTCGACAGCGATTTCCCTAACAAGAGTCCAGTAACGAGTTAGATAAGGGCGGTAACACTTATGATGCTCACTGTATGATTCCCTTAAAAATAGAAGATCGTACGTATGTAACATTTTTTTTAAGAAAATAACATTTTTATACTTATCAGTGAATACTATTAATTAATTAACGGATATATGTAAAGCTCCGGCCAGACGTACATACTTTCCTTCGAGCCTGGTTTGCGCAAACCGTTTGCACAGTTAAGTCTCTACGTGTAGCCGGCAAAACTGTATACCGTACATACCAAAAAGTACGACTCTCCGAATCGTCGCTCTGCTAAAGCTCCGGCCAGACGCTCATACTTTCCTTCGATCCTGGTTTGCACAAACAGTTTGTGCAAACTGACTGAACACTGTACGGGTGGCCACACGGTACAACCAGTTTGCGCAAACTTCAGTTTACAACATTGTCGTTATATTTATTCACATGTAAATTTAATTGCAATTTTAAATTAAATCACTAATAAATCCTTATATCTTGACCTCTCTTCTATTTTCTTCTAATTACTACCATTCAAATTAAATTTCCCAACTTGATTTCCTTTTTCTATAAATTTTCTATTATCCAGTTACCGCATTTATACAATTTTTACCATTCAGTCATCCAGTTAACTTCTTATGATTACCCCCTATACCATAAATCTTCTTTTATTTTGAAAATTTTAATGTGCTTTTTTTGAAATAAAAAATTATGCTATTTCAATTGGTAAATATTGTCTTGATATAGTTTTACTTTACATATTGGTATATAAATACTTTTAATTATTTGGTATACATTTTTTTTAATTATATACCTGACATTATACAGGTTTTATGATTACTCTTCTTTATTATTTTTTTTCAACTGTTTTTTTTAATTAAAAAATTTTCTTGATTAATCATAAAAAAATTCAAATCTTGCACATTACTATTACTTAAATTTTCTTTTAAAATCATTCCAACTTTTTTTTATTTTCATAATGATATATGTGCCAAAAATAAAAATAAGATTCTTCATATTCCACACTTGTTGATTTAAAATAAATTATATGCCAATTATAATCAATAAATTCTTAAAAATCAAACTTTTTAACAATAAACTCTGTTCATAAAATTCAAACATAAAATTATTCATGCTATGAAACATTTTAACAATTAACTTATAAAAAAAATTCATTCAAATTATTTTATTACAAGATATATATAGTTCCGAATGATATAAATTTTCAATAGAAGTGCGGCGGCATGTTTGATGTGTGGCTACACGTTCATGCAAAACCGTGCAAACCAGAGTTTGCACAAACTAAATCTTTAGCAGAGCGACGATTCGGAGAGTCGTACTTTTTGGTATGTACGGTATACAGTTTTGCCGGCTACACGTAGAGACTTAACTGTGCAAACGGTTTGCGCAAACCAGGCTCGAAGGAAAGTATGTACGTCTGGCCGGAGCTTAAAGATTTAGTTTGTGCAAACTCTGGTTTGCACGGTTTTGCATGAACGTGTAGCCACACATCAAACATGCCGCCGCACTTCTATTGAAAATTTATATCATTCGGAACTATATATATCTTGTAATAAAATAATTTGAATGAATTTTTTTATAAGTTAATAGTTAAAAGTTTCATAGCATGAATAATTTTATGTTGTTTGAATTTTATGAACAGAGTTTATTGTTAAAAAGTTTGATTTTTAAGAATTTATTGATTATAATTGGCATATAATTTATTTTAAATCAACAAGTGTGGAATATGAAGAATCTTATTTTTATTTTTGGCACATATATCATTATGAAAATAAAAAAAAGTTGGAATGATTTTAAAAGAAAATTTAAGTAATAGTAATGTGCAAGATTTGAATTTTTTATGATTAATCAAGAAAATTTTTTAATTAAAAACAGTTGAAAAAAAATAATAAAGAAGAGTAATCATAAAACCTGTATAATGTCAGGTATATAATTTAAAAAAATGTATACCAAATAATTAAAAGTATTTATATACCAATATGTAAAGTAAAACTATATCAAGACAATATTTACCAATTGAAATAGCATAATTTTTTATTTCAAAAAAAGCACATTAAAATTTTCAAAATAAAAGAAGATTTATGGTATAGGGGGTAATCATAAGAAGTTAACTGGATGACTGAATGGTAAAAATTGTATAAATGCGGTAACTGGATAATAGAAAATTTATAGAAAAAGGAAATCAAGTTGGGAAATTTAATTTGAATGGTAGTAATTAGAAGAAAATAGAAGAGAGGTCAATATATAAGGATTTATTAGTGATTTAATTTAAAATTGCAATTAAATTTACATGTGAATAAATATAACGACAATGTTGTAAACTGAAGTTTGCGCAAACTGGTTGTACCGTGTGGCCACCCGTACAGTGTTCAGTCAGTTTGCACAAACTGTTTGTGCAAACCAGGCTCGAAGGAAAGTATGAGCGTCTGGCCGGAGCTTTAGATAAAATTAATATATTTTAAATTATCGAAATTCGGTATCAGTGTTCGAATATTTGACTAAATTAACAGGGAAGTACTCAGGCAAATACTATATTTTCTCGAATTGCTGGAACAAACCAATAGATCTCTCTATATTCTTACTTTTAGTACTAAGTTTATTTCACGGTATCTTTCCAAATAACCACAAGATAATTGTACCGTTGTTTATACGTTCATAACTTTATAAGAAACATAATTTCGGTTTAATTTTTTCGGTTAGGTATAAGTTTTTTTGATCGAAATCGAATTAGTTTAATTAAAAAGCACCCCAATTGTCAACAAACGACCAACAAACAAGGAACACATATAACCACGAAAAAAAAGTAACGAAATTCTACAATCTCAAGACTTATTTATAAGTACTAACAATAAAAGTGAACGATGAAAACCAAGAAATAAGAACTGAAGTTGCTGAAGATTCTCAAAATAAAAATAAAATATGGGACAATTCGGAGAATGCAGGTTAAACGGATATAATAGAAAGTACACCAAAAGAACATTAAGAAAAGAAAGACAAGGATAAAAAGAAAAGACAACGGGAAAAATGACATGCTAGCTCGGCAGAAGAAAAAGTTCCTAAACTTGATTATATGATTCTAAATTATGTATCTAACTTGTTTACTAAATATTTAACATGTTTAATAAATATTAAACTTGTTTATTGAATATTTAATTTTTTTGTGTTTTTCATGTTTTGAAAATCATTAAGTTATTTTTATTAATTGTAATTTATTGCACGAGATCTACAAGGTTGTCATATCTATTTTACTACTGGAAATTATCTATTATTTATTTCTTGAAAAATTTAAATATATGAAGGAAAATTCAATAGTCTGGTGGCCACATTGCAATGTTATATACAAAAATAACTGCAGGTGATTTTGTTCCTGTTTTAAAACAAAAAGGTACCCATACAGACACGTAACATAAAATACAAAAATTAAATTCAACAGCTATAATTTTCATCGGATCTAATAAATTGATTTTATTTACAAACTCAGGAGAGAAAGGTTTATAATGTTTTTTGTCATTTTTGTTATAAACAAATGTCTGGCGCACTATAATTTAGCACTACATCGTAACTGTTATAATAACCTTCTCTCAGTTTCTATTCAGTATACAAACTCACTATTTGAAGATAGGAGTCTGTATCTTAATTTACTCAGTTATTTCTTCTTTTTTTCTTCTTAATTCTAAATTCAAAGCAAAAGTTTATATTTGTATTTAAGGATTTATTGGTTCACGTAAAGTTAGATTTTCAAAATTAAGAGAAAAAAATGAAACAATTTGCCGCTCAAAGTGGAACCGGAAAATTAAAAAGTACCGAGTTGGGATGTTGAAGAATATCGTCACCACTAACCAAAAGTACACTTTTTTTCACTCTATACGTACGTTTCGCTAACTATGTTGGCACGGGATTTGATGATCAGCCATCTAGGAAAACTGTTTTTTATAAATTAATATTTTCAATTAAAAACTCATCTTTTTCATTTATATTTTTAATATTAAAGAAGGGCAACTATATTGGGAAAATTCGATCTTTATTGAACATTGTGGTATATTTAAATAATACAAAAACCTTCTACTTATATATAGAATATATAATATAACAATTTAAGTGAAACGTAAAGTAATTAACCCAAAGATATTAATGGACAGAATTAAAGTTTAAGGTCAAAACTAATCAATGCACTCGGCAAGCAGAGCGGGTTTAAAAAATTTTTTAATAAACCATTTCTTATTATTACTTATCCAGGTCTCACCAGAATCACAATTCATCAACCCTCTGGTACAATTAAATCGCTATAAAAAAATTCACATATTTTTGGGAAAAAATTACTATTTTCAGGCCGTTCTTTCCTTTATACATTCTACCCTTAATTTAGTTCTATTTTAATACCCACCTTTTATACGTCAGATACTCTTGTTTCACTTCGATATGATAAAAGATATTCACTACAGGTTTAGTTTAATATTATTATATAAATTCGTATAAAATTTAAATAAGAAAGTTAAATTAAATATTTCAAATTTATTACAATCATGAAGATTTAATTAATGACATTAATGACGTACAATTTTTTAAGAAAAAGCTACTCCCCTCTACGCCTATGGCGATAGTAAAAAAATATCCATAATTATCGCCTTAAATTTAAAAAATATTAAACAAATTAACTGTTATGTAGAAAACAAGTATTTTTTTAATTTGAAATTTAATATTCGTATAATTTGGGAGGAAAAAGGTATCCCCCTGCTTGCTCTACGCCTATGGCGATAGTAAAAAAATTATCCTTAATTATCTCCTTAAATTTTTAAAATATTAATCAAATTAATAGTTATAGAAAAAATAAGAATTTTTTTAAATTTGAAATTCAATTTTCGTAAAATCTGGAGGAAAAAGCTACTCCCCCTGCTTGCTCTACGCCTATGGCGATAGTAAAAAAGTATCCATAATTATCTCCTTAAATTTTTAAAATATAAATCAAATTAAAAGTTAAGAGAAAATAAGTATTTTTTTAAATTTGAAATTCAATATTCGTACAATTTGGTAGGAAAAAGCTACTCCCCTGCTTGCTCTACGTCTATGGCGATAATAAAAAAATTATCCATAATTATGTCCTTAAATTTTTAAAATATTAATCAAATTAAAAGTTACAGAGAAAACGCAAGTATTTTTTTTAAATTTGAAATTCAATATTCGTAAAATTTGGAAGGAAAAAGCTACTCCCCTGCTTCCTCTACGCCCATGGCGATAGTAAAAAAAGTATCCATAATTATCTCATCAAATTATAAAAATATTAATCAAATTAAAAGTTATACAGAAAATAAGTATTTTTTTTAAATTTGGAATTCAATATTCGTAAAATTTTTGAGGAAAAAGCCACTCCCCTGCCTGCTCTACGCCTATGGCGATAGTAAAAAATTTATCCATAATTATCTCCTTAAATTTTTAATTAATCAAAATTAAAAGTTATAGAGAAAATAAGTATTTTTTAAAATTTGAAATTCAATATTCTATTATAAACATTTTATTTAAAGATATCCATTTAATTACATATTTATATTTTGAGTCAGAATCTTAAGGTTTAATAATAAAATATCCCAGACAATTATGATTTGAGTGGCCCAAAATTTAATGCCAACCCTGTCGCTCATTTAACCTAACTTTTCAACTTTTATCAATTTCCATATCTATTTATTTTAGTACTTACTGAGTTTAGTTTGAGTATTTGTTATATTTTGAGTTTGTTTTCTTTCTTTGCAGTTATATTAATTTGTAGTTTGCGGAAATGTGGCTATTTACTCCATTTTTTGCTACAATAGGCTTAGGAGTCTTTATTTATGGTACGGTGTTTTCAATTTTGACATTTTTAGTTGATTGTGACCTGGAATTATGGTTTTACGAAAAATTTGGAAAATCTCCTCGTAAGTATTATATTTTATTTTACCTAACCCAAGATTTTACTTTACAATAGATTGGCTTAAAAATACTCACCAAAGCTTGAAGTATAATTAATTTGATTCAGAAAATATCATTTCAGTTCACTGTTTTTTCCCGAATACCTACTAGGTTTATTTTTCTTTTATTAAATATCTATTTTAAAATTATTAAATCGTAAAAAACATGCTTCATTTTCATATTACTGTATCTATTATTGAATATTGAACCGGCAGAAACTGAAAACAAATCATTCTTATTTTTTATTTATTAATATACAGAACAGAACAGATGATAATGATAAAAATCACTTGAATCAAGAATAGAATTGGATCCTATACTATATAAATGACCAGCGTTGCCACATTTATTTTATTGAATCTACTAATATTTTTGTCTGAATCTACTAAAATCTACTAAAAAAGTTTAAAGAAATAAAGGAAATCTACTTTACAATAAAAAGTTGAAAATTAGAAGGGAGTTGGAAAGTTGGGAATTAATAAATTGTTAATTATCTATTTACTGACTAAACATATACCTAAATCTTAAAACTAGTGCAACAAAGAAAATGGAAAGACTCTTATTCTAATTTTTAAACAAGATTTTTTTCCTAAACTAGAATTTAAAAAAATGAAATTTTCTTAAATTTCCTCACCTTTATACTTTACATTTTTATACAAAGTTTTATAGAATAAATTCGACCGTCGGGGAAATAAGGGGATGAATCACCTTAGACCATTTACTATTCGACATCAATTTTCCATTCTTCTCTTGAAGTCGATATCTAAGAGCAGGTTATTGTGATCTGACAGTTTGTTTGTATACAAACACGTAAACAAACAGTATCGCAAAGTAACTCATCGAGGATTTAAATAAATGTCCGAGCCATTTTCTAAAGTTTTATTGAGTTATTTAAATTGTAAACGATACTTGTGGTAAATTCCATGGGCGTACGCCATTTCTATTGATGTTTGTAAACACTTGGCCGCACACACTAGATCCCCGCACCATGAGAAATGTCATAGAAAGAGACAAGATGTGTCGACTTCAAAATATTGTATATAAAAATGTAAACAAGGCATGTCTAATAGGAAATGGTCTAAGGGAATCACCGACAAAACAGCAGTTGACGCAATCGTTAAGTCTGTTCTTTATTCAGACAACGACGCAATCTATAAAAATACTAAATTAGTTCCACGTCTAGCTCAATATAGAAATTAAACTAAATGCCTCGTGCTTGATTAAAATAATTTTTACAATTCTATTGTTAATAGCATTTTTTCATTATTGAAAGTTATGTGTATTAAAATCTACAAAGGAAAATCAGCCCACTAAAATTTTCGAAAAAAAGGTGAAAATCTATCAAAAAAGTAGAAATCCACTAGATGTGGCAACGCTGACAATGTTTCTCCACCGGCCGGCGGCCACCCACTGTTCTCATTAATTAATTACTGATGTCATTGTGTTTGTGTTGATTCTTTTTTACTCTACCTAAAAATGTCATTTTAATTTTATTTCATTTCTAGGAGTTAAAATAACCATATTGTATTTAGAGAATTCTCTAAATCTAAATACAATAATAATAGTGGTTTATAAAATATTGTTCTAATAAGGTTATGTCCGTGACTGCCGAAACTATATACAGCTGCCACAATTTAACTTGTCTAAAGTTGCGTAATGTTCTTATTGGCTCATACATTATTCAATAACATATAACGACATTAAAACGAGTTGAATGTAAAATTCAATATAGAAAAATGTCTCCAACATTGTATAGAACGAGGAAAATAAATATGATTTACGACGAAAAAAAATTGTAATAAATAAATAAAATGAAACTCGAAATCATATACCACAAAAATTCTCTTTTCTGTGACGGGAAAAATGTTTGACACTTTATCACTCTTGACAGGCAACAAAATATCACTTTTTATAAAATTACTTTTTCTCCGGGGAAAAAAGTGAATACTTACTTTTTTCCCGGATATATGACGCTACTTCACTGCTTCCACTAACTCTGGTGGAGTCAGAGAAAACTCGGAATCAGACATTTTTTAAATTTATATTATTCAAAATAACTACTAAACTACACTACCACTATAAGTGCGCACTAAATCTACTCTTTTTTCCCTTGAATAATAAATAACTATTTATAAACGGCAACTAGTTTCGGCTAAAGAGCCATCTTCAGGTCAAATATAAGTTTACAATAGTAAAACATATTGATATGCGCATAACTCTGGTAAACACCAAGGCCGTGACTGGCCCTGGTGCACACACAAAAATCACGGGTCCCCTATGATGCAAAATTTTCAATAATTTTAGAAAAGTCGCAGTTTCTATCTAATCTGGACTAAATAGCTAATATAACAAGAGCACTTAACCGTTCCTGAGCCATGGTAAAACTTAAAATATTTTTAATTTTAGAAAGATTACTGAAAGTTCGTTCTGCTTGGGCTACGGTTACAGGGAGAGTCAAAAAAATCTTAAAGATATAATTATATTTGGAAACAAGGAATCTAGTTTTAATTTGTGAATTTTATTTAAAAAATTAAATGGGGTAATGTCAGTATCCTAAAAATTTGTAGAAAAGATGCTTTTAAAATATTTTATTTCTTCATTAAATTGAAAATTCATTTGCATCGTAATGATTTCTGTATCTTTTAAACTTAGAAATCTCCATAACACGCACAATGTTCACAATATTTTTTAGCTGCTTCAAATCTTATTAACAAAATTAAAAAAACAGGACATAAGGGTGTGAACATTTCTCAATGTTTTTTTATTTTTATTTTGTTAAAGCGGCAGAAATGCACATCTATAGATAAAAATTGTTTATTCTTTTTATTGTTTGAGTTTGTTTATTCTTTTTATTGTTTGAGTTTTTAAGCTAAGTGTGAGGGTGTTGTGTTGGCAACACTGTCATGGGTCATGCGCATGAGCGGCCAGTTGTCGGTCACATTACCTGGAGTGCGTTCATAAATTAAATATCCAGGCGAAATTCGCCCGGAGCAATATTTACCCAGAGTGCGCCCGGGTGTATAAAAATTTATGAACGAGCGGGGCCTAAAAATTCTGTCAATCCGTTTTAACCGAACTTTTTAACACATTTGCATTTATTTGTGCTTTTGTGTTGTCTCGTCTCCATCGTTAATCGTGGTATCACGTAAACGAAGTTTCCATAAACCTAATCGAATAGAAAATTATGTTGAAAATGTTGTTTGAAATATACTGGATTAATTTCAACCTCTTGATCCATTAATTGCAGAATAAAACAAAATTACACAATAATGAAAATTGGTATATTTCGTATGATTCACAGACCGTGTACCGCGAATTGTATACCGTGTGATCTCAAGAACGTATTGCGCAGGTCGGGTAACTTTTACCCATGTCAGATAGTAGGTCGTCTTAGGCGCGCCCCGGGTGTGCACCAACAAGCATTTATGAACGCGTGTAAAAATAACACTGGTTAAGCCGAAATCATTTATGAACGCATTTGGGCGCTTGGGGAGCGCCGGGCGTTTATTTATGAACGCACTCCTGCAGTCCATGCGAGATGGACTCTTGCAGGAATTAATGTATGTAACATATGTAGTAATTAACCTCAACGGCAATATAAGATTGTTCACTTTAGTAGTACTGTTATTGTGAAACCCTACAAACACAGCAGTTAGTTTTTAGGACTGCAGGGTTGGTTGTGACCGACAACTGGCCGCTCATGCGCATGACCCATGACAGTGTTGCCAACACAACATCAGTGATATCATCTTTTGTATGGACAACCCTACTGAGTTGCGACCGGATCAGTACCAGCGATGCAATCCTTTTATGTTTCGGCTGAATACTCGTTGGACCATAATTTAGAAAAAGATAATGGGATTGACACAGTACGCCTCTGCGTAACACTGGCAATATATTTTGGAAAAATATATGATAAAAGTTGTTTCAGTACAATTAACTGATAAATGACGCCCTCCCCGCGAACCCACGAAAGATGGAAATCCTATAAGCTGGTTAAGTCGATACGTATTTAGCCTTTGGCTCAGGGACTAGGTATAAGAAGTTGGCATTAAAATATAAATACTTATTCTTATTTACTTTTACGAAGACAAAATAAATCTAAATGAAGTGAAGAAATTGTCGTTTACGATGAGAGATGTAAAAATAGGTAGACGCCGAAATATTTTACGTCGTCGGGACGAATAGCGTAGCGTCGTGGAACGGCGTCGAAGATTGTAACTTCTATACTAATGGCGTTCGTAGTTTAATTTGTGAGAATGGACTGGGTTTTGAAGAAGTAAAACCCAACTGTTTATAATTATCGGCGTCGTCGTCTCGCTGTTGAATACAGGAACTTCGGTGATGGTGTTGGTAGTTTGAAATTCGATTTTTGACTGATCCTTCGCTGAGCTACGGACCCCCTTTTTATGCCGAGTTATGCCGTAAACATTTTACGTCATAATCTTGTGTGGTCCATATTTCCTTTTCGTTCTCATGAACGTTATCTAACCCTCAATATTTAGAGGCGCAAAAGAATTATTTTCTAGTATTTCAACATTCTAACTTTTGTAATTTAAATTGGGACATACCATTAAAATTTGCTAAAAAAAATAAAAATAATATACTGGGGGTTGGTTCGTCACAGAGGTAAATGTAAAAACTACCAATCCAGCTTGGGAAGGTGGATCCATCCAGAATAAATAATTTTTCGGGGACCTGCGAGGAGCCCTATCCTCATAGGTAACTTAAATTACTGACTCAACTCAATTAATACATTATATTCCATTTTTATGCTCAGACTGTGGAGGGTATAGTATAGCTCAGACATTTGTTATTAAGCTGACAGACATACCAATAAGTATGTGATTTCTTTATTTTCACTTGCTATGGTCAGTTGTAAATGTTACTGGCAAGTGGCGCTTACTCAATGTTAAAAATTTCTTTATTCTGAAAAATCAGAAGCCGCGAGGTATGTACATAAAATGTATGAAATTGAAATCTGTTTGATTTTTTAAATATACCTTATAAACAACCTATATATGTTGTAAAAAATCACTTCTGACAATCAATATTATGAATTTTGATACGGAATTTACTGTTATATAAATTTCATATGATAGTTATGACACACACTCCAAAAACGATGAAAGGAACTATATCCAGTAAACATATACTTGAGATGAGCAATTTATTTAACCAAATTAATAGCAATAGAACTTTCAAGGGTCCGGCTAAAAGCTAGCGATGATACAGTGGATCACATAACTATTTTAATATATATTACTTATGAGTAGATAAACAGTTGACATCGACTGAACACTTCAATTGATATAATAAAGTTAAATTACTAATCTAAGCATCTCCCTCACATAATTACAATAATTGGGAGTTAAAATAGTAAATACAAGGTGACATTCTAATTAAAGAATCTAGTCTAATAATAATCATCAGAAAACAATGCTTATAAAAAACCCAATTTTGGTCAAAAGTCACCCTCTGTTATTAATAATTAATTTAAACAAATGGGAAATAAAGCACAAAGTCAGGTACCACATTAATTTAATAAGTACTAGCAGGCAACTCGTTTCGGTCACTGACCATTATCAGCCCATTACGTACTTTACGAGGACAAAAAAAAATTAATTCTTTAAATTTTTCTACCCTTAATGGGCTTTCACATTATGTGAACAATTTTTGGGCGGCATTAAACTCGCCTGGAAGCAGGTAGGAGATCTTAATGACACCATTAAACTTGCCTGGACGCAAACTGCTGACCTATAACCCGACCCATAAACTCGCCTGTGAGAGTCAGGTATATTTTCTTCAATCTCTTTATCTAAATCTATAATCTTTTACATAAATTGCAATCATTAAGTTTTAGTAATCTATTTTAAATAAAGGTTTTCTTAAGAAATGTATATATTTTGAAATCCTTTCTGAAAAAGAGATTTTGCGTTATTAAATTTCAATTATTGAAACTTTTACCTGTCCTCTCACCTCCCTCTTTTAAGGGTAGGCTTGTTTCAATTTTTTCGTCAATTTATAATTATTATTTGACTCGTGAACTGCCTAGAGTAAAATATCCCTAAGAAATAATGTATTGAAATATGTTCTAAAATAAATTAATTTTTTAAATTGCATTCGATCATTATTTTGCTTTAATCCTTTTCCAGGCGAGTTTAATACTTCTCTTATACGACCCTAGTTTGTCTGCAGGCGAGTTTAATGGTGGGATTAAAGTAAGGTAATTTAGTTCGTAAATACCTTTCTTATCTCCAGGCGAGTTTATGTGCACCCCAATTTTTCTCCTCGTAAAGTAATTAATAATTGCATGATGATGACCGAAACTAATTGCCTGATAGTACTTATAGTATTAAATTATTGTGGTAAATGTGTGCTTTATTTCCTTAAAACTTGGACCACATTTGAGATATGAATAACCTTTGGGATTTAATTTAAACAAAGTTTTTTTATAGCTTTTAGGAGTAAATTTAATATGTAAATATATTTTATTACAATAAATTTTAGGAAGACTGAAAGGTCAGGTGGTATTTATAACTGGAGCATCAAGCGGTATAGGTGAACATACTGCATACTCCTTAGCCAAATTTGGTGTAAAATTAGTATTAACAGCAAGAAGACCCCACGAATTACAAAGAGTAAAAAATAAATGTTTAGGTAATTATTTTAACTATAAAAATAAGAAATGTACTAATAGTTTGATGATTAAGAACTCTCAAATGGCCAACTGGAAGACAAAGACGTCCTAATCATCCCTATGGACGTAACGGATTGCTCATCTCACAAAAGGCACTTTAGCAGTGCCGTACATCATTTTGGCAGGGTGGATATTTTAGTCAATAATGCCGGTCGGTCTCAAAGAGCTATTTGGGAGCATACAGAATTAGCTGTGGACCATCAGATGTTCGATCTCAACGTTTTTGCTGTTGTCAATTTGACAAGAGTTGCACTACAGCATTTCAATGCTATAGGAAAAGGACACGTAGCGGTCGTGTCTAGTTTGGCGGGAATTATAGGAGTTCCGCATTCTGGAACATATACGGGATCTAAGCATGCTATCCAGGTAAGTATTAGAGAGTAGTTTAATGTTCCCAGTTGTTTGGAATTATTATTTTTCATGATGATCTGAATAGATTTCATGTATGTTTTCAAAAAGTTTAACCGGAAATTGAATTCATATTATTAAACTATACCTGACAAGTTTACCTGATAACTCTAGATTTATGTTTTTTTAAGGGTTACTTCAATTGTTTAAGAACTGAAAATATAGGAAAAAAATTACATGTTACTATTTTGTGTCCAGGGCCGACTTTTACGAATTTTTTGGAACAGGCTTTCACTGAAAAATCAGGACAGGTAACAAGGAAAAGCAGGAATAGAAATATTTATTTACTTTAAATTTTTGTTTAGAAATTGAATTCGTCTGTTCAGAAAAGTGACAAGAGAATGACAGCTGAACGATGTGGATATTTAAACGCCGTGGCTCTTGTAAATAAAACCCGGGAATCATGGATGGCCGTGTTTCCATTGATTCCATTTACTTACATAGCAATTTATTTTCCATTGGTATTTAATTGGTAAGAATTTTAAGAAATAATAATTAATAGCCTTTATTGAAGTCTTTGTCTATTGTGAATGTAAAAATTTTTTATTACAAAAAAACCTCTAAAATATTGTATAAACCGAATAACTATATATTTTTCAATGCAGCTGCAATGTTGTTAGGATATGGGTATTTGGGTCTTTAATGTTTGTAATGTTTTTAAAGCTGATGTTTAAGGATTTTAAGGACTTTCTGTATTCGCTTTAGATGAATTGGATGACCATATTTAATCATTTCTTAAGTTTTGTATTTGTATTTAATCCTCTGACTCAAAATAGTTTTCATTGTACAAGTAGTTTACTAAAAATCGGCAGGCTATGCAGGATGCGGCAAATAACCGTCGATTAGAATGTAGGGGCTTTAGGACATGAAAATTATGACATCCTTCTGCTACTTCGGAACTTGGTTTTTTTAATGGGATACCGATTTTGAAACTTTAGGAATAATTTACGTTATTTTAATAATTTTTGTTCATACTTCCCTATACCAATTTTGTTTTTGAACTATACAATTTTTGGATCAAAACTACACTTTTTCACCATGCAGAAAAAATTAATTTCTTCCAAAGGTATTTGGATAAAAGCATATTTTTTCTACAAAGTGTAAACGACATAATGTTCTGTCGTTTATCTTAAAAAATTCTTATTTTTATTATACAGAAGTGCTGTTAAAATTAAAATAAAATAGTCAGGAAAAATTCACACATTTCATTATTTTAAATGAAACACTCTGTATAAGATTTTTTTAGAGATATACTTTATCCGCTATCTGTACTAGGGTTCACTATACCTATCTTACATAGATTTTCAGTTATTCGCTTTTATAGATTTTTTTCACAATAAATTATTTTTTGAATAGTGTATTAGACGTAGACGGACAATTGAAATATTGTTTTAAAATTTTTACACTATAAATTGAATACTAAAAACTTAAACAAGCTTTATTAAAAATAAGAAACCATATTGAAAGATATAAAAAAAAATCAAACAAAAGGACAATCACTAACATAACAAATGTTCAAAATTCCCAAACATTTATCGACTTCGGAACCCGATAGCCTTAAGAATAATGATACCTTCATCCCTTCTTCAATTGTAGATAGTTTTGCTCAACTTTCGATAGGATACCAGACACAAAAAAGACAGGTTTTTCTACTCCATCTACATGATGACTCAATGTACTACCAACCCCGTATGCACTACTGTCACAGGTGATGACTTTGGGTTTTGTTGGATCATAATCGAGTCAGTACTTGGTTTTGCGTCATTACTTATTTACTAGCATTAAATGCCTTTCGGCAGTCAGCATCGAGCTTAAACTCATCATTTTTTTCTAGCAGTCTATATATAATGGTTTTAAATGAATTGATAGCATTGGCAGAAATTTGCTATAATAATTTACTAACCCTAGGTATGTCCTTAACTGAAAGGTATTTTGTGGTTCATGTGCCTCTAGAATAGCATGTACTTTTTCTGCCGTAAGGTGGCGACCTAAATATTCCACCTCATTTAAAAAAAAACTACATTTACCAAGATTTACTTTGACATTATATCGACTTAACTTAATACCATATCCACTAACATGTGGCATTCTTGCACTGAACTACCCCTAAATATATCAAGATAACAGTGGACTTTATCTAGACCATGTAAAATCTTATCCATAATAAGACGAAATATGGCCGGTGTATTGCAAAATTTTGGGTCCACTCTATAGTTGGATTGATGTAGATTATATATTTGTAGGTCTTAATTTAATACGACTTTCATTCTTGCAGAAAAGTTTATGCGAGTCAATTAAATTTTAAAATTTTGTTTAATAAAGAATTTTGCTCTCTTATCAAATATTCTTTTCAAAAATTAAAAAATAATAAAGAAATCTGTCCAGAGGAATAGAAAGTTTCCTTTTTCATTTATGGTATTTTTTCTTTATTCATTATGAATGAATATTTTATGGTTGGAAGCCATTAATTTCGCGAAAAACAATGCTTGATAAAGTAAAAAAATCCGAATATAACACTAAATTTTGATTATATTGCTACACAAACTCAATTTGCTCTAAGTCTCGTAAACAATGTTTTGAAATATCACATTTTAAACGGTTTCTGGTAAGAGACTAAAATATCAAGTAAAATTCTAAACTCATAAAAAAAACCTCTTTTTAAACTTAAAACAAATTTTTGGTTTCTTCGAATCATTCCCATAAAGATATGACTTAATTTGATACCACATAGACCTAGAAAACTAGTAATTTTAAATATTTTGATACATGGATCCATTTTTAAAAAAGAAGTATATAATATTTTTTTTTATTCTAGGGCACTGCAAATATTAGGCCCAGAATACTTATTCAAACTTAGAGACAGCAAATCTTTTACTCAGGTACAGGTAGTTTAGTATATATTTTTGTAACTTACTTTTTTTTATTAAATGTGTACATAAACATTCATTTTATTTCAGCACTTGTAGATTCATAACAATTTTTGTTTTTTCAGAATATGCACAAAGACTGAGGGTGGAGGTAGACATTCAAGTAATTAACATGTTTTCTATGTTATCAATTAGTTTTTCTCCATTAGTCATTCATTGCTAGAGGATCTTTAAAAGTATGATGTTTGTGTTAAAATCCGAAAGAATAATATATGCCACATTTAAGATCTTTTTTAAGATCACTCTGTGTTTTATCTAAGACATCTTATTAACACAGGATCATTATTAAGGTCATCTAATCACCCTAAAATATGTTGTTATTAACCATTAATATGTGTTCTTGTCCATTATATTTTAATTGCCATTAAAAATGATGATTGTCTGTCATCAGTATTCAGGAACACACAATAATTTCTTTAAAAAAATATAAAAATGCTTTAATATTGTAAATATTTTCCTTTTATGTGCTAACAGTGTCTAGTAGATTTTTAGTTTAAAAATTCTTTTAGTTTGTAGATTCTACTTGAAGCACTTGCTAATTTTAATTTTTAAGTACTGTATGACATTATTTTTTTAACTGTGATTTAATTAAATGGGGATATTACTGATGTAATCTGATGAAAATAATAGCTAATATTATGAATTTGTTTATAATCTATACACATACCTATATTATAATTTAATAAACATTTTGTTCAATATGTTCTTTTCTTTTGTCTTTACCCCTCAAAATAGCATTCTTAAATAAATTACAATAAAGTTCAATAGAAGCAGGAGAGTCGTCATTGCCTGGTACTGGATAAGTTATAAGATTAGGATTACAGTTTGAATCTACAATCCCGATAGTAGCAATCAACATTTTAGCAGAATCTCTAACTGCAGTGTGCTGTATTAATACATTATTTAACGTATTAAAAAAAATGCACAAATCAGGAAGTCTTGTGACACATCCAAACTGTTTAGTAGAATTTGTGAAGATTCCTCCTCTCCAGAATCTAGTGTGTGCGAATTCCCCGCATTCTTGAGCTGTTTTTTCAACTAAAAATGCATTTTGAGCACCTCTTTGGAAAAATAGTATAACTCCATCTCGATAAGCAACCTGGGCTGCTACATTTAATGCTTTTCTTAAATATTCCGCCGTTTTATCTAGGTCGAAAATAATGTGACCCAACCGACTGCCATAAATGTAAGGTAACATTCGTTCATCTAAAGAACCTTCACGGTGACCAAAATGTACTCTAGCTTCAAACAAATCTTTTACTGTGAATAAATTATGCACATTAAAATAATCAGGATGTGTCAAAACCACATCTCGCAATCTCTTGGACACTGAAACAAAGTACTTGTTTTAAATAAGTTTTTGTTAAAAAAATAATAGGTACATACCATTTTCTTGTTCTAGTGGTTGTTGTTGTCGTTGAATTGACGAACAGCATATATTTCTTAAATGTATTAATGAAGTTTTATTTACACGCTTCAACATAATTATAGATTTGTTTTAGTTCTTAAAATTAGTACCATAGAGAAAGTAATTAGTACTTTTTCTTTTTAAATTTCATATGATCAAAATAAAATGAGGTTATTTTTCTTCGGTGCGTTCGGCATTGGTAATAAATTCGCATTCACAGCGAAAAAATTGATACGATATCACAGCATAGCCAACAATCAGTATGATTCGCGAGTAAACAGAAAGATATTTGAAAAATATAAAATTATGATATAAATGATCTTTATATTTGTTTTGATTCAGACAATGTAAATAAAAAATACATGGATTTTATGACAATTTGAGCTGATCAATAGAATTTTAAAATAAAACAGTATAGGACCATAGTACAATGATTTATATAATTATTAGGTGAAAAGTCAACTTTTTATATTATTTTATTGGCCGATACTACACACACGTTAACCTGTGGATAATTTCAGAATTTCCCCACACGTTAAATGCATACATGTGTTCAATGGCTCAAACTTATTATTAGCGAATCACGTTTCACGTGTGGTTAATTTCTAAAATTATCCACACCTCAATCCGGCATTTTGTCATTTTGCAGTGACATCTTGCGGTACGTGCTTTTTCTTTATAGGACAAAAGCCAAGGTCAAATTGAAAAAAAGAAGACATTCTGTCAAATCCAAAATTTTTGTTTATCAAAACAAAGAAAATTAATTCCATATGTATAAAAGTTAAACAATAAATTATGGCTAGTATAATACATCCACATAATATCAAGCAACCATTTAAAGTAATAGAAGTACCTTTAGGTAAATTTTCAGAAGAAATAATTCCGCATCACCAGAGTGTGTACGAACTCTACAAGGGAAGTATAAAAAAGGTAAGAAATTTTGAATTCACAAGTGCGTACTTTATCTTCAATTTGAAAATTATTTCAGTTATTAGCTATAAACGATAAAGAACAGTTGAAAAAGGAAATTAAGGAGAAAAAACGTAACGTAAAGCAATTGAGAGACCTCATGTATGAATTAGATACATTGAGAACTCAGGTGGAAGATGACAATTTAGATCAATTCGATACAAAAACTCTATCATTAAGAAAAATAATTTTAAATTTAATTAGCGGATATACAGGTAACACAGATTATATGACATATTAAGTTTTGTGAATCTTTAACTCTCATTTTAGAATTAGAAAAGACTGTACATAATGTCTTAGAAAGTAGTGAAATTATTAAAGAACAACAAAAAGAAAATCAAACACCTTTTGAAGGTGCAAGCCAGATACAAATGCAAGAGAACCTGAAGGAATTCAAACTTAAAGAAAGACAGGAACAATTAACTAGGGTTGAGAATATCAACCAAGACGTTAAAGATTTACATGAAATTTATAAGAATTTAAACGAGATGGTAGAAACACAGTCAGAAACTGTTAATCACATCAGTAATGATATTGATAACACGCAACAAAATGTTGAAGTTGGAACCCAAAATTTAGCTAAAGCTTACAAGTAAGTTGTTATTTATTGCTTTACATTTTGTAAATATTTCAGTATTAGCAATTATTTCTAATAAAATTGTTATAATTGATCAAGTGGAAAAATAGTTAAAAATTATTCAGAACAGAACAGTACATTTTCTTCTAAAATTGTTTTTAATTTTTAGTTATTAAATTATATACAGAGCAGTTTTTTACGAAAATTAAATTATTAAATCGAACACCTGGTGGACCTTTTGGTCTTTAAACTTTTTTAATTTATCTACGAATCAAATGGTCTGGATTAAATTACTATTCTTCATACATAAAGAAAACGTAAAAATTTATTGTGAGCTATTATTAATGTCTAATCTGTGTGGTAGCATTTTTTATCAAAATAGGTTCTTGTACCTTTGGGACCGAATTTTGTATTTGGGGCCATATTTTTGGATTTACTGAGTGGCCCAGTGGTAGGGTACCTTGGGGTATCTTATTAGTAATTTCCGCTTTTTGCCGCTAATAAGTTACGGAAAAAAAGTTTGCCGCTCTTTTTTTTATAAACAATTAAAATTAAACATCTAGCTAACTTGATAACAAATTAGCAAGACAACTGCGTAAATAATTACGATATCAAAAAATTTAAAGCTGGAGAATTTGCCGCTTTTTTGCCGTTAATTAGTTGTGGGAAAAAAAATTGTCGCTTTTTTTATTAAAAATTAAACATCTTGCTAACTTGATCAAGTTAGCAAGACAACTGCGTATATAATGACAATATCAAAAAATTTAAAGCTGGAGAATTTGACGCTAAATAGTTGTGGAAACAAAAAATTTGCCGCCTATTTTTTATAAACAATTTCCAGGTTTTATATATAGCAACTTCAAATTTTACAAAAAAAATTTACTTGAGTGAATAATTGTTTTAATCTAAATATATTTGAATAAATAAATATATCATTCAAGTCATACGAAAAATTTTTGTACAACTCTTGTCTCAGCGAAATGCAGTTTTTCTCCAATTTTCATAACAATTTTTGCTACTATTATATAATTCCATGTAGTGTCTTATTTTTATGAGTTTGAAATTTTTTAATAAAATGTAGACACAATATTTATGAAATTTTATGTTCTACAAACTTTCATCTCCTGCACTGCAATTTTTCATAAAAGTGAATAATTTTGAAATTTTGACCCAAAATCTAAAAAAAAAAAAAAAAAAATTTAAGACGGGCAAAAAGAGGGGGCCGGTGTTCCGGGGGTAAAGTACTGGATCGTCATATTTGAGTCATAATCTATCTAACGATCCATCAACTAACTCGATCCGTTGCCGAGTTCTCAACCTGACAGACGGACGGACAAAGTGAGGATAATAGGGCCTTTTCTTTATACATAAGGAGGAAAATGCGTTAAAAAGAGGAAAATGTACTAAAAAAGCGGAAAATTCTCCAGCTTTTAGTGTTTTGATATTGTCGTTCTTTACTAATAAGTTGATATCAAGTTAGCAAGATGTTTAATTTTTAATAAAAAAAAGAGCGGCAAATTTTTTTCTCCACCACTAATTAGCGGCAAATTACTGATAAGATACCGTTGTAATTTTCCGAATTTGTTTAGCAAAGTTGATGAACGTTTCTTTGTGCAATTTGTTATAAATTAATACATATACTTTTCTACTTTTTTAAAAAGAGATCCTATATGACTGATATCAGTTTGTGTGCCAATTTTGGTTTCTTTTTTTTTAACGAAATATATTTTTGCATATTTAGATTCTATATGTCAAATCATATATAAATAATGTGCCAAATCTCAATTTTCATTTTATTTTGACCTTATATTGTTGAGAATTTATTCAAGCTAAAAGTTTTTAAGAACAGTTCTTAAAGCTATGGTTTCCTCTAAAGTCGCAATCGCTGTACGAGGTAGACGCGACCGAGTCGTTGAGACATCTCGAATGCATTTTAGATGCTATTGTTTTCTTAGCTGCTTCCGAGTCGTTACTACTAGCTGCCGGTCGCTTGACACCAATTATAAATAGTCATGTCACATTTGTAATTTCAAATCTAGGCTAATTGGAGTCTGCTATGCGCTAAGAATTTTATCCCGCCTGTTTAATTAACAAACACTAAAGACCGTTCGTTTACTTTGTCCACTTTTATTCCATATATGGAATTGATGTTTGGGGTTGCTCTTCTGAATTAGACATATTTTTATTTCAATAAAGAGCCATCAGAATAGTGTATATTCTGAAATTTAAAGATTCTTGTAGGGGAATATTTAAATGCAACAATTTACTAACAATTCACAGTCTATACAGGGTGTTTCATTGGGAAAGTGATATACGTTACTGCAGATAGGGGACACCTAGGCGATCTCAAAAACCCCAATTGGTCTAATTACTTTAATAACCAAGATACAGGATGTTTTATCTATTTTGCCAATTTCTTGTATGGTTCATAACTTTCTAACCACTCTGTATATTTTAATGATATTTTACGGCCATATTTTGTTTAAAGTGCCCAATCAATCAATAAATTTACAATAAAATAAATCTAGGTCCGGATTAAAAACAATATTATGAAATATTCCGACACAAAAACAACACCCTGTATATCAGATTATTCTAAAATAGATTCGGTATTTGCAAAGAGACGAAAAAATTCATTTAGAGATATACTTTGAATTTTCGGCAAAATGTTTTTTCTTGTAAAATTTTGAGTTGGAATTCTGAAATGGTGTGGAATTGTGAGTGTCCAAAATTGAAATTAATTTCTTTTTAATGTGATTTAGTTTTAATGAAGACTAGTTAACCTAAATTGGTAAAATTTTAATATTTTAAGTATTTTTGCGATAAATAATCCATAAAAAAATTCATCTTTATTTAACGAATAAATAACGAATCCACTAAAAATAAATAACTTTAATTAATGAAGAATTACAAACATTTTAAAAAACGCCTAAAAAATATTACACGGGGTAAAAACATATGATGTTTTTAGTACTTTGGCGCAAAAAATTCACTTTAACAATAAACACAAAGAACTATACGCAACACGAAATTCATGGATTTTTTACGGTTTTTCACGGTTTTTTTTTCGGTATTTCCGGTTTTTTCGATTTTGTACGGGTTTTTTTACAGATTTTTACGATTTTTGCGATTTTTTACGATTTGTTAAGATTTCTTACGATTTTTTACAATATGACCTGTTTCAATATTTTTAAAAATGGCGGAGATACAATTTTTTTTGATATTTCAACCCCCTCCACTTTCACCCCTGTAGGTTTTATACAAATTCTATTTGAAAAATGTTAATCCATAATGGTTTTACTTTGTTGTCATTAATTTTAGGTATTTTTTATAATTTTTGTTGTTATTTATTAATTAAAGTTTTTGTAAATTTACTATTATTTATTCGTTAATTAAAGATGAATGTTTTTTGTGGATTAATTATCGCAAATATTAAAAAATACTAAAAATATTAAAATTTTAACAATTTAGTTACTAGTCTTCCTTAAAACTAAATCACATTAAAAAAAAAAGTTTCAGTCTTGGGCTCTCACAATTCACACCATTTCAGAATTCAAGCTCAAAATTTTACAAGAAAAAACATTTTGCCGAAAATGAAAAGATTCATTTTTTCGTGCTCTTTTCAAATACAGAATCTATTTTAGAAAAATCTGATATACAGGGTGTTGTTTTCTGGTCGGAATATTTTATAATATATTTTTTAATCCGGATCTGGATTTCATTTATTGTAAATTTATTGATCGATTGGGCACTTTAAATATAATATGCGCCAAACATTATTAAAATATACAGTGTGGTTAGAAAGTTATAAACCATGCAAGAAATTGGCAAAATAGATAAAACCCCCTGTCTCTTGGCTATTAAAGTAGTTAGACCCATTACGTCTGGGGTTTTGAGATCGCCTAGGTGTCTCCTATCTACAGTTAACGTATGTCACTTTCCCAACGAAACACCCTGTACATATTTTCATGCATAATGTACTTACACAACAAGCTGCATGAATTTGAGAAATTGCAATTCACCCATGTTTACTCGACCAGATTCAGAGACGATAGCTTTATGATCCCTCAACACCATTCTGTATTATTAGAAGGTAAGTTTCTTTAACAAATGACCAATCTTATGTACCAGAGTACTTGTTCAAAGTGAATCTAAGTACAGGTACCAGTACCAAGAATATATAAGTACTTGATCGAGAAAAAAGAAGCCCATTTGAGTGTGATTGAATCCTAAAACATCTGCCCGTTTACCATTTTCTTTACATTTTTTTTTTCGTTTAAGTATTACTTGAAAACAGTAAATTTAGGTGGCTAAATACTTAAAAGTTTAAGAACCAGTACACGATTTTTTTTTAATAATTAGAGTAAAGTACTTAAGTAAATTTTTTAAGTACTGTCCGTAATCAGTACCGCAGTTTTGTTTAGAACCATATTGTAAAGGCGAGTTATTTAACCTGGATTTTATGTATTTATGTTGTTTCATGTGTTTATAATTTATATCTATTTTATTTTTATATCCATTTTAATTTTGACTTGTCTAATACATGTATATGTCACATGTGATCAATAAATAAATGAAATGAGCTCTCTGGGAGCAGACGATTCGCCGTTCGCTACAAATTTTTGAAACAGTTCAGCTCAATTGAAATTCTGAAGAATTCTTTGAATATTGTTTCATTGTCTTTCAAGTAGTTCTGTAGAATTGCTTGAAACCCTTCCACCTCTCTCAGCCGAAAAATATCAGTTTTTGTCTTTTCTCTTCTTCAGCTTGATAATTTAGCAACATTAGAAAAATTGCCATTTTAGAAATATTCATACTGATTAAAGGACACAATAAACTCGCAAACAATAAACAGCTGGTTTTAAAATGGCAAGCCTAAAAAGAACTGCGACTGGCGAGGCCGAGGAAAACAGGTGGAGTCGTGACAACATGGTCTCGTGGTCAGCGACTGCGACTTTTGGAGGAAACCGTAGCTTAAAACCTAAAATTTTATTTTCTTGAATAATTCCAAAATAAAGGATCAAGCTTTCTACTAATCTGTATTTACATAGTCCAGGGTAAGATGTACCCTGACCGTAGTTTTTTTTTGATATTGTAGATTAAAAGCAGTAGCATATCCAGTTACAGGAGCAGTTCTGGGCGGAATAATTGGTGGCCCCATTGGACTCGTCGCGGGACTCAAAATAGGAGGCATAGCAGCAGTGACATGCGCCGTAGCTGGTTACACTGGTGGTAGGTGGTTTAAGAAGAGGACTGTAGAAAATTTGAAACAATCTGAAAATGAAAATGAAGAGCCTGATAGGGGGGAAGTAACCACGAAAAAAGAAATTTGACGTTGCGATCTGTCTTAGTTGTAAGCAAGGAATGCAGTATATTCAAAGTTTTTGAATTTTGTTGTATAAATATTAACTTAACTTTTTCAATAAGAGCCATATTTAAGAAATAAATTGAATTTCTTTGTTCATTATCTGAATTTACTTATTGGGATTTTTTTGATTATCTTAAGTCTAATAAAATGTAAAACAATCTTAGTATAAGTACTTCAATCACTTTATGTAATATAGCTACATCACTTTTTTATAGTAAACACACAAAAGTTTTAGAGATGACTTATTTTTCACTACCTTTTCTATGATTCGGCATATATTTTTTTGGTCCAAATGACTTTAAACGTCATGAAACGTAGAAAAAATTGATTTTCCGCGAAAAAATAGTCTGTCTGTGTGGATATCTGTGCGCACGATAACTCGAGAACGGTACGGCCGATCCGGAAAATTCTTTTGGCCATCGGTTTTTATTTAAAAAAGAAAGACTATCAGAAGATGAGCAATTTCGGGTTCCAGGATCCCGGTCCCGCCTACCAAGTAACTTCTATTCAAGACGCGTTGATAAGTATCAAAAAAAAACCGATTTTTTTCGAATCGGACTTTCTTCCGCTGACGGAAACGGAAACGGGCCGTAGTCTTGAAAAATCGGGCAGAGATTATTCCTTTTACTAGTTTTTCATTATATTAATGCTTCAGCAATAAACAGTTCATATATCCTGTTACCCGTTTATGAGACGCCTATGCATTTTTACATTTGAAAATATATCTGTCAATTCTGTCAAATGCTATTCGCGTATCTAATACTCAGAGTAAATATATATAGAGAGGGCATTCTATCCTTTTTTATTAAGCCAACATCTAGTTAACTTTTGTTGACATCGTCCTCTAGAGATTCCATAAGCGTACTTTCAAGCAGGATAATTTAAAATCCTACATTAAATAGTTTATTTTTTAAATATTTTTGTAAACATTTTGAACTATTTTAAGCGATTTTCTTGAGAGGTTGTTAACCATGAGAAAGAAATGTGAAAAATGTGGTGCTTTTTCAAGCCATTAGATAATCAATCTTACACTTCACAAGTAAGTTAGGAAAGTAGTTTTTGAATAATTTAAAATATAATACAAGTTGATAAGATTTGATAATTTTTTATTTTGCTTCCTTTCTTTTTTATGTTATATACCTACCATTCACATTTTTTTTATGTTATTCGCATTTAGGTACTCCTTACTGTAACAAGGTTTTAGGAGCAATAAAAAATATTATTTATTTGATTCGATTATTAAATACGTACATTTAATATAAATTTACAAGCATTTTGCTATGTTTTAATGTTAAAATTTATCAGTATTACAGAAAATACAACTTTATCGAAATTACATAACTCCTCACGACATATTTAATTCAAATGTGATATATTAATAACATGTAAAATACCCAATTTTAATTTTCTATTTTTTTTGCTAAAATGAATAAAATGTTATAATTCTTCGCGTCGCCACTGTCTAATACATCACGTCAATTTTTATTGTTGATTTCGTCCTCTGCACGAGATTTTTCTGCGCGTCTCACGTCCCTCGCCCACAAACTTTGCCGAGAGAGAGGGCTAGATGTTGGCTTAAATTTTGTAAATGACATTGGATATACAGGGCATATCTAGTAGTTCCTTTATCTGAGATCTAATAAGAGATCGCCATAAGCTTATTCTATTCCCCATTCATTATCAAACAAACCAGAGATATGGTAAGGTAGATGTAGAATTGGAGAGAGAAGTTGTATCCAACAATATTTTTACATTAGGACTCATAATGAACTTCTGAACGCGGTATTGACAGATTTAATTTATATAGTATATTTTTTTAATTACATATTAACGAGTTATACAAATTCGTTGTCACTGAAAGTTGTATAATTTAGTAAAAAAAATGATGATCAAAAATTAGAATATGGTTTTTGTTTTTATATTTCAATTTTGAAATATTATTACGCCCTTGAACGAACGACGCTAATGCATTTTTATGAGGAGTCCTAATCAAAACAAAAGGTGCTTTTCGAGTCGAGATGTTAAGAACATCTACTTTACATTGAATACCCATAAGTCTGTCACTTCCATGCGCTCTATAATCTTTCCTATCACTCTGAAACAAACTAATCTAGATGCTACATCTAGTGCTATAGATGGTTTGTGTTTCGGTACAATGTCTATGCGTTCGGCATTGTTGCTCGCAGATCAGAGCGTTTAAGATGTCGATCATTCGCGAATAAATAGTTTATTATTTTCCCGAACGCACCTGTTTATTTAAATTTAAGAAAGTGGAAAATCATTCTATAATGATCTTAAATGTTGCACACACACACACACACACACCTCAATGACCCCGAGCCAAGGGGATATTGTACCTAATCAGCACTTGATCCCCAAGTCCCCTGCCGTCCACCCCCAGGTTCTCCCCCCGACTTGCCCGCTATTGTGAGCATATCGTGGGGTCGCTTTAAAGGACCGTGGTCCCCTGGTCGTCATTGACATCACCGCTTACCTTCACTGTATTCCACCCCAATGGGCATTGGTGGATTCCTAGTGCATCTTCCATTTGGTTAGGAGACGACCTAAGCCTCTACCTCCTTTTGTCTTCTGTTGTAGTCCTGTCTCTTGTGTGTGCTTTGTCAGTCTGTTGGTCCTGTCATCTCTGAGTAGGATAACTTCTACCTAAAACATAATTAAAGAATTAATTTTGCATAGATCAAGTTATGCTACTCCGTTTACTGTCGATTTCTGAAATAAAAGATTTTTTTGGTGGGGCAAGCCCCTTTTTTGTATTTTGTTTTTTTTTTTTGGTGGACAACGGTCCATCTTTGTTTTTTTTTTTTTTTTTGTTTTTTTTTTGTGGACTACGTCCGGATTTTTGGTTTTTTTTTTTATTTTTTTTTTGGTGGACAGAGTCCTTTTGTTGGGTTTTTGCCTAAAAAAGAAATCGATTAGTATATATGTTGTTTAAGAATAAAATTGTCCCCTTGTTAATTATCAGTAAAAACCAGACTTTTACTGCGCTCGCGCGAGTTGCCTCTTAGGGCGTGCGTGTTTGCCGTGATCATTGGCGTCATAATCGATCAGTTCCCTTAACTGAAGGTTTGGGTGTGTCCTTAGCTCGCCGAATATCCGCTCTGCTCGGTTGTTCAGTGTATCTAAAACCCTGGTGGATTTTAAATCTCTGAATATCCAACGGTTGGCAACATACCATGGTAGGTTTGCTGCTTCCCGTAAACAGATATTTTGCTGACTTTGGATTTTATTTCTATTTGTTTCACATGTTTGTCCCCACGCAAGGGACGCGTAAGTAGCAAGTGGAATAATTATGGAGTTTATCAGTCTCATTTTGGTTTTAATTGTTAATTTACTCCTTCTACCTATAAGAGGTTGAAGGCGAGCTCTCGCTTGTCTGGTTTTACTGATAATTGTTTTTACGTGCTCTGTGAACGTTAGACCTTTATCGAGCGTTACCCCCAGGTATTTTACTTTTGTTTGCCAAGCTATATTTGTATTTAGTATTTCCAGACGTCCGTCTGGGTAATTTCTTCTCTTAGTGAAGTATATAGCTTGGGATTTATCTGCGTTTATTGCTATTTTCCACTTTACAAACCAATCTTCTAGATCGTCCAGGTGTTCTTGGAGGTGTTCTCTTACTAGGTGAGGCCTTAAGCTTCTAGTCGCGATAGTCGTGTCATCTGCATACAAGCTGAGCATTGTATGTGGAGATCTGGGGATGTCAGAGGTGTAGATGGTATAGAGTTGGGGGGAAAGGACTGCTCCTTGGGGAACTCCTGCTTCAAGGACTCCATAATCAGATAGGACGTGTCCCATTTTGATTCTGAAGCATCTATCCGACAGAAAGGAATGGATGAGGAGGATAATGGGTTTGGTATAACCGATCTCAATCATTTTATATATTAGGCCCTCGTGCCAGACTCTATCGAATGCTTTTGAGACATCTAAAAACACAGCTCCTGTGGATTGTCTGATGTTGTAGCCCTGGGTTACGTATTCAACCAATCTCAGGACCTGTGTTTCAGTAGAGTGTTCTGCTCTGAAGCCGAATTGCTCATCTGGTATGACATTTAATGCAACTGTCTCTTCTAAGAGACGTCTTAAAATGATTCTTTCTGCGATTTTACTCATGGCCGGTAATAGACTGATTGGTCTGTAATTTTGTGGAAAACTGTGGTTTTTACCAGGTTTAGGCACCATGATGACGTCCGCTTTTTTCCATCTTTTTGGAAAGTATCTAAATCTTAATATTGCATTGATTATAGTAGTCAGATGGACTATAACTTTCTGTGGAAAGTGTTTAATGACTCTATTTGAAATTTGGTCGCATCCTGGTGCCTTTTTTGCTGATAGGAACTTGATTATATCCTGTACCTCTTCTGGTGAGGTATGGGATATGGCCAAGTTTGTTGGAACGCTTAAGTAATTTTGGACAGTTTCCTCAACCTGATCAATAAAGTCCTCATCCTCATCGTCGTGCCTGTTTAGCATGCATTCTCTCTCCATAGTTAGTTTGAAAGCGTCCGCCTTTTCCTGTGCGGTATACGCTAGGCCATTCTCGACGTGTAACGTTGGGACTGGTTTCCTGTCCTGCCTCAGAATTTTTGAGAGGTTCCAAAGGGCTGCTTCTTGGGGATCAAGTTCGTTGATCCATTTGTTCCAATTTGCTTCTCTATGTTTGGTGAGTTCTCTGGAGACTTGTTCACGAAGTCGAGTAGCTGTCCTTTTATCTTCTGGGTCTCTGGTACGTTTTGCTCTTCTTTGAGCTCGATTTTTATTTTGAATAAGGGTCTTTAGGTCATTGCTAATCTCAGCATAAATTCCTTTTCTTTCGCTGCGCTTCGTTTTCGTAGTGCGCTCGATCGTTCTATGAACGGCGCCTTCAAATCTCAGGATTTCTTCCTCTATTTCCTCAGTACTTTCAATCCGAGGTGCTGGGCCTAGTTCCGGTCCTATGCCTCGTCTAAAGGCAAGCCAGTTGGTCCTTTTGGATATGTAAGTGTGGAAAACTTGTTCTCCTTGTCCCACTTCCATGAGGACTGGAAGGTGTCCTTCACCTGCTTCGTGCAGGGTAGAAATTTCATATGGGAAATTCGTGTCCTTCACTATTGCGATATCCAGTACATCAGGTCTTAGGTTTAGGTTTCCTGGGTAATGTGTAGGCGTCGTTGGTGCGATGATGTGGCAACCTGGGTAATTTTGCATAAAGTTTAGCAATTGTCGACCTTTGGTATTTTCCTGAAAGCTATTCCACACTCGTGATTTAGCATTCAGGTCCCCTATTAAGATTGTATTTTCCTCTTGGAGGAGTTCTTCAAGCTCAAGGAAGTTAATACGTTCGTTCGGTCTAACGTACACAGATGCAATTTTAATATATCCATAACTGGTTTTAACCTTTATGATTGTTGCTTCTAGAGTGGTGAATCCCACTGGTGTATTAATATTAAAATGTTCAATGCAATTTTTTATCATAATTGCAGTTCCCCCAGAATTTGGCCTAAATTTATTTCTGTATATATTATACCCTTTTAATTTAAATTTATCCTCCTCCCCTAAAAGAGTTTCCTGAAGGGCTATGATATCTAGACCCACCCTTTCAATAACCTCAAATAGGTTATTTTTATGTTTTTTAATACCTCCTGGATTCCAGGAGATTATCTTTAAAAAATCAGGAACTTTTAAATTTAGTTCTGTGATTTTTTAGATATTTTTTTAATTTTTGAAAATTTCAACAATTTAGGTTAAAACCAGTTATCACATTTTATAAAGCCAAAATGTGTGCGGTGAGGGACTGGAGCAGGCCCATAATCTGGCTTTTGTCCATCTGACTGAACAAAAGCTGTGGAGCTGAAGGCTGTGGTCTTGCAGCTGAAGGCTGTTGTGCTGAAGGCCTATTGCCCGTTTGCTGTGCTGAGGGCACTGGATCAGGGGCTGAAGGCCTTTTTGTTACATTTGCGTAGCTTTTAATTTGAGTCCTAGGCATGTTTGGACATCCTCTGTAATTGGCGGGATGATCGCCATTGCAGTTAGCACAAGTTGCTTTTGCTTTCCTTGGTCTTGGGCAGTCTGCTGCTCTATGTCCTTCACCGCACCTAACGCATTTAGGATTTATAAAACAGCTCGATTGAGCATGATGAAAACCTTGGCATTGGTAGCATTGGGTTGCCATATTGTTCTTTCTTTTATTTTCAACTGACACTACTAGTGATGTGCAGCGGTTAATTTTTAAAATTTTTTCTTTGTCCTCGTGACGGACATCAATTAAAAATAATGAAAGAGGTTTTTTGTCCCTCCTAGACGTCATGGCAGAGATATTTAGGATATCAATGCCTTGGTCTTTCAAGTCCTCTCGTATTTCCTCCAAAGGAGTGTTGTGAGGCAAGCCTCTCATCACTACTTTGGGGGTTTTGTCTTCTGCCATCTCAAAGACAACCCAATTGATACCATTGTCAATATTTTTCATTTGGCAAAAGTATTTGGCCATCCTTCTATGGTCATCCGCTGTTTTTGGATGAATGCGAAGGCTTTGTTTGTTTTTAGAGAGGATAGCGTCTCCATATTCAATTTTATTAGATTTTAGTCCCGCTTTGAGACGGTTCCAAAATTCTACTGATTTTAGAATAATTGGGGCAATTTTTTTGTAAGTAACGGGAGGGGCTACAGCGTCTCCGGCGTCTGTTGACGTCGAAGGGGCGTCAAAATCGCGGCGTTCCTTTGGATATGTAAAATTATTAGTGTTATTTTTAACACTAATAATTTCATTATTTTTATTTATAATATTATTATTATTAGGGCTATTTTCTCTAATAGCCGGATTTTGCTTCTTATTTTTGGAATTTGGTTTTTCCGTAAAATCTTCGTCATCAGATTTATTTTTCCTTTTTTTATATTTAATTTCTGTAAAATCTTCGAAGTCTATTAGATTTACAAAAATATTTTCTGTCTCCATGGTTTCTTCGGGTGTTTTTGGAGTTTTTCCGTTCGAAAGAGCTCGTCTTTCAGAATTCCTCTTTTTCTTTTCGGCGGAAAGTGCTCGACTTTCACGCTCTTTTTCGGCTTTTTCTTGTTTTTCTGTCATTTTTTCCACTCTAGCTAGTAGAATATTTATCTGTTGGTTTAATGCACAGATTTGGCTTGTTAATCCTGTAATTTGTTTATTTAAATTACTGTTTTCATTTCTTTGCTGTTTTAATTCCTCAAACAGCTCTGTGTTTTTCTTTTCTAGAAGTTTCTTGGCTTCTAGCTCTTCTCTTCTTTCCTCTGCTCTTTTTTTCGCTTTTTTGTCCTTTTCCTCTTGTGTTAAAAGGCCTGTAGTGGGCATTTTTCTTCCGCTACTTTGCGCCATTTCAATATTTTCACTAAACTTGCGTGTCACTGTAGTCACTTTTTTTTTTTGAAGGAGAAGCCGTTTTTTTGACTACTGTAGCCCTTCTGTATGGGGTTCCCCCAAAGCGGGGGAACGGGAGAACTTTTTGTTAAACTTTGAGATTTTTTTTTAATAATAAACACTCGTACTTACCCCTGTTTCAGCCGTTTTGTTGATTATCCTTTTGTTTTGTCACTATCACATCCGATTTCACTGTCACTCACGTTTTTATGTTGGCATTTGTTATGTCCATACATACACTGCACTTTTTTTTTCGACGAAAAACGGCAATAATTTTTGCCGACGGCAACAGACACTCGCTTTTTGGCTCTCTAGGCACGTCCGCTCGCTACGGTGGTTCCCTAGGAAGTTTAAATGTTGCAAGAAAATATTTCGATTTTATGACAGTTTGGCCACACAAGGATAAGATAATCATAATCTCAATTCGTCATAAACTACGTTAGTTCGGTTTTAATCAGAAGTTTGATGTCGTCGACTTGGACAAGATCTTTCAATAACGAACGTAGAGTTGATTGAATACTAAACGATTTTAGAGCTAAAAAAGATGATACAAATGTACTATGCCAAACGTTAATGGTTTGAATACTTTCGTTTAGCCGATTTACATGAAATTTCGCACATAGCATAGATAGAACAAAGCCTGGGAATGAGAATATACGTACGTGGTTCTAATTCAGTGTTTTATATAAAAAAATGCAGTCTTAGAGAGACCAATTAATTCAGTAGGGTATTTTTGTACCGCGTATTCTATATTAACAATAATAATAATCTCTCAACCTTGGTTTATATATAACATACTATTTTCCCAACATGTAACAAGTTAGGTCGTTTATTGTCAGACCGTTACCGAACGGTTCACTTTTATTGTTGTGTCACTTTTATACTTTTATGTTGGCAGCCTTTGTCAAAAACCGGGATGCGATGCGGTCTAATCGCGAAGCACCTCAAAATTCGCCATTTTGTTGATGCTCGTTGTTTGTCTTTTTATAGCAGGTGTACTGACGATTTAACTATTTTTAGTGCTAATAATCCTAGCCGTAAATGAATCGCTTAATTTGAGTCTGAAGCTTTCTTCAACTTTTTACACGACTGAATAACCCCAGCAAGAGATAATGTGAAATAGTTTTATATTCCGTGTTTAGAGTAGGAATAAGAGTTTTTTTTTTAATTATTTCTTATTTATGGTGTTTTTTAATACATGATCATGTACACGGTGAGTTACATTTTATTATTAATTATTATTGAATGTAGGTTCCCTTATATATGAATTACAAGCTTTTGTTGCCTTAAATGAATGGATCTTTTTAAACAGGGCACTAACACTAATCAGGACAACCGGTTCAGTGATAAAGAGAAGAAACTTCTCAAGCAAATGAAGTTCCACCCTTGCTTGAGTCAACAGGTATATTTTACCAATAGCCCTTGAAGGTTTTCTATATAAAATTATTTTTTTAGGTGGATATGTCAAAAATAAAACTAGAAGTCATTAAACCATGGATATCTGATAAACTAACTGAGATTCTTAAAATTGATGATGATGTGGTTGTTAATTTTGTGTACAACCAGTTGGAAGTTAAGGTATAACTAAATTATAAGTATATATTTTATAAATAAATGTTACTAGAGTTGTTTTTTTCGATGCTGGACCGGTCCAATAGAAGAAATAAGTTCTATTTGATTGACTGGATCAAGTTGGTAGACAGAGCAAGATAAATTTTGATATAGAAAATTTTGATTCTCAGTAGAAAATGATCTACTTTGAACCTAAAGGATATTTCAGCTGTACGACTGAATAGTTTATTTCTTTGGAGTTTGTTACAATAATGTCCATGCTTATGTTATTATAGTTTTCTTCTCATTTAATTCCTGTTGTGACTTAATTTTCTTGGTCTTCCTCTTTTTCACTGTAGATATTCAAAATAAAGATGACTCTCCTATGCTGTTTTTTAGGCTGTATCTTGCTTATATGTCCTTTCATCATTGATTTATATTATTTCATTTCTACCTAATATATTTTTTATGTATGGAGTTCAATCTTTCTCCTACTGCTCTTTTAATTAAGGTATACAAAATGGTCCAAGTCACCATTTTTCCAAAAATGAATTATTGTCAAGTTGTCGTTTCAATGTAGAAAAATTTACCAAAAAAGTGGTTATTTTAAATAAAAAATATGAATTAATTTTTTTTATCAAAATTGAAATATTAAGAAAAATAATTAACAATGTTTTCAATTTTTTTCTTTGTTTTGCAATTTAGAATTATTGAGAAATAATTCATATAAAAAAAAAACAGATACAAAATCTAGAAATATTTGAAATTGCGTATTTTTATGCAAATCGAGTGTTTCTCACCACTAGCTTGTTTTCTAAACAAAATTTGATTACTCCATCTCCATGTGTGCTTTTTATAATCTACATATTTTAAAACCAATTTATCATTTTTACCAACCCTTTCATTATGCTATCTCATTATTATAAGGGTCTCTACCTAGTTGTTTTTGAAGTTTGTTGTTGGAATTGTTTTTTCTTTACTTTCTCTATTCTCACTAAGTGCATATGTCTTTCTATCATTAATATTTTTTCAGTTATGTTTAATTTTTCGTTTTACTATAAAATATATTCTATCCCGACCAATACAAAGAAATATATTTCTTAAGGGGTTCTACCACTGTAGAGCACGACAAAATAGGCATATTTCGGGAAAAAAAACTAAAGACATGAATCTAAATTCTGTAAAATGGGATTTATAATACTAATTTTGAACTTGAATTGGGAATTTGGAACCTTTGGTTTTCAACAATGTTGAAAAATATCGTCACCACTAACCAAAACTACACTTAAAATACTCTACGTACGTTTTAAAAAGTGTAGTTTTGGTTAGTGGTGACGATATTCTTCAACACTAATTTTGAAGTAGAAAAAAGTGTTTTTTGGATTCTATAAAACAATAGCAAGAGACGTACGTTGTATTGTTTTTTTCGCTAAAATGTGCATTTTTAAAAAAAACTAAAAATTCATGAAAGAAATTGTCACAAAATTGTTTATATAAAAAAAATCCTATGTATCTCGCGGGAGAATGCAATTTTGAATATAAGGTGAAAATTTCCAATCCATTGATGAAGATTTCTTCGTTTTTGGCCAGCTCTGAAAAGTGGTTTCGAGAAAAACTCAATTAAAGTTTTCAGTACTGTAAAATCGTATTATTATCTTATATACCTTTAATCTAAGAAAATTTAAAGTCTTGTTGCCATTCTATCTTTTGGTATAAGATCCTAAAGCACATTTTAAGCCAAATTTTTTTCGATTTTTTGAAAATTCTGCAGAGATAACCCCTTAATATTTTTATTCCTTTGCCTTTTTGTAATATGCCTTTATATCCAGTATTAATATCATTTTATTATATATAATTTTCCAGTATCCTGATCCAAAGAAGATGCAAATCAACTTAACAGGGTTCCTGCAGAGTAAGAATTCCATGGAGTTTATGGCAGAGCTTTGGGCCCTTCTTATATCTGCACAGGAAAATCCTACTGGGATACCAGATTCACTTATAGACTTAAAACGAGAAGAATTAGCAAAGAAAAAGGTAAACTAAAGCAAATGATTTTTATTTAAATAATTTTATATTTTAATTAAATATAGGAGAAAGAGGAAAAGGAACGTGAAAAAGAGCGAGAGCGAGAAAAATCCGAAAAGGAAAGAAAATATCGCGATCGATCTCGTTCCAGACGTTCTAGATCAAGGTCCAGAAATCGAAAGAACTCCCGTGACCGTACAATTCGTAATAAGGAACGGGAAAAGAAATCCAAAAGTCGGGATCGAAAATCTCGAAGTCGTGACAGAAAATCACGTAGCAGGGATAGAAAATCGCGCAGTAGAGATAGGAAATCACGTTCCAGAGAAAAAAAATCGCGCAGCAGAACCAGAGATAGGAAATCAAGAAGCAGGACCAGGGATGGAGTTAGCAAGTCTAGAAGTAGGGAAAGAGAACCCAATTCTAGAAGCAGGTCAGGTTCCCGTGGAAAAGAAGCTGAAGTTATCAGAAATAATGGCGATATTAGTCCTAGTGAAAGGACTAATGGTAGGGATGTTGCAGAACCTTTAGATAAAAATAGGTTGGTTATTTTCTTTTTTATATTTTAACCTTCTAAAAGTGATGCAGATTTTTCAATAGTTTTCTACCACAATTTATTACAAGAAAAAGAAATTAATATTTTTTCCCTTAAGGATATTTTAAGGCAACGTGAGATGACATAGAAAAATCAGTTCAATCTAATTAGAGACTAGTAATGATTTTGGTGTTTGTTTTTGATTAAAAATCTAAATTTAATTTCCTCTTTCCCCTTAACCATCGAAAATCTCTACTACTTTGGAGCAATGACAGATGTCAACATTGCTTTCACATTCCATTACTGCCAGTTTTTAAGGAAGATGGGTATAATTACTATGTCTCTTATGTAGTGATGTGAAATGCATGGGCATTTATAGGTCGGCAAAATTTATAGGTCAGGGCAAATGCCTAAAACCCATATATGCCCGGGCATTTATCTTTTAAAAATATTGATTATACAACGCTTATAAATAATGTTTTAGCTATATATGTATACTATATATATATTTAATAAAAAAAATATTATTTCATATATATATTGGAAAAATTGGGTTCCAATATTATTCTATTGCATCTTAAGAGAATTTTTAGATAGCTCTATGAATGTTATTTTGTCTTTTGAACTGTTGCGATATGTAGTGTTACAATATTACAAGGAGGATCTTTGATTGTGTGTATAATATTATTGGTTTTACTTGCCAATCCCCATAATGCTTCGTCGTATTTCCAGATTTGAAAAAATTATAAATATTTTGTTTCCTATTAACATTCTTGATTTTCTTCCTAACAGCCTCTATATATAGATATTTTAATTTAATGTTCATTTGTTTGCATTTCTTGTTTATCTCTTTGAGTAGTTTGATATCAAATGGAAACTTAAAATTTGTCATTAAAAATATTTACCAAGTGATTACGTATATTTTATTAATATTATTTTAATGAATATTACTGAAGTAATTTTATTAAATGATATTCACAATAACATTGAGGTGGTCAGAAAATGTTTGAAATTTTTGGTGATATTTGAAATATTCTTAATACTTCTACAATTCCTGTATTTCAAACGCCCTCCATAAATAATAACTCTTATTCCTTAATGATTTGGAATTCCATTTAAATGATTAAAATAAAGGAAAAATATTGGTATCACTCAATTCATTTGTCTGATTACAATTTCCCAATCTTCCTAAATATTAAATAAAATGAGATTAGAAATAACAACACAAATGTTGACTTGAAAATTTTAGTCAAGGTTGAGGAAGATAAGTTTGAAAATACCATCACAACAATTAGTGGTCGGCCTATACTTATATTTATCGGCACTGGGCTCTGTGAACATGCATTAACTGAATTAAATATGGTGCAAAAATAGAATATATTCCACAAATTGTCGTCATAATGAATCAATTCTCAATGTCGGATTTCCATACTATATGTTACCAAACTAGACAGAACACAAACAAACATATGGCATTGTCATTTACAAAATATAATGAGAACCAAACGTTAGTTACAAATCTAGAACCATACATTTATAACATACTACCAAATTAAATTAAAGTGGTAATGAAATATGAACATTTTGTTCATACTTTATCACAATAACGAAAATATACACAAGATGCTATGAAGGTGCCTCAATAATCATATATAGGAGTCGAGGTGCGTGGCTAATAAAGAAAGTGTGTGGAATATTCACTCATTCACTCAAACAGAGTGTTGATTCATTTTTGAGAGAGAAAAAGAATTTCAATAAACACAAACAAATCATTATTCTAAGAGCGTTAAAACAATGGTAGCCATAATGTGAGAAACATCCCCACTCATTCTGAACGCTACATGTTGCCTTTTTATTAGGGTTAAATTTTAAATGATAAAAATGTATTTTTGTATTTGAACAGGTTCGCACTAACATTTTGCACTCCTGCACTTCTTACAAAATAAATAAATTAAAACAATATAATATGGTTTTTCAAACAGAAAGAAAATAATCGATCTGATTGTTGGTAAGCAAGTGGGTGTGGACACAAGTTTACAGTTAATTGAGTGAAATTATTGTTAAGAATTTATTGTTAGGTCGGGTTAAATTAATTTGTGAAATTAAATAATTTAGCATTATTTATATTATATATTTACTATTATTATTATCGATACTTAGTATACTTAAATGTTTAAATCATTAAGATATAAACAACAGAATTTGCTTTAGATTAAAAAAAATTCAGAGATATAGTTTCCACTTAATTTTAGAATTCCCAGCAATTCTTTTATGAGTATTTATTGGCCTTATTAAATAAAGCCATAAATCAATATTACCTGAAGTAAATCGGGCGCGGGCCTAAATTAATTTGTATTATATTTAGACAGGTTGATATTATGTTTGTTATGTTAATGGGGATATTTAGAAAAATATTTTTGAGATTTCCAACTATTTTTGTTTTAATTTTTACATTAACGTAAGTACTTCCAATTTTTAAGTAGTTCTACAAAAATCGAAGGTTAAATCAATAACTTTCAGTATAATTATTTTCCATACCGGCATAATTTTAATCAAATAACAATTATATATAGTTATATGTGATAAGGATTATAATTATAGGTGAAATTGTAAAAAATTATAGTAGATAGGTTTGATAATTTGATAAAAAAAATATTTATATACAATTTTTAAAATTTTCAAGGTCTCAGGGGTTTAGTTCTAGAACAGGTTAAATATACCTTCTAACAACTTAGAAAACTAGATTTTCTTATTTTCGGTGTACATCTAGCTAAATTACGCGTCTGCTATATATCTGTTAATTCTAAATCTGATTTTTCCCAACGTCAAATATCGTGTTATTAAAAATACAATTTCTCATATGATTTGGAACACAAAACAGGTTAAAACTTTTTATGCTTTGGGGGATAGAAATATGACTTGTATTCCTATAATTTTAAATTATTACAGTAGTGCAGCCCCTGCTCTCCCAGTCTCCAAGCTTCAAGCAAAGCTAATGTCCCTTGCCGAAAACAAGAAAGTATCTAGGTCTCGTTCGCGCAGTAGGAGTCGCACTAGGTCCAAGTCGCGCAGTCGCGGCCCCAGGTCGAAGTCTAGGTCCAAATCCAGGTCGTCCAGTAGATCCTTCAAAGGCAGACGTTCGCGGTCCGTTTCAAAGGATCCCAAAGACAAAAGGAGATCTAGGTCCAGCTCTGGGTCTAAAGAGAACTTCGAGATTAGGAAGAAGGAAGACAGCGTCCAAAAGAAGAGGCACTACAGATCAAACAAGGATAGCTCTGACAGTGAAGTAGACACTAAGAGGAAAAGATCCAGGTCGAAATCACCCAGGAGGAAGGACAGTCCTAGAGGAAAAAAAAGGAGTACTTCTAGAAGGAGATCAGCTAGTAGAAGGAGGAGTTTGTCAAGAAGGTGGGATTTTTTGACCAATTTAATAGTTTCTATTATGTTGTATAATAAATAGATCTATTATTCTACATAAAAAATATTTTCTTTGATTATTTAATATTTTGATTTATATACACAGTTTTGTTTAATTTTATATAGGTTATAAGATTAGAAAGGTAAGATTTTCATATTAAACAAATTTAGGCTTAATTGCACTAAATATCGTTTTGATTTTTTATTTTTCAAGTTTCATTTGCTTCCACATAAACCTCTGTACCTAGTTTTAATACATTATTCAAATTACAGATAGATTTTTACTTCCAGACGAAGTCCATCGCGGGGAAGGAGAAGCCCTAGCCGTGACAGACGTCGAAGAAGTCCTTCGAGACGCCCATCTCCAAGGAGAGGTCCAGGTCCTCGAAGGAGTTACAGTCGTAGAAGTCGATCGAGAAGAAGAGGAAACAGCAGACCACGCAGGAGTCCCAGAAGACGTTCCAGAAGTCCAAGCAGAAATAGGTAAGCAGATTTTATTTTTGCTATTTGTGATGTTTAATGTTTTTTTTACTCATTTGTTTAAGATTTCGAAGAAGTCGTAGTAGAAACAGGAATTCTTATAGGAGACCTTCTCCCTCTCGGGAAAGAGACAGAAGAATGTCCAGAGAACGTCGCTCCAGATCAAAAAGGCGTTCCCGCGATCGCGGCAGCGCTCGAAGAAGGTCCCTACCACGCGAAAGGTCAAGACCTCGACGTCCCAGTCCTAGTCCACAAAAGAGGGAAGACAGGACTAATAGGAACGAAAACCGCACTGGAGGCCGACCTCCTAGAAAGGAAGAACAACGACATGAACCACCACCCAGGAAGGTTGAAGAAGCCCGGAAGAGGATAGAAGAGGAAATAAATCGCCACGAGAAGAAAGAGAAAGAGGAAATAGAACGAAGAAAGAAAGCCGAACAATTAGCTGCACCAGAAGTTTCCAAAATCAAAGAAAAGGATCGCGAAAAGGAGAAGAAAAAATCCAGAAGCATTTCGCCGAATGACAGCTATCCCATCCCGCCACACGGACCACCCAGGTATTCCAGGAGTCTGTCCAGGACCCCATCACCATTTATCAAAGCCCACGAGTTCCCTCCGAAGGTAGCGAAGACATCAGGTTTAAAGGACGACAAGAAGAAACCTCACAAGGAGAAGCTCGAAGTCAAAACAAAGAAGGTCATCAAGAAGCCACCAAAAAGCGAGTCCGAATCGAATTCTAGCGATACTGAAAGCGAGGAAGAACTGAAGAAGGACAAGAGAAAGCTGAAGACTAAGAAGAAGCCCAAGAAACGGGATTCCTCCAGCAGCGACACCGAGGACGAGAGATCTTCCCGGGAAGTGGAGCTGAAGAAGAAGAAAGATAGGAAGAAGAGGGATTCTAGTGAAGAGAAACCGCCCAAGAAGCGCCAACAGTCCTCAGAATCGGAAGAGGAGAAAAAAGGTAAGAAGAAACGCCGTTCGGAAAGTTCAGAGAAGCCTAGAAAATCGAAGAAGGATTCCAGCGACAGCGACGTCCCAAAAAAGAAGAAGCGGCAGGATTCTTCCGACGACTCTGACAAGGACAAGCCGAAAAAGCACAAGAAGGAAAAAGAATCTTCTTCCGACAGCGACGATGATTCATCCAAGAAGAAGAAGCACAGGAAGAAGACCAAGTCTGGAAGCGATTCCGAGGACGAAGTAGAAACTAAAAAACGAAAACGAGACAAGAAGCATAAAAAGAAAAAGAAGCATTCAAAGAAGCACAAGAAACACAAAAAGAAGAAACAAGAAAGCGACGATTCTGACAACAGTGAGTCTGAGGTCGTGAACGAGGACGAGAAGAAGTTGAGAGAAAAGGCTTTAAAGTCTATGAAGAGGCAAAACTCTAGCGATAAGTCTGAGTAAGTTGACTAAAACTAAAAAAAAAGCGTCTTTAATCAGTGATTTAAAATTTTTTTCTCTTATGCATATTTTGAGTGTTGTTTGACATACTGTAAATGTTAAATGTCATAAAAATAAATAGTTGTATGTGAATGGTTGTTTTTTTCTTTTAAATTTTTTTAGAAAATTATTAATTTATGTATACAATAGGCAGGTACTTGGCTGAGAGGTGATCTGAACGCCTGCCATGCATGTCCAGCTGGATTCATCCAATATTTACTACCAACTTTCAAGGTTTCCAACTACCAACCGTTGGTAATCGACAGGGAGTTTTTCGTTTGCACTGGTAAAGTATATTTTTTCTATAGATCATTTATTTGCTGCTTTTACATAAACGAGAAGACTAATTAATCAACTATCACCATATATAAGTTATAGAAATAACTTATTATTTGTTCTACGATTTCCGTATGTGATACTTTGAGTTGATGAAATGGATATATCAAAGAGTGGAAACACATGCCTGATAATTTTCTTAAAAATTGAGAGCACTGGTTGGTTTGAATTAGGATTTTGAAAAAAAAAAAAAAACACAAATCCTGTTGAATAAAGTAGTCAATTCTCTAGTATATATGGAATTCCTAAAATTATTTTTAATGATTAATTAATATTAGAAATATTTTCAATACAAATTTTCATTAGAATTTCCAAAAAAAATCGAAATAACATGAAAAGTTACTTCTGGGAAATTTAAATAAAAACAACTATTATAAAAATAAAGAGGATTAATGGATTTGGTTTTGGTATTTACATTTTGTACAAAAAAAAATAAAAAATTAAATAACTGACAGAGAAAGGGCAATTTTTCTAGTTCAAAAGTCTAACCTTGGGAAAAAAAAAACAAAAATTAATGGTGAAGAAAAAACAAAAAATAGAAAATAGTGAAGAAATAATAAATTTAAAATTTATCAAGAATTAAGTTTATATATTTCCTTCATATTATTTGACGAATAGGACCATTTAATGGCGCTTATAGTATGTTATTTCCCTTGATTTATATATTTTAACTCTTAAGTGACTGTCCAGATCCCATATTTTTTAATTGATGACGCTTTTTGAAAATAAAAGGAAATACAATTTAAAATGCTATTAACCCTCTATGGCCCGATTTTATAAAAAAATAAACGACTATTACACTGTTTAAATAGTGTTATTAACGTAAGTAACTTAATACAAAAAGTCATCCCTTAATACAGTTTAGGGTACATTACTTTAAAGCAACGCTGGGCTGGGCGTCATTGGTTGTAAAACTGCATAAAGCAGTTGGATGTTGGTGTGAAATATAAATATTGCTTAGACTGGCAACAAACAACTTCTAGGAATTCTATGACATTCTGGATTCTTACATCTGCCCAGCTTTTCACTAAAAGTAGGCCAATGTGCAGTTTTGTCTCTTCTAGTATTCAGTGGGCATTTCAGTGATCTTGCCTTTGTGCTTCTTATTTTCAATCTCTTGCTAAATACTTGGCGAGCCAATGGGACGTCCTCTTTTCCGATTATGGAACACAATATGTGAGCTAAATCAGTTTTGAACTGCAGCAGACTCATTTGATGCTTGCTAGCAATATTACACCATTTACAGTCGCATCTGTAAAGGAGCCATGCATTCACAATGCATAATTCCATAAGATGAAAGTAGATTTTATGGTACCACTTTTTGCTTCTAATGGTTTTTCGATATAAAGAAATTAGAGAATATATTAGATCAACACCTCCCATGAACTGATTGTATTGTACAACTGCATTTGGACATAAATATCAATTTTGAATTTGGCATTCTTATCCTAACTCTACCATAGTAACTGGATTAGCTCTGATAAATGTGCTTAGTAAATGAACGGGCTTATTGTCATACCACTTGATGTCAACATTTTCTTTTTTTACTTTTCGTTCTTCCATAGTATCTTCCTTTTTTAGACTTTTCTTTGTCTACACCCTTCCAGACGATCCAATCTGACTGTTCGCAGACTCAGTATACCTAGTTTGCAGTTTTGTGCTATTGAACCAGTTATCGAAGTAAATTTTGAAGTAATGGTCTCTAGGAACGATATTAGAAAGTCGTATAACAACATTTCCACTGGGATGGATCTAGAGGTACCGAACCAGAATATAGTTCCCAATTGTAAATTATCCCATCTGATCCACATAAAACAAAGGCTTTAAATACCCATTTTTCGGTTTATTTTTCAAATATTGTTTCAAAGAATGTCTTCCCTTGAATGGAATTATTTGCTCATCTACACAAAGTTTTTCAGTAAGGAACTTTGTTGAATTTTTCAATTAGTTTATTCATGAGAGGGTTATTGTTGTCATTAAAATGAAGCCTTGATTTTATCTGCTTCCATCGATTTCTTGACATAAAAGCCACTACTTTAGTAACCTTGGTTTCTGTTTGCCAGAACATTATAGTTCTTGGTAGACCACATATATATTGACCTATAAACTTTTGTAATGAATATTTAATCAAAAAAAAAATTGTTGGGATCGATTTGAGAACAATACAAGTTGCTCTGTTCAATTATATATTCTAGTAAATCATTGTCTATGAGTTTTCGAAAATAACAAATAGACTCTGGGTTGCATAGGTCGTCATTAGGTAACTGTCCTTTCGATGTTTCCACAGGTCGTATAGTTTCCAATTTACTGTCAGCTTTTTCTTTTTTGTTTTTGTTTCCTTTTTTTATCTTTTTTATGGGACCATTTTTAATATTTTTATATTTTGAAATAACCCTCATATTTATTATTTTTATTACTTGATCGTCGGTTTGGGCTCTTGTTGTTATCTTCTTTTCCACTGCTGATGTCTTCATAATCAAATTTATATTCACTCACTTCTTCATTGCTACTATTTTTCTTGCACGCAATTCATTATTTCGTGAGCAACTTTATTTTTGTTCATCCAGAAACGAAAAGTAATCTGGAACTTCGGCTACAAAATCATCTTCTTCACCGCTATCACTCATCAAGGATTCATCAGATAATGATCCATAATCTATTGCTTTGTTTAAAATTTGAGAATCAGTTCTTCTTTCTTGGCCATAAAAGGTTCGCACATCTATATTGAAAACTGAAATGATTACTCTAATAATAAAAATATATATAGTCTAATGTATCATTCAAGTAACATACCTGTAGTTAGTCGTAACTCTTGAAAATTCAAAACTGTACACAATTATTCATTATACCAACAGTAACTGCTTCAAATCAAACTAAATAAATTTTTGTTTACGTTGTTTCAAGGACGAAAGGCGTAAATAATGTAAAAATAAACAATTCACACCACCTGTCAACACGGAGCCGCCGTTGTAATGTTTTAGTCTATTTACGATGTAGAGATGGCACCATAGTGTACGTAATACGTTAAAATATTATTACTTGCGAGATACATTGGGCTACCGATGCATTAAAATTAGAATTGTACCTATAAGAAATTCCAATTTGTATGGTACGTTTCTTGAAAGTAACGTGGGGCCATAGATGGTTAAAGAAATAATATTTGAAATAAATTAAATTTTGAACAAATCCGGTGGAAATAATTGAAATTAAAAAAATACCAAAAAAGTGCAATTTTGATCTAATATTAAAATATAGTAAATATCAAACAAAATAAGATAATGTATAACCTTTGGAATAATCAAAAAAAATGTTAAAAATATTAAAAAGAGCAAAAGTAATAAATTTTATGATAAAAAATGGAAAAGGTTTTTGTTTTGGAAAACAGCTTACAATAACTTTTAATAGTAAATCTAAACGTTTTCGCATTCGACGATTTATATATGGAAAAAGTAAGTAATTCATATACTTTTCTGTATTAATTACTGCTGACCTGAAAAGGGATTGTTTATATTAAAAGCTACTGAAGATGAATAAAAAAGAATAATTAAATGATGAATATACCACAAAAACCAAATATTAGTTTTATATAAAAACTATTTGTGACTCAAAATCTAATAATAACAGGCGAACATGTAATAAATAAAAATATTTTTTGAATGAGCTTAAAAAATATTAGCTCTACTTATATTTCTTTTATAAAATTAATGAAATTCTATTTAATAAAATTTAAAAACAATGATTTTTTTATTTCTCCTTTCTATAAAAGTGTAAGTATAAACTGTGTGTATTTTACAACGAAGAGAATATGTTACATTAATACTGGAAATATTTTTTAGCTTCAAATATGAAGATTTGACCTAACATGCTTAAATAATATTTTTCGTTTATTTAATATATGGTGGGAACTAAAAATGTTAAATTTATGTTTAAGAGTGATGTATACGGGGTGCGGCACTTAGACCATCAATTAGTCGGAAGTTGATTAAAAATTCTCTGAAGTACCATGGTTATATATCTTGTTTTATTATTGTTTTAAATAAGAATAGATTTCTAGTGTTACTGTACATTGTGAATAATTAAAATTGATTTTTTGATAATATTAAACTAGTGTTACATTGCAATGTAAAAAATGATCAACTTTACAGTACATATGTATAGAAATTAATCTTAAAAATAAATTAAAATTAATTTTAAGACTTAAGTGGGTGAAAAGTTAATTTTTAGACAATAATTAACAAGTAAAGCAAAGTACACAATAGTAAGAAAATAAATATCAATTTTTGCTTATAGTAACAAATATTTTTATGGAACTCTGGGTATGTATTTATCCCAAAATCGTATTTATTTTCATACAAAAATTATATTATAAACATATTCTCTTTATGTAATGTCAGGAAATTGTTACATTTATAATTTTTAACATTGAATAATCGTTTGATATTTGACAACATAAATTAAACGAATTTATAAACAGATTTTTAAGTGGTTTTAGTATTTATGGATACTTATGCAAAAGTCTGGTATACCTGAACATTTTCTAAATTATATAACGGCTGGTAGTGCAGTTCCTGGCCCGTTTTTTCGATGTAGTGCAAGTTAATTGAAAATGAATATTTACTATCAGTTTACTCACAGGTAAGAAATGGTCACTTTCCACTAGTACCAGATTTAAACATTTCAAAACTTATATTTTCATCCTTTTTCAATTTTTCGGGAAATGTTTATTTTTTTGCGTTCCTGTTAATATTAGCTAAATAGCTATAAATCTTTGTTTAATAATTCTCTACAGTCCCAACACATTTCGATTTTGATATTAACATGTAGAGTTAGTTAAAGCATTAATTGGGAATTAAACCACTGAAACTTTAAAATTAAATACGATTTATATAAAAAAATAGTGGTTTAATTTAAGTAATGCCACAAGAAGGAAAATGTAGATCATACTAACTTCATCAGTTTTCCACTGTGTTAGCTCAGACTTACAATTTGAATGTATTATTATATTAAGTATTAATTAATTTGTCAATTTGAGCAGTATTTTTTTTCAAAACATTAATATTTTTACTCATCTGATTTAGATGGTTGAAAATAAAATACAATTTAAAAACCTCGGTGAAAAGTTTAATTTCTGTATTTTTTTAACTTCTAATTTCAGATCTTTGTACCTCTTAAATGAAAAATATTTTCCGTAAGCATTTTTGTGCAAATCTTCATGTTTTGCTGGTACTAATTCTCGAAAATTTGATTCAAATTACGGATCTATCTCAGGAAAGAAAGTGTGGCAGAAGTGAATTATATATGAAATTGCACAATTTTTCTACCGATCTTATAAAGTGGAAAGTAAATGACTCTCTAAAAAAATGATTAATGCTGAAATGAACATGTTTTAAATTGGTGGTCAGCTTAAAAAGAATACAATTTATTAATTAATTTAATTTTTAGCAGCAATGAAACATTGTAAAATTCAAATTTTTTAGGAGAAACCCAACTTTTTTTCTTTTCCAGTCGTCTAAATTCATAAAGATACAAGTATAGTATTTGTGTTCGCATTTTACTCTACTAGAATATCCGTAGAGTTTATATAAACTTTTAGGGCAAAAACAGTAACTTAAAAATAACTTTAAAAAAATAACTAATTTGGGTATAAAATATAAATTTTATTTTTAATACCTTGTCTGTGTATGAAGAGAATAAAGAAGATTTGATGTCGTAACCGACTGGTAAAATACACAAGGCATAGATGACATTTAGAGTATTTTGAATTCCCAAAAGATATTTTTTTTAGATCATTTTTACCACAAGCAGGTTTAGAGTTGTAGTGACATCAGCGATAGCAAAAATAATTGCAGAAATGAAATAAATCCATAATTTATGTAGTTATGATCGGTTGTTCACGTTGTTTATTTGTAAATTACTTATTTATGTGTTTTGTGGATATATTAAATTAAAAAGAATGATTGTTTTTAGTCTCAAAGTAGAAATATTTAACTGTTCCGGTAATAACGTAGAATTTTTTTTATTTCTCTGATCGCGTCGAAGAATATAGAGCGATCGTTATCATTTGTTTTCTACATATTTTTCTTTTCAGAACTTTATAGAAAAGCAATAGTCATTAAAAGTTTTGAGAATCATTTAGAACCATAAAAAACAAAACTTTATGAGGTAGTAAAACTTTAAATCCAGTATCACATTTAATATAATTCTTTTAAAAAAGCTTCTAGTTACATTGAATGAAAATGAGGGGGCGGCGACTAGTTTCGGCAATATGCCATCATCAGGCCAAACTAATTACAAATGAGACGAAGAATTAGTTACATAACAAGTTAATGAAGAAATAAAAAAAAATTAATTAAATTAAGTGCGCACAGGTACATACTTGATTTGGATTTACCAGAACTTCGAGATTTGGTTCTACATTGTCATCAATGGGCATTGGTACTGTCATTCGGTTGTCTGTGTGCAAAATGTAATTTTACGCTACTTACCCCCTTTTTACTAAAAATTTATACATAGGTAGGTAGGTACACATAATTAAAATTAAAATACGTGCTAATACCTTTATTTAATTTTGATACTGATATATCAGGTAAGAGGGTACAGTCACAAAATTGAAATACTCTCTAATATATAATTTTGAAATTAAATATGTGTTACATACATACATATAATTAAGCGGCAAAGTCCTGACTGATTGCCATGACTGACTGACATAGAATCAACGCACAGCAAAATCTACGGAACATAGAGACTTGAAATTTTGAGAGTATGCTCGCTTCATAATGTAGACACCCACTAAGAACGGATTTTGCGAAATTTTGATTTTAAGGGGTAGAAAAGGGTGCAAAACGGTGGCTTGCATAGAATAAGTATATCTATATGGATAGGGAAAAATAGCAAAAAACAGAAAAAATATAGAAAGTAGAGGAAAACTAGGAAAAATGAGAACAAGGAAAATTATAAAAAATAGGAAATAATATTGAAAAACGTGGACTTATAGAAAAATGGGGAAAAATATGAGAAAGGAAAAAATGAAAATAGGGAAAAAAATAGCGATTATGAAAAATAGGGAGAAACAGGAAAAACATGGAGCAAAATAGGGAAAAACATGAATAGGATAATTTGGGAAAATAGGGAAATTCAGGAAAAATAGGGAAAATAGTCAAAAATAATGGAAATTATTAAAATTAAGGAAAATAGTGAAAAAAGGAGAAACATGGAGCAAATAGGGAAAAACATGAAATAACATGAATAGGATAATTTGGGAAAATAGGGAAATTCAGGGTAAATAGGGAAAATAGTCAAAAATAATGGAAATTATTAAATTTAAGGAAATTAGTGAAAAATAGGGGTAAACAGAAAAATATGAACAAATAGGGCAAAACTAGTGAAAAATATATGGCAAAATAGATTGAGAAAAAAATAGGGAAATTAGAGAATATATGCGGGAAAATGGTGAAAATTGGGAAATATTTGGGGAAAAAAGGAAATAATAGGAATAAAAACATAATGAAAAACAGGAAAAATACTGTATATGTTTACTTGGCTCAGAATAAGCATTTTTACTTTCCTAACCCATCAAAGATATATATATTATAAGTATTGTGATCATGATTTTTTGGCCATACCAAGATTTTAACGAATCTTTACGTTTTGAGGTCACCTGAATCCATTTTTAGCATGATGTTTGTGTGTATGTTAACACGATGGCGTCTAAAGGGCTGAAAGGATTTAGATGAAATTTTAACGTATTTGGGGTAGCAAGGAGACGACCTGTATAGATATAATTTTGTTGCCAGATTATCGAAAAGCTAATTTTTTCATATATTTTTTTAAAGTGCCTTTATGCATTTTTATGAAAAATTACAGGATACCAAAGTTGTAGAACATAAAATTTTTTACACATTTTATCCGTTTTTTCGAATTCCTCATAGTTTCACCGCTAGATGGCGTGAAAGAAATATATAGACTTTTTTTTTTAGATTTTGAGCCAAAATTATAGATTTTTATGAAAAATTACAGAAGATCAAAATTGTAGAACATAAAATTTTCTACAAATTTTGGGTTGACTTTTTTTTCGAATTCCGCATAGTTTAGCCGCTAGTTTTTATTTTAATTTTGTAATAATTAATTTTATAATTATTTTTTTTTTCAAAATTTTATCACAAAAAAGTGGAATCTTTAAAAAATTGTCAAAAAAAATTTAAAATAATACTACGATTTTAAACTAAATTGAATAATAACTTCTAAAATATTAAACGTATTAAAATGGCATTTACACCATTCGAAAGATAATAATAAACTTCTAAATTTAAAATGTATTTTAGTTTCTTAGAATTTAATTTAATTATTATAGCCAAAATAAAGAATTTTTTTTTTAATTTTTTGTAATATCGATCGATAATTTATTATTTCTTAAAACTATTACAGTTTTATAACAAGAAATCTGGTGATACAATAATATGGTTAATTCTAAACAGCTTTAAACTACATATAGAAAGAATGCGTAAGTAATGTTGACAATTCTATTATTTGTTTTTAAATTGCTTTCAATATTTAAATGTACTAGAATAAAATATTAAAAACAGCAAAATTTTCAACAAAATTCAAATAAAAATTATTCGTTTAATATAAACGATCTGATTTTGAGAATTTCTGTTTTTTTTGTAATTTCGTTTTATTAATATATTCTGATCCAGAAAACCTAAAAAAAGGGTCTGTTTCCTATTTTGAATCAAATTGAATGAGATATATTAATTATTTATTGATTTTAAAATTATTCAAAAAAGGAGGCTTTCATTTTTTTAAGGATATTAATATTAAAAATAATACCATTAAATTTGTAGTAAAAAACTCTATAATTGTGATTATTTTCAAAATTTTATTCAAGAAAATGTAGAATTCGTAAAAAAAATGACGAAAAATTTTTGAAATTTAATATAAATTTAAAAAAAATTGAATAACTTTAAAAACATTAAAATGGGATTTATACCATCCGAAAAGTTATATAAACTAATTTAGAATATATTTTAGTTTCTTCGAATTTAACATTGTAATTGTTAAAACCAAAATAAATAATTTGTTGTCCTTTTGTTTTATCGAAAATGAAAAAAGTAAATAGTACATCCGAAAGAGATCAAAAAGTACCTTATGTGTGAAATATTTCATAATTTTAAAATAATACTTGTAGATGTTATCAAAAATTTTAAAAAGTTAAAAAAAAATTGGCAAAAAATTAATTTATTTTTTATTTCTTAAACTAAAATTTATTCTTTCAATTAGTTGCTTCAAATTTAAATAAATTTCCCATATTTTTAATTTTTAGTTATATGTGTTTTGATATGTCTACATACAATCAACCAAGTGACATAATCGACTGCATATTTTCATTCGAAATTTTTGTTAAAAAAAACTTGTGGAATAATTTCAATTTCCCATATCCGAATTCTTCTTAGCTTTGATTATGACAATAATTAATTAGTTATTTTTCTTCCTCTTAATAATTAAAAACCAAGGGTAATTGAATATTTTTATTTTTCTTTTAAAAGTAAAAACATATTTTATATAACTAATTTAATATTATTTGTGTTAAATATTTATTGGATTAAAATATCAATAAATACTTATTATAAATAACTTTTATTATTATAAATAACTTCAGGAAGTGTTTTTTAATTTATCAATACGTAAATACGCTACAAAATTAAAATGGGTATAAAATATATCTAATAAAATTTCTTGTATCTGCTCGAGAATTTGCCCCACTTGTCCCCTTAACATTAACGACCCCTGCTCATCTTCGTTTTTAAAAATAAATTCCTACGTTCCGGTTGAAATCATACGTAATATTAGTTGCCTAAACCCGGGCGTCAATGCCCAACAATTTTCAAACCAAATAAGGAGTAGACTAGCAAAATATTGATCATCTTTTCATCGCGATCAGAGCCGTTACACATGCGACTGACGGTCAGTGCTGACGATCAGTCGGTCCCATTGATTCTATTGTGGTTTTCACAAGTAGCGCGTATCGTCGGTCGACTAATTCGTCAGTTGGGGCATCAGTCGAGCCCTTGCGGATGCGTACGGAACGCGTCAGCTCGGGCCATGGGCGCTTATGAGTCTTTTCACATGTGAATCGACTGATGATAGACAGTGTTGCCACAAAAACACTATTTTGTTCTGTTATGTTAGGTGTTAGGTTAGGAGAGTAATTTAAAGATTATTAAAAGTGAAAAATAAATAAAAAGAGTTAAAAATTAAATAAAAACAGGAATATCATTCATTCTTCATAAAAAAATCGAAAATACAATTTTCCGAATTCAAAGAACTTTGGCAGTTATTTTGAATTTTGCTTAAAATTAGTTTTTAGTCAAATGACTTATTTTGTAACTATATGGCTTCTTACCTTAAAGCGACACACAGTCTTTCTACAGAAGATATTGAAATTCTAATATGATCTGTGAATTTTAAACTATTTTCAAGTCTACAATGGAGTTCATGCGAAAATAATTAAATAATTTTTTTTTCATCATTTCGTAAATTTCCATATAAGGTCACAAATGTTCCTTTTAAGTACCTCTCCATACAAATTGGATGGACCCACATAGCTCTTTTTTTTGTTCGTCTTCTAATTATTAACCTTTTTACGCACAAAGCGGCAACAATGCGTTCGTTCTCTCTCCGCGAATTCTTGTGCGTACTGATCATACGCTGCATGTGAAAATCTCTGCAAACGATCAGCGCTGACCGTCAGCACTGACCGTCAGTCGCATGTGTAACGGCTCTCATACGGGAAACCAGTGCATTAGCTGAATGTTGTATGGTAGGTTGTTTTTCGTTTCAGTTCTAACCTATAAAACTTTTATTTTCAAAATTTTGACTGAAAACGTTTCGTTTCTTGTGTTTACTAACATGTGATCGTTTTGCCATAACAAAATCGCTGTGTTTTTGTGCCGTTTGTTAGTTTTTTTATTTTTTTGAATATGTTTGTTACTACTAGAACACCGCAGGAATATTTTTCTATTGATGTAAGTATATATTTACAGCTGTTTCTTCGTTGACTTTTTAGAGGATTTTCTAATATAAATTAGCAATTCATTCCTGCTAACCATAATTTAATGTATAAAGGAGTAATTATTGGCAGGATGTTATTGTTATTATTTTTATAAACACGTAGGATCAGACAGATGGTGCAAATCAGGAGGTTTATTTACAGGTTTAATTAAAGTTTTATATTTTTCAATTAGGTTAAACTTTAAACATTAAAAGTATATCTACTTTGAATACGGAAGAATTTAAATTTAGTAAACTGTATTTTGACACATATCTTAAATTGAACCATGTAGAATTTAGAGGTTAAGAATAATTGGTATTAAAACGCACTGTTGCCGAAAATTCTGAAATTTACGTGCAACTAGGAATATTTGACAATATAAAAAGCAAATATTTGATTTTTGAAACTGTAACAGAAAGATTTATTAAATCTGATAAAAGTTTCATAATTTAGTTTTCCTCCTCGACTTTCTGATACCTATACAAATTCAGGAAAAAAATTTTATGTACCTACACCTACGCTTTTGCATGTTTTGCTAAATTCTCTCAGAAGTTTATTATAAAATTGCTAGGTAAATATATGTAGTTCCCATTTTGTCGTAAATACAAAGACATAAATTAATTTTCAAATAAATATTACTTACAAATATATTAATAATAAACTAATTTAGTAACTACCTATATAGGTATTTAATGTGAATTGAAACATGGTCTACAAAATACTAACAGATAAGAAAAACTTATTGCACGAATAAATTACTATTAATTTACAATAAATTGTAGAGCAGGAATTATATAGTCCATCCAATATTTCTTTTAACTTTTTGACAATCCCCAACTGAGTTGGCAAAAAAAACTCACTAAATCTGCACAAAGTTTGTCAAGAATCCGTCAAAAATGGTAGTGTCTATTGATACTATTTGAAGTTAGAATAAAGGATATAGATATTCTAAATTTTCAACGGTTTTCCTGCCTTTTTTCAGAATAATAAATATTTAGTAATAGATTAGAATATGCTAAATTATATTCCATGTAATTATATTTGTTATGCATATTATGTTCAAATCATTCACTACTTTTTAAAATTGGTAGTCGACCTGAAGTCTGTCATTTTAAGAAAAAAGAAATATTGGACAGAGTATACTAAATATAACCATTAGAGTAAAAATAATACCTTTAGAAATGATTGTCTGCCACGTTACCTGGTCGTCGCTAAAAAATGCCGAAAATCAATCCAAAGGGCCTGATTTAGTGACATTCTCAATGTCAAACTTCATAAGCGTTACATGCTTATTTTGACGACTTCGATTATAACTTATTTTATATTTTACTTAATCGTGTAGTAGATTTGTACAGAATTTATAGAACATTTTCCAGATGTTTAATTTCATTATAATGTTTTCCGTCGACATAAATAAAACATTAGCCGGTTAGAAGAAAAAAATTCCATTTTCAAAGGCACGTATAGTGGAAGACCTACATTACTAACAAATCAGTGTCAGTTCTAGCAGCACAAACAGGTAGATTTTTAGAAAAGATCAAACAATTTTAGTCCTTGGCACGAACTTTTATTATTTTTATACATAAACTAAAATTATCTCCGACACTGGATGACGGCTAGGGATATTTTTTAATGTTCTACCAATGGGGGAGTTCCCTCAATGTTGCCAACCTAGAAAAAGGTCTACCAACGGGGAAGGATTATTTTTGGTCAGAATCTACTTCATTATTTTCGCAATGATAAAATATGTGTACAAAATTCTATTGAGCTTTCCAGAATATATCGTTAGCGAAATATAATGATTTTAATAAAATCTTACTTCTGATTGGTTGAAATTTCATTGTCAAATGTCATTCGTCATAGAGTAAGTATAATAGAGCGACATGTTTCATTTTCAGCGACTGACCTACAGCCTTGGAGGATTGGTGGAACTCTTAGATCATTTACTATTAGCCATCAATTTTCCATCCTTGTCTTGAAGTCGATATATAAGCATAGCAGGTTGTGATATGACATTTTGTTTGTATAAAAACACGTAAACAAACAGTATCGCAAGTAACTCATCGAGGGTTTAAATAAATGTCCCAGCCATTTTTAAAGTTTTATTGAGTTATTTAAATTGTAAACGATACTTGTGGTAAGTTCCATGGGCGTACGTCACTTCTATTGATGTTTGTAAACACTTCCCCGCACACACCGGATCCCCCACACCATGAGAAATGTCATAGAAAGAGACAAGATGTATCGACTTCAAAATATTGTATCGACTTCAAAATATTGTATATAAAAATGTTAACAAAGCATGTCTAGTAGTAGTCTAAAATGGAACTAAACTGAATTTGCCTAGTAGTTTGAATATTCTATAATCTGAAAATGAAACATGTCGCTCTGTTATACTTACTCTATGAGGAATGACATTTGACAACGAAATTTCAACCAATCAGAAGTAAGATTTTATTAAAATCATTATATTTCGCTAACGATATATTCTGGAAAGCTCAATAGAATTTTGTACACATATTTTATCATTGCGAAAATAATGAAGTAGATTTTGAGCAAAAATAATCCTTCCCCGTTGGTAGACCTTTTTCTAGGTTGGCAACATTGAGCGAATTCCCCCATTGGTGAAATATCATCTTGGTCACGTGGAAGACAATCATTTCTGTAGGCTCTATAGTTTATACAAAAGGTGCGTTCGATATAGTAAATCTACATCCTCAAAGTGCTCAAAACTTCTCGAAATCCGTTAGTAATTGCACTAATTATCACTCTGAACTTATCCATTCGTTCCAGCTTTAAAGACGGAGCAAACTGAAATCACAATTGACACAGACCATTATTTCAAATTGTTGTTTTTACCTCTCGCCCTTCAGATAAGAGAGGTATAGGAATCATGCTAAAAATTGGGTAGTGAGTTTTCAATGGATAAACACGTTTTAGGGTCCCTAGAATACGATTTTAATATTTTCGCGATGATGTCTGTGTGTGTGTGTGTACGTTTTTACATATTTGTGGATACTTGTGCGTGTACTGTTAGTATTTGTGGCATACGTCGCTATTGTGGTATACATGCACGCGTACTCCACAATTTTTTAACAACATATTTGAACTCCTCGACCCCAAATTAGTCAAATCGTGTTGATTCTGAATTTTTTGTGTAAAAGTTGCCACAAGTTTATATTTTGAAAGGAATCACGCATTCCTATAATTGTGGATTCATAACTGTGTCTAGGTCGGAGCGCCCTCTACATTTCTATACACAGTAATATTAGTGGTAGTTTCAATTCGTTTTTTTTCGGGTGCCGAATGCTTCCGATATAGAATATCATGAAATATCTTCTATATATTATTTAGTTTCTCAGTTAAACGAAATTGACTATTTGTTGGTGGTTTTTGTGTATACTGGGTGATTCTTTTAGAGGGCTAATTAAAGGTTTCTGGAGAAGTAAGCGGAATTCTAATCTGAAAATTTGGGATATGAGGTTTTCGGGGATGTCCAATCGATCTAAAATATTTAGAGCAACCAGCTACTTCCGGTTATACCGGAAGTGAACATCAAATTTGTTATTTTAAATGGAACACCCTATATTTTCTTACACTTTTAGATTTGTCCTGAGAAGATGATTTTAAAAACCTATTACACTTATAATATAAACTTATAAGTTTTGAAGTTATAGACAATTGAAAATCGCATTTTTCCAACTTTAACTGATTGCTATGGCCAAACGACATAAAATCGGATAAAACGGCTAACATGTCCCTGTCTTAACTTTTTGAGTTCTACTTGGTGGCATAGGAAGAAAGTGTATACAGGGTGATCAAAATTTGTGTACTTTTGATCACCCTGTATACATTATGTTCTTATTCCATCAAGTAGAACTTTGAAAGCTCGTTAATTTTTTAAATAAACACCCTAAAAATGTTTCGAATCTTGGAGTATTCTCTATGAGTGTACTCAATACGATGACGCTTTAAATTATTTATAATTGGTTTATATTGTTTATCACGAATTTTCTGAGTTAACAAAAAATTGAAAATCGTATAATTGTTGTTAAAATAAGGATTAAATTATTGTGGCTAAGATTTTTTAACGCTATTTGTTTATAAATTGATTATAAATTATTTATAAACAATTAGTTTAATTTAATATTTTTGAAATTTTTTTTGTCATTCTATTGTTTGGGGCCTATGATTAAAAAAAAAGTTCTTAAAAAAATCATTATATTGTTTGTTTTTTTTTATATTTGCATTATTTAAATAATTAGTTAAGAAATAATTTTGTCTTTAAAAATCATTATTGATGGCTCATAATACTATTAAATAGTTATTTTCGTGCAACCGTACGCGAAGTGAGTACTTCGCGTTCTCCGCAGCGGCCGCGAAATTCGATTTCGCAGCCGTTGCCCATGGTAACGGCCGAAAAAGCAAAGGTCACTTTCAAATTTCACATTTCTGCAAAACGAAACTAACAATGTTATTAGTTTTAATTAAATACAGTATTAATTTTTAAATTAACAAATACAGACTTATATTATTCAAGATAAATATTAATTGTAATTGTACAGTTTGTATTATTACTTGTATTTACTCTAGAAGTTGAAGGAACAAGATACTGAAATATCACTATCAATGTCAGACATATTTGCGTTTTGTCAAGAACTGTCAAAATATTTTGTATATTCAAAAAACACTGTCATTTCCATAGCAGGTGTGATTTTGTTAATGAAATTGAACTGCTGTTGATTTTAAAGCAATAATATATTTACTGGGAATGATCTAATTTCAAAATTTTAACGATTGCAAGAAAAATAGTGCGTGTATACCACTTTTTGGCGACCTCAAGATTATCTTACCTCGGCCGCAAGGGGCCTCGGCGATAATCTTTCTTTCGGTCCGCCAAAAAGATATTTCGCGGCCTAGGCATACAAATAACTATTGTATGCCTAGGCCGCAAAATACCTATTTGGCGGACCGAAAGAAAGATTATCGTCGAGGCCGTTTGCGGCCGAGGAAAGATAATCTTGAGGCCGCCAAAAAATTTCGCGGCCGTGATATACACACTATTTTTCGTGCAATTGTTGCTTTAAAATCGACAGCAGTTCAATTTCATTAACAAAATCACAGCTGCTATGGAAATGACAGTGTTTGAATATACAAAATATTTTTGACAGTTCGTGACAAATCGCAAATATGTTTGACATTGATGGTAATATTTCAGTATCTTGTTGCTTCAACTTCTAGAATAAATAAAAGTAATAATAAAAATTGTACAATTAAAGTTAATATTTATCTTGAATAATATAAGTATGTATTTGTTAATTTAAAAATTAATACTGTCTTTAATAAAAATTAATAACATTGTTAGTTTCGTACTGTAGAAATGTGACCTTTGATTTTTCAGTCGTTATCATGGACAACGGCCGCGAGATTGAATTTCGCGGCCGCTGTGGAGAACGCGAAGTACTGACTTCGCGTACGATTGCACGAAAAAAAAAATTTTTTTTCATCAATAATTTCATTGTTTATTTAGTTAAAAATTTGTTATAAACAATGTTTGACTGTAACAATATTTTTTTCTAATACTACTAAAAACTACAAAAACAACGATATGCAACAATTTTTTTTGTATTTTTTTTGAAAATCCAATATAAAATACAGAAAATTTTTATTCTCAACTTTGTTGCATATTGATGTTTTTGTATTTTTTAGTAGTATTAGAAAAAATTATTGTTTATAACAAATTGTGAACTAAATAAACAATGAAATTATTAATGTAAAAAAAATTTTTTAAATTGTATTATGAGCTACCAATAATGATTTTTAAAGACAGAATTATTTCTTAACTAATTATTTAAATAATGCAAATATGAAAAAACGATGATAAACAATAAAATTTTTTAAGAAAAAAAATTATTTTTTAAATCATCATTGACCATAAATAATAGAATGGTAAATTTTTTTTTCAAAAATATTAAAGTCAACTATTTGTTTATAAACAATTTATAAATACCAAAGTATATGAGAAAAAAAAATGTTTAACAACAACTTTACGATTTTTCATTTTTTGTTAACTTAGAAAACTTGTTATAAACAATACAAACAAATTTTAAATAATTTTATAACGTCTTATTGAGTACACTCGTAGAAAATACTCAAAGAGGCGAAAAAATTTTTTGGGTGATTATTTAAACAATTTTCCAGCTTTCAATGAAGAAAATAGTTAATTAACTTGTGAAAAATGCATTTAAATTTTTTTTCCAACGGGTCTTCGTTTCTTCAAGTGTTGAAATGACACCATAATTTTTAAAAAAATATTTAAGATGCGGTAATCACTACAGAGGCGGCATACTCATCCCGAAACGGTTGCGCAGAACCCCATTTTCAGCCACAAATTAAAGTTATGTTACGTTTTTCTGTGCCACCCTGTATTTTCATTATTCTTCTATTCAATAGATTATAGTTTCATACTCGCTTGATATCCCCTTCTTATTTTCTCGCCTCATGTCCCTCTCTTCTCTTGGTATTCCTATAAAATGTCTTTCCCATGCTAATAATGTTCTTCTCTTTGCCTACTCAGTCAAAATAACTGACTTTATGTCGTTCGTGTCGCTTACTGAAGATTTCTTCTTTTTTCTGGGCCAAAAAGTTTTTTTCCTGGGCCAAGAAGTTTTTCCTGTGAAATAAGTTTTTATCTCTGAACTACAGCTTCTTCAGTTTCTCCTTTGGATTAAATCTTGGACCACAGTTTCCTTTGGAGAAGGAAGATAAAAAACGCAAGACAAACCAAGTTTTTTTTTAGAAAAAAAAAATCTCTGAAACCCTATTTTATGAAATAAACAAATATAAAGTTTAATTTGATTTTAATTTCCTTAACCCAAATAAAGAAAGGACGGATATTCCAATATATCGTAGTTTTTTTGTCCAAATTTTTTTTTTATTTAAGATTCTACTTCTGATATATTTCAAATTTTATTCGTGGAACGAACCCATAATATAAAGATTTGAGCTTAGTCACATTAATTATTTATTATCAACAAATTAAAGTATCGTTTCAGTTATAAATATTAGAGCTAGAGATTCGGGAGTCAGAAGTTTTTTTGTGGAAAGTTCCTCCTCTTTAAGGACATTTTTTGCAATTCCCGCTATCTTGTATAGTTTTTAAGTTATCATCAAAAACCAAAATGGCTTTTTTTTCGTTTTTTGTTAATAAAAATTACAATTTTTATTTGCCGGAAAAAATCGACATGACGCATTTCTCAGAATTGTTGCAATCCGCGTCGACTGAGTCATCGCTCATATTTTTCCTACCCTTCTAACTCTTTTTCACAGAAAACTCACTTCTCGACTAGACTAAATCCGAGTGCTTAATAGTGTATATGATATGAAAACAGTTTGATTAAAACTTTTAGCTAGGAAGACTCTCGCAAAGTTACAAGAGAAAATGTAAATTGTTCAACAGTAAAATATTCAAAAAGTACTGAAGTTTTGTTTCTTTCGTGGCACAAAAATGAAATCACATATTTGTGACATACGTAATACACATTCCTTGATTTAGTACATTTGTGGCAACACAAATACACATTCTCAAATCTGCATAATTGTGGAACAGGTTACCACAATTGAAATATGTCAATATCTTTTTTTTGACGGAATGTATAGATATTTTAATTATATTCGTAAGTTACCTTTACGAAAGTCATCCATTTTTAACCAAAAAAAGCGTTGACACCACAAATGTATTTACTGCACGGTAGTCACTAATATGGGAAAACGTGTATGTGTGTGTTAGTGTGTGTGTGTTAGTGTGTGTGTTTGGATGGATGTTGTAGTAACGATAACTCAAAAACTACTGAATGAAAAAATTTGAAATTTTGCATACACGATTCTTATACCCTAGATTAGATCTGATTAGATTTTGGTGTCAATCGGACAACCGGAAGAGGCACTTGCTATGGGTGATGACGCCATTATTATACAAAACGGCAATAAAGTTTTACACATATATTTTGTATACCCTATAGTTTATTTCATCAATTTTTTCATCCCATTAAATTTTTTTCATACTTTTTTGTGCCACCGTGTAAATTTTTGATTCAAACATGGCGAGAGGTCATGTGGTGGCCACATCAGATTTTTTGTTTGTAGATAGATGCTAATCAATTTTCGATGTTGTTTTATTTAAAAACAAAAACAAATCTGTAAAAAAAATTGCTGATCCCAATAATTTAACTATTGTTGTCGTTATTAACGACAACGAAGAAATTTATCAAATTGGAGATTTACACTATTTATTCAACAAGAATGGTAAAAAAAGTACCTATACCATTTCCAGCTTTTACTATTTGAGGTAAATTAATGATTCAGATACATAATCAATTTTATTTTTATAAAATACGTGTCCATATTGACAACTGACACTGACTATTTTGTTAAGCGTTCGGTAAAAGTGAAATGAATCTTTGTGCTCGTAACTCACGTGACTAACAAATCATTTTTGCTCTTACTCTGCGAGAAATAATGCCGAACGTTCCTAAAATAAAAGATGTCATTGTTGACGTAATTGTTTAAAACCAGTGATACCACTACACAAAAGTGGATTCTGTACAAAAACGTTTAGAAATTTAAATTTGGCGGTGATTATAGGGTTGGTTACTTTGTCTACGAAAGACGTCAAACTTTTTCAGATTTACGTTTGATTTTTCTAATTTTGATTTGAGATTCTGATTTAAATTTGTGCATCCCGAGCATCTTAAAAATATTAAATATTTCAAGATTTACAAACTGTTAAGGATAAACCTACTGTAGTTTGTTGTTTGATTTGTTTACAAAAATGCCGAAGAAATTAAATAAAGGTTGCAAGAAACTCACGTATATCATTTTGATCCAATATTTTGAGCAAGAATATAGTGCTATCTTTTAAGTGAATATTAAATGTGTGCCACAATAAAACACAATCCTATCCACTACATACATCCTTTAGCTTACTTATAATCAAATAAAACGTCAAGAAGTATATTTGTAAGCTCCAAGGGATATACAAGATCTGCAGGAGAAATAATTTGTGAAAATTTTATGTATAAGTAAGTTTTATTATTATTATTGTCAAAAGTTTAATTCACTTTTTTTATACCTATGTTAGCAGTTCATATCTTGAGAACACACTATGTAGTTTGTTCTCATTGAATAAGGTTTCTACATCTGCTCAATCTCTTATTTTGTAACTATTTGGTTTTGGTTTTGTATAGACTATAAATGGCTAAGCTAACTTCCAGTAGAAATTAGCGTGGCCACTTCTGTAAACCCTTTAATTAATAATCCAAAGTTTTCTTAATATAAAAGTTGATCAGACCTTTATTTGAAAAAATAATCCAAACTAGTAAAATCCCATACCTATCTAATTATTGATAAATCTCACAAATTCCACTTGGAAGTTACTTAAAGTGTAAATTTCTAAGATTTTCATTCCTATTGTATCAATAATTATACTTTTTATAATAATGGCTTGGGTAACTTCTCTACGAATTTCTCAAATCCATGCATATTTTGTTTAAATAAAGCGCGACAAAAAAATTACGACAAATTTTTAAAGAATTCCTTTTTAAAAAACAAAATATTCATACTCAAATGTGGCACAATATTCAAGAAAGAATAATGAAAATCCAAGTTATACCATATAAATTTAATACAGAGACATCTGGTCAAGGCAACACGTTTCGGTCTACAAGACCATCATCAGGCCTATAAACAAAACAATGTTAAGAAACATCACTAATGAAAGGGTATACAAAAATTACTTACAAAATATGATTGGATCCAATAAAAACCAGTAAATTATTTAGATTTAGGTTTGAAAAAACTAAACTAATAAAACATCAAAAATATTTAAAAAAAAAAACAAAAAACTTTGAATATTATTAAATAACTCCATACATTTTTGAAGGTTAATAAACATGACAAGAGACCAAAATATTTTTGATGTTTTATTAGTTTTTTCATACCTAAATCTAAATAATTTACTGGTTTTTATTGGATACAATCAAATTTTGTAATTTTTGTATACTCTCTCATTAGTGATGTTTCTTAACAACATTGTTTTGTTTATGATGATGGTCTTGTAGACCGAAACATGTTGTCTCTTTAATAAATTTATGTGGTATGACTTAGAGTTTCATTATTATTAATAATAATAATAAGAAATGTATTATTATTATTATTTGTACTTGAAAAAAAGAAGTAAGTACATTTGCGCGATATTTAGCCAATGCTATTCATACCTAATCCTACAAAATACAAAGTATGTCAAAGAATAAATAAATACAAATTTTGATGTTTAGTTAGTATTTTTTACAATTTTAAGTTACATCTCTTGGTGTAAGAAATATTGCAAAATTTCACTTAAAATTGTAGTAGTAAAAATTTGGTAATACAAAAAGGAAAAGACAAGTTTGAATAAAAAGAAAAAAATAGAAATACAACAAAAACAGAATAATTAGTAATAAAACCAAGCATAAATTAATATAGTAATAAAATAAATACTAATAAATTTGATGTATTTGTAAATTAAAAAAAAAAGTTTGTCGCATTGGTTTTTGCCAAAGCCATTTAACTAACTCAAAAAATGATAAATCCTAATACAACAAATTGAAAGAAATAATAGAATATATTTGTTAAAAAAAAAAGATTGCATGCACAAACAGTGAAAAATTAGTAAAAATTTTATTCATAACTCAATAGTTACTTTTAAAAGCAGTGAGAGTACATTCTTGTTTGATAATTACATTGAGGTTATTGTACAGATTATCCACATTGTATGAAAAATATCGTTGTAAGTAAAAATAAACATTTTTTCAACATTTAATCAAAGACAAAAAATAGTACGAAATATGATCAAACCATTGACGAATCTACAACATGTATTCTGTATGAATTGAAGTCGATTTCAATTTAAGCATTGCAGTTAAACAGGGCTAATAAATGGCAATGTCGCAAAGTAATTTAGGTATTATTAAAATTTAGCAAAGATTAACTTGAATAGGTTTATTTCCAAGTATAGATTTATGTGAATAAAGTGCATTATAGAATTGTTACAATATATAAATAACTTGTTTGTCGAAGTACAGTTTTATTAGTTTCAGATTTGTGTGTTATATTTTTCCAAGTATTTTTAAAAAAATATTCAATTTAACAAAATCTTTATTTTTTATGTAAAATATTAACTAGCTATTTATTAAGATTTTGGGATTTCCCAAAAGGAATTTTTAAATAAATAGAAGGGAAATATATAACGAACATTTTAGAAACAAAGTACATTTAATAAAATGTAGATACTTATATATGCTTCCTGCATATGAATGTCATTAATTTTTTTTTAAAGGAATGATGTAAATTTCTAAAAATAACTCATACCTGTTTGTGAAACAATATTAAAAAGTGCTATTCAACCGGCAATTTAAATTCAGTGTCAGCCAGCAATCTATTATATAATAATAAAAGTGATAATACATAATCTGATGATTTTGCATGTTTTAACAAATTACCAAATTATTATTTTATTGAGAAATGGTTTTTAGACGAGCAAAAGTGATCCGACTATCAACTTTTTTCTCTAGAAAAATTTGAAAAAAGTAGCACAGACGCGCTCTTCTAATAAATATTTAGCATATCATTAAAAAAAAACGCATATTTTTAGTTGCTATATTAGGCGAGATCTCGCCCAGATACGAATAATTGACTACGAGTTTTTTTATTATTCTTTGACGAATAATTATGTTTTGTGGCATTCTAGCCTGTTCTGCAAAGAAAAAATTGGACTAGAGGGTAGTATTACTTAACATTATTCGAAAAATAGTAAAAAAATAATTTTTATACCCAATTTATTACATTTTCATTGGGTAATTCTCTAACCGGCAACCACGAAAGTCACGTGGTGTGTGGGCCTCTTAAAAATAGAATAGAGTAACTGTAGATTCCTTGCTAAATAATAAAATAAATAATATTTTATACATATATATGAACCCAAAAATCTCAAAAGTAACTCAGCTGCAATGTGTTCAATTTTGTAAAAAAATATTGATGTTTTGTCTATAAATACCCAATTTATAAATATGTTATATGCAATTCAGGGCTTGTAGGTAACTCAAGAATTTATTTTAATACAAAAATTACACCTCTGGTTTTAACCAGTGGATTGCGCTCATCTATTTGAAGTGCACACTTTTTTCGGGTCAGTGAATAGATCTTTTCAGAAGAAACCATATTGAAGTTACATCTATCAGTTTACAGAGCAGATAATAGAAGCAAACTGTATTTCAAAAGGCAACTGTAAATTGCAGTTATGCGAGTTCACGGCATCACTCAATAGCCTTGTCGAGTGGACAAGGGCCCCATTTCTTCTTTTTTTTAACAAATAAACCCGCAATGAAATCCACCTTCATTCTGTAAAAACTAATTTTATTTTTGTAATTAATTGGCTTAATAATGTGGAAGAAAGGTAAGGTCCTCATCCATTTGACGAGGCTATTGAGAGGTCTTTATAAAATGGCAGAAGACGTATTCCAATGCCGTAAATTTAAGACAGACCAAAAATAACTCGTAATATATGTAAACCGATAGATGGCACAAAACGCAATGCAACTTTAATATGGCTTCCTCTACTAAAGTCTGATCTGCCAGGTTCCGAGGGGAAACACTCATGTTGTTAATTTCAGGGGAGGGTTTGTTCCTGTAATTTAGAAACACCCTGTGTACAACAATGATTAACGCTCACAAAATTGTGACTAATTCGCGTGTAGGATAAACTTATATTGAGTGAACCATAGCGGGAAAGTGGGTTTCCGGACCTGAAAAATGTGACAAACCTCGCCGATAAAATAGATAATTTTTGAGATATATTTACATACAAATCATATTTAAACTTTTTCGTTCAATTTGCAAAAATATTCACTTCAGATTAACAAAATTATTGCAATGTTGTTAATATAACTTTCTAAATAAACGTGTCATTTCACACGAATAATAATTAAGTAAATTTAAAATTAAGTACTAATATCTTGAAAAGTGGTTATTATATGGGGCCGAAACAAAAGTTAAACGAGTAAAAAATAATTGAAAGATTTCAAAAATAAGTACTAAAATGCCATAGAATGTAGTACACTCCTGGATTTTGTTATTTTTCTCTCTATTTCTAATAGATTTCAAAAATAAGTACTAAAATGCCATAGAATGTAGTAATATCCGCCCGCCGTACACACCTGGTTTTTGTTATTTTTCTCTCTATTTCTATAAAAAAAATAGAAAAAAACTATAAAAAATCAGAAAAAAACAGAAAAATCAGAAACATTAGAATAAAACAGTATCTGAAGTAGAAAATTTAATAATGTGCAGTTTTACTCATTTTTTACAGTATATTTATTATTTAGTGATAGTTTCAGTAAATCATTTGAACTTTTTTTAAATTGTTAGAAATGAGAAAAACATATTTTAAGAGAGATAATTTATAGAATAATCAAAAAAAAAAATATATATATATATATAAAATAAAATCTAAAACAAGTAATTCAAAATTTATAACCAAACTTCAAAAGTTTAAAAAACGAATGTAAAACCCTAAAAAACGAAAAATCGTTGATATACCTTGTTTACAAAAGCTGAAAATACCAAGGTATTTCTTTATTTTTCTATAAACAAAAACAAATCATTTTAAAAACTGAAAAAATGTATCTAGATTGTAAATTCTAATTAGTCAAATTCAGTGTTTTTTTTAACAAAACTAACAGTTGAATTTTTATTTTATTAGCTCCTAAATAGATATATGCAAATTTAAAATTGAAATTCCTCATGAATATTTCCTAAAAAATCTGATTTATTCAACATTCTTTTGAAATTAAAAAGTTAATTTTAATGATCTTATATTGCGGAACTGAATTAGTAGAACAGCAACTTTGTCATTCGTCAGATAACAGCTCGCCACCGCCCGGAAGTTGGCACCCCAACTATCGGAACCCTTTGATTTTTTCGGAGTTCTGGACTCGTCTCTAGAGTTCTCGAGGGGGTGCAGATAAAGTTCTGCAAATTTTTTGCGGAATTTTTAAAAAACAAATTTTGGGGTGCCAACTTCATGCCGCACCCCTTTTGTGAGAAAAAAGAGTTCTGGGTGAATAGATATCTCAGAAATAAAGAGTTCTAGAGTTCTCGGTAGGTTTTGGAAAGAGTTCTGGGAATTTTTGGAAATTACAAAAAAAATAAATTTTGTAGTGCTAACTTCATGCGGCATCCTTTTTTATTTATTGGGTAGTTTTGGTCACTTAGGGCTGCTTTTAAATAGAGCACCCCTGAGTTCTGACTCGAAAAAATACTGAAAATTATATGAAAATGGACATTTTCAAGGGGTGCTACAAAGTTCCGATTTTTGTCGCTAATTTTTCGCCAAAATATTCAAGTTTTTATTTACTTGGCAGTTTTGGTCACTTAGGGCTGCTTTTAAATACAGCACCCCTGAGTTCTGACTCGAAAAAATACTGAAAATTATGAAAACTGCCAAGTAAATAAAAACTTGAATATTTTGGCGAAAAATTAGCGACAAAAATCGGAACTTTGTAGCACCCCTTGAAAATGTCCATTTCCATAATTTTCAGTATTTTTTCGAGTCAGAACTCAGGGGTGCTGTATTTAAAAGCAGCCCTAAGTGACCAAAACTGCAAAGTAAATAAAAACTTGGAATATTTTGGCGAAAAATTAGCGACAAAAATCGGAACTTTGTAGCACCCCTTGAAAATGTCCATTTTCATAATTTTCAGTATTTTTTCGAGTCAGAACTCAGGGGTGCTGTATTTAAAAGCAGCCCTATGTGACCAAAACTGCCCAGTAAAAAAAAATTTGAATATTTTGGCGAAAAATTAGCGACAAAAATCGGAACTTTGTAGCACCCCTTGAAAATGTCCATTTCCATAATTTTCAGTATTTTTTCGAGTCAGAACTCAGGGGTGCTGTATTTAAAAGCAGCCCTATGTGACCAAAACTGCCCAGTAAAAAAAAAATTTGAATATTTTGGCGAAAAATTAGCGACAAAAATCGGAACTTTGTAGCACCCCTTGAAAATGTCCATTTTCATAATTTTCAGTATTTTTTCGAGTCAGAACTCAGGGGTGCTGTATTTAAAAGCAGCCCTATGTGACCAAAACTGCCCAGTAAAAAAAAATTTGAATATTTTGGCGAAAAATTAGCGACAAAAATCGGAACTTTGTAGCACCCCTTGAAAATGTCCATTTTCATAATTTTCAGTATTTTTTCGAGTCAGAACTCAGGGGTGCTGTATTTAAAAGCAGCCCTATGTGACGAAAACTGCCCAGTAAAAAAAAATTTGAATATTTTGGCGAAAAATTAGCGACAAAAATCGGAACTTTGTAGCACCCCTTGAAAATGTCCATTTTCATAATTTTCAGTATTTTTTCGAGTCAGAACTCAGGGGTGCTGTATTTAAAAGCAGCCCTATGTGACCAAAACTACCCAATAAATAAAAAATGATGCCGCATGAAGTTAGCACTCCAAAATTTATTTTTTTTTTGTAATTTCCAAAAATTCCCAGAACTCTTTCCAAAACCTACCGAGAACTCTAGAACTCTTTATTTCTGAGATATCTATTCACCCAGAACTCTTTTTTCTCACAAAAGGGGTGCGGCATGAAGTTGGCACCCCAAAATTTGTTTTTTAAAAATTCCGCAAAAAAATTGCAGAACTTTATCTGCACCCCCTCGAGAACTCTAGAACTCTTCGAGACGAGTCCAGAACTCCGAAAAAATCAAAGGGTTCCGATAGTTGGGGTGCCAACTTCCGGGCGGTCAGCTCGCCAATCAACCTAATTCTAAAAATTGCATCGAAAACGGTTTTTTTTTCTTAAATTTTAGCGAAAACACTTGCTGACCACGCCATCTAAACTTTTGATCCAAAACTACACAAAGTGCTAATTTTATAGCCCATAAGGTTACAAGACTGTTTTTTATTCAGCCAGCGATAAGAGGTAGAACATAATTATACATTAAAAAATTCTCCTTTAATTTAGAAACACCCAGTATTAATCAAACATAATCTCCATAAGGGAATAAGTAACCACGAAAGGCTATTGCCATCAGGATTTAAATAGTTTTAGTACTTCGTGTTTCTACACCTCTACCTCATAAAAGATTAAATTTTGTACGAGTCAGTATTAATTCTTCCATTAAATATGACCCCATCAAATACCGTTACTCAATATTTTCTTAATTAATATTTGACAATTGATTGTGGCAAAATGAAATTATTAAGTAACCGAATGTTAATTAGGGCTTGTAGAATGCGAATGGGTGTCTATAAATTTTTTGTTATGCAACAATTTAATATATTCGATTGAAAGTTCAACCAGATAAAAAATACAAGGTGTTAAAATGGAAATGTTTAAATATCGATTTATTTTCCTAAATGTATTTTTTTTTGCAAAATTTTATTTTCCTGACCCACCATCCGAGAAGGGAAAGTATTGTGAACGACCAAAAAAAATTTTCGAAATAAAGATACAAATATCCATTGTGAGGTCCCCTGAGACGATTAACACGATTTCCAGATGGAAGTCTGTCTGTCTGTCTATCTGTCTGTCTGTCTGTCTGTCTGTGTGTATTCTTCCCCGATATAGGCCACACGTTTAATCCGATTAAGCTGAAATTTGGTTGGGTTATCCGTCGGAAGAACCATTAGTTTTTGTACAACATCTGTCAAACGAAAGTGTCACTGTAAAAAAATGACAAAAGCAATATGTCACGGAATTTTACTTGCAATATGTCATTTGAAAGCCCGGTAAAAACTCTATTCAGAACAGTCAAAATTATTTCTCCAAATGTCATCTGTGAAAAATAAAAAAATGTCAAAGTTGTTTGAAACTTCCATTAAATATCTGAAAAAGTAATCGTCTCTGGATACTCGCCGGGAAATTTTTGGGGCGACACAACCGATTTTTTTCAATATTTGTCAAGATCTTTACAAATTGTAGAAATTTCTTTAAATTCCCTAAATTTTTATGTGTCGATAGATTTTTGTATATTCCGTTATTATAGGGGTTGGTGCAATAAATTTTCTTTTCGAGTTTAAATTTTATACTGAAAAAAACTACTGGTAAGTTTTGCTGCATCTGATAAATTTAAAAATTCCCGAGAAATTAATTACAGTAGAACTCCAATTATCCGAATCAATTGGGACTGGACCCCATTCGGATAATCAAAAATTCGGATAATTGGATTTTTTTCCAAAAAGGGTCTATTTTAATTATTTGTCGAGAATGAGAGAAAAATACAATTTGTATAGAAAAAGAGCTTTAATTAATTATATGAAAAGGTAACTTTTACATGTTAAGCGTATATACTTACAAGTGCTGTACATTAGTACAGTATGTATACGTACCGTACTGTAAATGAAAGTCATCGCTAGCTGAACATCTCGGTCAAAGTAAGCTGTGGATAATTTCACTGAAAAATTATCCAGAATTTACAATTCTATCTATGTGTTCTTAAAATCACATTTAATAATAAATATTTAAAATCATATCCAAAATCATTATCATTTTGCAACTACGTTGTTTATGAACAACTAATATTTTTCTTTAAGTCACAGCTAGCATAGCTACGTCATTCCAATTCCTCCAACATTCTTTCGCAATACTTTGTCTTCATTAAAACTCTTCCCTCTCGGTCGCTCTTATACGAGATGAGAAATATTGTCTTAAAACCTTATTCTATATTTGTAAAGGAGTAAAATTGAACGTTACATAAAATCATACCACTAGTTCTTAACCAATGACAGTCGTTCAATTTACCTCCTGAACATCGTTAGCCTGGCTTTTATGAGTTAGTTAAACAAGATCGCACGCCACAATTATCACTATTTTATTAACTCTCGAAGTGAGCAGTCGCATTGAATTAGCCTTTCAGATGAGTTACTCCATTATAATAAAAAGCTATTCGTTGAAAATGGAGTTGTGACCGCGCCTATTCTGAGATTTCGCAAAATTATTATACATAGTTATACAAGTGAATAGTAAGTGACAACAGTGAATTAATCTGATCATTGTTAGTGTTTAAAAATAATATACCTTTTGTAACCCTTATTACAATTTAATTCCATAATAGTTTTAATATATGAAAATCCAATTCATTGGTTGGTCCTTCCATAATTAATACATGTTAACACGTCTACAGCCGTAGTAAATTTTCCAAAAATTTATTGATTCTTAATCATATTTGTTCAAGCTGTTTGACTGCCTTCATCCATTTTTTGGCGGCCAAGTCGCCCAACCTCTGGCCAGTGAGAAGTTGCATGTGGTCACACTCCATCTACTTCAATGCAGATTCAATGCTGGCAAATGCTTCACTAGCTGATGGTCCCGTGTCTACTTCTACTTCAACATTAAGGTAATCTTCTTCCTCGACACGTTCTTCTCTCACACTTTCAATAAGTTCATCATCATTTTGAATTTGAAACCCAGGGTCTGACAAATCACACACCATCCACTCATATATCTTCAGCATTAACTTCTGAACAACCAGGATTTTTCAAAAGAATGTTTCTCAATTTATACGTCATTTTCAGCTTCTCCTGTCTTTTCCCTTTACTTTTTATCCTTTTCCTTCTCTTCTTCAGTTGATATGCCTTTGATCTTGTTCCACGTCCCACCAAGGAAGCGCAATCAAATTTATTTTTTTGTGGTTAGCCAACACACCTTCTTCGTCTTCGTCCTCTACCAAAAGTTTCTTTAAAAGTTGCCTTCTGTAATACGTGGTGTCGATAACAGTTTGGTCCATTGGTTGCAACAAGCTTGTGACGTTTGGCGGTAAAAACATTGTTTTAAATTAGCCATTCCCTCTTTCCAGCAATTCTTTGTTGGGATGAGTTGGTGCATTATCAACAATCAAAAGCAATTTACTGCCTTCTTTTTCAAGATATTTTGGGTGCTTTTTCACTGCAGACGTCAAAGCCTTGGGTTGGTTTTTATAAAAGAGGGAAACCTTTTTCACATTTTTTGACTTCCCTATCAATAGAAGGGTACTTTATGGCTTTCTATACAGTTGGCACAGTTAAGCACCGTAACACAGTCATTACTAACTTTATGTCCTGGACCACTATACGCCCTCTTAGATGCTAAAGTGGCTTTAGGCAGAGCTTTCCAAACAAGGCCGGATTCATCGGCGTTGTAGAAAAACTCGTAGGAGTCTGCTACAACTTTTAAATTTTTCAATTTTTCAATAAAATCTTCTGAAGCTTTGGAGTCAAGATTCTCAGCTAATATCTTAAGCTTTTTCACAAAGAATCGCGACCCGAAATTGGGTTTCCATAGAACGTTACTGCAAAACCAATTGAAAACGTCATATTCCTAAATCTTTGTTTGTTGCTGCCTTCATTGATTTTCTTGAAGAACTTCCATCTTCGTTTTCAAGCACTAATACGAAGTTTTTTTTTATTACAACTATTATCCTAAGTTGTGGAGACGGGAATATTTTAAAGACACCTCACGCTAAGTTCTAAGCGTGAGGTAGTGCCGGACTCAGGGTCGTGCCGGACTCTCCCCTGATCGCTCTGCAAGCAGAGTCAGGACGTGCTAAACCCTCTTCGGTAATTTATCCTGGTGTTGATCTATTCCTTGTACCCTGCTGTAGGAGTAATGTACTCCTTTTCAGGAATACTTTGTGAGGTGTTGTTCTGAAAAGGAAAACTATTAGAAAAAACCAAAGATATTTGATTGAAAATCTGTTGAGATGATACTTACGAGCCTCAACGCGGGTGGAGTCAGTAGAGCACCAGCTCATCTGATGCCTAGAGGAGATCTAGGAGCTCGCCCGGAAGATCTTTCGCTTCTTTTAGAATTCAAAGACTCGACTGTGGGATTTTTTCCGTTTCTTACATCTGTCCACTTCAACCGGAGAGTTTCCTGAGAGTGGGTGATGGAGCTGTCCAGTCTTCTCCTGACGTATCTTTTTGATCCCGGAAAATATTGGGGGAATATTAGTAACATTGTAAATATGATTAGAGGGGAAGTGCTAGGGGAGGTAGGCATATTTCCTGAGGATTCTCCTCTCGGTTACCGTAACGGCGTGCAAGAGGGAAGTAGGAAGGGAGGAGAAGTTTTAGGGCCAAGTAGTCCGTTAGGTTTTGTATGTATGTAACAACGTTTGAGGATTACAGCTATCAAGTCGACCACCCAGAACTCCGATGAGGGCGGCTCGTTTTCCAACTAGAGCACTGATACGAAGTTTAAAAGTGTAGATTTGCTCCTGAAATCGTTGATTGTCCATATATCCCGGCTAACCGTTTACCCGTAATTCCTTTACCTGTTTGCAACGACAGACTGGCGACGGACGACAGCCAATAATAGAAGTGCACTGTGAAACGGTAACTCATCATCCCAATAATGTATGACATAATCATTATTTTGCGAATTGCAGTAAGTTTCCGTATTAATTTTTTTTCTGAAATTGTGAAAGCGATTCGGATAATCAGAGATTCGGATAGTCGGATTTCGAATAATCGGAGTTCTACTGTATATTAAAACTAACAAAAAATTCTTACACATAAGATATAAATGTTGCTCTATCTACTGGATCATCCTGTATACCTATATATTAAATTTTTAAAAATGAATAGTAAAGTGCAATGAATTGATATAAAAGAAAGGAGTAATGTTTTCAAAGGCATTTAGTAAAATTCAAGATAAATGTTTCACATTAAATTGATTAGCACTTATGCAACACATAAATTTAGTAGGTTTAAAAATAATAGCATGATGTCATGTCTTGATCTAATACCTACTCTTTTAACGACCACAACCGCAATTATTTTACATAGAATAATTTCTATTATTTTATTAATGAAATTAATAATATACTTTATTTCTCTTTTTTTTTTGTATAAAATAAATCCGTCATTAAAAGTTGCACGGAGTTAAATATATTAAAAATTTATTGATTGAAAATGTACTGCTATAATCAGTGCCTAGACACGGTCGGGTCGATATCAACTGAACAAATCTGTTTTTTAAATTAGAAAAATCTCGAAAAACTTGATTTATTTCTATACTGGCGCATATATTAGTTGTGAGGCTTTTCTTTTGAACGATTTATGAAAGTCTTAATTCTTATCTTTAAAAAAATAAGTTCTTATTGAATTATTGAACGGCAATGGATTATTGATTTATGCGACGCGATAAGAGATAAGTGTTTAGAAATAAAAAACAAAGTACAAAGTGCTTACTGTATTGATGGATACAATATAATAAAATGCTCTTACATTTTTTATGATATTTAAACACGTCAGATCGATTAAAGATGCAATTCAGAAGAGGGTTTTGTAAGAGTCGCGTACTAGAGTAATAATCGATTCATTAAACTTTATTTCAACCTCTATCTCAATGTCTCTACATGCTTCCCTCTTGCCTCTCAATGGTGTCTCATATTTATAAACATTCAATATCTATTGATTTATGACACCATTAAAATGGTCTGTTCCAAAAGCCCTTGACACGTCATAATAATTCCTTACAGTTTTAATTTTTTTTGATTCTCCTAGAAATTATTCTTTTTAAATTTTAAATAGTCTTAAAAATAAGTAAATTTCGGTGTTTTAACACGATTATTTTCCTCATCTGTCAAAGTATAGTCGTAGGTTATAATCCCGAGAACTGCAAATTTAACCGGATAATTAGCGGCTAGCTTTTTTTGAAAAATTTTGCTTATAAAATTGATTATTCAGTCGAAAACATTTGCTTCAAAGCAAAATTTTGAAAACAATTGACTAGCCGCAGTTTATGTGGTTAAATTTACAGAACCCTCCTTCCTTTACGAATAAACTATATCTTACAGAACCCTCCTTCCTTTACGAATAAAATATATCTTACAGAACCCCCTCCTTCCTTTACGAATAAACTATATCGTCCTCGTTGGCTGTTCCTTAAACATTGGCAACACATTATACGTGCATTTTTGACGTTATTTAAAAATTGTTTAGTACTGTTATTGGATTTGGAAAATAGAGAAATATCAATAATAACAGATAGATAATAATAGGCACAAATATGGACAAATAGGAAAAATAGAAAGAAATAGGAAAAAACAAGCAAAGCTCGGAAGTCCAGATACTAAAGAGACTCTGTAGCAAAGCACGGGTGTTCAGCTAGTTTTACTTTCCCGGACTCATCAAAGGGAAAGTAAGGTGAACGAGCAAAAAAAAATCGAGATATCGATGGAAATATCAATTTTGAGGTCCCCCAAGAAGATTGAAACCATTTTCAGCGCATGGTCTGTCTGTGTCTCTATAACTCTTGTCTCAAACTTTTTCTAAAATCTCCAATAGTTGCGCCACTAGAGGGCGCGTAAAAAATGTGCATGTATGTTTTCTCTAGTTTTTCTTGATTTCGAGTACAAACAATGTATTTAGTGCAAAATTTTCTTGTGCAAAGTTGTAAAGCATCAAACTTTCTTTAACTTTTATGTTTAAGTTTTATCGAATTCCTCATAGTTTCGCTGCTAGATGGCGAGAAAAATACACATTTAAAATTCCCTACAACTATTGTATGAAAATTTTTCCCGAATTCCCAATAGTTTTCACACATGATTTTAGGAGATCCTAATTGTGGCAGTATGATATATAACGCGCGCATGCGCAGCTTATGTCATTACCAACATTGAAATATTAATTCACCATCAGCTCGCTATTTTTAATGTGTTCCATAAATCAATGTAATGCTTAGTATTTTGTAATTAAAATAATAAATAACATATTCTCTACGGTCGAGCCGGTAAAGTCCTGGGGTGACACAGCCGATTTTTTTTATATAATACAAAAATACAGTAAGGAAATTCGCTTTTATTTTTTTAGTTGGTTTGCCTGTTTTTGGAATTATTATGACTTCTGATATTTGCCACAACTTAGACGCATAATTCGCTCTAATAAAGCATTATAGTTTATTTTTATGAATGAGAGAGTATTAAAATAATAAAGCATTCGTAATCTATAGGCCTATCACTTCTTTCAGTAAACAGTTAAAATATTTTTTGAAGTTATACCTCGAGTATTTTCGTATTAAATAACATTTGTATAAATATAATAAATATATCGGGTGTTCACTTATATTTTCACCTAATTAAACTCCTTTGAACTTCTAAACAGCTGAAGGTAAAAAAGTGTAATTTTTCTAAAATGTTTTATTTTTCCACAAGGTATGTTAAGAACATTGTGTCATATTGGTTAAGTGGGTATAAGGGTTTAAACTTTGACTTTTAAACAACGTTACGTTCATAAATAATAATTTTAATATAAAAACTCACCAGCATAAGTAGAGCTACTTCTTATAGATCCAAATCAGAATCGGAATCAGAAGATGAACTGTCGCAACCAATATTTACAATTGTCCATCTTTCATATTTTCTCTTCTTCTTTAATCCTATGATTTACTGCCTTTTCCCAGTTTTCAGGCTTCACATTATTTACAGCCTCCAAAAACAACTGTTTAACATCACTCATTTTAAAAAAAATATTTTTTCTTGAAACTTCTCCCTTTATCTGTGCCCATACCAGTTCAATCGGGTTTAATGATCTAACCACCGTCATCTCACGATTTTTTGCAATTTCATCAATTTCATCAATTTCATATTTTTTGAATTTCTCTTTATGAAGGGAACACAAAGAATACAGTTCTTTTCTCACAGAACTGGGAACCGGGAACTTAAATGAAATGTAAATCTTTTTTTAACCACTTGGTTGTGGGCAATTTTTCTAAGTATCGAGTGATAACTTGCATTATATCTATTACTAATATACAGTTCTGAGGAAGATCTATCATTTGTTCGAACCAGTCTTTAAAGACATCAGCATTCGTGTCCTCATGGTATAGTCACCGGTACGAGTAGATTCAAAAGTCAATAAACCACCTTTAAAAAAACCGTTTGAACTGCCGATGTGTACTATTATCAGTCTGCGCCCCTTTCCTGACGGTGGATTTAAACCAGTAAATAAATTATTTAAAAAAGCCTGTCTTCGACATGTTACAGTTTCATCTTGACAAAATTTATTTGGTGTATGTCCCTCGTTGATCCATGTTTCATCTAAATAAAATATATTTCTTGTTTGGTTTCTCATTTCTTTTATAGTCCTTAGGAAATTTCCTCTCCATACTACAATATCGCTTCTTTCTAATAAAATGGACTTTATGGAATGCTTTTTCCAGCATTTCAGGGTAGTGCTTATCATCTCGAACCGTGGCAAGAACTTTGTCTACTGTCGGAAATTCTTTTCTAAAGAAGAACGCATGCACTTTCTTTCGATGTCTTTCTTTCAAATGATTTTCTATTTGCAATTTTGGTTTTCCTGGAGCTTTACGTGCTGTTTGAAACTCGCCACATTTCTCTTCTTTAATAACTCTGTAAATCGTAGATTTCCCAACACCAAGCGTACTACTAACTAATTCCACTCTGTCATCAACACTTTTACATAAATGTTTGTCTGTAAATGATTTAAAACAATTAATTATTAATGTTTTTTCATTAACTGTTAAAGGACCGATTTTTCGGCTTTTATGCGGCCCTTCCAAATTTTCCATAATCACACTAGAATTCATAATAGACTGTACCTGCATCTTGCAAGTTGCAACTAAACGACTTTTAGTAAACTGTTAAGGCGGCCTTGCATACCAGCTTCTACAAGTTGACTTCTTATTAATTAGAAGCTAATTTTGGTTTCCATGCCTTGCACACAAACTTCTTTCAGCCCCAACTGTACAATAACAATGCTGTATCGTTGTTCACTATAAAATTGTAAATACATCCGTTTATTTCGAATTTTACGCTTATCGTTTTTGTACTCATTTTGCTTTTTATTTTTAAAATACTACAGTAAACACAGCCTAGGAGCCTAGCCACAAACAAAGAAGTTTGGTTATGAAATGAACATAGATAAAGAGAGATATGACAATAAAAGGAGATAAAATGTAAAAAGCCGCTAAAAAGATAAACTTCACCCAACATTTAGCGGTATGACCTTGAAAAATAGCGGAAAGAAATTGAGCAATGTGATTGGTTATAATTTAGAAGCTGGCTTCTAGAAGCTGGTATGCAAGGCCGCCTTTAAGAATACACAACTTGGTCCTCTTTACTAAATGGAAAAACCTACAATCGCATTTTCGGTGAATTTTGTTGGGAAGGTATTTACCTACTTATAATAATATTTAAAATGACCGTACTAAGTTTTGCATTAGAAATTATGTTTTATTACTCGTACATAAAAATAGACTTTAATGATGGGTTAAAAAGCTTTTTAAGATTAATGTTCGTTTTTATTTCATCCGAGATTGACTTTAGTGAAGTAGCTCTAATGATGTTATGTTCTGTTATTAGTTCAATCCAGTCATGGTGTTCTTCTCCATCATTTGCCAAAATCTTATTGCTAAATACTGTGTAAATTTACAGGTTTATTGGAGGTTCTGTCTGCATTTCTAATTCCTATTTGTGGGTCTTTCAATTCTCTTAGTAGCTTTATGGAGTGAATATTCTGTTCTTTTTATTAGTTAGTTTGCTTAGGTTGCTTCTCCGGTTGCTTCTTTAGTACGAAGTTTTGAAACAAAAACTTAAAATTTTTTTATATACTTTCAGTTTCAATTCTCCATTATTATCAAGGATAGCTCCTCTAAATTAGAAATTAACTGTAAGGTAACCCAATAAGTAAAACTTTTAGTTTTTATTTCTTTATGTTGATCTAAAGTCCAAGATTTTGAACAAATTAGTAAAATGGCTTCTAAAACCAATCAGTTTGAAGCGTGAACAACAAGCAATCGTTTACCATTATAATCCTCTGGTTTACGTTTGCTTTTGGTATTATTCTTTGTTTCCTTCATCTAAAAAAATAATTCTCTTGAGTATGTGTCCATACAATCAAGAGAAAATGTACTATTTGTGAAGCAATATTCGCTTATTCAACCAAATCTCCTCGGTGTTTCTTTTTAAATTTAAAGAGTGGTATGAAAACATGCACAGTTAGAAATTTAAAGCCAAATAGTGAGTAAGTTTTTAATCGTATCTAGCATGAAGTAAACTGCGCATTATGGGTTTAGTACGACGAATTTCAGGATCTGCGCAATTTGTTACTCTAACGCTTTGTACAATTCATGACTAGGGCTTCCCACGAGACGAGATAAGGCGGGAACTTCAAAAATCTCGTCTCGGTCTCGTTAGTCCAGAAAAAATAAGTCTCGTTTCAGTCTCGGTTTCGTCTCGTAACCGTTTGTCTCGTCTCTTCAAATCTCGTTATTGCTATTTCTACAAAACGAGTTAATTATTAATTCGTTTCTTTCGTATTATTGTCTTTCCTGTTAATTATTTTTCTTATTCTAGATTTTTCACACACTAAATATATTGCTTTTTTCTCATCTTTAATTATTTCAAATTTAGTTTTTTTAAATTTTTTTGATGCCACCGAAGTATTTTTTATTAAACAGTTTATTAACTACTTCAATTTTACTTAATCTAACCTCGGCCTTTTATTAGGGTTAACATTACTAGCGACTGAAGTCCAAAATTATAAAATAAAATATTTCACAGATGGTTTCCAGATTATAGATTTTGTAAATGTATCGTAACCTATGCAGACCTTTTATTATTATAAAAAAATTGAAATGTTTATACTGCTTGTTAGTTTATTTTTCTCAGAAATTCAGAAAAAAATTGTGAAGGAATATGAATGAGACCAGAAACGAGAATCTCGGGTCTCGGTATCGCCTAAATAATTTTCAAAAAAGTCTCGTCGCGCTCTCGTCTCGGTTTTACGAGACAAGACGAGAAAAGTTTCGTTCTCGTGTGAAGCCCTATTCACGGCAGGTCACTAAGATTCTAAATAAAAATTCTGAATAAGGGAGAATAAAATGGAACACGATTTGTTATTTTCAGGAATCCCATAAAAATGAAGTAATCCTAAAATGTGTATAAATAATCTCTTCACTATATTTAAAAGAAAACATTTCCTACATCCCTTTTTATAAATTGTATGCCTCAACTGTATATCTGTGGTTTTTCTTTTCATACGAGCTTTATTTTTTCCCGGGAAGATAATACGGGATTATTTTCTTTCCTCTTCTTAATGCCATTCACACACTTATTTTTATTTTAAGTGCTCACATAGGTTTAACCCAAATTGCTGTACTTGTGCTATAATAGTTTTTTCCACTTCAAGTATTAAAAGATGTCATTATTTATGTTGTGTTCGAGTCGAGAAGTTAAATTTCTCGCCTACAAGTAGATAATTTTTGATTATTTACTAGTAGTAGATAATGAAAACAATTGAAGACTAAACGTGATGTCTTAGGAAATATTTCAAATTAATTACACGCAACTGTCATTGCGTTTGTCAAGTCAAAATAGTTTTTTTCAAAATTATTATAAAAAGCACTTTCTTTTGAATTGCTGTCATTTGAATACAGCGCAGCAGCGGGCCAGGGGCGAAGCGTTCATGACTACTGACGTCACACGGTCTAGTCTCGCGCACAGGTACGTTTTCCAGCCTCTCGCCGATCCTTGATTTTAAAATATATTACAAGGGACGTAAATATTAATATTTTGGCCTCAAATTTTTTTTGATCGTTTTTAAATAACAAAATCTCTCGATTTAAGTTCAAATAAAAAAATAACAAAAATGTCGAACCTGAATATTCAAGAAATTTTAACAAATTTGAATAACCGTGGCAAGTTTTCAATTCCAAAAAGTCAATCCTAAGAACTTGCTAATATAGATTTCAGTCTCAAATTTTTCAAAAATGTAGGGAAGCTGCTTGGTAACTAAGCTGTTGTGAGTAAATGTTGTAGTGGTTTTCAAGGAAAAAAATTATTCAAAACTTGAAAAAAATACAATATTTCTCTATTTTCCATTTTTTTCCAAAGTCTACAATTATATTTTTAAAATAAAAAAATGTCACTTATAGTATTTTTTTACTGTCATTTAAATTTCGTTCTGATCAATTTAGTATCTTGTATATTTTTTTTATCATAAGAGCTAAAAGAACGAAAAATATCTACCGGCTCACGGTTTTTATCGCTTACTAACGAGGCCGATAAAATAATCGCAAAAAGAAAAATGAAGACATTGTCTTCCACATGGGCATGGCCGTGACTCTGTTACTCCTGCAAACCACGACGTGCTATGGTGACGTTCTTGTTGACCATTGAAAACGGTTTAAATACAATAAAAAAAATATTCGAAGTTACCTTTAATGAAACCGAATCGATACGTAGGTGTAAGAACTTGTCGCACTTGATAAACACTCGTGCTCAAAAGTAATGACATTATACTATTTTAGAGAAACGCACCACGGAACTACATTTTAACATGTATGAGTGACATTTAAAGAATATATAAAGTAACTAAGAATAATTCAATTTTGGATCAAACATTTCCCTCGAAAATTAAAAAAATTACCTCACAAAGCATTACTTTTGACTCCGATTATATCTATTTCTTTTACAAGAGATTTTACTTTCGGCAAGCAAAGTTTTCGCTTTCGACGAACGATCATGTCGGGTTATAGTAGTTCTTTCGGTCTTTTGAGTATTTCGGCTAAATATGGCGATAAAACGACGCGAACGACGTCTAACGGCGTCCATATTAATTCTACCGGACGAAGAACGGACGCCACTGGTTATGACGAGGGTGATGAGGAAGTGTTGAAGTTATGGGCGTTTGGAGAGGGGGTGAGTTAGATTAAATTTAGTTAGGTACAGTTTTAAAATTATTATGGAAAAAAGTGCTCATCATAATTAAACGCAAAATAGAATGAATTTAAACAAACTCTCATTTTCGATATGATATTTGTTTCAATACGCTTAAACAATTATTGTTCATTTTACATTAGCGATATTTTATTCAGTAAGAAAGTAATTTTAAGTTTTGTTTAAATTTTAATTTTTTTTTGAAATTTCCCAAAATCATCAATATTAAAATCGTATAAGAATAAAACTAATAATTCAGTTCGAAATATAACACAACTTATTTATTTTGTTAAAAAAGAATAAAATAGTTATTAATGCAACAAATGTATAAACTTTTGCACTCACATTTTCGAGTTATTGCTCACTCTGTATATCTGCTCTTTCAAGGAATTATTTTTTAAATGAGTTGATTTTTTTTATTCAGTTTTTTTTTAAGAAGCAATTATTTCGGTTCAAATTAAATCAATAGTCGATTATTATTAGATTGAAATCGATTAAAATATTATACAAATCGTTTCATAATCTACAAAAAAATCGGTGAAAAATTTATTAAAATTCCATTATTATTTAATTCATTAAGATCGAAAATTTATCAAATAAAAAAAACCCAAATTTTGGACAGACTTTTTTTTTTTAATAACTTCTTGTCTATTGGTATCCGTAATAATAATAATAATAATAATAATAATATAAGTAGATAATCTATATCGTTCCGACATATGCTATAGGGAATTCTACGTGTTAGAGAGAAAACGTTTCTATCGCCGTTATTATTCGTCTAAATTGAAGTCTGATAAAGGCGTAGAATAACTGGATAATAAAAAATCATGCGCAGAAGGAACGCCAAAATGGTACTAACGTAGAAGGTACCAGAGGATGCTGACAGGGCAGAAGGTCTGACAGACCTGAAGAATTGACTATTCTGGCCTGTCAGTTGCTTCTGCGCATGATTTTTCATTATGAAACAGTCTTCAGGTCCGGCAGACCCTTCTCCCCTGTCAGCATCCTCTGGTATATAATAATAACGGAGATATATACGTTTTCTCTGTAACACATTGAATTCCATATGCTTAATGTCGGGACAGTGTAGATTATCTAGTAATTTATTATTTATTATTAAAAGCAGGACACCATCTCTGCCTTATTTAAATTTTATTAAAACATCCCCATTAACCTTTATTTAACGATGAATCGTTGTTTACCGCATAAAACTAAAAAATGTTGGGGGACCTAAAAACGTAAAGAAAAGTCCAATCATTTTCCTATATCTACATTTTATACTATAGTATATTAGGACTGGGTTCAGTAGACAAAGAGACTGGAGAGTGCAATAAGCCCACGAGGCTGCAGTGAATCCGGTTGTAAAGAACGGTCCCGTAAACAAAATAGTATATTAGGGTAGTGAAAATTTAATTGAACATTGTAGCAGAGCTGTGAGAAGCACTAACAAAAAGTGCTAACGAGCACTAAGCACCAAACACTCAAAAAAAGTGCTTAGAAATTACGAGCACCAAGCACTTTTACTGGAAAATGCTCGCGATCACCAAGCATTTCAAAAAAGTGCTTTAAATTCACGAGCGTATTTAAATTATTGAAGTGGAAGTGTCTGTTGGCTTATTTATAAAAATTGAGCAAATCCAATAAAACTGACTAGAATTGGAATATAGGAAGAAATATCAAAAATTTAAATTTATTTCTGAACTTTTTAAATATAAAATCAAATCAATTTTTATTATTTTGAATACATAAGATAAAAAACGGTATCAAATACACGTAACCGACTTGTTTTCTAAATATTAGCGCGTAAAAGTATCCAAGTAGCTCAGATAAGGACAGACGGACAGACAGACTGTTGTAGACTTGACTTAGGCCACTGAAAATAGTATAGGTGAGCGAACTAAGGTGACAAACTATCGATTGTCGAAAGCAGAGTTCCAAAATTCGAAACTACTCAAGTTATCGCTAAGCACACAGACAGACGGACATTGTAAAGTCAATAAGTAACTTCGCTTTATTTCGCTGCTTAATAAAACGTTTTTTCATATTTGATGTATTTTTTTTTGTCATAATATCAATTTTTTTCAAATAGTATATATTTTTTTTCAAATTGTACTAATATTTACTTATTTACTAGTGTGAATTAAAAAATGTTCTTGAAAGTCCTTAGTGCTCGCGATACTTTTGGTGTGCTCGTGAGTCTTTTGGAGTTCTCGCTAGTCTTTTGGAGTGCTCGGGAGCCTTTTCCGAGTGCTCGCGAGCCTTTTGAAGTGCTTGGGAGCACTTTTTACCAGCACGAAGCCCTTTGGGAAAGTGTTTTAAGCATTAAACACCGATTTTAAAAAGTGCTTGTAAGTACTGTGCTCCGGAGCACAAGAGCGTTTAGAATGCTTAGGAAAGCACGAAGCACAGTGCTTAGAACCAGATCTGAATTGTAGTGATTTCGCAAACATTTATATAGATACAAAGTTGGTTAAATAGAAAAAAAGATGCGTATTTTCAAGACCAAATGATTAGTCTTTTCAAATTAAAAAAAAATAACCACGAACTCACTCATTTTTCTCGAGGTTGTGATGAAAAGTGACCTGTACAAAAGTTGTAGATTTGGGAGCACTTTTTACGAGCACGAAGCCCTTTGGTAAAGTGTTTAAGCACAGTGCTTAGAACCAGCTCTGCATTGTAGTGATTTCGCAAACGGTTATAGATACAAAGTTGGTTAAATAGGAAAAAAGATGCGTATTTTCAAGATGAATTGATTGGTCTTTTCAAATTAAAAAAAATAACTACGAACTTGGTCATTTTTCTCGAGGTTATGATGAAAAGTGACCTGTACAAAAGTTGTAGATTTTTTCATGAGCTACAACTTTGCTGTTGAAAGTTTTTAGATAAGACGTCAAGTTTCCCCGGAAATTGCGAATAATCGCAAAAATCATTTTTGACTCCCTTTAACCATCTCCTATATAAATTAGACCAATTACCAGCGCACCTTTTTTACATCTTCCTTGTGACGCTCTTTATCATTTCCCACCGCATCTGTTTGAATATCAAATGGACTTGGTTTTTGATGCTAAATGAGCTATCTCGCCTACACGAATTGTTTTATTTAACACCTTAATTTTATTTACTATTTTTTTTATTGAAGGAATAATAGCGCATAACATACCGTATCCATATTTTTAAAATAACATTTCATCTTTCGTCATCTATTTTTTTCAATTACGTACTTTTTATTTCATTTTTGACATCCCCATTTTTCCGTAGAAATAAAACTCCCAAGACATGTACCACAATATAATTAAACAAAAAGGTTTAGTGGGCAACTAGTTTCGGCTTATGAGCCATCCTCAGGCCTAGAAACAAATTAACCGGTGTGTAACAAAACAATTTTTTATATATTGACTATAATAAACAATGTAAACAATTTACATATTATTAAGGGTGGGGGGAGGCAGTAGAGTAGGTACATGAAGATATTTAGAACGAAAAAAATTTTGTTTATTTTAATTAAAAATTGAAAATGTGGTCCAACAGACAAGTATTTAATGGTTCAGATAGGTATGGAACCATAGTATAGAAAATCTTTTTATTTTTTAATTAATGGCAATTCAAAAATAAAAAGTTTTTAATTCGAATTTTTAGTATATTTTTAATTTTCATAATATCCCATCTGGGTCCAAATGAATTAATTGGACTAATATTATTATTTATTCTGATGATGAGAATGAGTAGTTAACAAGCATGGTTAATAATTTTAAATGTATATGGGAATGGAATGAGTCAGCCGTAGATACTTTTCGATTTGATTCTAATAATTAGTCTGTCGAAATAAACAAGACTTGGAATCGTCATTGCATTTCGTCACACCGTCACCGTTTTGTTTCGTTTGATTTTAATTTTTTATTCGCGGTCATGCTTGGTTGCTTATGGTTAAGTTATAGGTGGGTATAAGCGTGACCATCTATATTTTTTTCGCTTTAAGAAGGAATTTATCAAAAAAAATAATTAAAAAATCACACAATTTTTATCATATAAAAAATTACTTGCAAATGACAATGATGGACCATTTCCAATAACGCCATATCATAAATTTACTTCTTGTATTAAATGTGAATTTTCTGTAGCATATAACAACTTAAAAATAATGTAATAGCTTTTTTAAAATAGGGGTTAATCGACCCCGTCTTTTCATTTGATTTTTTTAATTCAATACAAAATAATATTTTTCAGTATTACCTTTTATAAAATATTTTGTTTTACAATTACAGTTCTATATTTATATCTTTTAACATAGAGGAAATTAGTAATCATTTTGGAATGTGGATATAGCAGAGGTATCAAGTGTAAAATGCAACCAAGCATATTTCTTGCAAACACAAGAAAGTAAAATCCTACTCATTAAAATTGAAAAAAATGTCGTTTATTTTTTATCCACTATACCTACATATACCGCGTAAATCACATTTTTGTGCACATGGGCCACTCCTAATGTTGTTTTTTTTTTAACGGTAATACTTTAATCAAAAAGCTAGTGTGTGTTTTTATTCATAATATAGATATTTATTACAAATTAATTTTGAATTCCTGAATTTTAAATTTTGCGCGCCCATTATTATTTTTTAATTTTTTTATCGACATTTCATTTTTTAGCGGTTAAACTAAGTCAAATTTTAAAATTTAGGCTTCGTCTCAACTCGGTTATGTGGCCAGCTAAATGAATCTTTTAAACCGTAATTGACGTCTCCTATACAGTTTTTAATTTTCCACAAGGAAAAATAAAGATTTATTTATTTATTTTATTTTATGTCATACTACTTACTAGTTCGATGTGTTTTTATTGCTTAGTTACCAATTACATAAAGTGCTGATTTTTTAAAATATTCACATTGTGTACGCAATATTGAACTAGTATGACATAAAAGTTTGTATGCACCGCGGGTATAAAAAGATGATTATGTCCTCGGGCGATTTACAAACCCTCGGGCCAGGGGCCCTCGAGTAAGATCGTCGCCTTCAGGTCATTAAGATCTATTTACACCCTTGGTACATAAATAACTATTACTGATCTAAAATGCATGGGGTTATTCATTTAAAACCGAAAAAGCCTAAGAATTATACATCTTGCCAATTTTTTAAAAATATTTTAAAACAAAATTGTAGCGGTATAAAAAGAAAAAAAGTAAAATAACATAATCAAATTCATTTTCCATTTTTTTATAAAATTTTTGATAACCTTTCTGTTTTGATCCAAAAAGACAAGATTTGTTACAAAAACTATAGTTCGTCTACTAAATAATAAAATCATGATTTTTATTAGCTTTGTGAAACTGAATATAACGGCCAGCAAAGGACCAACCGGAGGAACACTGGGCGTCTGGCGGTAGTTTTAGGTTAAATCTGACCGTGGGTCAGTGGTGGACCCAAAAGTGAGGAAAAAATTACTCTCCACCATCTTGGGTACTTTGGCACCCGACACTTGCCACCGCAGCGGGAGTTATTGAGGATCGCTGGGGCTTGACGGTACTTCTGGGTACGATCTACCCTTGGGCGATTCGGGTGGTTCAACAGAAACCAGAAAAAATTATTCCCCGCTGGTCGTCCATCTTGAATGAGCCCAGGGCCTCTATTATTGACGGTGATAGAATAGAACATTCCCGAGAGAGCGTTCTGCTAAAGACTGGAAACAATGGCGGGAATCTTGTAAAGACACCTCAGGCTAGGTTCCATGCGTGAGGTAGTGCAGGATTCTCCTCTGATCGCTCTGCACGCTGAGTCAGGGGCATACCTGTTCAACCCTCCTCTGTTATTTGCCCTGGTGTTGTCCTGACTTTTGTACCCTGCTGTAGAAGAACTTTCCAGCAATATTTGGTAGGGTCTTAAGCTGAAAAGGAAAATATATTAGGAATAACTTAGATATTTGATTGTAGTTATTTGGGATACTTACGAGCCTCCCGATTGGGAGGCTCAGCGCGAGCAGTGGGGTCCATTGACGTCAGTGGGGGGACCAGCTCATCTGATGCCTAAAGGTGCATCCTCGAGAAGATCTAGGAGCTTGTCCGGAAGATCTTTCGTTTCTTATAGAATCCTTAGATTCGGTTGGGGGAATTTCTTTGGTCGCTTGGAGAAGGCTCTTCTGTTCCTTTCATCTCCACAGCATCATCAATATCACTTAATAGAGAGATCCATCCAAGACAAATAACAATTAACAACTCGGCAATATTTTTATTTTTAAGGTTATAAAGGCAAAAATGGCGACCTTCCCATATTGTTCCCATCATAAACATCAATAGAATAAATTGGGGAGCAAGTTCTAACGCCGCTCTATCAATTTACATTAGAAGATAATTAAAGAGTACCGTTTGGCTAATGTCCGTAGAGACACGCCCACTTTCAAACGGCTTTTCTATTCTATCGTCGGCAAGAATAGGGGCCTAGTAAACTTACGACCGCAGGAGTTATTGAGTATCACCGCGGTCGAAAGTTTTCGGAGCTCCTTCAAGATTATATTTTTCTGGTTCCTGTGGAACCACCCGACTGACCAATTTGGCCCAAAAGTACTGTCAGGCCTCCAGCGTTCCTCCGGTTGGACCTCAATTACTGAACTCAAGTCAGTTCAGTCATAACTGTTTTGTCAGCAAATTTCACTGGGCGTGTAAATTGCTTATTATAGAAAATATCAGTCAATTGTATTGTTTTTTAAGAACGGGGTGCTCTCACATGTTTTACGGCCCTGGTTTTTGCTAGTGCTTAACTTTACCACTGTCTTCAGTTTCATACTAGCGTTCTATTTGTTGCGATACAGAATTTAGTTAAAAATCTTATATAACGTATTTTTCAAAAACAGACTTTTCAAACCAATGACTTTGGTATGTATCTAGCAACTAACAATATTATATTTTTTCAGGGCGTTCAAGTTAAAGAGGCCGATCTCGGACAACCTTGCACAGAATGCAGCAAATGCAAAGAAGGCTACGAACCGCACAAATGGAGGTATTTACTATTTTATTTTTATGCATTGATTTATTTAAAATGCTAACATGATAAACGGAACGGAAGTTTGGCCATCAAACTTTTTAATTAATTAAAATTTGGTAGGTTAATTATTTTGATATTTAAATCTATACTTATATTAGTTAAGTTTGTTAATTGAAATTTGCAAATTCGAATTTACTTTCAATTATTATTAAATAAATTAGGTTAAGAAAACTTACAAGGGAGATGTACCTCGACTTTTGGTTTTACATCTGTTAAGCTGAAAGCTGAACAACAAGTATTAATGTTTATATTAACCCACATCACATTTCAAGTATCTTTACCAGCCCTTCAACCACTGTTGCTAATAACACCGAACAAAATACAGGCTGTGTATTTTGTCTTCTCTAACACATCCATCGCTGTCTCTGTTATGGTTTTTGACTTGAATAAAAAAACCGAAAGAAACCGTTACCTCAGCGTTCAGTATTCGGTCCAACCAAGCCTTTAGGTTTCCTGTATTCCGCAGTGACGAGGTCGTTACGAGATTATTTTTTTCATATCGTGTGCTACAAGTACTGCATGGTGTCCTTTGCCAAAGTTGTCTCCTGTTACTTGCATAATTCTAATCACTTGTAAGTTGTGACACAGGACAGTATCCCCTGTATGTTCAATTGTGAATTTAATTATTATTTAGAAATTCAATATTATAGGTATTTTTGATTTAGGAGAACTACAAAGTTATATTTCACTACGTATGTGTTTTTTATTTGAATAATGTGTATAATTTAAACAAAGTTATAGTCTGTTAGTAAGAAATAAATAATGAATCATTTTTTAAGAGACTGGCTTCTGTATTTTGCTTGTTACTTTGAACTCAATTTATCACACTTTTCGAGGAATGTTATGCCAGAGTGTCGATTAGATCATTAAAAATTTTCGGTTATCTTAAACAAACACTGGGGCGTTTTAAATAAATAAGTAAATTGAGAATGAAGAAAATAACCAATAATTTAATTTTAAAATTATAATTGAAGACTTACCTACCACTTTTTAGACCGAAATAATAAAAGTCTGTTTGTGTACAAACATTCATTTTTGAATTAATTTTTTTCGTTGAAAAATTATCATTTCTTTTTCAATTTTCCCAATATTAAGTTTATTTTCGTTTTATCTTTCGTTTTTTATTTCGTGAACTCTATTAATAATTTTCAAGAAATAAATGTAAGAAATGATGACGACCGACGTATACCAAACCCTAGACACAACCACTTAAGTCCCTACTTAGATAAACGAACCTTCTTTTGTATATATTAGGAATATAGGCTGGTGATACAAATATATGAAGGGCGAGATCAGTATACGAATACGAACGAAAGCGATACGTTGTTTAACATAAAAGACTTTTAGTTATAGTTAAATATATAGTTTACATGTTTTAGTTATAAAATAAAGTAGTTCATTTTTGATAATTCTTACATATCAGAAGTGGGATAAACAGCCTTAAAAGCCGGTTCAGTTTTCTTGACAAAATGGGAAAAAGTAAATCCAAAAAGCGTAAAAATTCGAAACGTAGACAAAGTAATCGACGGTCTCGCGAAAGTCGAAGGCGTGATCGATCATCGTCTACTGATACTTATACGAGTACGGATAGTGAGAGTGTTGCCCTTAAAAAACAATTGGAATCACTAAAAAGGGAAGTTAACGAACTTCGAAATAATTCATCAATGCTAACCGCGACTTGTGTGAGTGACGAACAAGCAATCCCGGTGTTCGATTCCTCGAAAGACGACATTACGGTCGAAAAGTGGGTATCAAAAGTGGACACCTTAGCGGAAAGGTATAAGTGGAGTGACGAATATATTATAAGGATTATATCCAGCAGACTTAAGGGACACGCACGCCACTGGTACTATGAACAAATCACAAATGACGCTTCATGGATTGAAATGAAAAAAGGAATGTTGGATCATTTCCGTAAGTCTGTTCCATTTTCTAATTTATTAAGAGATGCTTCTAATTACGAAGCAAAACCTGGCCAAAATTTGGGTGATTATTGTTTTAGAAAATTAACGAAATTACGAGCTTTAAAATTAACAATTCCAGATGAATTTTTGATTGATGCTGTAATTGGTGGCATTAAAAATGAAAATATTGTGAGGACTATACGATCGGCACAAATACAAAATGCAGACAAACTATTTGCGTACTTAAATACGATGGGTAATATGTCCACTTCCAATTACGAAGATAACAGACATGTGACGTTCGCTAGTACTTCAAACTATCCTACTACGTCGTCACTTACAAAACCAATTAATCACCAACTAAAACGTAAGGCCCCCAACGGTTTATGTTATAATTGTGGGTTACCGGGACATATTGCAAAACATTGTCAAAGAGCCCGCTTAGAATGCGCACGAATTGTAAAAGATTAGAACATCTGCATGATAAATGTCCCTCAAAAGTAAAAGTATCGCATGTTAATTGTGGAGATAATCTTCAAAAATCGAAACACTTGTTTATAAAAACAATCTTTGTCAATGGTCATAAATCCTCTTGTCTTTTTGACACAGGCTGTGCTAAAACTCTCATAAAAATGTCAGCTGTAAAGAAATTCGATCGTAACTTTACCTACTCTCAAGATAAAATTCTCGGAGGATTTATTGGAGACACCCTTTTGTGTAATAAGAATACATGAATAACACTAAAAAAATTACGGGAGCGATTGTAACTGTTGACGCGATAATCGTTGATGATAAATATTTGTCTCAGGACTTATTGATAGGAAAGGATTTTATAGAACAATCACATATTTTAACGATCAAGAAAGACAAAATAGTCCTTTTCAGAATTCTGACGGTTTTAAACGATATTTCAATCAATGTTATTGGCAGTTATTCAGATAAAATAATTACCGCAAAAGATCTTTCTTTCGGACCTATTGATGAAACTGATAATTTAAGATGCCTTAAGATATTAAACCAGTTTCAAGATTATGTATCATTTTCTTTGAAATGTTTAGGAAACACAAATACGGTGACGATGGAGATAAGAACCATAACCGATAGACCCATTGTTTACGATCCTTATCGGTTACCGGAAATAAAAAAGAGTATTTTACGAGAAATGATTGCCGAATTATTGGAAAACAACATAATTCGCGAGTTTAGTTCGCAGTATGCCAGTCCAATAATTTTAGTAAAGAAAAAGACGGGTGACTTTCGCGCATGCGAGGACTATAGGCGATTAAATGCCGTCACGATTAAAAAAAACAAAGAAGTATTTTGTAGTTGATTGAAGAACAAATAGACAAGCAAGGAGGAGGTAATAAATTTTTCATAACATTAGATATTGCTAACGGGTTTTATCAGGTACCCATGACTGAAGATTCCATTGAAAAGACATCGTTCGTGATACCTGATGGTCACTACGAATTTTTAAGAAATACAGTAGCTTTTCCATATAATGATGATATCATTATTCCTTGCGTAACTATCGAAGAAGGCTTAGAAAGGCTTAAACAAGTATTAATTAAATTAAGAGAACATAATCTGACATTAAAACTAAGTAAATGCTCATTTTTTAAAACTAAACTAACGTATTTAGGAAGAGAGATAAGTGCCGAAGGTGTAAAACCAGGAAAAGGAAAGTTAAGAGCGGTGTTAAGAATGTCACCTCCCACAAACATAAAGCAAATCAGGCAATTTATGGGGTTATCGGCCTATTTTAAAAAAATTATTACAAAATATGCTGAAATTATGGGGCCACTTTCTCGCCTGACAAGAAAAAATGTAAAATATATCTGGAGAGCAAGTCAAGAACATGTATTCCAACAAATTAAAAGTACTTTGATAAAGGAACCAATATTGACAATATTTGACCATAAATTACGTACAGAGCTACACACAGATGCATCCGCCATAGGTGTAGGTGCAATGTTACTTCAGTTTGACTTGGACGGAAACAAACACGTAATATCGTATTTCAGCAATCAGACAACGAACGATCAAAGACAGTACCATACGTACGAGTTGGAAACTATGACAGTTGTATTTGCTTTGCGATATTTCAGAGTATAACGCATTGAAGACGACCCTTACGAAAAAGGATCTTCTTCCAAGAATTGGACGTTGGTGGTTGGAAATCCAAGAGTTCACGTTTGATATAGAGTACAGACCAGGAACGCAAATGATGCATGTAGATGCATTGAGTAGAAATCCAGTTAACGAGATTGAAACTTATTCCATAGATATTACGGAGTGTGAACTGATAGTAGGAGCACAGTTACAAGACGAAAAGTTGCTACGAATTAGAAAAATACTCGAATCACGAAATATGACGAACGAAACAAAGCAATATTTTTAAAAATATAAACTTAAAAATAATGAAATTTACCGTAAATTAGATAACGATAAAGAGATGTGTGTGGTACCGAAGTTAGCAAGAATGCAAATATGCCAGGTCATCTAAGTACAGAAAAGATACTGAAACGTATTCAGAAATATTATTGGTTTCCGAAAATGAGACGATTTGTTTCGAAGTATGTTAACGCCTGTTTAAGCTGTACCTATATTACAAACAAAGTGGATGCGCTAAAAAACAATGTAAATTAAACCCAAGTAAAAAAACAATAAGTTTATATTAGTGATTGTGGATGCTTTTACGATGTTTTGTGTAATAGAACTTGTAAAAGTCAAAAATCAAAGTACGTCATTGATATCTTAACAAATTTTGTGTATCTGTACCAAATCGCATAATCAGTGATCGTGGTTCTGCGTTTACGTCAAAAACATTTAAAGACTTTTGCGAGTGTTACGATATAAAACATATTTTAAATGCAGTAGCAACTCCAGGTACGAACGGACAATGCAAAAGGTACAATAGAACAATTATTAATTCTTTTGCAACAACCACTGCCAAAAAAGTTAACGTGTGGGACTGTTACGTAAAAAAAAAAAAAAAGTGCAAAGTGTAATTAATACGGTTCATAACAAATCTATCAATGCTCTGATAGATGCTCAACACAAAACACGCCGCAGATTCACGAATTCTTAATGAAATTAAAGATGATTTTAATCGATTTAATTTAAAAGAACTACGTAACAAAATTTACAAACAAATCACAGAAGATCAGAAAAAGCAAAAAGAACGATACGACAAAACTAGACGAGACTCCGACAAATATAGCGAAGGCGACCTAGTAATGGTCAGAATTACGAGTGAACCAGCTACGGGGAGAAGTCACAAACTTCTTCCAAAATTCAAGGGACCTTTCCAAGTGACAAAAGTCCTTATTAACGTCAGGTATAAGGTTGAAGACTTACGAGGTCTTCGAAAAGTATCATGTACGGTTGTCACTGCTGACAACATTAAACGATAGCTCATTATTCAAGACGATGGGTAAGTTTTGCTAAATACGATTAACAGATGATGTTTTAAGTTCCTGTTATAATGAAAAGGTAACTGACGATTTTACGCTAACGAGGTCATAATTAAATGATATTAATAAGTTTACAAAAATATTTTTTTAATTATGTTTTTTTAGTTTCTTTTAAAGATCAACGGATCTTTAATACGAAGAGATCACCACACCAGTGTTCTAAAACGAAAAGATCGACGGATCTTTAATACGAAGAGATCACTACACCAGTGTTCTAAAACGAAAAGATCAACGGATCTTTAATACGAAGAGATCACCACACCAGTGTTCTAAAACGAAAAGATCGACGGATCTTTAATACGAAGAGATCACTACACCAGTGTTCTAAAACGAAAAGATCGACGGATCTTTAATACGAAGAGATCAACGGATCTCGAAGGCGAAAAGATCAACGGATCTTTATTACGAAAAGATCAACGGATCTTTATTACGAAGAGATCAACGGATCTCTAACACGAAAAGATCAACGGATCTTTAATACGAAGAGATCAACGGATCTCATTTTCTTTCAGCTCATCATGAAGCCTGAGGACAGGCTTATATACAGGATGGCCGAGTGTAAGAAATGATGACGACCGACGTATACCAAACCCTAGACACAACCACTTAAGTCCCTACTTAGATAAACGAACCTTCTTTTGTATATATTAGGAATATAGGCTGGTGATACAAATATATGAAGGGCGAGATCAGTATACGAATACGAACGAAAGCGATACGTTGTTTAACATAAAAGACTTTTAGTTATAGTTAAATATATAGTTTACATGTTTTAGTTATAAAATAAAGTAGTTCATTTTTGATAATTCTTACATAAAACAAAAAGTCGTGTGCCACAAGTTATATTAATTGTAACGAAATCGTTAAAACAAAGAAAAATTTTACAATAAAAAGATTAAGCTTAACTTACCATTAAATAGGAACAAGGAGAAAAATATTTAAATTGTCACAAGATTGTGAAATTCCATTATAGAAAAAGATTTAATAATTACAAAAATTTAAATACAACCAGTAATGGTACATCCTAAGCTCAAAGGGCTTATCTCAATTTTTTTCAAATTTTAGTTTTTACTATCCATAGACTCCTTATGACCTAGCCGTTCATTTTGATAAAGAATATGACTATTTCATAGTGCCGAAATCTATTATAAAATTATTAATATCTCAAAACTGTTTATTCTTGAGATACGCCCTTTTTTTCAAATTTTAGTTTTTACTATCCATAGACTCCTTATGACCTAGCCGTTCATTTTGATAAAGAATATGACTATTTCATAGTGCCGAAATCTATTATAAAATTATTAATATCTCAAAACTGTTTATTCTTGAGATACGCCCTTTTTGCATAAGACGGCGCTATAGTGGTACAGAAAAATAGAGGGTATTGGTTAAACTAAGCTAATATAAAAAATAAAATTGGTAGAAAACATATAGGAGAAGGTTTTAAAAGGAAAACCTCCAAAAATAAACCTCTAGTTGAGGGGAAAACTGAAACCCATTGTAACGGGATGCATGTAAATTGAGTCACAGGATTTAAATAACATCTATTTATTTTTATAGACCACTGCAGCATATTACTTATACAGTTATTTAAAAAATAATAAAATTGAAGAAAACCTATTTCCTGTACAATTATAAAAAATATATTATAGTGCTTCTAAAATAAGAAATTAACATTTGCATCACAACATGATACAAATTAAAAAAACGAATGTTTACAAAGGTAAAAAATTCTATTAAAATGCCATTATAATATTTTCAAGAAAGAAAAATTGAGAAATTTCGTAATTTTTACCTGCTTTTATTTGGTCCTCAGTTTACATGTCGGATTATTAATCCCTGTTTCAAACGGTCCTCAGCTTACTTGTCATAAAGGAATTTAGTCCTTAGCTTACATACTCCGTCGTAAGGTAAGGTAAGGTAAGGTTCAATGTGAGTGGAGCGTTTACTCGTCCCTCCATTCCGGCCAACAGAGGCTTATTGTGGCTCACCCCAATGGGCTATAATTCTCCATTCAATTCACACCTTCTTACGAAGTCTATGGTTGATTTAGGTGAAGCGTCCTTGAAGTCGGTAGGCTCCAGCTGTACAAAACCAAACGTACGAAGCCTATTCATTTCCATTGCAGAGCAGGAGCATAAAATATGCTCCGCCGTTTCGTCTTCCACAATGCAGAAGCGACAGTCCGATGTTTGACTCAGACCTAGCTTCTTCAGATGGTACCGCAGACGACAGTGCCCTCTAAGCAGTCCAATTAGGATGCGTAGATCATTTCTACTCCATTATAGGATCTGCGATAGGGTGCTATAAACGCCTTAGAGTGAGCTAACCCAGGAATATCTTTCCAGTGCTGGAGAGTTTTCCTCTCGGCCCATTTCCAGATAGTGTCTTTGGTAATGCTTTTGCCTATGCCGAAAAATGGTTCCGGTCCAATGAACTCGGATTCTGCACCTCTTTTCGCAAGGCTTTCTCATTGCCCTCCACCCCTTCATGCCCAGGTACCCAGAGTAGGGTTACTCTGTTACTGATAGCAATGCGATCCAGGGATTCGATGCAGTTCCACACCAGCTTCGAGTCCAGCCGGTTGGAGCTCAGTGCTTTTAAAGCTGCCTGGCTGTCCGATAAAATGTAAATACTTTTGTTGACAAGATGATGGTGTACCAACTCTCTTGCACACAATTCTATAGCGAAAACCTCCGCCTGAAAGATGGTAGCATACTTGCCGATGTTTCGGATTTCTGCTGTACACTCCGGCTCCACCACTTGGGGTCTTTGAACCATCTGTTCACAGCACATAAGCCGTCCCTGGAAAGAGGATCTCCCCCTTTTCCCATTCGTCTCTTCTCGGAAGAAGGACGTTGAAGGACTTCTGTATGTGAGTTCTGGGGAAGAGCACATCCGAAACCATACTCCGTCGTAAAGGAGACGCACTGAAATAATGCGTGATGAAATAATAAAAAACTGGGGGTAATAAATTTGTTACAGTCTCGGTAGGCTTAGAACCACCATTCGTATCGAAAAACAAAATAAGATTTACAGTCAAGTTTCTTAAAAGAAAGGGGAAAAATTTTATAAAAGATATAAAGATAATGGCATACTAATCGTAAAAATAATGAAAAGATTATAATTTTAGTTTTTCTATTAATCTAATTTAATAATTTGGGATAGACCGGATTAAATTAAAAATTTATATAAAAGATATACGACCTCTAAAATAAGACAGTTGTCCAAAAATGTTACAATAAAATTTATTTTTCAGTTATTTTCGTAAAAGATCTATTAAAGTATTAATCAATATCTACAAATTAATTTTCCTAAAGGTGTTAAAAATTTCCTGTAATATTATTAGGTAGATTTCCATATATGGAATCTACCTATTATCGATTGGCGGGACCCAGACCCGGGAATAGGTGTGCTCTGCGGTTTATGAACTGGGGATTAAGAATCTGCAAAAAAAATAATCGATACCCCACGTTTACGAGAATTCTGAAAAAAGTGAATATTAGTCAAAAAAATTATTAGAGTTTCATGTTACTTTAAATAAGTTACGAAAATTTTGATTCAAAATTTAATTTTAAAAGGTGTTCGAAATGTTCACCATTAACCAATTGGCGGCAGTTTTGTAATCTATTTTGTATTTCTTTTCCAGCAATAGTTTCTGAGGTAATAAAATTCAATTTCAATTACCACACAAATTATATTTAAAAATCGTAGTTAAGGGGAAATGGAGGGAACGGCAACTAGTTTCGGCATAACTGCCATCATCAGGCCTATAATACACCGTTTCAGAAGATAATCATAAAACATAGGATTGAAACTTACCAACATTATTAAATTTAAGAACAAGTGCTTAAAACTTGGTTGGTACATACATAAAACTTAAAATAAGGTATGCGCGTACTGGTTAGTACTAGTGCAATTTTGGTAAGTTCCATAACATTTGAGACAATGGATAACCTTTTGGAGTTAATAGTTTTTGGTTTCGTCTGATACACCTTTAAAGTAACCCCCACATTTTTTACGTACTTTTAACAAAAAAATAATACGAAAAGTAAATAATCAGATTTTTATAACCTTTGAAATAAAGTATTACATAACCCACTTGCTATTTAAAAAAAATTAAGGGGATAGCTGTCACCTGAAGGGGGTTTATCTAAATACCGAAATATTTATACAATTAAATTAACGTGTTCGATCGGTTTTTTTTACTCTTTAAAATAAACGAGTTTACAGGGGGGTAAAACTTAATCCTCTCACTGTATATGTATATGTGTAGACATTAAATTCTGGCACGATAGAGGTCGCAATTTTTGTCCAATCGATACCAAATTTGGAACAAAAATTTTTTTGGGGCAGTAATTAGTTGCATATTGCCAATGGCCATTCTACCTCTAAGGGGTGGAAACACAATTATATTATTGTGGTATGACTACGAGTTTTTTTATTATTTTTTGAATAATTTTACCACATTTGAGTATGAATAATCTTCTATTTTTTATTTTTGAAAATATTGAAATATGCCATTAGACTTTTTTCATCTTTTTTCGATCCAACCACATCGTGGATTTCAATTAGGTTTAGTTTTTTTTTTCAATTATAAATTATCAATTTTTAATCCATTTTACATTTCTTCCAATAATAAAAATTTAATATAAAATTAACAAAAATGAAATCACTCTTTAATTAATTTTACCCTGTATATTATCAAGTAATTAATCCATTATTTGTTTACTAACTAGCAAAACTAATAATAATAACGTTAAAATGAATGTGTGTTATATTTAAGGCTATGACGGTCAGCCAAACGATAAGAATCAGCATGATGCCTTCAAATGGCCTATTAATAAAAGATTTTATTACTGGAAATAATCATTTCTGACTGTTTTATCGAGAATTCAGCCGGAACAGAGAAGGAGAAATTATAGAAGTAGAAAAGGTATTTTTTACATTTTATGCATTCTTCGTTGTAAATCGAACGTGAAAGGATATTCTAAGAATCAGAAACTGGTATAACAGACTGCAGTTTTTTTTATTTTTTCTCTACTTTCCCAATAGTAAATATATTTGTTTATCTATAAGTTATTAGGAAATTATTTCTAATATTTCTAATTAAATTAGTCAATTTAAAAAAGTTAGCACTATATGAAAAAAAATTATTGATTTCTGAGAAAAAAAATATTCTTAGTAAAACTTCGTGCTTCACTTAAAACACGATATTTAATTAAAACTTTAAAAAAATACCATGTACGAGGAGTAAAAAAATCTAAATTTTGGTCACGAGTACTATTTAAAAAAATATTTCATTTAGAAAACTTGTTTAAAAACAATATTCACGCCCAAATATAAAATGACAGCCACCTATCTAAAAACAATATTTTTTCCAAAGTTTTCCTTTTATGAAAGTCTGAAGTGATATGATATTAATTTCGACGGATTTTTCTACGTCTATGCAATGGTTTTTAGGTGTGCGCGAAGTTAGCCCCTCTATTTTTCGAATTTTTATGTTTTGAAATTCCAAATTGTTCTAGGTTTGTACCAAATTGTTCCAGAAAATTATTGCTGAAACTTAAATACAAAGGCCAAAAAACTCAAAAAGCCATTTTTAGAGTTAGCTCCCCTTTATTTATTTTTTTCGTTTTTTTTGTTGCGCCAGTTGTTCCTTTTCATGTCTTAAAAAAATATTTCGAGACCGAAATCAATAAAAACCATTTGGGCCCAGCACCCAATTATTTTTTTTCAAATTCTTCAAATGTTAGATGTAGCATCTATAATTTTTATGCCGAAATCGTGGGTAATTAGGGTAAAATTTGGAACAATGTTAAGAACAACTAGAACAACCTGGTACAACAAAAATAAACTTCGAAAAAAAATATTGCTGGACTGGACCTAAATGATTGTTATTGATTTTGGGCCTGGAAATATTTTTTTAAGACATGAAAATTTGGAACAATGTTCAGAACAACTAAACCAATCTGGCGCAATAAAAAACATCGGCTGTGTCACCCCAGAACTTTCCCGGCTCGACCGTAGAAAATATGTTATAATTATTATTATTTTAATTACAAAATACTAAGCATTACATTAATTTATGGAAGACATTAAAAACAGCGAACCGATGGTAAATACGTCTACCAAATTGATATTTGAATGTTGATAATGACATAAGCTGCGCATGCGCACAATGTATATCACACTGCTACAATTAGGATCTCCTAAAACCATGTGTGAAAACTATTGGGAATTCGGGAAAAATGTTCATACAAGAGTTGTAGGGAATTTTATGCTTTACAACTTTGCGCTGAAACATTTTGCACTAAAGAGCATAATTTACCTCCAATTTTAAAAAAATGGAAAATCCTAAATATGTATTTTTCTCGCCATCTAGCGGCGAAACTATGAGGAATTCGATGAAAAGTTAAATATAAAAGTTTGATGCTTTACAACTTTGCATAAGAATATTTTCTACTAAAATGCATTGTTTGTCCTCAAAATCAAGAAAAACTAGAGAAAACCTACATGCAGATTTTTTACGCGCCCTCTAGTGGCGCAACTATTGGAAATTCTAGAAAAAGTTTAAGACAAAAGTTATAGGGAATTTTATGCTCTAAAACTTTGTACTACAACATTTTGCACTAAAGTGTATTATTTGTCCTCAAAATCAAGAAAAACTAGAGAAAACATACATGCACATTTTTTACGCGCCCTCTAATGGGCCAACTATTGGAAATTCTGGAAAAAGCTTTGGACAAAAGTTGTTGGGAATTTTATTCTCTAAAACTCTATACTACAACATTTTGCACTAAAGTGTATTTTTTGTCCTCAAAATCAAGAAAAACTAGATAAAACCTACATACACATTTTTTACACGCCCTCTAGTGACGCAACTATTGGAAATTCTGAAAAAAGTTTGAAACAAAAATTGTAGGGAATTTTATGCCCTAAAACTTTGTACTACAACATTTTGCACTAAAGTGTATTGTTTGTCCTTAAAATTTAAAAAAAGTAAAAAATTGTAACATTTGTATTTAATCAATGTCGGTCTTGAGGACCTTCTACTGTACCAATTTAAACCAAAATCTAATGGTCGCATTCTAGGCATACACAGACCCTCCGTACCAAATTTCAGCTTGATTGGTCAAACGGTTCGGCAGTTATCGTGGAAGATTACACACAGACACACAGACAGACCATACGCTGGAAATGGTTTCAATCTTCTTGGGGGACCTCAAAATGGATATTTCCATCGATATCTCAATTTTTTTTGCTCGTTCACCTTACTTTCCCTTTGATGGGTCCGGGAAAGTAAAATCGAAAAATAATAAAGGGGGCCAGCTCTAAAAATGGTTTTTTAAGTTTTTCAGCCTTTGTTTTTAGGTTTAAGGAATAATTTTCTGGAACAATTTTGTACACACCTAGAAAAATTGGGAACAACTTTCAAAATATAAAAATTCTAAAAATGGGGGCTAACTTCACACACAGTTTAGCTAATTTTTTACATAGATTCAAAATTACGTGTTTTCTTGTTGCGAGGTACTAATAAATATTACGACAAACAGTTGCAAAAGGACTTTTCAAATGTTTTTAATTTATTATTTTTTACTATTGAACCAAATTCATATTTTTTTACTTTCCTCGTACTTAAAAAGTTCTCAAAAAAGTTTGTAGATATCTTTAGTATCTCTAAAAAAGTGTTTTTTAAAAACACTTTTTTTTTCAATATTTGAAAAAAAATCGAAATGGGGACAATATTTCTCAATTTTTGTCGTTTCACTCTAAATTCCACAATTATATTTCCAATATTTTGAAAAAACTCTCACTTATAGTGTTTTTTATTTAGGTTTAAATGGCGTTCGAATCAATTTAATATGTTGTATAGTTTTTTTTACAAGAGTTAAAAGGAATTTGAAATTTAATAATTCCGAAATTTCAAAAATTTCTGAAATTTCAAAAATTTCTGAAGTTTCAAAAATTTCTGAAATTTCAAAAATTACTCTCAGATCAAAATAGATTGTTTTTTCTGAATAAAAATACGTGTAATATTCCTAAAAAAGTGATTTTAGCGGACTTTTTTTGTATAAAATTTAAGAAAACTTGAAAAGGGTACCTCATTTTTTATTTCTCTTGATCAAAGTACTAATTTAAAATGGGAAAAATAGAAAACATAGGGAAAATTAGGAAAAGTTAGAAAAAAATAGGAAAAGAAACAGGGAAAAATATGAAAAATAGAAAAAAATGGAAAAGAGAAAAAAAATTGGATAAAATAGGACAAAATAAGAAAATAGCGAAATACATGCTGCTTTATTTATCATGTGCCGCCATTGCTATATTCTAAACCATATACGAAGACGATTAAATGGACAAAAGTTAACAATTGTTAAGAACCTTTGGTCGAAAAAAATCTACAGGGAATTTACCGGGAAAACTAAAAATGCTATTTTTCGTTTTTCACGCATAGAATTTTGATTAAAAAGAAATATCAAAAAATGAAAAACGAAAATTTTTATTGTATTTCAAATTTTATACAGAAGTGTACTAATAAATCTTTGATACGACGTTTCGTGTCTAATGGCCACCAGCAAGTTATGTTTTTTAAATACGGACCTGTCTTTTTTATTACAAAAATTCATAAACCGTTTAAATAATTCAAATTCAGTGATATGTCATATTTGTCACTTTAACGACATTTTATCTGAAATAACTAACATCATCAGTGACAATAATTTTTAATTACGGTCCTGTCGTGGTTCTTTTGTAAATTCGTTTTAATTTCGTTAAAAAGAATGCATATTTTCAAATTACCTCCAAAAAATAGAACAAAACATTAAAAATAGTAGAAAATTGGGAGAATATTAAGAAATAGGAAAAATAAAAAAAAAATAGAAAAAAAATTAGAAAAAAATTCTGGAAAACAGGAACAAATGGGAAAAATCGGCAAAAATATGAAAAATAGAAAAAAGAGGAAAAAACAGGCAAAAATGGAAAAAAATTAAAAAAATAGTAGAAAATATTACAAAACAGGAAATAAACAGAAAAAAATAGGAAAATATCAAAAACAAAAATAGAAAAAATATAAAAAATATAGGTATAGACATAAACTTTAAATTTTGATGAATTGCGGTCGAATTTCGGCCACTAGTTATAGTTAATTTAAGGGAACTACAAACGTAGAAAGGAGTTAATAAAAATCAGTTTTTTAGGGATAACTTTGAAACCAGTTGACCAACTTTCATTGAGGCTTGATAAAAAAATTATATGAAAACGATTTTAAATATTTCACATTTGCTCTTGTTGAATTAAATTAAAATTTATATAATTTTCAGCTCAATCCTAAACATGATTTTATTTATAAATATAATTAATTATAATAAACCAAATCAACAATCAACAAGTACAGCCGAATACCAAAAATAAAAAGTTTTTTTAATAATGTAGTGATTATTTAAATTATAATTTAATTTATTTAAAATATCCAGTGGCCTAACAAATTGTGGTTTATAATATGTAATGTATGCTCCATATCTACGCTACTGTATTTTTATTAGAAGTACAAATTGATTTGCTCAAAAAATCAGATATTTTAAATATTAAATAAAAACCAATTATACTTAAAAAGTTTATTACCCTGTAATATGAGTTATTATATTTGTTTTTTTATAATAAACGTAACTGTGTTCTGTGAGGCGGAAATTTGGAATCATCCTGTACATATATAGGAATTTTCATTAAAAAAAAAACAAATATACAGAGTGATGAACTTTTTAAAAACAATTAGTGTTTTAATCTTTCAAATTTCTAATTTAATTTTTGACCAAAATACGCTAAATATATTTTAAATTATAATTTGGAATAAGAACCGATTATAAAACACTCTATATATCCTATAAACACCAATCTCCAATATATAACATTCTATAGACATTGCTAATAATTTTTTTTTTAAAAACCACCTTAATTAAAAAAATATATTCCATCCCATTTCGATGGACCACAATACCGCTTGCTTTCTTGGTGTTTATTTGGTTGCATACCTCGCAGGAAAACCAATGTAATCAGTGCAGTTCAGTGGCGTAGCTATGAACGATCTTAAGTTGTTTTATAGATTATTAATTAACTGTGATTTAGTTATTTTTAATGAGCTTTTGGTTTTAAATCTTTTAGTTGTTTTTAGTGACAATAAATTTTGGCTGTTGTTTTCTTTTACTTTTTTTTTCTTTTTTCCTTTTTTTTTCTCTTTTTTTTTAACAATTTCTTGGCAGTTGTTTGAGCATTTTTAGCGTTGTTTTTTAAAAAAAAATTTAATAGTCTTAGTAGTTCTTAGTAGCCCTATTTATAACGTTTTGGTTTGTGTTTAAAATTATTTTGGTGGTTATTAACAAAATTTAAATGTTTTTAGGCATCTAGATCCTAGAATGTTTATAATGCTACTAATAATAATCATGATTCCCTTAAAATAATTTAAAACATTATTTTCATTTTAGAATTAACAGATGTGCAAATAAAATATGGAAATTGGGTCACCGTGTATAATACTAAATTTTCTTAAAATCTTTACTATCAGACATAAATAATAAACTGAATATTTGCCACATATCTGTCGTGTGTTGATCGTAATTCCATCAAATTTTTATTATATTTTTTTTAACACATCTTTATTTATAGTAGTACATAATCGATAATTGGCATTTTTTAAATTTAATTAAAGATTAAATAATTGAAAATGTAAAATTTGTTTATTTAGATGGCAGATTCATTGACAGTTTAATTAAAATTCGAATACTTGGTGGGTTAAAAATACATAGAAAATTATTGAGTCATGTGAGTAACATGTGAAGAAACTGCGATTTTTACTTTTTTATAATTGCACATACATTTCAAATTATGTTAATAAAAACTTTTTCAAATGTTTTAAAAGGGTTTAGAATCAACAATAAGATGCTTTTCAGATACTTTAAAATATTAGAATGCTTATTATAGTTCAGTACACAATATGTTAGATATATAGGTCGATATAAAAATTACCCGAATTTCAACCTCCTGCACAGCTATCCCCTTGAACATTTTAAATTGCAATAGGGGTCGACTGTTAGCTCTTTATCTGACGGTTTAAATATTTTTATCTTCATTAGTTTTTGATTTAATTCAAGCTTGTTGCTTATAGGAAACAAGCAACAAGATTTCGAAATCTGTTATAAATTTTTTTCTAGTAATTATCAATGTCCTTGGGTAAGTACTAGTAAGAAGAACCTTGTTTCGCAAAGTTCCCCAACTCCACTTTCCTCTAAAAAAATTGTTAATAAAAATATTCACTGGGTTAGATTCTCTCGAAGAAAAGACAACCCCTCTGTTCGTCTGTGGTCGTGTTAACGTCAGAGATTGTTGATTGGTCGATCAAGCATATTATGAAATTGACTTTATACAGGGTGTTTCATTGGGAAAGCGACATACGTTAACTACAGATAGGGGACACCTAGGCGATCTCAAAAACCCCATACTTAATGTGTCTAATTACTTTAATAAATAAAGTGCCCAATCGATCAATAAATTGACAATAAAAGAAATCCGGGCCCGGATTAAAAAAAATATAAAATATTCCGACCCAAAAACAACACCCTGTATATCAGATTTTTCTAAAATAGATTCTGTATTTGCAAAGAGCACGAACAAATGAATTTAGTGATATACTTTGCATTTTCGGCAAAATGTTTTTTCTTGTAAAATTTTGAGTTTGAATTCATATGATGAATTCATATATGAATTAAATAACAATATAATTGTTCTAATGTTAGAAAAGCTGTATGTTGTTCGTTTTATGAATCCACACATTTTATATGAATTAACAAGAACCTTTTGAATGTGCTTATCAAATTTTAAATTACTGCTAAATGTAATCCCAAGGTCTACTTTGTGGTCCACCCTTTGTAAGATAGCAGTACTCATAGAATACAATAAATTATTGGGCGATTTTTGACGACTGTATATCATTACGACACATTTGTTAATGTTAAAATGTAGTTTATTTGCTAATGACCATTTATAAACTTGGTCAATATCATATTGTAACTGAAAGTAATCATTAACAGTTTTCATTTCTTTATAAATTTTTAAATCATCTGCATAAAGCAGACAGTTTGACGAGATAATTTGAGGGAGGTCGTTAACGAAAAGCAAAAACAAGAGATTTTGTTTCATTATCTATTAATTCTCTTATAATCTGAATTCTCCTGCGGTCTGTCTTTTTTCCATACAGGATGAACACTCCATCTTCTTTGCTTCCGCCTTTTTTGCTCTCGCTTTTTCTCTTCATCCAGTAATAACGCCAACACGGTCAGATCTTTTATAACCAAGCCGCCATATATTCTCAGTCCCTGTCACTGACCATTCCTCTTGATGGATAAGACACTGCCACAACGCGGTTTTTTCTAAATATAAATACTCGGACACGGAACGGACACGGCACTGATATGTATAAATCGACCTTTAATGTATTCTAAAAATATGGAAAAAAGCCAGAAACCACTTAAATCCGAAGAGAATTAATTTGTCAGTTAGTTTACAAAACCTGAGTAATTTACGAAGTGCGAATGATAATTCTAAAATGATTTACGTGTCATATTTGGGGTAAAAAAAATGCTTAATACTTAATCATTTCGAGATAATTTGTTTAGAATTTTCTGGATATTTTTAGGAAAGTGTGCCAATTTTGTAACCTATAAAACCATTTTTCTTAAGGAAAAATACGTGTACCCCGGCTTTTATTTTTTATATCTCTGAATTTGTTCCATTTATCAAAAGCGCAATACAGATATGACCTTTTAATGCTACCAATTTCAATTAGTTTTTGCGTGATGATTTTACAAGGTCACAATATCTACCAAATAAATCGAATTATGTCATCGAGAGCGAACAAAACTAAGGTAATTAACTAATTGAAACACGAATTCGATTTCATTTTATAAAATTGAAACATTAAAAAATGTTGAATAGATATCGAACAGAATATTTATAAAATTAATTAAAATAAACTTCTAGAGCAGTTCTAGTAAATAAATCGTTATCGTTATTTACTTATAAGCACAGAAACAATAATAGATTGCATGGAGTGCAATGCAGTTTATATTGGTCAGTCTGGTAGAAGGTTGTAAACTAGAATCAAAGAACATGTCAAATGCATAGACATATTCCGAAACATCCTCCTTTGTGAATCACATTACACACAACTACTCCTTTTCTATACCAGATGTTGTTCTCTTTACATAACTGCCATAAAGGTTGCATACTTAATCTCCTTGAAATGTTGGGGATTCACCCTTGTCCATAGAACGATAATTTGCCTTAATGAACAAAAGAGACTGAAAGAATACGATCTTTTCCTTTCTGATCAATTCGTTCCGTTTCTCTCTTAATACTTTATGATTTCCTCGTTTCCTTTCCGTTCTCTTCCCACTCCTCTATCATGCCTTGTGGGTATTTTACTTGGGATTTTGTCACCCTCCTTCTAGTTTTACTACCGTTGTTTTTCCTCCGTTTCCCCTATTCGTACCTTCATTCACATATGCTCAGGGACATGCCCAGCGGTGAGAATTGTGCTATTATAGAAGGGGATAAAACGATCGTGTGATCAATCTCTATTTGTCAGTAGATAGAACGTTCAGTAACTTTAACGGTTCTGTAACTAATAACAATGACGTTTAGACCGTGACAATTGTACAAGAAATCCACTTGTAAAGTTTTTTTCTAAACGTCATTGCCTTTACTTACTGAATCTTTAAAGTTAATGGACGTTCTATCTACTGACAGTATATCTGTCAAAGCAGTATCGTATCTCACTATTTTCAGCAAAAAAATATTACAATATATAAGGGTTGGGCACGTCCATGAGTATATGTCAAGGCTTCATACTTTGTTTTGATATGAACATAGCCTAGAGATGTTCGATCTAAATCGGTTATTCACAAGATCGATATTTTTACCTGCGATTCTCGATCTTTTAAATCGATTTTTTCATAAGCTACTAATCGGTGTATCGATTCTTTTATTACAAAATCGCTCAACAACGATCGGAAGTTCCCAAATTATATTCCTATTAGGACGTCGCGATATCTACTGTATTTAAATTTAGACAGAAACAGGAAATTGCCATTGCCAGCCATTTATTTCATTTCTGAAATATATTAAATTGTAAATAAATAAACGGTTCCCTTAAAATAAACAGAAGGAATAAAAACCTACCTACCAAGTGTTAAGTATTTTTGTTTCGTTAATTAAAATAAAATTGTTTGTATAAATATTAAATTAAAAGATTAATTTTTAAGATAATCGATTTTTTCGATTCGATCTTTAAGTGCATCCGATAAAATAAAAACGATCTGAATCGATTCAGAAGATCGCTCTAAAAGAATCGCACATCCCTAACATAACCTCTACTTTCCTATTCTGCTACCAGGGCTAATAAGGATGGGACCTACAGCTTATCGTGGGCTCCGTACCACGGTCCTCAATCACCCTAAACCCAGGCCTATGCCTTTGTTATTCAGGTGATCTACCCACTATAGTAAGTGTGTAATTGTGTCACCAACCCCTATCAGTTCCATGAGATATCCGATCTCATCCGGCCTGGTTACCGGCGTGAATGAAACTGCGCATGACACAAATACCTTTTTGCACTTGCCCAATGTCTTATCGGACTTTTATTCCACTTGAAATTCATGGGAATCGAACCCACGACCCGAACTATGACCAAGTATAAAGCCGATGCCCTAACCAACCTTGCCACCGTGTCCGGTTCCTATTCTTCTTCATCCCGTCCGTGTGACTTTATGTCAGTGGTCACTCGGTACTTTTCTTCTTTTTTCTTCTTCTTTACCAATGGGGAGTTCAACAAAAATATAACCTCACGTTTTATCTTTATTAACAGTTAGAATTGATCAAATAGAACCCATTAAGTTTAATTATCTTCCGTAATTTGAGCTAGATTTTTGAATAAATTAATTTAAAAATTCAAATTTCCAATTATTTGAATATGCCGCCATTACGATCGTGACGTCACTTATGTGCAATGAAGTTACCGTCAAGCCATTAACTATAAATGTGCAAAGAAGAGAATACGAATGAATTACAGCTGTTAAATCTCACTTATACAGACAAAGATGGAGAAAACCATTATATAATAATTGGATAAAGATGAAAACTTGGACCTATCCACTGTGAATTCGTATTCAAAATCGAGAGAGATAAATAGATATTAGATTCCGCTGTTAGATAAAGAAAACGACTATTTTAACGAGATCAGGTAATAATTTGCCGTTTGGTACATAAGTGCTGGGCACAAGAGTTCCTGATTAAGTGAAAGGTCGCGTCAGCGTCTACTTACTGCATAGTATACTGTCACTGTTGTAGTTTGTACTCTGTAGAGCTGGTTGATGTTGATAATTTTCCGTGTTTATTTGTATTTGTAAAGATAGGTAAACAAAGGTAAAAGTAAACACAATTAAAAACATATTGACCAATTGTCACTTTATAAGCAAACGTCATCTATATTTGAAAGCGTCAATTTTATTTAGGGAAACTGGCACACGTTAATATTATGCTGCAGCTATTGCACATAAGTGACGTAGGTGCACTACAAGTTGCATAGATGCAGTAATTTTCAAATATCAATTTTTTCATAAAAAGAAATTCATTTTTTTCTCAAATAATGCAAAAAAAGATGGACTAATTTTTCAAGTTGAACATTGCCTAGGACTGTATCCAATCTCGAGTCATGTTTGTAATAGTTAAATTTTGTATTGGTTAATTATTTTAAATTCACACTGTCATAGTCATTTTACTAGTTTGTTAGGTCATGTTTAATTTATATTTGATTTGTTATTTTTACACATCATTTGTATAACCTTCCCATTTCTTGGTTTCTTGTCCTTCCTACTTCCTCTTCCTTCAGATGTCATTCGACCATCGGTTTCCGACTATTTATGGTGAATGTGTTTTTACGCTTTTACAATTATCTTTGAGGTTGATCGTGATGATCACCCTCCTTTGTCTTCCAGTACCTCTTTGGACTATAAAACAATTTAATATTAGTTGTACCGAGTATAACATTTATTACTTTTCTACTATTTGACCGGTAAGGGACGACATGTATTTTCCGGCCTTAAAAGGGCGCTTGCACCCTTTGATTTTCATAATTTTCTAACTTACAATTCCATTTCTTAGATTTATTTAATAATTTTTTCATGTCCCATATTTGTCCCAAACCGCCCTCTTATTTCCCTCTGGTTAGTGCATATTTTTATATTTCCTCTTCCTCTTTTTTGCGAATATATATTTCTAGGCCTGAAGATATCTATTTAGCCGAAACTAGTCGCCGAATTTCAAATTTCTTTCAAATACATGATGTGGTACATGACTTTCAATTTATTGAACATTCGACCACATTCTAGATATGGATAACCTTTTGGATTTAAAAAAATATATTGCTCTGTATTTAAAATATCTCTAAAAATATAATACAAAATTTTATCAAAAATATTTAACCTTTTATGTAAAACTGGAAAGCGATGGAAAAATCATTGACATGGAATTAAAAGCACTTGAGAGGAAATGACTTGTAAATATCAACACTATTAACCTTTCAAAATTATTAAATGAGGTTTAAAAGATCCGGTATTTTATGCGGCCATTTATAAAATGTATCATTTTCTCTTTCAAGTGATACTCATAAAAAATAAGTTTATTTAGTATGTGTTAAATTAAGTATGAATTAATATTCATCTGTATATTATGACTATATTTGTTTTTTCTTATATATACAGAATTTTTTTCTCCCAGGAAATATCTCAACATAAATTATGTAACAGTATATTATATACCAAGGGACTAAAGTGCATCTTTTAATGCCTGAGGGATTAAAAGACGCTTTAGTTCTGTATATATACGCTATTTTTTACACCGTGTTACCCAAGCCCCCGTAAAATTCAAATAATTATTTACCTGTTGATTTTGTTAATATTTAAACGTAACAAGGGAGTAAAAGTGGCACTATATTCCCGCAAATGCGGGAATAAAGTACTAGTTTCACTCTCCGCAGTGTAAAAAACAAATGATAATAAAATTGTTTTATGTAGACTCTATTGAAGAATGTCGCCACCAGTAACCATAACTACAATTAAAAAAATTCGACATACGTTTCTCTAACTATGTTAGCATCACCAGGAGTTAATAATAAACTGGTTTATCAGTTTTTTTAAACACCATATACCGGGTGACAATGAGACTAGGGCCATGCCTATATCTTCTTCACTTTTCAACCGATTTGAATAAAATTTGGTATATAGATATGAGACACAATTTTGGATTGAGAGACGTATAAAAACAAAATGGCTCACTTCCGGTTTTGCCTGAATTGTCACCAACTTCGATTTTTTTTTCATATGGACACACACACCCTGTATATTTGATCTTTTTCGGATTCCACGACTCAAATTACAAATGACATTGTTGACAAATATTTTATTTTTCAATAAAGAAATTCTAATTCTCCGATTTTTTTATAATAAAAACAAATATGAATTGGTATATAATGTATATCGTTAACGATTCAATTGAATTGGTAATTAAATTCTCTATAGAATGGTAAGGTGGTCCTCGATATAGGTATCATTTGAAAAAAAAAACGATTTATTCGTTAAAAATTAATTCAGAAAATTTAAATTCCTGCTGTAGGATTTGTTATTGATCTTATCCATGAAATGCCCATTACTATGAATTATTAATGTCAATTAGAATAGATTTTGACTGGATCAAGGCTTCTCCTGTGCTAAAAAATCTGAGAAATTTAATTTTTTTGTTAAAAAATAAAAAAAAATGGCAACAATCTCGTATGTAGTTTGAGCCGTAGAATCTGAAAAACGTCAAATATACAGGGTGTTCCGTTTGAAAAATCGAATTTAATAACATTTCTGGCGAAACCGCAAGTCGGCGATTTTGTTTTTATACATCTGTTTATCTAGAATTGTATCTCATGAAGAAGATATAGGCATGGCCCTAGTCCTATTGTCACCCTGTATACTAACGCAGATATGATATAATAGGGCTTTGTTTCAGGATTGGCTGCCCAGTGGGTAACCCAATAAAACCCAGTGGGTTCTTTTCGGTAAAACCCACTTTAAAATACCCGCAGGTTTTTTTTAAGTGATTTTTTTTAATATTTTTTTTGAACTTCAAGGTTTTGTATTCATTTTAGATTTTTCTATTTCGTAAAAAAATAAAACAATACTTACACAAAGAAACGATCAAACAAAACGTAATTTTGATCTGTATTCTACGACCGCGAAAATAAGTCGTAAAGAAGATATAGTGAAAATACTAAAATTTTTTATCAACAGTATTTTTAAATTGTTTTTAAATGATATTTTTTCACTAAAATATGTATAGAATTAAAAAATCCAAAAAAAAAAACAATAAAATCCACTTATAAAAACCAAAAGAGACCAGTGGGTTTGGTTTTTTTTAACCCTTGTTTTTTTCAACCCTGCTTTGTTTTTTTATTGGTAAACAATTATTGCGGATATTTATAAACAAATTTTTATTTTATTCCGCATCCCTCGTAAACATTTTTATAAATAAGTGGAACCCCTTGCCTATTATAACTAAAGTATTAAATTGTTATTTTACTACCCTTCTCTGAAACTTTGTTAAAATTTTCAACATGAAAGTCCAAACCAGTTAGGGTTTTTTAATTTTTTTTTATATATAAAATTCGCTTTTTATTCCTGTCCGACCCAACATTTTATGCAAATATCACTGAACCTACTGGCTTTGGTTATGACACGGAAAATCTACATGCATATTACACAACTGACCGTCAAAACCGCTGCTGGAGTCTCAATGGATGGAAGCTTACGTAATTGGTCCTTATTTTTTAGTGACAGTAATCTTTAAATTTTTTTGGATTATATTATAAATAAAATGCTCTCTTAGGCATTACATAGTAAATGTGGCGCCAATTGGATGGCGCTTCTGGTCGATATAAGCAAGATGTATGGATATGTAAAAATCGATGATATATAGAAAATAATCAGAAATCAGTTCCAAATATTTCAATTCAAGAGCTACAAGGGCTATTTTTCTGATTGTATAGTTATTGAAGAAAATTTGATTTAATAGAAATAAAGTATACTTATGAAGATAAGCTCAAAGATTCTCAATTTTTATTTATTTTATTGAATAAGATATTAATATTTCAGTGAAAATGAAATAGGACCGTACTTAGCACATTTCCTAAAGTACAGTTCATTGTTAAAACCTATAATAAAATTGGATATGCCCTGTTATATTTGGCCTTCAATAAAAACGTTTTATAAACTTTTTTCTATCTTCAAAAATTTAGGTGTCAATTTCGGTTTTTCCCGAATATCTCGGAAACATGATCTGATATTTTAATTTCGAAAAAAAACATTAAATTTATCTTGAAAATACACATATTTTTCCCCGTTTAATCAACATTGTATCTATAAATGTTTACGAAATCCCAATAGTGTTCAATTAAATTTTGCGCCACCCTGCATAGTAAAAATTCGGATTTTATCTAAGCTTAGTTTTTGTCCAATGGAGTTCAACTTGAAATATTAGTCCATCTTTTTTTGCATTATTTAAAAAAACATTAATTTCTTTTTATGAAAAAATCGTTTTTTATGCTTTTTTCTTTAATTTAACATGAAAAAATTGATATTTAAAAATTACTACATCTATGCAACTTGTAGTGCACCTACGTCATTTATGTACAATAGCTGCAGCATAGTATTAACGTGGGCGAGTTTCTCTAAATAAAATTGACGCTTTTAAATACAGATGACGTTTGCTTATAAAGTGTCGTTTGTACAAACTAGAACAGTGACAGTGAAATATGAAGTAAGCACACGCGGACGCGACCTTTCACTTAATCAGGAACGCTTGTGCCCAGCACTTATGTACCAAACACCAAATTATTACCTGATCTCGTTAAAATAGTCGTTTTCTTTATCTAACAGCGGAATCTAATATCTATTTATCTCTTTCGATTTTGAATGCGAATTCACAGTGGATAGGTCCAAGTTTTCATCTTTATCCAATTATCATATAATGGTTTTCTCCATCTTTGTCTGTCTAAGTGAGATTTAACATCTGTTGTTCAGTCGTATTCTCTTCTTTACACATTTGTAGTTAATGGCTTGACGGTAACTTCATTGCACATAAGTGACGTCACGATCGTAATGGCGGCATATTCAAAAAATTAGAAATTTAAATTTTTAAATTAATTTATTCAAAAATCTAGCTCAAATTACGGTAGATAATTAAACTCAATGGGATTTATTTGATCAATTCTAACTGTTAATAAAGAAAAAACGTGAGGTTATTTTTTTGTTGAACTCCCCATTGCAAAATCGCATACGTTTCTTTTGAATGCCTAATGCAGTGTTACTCAAAGTGTGGTCCGCGGACCCATGGAGGTGTTCTATAGGTTGAGGGACTGCGAAGTCGTTGGGTTTTTAGGTGGGGGATCCGTGGTTTGTTAGACTTTGAGAACCTCTGGCCTAATGTATGTATTTTATGTAGTTTTAATATTCTTGAGAGTGACCTTTGACATTTCCGGTTTCAACAAATCAAAATTATGAAAACTCATTTGATCAGTACATCTCCTGCCCGGATAACTCTTGATTATGTGCGGTAGGTTATTACTTTGTGGTATTTAATTAATGAAAATTGTTAGAGGACTGTATATCAACTTTTAATATAATAAGCTACGATACGGCGAAGGAATAACAAAAAACAAAAATATAATAAGACTACAAACAGATGCTTGTACGGTGTAAAAGCTAATATTAATAATAATAAAATTGTCACTTAAAAGAACCTTTTTGAGGCTCTTTTAAATTGCTACCCAGTGGGGATAAGATACAGTAACAAACTCATAGCCGTACTTTTAGTTCGAGATTAAACAAGGTTTTTCATAAATTCTTTTTACCAATAAAAATTTCTTTTGGATTTTCACAGTATAAAAATTATACTATATTTATTATTTCTTTATTGCTATAAGGTTTATTTTAAAAGATAATCAAAAAGTTTTTGTGATTTGAAAAAATATGTTTTCAAATTTCGGCTTTAATAATAGAGATATATTATACTTCGATTTTACAGTCCATTATTTACATTTTGTACGAAACGCTTGAAATTTTTATTTGCAATGGCTTTTTAGTTCAGGAATTTATGGTTTAGGGAGAAACTCGCGGTAATAGTAAGATATCCAGAACGGCGATAGCCAAATCTACGAAATTTCGTCAATTTTTCTCAAAGATTATTGAATACTGGTTGTGTAATACCAAAAAAAAAACAAGTGATAGAATTTATCTTGATTGTGTGTGTAAAATGAATGCAGAAGAGATTAAGTATAAAAAAGTTTAGTTATATTAAACATGTGCGCTGTTACCAACTTTTTTATTTATTTTTTTCTATGTTAATGACACTAACAAAGCCAACAGGCCAATCTTTACAGTTTTTTTCTAAATTCTCAATAAATGTATACCTAAATATTCTTATCGTCATTTATTGTTAGTATTTGTATTTGCCCAGTTATTATTTATACATATGTTTTTTTTCTTTTGTTGCTGTAATTATTTTTTTTTGTCTAGATTTTAAAGTAATAATTCGTTTTTAAGTATTAATAAATGGGCACTGCACGGCTCTTGCCATTTTTATAGGAATGTATTATTCAAAACGTAAGTTTTACACTTCAATTGAATCTGGTTCTTCAAAGATACTTTATTGCTCAGATTCGATTCAGCATTACCTTACATACAATTAGAAAGTATTACATATCTAATTTGTACAATAGTGAAATTTTATTTTTAGTTATTTAACAAAAACACTTAGGAACATACGTAGTCATTTAATTGGGAGATTATTTCTCTATGAATGCAACATTAAAAAAATGTATTAAAAGATCTCATGTTTGGGGTGGGTTCTATGTAAATTTTATATATTCTGTCTATTTCCTTTTCATTTGATTACTCCGATAAAATTTTATTTTTTAACTTCCTCCTTCAAATTTCTTCCTAAATAGCTTCGTTTGATATTATCCCATTTACATTATTTCCATAATTTCAAGAATAATTTTTTCTTAAAAACCAATAATAATCAAATTCTGGACAATTTTGACAGGCTGCAATAGTCGATAACGATTTTAAAACACAGGGGCCTGTATCTACTCTACACCAACATCATCAGTTATTTCAAGTACTAGCAGTACTAGTACTTTAAATATAAATATTTTAGATGACCCCATAACTTTGGCAATGTCGCCATTGACTCCAAGAACCCCAACGAGTCGCGCTGAATCATGAAGGTCCTTTTTTGGGCATACAGTAGTCAATTCTGTTGTTGACCATATGACAAGACTCCGAAAAAAATCTTATTTAGAAGCAGCTGGCAATGGCAAATATTGGATAAATCTGTTTAAGAACCTTAGACCTTCATTTATTCTACTATCTCGATATACACTATATAATTCGCTTTTAAATGTTGTGAAGACAGTGTTGCCAACTTGCTGATTAACTCCGAGTATGTAGGAATTCAGTACGATTGTTGGACTAATATTCGACAAGAAGGTATACTTAATTTGATTGTCACTATTTTACAAGATATTGCATACCGAAGTTGATAGATTATATAGCCGCAAAATTATCAGAATTATTTGAAGAAATTGGAACAAAATCATTGGTTGTGTAACTGATAATTCTAATAACATGACGAAATCGTGGAATTTAGTTTCTGAAAAATATCCTGATACGTCCGTTTACGGATGTGCTGCCTACATTTTACATCTACTGACAGAAGATGTTCTAAAATTGAAGTGTGTTGAATCAATGATAAATTCAGCAAATCTTTTCTAAAAACAATCAAAGGTAAAACCGTTCTCAATGTTGTCTTTGTAAAACTACAAAAGAAAAAACTTTTAGCAAAAAACACCAAGACATTAAAACTGCCAGTAGCAACTGGAGTTGGGCCTCATATGTCTTGAAAATATTATTGCTAATACAATTCCACTACAAAACCTTGCTAATAGTGTTGCTCATGATTTAGTAATAATAACAGGCGAAACATATTAGATGATGACATTTTTTGGATAAAGGTTAACAAATTTGTAGTGCTATTAAAACCAGTGAAAAAATGGTTGACAATTCTTCAGAAAGAATATTCCAAACTAAGCCATGCTGTTGAAGCTTTTTATGAGATCAAAGAGCATTTTAAAATTCATGTTCCCAACTCTCCTCTCTTACATGAAGAAAACAAAGTTATGCAGGCACTGGAGAACAGGAAGGTAATGGCCATAAAATCTATACATTTTGCTGCGAGTCTATTAGATCCTATATTTAAAGGGAAAAATTTAACAAATGAAGAATGCAATGAGGCACTACAATATATTCACAATCTAGCTAATTTCATATGTAAACAGAATCAGGAGGATACTACAAGTTATATAGGTAAAGTGTTTAAAAGTATAGCAGAATATAGAAGTGCAAATGGTTTTTTGGCTTTAAACTTTGTTAAGATTTCACTGAGCAATGAAGCTTTAGGCTTTTGGCGGGGAGTTTGTCCTGATAATCCCTTGTGTAAATTAGCAGAAGCCATATTTTGCATACTCCTACATCATCCCCAACTGAAAGGTCTTTCAGTTCACAAAGTTTTATTCATTCAAAATAACGGATAACGCTTACTACGGAAAGAACTAAACTGACATATATCTATCATAACTTGAACTTAGACGCCCAAAAGGAGAAAAGTTCAAAAAAGATAAAAAATTCTGAGAAGAGTGGCGAGATACCAGAAGATATTAATCATAAAGAAGAATATGAAGGTATGCTGAAAATGATGAAGATTAAGAAAAAATGTACAGTGATGAAACTCAAGATGAAGAGTTGTTAAAGTAAGTGGAAGGAGTTTTGCTAGAAGAAAATAAAATTAGTAATGAAAATGTTACTATCGAGGATGAACATGCCATAGATTGATGTAATCTTTTGTTTTGTATTTTTTCTATTTTTTTTTTTGGGCACATAAATGAAAATAAATAAAAATCTAAATTTTTTAATTGATGTTTATAAATAATCATGATGGTCACGTGACACAATTTTTAAATGACCGTAATTTTACATCACTGTTGCCTATACATGCCCAATAAAAATGTTAATGTTTATAAAAAAAGAAACTTTTTTTGTATTACAACTATTGTCCTGAGTTGTGGAGGCGGGAATCTTTTAAAGACACCTCATGCTTGGTTTTATGCGTGAGGTAGTGCCGACTCAGCTCTGATTATTCCGCAAGCAGAGTCCTCGGTTATTTGTCCTTTTTTGGTTGTGTTTCCTTGTACCCTACTGTAGGAGAAAGATTCTCCTTTTCAGGGATACAGCGGGAGCTGTTGATCTGAAATAGAGAGTATTTATTAACTTAAGATATTCTTGGTATTAGTGATTATTGATACTTACGAGCCTCCCAGGTTGTCAGGCTCTGAACGGTGGTGGTTCGTTGGCGTCGGTGGTGGTCGAGCTCATCTAATGCTTAGAGGAGCGTCCTATAATAGACCTAGGAGCTCGGCCGGGAGATCTATATCTTCTCTTGCTTCGCTAAGGTTAGGTTGGGTGAATTTCTGCTTTGATTTTCGGGGAATTGTTCGTCTGTTCCTGTCAACTTTCCATTTGGTCCTTAGAGTTTCTTGGGAGTGGTTGTTGGTGCTGTTCAGTCTTTGGAGCTTCTTGAATCTGGAAATAATAGTAGGGATATTAGTATGTTCACATATTTGGTTGGATGCGCCAGGGAAGGTAGGCCATCTTTCTTACGATCCTCCTTTCAGTTGCCGTAACAGCATGCAGGAAACGAGGAGGGAGTGTGGATAAGTTTATAGCTCTATATTCCAAAACTGGGCGGATGTAGGTTTTGTAAGTGTGTAGCAATGTCCTTGAGTTACACCTGCCAAATCGTCCACCGAGGGCACCGAGGAGGGAGGTCCGTCTCCTAACTCTATCTAGAGTTTTTCAGACTTCGGTCCCCCAATTGAGCGTACGCGTGTAGCATACCCCCAAGTAGGTAACATCATCCGAAGGGACGAGTCTCTCTCCCCAGAGCGAAAGGTTGATGTCATTGAGGCTTTGGTTGGATTTTCGTGAGTAGATGAGATGTTTGAATATAATGAGTTGGGTCTTTTGGGGATTCAGGGTAACCCTCCAGTTGCTACACCATCTGGCGAATCGATTAAGGAGTTGTTGGGTTTTGGTATTAAGAGCTCTGGTAGAAGGAGTTGAGGCTGATATTTTAGTATTGTCAGCGTAGAGTTGAATGTCTTGGCTAGGTGAAGGAGGTTGGGGGATGTCATGGGTGTAAATGATATAGTGGACTGGTGCTAGGACGAAGCCTTGAGGGACTCCTGCTTGGAGAGTGAAGGGATCAGAGAGGGAGTTTCCCACTTTGACACGGATGGATCTATGTTGGAGGTAGTAGAAGATAAGTTTAATGAATGGGGTTAGGGAGATAAGTCCAGCATGCCAAACTTGGTCGAAAGCCTTCTGAACATCTAACAGGACTGCCGATGCATAGTGACCAAGGTTGAGTGATTTGGCTGCAAGGCTGTGGAGTCTCACTAGTGCATCTTGGGTGGAATGATCAGACCTAAATCCATGTTGGAATTGGGCGATCGTTCCCCTTTCATCCAAATAGTCCCAGATACACTCCTTGAGTAGTGTTTCAAAGTGCTTACCCAGAATATTCGACAAGTATATAGGCCTATAGGAGTTAGGGGATGTTGGGACTTTTTGGGGTTTGGGGATAAGGATGGTGTGGACGGATTTCCAGCAAGTTGGACAGTGGGAGTGCTGAAGGCAGGAGTTGATTACGATGGTGGGGATGTTGAGAATGGTTGCATGTATGTTTTTTAGGGCTTGTCTTTTGATTAGGTCAGGACCTGGGGCAGAGTTTTCCCCTGAAGACATGCCGAGGCGTGAAAGGATTTAGGATTTTGTGTTGGATAGGGGAATAAGGGGTATGGAGGATGTCGTCTAGTAGGATATCCGTGTCCTTTTGGAAAAGGGGGTAAAAGTTGGGATTAGAAGGATTGCTTAGGGTAAAAAGAAACGATAACTTTTAAAATGATTGAATTTTGACCTATTTAATGTAGGATATCTCAAAACCTGTTGAGAATTTACATAACAAACCTTATGCACTTTGTGTACTAGAAAGGTATAGAATTTAGAAAAATGTCAAAACCAACATTTTTTCAGTGGCGTAGAAATTAGGGGCACACATTTATTACTGTAATATGAGACTAATTAATATAGACCGACACAAAAAATTTCATAAAAAAATATAAAGCCTTTTTCGAGTTAGACAAAAAAATGTATTTTTTTTTCTGATTTAACGCCTTGTAAAAATATTCTACCGCCGAAGTTTGTCCCCTTTATTTTGGGACACCCTGTATAAAACTTGAACTAATAGAGAATTATTTTTTATTTGCTGAAGATTTGTATCATCCAAAACATTTTCATTATTTATGCTTTTTTTTCAGCAATATATTTGGTGGGCAAAAATCTAACTTATCTGGTATTTAATCCGTCTTTAATTTTTTCTTGTTGAAATTAAGTTTGCAACTGTTTTAATCAATTTTCTTGTTCGGCGCTCAACCCGTTATTCTAACTGAACAAATATAGATAAGTTTGAAGTTTGCGAAGGCGGTCCCGAAGGACTCGGGGTGTGTTCGAATATCCTTTTTCAGGAAATTGGTTAAAAGCTTGACCATCCCTATCAATTTTAACTCAAACCTTGGATTGTTAACGTGTTAGATCTAAAAATGGCGCTATAGAATGCGAGTTGTCTGCCATTTAAAATAAATTGAGTCATGGAAAAGATTTATATTACTTTTTAGAAACTTACTGTTTTATCAGTTTACTGAATATAACATTTTCATTTTTAAGAAACGAAAAAAATATAAATTTCGGCAACTCTTACTACAATTTAATTTGACAACATTAACACCCCATATTTCAATTTGACGCTCGCGTAAATTCCGCTAGTCACTATTAAAAGAAAAACATAAAATACCTATGTGGAAAAAGCAAAAGCAAGAAGAAAAAATATAAAATACGAGCAGTTTACTGGGATTATTCATGAGCGGTATAAATGGTTTGGAATAATTTAAACAGGTCCGGTATATTTTTAGCATAAAAATTTACGATTTTGTCTCCATATTCCTTCAAGAATTTGTTTGTTGAATTAAGCTAATTGACCTTTTTATCGTTACGATGAAACACTTATGTCAAAACTTTTTTTTAGTATAGAATGATTTGCTATCAAACTAATGTCGGTTTCAAGAACGTCCATTAAAGCTAATCATAGATTTGTTTGTTGATTTAAGTGAAATGACCAGTTATAATTATAATTAAGTACTTGTGTCAATTTTTATTATAGGTATTCATTTTTTTCTTCAGTGTGAGACTAAACGCACGTAGTCATAGATTTGTTTCATAAAATAATTAACATTGCATTGTGACTATAATAATGTTAAATTTTATTAGGAATAACCATTTTTTTATGTAAAATGATTATCTTTATTAAATTTAATTGTGTGATAAGTATCTTCAAATTTCAACATTTTTTTAAAAAACACGTAAACAAATTAGTTATGGCTTAGAATATCACATAAATTACAATTGGCAGATCATATGTTTTCATAAAATAGAAAATAAATAAAAGTCTTTGTATACTTGCCAAAAATGTCGCGTGAAATCACCAAAAAATTAAAAACGACCATAACTAATGGATTAGTCTATTAAGTCAACAGAACTATTATTATACATCTGTTTTTTTCCTAAAACTCTCTATTTTTGAAAAATTTTATGAAAAAAAAAACCGAGTTTATTGCACTTGTATATTGAGTGGCTAATTATTAATAAAGATTATTGATTGTTAATCATCTTATTATTTACATTTTCATTAGCTAAAAGTTTGTTTAAGTACTCTTACCGATTAGAAATTTCTAATTTTGTGGTAAATACAATTACGAGGGACTACAAAATATACGTTAAGAAATTTCATTTTAATCGCTTTTTAAAAAATACTGAAATTCGCCCACTATTGCAATAAAATCTTTTTAATATCTCAATTTTGTGTGTTCGTGCCGCGTTTACGATTCCGTTAATTTTTAACGGAAATAAAAGTAAGAAGACTAGAGAAAATTTAGTGAAAATATACAGTCGGTGCCAAACAATTAAAAATATTCTGCCAAACAGCAACAGGCTGTAATTTTAATGAAATTCTACAATTGATAGTTTAAAAATAAACCGAACAAATGTTGACACATGTTCGTTACACGATAATAATAGTAATTATGTTAATGTCCAAAAATATAAAATACTAGCTTTAAATTATTTTTTCCTAAAATTTTGCTGTTATAATTGCAACATTTCTTTACTTTAAATATTGAATACATGCTATAAAGTTTCACAAATTCTAACATTATTTCCGGGTTTTATAAGGTCACAACTATTTTGAAACCAAGAAGACATTTGGTGTTTTCCCACTTCGGCGGCTTTAAAAAAACTACCTTTTTTTGTTTGGCCTCTTGTTCTTTTCATGCCATTCAGGTAAAACGGAAACGCTACATTTCGACCGGTCAATGTACAGTGTTATTCACTATAAATTACCCGCACCCTTTATCATCCGTATTATCGCATATACAAAAATAAATAAATATATAAATAAAAGTGATGATTGAATTTTGTCAAAACAAAGTGGCATTACTTTAACAATGTCAATTATTCCATATATTATTTATAGTAACTAGCTTATTATTCGGGGTTTAATAACTCGAAAACATATGGTATAATTATTTTTGAAACCAGGAAAAAAGCTATCTCATTACAAAAAATCTGATTTTTTGTTGTATCCTATGAAATCTGCACTCTACCTTGTTTTTGATGGAATTTTAACAAAATTTGAACAAAAACAAAATACAAAATATATTCAAATATATCCGAAGCTGTCAAAAATAATCAAAAACAGTCCCACATTTCTCAAAATATATCAAAAAGTGACAAAAATAATCAAAAACAGTCCCACATTTCTCAAAATTAATAAAAAAAAGATCGAAAAATTGAAAAACTGTTTAAATATTCCAAAAAATGTCAAAAAATATTCAAATACTGTTTAAATATATCAGAAACTGTCCAAAATAATCAAGAGCAGTCCCACATATCTCAAAATGAATAAAAAAAAAATAGAAAAACTGAGAAACTGTTTAAATATTCAAAAAACCGTCAAAAATATTTAAAAACTGTAACAGTCCCCACATTTCTCAAAATAAATATTCCAAAAACGGTCAAAAAAATATTCAAATACTGTTTAAATATATCAGAAACAGTCAAAAACAATGAAAAACAGTCACACATTTATCAAAATCAATCAAAAAAAAAATCCAAAAATTGAAAACCTGTTTAAATATTCAAAAAACTGTCAAAAATATTCAAAAACTGTTTAAATATACAAAAAAACTGTCAAAAATAATTAAAAACAGTCCCACATTTCCCAAAATTAATCAAAAAAAAAAAATTGAAAAATTGAAAAACTGTTTAAATATTCAAAAAACTCTCAAAATGAATTAAAAAAAATCGAAAAATTGAAAAATTGTTTAAATATTCAAAAAACTGTCAAAAATATTCAAAAACTGTTTAAATATATCAAAAACTGTCAAAAATAATCAAGAACAGTCCCACATTTCTCAAAATTAAACAAAAAAATCTAAAAATTGAAAAACTGTTTAAATATTCAGAAAACTGTCAAAAATATTTAAAAACAGTCCCACATTTCTCGAAATGAATCAAAAAAAAATCGAAAAATTGAAAAACTGCAGTTTAAATATTCCAAAAACTGTCAAAACATATTCAAATGCTGTTTAAATATATCAGAAACTCTCAAAAATAATCAAAAACAGTCCCCACATTTCTCAAAATGAATAAAAAAAAAATAGTAAGAAATCACAGTATGATTTTAGAATTTATGCTATTACTCAATTAAACATGCAACAAGAATGAAAGTATTATTTAATTGTCGTAGAGAAAATAAAATTATCCCGATGCCAAAACATAGAAATTATTTTTTTTACAAATAATAGGCAGGTTCGACATTTTTTTTAAACTGAAATCGAGAGATTTTGTTATCGATACCCACACATCGTGAATACAGCGCAGCAGCGACCCAGGGGCGAAGCATTCATGGCTACTGACGTCACACACTCGCCGATCCTTCATTTTAAAATGCTTACAGCGAACGTAAATATTAATATTTTGCGCTCAAATTTTTTTTGATCGTTTTTAAATAACAAAATCTCTCGATTTCAGTTAGAATTAAAAAAAATGTCGAACCTGCCTATTGGTCTTGAAATATATGCAATTGCAAATGTATCTCGAAAATAGACGGTCATTATTTATGAAGATAGTTTTGAAGTTTGTGGTAAAAAAGAGTGAACTAGTCTTAAAACTGTACGATTTTCTCAATGTGTTCTGTTTTATTTTAGATTTTTTTTTCGGTTTTCGATTTTTGGATTTTTTCGATTTTATCTGACTTTTTTCGATTTTTTCAGGCTTCATTCGATTTTTCCGATATTGCTATAATTGCGCCCACGAAGCCTGCTCTCGTATTATACGTAAAATAAATGAGTTCTTTACTTTACTATAGAAAAAAAAAACATTCAAAAATAAAAAATAAAACAAAATATGTATAAAAACATTAACAAAATATATGTAAACCAATAATAATTTGTATGAACTAACATTTAATTTAAAACCCATAATAGATAGCAGATATAACAGAAAAACACGGTTAGGCTAACGGTTTTCATTGAAGTCCGCAGTCAATACGTTGAAATCCCCCCCTTTACTTTACTATGTAGTCAGCAAGTAAACAAGTGAAAAACGTCAATATTTTTGCCGTAATTTCGAGTTTTCGAAAATTTAAAGTTACGAAAATAAATTTCTATATAGGTATAAGTAGCGGGAAAGTAAAAATAGGTCAATGATTAATATCATTTTTGGGGTTTTCAACAATGCTGAATCGATTAACCGTTTGTCTCTAGTTCTCGAGTTGAATCAGGCTAACAGACGGACGGACAAAACCGTCTTATAAGAGTTTTTTTTTCTTCGAAAACTCTAAAAAAACTGTACACAGCTGTACATGACACGATACAGCACGAACCAAGTAGACCATCCCGGAGAATCATATTATAGTAATTTTTTGTTCAACATTTGTATAGATCTTTATTAAAACTGCTAGTCAAAAAGAAGGCAAATATCTCGGTGGCTTTAAACACCATTAATGAACCTAAATTTTTGGATGATCCACTTTGGACTTACTCAACGAAAAAAAATTATATCAGGTGTCCACAAAAAACTTAATTAAATTATTTCTGGTGTTTGTGAATATAAAAACATGAAATTTTAATTGGTTGTTCAGGAGATAGGGGGAAAATGAACAGTGTATTTGTCCCTATGTATCCTGATCAATCAACCTAATTTCAAGTTCTTATCTTCAATAACATAACTAATAATTCAATATTAAGTTTTAGTATGAGTCACTCAAAAATTCTCGAGATAATAAAACTTTGATTTCGGATTTATATTGAGCGTTAAAATACACTTAAAATAAACTTTGACATACTTAATTTCTAATAATTTAGATCGTCATTAAAAATCACCAGGTGGCGCTAAAAATATGAAATATGGTTGACCTCAACTTACAATTAAAATGATCAATTTTGATATACTTATTAAGCTCTCAGCATATGATAAACTTTTTTATTATTAATTTTATGAAAAACAGTTTTTCTTCATAAAAAGTTCTGCATTGCCTAAAATCTAAAATACAGCCATCGTATAATAAATTTTTTGATCCGTATTACGAATTGCGCCAAAAAATATAAATTTTGCTCAAGAGTAAAGTAAGCTTATTTTAAAAAATATAGAAAAATATTATTTGGAAAACTTGTTTAAAAACAATATTTACCTCAAAATCTAAATTCATCGCCTCCTGAAACAAAACAATATTTTTTCTAAATTTTTTCTTGTAGTAAAGTTCGAAGATATAAAATTAGTTTCCACAAATTAAATTAAACCTTTCAAATTTCGAACAAGTACTATAACCTATAATACATTCTTCTTTACTTTTTTATTTACCCACCCTATAGTACATTTATTTATAGAGGCATCACTTTTTTTGATTTTTAGGCACATATTTGTAACAAAGAAATTTCGTAAAGTTACTTTTCAAATACAATTTTGTTTTTAAAAACGTTGAGCTCGACTTTTCGGTTTTTAAATTGAATGGTACATTTTTTTTATGAAATCCATAACTGCCTATCAGGGTCCCCTTTTTTCTCTACATCACTCAATATCAAAATTTGAATAGGTAAATGTATCACGTGTAGCATATCAATAAAATAAGAAATTTCAAATGTATAGGTACGTGTAACGCGATTCAATTTTGTGTATTTTTATAGTACACATTATTATAATAGTAATTTTATAAGTTTTTTAATGCCCCATTATTTTATAATACGGTTATTTCCAATTATTAATTTTTGTTCAAAAATTATGAATTGTAAATTATTAAAAATTCATGATTACTTTCAAAATATATGTTAAGCAAGTACAACTGTACCATGACAATGGTATGAAAAAGAAATTTGTAAATACGAGTTGAAAAATTTAAATAAACATGGAGAAGTAAAAAAATTTTTGGTTTAAATTAGTGAAAAATTAAATCTTAACTCCAGATAAAACATTAAATCCGAATAAAATTAAAGTGCATCCCACGATGCACTGTAAAATAATAAATTAAATTAAACAAATTAAACTAAAGAATAGCTTCACTTTCACGATACGGCAATGGAGGAAGGAGTTCCCTCAATGTTGCCAACCTAGAAAAAGGTCTACCAACGGGGAAGGATTATTTTTGATTAAAATCTACTTCATTATTTTTGCAGTGATAAAATATGTGTACAAAATTCTATTGAGCTTTCCGGAATATATCGTTAGAGAAATATAATGATTTTAATAAAATCTTACTTCTGATTGGTTGAAATTTCGTTGTCAAATGTCATTCCTCATAGAGTAAGTATAACAGGACAACATGTTTCATTTTCAGATCATAAAATATTCAAACTACTCGCCAAATTCAGTTTAGTTCCACCAATCCTCCAAGGCTGTAGGTCAATCGCTGAAAATGAAACATGTCGCTCTGTTATACTTACTCTATGTCGAATGACATTTGACAACGAAATTTCAACCAATCAGTAGTAAGATTTTATTAAAATCATTATATTTCACTAACGATATATTCTGGAAAGATCAATAGAATTTTGTACACATACTTTAACACTGCGAAAATAATGAAGTAGATTTTAACCAAAAATAATTCTTCCCCGTTGGTAGACCATTTTCTAGGTTGGCAACATTGAGGGAACTCCAATATTGACTGAAGAATGACAAATGACAACTGAAGTAACAATTGAATCTGAAATAATAGACAATAAGAAAAGAAGAAGAAAAAATTTTTTGGGAAAAGATACCAGACTAACAGTATAATAATGGACGAGATCAGATATTAAAGTAAAAAAGAAGAATTATCACCTATAAAGGATGTCAATGAAACAATTGAAAAACATTAGAAAAGTTAATTTAAAAATAAATAATTTGGGGTAGGATAAAGCTCATTAAAGTAATATTTTTGATCTCAAACATCTTTAATAGATTCAATTTAAAACTTTTTGTACAATGGTGTAACAGGGAAACTTTAAAATCAGAGTGTGAATTAGCTAAAGCAGAAGGGGAATTTACAACGTTGGTATATCAAAAAATATCTATAAGTTTTTTTATGTTCATTAATACGAGATTCCAATATTCTTCCAGTCTTCCCAATATAAACAACATTACAATCTGAGCAAGAAATATAGTAAACACCAGGTTTATGTAAAAAGGTCTGATGATGGCCATGGATTGGCCGAAACATAGCCTCATTTGTTATCTTCCCCAATTATAATTATTGTGATATGACTTCGAGATTTTTTATTATTCAATGAATAATTTACCACATTTGAGTATGTATAATTTTATGTTTTTTTTTTTACATAATAATATTTATTTTCTCACAAAAGCGACTTTTTACTACATTAGTAATAATTTGGAAATTTTCATTATCGTTTGAATTTTTGAATTGTTTAAAAAAATCATTAAACTTGGATTTTTTCACAAAATTTTGTTCAAAAAATATAAATTTTTATTATTTATTGTATTTTAAAATAATACGATTTAGATATTTAAAAAAATAATTGGGTATGTTTATTTTCTCACAAAAGCGACTTTTTACTACATTAGTAATAATTTAGAAATTTTTATTATCGTTTGAATTTTTGAATTGTTTAAAAAAATCATGAAACTTTTTTGTTCAAAAAATATAAATTTTTATTTTTTATTGTATTTTAAAAAACTACGATTTAGATATTTTAAAAAATAATTGGGTATATTTATTTTCTCATAAAAGCGACCTTTTACTACATTAGTAATAATTTGTAAATTTTTATTATCGTTTGAATTGTTTAAAAAATCATTAAACTTGGATTTTTTCACAAATTTTTGTTTCAAAAATTTAAATTTTTATTTTTTATTGTATTTAAAAAAATACGATTTGGATATATTTAAAAAATAATTAGGTATATTTCTTTTTTTCATAAAAGCGACTTTTTACTACATTAATAATAATTTGGAAATTTTTATTATCGTTTGAATTTTTGAATTGTTTAAAAAAATCATTAAATTTGGATTTTTTCACAAATTTTCGTTCAAAAAATATAAATTTTTATTATTTATTGTATTTTAAAAAAATACGATTTAGAAATTTAAAAAAATTATTGGGTATATTTGTTTTCTCACAAAAGTGATTTTTTACTACATTAGTAATAATTTGGAAATATTATCGTTTGAATTTTTGAATTGTTTAAAAATCATTAAACTTGGATTTTTTCACAAAATTTTGTTCAAAAAATATAATTTTTTATTTTTAATTTTATTTTAAAAATATACGATTTGGATATTTTAAAAAATAATTAGGTATATTTCTTTTCTCACAAAAGCGATTTTTTACTTCATTAGTAATAATTTGGAAATTTTTGTTGTCTTTTGAATTGTTTAAAAAAATCATTAGACTTGGATTTTTTCACAAAGTTTTGTTTAAAAAATATAAATTTTTATTTTTTATTGTATTTAAAAAAAATACGATTTCTTTTCTCACACAAACGATTTTTTACTACATTAGTAATAATTTGGAAATTTTTATTATCGTTTGAATCTTGTATTGTTTAAAAAAAATCATTAAATTTTTGTTCAAAAAATATAAATTTTTATTTTTTATTGTATATAAAAACAATACGGTTAGGATATTATATTTTTTTCCCAAAACTAATATTTTACTACATATTGTGTCCTTTTTTCCTCTATATACCAAAAAATTTCCGCATTTAAGAATGAGCTGAAAACGAAAAAACAAAAATAAAAGTTCGCGCGCCACATCCACGTCCATTCATATCGTTGACGCCTCTTTCGCCAATCCATTTCCATTTCGTTCGCTTTTCGCGTCGAGTCCGAACGCGCGTGAAAAATTCAAATTCAAACCGTTGCGTTGTTTACAAACAAACAATAATGGTCTCCTAGGTAACCGAATTGTTATTATTATTCTCCCACCGAATTCGAAAAGATACCGTCGTCGGTCGCTCGTTATCTAATTTCCTTTTGTGATACCGAGTTCATTTCAATTGTTTTCTTGAAATGACATAAGTCTAGTTGTGTTTGCTACGAATGCATTTTTAAGTGGGTTGTTTTTCGAGTGTAGATTTAGAAATTGATTTTTTTAAAAAGTGATTTGTTCGCGGAAATATGATTGATGATATTAATAAGGATGTGTTGCCTTGGCAAGGACTTACCTTGACTTGTGTAAGGATTCTGCAATTGTATTGTAAAGTTTTTCACCAAGATTTCCAGGATTTTCTTAAAATAAAAGAGTATGTACTTAGTAATATTATTTTTTTGTATTACAAGGACGGTTTAATATATTTTTAACCATTTTAAAATTTAAAACAAAAAAAATCCAATATTGTTTGATAAACCATTTAGCCGATTAAGGGTTAAAATTATAACAAAAAGCTGGATCATAAATTTAACTATAATTTTTGTGGATGAAAATAAGTTGATTAATGAAATATAACTGACATCTGTATAAAGATGCACTCCAAAAGCAAATTATTTTAGGGGGTTCTATTTCCTTTGACCTCTCATTTTTTTTTCGTTAAAATTAAACCTTGTTTAAGAAGAAAAATTTCAACATGCGACTTTCATCACTTGAATAAAATCAGAATTTTATGCAATATATCAGAAATTGGTGTTGATAGTATAAAAACGTAGGTACAATTTTTTTTTCTTAAAATCGTAAATTTTAATCGATTTCCAAAAAAAGATTCTTCTGGGTCAAAATACGTAGGACTACATATTTCCGACAAATTTTCGACGAAAAGTAATAGAGTTCGTTTTCCCACCCAACTTTCCGAATACTTGTTTAATTAATTATTTTAGTTTTTCTCTCTCAAAATACGTTAATAAAATTAGTTTAAAAGAATAAAAAAAAAATTTTTTTTTGTCAAAAATTCATGGTACCCTTTGAATTTTCTTAACTTTTTACAGGTTTGGCTATAAGTTCTACAAATATTATTTTAAAATTATGAAAATAATTCATACATATAGTAGTGAATAGTAGTATTAAACGAAATTACAGAAAATTAAAAACAATTCTTTTTTTGGCTATAATAATAATGACAATTCTAAATTGAAAGAAATTTTGTAAATTTAGAGTTGTACATTAATTTTCAAATGGTATAAATCTCATTTTAATGTCTTTAATATTTTTACAGTTATTCAATTGTTATTAAAATCTTAATAAAAATTTTAAAATTTTTTGAGCCATGTTTTTAAAAATTCCACAATTTTTTTAATAAAATTTTGAAAAAATCGCAATTATAAAGTTTTTTATTACAAATTTAATTTTTAATTATTGCCATCAAAATTAATCTAAAAAAAATAATTTAATAAGAAAAATTATTTAAAAATTAAAATAAAAACAAGCGGCGAAATTATGCGGGATTTGAAAAAAAAGGAAAGACAAAATTTGTAGGAAATTTTGTCTTCTACAACTTTGATATCTTGTAATTTATACAAAATACACGTGTAAAACTCTATTGCCATCTTGTTTAGTAATGATGTCATCACTTATAGCAACTGTCACTTCTGGTTTTCCGATTAACACCAAAATCTATAAAAGTTGTATGCTTGCTACCCTTAATATGTATATAAAATTTCATCTAAATCGGTTTAGCCGTTTAGACGCTTTCACCCACACACAGATACACACACAGACAGACATCATGCTAAAAATTGTATAAATGGATTCAGATGATCTTAAAACGTAAATATCAGTTAAAATACAACGTTGTTGGGTTCGGAAAGTAATAATCCGCTTACACCAGTTGAAAAAGGCGTAAAATTTCATTTTATTAAAAAAGTACGTTCAAACCTATCTTTTTATATAATTGAATAAAAAAATGGTATAAATGCAGTTTACTGTGAATCGCCAAATTTTTGATGTATGTGGTAGTTTATGTCACTTTTATTTTAACTAAATTATTCATTTTTAATTTTTTGATTGATTTGACCTAAATTTGCACATTTATTTGTCAGAAAATTTTATTCTGCATTAAAGTTTTGAAATTCAGCCAAAACATCAAAAATGTACAGGTTGATTCAACAATATGTTAATTATGATTTAAAAAATAATGCTTTAAATTACACACCATGTATTATTCTTACATAAAAAATAGTGAGCTGCAAAATTTAGTTCTTTAGTTAGCAAAACCGTAGTACAATTTTTTCATGCTTTTTCTCCAAAAGTACAAAAAAATAGTGAGCTGCAAAATTTAGTTACCAGATAACAAAATATTAGTAAAAGTTTTTTTTTTCATATTTATAGGGTTTCGTACCACGCGGGGTCCAAACGGAGCCCTATTGCTCTAACTCACGTGTCCGTCCGTCCGTCTGTCTGTCACACCAGTCTAACATCTACAGTCTTCAAATTTCCACAGTATATGTGTGTCTTGTTGTCCCAAAGATACATACATTGTAAAAACTGTTTTTAAATGTTTTCAAGGGGGCTCCCATACAGCTAAAGGGGGGGGCTGGAAAAAAATTTGTATTTTTTTAAATATTGCAAAACGTAGGCATGAGAAGCCGCCAAATTCAGCATTTTTTACAAAATTTTGTTCGGAAGTATTTTTTAACTTTCCAGTGACCTATGAACTTGAAATTTGGTGATAATGTTTATTGTTACGTATATTTTACCAACAAATACCAAAATATTAATAAATATGATTTTTTCATTAACATTCGCTCATTTTTAGAGTACCTTCTTATACAATGCGAATTATGATATTCGATATTTTATTATTTTTATCTGTGCACTATAGTGTGCAGAGATTTCAATTGTGTTAAGGTACTATTACATTCTGTCTTATTCGTTGCCTATTTTCGTATCTATGAACATGCGTCTTTCTTGGCCTGATTTTCCCGAAGTGTATTTTTATTATACCATGCCTTTTTTTAATGATTTTTGCAGCAGTTATGTTGGTACACCTCGGGGAGCAGCCAACATTATAAAATTGACATTAAACGGAAGTGAATTGTGAGGTTAGATTCATTGTTTGTATATTTTTATGTCCTTTTATGTTCCAGTAGACCAGAAGTGTTGCTTACTATAATGATAAAATACAAACAATAATAAAATACAAATAATTTTACCATTCATAGTCAAGATAATTTGGTATATTTTGTTTAGATGCATGGTTACCTGGTAGCGGGCCTTTTTTTCTCGAGTTCCTTTTCTTCATTTCATTAAAAACGTTTGTTTGTATCTGTTTGCTGTTACTGACGTTGTCGTGGTATTTTGTCCAACAGACATTTAGCCAACACAAATTTTCTGTTGACAAACCTGACTCACCTGAAAAAGTTACTGAAAAGGCGCACATTTACCGTCAGTAGATAGAACGTTCTTTAACTTTAACGGTTCTGTAACTAATGACAATGACGTTTAGATTGTGTCAATTGTATAAGAAATCAACTTGTAAAGTTTTATTCTAAACGTCATTGCCTTTACTTACTGAGTCTTTAAAGTTAAAGGACGTTCTATCTACTGACAGTCAGTCTGAGAAAATTGAACCAGTTCTAATTATTGTGGTGCTTGAAACAGGCGACAGATTATCCCTGCGCGCTTGCGCATTTGTTTTTAATTTCATAATGAAATAGTACCTTTATAACAAACGATTCACGGCTCCTGAATTATTTTAATTCTATTGGTATGAATAGTCAGCTGCGTCATGTAATAACAACTTCACACACATTTATAATATTTTTTCAAATATACAACTATCGACTGGAGTTTACACCACGCTTTTCAGTTACCATAATGCTCTTTGGTTCTGCTTCAGTATCGATCATGACCAACCCACATCTAATTCCTGCAATCCTCGAATGCAAGATGCTGCAAGTGGTAAGCTAAGCTAAAAAACGCCGGATAGTCTTTGTTCACGTAGAAATCTATAACCTAGTTCTAGAGGTTAGTCAAAAAAAACTATGTAACTAGTGTTACTAACGTCACTCACCTCCTGCTTATGAATAAGCCTGCCTCTGCATAACCAAAAAACAAATAACACACGGAAGGGGCACTCTCAAGGCAACACTTTGATCTTTTCTAGTCATTTCTAATGACCTCTGGCCTACACATGTCCCTACCTATGTCATTGTCGTTTTTTGCTTTCAGACAATTTTTCTGGACAGGATTGGATCGACCAAAAACGTTTAAAATAGACCTTTATAAAAAATATACATCACATAAATTGTTTTTAAAGCAGAAAGTGAAATACTTTAATAACAAAAATACTGACGTCCGTTAAATTTTAATGATTATATATTTTTTGTAAATATAGTACAATAAAAAATATTTGCAATTCCTTAAATAAATAAATAATAGTAAAAAAATAATTTTATTGATGTTTCCAAACAATCATGTAAAATCTTTAAATACATTAGGAAAAATTTACACAAGTAAATTACTTTTATAATGAAAATACTGAGGTGCGTTAAATTTTACTGGTTATTTTTTTTGTAAATATGGTACAATAAAAAAATATTTATTTATTGATTAACAATAATAGTAATCATCCCATATGAAAAATACTCCAAAATTCAAGGGTTCGGCAAAAATCATTTTTGAGGGTATAATTTTAGATAGATCTTAAAAAATTTTTTATCAACAAAGGAAAATGTATAAGTGAGGCATCTCCCAGAGCACTTTTTTGAAATAAACTTTTTTTTGTGAAATAAAAAATAATGAATCTGATCCATTTTATCAATTTTTTTTCTTCAATTTTTTCTCACAAATTAAAATAATCTTCGAGATAAAGATGGAAATATCCATTTTGAGGTCTCTGAGACGATTATGGCCATTTCCAGATGGAAGTCTGTCTGTGTTTCTGTTTGTCTGTCTGTGTGTATTCTTCCACGATATAAGAAACACGCTTAATCCGATGAAGCTCAAATTTGGTATATGGGTTTTATAATTTTCACAACAAATATAAAAGTTATTTAATTATGAGTCAGTCACCTGTTCCATTGTATTACAACATCATCAAATTGAATATTATTAAACATGTCTGTGTTACTTTTTTCAAATTTATCTAAAAAAAAAAGATGATAATAGAATAATTATTATTAAAAATAATTTAAAAAAATTGCAAAGACGCGCTCTATAGAATTATACTTACATAATCGATTATAGTGTGGGGGATATTGCACCTAATCGGTACTTGATCCCTCGCACCCTTTTCCATTAACCCAACATGGCCGCCGTTATATGATTCCATTTCGGGAAATCGGAAAACGTTTTGTTATTTATCTAAATAAATGATTAAATTTTTAAACATAATAAAATTACTATGCAAAATCTGTAATGGTTAAAAAATTCTCAATAATATTGACCATTACCTGTTCTAAGAATAATGTTTTGGATTATATTAATCATAGGTGAAAAGGAGAGAACAAAAATTGTCTTTTTTCTCAAATTGTATTTAAAAAATAAATAAATATACTTCTTAATTCAAATAAGTAAAAAGTTAAATAAGAAATAATTAATTTACTCTTTTTTTTGCTTCTATTTGAAAACAGAATCAAATTTTCACCAAAAATGTTTTTGGCTTATAATGAATTCCAAATAATTAATTTAATAAGAAAAATATTTCTTAATATATTGATAAAGCAATCCAAAAATTTAAAAAAATATAAGTAATTTTTAAGCAAAATAATATAATAAAAATTGTTAAGAGGCGCCAATACCATATGTTATCTTGCCTGAAATCGTTTTTGGACGAGCGCTCCGTTAATATTAAAGATAGGAAGCTGCGGTTTTCACCAATTGATTCTGTAGTTAATTCTTTAGGGCGCGTTTGTGGCACTTTTTTTAATATAATTTTAGTAAAAGTGATAGGACTATCAACTTTTTTCTCTAGACAAATTTGAAAAATGTAGCACAGACGCGCTCTTCTTATAAATATTTTAAATAACATGAAAAAAACCGCATATAAATACGAATAATTATGTTTTATGGCACTACACCCTGTTCTGCGCAGAAAAAATTGGACTAGAGGGTAGGATTATTTAACATTAACCGGAAAATACCAAAAAAAAATTTTTACATCCAATTTATTAGAATACAAGCACATTTTCCTTGGGTAATTCTCTAACATTCAAACACAAAAGTCACGTGGTGTGTGGGCCTCTTAAATGAATGGTCTCAATATAAATTTACTTATCTATTCACATTAGCTGGAAACCGTTGAAAACTGAATTTACAATTTTTATATGCGTTTGAGCAATTTCTTGCAATTTCTCAATAAAAGAAATAAAAATCAAAAATACAATGTGGACACAACGAAAAAGTACAAAATTAGTGAGCTGCAAAATTTAGTTAATTACAGTCAGAGTAAAAGTTTTGTTTTCTCCAAAAATACAAAAAAAAAGAATTGCAAAATTTAGTTACCAGTTGGCATAAAGGTAAAATAAGGTTTTTTTTTCATTTAAAAAAATCTGGCGATCAACGAAGTACAGTTAAACTTTTCACCTGGGTATATGCCAAGATTTAAGTTTGCAAATCCTGTATTATTAATTTGTCAGAAAATTTTATTCGTGATAAAACATTCCAAATCCAATATTTATTAAAATGCGACAAAAATATTAAAAACCTACAGGATGGTCTCAATAATACGATTTAAAAATAATAAATTTTAAATTATTTTTATTTTGAATTACCGCTGATATGTTTTTATTTTTATATTAAAAGGCTTGTTTTTTTTGTGTTTTTACGTAAACTGCATTTATTTCAATAAAATCTAAAAATAAAGCTCAAAATATTTATGAAAGTATTCTTTTTTATTATTTCTTGCACATAAATATACAATGAGTAACAAAACAAAATAGTTTCTGTTAATTTAAGGAAATTAACTTGATACAAAAATAAACCAGAAAGGAGGTACAGGATTTTAAAATAAAAAATAATTATTTTTTTTTTCACATTTCTTTGTGACTATTTAAAAAAGATCCATAAAAAATTGTCTATTTTGGCTCCACTATTTTATTGTGTGTTAAAATTTAGTATAAAATTATTAGGGGGAGTTGTAATTCCTTTGATTTCGCATTTTTTGTCCGATAAAAGTAAGTTGTTTACGAATAATTATCTCCATTTTAGACTTTTAAATAAACACGAAGTCTTATATTCTGACTCTGTCTGTCTGTTGGAGTGTAGCCAGCGTCAGCGGACAAACGGTAAGAGCTAGAGCTAAGCGGACAACGACATTAGATTCAGCATGGTCTGAAACCTCTGCAATAAAAAAAATTGACCTTGCTATTTTAAAAAATATATGCTTTACAGCAAAAAAAAGTTATATTTTTACAAATAATTTCAAAAATATAAACACATGACATACTTCCGGTGGTAATGTGACTTCCGGTTCAGAAATAAACTGAGAAAAACATATAATTTGGTTAGAAGTCTACTTACAGGCCACACTGTGGCGCTTCGCTACTTGCTTTAAACTATTATTATTTTCTTGTTAAAACATTTATGTAAAAGTTTTAAATTAACTTAAAAATATGTAAAATTTTAATCAAATGTAATATAAAACAGATAGTCATTTTTTACAAAAAAACAAAATACCAACGCCTAGTAATAGTCAGCCTAGATGAAAAATAATCAATTTAGATAAAAACCATTAATTAATTTTCCAAAATATTCAGTTTTTGTAATTAAAACGGTACTGAACATGTATTGCGCCAGAAATAATAAGATAGAATAAAACGTTTCGAGCGAGAGAGAAGATGACCGACTAAGGAACATCAAATAGAGATAGCTATAACTTGAAGGGGAACATTTATCTTACATAGTTTTCCACTCGTATACACAAAAAGCAAGAGGCGATTTTTATATCCATTATTTTAATTTCACAAAAGAATTTTTCTTTGATGTCCAAAAAGTAAAAGCTAATAAGTCTCTATTTTTGATTTACATAAGTATACGATAAATAAACATATTTTAATTTAATACAAAAATTATTTTTAAATTTTTTAATTGAAGTAGATCGGTAATTGTTCGTACATTTCCACACTACCTCTGACGTATTACCCTGGCGCGAATAAGTTAAATTTCGCTGTCGAATAATGATGTCATTTCGCACGTGGGTAACACTTTTAAACAATTTTCCTTCCGACAACACACCGCCCCTGAGCAAGAATCACACTCAACTCGGCCTCGAAAACGAGGAAAAACCTATTTTGGCCCGTGGAAATGATGTGATACGCGATTAACCTCGATCGGGGGTGGTTTTTGGCTGTTTAGCGATTTGGATAAGCCGAAAAAGATATTCTACCATCGCTTCATGTTCAGCATTGTCGATAAATGGGGGAGTACCGATTGCATATGAACGTTTCAGTCGTAATGAGTGATTCTTGATATTCAAAATACGAATCGATTTGGAGAAACAGTTGGGAACTCGAAACCGAAGACCTAAAATTTCCAAGAAATCACAAAATTCCGAATCGACTGGAATATAGTGAAGAAAACCACGTTTTTGAATCCCCCAAAGAATATTACAGAAAATTATTTTACGAGATTTTTGTCTAACTACATTTTTTACTAAAAGAGGGATTCGACACAGAAAATGCCACGTTTTGTGAATTTTGCAAGTGGTAAAACGAAACCGTGGAACTCTATAGAAGAGACTTTGATAAATGACAAACAATTTTTTTAGGAGTATCATAAAGCGTCAAGCAGAAGAATCGACTGATTTGAACACTTGGATAAATTTCATTGAAAACTTATCCAGAATTTACAATTCTGCCTATATGTGTTCTTCAAATCACATTTAATAATAAATATTTAATATCATGTCTAAACTAGTTATTATTTAAAATCCAAAAGGTTATCCATAATCTCAAATGTGGTCCACCGATGAAGAAATAAAAATAAAAGTCTAGTACCACATACATTTTAATGAAAAGTTGGAGTTGGCAACTAGTTTCGGCATACTAATGCCATCATCAGGCCTATAATACAAGGTTCAACATAAGTAACAAAAAGGAGCAGCACAATATAGTTGAGACTTACCAAAGAGTAAGGGGACGGGGGTGGTACATAGTAAAAGTAATGATAAACAATATTACAATATTAAATAAAATTAAAGACTGAATCAACCGCAGTCGGTTAGGGAAGAACAAAGGTAAGGCACAGCTCTTGAATTTAAAATGTCTTAGGCATGTGGCAGGAAGTTGGACACTATAATAGTGTGGACATCGTTCAGGAACCAAATTGTGGTTTGAAGGATTAAATTTAGTAGTGGAATTTGTGAACAGGAGGGAAAGTAGGAGTACCAATCAAATAGAAATGCTTCTCTTGAACCACTCACTGTATTTGGCGGCCCTAAGGGCCCAAATAAATATAGAAAAATAGTAATAAGTATGAAGCTGGCAAGCATAGCGGCGCGACAAAGCGTACTACAACGTGTCGATTGTACAAAATTGTAGATGACATTTGACAGTTAACAATGACAGATAAAATTTGCAGTTATTATTTGGCAACAGCGGTTTATAAACGGGAAATGTTTTTATTCAAGTCACAGCTTGCATAGCTACATCAGTCCAATTCCTAGAAATATTCAATATTCGTTAGTGATTCGCTATCTTCATTTGTAACTCTTGCTATTCAGTCGCTCTTATGCGCGACGAAAAATATTATCTTAAAAACTATATTCTGTTTTTGTAAAGGAGTCAAATTGACAGACATAAAATCGCACCACTAAATTGGAACCAATGAGATTCGTTTAAATTCTCAAAAAATCGATCCACTAAATTTGAACCAATGACATTCGTTAAAATTCTCACCAGACCCGTAGAGCCTGACTTTATGGTTTGAGTAAACAAAATAACCGCCAAACATGGCACTATTTCTTTAACTCTGATAGAGCTGTGCTTATGTTACCAGTGACTACATCAAACATTTCTTGAGTAGGCATATTTGTTCATACAAAAATGTTCTGAGATTTCATAAGATTATTGTAAATCATTATTTTATAAAGTGAAAGTGAGTGATATCAGTGAATTACCCTGAGCATTTATCCAAGAAGAAATTAAACTAACCTTTTGAAAGTTTTTTGACTAATTGTTAATTTGTAACAAGTTTTTTTATTGATTTTTTTTGGTTCTCTAAGTAATTTTTTGTTACCCCACTTTTTTTCTCATTTTTTTCCGTTTTTTCTTTCCCCTTTTTTCCGCACTATTTTTCCAATTTTTTTGTTACCTTATTTTTTTCCTTTTTACCACTTTTTTCCTCACTTTTTTAGTTTTTGAAGAAAAAAACTTGTATAGTAATTTTTTGTTTCTCCATTTTTTCCTTTTAATGCTTTTTTTTCCAGTTTTTTCCCTTTTACCACTTTTTTCCTCTTTTTTAGTTTTTTAAGAAAAAAACTTGTATAGTAATTTTTTGTTTCTCCCCGTTTTCCTTTTCCTGCTTTTTTTCCGCACTTTTTTTCCAATTTTTTTGTTATCTTATTTTTTTCCTTTTTTTACCACTTTTTTCCCAACTTTTTTTAGAATTTTCACTTATAATCTCCCTAGGGTACGAATTATTGCCGGAAATTTTTTTAGTACATGAATTTTCTTTAAAAATTCATGTACGAGACAAATTTCCCGCAATTAATTCAAGCACGTGGTGGATTCAGTAAGAAAATTTCACTCAGAAATATTAAAAAAATTCTAGGACAATGATGATTTTTGATGGTAAATGTCATTTTACTATAAACGTCGAAAAATGTCCAGGGTAATTTCATGCTCCTTTACTCCAAGGAGGAGAAAAATTTCCGAAATTTTTTTAGTTGCCATGGTAACGATACAAATTACAGGCTTTTAATTGGTCGAAAATGTTAGGTGTGAAATTTTCGAAAAAAAAACTTATAAAACGGTTTTGTCCGTCCGTCTGTTAGCCTTTTATTAATCTTTGACCTATTTTTACTTTCCCGCTACTTATACCAAATATACTGTAGTAATAAGGTATATGCCTACATAGAAATTTATTTTCGTAACTTTAAATTTTCGAAAACTCGAAATTATGGCAAAAATATTACCTTTTTCACTTGTTTCAATTTTTGTTCGATACATCGGCTTGCAGTGCCCTGTAATTAATTACAATCGGGTAATTGATTCCAAGTACTGTTTTATAAGTATCATATTAATAGTCATTAAAAATGTTATTTTGGTTTTTGAGGATGAAACCAATAGTTGGGACATTCTACGATAATGAAAAAAGGTTATGAGACATCATTAGTGCTAAAAAAAAAGTATGAAAAAATTATGTTTAAAATGGTAAATTTTCTTCTTCGATAACAAAGTGAGTATTCAAAATACTTATCTTCCTTTTGGATACCTAAACTAAAAATCAGGCCCGGATTACCTATAAGGCCAACCTAGGCCATGGCCTAGGGCGGACGCTTGCGGGGGGCGCAGGATACGGAACTTTGTACTTGTGAATAACGAGCGTAAGCATTCGGGCAATTATAAATATTTGCTTTTCATACATTTTGGAATTTTAATCGCTGTTATTGCGTGATTGATGCAAATTATTTTCTTGGAAAATAGTTAAAAATGTATTTAAAAGGACTAAAAATAAAAATGTGTTAATAGCTCAAATAACCCCAAAGAAACTCTAAAACGAGTTAAATATGCCAAAAAAATTCCATACTCTCCAGACCTCTTGGAAAGGGGAGTAATATAGAACTTTGGCCTAGGGCGTAAATAGCTGCTAAGCCGGGCCTGTTAAAAATGAGCACTTGATTAAAAATAATTGACGTTCAAAAAATATCATTAGTTATAACAGGGAGAAAGTTATCTTGTATATTAAGCTAGTCCTTATAAAGCAATTAGTAAATAATGTAAGATAAAGATGAACTTGTGTTTGACTACTTATTAACTAAATTTTATTGGGCGATTACAATCCATCTACAAATCTTATAACAAACCAATATTTTCCACAAATTTATTTGTACAAACAAACACGTATACATTTTTACGTCAAACCGTTTTAGAGTTTCAACATTTCTATCTAAAAGTCTGCAACTTTCTTGAGGTCTATTTTTGTATGGTAAAATACGTTCAATCGACACCTTCTTCTTTGACTAGACTTTACGATCTAGTTATTTCTTTTGTTTTGAATTTTATAGTTTTATACATTGAAAAAGATACAGTATTGGACACATGTGTTTGGAAAAAAAATAAAAACCTAAAAACAAAGAATTATTTATGGAATATTCTATAGCCGATCACCTAGAGTGTTTTATTAAAAATCAGTCATATCTGTTGACATGTTGACAAATTTCTATGTGACATCGTCTATATTATTTTAGTTTAACCCCATTGTATAGATATCTGAGATTTACTACAAAAATAGAAAGTTCATTCCAGAAGATTTAAGTCCTGAGTCATTTAGAATTTTATATCTAGCAATAGAACATAACTTTTTATGATTACGGTTAGGTGAAAAACAAATCACGGCATAAACAAAAATTTTATTACGGCGAGTAAACATACATATATGCATTTTTATAATCAAATTAGTAAATTAAAACAAAAAATTAAAAACTGTCTAATACAAAGACATAATAAAAAAATTTAATTTATATAAAAACAGTGGTTTAATTCTCAATTAATGCTTTTTCATTTCAATTAGTCGCTTTCGAAGAAGATTGCACTATATTGCTTATAGCATTTCGCATTATCATTATTTTAGAAAAATCAGAGGTATACGTGCTTGTTTTTGAAACACAGCAAAATTTTATCAGTAAATAAGTGTTTTATTTTAAAATAAATGACTACTGTCTAGATGCATAATATAATAAAAACCAACACAAAAATAACATTTAATTATAGCATTTTTTCTTTAAAATACATTAAAATGAAATGCGTCATTCACGACAATGATATTTAAATTAAATCGAAACTTTATAATTTTCCTTATCCACAATTACTATTGAAGTTTTATCCATACTTTGAACCGTATACGGTACCTCTTTATTCATTAGTGGAATAATGAAATTACTTTATTCCACTACTGGAATTTGAGGAGGTGACAGCCGCTATCAGAGCAAAATGTCAAATCATTTTTTGATGAAAAATTTCTGCGATTCTGATTTCAAATGAAGGTGACTGTGAATAAAACTTATTACGAATATTAAACATGGTTGCGCGAATAAAATGATATCTAAAACACGTAAACAATAAATAACTATTTGTAAAGAGTGGCCCAAATAATAATTGATAAAGACAATTAAGAAATTGAAATTATAAACATTTTATTTTAACAACTTAATAACTGTGAATACATATATATTTTTTAAATCTTTATTTATTTATTTTTTTCTCTTTTGTTAATATGAGGTCCGAGATGACACATCTGAAAATAAATAAAAGACACATATGAGCAATCATTATCATATTCATTCACATCGTAATCAAATATAATTTAAACGTTCGTAGATACCATTTTCTCCTTTTAATTTTACTTTAATAAATCCATAAGAACATCATAAGTATTAATTATTTAAATAACAATCCAATGAAACAATATTAATCAATATACACTGAGGGGTAGTATTTTGCATTATTTCAATACCAAGGATATTAGGGGCAGAATCACACAAAATATCCTTCTACCAGCACTAGGGGCAGAATCACGCAAAGTGCTTAACCAATGGAACATCTACTGAGTACTAAGGGCAGAATCACGCAGAGTACTCCGTTCCTACACTGAGGGGCAGAATCACGCAACAGTGTCTCTAATCATTTAAATACCAAGGATATTAGGGGCAGAATCTCACAAAATATCCTTCTACCAGCACTAGGGGCAGAATCACGCAAAGTGCTTCAATAAACAATCAAATATTAAATAATTCACATAACTGTATCAAAAGCATAAGTACGAGAATATCAACATTCTTTTTATCGTTATGTCGAAGTTAAGAACTCTCATTTCTTTAAAATCAGCAATAATAAAATCACCATAAATCAATAGTAATAAAATTGCCATAAATACATAACAATACAATTGTCATAAATAAATAATAATATTTCTCAGTGAAAACTCACCATCATTTCTTTAAATGAATATTAATAAGATTACCCAACATAAATAATAAGGAAATTATCCAAACTAAATGATAATAAAATTGCCCAGTGAAAAACTCACCAAAATTAAATCCGTTAACACAAAACACAAAACGATACATGTTTGTTAACTAAAAGTAGTCGATATACTGAAGAAGTGGTTCTTATCTATTCAGGCAAAAACCCACGGGTCTGCTCTCTACTTGAAAATTATGACCTGGATGTTTACAAATTTGGAATTCGTGTGTTTCGGAGAATCAGCATTCGAGTTAAAATAAACATTTATACTAATAAGAAAAATGCATTCTTACATATTATTTACATTTTTCCATTTTTTTAATTAAATTCCAAATTTTGCAAATTTTCATGTCATATGTGTATAAACTGTAAACATTAATGATTTTTTTTTATCCTGGTGATCCTGGCAGGACATTTTTCTGATTATTTCACTCATCTGTCGCTGATAAACTTGCCTTCTTGGCAAATCTGAAAATCTGAGAAAAAATCTTGGTGAAGCATATCTTCTTGGTAGCCAAGCACTTGCGTTTTGTAAGATTTCCTGCCTCCAGAACTAGAGCCACTTATTGGTTGGTTTTGGCTACCGTTTAATCACACAAAAGCGCCACCACTTTTTCCATAATTTGGTCTGTGTACCAAATGAACACTTGAAGGTTCTGATAGAAACTGTGGTGTATTTGGGCCGGAACGTGCCGTTAACTAGTAGAATGTGTCACGTAAGGAAAAAGCGTTATGCTCCCTAGATACTACCTTCGCTCTCTTTCGCTTACTCTCTGTCTTTTACTACAATATGATTTTTTTCTTATTTTGAATTTTTTTATATCATTTATACTATTTTGAGACAGAGAGGGAGAATGAGAGAGAGAAAGAAATTTGATATATTTCTCGATTTTTTCTCATTTTTCTTATTTTTTGTTTTTTTCAATTTTTATCTCTGGTTTTTTTCTCATTTTTTCTTATTCCTCTGATTTTTGCAACTTTTTGCGATTTTTTGCCATTTTTTTTGGGATTTTGTTGCGAGTTTTTACGTTTTTTTGCGATTTATTTCAATGCTTTAGAGTTTTTTTGTTTTGAATTTTTTTTTATTGTTACAATTGTTTCCGGATTTTCGGCTGTTCTTTGTTTTTTAGAGATTCTTTGCAATTTTTTTTGCGTTTTTTTTTGCGTTTTTATGCGATTTCATGTGTTCTTTGGGACTTTTTTCTCTCAATTTTTACCAACGTTTACAGTTTTTTCTTATTTTTTTTTGATTTTTTTTTGATTCTTCTAATTTTTTCTCGTTTTTTCTTTTTTCTGATTTTTTGTTTTTTTTTTCTAATCCTCATTTTTCTCTCATTGTTGTTTTTTTCTTCTATTTTTTCTTTTGTTTTCAAATTTTCTCTCATTTTTTCTCAGCCCATCGTTTTTTTTTTCGATTTTTCGTTTTTTCCCATTTTTCTGATTTGTTTCTGTTTTTTTTTATTATTTTTTCTGTTTTTGGATTTCCTTCTGTAGTTTTTTTATTTTTTCAAATTCTTTCAGGTTTTTTCATTTTTTCTTATTATTATCCCTCTGCTGTTTTCATTTTTTGATTTCTTTCGATTTTTTTCAGTTTGTCCGATGTTTTCTCTCATTTTTAAAATTTTAAAAAGTGAAAAATTAACGTAAGGAAATCCGTTCCTGACTTGGAGCAACCACACAATTTTTTATTTAATTTCAAATGAAAATTATATTTTAAATTGACGAATAAGAAAACTGAAATATTTTTGTAATTAAGCTAAGCAGGTTTGTCCTCTCTCTCTTTCTCTCCCCCTTTGTGAATGTGGCGAATAGGGAACATTGGAACACATGATTCTAAACTGCGATCAACAATCAGAAGAAATAAATAAATTTATGCATTCATTAAATCTCTTATTACAGTTGTCAGGAAAATTAGTAATTAAGACCTATTAATCTTCAACAATTAGGAAAACTAAATAATCTGGAAATTTACAATTTACTCTTTTCACCACATCAAAAAAAAACAACCTTCGTTTTTATCATTATGTTGACCCGCTCTTATACGTGGTCCTCCTTAATGTTTGTCTAATCGCCTTGAAAGACCTCTAGGCATAAGTGTGTTCCTGTATTAAAAACCAATAAAATGAAGAAAAAAAGAAAAAAAAATTGTGAAAAAATAAAAGAACTATATTATAAAATGCTTAAAATCAAAAAAAAAATGTTAATAAAATTTATTTAAGTAATTAATACTTAGTTCAAGTTGGTAAACCACTTTACTCTCCAACTATCTATTGAGAGAAAATAAGCAAAACAAATTTTGAAAAAAATAGGTTAGACTAATGGACAAAAGTCCCCTGTCATAAAACTCGAAGAAAAAAAAATAGTTATTTATTTTATTTTATTTTATAAGTGTTGAATGGTTGCTATTTATTTTTCATTATTCCACTAGTGGCCTTTTAATTTTTTATAAACACAGGCTAGATTTAGATAGTCAAGACTTCTTTTAATAAAATAAATATATTTTTTAAATACACAGGCTAGCTTTAGATAGTCAAGACTTCTTTTAATAAAATAAAGGTGAAAAGTCAAATCTGTCAAAATTATGCACGAACAACATCAACTTTTGAAAATATTTTACAACCATGGATTCTAAGGTTCACATATGATAGTAAAGGATATCTTGATATCTTTCTGGGATGGTAACTTTGCTTAGTTCTCTGTAATCACCACAAAGACGACATTCCGTGATTCGCCCTTAGGGACTATGTGTAATGGTGAAATTACACTTGACTTTGACTTGACTTTGTTTTGAGGGATTTCAGGATACAGAGTGATCCATCAGCAGAGTCAAGTTTCTTTTGGATAAGGAAAAAATCAAGAAACCAGAAAAAACAGAAGATAAGAAAAAAAACAAGACAAGATTCAATATCAACAGCAAGAAAAAAAAAGCAAATAATTTTTTTGACCTTTTGTCAATGATATATACATTTTTAAAAAAATCCCTTATTCAGTTAAAAAACAAAATAAATAAAGTTTAAAGTGGTCTATTCTGTAACGTTTAGTTAATTTTAACAGCTAGGTTAAAAGTTATTTATAACTATGCGGTTAAAATTTTAACCCAAATGTCAATTTTAATAAAATATGCCATGCAGAATATAAAATTGAAAATAATCTCCGGTTATTTTTATAACCTAGGGTCAATTTTAACCAAATTTTACTGAATAGACCCCAAAAAAGGTTAATCGTTAATATTAAGTTGAACTTAAAATAATTCCACGGTAGTTGCCGACATATCGCCGTGGTAGATTCAGGCAATTTACCATATTGGAGATAATGTTTGCTTTTTTCGTTTTTACTACAAATAGTAATCATTTAGTTCTGTTGTAGAAATGGATATATTTGGAAACGAAAATAGAGAAAATATCAATATTTGAGAAATAATCTGATCAAATATAATTCGACCATCGTTTATAAGCTAATAAGTTTTTCGATTTTTCTTTAAATAGTTTTGTTTTAGAAAATTCAACTCGTTCAAAAAATAAAACCCTCAAGCTAAAGCTTTCGGATTTTATTCAGAACATCAATCTCTGAATTCAACTCTCTTCTACTTTTCTCATTTTTAAGTTTTTTTCTGATTTTACATGTCGAGCTAATAAAAGCGTGTTAAACTGAAGGACGTAGATTACTGCATAATTTTTGTTGAACCACTTAAATTATAACTATATCAATTTGAACTGAAACTAGGAAATGAGACGATAAAGTTTTTCCTTTAAATAAAATTAACTTAACAGGAAATGAATAAACAAAAAAAAAACGATAATACGGTAATGAATAGATAAGAAATTAAGAACAAAAAAAGTCATTAACATTTAAAAGTTGGTTTGTTAAATAAACATATTAAGGTTAGGTTGCAGAAACTATTTTTATTACAAATTTTAATTCATCATCAAATTACTTGAAAAACCACAAATTTATACAGAATGTACGAAAAAGATTAGTCACGGAACTTTTACTTTATTATCATTTGTTTATTTGCTAGGATTAAGTAGTAGATAAAGGGATATTTGTTTTTTAAAGATAAATAAAGATAATATCTAATTATTCCAAAAATCTACTTATTACTACATTGACGTGTAAAGGTAGTAGGTATAGTAGGAGGCGAACGAACTTTTTTATTTTTAATCTTTGAATTCTTACAAAATTTTTAAATTTAAAACGTGCTTGCCACCTGTTACTAAATAAAGAAAATATTTTGAATTCCGTAAAAATCTGTTAATAATAAAACATAAACCAGAAAAACTATTAATTAATTAAACTCGCCCGTAAATTTCTGGTCAAATTTATTACGTAAATTGTTTTTACTAGCCAGAAATTTCATTATTAAAACGATTATGAGGTGACTGTAATTTTGATACACTGTTGTAAATTTTATTTTAAAATTTATCTTCGTCTGGTTTTATTAAACGAATTATATTTTACTAAAAAATTATCTCATATTCGTACTATTTAAATTTGTATTTTTTAAACCCACGTTTTTCTACCAACAATCCAAAAATACATTTACTACCGGTGGTAGTCAGTTTTTCTATTGAATCCAAAGACGTAATTCGACATGTGACAAACTTTCTATTCCTGATGTTTTTTTATGGCGGTATTTTTTGACCGGTGATTTAATTTCATTCGAGAGCGACCGATCTCTAAAATTAGAACACCTTGTACTTCATCTCCCAAGAAAATTCTAAAAGGTATTTCATGAGTATGCAATGACTCAAATTTGATAATTAGCAGATTTAGTAACATGAGTTATAGGATAACGCACCGTTTTCTTGTCAAAACAACATTTGTTTTAATTAAAGATGTTCTATAAAAAAATGTCTACGATCACTAGAGAAAATTACATATTTTGTATTATTTTTTCAACGTCTAAATGCATTAAACTGTGTGGAATATTTTTACCCGCTGTAATATCTTAAAAAACGTGTTTAAGCGTCATTCATAAAATATAAGCGTGGGCTCATTCGATTCCGTATCTAGAAAATTGGGCAAAAAAATTGAATCATTGCAAAAATTATAAACAAATAAAGATATTAAAAAGGAGCAGTCTGGTTTTTTTTGCAAATAACTCAAAAACTATAAGCGTTAGAGTGAATTTGAAAAAATTGTTAAAGGGAAAGAAATATACAATAAAAAAGTCCGGACTTCCGGAACAGGTATATTAATTATTAATAATAATAATAATTTTAATTTAATACCGTAAACGCAGCTATAGTTCGCAGCCGTAATTCTAGCAGTAAGACATTTTTTTTTTGAAATATTACACTTCCATTTATTTTAACAATGGACTTATTGGTTTTATATTAATGAATGAATAGCTTTAAGAACCTAGTTGCTTATGTTGATTTTCATTGTTCTTATAATATTCATTAATTGATAAAAATCAATAAAAAGTAATTAATATATTTTGAAAATGGCGCTACTGATTGACCAATAATTAACGTTTTACTATATACAGCATTGCCAAGATTCTAGCTTTGTTCGTTTGTAGAAAAATTTATACTTCTTTCCTTCTTTTAATCATAACAAATGAGAAAACAAGAGTTGCCAGTTTTATCGATATGACAACATAGCCAAATATAATCTGTTTCAATTGGGCCACGTCACAAGCCACTATAGCCCCGATATTCAAATCTTAATATTCAAATTTTAAGAATTATAAAATAAAAATATAAAAAAAAATCACTGGATGAGTCCATTGTCTTAATCTAAACATCATTCGGTTACTAACTGAATGATTAACGTTAATAAGCTTTTTTAGTAACTAAAAGGGGTTTAGAAATATACAGTGAATAAAAGTGGAGAGAAGGGTTCATCAACATGTAGAATTAAAACAATTTTTTCCTTCTCTCCACTTTTACTTGCTTAATGTATATATCCAGTCTTTTTATATACAGTAAAGTTTGATGGAAAAATTTCTTAGCAGTTCAGGATATTTTCTGGAGGGGAAAATAATTTTTGTATAAAATGTCTCTTTTGTGAAATTAAGATATTTTTCATCAAATTACAATGGTCGATTGAAATTTTGATTGTTTCACCACATCTGAATTTCTTTCAGAAACTGAAATGATGGTCATCAGTCGTTCATTAGACTAATTTCAGTTTTTTTTACCCAAGAAGTATTTTAAGACTAAATATAAAAATCTTTGGGCGTTGCTATAATGTCTATATATAAAGTTGTTTTTAAGTGTTTCGCAAATATTTATAGTTAAACCTTAAAAGGCTAAAATGACGACGATTTGTTTTTGTAACTTTCCCATTTAGATATGGCTAAATCGATATTATATGGCATTTTAGAAAAAAATGAAACTATCACTTGATAGGAAATTTTATTATATTTGGTGTGAGAGTCTACACACATATTTGATGCCTTTTTATAAACTGTCTACTGAGGATATTATCACTAGGGAATTGACTGACTATTTTCAAAAGAAAGTATGTTATATACAGGGTATTAAACCACTGAGTGTTCAAATAGAAGACTTCTATATTGGTCATAAGTTTAGTTATCATACACACAAAAATGTGAAAAAGTTTGATCACAATTCTTAAAATTTTTGATCAGAATTGTTCAAAATATAAACGTAAATCTAACAATATAACTACAAATTATATTTCTTATAGTAACATTAGGAGTAGATACTACAGTAAAATTTGATGGTAATCATTAATTTTTGAGTATCAATAATGGGTGATTTGAATAAAAATGAGCATTTAGTTTATACTCAATAATTTAAAGCAAATGCTGCTTGAGTACAATTTGTTGTGAGTAAATTCTCACTTTTACTATGAATAAAAAATTATTCACGCTCTTCGAGGTGAGAATCTATTCCATGTTGATAGGCAGCAGAATTCAAAAAATATTACACGCTTAGAAAAAGTACGTATGATCGTGACTTTAATGCATTATATCGATTTACTGAAAAAAATGTCGAGTGGATATCAAATCACTTTTTGGCTACAATTAGAAGAAAGAAGAAGTGGTGCTATATTGTAACCTCACACCCCCTGGCCTGTTTACCTCATGAAAAAGGCGAGCACAAAGTAACAAACCGATGGCCATTTCGGTAAGAAACTTCCGTACTCAAATTTATCACAAAATATACTTGATCGTCTAGTATTGTTAAGGTAGGATCCACGTTGTGTTTAATAATTGTAGTAATAATAAGAGCATTATTATTAATAATTTTAATGACCTCAGAAATTCTTTTAAAGTTTAGTGACAAGTGAACATAAATCAAAACACAAAAATCTCAAGAAATTATTTATTCATTAAGAAAAGTTACTGATGAATGATGGCGCCATTTGGCATAAAAGGTATAGGGAAAACCAGACAACTGGAAAACCTAACCACAGTCATAATGAATGTTTAATTATAAATTAACCACTTGTGTTGACAATAAATAAATTGTAAATAGCCTTTTTGAAGCTTATAAAACTCCAACCAATGGATACCCACTACTGGGACATTTATGTACAAAAAGTTCATAATAACTTTAAATACCATAAATGTCATCAGATGTGCACTATCTCTGCATTAGTGGCAATTATTGCTCTTTTGTGGTATCAGAAATACCTCTTTTTATTATTATATTGTTTGTATGGACAACCCTATTGAATTACGGCCAGATCAGTACCAGGGATGGTATAAACGTCACCCCCTCGTGAACAACGAAAGATGGAAATTTTATCAGCTGTTTCAGTGGATACGTATTTAACCTTTGGCGCGGGGACTATAAGAAGTTGGCGAATTAAAATGTGAAAATACTTATTCTGATTTATTTTTACGAATTTAAAATAAATCCCAACGAAGTGAAGAATTTGTCGTTTACGATGAGAGATGTAGAAATGGGTAGACGCCGAAATCTTTATCGTCGGGACGTAGAGTGTAGCGTCGGGACGTAGAGCGTAGCGTCGTGGAATTGCGTCGAAAATTGTATCTTCAATTGATGGTGTTCGTAGTTAATTTGTGAAAAATATACTGGGCCTTGAAGAAGTAAAACCCAACTGGTTGTCGATAAACTATAGGCGTCGGCGTCACGACGCTAGATACAAGATTTTCGGTGACGATGTTGGTAGTTTGAAATTTGATTTTTGACTGGTCTGTTCTCCCGCTTTCAACCACGTTTTTATGCCGAGTTTGACTAAACATTTCTTGTCATAATGTTTTGTGGTACCGTGTACTATTTGTTTTTCTGTAAACACAGCCATCTAAAGTATCTTGGGAAAAATGCAAACGAAGACAAAATAAAATATAATAAAAAATAATGAGTTTTGACAGCCTACACTCAGACAGATCAAGTGGTTTGAGAAAATATCGAATGTCTTAAAAAAATTAACAAAGTCTAAGGGGAACCAAAACACATTAAATATAATGGGTTTTGGCTATCTCTCTAAAATGTCTTAAAATAATAATTCAATAAGACGAAACAAAACACCATTAAAATTTCTGAAAAAATAATAATATGATATACCGCTGGTTGGTTGGTTACAATATGTAACTTTGAGAAAATGAAAAAAAAATTGATATGTGACCCAGATTTTTAAACAGGAGTAGCAGAAGATATTGGTGTTTACCAAACTTCTGTGTTAAAAGTTGTGACGGAAATTACTGATAAGTTAATAGAAAAACGTGGACGGTGGATAAAATTTCCTCACAATCCTGCGGATGTAAATAGAAGCGAAACAAACAAAATATAATGTGCCATGTGCATTGGGTGCGATAGATTGCACTCACATAAAAATAAAAAACCACCTATTCATGGTGGTGAATATATTAATCGCAAGGGATATCATAGCATTAATGTAGAAGACACATGTAATTCAGATGAATGGTTTACAAGCGTAGACGCATAATAACCAGGGTCTGTCCACGCTTCATGGATTTGGAACAACTCAGAAATTTATAACATTGTAAGGAATGATTTTTATGGCATACCAGGATGGCTAATGGAAATTTGGAAATAAACCGACGAGTATCTACTTTTATGTACAGCCATGTACTTTTCAAATTTAAATCTTTTTTATTCATTAGCTACCACTTCATTCTCATGGTCATGAGTAGAATCGGCCCGTTTAGAGAAGAACCCATTACGTCACACTTTACATATCAACAGCGCCTCCCTTCTTGGCAGGAAGGGAGGCGATATCAGCAACCAGTGGCGTGTACGTTTTATAATAACATTAAAACCTGTATTAAAAAGTAAATTAGTTATTAATGTCAATTGAACACACTAAAATTTCGAATTTTGTCAGTGAGCATCGAGACGTAATTGGTTCTTCTCTAATCGTTCGTTTAAACTCGGATGTTATTCATATCAGCCATTATGTTTTAATTTTTAAAAATGTATGAAAAATTAAGGGAACTCATTATTTGTTATTATATGTTAAGTTAAATAATTATATTTTATTATGTTATCTGTTTTGGTTGGGCATCCATAATTTGATATATCCGTTATTATCAAAGATCGAATTTTCACTAAAGTAACGGTCTCGGATTTTACCGTATACTCTATATATTTAAAAATCAAGAAATAACATTCTAATTTTTTCTTTTAAATATATTGTTAAATACCTATTTAATTCTACTTATTAAAAATATTACTCTAGTAGTGGTGAAAAGGTTATAAAAAAATTAAATTTTCAATGATACTCTAATTTGTTATAGGGCTTTTTCGTCTAGTTTTTTTTCTGTAGTTTTTGGATTTAGAATCTACCCTTTCAGGGATACCCTGTATAGATTTAAATTAAGATAAAAAACAATTTACCCGAAAAATAAATAAAGATAAATATACAGCTTAACTCAACCCTATGTTGGCTCTCTTATTAAACGAGCTAAAAGGTCAACCCCATGCATTAGTCTAACCCGATTTTCTGCCATAATGCAACGGAAAAAATACTTCACAATCGATTTTAAATCCCTGACGCAATTTCTAAAACGAGAAAAACGTGAGTATACTGCATACAGTGGATTTAAAAAAATAATCACTAAATTTAGAGGAAAAAAATTAGTTTTATAAACCGCCAAAAAAATAGTTTTACTGACAAATAAGGAAAAAGGTTTTAATTTTTCCCCCTTAGACCAACCATGTTTTAAAACGGTAACAGTTAAGCAAGTAACAAATCAAAATCGAAATTTTTATTCTAAAAATCGATCAAAAACTCTTTACGAGAAAAGATTTATTTTCTATTTCTATTTTGAAACTGACAAATAAAAAAAAGGTTTTAATTTTTTCCACTTGGGCCAACCATGTTTTAAATCGGTAACAGTTAAACAAGTAACAAAAATCAAAATCGAAATAATTACTTCTGTCCAGACCGGAAGTATTAATAAAAAAAATTTGAATTTTTTTTTTCTTAAAATGACCTCGACGTTTTGAGCCACCGACAACACGATTAGGTGAAAAAAATTTTCAAGAACCAGTCGTCCGATTTCAAAAATTCTTTCGCCAATCGTTTTCTCGTATCTACGAGAGGAACCCTATTGTCTTTGGGCATTCTACCTGTAAGGGGATGAAAACTGGCGGAGGTTGAAGTTTCAAAAAATTCAAATCTCCGCCATTTTTAAAAATATCGAAACCGATCATAAGACTTTTTTCATGTCCTAATTATTATAAAATTAATTCGCTTAAAACTTTTTTCGATTTGACCTTCATGGGTGGAACTGGAGGGAGTTGAAATTTCAAAAAATTCTTGTCCGCCATTGTTGAAAATATTGTAACAGATCTTGACACTTTTTTCATATTCTAATTATTATAAAATTAATTGGTATACTTTTTTTTTATCCGACCTACGGGGGTGAAACAGGAGGGGGTTAGAAAAGTTATATCTCTGCCATTTTTAAAAATATCGAAATAGGTCATAAGAATTTTTTTTATGTTTTAATTATTATAAAATTAATTCGCTAATTTTTACGATGTTTTCTGTTTTTGTACATTTTTTTACGATTCGTAAAAAACTGTAAAAATATTGAAATAATTTTTAATTAGAATTAGAGACATAAAAACTACTTTGAACATATTTCTAAATTATTGAAATTTTTTAAATATTTGGAAATTTTTGAAAATTTTTGAAGTTGTGAATTTTCAAATTTTAATTTAATCTTTGAATTTTTTGCTTTTTTAGAATACCTACTCGTTTTTTTAATTCTTCTAATTTTGAAGTTTTTCGCCTTTAACCAGTCCATGTAAAAATATTTATCTTTTACCACTCAAGCCTGCCAATGAAAAAATATTTGTTCTTTTTATTACCCCTCTCAATTCAATAAGTTTGCGCCACCCTGTATATAACATTTTTGAGTTTGTTTTCCCGGTAAAATTATATATTTCCGAGAAAAGGGTAACATGGGGAGATTTTAGATAATTAAACTTTCTACGACTTTTATTTTATGTCCTTATTATTATAAAATTAGTTCGCTAATTTTTACTGTTTTTTCGATTTTTTATGATTTTTACGGATTTTTAAAAAATTAAGAAGGATAAGAAGAAAATGGAAAAAATCGTAAAAAATCGTGAAAAATCGTAAAAAATCGTAAAAAAATAGTAAGAAAACGTAAAAATCGTAAAAGATCGTAAAAAATTGTAAAAAAATGGTTAAAAACTTGTCTAAAGTCTTAACATTTCGTAAATAATGATGAATAATCGTAAAACATCATAAAAAATCCTAAAAAAATCGTAAAATATTGTACAAAATCGTAAAAACCCGAAAAATCTGGAACAAATGGAAAAAAGGGGTAATATCGGACAAGGAGAATTAGAAAAAATCGAAAAAAATAAAAAATAACTTATTTATTTACTATTTCAGAAATATACTTTAATTTTCATCAACTGACAAAAAAAAGGTTTTAATTTTTCCCCCTTAGACCAACCATGTTTTAAATCGGTAACTGTTAAACACGTAACTAAAATCAAAATCGAAATTTATATCATAAAAATCGATTAAAAATTTTTTCTGAGAAAAGATTTATTTACTATTTCAGAAAAAATACTTAAATTTTCTGCAACTGACAAATAAAAAAATGGTTTTAATTTCCCCCCTGTTTTAAATCAGTAACAGTTATACAAGTAACAAAAATCAAAATCGAAATTTATATCCTAAAAATCGATTAAAAACTTTTTCCGAGAAAAGATTTATTTACTATTTCAGAAAAATTACTTAAATTTTCTCCAACCGAAAAATAAAAAAAAGGTTTAATTTTTTCCACTTAGGCCAACCATGTTTTAAATCGGTAACAGTTAAACAAGTTACAAAAATCAAAATCGAAATTTTAATGATAAAAATCGATCAAAAACTGTTACAAGAAAAGATTTATTTACTGTTTCAGAAAAAATACTTAATTTTCTCCAATTGAAAAATAAAAAAAGGGTTTTAATTTTTTCCCCTTATGCCAACCATGTTTTAAATCGGTAAAAGTTAAACAAGTAACAAAAATCGAAATTTTTGTTTTAAAAATCGATCAAAAACTTTTTATGAGAAAAGATTTATTTACTATTTCAGAAAAAAATACTTAAATTTTCTCCAACTGACAAATAAAAAAAAGTTTTTAATTTTTCATCCTTAGAACAATCATGTTTTTAAATTAGTAACTGTTAAACAAGTTACAAAAATCGAAATTTTTGTTTTAAAAAATCGATCAAAAACTTTTTATGAGAAAAGATTTATTTACTATTTCAGAAAAAAATACTTAAATTTTCTCCAACTGACAAATAAAAAAAAGTTTTTAATTTTTCCCCTTTAGACCAACCATGTTTTTAAATCAGTAACTGTTAAACAAATAACAAAAATCGAAATTTTTGTTTTAAAAATCGATGAAAAACTTTTTACGAGAAAAGATTTATTACTATTTTAGAAAAAATACTTAAATTTTCTGCACGTATTTCTCATTGGTCTACATTTATAACAGTATTAAGCCGCTCGTTGTAAAAATCTCGCTCCTACAAATTATGCAACCAAACTAACACCGACGTAATCTGTCTTGCCTTTTTATTGGCGCTTCATTTGTTCATGTATTTTATTACTCCCATCATTCCGCTTTTAACGGGTCAGTGATTCAATATAAGAGGGAAATTAAATTTTTTATAGATCGTAAAGATGGAAATGATGTCCTAGTTAATAAGAAATATATTTACGAGATCAATATTTAAGGTTATTGGGGTTCTAAATACTATTAAACTTTGTCCAACAACTAAACCGACTGACATTAAAAATTGGAGAAGTGGGAAGTGAAAGAACAAATGGAAATTTAGAGAAGCGGGAACGCTGAGGGTGTCGTTTAAATTGTTGGACAATTTTTACTAGCATTTTATATAAAGTATTCCCGTACAATTTATATAAAAAATTATTGTTTGTAAACCATTAAAACACTTCATCAGTTATAATTAGCATTTTTTTAAATCAGGTATTTTTTCTTAAATTATTCGCCTAGAGAGTCATAAAAATAATTTACCATTTCTTAAACTTTGCCCTTTATAGAATTGAAAATCGCTTTGGTGTATAAATTTTCTGTCATTTTTTCACACCCCATGCGAGTTCCATGGTCGTAAATTGAAGCTTATTAAATTTAATTGACACTGAATTTTGTCGATAGTGCTAGACCAAAACCGTTGTCAACTTTCATTGGTTTTTCAATTTATTTTTAGTTTTACGTCTTATAGATCTATCGACTGATATAGGGTGTGTATTTCAAAATCATAGAAATACAAATAGATACAAGACATGATTTTTTTAGTTCAAAATAATCTGTTGGGGTACCTATAATTTTTTTTTTTTTTTAGAAAAACATGCAAGAACTGCAAATGTTCGAGAGACGGACACGAAGTCGTGGCCGAACATGGTGCGAGAGCCAGGTTGGGGTTAGTAGCCACCCACGAAGGACTCGACGCCAGATCATTAGGATATACCTTTGTGCCTCCTGGACTTACCACTGCACGGCAGGTAAAAATCACAAAAAATATAAGTATATAATCTACTCCTTGTATTTGTTTTCTCATAGTTCTCATTTGTCTCTGTTTTCATCCCATATTATCATTGTTGTCTTCTTTCTCATATTTGTTTCAGTAGTTTTTCTTAGTCTTTTTCTAATTTCATCATTTCCTCAAAATTTTCGTTTGCAGTAAAATGATTTTTTAACTGTTTCTCTTAGTACCCCTAGTCGAAGAAATATAGCACTCGAGTTCAAATTTTTTTTGCAGTAAGACAGATTGAGATTCGGTTTTTGTATTCGCTTCGTGAACTCTTTTGGAAAGTTTGACCACTTTTGGCCAAGTGCTTTTTTAAAATTCATATCTTCGACAAAACTTACCCGAATCACGCAAATTTTACTACCCGGGGTTTTTTGAGTCGCTGATCCTGAATTATCAAATTATCCTCCCGTGCACCTAGAGGTCAGGACAGCACCAGGAAATTCATCAGAAATCGACCGAAACTCATTAAACGGGGCTTTTTCGAGTCGTTCGTCTCAAATCTAACATCGACAACCTTCCCCAGAGTACCTGGTGCTCCGGACGACCTGACCACCCAGACCACTGATCTATAATTAAAACGGATAAGCAATCCCATATAGTGAAATGGAGCCAAATTGAAAATTGAATTTTGACAGCATGGGTCATCTACGCATGCGCATTATGACAAAATATGCTCGTAACAAGAAGTTTTAGGAAAAATGAAATGTTAAGAATAAAACAAGTATATTTAAGAATAAAACAAGTATATTTAAGAATAAAACAAGTACATGTATAATAAAAAAAAAACAATTCTAGTTAACATCAAAGATAAAATGTAGAAAAATTATACGTATACTCTACAATATCATTTTTCCTAATTGCTTTACGAATTATTGAGCCTCTCTCTTCTTCCGTTTGTTTTTTGCTGTAGCATAAAATTTTAAGTTAATCTTTCCTAAGATACACTAAAACAACTTACCTGCAATGCTTTTGTAATCCGCCACAAAGCACTTCATTGTATTTTAAACTCAACCAATATTATCTATAATATTACACGCTAAAAATACAACACAACACAAACTAAAAATATTAATAAATAATAAGCTTCTTTTCTTCACCTACGATTATTCAAATGAAACAGAACGCGACGCAATGACTTATGACAACGTCAAAAATAGGTTATATGCACATGCGCATTTGCGATATCAGACAGTTCAATTTTTCACAATTTGTAGTAGCAAAGAATACATATATACCAAGAAGCGAAGGCCGGCGAAATTTCTTTGATCTTGGAAGGGCAAATTTTTTTGTGACAGGTGACGAACTAATACAACAGCTGAGTTCGGCGTCGTTACTCTTTTCACTCGTTTTACTCCGCTCTTGATATATCCGTTCGGGAACTGACAAAAATTCATTTAAATTCATTTTATATATATGTTTAGAAAACAAAGTAATATTTACAATAAAATAATATAAAATAAAGCAAATGAACAAACAATCCGCACTTTATTCAAAAATATAGCACCTTTAGATAGAATTGACATTGACGTATAACTAATATAACTCGCACATGCGCGTACAAATTTCGGTCCTAACAAATACCGTAGCCTTCGCTTCTTTATCGATAGGTATTCTTTGGTAGTAGTGACAGTAATGAGTAATGTTTATCTATTTTAATTCTTAGATCAGTGACCCAAACAGCACAGACATCTCATAGACATCCATAAGATGTCAACAAACGACTTTCAAGACGTCTTATGGATGTCTGTTTACGCCTAACAGACATCCATAAGACATTTTAAAGACGTTGAATGTTACAAAACCAAACGTCTTTACGCCCTCCTAACAACGTTTTAAAGACACTGTAAAGACGTCTTTCACAAGATGTTTTAAAAGATATGTGGCCACTATAAGTGCATTAGAAGACGGGGTTGTAAAAAAATCAGTTAACCAGTGAAATTATCAAATATTGAAGATTTTTATTTTACAAATGTTCGAACAACGGGGTGCGAATTACAACATCCTATATAGATGTCTTTAAAATCAAGTCTTTAAGATGTCTGTTTTTGATCTTCAGACGTTCAGGCATAATACAGACCTAAAAAAGACATCATTAAGACATTATGTGCTGTCTGGGATGTTCTCTCTTTGACAATGAACTTTCTTTATTACAATAGTTGATTAAATTGAAAATTTTCGAGACGAAACAAATGTATGCAGGTACAATTTCAAAAATTTTTAAAACTTATATATTTTTTTAAATACATTGACATACCAAAAATACTTAACTCTATTTAAACAATATCTCAATAAATATCATCATCATCATCATCATCATCATCATCATCATCATCATCATCAATATCATACGGCTCATCAACTGACATATTTATATTCTCTTCATCTACAGTCTCATTCTCGATTCTCGGCTACAATTATTTCCTGTGTCGAATATTTTTGTGCCAATTTTGGCAAGCGATATTGCAAGTCAGTCCATTTTCTCCTACACCCACAGGACAACTCGTAATCTGTTTTGCATCCACAGAATATTCATTTCATAGTATTAGGTGGACCAGACATTTGCGTCATTTTTATAAGTATTTTGGTAAGCAATTTCAGTAAAACTACCTGAAATGACGTAATTATTTGGGGAGATGTGGTAAGCAATGTCAGAAAAATTCCCTGTTATGATGCAATTCGTCAGGTTGTCGGGAGCACTAGGTACTTGGGGGGAGGTTGCCGATGTCATATTCGGGACGAACGACTCGAAAAATCTCCCGGTAATGATTTTGTGCCGATTTGGTAAGCAATTACAGTAAAATCCCCGTAGATGACGCAATTAGTCAGGTCGTCCGGAGCACCAGGTACTCGGGGGGAGGTTGTTGATGTCAGATTCGGGACGGGCGACTCGATAATCCTCCGGGTAATGAGTTTCGGTCGATTTATTATGAATTCCCATGGTGATAACGTTCCTGGTGCTGCCCTGATCTGCACGGGAAGATAATCTGAATATAATATTCAGATTCAGTAACTCAAAAAAAACCCCGAGTATGCACTTTTTAAGAATGCACTTTTCGATGCAGCAATGCAATTTCAAAAAATTACTTGACCAAAAGTGGTCACAAACTTTCTAGACCAGTTCACAAATCGAATGCAAAAAAACAGCATCACAATCCGTCTTACCGCAAAAAAAATTCAACTTTCTATTACTAGTTCTTTCAAACTACCATAAAAACAAAATTTTGAGAAAAAATATTCCAAAATTTATAATTACTGACTTTTATGGCTCTTTTATTGACTCCGAAAGAAGTATGATAGTTTAAATTATAAAAAATAAACCCACCAAATCTATTTAAAAGCGTCATATCAAAATGAGAAAGGGATGCTAATAAATGGCTATCTTTGGTTTACTATAAAATATTGTACTGATAATGAAAGTTTGAAATATAAATTATTTTTTTTTAGGTTGACCAGTATTATTCAACGTTGCCTTCAGAGGAAGTCCCAAAATTAGGGTCCAAGGGCGAAATGAACCGTTCCCAAAGAATAGTTAGACAACTACCTAAGCAAGACTTAGCTTTATCTGCTTGCAAATTTGTTGAATCTGAAAATTCCGACAGTTACCAAGTAAGTCAAAATTTTGTACATTAATCCTTACAAGAAATATAATGATAATTTTATTTTTTTTGTATTTTTTTAGGACTTTATATCGGGTAGAAACGACGTGGCGCTCGATGTAGGAGTAGCTAAACCAACTCCACCTAATAGTGTGTGTGCTCATTGTTCAAAACCGATCCATAGCCAACAAATAAGTGTAGCTGCACCCCGATTAGGCAAGGCTGTGTGGCATCCTTCTTGTTTTAAGGTAAAAACATAAAATACCCCATCAAGAAACAATTATTCTCAGTTTAAACTGGTTAATCTTGCCCTTCATCGTTATTTTGAATCCTATTGTTTGTTTTACTGATGATTCCTAAAACCTAAAAGTCTGAAACATTAGCAATAGAACCTCAAAAACCAAAATCCCGTTTTTCTAATAAAATTATTTAAAAATATATTATTAAAGTACAACATATTATAATGAAATCATTTAATATGATTTACAGAATTTAATTTATTATTATTATTATTATTATTATTATTATTATTATTATTATAAGTGTTCTAAATATTATATTCCAAAGGTTTTTATAGTTGAATATAATGAGTTAATTTAAAATAATTGGCTATATAAGTAAACATTTTTTATTATCAACAATTCTGAATATCTAGAAGGTCTTATGAAATTTTAATATAAATAAAATTTGTTTATATTCAGAAAATAATCTCAAATTTAACTATGAAAATGAAAAATCATTCAATATTAAATATTTTAAATAAGATTTAACGATCAAGTAACGATTTTTTTTGTTTTTGATAAAAAAGAAGAGTGGAATTAATTAGATACAAAAAGTCAGAAGAATTTTAGGGGGCTTTTGTCACAGATAATAATTGAAATTTGTTGGAAGAGAGGGAAATAACAAAAAGACTGAATTTGTATGAATTTAGATATCAATGGAGAAAAAAAAACATTTTCAATTAATAAATTTTTATTTAAGATAAATAAAAAATACTTACCATATCAGATATAGAAAAGAAATTGGTTAAGAAGAAAATAGTTTGGGGGATAATGGTTACAAAAAATGTATGAAGAAGAGGGAACAATTAAGAACCCAAAAAGTAAGAAGTTAGAAGAGGTAGGATTAATTCTAAATAAAGTCAAGAAAGTTAGATAAGAGGAAATTAACGGAACACATAAAATTTATTAAGTATTTATAACTTTTGTAAAATTTTATAATTTTTTTATTTAGATCAATACCCACCCCAAAAATTGAGATAGAGTGTCAAAATTTTTCTAATGATAAAAATGCAGATCGTTATAGAGAAAAAATCAATACATAATACCGTAAAAATGTTAAAAAGTAAATTGTTACAATGTTACAATTAAGAGTAACTTGATAAAATCTAAATTGCTGCAAGATACAAAATGGAACAATACATGTCAGATAACCAAGCAAGCACCCTGGACTAAAGAAAATGGTTTAAAGGATAAAAAACCTTGGTCCTGTAATTGCCGTTTTCTAGGCCATATGAAGCAAAATTGTCTCAAAAAGAATTGTCTATGGATAAGGTACATACATTCTAGTCCTCAGGTCATATGTCAGACCGTAGAGAATACTTCTTAGGGGTTCAGAAAGATCCATATGAACATCACTTTACAAGAGATTTGGCTTTTGTTTATTCGTACAAGAAGATGGTTTATTTGAACCCTTAATTATAATAACATTATTTTTAGAATCTACTTTTATTTTTGAGAATTTTTCGATTGTTTATTATGACTGAAAATGTAAGCATATCCAATAATTCTAAAAATTAGAATATACTTGGTCCTAACAAATATTTTCTTATTTTAAAACTAACCATAAAGACCTAAAAATGTAGCTATTTAGAAAAAGCCACAAATACCCTCTTCCGCAGTTTATAAATTACTAAATAAATATAATTTAAAATGAATACAGCCGCGAGCACATCGCTCTCATCAACACGTTACCCTAAGAGCGGTGGAAATAGGGTAGAGTCAATATTTCGTCTTATTTTCCGTATTGAATCGTTTCATACATACATTCTTCTTCCTCTCATTACAAATTTCCTATACTCCTTAAATATATTGCCCGATCTTTATACACCACTACAAAATAAGACTGGTGAACGTACGAATAGGACCATAATAGATAAGGCAAGAGCTACGATGAATAGATGTCCCTGTCATGTTCATTTTTGGACTGAGGCTAATACAACAGTCTATTTGATTAATCGATCACCAACAAAGATTTTGCCTGGAATGACATCAGAGAAAAAGTGGAGTGGTCAAAAAGTAGATTCAAGTTATCTCAGAATATTGCGGTAAAATACTAGACGAAAAACGACACAAATTAGACCTAAACAGTAAGAAATACATATTTGTAGAATATTCAGAAGAGTCCAAATATCGACTTCTTGATCCTATATCTAAATAGGTTTCTAGGGTTAGAGATGTTATATTTCTAGAAAATGATTTTAATACTTTAATAAGGAAGGAGTGAAAGTAATAATCGTTTTCTGTTAGAAGATATCTTTCGAATTGCAGACAGATATTAAATCAATTCATTTAGATGAATTGCGATGAGAAACCCTTCCAGGATCAAGCGTCACCATGTGAGTTGATTTAAGTATTATTGAGCCAAGATATTCAGACCTCGTAATCAGAGGAATCAAACTGAATTCAAGAACCATAGAGTTTTGATGAATATTTTTTTTCCTTCTAAAATAAATAGTATTATTCTATTGCACATATAAGTTCACAGCAACTAGTTTCCATATTCTCTGTTATTTTATAATATTTCTACCAAAACGATTTGACAATTTAAAGGTAATATTTTTCTTGCCATAAAACTTTTTACTTGAACTCATACTAATTCATTTATTCATTTTACAGTTATGATGGTAAGCGAATTATTGTAATATTCAAGTTTTTTTGCAATTTCTGTAATCGCAAGGTTAATAAAACGTTTTTTTGTTGAAATTTACTTTTTATAAGAATCCTTTCTTTATATACCTATTATTATCTAATAGCGAGTATTTAATTTGATCTTATCTCCAGTTTTTTAAAGTGGTAAGGAACATTATTCACAACAATTACATTACCACTTGGTATAAATTTGTTTTCTCTATCTCGCTCTATACTTTGTTTGAAATTAAAATAAAGCTTCTTTCAAAAAGCTATTTTGTTCATTCCAGTTGGTACTTGTAATCCTGTGAAAAACCTTTTAAAAATACTTGACGGTAATTTTAGATTATTTTATCCTCGCCACATTTTGCCAACATTTAGTTAATGAACGAATAATTACTAGGCAGTCGACGTTTTCACATCAGCCATCATTAGATCGAAGGACCAACCTGAATACAACGTCTCAGAATTTATTATCTTATCTCAAATAAATCATTTAAGTGGACAGTAAGGGCTATTTATTTACCCGTTTATTATTAAACAAAATCATTAATTTTACATTTTTTACAATTTATAACTGCTCTCACTCACTATCACTGTAAAAATAATATTCACAATTTTAATACATTTAAAACCTCAGAAAATCGACTTTTATAATTTCAGGGTGTGGTTGCCCACATTTTATATTGAAAAGCTCTTAAAAAAAATATGTTGAAACTCATTCACTACAGCCAGTAACTCAATCTGGATTTCGTAAGGGGTACAGCTGTACAACTGCTCTCCTAAACATAACAGATGATATTATTGACTATTGATAAAGGAATGTGTACAATTTTAGTGTTCTTAGACTTCAGCAAGGCTTTTGATACTCTTAACCATAACTAAATGTTGGCAATTTTACATTACATTGGTCTCTCAGAAAATACCATTAGTTTTTTCAAGTCTTACCTAACTGGTCGTCGACAAAATGTGGATATTGTTCATTTGTCTTCACAATACATACCACTTTATTGTGGATTTCCACAAGGTTCTATTCTGGGTCCCTTGTTGTTCGCTGTTTATACATCAAGACTTGAAAATAATCTCCAGTCCTGTAATATACATATATATGCAGATGATACCCAACTTTACTACAATTTTAATCCAAATATGGTAGATAACGCTTGTGTCAATATAAATTCAGATTTACAAGTTTTTATTAAAAGTGCAACTCGTCACTGCTTAAACATTAACTACAATAAGTCAAACTTAATCATATTTGGTACGAAAAATAAACGCCAGGCAATTTCAGATAGTGTCAATGTAATGATTAATAATGAACCTCTTCAGATTTTAGATGAATCTAAAAGTCTTGGTATTATATTGGTCTCCAATCTAAGGTTTCAAACTCATATCAATAATTTACTTAAACGAACATATATGGCTCTTAAAATAATTTATGGGAGTAGACATCTTATGACATGTAAATTAAAACAAACATTATATGAAACTTTGGTTTTATCAGTGTTTAACTATTCTGACTCTGTCTATGGTCCATGCTTAACCAGCCAGTATGCAACAAAGATCCAGAAGGTACAAAACTGTTGCCTCCGTCTAATCTTTGGAATCCGTAGAAGAGAACCTATTTCTCAGAAACTTAAAGATGCTGACTGGTTGAGTATGTATAATATGAGGTTTGCAGTCTTTATCATAAAATAATAATAAACAAAATACCATCTTATTCGCATCGTAAAATTGATTTTCGTACAGATGTTCATAACCTAAATGTATGAAATAAAGGCACTTTATCCCCACCCCGTTTTGAACTTGAAATTTTTAGACGTAGTTTTAGCTACCAAAGATACTCTCTGTACAATAGTATTTCGAAATAAATTGCACAATACAGATTTTCAAGACAAGTATAAAAAACATCTTTTTAATAAGCAGTAACATAGAATGAATATCTGTTAAGGTTTCCAATCTCATTTGTTTATCTACTAGAATGTAAAGAATATAAAAGAATAGAGTAAAGTATTTTTTTAGCTTAAGTGGAAGAACACTTTTATGGTGTGAAGCCATATAAACTGAACTTCGCCTTTTATTTTCTTGTTCTTACTCATAATTACAGATATATATTATAAAATACTTGTTGTATGCAAAAGAATAATGAAGTCGTTCATTATTATTATTATTATTAGATTTAACTAATCTTCTGGATGTGCATCCCTTCCAAACTCGGTAGTGTGGCCACGGGCTATTTCTCTCCAAATCTAAAAGAGTTAGCTCTGTTGGTTTCGCGGGACCTCCCCCCGGTGCCCATGTTATAACATTTTTCATCCGCCACTTTCTTTTTTGTTCGTTTTTTCAAGTTCTCGTATTTTTTTAATCTAACGACTTCCCTTAATACTTCGCCTCTTTCAGAGGTAAATTCTTGTTTAATTTTTTTCTAAATCTCTGCTGTTTGAATTTGAAAATGTTTTTTTAATTTATTTATTTTCAACTACATTTGCATATTTTTTAACCAAATCTAAAAGAAGACTCTCCTATTTGGACGTAAAATTTGCCACTCCTTTATTGACTGTCATACTCTAAATTATTTGAAAATATCCTGTTAAATGTAAGAAAACAACAACAAAATATATCCTAAAACATACCTATCAATAACCAAAACTTAAAATCAGAAAAGTTCAACACTCTGATCAAAATTCAAAATAATAATAAATGTCAGGCTAATGACCTAGCAGTCGATGCCTCCACCAAACCAAAAAAAAAATGTCAATTTTTACACAGTCGTCTGATACAGTGTAAGAACTTTTGCTTCAATCCGTGTCGATGTGATTTGGCTCTAAGTCGCATAGGCTGATTACTAAAAACCCTGATGTATCTACTGATTCGACTTTGTTTAGAACTTTTTGGGAGTACCAGCTGTTGCGTACAATAGAACTTACCAGAATTCTGTAAGATGGTGTCGTTTAGAATTGTTCGAATCCTCGCTGAGTTTATCACAGATCACTTAAACAAGATGAGATTTCAAATAAATTATTTTCTGTCAATGTCAATGAGTATTTTCTATAATCGGTGTGTTTTGAAATTGAAAATTTTACCTTTACTTTTTATTATAGTTTCGTTCATCAGTTCTTAGTTATTTTAGTGTAGTTACATTTAGTCCAGTAGTTTTAGTTCATAAGAAATAGTTCTAAATAGTGTATAAGGATACTTTTCGTTAAATTTTGCCGTTGCGCCATCTGAAATTTCTAATCTGAAACGCTCTCAAAATTAGTCGGAATCAAGTAGGTAGAAATCTCCCAGTTTGACCCAAACTTTTACAGGTATAAGTGGAAACACCATGGTTTTTAGACATCTTACTGATTACCCATCCGTGTTTATAAGTTCCTGCCAAAATTTAAAGCGTCAAACAAGAAATGTAATCCAGCTAGTTATTGGTTTAGTTGGAGACTATGGAGAAGTGGAAATATTGCTTTGTTAGACGATAAATATGGTAACTACTAGGGGTTTGTTTATTTTAAGTCCTTGCTTCAGGTTAAATTTTTTGGTGTTTTATTTATTGTGAAACCATACCGTGAGTTACGGGTTCGGCATTACGACTCTATGCTTCCATATGGGAAAATGCGTGTAAGTAGGATTTGAAAGACTAAGGTGATAATTTTTATTTGTTTCTAAATGAATTTGATTAGATAGGGTGTGCAGCTCTTTGAATTTAATTTAATAATATAAAGGGGGTTTAATAGTTAGACAAGAACTTGGCTTTACAATCGAGAGAGATAAAAATATTTTTCTGATTTTTCAATTAAATATTGATTTTAAGCTTAGGTAGGATTTTCAACTCCGCCATTCATTATTGGGTTTTAATTAACAGTGATGTTCCTAAATATAGGCGGTGGGAACCAGTAACAAAGCCTACACAGAACATGCAGAAAAAAATCGTTTCTTTCCTAGGGAGGTAAATAGAGGGTTAGGGTAGGACCTTAAAAATAAAAAAATATTTATATTCTATTATAGTTTCCATTAAAGGAAATGTTTATTAGCTTGTTATTTTTGTCTATGCTTTTTATATACATAATTGCAACTTAAATTCCTAAATATAGTTTTTAAGAATAATACCACGAAAGGTAAGAATTTTTTAAGATCATTTTGTTGTTTCCTTGGAAGTTTTGCATCTAAATTTCACGAAACATGCATAATTTGTAACTAAAAACAAAATATTCTTAAAAAAATTCTCACCTCGCGTGGTATTTGGCAAGATTATTCAACAATATAAATTGTTTCCAGATATATTCTTTAGACTTTACCGTGTTTATCGGCACACTTTCTTTAACACTTTGAATTATTGAATTAATATTTGAACAATCGAAACGAATAAATTTACATTGACTTTTCACACTCAGTGTTTCAGATGTAGTTTGTTTTGATTGGTGTGTGTTGGAAAAAAGAGGATTGTCATTGCTTGATGTATTATAATGTTAAATAATCAGTATTATTTCTCTTTTAGGGTCGGTTTTTTCACATTCAGATAAAGTTCCAGATAACTATCTAACGGATAGATTAGAGTTACTATCTGAGAGATAAGTAAGTTTCCATCTTTTCGGGAGCAACAATCTGTAGAATAGTTATTCGATACTTTTTAATGTACTGTTCCTAAAAAATGGATTTCAGTATATCTATCATCAGATGTCAATATCCAGCGTGCCATAGTGGCGTGGAAGTAGTTGTTTTATTTTCGATATTAGAAAAAGTAACTTCAATTTTTCATTGTAGATTTTTTTAATTCTGAAAAAATATTTTTTCCATTTTTCAATTGAGATTGTTTCCTTTTTCAATATATACAATTCTCGATGCGAACTCTTGACGATCGCACCAGAAGCACTGCAGGCGAATATCGCAAATCGAACTCACAAAGGTCTCAATAAAGAACAAAAGTAGTGAACGTGAATTTCCCAAAGAATTTGGAGGAGATGTATAACTTTCTACAACCTCTCAGAGACATTACAAAAGTTGTCACAATTTCCTAAAAAGAACTCACCGAGCTATCTTTGGGACCTCTTTGTGTTACTGGGGTAGTTGATTTTCAATATTTTCATTAAACGATTCTGCAAAAAACAACTGCGAGGTACTAAATTTTATGACGTTATAAATTGATATAAAAAACTTCCGATTGAAAAAAAAATGTTTAGATCATTATTTTTTAAGTAATGATTTTGCGAGGTCCCCAAAAGAACATATATATGAAGTCCCAGTGGTTAGGTTATCACAGAAATTTTTAGGTGTGTACCTAAGGAATTTATCTTAAATTATAATCATAAAGGTCAAGTATACCAACAATATCTTCAATAACATTTATAATAATAAAGGAAATAATACGCTAACATATATCATATTCATCTTTATTAGTAACTTCAGAGGTAAGATAAGTTATCGCTCAGATAAGACCAATTTGTTGGAGAGTTAGTTTTATCCAAAAGCGAAATGATGGCTTTTCAAGTTCTCTGGTAGATAAAAATTACCTGACACTTTATCTGAAGGTGAAAAATCGATCCTTTGAATGTATAACCTACTACATTTTAGTTAGTAACGTATAGTACTAGGTTAGACGTATTTTTTGGATTTACTCTTGTACATGGCGCCTTCTTGAACAAATTTATTACCACCTGCTATGTAGTGATTCACTCCAGTCTTTGTCTTTAGTCTCCGGGTGAAAAACCACACCAAAGTTTGAGGTGATAAACCCGGTCGTAAATTGAAACACAGGGAAGCGAAGCACAGTTTTATCTAATCTATGACTTAGAACGTATTAGTACATATTGGGAGGCACGACAGAGCTGCCTCCCAATATGCGCTAGTACGTTCTAAGTAATAGATTACAGAAAACTTTGCAAAGCCCTGCGCTGGGATGTATTGCCTGCATCTCAATTTGCGCCCAGCCTAAATGTTTATTTTATGACCAACCCTACTACATATAGATCCTAAGTAGAAATTATAACCACACCCATATTTTATCAAAAATAAATATAAAACCCTTTCAAGACACCACTTTTCTCCATTATAATTAATTTTTGCTACTTTTTGGAATCTAGTTTAAATTTACACTTATGGAAAAATAGTTATTGTTATTTATTTTTTGTTACATTTTTTAGTGTACTTGCTGTGATGATCTACTAGTGGACCTTGCGTACTGCGTTTACGAGGATAACATTTATTGCGAAAGACATTACGCTGAAAAATTGAAGCCAAGGTGTGCTGGATGTGATGAGGTGAGTACCTGCATATTTTTTTGCCATGGGCGTATCTAAAAAAAATCTTACAAACTTTTATAACAATTAAATTGATTTTGAAATCTTGAAAATTGACTTTCTTTAAAATATTGATTTCTGCAATTGAACTTTTTTCTAAATTTTGAATCAAAAACAATTAATTAAATGAAAAAAGAAACGTAGCAAAATTACTTAATTGAAAGTAGACTTTCACCTGGATTGTTAAAACAAAATTGTTATAGGTTTATTTTCAAAATTATATTTATTTCATCAGCTTTTTTAATAGTATTCTTTAATGCTCTATGGTAGGTTTTAGCAGATTTTAACAGCTTGTACAGCAAATTTTTGCAGATTTTCTTGATTTTACTTACTCTATGACAGGTTTGACTAGATTTTAGTATATTTTTTTCAATTTTTACAGATTTCTGCGGATTTCTGTAAATTTATGCAGATTTTTGTAATTTATTTTTATTTACTCCGGTAGATTTTTAACAATTTTTGCAGATTTATGCGGATTTTGTTTTTTTTTTATTAGCTCAGATTATAGCAAAGTTTAGCAGTTTTTAAGTTACTTTTGACAACTTTTGGCAAATTTGGCTTCTCTATGACAGGTTTTACTAAATTTTTAGCAAATTTAGTTGTTTTACCTAATTTTTTCATCTTTTACAGCTTGTGTAGCAATTTTTTGCAGATTTTCTTGATTTTCCTTGCTCTGTGGCAGGTTTGACTAGATTTTGGTATATTTTTCTCAATTTTTACAGATTTATGCGGATTTCTGTAAATTTATGCAGATTTTTGTAGTTTATTTTTATTTACTCAGGTATAGCAAATTTTGGTTGTATTTTAAGCAAATTTTTGTTAATTTTTTCTGCTCTGTGGCGAGTTTTAACAGATTTTAATAATTTTTGCAGATTTTTGCGGATTTTGTTTTTTTATTTGCACACTTTATAGAAAATTTTGGCAGTTTTTAAGTTACTTTTGACAATTTTTGCAGTTTTTTTGTTGGTTTTTGCTCCTTTATGACAGGTTTTACTAAATTTTAGCAATTTTAGTCGTTTTGCCTAATTTTTGCATCTTTTACAGCTTGTGCAGCAAATTTTTTCAGATTTTCTTGATTTTCCTTGCTCTATTGTAGGTTTGACTAGATTTTGGTATATTTTTCTCAATTTTTACAGGTTTCTGTAAATTTCTGCAAATTTATGCAGATTTTTGTAGTTTATTTTTATTTACTCAGGTATAGTATTTTTTTTAATGTATTTTATGCAAATTTTTACAAATATTTGTCAATTTTTTCTGCTCTATGGCAAGTTTAAGCAGATTTTAACAATTTTAGCAGTTATAAGTTGATTTTGACAATTTTTGGAAATTTTTTTCAATTTTTGTTGATTTTTGCTCCTATATGACAGGTTTTATTAAATTCAGCAATTTTAGTCGTTTTGCCTAATTCTTGCGAGGTTCAGGCGATTTTTGTAGTTTTTTTTTAATTTTTTTATAAAATTTTGCAGATTGTTGTTTTTTTGATTCCTAATTTTTGCAATTTTTTGCGGATTTCTGCGAATTTCTGTCATTTTTACAGTTTTTTTATTTGCGCAGTTTTTTGGCAAATTTTTAGAATTTTTAATAAAATTTTGCAGATTTTTATTTACTTTAGCAGCTCTACGGTAGATTTTACAAAATTTTAGTAGATTTTAAAAGCATTTAGTTGTTTTTCCTATTTTTTGAATTTTTTTGCGGATTTCTGCGAATATTTGCCGATTTGCGTAGTTTTTAAGCAAATCTTTACAACTTTTGGCAAAATTTTACAGTTTATTTTTCCTATAATTAATAGAAGAAATGTCGCTTTTTACTGAAAAAAAATTAATTAAACACTGATTTATGTGTGTTAAGTGGCACTTTTTTCTCGACGGATAATTTTACTGCACAAATCGTAGGCTTATGCGAAAAGAAGAACTTTACACAAGAATTGGATACAATTTTTTTACTACCAAATAAAAATGTGTATGAATTAAATACACACATAATGTACTATGCGCACTACTGGTTAAGAGAAATGTTGATTAATACTGCGTTCAAAAACTAAAAAATCATTTTTAAGAACAAAAAAGGTTATATCACCTAATTTTTTTAACAATATAGCATGATATTCAAAAAACGTTAATAATTTCTAATAACCTACTTAATTCATAGAATATAATAACAAATATTACATATATTTAATAATATTACGCCTAGTCCTAGTTGATAATAAATGAATGTTAGATAAAATTAAAGAACCATGTTTATATTATCCTTTAAAAAATCGCGGTTGTCCGTTTATGCCTTTCTACATTGAGAAAAAAACGAGTTCAAACATATTGTGATGTCATTTTCCGGTAATCACCTGTGCATTAATTAAATGCGTTTAAACGTTAAAACATGATTATAATACAAGGTGTATCAAAAATCCCAAAATGTTAATATGCGTATTTTTAGGAATTAACAAATATATTATGTAGTACGCCATTGGTGAAACTGAACCTTTAATACAGATTTTATTATAGATAACGAAATTATATATAAAAATGTACAGTTAGGTAGGTAGATGACTTGTAGTATGAGTAATCAAAATTTTAATTGATGGTTTTGATTGATTGACTGCAGCAATATATAGTATTATGAACCGATTTTTTTTCTGGAGAACCATAATCAAAGCCCACTCAAAATTGCCATTTTTGTTTGAATTTTCATTAAAATTTTACATTGACATATTTACAGTAATGGTATCTTTGTTTTTTATCAAAAATGTGGGCAGCAATTATTAGAAGTTGGATAAATTCAAGCGAATTATGGTGGTAATTGAGTGGCGTAATTTCTTAGAATATTTTGAATTACGTATCAATTTATTCCTATTTGGGTAACACTATTTCAATAATATCACATCTATACTTCTATTCAATATCAAAGATTGTTTTCGTTTCAAAAACTTTTACTATATTTGCAATTAAGGACCTTCTTTAGAAAATAGAGATATGGGAATTTACAATGTTAAAAACTGAATTCTCGATCTTAGTTTTCTCCGTAAAAATTACTCTTAAATTAACATTCGTCCTCAAAATGTCTGACTCCTTAAAGATACAATTCATTTGTAAAGCTAAGTATCCAAAGTATGTTTAATGTTCAATAAATGGGCAATGCTTGGCTCTTAAACTAATAATACATGCGTTTATTATTCAAATGCTTGTTCTCCAGCTCATAGATATATTCTCATTCTTTGAGATTTTAATATTAGCTCGTATTTATAAAAATAAAGCAAATAAAGCATGCGCGAGCGCCGCCTAACAAGTAACAAGATGCACTTGCAGTAGTCTATGTACATAGACGCTCTTGTAAGTTGTACTTGTAATCGAATTTTTTCTTTCACATTTCATCGGCGATGAGCAATCTGAATGTAAATTCACTGAAAGTTGTCGCAGAGTATGGACAGCTGCATGGAAAATAAATGACCGCACAAAGAATAATGAAAAAGGTGAGTAATATGAAGACAAGATTAAAGAAGAAACCCGACAAAAACAAAACGGGTAATAAGCGCATTCCCTCGTTGCGACAATGGGAAACGATAATGATGGAAACGATGGATGTGGATGTGAATCCTACCGTGCGCATACGTGCACCATATCAGTCATGGAAAATTATAATTTAACAAAATTGCTAAAACTAAACACCCTTTGCTCGACAATTGCATAAATACGATAAAATTATTAATATTTGCTAGAAAAGCTTCTCGGAACTGATACATATTTTCTGAAGCAAGTCATTCTATTTTAAAGCAAATGGTACTTTTTATGAATTTCAAAAAAGTGAAACCTTTTCCTTTGGAGCATCTTTTGCTTCTAGCTTAAATCTCTTCCTTTTTTTATGAATAAAATGTGAAGTAAATGCTTTGATTTCTGCAAGTAAAACAAATCCTTTTTTTATATATAAATACGGCCCATTGTTAACACAGGGGCGTAGATATTGGGGGTAAATGGGGTAACTACCCGAACCCCCAGGATACCAAAAAATGGCACGAAAAGAAGAAATAAAATATATACACTGTAGAACCGGACAAAGTACCCCCTACCCAGGAAAAAAGTTATCTACGCCCTTGGATTAACATCACTTTTTAAAAGATTAAAGTGTCTTATCTCTTTAAATCTGTATATGATTTTCTGTTAATCTAATCAAAAGAAGGTAGCTATTTGCTTATATAAAGAAGTTCTAATTAATATTGTCTAAAAGCAAATAGATTATATTAATTTGTGCTGAGTTGGGTGAGTATATTGTTTTAAAATTAAATGAAAGTCCATCATATTTGCAAAAGTTTTATTCACATATATAACTTTGAAATTAATTAGAAAACGATATTTGGATGGAAGGAAAAACATTGAGAAAAAAATCTGATGTGGCCAGCACATGACCTCTCGCCATTTTTGAATCAAAAATTTACAGGTTGACACAAAAGAGTATGAAAAAAAATTATTTTTTTGTAAATCTGGCAACAATGGCAAAAGTTTCGAAAATTTTAATGAGATGAAAATAAACTATAGGGTATACAAAATATATGTGTAAAACTTTACTGCCGTTTTGTATAATAATGGCGACATCACCCATAGCAACGGCCACTTCCGGTTGTGCGATTGGGACCAAAATCTAATCAGATCTAATCTAGGGTATCAGAATCCTGTATGCAAAATTTCAAATTTTTTTATTTAGTAGTTTTTGAGTTATCGTTACTAGAGTTTGTTTAACCATCCTTTGCCGTTGCGTCATACATTATCCATCTCGATCTCTCCATCATGAAATGGATGAGACGGATTTAAGACGTCATTGACGTATTTCTTAACTAATTCAGATTATTTATTACTTTTGACAGTTAAGTTGTCATATTTTGATTTGTATTGAGTATTTTTGATTATTTTCGCCTTTTACAATTAATTGTTCATTGTCAAAATGCGTTCCCTGTATAATGAGAAAGAGCAAACTTTAAGTTGATTAATTACTTTTCAAGAGAAAGATATGCTGGAAAACCCCTTTTACTGTTAAATGCAGTCTACAACGTAAATATCTAGCTGTATTATGCAAAATGTAAGCATTTATTGATTTGATTTTATTAAATTTTATAGCATGTTGCTGATGCTCTAGACATATCTATTAGAACCATTCAAAAAACAGTTACTAGTGGAATAGAAACAGATAAAGACTACAAAATCAAAGTTCATGCTGGAGATGTTTCATGGAAGCACTATTTCAGGCACACAAATCAATTAATCAATAATGACTATGAAAAAGAAAAATACATTGATGCATCTCATTTTCTTCCTGTTATCATAGATCTGAGTGAATCGGACTCCCAGAGTGATGATGAAGATGATTTTGTCAATGATGAAGCTTAGATTTTGCATTTTATTTCATTACATGCTATTTTAGTTTACGTTTCTTATCCGTTTTTTCGTTGCTTTTTCCTATTTGTATTGGGAGTTTTTTCAGAAATAAATTTATTTATTGCCTGTTTTCTGCAATACATGTGTTTTTATTTTCATTTTTTAGGAATACTTACGAAAGTATTTCTCACAATCACACAGACAATAATTACTATACAATTTGTAAAAATATGAATAGTTATATCCCCAAACTAGAAATTTGAACCAAATCAGTTAAAAAAAGGAGGCTTCAAGTTAAAAAAAATTACTAAATTATGTAAAAATGTACGCAACCCATAAAGCAAAATACAATTTTCGGCATTACCAATTTATTAATTCAAACACACCTTAACATGGGTCATTGAAAACAATCCTTAACATATGTCAGTAGTTATATTTTAATTTTGAGGTTATGTGTAAAATGTCATTCAAATAATATACGACAAACGTAAAACAGCAGAATACGTCACCGATAATGACGTAACGGCAAAGGATGGTTAAACAAACTCTACAACATCCATCCAAACACACACACACACACTAACACACACACACACTAATACACACACACACACTAATACACACACACACACACACACACACATCATCGCGAAAATATTAAAATCGTATTCTAGGGACCCTAAAACGTGTTTATTCATTGAATACTCACTACCCACTTTTTAGCATGATTCCTATACCTCTCTTATCTGAAGGGCGAGAGGTAAAAAGGGGGTGCATTAAAATAGCTACTGAAAAATATAAAAAAAAAAATCCTGTCGGTTGGGTGGACAGGGGGAGGTAGATAGTTTTATTACAGAGTTGATCAAATTTAAAAATACCAACTTTCATTCTCTGAATCAGTCACTGTTAGATCTTCGTCAGTGTCTTCAAAAATTATTATAACCAGTGTGACAGTCTTAATTGTTAATATTATTTTTACAGTGATAGTGAGTGAGAGCAGTTGCTTGTATAAAAATGTAAAAATTAATTGATTATTGAAGTCAATTATTATTATTATTATTATTATTATTGAATACAACTTTAGACTTTTCTAATTTGTTCGAGGGTTAAATATTTATAAAAACGAAACAAGAGTAAATTAATAAATAGAAATTAATCAAAACAAACAATTAATACCAAAGTGAAGATCATTAAGATACAAGCAGGGAAGGATTTAGACGTCTGCCGCCCCCAGGCAGTAAAATTCAGCCGTCCTCTTTACGCTCGATACAGTGCTACATTTCAGCTGCATCTTGACTTTTTACAGGCACATACAGATTCAAAAATCGGTTTAATTTGCTAATTTCAACACAAACTATCGTTTGTTATACTTTTTAAAATCAAATTACTTACTTTACACTTGACAATTAAAACCAATTATATGGAATAAAGTTGACAATAATGGAACACAAGTTTTAAAAATTTTCATATTCTATACGTGTTTAGTTTTCTGCTTCCTAAATTTTGCCGCCCCCACATTTTGCCGCTCAAGGCGCGCGCCTATTCCGCCTGGTTGCAAATACATCCCTGGATACAAGCATTTATTACTAACAGTTTGATAGTTAAGCCGTCAAACTTTATGGGACGACAGTCTTATCTCGACGAACTACAAACTATAAGGGTCTCAAATTGACCACCCATAATTAAAAAGTTTTAAATTTCTATTCCCCGAACCGATTAGTATTGACAAATTGCTTTCATATTTTTATTTCGTAATTATTTTCCTACCACAGACAGTCAGACGGCTAATACAGTATGTCCCAAAATAAACAGACTTCACTTGTTATAAATGTGTACCTTCTCGTTATCTCAGTTCTGCGAAGAAGGTTCGAATGGCATGGTTTGTGGACCGCATCTTTGGTCATGCTCCAAATGTATGAGTATGGAGAGGTAAGGTCTGGCGAATGTGAAGGATAAAGGTATTTTGAAAATATCCCTGAAGAAATTGACAAGTTGCCCCATCTTGTTCAAAAACTTGGTTTCGAAATGCACGACAAAATCGACGTAGATCAGTTTCCTTTTCTTTGGCACAATACACTGCCAGTATTTCTTTTCAACAACCTTTAAAATTAGGGCTTTACTCGTAGAACGTTTATAAAACTGTTGTGTGAATTTATCACAGACTTATCGCAGACTTTCACCATTGAGTTACTTTCTCCTCTGTACTTGATACAATTTTTAATAATTAGGCCCTACTAATTAATTGTTAAAGTTTTATTTATGACAGACTTAGTTTCAGTACTGTTTGTTTCGGGCCATACTGTATTTTAATTTGATTTTAACTCGGCTCGGCAGTTAATCGTTTAGATTTTAGCGAGATTCCATTGTTAATAACCGAAAAACTGTCAAAAAAAACTCTTGAATACTGCAAAAGTCTATAATAATCTTACTATAACATGTGTTGATTCAACTACAAATTTTCGTTCATTATTTGGACGAGTCTATCATTCTATCCATAAAAATGTTACAAAAATATACTTTACTCTGTTACACAACAATTGATAACTATTATTTAGGTTAATAATATCGGAATGTAGAATTTGTTTTTTAAAATAGACAAAAATTAAACAAAAGCTGTTAATTGTCACTATTAATACTCTCAAGTTTAAGTTAATTACACTTATTTTTGTATTACAAAATGTTACTAAACATTATATTGCTTTAGTTCTCAAATAGCGGGCTTCAACATGAGGTGGAAAAACTATATATAAAACGTGGCAATAACTTTATAGAATATAACTGCCAAGAAAAAATGTCCCTTTTTATAAATTCATTGTCTCAGGTTTTTTTAAACAATTAAAATAATAAAATAAAAAGTTATTAATTTTCATCTATCTACTTGAGCGCTCATATACAACATTACAAATTTGGCTTTTAAACAATTACTTTTATATTTAAATTTAAAATAAAACCTATCTGCACTAAAATCATTTACTAGGCTAAAATTTTCAAAAGTTTATTCTGTCAAATTCGATGTACATATAAAGGTTATGAATAAGATATGAATAGTTTTCAGAGCTAATGAAAAACTTGATGCTTTTCGTAAAAACTTATTGGCACTGCCAATCTATCAATATTTTAAAGTAGAGAAAAACTTTCCACTTTAAAAATAAACAACTCGTGGTGACAAATTGCCAAAAACAAACAAACGTATAAATTTAGCAACATGCACTAGTCGGAATGCTACCATAATGCCAATATAAAAAGGTAATCCAAGATAATGCCCTTTTAATTTTAAATTATATTTAGAACCCGTTCTCCAAAATACCAAATCAATTATTTCTGCATTAATTCGACTTACCTTCAATGGAGATAGTTCAATCGAGATTGGATTTAAAAAAATCAATTACTTACCAGTGTAACTTATATGAATTATTTCTGCGAAACGTCGTTTTGATTGTTCTAATATTAACTTATTAATTTATAATAATCTTACCAAATACCATGCGAAGTAAGAATTTTTGTTGATGTTTCCTTAGAAATTATGCAAATTTCTTCTTCTCATCTCTTATGGTATTACTCCTGAAAAGTTATGAGAAAGGTGTTACCAATACTCAAAAGCCAAAATGCCCAAAAATTCATGTTTCAGACTTTCATAAAGTTTTTGAATGTACAAGAGGACATACAACTAATTTCAGGCGGTTCTTGTATCTAACTGTAATTTACTTTCAAAAATGATATGATTTTCGGTAACAAAATCTCCATTTATTTTTTTGATACCACTTGGTCCAGGTTTCGGATTGCCTCGGGCGCCACCTTCCGTTTACAGTCTGAAGGTCACTTGCACCGGGCAGCGTCAGTGAAGAACTCCAGGGGTTGTTATGGTATCGACCAATGTCTTGGCGGCAGAAGGGCGGACTTTACTTGGCATACTGGGTTGACTACCTGGGTATTAGCTGCTAGGATAATAAAGTAAAAACAAAAATTAAATTTAATAAATAATAACTTTTATTTAAAAAAAATGATACCAAACCAAATGCGGCGAGGAAGAACGGGTGTGCAACACGGTTCAATATCGGTGATCGTGACGGTACAGGCACGTCTTCTAGGCTGGGTGGTCGGATTAACGGTACAGGTACAATGGAACTTGGCTTCGCTGTCTTTAGCACACAGACTGCCACAGCAACTTGGATTTCGACGGGCTGCCAGTGCAGCTCACTGATCGACTACGGCTGCCGTTTACCCATAAGGTCGGCTGGATATGCGAAACAAGTACACGAGTAATTCTAAATCCAGTGCCATGCGCGATTTAATTTAAATATTTTAATTATCACGGAAAGTAACTTCTTTTTCGTTACACCACTACGCTAAACAGTAAGGATTGACATTGGGCAAAAATATTTCGCACAGTTTAATGCATTTGTACTCAATTTTCATCTTTTAAGTTTAAAAAAGTTTAAAAAACGATAAGTAATATGTTATATACAGGCTATTTATTTTATCATGTTTCATGGGATCATTATATTGGTCGAAAAAATCTACATGGACTCTCGTCCTTCTCCAGTTATACAGGGGGAACTAAAAATGCTATTTTGGGTTTTTGAAAATATCAAAAACTGAAACAGGAAAGTTTTATTGCATCTCTAATTAATCTTTGATACGACGTTTCGTGTCTTAACGGCCATCATCAAGGTATTTTTTTAAATTGACCTGTATTTTTTATAACAAAAATGGATAAACCGTTAAAGTTAAAATTCAGCGATACATCACACTTTATAATGACGTTTTATCTGAAATAACTATAACATGATCAGTGACAATAATTTTTAATTGCGGCCCTGTTTTAGTTCTTTTGTAAATTCGTTTTAATTTTGTAATTTTGTCAAAAGGAATATAACAAGCAACTAACCACAAGGGTGGTGTAGTGACGACTACGATCCCTCCCTGCCCCGTTTTTTCCACATAGAGATTTTTTGCAAACATGTTGAAACGTAATCGACTATGGACATAATTTGGACAAAGTATCTCAAATCCTATTAAAATTGAAGAAAAATTAATAAAAGCTTTTGATTGGATCCTTTCATGTACAGCAAAAAGTACTTTTGACATTTTTCGATATTACCCCTCGTTTTCGAGATTTTCGGAATTTAATTTCGAACAATTTCTTTTTTTATATTTTATTTTTTTTTTAAAACATTCTCAACATATCTCTGAATTTTTCTTTTTTGAATAACTTTCACGGTTTCGTAGATATCATTTTTTTTTAAATTATGACATCTTCGGAAAAACAATCCGGGAAAACTCACAAGGAATTTTCCAATTCTGATCGAATTTTCCGATTCTGATTCATAACAGTACTTTGAGGTATCTTTTCACACAATTTGAAGTGATGTTGTCAAAAACTACGACCTGCAGGGTGTTTATCCTGTGAAACTAGAATTTGTTTTCGTTTGTTTTCATTTGCTTTCATTTATTTTCATTTGTTTTCGTTTGTTTTCATTTGTTTTCGTTTATTTTCGTTAGTTTTCGTTTGTTTTCATTTGTTTTCGTTTATTTTCATTTGTTTTCGTTTGTTTTCATTTGATTTCATTTGTTTTCATTTATTTTCGTTTATTTTCATTTGTTTTCGTTTGCTTTCATTTCTTTTCATTTGTTTTCGTTTATTTTCGTTTGTTTTCATTTGTTTACGTTTATCAGAAAACCCGGAAATTTTCCGATTCCGTTTATTTTATTGAAATGTATTACTCGTGGGTATTAAAAAATGGTGAAAATTTCACCTCGATACATTGAAGCATTCAAAAGTTATGGCATTTTTAAGCTTTACAGACGACAACCAGACATATAGACAGACATACAGACCACAGAAAACAATAAAGTTGCTTAGAATTCGACGGGGATCATTTTTCCGGAAGATACTATAGCCCGTTTTCGCTTAGTTACAAAGATATCGATTTCATATGGGTCGTAGTAAGGAACACCCTACGGGGTCGTCGATAAAAAATAGTGTAATCCTGGATAAACTTCTCACATACATGGAGGGTAATTATACGTGGAAAAAGTCCTAAAAATTTGAACTGGAAAAAAGTTTTTTTATGCAAAACACCTTTGTATAGGGAGTACCGGAACGGCCGGCCCGATCTAGCTCGAAATGAAATAGAATTCTTCCCTAGAGAAATTAACTACCAAAGTGAAAATCGGAACTCGATCGGAGCTTTCGTTCGAGAGTTATAGTGTTTACATCCAGACAGACACACGTTCGGACAGAATAATTTTTCTTGCACTTTCGGACTATGAGAGCCAGAAACTGATATTTTCTAATAAAAATTGATTCGGGAGAAATCAGATTTAAAATCTTCAATTTTCATTATGTTGTATTATCTTTTTGATCCAAATTGTTAGGTAAAGTTAAAGTATGCCTATTATTATATTAGTTTTGAAGAAATTAAAACGAATTTACAAAATAACTATAACAGGACCGTAATTATAAATTATTGTCACTGATGATGTTAGTTATTTCAGATAAAATGTCGTTAAAATGACAACTGTGATATATCACTGAATTAGAGTTCTTACAGTTTATCATTTTTTTGTAATAAAAAAGGCAGGTCCGTATTTAAAAAAATAACTTGATGGTGGCCTTTAAGAAACGTCTTACCTATCGAAGATTTATTAGTGTAGTTTTGTAGAAAATTTGAGATACAATAAAACGTTGCTGTTTCATTTTTTGATATTTCTTTTATTAAAATTCTATGCATAAAAAAACAAAAATAGAATTTTGAATTCTCCCTGTATAACTCGAGAAAGGCGAGAGTCGCTGTAGATTTTTTTAACCCATGTAATGTTCTCTAATAGTTGCCCATTTAATCCTCTTTGTATATCTTATGGTTTAGAATATATCAATGTTAGCACATGATAAAAGAAACGGCCTGTATATATTTTCTGTAGTGATCGTAGAAAAAAGATTGTTAGAGCACTATTATTATTTCTCATAAGATTATTGCCTCGTCCTTTACAACCATTTTTTACTTCTAACTGGTAAAAATTGAATTTATCTTTTTTTCAAACCTTATTGTATATTCTAAAAAACGAAAAAGATTAATTTTGTTTAAAAAAAATTATTAAGTAGACTCTCTGGTATATCACATTGTAAGCATATTCGCAAAATATAAACCGTGATATAATGTAGAGAAATTCAAAATTAGCCAAAGTTTGCACACGTCCCGACGCCAGACGGGACGTACACTTTTCTTCTCGAGATCTCGACGGCGAAATAGCAAACACGAAAAATCTAAAGAACCTCACCAGATCCACTTGTTATTGGATCATTTTGCTCCGACCAAAAATGGCGCGACGGGGCTCAACTTACATCGTTTTTATATTTTTTAAAGAAAATTAAAAAATAAATAAATAAATACATTTCTTAAATGTGATTGCTATAGTAAAAACAAAAAAAAATTATACTTCAATTTTAGTTGGATAAAATTATTGCGTATTTTTTATAAACTTTCCTCCGATGACTAAGTTACCGATTATTAGAAAAAATTAAATCCTGGTAGGTAAAACGACCATATGGTACTGAAATATGGGTAGGCGTATGATGAGCACTCATTTTGATTCACATTTATATTTATTACAAACGATTTTGCCCACGCGGAAGTATAGTAAACTTAGAATACATATTTATTTGACATTTTGCAAACAAAAGCAACATACGAACTATTTCAATGTAAGTTATAAGTTGCTTATCCTAAGGATATCCTAATTTTGGCGAAACGTTGGCATTAACTTACTTTATTAAAGATTTTAATAATTCATACGAGTTGCACTAGAACATACATTTTGTATAACTCTAAACCAAATATTTTTTATTTACTGAGTACGAAGGAAGCTGATTTCTGAGCTTAGAATTATTTTATTGAATTAATACAGAATTCGTTTAAAAGATTTGAAAATTTACGTTTTTGTGAGTCATAGCTTCGTAAATATTTTTCTATTTTCGCCCGGTATCCATAAAATAAATTTTATGTTATATTTATCGCCTATGTAATCAGCACATCCAAGCAAAAAATTTAAAATCTAGATGAAAACCGGGATTGTTTTCGTAATCAAACGGCCAATTCACACGACACTCAATGAGATCGAATTGGTTTTTAAATAATTTGCCAACTATTTCAAATGTGTAAACTTTATTTTTAGGTTCATTCAGGAAAATTAATTTTTTTTTCTAATACGAGGAAATTCCGGGAAATTTCCTATAAGATCCATGCGTTGTCCTTTAAATCTAGATACCAAAAATAATCAACAAATTGATTCGCCAATACAAATAGCCCACGTCAGAAAATATCATGCTATTTTAATTACACTTGCACAAAAAATCCAATCAGTAACATCTTGCACACTAATCAAAAAATAAACCAATTTTTATCGCGTATCTAATACAAGTGTACTAGCGGCAAATATTGGCAGTAGTCCCGAACGTACACCGAACATCATATGTACTACGAAATCTATCATTTTTTTAAAATTCCGCGCCAAAATATGACATAATCAAATCATGGGCCTTATGCTCTCTATTCTCATCTCATGTGTCGGTATAATAGAGCTAATAACTTTATATCAAAACGTTTCGAGACATTTGCGTTATCCTCCTCTGCGTGGGGACTTATCTGTGATCAGTGACCGTTATGCCAGGGAACTTGGTGGGATTCCCAAGAGTCCTCGCGAGTTTTTTACGGAAACGCCACCGGCCTTGAGGCTCAACAGTCACAAAGATATCGAGATCGAGTACAGCGAGAAGTTACAGAAGTCTAGATCGCCTAGTCCAAGGAGATTTTTAGTCACTGAAAAAGAGGAAAGTGATAATCAAAGAGAGAGAAGCTGCTCGCCAAGGAAATTTTTAGTATCCGAAGAACCTACTGGATTTAAGAAATCTAAATCGCAGGATTGTATACCGGAATTTTTAATACAGGAAGATAAAGATTCAGAAAAGTCGCAACATAAACCGAGGTTTGTGAGATTTAAGATTTTTAAAATGTAGATTCTAAATAATACAGCGAATCTTACAAGTCTCAGTGTGTGCTTTTTACAAAATATATACAGGGTTTTCCGAATATAATTAATTTTATTTGAAAAAATAAATTTTATAAGAAACTTCAATCACAGATTTGAGAAATTAAGTTATCCAATCTATGAAACCGCATTTTCCGCACCTTCCCCTGCGAGGTCCGCTAGGTTTATTGTCATTCAATATTTTTTATGAAGTCAACGGTCGTTTTCGGTGAAAATTACTCGAATCCGTTTGCCTATAGTGGGATATGTTCCAAAAATAATAAACCTTTGACTTTCCATTGGGAATAGGCATATACAATATCGACCCCTGTGCTCAGATACCAACATAGTTACTTTGTTTTAGGCACCAAGAGAGTCTGAGGTTTTTATGCAATTTCAACCCAGATTTTTTGGTAAAATCTCTGCCTATTCACTCAGAACTTCTATAGCCGTCAGTAAACATGGCCATTTTTTTAAACAGATGATATTCTTTTTCATTCGTCTCTTTCGGTATTTGGCAGTCATTTGTACCTATAAAGATTAATCCTTCTTTGACATATACCTATTCCAACGATGCATCATTTTAACAAACATCTAGTATCCATGAAATGCATTTCAATAAAGCTGACCTTCTGATAATTTCACAAATTCTATTTCATAACATAAAAAAAATCATCTAAGGTTTGACACGCCGCGCTGATAACCATTTTTTTTTACAAACTGCTTCAAAGTCTCTATAACTACCAGAATATTGTGATTTCACTTTACTGGAAAGCAAATTGTAATTCTTAAAAACGATATTAAGCTTAACAAAAATCGTGTGGGTGAATGGAGAAATCGCTGTGACCACATCCACTTAGGCTTCCTGTTTGGGTCCATTGTACTATCTCCTAACTTAGCTGTCAAAATTTAATAGTATAGCTGAATAAAAGATTTGGTGGAGCATAGAAAATCTCGTTTAGATCATCAATCAACAAAGACAGCAATCCTTGGCTTAGGTAGAGGCGGACAATTGCACATAAAATGCTCCGAGGCTCTTTCTCCAACTGATCCTTGACAACTTGAGTTCTATATAATACCTAAAGTATCGGTTTAATGTGTAATAGTCATGGTATAACAAATATTCTTATCCTCCTTCTGCTTCAAACTTTTGTTTCAGTTCTGCTGGCATTCTCAGTAATGAGTAAATACAATTTAATTCATATACTCTTATGCTCCAAATTTCTGCACCTTATCATTATTATTATTATTATTGCTATCGTCGATAATTTCTTGTCCTAAGTTAATATTATTATTATTTTAATTGCTTTTGCTATTCTTATGTAGATGGCTGTAATAAAAACATAATTATATGTAAATGTAAAATAAAATATTATTGACATGTTACGTATTTAGGAGATTATCAACAATATCTTTGTTTGCTTTAATGGTTTGCCGTCTACTGCTCGAGTGGTGGAATATTTTTTGCTTTTGAATTTCTTATACACAGAGAAGAACGCTATCAGGTTTTAGTCTGCTGCATTTTTTTGTTTTATCATGTTTTAAGCTATAGTAATTAGGTTCTAAATGTGTCGAAATTTTTACATTAAAATTATCTGATCTGAGGCAAAGATATTTTCAAGCAACGCAGTTTGTTTTATCAATTGTACAGCTGTTTTGAAGGAATTATTTATATTGACTGATTTGCACGTAGTCCTAAAATTTTTATGAAATATAAATGGTATTTCACGAACTGTTTACTACACAAGATGACGGGATGCGCAGTTGTTTAGTTCCGCCCAATCTGCATCAAACCCTACCTTTGTTATACCATGTGCAATAACCTTAATTTGTATCGGGGTAACTGCAGCCAAAATTTTAGCATGTTTTTTTTGTAAATAATTTTGAAAGGGCGCAAGCGGTATTTCTAGTTCTGGTTGTTCTGATCTTGCCCGCCCAACTGATCTACGCGCTTCTTACCTAATTTCAACCGTGATTTTTACCCATAAAAGTGGCACTAATTGTCTTTAGACACCTGTTATACTCTTTGATATCACTTATGAAGGGCATCTTAAGATTGTCTAGGGTATATAGCGCTACCCTCGGTTACTAGATATTGTAAAGGTTTTATTCAACACGCAGTGCATAGTCTCCGTTACCTACGTTTAAAAGAATGTTGTTAAGGTAACTAGTAGGAGGCTTTTTTACGAAAAGATAACTATTTCTCTAGTTGTTTTAGACCCAATACCCATGGTATTGTGTTGTTTGAGTTGTTTATCAAAAATTTATTTATCACTAATGAAATTCAAACAGTTCAGATTAGGTACCGTGTTTGATTTCTCAATATTCTTTAATCACAATCTTCCATAACATATTCTTTAGCAAGGTCTGGATTGAAACTAAACATTTCCCAACCAGATAAACCAACTTGTAAAATGTAAAAATTTGTTCAGCTCTCTTGTGCCAAACTTTACAACCTGGTATATGATTTGATTCACTTCAAATTTTTTCAAAATCCATACACTGAAAAACTCACCTGTTTTAAATATTTCTTATCCTCTTTCTTATTAGCATTATTCTTCTTTTCTTGTATTTTCGTTTTTTCTCAGATCAAAAAAGTTTCTAGAGCTGTTTTTATCTGTTTAGGTCCCAACGCCACTCTTTCCCTTTTAATGAGATCCTCTAGCGTTATTTCGTTGGCTTTGTCTTCCAGCTTTTTCTTATCTTTTTTGAGAACAAAACCTGGTGGAAGATCGTGTCAGTATATGCAATTTCTAGTATTCTAGCGTGAGCTCCGCCCCCTCTTTTTGAGTCCGAATTTATAGTCTAAATGCAGATTTCCAATAATTCTATGAATGTATCAAGTGAAGGCAGATATTGTCCTTAGGAGTTGATCTTAGATGGTAGTTATACCGATATTTTCAACATCTTTCAATTGTTCCAAGCTATTTTTGGACATTTGTAATATAGTTCGATTCCAACAGTACTTTTCAAAACTAATCTTCTGTCGTTTTATAAAAGTCAAATAAGACCTAATCACAAATACTGGTTAAATATTTGGGAATCTGCTACGTTAACACTTTCTATTCAATAGAAAACTATCTAATAAATGGTAATGAAGGTAACAGAAGGTTACTAGTTAGGTGAGTACACACTTCAAGAGTACAAAATCTGCGTTTCATTTCTAGAAAACTATCTGCTAGACTCAATCCTCAAATGTTTTTAAACATTCTCTTTGACCACGGACACCGACGTGTAGTTGTAGATTTCTGTGATCAGCCAGATCAGTCCCAACAACTAATCGGTTCATTAAATCGAGCTTTTATTCGGTTCAACTTCGAACATCTAGAATCATTATTCCCCAAGAAAGTTTTTTTAGCTAACTTAAAAACATGTTAATAAATCAATTTTATGACCTGTTTTTACGCTATTTACTTATTTTTAACGATCACTATAACTGAAGTCAACATAGGTATTAGGGGGAACTGGTTCATTTTCATCGGTTTGATTTTTATTTTTCGACAAATATTGTTTTGGATATGCTGACGCTGCGCCTAATCTCCCAACTCCCTCCCACTTGTACCGAAAAAGTAAATTTTGAATGGAAAACCCTGTATACTATTTTAATAAAAAAATGAACTTTTGTTCAAACTCAGGTACATCCTTAAAGAAAAACAATCTGACGACTCACCAATACCCCTACCACGTCAATTTATAGTCTCTGAAGATACCTTAAACACTGTAGTATTTGAAGATACCGATTTTGAAGTATCACAAACGTCGGAAATTCCTCTAGATCAAGAAACGTCTTCGTTTTTAATAGTAGAATCACCAGCGGTACCAAGAAACAGTATTTGTACTGAACTTATAGAAGAATCTGATAAACCGCCTTTGAAGTCTTTCGCGCCAATACAAGGAGAAAAAGTTGACGTAATACTTGAAAGTACTAATTTTAATACCACTCAATATTGGACCAATAAAGTACTGGTAGTACCTAGTCAAACGTCTAGATCTACATCTAATTCGCCAGAAATAAATGTTACTTATGATGAAAAATACTTGAATGATTTAGATGGCGTAAGCAAAGCGAAGAATATCAAAAGATTTGGGAGTAGTAGAAAGAGTGTTAAGAGAGAAAATGCAGGTATGTATCTTAATTGTTTTCCATATTTGTGGTATAGAAGTTTCATTTTGTTTATAGAAATTAATCAAAATGACCTGTTCGAAAACTACGTAGGAGATAAAACAACAGACGTGTTAAAACATGCGGCGGAAGAATTGAAGAAAGTATCTTCTGAAGAGAATTTTAAAAATTCTCAACCTTCGACGAGTAAATCGACAGATCCAAACACTGGCGAACCGTTTTGGGTAAAGAATTGAGAGTGAAGAGACTGATTTTTTCTTTTTAGTAGATTCTAGTATTTTTGCTTAGAGTTATTGTTTCAATATATCTATACTTCATAAAATTTTGCAGTGTGTTTTTTTTGCCTTTCTGTTTTAGTGCAGTAAAAAAAAGAAGATTGATGTGTATAATTTTGTAATTTCATACCTTCTATGGTGTCACCATACTGCGAAAATCTATTATAAACAAAACAAAATCTTCTTAATTAAAATTTCAACATTTAAATTATGTATAAATGACGTTCAATACAACAATTGACCTACGAGCATTTTTCATAATTTTTTGGTATGAAATCGTAATTTTAATATTACAAAACTATGCATATCTCATCGCTTTTTTGGTCTTTTTTTGCTGCACTAGTTTATAACATTTAAAAACATGTGAAAATTGGCCTTTTTAGTATTTCTCATAAAATAATTATAAGTTAAATTATGTAAAAGGATGAAAATTGTTAAATCACGAAAATAAATAACCCAAGAAAGAAATGAAGCATAATATTACTGGTGTATGTCCCGTTATTAGAACATCAAAAACAATCCACATTCCAGGTGTAGTCCAGTCACTGAACGTTTTCCGCTCCAAATGCTTTAAAACTGCATGGATATTAATTTAAAATTTTGACAGCAGTTATAAAATGACAAAAATAACAAAAGTTATGTAGTGCCGGGTATTGTTCACTTGGTCCCAGCGGTCAATTTTGTCAGCGGGGTTCCGTAATCCTACCGGTCTTTTGGCCTCAAGTTTTAAAATTAGGTGGGCCTTTTGGGCACAGTGGTTATCGAACATAAAGTAACTAATCCTTTTGATTTAAAATAATTTTTAAGAAAAAATAATAGGAATAATTTCAGTGATTTAATTTTTTTTTCCAAATAAATATCCTTCATTTGATTTGTATGGTAAAGATTTTCTTTTGTCCAAATAAATAATCTCTGTTTGATTTGTAAGTCAAGTTTTTTTTCTAGAAATAAAAACAATAATTTGACAAAAAATTTCAGTGATTTATTTAATTTTTTTTCTCCAAATAAATATCCTTCATTTGATTTGTATGGTATTTTGTCCAAATAAATAATCTCTGTTTGATTTGTATAGTCAAGAATTTTTTTCTCCAAATAAAAGCAATGATTTGACAAAAAATATATTTAAACTATACATAAAACAAATTAAAAAAATACATAATTAATAGAAAAGAATATGAAAAATCACAAGAAATATAATATTATAAAAATACACTAGGAAAAATATTAAATAGCTACATAAAATACCGATTAAAAATTATACTATTACAACCCAATTCATAAATCCAATCATTTCACAATAATTTTATTTAAACTGTATCTAGGAATAACCCACAATTGAAGAGATTACAAAAATATTATTCAAAAATTTATATAATTTATATAATCCACCCCCACCCATAGTGCAGATAGGTGCTTCCACCCTTCCGAGGGTGTACATTTTAAAATTCAAAATAAGCAAAAATGTAGGATACATTTTTTTTGATAACCCATTAGTTATTCGTGATTGAATATGTCGAGAAAAACCATATTTTTAACAGTTTATTTCAAAAAACTTACATTTTATGAAAAAAATCATTCTTATCAAAAATGAAGCTTATTAAAAAACACAGAAATATGTTCTATGCCTTTATTATTTTAGACGCAATAGAAAGGTAGTTGTGGATCCTTGACTGCGATTTTTTGTTTGCCGAAGATTTAAATGTTAAATATCGGAAACCGAGAAATTTTTTCCGGAAACGTCATAGTACATTTTTTAAAGTACTCAAACTCAGCATTAAAATGAGTAGTGGTAAAAGTATGTAGCACAAAAATTGAGATAATTACGATGAAAATAAGATGGGTCGCTCGAATTTATGAAGAAAAATTGAGCAATAAAACTGACACCATTACCAGTAGAATTAAAATGTTTGGTCATCCATGAATAATTCACTTTATATATGCCCCACTAACATGTTCCATATATTTTAATGGTTTAGAAAGCATATATTTTGAAAAAAGTCGATTTAAATCTTTTTAATTCTGAAAAAATAACTTTTTCGAAATAAATTTAAAAGTAATAAATATATGTAAAAAGTTGGTCTCAATAAAAATGTATCTTTTTTTCCAAAATAAATTTAAAAGTAATAAATATATGTAAAAAGTTGGTCTCAATAAAAATGTATCTTTTTTTCACTGAAAAAGAAGAATGAGCATTGTTATAGGGGTTTTGGACCCGCCCTCTACACCAATGAGTTATATGTCATTATAATGGTATTTTTACGTAGAAGTTTCATTCAAAACATCCCTTTGGCACCGCTGTTTCGAGTTATAGTGATTTGAATTGATATGCCTTTTAAGCTGTATTATTTACAGGGTATTAACACACCTTGCTCCACGTAATCTGACCTAACATAACAAGCTACCCGGTACAGTATTATTAATTGTATTTTGACCACATCTAAAGCTTAGTTGGACAGAAGTTTCAAGTATCGCCATTTAATTTTAACAACTTTATACAAGAATGACACAGAGTGTTCTTTTTTTTTAAATGGCATACCCTGTGTATTTTATATTTTAGGTTTCTCCTTAAAAAATTCATTTTAACAAAATATATGAGTTGGAGCCAAAATAGCGACTTACAGAGTGTGAAAAAACTCAAATTTTATCACTTCAAGTAGCTTTTGCGCACACACGATTGAATATTTTGAAAAGGGTTACATGTTTAAGATAAGTTCTACTACATTAATATAAATGTTAGATATACAGTTTGATCAAAAATTCATCATTTTTGTAGTTTTCTGATATTTAAAAAAAAACAGTCATTGACCTGTTATTTAAATCAATAATCCTGTAACTTTAAATTCCTATAACTAGGAACGTTTCTGGATTAAAATTATTCTATATAAAGATACCTTTCTGATTACTTTTAATTTATTGCTGTTGAGAGTGGGTCCAAAAGATACCTTTCTGCTGACTTTTAGTTTATTGCTGTTGAGGGTGGGTCCAAAATGCCGATTGTCTTTTTCACTTTTTGCGTTTCGGTAGCATAAAAATTAAATGATATATGGCCATTTAAAAGTTTGCATTTGCGCGAAGGGTACCTTTTACGAACCCTTTAAAATCAAAACTCTCTAAAACGTTTGCCCGGTTTCGCCAACAAATATTAGGATCCAGCTGTAGCTTAAGCTCAGCTTAGCTTAAAATTTCATTGCGCCATAACGCATTTGACGCACTCTCAGGTAAAGCGGGTCCTAAATGTCAGGTCGCCGATTTTTTCGGCTTGAGCTACAGATATAAAGGAGATTGCTAAAGGTGTATTATAACAAATGAGGCGCAGAAAAAGATGTACCAATTTGAATATGACAACTATGACAGAGAGGGAGGGTTTTTGAGACTATGTATTAAAGGTTTGGTCTTATCAGATGTCAAAAATGTTTCTTTATTTAATGTAAAGAAAATAATATTGTATCTTTGTATCGTCAATATACTTTTGTTGTTGTGAGTGTGTTTGTTAAAGCTTTTTGATTCGCCTTTAGTAGTTATAGGACATTTATAGTAGTTATTAAGTTCAATTCTATCACGGCCTAGTGACCAGTCGCAATATCTCGTGCTCCGTCTGAAAGCTAAATAAATAGTGGTTTACCATTAATATTAAATAGTTTTGGAGTTACAAAGTGCTAAAATACTACTGCTGGAACACAGTTCAGACGAAAAATCACTTGGAACATCCATAATATGTGTAAGTTTTTTAACATTACATCTTAAAATCGTCATATTCTTACTGCTGCTACATATATTGGATTAGTCTTTTCCACCAAAACAAAATATAAATAAAAATAAGGATGAGTACTGATTTGTCTGCTGAATAAAATCAACTCTATACACTTTTAGTTGAATTTATAAAAAATCAAACTGCTGAGCTAAAAGTTGAGTTTAAGAAAAATCATATCGGAGTAAAAACAGAATTAAATACGTTGGAGAAAGAGTTAGTTTCTACGAAGAAGCGTTGTACCGACCTGGAAAGAAGGCTACGAAAAAACAACTTAGTTGTATTTGGTCTGAAAACACCACAAAAGATAGATATACTAGACACCAGTGTACACACATTAAATAGATACTTAAACACAAACATACACTTGAATGATATAAATAACTGTTATAAACTTGGTAAAACTGAAGATTCTCCGATTATTTTAGAATTTACATCCTTTCTTAAAAAATTAAATGTATTTAAAAATAAAGAAAGCCTTTATAAATTGAAAGATGCAGGGATATCCTTGGCAAATGATATGAGCATGGAGGATCGCGAAGAACAGAAGGTATTAAGAAAACATTTAAAGGAAGCGCCTAATAAACAATTGAATGCTAATATCAAAGGGTTTTTATTGTACATTGATGGAAAGCCTTATACCTCCGAAGATTTGAAAGAAATTGAACGATGCAGCAATGAACAAATCGAAACAGAAAGTGAAGAGAGTTCGGAAGAAGAAGAGGAAGTAAACAAATCAAAAACCGAGAAAAGAAACCAATCCGATAAAACCAAAGTGAAAGATTGTCGTCAAACTAATCAAGAGACGGAAGAAGAAGAACATAAAAGAAAGCGAAAGAAGTACAGCCCCTATAAAACACGAAGCGCAAAAACCGAAAAAGAACGTAAATAACAGTACAATAAAATCAGTTTAAATCACAAAATTGGGTACTAGAAAAACAGTATTTTTCTCATCAGAAAAATAGAAGTGGCTGTTATTTTCGTCTTTATTTTTGTTTTCATTTAAGTTGTAAGTTAAAATTATTATGTAGCAAATTCTATTTCGATATTTTAAAATACTTTTTATTTGCCCAGGTGGAATATTTTTAGACACTTTTAGTTATCTATTTGTCTAAAAAGCTGCATTTTATATCAAGGCAATTAACTGAAGGATATTCAAAATAGATATTTAATTAACTTTGTAAATATATTAGAATTCTTCTTTTTTCTGTTATTATTATTATCGTAAATAATTTGTAGGTGTAAAAATTATTCCATGGATACGTACATAAGAGATTTTTCAAAAAAATTAATAGATTGAATAATATGAAAAAATCTTTTATGTATGTGCAGGGAAATACTATTATTATTTTTTTAAGTTTTTGCTTTCTAGTAGTAAATTTATAGTTATTCTATATTATTATTAGAATTATTACTTACTTACTTACAAATAGACAAGATGTTAAATCAGCTTTTATGGACCTCTTTTTATTCATTGTGGCAATACTTTTCTTTTTTGTATACTAGGTTCTTTCAGTTGATGATGAATACAAATTATTATTATTATTATTATTATTATTAAGTGAAGTTTGTATGTACCATGTATGTTAATACGGGGAAAAATTACATGGTTTCTTTTTGTAACAATAAAGAAAATTTACAGGGTGTGCATTTTTTTAGGTAAATTTTAAAATTGTTAATGAAACTCCCTAATCCTAAAGAATTATATTCGACGCTTTTTATAGATTAACTAAATATCGACAAGCTACGTGGCTAGCTGCATTAAGAAGAGAAAAAGAAAATGTGTCTAGCTACAAATAAGTGTGTTCTAATCATTTTTCTTCTGAACATTTCGTTGTGGCTGGATCAAAATTGTGGTAGTGGATGACCCTATCTTGTTTCCCATTCCGAAAGGGATTTTCAACAGAGCAAATGATTTTGAAGAGTACGATAATGACCGTTTTTTGTACAATTTAGAATGTTGAAAGTGTGCTAGTTAGCTTAGCTTTGCGTTGAATTTCTGGCTGATTTGGGCCCAAGCATCTTCCTTTTGTTTATTATTAACTGAATTTGTACATTTGTTTTAAATTATTGCCTTATTTTATTTTACCAAATTTGTTAACAGTTGTTTTTCATCGCTGGTGTAGTTAACCCGTTTTTTATCTACATTTTTTGCCATTATTTTTATTTAACGCAAGAAATTTAGATTTTCTTAAAGTAATAAAACAAAATGTGCAGAATACTGAAAACACTCTGTAGGTAACTTCAAAATAAGAAAAAAAGCTAGTTTTTTGCTCAAAAGGTGTCTTGGGTAAAATAGGAAACAATTTGCCACTGCGCGACGCAATCTATCCTTTAGCTGGCCTTCATGCTAGGCCAATCTTGATTATTCTCTACTTTAAGATATGTTGGAGAAACCGGGCATTAGGGTAAAAAAAGATTGAATACATCTGAAATTCTATAGAACATGGTTTTCGTATGGGTGGAATAGCTCAAAAGGGAACAAGAGTTATCGCTAAAAAATGAAATTCTATTTGAGCGATGATAATTATAGATCACGAAATTTTGGAACATTCATTATTTTTCCTATGTTCTGTATGTTTCCTACATGTAATGCATTACTGACGCACATAAACGGTTAAAAACTATTTTTTTTCGTTATAGGGGGTAGTTTTTAAGGGTAGTAACATTGTAAAATACCATAAATCGATTTCCACAATAAAAAAATAAATATGTGACAAATTTAACCATAATTTGAGCCAATAAAACCCTCAAATCTATTGTTTTTTTAATTTTTTAATACAAGGTGTAGATTTCACCCCTTAAAAAAAAAGCTGAACAATAGAAAAGCTGGCACAGTTGACTTTTCGTTTATAGCTAATCCTAATCATCGGTTTTTGTTAAGGTTTGTTTCGGCCTCCAGTAGAAGGTTAGGTTTCGCACCCCTTTGAATTAACTGTGCCAGGGTTAGCAACTGATTTGGGGGACAAAAAAGCAAGAATTTTAATTAATTATGGGTAATCGCAAGTGAATGCAGCTCGAGGTATACTTGTTGCAGTGTGGGCACTCCTACTAAATGCAGTTATAAAAATTTCGGAAGTAAACCCAATTTTTATGCTCAGAGACTGGACTAGTGTCCTAACAGGTTATAGCATCCATTATTTTGAAAGAGAAATTTTCAAAAAAAAAATTAATATAAGTTAATACAGATTTTATCGATATTTCCAAAACCACGTATTATTAAATTACCCACTTAGAGCCACCCCAACTTCTATTTTTTAAATAGCATATCCCTAATTTTATTAAAGAATATTGAGAGTACACTTCATTATGAATTCAACTATGTATTATAAGTGACGCCTTATTTTTTTTGTTACCAAATTACGCTCCAATTAGCACCCAACGGTCCAGATTTTTTCCAGTTGGTTATTTTCTATGGGGATATTTACAGCATATGATGTACACAACTTGGCTAACAGATTTAAAGATTTAAAATAACTGGAGCCTCAATGAAATGAAATTACTCCTAATGTAACTGCAAGAGAGAGTTAAATAAAATTATCTCATCTAAAAATATACTAAAAACACCATTATTTTTGGTATATTTTTAGATAATTCTGGTCAAGAATCAAAACTTTTAAACAATTAATATTGCCTTAAGTGAAAGTATGACGTGATTTCTCTTAATAAAACAATTTTTCCATAGATTAACAAATTTTATTAGGTGGAAATAAAGTTATCACGCTATATGAAAGACACATCTTGGGCGTTTAATATATTAAAAATTAGGTTTGTAGCCAAAAACTATCAGATTATAAAGTGCATGTGGCTCTATTGGCAGTTGGCCCGCCAAAAAATCTCAACTGTTCGCTGTCCTCGAATTTATATTTGAATTCGTGTCAAGTCGCGAGTCCTATTTTTATCCAGACAATATTTATATGTTTATTTCATCATTTTTGTCATCGTTTCAGTAATACAAGTTTACTAGAATTTAGTAAATAATTCAATTATTAAATAATAGCATTGCAACATTTTTACCAAAAGTATTTATGTTTTCAATTTATTTTTATTTGTAAATATATAGATTTTATCCCTATTTTTATTTTTTTTATTTATAAAATTTTTCTCAAAGCACAATTTTGTTTCAATTTTTATTTTTTTATAAAATATAAAATTTTTCTACTGTCTTGATAATTTTTCTACATTGTTTTACTCTTTTTTAATATATCTAAAAATTATTTAACTCTACTAACATATTTTTGTTCATAAAAATATGGTTTAGCAATTTTTGCTAATCGTTACAGAAAAATTCGGGAACACACACACATACAATTTTCTTAAAATAGGTTCATTCGAAACATGAAGATAAGCCAAAATTTAAACTTTGTAATAATTATTGCTTAAATATGTTTTAACTCTTGAATCAAACTTATATTTTTTACTTTTCTCGTATACGGTAATTTTTTTTAAATGTTTTAGATAAAGTACCAAATTGTATCAGGAATAATTTTTTCTTTAAATTTTATAATAAATTATTATTCCTTATGGTGCAAAATTTTTGAGTACTTATATGAAGCGGGTAAATAAAAATATATTTTCTTATCCACAAACAGAAGAAAAGTATTATGTTGGCCACAACCCACATTTCGAACAATTTTAAATTGATTTCTCATTGACTTGATATATGCCAGAATTGTAGATATACTTGAGCTGTCTTATACAAGCGGTCATATTATTTATACATATGGGAAAAATTTACTCATAAATTTTTTTTAGTGAAAGATAGAGATGATCACAGATAGTTAATTGACAGATACGAATGGTCAAACCATTTTAGGAAAAATGACAATACATTTGTGAATCTTTTTAATTTCATTTCAAGGTAGGAATTGATTACCATAGAATCAAAATACACCTACGACAAATTAGATTTTTAAAATGCCGAATTAAATATGAAGATTTTATAAATTAAATATATTTTTTTACGTATAAAGTTAGTTTTACTTCGGTCCGGACCGGAAGTTTTAAAATCATTAAAAAAAATTGAAATTTTTTTTTTTGCTTAAAATGACACGATTAGGTGAAAAAAATTTTCATGTTCGTCTGTCTTTCGCCAATCGTTTTCTCCCATCTACGAGAGGAACCCTATTGTTTTTGGGCATTCTACCTGCAAGGGGGTGGAAACTGGAGGGGGCTGAAATTTCAAAAAAATCATCTCCCATTCTTAAACATATCGAAACAGGTCATAAGACCTTTTTCATGTTCTAATTATTATAAAATTAATTCGCTTAAAACTTTTCGATTTGACCTTCATGGGTGGAAGTGGAGGGAGTTGAAATTTCAAAAAATTCATATCCGCCATTTTTGAAAATATTGTAACAGGGCTTTACAATTTTTTCATATAATAATTATTATAAAATTAATTTGTATAAAACTTTTTATCAGACCTATGGAGGTGAAACTGGAGGGGGTTGAAATATCAAAAAAAATTATATCTCCGCCAAATATCGAAACAGTTCATTAAACTTTTTTCATGTTCTAATTTTTATAAAATTAATTCGCTAATTTTTACGATTGTTTATGGATTTTTAAAAAATTGAGAAAGGAAAAAATGGGAAAAGTGGTAAAAAATCGTATATCGTAAAACAAAAAATCGTAAAAATTAAAAGAAATCCGTAAAAAATTGTAAAAAAATTGTAAAAAACTGCTAGAAAGTCCTAAAATTTCGCAAATAATGCTAAATAATCGCTCCGGTTGAGAAAGGAAAAAATGGGAAAAGTGGTAAAAAATCGTATATCGTAAAACAAAAAATCGTAAAAATTAAAAGAAATCCGTAAAAAATTGTAAAAAAATTGTAAAAAACTGCTAGAAAGTCCTAAAATTTCGCAAATAATGCTAAATAATCGCAAAACATCATAAAAAATCATAAATAAACCTTAATAAACCGAAAAAAACTGGAAAAATCTGGAGCAAATGGAAAAATGGGATAATATCGGGAAAGATCGAAAAACGCGATTAAATTAGAAAAAATCGAAAAGAATTAAAATAAAATAGAAAAAAATCATAAAGAATCGGAAAAAATGGGGAAAAAAACAAAACAAAAAAAAATGGGAAAAGTTTGGCTTCTCTAATGGACAACTCCGTTTCGTACGCTAACTTCCGTGCACATTTAGGGTTGATTACCTATTTAGTCACTATGTTTCCACGTGCTTAACGATTTTTACTATACCTACAAAATTTGAGGTTAACTCAATTATAAAATGAAGGCGTAAATATTCACTTTGTTAATATAGTGAGGATGAGATTGGTATATTGTGAGCCAGATGACATCACCTGTTCTATTATATTTATAGAGTAAAATAAAAGTGGCCACTGTTCCAGACTCTTCAATACTTACATTGATCTTTGAACATTCATCAACTCACCAGAACAGAAATCGAGATTGCATGCAAACAAAGTCGCCACCAGCATCTTAGTACGTTTACGAAAACATCTTCTAATGATGAGATTTCAATAAAATACGGGATAAAGTCTACAAACGTCATAACTTGAAACTAATTAAAATTAACACACAGAGCAACCAAAATCTATCTTGTCTACTAACGAAGTGACGTCAGGTTATGACGAATAGCGTTTTAGACATTTGAAGAACAGGATTAAAAAAATTATTCTTAAAAATGAGTTATAAAATTTATATTGCATTTTTATGAATAGAAATCAACATTTCCCGTTTCCTTTTTACAAAATCTATCATAAATACTTATTTTTAGATTTTTTCCTACATAGTGCAAAAAAGTTTATTAAAATCAAGGCAATATTGGAATCCCATTCAGTATAGTTGTCAAAAGGTCTCCACGAAGCAAAAAAAATTTAGAAGATTTTGTTTAACAAATACACGATCACAACTCCTAAAAAATTACTTAAGAAATTTATTCCAACACAATTTCTTCTGTTCAAATCTCTAGATAATACCATATTATTTTAAAATTATTAAATTACTATTAATTAACATTAAAAAAAATGTATGTCTTACAGCCAGAATTACGGCTGCGAACTACCGCTGAATGCTGTTTTTAGCGTGAAATTGAAATTAATAATAAAGATAAAATTTCGAGAGTATAGAGACTTTTTTATTATAAATTTCTTAGTCTTTCACAATCTTTTTTACAGTTTTTGGCTTATTTGCAAAATACCTGACCATTCTTTTTTTAAATCTTGTTTGCAATTGTTTATGTGTGCGGGTTCATTTTTGCACAATTTTCTAGAGGCCATCCCGAATCGAATGAGCCCTCGCTCATATTTTATTTCTCAGAATAACGATTAAATATGTTTTTTAAGATGTGAACTAGTCTAGAAATTCGTAATGAGCGTTCTATCTACTAACTTACCTTTATAATGAGCATTTATTACTGGCAAGCGATCCCAAATGGACTATAGTGGTTAACTAACTAGTGATTATTTGTAATAAAAGATTTTTGTATTTAAATTTTTGTGAATATTTCGTATTATTTTAATACATCATTGATTCTCAATATTTGCTAAAAAATATTGGTGTTTTATAAATATAATTTTATAATTAAAAAAAAAAACAACTTGATACTATTCATAAGTTGAATAATTTCGTACATCTTGAGATTTGAGATTGATGAAAAGGCGAATCGCGAATAGCTAACCGTGTAAAAATAAATCCGCCAAATTTTATACATTTGGTTGATTTTTACCACAGGCGGCGCAAGTATAAATGTATTAAGGTATTCGAAGCCCGCGATGCTCTGAATTATAAATATAAAATGTCTTGACCTACCCCAATCTTATTCGCACTTGATCTAACCTAATGTTAATTTTCCCGAGTACAAAAGCCAATTTTATTTGAAAAAATGTGTTTTGACTAAAGAAAATGTTACCCATTTCTCAAAAGGGGTTGCAGTAGTAATATAAAAAAAATCATAGAAATTATATTTCCAAGTTTGAGACTAGTCGAAAAGATTTTGGTATTGTTTTTTGTTATTAAATTTTTTCTAGCTGTACCCTATATGTCGGCGGCTATGTCTCAACCCACCTTTCGCGTAACATCTGAACCGAAAAGAACGTCGATTTCACAAAATTCTGAACTCCAGAGTCCCGTAGATTATTCCATTGCACCCGACACCAAACCCATTTTGATTTTCTAAAAATACCGAAAATGAAAACCCAGCCTGGTTAACAGTTTTTCTCTGAGAATACTCAGTCGCGCCATTCCTCCAGTGCACCGCGTTTGTGTCTTTTTACCACCCGCTACACAAAAAAAATTAAAATGGGAGACGTAGAAGTTAGTTCGAATTTCACCATAACCGAAAAGAAGACGAAAAAAGTGAAAAAAACAACGAAGCAAAGACGAGGAAGTAACGAACATACGGAAGTCACCATACAAGAATTGAAAAATGGCAACCAGGGGTATGTGATGGCATTTTAATGGTCGTGGAAATAAAGGAACGCAGCCTGACACCTGTTAATTTTTTTTCCACGCCAATGAGTATTAGTAGTGACAAAGTGGTAGTGTCTAGCTGTCCATATGCCGGAAATTTGATATGGCTTTTTTGTGACATGTGTTTATATGTTTTTTTTACCACCGTGACGTTGGATTTTATCAAAATTTTCACAAATTACTTTATAGGGCGAAGAGCAAAAAAATTATATTAAAAGGAAAATATTTTAGTCATGAATTAGTATAATAACCCAATAAATGCTGGTGTAAGAAAGAGCATGAAACGAAGTTAAGAATATACAGGATGGTGCAAATTCAGATCTTTGAATTTAATTAATCTAAAATTGTAAAGATGTACCAGTTGTACAGCTAAGAAAGGCAGAAATCATTAATCACCCTGTAGATTGGCTCGAGAAAGCTGTTTTGTTCCATTTAAAGTCGTCACTTGAAAAAATTCAATTTTTAATTAAATATTACAATTAGTTTGCATTATAAGTGTAATAGTTTTTTGAATTCAGTTTCTTATAGAACGAGTTTAAAAATGTTAAAATATACAGGGAATCTTAATTTAAAAAATATTATTTTTGTAGTTATGCCCTCTTAGCCTTAAAACAAAAAATCCCAGAGGATAACTATATCTAAAATGTGGTCAAATTATTCAATAGAAATAAAACTCGGAGTCATATATTAATTTTTTGCCTACATGGTACATGACTCGGAAGTTTTATTTCAATTGATTAAAAGAAAAACTTTCCGGCAACTTCTCTGTCAGGACCACTGTATATTTTTTCAAATTTCTTTGTTAAACAGTTTCCAAAATACAGTTGGCCTTCTGTCAAAGCTGTAGGAGTTTTTTAAAATATTTTCGTTTCTACATGGCATCAACCCAGATATTTATATATATTTTTAAATGGAACACCCTGTAGTTCAATTGAATTAAAAATACTCTCAAATTATAAAAATCAGTAAGTTTGAAACTTAATATTAGGTACTACTCAATATTTTTGTTTTTTTCCAATACACGGTAATGATATTGTAATTGTCACTTTTTGGTTTATTTTTATCTCATTATTATTTTGTCGGCTTTTAATGATTACATTTACTTTTTAAACTTGATTTTTCTCTAAATTCATCAACATATATCCTTGAAATTGTTTATATAATATAAATTGAGGAATAAATACCAAAAGCATATTTACATATGAAAGATATACAGGGTTGTGCAAATTTAATAGAATCATTATTGTGATCTCATAAACCGGAGTCAGTCAGTTATTTTTGATTAAGATTTTTAGAAGCATTATTTTTAAACAAATTAATTTGTAGCTTTTATATTTAAAAATTTTAATTGATTGAGGTATTATATAATACATACAATTTCGATTCTGTCAAGTAATTTATGGTTTTAAGGAATATTTTAACAATAGTTGTAAAAGAATTTTGAACTTCATTGTTTTTTTAACTATTTGGTGGACAAAAATATTGGATAGTTGTTACTGAAATGGTCTAGCAATTTTTTAGAATCTCTGGCAGAGTAATTTTAATTATATTAAATACAGGTGTTCCATTTAATTATTTTTTGTAAATGTAGTTTTATGACATGAAATATTGTATCCCAATACTGTATTAACACTTCAATTAAAACACTCCTCGAAAACTTTTTTCAACTATTCTACTATTTCTGGTCTAAAAATTTAGTAATTTGAGAAAAATGATGAAACATTCAAAAACAGGTGCACATTTCTGAGTATCAAAAGTTAGGTCATCCTCCAACTCACTCATAAATTTATTTTCGTAACATCTGACACATTTTAGTCTGGAATGCAACAAATATAAAGTTTGTGCAATGTATTATTAATAAAAAAGTACACTGCGAAAACGTAATACTTTTTTTGCAAGTTAACTGAAAATAAACGATTGGTAATTACTAATACTACAACATTGTGAACATATCTACTGAAATTCTCGAAATATTTGACAAGCACTACCAACTTTGACACTCAGTATTCAAAATCAACATCATGCTGCAAACATATGCCATTACATACCCCTTTCTTACAAAAGGTACAAATATTTTTATGTGTATACGTATATTTTATTAGTGTATTGTGTGATTTTTTACTAATATATTGTTTGAAAATTACTAAATCTTTTTCATGTAACTATAATATTCGGGAATTATATTAACCGGTTCAAAAATATGTTTTTATTTTTCAGTGTTTTTACCAAGTTTTGATTTTTTTTCGTTAATCAAATTTCATATAAAGAGATAGTTGAACCATGTGAAATTGTTAAATTTAGAATGATCATGGTAGAGCTTGCCAAAATTTTTATTCTCATCAAATTATTTTCGTAAAGTTCTATGTAAATGTTCACATTCATTTCTGTGTTGCAATGTTTACTAAAAAATTAAATGGTTTATGCTTGCGATATTACGTAAAAGTCCAGATTGTGGGTTTCGAATTGACATATATTTATTTTGTTTCCCAAGTTAATACCTGCGTATTTTAAATACAAATAAATCATTAAATTTTATTGTAATCAAATGAAAATTCCCAAAAATACTGAAAAATGGAAATATTTTACTAATTTTGGGCTAAATTTATATTTTCTGTGGTTTACACTAACAATTTATGTATTAAAAAGCCTCTAAACCGAGTTGTTTTTGTCTATTTGACATCGAAAAAATCTTTCTCAGTGACAAAATTGGCTTTTTATATTCTGGTATTAATAATAACAATAATAACTGCTATAAAAAAATTACTGGTTCTCATTCGTTATGTTTTCAAGACAATGAAATTCTTATTAAAATGTCCAAGTTTACTGCAAAAAGTAGCTTTCTTTCTTTTAACTGAAAAAAGTATTAGTTACTGAAAGTGTAAAATAAGAAATTTTGAAAATCAATTATCTACAAAAAGTCTCATAACTAAAAACTGAAACTAGACAGAATAAAATAAATTAATATATCACGTTTTAAAATGTATACTGAATAGGAAAACAAAGAGACAGACAAGAAGTTTATTCTGTCTGCGCAATATAAAATAAGGGTTCCAGCAGAGCAGAGTTTTAACAAATTAAACTTATTTGGGGTTCCCGCAAGACTAATAACTTGTTCAAAAATCATAAAATAGTTTGTTACTAGTTCTATTAGTTCCGAATTATTTTTATTTTAAACTATTCTTCTTCTTTTTCCTTTATGCTTATTGATTAGTTTTTATGTGATTTTAGACCAACGTTAACTTAAAAAAAGTCTGTTTTCAATACTTTCCAGTTCTTAGAGTTTCAAGTCTTTAGGAAGTAAAGTAAAAGTTATTTAATGTTAATCCGGTAAATAGGGGATATTATTGGACAATTCCTGCTGTAACAGCAAAAACTGCTGAAATTGATAAAACATAATGAAAGTGAGAAACTGCATAGTAGGAGGCATGAAGAACAATATCAATAGATGAATTAGCTAAAACAACTGTTAATCCAATTGTAAAATTTAAACCTAAAGTTCATAAAGTTGTAGGATTAAGTTAATAATTGTACCATGTAATGTTGCTGGTCATGAGTTATCTAAAAATTTTAATTCCAGTAGGAATTGCAATAATTATGGACGTAAAATATGCTCGTGTTTCTACTATGAATATGTGATGGGCTCATACAATAAATCTTAGAAGACCAATTACGATTATTACATAAATTATTCCTAAAGTTCCAAAAGTTTCTTTTTTTCTTCTTTCTTGTCTTACAATATGAGAAATTATTTCAAACCCTGGTAAAATTCAAATATAACTTCAGGATGTCCAATCAATTGGTATAGAATAGTGTCTCCTCCCATGGGTCAAAAAAAGAAGTATTTAAATTATGGTCAGTTAATAGTATAGTAATGGCTCCTGATAAAATTGGTAAAGGTAGCTCCAAGAATAGATGAAATTTCTGCTAAATATAAACTAAAAATTGCTAAATCAACAGAAGATCCTCTATGAGCTAAATTAGATAAACTGTTCATCCTGTACCAGCTCCTCTCTTTGTACTATTCTTCTTATTAATAGTAGAAATAGTGATGGGGGTAGAAGCCAGAATATTATCTTATTTATTCGTGGAAATGCTATCTGGGGCTCCAATTGTTCCGATTGTAAAATTTGCACCAAACAGACCAATAAAAAGCGAGTTAATGTTGCATTGTCATCCAGTTCTGAGCTATGTTTAAAGTTTCAAGTATCTAGATCATCGGGAAGTTAGTTTAAAATTGGTTACAAAATACGTACCAAACAGATAGACAAGAAATCGAGTTAATATTGCATTGTCATCCAGTTCTGAGCTTTGCTTAAAGTTTTAAGTATCTAACTCATTGGGAAGTTAGTTTAAAATCAATTAAAAAATACTACAATTAGCAAAGTATTTTGTTCTTCCAAAAATGTTTATAAAAATATTCCTTACGGGTAGTTCTCCATGTATAGTCATTTTTACAATTGAAATTACCAGTGATTATAGAAAGTTTTTAGTGATTTTTAACAGTTTTTAAAACGATACAACTTACGAAGAAAACAAAAATATTTCTTCAAACCAGTTCATTCGTGATTGTAAACCAGAAAAGTTTTTTTTTGTATTATAGTTTTTGTCCTGAACTGTGGAGGCGGGAATCTTTTATAGACAATATGTTCTACACGTGAGTGTTATACCTGCTAAACCCTCCTCGGCATATTATCCTGTGCTGCATATTTTCTTCTAACCCTACTGTAGGAGTAGGGTTGCTGTGGAGGAATTTCTATCTGAAATTAGAATATTATTAGTACTTATATTGGGCTGTGGTAGTTTCTTCTTGAGTTTTTTGCTTAGTGTTCTTCTATCCTATCAACTGTCCATTTGCTCCTGGGAGTTTCTTGCGCGTGAGTGTTGCTTCTCCCGACGTAGCGTCTTTACATTTCTTTTACTCTGGAAATAATTTGAGCGATTTGTTGGGAGTAGAAGCGTCAGCTGAGGTATGAGATTTGCTGACAATTCTTCTCTCGTGCATGCGACGAGGAGTCAGGGAGGAGAAAGTTGAGAGTTCTCTAATCGATTATGGAGCGAATCTATGTTTTGTATATGGGAAGAAGTGTTTGAGGATTACATCTCCCAATTCGTCCACTCAGGGCTCCGATGAGAGATAATCGTTTCCTAACTATGTACAGTTTTTTGAACTTCAGTCGATCGAATAAGTAACTTCGTCGAGTCCCTCTCTCCAAAGCCCAAGGTTGATTTCGTTGAGAGGTTGACTGAGCTTTTTCGATAGATTTGGTTGTTGAATTTTTTGGGGGGTTCGAGTAATCCTTCAGTTACTACACCATTGGGAGAATAGATCAAGAAGTTGTTGGGTCAGGGTGTTCAGAGCTCTTGTAGATCTGAATGTAGCAAAGATAGAAGTGTCGTCGGCGTGGAGCTGAATAATTTGGGCTAGGCAAGGGAGAGCGGGGGATGTCTTGCGTGTATATATACAGCAAGAGGGCCAACACAGAGCCTTGGGGAACTCTGGCTTGCACAGTGAAGGGGTCTGATATGGAGTTTCCAACTTAAACATGGATAGAGCTATTGTTGACGTAAGAATTAATGAGTTTGATTAAGGGGATTGGGAGTTCGATGTCTGAAAACTTGATGCACAGTGACCAAGGTTGCGATATTTAGAGTTAAAGGTGTGGAGTCTTACTAGTGCATCTTGGGTGGAATGATCAGGCCTAAATCCATGTTGGAATTGGGGGATCGTTCCCATTTCATCCAGAAAGTTCCAGTTAGGTCCTTGAGGAGAGTCTCAAAGAGCTTATTACCTAGAATATTCGTCAGGGATATGGGTCTGTAGGAATTTGTGGATGTGGGATCTTTGTAGAATAAGGATAGGGAGTATTGTGGCAGGAAAGTTTTTGAGGTCCTGACGTTTGATTTAGTCAGGACCTGGGACAGAATTTTTACCATTTAAACAGAAAGGAGTGAGGTTGTGTGCTGTAAGGGGAGGGAGTTGTGGATTTCTAGAGGATGTTTTATAGGTGGACGTTGGTGTCATTTCGGAATTGGAGGTTAAAGTTGGGATTGTCGGGGTTTATTAGGGTGTTTTGGAGATGACCTTTGAAAGCAGTGGCCTTCTGTTCGGGGGTGTGTAGAATTTGTCCGTTCAACTTTAGGTGGGAGTGGGACTTGGTCTTTTGACCTGTGAGGAGGCTGAGTTTGTTCCAAAACCTGGAACAATTAGTGTGGTCGAGGTTTGAAGTAACCTCGATCCATTTTTCTTGTTTATGATTCTTGATTTGGAGCTAGAAATTGGTGACTGGTCACAATATACATGTGTGGAGTCTAAAGTTTTAAAAGTAAAATTACAAAAATGATGATTTGTAGTAGGTGAAAGTTTTAATATTAGAAATGAATTGAATTTTTCGATATTGCTTCTAAGGATTTTTTACGCAACATTAAAAGCAAAATTATTTAATTAGAGCTGTATTTCTTTCTGGACATATTCAAAATTATGCAAAGCAACTTGCATGTCTGCAAAGACAGTATCATAATATACCAATATTACTAGGTCTTATTCATCTTCTTCTATTTCTTGGTTTTAATTTGAGAATAAAAAAATGATTTATCCATTACGAATTACAGTACAGTTGATATCGTCTTCTACCTCTTGCAATTTTGGCATCTTTTTACTCATTATACGTTGCATAAATTGTACATTTCATTTGTGCTCTTCATACATGCGCCATCCATTTGACTTTTTGTTCTTTTGTATTTTTAATTAGCTCTTCTTCTGTTTCTTGGTTTTAATTTGAAAATGAAAAATGATTTATCCTTTACGAATTACAGTCGAGTTGATATCGTCTTCTATCTCTTGTATTCTAGGACTTATTGATCATCTTTGGTATTGTACCTTGTACAAATTGTTCTTTCTACTCCTACTCTCGTTATCCATTTGAATCTTTCTTCTTTTATCTTTTTAACTATCGCTTCTATTTCTTGGTTCATTATTTTTCTGTATTTTTGTTACAGTCATTATTTCATCGATATAAATATGGCCGGTTGTATTTTCGTTTCATTTATTGTTTTTCATTTCTCCATCGCTCGGAACGGTTACTCCTAAGTATTTTCTCATCTTTCCTCAAATACTCTGCTTTTAATCTTTGTTATTTTATCACTACTTTTTGTCTACTCATTTATTGAAGCTTCTCTTGACTCGACTAACAAAATTGACGTCGGAATTTTGAATACTTTCGTACAGTCAATTTGCATAAAATTTCACGCACAGCTCGAACACGTTGAACTGCAAGATGTGATGAAGCCCGAATTTTAGCATTAGGCCTAGAACTCGAGGCCAAAGGACAAATATTAAACAATACTATTTCCATGCGCTTCAGTATGGTATTTGTGTACTGCCTAGTTTTTAATCGCGTTTTTGCTCCTTCCAGTACCACCTCTTCCAATACATCGTGGGATTTCTGCTAAAAGTGACCAAGTCAGTTTTGATGCATTCCGAGAAATTGCATGTGAAAATTTAAGTTTGAAAAGTCAGGTTTTACATGTTTTATCTCTAGAACTTAAATTATTCCGGAATTTTTTTCGAGCACTCAAATGTTTTGAAAATCGGTTCGAAATTTCTCGGGAAGGATCAAAACTGACTTGGTTACTTTTAGCAGAAACCCCACGACATGTTCCATTATTTCTCTGTTATTTGTTACGAGCGCTATATCATCAGCTTCAGCTATTATTTAACCTTCTTTTATTCTTATTGTTCCTTTTTCTATTTTTGTGACTTTGCACTCCAACTCCAAGTTAAACAATCTAATAGTGAAATCTCTTTGTCTATCTTAAATTCTTCCGTATCTCCTTTTTCTGCATTGATTCTAACTAATGTTCTCTTCGTCATTCTAATTACTCTTCAAAGTCTAGAGGATCTACAACTGGTTCTTTTCTCGGCTTTATCGGGTTTTGTCTTTTGGCGGAAATATATACTTATTGAAAAATGTTTATTCCTCACGGGCTTTTTCCATTTATTATTTGAAAGTATATAAGGCGATCTTACTTGAGTTAATCCGCATATTGTGTTAAAATACACCTAGACACCCTTACTTTCGGAATTTTACTTTTTCTGTTGTTGTTGGGCGTGGAATATAAGTAGATTATTATTATTATTAGTAATCAGTTTATACCTATCAAAGTATAGACTCGTCTGACTATTAATCAAGATAATATGTTTCAAAACTGAAACAAATAATTATATTTTTACAATTGAAAATGCATATATAAAGACAATAAATTCGAGAGACTTTTTTTCATCATACATACAGTTAATGCATTAAAATTAGCATATGTATGGCTAACTGTTACATCTTTTATTTCAAAAACCATTATCTAACTTACATGTCATAATAATTTAATATATACAACCAAACAGTAAAACAAAATGTAAACGATTGTAATTAGTTTTATTTATTGCAAATCATTGGTATATCTATAGGTTACAAGTTAAAGGAATTATTGTTTAAAGAAATATTTATGTTTATAATTCTAAAAAACTTTCGACAATATTTTCTACCATGATTGATTTAACATGAAATTTACAATAAAAATGATTTATTTTTGGACAGTCACTCATAATCGAATTTATCCATATCTGTTGATATTTTGTTTGAAAAAAATGACGTAATTTCTTTTGTTTTAGTTAATTTTCAGTGGAGAATACACAAAAGCCATGAACAAGGACTGGCACGGCCAACACTTTTGCTGCTGGCAATGCGACGAAAGCCTCACGGGACAACGGTACGTTCTCAGAGACGAACATCCTTACTGCGTATCCTGTTACGAGTCCGTCTTTGCCAATGCTTGCGAGAAATGCAGTAGGACTATCGGTATAGATTCCAAGGTAATTAAAAATAAATATTTTCTAGCAGGATAAAATTCTTAAGGAAATTATTGTTGTTGCAGGATTTGTCTTACAAGGACAAGCATTGGCACGAGGCATGTTTCCTGTGCACTACCTGCGGGGAATCGCTTGTAGATAAGCAGTTTGGATCTAAAGGTGACAGGATTTATTGTGGTAACTGTTACGACCAGCAGTTTGCCTCCAGGTGTGATGGATGCCATGAAATCTTCAGAGCTGGTAAGTTCTTTATCATTTAGATTGTTTCTATCGACTTGGATTATAGCTAAAAAAAACTATTTATACGTTTAATCTATAATATTATTGAATTATTTATCATATTTTAAACATTTTTACATATATTTTTTTCCAAAAGTGAATTTGGCATCTTTATAACACTGTTAAAATTTGTTAAGAGATAATTTAGAGACAATGTCAAATGATTAAACAGCAGGAGATAGTCTGCCTTGTACAATAATTGACTGATTCTTTGGCTCATTATATTTGTCATTATGAATTTCCTGAAAATAGCAGATGAAACGGTAATAACTAACCCGAATGACAACCTGTTTTTTCAAAAGCACAAAATAGGGGTTGAAGTGATTTTTGTTTGATATTTTGTGCTTTAGACGAATTAAAATGAACCAGTGCGCCATCGACAATAAATTCTTATCCGTAGCTTTATTATTATTTTTGCTACTTTTATAACTTGTCTCGATTCAGGTAGTTTTCAAATCCCCTCGTATTATAACTGTTATATTCAATGACTTGGTCGTAAAATATGTAACATGAACAATGAATGACGTTTATAAGTAGTAAATTCAATTAGCTGGAGAGTGGCTGACTCCCAAAGATTTATTTGGTTTATTTCACACTAATGACTAATTAGTTAATTACGAAAGGTCAAACCCTATTGTATTAGGATTTATAAGTCGTGAACGTCAGATAATTGATCGGGCGAATATAGTTTCAAAAACTAAAAATTAATTTTCTATTGATTACCTTAATCAAAAATTCTTTCGAAGAAAGCTAAACCCCTTTAAAAATGGTGCCTTTAAAAATATTATTTTAAATATCTTATACTTTTATTTAAACATATCAAATATGGCACATTCAAATTTGGTAATACAAATATTATTTTTTTATTGCGATCATAAGCGCACTATTTTGCATATTTTTTGTTCCTTTATTTTTTGATGTGTCAAAAAAAATTTCTAACATTAAAGTCCGTTTAAAAAAATCGATTTAAATATTTTATGTTTCCTTATGTATAAATTTCCCAGTGATTAGCAAATTCATTATTAAAAAAAAAAATTTGGCCCGAAACTAATTTGACATCCAACAGTTTTTTTTTGGCTTATTTGACATCCATATGTCAGATTTTATTGATTGTTCAAAGTTGACTTTCATTATTAGCAATGAGTTACTCATCATCAATGCTTTTTGTTGGGATCATTATAACGACGTTATTTGAATATACGACTTAATAAATATGAGATTTTGAATCCACAAATCCTTCCCCGAAATATTTTTCTGGCTACACTTTTGGTCATCATTGAGGAACTGATCCCACGAAAATTCAAATTGATCAAATCTATTTTTTCCCAAAACAGTACAAAATACCAACAACAAACAAATTTCTAAAATGCTAAAAGGGAAAGATAGAAAATATGATTAAAAATTACCGTTAACCCTTCCCAAATGAGACGCCTATGAGTGCACTAAAAATATTCTATTTACAGTAGCGAATTTGAAAAATTAACAGAAGTGTCAAGTTTGATATTTTTAACTAACATCGTTTTGAAGATATTCGAAAAAAAAAATATGTAAAGGTTGTTAGAGCTTGTTATTTTTTTATATATATTTATCTATAGAAGCTGTGTATTTGTTTTGAAATAAAAATTGATATAAAAGGTCTCGAAGTATTTAAAAATATAATTTTCACGAATATTATAAGTACAGTCCATTTCTCGATCATGCACAAACATTTTTTGGTCCTTCGAATCTGATGACTTTTTGCCACCCATCCCGCTCATTTTTTGATTGGCGATTCTATGTTGCCTATGCCGCAAGACACAAGAGAATCCAATCCTAACAAAATGCAATGCTACCATAGAATGCAGCAGTTACTACAGCTCTTTTTCTCACATTAGTCAAGAGAGTAGCTATAACTTGGCTACAACTCAAGAAAAAATGGAAATTGGACAATCCTCATCCTTCTAGAGATTCGGTAATTCTCGTTGAAGACAACGTTCTTCCCTTACATGAGTAGAATCGTGGAACTCCATAACGGCAAGGATGAAATTTTACGGGTAATATCAATTAAGATTGGAAATAGTAATGTGATTAGACGATTGCTTGTGAAGATTTGTTTATTACCAATTGTTGACAATCTATCATGAAAGGACATTTTATTTATTTAATTTTTAATTATTCTTACCGCCCACTACATTAGAATATAATTTTTTGAAAGTAAAGCTTTCCAGGTGGGCGGCATGTTATATGTTTTTTTTATATATAAATATAGAAACAGTGTATAAATAGATGTATAAGTTTTGAAACAAAAATTCATTTAAAACGTCACGAATTATTTAAAAATATAATTTTCACGAATAATATAAGTACAGCCCACTCCTCGACCACGCACAAACAAAGGCACCATCTTTAAGTGGCTTTACATCCCTTAGGAAGTATTTTTCGATGAGTTGGTAATCTTTAGAAGTAGCTGATAGGATTTCTGGACACCCACTATAATTTATTAATAAAGAATAGAGGCACTTAAAAATAATCTAATACACATTGGCAAGAGAAAAATCAAATACGAAAGACGTATAGCACCAATACAAAATATTTTAATTTCAACAGATTATCTCAAATGTGGTCGAATGATGAGGTAATAAAATTCAAAATCAAATACCACACAATTATATTAAAACAAAAAGGGGGAACGGCAACTAGTTTCGGCATAACTGCCATCATCAGCCCAAAAATTATTAAAAATAAGAGCAAGTGCTTAGTACATCATTGGTGGCAACAAATACTTAAAAAAAGCGTGTGCGTGCACTTGTCCAAGAAGGTAAATTCCTCAAGGTACCAGGAGAACGAAACATGTTTCGTTCTCCTAGTCCATATACTAAGCGCTTGTTCTTATTTTAAATAATTTTTGGCCTGATGATGGCAGTTATACCGAAACTAGTTGCCGTTCCCACTTTTTGTCATCTTAACTAAGTTGTTTTAATATACCTAATTGTGTGGTATTTGATTTTGAATTTTATTACCTCACAAAATATTTTACTCATTTTCGCCTGAATTTATGTCCGAATAATGTTTTAATCTAAACCTTAAGTTCAACTTAACCATCATTCACCTAAATAAAGTTTTGTTAGTGTATTTTCTATAATAAAGAAGTTAATTAATTGGGATAATATATCTCTATATTTCTAAAATTGTCAAGCCTAAACCAGAGGTGATAGAGACGTGAAATTTTCAAGGTAGATTCCTTTGGTAGTGTAGGGAAGCACTAAGAAAGGAATTTTGAAAATTCGCACTTTAAGGGGTTCAAAATTGGGGTGCAAGGTCAGCAACAAATATTGAATATCTCGAAAACTATAAATGATAGGCGCTTCAAAATTGGTACGTAGATTCTCCTAAATAAATAAGCTAAAACGTGTTTCGAATTTTTTTTTCTATTTTTTACCCGAGACGCAAACAGAATAGTTATAAGTTTAACATGTGTATCTGTCTATGGCATCGTAGGTCCTAAACGGATGAACCAATTTTGATTTAGTTTTTGTTTGAAAGGTGTCTTGATCGAGAGTGTTCTTAGCTAAGATTCAATTATTTTTTTGATTTTCCAATTTTGCGTACATGACTCAAACCAGGTTCCGCCCACGCCGCCATCTAAGTCAGGGAAAAAGAAACGTAGGGCGCGTTACACCGATAAAACTAGGAAAACCCAGCTTAAGAAAGCGATAAAAACTATGGCTGAGAACAATTTCGCGACTCACCGAAACGCCGTGTCCAAGTACAAAGCAGCTAAACTTCAAGGTCACAGGCAAAGGTTACATCCTGAGGGGCACCGACAAGCTGCGACCATCTATCAAGAACTACATCCTGAGACACATAGACAAGCCATTAGCAAGTACTACCATATCCATCTTGAGCAGCGCACTGTGGCTAAGTCTCGGCAAAGGCAAAGCATCCTGCAAAATATTTTTCAAAGACAAACTGTCAGTAGATAGAACGTCCATTAACTTTAAAGATTCACTGTCAGTAGATAGAACGTTCATTAACTTTAACGGTTCTGTAACTAATGACAATGACGTTTAGATTGTGACAATTGTATAAGAAATCAATTTGTAAAATTTCATTCTAAACGTTATTGCTTTTACTTATTGAATCTTTAAAGTTAATGGACGTTCTATCTACTGACAGTCAGTAAGGAAAGGCGATGACGTTTAGAATAAAACTTTACAAGTTGATTTCTTGTATAATTGTCACAATCTAAACGTCATTGTCATTAATTACAGAACCGTTAAAGTTAACGGACGTTCTGTCTACTGACAAAAAGCTTTGTCAGGGTTACTTACGATCTTGACTTTCCTTACGAATCAAACAGTAAGTTTACCATTGGTACAATGAGCCATAAGTGCAAATTGTGCTATGCCTTAAAGTGGAAAGAGGAGGTATGTGCTGTTCCGGCGGAAAAAATCAATTATACCCTCTCCAACATCTACCGGAACCTCTTTACATCCTGGTGATGAACCTCCACCCTGAACATGATACTTTATAGATCGCATTCGACAGTACAATAACTGTTTTCAAATGACCTACTTTTAAGGTCCAAGGTCAAGTTTACCACTTGATCGTAAGTTTGTTGCCCGATAGCCAACAGGATGCTTCGTTTTTACAAATTTATTTTGTAGAGGAAGACGACCGTGAATCAAAAATAAGATGATCCAACTACTCGCCGGCCTTAAAACCGGCATTAGTACAAAAAATGCTTCACGAGTTAATTCATACGTAAAAGATTTTAAAATCGCGCGGTCAAAAGCTAGTTTAATTATATTTTGGATGAGACATCCTGTATATTTTTGTCATGATTAAATTCGCGCCAAACATCTAAAACGCGTTAAAGATATTTAATTTGCTTATATGGATATTAACACTAAAATACCAAACCGAATAGAAAAACATGACGTAATTGGTTTTTCTATAAAGTCGCATAATGTGTTTTTATTACGAATACACAGTGTGTTTAGGGAGATAAAATACTGACACTTTTCGATAAACCGGAAGTGGATGTCAAATTTAATAGACCATAATATATTCAATCTCAGTTGCAATAAATTCCGCGACCTTGGTCATAATAAAGTCAGATTTTAGTTTCTTACATATTTTATTTGTTCATTATTTTTCTTTTTCCTGATTGAAAAGCACTGCCTAGCTTGATATTTTTTGAAATTTTCAAATAAGTATTTCTGGTAAAGTTTCAAATTATAATATCGAATGATTGATAAGAAAAAATATTGTTTCTTAACAAATAATAATGTACTATAATAATACATATCTTTATAATTTTTTTTATGATTTCTCTCAATTGGGAGTGGGTTCTATTATATACTAAATGAAAAAAAAAAAATTAAAAAAATCCATTTCTGATAACAACTTTCTAATTTCTATTCTCCTTTTTTACAACTTCTTACTTCATTAAAAAATTTGATTTGAATTAATTGCTCACTCTATACTGTTATACTCCCTTAAATATTTTCTTCCTTCTGTATATTTCTTCTTATTGCGTCTATTTCATTAGAACAATTTATTTCATTCTATTTACTCTTTTAATATTTCCTCCTATTTACTCTTTTAATAAAAGTCCATATTTTTTTTTATAATTGGTATAGAATTTTTATAATTTTTTATGTCTCATACAAATTCCTTCTCTTAATTACCTTTTAAAACATTGTTTTTTTTTAATCTATCTTTTTATATCCAAAATGACTTTTATTTATTATTTTTCTGTCTCTTTCGACTCCCTTTTTTTATGAAACAAAAAATCTACAAAAAATTTGACTTGATTCTTGAATCTTATACAAAATCTTTTATACTGAATGATTTTTAATTTTTATAGTTAAGTTTTAAATTAATACTTTTCCAAGGTATTTATTTTTATTAAAATTTCAGACCTTCATCTACAGACATTTCCACCATTGTTGATTTTTTCTACAAATTTTTCTAATATGCATATTTATACCAATTAATTCAAATTAACTCATTATATTCAACTAAAAACCTTGTGAATATAATATTTAAAATACAACGTAATAATGAATCAAATTCTATAATCCATACGTATGATTCCATTATAATATATAGTGTTTCCGAACTAAAGAAACCAACTCGTTTAGGAGATTCATGTCATACTATGTAAAAATAAGTAATAAACCCATGTTCGAATATCCACTATGTTCAAATTTAAAAAAAAAACTTGTTTTAAATAATTGATCTTGTACATTCTCAAACAAACGCCCGGCTCGACAGATTCGTTTAGATTTTAGCGAGATTCTATTGTTTATACTAGAAAAACTGCAAAAAAACTCATCAATCGTGCAAATTTTCTTTCATTGTTTGGATAAGGATACCCATAAAAATGTCATTCAAGTTACCCTTACAAAAATACTTTCTACCAAGTGTTTTTCACTCTGTTACCCACAATTTTGAGTCTGGCAAAATTTGACAATGAAAAGATTTAGAAAATGTACCAGGATTACAATTCATATTTAAAAAGACCCTATGATGACATTTAAATATTTCAATAAACTTTGACACGTTTAATAATAAAGTACGAGTACATGGTAAACTTAAGATTTTTTCAGCTGCGTAAAATCATCACTGTTTTAAGTTTTATTACGTTACGGTGTCTATCTTTATGAATTCAAGTACAATGTGTTGTTATTAATGTTTTACTAATACAGAAGTTATTTTCAAATCTCTTAAAATAAAGTGATCTGTCTCCAGTATTACGGCCGCCGAGAAACCATTTCAGTCAGTTCTAAACTAGGGGCTTCGGGCTCAAGGATTTTTTAGCACTCATATTTTTATTAAAAAAAAACAAAAAACTAGCAAAAAACCAATAGCTTATCAGTTTAAATAACGCTAAATAACATCTGATTCTCAGATGTTTAGTTTTCGAACATTTTAAAGAGGGGGATACGAACTCCTCCCCCCTCCAAACATAACGAAGGGGCCCGTAAATCACTAAACTTGGGGCCCGGCATGGCTCTTCGCAGCCCTGTCCAATATACCTATATTATTAGTAAAACAACCACGAATAACTATCTGCTCTGGGGAAATTGAATATTTAGAGAGTGCCAAGCAATTTTAAAACCCGTAATTGTTGGGCTAATTTAGTCTAGCAAAACTAGTCCGTCTAGTGTTTGTTATTTCCTTTGATACATTTTTTTAATTAAATAAGCAATTATTAGAAAATACATTTGTTTGTTTGTTTCAACTCGTCCTAGTAATTGGATTTGGAACATTATGATAAAATGGCATGTATGAAACAAACGTGTTGCGTTAAAAAAGTAAAAATAATATCTTATGATTTGTCAGATATAAAACTCATGTTTGAAATTAATTAATTAAAATGCAACCAAATAGAAAATAATGAGTACAAACGCACTCTTCAGGTTGTGCAGATTTCAGTAAAAATTCAGCGAAGTTTACTGTTTCAGTCGTTTTCATTCTGAACGAAACTAATCACTCTTTTTTCTAAAAAAAATAATTTACTATTGAAAAGTTTATGATCTAAAAAATATTCAACACATTATTGAATTAAACACAAACTTTAGTAAAATATTAAAATTTTAATTTATGGATTTTAAGTCACTAAAAAAATGTTATCATGTTACTTTTGGGTCAAAATTTTCGCTCCTAAAACCGTATTTATATTACCATTTGCCACTCAGTCATAGGGGTGCATAATATACAGGATGTTTCAAAAAGAATCTCCCAATTGAAATAAGTATATTATGAAAATCGGATGATTATTTGTGCAACTTTTCGTAACTTAAAAAAATGTCCTAAAAGTTGTACTTTGGGAAAAATAACATCCTAATCATATATGGTGTATAATAATAAGAATTAAACAAAATTATAACACAAAGTGAACAGAAAAAAATTTATATGGCAACATTTTTTTTCGTTTTTGAAAAATTAAGAGTGAATAATTATTTGTGGCGACCCGGTATAATTGATGTGAAGAAATGTCTCCATATTAAACCATCTGTTTAAGTCGGTAAGTGATATTACCAACCGTACATTAATTTCTGTTTTCGACTAAATAAGGTAAACATAGGCGGAGGTCAAATCGTAAAAAAGAGAAATTCTGTATTTGAATACATTAAGTGAAAATTATTGTGCCTTCTCTTTTTTATATTGGTAAAATCGTTGAAAATGAAAAAAGAAATAATATTGTGCGTCTATGAATAAGCTAAAAATGAATGTACGAAGACAATTCTCCATTTAGGGTAACCGGTCATGGCACACATTTTATTCATCACTTTGTACAAAGTTTTTTTTACTTAAGATATAGTATGGATTTTAATCGGATACTTTTACTTACATTTTCTGTGTTACACGATTTAAAAAAATATGAGACATCATGGGCTAATATTACTTATTTATAATTTAAAAATTATTAATTTTTTGTGATAAGATATGAAAACTCGGCTCATTTGAAATATTCATGAAAAATAATTGCAAGAAAGTAAATATTTGGGTTACGATCAGCAAATATTTTTCCGCTATTTTTTGTCCAATTTTGATTAGAATTGCCTAGATTGATAAATTAGCTCTGGAAAACTTAGGAAAAATTCCTGCTTTACAAATCAAGTTATTTACTATACTTTTTCTACGACATTGTCGTCCCTAGTCATAAAATCCTACGTGTCTCATACACGCAAACAAAATTTTCAGAAAATAATATCAAGTTTTATGTCCATTCATTCAGTTTCCATGCTCTGTTAACAAAATTTTAGCGTATGTAGTAGTTTATGTCTAAGCTTAAAAATTAAAAAAATCTAGATGGTCCCTTATTTTAAAATTTTCACATTTAATTGAATGTACATTCTGTAATATTAATTTAACAGAAAATTTCACTGTTGATAAAAGTTTCTAAATATAAAAAGCTTTATAAAATTAGAAAACAAATGTCAAAAATATATAGTATGATACTATAACATGTTAATTACGATTATGTACACATAAAAAATAGTGGGCGGTTTGCAAATCTAAGAACGAGTTTTTTTTCTCCAGAAATATAAAAAATAATGAGCTGCAAAATACCGGTCACTGGTTAGCTAAGGATTTTTTCTTTTTCTCCAAAAATACAAAAAATAATGAGCTGCAAAATATATTTACCGGTTTATATTGCTAAGTAAAGGTTATTTTTTAAATTTGTTTCTTCCAAAATTCAATGAAGAATATAGTCCCATCTAGTAAAAAATTGTTGAATATATTTTTAGAGTTCAACACAGGGGTCAATACTTTTGAATCCTGGCTAATTGTCGTTTGCTAAAGCCGTTAACAGAGTTAAAAAATACTTTTGAACCCGTTACTAGTATTGAATGTTTTCACCAATTAAAATAGCAAATTTCCTACTATTTGAGGATATTTTCCTAAAAATAAGATGTTGCCGACATTTTCGACTAAAAATCAAACCTACCTATTATCAAAAATTTGACCCGGTAAACAGTTACTAGATAATGAAAAAAATCTAACTGTTCCAATTTTTTTCTTTCTAGTATAATTTTTAATCGAACATAATTAAATTATGTTGCTACAGTCAACAACACCTACTCCATAGCGAATAAATTTGTTATTTTTTTATGCAATGCTAATTTGTTTTTAACCGTTCTAAAAGCTGCGATGATGTCAATTTTTCTATATTCGCTAATTAAAGCGATTATTTCTTTTCATTTCTAAACTATTCACATATATAACTTTTTTTATCAAGTTATTTCATTATTTGTTTCTAAAACTAGTTTTACTTATTATCGAAAAACCTGTTTGGTGCACAAAAATAAATTTTTCGATTAACAAACGACTAATATCTAAATGATAATGTCAATGTGATACATTTTTTAAGTATACTGGCACATATATTTTTATTGTTACAAGGTGAAAATATTATTTATTGTTTATTTAAACACGTTTTATTGTTATTAGATATCAAGTTTTTTCTAATTACGGGTTCATAAATCTTTTTTACTCACTTCGAGCGTGAGGAATACAAGAAAAAAACATATTCAAATTAAATGAAGAGGGGCAATCCCGAACATTTTCATTCTCCGTCTCACTTTTATCTTTCCAAGAATCGGGTACTATTTCTCTCTGCTCCGGTCCTTTAATTACTTAGTTATTTCCCTTTTCCATCTTCTATTTGTGCTGTCCAGGTCTTTCTAAATATACATTTGTGTTCTTCTACCGTTGTTTTTCTCTCCAGTTCATTATTTCCAAATATTGTTCTGTTAGTGTTAGTTTTATTTGTTATTTCCATGTATATTTCCGTCCTCTGTGATTAGTTTCCACTCCGATTTTTTATTTTTTAGAATACTGCCAAGAAAGGTATTGTTTTTCGCGCGTATCTGTATATGTGTGTTTGTAATATTCTATTTTAAAACTTTCGCCTATAATATAACTCTTATAACCGCACAGTGGGTGCCATGGGTGACACGGCACCCACATTATTGAAAAATTAGTAGCCTTGCAGGAGCTTAACACAACTGTCTCCGAAACAATTTTTAACGCATTAGACATGGTTAGGACTCAAGTTGGCGTTCCTTGGAAAGACGTACGTGTGTATTTCGACGAAACGTCTGCAATAGCGGGCGAGTTTCCAGACCAAGTACAAAGAAATAAATCCATTTTTATGTGTACTGCTATGCACATTGCCTTAACCTTGTTTTAGTCGGCGCATGCACCACGGGTCATAAAGAAAAATAGTTTTCTTTGAACTATTTTGACCATATCCCCCCAAACTCCCCGGTGATCTGGCACCCACAATTCTGAAACCCTGCGGACACTCAATGTAGTGCTGTAAGAGGTCATAACCATGGACATGCCCAGTGTTGATGGAGGAACTTTTGATTCTGCTGAAGTTTGAAACAAAATAGTGTCCAATTGTGTTTCTCGGCTCGTTTGATGGTTTCATCTTCATCGCTGCGTGGTGTATGACGAAAATAGCAGATTCCATTTGACTGAAGTAGAAGTAGTGAAATGCATTTTTTATTCGATCCACTTCAATTGCGTTTAATTTCAAACGTTTCTGAGCTTTTCTGAAGAATAAATTCTTGACCAAGAAATATATTCAATAACAAACTCATTGCGGGCGAAAAAACGGCATAGAACGAAGTAGTGCTAGTTTTTGACTATTTTTTAATAGTGCTTGCTCTAGTGTCACTCCAGAGCTGAAAGTGCCACATTTGGCACAATTGTGCTACATTTGATAACATGACATGCCCAGCGATGAGAATTGTGCTAGTTCCAAAGAAAGAGATGTATCAGTTAATCAATATCTCTCTCAAAACAGTATCGTATAGTTAGGATGTTGAAGAATATCGTCACTACTAACCAAAACTACACTTTTTTAGCACTCTACGCACATTTCGCCAACTATGTTAACATCATCAGGAGTTAATGATAAACCATTAACTCCCGATGACGCTAACAAAGTTAGCGAAATGTACGGAGTGTTAAAAAAGTGTAGTTTTGGTTAGTGGTAATGATATTCTTCAACATTGTTGAAAACCAAAGGGTGCAAATTTCGAATTCAAATATAGTTAGGATGTTAGAGATAGCGCTAAATCGAAACTATAAGCCATCTTCTTCACTCTTTTCAGTAAAAAAATATTACAACAATATAGGGGTTGGGCACGTCCATGAGTATATGTCAATGGTCATAATGCGCACTCCTTTCACAGTTGGTAGTATAATTCCCTAATTGCCACATCAGCTGTCATCTGGCTCTGAATTTGCCTTTCTCCATTTGCCAAACTGTGCTGTCAAGTATAAATGTCACATCATTGTTACCAACTACTACAAAATTAAGGAACTACGTTACTGTTAAAATTACGAACTCTTTATAAATATAATATATTAAAATCAATGTTTGTCTATTTGTTCGATTTGCGATAAAACTTTGTCAATTTATCGCTTGCATTTGCTCGAAGGTTATAGCCATAAACTAAATGGCCAAGGATGTCGCAAACTTCACACAGTTTACAGCACGAGCCGTAGGCGAGTGTCGTAAATCATCCATGCTTCTCATATGGACAATTTGGCTTGCTCTGGCGTCGGAAAACAGATATAGCATTGCAACGCATACCGGGTACAGCTAGTATATAATAAAAATAGTTTTAAAAAACAGTGTAAATAACTCGTTTCATAAGCCGTTTATTGTATTCGTTGTATGAAACGTCCTCTATTTATACTCGCGGTGCATACAAACTTTTATGTCATACTAGTTCGTTATTGCATCCACAATTAAAATATTCGAAAAAATCTGAAACTTTAATTTGATTTCAAAAACAATGATTTGTAATTTTATTAATAAAAGTTAAAGTTAAATAAAAACAGTTTTTTGTCATGGCCGAGCGGGCCATAAAGTTCACCTTTATGTAATTGGTAACTAAGCAATAAAAACACGATAATGAACTAGTTGAAAAAATTAATATGGCGGATATTTGGCGTCATAATGTGTATTTCAATTTTTTTGGGGCGGTCATAAAAATATATACAACTGATAGTTTTAAATGCAATTTGGAATGATAATTTACAAAATAATACTATTAATTGAATCATAAATGTTTTTGCAATCTGGTATTTTTTTATATTTTGTAGAATATTCTTATTCTTTGTATTTTACTGTTTTTAAATTTTTGTCTGACCTAATCTAACAATGTCGACATGTATACATGTATTTTAGTTTGTTTTTATACCCATATTTGGCTAACAGTAGACCAAAAACCATTAGACCGAACTGTTAAATCACTATTTTTACTTATTAAAAAAAACTCTTGACTGGCCAAATCAAACCTGTGTATTAAAAAAAAAGAAAAGATAACTTGCATTTATATTTTAACTATTTCAGACGAAAACAATGGGCAGCTGTTAGTATCCATCGATCATTGTTTATTCGGTCTATTGATTGTTCGGTCTTATGGGAGGTCGGTCTATTGGGAAAAATCAGCGAAAAAAAGCGTTCGGTCTATTGGTTTTCGGTCTACTGAAAATATACCCCATATTTTTCCGTTTTTTGTGTGATTCAACTACTATTACTATAACATTTACGATAATAGTTCTAAATTCACCGTAATTTGATGTAATCCATTAACGCCTGGAGATTTTTTTGTGGAGCAAATACCAATACAAATTATTGTAATTTAAAAACGAATATTTTTATGAAGTACACTCGATTTTTTTTTTAATAATCTCAGTTGTCTTCAAAATATAGAAAAATCATTGATGGCGCTACAGGAGCGGGGTGGGCAATGAAGACATACTGCCCCACGTTATTGATCAAATAATACATTAAATTTAAAGAATTGTGATAAAAAAATTCAAGAATTTTGATTTAGAATATTAAGAATTTTGATAAAAAAATTCTATCAAAAATTAAAAAAATTCTAATCAAGAATTTCAAGAACTATGATATATATTTTTAATGTCCTTATCTCCACTGCAATAATGTTTTCATTAATATGGGTATAAATAATAAAGTGTCTAGGGCGCAAAATAATAGTTATTAAATGTCTATTTTTCATTGTACCTATAAAAATTCAGAAATAGGTTATCACATATATCGTTGAAAATAAGCTTATTTTTAGAACATCTAAAACTAGTTTATATCATACTAATTTATTATAGTGTATTAATTATTTAGTTATGAGATATGTTATGGGCCACTTAATAGCCGTGTGGGTATATACATAACATTATTATTATTATTATTATAACTATAATATATTTTTTCTACAACCGGTGTGAAGTTAGTAGACAAAATCTGGTAGATAATTTTTCGAACATTGCCGAACAAACAGTGGCAGGGAAATATTTTCTAATATGACAATACAGTTTAATTAAAATTAAATAGATTTAAAAAGGTAGTTTCTATTATAAATAATGAAAAATCCTTTTTTACCATGTTTAAAAATGCGGGATCAAGTTGAGATTTTCATAAAACCTTTAATATAACACAGGAAACAACTATGGAAATTAAGAATCCCTTACCTCTCCTCGAAGGGGTAGTTTCTACCCCGAGAAATAATGTAATTTAAATCGTTCAAATAAAATATTAATTATTTTTAGGGGTAGATACTACCCCTTCGAGGGAGAGGTAAGTGATTTTCCTTTTGCATAGTTGTACCTCATTTTTTTAAATGGTAAAATATTATTTTTTATTATTTATACTAGAAACGACCCCTTTAAATCTATTTCATTTTATTTAAATTGTAAATTTTACTATTGCCAGTACCAGTTATATGATACATCCAGAGCAATATAAATATTAAATTACTATTAGAAAATATTTCCCGTTTTTAAAGCGCCACTGTTTGTTCGGCAATGTTCGGAAAATTGTCTACCAGATTTTGTTAACTGACTTCACACCGGTGTGTGAATTACTAACTTTGCCATGCTTTGTTGTGCGTAAACTTTACAATCACATGAGTGAAAAAAGGCACTTTTACGCACTAGTGCGTAAAGTTGATCTTTACTTTCACTTTACACACTTGTTGTATAAATAACTATATTACTAGGAGTCTTGCCTTGATTAAAAAAAATTAGAGTTCAGTCATCGGGAAAAATCTAGTAGAAATTACACTACAAAAGTAAATTTGTTACTGTTTTAAAACAGTATTTGGAAATTTTAAATCTTAATACCTTCATGAAAAATCTTTACAGATATTTTTGTTTCTTTACATATATATTCGTTTAAAAAATGTATTTATATGCAACAAGTGTGTAAAGTGATACTTTTTTACGACAATCGAATACATGAAAAAAAGCAATTAACACACTAGTTGCATACAATATGTTTTTACCTTCAAAAAAATATACAGGGTTAGGTTAGGAAAATGGGAAACATTTAATACGTTAACATTTAATCCATTACAATTTGTAGTTAGCTAAAATATCATGAATTAATACTGATTTCACAATATTTATTAAATAATTGTCATTGAAATGAAACAAAATGTAAACAATCCGATGGATTTCATTTTGACTTCCCAAAATTCTAATAAATAAGTAATTTGAATATGAAATTGAAGTAGTAAACTATTCTGCGCAAACCCCGAAGACACATCTTTAGGTTCAGTTTTTTGCGCTCTTTTTGAATATGGAAACAAACATTTTAAATTCAGGAATACAGTGTGTTGTTTTGGGAATGTCCAAATTTGTACATTTTTGTAAAGTCGGACCTGGATTTTGTTTTTTATGAATATCTCAATGGATTTGGCAACTTATGAAGAATGTATAGCCCAAATATAAAAAAATATACGGAGTGGATCGCAAGTTATAGGCCATTAAATGGACAAAATAGACAAAACACCCTGTATCTCGATTATAAAGACCGCTAGACCCTTCATAGGGAAGTTATTTAGAATCACATAGGTGCCCCCTATCTGCAGTTAACGTATACCCGTTTCCCAATGAAAGACCCTGTGTAGACAAATTAAAATATAATCAATTTAAATTACGCACAAGTGCGTAAAATAAAAAAAAATAACAAGATAATATTTGTTGATTAATTAAAACTGAATATTATATAATTATATTTAGTAACAAAAATAAAACTTTTGTAGTATTAAAAATTTTCAAAAACGAAAATAAGCAACTCCCTACTTTAAGTTTTAAATTCCTTTTTACAAAAAATATCTCAAATCTTACGTAAAAATAAAAAATCGTAAATAACTTTGGTTTCAACTGAACGAAATTTATGAAAATCACAATAATACAAATTAAACGTCAAAATTATAAGCAAATATTCATTATTATTAAAGAGCCGGATTTGCAGAAAGGTAAGTGCTCCAGACTGGCACACTGTTTAGAACCACTAACTGGTAAGGTAGTTTGTTGGTAATCGGTGTACCTACCGCTGACAATCTCCACTCGAATGTCGATCTTTTAGTTCGAATTTGAACTTCTTCAAACTAGAAGGTTTGAGAGAACGCGCCACGGTATATCGCGATATCGGTGAAATGATCCAAAAAGTGAAAAGTTTATAAATCATAAGAAAATCTTCGTAAGACGAAAAATATTTATTTTAATGTGAAAAATATTTATTTTTTTATTGCCTATTAAGTGAAAATAAATTTTCCACCGCTAATAATAGATACACTGAGAAAACAAGTTTGTCCTAGCTTTTAAATATTTTCCAAGAAATATTTAATACAAATGATATTTATTTGAGACAAATTCATCCAAAATAATATATCATTTCTTGAATTTGTAATCGTGTTTTTTTGGATATTAAAAATTGGACAAAATTATAAAAGGTTTTTACTAAAAGTTTTAAATTCTGTAAAAATCTTGTATTAAGTTATTTAAATATTTTTAATTTTTTTTAGAAAATCATTTTTATACAAATAAATGAATACACTTAGAAAACAGTTTTCTTTTCACGAAATACAGATTTTAAATTATTTGCGAAAAATATTTATTTCAGAAAAATTACATTTATTTTAAAATTATTTTGGTCATACACAAATATTTTTGTCGCGTAAAATTTGTATAAAATATATTAAAAATATTTATCAGTACATTGTATACAATTTTTCGAAAACATACACTTAAAAAATATTTACTAATTTTATATTACCATAATATACAGTGTGCGCGTAAAGTATGGAAACATGAAGATATTTTTGACACCCCGTAAGATACAATAACAAAATTTTGGTTATGTATATTAGATGGACTAGTGATTTAAATTTTATACTTTTTACAAAATAAAAATGTTTTTCAAATTTCTTAAAATGAATGGTCAATATTGGCCATTAACAGTTTGTATGCTGCATCGGCAATAAAAAACTCTGACAGAAAATTGTGTAAAATATACGACTTGTCCCATTTCAAAACAAACATATTGTTCGTATATCTCAGAAACTGTACATATTGGAATATATTGGAGAAAACTTTAGAAAACAAAACATATGTGTGGGTGTGGGGGGGTTTAACCCCTAAACCCCCCCCTGGCTGTGCCACTGGTCGAAAATATAAAATTTAAAATCGCTGTTCCATCTAATATCCATAACCAAAATTTTGTTATTGTATCTTAAAAAGATATCTTTATATTTCCATACTTTATACGCGCACACTGTATATAATATTTGAACTAAAATAAAACGAAAATTAGAGGGGGTCAACTTTTTTAAGTTTTTAATTTGAACGTTGACCGAATATCAATTAACTACACAACTGTAAAATCTTCTAAAAAAAACTGAATTTCAATTTAACATACAAATTACGAGCTACAAGACAAAAAACCATCAAACCTATTCTTTATGAGATCATCTGAATAAAGTATAAAAAATTAAACTGGATTTTAGTTAAGGGCTGAAAAAAGAATACCTCACAATTTTTTTTTCAGAAATGATTTCCTTCTATTTTTTCATTAAATTAATGTTTTTTAACCTAATTAGTTTATAAATTTTATGTACTCTTGAAAAAATATCGTGGTTGAGAAAATAATTAAAATTTGTTCTTATATATTGAAATAAAAGGTAAAATTATAATAATCTGAAAATCTGGTGACAATATAAATGAATATTATATATGCCAAAATTTCTTTTTTTATTATTAATAAATTTAATTTGTGTACAAATAATTTATGAACTAATTAATGCATTAAAAAAATGCGTTTTTTATAAAAAAAAATGCTAAATAAGTTCTAGTTTATGATTTGTTATTTTAACTAAAAATTAAAAACTCTTCTGTAGTTGAATAAAGAAATGTTACCTCATAAAATGTTATTTTAATTTTGACCACAGACCAATTCAGTTTTTTATACTTTATTGCAATATATTATATAGTTTTCTCATTGTATCAATTCTTCAAATAGCTCAAAAAATATATTGATAATTAAAAGTGAAACAAACTATTCAAAATGGCGGATGTAATGAGTGACCAATTCAAAAGAATGAACCTAAAAACAAAAACTGTCGGAGAGGAAAGGATAAGAAGGGCTAAAGAAAAAAACGAGGATGTCGCTATACTATCTATGCAGATACCGGGTGAAAAAATTGGATTCAAATGTTCTCTTGGACCTGCTTGCTTACAAGGAGATCCCACAAGTTTACCTTTAGGTAATTGAAAATTTTTTCAAGTTAAATTGAAAAATCTACGTTAGTTTTAATAGTCTATACTTTCTTTTGATTCTGTTTAGTGTACTATTTATTTGTGTTGTGGGTTGTTCCGAACTTATAATAAAGTTTAAGATCTTTGACTTCATTTCTGTGCTGGTGTTTTCATCAGATTGTTGGATAATGATAAAATCTGTTTTAACATCTGTTCTTTGGTTTAAATGCATAAATATCCTGTTTAAAGATAGTAAAGTAAATAATTAATATATAAATTTCAGTGGAATGGAATTAAATTACAAAATAGATCAAATAACTAATATATTAGTATTACTTGAATTGAAAATATAATATTCAAGGTAAAAAATCTAATATTTCAATATTTGAAATTAAAATAAATGAATCAATATTATTCACATGTTTTATTATTTTTATAAAATATAAACCTTGAATAAAATTTGATACCATGTTAGTCAAATATTAATAAATTTCTAGAACTGGGAAAAATATTTTTGATATAATTACTTTCCCGCTACATATACCATATATACGATAGTATATATAAAGGGAAATTGTTTTCGGGTTGAAAACCGATCTCGAGATTTTGACTTTTTTAACGTTTTTAGGTCCCCTGAGTCCAAAAAACCCATTTTTGGACAAATGTATGTATGTATGTACGTGTGTGTGATCAAATTTTTTCGATAACGATTTTTTTAAAACTACTGAACCGATTTTAACCAAAAATTATTTTGGTTCTAACTTAGAACTGATTTTAATGCTGTCCAGTTTTCAAAAATGCTTAAAAAAATTGAATAGCAGGTTTTAATAAAAAAAGTTTTTTACATAAGTCTTATGGTATATTATCCTGCAATGAAGATATCATCTTCATACTCTTTGCCATTGTTAAGAAATTCGATAACGTATAAATTTATTTACAGACTACAGGTGCTTAATAGATAAAAGGTCATAGTAGCTAGGAGAAGAAAGTGACATTTATTGTCAATGTGCTGTCTAATTGTCTATAAGTTGCGTTCAGTAATATCACAATTATAACATACAGAGTTTTCTTCAAAAATATTATCTGCAAACTACGAATACTGTATGTGGATAAAATAGTGTTTTAAATATTATTGGAAGGATTTGTTTGTGAATCAAGATTATAGTGACATTTCTTATGTTTTGTTTGTAAAAACAATTTTGCAAAAATAAGTTATAATAAATTTTCTTAAAAAAATAAAATACTACATATAAATTGGGGAAAAGTGTCATGTTGGCCACAATCCATATTTTTTTTAAATTTATTTGCTGCCAGTTTTTTTGTATTTTAATTTTCTTTACCAATTACGTTCTTTTCAAAAAATTTAATGATTTTTATCATTTTCCAAATTCAAATTTAGGTTTTTTTTTAGTTAATGTTTTCATTAAATTTAATTTTTAAATTTTTTGCCAAGTTAGTTTCCATTTTTTTAATTACGTTCAAACAAAAATTTTGATAATTTCAAACAATTTCAATTTTTCTTCGATTTTCTTGAAAAAAAAATGATTAAAAAAATATCAGATTTGAATTTCGTTAAAAAATAGGTTTTTAAAATTTCATTAATTTAGAGTTTCAATTTTTGTTCTTTTTTTACAATAATTTATTATTTTTATTACGATTTAAAAACTTTTAAAGAATTAAATTATTTTTAACAAATTTCGATGGTATGAAAATTTGTTTTTTCAAAAAATTTATTTATAAGTTAAAATTTTGGTTTTTGTCCAATAATTTATTTTTTTTTCAATTTTCGAAAATTCGTTTTAGTACTTCAAATGTTTAAATGTATTTATAATAAAATTAATTTTTATTCATTTTTTTTACAATAATTTATTATTTTTATTACGATTTAAAAAATTTTAACGAATTGAAATAAATTATTATTAACAAATTTCGATGGTATGAAAATTTGTTTTTTCAAAAAATTTATTTTTATAAGTTAAAATTTTGGTTTTTGTCCAATAATTTTTTTTTTCAATTTTCGAAACTTCATTTTAGTACTTCAAATGTTTAAATATTTATAATAAAATTATTTTTCAGCAAGTCGTTTTTTTTAAATTTTGACTTATGAACGAACATTTTGGTTCAACCAATAACAATAAATACAGGGTATCCCAAATAAGAATGATCGATTTTAAATGTAAATGAAAAGCTTATTAAGTGACTCATCCAATGTTTTTTTTTATATATTTATTTTATAATTTTGCCCTACCATAACACATTGCACATTGTCCACCCCTTCTGAGATCGATCCTGTGGCTGTAATTAATTCATAAATTTTGAATATCGGGGCTATAGAGTGGCTTGTGACGTGGCCCAATTGAAACAGATTATATTTGGCTATGTTGTCATATCGATAAAACTGGCAACTCTCGTTCTCATTTGTTATGATTAAAAGAAGGAAAGAAGTATCTCAAATTTCAAACGAACAAAGCTAGAATCTTGGCAATGCTGTAGAAAGTAAAACTAACTATTGGTCAAGAAGTGCGCCACTTTCAAAATATATTAATTACTTTTAATTGATTTTTATTAATTAGTGACTATTATAAGAACAATGAAAGTCAACATAAGGAACTAGGTTCTTTAAGCTATTCATTCATAAAACCCATAAATTCGTTCCTACTGGATAAGTCCAATGGCTTTAAGAAATCGGGATTTCACTAATTGCTTTCGTTTACCAAGTTTTTTATGAAGTTTGTTTACATTTTTTCCCATCGATACATTACTAATTTTGGTTAAAATAAATTAAATTGAAAAAATATGTATTATTTTAAATGGAACACCCGGTTTGCTTTCCTGATAACAAAGACATTCGAGATTTCAAGAAACACTGCATTTTTCCTTATGGAAAAAGGAGGTTAAATAAAAAACAAATTTGACAAAAATGTATTCAGCAACAAAACATAACACAAGAAATAAAAAATAATATTAGGGGCATTATCGAAAACATTCCGACAGAGACATGAAAAAAATCGTTTGAATATTTAAAATTTCGCTATATACATATGTGCATTGAAGAAGGCATACAGCATTTATTGTATCTTTTACATTTTTTATTACTATTAATTGCATTATTATTTTTATTAAATTTTTGTTGCTGAATAAATTCTTTGTCAGATTTGTTAAAACTGCCATCATCAGGCCTGTAATACATAGTGTCAGGGAAATTTTATAACAAACCCAATTTAGATAAAACTTACCAAAATTAAAAAAATAAGAACAAGTGCTTAGTGATTTGTTTGTGTTTGTGATAAAATAAACTTACAAGGGTAAGGAGAAATTAATATGGTGGTAATTGAAAATAAATAAAAAATGAATTTACATCAGTGAAAGGATATGGTTAATATGTTTTAAAAAATTGGTAACTTTAATAAAAAGTAATTATTATTAGGAGAAGAATATTTGTTATTAGGAAGGCAAAAGATATCAAAACTATACATTTTTTAAAAGAAGATGAATCGCTCTTAAATGTCATCATAATTAACAGCGTGTTCCGTTTAAAATAATACATTTTTTTAATTTATTTTGACCAAAATTAGTAAAACACCCTGTAGTAATGAGAAAACTTCATAAAAACTTTTTGGTAAATGAAAACAATTAGTCAAAACCCGATTCCTTTAGGGCAAATAATACGCTGTGCTTTTACATTTAAAATCGATCACTCTTATTTGGAACACCCTGTATTTTACTTAAATTATAGGGTAACAACTATTTGAGATTTAACAGTAAATCAAGATCGTCGCTTAGCGCCATACTTTTTCAAATGAAGAGTGCTTCTTGTGATTTCTTAATAGTAGAATACACACGTGATACCTCATTTGAAAGGTCTTAATAGTAGAATACACACCTACACAACTTCACATTTCACAGCCATTTGATGGATATCTCTGTAATGGATATTGTTTATATATTGATTATATTTTCACGAATTTAGGAGGGATATAATTAAAATATGTCTAGACTATATATAATAAAAACATTCTGACGGTCAACGTGTTAAAAAATCGTGTACCTAATCAAAATGTATAAAATTTCTCATTGAATTTAGAAACCGTCAGAGACATCTCCTTCTTCTCATTTTGAAATTTAAATAATATCTGCATATATTAATAAATTTCTTGGATATTTCCATTAATAAATATTTCATATCATTGTCATCATATTTACTATTGTAGTCATTTTAAACGGTCAATTATTTCTAAAATTCAAATTTAATGAATTTAAAATAAATTATAAAAACTAAAAGTGATTTTAACGATGAGAAAATAAACGGGAGCAGTTATTTATTACTTTTATCGGTATGAAAAAAATTATCGAGACATGCAACACACGAAAGGTAGACTTATATTTATAGGAAAATTTAGGTCATGCCTATTTTTGTTACAAATACCGACTGACAGTTTTGGTAGGTGGTTATTTTACGATGATGTTGCCATTGACATTTCTTATAAATATTCGAATTAGAATTAATTGTCAATGCTAAATAAATTAACTAGCGAGGAAATAAATCTTTTCGTTTTGAAAAAGCTATTCCCAAAAAATTAAACAAAAAGTAATTTACTATCCAACAGGGTTTGACACATTAACCATCATTTAGTTAGATTTAGAACAAAAGTGCTCGCGAGCACTAAGCACTCAAAATTGTATAAAAATTACGAGCACCAAGCACTTTTACGGGAAAGTGTTCGCGAGCGCCAAGCGCTCTAAAAAAGTGCTTTAAATTCACGAACACTAAGCACTTTTTTGAAAAATTCAATAATTGAAGTGGAAATGTTATATGGCTTATTTATAAAAATGGAGTAAGTCAAACTAAACTACCTAGAATTGGAATATAGGAACCAATATCAAAAATTTAAATTTATTTCTGATGTTTTTTAAACATAAAAACAAAGCAAATTTTATTATTTTGAATACATAAAAAAAAAAACGGTATAAAATATTCGGTTCATAGGGACGTAACCTACTCGTTTTCTAAATATGGGAGCGTGAACTTAGGAAACTTGTATTTTAATATACTAATAAACGCAGTAAGCTATAGCAAGCGCCAACTGCGAAAATATTGCGTAAATCCTGAAATTCATTGTACTCTGCCCATAATGCGCGGCTTTATCTCTTCTTAGTTATTGCTTACTGTAACAGTATCCAAGTAGTTCAGCTATGGACAGACAAACAGACAGGCGGATCTAGAGTTGATTTAAGTCACTGAAAATAGTAGGTGGGCGAGCTAAGGAGACAAGCTATCGATTGCCGAAATCAAGAGTTCCAAAATTCGTAACCGTTCTCGAGTTATCGCTAAGAAAAACAGACAGACATACAGACAGATAGACGAACGAGTCCATAAGTACCTTCGGCTTAACTTCGTTACTCAATACGTTTTTTTAAGAATTATGAAACGAGATGTATATCATATTGGATGTAATATTGTTTTTTGTCATAATATCAATTTTTTTCAAAATAGTCAAAACAGTTATTGTTTTTTTCCAAATTATACAATAATATTTACTAGTGTGAGTTTAAAAATCTTCATGAAAGTGCTTGCTTAGCTCGCGAGTCTTTTGAAGTGTTCGCGAGCACTTTTGACGATCTCTAAGCACTAGGCCCTTTGGTAAAGTGTTTTAAGCACTAAGCACCGATTTTAAAAAGTGCCCGAAAGCAGTGTGCTCCCGAGCACAGAAGTGCTTGGATTGCTTAGTAAAGCACTAAGCGCAGTGCTTAGGGACAGCTCTGCTTGTAATAAGGGAAATTTATTATTTTAAATAAATCCATATCTCAAATGTGGTCCAGTGTTCAATAAATGAACCACATAAATATAATTAAAAAAAATTGGAAACGGCAACTAGTTTCTGCTTTTAAGTCATCTTCAGGCCATAATTCGGTTAATTAAATTTTAATATTAACAATTCTTCATTGTCGATCGAAGAGGTGGTGTAATGCTAAGGGGGGTTTGTTCTAGGGGAAGAGTAACATATGGGAAATAAAAAGGGAGTGGTTGTTTTATATAGAATTTTTAACAAATCTCAAAAAGGACAAATTTGAACTATCCAATATGGACACACTAGGGTTTGATAATTCCACGAGAAAAATTTATTTTAGATATAAAATTTATTTTAGTTTTTAAGTTCATTTTGTTCAAAATTCTATATAAAATTTATTCTAGTTTTAAATTTTCATGTTCCACTACCACCCCCATTGTATTTCTCATATGTTACTCCTTCCCTAGTACAACCCCTCCCTTAGCATTACACCACTTCGATTGACAGTGTATAATTGTTAATGTTAAAATTTAATTAAACGTATAAAGGCCTGAAGATGGCTTGTAAGTCGAAATTATAGTTGCCGTTTCCTAAATTTGTTTAATATGTTTATGTGGTACATGACTTCGGGTTTTATTTCATTTATTATTTTAAATATTATTATTTAGTTATTTTTTCCGATTTTGTAATTCAAGTTATCTATATCGAAACGATTTCTAGATTTTTGAAATAAATATTTTTATTACTATCTGCAATAAAATATATTATTTGAATATTGAATGAATTGTGAAAAACGTATGGTAAACGTAGAAATAAATTACAATAACGATTGTTTAAATTGTTATATATTAACATACATAGGTATAAAAAATAAGAGGATTATTTAAAAGTGCTTTCGAACAAATAATGTGTGCATTAAGAGGCCCACACACCACGTGACTTTTGTGTTTGCCGGTTAGAGAATTACCCAAGGAAAATGTGCTTGTATTCTAATAAATTGGACGTAAAAATTCTTTTTTTAGTATTTTCCGGTTAATGTTAAATAATCCTACCCTCTATTCCAATTTTTTCTGCGAAGAACAGGGTAGAGCGCCATAAAACATAATAATTCGTATTTGGACGAGAACTCGCCTAATATAGCAACTAAAAATGTGCGATGTTTTTCATGATATTTAAAATATTTATGAGAAGAGCGCGTCTGTGCTACATTTTTCAAATTTGTCTAGAGAAAAAAGTTGATAGTCGTATCACTTTTACTAAAATTATTTTTAAAAAAGTGCCACAGACGCGCTCTAAAGAATTAACTACAGAACCGATTGGTGAAAACCGCAGCTTCCTATCTTTAATATTAACGGAGCGCTCGTCCAAAAACGATTTCAGGCAAGATAACATAGGGTATTGGCCCCTCTTAACATAATTTGTTTTAAATAAAAAAAAAATTACATTTATTTAATTTACTTCCCATTTAGTGAAACTTTTTGCTTACTTTTGCCAACACTAAAACAATGATTTTAATTGATGGGAAAGTAACACATGGCTTTTTTGTTAACTAGCGTAATAAAAGTTGGAAAATAATCAACTTTTCTTGTCTACGCCAAATTATTGTATGCACGTGCACGTTTTCAAATACATAAGATAACAATGCATATAAATTAATATCAGAAATTTAATTAATGCATAAATAAAAAAATAACGGTTATAACCTCATTTGTATTGACACATAAGGACAAAGCAATTTTTCAATAAATCAATTTCAAAATTTGAATTTTAATGATATACACGCGGGAAATTAAAAATTAGAAACTATTTTATGTTTTAATATTTTGAAAAACAAAATGTTACATATTAAAATATTTTGATTACTGTGTGGATTATGTCATGCTACGCCTCTGGTCATAAACTGTCTCATAATTAAATAGGTACCTAGGTTAATATAACCGACAATAAGTGCCAATTATTTCAATTTATATTAATAAAATATGGAGTTTGTGTGTGGTAAAGAGACAGTAACATTGACCTCTTTTGTTCGAACCCAAATTTGGGTAAGTACACGTGTTGTATACAATGACTCACAAAAACAAAAAAAAATATTAAATTGCATATCTGATGATGAGTTGGATCGCTCACTTCTATAGAACAATTGTTTATACAGACTGTCCAATATTTTATCAATCAAAATATTTAATTTGAATTTGGGAATTTGGAACCTTTGGTTTTAAAACACTATACGTACGTTTCGCTAACTATGTTAGCATCATCAGGAGTCGAGTTCAGAGTACTGCAATCTCAATGATAATATAGCTTACCATTACCGCTAAAAAATAACCTGAAGGGTTACCGAGAAAGAACCTATAATATATAATATATTATATAGACTCCTGATGATGCTAACATAGTTAGCGAAACGTACTAGAGTGTTTTAAAAAGTGTAGTTTTGGTTAGTGTAACGATATTCTTCAAAATTATTGGATATTATACATAGACTATACTTTAAAAAATGAGACTCCTGTCAAAGTATCCCAAAGTGTTTATTGTGGAGATATATAAAAAACAGACATTTTAGTTTTTACCACCCACAACCCTTCTCGTTCTTGTGTCCTATTTCAAGATGTGAATTTAACATCATTTTCATCGAATTCTAATAAAAAATTGGTAAATATATAAAATTGTCGTGTCGCTGACTGACTGTTGTTAGTTATGATTCAATTTTTTTTTTGATTTTCCGATTTTGCGTACATATAAGGGTGGCTCTCGCCCCTGAGGGGGTGCAAATATTTTTTATTAATTGTCTCAAAGTAATTTAATTAGAAATAGAAAGGAAAGTATAAATTATTTAATCATAAATGAAAACAACTCAAAATCATTTACCACAATAAAATTTAATTATACAAAAATTTGACAGGCAACTAGTTTCGGTTAAAAAACCATCTTCAGGCCTATAATGTATACAATTCATGTAGGAACATTTTTTACAAAGATAAAGATGATAACTTACCAAAATAACTGAATAATATGATTAAACCTTAAAAATTAGCATATTGGTAACCGACTGAGAAGGGAAGAACTTTGGTGGACTGTTACTCTTGCCAATTACCCTAAGTGTAGTTGGATTTCTTTTACTGCGCTGCAGTCGTATAAACGATGTGGATTGTTCCTGTTAATATGGGGCCCTCCATGTGGATTCCTTATTTTTAGAAGTTTTCCTACCAGAAACTTTTCTCTTTACTTATTCCCGTTTTTTCTGAACGTCCTAAGAGGTTAATAGCTGTGACGTAGGTCACAATTTTTTTGCAATTTTTATTTTTAATTTTTTAAGTGTTTTTCTAACCCATTTCTATTTATATGTACTTTTCTTTCATGTATCCCATAGTTATTACCCCTTACAATTTCCCCCTTTCCTTCTGAGTAGCGGTACCCTTAAGTTTAGCAGTGTGCTAATTTTTAAGGTTTAATCATATTATTTAGTTATTTTGATAAGTTATCATCTTTATCTTTGTAAAAAAGTTTCCTACATGTATTGTATTTGTTATAGGCCTAAAGATGGTTTTTTAACCGAAACTAGTTGTCTATCATATTTTTTTTAAATTAAATTTTATTGTGGTACATGATTTTTAGTTGTTTTCATTTATGATTAACACTTAACCACGTTTGAGATATGGATAACTTTTTAGATATAAATTATTTATCTCAACTCAATGTCTACATATTAAACGGATTTTAAAGAGATTAAGGGGTGATTTTCACCCCCGAAGGGATGAAAACAATTCTTATTAATTTTACGATTCCTTTTTTGAACTTAAAAAAAAATTCCAGCATTTTTCAATTGTACGTCAATTTAGAGGTGGGTGTCACCCCTTAGTTTTTATGGGCAGTAAATTTGATAATTTTCATCACAATTAGCACATTAAAGAGCATTATTTTGGGGGCGGGGGTCTCATAAAAATTGTTGCGAAAAACCCGCCAAAAAGGATGGTTTTTGGCGATTTTAGAGCCGCGGGACCCCGATTTTCATTATCAGCGTCCCAAAAATCATGTAGTAAAAGCAGTCTCTAGAGTACTTAGATAATTATTAAGAAGGAATTTTAACTACATAACTCAAGACACAAAAAAATTTACAATCACGTCGGCATTATTTTTAAAATATTTTTTTGTTGCCTTGTAGCTTTTCGAAAGTGTAAAAATTGAACCAAAAGCTATTTAAAAAAAACTGTTGAGCTAGAGCGACATGTTTTGTGAAAAACAAAAAAAAAGGTCGATTGACTAGTTCTTTCTGAAACTTCAATAGTTATTTTTAGTTAAATTTGGATACTTAATCATTATTTCTGTAAAATATAGATGATTGTCTATCAGTATGAATTATTATCAGATTTTTTTTTTATTTTCACAATTAAATTTGGATACCTAATTTTATTTTTCCTGTAAAATATCGGTATGAATTAATTGCTTCGACCTGAAAACATGGCCATAAGCCTAAAAGTGGATCACATAGGTCACATAAAATTATAAAAAAGTAAGATTATAAAAAAATTATTTTAAAATTTGCAAACAATGACCTTTCATTTGATATAGTAACTCTACTTGGAGGGGTAAAAATCGGGAAAGGAAACGGGCACAGAAAATAAACTTTTATTTATTCAGAGATCAACATGGACGGAGTCGCGGGCAAAAGCTATTCTATAATATAATTTTGAATGATGTTTATTCAAAAGTTTTCCGACATCCAATTTTATAAAAACTAGCTCTTCATTTCTTTATTTATTAATAAAATAGTCTTATTTCAATTAGAGAAATTTTGGTATAATAAAGTTAGATTGATGACATTGAAACCAAAAACAATTGACAAGTTTGTCAATCTGGCGTTTCATTTATATCTGTGTTGGTTTGATGTAATTTGTATTCGTAAATTCAATTTAATTTTGTAAATACGAATTTACTTTATAATAAATCCAAGTATTTACCATTATTTAATGAAACAAGCAAGCCACATGAAAACAAAATTTCACCAAAAAGCGTGCTAGATTAATGTTACTCCAATTGTCAAAACCTTGTTTGCTAATAGTTATTTGACAAAACTTTATTATAATTTAATCCGTAGGAAAATAAAATGGGACATCTGGTATTTTATTATTTAGTCGAAATTGAGTCACGCGAAGGATTCATGATCATTTTTTGACCTTGCCGAATTAATGATTATCAAAAATTTCCCGGCTTCTGGTAAGTATCTTTTTCGTGCTAGGTGCCGAATTTCGATTTAAAACTAAAAGTGACGAAATATTTCAAATACCAGGGAGTGTTATTGTTCCGATCATTCGAATTTAATTTTTTTTAAATAAATGGATTAGGATATGTTTAATCTTTATGATTTATCACAAAGCAGAGTAGCTAATTGAAGTTACAAAAAGTGAAAAACGGCAATATTTTTGATGTAATTTATAGAGTTTTCGGTCAAAGATTAATATCATTTTAGGGGTTTTTAACCATTCTGAGTCGATTGTCGTTCTTGAGTTAAATCTTGTCACAAACAGACAGACAGATGTTTGCGTACTTTTGATCACCCTGTATACATTTTGTTCTTATACTACCAAGTAGACCTCAAAAAGTTAAAATAGGGACATATAAGCCGTTTTATCCAAATTTATGTCGTTTGGCCGGAGCAATCATTTATAAAGTTGAAAAAATGAGATTTTCAATTGTCTATAATTTCAAAACTGTTCATTTTATAATATAAGTGTAATAGGTTTTTGAATACGGCTTCTCAGGATGAATCTAAAAATGTAAAAAAATATTTAAAAATACATACCTAACTTTGGTATGCCCAATTTTTTTGAACCACCCTGCATTTTTATAAATATTTTTAAAATGTAGCTCTTAATTGACATGCATATATACATAAGATTTTTTTTTAAATTGTATGGTTTAGGCACTAAATTCCGTGTCGTATGTATGTTATGCCCCCACCCTGTATATTTTTTTGAGTGCAAAAACTATCGGCTTGAAATTTCTGTTGCACAAATTTCTTTTAACATTTCATCGCTATTAACTATGAATACTTTAACCCTTTAACTGCGGGCAAACATATTTAAAAATACATGAAAACATTTCGGCACTAGTTGAATCTTGAGTAAATTTAAATAAAACATGAATAAACTTGATTGTAATAATTTTCAAAAATTTTAAAACAACTGAGTTTAAAGAAATTCAAAAATTTCTTAAATATATATAAAAAAAATCCAAAATTCCAACAAAAAAATCTGGAAATTCAAAAATATCGATAATTTCAAAAATATCAAAAAGTAACAATGTCAAAATATTTAAAAATGTCTAAAATGTATCCAAAATTTTAAAAAAAATTGAAATTTTGCAATTTTTTTCGAATAATTAAAAAATTTCAAAAAGTAAAAATGTCAAAATATTTAAAAATTTCTAAAATATATCGAAAATTTCAAAAAACGTATTCGATTCATTTAAAATATTTCATAAATTTCCAGTTTTAAACATTTCAAAAATGTCGGGTTAAAAAATTATTCAAAAATTTTGTAATTTTTTTTTATTTACGATGCCCTCATCACAGCATAGTTGTTACGAATCATTTATATGCGATAGCCGCAGTTAATAACGGTCCATTTTAATATTTTTTTTTTATGTCTCTAATAAGAAACAGTATTTTAAATGATAATCAGAAAATACAATTTGTTGGTTTAAAATTTCAGTTGAAAAATTTGAAGGTAGTAATTTTGGTGAATGAACCAAGCCAAAAAAACAAGTCTTTAAATGGCCAATAGGACGTGCCGAAAAGTTGTTTTATTGACGAACTTTTAGTTCGTCTATGAATTTCAGAGGTTTTCTAATAAATTTTAAATATTCAATATTTTTTTTTGATTCTGCTTATATACCCTAGAAGAAAATTTTCCACGCAATATAGCGTTTCAAAAATAATAAAAAAAATTTCGACCCGCCTAATGAACAAGTCACTAGACATAAATGTCTGATATGGCGGATTGAAAATCCCAGAGGCAAACAAAAAAACAAACACTTTTGGTGATAAGTGAATATATAGTCATAAGATCTGATAATTTTTTTTTCCACAAATTTATTGATTTTTTCAATAAATTAACTTTTTATTAAAATGAACTAATAATTTAATTTTTTATGACCTAATTTTTAACCTCAATGATGTGCTTGCCAACTTCTGATTAAGATTTCCAAACAATTTTAGCAAAACTATTTTGGATAAGACTCAATTTTCTTCAATGATCATAGATAAGAATTTAACAAACTTTATAAAATGTAAAAAGTTTTTAGTCACGCCACATCATATGTTCGATGCTACTAAACTTCCATATATCATTAAAATCATTCATTCACTGCAATTATTTACCAAAGAAAACATAAAAATAAATTCCTTGGAAACCTTATTGAACCTCTTGTTTATTTTCCCGGCTAAATATAGTATAAGTTGAGATTTTGAATTTTCTTAACGTTTTCACGTCCCCCGAGAAAAATATGTAGATATTAAGTATAAAATAAGCAATCTACTACAAGAAAATTTTTTGAAAAATCTTGTAGTTAACCAGTTGATTTTTGCGACATAGAATCTTGTCAAGATAAGAAACATATTGCAAAAAAAGTGTAGCGCATGCGAAGTTATTTTGCAAATTTTATCTTACTTTACGCACTAGTAAAAAAAGTTAAAACTTTACACACTCCGTAGCGTGCGTAAAGTGATACTTTTTCACGAATGTGAATGTTGTCGAATGAGCCAAAGGCGAGTGCGACAATCACATGAGTGAAAAAAGGCACTTTACACACTAGTTGCATACAATATTTTTTCTACTACCATAATTTTTATGTACAAAAATAGATTTCGCATGCAGAAGGTTAACAAGCTATTTTCCAAAATCTTAAAGTTAACCAGTTGATTTCTGGCACATAAAACATTGGCAAGATAAGAAACATAAGGATATTAGCGTGCGTAAAGTAAGTACGGTAGTAGAAAAAACCGTTTTTGTAAAAATGTGTGTGTGTGTCCGATTTTTCCAAAACTACTAAACCAATTTTAACCAAATTTTAGCAAAAATTAATTTGGTCCGATCTAGAACTAATTAGTTTTTGGTGACTATCGAGACAGGCCAGCGGGAATTTCAACGTCAGGTTTTTTATTTTTTCTTATGACATTTTATCTTATATTGAACTAGTTCGAACAGCGGTCACCTGTTCTTCCCATGGTTAAAAAAAATCCAAAATTGGTTTTCTACAAATCTAGACGCTGTAACGAACAAACTTTTGTTTTGTAATTTTTTTTTTCAAGAATACAACAAAAAAGCAAACATTATATTTGACATTGTTGCCAGATTCTGTAAGAAAAAAAGTTACTTTAAATAAATTTTAACACTTAATTTTTTTCGAAAAGCGCCAATGCTGCTCAACTTTTAAACAGAAAGGAGATTTTTTTGACATCCGTAACCATGTAATACCATCCTCTTGGTTGCAAATTACTTTATATTAATATTTTAATTAAATTGGAATAGGTAACGTGCCAAGTGTGGCATGTTTTCGTGACTCATCTAAGAGTTGAAAGTGGCCCATTGCCTGCCCATAATTATTTTTTGTCAGTTATAATCATAGTCGTTTTGTTTTGCAATAATTTCATATAAATCTGATTTTTTAAACTTTTTCGAACACAAATATTTATAAAATTGTATTTCTTTGTTTTAGGTACCAAGAAGATGGAATACAAGACAAGACAGTGGCACGAAAAATGCTTCTGCTGTTGCGTTTGCAAAGTACCAATCGGCACTCAAAGTTTCATACCTCGCGAACAAGAAATCTTTTGCGCCAAGTGCTACGAAGAAAAATTCGCTACCCGCTGCATCAAGTGCAACAAGGTAAAAATTTTATCACTATCATGTTTACTGTTCACTTTTATTGATGTTTAAAAGTTGATATATATTATTGCTTTGTTTATAAATTATGGTAATTATCATACTTGTAAATTATTTTTGTTTGATTAATCTCGCTACGTTAAAATAGTCATTGTTTTGTTACAATACAATTTGATTTCAGGTGATCACCAGTGGCGGCGTGACTTACAAGAATGAGCCGTGGCACAGGGAATGCTTCACCTGCACTCATTGCACACGATCGTTAGCTGGCGAACGTTTTACGTCACGGGACGACAAACCTTACTGCGCCGAATGCTTCGGTGAATTGTTCGCCAAGCGATGTACCGCCTGCAGCAAACCAATAACCGGTATCGGAGGCACCAAGTTCATCTCTTTCGAAGACCGGCATTGGCACAACGATTGCTTCTTCTGCGCCTCTTGCAGAACGAGTTTGGTTGGACGCGGGTTCATCACCGATCAGGACGATATCATTTGTCCGGATTGCGCGAAAGCCAAACTTATGTAAAATCGTAGAACTATATCTTGACAAGTTGACAGATGTCAAAATCATGACATTTATGACGTGATTTTGACTGATTGACAGGTGTCAAAGGAATGGTTGTGAGGCTAGGAAATCAGTTTTCAGGGCTATTAATTTAGTTTTTTTTTGTTAAATATTTTTATACTATGCAGTTATTATAAAAACAAACTGTGATAAAAATTTGTAATTATCATGTTTTAGGGAAGAGACAATAAGTGTCAAATTACATATCATCAAAATCACTCATATCAAAATTATGATTGAGAACCATATTGATTGCCCTTTAGACTGATTTTGGAAATACGGAAGTTATATTTTAATTGTGAATTTTTTTAAATTATAATCACATTTCTTAACACTTTGACCAATTATACAACACACACGCACACACAATGACACAAACACATACAAAAAAAGAAGGAAATTTACAAAAAAATAAATTTTATTTTTGATTAATCAGTTTTAATTTTTTAACTTTAAAATCTTTTAGTTGTGTTTATATAATTTCTATTTAGTTTATTATCAAAGGTCTATTAATTTTTTTTTAGAAGCTTACTTATTTTTATTTTTTTACATTTTAAAGACTACTAATTTTAAAAAGTTGTACGCTTGCGCTTTATGGATTTTGATGTATCACATGAGTCGAGCAATAACTGATGATGTAGCCATATTCTAAATAAGAAACATTGCCTTAATTCGATATATCAAGTAGGAAATCAATTTTAATTACCAAAACCAAAAAATCCTATTCCAATATCTGACATGACATTTTAACTGCCACAGGTTGAACAAATTACATTTTTGACGTTTTAACTCTACAGAACAAATGGCGTTCTGTACTCTACGAAAAAATCGAAGGATTTTGGGCTTTGGTGACCGTTGTAGAGCGATATATTACTTGTAATTTACGAGAACTTTTGACGAGTTTGTTGTAGATAATATTTATGTATACTGCTTTATTAGCATTTACGGATGATGGAAGAGCAATTTTGGTGCTATTTGAGTAGAATAGTTTTTTTTTTGAATGTTTAAACCGTTAGACCATTTATAATTGTTGCATTGTATTTTATCGAGGCTTGATTATATTAACGATTAAATTGTTATTAATAATTTATTTAGAAAAACGTTAACAGTTTTATGTATATTTTAATCTTACGATTTATGTACTTGGTACTTGTAACTTATGGGAATGTTATGTGAACAATTATTGTTATAAGAACTGTTGAGTAAAACACACAATGGCTTTGCTTTTAGGGTACATCTGTTATATTTTATTCTTTAATAAATACTTGAAAAAAAATTCCTCTTTTATATTTGATCCAAATAAAAAACAACTAGTGAAAATTATTTTTTATTTAAAAAAAAATCACATTTTACCGTTACATATAAAATAGAATAAAAATACAATATACACTTTTGATTTAGAAAAAAACAAATTTTGGCTAATTATTTTCATTAAATTCCACTTAAAAACAAATAATTGGATATTTTATAGTGTTTCAAAGATTCCAAAATAATGTATAAGAATACATGTTTTGGCATCTTTGAAACAATACTAAATTAAATATTACAGATCTAAAATAAATAAAATTTCAACAGTTCGATAAATATCTGACAAGTCAAAAACAGGCTTCAGGAAAATATACAAAATATGTACAAAGGGAAAACTACACCGTTATCAGCTGACCGGAACAGTATGGGCAACTATGAACACTTTCTTTTGGTTCCACCAAATTACTACTTTTTATCTCAGACAGCAAGGACAAAATCTCTGTAGCTGAATTTTTATCACCTGTGCTAGAAATTGGATTATGAGTAGAATCTTCAAATTTATTTATTTCTACTTCATTTTCAGGCAATAATCGCGCTACTAACAGGTTTAATTTTTCTAATTTTGTCTTAATTTGTTCTCGATCACTGGCAAGTTGCATCAGCTGTTCGTCCTTTTCTACTGCCTGAAAAAAATTTTACACTTGTTATTTCTCTAAGTCTATGGTAAAAAAAATGAGTACATAATAAAATTTGTATAGTGGTCAGTGACATGATTCAACACAGAAATGATTCAAAAACAGAATATTATCCATACTCAAATGTGGTAGAATTATTCAAAGAATAATAAAAAAACTCGTAGTCAATACCACAATTATTTAATGTTGAAATTTTAACAACGGGAGGCAACATGTTTCGGCCATTCGATGGCCATCATCAGGCATATACGGACTATTATAGGCCTGATGTCGCCTCCAGTTGTTAAATTTTCAACATTAAATACTTGTGGTATTGACTACAGAGTTTTTTATTATTCTTTACGGAAATGATTAACGAAAGTGTTCTAAAGAAATCATTGGGAGCTGGACAGAGAATTATTATTTTGCTTATTGGAATTGAGAATAAATTGTAGAAATATGTTAATAATATAATATAATAAATTTTAACACTGGATGACAAGTTGGGAAAATATAATTGAAACAGTGCATGCATGCTCCATAACTTTTTTTCCGTCCAAGCTATCGACTGATTGTTTTTCTAACGATATTTCCGACAATGGGGCACATTATGAAATTAATTTTATTTATTTACAGGATGTTCCAAAATAAGATACACAACAAAGTTCCGTTTTTATTTTAAATGACAACCCTCCATTTTTGTTACATTTTTGATTCGCCACTAAATTGTCGATATAACGCACCCGGGTTTATGTGTCAAAATAACGTCGAGCAGAGACCAACGGAAAAATTCAGAACTTCATAACCATTCAAGATAATTTAAACTTTTCTTCCAGTTGATTAAGTTTTAAAACATATTTAGAAATGTAGGCGAACTCGGAGTCAATCTTCATTCGCCTACTACGATTTTTTGAAAATGACCAATTACAAATGACAATTTGTCAAATCGTCGGTCTAATTAACAAACCTTGTACTCCACAGAATTCGATTTTATAACTTTTACATTTTCTTACCGAATCCCCCACGTGCTTGAATTAATTGCGAGAAATATGTATGGTACATGAATGTTTAAAAAAAATTCATGTACTCAAAAAAATTCCGGCAATAATTCATGCTCTAGGGAGATTATAAGTGACAATTTAGTGGCGAATCAATAATTTAAGAAATATGGGGGTTGTCATTTAAAAAAACGGAACTTGGTTCTGTATCTTACTTTGGGACATCCTGTATATAAATAAAAATAATTTTAGAATGTGCCTCAGTGTCGGACCTATCGTTTAAAAAACAATCAAGTCGATAGCTCGGGCAGAAAAAAAGTTATGGAGCATGCACGCACTCCTGGGTCACCCTGTATATTGTCAATATCAGCTTTGTTTTTGGTTTTTGGAATTAATAAAATCAAACACAAATTTCTATTTTTTTAAGCCTCCTGCGATTGAATGAAAATATAAAAATTATTCAGATTATTGGCTATGTACTATGATAAAAATAGTGACTCAATAAAAGTAAAAAAAGAATACCTTTTGTTTAAGTATCATCCTTTGGTGCTGATACAGAGCAACATATTCTCCGATAGTCTCAGTTTCTCCCTGTAACTGAAGTACCAAATGTTCCAGTCTTTGCTTTTCGTCAGTCAAATCGGCTATTTCTTGCATGGTACGTTTAACTTTCTCCTCTAAATGCTTCATGGCTTCTTCTTTCTCCAACATATTTTGTTTGGCAGATTCAGGTTCAGACATGTTATTCAAATTATCATCTATATTCTCAAGTTTTGTTTCCAATTCGTCGTTTTTTAACTTTAATTCATTTAATTGTGTTCTTAAAGCGATATTCACATCGCTTCTCGTCTCTTCTATATCAGTCTTATTTCTTAGAATGTTAATTTCGTTTGTCAATCTAACTACACTTTGTTTGGCTTCTTGTAGTTCGTTTTGAAGGGAATGGGAAGAATTGTCGTTGGCTTCATAATGTCTTAACCTGTCTGTTAATTGTTCTTGTTGCAACACTTGTTTGTTTAATTCCGTAGACGTTTCTCTTAATAGAGATAGTTCGCGATCTTTAATTTCAATCGCGTCGGTTAATCTTTGGAGTTGCAGCTCAGTTTTTTGGAGTTTTTCGAGGAGATCTTTGTTACTGGAGACTTCTAGTGATAGTTTTTCGGTCAACTCAACCTTATCGTTGTCCTGAAAAAAAAAATTGTTATAAAAATGACTTTAAGTGGTGAAGCACTTTTTTTTTGAAGAACTTATTAAAATTTGGAAGATTTTAAAAATCTTCCACAATTGATAACTTTTACTCTCAGTAGATGGAAAGTAGAACATTCATTTATTTTAAAGATTCTATTAAGTTTTATTTTAAACGTCATTGCCTTTACTTACTGAATGTTTAAAGTTAATGAACGTTCTATCAACTGACAGTTAGTCCTTATAAAACCGATAAAATCAGTCTCTAATGAGTAATTCCATCTTACCATTTTGGCAAAAACTTCTTGCATACTATTAAGCTGTTCTTTCAGTTCTTTGTTTTGTTGAACAGCCCTAGCGGCAGCGACTTTATCGCTTTCCATTGTTGCCAACAATTTGACACTATCAGGTTGGTTGCCTCTTAGTTGCTCTACCATGCTTTCTAGTTGACTCAAAGAGTCGTTTTTTGCCGAAAGTTCTTTTAGCAGCATTTCTTTTTCATTTAAGTTTTTGGTGTAGTTTTCCTCCAGTTCGTTTTTTTCCATCTGAAAGATAAAAATTGATTATTAAGTGCTAATAGACGGGAATAATTGAATAGTTACTTATATATACTAATAAAACTAAGATATTTGTAATTGATATAATTTATACATAATAAAAAATAAGGATACATAAATATTTAAAATGACAAAAATATACTTGTTAGTTATAAAAATTAATTATAAGTTAAAATTTAGTTACGTAAATTAGTAGTTTTATATTTTATGGATTCTAAATTACAAAGTAAATCTTTAGCTTTTCAATCTAAAAAAAACTCCTTTTTATAAAATCCTTGCAAGATACCATGTACCTGCATATTACGTTGATAAAATTTTTGATCAGTGCAAGGATCTAGGAACATCATGTAAATTATACAGTAACATTTTTTATGTAATTTTATATAGGTTATTTCACCAATTTACGCCTCTTTAGGATTATAGGTGACAACCAATATTCAACTGGACATACATACAACCGCATTTAGAAAGTACAAAAGTAAATTCCTCTAATATTATTAGGCAAAATAAACGCAATTAATTTATTTTCTGGTGAGGTACTAATTTTCGATCCAAAATATCTCAAAAAGTACTTAATGAAAATTAACAAAATTTTGGGACAATAAATAAGAACAGATTATCTAGAGCATCTATGAATCCCAAGATAATAAAATTTTAAATATGGTCCTAAAATTTGAATCCTCTTCCTAATGATGTTTATTGTAAATAATGATAACATAATTAAATACATTTTTTAAATACCAGGGAAAATTTATTTGGGTTGCATTCCCTTTCAGTCATTAAATATGAGCACGATTTTCGTTTTCAAGCCGTACCAATAAATAAATAAAAAGTCTCAATAAAAGCATGATATAACAAATTTTCGGGAATTCACAATTGTATCTTGTAGCAGTGGTAAATCTTAGTCAAAGCCTCCGTACTTAATCCGAAACAGGCGTATATTGGTGGAATAGACTATAGCAGATGTCCACATGAATTAACATTTTCCTCTTGCTTCAAACTCTTTGTAGGATATACCTTGCGTATTTAAAGATTATATCAGAGAAACATCTCAAACACTTTTCGTGTGATTTGAATATCAGAATTATGTTCATATTATTATTCCTATAAATTCTTGCAAGGTTTCATGTATCTGCAGATTACATCACAGGATCTTGTTGGTCCATGCAAGAGAGAATTTAGAACATCATTTAAAAGTTCCAAATTTAAATGGGACGTTTTACATTATTTTCTTCTTTTGTTGATAAAATACTTGATTCCAAAAATATTTTGAGTATTTTCTGGCATTTTGGAAAAGTTCATTTGATTATTGAACAAAAGATTTTCAGTCAATAGATTGGTAATTACTATTATAAAATTTAATGCAGAAAATAAATAAATAATAGCTCTTCTGCATATTTGACGTTGTTCTATAACGATACTTTTAATTTCGGCCTTCTAGCATTACTTTTTTCCATTCTCCTGGGATATTTGTACTTTGCATACATTATGGAGTTTTTCTCACTATGTATTTTTTTAGCCGGTTTGTAGTTAGTTTCTCTTGAGTAAAAAATTACCACCGAAATTAGTAGATATACAAACAGATCAAAAAATAGCCACAAAAAGAATAAACATATATTGTGCTCCCGGAATCTAGTTAGTATATAAATTTATTTTTGGTCAGAAATATTTTATTGTATATCTTGTAGTAAAATCAATACATTTGTAGCCAACAATAAAAAGCATTTAAGTCTAGTGTGTCTGTTTTTACTACAAGATACACACACTATTTTAACAATACATTTCTGGACGACAATGACAAACACTGAAATCCGGTAATGCACTTTAACTACATGATATACCCTGCTTTTTTCTAAAATCAGATCAATATTATTTATTTACTCTCTAAATAAAAAATAAAAAAACCTTTTATTTTCCTTGTAATGTTTATAGAATTAAAATACTAGAATAGAATAATTTTAGATTTGAATTCTATTTGACTGATTTCAGAAAAAAGCGTTGTTTCAACTAAAGATAAATTTATACAATTCTATGGGAGCCTGGAATGTATATCTATTAAAAACTAAATAATCTTATATCTAAATTTTACGATTTCCCAAATTCTTCTACTTCTGCTTGTTGGTGTACAGTACATCTCACTTTATCCATTTGCTAGCACTCTTTTCTGTAGCTTTCGTGGTTGAACCTGATACAAATGAAAATCTTAATTACATTTTTTTTATTTAATAAATCAATTGTTTAGAATATTCTATTTTTCTTTTTCATCAGAGTCATCTTTCGTCAAGATCTTCTTTTAAAGATCGTATCGGTCTCTCTTCGAAATATATCAATCTTCTTCAATTTTTCAATCAGTAGAGGTGAACAAAATTCAAAACGAATTTAAATTCTCCCTAATAGTCTAGATGCCCAAAAAATTAATTAAGGGCACTAGTTTTTGTGAGAGACCTACAGACAACCCCAACCCTAATTATTAAAGACGAAACTACATGCAATTGCAAGAAATTATAATTAAAAAAAATCAATCAATTATATTTGTTAATAGGTTTCAAGAATATAAAAACACAAATAGATTTATGAATAAATTTGACTTCTAATTAAAATGTCTTGCAATTATATGAAAATCTTTGAAGTACTGTTACCCAGTGACTCGCCTAACTGATTTTTTTTAATTTGAATTTTGTCCACTATGTCAGAAAATCGTTTTAATTTCTCGACATTCCTTGTTCCAAGTCAGCTACACTTAGTGGCTTTTTGAAATTATCTTTCTCGTAGTTTTTGTATTCTTTCTAGAACTTATCGCAGAATAATTCTTCTACAATGGACACTAGAGCACGAATTAAGTATTACTCCAGCATCTTGGAAGTTTTCCTCTTGAAAATTCTTCTATGAGCCTCGATAACTTTCAAAATCTGGTGCATAAGTGCATCAAAGATTTTGAATGTCACAATGTCGGTTGTACACAAACGTTAAAAAATTGTCCGTCAGGGTGAGAATTTCCACACACGAGTCCACTTACTGACTATCACAGACAAGATAAAATTGTCTTAATCACTGTTATTGTCCTTGTAACAAATACCACCTTTACAAAACCTTAAGTTTTTACAATTATCTGTCTAGAGGTGTGCCAAATACATTGATCAAAATAAAAAGAACTGTTTAACCTGTGTCTCAAGCTTACATGAAGCGAAACACATTTGTGAACATACCTTTGTCAATTTTACTACAAAAATGACATTATCACGTCAGTGCAAATTTAACACGAAAAATTAGTATAAAAAAAAAACTTACCTAAAACCGTGCTTTTGGTCTGCTTTCCCTGTTGCAGAATTTTTCCAAGCATCTTTAACTTGTCAGAATATTGTGATTGTGATTACAAACATTAAAAACCTACAAACATACAATTTTTTAATTAATTACAATTTTGACAACCTCGTAGTTGAACTATACTTACCTCTAAAACTTGTCTAAAAAAATTACAATCTATTTTTTAACATACAGCTAATATTAACACAAACATCAGGATTATTTTTAAACAGATTAACAGGAAAACCCAGACATAATTCTATTTCTTAGTCAATACTTTAACTCTTACAGTTTTAAAATTTAAAGTAATATTAAACTTTTGAACCTCAATTTGATTTAAACTCTTTTCATCAATTGAAAAAACGAGAATTTGAGAACTTTCCTTAATTTCTCGATGAATAAGATGCCAATTGACAGATATTAAATTTTCGTTTTCACTCTGTAATTTTTCCAGAATTTTGTCTGAATTTTCTGGTTCTCCAGGTACAGACAATATAATTTTTGAATAAACCGGCAAATCTTTGAGATCAATAATTTTTAATTTCATTCCTTGTATAATTACCTCTAACTGAATTAAAGTATCTTCCGAATTACTTGTTACCTTCAACCCACCCTTTAATTTGAAGTAATCCCTAATTTGAAAACGATCATCAAGAGCTTGTGATATCTTTAATTTTAATTGATCCGATTGCCATGAAGATAATTTTTTATCTGGATATTCAATAGGAACAATTACGCATTGAAAAAGATTTACATTAATTGGTTTAACGCATTCAGTTTTTAACTTTTCCTTTTTCAATTTTCTCTTTTGTGCTCCTGACAATCGTTTTTCTTTATTTAATACAATGGTATCGGTTATTTTTAAATTTGCAATTGATTCTTCCATATTTTTCCCACGAGTACCTGGGTGATAAAAGGTCATTCCATGTAGAGCCCAGAATGCATGGAAAAAGCGTTTTATCTACGATGAGAGGTCGCTAAGTATCTCAAAGGTATCGTTAAAGGTATCATAAAACTCCTGATACCATTCATACTATCGGCACGATTACTTACACCTTAGCATTGGAGTATTTTTTAATTAATCTTTAGCAACAGTTTCTTTTTCTGGTTTAAGCGGATATCTTGCTTTGAGTAAACCGCTGTATTTAAATTTAACTGTACCGAAATTAAGAAAAACCTTGGAATTCATCGATTTAATTATTTTGTAAATTTCTTTGTCAGTCGATAAGCAGACTAAGCATTTATTGTTTTCTATTTGTTGTTTGCGAATTATGTACCATTCTTGAGTGTTAAGTCCTTCGTTTTGGTGATCCATCCTCGCCAACATTTTCTCAACTTCATCTTCTTTGCAAGATAGCACTGTTTCCAATTTGCAATAAACTGGTAGTTCCACTGGATCAACAAGTTTTAACTGATCTTCTACTGCTTTTAATTCCGGTATAGTGTTTCTTATCCATTTTAGACTAAGATCATCATTACAGGCGATAAAAATAGCGCCTCTTTTCTTAAATACCTCCATAAGCTCTGGATGGAAGGCATCTTGGGCAATTTTGCTCATTTCATTTGCTAACGAATCTTCAATCGTTCTCATATCGTCGTAAGATAAAAATTTGGTAGGAAATCCATCGGACTGTACAACTAACCACTTTCTTTCTTCCCTTTTTACAGGTAAAATCACCTTTAACTTACATTCATCTATTGAAGGTAGATCAGAAACTATATTTTTCAAAATACCGACAGCCTTTTGATTAGTACAAGCGATCCATAGTCCATTCCTTGATTCGGCGAATCTTATGAATTTCTTCTCTGAATCGATTTTTTTCTGTTCATTTTCAAATTTCTGGAATATATCATTCCATTGTTCAGCCGTTAAATTTTTAATAGGAAAACCGTCGTTTACTACTAAAGCTTCAATTTCGCCTTCATTTAAGCTAGCTTTGATTGGTGGTGTAGCTTGCGAAACAGTTGCTGGTTTCGATTTAGCTTGAGTTGTTACCGGTCGCGATTTAGCTTGAGGAGCATTTGATGGTTTTGGTTTGGCATTAAATTTTTGTTTTTTTGTAGCTAGAGGTGCTGGATCAGAAAATGGTCGTTTACGTGCAACTTTTCTTCTTGCAAATGGTCTTTGGGTATTTTTCCAGGTATTTCGAGAATATGTCTGTTGTTGATTACTTTGATTACTATTCAACCAAGCAGGGTTACTTTCTGCCCAAGGAGGATTCCAATCAGATTCCCATACGGATTCTGGATTAGAAGAATGAGAATTGTAATTTGTACTCTGAGTACCTAAATTTCTATTATACCAATTGTCTTGATCCAAATGTCTAGGTCTTTGATAATTTGCGCTGCCATCCTGCCATACTGGATAGCTTGAATTTTGATTTGATTGAAAGGGTGTTTTATTTAAGTACTGTGCTAATTGAGGATACGATGTACCATAGTTGCCCGAGTAGTTCGAGTTAAAAGAATTATTTTTATTATTCATAAGTAGTCCCACGAGAAGCTAGGGAATAAGAGGTCGACTCCTGCAGAGCCCCGCATGCAGGAGCAAGGCTTCAATACAATGGGATGTCGCCTGGTGTCCCAAGGGTATCGTTTGAGGCACTAAACCCTAGTACCTTTCATACCATCGGCACGATGACTTACACCTTAGTAATGGGGATTTTTTTTAATTAAGAGGTTTACTCCTCTGTAGAAAAATGATTTTAAAAAAAAATGAAAATATTTAGGAAATTTCAGAAACAGAAGTAAAAATTACTTCTGTTCCTGAAGAGTTTCATCTATATCTTCTACCAATTCATCTATAGCAGTAAAAACGTCCGTTATATCATCTTCAGTTTCATTAGATGGCTGACCAGTTCCTTCAACATCTTTCTGATCTACATATGCTGTATCTGGATCTTCTGTTTTTCCATCAGGAACCTTACTGTCACGCGGTTTGTACTTGCCCAAACGTTTTACTTTTATTCTAGTGAAATTCAAGAATGGATTATAATCAAGTTTTTTTAATTCAGTTAATACACTATCGTCAACTGTGACAAACAACTTCTGACCGCTTTCGTCTTCTTTTCTGTTTAATAGGATCCATTCACTAGCTTTGAGGCCTTTATTTTGGCGTTCTAAACGTTCTAAAACTTGATCTGGTTCTTCAGTAGGCCCAGGGATCCACAACTGCAAAGTACTTCTTTGTGGCACATCAACAGGGTCCATTACAATGATGTCACTATCTTTCCAAGCTTCGAGAAAAGGTACTGTGGTTCTCAACCATTCGGCGCTCGGTAAATTATTGCAATAGAAATTTAATGCACCTCGTTCTTTAACGCAATTCAAGAATTGCGGCATAAAACTACCGTCAGGTATTTTATCAATTTCTTTTAGAATATCAGAGTACAGCTTATTTAATTGATCAGTAGTCAAAAAGCCTAATGGATATTTTGATGGAACAATTAATTTGGAAATATCTTTAGTAGTTGTGATAGAATCAACCACTTTTAATTTAGCTTCTTCCCAAATATTTAATCGCGGCACGAGCTCCTTCAACCAGTTAGCAGTCAAAGCGTTATTGCACCTGATTAATAATGCGCCAGTGTCTCTTTTACAATCCAAAAACTGCGGTCGAACGGTGTCATTTATCCTATCAATCGATTCTAAAATTTCGTCTTCCAAGCTGGTCAATTGCTCATCTGACATAACTTGTTTTGGATATTCACTTAAAGCAACCATTAAAGTTATCCCATGCAAAGGTTTCGATTCGCCGCCTTTCGTTGTTTGAGGTTTTGATTTATTTCTGTTATATCTATCAGATGCAGAATCTCTAACCCATGGCGGTGGTCTACCTCCTCTTGATCGTCTACTTCCTCTACCTCTACTGTTTCCCGGTCTTCGGTATGCTCCAGAAGCTCCCAAATACGGTTGGTTTGTTTGATTTGTATAATAATTAGGTTTCATAATGTGTCCCACGAGTAGCTAGGGAAATAAAAAGTCAACTCCTGCAGAGCCCCGCATACAGGAGCAAGGCTATTCTTCAATGGGATGTCGCCTGGTGTCCCAAGGGTATCGTTTATGGCACTATACCCCAGTGCCTTCCATGTCCTCGGCACGATTACTTACACCTTAACAATGGGGATTTTTTATCGAGGTTTACTCCTCTAGATCCATTATTTCAATTTAAAAATAACGGTCTTGTATTTTCATACCTGGATAAAATCCTAGCCATGATTTAAAATGTATTTTTTTAAAAATTTGAACAAAAGAACTAATTATAGTTAATATTTAATTTATGATAAAGTAATTGTATTATTTTAAGATTCAGATAAAGTTTGTAGCTCCTCTTTGGTTAGTGAATCTACAATTTCATTAGGATTAATGTCAAGTTCCTCGTTATCATCTTTATTATCAATTTCCGTTTTAATTGGATGATTATCAATTTCAGTTTTAATTCGGTCAGTGGATTGTTCAGATTTCTTTTCTTCAGATTTCTTGTCTTCTTTAGTTTTCAACGAACCTAAATATTTGGCTCGGAGCGTGGTAAAGTTAAAAAAGATTTTGTTATTTATGGTTTTAAGAGTTTTAGCTATTGAATCGTCTACGGAAAAACTAATTATGGTGTTCTTTTCTTCCTCGTCCTTTTTGATATTTGTTATATTCCAACTTGCGGCGTTAAGATTTTCATTTTGTTTGTCAACTCGTCTCAAAAATACATCTGCTTCTACATCGCCAAGTATGATAACGTAGAAGTCTACTAAATTTGGTAATTCATTTGGTGTCATAAGTTTAAATTGTGCATCTTCCCAAGGTTTTAAATTAGGCACTGCACGTTTTAACCAGTCTACACTATCTTCATTATTGCAATAGATTATAAGATTACCACGTCTTTTAAAAGAATCTAAGAATTGAGGGCAGAAATCATCTCCACTGATATTACCAATTTCTGCTAAAATGGATTGCTGGAGTAGGTCTAATTGTTCGTCAGTAAGTTGTTTAGATGGAAAATCAACGGCGGTAACTAACATCTGAATACCGTTTTGCAATGAACTTTCTCTAGATTTTTTTGCATCAGAATAAGAACTGCCATTTTGCTTGCGTTTAGGCGGCCTTGGCCACCTTCTGGATGATCTAGGAGGACTTGAAGATCTAGACCCATTAGGCCAGGATCTTGAATCTTCATACCTGCTAGAGTTGCCCCATGGAGAGGGGCTAGAATAAGGTTTGTTATATCGATTATGTTTCATATTATGTCCCACGAGTAGCTAGGGAAATAAACGTCAACTCCTGCAGAGCCCCGCATGCAGGAGCAAGGCTAATCTTCAATGGGTTGTCGCCTGGTTTCCCAAGGGTATCGTTTATGGTACTATAATCCCAGTACCTCACATGCCATTGGCACGATTACTTACACCTTAGCAATGGAGATTTGTAGGGTTTACTCCCTATGGTAGCTGTCAAATAAATTTCAAATAAAAATAAAAATAATTTTTTCACAATTTCCAAACTATTTTTATCTTCCATATTTCATAGTTTATTTGACAGTTACCATTCTAATAAACTTAATAGAAGACACGTCAAACTGTTACATTACATTATATGATTTTTAAAATTAAGGTATAACAAGTGTAAATATCATGAACAATATTGTTTTGAAAAAAAAATCCATTTTCGAAATGATTTTAAGTGCTTAAAAATTAATTGTTATATTAATAAAAAGAAGTAAGGAATTTAAAAAAAAGCCCAAATTTATACCTGCAACTGCACGCACAGCTCTTTAGTAACCTCCAGCTCATTCTTCAAATTACCATCCGAAAAATTGGTAGAAAATGTAACTCTATCGTTTTGAACGCTCTGGAGCTGTCGTTCGAGTTCACCAATGTGTCGTATTCGATTCTGTTCTTGTACAGCGAGATTTTCGTTTTCAAGTTGCAATCGCTGGAACTGTTCTTGTAAAGTAACTAGCTGTGAGTTGAGTTCTTCAGTATAATGCTGATAGTGAGATGTTGATTCATCACGTTCTTTAATAAAAAAAGCAAAATTGAAAATTCCAAATTTAGGAAATCAAATTGAAATAAGACAATATGATGCTGCTAATCTAGTACCAGTAACCAATATAGGCGCAAGGAGAGAGGTGGACTGAAGGGAACGAATTTAACAGGTGTTAAAAAATTATTTATTTAGAACTAATAAAAATTTATTGGATCAGACCGGTTAAATTGTTATTGGTCAATTTCATATAAAAAAAACAAATGTTTTATTCTTTGTATAAATTAAAGAGCTACCCTAGCACTATTTACAATCATTTGCCACATACTCGCTATGCAGTTTCAGATAAGTGGCAATTAAGTAGAGCTAGGGGCCGTGCTGAAATTTAAATTAGACAATTAAAACTTATTTTTTGGAAAATGTTGCCTCTGGCTCAATAATAAGTACTTGTTTTTATTTTAGATTAAATTAAATAATGCTTAATCGTTTCAACTAAATTTAAATTTTGTTACAAAAATATCTCAAAAAAGGGACAATTTTCTAATAAAATGAAAGAATTAATAGGACAACGAATATAATGTCTCTAAAAAAAAAGAAAAAAGATAAAAATCGGACCTGAACCATTATGAACCTCGGCATTAGACTTTATCTTATAGAAACCATTAGAAAAAATGTAAAAGAAATTGGGAGAAACATCTATTTAAAGAAAAATCTGGTAAAAAAACTGTTAATCCCAGAAAAGCAAAAAATAAAGGTTAATCACAATCAGTTAAACACAATCAATATTAGAGAATAGAGAAATCAATGATTATTGCTGCTGTTGCCAAATAATAGATCTAATGAAGTATTTACTATTTACTTTGATATCTATTTAAAGAAAAATCTGGTAAAAAAACTGTTAATCCCAGAAAAGCAAAAAATAAAGGTTAATCACAATCAATATTGAGAATAGAGAAATCAATGATTATTGCTGCTGTTGCCAAATAATAGATCTAATGAAGTATTTACCATTTACTTTGATATTATCAAAGCTAGAACAAACAAATATAAGAAAATATGACTATTGAGTACATTGTTCATTTGATAAGATTATAAAAATAAAATGGGGCTATAACAATGCAGGAGAATTAACAGGAAATACAACTAATATCAATGAAGTGGTAATTTACAACTTACAAAAGTATACATAACGTAACGTCTAACAAAGAAGTATATACAGGGTGTTTCATTGGGAAAATGACATTCGTTAACTACTGATAGGGGACACCTAGGCGACCTCAAAAACCCAATACTTACATGGTCTTACTACTTTGATAACCAAGATACAGGGTGTTTTATGTATTTTGACAATTTCTTGCATAGTTCATAACTTTCTAACCAGTGTATATTTTTAGGCTATTTGGCGGGCATATTTTGTTTGAAGTGTCCAATCAATCAATAAATTTACAAAATAAATCCAGGTCCGGATTAAAAAAAAATATAAAATATTAAAACACAAAAACAAATTTTTCCAAAATAGATTATTTTTCCAAAATAGATTCTGTATTTGCAAAGAGCACGAAAAAATTATTTTAGTGATATACTTTGTATTTTCGGCAAAATGTTTTTTCTTGTAAAATTTTGAGTTGGAATTCTGAAATAGTGTGAATTGTGAGAGCCCAAAATTGAAACTAATTTCTAGTTTTACTGAAGACTAGTTAACGTAAATGGGTAAAATTTTAATATTTCATTTTTCATTATTTGCGATAAATAATCCACAAAAAACATTCATCTTTAATTAATGAATAAATAATAATGAATCCACCAAAAATAAATAACTTTAATTAAAGAACATTTTAAAAAATGCCTAAAAAATATTACACCGGGTAAAAACATGTTTCTAGTACTCCAGCCCGAAAAATTCACTTTAACAATAAACGCACTATACACATAAAATCGTCGGCCCGGATATTTTAAGTGTGACAATTTAATTCATGTAGCCGCGTGATTTTGTCATTAAGTCAGGGAAAAAAATTTGCCCTAACTTTTCCAGCGACAATAACGGAATCTAACTTTTGAAAGCATGACAACCAGTAAAGTTTTCATTTTCCGACTAAAGCTATTTTTAATAATTGTGTTTAACAAACTCAAAAAACTGCCAGAAAAAATTACTCCTCCTACGGAGTCGTAATTTTTTCAGAGGCAGTTTTTTTCGTTAAATTTCCAGGCAACAAAATTCTTATTGATACATGTCAAGTTTACTTCGACAAAAAAGCTCTCGTGTAATTGTAAGTGATAATAATAGGCAACACGAAATTTATGGATATAACGAACTTTTACAGTTTTTTACGACATGACCTGTTTCGATATTTGTAAAATGGCGGAGATATAATTTTTTTTCATATTTGAAAGCCCCTCCAGTTTGATATTGAATTTGAAAAATGTTAATCCATAATGGTTTTACTTTGCTGTTTTTGCCGTTTTTACAATTTTTGTTTTTCATTAATTAAAGTTATTTATTTTTTGTAAATTTATTATTATTTATTCCTTAATTAATGATGAATGTTTTTTGTGGATTATTTATCGCGAATATTAAAAAAATACTAAAAATATTAAAATTCTAACAATTTAGTTACTAGTCTTCATTAAAACTAAATCGAATTTAAAAAAATTGTTTCAATTTTGGGCTCTCACAATTCACACCATTTCAGAATTCCAACTCAAAATTTTACAAGAAAAAACATTTTGCCGAAAATGCAAAGTATATCACTAAATTATTTTTTCGTGCTCTTTGCAAATACAGAATCTATTTTAGAAAAATCTGATATACATGGTGTTGTTTTTGTGTCGGAATATTTTATAATATTTTTTTAAATCCGGACCTGGATTTATTTTATTTTAAATTTATTGATCGATTGAGCACTTTGGACAAAATATGCACGCCAAATATGAAAATATACAGGGTGATTAGAAAGTTATGAATTGTCAAAATAGATAAAACACCCTGTATCTTGGATATTAAAGTAGTAAGACTATGGGGGTTTTGCGAACGCCTAGGTATCCCCTATCAGCAGTTAACGTATGTCACTTTCCCGATGAAACACCCTGTATCTGCTGTCCAAAGCTCAAAAAATTGAGATTTTTAGTTTTAAGTATTCGTGCCATATTTAATAATATGAAACCGATATAGAATTGTGGTCAGAAATCACAGTCAAACAGGAAGATTCTTACTTTGTCGCTAAATAAAGAACTGTGTAAAAAAATTAGTTTACTTAAAAGTCAGAGCAAAACAAAAAATCACAGTTCAGACAAAATAATTAACTATCAAACAAATTATTAAATATCAAGAATCATCATTTTGTATTAATATAAAATAGCAACAATGAATGTGTCAAGGCAGAAGCAACTTAAAAATGTATTCTTAAGATTTTGCTATCAGAAATGATTACTATAAATTAATTCAAACAAAAATTATACACACAATGTGGAGAATGAAGTAGGGAATATGTAAGATGAAAATCCTGCAATATGAAAAAAGGTGGCTACATGTAGAAATAAATAAAATCTTATAAAACTAGAATTTGTAACTAATATTTACCTAGCGAAGGCAAGATTTGTATTAAATATTCCAGGATTTGACAGGGAAAACAATAGAAGATTAATTTATTACTTTCAAAACAAGATAAGAAAACTTACAACAAAAAAAAACAATTCAATTTTATCTGGGAGCATGCTCCACTAAGATATTTTCCTAGTGACATTTCCTTATTGGAATGTATAATGTTTCAAATCCAAATATCCCATGTTTCAGTGTTCATTTGAAGATTTTAGGAAAGTAGTTAACGGTTTAAATATACCCTTTGTCAGTTTAAAACAAAAGGAGCTTTGGATTATGGAGTACAAAGTTCATAACCCAATAAGGAATACAATAGCGATAAAAATATTAGGGTGAAAAATATACCAAATGTAAAGCACAGATGGAGTGTGACAGAGAATATGAAATTGATTCATGACTAATCACAAACAGCTATTTTAGTTTCATGAATGGATATAACAAGTTATGATTTTTAGTTAAGTAATTATATGACCTTCTACTTATTAGGCGGATTATTATTAAGATTCTAAATAATCAATAACAGATCCCTATTCCTGTTTTGGATGTAGGTATGTTTTTAATGACTCATAAATTGCTAATCAAAGAGGAAATGGTCATCTGAAATCTACCTACCTGATAATGGAATATATACCTGCCAACTATTATTGGGTTTACAAACACAAATTGTGGGTATTTTATAACTCTTTACTGATAATCCTATTGGGGGTAGGTAGAAAGTTAGAGTGTTTATATAATACATATTTGTTATAGTAACATTTTTGACCAATATACTATAAGTTGATAACCAATCATGAGTTAACATTTTTGTAAAAAATATTAGACTTTTAGTGGGACTATTTAGGTCCTAATGTTGCCATGCCTTGACATATATTATTTTCATTTCAACTATTATAGCATTTATTCAATATATTTTATAGCAATGTGTAAAGAAACCAAACAATATCATCATAATAGAAAGTACTAAAAATGATATTCATGACATTCTTTTAATTTTTTATTCATTTTTTATTGCCCATATGAAAGAAAATCATGTTCTAAATGCAAATATTTAAATTACCCCTATTATTTAAAAAATATATATATATTTTTTTGTAACCCTTTGACAAGGCAGGTAAAAAATGCTGAACACCATCAAATTGTCTAAATTTTTTATGTTATAGTACTTGATTTTATGATTAAAAACATCCATGGGCTCAATCCAATCCTATGGTTAGATTTTGCAATTACAAATCCTGATTTTTTTTAAATTGACACCACAAAATTACTCGTCAATATTTTTGGAAGTTTTTTACTGATATATACATACTTAATTATCAACATCAAAATATTTTTACTTGCATTATGATTCATGCTTTTACAGGCCTGTTTTGGTAAAAGTATGTATTTTACCATACAAAATAGCATAAAATATCAAAAAAATCACCTCAAGATTTCTTAATATTGGATATAATGTAGATCTCAATGTACTCATTCAAAATTGTTATTGGTAAAATCAGATCCTATGACTAGTTTTCAAAATAATAAATGTATCATTTAGAAGGATACTGAGACAATTCATATTTACAGGATAATCTAAGTTGAATCTACAAGATGACAATATCAACAAATAACAAACAGTTGCCAAACACTAGAAACTTAACTTTTACTTATTTAATAAAAAATTATATGCTCGAAAGATTTTTGATGTGAGGGACAAACCCCTTATACAGCGTCATAAATTATTCAGTTAGTTTGGAAATAAATTAAAGATTTATTATTCACGTTGCCGATAGGTGTCTCCTTACAAGAGAAATGTATTCTGACCGGAATACATTTCCCTGCGCCTCTCGTAAAGATAAATAAAATATCTCATTGAACTTTTTTCAATTGAATAAAGTATGACCCCGTAAATATATTTTGTTCCTAATGTGTAAAATATCTCAAGAACATAAGATTTTTAATTAAATGAATAAAAGGTAACTAGTTTTTATTATTATTTGGCAGCCGTTTAGTGTTTGTTGATTTTATCATCTTGCACCATGTAAGTATAAATAATTTTAGTCTGCTTCCAATTAATACACAACAATCTACTGGATAAGTTAAACTGAATTTCATAACTATGAAACTAGAGCTAGGCGTAATTTTCATGTACAAATGTGGCATGATAATGTATAATAACCTACACCAAACAATATAAAGGATAGTTCATCTTTATGTATTTTTAAATACTGACTGAAGGAATCTTTTTTGGCTAAATAAGTGTTTTTAATATTTATGTGTGTACCTAACTTTTATTTATTTTTAGTTTGTAGCAAGATTTATTTCACATGTATTTAAATACTGAATTTTTCCAGTAGTAACTGAATTAGTTTTTAAGTAAAATAAAGATACATATGTACAATACAATATAAAGTATGTAAAAATATTTCTTTTACAATATCTCTTATTTGTAAATATTTTTATTACACATTAAATATTTAATATTTAGTCTTAGCATCTGATTTTATCAAAAATTATTTTGAACGCAAGATCTACAATATATCCACTATTGGGAAATTTTTAATGTAATCTTTTTTATATATTTTATGCTATATTAGTAAAAAAAATTCAAAAATATTGAAGAAATACTTTTTTTGTCAATTTAAAAAATTCAGTTGTAATTTCAACGCCGTGTATGTCAAAATCAAGCCGTAGGATTGGATCGAGTCCATGAACGTTTTTAATCAGAACGTCAAGTACTGTAAGATATAAAAAATTTGACGGTGCTCCCGTTCGCATAAGAAAAGTGCGGGGCCCTTTTGTGCTTAGTGAAACAGTGGATTTATTTTTGACTCTTACTATGAGCAATGGTGGATAATTAACTAATAAACTGAATTTTTTTAAAAAAGTTCTAAAATTTAAATAAAAAATGATTATTGAATTCAGTAAATTCTTTTAATAGTGGTGTTATATCACAAAATTATGAGACAACATTACTAAACAAATGGCGCCCAACTAAAGTGGCACAGGAGAGGCGTGATACAAATAGGGGCAATTAATAAATTAAAACAAGAAGAAAGAAATATATGGAACTAAGAATAAGAAAAACAAAAATGGAATGACAAGGAGAAAATGACTAACCAAAATGGAGATATCACTATAAAGATTGATGAGGCAACAACCAAAACAGGTAAAAGTAAAAGATGTATATCGAAAATCAAAGAAGAAATGAGAGAACTGGATAGACAAAAAAAGACAATGATGAGAATTGAAGATACCTATTAGTAGAGAAATTCAAAACCTTCTAGTGCTGGATGGAAAATAAAAAACACTTTCAAATGAGCTGTCACATGCAAATTTGATCCCTTTAAAAATGGTAAAAGGGGTTCCTCACTTCAAAGAGTGGAGATATAAAATTATGCTTAAGAAATCTCATTTTAGAACTTATGGACCTGACTGTATGTGAAACACAATATTTTATGTGTCTAATTTGTCTAACCATTTGTTTAGTGACTTTCAACACAATTAATGTAAGCAAATTTTTATTTTACTTTACTAAAATTTTTATCGTGTTACCTATAAAGAGTCAACATTCTGTCTACTGACAAGTATACTTATAAATTTTTATTTTTTTCTTGTAAATGATTGATCATGCAAAAATAAATAAACTATTAATTATAGGTTTATTAAATATTATGTAAAATTAATAAAAAAAAAAAATAATAATCATGCCCGTTAAGTTGGCCCAGTCATTTTCGAATTTTAAATAAAATTTAATTGTGCTGGGTTGTGCCGTAAGTAAAAAAAAAATTAATTTGTTTTATTTTATTCGTTTATTAATTTTTTAATTTTTCACCGTTAAGTTGGCTGGGCCATTTTCTCTTCTTTTAAAAAAAGAGCCGTGCTGAGTTGCGCTGATTTTAGTTGGCCGAGAAAATTAAAGATTAATTTTCAAAAATATAAAAAAAAATGTTTGGGCAAAACAATTAGTTGTGCTGAATTGTGCTTTACTCATAAATAAGTAAATAGAATTTCTTAGATGTTTTTAATGATAATCTGCATTTAAATCTAGTTTTAATCTTTCCTTAACCTATCCTAACAAAATTGGAGAGTCTTGAAGTGATAGAATTTTTTTTAAACCCCAACCATGGGAAATTATCAGAACAACTTCTAAATAGTCAACGGTAAAAATTAAAGCAATAAAAGATATTTCGGCAAAAACCAATGGGTTTGATTAGAAAGGGGGTAAGAGAATCCCACTGTGAAACTATTACCACTCATGACGTTGAAAGGATGAGAAAAAATATGTATACTACTAGGTCTAAAATTGCACCAAAACTTCCAACTGATATAGTTGAATTTCATAGTTTTTTAAATTCTGTTACATTAAAAACTAATAGAGACGAATATTTTCTTCTTAAAAATGATGAAACAAATAATATAGTCATGTTTTCATGTGAAACTAATCTTTATACTCTAGAAGAAATAAGTGATTTATATATGTTGACCGCACTTTCGATTATTGCCCTAATTTTTTTTTACAATTCATGGTTTTAAAAATAATCATAATATTCCTCTCGTTTTTTCTTTTGAAAAATAAAAATACAGTGTCATATAAATTAGCTTTACAATATTTAAAAGAAATATACCTATCTATAACAGGTCACGACTTTTTTCCAAAAACTTCAGATCTTGAATTAGCAATATACAAAGCAATTCGCGAAATTTTTCCAAAAACAGAAATTGAGGAATGTCTATTTCACCTAGGTCAAAGTTGGTATAGAAAAATTCAAACTTTAGGACTTTCCACCGAATATCACTTAAAAGATAATTTAGAAACAGATATAATGAAATACTTATTTTTTGGTTTACCATTCCTCAAAACAGAAGACGTTGGCGATTGCTTTGTTCTTGATCTCGTTGCAATTCAAACAGATGATGAGAGGGTGATTAAATTTAATGACAATTTAGTTGAAACTTATATAGATGAAATTTCTACCTTTCCTCCTAACAATTGAAAACTATTCTTCTTTAAAAAGGACAACAAACGTATGCGAATCTTTTCAATCGCGTTATAATGCTTCATTTTATAATACACACCCAAATTTTAACCAGTTTATAAAAGTTCTTCTAGATTTTCAAATAGATACCTATATTAAGCTTCAAAGTACTGATACCGTGGTCAAAGTATATGATAGAAAAGTATTAACAAAAAACAAAAAAAAAGTTTTTGGACGATTATTTAAAAAAAATAATAAATAAAATAATTATAATTTCCTAATTACTGTTTTATTTTAACAAAATTAAGAAATACCATTCCAAATATTTCGTCAGATATAAGATCGATTTCCCAACTACGTTTAGATTTTTAGGTATTATAAATACTTATGCTAATTATGGATTAAAATCATCTAGGAGACAATTCTACCTTCACCTTTTTGAGAGACAGGTAATATTTTTATTTTGGGAGACAATTAGACTCCGCCTGTATTTTTGTACTCATGACTTTTTCTCCTAAAAAATTTGACAATTGGAAATATATTTTCAGACATTAAAAAAATGTTTTAACGGCAGTACAATATGAGTATAGCACAATTCAGCACAACTAATAGTTTTGTCGATTTTTTTTTTAATATTCATGAAAATTATTTAATTTTCTCGGCTAATTAATTTTTTTAGGAGAAAAGTCAAGAATTCAAAAATACAATATACAATATGAGTATAGCACATTTCAGCACAATTAATTTTTTTAATATTTATGAAAATTAATTTCCAATTTTCTCGGCTTATTTAATAAAAAAAAAGTTAGAAATCGGCACAATACAGCACGTCTCTTTTTTTTTAAATCGGAGAAAATGGCGGGGCCAATTTAACGGCGAAAAAATAAAAAATGGGTAAAAAATATCATAAATAGTAGAAAATAGTATTTATACTCTCTTTTTATGATGCTCTATGTATTTAATATTTATTCAATTATTTTCCACATAAATAAGTTTCTGTTTGGGTACATAATAGATAAAAAAGCGGTGCTCTTTTTGGTTCATACAAGAATTTATTTCCGACATACCCTAATTAATTAGCCTGTTTCCTCGGAAGATTAAAAAAAAATCTACCAGAGGCAGCACTAGTGGGGGTACACAGGTTCTGATTTCTCCATTGACAGTAACATTAAACATACATAAAAAAATGGAATTAACGGAGATGATGTACCTGGAGCAAAATTGAAATTTATCAAAGTTAAAAAGGACCTCAAACGATGGCTTGCATGCCGTGGTTTACCTGTTTCAGATAATAAAAATGTACGTGTAGAAAGGTTAATTTTCTTTGACAGTCCATTTTATACTTTGTCAGACTTTATATTTTATGTAATTGTTTTTGTTAATGTTTCCTCTTTTTATATTCAAACATTGAAGAATGTATCACCAATGGTAATGATAAAAATCGTTGACAAAATATAAAATGAACTGTCAACGAAAACTAACCTTTCAGCGAGTACATTTTTATTACCTGAAACAGGTAAACGACGGCATGCAAGCCATCGCTTCCAGTCCCAGACAAGATGGTCTTGAACTTTGTCAAATTTCAATTTTGCTCCAGGTACATCATCTTCGGTTAGTTCCATTTTTACCTCTCGCCCTTCAGATAAGAGAGGTATAGGAATCATGCTAAAAATTGGGTAGTGAGTTTTCAATTGATAAACACGTTTTGGGGTCCCTAGAATACGATTTTAATATTTTCGCAATGATGTCTGTGTGTGTGTGTGTTAGTGTGTGTGTGTGTTAGTGTGTGTGTGTGTTAGTGTGTGTGTGTGTGTGTTTGGATGGATGTTGTAGTAACGATAACTCAAAAACTACTGAATAAAAAAATTTGAAATTTTGCATACATAATTCTGATACCCTAGATTAGATCTGATTAGATTTTGGTGCCAATCGCACAACCGGAAGTGGCAGTTGCTATGGGTGATGACGCCATTATTATACAAAACGGCAATTAAGTTTTACACATATATTTTGTATACCCTATAGTTTATTTTCATCTCATTAAAATTTTCTAAACTTTTGCCATTGTTGCCAGATTTACAAAAATATAATTTTTTTTCATACTTTTTTGTGTCAACCTGTAAATTTTTGATTCAAAAATGGCGAGAGGTCATGTGCTGGCCACATCAGATTTTTTTAAAGGATGTTTAACGTTACTGTCAATATGGAAATCACAACATGTGTGCTGCCTCTTGATTTTTTAAAATCTTCCGAGGAAACAGGCCAATTGAAAGTAGGTTATTTTGTGACATAAGGGTCAGGGGTCATACCGATCAATAGGTTAATAACCAGTTTAATTAAGTCTGCTGAAACTGTGTTTAAAGTACTTTTTTAATTTTTCAAAAACCAGCATATCTAGGATTATTTTGAACAAAAAGATAAAAAAAGTGACCTATTTTGTCATAAGGGCAATATTTTTTAAATTAAGAATAAAAAATAAATCATACCTTTAGTAACACTTTTTAGCATTGTATTAAGGGTTAACATCTCTCGTTCTAACTCATTTTTCTCTTGGACTAATTTATCAACTTCAGCTTCCACCACAGGATTACTGGCCCCACTTAGCTGCTGGATTTTCACGTCAGATAAAGACAATTTATTATTTAACTCACTATTTATCTTCTGAAGATGAACATTATCATCCGAAGCCGTTTTTAATTTTTCCCTAACTTCTAGAAGGTCTTGAAACAGCTCTTCTTTTTGATCCCTAAGATTATCAAAATCTCTACGTAGATTTTCTAAAATTTCGGTTTGCTCTTGACCACTGCTTTCTTTTCGACATTTTTCGGATTTTAAACTATTCAATTCCTGCTCTAATTCAAAAGCTCTGGACCTCGAGTTTTTTAACCTTGCTTGGAGTTCATCACATTCTGAATTTTTTTGTTTATAATTTAATTCTAACTGTACAAGATTTGTGGATAATTCAGATTTTTCACCTACTAACATCCGAATTGTTTGAGTGTGACATTGTAATTCTTCCCTAAGAGCATTAATTTCAGCTAATTTATTATCTTTTAAACTATTTTCATTTTCTAATTGCAGTACTTTCGATTCCAATTCTGATATTTTTAATTTTTGTTGGTTTGATATTATTTTTTCTTGTTCTAAATTAGAAATTAATTCAATACTTCTCTTTTCTAAATCAGTTATGGAATTGGATTCATTAAACGGTCGATAATTTGCCATTTGATTAGAAAAATAATTAACACTACTTAAATTAGAGTTTAGTACACCTTCTATCGCATTATCAGAATTGTGTACAATTTCATTTTGAATAGCTGTACTTTCAGTTTCACTAAGATGCTGAGAATCTCCTTGTAAATAATCCATTAAATTTTGCCTACTTTCATCTGAGAACAGGTTATTCTCAGATTTACTTTTATGTTGTTCAAATATTTCATTTTGTTTTATTTCAGGATCATCTATTGTTATACTATCTTGGTTAGGTCTAATAATTTGTTGAGTCTCTTTCAAATAACTATGTTGATTGCTTTGATTAAATAATGAATAATTATCTTTAAAAGGTGGTTCTAATTCTTCCTGCGGTGCCTCTATCCTCGTACTTACATTCGAAAAAGTACTAACAGGTGGATTAAAAATGGTCTCGTTATGTTTTTGCGAGATTGTATCAAAAAACATTGAATTATCCTCATAATTAGAATTATTAAAATAATTTGGTAACTCAGTAGACTGTATAGAAGAATTCTGTTCAATAGTTATTTCATTAATTGAGCTATGAGTTGAGCTTGTTAAACTATCAGCAGATGTTTGCACGTGTACATCATTTTCAGCGCTTTCTACTTTATTTGTGACACTTTTCTTTTTCTTTAATTCTTGCAATTCTTTGAACTAAAAGCAAAATTTAAAAATTACAAGAAAGAAAATGGCCGGATGACGCCCGATGCCGATGATGTGGCCGGAGCAAACTTTTAACTAAACCGATTTACTCAACTTTTAATTTGTAAACTTTAGCAGTTACATATAAAACAAATTTCCCATTAACATAATGAAGTATTATTTATAGTAATTTCTTACCCTTTTTCTTGAATTTGATAATTTTAGTTTCTGAGCCTTTGACGCGTCTGCCATCTTGTTTAGAAGCTGCTGGAAGAGGCCGCGCCGACGTAGAGATTGTCCAACTACTAAACCGACACCTAGAGAGTCCCCACTCAAATTTCTCCCTTCCGGTTTCCTACAGTCGATTATCGCCGAACAGTGAACAGTGGCGTCGTCAACTTTGAACTGCTTCCTGTATTGTTTGCTTTGGCGGCAAATTTAAAATATCTGTTCTTTTAAAGGTGTATATAAGCGTTCAAATGAATATATGCAACATTAAAAAAAGAAGTTGATTTAAATCGATGAATACGTTTAAATATAGGAGTTATTTTAAATAGAGGATAATTATAATTTAAGGTTTTTTGCTCATTTTAGCAAATGTTCATCCTCCAGTTATCCTAGGAGGAGAAAATGAGGGACGATTACCTATTTTAATTTCTTCTGTCGCTTAAAATTTTTTTTCAAAAAGTGTTCTTTTTAAATCCTGTTGCTGCTAATACTCTTATCCTGTGACGTTGTAAAGAAATTCCGATGTCATTTTTTGCCTGATTTTTCATAAACTTAATAACTTTGGATATTATTTGTTGTGTTTGGTGAGAATACTTACCATTTTGATAATAAGAAATAACCTACTTAGTCTATATCAATAACAACTTTAAGCACGACACTGGTATCGGCCAGTTTGCCATGTACTTTGCGTTTGCCCATGCGCAACCGATTCCGGAGATCCTCGGGCCTCGTTCCCCACTTCTCTAATTTTTAACGTAGCGGTCGTTTTAGTAGTTGGACAATCTCTAGTCCGCAACCGCGTTGTTTTGATCAAACCATAGAGAAAGTATAACAAAAGGCTTGTTCTGGTTTCAAAAAATATCTACCCAAGAATGTCTGGCACATGCGCAGTATATCACGCGCATGTGCAATAGACAAATCTGAGCACGAATCTTATACTGCACATGCGCCTGACTTTCTGGGACAGATATTTTTCGATCTACAAACACTAAAGACGGATACATTTGTCAGTGTTGCCAACGATGAATTCGTAAAAATACCAACAACTTTTTTTACAATCCCCTAAAACCCATAAGTATCAGGAATATAAATAGTTTTTATATTCAAAATATTTATCAATTTAATAAAAATGTAAAAAACTTTCATATCATATTAATTTAGTACTAATATATTATTTGACGCCCTGACCTTTTAACATTCACATAATGTCCTTGATACATAAATGACTATTATTAACTTATGACATATCGTCCGAGAAAAAGTGAATACGTCCCAGTTTATATGATTCCATAGAGAAATTTATGTTTCCTTTGAAATAAATATGTGTAGTAAGGCTTATAAATTAAAATAGATACGCTCCATATAAAATAGTCTTAGGTAAGTCCATTATGACATATACTTATGGACATGCTCCTCCATAGACCTGCCCAGTGATGAGAATTGTACTATTTCGAGAGAAAGAGATGAAACGATAGTTCGGTCAATCTCTGTCTCTCTCTCAGAATAGTATCGTTTAGTTAGGATGTTAGAAACAGCGCTAGACCGAACATATACGCCATCTTCCTCACTCTTTTCAACAAAAAATATTACAACGATATACAGGTTGGGCACATCCATGAATATATGTCAATGGGTATGGGAAACGTCACGTATTACAGAGCGGTGTTGCCAGATTGTGCAATTATTTTCGTTTTATTCGTAGTTTTTGGACAAACTGAACCAAAGCGAAAGCTAGCAACACAGTCACAGCACCTCCAGTTGCCAAGTTATTCAAATTCGCAACATAAATTTAATAAAAACTATAGAATGAATATAGAAATATTATTTTTTAAATATTCAAGTACAGAATACCAACCAAAATTTGAATAATTAATTTTAATAATACAATAAAAAAATTTGATTTATAGGTCTTTTAAAATATTCAAGACCAATTTTATCGAAGCAGTAAAATATTCAAGGATTTTCTTATCAATGTTAACAATTTATATTATCGGTTTGTTTTGTAGCGAAGTTGACAGTTTTAAAGTAAAACTTGTGGAAATAACATCTGCGATAATTACAAAAGAACGTGTCTACATAGGGTGTTATCAATTTTTTTGATTGTGGGGTTTGTTACCCTGTAAAGTGACGTTTACCAGTTGAGTTTGATTGATAAAATAGATGGAATTGTTTAAAATTAATGTTTTTCGTCGGAAATTCGATAAACAATTGTTAAACTTGTGACGATTGCAAAAAAATACCCAAAAATGATTTATTCTTTTAGTTAGAGAAATATAAAATTTAATTAAAAATCGATTAGAGTTTTAAAGTTAAATATGTCGGGGGTATTTGGCTATAGTCGAGAGGCTGTAAGGGTAAAAGTTAAGGTAATTATACTTTAAAATTAAATGTATATTAAATAAACAATTAAAAAACGATATTCCAAACTAAATCAAATTTTAAATTCACATATATTTTGGTACCTGTATAATTTCAAATTGTATTTATTTATTGCTAGAAATGTGAGAACAACCAGCCACCTGAAATGAGAAAATTTAGTGTAGATCCTCAGATAACTTCATTCGAAGTATTACAAAGTATTTTAGCCAAAGCATTTGATCTCAAAGGAGATTTCACAGTATGTTTTCGAATTTGTGACATGAATGGTTATGAGACTTATATGCCTATTCTATCTGATTGGGACCTTGATGCTGCATTTCTGAAGTAAGTACACAATTATATTTAAATATAATAACAAGCCATTAAATAATATATATAGAAAATGCTTTAAATACATATTATATTTTGTCAATTACTGTTATTTTATATATTCAAATATATAGATAAAACTTATTACATCATAGATATGTTAAAATATAATTGATTGTTAAAAAAATTTAGTCTAGAAATGTTTTTATTTAAATTTAAAAAAATATAAATATTTAAATATGACCTACTTTATTATTAAATGAGTTATAAGTAAATAAATGTATATAGATAAAATAAAGTAATAAAAATATATATTTTTAGGGCTCATAATGCTTCTGTTGCCACAAATACAGAACCCTGTCTGTCATTGAGAGTTGATCTAAAACCATTTGAAGAAAGTTCAGATGATTGGGATATCAAGCAGAATGTCCCTATCATCATGCAAATTCGCACAGCAACTAGCCAAGAAGCCAAACCATCACCTAGGCTACATGGAATTTTTAATCAAGTATGTTAATATATTTACAAAATAAACTTGCACAATTTATCATTAAAAAAACAGGGTTTGCTCAGGAAATTTTCCGACTATCTACAAAGCCGAGAAAAAAATTTTTCTGGAAAAAACTAAAAATTAAATTTTGTTTCTTTATAATATATCATTTTATATCAATTAACTAATTAAATCATAAAGGTTATCCATATCTCAAGTGGTCCAAGTTTTAAAGAAATAAAGCACAAAGTCAGGTACCACAGAATTTAATGAAAATATAACAGGCGGCAACTAGTTTCGGTCACTGACCATCACGAGGTTCAGTGTTAGGAATGAATATAATAAAAATTCAAAATCATAACTTACCATTATTAAGTACTTCAGCAAGGGAAAAAAGACAATGTCACAAATGTGCCACCCATATAGGGTGGCTTTTTTTTTTCTTGTTTCCAAATTTTCCAGGGTGATGATCCCCCACTAGGTGTTGTCCTTAGGTGCTGGTAACTACTGCCAGCCCTAGGGAGCAACCTAGCCTAGTTTTAGTCTTTAATTATTTCATAATGTTTTTATTCCTTTTCATACCATTTATGAAAATTTTTTAAATTATCTTTTTCTTAATAATGTTTTTTTACTGTTGTTAACGGGTGTCACATTTGTGACATTGTCTTTTTTTCCCTGCGGAAGTACTTAATAATGGTAAGTTTATACTTTCGAATTTTTATTGTGTTCATTCCTAACTCTATAGCCCTGATGATGGTCAGTGACCGAGACTAGTTGCCCCCTGTTATATTTTCATTGAATTCTGTGGTACCTGACTTTGTGCTTTATTTCCTTAATTAATTAATCAAATCAAATTAAAAATGAATTAATTAACAAATTGTCTTGATTATTGTATGTGATTTCTGAATTCTAATTTCAAATATAATCTCTTTTTCCATCCCATAAGTTTTTTCACAATAAGGGTAAAAAGAATATGCAAAATAAGATTTTTATTAAAAAAAGATTTATTTTTATAATAGAGGTTGCTTAAGTATGTGAATTAACACTTAAAATTTGATAAACTGGCATTTCAAATTCACTGAAAATTATTACAAGTTTATCACTCATCTTTAAAACTTATATTATTTTTTGTTGAAACTTTTTTTACTCATTCACATTAGATTTTTACAATATTTTTTATTTCTGATCAATAATTTTATCTAATATCAAAATAAATATTGCATTTTCCGAAAAAAATCATACAAAAATAGGCAACCCTAATATACACACATGATAAACGTAGGTATACAAAGTATAAAAATATAAAATAAAGCGTTTACAAACATCATAATTAAAATTTTTGATTATTGTATACTGCAAAATTTAAAAAACACAAAAATTAAAAATAAAAAGAAAATTGAACTACAGAATCACAGAAGATAGTAATATAATTTTTTTTTTCCAAATAGTCTGCTAGATGTTGTTTAAAAATCCTAAAGGATGAACTCTTTTTAACTGTATTGGGTACCTGTATTTCATAAATCCTTTAAAAAACAAAAAAATCATAGAGCACTTTTATTAGTTGTAATAATGTATATATTGTTATTATGTCTTATATCGTAATTATGAATATCGACATTAAAATTTATAAATTCATAAAAGTATAAATTTCTGGATATTTTTGTTAAAAAATATATTTTTGTACATATTTTTTTAAACATATAATCAAAATGATTACCAAATCATACCAACAGATTGTTAATATAAAATCCAAGATATTTTATGGTACGTTACAATTTCAATTTTTTCTTCATTTATTTTAAGATTAATTTCATTAATATTAAGGCAGTTGTACTTGTATTTCGTAGTTATTATCATAACTTTGGTTTTTAGAGTATTTAACTTAAGTTTATTTAATTGTAAGTATTTATTTCTTGCAGAAAAAGCAGAATTAATTTTATTTATAGCAGTCAATAAACCTTCAGCAAAATAAGCTAATAAAGTATCATCTGTAAATATATTTAAAAAAAAAAACTATAAAACTTATGTGTTAAATTTAAGATACTGTTATTGTCCAGCGATTTAAGACAATTAAACAAATATAAATTAATTATTTCACTAATAAAATTAAGTACAGAAAAATCTCAAAAAGCCGATAAGTTTAAAACATAATCTAGCTAGAGCCAGAATCCAGAAAAAATGAACAAATTTAAACTTTGTATACAATTCGTCACTTTAAATTACAGATAAAATACATACACTAATAAATAACCTAAATTTTAGGTAGGAAAGACTCTCAATATGGTTCAAAGAGCATTTAATTTTGGGGAAGATGGAAGTACAACTTTACAGCCTCCTCGACCGCCTCTGTCTGATGCAGAATTTAGAAGATTCTTAGATCCTGTGGGACAGATTGTCTATGCTAAAGAATTGAGATCTGTCATTTATTTCGGAGGAATTGACCCTAGTCTAAGGTACACTAATGTAAAATACAATTAATTAGCCGAAAAACATTAAATTAAAATTACACCTGTTATTGCCAATAATAATTTTTATTTTTAAATATTTTATACAATATTCAATAAATGAAAAACGTGCTAATACCATGTGGCCCTTTCGGTTAGCTGTTTAATCTTTATATAGGGAAGAGTACATCCATTTAATGCTGAGTTTAACAAAAATATTTGAAGTAAATCTTGTTTTTAGGAACCAATTATATGTTTTTATTCAAATTAACCCTTAAGCCAGTACAGTATAATCTCGTATTGTAACAAAAATATTAAAATACGAAAATTACTTGTTTCAATTCCGTTATAAAAGTTGGGAATTTTATTTAAAAAAAAGATGCCATCAGATAGTAACATTATTATTATAATTACAAAATTCAATTCAACAGCAGAGTTGGGTGGAGAAACCACAGTGGAAAAAACCGGGCTGTTTTTTTGTGGTTTTATTTGTTCTGGACTTTTGTAACTTATTGGTTTTTTCCGTAAAATAAATATCTATTATTTATTTAATTAATAATTAAAATAAGCAAAAAAGCTGACTTAAGGAAGGGGTGTTACTTAAAAAAACAAAAAATATAGTTTTAAAAGTATTTCTTCATATCTCATCAATTTGGAGGGAAAAACCCAATGGTTTTTAAAAGGTTTATCTAGTTTTGGACACTAGTATTTATTTTTCTTAAAAAAAAAACTGAAAGATAAATGAAAAGAGGACATATATTTACTTTTCTTCATATTGATAAAAATTGAAATTTTTTAAGTATTATAAATTATTAGTTATAATTAAAAGTTCAGCGATTTGTGTGAATTTTCTCTTAGAATCATAGAAATTATTTTTTTTAAATATCAAGTAATGTTCATAAGTAGGTAAATATTAAAATTTTTAATGAAGGAAAGTTCCATTTAAAAGGGAGCATAAATAAAAAAAAGGGCCAATCATGGGCTTAAGACTGTTTTTACAATAGTATATTATGTACCAAGGGAAAGTGCTACTTTTAATCCCGAAAGTGAAGATTGTTGTCCGGAAATATATATATGTCAGCTTCCTTTCACCAAAGTATCAAAACAATTCTGCCGTATATTTTTTTAAAACATTTATATGGTCACCTTGTATATCAATTATATGTACAAAAATTATGAAAGGAAAAAGAGAGTTGTAGTTAGTTATATTTTTTGACTAATATTGACAAAAACAAGCATTTTATGATATTTTGAAATAGTGATTTTAAATTTTAAAAACCTTTAAACTTAGAGCTTTGGCGCAAGGGTAATATTTGATCGATAGGTCGGGGTCTACATATCAAAATTTCGTCAAATTCTGACTGAAGGGTATTTTACATTTAAAGCGTGCTCCCTCTTTTTCATTCAAATCGTTAGAGCCGATTCCGAGATACCAAATATAAATAAATATTCAAGATTTGCTCGTTTGAATATAATATATTAGATAAACATTGGTATTATTTCTGTTTTTTTTTTTAGAAAAGTTGTATGGAAGCATTTGTTAAACGTTTATCCAGATGGTATGACTGGTAAGGAACGAATGGACTATATTAAAAAAAAAGCAACAGAGTATGTAAATTTGAGAGAAACCTGGAAGACTGCAATTGCTCAAGGTCAAGTGGTAGGAGAATTAGCTTACACAACTGGCATGGTAAGAAAAGACGTTCTAAGAACTGATAGACACCATCCTTTTTATGCTGGTAGTGATGATAATCAAAATATTGCTGCGTTATTTAACATACTCACGACGTAAGTATTATTTTTTCGAATTATATTATCGATTTTTATGTAATTATAAATTTAGGTATGCTTTGAACCACCCGAAAGTGAGTTATTGTCAAGGTATGAGTGATCTTGCATCTCCGTTGTTGGTCACTATGAATGATGAAGCTCACGCCTACATCTGCTTCTGTGCTTTAATGCAAAGGCTGTGCACCAACTTCATGATTGATGGCATCGCAATGACACAGAAGTTCACCCATTTGGCTGAAGGAATTTTGTACTATGATCCCGAGTTTTATAATTATTTAAAGATACACCAGGTAAAAAATCTTTATTCTAGATCTTGTTATATTCATGTATCCTTGATTTGCTCTTTGTGAATTACATACATACATTATGAAACATACAAAATATTAATTATTAAACATAATAATAAACAATAGTAAAACCAATAAAATTGTTCTAACATGAATAATAAACATAAATATGAAATATATCATTAATCAAAAACATATTTTTTTAACATCTGCCTTAAATTGGCTCAGTGAGCCTGCAGTGATTAGCCAATCGCATTAATCTAGGTAAATGCGCATGATAAGCATAATTTGTGTGGTAAAGTTTCATTGCAAATATGTAGTCCTTGTGGGAATTCTAAATTCAATCAAGGGTAACAACTCATCAGATGAAACAATCCCGGCAATGATCTTATAAAGGAATGATGGATCAAACAAGTTTCTTCTATTAACCAGGGTTGGGAAGTTAGTTGAGTCAAGAATTGTGGATTAATTATATGTACCATCCGTAAAACCGAGTTTAAAGGCGCAATATGTTAAAAAGTTATTCTGGAAGTTTTCAATCCTTTTTACAGATTTGTAAAATGGACACCATGTAGTACTCTATGCAATATAAATCATTCTACAAGCGTCTAAATGATTCTTTCTAAATCTAATTCTATAAAGGTCTACTCAAACCAATGCGCGACTGCGGGAACGTTAGCGGTAGCGGAATTCACACGAAACATAATTACACTGTGGTAAATACAAGCATACATACTGATGCGATGCCGGCCCAACAAAACGCAGCCGTGCTGTGAAATAATTTCGGTTCGCAGCTTGCAATATTTTCCTGTGGACGCAGGTCATTTCTGTTTTGTTTGTGTTTATAGACAGACGTGCGAGATGTCAAAGACAGAAAGAATTATAGACATTGTACAAAGGTATCTTATATTATATGATCTTTCTCATCCAGAATATAAAAATATAAGGAAGAAAGACAAAGTATGGGATGAAATAAGATTTGAACTTAATTTTCTCATCATGATCTGCTGCTAACAACAAAACTTCCTCCTCATCTGATTAACTATCGTATATAGTATTTTTAAATAAAAAATAACAACTAAAATTACATTGATTCGGCTCACTTTTGAGGCACTAGTGTGAATACACATGATTATCCCGCTTCGTGTACTTTCCAAACCTTTCCCGCTCCCGCAGTGCCGCATTGGTTTGAGTAGAACTTAACTTTCAAAGGCCAATTTTAACGATTTAAATACATTCTTTCAGGGATTGATTGATTCTTCATAACAAGTAGTGATGCTTTAATTTTTATACCATTATTAAAGGTATCTAATTTGTATTTAAATTACATTTCAATAGCTTTATTGTTTGATTAAAACTATTTAACTCTGTCCTTGGAAAAGGTAAACTTTATATAAACGATTCAAAAGGACCAAATTTCAAATCTATTACATAATTTATTTCAACAAATGTCTTCATTTCTGTTATCTAATATAAAATCTTTCCTAAATCCTGGAAATGTTCCAATATTGTTCACGTAAACAAATCTGGTGATAAAGCTGACATCAAAAACTAATTAAGAATTTATGAACGCAATTTAGAAAAGAAAAGTAAATATTTAGATCATAGTATAACAGCTTTTACTGCAATGAAAAACAAGTAGAAAGGGGTAGAAGATGCATTTTATAGTGTACAAATCCAAGAACTTGGAACTTTTCTATGTCGTGATAGACAGAATAATCCCTAACATCTGACAAAGACAACAATACATCAATTTTTCTTAAGAAGACAGGTCAGAAGGCTAATTACAAAATATATAAAACAAATTAAATATGTACATAAAGGAGATTTTAATCTTTTTTTTTAATCACATAGTTCTTATATAATTGTTTACAATTTTTTTGCAAGTTGCATAAACATACTTTCCAATAGGGGTTAAAATATTTTCATAATCATTATTAGTTTGCATTGTGTATGTCGTGTCCAGTGTTGAAAAAGTATGCCCTATTATTCAATATTTTGAACTCTAGTTTTCAGCTATTTTTAAATAGTTTTTTAGTTTATAATAATTGATTTTACACAAGAAAAAATGTGTTCTGTTGATTTAAATGGCCTTGGAAAATCTGGCTAAACCAGTATTTAAAATGTATGATCAAGATGTGTCAACACTATTCTGGAAACCATCCTGATGTTATTATTGTAATTTTTAATATTAGTATTCTAATACCCAAGAACATTTTGAATTTTGGATGCCTTTAGTTTCTTTACTATGTAATAGTTTTTATATTATTTTTAGAATATTTGTACTAGATAAGTAATTTTTTCAGGCGGATGATCTCCTTTTCTGCTACCGATGGCTACTCCTAGAAATGAAACGGGAATTTGCCTTTGAAGATTCACTGCGTATGTTGGAAGTTCTTTGGAGCTCCTTACCAGCCGATTATCCCGATAAAGAACTGAAATTGTTTGATACAATATTCCAAGCTCCAACCATATCAACCCCGCCGATAAGTCCATTAATTAAAACCCCTAGAGAAAATGCTTATACAAAGATTATAGCTCTTAGGAGGCAAAGTTCATCAATGTCATTGAGCAATTACAATAGTACAAAGAAAAATGCTCAAGTTAAACGGCAAAATCACAGTTTAGATGAAAGTGTCAGCAAGAATAAATCTATTCCTGTGATTAAGACTAAACACCAAAGTCTGGATGATGCTGCTTTGCAAAAAATTAGTGATCTGACTATCAAAAATATCAGTGCAATTTCACCCCAAAACGGCGAAATATCACCAAACAACTTAGAGTTTTCTCCTAAAACGTTAGATTTTTCTCCCAAAACTTCAGATTATTCAAACTGTTCACTTAGATCTGAACTAAGGCCACGCTCAATTTCACCTCTAGAGCAAAAATCAGACTCTGTAGTTCTTAATAATCGGATTAACTCTCATCAGGTGTTGAGTAGGAAAAGCGCAAGTCTTTCTTCTAGTATGACAAACCTTATCAAGAATTCAAAACGATCAGGGCATTTCAAAGATCTCAAGGAAAAACTGTTTTCTTCGTTGGACAGATTGGATGGAACGAATTCTATAAAAGAGGAAGAAGAAAATAGACCACATCAGGTTGGTTGGTACTATTAATTTTTTTTATGAATTGATCTAAGTATTGTAGACGATGTCTTTAGTTTGTTGTCACGGATTCTATAATACATAGCAATATTTAATATAAGTTTTTATTTGAGCCTTATAGAATGTCTAAAATTACACAAGGCTGTGTTTTAGACGGAATTAAGTAACAAAAGGTCAACGGTAGATATTTGTCGATAAAAGCCGTACTATGAGTGATTCAAGATCATTATAAAGCTAATTGTTTATTTATTTTTAATCTAAAATTTGAATGCTTGGTTTTAGATCCTTTAGGGTACTAGTTTGACAACTTTAAAAAAAAAAACATCTATCATACGAGAGTTGGAAAAACCGGGGCGAAAATTTTTTCAAGAACTATGATTGCAATAGTATCAATTAACATTATCATAGATGTAAATTTATTTATTTTGTTTTAGGGCCGTCTTGTAAAAAATCTAAACGAATTTCTCACATTAGGAAGCGTTACAAGAAGCGATACTTCCGGAAAACCAAAAATAATGTTAACAAAGTCGAGCTTGGATGATTCGGAATGTTCCAGCCTATCTCGCCATTTTTCTTCTACTTCCAACAGCGGTGACGACACTAGTCCCGATGATTCGCAGGAATACTTCCCTCTTACAACGTCAGTAACAAGAGAATTGAGATTAGAATTAGAAAATCTAGACCGTACAGTTTTTGGTGACAAGTTCGTAGATGGTTTATCAGATTCACAAGCTAGCGAAAATGAAAGTACAATGACCAAGGATTTAGAGGTTAAAAGTAAAAAAATAAACGATGCAGTCTTCCTATGGGAGAATCCTCTACATCAAAAAACCCCTAGTGCTACTAAAATAAACCCTCATACCCCAGATGAACAGGCAGATATAGATTACGATCCTCCTGAGCCTTTAAATTCCAAAAAATCCATTTCAAATATTCCTTCAAGTCAAGCAGAATTAAATCCAGCTCCAGTTGAGGCTACTTCTAATGGTACAATTCCCACAATGACGAATTCTTGTGAGGAAGTTACTGAAAGTATTAAAACATCTTCTCTTTTACCTCCCCCTAATGAGTTCGGTGGTGGGAATCCTTTTTTAATGTTCTTATGTATTACGCTGCTTATGCAGCACCGAGACCATATCATTACTAAAGCAATGGACTATAATGAGATGGCTATGCACTTTGACAAGATGGTACGAAAGCATAATGTTACAAGAGTACTGAATCAAGCTAGACAGATGTATGCAAGGTATATAAAGCAACATAGTATAGCTCAGCAGAGGTTAGATGGGAAAAGTAATGAAGATTGTTAGTTTTTTTTAAATACTTTTTTGTTGAAAGGTACTGTGATATTTTTTCCATATTATTTATGTTCAATTGTATATAGTTTATAGGATATTTTTTTACTTGTGCATTTAATTTATTTTGTCAATTTTATTCGTTTAGGTTTAGGAATAAAAGTGCACCTAATAAAATAAATCTTTATCAAAATAGTTTTATTTAAATTTATGTTGTGGAACCAGCAGGAGTGACATTTTGACTGCCTACATTTCCAATAGCTGGAACATTAGTGGATGCAGTTATACTCCTCTGTGCCGTCCTTCCTTGTAAATGCTTAATTTTATATCTTTCTAGTTCATTAACTCTAGATCTGGCGTGTTCTAATCTATGCCAAGCCATTTGTAGTACCTTTTGTGATGCATAACCAGAACCCTCATGAGGTTGGCCAGTTGATACTTGAGTTAAATAGTTTATTTGATCTGTTAATTTATTTTCTACTGCACTAAGTGTCTTCAGGAATGTTTGGGTGTGGTTTTCGGCTTGTTTTAAACTAGACTTTTCTTTACTTAACTCCATAAACACTTGTCCTAGAAACAGGAGGTTAAGTTTGAAAATTAAACAAAAAAATAGCTTATCTTACCTGCACTGTGAAGACAAGTTATAATGTCTTTTTCTATAGAATCTAAGACTTGAATTCGTTCCATAGGCGCCGTCATTTTAAAAATAATCATATAGAACCACAAGCAAAACCAATAGTCATAAAAGTATAAACAATAATTGTTTTGACATATGACAGTGACAGCAATGTGTCACTTGCACAGAGTTGCCAAGTTTAATAATCACAAATCAGTACTACAGAAGCGCATCTCTCTTGAAAGAAAAAAGGTACACTCTAACCTCAGATAAAGGAACTACTAGATATGCCCTGTATATCTAATCTCATTTACAAAATTTAAGCCAACATCTAGCCCTCTCTCTCGGCAAAGTTTGTGGGCGAGGGACGTGAGACGCGCAGAAAAATCTCGTGCAGAGGACGAAATCAACAATAAAAATTGACGCGATGTATTAGACAGTGGCGACGCGAAGAATTATAACTTTTTATTTATTTTAGCAAAAAAATAGAAAATTAAAATTGGGTATTTTACATGTTATTAATATATCACATTTGAATTAAATATGTCGTGAGAAGTTATATAATTTCGATAAAGTTGTATTTTCTGTAATACTGATAAATATATTGAGAAAAGCACCACATTTTTCACATTTCTTTCTCATGGTTAACAACCTCTCAAGAAAATCACTTAAAATAGTTCAAAATGTTTACAAAAATATTTAGTACAACCTATAACACTAAAAAATAATACAAATCAATTCACAAACTGTAAACTATTTAATGTATGATTTTAAATTATCCTGCTTGAAAGTACGCTTATGGAATCTCTAGAGGACGATGTCAACAAAAGTTAACTAGATGTTGGCTTAATAAAAAAAGATAGAATGCCCTCTCTATATATATATTTACTCTGAGACTCTAACCAGGTGCCATTGTGATCAATACCCAGGAATTTTTGGAAGAATTGCCATGTAAAAAAAATGATTACGTAAATAGCAATATTTATTCAAAAATAAAACATTGACTCAGTGATTCAGATTTAAAAGTACAACAAACTCAAAACTTTGACACTGCTACGAGAGAAACAAAACTTATGGCCCTTAGCCATTATAATCATAGCGGCCGCCAGGGAGCGTATGCTGATAGTTCGTTATCACTTCAATGATGTCGCTTTGCATTAGAGAAGTAAATTTTTTTTGTCATTTTATTTTTCTACTTTACTTTATATTAAAAGTTTGATTATACTTCAACTTAATAGTTTTTGGCGTAGCCATAATAATAAAATGATTATTCGGAAATATTTAGGTGAAATCTAGATATGTTTATTAGCCACTCTTCTGTAGATTAGGGATAAGCGCGATTCGTTCCAAAAGATCGATTTTCTGAATCGATTCAGATCGTTTGGTTTTTAATCGACGCACTTAAATATCGAATCGAAAAAACCGATTTTCTTACAAATCGATCTTATATTTTAATATTTATACAAAAAAAATATTTTAGTTAACGAAACAAAAATACTAAACACTTGGTAGTTTTTTATTCCTTGTGTCTGTCCTATAAGGGAATCATTTATTTATTTACAATTTACTATATTTATGAAATATGGCAATTTCCTGTTTCAAATTTAAATGTAGCAGATGTCGCAGTCAGATTATGGTTTGGAAACATCCGATCTTAATAAAAGAATCGATACACCTAGTATTCGCTTCTAAAAAGATCGATTCAAAGGATCGGGAAGCAGATGCGTCAACAATACACGCACAAATTCCTAGTTTATAACCTTTTAAAAAAGTTGTTCATTGCATTGTGCTTGTTAATTTTTTAAATGGAAATGAATGATGAAGATATTTACGACGATGATTATGAAATTTTGGAAATAATTGATTTCGGTTTTCCAAAAAAAAACTAATTGTGTTTGTTGTATTCTCCACTAAATTTATAATCAGTGGCGCAGAGACAGCGACAACAGGATACCAAGAATCGAAAAGTACTCGATTCTTACAAGTACTCGCTGTATTCGAGTACCTGCATCAAAGTATTCGGATCCTTCGCATCTCATTTTTTTGGAGTCGACTGCGAGAATCGCGCGCCTGCCGGACGACCTAATTTTTATAATAAGAACAAAAGTTATTTTTTCAAATGTCATATAATAATTTTCATTATGTTTATTCCACCAAATAGAAAATACGAATACAAATGCCAAACAATGTATAACATTCAGATTTTTTATTTAATTTTTAAACATTCGTTATATAAACATTGTTTTGAATTTTGTTATCAAAAAATAAATAAAAACTATGAGCATATAATAAAACTATGGTAGTTTATTATCATGTCAAAATACTCGAGTACTCTGACTCGAATTAGTATTCGATTCTTAAATGTATTCGAATACCAAAGATTCGATTCTTAAAAGTATTCGATTCTGCCCAACAAAATATGATTGGGAATTTGAAAATTTTCTTAAAATCCCTAAAAATCTGCAATGTTGCCAGCTTTAGTCAAGAATTAGTTAAACACAGAATCAAAATACAGGAAATAAATTTAATCTCTGATTATAATTTTATCCTGGATTAAGTAATGCCGGATTACTGATAAGTCGGCGCAAACGGCTGCTAGTGGAATAGAATTCAGTTAAGTATAGTGTCTGTTTGCATTGAGAACTAAATCTTGTTTATTTTTTCATTATATTTGGTGCGAAAGTTCTATTTATGAAAAAAAATGAGATTTATTACTCAATGTATATAAAGCGATATTATATTTAACTGAATTTTATTCCACATAATACGATATGGTCCAATGGCTAGGATACCTCTGACTTTTATCCAGAAAATTATTGATGTACGAACCCTGCTATGGGAAAATACTTGGTATTTTTTATTTGTTTTTTTTTTTAATTTAACGCTATTGATTCAATATTTAATGGTAATATGATGATTATTACTTGTTTTTGAGTTAAAAGGCCCCCACACCACGTATGGTTTACCGTTTAGAGAAAATAAGCTTGCATTCTAATAACTTGGGGGTTAAATTTTTTTTTTATTTTTCGGTTAATGTCAATTAGATAATCCTATCCTCTAGTCCAATTTTTCTGCGCAGAACATAATAGAGCGCCACAAAAGATAATTATTCGTTTTTTGACGAGATCTCGCCTAATAGCAACTAAAAATATGCCTTTTTTCATGCTTTTTAAAATATTTGTTAAAAGAGCGAGTCTGTGTTACTTTTTCAAATTTATCTATAAAAAAAGTTGATGGTCGCGTCACTTTCACTAAAAATAACTTAAAAAATTTGCCAGAGACGCGCTCTCAAGAATTAAATACAGAATCGATGGTACTCGATTGAGTTTAACGATAACTTATCAGAGCATAACGAAAAATATAGCGCTCGGAAATGGGGCGTTCGATAGATACACTGGGAGCACTCAGTGGCGATGTGGAATATTAAACGCCCCCATTCTCAAGCATTAGTGGGGCGACGCGTATTGCGTATTATTATTATGACTTATTATTATTATTATTATCGAGTTTGAAAAAGCCGATGTTGAGGGCTGAAGGAGAAAATACAAGGCAGAGCTTCATCCTTTCTCTTAAAGTCACTAACTCTTAATATTAAATTTTTACATAGATGCTAGAACTTTTTATATTTAGTAGTAAATATAAAAGTAAATTGTATAGGGAAAAATATCTAAAATATCTGGTAATAATTTTATTAAAGCCGCTCCTGTTTAAAATAATGATGTGTACACAAAAAATCATACATAATTATAGCTTAGGTATAAGATGACCTTCTGAATTTTCATGACTACAACATTTTGTCATTATGTTCATTAAATTCACGGGCTCGTATTTTTTCTGACCCAATATTATAAGGAAAACTAAATTAATACAGTGTGTCCAATTAATAAAGTCGGAACCATATTGGAAACTGTTTTATTCGTAGTTTTATGAAAAAAAGTCATTCTTTATAAAAAGTTCTGCATGGTCTAGAACCCAAAATGCAACCATCAGATAATACATTTTTTTACCCGTATACGAGGGGCGTCAAAAAATATAAATTTTGCTCAAGAGCAAAGTACCCTTTAAAAATATATAAAAAAATGTTATTTGGAAAACTTGTGTAAAAACAATATGTACGTACTAATATGAAATCACAGTCTCCTATCTCAAAAAAAAATCCAATTTTTTTCTGGGAGCAAAGTTCGAAGTGAACTGTTACGTATTGTATCATTTTAATAAAGATGAATGACTTTTTTTAATAAAACTGAGAATAAAAAAGTTTCCCATATAGTTCCGACTTAATTGGACACACCGTATATTTTGAAAGATATACTTTTGGTAAAGGACCCCGCACTTTTTAAATGGAAAATGGCTGTCGGTCAAATTTGCTTATTTTTGAATAATATTGAAGATCCTTGATGCTCTAATTAAAAGTTTCAATGGCACCAATAAAAATTAATGATAAAGTTTCTGAGATACCTACAGGGTGTTAAAGAATCGATTTTCATAATTTTAAAGATTTTAAAAATTTTCAATGACACGCATGTTTGAATTAATGATCAATTAGTAACATATTTTGATTAGAATACGTGTATAAGAGTTCGAAAACATAAAATAACAATAATTTTAATTGCAACTATACAGGGTGAATCCTAAAAAAAAAACTGTTTAACCAGTGTATAATATTGTATAGTTTGGTCAATAATAATCAAAACGAATCTAAACTTTATGATTGCAATCTATTGGGTATAGTAAAAATGTGAAAAATACAGAGTAAGTCAAAAAGTTGGATCGTCATATTTTTTAATATATTTTGTGATACTAAATAAATAACTGCGAAATACAATTTCCAAAAATGTACAGGTAACACTTGTATAATCTACATTGGATACAGAAAGATACAAGAGGGTGAATTTAGCGGCTATTTTTTAAAAAAAGTTTATATAGTATCTCAGAAACTTATCTTTTTTTTGTGGTTGCCATAGAAGCTTTTGATTAGAGCATCAAGATCTTCAACATATGCAAAAATCAGTAGCGGCTCGTGAACTTTTTAAGAGAGGAGGCTGGACAATAAACGTTTTTGTAAAAATATACTCTTTTCAGCCAATTAATTTAACCTTTGGACAGCGACCGTACCAGCAACTTTAGTGACAAAATAATTGTTGCCCAGCAATTTTTTTTTTAAGATTTAATCCGTTTGAGAGTAGAAAATGATCTCTCCACCGAAATCGACGTGACAGGAATGGTGACCCACACAACGTGTCGCACCGGTCGTAGTGTACTCAAAAAAAGGAGGCGGCAGACTAGGAGGCAACGTTGCCAACTGAATTGGAAAATATTCAAGAGTCCTTGAAAATCCTTATGAATCCTAAAATTTTAAAAAAATCATTAAAAATCCCTGAAAATTCTTAAAAAAGTTTAAAGCTCCTTAAAAATCTAAAGGAAATCTTAAAACCAGTTTAAAACCTTTAAAAATTGTCTAAAAATCTTTAAAAACCCTTAAACATTCTTAAAGACTTAAAATTACTTAAAAATCTTAAGTAATTTTAAAAAGATCCTAAAATAATCCTTAAAAACATTAAAATCACTGAAAATACTTAAAAAAATCCTTAAAAAACTTTAAAAACCCTTAAAAATAATTAAAGACTTAAAATTACTCAAATATCTTTGGCAATTGTTAAAGATCCTAAAATAATCCTTTCAAAACATTAAAATCCCTAAAAAAAGATTAAAATTCTTAAAAATTCCTAAAAATACTTAAAATCCTTAAAAATTCCTTAAAAATATTTAAAAACCCTTATAAAATCTTACGACTTAAAAATACTAAAAATCTTAAGCAATTCTACTAAATCCTAAAATAATCCTTAGAAAACATTAAAAACACTAAAAATAGTTTGAAATTCTACAAAATCCCAAAAAACACTTAAAGGTCCTTGAAAATCCTTAAGAATACTAAAAATCCTTAAAAATCATTAAATATCCTTTATAATCCTTAAAATACTTAAAAATCCATTAAAATTCTTAAAACTCTTTAAAAATCCTTTAAAACTCTTAAAAATTTTTAAAAATCCTTCAAATCCATAAAAATTCCTTAAAAATCCCTAAAAACCCTTAAAAATAGTTAAATAAAATTTCTTAAAAATCTTAAGCAATTCTTAAACATCCTAAAATAATCCTTAAAAAACATTAAAATTAGTAAAAATAGTTTAAAATTCTTATAAATCCCCAAAAATCCTTAAAAATCCTTTAAAATGCATAAAAATTCATAAAAATCCTTTGAAATCCTTAAAAAAATTTTAAAAATCGTAGATCTTTCGCCTGCGACGGAATTACAGTTGGGTGGATGACTGAAGAGTGTCCTAGCAGATGCCTTTGGTATATTGTTATGATTTGTGAAAATATAAATCTATACTATATTTACTTTGAAATTTCATACGGTTGGCAACGCTGCTAGGAGGCTAGTAGAGGCTAGCCTACTGGGAGTGTTGCCATTTCAGCTATTTTTTACTCTATTTAGCAATTGGACTGATCGAGAAAACAGCAACTGTGTTGAGCAACATGTTTTTAGGGTTTGAGATATATACAGAGTTTGCAGAATCTAGCCTCAGGGCACTGTTTTCAGATTCAAAAATAACTACAGAGAACGGGGAATTAATTGTAAAATTAAAAAAAATATTAGAGATACAGGAAATAAAATGATGAACAAAATATTTCTGATGATATTTGCTGGATAAATTGGTGAGGAGGCAGAGCCTCCTTAGCCTCCTTCGAGGAGCCGCCTCTGGCAAAAATCAACAAATTTGACCGACAGCCATTTCCATTTCAAATGGTGCATGGTCTTTTTGAAAAAAGCTGGTGATAAAAACATTTAATAAAATTCAATTCTAAAAAAAAACATAAATGATTTTATTTTACTTTTGTAGAATTTAACAAAAGTTTTTTTCTGGCTTAGGTCTTATTATATAGTTATATAGTTACTATACTATGCAATTTTGCAATTATAATTAAAAAAACTTCGTCATCAGTTTTAAATTAGGTACATTTGGAAAAAGTCCTTGTAAGCTAATTGCGGTCAAATTAAAGCTGATTTGGAACTAAATATTTATTTAAACAACAATAAATATGCGATTTTTTTTATCAGTTAAAGGTACATAATATAGGTATACAAAAGTGGGGCAACTCTTGTGACAAAAAATGTAGTTGTTTTAGTTGTGTAAATTTGGCTTTCACCAGGGATGGCTTGAGCACGTTCGGTTATGCCGTACTAAATTATTTTTAATTGGATCATTATGAGTTTGTGTAACATATTTTTATTAATACAGACAGTAATTTAAAAATAACAAGTACTAAAATTATAAATCACAAAAAAGGAGATAATTAAGAGGAGCCAATATCAATATGTTATATCTTGCCTGATGAGCGTTCCGTTAATATTACAGATAGGAAGCTTCGGTTTTCAAAAAACGATTCTGTATTTAATTCGCGTCTCTGTAGCACTTTTTTAAAATTATATTCAGTAAAAGTGATACGACAATCAACTTTTTTCTTCTAATAAATATTAGGCTAGATCTCGTCCAAAAACGAATAATTATGTTTTATGGTGTCCTACCTTGTTCTGCACAGAAAAAATTGGACTAGAGGGTAGGATTACCTAACATTAACCGGAAAATACTAAAAAAATTATTTTAATACCCAACGAAAGTCACGTGGTGTGCGGGCCTCTTAATTTAATATTTTGTAATTTAATCCTCGTGCAGTATCGATTCTATTAATTATTTTATTAGGTCATTATATTCTGATACACAGTTTTCCATTTTGTGGTATTAAATTTAATTTGTATTTTTGTTTTACCCCAAATATTTTCTTTCGACCAATTTATTCTTAGAATCAAATGAAATTTCTATAATATTCAATTTTTTAAACCAAAAAAATATGACGTTTTATTACAAGGAGACATATTTGCACATATAAAATAAAGTTTCCCACTTTTTTTTTGAATCGCAGTGTACTTTAAACTTCTTAAAATTGATAAATTTGGGTATACTTCGTACCTATAACTTTTCTTATGAAAACAGAAAATAATTATATTTCTTTTTACTATTATTACTTTGCCACTTGGTAAAAAAAACTATTTTCAGAAAAATGTATGTAGAGAAGTTTTTTAACCTTTTCGATATCAGAGACTCGCAGTTCATATTACATGTAGTGGATATCACATTTTACAGTTTTAAATAAAATTCAAGATCCAAAAGCCGTACAGTTTGACCTAAATTAAGGTATACTTTTGAATATCTTGTTGAATCTGGAATACCAGAAATTAAAAATATTATTCTTTCTATTCTTTTAAGTCGCTTTTGTTAATAATTGTATATTTTAAGTTCCCTTGTTTAAAGTTTCTATTGTTCTCTTTTGTTCCTTCATCTGTTAATTTTTTTTGATTAACGTTCTCTTATATATCTTTAATGAATTTCTCACGTTCTTTGAGCAAAAAATACTCTTAACCGTTTAGCTTTACTTTGAAGGCAATACAAAATTATTTTCAAATCCATTCAATATACGATTTTACTAATAATTAAATTTTCGTTAAGATTTTAGAGTTTTCGAAAAAAAACTCATATACAACTGTCCGTCCATCGGTCAAGATTCAACTTATAAACGGTACTAGACAAAGAGACAACGGCAATCGACTCAGTGTCGTTAAAAAATCCTAAAATGATATTAATCTTTAACCTATGACCTCAGGGTCGTTTTAAAATTTTCGAAAACTAGATAAATTACCACAAAAATACGATGGGTGGGTGGACGGTAGCTGCTTCCTTATTTGAGATAGGCAAAAGTTGTAAAAAACAATAAAAGCTCTGTTCCAAAAATAACTATCAGCATACAGGATGTCCGATAAATCTGTGACTTATCAAAGTTTTGTTTTTTTTTTAATGAAACACCCTGTATTTTTTTACATTTTTAAATTCATTCGGAGATGCTGATTTCAAAAACCTATTACACTTTTATGATAAATTATAGTTTTAAAGTTATAGACAATTGAAAATACCATTTTTTTCAACTTAATTGCTTCGGACAAATGACATAAAATCGGATAAAACGGGTTACATGTCCCTATCTTAACTTTTTAAGAAATACTTGGTAGCATATGAAAAAAATGTATACAAGGTTATTAAAGGTATACTAACTTTAATCACCCTGTATACATTTTGTTCTTATGCCACCACCAAATAGAACTTAAAAAATTAAGAAAAGGGGTAAGCCGTTTTATTCAATTTTATGTTGTTTGGCCTGAGCTATCACTTAAACTTGAAAATATGCGATTTTCAATTGTCTCTACGATAACTTCAAAACTATTAAGTTTATAGGCTTAATAGGTTTTTGAAATCAGCTTCTCAGGACGAATTTAAAAATGTAAAAAGATACAGGGTGTATTTAATTTAAAAAAGCATAAATTTTATAATTCACATATGTATCTGATGGTAGTTATTTTTGGAACATAGCTTACAACTTTTATTTAAGACATTTTTGCCTATCTCAAATAGGGAGGAAGCTATCGTCCACTCCATCGTTGATACGCCTTGTTTTGCCGTTTTCACTTGTTTCTCAATCTAGCTCGAAAAAAAATGACCTGTGGACTATCAGATGTGTGCTAGTATAAATAATTTTTCCTGCTGGTGTGCAATCACGTGAAGTTTAGTTTTTGGTCTTTTGGTTTTAACGATGTGATATATAATAAATACGTGTTGTGGTCAATATAACACATTATCGGTATTTATTTTCTTTTAAGAAAGATTTATTACAATTATTTTTAAATCTGTATGCACCCTCGTTGCATGTCAAGTTATCGAACGCAACCCACCCAAGTAGCACATAATTTTGCTTTTGAAACATAATTATTATATTAAAGCTTCGGAGTAAATTTTGTATCATTTGAAAGTTGTAGAACAGACTAATTTGTCAGAAAAAAGTAAAGGTAACGTTTATCTAACGCGTTACTTTTAAGCAAAGGGAAGGGTAAAGTAACGCGTTACTTTTTTATGATGAAGAAATAAAAATCAATGTCTAGTACAACAATATATTAAACAAATAAGTTATAAGGGGGACTGGCTAGGTTCGGCATATAAATGCCATCATGAGGCCTATAATACAAATAGTAACAATGAGCAATAAAAGAGAACATATTTTTACAAAAGTCCCACAATAATTAAACTTTACATTGAATTAAAATAAAAATATTTTAAACAATATAACAAAACTTTTGATTGTAGAATGTGCGCACTTACGAGAACTAGGCGAAGGGGTCGTACTGGAAAAAATGAAATATACTGGTAATTCATACCATAATGTGAGTTAGGTCTAATAAATTATTTGTCATTTGTCATGCTCTTTTTTCAACCAATTTTTAAGTCTTATCAGACCTAACTCCCACTATGGTGTGAATTAGGAAATTTTATATTCATGAGCATGGTTTACTTGATGAACAGATACACCTGAAGGGTAACGGTGTGGTCGGAGGAAGCAGATTTTATGATTCAGCGCGTGGCTTATCCCTTTTCTGGGTCTCTACCAGGGTAGCTATAAAAGTAGGTCGAATTATCTCGACCGAATTTATCACAATAGTTACATTTGTATGAGAGTTTTTAACATTTATTTATAAAAATAGGCATACAAATATATAAATTTATACAATACATTAATTATGAATGATAATTTTTACAAGATTTTGAGCCATGATTTCAATTATTAATGCTCGTTAAAATCTGTGTAGTCATGCAGAAGCAATATAATTTAAAATACTGTTTTGCATCATATATCAAGATACAACACTTAACAAATTATGTAATAGGTACAAATTCAATAAAGAGTGGTTAATCAAACTTTCCGATCACTCCTAGTAAAATAATTGTTTAATTACTTATTTTATTTTTTCTCCCTCAAAATACATGAATAAAGTTAGTTTAAAAGAGTAAAAAAATAATACAGTTAGTTTAAAAGAAAAAAAAATAACAAATTTTGTCAAAGATTCATTGTCTTTGAATTTTTGAACTTTTTACATGTTTGGCTATAACAACTACACATATTATTTTAAAATTATCAAATAATTAACACACATTGTACTTTTTGATATCTTTTGGATCCTCTTTTAGGGTACATATCGTTTGGTCGGGTAGTCCCCTTATAAAATAAAGGTATATACCAGCCCTTCCCTTAGTTTTCGAAATTGCGCACATTCTACAATCAAAAGTTTTGTTATATTTTTTAAATTATTTTAATTGTAATTCAATGTAAAGTTTAATTATGGTAAATCTTTTGTAAAAACATGTTCTCTTTTATTGCTCATTGTTACTATTTGTATTATAGGCCTGATGATGGCATTTGTATGTCGAAACTGGTAGCGAGCTCCCCTTCGAACTTATTTGTTTAATATATTGTGGTACGACACTGATTTTTATTCCTTTATATTTGTCGATTTGCATATAAATATTTCCTTATCGTCAATTTCGAGTTTCCTCAAATATCTCGGAAACCGCACCTGATAAAAAACCAATCAATTTTATCTTGAAAATACGCATCTTTTTAGAGTTTTCGAAGAAAAAAAATCTCTTATAAGATGGTTTTGTCCGTCCGTCCGTCTGTTAGCCAGATTCAATTTGAGAACGGTGAGAGATAGAGACAAACGGACAACAGCAATCGATTCAGCATCGTTAAAAACCCCAAAAATGATATTAATCTCTCATCTATTTTTACTTTCCCGCTACTTATACCATATCTACTGTAGTATATATAAGGTATATTCCTATATGAAAATTTATTTTCGTAACTTTAAATTTTCGAAAACTGGAAATTACAGCAAAAATATTGTCGTTTTTCACTTGTTTTATTTCTATGTCTCACTTCTTTTCGATGGAATCATAGACAAAGATTAAATATTCAGATCGACTGAAACATGAAAATTTTCGCAAGTGTGAATTTTCCATTTAACCAACTTTGTATCTACAACGGTTTATGAAATCCCAATATAACGTTCAATTAAATTTGCACCACCCTGTATATATTACGCAATATGTAGCAAAAATTATTAAAAGTAATATATTGTTCAGGCAATTCTTAATAAGCAGATATTTTAAGATATCCATTATATTATTCTGGATATCCACACGCGGATATCCATGGGATATTTCTTAGACAGATATTTGGACATCCACAGGACATCTATCATATATCCTATTAATATTGATTGGATATAATTCTGGATATCCATAGGATATTTCCTACATTTTGAATATAGGCGGACATTTGAATATCCATAGGATATGTACTAGATATCCATGTATGTCCATTGTATATACTGGATATCCATAACGGATATATATCTCACAGATGACCAATAGATATACTGTACTGTCTGGGTAATAATAATAATAAAACTAAGAAGATCTCAAATATAACTAAAAATTTCTGTAACGGACACCTAAATCTACCAGTTGGCAACAATTACTCAAAAAATCATGCCACGTAGAACCCATTGTTTTTTATCGAGGAAAACAAAAACACGTGATTTTTGAGATATATTGTTGCTATCGATAAATAATATTTTCATTTGACCTAGTTTTTACATTTTTATACTGTAAGTCGATAGAACACGTTCATTAACGTTAATGATTCAGAAAGTAAAGACAAAGCCGTTTGGAATAATACTTTATGTCCATTTCTTTTAAAAATTGTAACGACATAAACGCTATTGCCATTAGGGTTAGTGACTATTCTATCTACAAGATATTAATCAAATTAATTATTTATTTAATTGCCATACCATAATTATATAAGTATCGTTAGACACCCCAATGAACCAGAACAGATATTGACACTTCTAGCCGCCCGCTAATGTATTTGAATGATTGTTTATCTTAATGACATTACACACTGTTTTCAGTGTTAGTTCTATCATATTTTAGACACTGTGGTTCTATTTCTCACTTGGAGCTGTTTACGTGTAGAATAAAAGTTAAATTAAAGTTGTAATAATTGGACAGTTTTTTTAAAAGTTTCTTAAGAAAGAAACCTTTAATTTCCTTGGGAAGGATCTAATGTTGAATCTGTTGGACTTGAATTACTATAAAGAAATGGAATTTTGAAAATTCAAAGTTTTAAACAAATACGATTTAAGATACTAACGAAATATTATCTTTTGACCCTCGCCGTGTTTATGATTTGTCAATTAGCTTGCATAGGTCGGTTTCTTAAAATAATTTTTTGACTTTTTTAAAATGTTTCTTTAATCTGCTTAAAATTAGCCAAAAATTATTACTAAATTTTGTTTTAAATATCCGGTAGTGTATGTCCTTGACTTTGGACTCTATTTATAATTCCCGTTACGCCACTGGCGGTAGCGCATCCTACAAGGTCGGTTATCCATGCCAAATGGAACGGTGGGAATTTTGGTGGTGGTGGAAATACTGATTCGATTCAAAATTTGTTTGTATGTCGCTGTTTAATCGATTGATGAATGCTTTTTTCTCACTCTTAATAATTTTTTTTCTTTCAAGCATGGTTCGGTAGCACGTGTTGAAAGAGGGACCGAAACCAGAAACGTATTATTTTCTGAGCCCAAGTTCCTATTTTTTTTTTTAAATTCACGAGTGCGTCGTGTGTTCATGGAAAAGTAAATCGATGTCGAGTATTTTAATAAGCATCTGATCGTCGTTTAATTAAGGAAAATTAGTTATTTATTTTATATATCGGTAAGTTGTAGATTGATTTTTTTAAATTGTAACTAGAAATTGTAAGACAGGACCGTGTTGGCTGTCTGTGTAAGTCGTAAATATCGGAGGTTATACAATAAATACTTTTTATAGTAGATAGTTCTTGGTGTATTTGCCAAGTGAATAGTTTTCTGAAAATAGATGTACTTTTCGTAAAATTTTAAAATAATAATGCTGTAAACTGTTTACAGGATGGCTTTTGGGAGCTCTCTAAAATGTCTTTTTTTGTTATAAGAGCTATAGTTTTGGAAAACCAACCTTTAATAAAAATAACATTGGTCCTATGTGGACCATATATGCAATTTTGGTTAAATAAGTAACGTGTATATATTTTTAAATTAATGTTCACCGAAATATATATTGATTTTTCTTTTTTTTGTAGACACTTTGTAAATTATATACACTGTGCATTTTGTGAATATTCATGGTCTAATATCTATAATATAAATACCGCTAACATACCTTATATTATTTACTATATTATATCACTATCAAAAAAGTTTTATTTTTAATACTCACTTTAACCAAGTTAATAACATGTAGGTATTTCCAGTTTTTTATGAATAATTGGGACATACATTGTGGTAATTTCTATAAAAACTCAACTTATATTTGTTTTGTAAATAATATTGTAGAACCGGTTTGAAGTTAGTACATTTTTTGAAGATTGCCACACTTAAAAAATAAAATTTAGTGGACAATTTAGTCACGAAAAACCTCATAAAAAATAAGATTGAGCTATTTAGAGACAAATATTCCAGATTGTGCGCATGTGTCGTTAATGTCGGATTAGAAACTACTATTAATCAAATCGGGTTAATTATGAATAAAAAAAATTACTCGTAACCTTCTGTTACTTTTATTAAAAAAAATTACATTTATTTCGTAAAACAAAATTATTTTTATGGAATATTTATCTCCCGATATGTAATATTTTTCTATCAATATGGAATATTTGTCTCCCGATAGTCGCTCGTAAAAATTTATGTTTGGCCCTCTACTTCGTTTCTTGTGGTATATTGGATTCTATATTGTTATTTTTTATTTGGCGTTAAAAATGAAGTCATAATGAAAGACAAATTGTCCAAAATGCGTATCGTTATGGCCTTCATAATGAAACGCGACTTTTTATTTTTTCGTGTTGGCAAATCTAATTTTTAATTGTCAAAAATGACAACAAACTCAAACATAACCTTTATTTCTTTCGGGTTATTGTTATTTATTATATTAATGCTACAAATAATCATAAAACCACTTCAAATGATTCTAGGTTTACATTTTATATTTTATTAAACTTTAACCATAAAATAGATGCCAAATTAAAAAAAATAATATATTACACTTTTTTTATAATTAATATACTATTGTGATATTATAACGATGATATACGTAATAACGATGTTTTGTTAGTAATGCTTATTGGGAATAGTATAGGCTAGCATTAGAAATTCATATTATAGCCCTTTAGTTCATTATTTGGGCAATTTGAGCAGTTAAAAAAATAAAGTTTTGGATGAAGTTTCGACCCCCTAGAAAAAAAATCATAGTCTTGTTCGTTGTGGTAAATAAATTGTTTTACGTAGAATTATTTTATGATACAATGTGCCCTTTATACTAGTAGTTAAAAATAATATTTAGGGGGTAGATTCGACCCTCAAGCCCATCAATTCATATTTATCTATGTTATGATCCTTGTAGTATCTAAATTTTTGATATTTAAAAATAAAATATTTCCTCGGGAATCGAACCCGGATCTTTTATATGTAAAACATGCAGTTTACCCACGAGACTATATACGCCACACAATGATAAATAATAATAACATACAATATTCGGTTAAGTGTAATTCTTTGTCACTTGGAGCGCTGCAGTCGCGAAATCAAAGTAGAATTTCAGTCTCTAACCCTAGTCATAAAGACTGCACGACACATCTGACTGATCCTTATTAAGTCAAAAATCAATAAAATTAACGGTAATTGCCAAATTTTAAAATTTCGACTACAGTTCCATGATATTTAAATCTATTTTAAGTTCATTAGAATTCTTGACTATGAAATGTGTAGAAATATTTGGAATTGCATTAACTTTATGAAAATCGTTATTATTTTTTAATTCGTCTTAGTAACTGAACGATAATGGTTTAAAAGTTCCTGAAGAAATTAAATTCGCTACTACTAGATTCAATGTGAATACACTAAATTTCTTATCGAAGAATATGAATTTTTTCTACAAGCGTGCGGAAAAGTATACTTTTCCGCACGCATTTGAGTGCGGAAAGTTGTACTTTTCCGCACTAGTGCGGAAAAAAGTTTTTCCCGCACTAGTGCGGAAAAGTAAATAAAATATTAAACTTCAGTGACGCTGTCCCTGGCCCTTCCACTAGTCAGCAGCTGTCACCAGAAAAGCCTTCTAGAATGACCTCTTCCAGCCAAGTTCCCATGGCCACAGTTGCAACAAACCGAAATCTGACTTCGTTAGAAAACATTTTAGCCTCTGCAATTAATTTGCAAAATGCCACAAATTGCACATTTAATATTAATATTAATAATAATTAATTTGTTGATGTATTTAATAATAAATGTTTCTTGATGTTAGCTTTTGTGTTTTTTCCGCACGCTAGTAGAAAAAATAGTGTACCTAACACGTGCGTAAAGTGACTTTTCCGCACTTGTTAGGTAAACTACTATTTACATTCGAGTATTTTCTGAACCGTTTGTGATAAATCTACATTAAAATATATGTTATGGGTGTTATATAGACCTTCTAGTTCAAATATTTGTACAAATTTCAATTACATATAAGACAATCTGTATATCTTAAAATAGTTTTGAAATGTGCATCTAACGTCACTCTAAAAATTTATTTTAGTTCATCTCAAAAGATTTTTGCGACGTGCATCTCACTTCTTCTTAAATATGTTTTTGTTGTTTTATCTAATCAGTTGCAGAGGAATTAATTTTAATTTTTGTATATGTGAGACAAACCTCACTTGCTTTAAATATATTTTGTTGTTCTACATAAGAAGAACATTGGTTTATTTTAATTTCCTTAACGCACTTATAAGTAGAAATATTATTTCAAATAAATTTTTTTTATTTTTTCCTAAAGATATCCGTTGTTACAAAAAGAGAAAAACATAAATTAATTGAAAATAAAACTGATAAGAAAGTCGTTATTTACGTTTTGCGAGATACAGTTAAAATTTGACAGTAATTTTTTTTTGTAATTTCAATTCGCGTATATCTGTTGATGGTTTATGGTGAAACTCGCTGTAATATTAGGGGGCTGTAAAACTTAATTGTGAACTAAATCCAGAACGGAGACAGCCAAATGCACGAAGTTTTGTCACTTTGTCCCAAAGGTGAGTAAAAACTGGTTGTTAGTAATTTTTTTGTTGTGAATTTATATCGCAGAATGTAGATATTAAGCCTTTATTTCACATTCGCGTTTTTGCCAACTTTGTAAAGTGGCCTTAATTTTAAATGCAACGGTTAAAAATTTAATACAAATTATTTTTGATTTGTTTGAAAAATTGAATATAAGTTTTGAAGTGATATCTTCTACCTGTTACTTTAATAAGTGCTGTATTTTCGTGGATATATGAGACAAACTGTATATCTCAATATATTTTCTTGTTCTTTTTAATCAGATTTTAAATATTATGGACCATTTAATAACCGATAAATAACAAAATAATTTTATGCCGTTAGGCACTACACGAATCACCAAGAAAAATAGATTTTTTATACCGAAATATAAAAGGATCGATCGTCCTTCAGTGTTCATAGGTTTTTGTACACAAAAACTTTTTGGCGTCGAATGTCGCTATGTACCGATCGCCTACAGACATAAAGACTGCACGACACATCTGACTAATCCTTATTAAGTTAGAAATTAATACAATTAAGGGTAATTATCAAATTTTGAAATTTTTCGAAAAATTTCGATAACGGTTAAATAATATTTAAATCTATATTGATTTTAAGTTCATTAGAATTCTTGAATATGAAATGTGTACAAATATTTGGAACTGCTGGAACCTTATGAAATTCATTATTATTTTTTAATTTGTCTTAGTTCCTGAACAATAATGGTTTGAAAGTTCCTTGAAGAAATCAAATATTCAACTGTATTTGATTCATTGTGAATACACTAAATTTCCTATCTAAGAATAATAATTTTTACATTCGAATAGTTTTTGAACAGTCAGTGATAAATCTACATCGATCAGTCGACATTCAAGCTGTATTATGAGATTGTTAATACTAAAATATTTTTGAAGGGCGATTTTATTGTCTGGTAATTTGTTTTCTGACTGATAAGTCTTTAATGACTATCAACTATTATACCGATTGATAATTTATCTGATAACCTCGCATTCAATGTTTTATTATGAAGTATTTCGTATATGATATTTGACCATATAGCGGCGAATGATGTTCGGAAAATTGAATTTTATCCCGTTTTTTAATACTAGAATTTATCGCAAAAAAATTAAAATATCTGTTATGGGTGTTGTTATATAGATTTTGTTCAAATATTTGTACAAATTTCAATTACACCCAATATAAGACAATCTGTATATCTTAAAATTGTTTTGAAATGTGCATCTAACCTCGATTTAAAAATTTATTTTAGTTCATCTCAAAAGATTTTTGAAATGTGCATCTCACTTCTTCTTAAATATGTTTTTGTTGTTTTATCCAACAAGTTACAGATGAATTAATTTCAATTTTTGTGTATATGAGACAAACTGTATATATATATATATAGGTACTTCAAATTAATTATAAATTGTACACCCTCACTTGCTTTAAATATATTTTGTGTTTGCGAAAATGCCGCACTTCTAAGCAATAAGTAGAAAATATTATTTCAAATAATTTTTTTTTATTTTTTCCTAAAGATATCCGTTGTTACAAAAAGAGACGAACATAAATTAATTGAAAATAAAACCATCAAGAAAGTCGTTATTTACGTTTTGTGCGACACAGTTAAAGTGAAACTCGCTGTAATATTAGGGGACTGTAAGACTTTATTGTGAACAATATCCAGAACGGAGACAGACAAATGTACGAATTTTTGTCAATTAGTCACAAAGATGAGTAAAAACTGGTTGTATAGTAGATTCTGTAACAAGGTTAGAATGAAAAATTCGAAACGAGTGGAAAATTCCGAACGCGAGCGAATGCGAGTGTGAGGAACCACGAATGTCGAATTTTTTCATTCTGACCGAGTAACAGACTATATTTTCTCCACGATCAAAAAGTATAAATCAAAATTAAATTAAATCTGAACACAAGTTATCTGTTTACATATTTGTATTACATTGTATTAATGTTTATAGTGCTGTGGTACACTTACCGAAATTAAAATCTGGTGCATTGGTGTTTTTTCATAATTTACAATTTCAGATATTATTAAATTCTATATCTACTTCACTTGATTTTGCACTCATTATTTTGTTTAAATTAAAACTTGTTTGAAAATAATTATTACCGTCGCCATTTTATATCTGACACTGACACTTTTGAAGTCCACGGCAATCGATATTGTTTAATTCGATTACAGAAAATCCATTCTTTACCTTGATAAAGAATAAAAATACATGCAAAATGCATAAGAGGCAAGTATTATAGAATAAATATTCAGACTCTAGAGTGTGAATGTTTACATTCTATTATTAAAAATGATTTCAGAATTCATACATTCAGTAATGGTCGTGGAGAAAGTAAATTTTTGTTGTTGTGCATTTATATCGCAGAATGTAGATAGTAAGATTTTATTTCACATATACGCAGTTTTGCCAACTTTGTAAAGTGACCTGGATTTTAAATGCAACGGTTAAAAATTTAATACAAATTATTTTTGATTAGTTTGAAAAATTGAATATAAGTTTGAAGTGATGTCTTCTACCTGTTTCTTTATAAGTGCACTATTTTCGCGGATATATGAGACAAACCGTATATCTCAATATATTTTGTTGTTCTTTTTAATCAGATTTTAAATATTATGGACCGTTTAATAACCGATAAATAACAATATAATTTTATGCCGTTAGGCACTACACGAATCATCAAGAAAGATAGATTTTTTATACCGAAATATAAAAGGATCGATCGTCCTTCAGTGTTCATAGGTTTTTGTAAACAAAAACTTTTTGGCTTCGAATGTCGCTATGTACCGATCGCCTACAGACATAAAGACTGCACGACACATCTGACTAATCCTTATTAAGTTAGAAATTAATACAATTAACGGTAATTATCAAATTTTGAAATTTTTCGAAAAATTTCGATAACGGTTCCATAATATTTAAATCTATACTGATTTTAAGTTCATTAGAATTTTTAATATGAAATGTGTACAAATATTTGGAACCACAGGAACCTTATGAAAATCATTATTATTTTTTAATTTGTCTTAGTTCCTGAACAATAATGGTTTGAAAGTTCCTTGAAGAAATCAAATACGCAACTGTATTAGATTCATTGTGAATACACTAAATTTCCCATCTAAGAATATGAATTTTTACATTCGAGTAGTTTTTGAACCGTCAGTAATAAATCTACATCGATCAGTTGACATTCAAGCTGTATTATGAGATTGTTAATTCTAAAATGTTTTTGAAGGGCGATTTTATTGTCTGGCAAATTGTTTTCTAACTGATATTGTTTTCTTGTATTATGCTGCTGGTGAAAATTCTAATCAAGCGAGAAATTTATATCGGGAACCATTCCCCAATCCCAATTTTACTGGTAAGTCTTCAATGACTATCAACTATTATACCGATTGATAATTTATCTGATAACCTCGCATTCAATGTTTTATTATGAAGTATTTCGTATATGATATTTGACCATATAGCGGCGAATGATGTTCGGAAAATGGAATTTTATCCCGTTTTTTAATTCTAGAATTTATGGCAAAAAAATAAAAATATCTGTTATGGGTATTGTTATATAGACTTTGTTCAAATATTTGTACAAATTTCAATTACACCCTATATAAGACAATCTGTATATCTTAAAATAGTTTTGAAATGTACATCTAACGTCACTCTAAAAACTTATTTTACTTCATCTAAAAAGATTTTTGAAATGTGCATTTCACTTCTTCTTAAATATGTTTTTTTGTTTTATCTAACCAGTTACAGAGGAATTAATTTTAATTTTTGTATATGTGAGACAAACTGTATATAAATAAATAAATTAATTGAAAATAAAACAATCAAGAAAGTTGTTATTTACGTTTTGTGCGACACAGTTAAAGTGAAACTCGTTGTAATATTAGGGGACTGTAAGACTTTATTGTGAACAATATCCAGAACGGAGACAGACAAATGTACGAATTTTTGTCAATAAGTCACAAAGATGAGTAAAAACTGGTTGTAAGTAAATTTTTGTTGTTGTGCATTTATATCGCAGAATGTAGATAGTAAGATTTTATTTCACATATACGCATTTTTGCCAACTTTGTAAAGTGACCTGGATTTTAAATGCAACGGTTAAAAATTTAATACAAATTATTTTTGATTTGTTTGAAAAATTGAATATAAGTTTGAAGTGATGTCTTCTACCTGTTTCTTTATAAGTGCACTATTTTCGCGGATATATGAGACAAACTGTATATCTCAATATATTTTGTTGTTCTTTTTAATCAGATTTTAAATATTATGGACCGTTTAATAACCGATAAATAACAATATAATTTTATGCCGTTAGGCACTACACGAATCATCAAGAAAGATAGTTTTTTTATACCGAAATATAAAAGGATCGATCGTCCTTCAGTGTTCATAGGTTTTTGTAAACAAAAACTTTTTGGCGTCGAATGTCGCTATGGACCGAGCGCCTAAAGAATGCACGATACATCTGACTGATCCTTATTAAGTTAGAAATTAATAAAATTAACGGTAGTTATCAATTTTTCAAATTTTTCGAAATTCGATAACGGTTCCATAATATTAAAAATATACAGTGCCTTCATGAATGATTGTCTCCCACGTGACAAAGATGACATTTCACCAATTGGTAGAAAATAAAAAAAAAATCCTAGACGTCATCGAGTACCGGAGATAATTGTAGTTTATTTTAATAATTATAAAAATAATAAATAAAATTGTTTAAAAATCGTCATTAAAACAAGATGTTTTATAACTCACTACTTCAATTTTTTGAAAATATAATTTTTCTTGGAAAAATAGGGTAATATCACTATGTAACATTATCGTACAAAGAAAAAACATGACTGGTGGGAAATTTGATGAATTGAAACCTATTAGTTTATTAATCAATAGCCAAATAAAATATAAAACATGTAGAAAAGCTACCAAAATACGCATGTGACGCTAATGAAGTTTGACATTGACATTGCCATTAAATCAGGCGCTTCATTTTTTAGTGGCGAACAAATCACGTTGGGGATAATTTATAAAGGCACCGTATAAGACAAACTCTATTCTATTCCATATTATGTCTAAAATCTGCCCATCACTTTCATTTTAAATATATTTTGTTGTTCAATTTAACCAGAGCTTTAGAAACTAATTTTAATTCCTGTATATATGAGACAAACTGTATATCTCAAAATAATTTTCTAATATCTTTTTTTGAAAATTATGATAATGGATATTTTCAAGGGGTGCTACAAAGTTCCGATTTTTGTCGCTAATTCTTCGCCAGAATATTCAATTTTCTATTTACTTGGCAGTTTTGGTCACTTAGGGCTGCTTTTAAATACAGCACCCCTGAGTTCTGACTCGAAAAAATAGTGAAAATTATGACTATGATTGTATTTTGTCTATTTTTTCCATTTTCATAATTTTCGTTTTTTTTTCGAGTCAGAAGTCAGGGGTGCTGTATTTAAAAGCAGTCCTAAGTGACCAAAACTGCCCAGTAAATAAAAAAGGATGCGGCATGAAGTTAGCACTCCAAAATTTATTTTTTTTTGTAATTTCCAAAAATTCCCAGAACTCTTTCCAAAACCTACCGAGAACTCTAGAACTCTTTATTTCTGAGATATCTATTCACCCAGAACTCTTTTTTCTCACAAAAGGGGTGCTGCATGAAGTTGGCACCCCAAAATTTGTTTTTTAAAAATCCCGCAAAAAAATTGCAGAACTTTATCTGCACCCCCTCGAGAACTCTAGAACTCTTCGAGACGAGTCCAGAACTCCGAAAAAATCAAAGGGTTCCGGCAGTTGGGGTGCCAACTTCCGGGCGGTGTGAAATGTATATTGTTACCATTAATATTAACGCGTACATCTAATGTTTTTTTTTTTAATAAATTAGTGAAACAATTTTTATAACGGAAAACGGTTAAGAAAAATTTTTTTTTTTAAAAATCATCACTGACCCTAAACAATAGAATGAATGGTAAAAAAGATTTAAAAAATATTAAAGTAAAGTATTTGTTTATAAACAATTTATAAATAAATAGCGTTAAAAAATCTTACTCACAATAATTTAATCCTAATTTCTAATATAAAAACAGCTATACCATAATATATGAGAAAAAAAAATTTAACAACAATTTTACGATTTTTCATTTTTTGTTAATTCAGAAAACTCGTTATAAACAATATAAACAAATTTTAAATAATTTTATATCGTTATCTTATTGAGTACACTCATAGAAAATACTCCAAGAGGCGAAACATTTTTAGGGTGATTATTTAAACAATTATTCAAGACGGAGGTATGAAAGAAAATAGTTAATTAAGTTTTAAAATTATAAATATTAGAGCTAGAGGTCCGGGAGTTAGAGAGGTTTTATTTTTTGGAAATTTCGTCCTCTTTAAGGATCTTTTTTGCAATTCACATTATCTTGTATAGTTTTTGAGTTATCATCAAAAAATAAAACGGCTTTTTTTTCGTTTTTTGTTAATAACAATAACAATTTTTATTTCGCGTCGAATGAACCGTCGCTCATATTTTTCTTACCCCCTTCTAACTATATTTCGCAGAAAACTCACTTCTCAACAAGACTAATATACGAGTAAATAAATATGAATCAAATAAACTCCGATTTTATATTATTGGAAAATTCAATTTAGTATTGAGATTGTTAACAATTTTAGGATTTAAAATAATTACCCCTAATTTCTGTTATTGTATTTTTTTAATCAACTTAATATTTTGGGGCATTAACAATTTATAGAAACTTGTAGATTTTTCTTTATTTTTAACAATATAATAAATAAAAATATGTTTTTTGACAACCAAAATACTCATACTTGTCGAATTCCGAATGTTTGTTATATAAGAAAAATGAGTCATTGTAATGGAATAAACCGATATCATATACGAGGGGTGGTACGAAACTATATAGCTTCTATTTTGTATTTGCCTTATTTTTATTGATTATATATATAGAGTGTTTTGCAAAAAAATTACGGCCCTTTATTAATACTAATTTAACTATGTATTACACTTGCCCTTTTATGTTACCAATTATTTGATGTTTGTATGCTTACAAAAATTAAGAATAAAAATTTGGGTCATACTGTATATACAAAAATAGTATTTCAATAATTAGAAAATTCTGTGCCTAAAACATAGAATATTTTATTTAAAAACATTTTTTTTTCTAAGTTCTTCACCATTGGTGGAATCAACATTTTAATATTAGTTTTTAATTTTCCAACATTTACGTCAGTTTTTCATAATCATAAAGTAAAAGTATTTTACAGGATATTTGCGTGGGAAAATATGGCAGAATATTCAAGGTAGTTTTCTTTTATTTTTTATGAAAAAAAATTTATATGTTTTTTAGCCAAATTTTACTATAAAATCATCTATAAGTATTTTGAAATTATTTTCTAGCCCATTATTAATGAAACACTTTATATATGTTGTAGGACAAATCTATATATTGTAATGAAATACTCTGTATGAGTTTTTTTTTGAAGTTCTAATATAATTTTGGAAATTTAAAAGAAAATTTTATTTATAGAATAAGTAAATTATAAGAGATAGACAAAAGTGATTAAATTTTTTTTTAACAATTTAGTAAGAAAAATTTTTAATTTGAAAAAAAAAAAACAGATGAAAAAAAATAATAAATAAAGGGGATGTCATTGAATGTTTATAAAAAATTTGGTCACTAAAAATTTTGACCACAAATAAAAAGCAAATTATATCATAAGAAGCGCTGACCGATAGATAAAATTCCTAGAAGTGCAGTGTCCTGGAATATGAGGAAGCGTTATCGGTGTTAGACATTTTTTATTATTTTAGAGTTAGTCTGTTCTTAGCATTTGTCGAATAAAGTCACCATAATTTTTATACTTGTAATTTTTCAAAAATAAATTTTTTTTTAAAAAACGATTTTTCTAAACGAAATACGTTTTTGGCGCAGTCAGTAGGATTGCTACGAGGAATCCGTCGTGGATAACTTTCACTATATTAATAGTTAAGTGGCAATTACGAACTTTTCGACGTTTCGAACTTATACATTTTTCCTGTGAGGAAATATCATCTGTGGTGTGACAAGGATTACTATACTGGATACTCCATTGACCTAAGGCGACAGCCGGACCTTCGATGCAAACGAAAACCGTACTGTAAGTTGATTTTTCTTTTATGTCAGACTCCTCTAACATTGTTTCCTCATCCTTAAGTGATCGCGAAAACGATTTAGAGTTAGATTTAGTTATTCAAGGTTTAAGTTCAATTAATTTTGCTGATAATTTTACAAATAAATCTAATAGTATAAAAAATAGTATGTCTCTACCAACTTTTCAAAAAGTTCACGCCGAAATCATACCAGATTTCAATGGCGACGTAAATGAATTACAGTTTTTTCTAGAAAGTATCGATAGCATAGTTAACCATTTTTACGACAACGTAAATACAGGAAACTTTCAAAATGTTATCATTTTTAGAACTATTATAAGTAAATTGCATGGACCTGCTCGCGAAGTAATTAATATTAGTGGTTCTACTAAAATTAAAGAAATTAAAGAAGAATTAATCAGACATTTTAGTGATCCAAGAAATGAGAATTGCTTATCTTTAGATTTGAATAATTTAAGACAAGGTCCTAATGAGAGTCCTTATGAATTTCATGATAAAGTTAGGAAATTACTAAACACTATTTCAAATTATCTTGCTTTACATGAGTCTAATGTAGATTTAAGGAAATTTAAACAAAACACTTATAATGATCAGGCTCTTCAAGTATTTTTAGCCGGCTTAAGAAACCCTTATGGTATCATGGTCCGCACTAAGGATCCTAAAACCCTTCTTGAAGCCATTAATTTTATCAAAAAAGAGGATAACATTAAATATTTGCAAAATATTCACTCTAATCAGTCTCAAAATACGGGAAAAATACATAACTATCAATTTAGACAAAATAATCCTAATAAAAATGTTCAGAATGGCCGACCAAATAATAATAACAACCAATTTTTTAACAAAAATCAAAATTTTAATTTTAATCAGCAGGGAAATTTTAATCGACCTAGTACTAGTTATTATCAAAATAATAACAATAATAATAATTTTAAATCTTCTTTCCCTACTGGCCCTGTAAATATTCAAACAAGGCCACAAAGTAATCAAAGATTTTTCACCAATCAACAAGTGTTTGGATCTCCCAAAAATGTATGGAAACCAAACCCCAATTTTAATCAAAATAATTTGCCTAAACCTGTACCTATGAGTACGAATTCTAGACAAACTGCTATAAATAATCAAAATCAATTACAACAAAATCGCAGATGGGTCTCTGAAGAGTTGAATAATGTCGAATATTGTGATTTGCAAAATGACCCAAACGATTTTACACACGAATATTCTGAATATGAAATTGCTGGTCCCTCTTCTAGCGACAATTACCAAAATTTTCGGGAGGACGGCCTCCAAAATCCGAAACCTTGATAGAATTCAATAATTCTTTTGATAAAAGGCAATTGCCTTATATTTCAATAAATGATCCGCCGTTAAAGTTACTATTAGACACAGGTGCTACTAAATCATTTTTATCACCAGAAGTCGTTGATAAATATTTTTCAAAATTTAAATCAAATGAACCTTTTGTGGTTTCGACCGCTTTTGGTTCATCGAAACACAATTTTTCTGTTACTATTCCTGCTTTTACAGAATTTAAAATAAATCAGGACATTAAATTTTTCGTATATAAATTTCACTGTATTTTTGATGGACTTTTAGGAATAGATTTATTAAATTTATTAAATATCAATATTGATTTACCAAACGCGCAAATAATTTGCAAAAATGCTTCTTTACCAATTCATTATTTTAATGCTACTCCCAAAGAAATAAAACCTAAACTTTTGTTAGGTAATTCTGTTTCACAAATAAAAATTCCGGTAACTTCTAAATCAGGTGAAATATTAGTTCCTGAACAAATAATTGGCAATTGTGTAATTCCTAGTACATTAACAAATTCAATAGATGGTTGGGCAATTGTAAATATTTTTAATAATTCAAATGAAGAAATAAATTTTACTGTATTATATCCAATCGAAAGTATTCCAGTTGAGAATAATTTTGAGATTTATAACCTTACTATTGAACCGATTACCGATAACTGCGAAAAGCATGAAATCGACGATTTAATTAGAACTGATCATATGAACGATGAAGAAAAACAACATATTCTAAATCTCTGTAGAAAATATTCTGATATTTTTCACAAAGAAGAAAACTCATTAACTTTTACAAATCAAATTAAACATAGAATTCAAACTCACGATGAAATACCTGTTTTCACTAAAAGTTATAGGTATCCCTACGTACATAAGCAGGAGGTACAATCCCAAATTAATAAAATGTTAGAACAAAACATAATAAGACCTAGTAATTCGAGCTGGTCCTCACCAATATGGGTGGTTGATAAGAAACCTGATGCTTCAGGGAAAAAGAAGTTTAGACTGGTTATTGATTTTCGCAAGGTCAACGAAAAGACCATCGAAGATCGATACCCAATACCTAACATTACCGATATTCTCGATAAATTAGGTAAATGCAACTATTTTTCGACCCTAGATCTGGCATCTGGGTTCCATCAAATCGAGATGCATCCTGACGATGTAAAGAAGACGGCCTTCACCGTCGAAAACGGGCATTACGAATTTTTGAGAATGCCATTTGGCCTCAGAAATGCCCCCGCTACCTTCCAAAAGGTAATGGATAATATTTTGAGGGGATTGCAAGGAATTATCTGTTTAGTATATCTAGACGATATAGTTATTTATTCTACATCCTTGCAAGAACATATGGTAAACTTAAAGAAAGTTTTCCAACGTCTTCGCGAGACTAATTTTAAAGTACAATTAGACAAGTGCGAATTCCTGAAGAAGGAAACCGCATACCTGGGCCATATAATCACTGCGGAAGGCATAAAGCCTAACCCTGACAAGATTAAAGCCATTAAACAATTTCCTATACCAAAAACCACAAAAGAAATCAAAAGTTTCTTGGGGTTATTGGGATACTATAGGAAATTTATACCCGATTTTGCCAAAATAGCAAAACCATTCACTTCTTGTTTAAAAAAGGGCGCCAAGATAGTTCTTGACCCTCAGTATATACAATGCTTTGAGACTTGTAAAGAATTACTTACAAATGATCCGATTTTAAGTTATCCAGATTTTACACAAGCTTTTAATTTGACTACAGACGCCAGCGCATATGCGATTGGCGCCGTATTGTCTCAAGGGCCCGTTGGCCGAGACAAACCTGTGGCATACGCATCGAGAACTCTTAATCAAGCAGAGCAAAATTATAGTACGATTGAAAGAGAGCTGCTTGCAATCGTATGGGCCACAAAATATTTTCGTCCGTACTTGTACGGTAAACGCTTTTTTGTTTATAGTGATCACAAACCATTACATTGGTTATTTTCTATTAAAGAACCAAATGCACGTTTAACTCGTTGGAGACTTAAACTTGACGAGTTTGATTATACTATTCTATATAAACAGGGGTCGTTAAATAAAAATGCAGATGCCCTTTCAAGAATTAAAATTAACGAATTTAATGCTAATGATATCCATGAAATTAATGACGATTACCAACTAAATACACCAAATAATTCATCTAATGAAAATAACACTCAAAATTTAACTGTAGATATTGATCTGGAATCAATAATAGGCAACATAAACGAAACACCTAATATAACAGATGTGGATATCGAAAATATCACTAAAGAAATAATTCAATTTGCAGATAATGAAACGGTGCACACAAGTACCGAAAATCCTATTTTAGAAATACCAATATCTGAAACTCCAATTAATAATTTTCAAAATCAATTATTTTTAAAAACCGTACTTTTCTCTCCCTCAGCTCCAAAAATACTACGTCTGTTTGAAACTAAAACGCGAACTATCATACAAATATCAGAAAATAATTTTGAACAAGAAATAATAAATACATTCAAAGAATTCACCACAACCAAAAAACTATTCGCTGTCAACTTAGACAACCCTAATTTAATTCCCCGGTTATGTACAACCTTACAGAACACTTTTAAAAACTCAGCTTTTAAAGTTATTATTTGTAATAATGTGTTAGAAGATGTCATATCTATCACAGACCAAATAGAAACGGTAAAATTATGCCACGAGGGTAAAACTAATCACAGGGGCATAACCGAAACAGAATCTCAAATTAAACGCCGATTTTATTGGCCCAATATCAGAAGTACGACCACGAAATATATAAATAATTGCGAACTCTGTCAACGGGTGAAATATGACAGAAATCCTCCGAAACAAAAATTTGAAATTACTCACACACCTAACAAACCGCTTGAAGTAATTCATGCCGATGTTTTTACTATTAAAGGACACAAATTCCTAACGATAGTTGATAAATTCTCTAAATACGCTCAAGCATATCCATTAACTGCAGTAACAGCTATTCATATCGCGAAAGCTTTTCTCAATTTCCTAATACACCACGGTACGCCTAAAACATTGGTATTAGATCGTGGAACAGAACTAAAAAATTTCGTTATTGAAGATTTTGCTAAATTACATAAAATAAATCTTCATTATACAACAGCATACAATCCAAATTCTAATAGTATTGTCGAAAGGTTTCATTCGACATTAATTGAACATATCAGAATTTTGCAAGAAACACGAAAAGATTTAAACATCTTAGATCAAATGCCTTACGCAATTTTAGGGTATAACAATACTATACACTCAGCCACAAAACAACGACCAATAGACTTAATTACTGGTCATCTTGATAGTAATAGTCCATTCAATATCGATATTAATGAAAAATTGTATACGGACTATATGACACGACATAAAGAATTAACCTCTTTAATTTATAAAAGACTTAACGAACATATGACAAAACAGAAAAATAAAAGAATAGAAAAAGTAAATGAAAACCGACATGACCCTTTGACATATGATCCCGGCACTCTAGTATACCACAAATCTAGAGCACGCAATAAAGCAAGCCCACGATTTATATGTCGCCCTGTAAAGAAAAATGAACGCCTTAAAGTTAAAACATATAAAATTAAAAAACAAAAAGATTCTAATTCTAATAAAATAGTTATTTCAACACTTCATAAAAATAATTTAAAAAGACCATTAGCTAATCAAAAAATTGTACCGTTGCAGACTCCTCCTCGCCGTGGCGACGATAAATGCAGCACAAGAAATTAAAATCACAAGTCTGGAATCCAATCCGGGCATATTACCCTATAAATTAGGTTACGCAAAATTACAATCATCCTATCATTCATTTATCCATTATTTTGACTTAAATCCTATTGAAACTGAACTCATAAAAATTGATAATCAATTTAAAAATATAATTTCAACTATTGAAAACAAAAATACAATATTCACATCCGAACTTAAAAACACAATTAATTCAATTTCATTCCAAATTAAACAATGTAAAGAAAAATTAAATTATTTTCATTTTAATAAAAGATTTAAGAGAGGAATCATAGATGGAATTGGTACCATATTTAAAAGTATTTCCGGAAATCTCGACGCCGAAGATGGCAAAAGATATGACGAAGCTATTGCTTTGTTAAATTCAAATCAAAAAGATATAGCAAACACATTGAATTCACAAATATTTGCGAGGTTAAATACAATTCATTATAGTATTCTGAAAATCGAAGATTTAGAATTTATTATAAAACAGTTATTAAAAACCTATTCAAAAAACAATTTAATATTTGGTACTGAAATTCAAAATTTACATAAATATTACGAAATTATTAATATAAATTGTTATTATTCTAACGAAAGGATCGTATTTGTGATTCACTTTCCATTATCCTATCCTGAAACCTACTCTTACTTTCATCTATATTCAATACCTACCAAAAATAATTCAATCATTATTCCACCTAAACCTTATCTGGCAATTCAAGGAAATAACTATGAGTACGGAGAAGAAGAATGCAAAAACTTGCACTCACTTTATTTCTGCACGAAAATAAAACCAATAGAAAAAACTAATACCGACGATTGTATCCATCAAATATTGCAACTGAAGAACCAAGATCCGTCAGCTTGCGAACTCATCCCAGCCGAAATCAATTCAGAGATAATTGAACAAATTAATTCAGCCCACTACATAGCAGTGTTTCCTAAAGAGACGAAAATTCAAATATCCTGCGCAAACTCAGACCTTGCTGTTCTCAAGGGTACTTATTTCATAGAAGTCCCGAAAGGTTGCTCTTTTCAAACTCCGAAAATCAAGTTCTCAAATTACAATGACGTCATTCGTGGACAGCCACTACTACTACCGGAAATCAAGATAAATAACGCCATTCAAAATCATTTGGAAAAAATCAATATTAAGGAAGTTTCCCTAGACAAAATTCACCAGTTACAAAAGGAACAACATCGCATCCAACAAATAAGTCTCCAAAATCCTGCAGAAGGACACGCTTATGTTTGGTCTACGCCACTGTACGCAATAGTCATTGTTGCCGTCGTAATCACTTTAATCAAATATTGGCAATCCAAATTTAAAAATCAAAAATTGATACCACCGCCGAAACAACAATCCACCTTCAAAATCGATATCGAGGATGATGAATAACCGATCCATACCTGTATGGCTCTTTCTGGTAAGGGAGGAATTATATCATAAGAAGCGCTGACCGATAGATAAAATTCCTAGAAGTGCAGTGTCCTGGAATATGAGGAAGCGTTATCGGTGTTAGACATTTTTTATTATTTTAGAGTTAGTCTGTTCTTAGCATTTGTCGAATAAAGTCACCATAATTTTTATACTTGTAATTTTTCAAAAATAATTTTTTTTTTAAAAAACGATTTTTCTAAACGAAATACGTTTTTAGCATCAAAACAGTCTAGTTTAATTAAATTTAAATATTCTTTAATTTTTTTTGTAATGTTTATTATTTTTTTGAATTTTTATAGAACCCAAAAATAAGAGATTCTGTAAATCCTTACAATACATATATTTTTTTTGTATTATAAAATATTTTTTTATTAATTAGTATTTTTTTTTTTAATATTAATTATTAAACTATTTAAATTTTTTAAACAATAATAGTAAATTACAACAATTGCCCCCTAACATCTACCACTGTATTGCTTTAATTAACATATTATATGGGGCTTTTTCGTAATAATTTTAATAATTAAATAAAAATATTTCATCCACTTTTTTTATGAAAAAAAAAATAATAATAGAAGTTAATTATTAAGTTATAACTTACCAGAGAAAATCAGATACTAAAAATATATTTTCACTTTTTCATTTTTTAAAATATAGTTCTCTTATCGAGGAACTATAAATGACTAAATATTATATAAACGAAATGAATCATTTTAATAGAAGAAATAAATACTTTTCATATACGGGGTGTGGTTCGAAACTATAAAATATTTAATTAAAATTTATTTATAAATGTCAAAATTTTGTTATTAATTTTAGTCAAAAAGTTAATATTTTTTTATATAATTCAATAAGTTATCCATATCTTAAATGTGGTTCAAATTTTCAACAATAGAAATAAAACAAAGTCATGGGTATATATAGAATTTTTTTTAGGCCACTAGTTTCGGCTAAAAAACCATCATCAGGTCATTATCAAAAATACGAGAGAAGATAAAATTGTCACTTTGTTACAATTTAACGGTATTTAAATGTTAAATGTCAATATTTACTATTAAAAATTTTTTTTTAATAAAAATAATGAAAAAAGAAATACGGTGGATTAAAAAGTTCTTTTATCAGAAGAATAATTGATTAAGTAATTAATTTACTAGGAGAGTTCGAAAAGTTAGGTTATTTTATTTATTTTAAAACATCATTTTACTTTCCCGGACCCATCAAAGGGAAAGTAAGGTGAACGAGCAAAAAAAAATTGAGATATCGATGGAAATATCGAGGTCCCCCAAGGAGATTGAAACCATTTCCAGCTTATAGTTTGTCTGTGTGTCTGAGTGTAATCTTCCACGATAACTGCCGAACTGTTTGACCAATCAAGCTGAAATTTGGTATCGAGGGTCGGTGTATGCCTAGAATACGACCTTTAGATTTTGGTTTAAATTGGTACCGTAGAAGGTCCTCAAGACCGACATTGATTAAATGCACATGTAACAATTTTTTACTTTTTTTAAATTTTAAGGACAAATTATACACTTTGGTGTAAAATGTTATAGTACAAAGTGTTAGAGCATAAAATTCGCTATAACTTTTGTTTTAAACTTTTTCCAGAATTTCCAATAGTTGCGCCACTAGAGGGCGCGTAAAAAATGTGCATGTAGGTTTTCTCTAGTTTTTCTTGATTTTGAGGACAAACAATGCAATTTAGTCCAAAATTTTCTGGTGCAGAGTTGTAAAGCATCAAATTATCTTTCACCTTTATGTTTAACTTTTTATCGAATTCCTCATATTTTCGCCGCTAGATGGCGAGAAAAATACACATTTAGGATTTTCCATTTTTTTAAAATTGGAGGCATATTATGCTCTTTAGTGACACAGCTGATTTTTTTTAAATTTGGCAACTGAGGGTTTCGAAAGTCTGGAAATATCAACTTATTAATTAACAAACACTTTGTATAAGTACAAATAATTTTCCATTTTTTTTATTATTTTTTAAATTTATATTCAGTTACAGAGATTTTCTTAATTGATGACATCATTTTTGATATGTTATCAACACTATTTTAAGGATCTGATCTATATTTGTTAGATATTACTTTTCAGTTTCAAATTATTTATTTAAATAATAGTATATTATACACCAAGGTCGAGAAGTAATTTTTCTCAGCCGAACATTATTATTATCCCGAGATGGAGCTCGTGCTGAAAATATTGCACTGAGTTCGAATTCGAATGCACCAGTTCCCCAATGGAATTCAAAATCCTCCATCAGTTTTCACCAGTTTTACCAATGGAATTCGCTATGATACTATAGTCCATCCAATGTATCTTTTAACTTTTTGACAGTCCCCAGCTGAGTTGGCGAAAAAAAAACTCACTATCAGCAGCCGGATTCTCTTTGCTATCGAGTAACTCGATACGAATCGGACGATACGAAAGTCAAATACGAAAGACAAATCGTATCGACTTGATTAGATTCTGAATTGCCTTTGTATACAAATCATGAGGTGAGAATTATATTGTTCTATCTACAAATTTCATAATTGTGCAGTACAGCGAATTTAAAAATTGAATATTTATAGAAACTTTCTTTTCTGCTTGATTTAGATACAGATGTTTTTCGTCGCCCGTAATAATGAAACTAATCGTATTGGTCGAAGCTGAATTGATTCAGAGAGGTAATTTTAAAATAATTAGAAGTAAAAAAAAAACGTGGTTGCAGATAGAACATTTTATTAAAAAATTATTCGAAATTAGTACACCAATAGTTCTATCTAATATAACATGAATTATTAAACATAGGCACATTTTTTATTGTAAAAGTTATAAAAACAATAAGGTTTCTAAGTAGGTATATATCTTATAACTTAAATTAGATAAAACGTAAATTATGGGGTTTTAGTTTATTTTTCGTAATAATTTACGGCATTTTATGTTTATATTCATAGAATAATAATTGTATTTCTTTTGCACTTGGATCAGTTCAGTTCAGTTCTAGGTCACTTGCTTCACTGTTTTATTTGCAACTGAACTGAATCAAAAATGACCTGGATCACCTCCCCCCTTACCGATGCTGCACCACCCGCCGAAATGGTTCAAAAGTGATCCGAAACAGATGGCGGGGTTTTTAAAATTATTTGATAACCTAAAAAAAGTGGACTTCTCAAGAGCAAATTAAAAATCTAGATTTTAATAAAATGGTAGGCGACACTTCGTCTAGATAGGAAGATAATATGATTTTAGTAAATATTTCGTAAGAAAAGACTTCCATATATACGGTGTAATGTTTAATGTTCAATTTTAGGAATACATTTTCTCCGAGATACATTCGTCATCTGAGGAAGAAAATTATAGGTGTCGGTGGCCCTTTCTTGATGATCTTTTTTTGGTGCTTTTATTTGTACTTTTGCGTGGTGAGTTTTGACCCGTTCAAAAGTGATCCAAGTGAACTGACCCAAGTGCAAAAGAAATACACCTAATGTTTTCATAAACTCTATATCAATAGCGGGCATATATTTAAACAGTTTGTAAAGATCAGCCACTTTATTTGCAGGCAGCAGGCATTTCGTAGGTTGAGCACAAACTTTAATCTTAGGTAATGTTAACAACCCTTCATTATTTCTGGTGCATATTGAGAAAGTTAAAGTGGCTTCTATAAACTCTGCATTATGTCATAATAAACTTCTTTGGCTCATCACGGATATATTTCAACTGTTTTACATAAAAGAAAGGAACACATTTAAAAGCAATAGTTTTACTAGCTGCTGCATAATCTTTATAATCTTTTAATTGCATATGAAATACTTTTAATGGGTTCTTTTGATTAACTGAACCCAGAGCTCGTTATGAACCAAGAGGACTGAATATTTCCATTCCTTATATCTTTTTCTATCTGACTGTGTACATTATCTACCTCTTGAACTAGTCCAGGTTCAGAATATTTTTGAGTAATTTGTTTTATCTGTGGAAAATCAACCATAAATTGTTTTAAAGCTAGTGACATTATAGAGTTTCTGTTTTGGGGTACGCACGAATCTGACCATAGTTCAACAGTTTTTTTCTTGATCGGCTGTGTTTATTATTTAAATATATTTTAGACATCAAGTTGTAACTTACCGATTAATATCGTTGTTTATTCATTATGCTATTCTCAAATATAGCCCCAGATTCATCCACTAACTCCAAAAATCTAAGCAAAACGGACACACAAAACAAGCGGTAACTCACATTCACGTTGAAAGTTCTATTGTTCTATTTGAAGTGAATGCAGTAACAGATAGAACTGTATAACACTCAAAAATAAGTTCTTTCCGTACATAGAATAAAATAACACTGCCTTTTACGCTTAATCCGTATCGTAAGTACGGTGATTCTTATTCAGATAGAACAGTATAACGTTGTTACATATATTTTTGACGGAAAGTCAATTTCTGAAAAAAGTGTAGATAGAACAATATAATTCTCACCTCACGAAATCGCTATAGTCGATCGTAGCATTCGTAGCTTGTATCAAATGCGTTAATTCTTTTATTTACAACCATATATGTAATGTTGTCATTCCTAACTTCATTGAAGGTTGGGAAGTGTCACATTACACACCTCTACTTCCCGCCCTCACTTCCCGCCCTCATATGAATATTTTTTTTATTTAAATAAATAACACATGTACCGATGCGTACTTTTCTCTGGCACCAAACCCTGGGCTGCTGCTTCAGCAGCCTGTCGTACCTCTGGTGGGGTACAATCCATTAATTCTTCGTCGGAAGACATTTTTTGTTCAATATATTATTTTCGAATTTAATATCCGACCTTATCTGACATTTATTGACTATCTGACATTTATTTATATTGATAATAATTCTTTACCCCCTAATCACGGTAACAATATATTTACTTGATTATTCTTAGAAAACCGCATGCTTGGTAATTTGTCGTTAAATATAATATTGTAATTATGTTCAGAACGAGATTTATTAATTTTGATCGAAATATGATGGTTGTAAATAAAATAGTATACAAACCTCGGTAGGAAGCTTAATTCCTGTCTCGAGATTATAGCTAACTAATCTCACGACAGTAATCAAACACTTCCCACCAGGGTGTGTAATATACTATTAGACGGGTCTTTGTTATTGTTGATTTTGTGTTTGGTAGAGTTTATTATTCATTTTTAGTGGTAATTAAAATTATTATTACTAATAGTTATAATTTACTATCAAATATAAAATAAAGTTAAAAAATAAATTTTACATTGTATTTTCAGGTTACACAATAGGTTTTATTTATTTTTTTGACAAAATATTAAATATTTGCAGCGCAATTTAATTTTCCTTTTAGAAAATCGGCATTTTCGTATCAAAACTAAAAAAAAATTCAATGTGTCTTCTGAACCTTGAAACATGACTTGAAATAATTTGAAATATTGATCAAAATTAACAATAACTTTGAAAACAATGTTTTATTAATATTAAAATTATGTTCCTTACATGGCGTCACCAATTATATTAGAATAAAATAAAATACATAGTGGCATCTATAAATCTTAATAAAAATAGCCATCAGTGTGTTACAAAAGCATAAATATATAAAAATGGTGGAAACGAGCAGGTACCTCAGATAAAGGAACTACTAGCACAGTACATATATTCTATCAGTATGGCGACTCTCAGGCGGTCCGTTTGATCTTTTTAGGCACAGAAATTTAACCTTGACGCCATTTTAGCCGTACTAATTTTCAGGGTTGTCAAATGTAGTACAGTGGTGCCAAAAGTGGCACCAACGCACTCACTATTGAAAAATAGACAAAACTAGCACTATTTAGCTCTATAACGTTTTGTTTTGTTATTGAATATATTTCTTTATCTGAGTATGTCCAGAAAATACTGTATTTAAAACAAAAACTCCCAAATTTGTAACATTAAGCGCGCACACCATCTATGGGTCGAATATAAAATGCAAGTTACTACAGTCAAATGGAGTCTGCTATTTTTTGACCGTCATAAACCACGCCTCTTTACATTAAATGTATATTAAACATATTTTTCTGAAAAATAACAAGTTCTTTCATGAGAAAAAACGAAATCATAACATAAAAGTTTTTTTCTCTAAATAATAAAACTGAAAAAATCTTCACAAACACAGCAAAATATCTAATCTATAAAAAATAAGAGATCATTAAAGTTAAATAAGTATTTCTTTTGGGATGATATGCATATATAATATAATACGTACATTATATTAAACGAAATCATAACATAAATTAAGTTTTTTCCTCTAAATAATAAAACAAAAAATCTGAGATCACAAACATAAAATAAATATTGCTTTTACGATAACATACAAAACGAAAAAACGTAAAAAAGCTATAAAATATCATTCAGAATCAGTATGGATCCTTTTTCTTTTAATGTCCCCCTGATAGCATCAGCAAGGTTATTGATGGCGTCAATTTCTTTTTCTTTCAAAGCTTTCTTTTTTTCCCATCTCATATCATCTTTTTCATCACGTTTAGCTCTTAATTTATTTTTGTTGTATAGGTATTGGGCATGTATTTTCTTTATTTGGTATTACCTTATCCATAGATTCTACATCTATTTCCATACTAGTTGACAGGAGATTTTCTGTAGGAACAGTTGAGAGTTTATAGCCCAAAACTTCATCAAACTGTTCAAAATACTCCCAAGTTATTTTGGATTCTCCTGTGCTTCTCAATCTTTTATCTTTATTATTTTTATAGGTTTGAATCAGATTCCTATATTTCGCATGGCATTCATTCCCAGAATATTGATAATTTTCTATTCTCATACTCTTAGAAATATCGTTCCAAAGTTTAGTTTTCTTACACTTAGGATTACAGAAATCCTTCTCTTTTTGGAGCCTTAGTGAGATAAAAAGTTTTGTAGCATTTTAGACCCATTTTTTTTTAGTTTCTCCGGATTTTTCCGGCTGCTCAGTTTCCTTTTTTTCGCTTCAAATTTTTTCAGGTATTCATCTACATCTGTAAAATCATAAATTAGTTGATGTTGAAGGTTTTATAAAATAATTACCATTGGAAACAATTTCTATCTCCTCTGCAGTTAACTCGGCAGAAACAATTTCGCCTTCAACCTCTAAGTTAACTGATTTATTTCAGATTGCGCCATAATTTTACAATTTTGTTATAAGTCACACAAAAATAATAATACGATAATAAATAAAATCAAGGCTCAATAAGGCTCTGCAGTCTCCGCACAAAACATATGGCTCTGCGATCATAAACATGACTTAACTAACAATCCATCAACCAAACTCACCAACAGTTCCAACCAGTGGAAAATTCAATAAAAGGTGGACCAACCTGTTGAATTAAAAAACGAAAATTGTTTGTCACACACCCTATATATTTTAACACAAAATTACTAGTCAGCCTGAAGTCTGCCATTTTAAGAAAAAAGAAATATTTTACATTATTATTTTAATCTTAATCAGAAAGTAAGTTTGTGAAAAGTTATTTAAGGTATCAGTGATTAAGAAACTATCCAAGTCCAAAAACGCTTTCTAGAGTTTTTATTAATTATTTTGCAATTATTAGAATTAAAGAAATGAAATTTTGTATTTTTCTCCGTTTCAACTAAAGTATAGGTAATTTAAGCTTATTTCAATATTTTGATGTCAGGTACTTACTCATGCTATGTGTATAAAGTAACTATGAGATACCCTGTATATTTTTAGCGATTTATTTTTATATGCGTTATGTATTTCACTGTCTACAAATATTTATTTTGTGGATTTTTTTCTGCTTCAAAATCGTGTTTATGTAACTTTATTGTACAACCTTATTTACATTATCTAATGTGTTAAAACTATTTATATATTACCTGTCACAAAGTATCTACGCCACTTTTCGGTAATGTAACAAACACATCAAAAATGCGAACATGCTATTACTGTTAGCGGACACAAGATGCTTTGAATTAATGCTCTCAATTTTAGAACTCTTCGTAAAGTTGTTTATTTAGAAATTACAAAATGTTTCTTGTTTTAGTTAAGAAAACCGAAAATTTTGTAAAACGATAATTTTCCATCTATGATGAATAATAATTATGAGTGAATAATAATAAAACTGTATTTATATGTTTTGTGAAAATATAATATCTTTTTGACATTAAATTGGATTAATATTTTTGAACATTTTGATTTTTTTTACCGAAAAAATTATAGAGCTTATAATCAAATGATTTTATAAAAAATCTGTAGTGAGTAATCTAAAGTTCATAAGTTAAAATTTAAGTGTCCTATATACGGATTATATCGTCATGACCCCATTCTAACTTTTTTTCTGACTACGCCCATGTTAATCAATAGCTAAAAAACAATGGATTTTTCACTGACCTAACAATTATTTTCCCATAAAATAAAACACAGAATTGTTATCAAAATAATTCAGTTTTAATTTTTAACGCAAATCGTAAATCATATTTTTTACAAACAGTATAAAAGTAACAAATCATTCTAGTGTCAAAGTGGTGTTAAAAGTAAATTTTCATTTTTTTTCTAATCTACCAAGTCGTTTTTCGAAATGATATTTTTATCAAAAAAAAATTGGACGAGCGCTCCGTTAATATTAAAGATAAGAAGCTGGTTTTCACCAATAGATTCTGTAGTTAATTCTTAAAAGCGCGTCTTTGGCACCTTTTTGAAATTATTTTTAGTTAAAGTGATACGATTATTAACTTTTTTCAAGTTAAATTTGAAAAAAGTAGCACAGATGCGCTCGTTTAATAAATATTTTAAATATCATGGAAAAACGGTATATTATTAAATGCTATATTAGGCGAGATCTCTTCCAAAAACGAATAATTATATTTTGAGGCACTCTACTCTGTTCTGAGCAAAAAAAATTGGACCAGAGGGTAAGATTACTTAACATTAACAGGGAAATACTAAAAAAACAATTTTTACACCAAACTTATTAGAATACAAGCATATTTTCCTTGGGTAATTCTCTAACCGCAACCACGAAAGTCACGTGGTGTCCGGGCTTCAAAGAAATGGCTGAAAATACCTTGAACTTTACTACAAAACAAGTTGCGTAAAAATTAACATCAATTTAATATATTTGAAGAAAGAAATTTGAATATTGAATCTTTTCTTCAAGGGAAAATAAAATTGAAGGTATATCACAATATGTTTTACTCGCATATTTTAACATACAACGAAATTTAAATTAACGTATTTATTAATTATAAAACCCATTAAAAATAAAAATAACCTATAAATTATGTAAATTGCAGCCATTTAATCTGACATTTATATACGTAAAAAATCTGTTGTATGCTTATGTTAAAACTAACAATTAACACAAAAAGATAAATATTAAAATATGAACTTATATTAAAAAAAAATAACATCTACATTTCTTGTACAAGGTTATTGGTCATAATTTTACTACCCCATTATTTCTATAATACATATACAGATAAAAAAAAAGTTTTTTCTACTACCGTGCGTAAAGTACTTACTTTACGCACGCTAAGGAGTGCGTAAACTTTAACTTTTTTTCACTAGTGCGTAAAGTGAAATAAAATTTTCAAAATAACTTTTTTACATGTGCAACACATTTTTTGTAATATCCTTATGTTTCTTATCTTGGCAAGGTTCTATGTGCCAGAAATCAACTGGTTAACTTCAAGATTTTGAAAAATGGCTTGTTAACCTCTTTCATGCGAAATCTATTTTTGTACATAAAAATTATGGTAGTAGAAAAAATATTGTATGCAACTAGTGTGTAAAGTGCCTTTTTTCACTCATTCGTGAAAAAAGTATCACTTTACACACTTGTTGCATAAATAACTATTATATAATAGTATATTATTCAACGAGCATATAATGATGGCTATTATTCACAAGGGTGTGGTAAAACACCCGTGTGAATAATAGTCATTATATGCGAGTAGAATACTCTGTACTTTGTCCACGACTGTTAGATATGTATTAACAAACTTTTATTGAGGCAAACATTGATGGAATATTATTTTTAATATTTGTAGCATAACTAGAAAGAATATTAATATTATATAACTACAATTTAACATCAATTATTTATGTTAATAGTTACATTTGAAAAATTTGTTAAGTTAATAGCAGAAATAGGATTAACGTGAACATTAATATTCTGATTATTAGTTGAAATTTTTGATTATTGGCATAAGAATTAGAATCATTTACTTGTATGGAGCTTGATAATTACTTCTGGTGGTGAAGGTGTTAAGCACATTTTATTTTCACTATCTCAATCCATTATTTTATTACAATTTAGTAAAAATTTTAATAAAATATTCTGTAGTCAAAAGTTTGACATTTCAATTTAAATTATTAATTTGACTTTTAGATGACAGTCGCGGCTTACTAAGAAAATGGATAATAGTATATTATTCAACAAGCATATAATGATGGCTATTATTCACAAGGGTGTAGTTTACGAAACTCGCCTGTTGTGAATAATAGCCATTATATGCGAGTAGAATACTGTACTTTGTCCGCGACTGTTAGGAATTTATTAACAAACTTTTATTGATTCGAACATTGATGGAATATTATTTTTAATATTTATAACATAACTAGGTAGAGTATTAATATTATATAACTACAATTTAACATCAATTATTTATGTTAATAGTTACATTTGAAAAATTTGTTAAGTTAATTGCAGAAATAGGATTAACGTTAATATTAATATTCTGATTATTTGTTGAAATTTTTGATTGCTGGCATAATAATTAGAATTATTTACTTGTATGGAGCTTGATATTTACTTCTGGCGGTGCAGGTGTTAAGCACATTTCATTTTCACTTTCTCAATCCATTATTTTATTACAATTTAGTAAAAATTTAATAAAATATTCTGCAGTCAAAAGTTTGACATTTCAATTTAAATTATTAATTTCACTTTTAGATGACAGTCGCGGCTTACTAATAAAATAGATAAAATTTATAATCGTTATATCACAATGGCTAAGCATAGGAAGAGCGGTGATAAAAAGTAGTGAATAATGATTATTCACTGCTAATAGTGTATAATATATACCATTTTAAGTTAGAAAATTCTTCAAAAATGGCTTCATTATAAAACAGCCGTGGACAAAAGATGTAGGTGTAGGTATAACTTAATTTTAATCAAATATAATACACACCAGTAATGACTTCCGTGCATTACGGGGTTAAAAATATGTTTTGTTTACTTTAACTGTCCATTATTTCTGAAAGTAAAAAAGCTAGAGCTTTTTAAAAAAAATATATTTTATACCCCGTAATGCATGCGGAAGCTAGAGGAGAGGCGCCAAATATGGGGTAGGTACTCGCCTATTATGGGGTACCTTAATTTTTTCGACGACATACTTTTGTCTTCTATTGTGAATTAGCGTAAATTATACTTCGATCTGACGCTGTAATAAGTAGAAGTTTCGTTTACCGGCAACAATTGCATCACTTTATTCTAACCAAAAAGATTCAATCTACCGCATCGAAAGTTTTTGCTGTGTGTGCTAACAGATGTTTTACAGGGAAAAAAGGTAAGATTTTCATGTATATTTTAATTAATCACAAGCCTAAGATTCTGTCTACTATGAAAGTTTAAATAGCTCCAAGTTTCATCTTGTTTACATTTTTGTATGGTTTGTTTTTAACCATAATGTGCCTATTATGGGGTACCATCCTTTGCTTATTGTGGGGTACCCCATATTAAGAAAAACATTAGAATTAATTATTTCTCATTAGATAGTTAAGTACTATTGTATTATTTTAGAATAATGGAACAAGGAAAATATGATAAAAGCTATATTAAAGCTTGTAGAGAGAAAAGAAAGGGCTACATGAAAAGTGCAAAAACTTTTGCCCACATACTACGCTGGAAACGTATGTAAAAATGAATAAAGAACCACAAAAAGTTGTAGATGAAAGGCTAGGAAGGAATCCAGTTTTTTCAAAAGAACTGTAAAAGGAATAGGTAAAGCATTGTTTAAATTTAGAGAAACATATTTTTGGGTTAACTAGAAAAGACATCTGTAGATTAAAAAGCCAATTCAGCACCCGAAAGGAATGCGCAGGATCAAAATAGCTTGCAGGGTTTATAAAACGGAATACGGATCTCTCATTTCGAACGAAACAGGTAAAATATCGTATGCCCGAGTAAGATCATTTACCAAAGAAAATGTTGCGTCATTTTTTGATATTTATGAACCTTTGCTAGAAAAAGTGAAACACAATCCAGCACGTATTTTCAATTGTGACGAGACAGGCATAACCATCGTGCAACATAAACATCAAACGTTCTCAGTTTAAAAGGAAGAGGCTCCCTCTTGACAACTGGTATGTGTTTTAGCGAAACGGGCCTTTATATTCCTCCATTAATAATTTTTCCTATGAAAAATATGAAACTAGAATTGATGAATGGTATGTCTCCTGGTTCCACACATGCTTGCCATCCATGGGGCTGGATAACAAGATTTTTTTGTTGAGTGCTTAAGACATTTTATCAATCATATAAAACCTACCAAGGAAGATGCAGTTGTACTTACTCTTAATGGTACTTACTCTTAATGGTCACTACAGTTACACTAGGAATTTGGAAGTCAACAATGTAGCAAGAGAAAATAATGTTCAAATGGTTAAACAAAATGCTGGACGTGTTGTGACGGTTTATCAAATAGGAGAACTATTTGGAAAGGCTTACAGCGCGGTTGTGGAGATAGAAGAACACGGTTTTAAAAAAAGGCCTTTTTCCTGTTGATCGCAACGTTTTTAATCAAGCAGATTATGTAGCGGAGCCATTTCTACATGACAACCCAGCAATTCAAGAGACTTGACGAAATTTATTTATCAATGGAAAAAGGAGATGTAACAAATCAGTCTTCAACATCAGTTCAGCCCTAAACATCAGCAAAACACTGGAAGATCAGGCCTCAGCATCAACAAAAGTGGCAGTTCAGCCCTTAACATCAGCAAAAGTGGAAGATCAGCTCTCAACTTCAGCGTTAGTGATACATTCCGATTTGTTCCCTATCCCCACAATATAACAACAAAAAAACGACCTAATGCCGACAAAGCTGTTGTTGTCACCATTTCCTTATAAAAAGATGAGTTAGAAACAAGTCTTAGTAAGAAGAATAACCCTGCCAAATCTAGAGTAAAGAGAAAAATCACGTCTGTAAATAAGACGAAAAAACCAGAAACTAATAAAATCCCGAAAATGAAACAAAAGCAAAACAAAATTAAAAAACGTCTTTATCATCATAATTGGATAAAGAGGGATCCTTAACAACACAGGGATATCCTAGGTATGCCGTTTTTATGTACCGCGATACAAGGACATGATTGGGACATCCAGGATATTTCTCGCAAAGTTTGTACACAGGACATCCTATCTGGTATATACCATAAGTTGTCCATTTTATGTTCCTAGTATTTCTGATATCCAATTAACATAAGAATCATCGAAATTCATCAAACTATTAATTTTCGATACATTCATTTCAAGTCTATATAAAATCGGGTTGTCATTTAGGTTTTTTTATTCGAAACAAAAAATGATTAATAAATGAAATGAAACTCGAAATCATGTAGGTCCCATAAAATTTTTAATCAACGGCAACTAGTTTCGGCTAATTAACTATCTTCAGGCCATATATAAAGTTTACAAATAGTAAAAATTAATATTTAGGGGCATAACGCAGGACTAGATGATGAAGGAAATTAAGGGGGGAAGGAAACTAAGGGTACATATGAAAATAAATAAAATTAATAGGTTAGAAACACTTCAAACAGGTTGAAGGTATAATTCGTTTGATGTAGAGATTATTGCTTAGATCCGGGAAGGTGGATCCATCCAGAAGGATTTGTTGGGGACCTGTGAGGAGCCCTATCCTAATAGCATGGGCCGATAAAATTTTTGTGGTACATGATTTCGAGTTTCATTTCATTTATTGAACACTGGACCACATTTGTAATATGGATTACCTTATAGTAGCGTGAGTGAGTCGGATAAAAGGCCGAAAAATGGATATATTTCAGCCAGAACAAGAGTACCTCCTCCCTCCGTTTTGGCGGCGTTAGAATTTCTCTTTGGGGTTGCGCAACCCCTCAAAACGGCAAAAAACCACAACCCAAAGGGGTTAAACGCGCTTCAAGAGGTTTCCCTTGCTGAGCACGGTGGTGGTGTAGAATATCAGTTCCAACCCCTTCGAATCCCTCCACCACCTCCGAAAGAGGTAAGTTTTTATATATTTTTAAATATTAGCGGGAAACATATTCCTCCCCATTTTCAAGGATGCTGAGCACGGTGGTAGTATTTGATATCGCGTCCGATCCCTGCCAACTCCTCCACCGACCAATACTCGCCACCGAGGGTACTCTTATTTCGGCTGAAAATATTTCCATGTTCGTCCGACTCACACACGCTACTATTATGGATTTAAGAAATGATTGTTTAAAATTGTATTTTTTTAATAATTTTAAGTTTTGGATATTATTTAAAATGTAAGGTTACTGACGTACTCTTTTTCACTCTTCACCTTACATTTAGTGTGTACACCATCCTCAGTCTCTTATTATTTAAAATGTTTGTATTCGAATGTTTGTTAAAAATGAGACCAACAAAAACTCGGGTGTTTCAATTTTTTTTCAAAATTTTCATTTTTTTTTTCAAAATTTTGATTTGATTTCTCAAATTGTATTTTTAAATTTGATTTTTTTTTTTGAAATTTCAAGATATTCATATATAATTTGGACGTTTTGAAAATTTCTGTTGACCAGTTTTTTTATTTTTGATAAAAAAATAACATCATCCGAACTGGTCGGTATCGAAATATAAAAAAATCGGAAACATCCATTAGATCGAAAAATATTTAAATGGGTTTCCTCATAATCCTCGTTGATAATAAAAACTACGAAATTTTGTTTATATTTACACAGAAATATATATAATACACTTAAAAACAAGTTTTTTTTTTAAACAATTAATAATATGTTCTCTCTAGGCGAATTATATAATGAGTAACTAAAAAATAAGACACCTCAATGGAAAACGTTTATATATGTTTATAAAAGATTAATTAATCATTATGATGATCTAGAATAATTAAATAAATGATGATCTAGAACAATTAATTATTCTAGATTAATTAATATTTTATAAACATTAAATTTATCTGTCAAGTTTGATATATTGATGTATCTAACGGACTTACTGTTAGAAAATTTCAATTGTAAGTTCATTGTCAAATTTTGAGGTCCGTGAAGTTAGCCCCCAAAGTTTCAATTTTTTTTTTGGAAATTTCCCGTTTGTTAGTGCTTCGTTAATGCTTTTTAGTGCTTTAACTATTTTCGTTAGTGCTTTCTCCGTTTTCTTTATATTAAGGATTTTTTAATTTCAAGGTCATCCCTGACAATCTTCCAAAATGGACGAAATTTTGTACTTTCATTTAGTGCTTCGTTAGTACTTCTTAGTGCTTTAAACAGTTTCGAAAGTGCTTGTCTATTTTTTAGATATTCCAGATTTTAACTTCAATGTCAACCCCAAAACATTTTTCTAGTGACTCAATTTTGGTATCAGATTTTAGTGCTTTGTTAGTGCTTTAAAAAGTTGCAATCACGATTCTTTTCTATTCCGAGATATTTAACATTTAATTTTCAAGGTCAGCCCTCAAATCATATGGGATTGACTTAAATCTAGAGTCGTTTTTTGAGGCATCGTTAGTGCTTTAGATAGTTTTCTTAATGTTTTTTTCCGGAGAGAAATTAACAATAAAATATACGTTATGTTAATTTGTTGTTGGCCATTTATGTTAGCATTGTGACTGTATTTAATAGTTATAAAAGAGTATTGTTTTTCCAAGGTAAGTTCTTTGCTCATACACTTGAGAAATAATCTAATCTGCGAATGAAAATTAATGCGAAAAAGCTTATTTTGAATAGTGATAGTAGAAAACATATTTCATTTTTTTGTAGATGCCCCGTAAAATCAATTATGACCATAAAGTACTTACTTTGACGTTATTGCAGTTTAAACATAGTATTAAAAAGTTTTAATAAAACGAATGCACGACCTTGAAATTAAATTTCGTTCATTTTGATAGCTTGTCAGGGCTGACCTTGAAATTAAAAAATCCTTAATATGCAGAAAACGGAAAAAGCACTAACGAAAATAGTTAAAGCACTGAGAAGCACTAAAAACTGATACCAAAATTGAGTCAATAGGAAAATGTTTTGGGGTTGACGTTGAAGTTAAAATCTAAAATATCTAAAAAATAGACAAGCACTTTTGAAATTATTTGAAGCACTAAGAAGCACTAACGAAACACTAAAAGCTGATACCAAAATTGAGTCAATGGGAAAATATTTTGGGGTTGATGTTGAAGTTATATCTAAAAAAATGGACAAGCGCTTTCGGAACTATTTAAAGCACTAAGAAGCATTAAATGAAAGTACCAAAATTCGTCCATTTTGGTAGATTGTCAGGGCTGACCTTGAAATTGAAAAATCCTTAATATGCAGAAAACGGAAAAAGCACTAACGAAAATAGTTGAAGCACTAACGAAGTACTAGCAAACCTGAAATTTCCGGAAAAAAATGACACTTTGAGGGCTAACTTCACGGACCTCAAATTTTGTTATTGTGATGTATGAATATTATTTGTGCCACTGGGTATATTTACATATATATATACTTCGCTTTTTGGGCATTGCGCCAGTCGAATGTAAATTAGCATGAATAAAAGAGTTGATCAGTAAAGTGTGTATTATTTCTAAGACACCCTCAAATTAGGGTGTAATATATTACAAGTTGGCGACGAGGAACGGTACGTGTATAATCAGCCGGAATTTAGTGTAAAGTGTACGTGAAAAATAGTAAAATTCACGTGTTCAAAATGGCTAACATTCAATATACCGGTCATGTCCAAGAATTCTGTCCCGTTTCATCCGATTGGTCAATTTATGAAAAACGTTTGGAAAATTACTTTATGGCAAACGAAATTGAAGTGGACGCTCGTAAACGTGCTGTATTGCTTAGTCTGTTAAACGAAGAAGCGTATAAACTCTTGCATAACATGTGTGTCCCGGAAGAACCGGAAAGTATACTAAATAAGGATATTATAACATTGATGGATAATCATTTTAAACCGGTAGTGTCAGTATTCGCAAATCGTGAAAAATTTTTCGATTCGCGCAAAATGATCAATGAGTCACCTAAAGAGTGGGCGGCTCGACTTCAAAGTTTAGTAGCTGTGTGTGAATTTTCAGGAAAGCCAGAAATTGAACGAGCTCTGGTAGACCGTTTTATCTGTGGGTACGATCAAGGTTCAATAAAAGATCGACTTTTTGAAGAGAAATCGACAGTAAGTTTTTCTAAAATAGTCGAAATTGCTTCCTCAAAATCTGCAAATTACCAGCCATATTGTTCAGGAGCAGTTAAAAGTGAATTTGAAACCTACTACGCAAGCTCTAGAAGAGATGCGCAGACTCGTTCACAGTCCCAAACCTGGAGATCACGAAACAATAGCGTCAACATTGGAAGCAAGAATCTTCCTTCCTCTTCCACGACAAGTACCTCGTTACGAAGTAAGTGCACATGCTGTGGACGAACGAACCACTCAGCTGATATATGTTCATATCGTGAGTGTTATTGTCACAATTGTAATCTTAAAGGTCATTTAGCACCTGTGTGCCCAAGGAAAAATCAAAATATAAATAAATCTAGAAAAACCTCTGCTGATAATAATTTTTTAGAGTCTGAAGAATTTTCTATTTTCAATATTGAGTGTAACACAGAACCAGTTTGGCTAGATTTATTTATAGAAAATAAGCCATTTACTGTCAATTTAGATACAGGGGCTAGTTATAGTGTAGTATCTGAAAGTTTTTACAAAAATAATTTTTATTTAAAACCTTTGTTACAAACGGAAAAAGTCTTTAATTTATATAATGGTGATAAAATTGTACCTTTAGGTTATTTTGCAGCGGAAATTAATTTTAAAAAGTTAGTTAAACCTTTAAATTTTTATGTTATTAAAAATGGTGGACCACCACTGTTGGGATGCGATTTTTTTAATTTATTCAAATTAAGTATTTATAACCTGAACAACTTAAATATAGATAAAGATTTGAATTTTTTATTGAACAAATATACCGAATTGTTCTCGCCGGGTTTAGGAACTTTCAATAAGGGTACTATATCAATAAAATTAAAGTCAAATGTTGAAATTTGTCCAAAATTTTTTAGGGCTCGTTCTTTGCCTTTTGCTATGAGAGAAAGGGTGGAAACGGAACTAGAAAGGTTATGCAGTCTGGGAGTGATTGAATCTATTGAATATTCAGAGTGGGGGACACCCATTGTACCAATTTTAAAAAAGAATGGTTCGGTTCGAATTTGCGGAGACTTTAAAGTAACGGTAAATCCATTTATAGAAATTGACCCATTTCCTTTACCTAAAATTGAAGATTTATTTGTTAAACTACAAGGAGGTGTTCATTTTTCAAAATTAGATCTTTCTAATGCCTATCAACAGATTTGTTTGGATGAAGAATCAAAAAATTTAATGATTATATCTACTCATAAAGGTTTATTTAAATATAATCGTGCACCCTTCGGTATCGCTAGCATCCCCGCGAAATTCCAAAAGATTTTGGAAACTCTACTTCAGGGATTAAACGGGGTAGTTTGTTTTCTAGATGATATTCTCATCACCGGTAAAGATCGAACGGAACATTTAGAAAGGCTAGAAGCAGTCCTTTCTACCTTGCAAGCTGCAGGTTTAAAACTATCACTAGAAAAATGTAGTTTTTTCCAATAGAAAATAACATATCTAGGACATGACATTGACGCAGAGGGTCTGCATACTTCAGAGTCCAAAATTTCTGCTATTACTAATGCTCCATTACCTACAGACGTAAATTCTCTTAAATCATTTTTAGGTCTCATAAATTATTACAGAAAATTTGTCCCAAACCTTTCAACACTGTTAAATCCATTGTATAATCTATTGAAAAATAATGTGAAGTGGCATTGGTCGCCTAATTGCGAATCCGCTTTTCAAGAAGTAAAAAAATTGTTAGTATCGGCACCAATTTTAGTGCACTACAATCCGGATTTACCCTTGCGCTTGACAACAGATGCTAGTGATTATGGGGTAGGTGCGTTAATTTCTCATATTATGCCGGACAAGTCAGAAAAAGTGATCGCTTATGCATCGAGAACCCTCTCGGATACAGAGAGAAAATATTGTACATTAGAAAAAGAGGCTCTAGGGGTTATTTTTGGTCTTTGCAAATTTCATAATTATCTGTTTCTAAATAAATTTACTCTAGTTATTGATAATAAACCTCTATCATACATTTTTAGTCCAAAAAAAAATATTCCGGTATATTCAGCAAATCGTTTAAAGCGATGGGCATTAATACTTTCAAGCTATAATTACGATTTAGAATTGGTTAAATCAGAAAAAAATTTTGCAGATACCTTGTCCCGGCTACCATTACCTTTAGAAAAAAATTCACTAGCCGATGTGGAAATAAATTATATTAATTATTTCTGTGACAATGAAAATTTTCCTTTAGATTTTGAAATGATTAAACTGGCAACCTTGCACGACAAAATTTTATCGACGGTATTAAAATTAGTAAATACCGGTTGGCCCAAAAAAAGTTCATGGCATAAAAATAATAATTTTCAAAGTTTTTACCGCATGCGAAATGAATTAAGTGTTCTAATTGTTTAATGTGGAATAATAGGATTGTAATTCCATCTAGTTTACGTGAAACGATTTTGCATGATTTGCATTCTTCACCTTGGCACCGACTTCATATAGACTTTATGGGTCCATATTTGAATAAATATTTCTTTATTATTTTAGACGCGCACAGTAAATGGATCGAAGTTTTCCCAATGACATCTATTACGTCAAAGTTAACCATCGATGCATTGCGTTCTTGTTTTGCAAGATTTGGCTTACCCAAACAAATAGTTAGTGATAATGGAAGGTCTCTCTGTTCTGCAGAATTTGAAAATTTCATGATTAAAAATAAAATTATCCATATCACTAGCCCCCCTTACCACCCTTCTTCTAATGGCGCAGCAGAGAATGCCGTTAAAACTGTAAAATATGCATTGAAAAATGCAATTGGTAAAAGTAACACTTTGGTAAATTTAAATTTAATTTTAAACAATTTTTTGTTTGATTATCGTACAACAAAACACTGTACCACCAACGAAACTCCAGCAAAATTGTTAATGGGCCGTGAGCTTCGTACACGGTACAATGTCTTGTTGCCAGATGATGATAATATTGATAATGAATTAAAAGATCGCATCTCAAAAGTTCAGGTTAAACAAAAATTTTATTATGGTGGAAAGCGTAATTTTTCTTTCGATCTTGGAGAAAGTGTAAAGGTATTATTTTTAAAAAAATTGGAAAATCGACCTATATTGTCACGATTCCTGAACTTAATGTTAAATGGAAACGACATTTAAATCAAATAAAAAAGTTTCACTTTATTGATTCCGAAATTTTGTCAAAAGAACAAACTACCGATGATTTAAATGTTGTACCAAGCGATGTAGTTGTTAGTGATGTAATAAATAAAAGCAATGAGGTATCAGGTGATGAAGAAAATATTGTTCTTAGGGAGAGGCCACGTAGAAATGTAAACCCTCCCCAACGGTTAGTTTATAATTAAGTTTTTGTTGATATACCTATTATTTTATTTTACTTATTTTTCTTGGTATACTTATTGTTTTATTTTACTTATTTTTTTTTTCTCTTATTGTTTTTTTGTTTAGGGGGGAGATGTGCCACTGGGTATATTTACATATATATATATATATATATATATATACTTCGCTTTTTGGGCATTACGCCAGTCGAATGTAAATTAGCATGAATAAAAGAGTTGATCAGTAAAGTGTGTATTATTTCTAAGACACCTTCAAATTAGGGTGTAATATATTACAGTTATAATTTTAGGAAGGATTTGTAAAACCGAAAGGTCACAGACTTTTTATGAAATTTTATTCAAATTGAAATTTATTTACATACAATGACGTTTTCGCCTAATCTCATGTCCTCTTGCACATTTGTATAGAAAGTCCTTTTACACGGCAAATAATAATAATAGTCGCCCCTTCCCCGCACAAGCCTTTAGCTTCTGCGGTTCACTCGTAAAGGGATGAACTGTAGGGAGAGTATCATTATTATTATATATGGCATTCTCCAACTGTGTAAATAACACCCAATATTTACTATTTAATGTTTAGTTTTTAGTTGCAAGTTTCCTAGTAGGTGGCTCATGAGCCAATTTTAAACTTTGATATTTACATAAAAATCAGTCATTACAGGCAGACAAAATTACACATCTAAAATTAAGTGTCCCACATTTTTATGAACCGTTATTATTTGAAGGGAGTTGAAGATTACCAGTTTTTCAGCGATATATCAGACACGTATTGCCGGATTTAAATAAAAAAATTATACATTCTAGAGGAAGGCTAAATTACATAATTCAACTTGAATTGGGAATTTGGTACCTTTCGTTTTCTACAATGTTGAAGAATATCGTCACCACTAACCAAAAGTACACTTTTTTATCACGTACGTTTCGTTGGCTTTGGCTATGTTATATCATCATCAGTAGTTGATGATAAACTTGTGTACTTGAATAAACATAAGTCAAGTACTTAAATAATTCTATTACTTCTAAAAATGAAAATGAGGGCGGCGGTTAATTATTTCATCCTTCCTTTTTTCATTTTTTGAAAAACAAATTTAAATCATGCTTTTTTGATTAATTTTATGGAAATTTGGGAAAAACGAACTGTGTGTCCAGAACTTGTATTTAAATATAAACATTCTATTACCCGTATAGATTAGTTTTTCTTTATCTACGAGACTCAGTCACGTATCTAAAGACGTGATAAAAAAATACTATGTGGTCGGGGGGACCCCGTTATCAACTAAGTTCCTTACGTGATTTATTATATCTCTCTCTTCCCCCCTATTGTTCCCTATTTTTTATAGTTTTACTAATTTTCCCTACTATTCCTTATATTTCCCCATTTTTCACTATTTTTTCGTAATTTCGCTATTTTTCATATTTCTTTTCTATTTTTTCATTAATTTTACCTGCCTTCCTTTATTTTTCCGTATTTGTTCCTATTTGTATCTATTTTTTCATGTTTTCTCTACTTATCACTTTTTTCCCTGTTTTTCAATATTTTTCTCTGTTTTTCATTATTTTTTACTATCTATTTTTCCCTATTTCCTTCAACATCTCTATTTTGTATTTTGGGTTACGTTACAATATCTGCCAGCGACCGCAAGCCGCGTTAAGGAACTTAGTTCCAATAGTTCCAATAAACGTTTGTCGTGTTTAAATAATTTTAATACTAAAACAGCTTTATTTTAAAAAAAGATGTGATTTTGATTAGTATAAAACAAGGCAAAAAAAAAATATTCAATGTATTTTTCAAAATATTTTTCTCATTGTATCGAACATAATTCACCCAATGTTTTTATCAACTTTGTCCTAAATTTTTGGTCAATTAAATCAGTAGATGCGGACCAGAAAATGTACTCCGATACTCAAAATGTATTCGAATACTTTTTAAAAAAAAATCAAAATACTTTTCCTAAAAATGTACAAAAATCTTGACTAAAATTATCATACTTAGAGATAAATTATGAATTTAAATTTAAATATGTAGTAAAAGAACATAAAAAATAAACTTTTTAATATAGTCGTTAGTTAACAAAACCAAAATTATATTATTCTTTAAAAACAAAATAAAAACTAATGTTTTTACTTATATGTAGAATAAACCCAGTTTGAAAATGTAGTATCTCGTCTTTTACTTTCCCGACCCACCATCCAACGAGATCTGAAAGTATTGTGAACGAGGTAAAAATTTTTTTCGAGATAAAAACGGAAATATCCATTTTGAGGCCGTCTGAGACGATTAAGACCATTTTCAGGTGGAAGTCTTGTCTATCTGTATGTGTCTGGTTTTTGCGCATCAGTAAAATGCTAGCAAAACATATTTTAATTTAGTATACTTATTTTACCCATAATTAAACTTTGTTTTTCATATTTCTTTCTAAGCGGAACAATACTTTGCAACAAATAACCAAAGGAATATAATGTCTTGATGTTGCTGGTAGATCGGTGTTTTCGAAAAGGAACTTGTGGTCTTCGTTGGATAATATGAGTTCGGCGACACTTTTCGATTTATCCTTCGTTTATGTTCTGTTATTCGTGTTCTCATGTGTCTCTTTGTTTGTCCTACGTACACTTTCCCACAAGTGCACGGAATTCTACAGACTCCTGCTGATGTAAGGGGATCTCTGCGGTCTTTTGCTGTTTTTAGATACTCTCCTATTTTCTTTATTGGTTTGTAGTGGTACTAATTTTCTTTTTCTTTAAAATTTTTTCCAATCCGATCAGTGACACATTCTATGTACGTTAGATAGACAGAACATTGGTATTGTTTTCCACCACGATTGGTTTTCTTCTCCCTTGGAGTCTCAGATTTAAAACAACCTGTTACCAACTCATCAAATCGACCACTCACGGATGTTGAAACGAGTTTGCTAGCCAAAGAGGAAACTTCAGCATAACTCCTCATTGCCAATATAGAAGCCGGAATTTGAAAACTACCTATAGTGATGTTAAGGAAGAGGTACGAAGTGAATCTGCAAGAATTTTAAGAAAAGTCAAACCACCAAAAAGTAATATTTCAAGAGGCGAGAAGGTAGCCATAAGAAGTCTCATTGATGATGAAAATATTATAACCCTTCCAACAGACAAAGGAAATGCAACAGTCGTCATGAACACCTTGGATTACAGAGTAAGCTTAATGATCCAGTCAATTAAAGATACTTACAGAAAATTACCGAAAGATCTAACACAGAAGATCTTAAGAAAAACTACCAAACTGATAAAACAATCGTCATTACTACAGGAGACAAAGAAAATATGCAGCACCGAAGCTCTACCGCCTAGATTATATGGAATACCAACAATTCACAAAGATACCTTTAAGACCAATATCAAGTGCCGTAGGATCACCAACTTACAACCTGGACAAGCATCTGGCAGAAATCCTGTAAACAAACGTGGCCGAAAGCTTAATGATCCAGTCAATTAAAGATACTTACAGAAAATTACCGAAAGATCTAACACAGAAGATCTTAAGAAAAACTACCAAACTGATAAAACAATCGTCATTACTACAGGAGACAAAGAAAATATGCAGCACTGAAGCTCTACCGCCTAGACTAAATGGAATACCAACAATTCACAAAGATATCTTTAAGACCAATATCAAGTGCCGTAGGATCACCGACTTACAACCTGGACAAGCATCTGGCAGAAATCCTGTAAACAAACGTGGCCGAAAGCTTAATGATCCAGTCAATTAAAGATACTTACAGAAAATTACCGAAAGATCTAACACAGAAGATCTTAAGAAAAACTACCAAACTGATAAAACAATCGTCATTACTACAGGAGACAAAGAAAATATGCAGCACTGAAGCTCTACCGCCTAGACTAAATGGAATACCAACAATTCACAAAGATATCTTTAAGACCAATATCAAGTGCCGTAGGATCACCGACTTACAACCTGGACAAGCATCTGGCAGAAATCCTGTAAACAAACGTGGCCGAAAGCTTAATGATCCAGTCAATTAAAGATACTTACAGAAAATTACCAAAAGATCTAACACAGAAGATCTTAAGAAAACTACCAAACTGATAAAACAATCGTCATTACTACAGGAGACAAAGAAAATATGCAGCACCGAAGCTCTACCGCCTAGATTATATGGAATACCAACAATTCACAAAGATACCTTTAAGACCAATATCAAGTGTCGAAGGATCACCAACTTACAACCTGGACAAGCATCTGGCAGAAATCCTGTAAACAAACGTGGCCGAAAGCTTAATGATCCAGTCAATTAAAGATACTTACAGAAAATTACCGAAAGATCTAACACAGAAGATCTTAAGAAAAACTACCAAACTGATAAAACAATCGTCATTACCACAGGAGTCATAGAAAATATGCAGCACTGAAGCTCTACCGCCTAGACTAAATGGAATACCAACAATTCACAAAGATACCTTTAAGACCAATATCAAGTGCCGTAGGATCACCAACTTACAACCTGGACAAGCATCTGGCAGAAATCCTGTAAACAAACGTGGCCGAAAGCTTAATGATCCAGTCAATTAAAGATACTTACAGAAAATTACCGAAAGATCTAACACAGAAGATCTTAAGAAAACTACCAAACTGATAAAACAATCGTCATTACTACAGGAGACAAAGAAAATATGCAGCACCGAAGCTCTACCGCCTAGATTATATGGAATACCAACAATTCACAAAGATATCTTTAAGACCAATATCAAGTGCCGTAGGATCACCGACTTACAACCTGGACAAGCATCTGGCAGAAATCCTGTAAACAAACGTGGCCGAAAGCTTAATGATCCAGTCAATTAAAGATACTTACAGAAAATTACCGAAAGATCTAACACAGAAGATCTTAAGAAAAACTACCAAACTGATAAAACAATCGTCATTACTACAGGAGATAAAGAAAATATGCAGCACCGAAGCTCTACCGCCTAGATTATATGGAATACCAACAATTCACAAAGGTACCTTTAAGACCAATATCAAGTGCCGTAGGATCACCAACTTACAACCTGGACAAGCATTTGGCAGAAATCCTGTAAACACACGTACGTGGCCGAAATTCTACGCACTTTATCAAACACTTAAATAACATCATCTTAGGTCCTAACGACATCCTTCGATGTCATCTCGTTATTTAAAAATGTGCCACTCACTCACAAAAACATATTTTCAGTGGAAACAAACATTTTATGAACAAATTGACGGAGTCGCCATGGAAGTCCACTCTCAGTTGTGGCCAATTTTTATATGGAAAAATTTGAATCCGCACTAATGAAAAACAACCGAAGCAATGGCTGAGATATGTTGATGACACATTTGTAGACTGGAGTCGTGGAATGCAGGAAGACCTGCAGAACTTCCTAAACCATCTGAACAGTTTTCATTCTAAAGTCTAGTTCACCTTGGAAATAGAATAAAACCGAAAACCTAGATGTATTAGTCAATCGAGAAGATAACAAACTAGACCACAGAGTATACAGAAAGAAAACAAACACTGATCGATACCTAACATACCTACCATCATCCAAAACAAAAAACGGACTGTTGTCAACACCTTAGTAAACAGAGCGCTAAGAATATGTGAACCAAGATCTGTCAACGCTGAAATGAAACACCTAACAACAGTGCTAAGCAAAAGGATACAGCAAAAAGCCATAACACGGGCTACGCGCCCAAGGTAGAAGAAACCCAATCATGGTGAAGAACAATACCAAGGTATGCGTAACAAAGTAAACTAATCAGTATTTTCAAGTCATCAATAAATCTGTTGTCTATTTGGCAACTTTTTATCTATGTTTTAGAAGTTTGAATAACAAAATTGTGACTCAAATTTACGCAACTGGCATTAATAAAACATAATTTTTTTCTTTTGTTCAATCGCCACTTGGACTATCAATATTGTTGTTTAACAGTTATTCATGTATAAAGCCCGGAAAGTGATATTTTACAGCATGCGAGCCCTGTAAAATCACTTTTTTTAGCTCGGAAAGTGCGTCTTTGTCGGTCTAGACCGGAAAATTGACATAACTGATCGGTAAAGTATAATTTTACTGATCAGTTATGCCAAAAGTCGGATTCAATCATACTTGCATAGATTACATTTCAGGTTATTAAAAAATATTTTAATATAAAAATTACTCTTGGGTATTTATTTTTATGATATACAAGGCAAAATACTATATTTTTGATCTCGGTTATACTACATAAGTAAAATCTTTTTTTTTAACTTATGACTATATTAAAAAGTGTATTTTTTATGTTCTTTTAATATATTTTTAAAATCGGAACAAAAAATATATTCATTTTTTACATAAAATTTTTAAATATGATAATTTTTGTCATAATTCTTGTTATCGCACTTTAGTTTGCGTGCCTTAAAATTATTTTCGCTATTCTCAGTATCCGGAAAACATATTTGAATACAATTTTTGAGAAAGTATCCTGATTTAAAAAAAAGTATTCAAATACATTTTTAAGTATCCGGGCACGTTTTCTTTGTATCCGAGAACATTTTCTTTGTATCCGTCCCAACTCTGGTCCACATCTACTTATGTAATTAATACATGAAGAAAAATATTATGGATGATTTCGAAAATAAAAAGATTTTGGATGATTTCGAAAATAAAAAGATTTTGGACCAAATGGAACTATTGATTAATAAGTAAGCAACTTGGAATGGAATAATTTTATTTTGCATAGTTTTATACTAATCAAAATCACATATATTTTTTTAATTGATTAGTTGTTAAATGTATTTTAACAACTTATAATTAAATTACAGTCAAAATAAAGCTAAAATTATTTTTAAATATTATTTAAAAATACAATAGTGCAATCTTCAGAACAATCGTTTATTTTTATTATATACAATTATGTCACTTTACTGATCAGTTATGTCACTGTTCCGGTCTAAACCGATAAAGACGCACTTTCCGTGTAAAAAAGTGATCCGAAGATCGCATTTTCTAAAGTGGAAGCACAAAAAAAAATATTTGCTGTTTATTTGATAGTTCCAAGAAAAAGGTACGATTTTTATTTTGATCTACATATTTTTGAAATTTTAAATTTACAAAATTCGACGTTTACCATAAATTCTATAAATATTTATAAAATTTACAAAAAATACCTGTTTAACTAAATACACATATTTTTTTATTACAGTTTTTTGGGTGCGAAAAAGTTATTTGTTTGATAACTAACAACATCAGTAATTACACTAAATAGTAGCTAATAATTGTATAATTTTTTCTATGTAGCATCTAGCAAGAAAATTAATAAGAGTCACATCGTTTAATGTTTATTTATAGGTAATATTACCAACTAATTTAAAAGTATCGTATTTTTAATCGTTTTGATAAAAATATAGTTTATCAATTTGACCTAGAACTTAGTTAATATTTGACATTATTACGAAAGAAAAAATCAATTAAATTACTTACAATCATACGCGCCAACTTATCGTGGGCTGCAGGACACCATCCCTAGAAAATTTGACTACAACTTGCGTTCCACTACCGACAAAAGTCCCGCCAAAATCATTTTTTCCTGTAAAAACTTCACTTTTTCTTTATTTCTTTACTAGTAATTTCTATCCTGCGTATTTTTTAATATTAGAAAAATTGGTATAAACTAGGATTTGAGGTATAAAACATTGCAATGGATTTCGAATAAAACTTACCCACAATAAATTGAAAGTTTAGCATACATTTGGGGAGGAAAATTAAAGGCTACTTCCAGGGACGGATTTTGATGTCTGCCCCGCTCAGGCAGTAAAATTCGGCCTCCCTCGTCCATTTACACATTCAAAAATCGGTTTAATTTGATTTTTTAAACACAAACTATCTAATAGTTTGTTATACTTTTTAAAATCAAATTACTTGAAATAGCTATTTTAAATAGCTTAAAGGAAACATAGAAAATAAGTTGCACTTTACCCTTGACAATTAAAACCAATTTATAGTGAATAAAGTTGACTGCGACGTTTACTAGGAATGTAATGCAACAATAATGGAACACAAGTTTTGAAAATTTTTAATTTTCCATACGTATTTAGTTTTCTGCATCCTAAATTTTGCCGTTCCCTTCCCATATTTTGCTACTCAAGGCGCGTGCCTAATCCGCCTGGTTGCAAATACATCCCTGGATACTTCTAAATTTCTAGCCTGAACTAAAATCAACATCAAATCATCAATAAAATCTTATCAACGGAGGAAGAAAGGGTAAACCGATAAAGAATTTTAGACAATTTCCAATTTCACTCTCTGAATTTTTGTGTTCATTGGAAATACACAATTTTTGAATTTTGTTTACCAACTTTGGCCTAAATTAAAACGACATCCAGCAATTTGTGTTTATTAAAATTTTACGTAACGCAAAATGAATAGCTAACTCAAAATTTTACAAATATCAATGGAACAAAAGGTGTCCCTCATGTGTACTAATGGTGCTGTCTTTCTATATAAATACCAATATTACAAAAATTGTTAGACCGAGTGAACCTAGACTCGCGTGAATTACAATAAAATGTTAATTATTGACATCATTAATTATACAAGTGTATAGTTGCGCTTTGTTGATCCACTTCTGTTTCTGATGCAACGAAATTCTGTTTTGTTTTATTAAAAACTGGGTTTGGGTGCATATTTTGACTCCAAGAAAATGTTGGGTTAGAAATAAGAATGAAGTATCATTTATCAAAAATATCGATTATTGTTGTCTTCTGTATACAACAAATATATTTTTTAATACGAATTATAAAAGGAAAAGCAAGCTTCTCGTTATATGTTGTTTTGCAATTATCTGTACGTGCTAAGACACCTCCAAGAATTGTTGTGCCATTTTATGAAAGCATCAAACTAAATCTGAACGTGTGTAACAAAAAAGATGATCTCACATAAAGAAAAATGGCATTTGACAGACAAGAGAAAATTGCGTTTTCTTTGTACTACATTCTTAACTTCTTCTGGAGAACACAACAAAACGCATCTTATGTTATCATCAACAGTGATTGAGTTCTATCCCATCCTGATTGAAGTCTATAAAGTTTTACGTACTACCTTTTCCGTTGATAGGGGAAAACATCACACCTTTTCACTGATCATTAATAAGTAAAGTTGATTAGTTATTATTATTGTGGTTGTAAGAAAATTCGGACTTTTTCTAATTTATTGGTGGGGTTTAAATATTTATAAAGGTAAACACAACATGAGTACAAAAATGAATACAAATAAAGCAAATAATTATTATCAAAATGAACACGAAATTATAAAATGATTATTAATTCTTAGAAACCCTCTCCTGTCCGAGAGAAACTCAAAGATGCTTGAAAACAGGTCTTTACCCAAGGAAACATAAAAATTAATTGACTATTCTGTGATTTCTAACTGTAACCAAGCTAGGCACTTACTGAAAAAAGTTGTAACTTGTAAATTGTTGGATAATATTGACATTGACAATGAATAAATCTTTGCATTTCTCTGTAACAGGCGATATGTTTAAAAGTCTCTTGAACAAGCGCGACTTGGCAAGTTAAGTCATATGATTTCCGGCGATGAATCTACGTTTATGACAGAAAACTTGCCTAAAAACTGTCCAGCCCTACTAGGAACCATCTTGTATCGGTAATGGAAATTGAAATATATAATATACGTTTTCCTTACTAAACAGATTCTTTTTCTCTGATTTGACGAGTCAATGGTATTTGCTACCCGCAATATATTTTACTTTGTGTTTTTCACTCTTACATCAACAACATGTAAATGCTTTTTTGTATAGCTTCTTACCCACAATAAAAAAATACTAAAGGCACATAATTATTGTGAAGCACGTGCCGACTAAAAAGTGTTTTGGAGCACTATAAAATATCAACAAAGACTAAGGATACCTGACACAAGGTTTTCAGATTTTGTTGATGTACAACACACTATTTTTTGTTCGTAAAAATTTTTCTTGCGTAATTTTGGGCGAGGAGATAATCTAAACTTATTTACATCCATAAGTATTAGGGTTGTGTCTTTACATTTTTAGAAAACTCCATACTAGCCAAAATTCTATAGAAGATTGAAATATGTAGGTGGTTAAAGCTCTAAATACGATAATAACGATAATATAAAATGATATTCTTCTAAATAATGACCATTGAATATTAATTTTAAAATATTTTTTTTTGAGTGATCGTTAACATTTTGTAGGTTATTCGCTTTTAGAGAATATTAATTTTACATACACATTTCACTTGCCTAGTGCTAAATTATAATTATAATTGCTGCTGCAGAATATATTTCTTACCGCAAGTAACTCCTTGCGGTTTCGGGTGCATCATTACCCAAACACCCGCTAAAAAAATTCTTCGACAATGAATCTTTAGTTTAGTGAGGGTAATTCGAGGAGTGCTAGTTTTTTATATGTTCATAACTGTTGTAATAACCTGTAAAGTAGGGAGGATGGGTTACTCCACAAGCAGGCTGTCCCATTATCCCACTGTACATTCTCCTTAGTAAGTGAGGACTCAGCCAGCCTACAGTCTTTATGTAGTTGACAAAGTCGTCAAGATGTGCCTCTCTTATGTTGACCGGTATAAGTCAATAATCGCCTAACACAATTTTCCTAATTATAGAGGGTGTGCTCGATTTTCTCGTCTTGTTCACGCACCCCATGCAGAGTGTAGTGTCTGACAGCCCCATGTTGTTGAGGTGTTTTCGTACTGGACAGTGACCAGTCAGAATATCTGTTAACAGGTGCAGATTCTGCCTAGTCATGAACAAGAATTTGGTGGTTGTTGTGTTGTCAGGGTAACTTATAGCAACTCTTCAGCTTCTTGTTTCATCCCATATTTTCTTGAATTTTACAAGGGAGTGATCCTTGATTAAGTTTGTCACGACCGATATCGTTAGTCCAATGAAAGAGCCAGGTCCAAATAGTTTTTGATTGGCTGCCTTCTTAGCCAATAAGCCGGAGAGACGGTTACCTTTAGATGTGGCATGGCCTTTTATCCATCTTAAGTTGAATACATTGGTGATGGATGCTTGGTGACATTCTAGTACTAATCCTGAGCAAATTTATGGCCTGTTCAGGGTGAGTAGTGTTTGTCTGATATCTGTATAGATGAGCATATTTCTTCCAGTTATGTTATTTCTTGTGATTATTTTGCTGCTATTAGGATGCCAGTGAGCTCCGTTTGAGGTACCTACGTTGGCACTTTTTCACATGGCCCATTTTCTGTTTAGGTTTAAGGATCTGGAGTAAGTATATGCCGCACCCTGAACCTTGTTTTGTTTTGGAGTCATCGGTGTAAATATAAATCATACCTGTCACTTCCGGCTCTTTTATTTGTTTTGTGATAACTTTGTAGGACCTGTGAAAGGCATATCGTTGTGAGATGATTCCATGTTCGCTTGGAGTGGAAGCGCGGTTGTAATAAGTCATTAAACTGAAACAAATTCTGATGGAGTAAATATTCATGCATTGAAAATCATAAAAATAAATTATATTTAATTTGAATAAGCTTCTTTTTTTTTCATCATGGCAATATAGGCTTGCGAATTCTCATCGATTTTCTTATATTTGTTTAGAATCTAAGAAAATAAAAAAAATAATGTTCTTAATTATGTTAAGATAGAAAAATGACCATACCCTGAATGCAACATTTAAAAGTAAGTACATAGTAAAAATACGTTAGAAAACTAGTATTGGAATTACGTAAACAAATAAATATTCTATGTAAATAAATAAAACATCAGACTAATATTAATTACAAAAATATCAAGAAATTTATACTAAAACAACTAAGAATAATAAGTACCTCTCTAATATGATAAGGGGTTATTATTCTTAGCTGTTTTATTATAAATTTCTTGATATTTTTGTAATTAATATTAGTCTGATGAAGTTACTATGTAACGAAACTAGTCACAAATAAATTAATATTTTTTTTTATTTTTGCGTGAAAATCATAAAACGTTGTTTTATTTATAACAAATAAATATTCTATTTAAAAAAATAATAAAATTTCAAAAGTCGTGCGATAAAATATCGATACTTTAAATTCTATGCATTTTTTATTTATTTTTATCAACAAAAACACGGTGTTTCACTAATAAAAATAATTGCTGTATTGTTTGCGAAATCTAAAAGCGAAAGTATTTTAGTATGTTTTTTTTCGATTTCTGAGCAAAAATCTGACTTGTTGGCGCCTATGGTTACTGTATTTACATCATTTCTAGTTTACAAATCTTAAACAATTATTCTTATAACATATTGAAAGTTTACTGAACTTCTATGTTATCTAAAATGAATATTAATTATGTAACACCAAAAATAAAAATCTTTTTTTAGGCAACTTGTTATGGACGGTGGTATTAAGAAAAGTAGAAAACCAAATCGTAGAGAAAATGCCTTCCCTCTATCTGCAGCAACCTTTTGGTAATATCATGTATTTTTATATATTTTTTTATTATTATTATTATTCTCTTTTTTAGGTATACAATTCCCGTATTTATACAAGGATTTAAACGCGATTTGGAAGAAACCGATCTAACAGAAACTCTAAAGGAACACAAATCAGATTTGTTAGGGAATAAAGTAGAAAAATATTGGAAAGCAGAAGAAGAAAGAGCAAGAAAAAGAAAAACCACTCCGTCATTACAAAGAGTACTACTTAAATCTTTTGGATGGGAATATTTAGCTCTGGGGATTGTTTTGGTGATTTCTGAAGGTGTGAGGTAAGTGTTATCTAACGTTATATATTATTGTGCAAAACATTTGAAAAAAGTTTTAAAAATATTTACCCAAATTGATCAGGTAACAAACTTCTTGGAATAACAGTGTTCTTAGTAATTTTTCTTATAAAAATGCGAGGAACTATAAATTATTTGGGGTTTTTGTTAAAACACTGCAATTGTTTTTATAAAAATCAACGTTTTTGTGAATGTTGCTTCATCAGAGTTTAGTGAGGAAGTATGGATCATAACGTATTTATTTGTTAGTATGTAACAATAACTTTGCCATTTTGAAAAATCTGTTTGATTTTTTTCAGTAACTGAATTTTGTACGGTTTTTATTCAAATTATTTTTTGTTGTTGTTGTTGAAATATCATGCAGTATTCGCAGTAATTTTTCTTATAGAAATACAATTATTCTTTTGACTTTGAACTGCAATATTTCGATTTATAAAACCCCTAATAGCACGCAGAGACGTTTAAAAATCGCCTTAAAAACGAACACGACCGACCGTTTGGACATTTTAAAAACGTTTGTTAAAGTACCCGAGAACGTTTATAAGATGTTTTTCTCTATTGCAAATGTCACAACTTCTAACGTCATATAGACGTCGAAAAAATACGTTTTAAAAACGTTTCATAACGGACTAAATAAATGGCTCCAAAAAAGACGTTTTTTTGACATATTTTAGAACGTCCTTTTATATACTTTTTCAGATCCAAAAATACAACGTCTTTTGAACTTTTTCTACAGTGGTTATAAAAACGTTTAAAGAAACTAACTTTTTCTGAAAACATTCTTTTAAGGACTTAAACAAAACGTTTTTTGAACGTCTTTACTGGTGAATTTAAAAACAACTTAAATAAAACGTTTTTAAAACGTTCCCATTGTGACTTTATAATAAACATTCTAACATATGGACGTTAAAAAACATTTAGCTGTCGTTTTTTTCGTAGGAGTTAAAACCGTCTGAGTAGTGTAGCGTAAAAAAACGTTTTGTTTTTAATTTATGAGTTCTGGACGTTTTATCGACATATTTTGGACGTTTCATTTGGTTTTATTTTGGTCCTCGGACGTTCTGACGTTAAATAAACCATAAAAAACATTAATCAGACCTTAAATTCGCTTTTCGATCATGAATACAAAGCGATAAAATGATTAATTATTTTATATCTTAAGAGTTCATTATTGTTTATATGTGAGATATATAATAGACCACTTAATGCCCGCGCTTGTATGCGTGGCATATCGCTTGATTATTTGGCAATGCAGTATTGATTAAAAATTTTAAATATCAAAAAACTTATTAAATTAAAAAAGAAGGACATTAATGAACCTAAAATTATGTTCACTCATACTATTCCACTAAGAGTAGTTACCATGTAAACTGTCTTAATTTTGGAATAATATAGTTTAGTAAAGTTTATTATCAATTCTTGATGATTCCAACTATCCTTTTTCGTTTCCTTTAAGGGCAAATAGATCTGAATTTAAAATTATATTAGTATTATAATAAACCAAACGGTATAATGCCGTACTATCCCTCCTATACTTCTGAGATTCTCTAATGTGTGCAGATATTGATATTTATATATTTTTTTTGCTAGATTATTACAGCCTATTTTTTTGGGACGTTTAGTGCGATATTTTGATCAACAACACGTTCTAAGAACTTCCATCAACGTTACCTTTAGTAATGGGCCTCAAAATGTTAATGAAACGTAAATATTATGTGTGAAGTAGCTGTAGTTATTTAGGGTAGTGATCATTAACATAGCTTATCTTCATTTATAGATTTAGATACTATTATCACTTGTCTTCATTTTTCTGGAAATTCGGAATTTGATAGCCCTATACGGATCATAATCACAAATGTTATTCATATAAAATCTTTTTAATAATACATTTTGTTCCTAAAACAATATTTTTAAAAGAACAAAACTCGCTGTAACAACTAGGGAGGAATTTATCATTGCAGACAAATACTTTCAATACTTTTTCGACATATAAATTAAGGTGGCTCCATATATGCGTTACGCTCCTTTAACATTATACGATTGTGCTCGTACGATTTTATATGAGAACAATAATTTTCTCGTCTCGTCTCGTAAAACCGAGACAAGAGCGAGATGGGACCTTTTTGGAAATTATTTAGGCGATACCGCAACCACACACGGCGAGACCCGAGAGTTTCGTTCATATTTCTTCAGAATTTTTTTCTGAATTTCAGAATCTCAAAGTGGTGCTGAAGAAATAGTTTGTATCATAGAAGTACTATCTTAGAAATTAGCTCTAGCAATAACGAGATTTAACGAGACGAGACAAATGGTTACGGGATGAAACCGAGACTGAAACGATACTTATTTTTTTCTCAACTAACGAGACCGAGACGAGATTTTTGAAAGTCTCGCCTTATCTCGTCTCTACTGTGAAGCCCGAATGATTCCAGTAGCACTGGACGGCTGCGACACGACAAATAATCGTGCCGTGTTGAAATCTTGCTCTTCTTCAGTCGTACGATTTTTAATCGTACGAGCAAAATCGTATAATGTGAAAGGAGCGATATTTGTGTACGAATATTCACTTACTATTTACTATTTGCGGTACCTATGTGAATTAATATTTTCGTTTTAGTTATATTTTATGTAGATAAATATAAATTATTCAATTTTTACTCAGTAACTTTATTGTTATCCTTTCTATAAACAATAAATGTTTCTTTAGTTCAACCACTATATTATACCTATCGTTACGAATGTTTGCCAATTAGACATTCGCCATACTGGAGTAAAATATGTGTGGATCGTATTTTGATCAAACAATTCATTATAATATAACTATAATGTGATTTGGGAATAATTGGCTGTTTTAAATTCTAACTTAGTAATTTGAAAAAGTAAGTAATTATTCGTCAATCTTCGTGACATTGACGCTATAACATTCCTGATTGTAAGCCGAGAAGATTTTCAAAGTATTGTAATAATAGTCAAATCTAAAAATAAATAAATAATTTTCAATTGGTTATTAAAAGCTATTTTAATATTAAATATTTATTATTATGCGTATAAGTAATAGCAATTAAGTGTCGGAAAATAATTTTGTTGAAATTATTTATAATTTATTTTATTTAATAACTATGCTAATAATGTAATAAAACCCGTTAAAATTCATATTTATTATTATATTGTTTATAATTTATTCAAATTACATTATTTTATTCACATAGTTGCATAAGGATTTTCTTCAGCCCAAATATGAGCATTTCTCGAATTAAAAACACCATTTCTAATAAACTGGACCTCATTCGTGAACAAGCATCTACTAATAACTCTTCTGTTTCTAATTATTTAGTTACTAAAATTTTCTCTAGAGACACATGGTCTTGTGGTTCCAGTCTTTGGACTTCTTTGAAGTGATATGCGTGGAGAATAATTTTTTTTAATTTTCTCCAAACGCTGTATGAGGCACATTTAAAGCATATCCAATGTGTTTTGCATTTAATTTAGGATTATTTTCTACCATTTCTAAAATATTATCCTCGATATCTACATGCCGCCTTTAATAGCTGCCATTTAATGCTGTTGTAGAAAATTTGCCATTCTCTCTAAGCTAACGAAATGCCCTCGAAAGTGGTGACTATTGTGAATCTTCAATTTTTTAATATTTAATCAATGTTTTATTAAAAAGAAAACCTAAAACGCAGTTTACTTTACCATAAAAGAATTATTTTAAAAACTATGAGTATTATCACTAAAAAACACAACTCTAGGTAAGCACGAATTCTACTAAAACTAATTAAAGTTAAGTTTGCTTTTAAAATTTTACTAGTAGAATGAACTGTGCAGTCTCAGGAAATATGTATTCCTTCAACTTTTTCCGCTCTTTTCGAATATGCAATCTAATTTTTTAAATTTTGGTATACAGGGTGTTGTTCTAGACCAAAATGATTTCATAATTTTTTATGAAGCCGGACCATGATTTTAAATTTGGTTACTATGTGTGTTAATTATCCTAATAGAGTATAACAAGTTTGTCAAATATCAGAAAAATATACGGGATAATTCCAAACATACGGGGGGTGAAAAAATGAGCAAAATTGAGAAAACACCCTGTAACTTGGTAATGAATCGAGCTAGATCCATCATTTCTAAGGTTTTTGGATTAATCACAGTGTCCCTTATCTACAGTTGGCAGTATGTACCTTTACCTATGAAACACCCTGTATATCCCAATGTAAAAATATTTAGTATTTTCGTCTATTTTTTAATTTGTGATCATTTTCCTGATTGATTAAATAATATCTCAGGTCAAACCTGCGTCAAACGAAGCTCGCTCTCGCTTTTCTGAACAAGAACTTTGACCTTTATAATACGATTCATTTATTTACCTGGGCCAAGGCCAGAAAGAAAAAGTTTTAAAATTATGTGTTTGTACATTTGATAGTACAATATTTATAAATTTAAAAAAATATTGGTTGTCCCCAACATAACTCTTTCCCGCAATTTATACGTAAAGAAAAGTCAAAATCTCGAGATCGGTTTTTTACCCGAAAACAATACTTTCCCTTTATATATACCTTATAAAAACAGGGTCTTTTAAAAGTCTGGAAACGGTCCTGGAATTCAAAAACTACTAAAGATAAATTGTCCAAATTCAGGATTTAGTAATGACATGTCTTTTTTCACATTTTTATGGGCATTATTGCTACTACTTTTTGAGTTATTTTATGAAATCCGTTCAAGTTCCAAAAATATTGAAATTTCTGAAAGCGGCCCTTTAATTCAAATACGTTACAAACCTAATTTTACATTTAAGTAGTACAATTTAGAAGAATTCAAAATGACCGCCTTGGACAATTTATCTTTAATAATTTTTGAATTCCAGGACCGTTTCCAGACTTTTGAAAGACCCTGTATATACTAGTTTATACATGTATGGTATACATATATAGCAGAAAGTAAATATATAACAGTTTAATCAAATTAGCCAATTTTTGCCCAAGAACCTTTCTTTACTATTAAGAAAGACAAGTATAATGGATCTCAATATAATAAAGCGGCCTCCTCACGTAGCAATTTGCAGGGCCCAATCTGCAGGAATCCTCTGGAAATCTTGTGTGTATTACAATTTTTTAATGACTTCCCGATATCGGATAGTTGGATGTTCTATCGATCCAATCGCCCTGCTCACCTCCCTAATACACTGCAAATAATAATGTCTGTAGGCCAATTATATTGATTTGATAAATTTTAAGAAGATGAAGACAGATTAGGTTGTTTTCAGTTTCTATTTGTTTTGTTTGGTTTTCCGTGTTTATTTTTATTTTGGATCAAATATAATTTAACAGGAAATATAATTAAACTGGATAGGAGCTGCGGGGATATAATTGCGTTAAATTTTAAATCTACATAACTTCTTCCAGTAGGCAGATACCTGAAAGTTACAATTTATCGTTTAGGGCTAACGCTGGATCTCATAACGGTATTTTGTTTAGCGATTAAAGGTCCCATCGTATTAAGCAGTTTTTCAAAAAAGTTGTTATTCATTCGTAAAATGTTTTTTAAATTTTCTGGTTCCAAATCCTTGGTTAAAATTGAATGAAAAAATTGACTTCGTTTTAGTAACCATTGTTTTGTCCAGTGTATTTTCTTTTCTTTTTATTTTTTTCACAATCTAATGTCAATAATAATGATAAAGCCATATCGATTTTTTGGCGTTTTGAAGGAGCCATGACCATGCATGCACGCAGAAAACACCTAATCTGCTAATAAAAGTGAAAAATTGGGACGTGTGGAGATACATGATTTCAATACCGCTGGCTTCCTGCAAATTATACCCTGCAAATTGTTACTTGAGTGGGCCTCTTAACGTTATGTAATCTACCAACACTCTGTATAATTTTTGTTATTGAATGGAATAAATACCAGACAGAAATCTTAAGAAAATATTTGACTTTCTAACGATAAAATTATTCCTAAGTAATTTGATAAGTAATTTTATACTAATAAAAATTAAAATAGTGATTTTCCATGTTTGGAACTTTGTTCGGTCCTATGATAAGCATTAGTTTAAATAGTGTGTAGAACCATGCAGAAAGCGAAATGATTCATTATAAGATTTAAAAACAGTTAGAATAGTAACCAAGCGGTAGTAACTGGGGGGGCACAATTTAGCAGAATTTAAAAGATCAAACAGATAGTTTTTCAAAAGGTTATTATATCAAATTAATAAAAAATCAAACATCTATTATAGCAAAATAATATTTTATCAAAACCTTAAAAAATCGAATCGTATTAAAACAAATATTAAAGAATCAGATAGATATTTTAGCAAAATAATTAAAATATTAATAAACCAAAAAACCAGAACGTTAAAACTTCAAATAGTTAATACATCAAAAACGTAAAATATAATAACAATAATTTATCAAAATACCAATATATCGAAATCTTATAAACTCAGAATAGTATTAAAACAGAACGCTATATTATCGTGATCCCAATTTATCGAAGCGCCAATCGATCAAACCCGTACAACGTCATAAAATAATGAGACAGAATTTAAAGAGTCAGAACCAAAAAGAGACAGAATAGTAAAGCATCAAAACCGTAAAAAATCAAACGGATGTTTGTCGCCTTATATGTGGGGATACAATTTAACAAGATTATTTATCGTTATGCAAGATACATTACACATGATTTCGGGTATTCTTTTAAGATGTCGCTACGATATAAGTTTCTCCACGACCATTACTGAATGTATGAATTCCGAAATCATTTTTAATAATAGAATGTAAACATTCACACTCTAGAATCTGAATATTTATTCTAAAACACTTGCTTTTATATATTTTGCATGTATTTTCGTTCTTTATCAAGGTAAAGAATGGATATTCTGTAATTGAGCTAAACGATATGGATTTCAAAAGTGTCACTGTCAGATATAAAATGGCGACGTTAATAATTATTTTCAAACAAGTTTTATAATTTAAACAAAATAATGAGTGAAAAATCAAGTGAAGTAGATATAGAATTTAATAATATCTGAAATTGCAAATTATGAAAAAACACCAATGCAGATTTAATTTAATTTTGATTCATACTTTTTGATCGTGGAAAAAATGTAGTCTGTTACTCGGTTAGAATGAAAAAAATCGACACTCGTGGTTCCTCACGCTCGCTAACGCTCGCGTTCGTAATTTTCCACTCGTGTCGAATTTATCATTCTAACCTTGTTACAGAATCTACTATTCTGTGCTTTAATGTATATTATGCAACATACATTACACACGAATTAAACGATTCTTGTTAATTTTTTCATCAGACCTTCCTCCGCAGTCCGCAGAGCATACGTTCAATATTTGGCCTAGGGCGTAAATAGGTGGTAATCCTGGTCTGGGGTCAACCGAACATTTAAATTTAATATCAGAAATAATAATCGATAATTATTTGTAGATTTTTAACATCAATATTTAAATAAATTTTCATCATATTCTCTGTGCCTATAATGCCGTATTTGTAATAAAAAGTTAATAATACAATCGTAGGAAAAGCTCGTCTGTATTTGTGCTTGAAACATGATATGCTTATTACTAAGTGCTGTCTTTATATATTTACATTTGAAAGATAAATGTAATTTGGATAAAATTGCTCGGCAAATTGACTGTCTAATCAGAGAGTTTGTTTTACCAGTATTGATAAACACTTTTAATTTTTGTTATATCTCTTTAGATAGGTATATATATACCGGGTGGCCACGAGATAATGTACGCCCCCAATATTTTGGTTGTTCTTGAATTTAAAAACTAGATTTTTGGCACACATTAATTAGACAATGATGGGCTACTTTTAGACGAACAGGAATGAAAATATCACTTCCGATTGAACCGGAAGTGACATCAACTTTTTATTTCTTAAATGGAATAACAATATTTTTTTGATAGTTTCTCATTAAGCTTAATTTTCTAACAACAGTTTTTTCAGATTTAAAAAATTCCAAAAAATAAGTGAGATACTTTATTACCTTTTTTTTACTACTTTGACTTTATTAAATAATATGGGCTCGCCCTTTCATATAAATTATTTTCTATATTTACAATCCATTTTAATACATTTCTTAATATTTTATATTCAATCATCTGAATCTCTACAAATTCAAAACAAAAATCCAAATTAAAATTCACAAATATTTTCATTTCTACTCGATTATTTTTTTTAAAGGACCCCTCACTTCTCTTATGATAAATGGCTTTTCAGCATTTTTTTTTAAATTTTAGTATCTACGTCTTGATGTTCTGATTCAATTTTTCCACGGGCTCAACTCAATCCTATGACCAGTTTTTTAGCACCAAACTTTCCGACTTTTGTTTCGCCTCCACAACATTGATGAAAATATTCAACAACAAAATTATGGAATGTTTTTCCCGATACGGTGCGAAAGTATTTTCTACAACTCGCGCTAATCCTAATGATTGCGCCAGAAATAAATCAAAGATCTGAAAAAGCTTTTAAATTACGTTTTAGTTTTATTGTGAATAGAATGAAGGCTGCAGTTAATCGCACTAACTAGAGAGTATTTGTTTGGCTTTTACTATAATCACATTTGTGACAGTGATTGACTTAATTTCCATAATTTTAATATACACATTTGGCGTTTGATTAATCTTCTACTCATTGTTTAAATTTACAATTTAACGTTTTTTCTTAGAAAATTTAATTTCCTTTTTGTTACTTTTAAATATTGTTGTATTTTGTGATTATGATCCATTCGAGCTATTGTTTAAACTAAATTTAAAATTCTTTTACTTATGTTTTAAATAAAATTTGCTTTTTTATGTTGTGCTAAATCTAGGCTATAAGAGGGTGGAAGGAACGTGCTGGTAGATATTCTATTAGAATAGCTTGTTTTTTATGAAAACTCTTATGCTCTTGGGTTGGGTTCCTTAAAAAAAAAATAAACATTACAAAATTTTTTTTTTTAAAAATTATAAATTTTGGGCGCCTTGAAAATTCTTCTGGTTGGGTTCTTCTCTCACTTTTGTCTTCCTTTAATCAGTTCTTTCTTCTCTTTTTTCTGTATCACCTCCTACTGAATTTCCTCTTCTGTTTTCTGTATTTTAATCTCCCCCCATTTCTGCCTTTTCCGTCTAATCAAAACTACACCACTTCGTTTTCTTACACACCAATTTGTTTTCTTTAATATATTTTTTTAATATTCTTGTAATATTTGCCTTTCTATTAATAAACCTTTTCTTTTAATATGTAATTTTTAATTCTTCTATAAAACAACTTGTATTATATTTACAATAATCCTTTTAATAACATCTCATTCTATTAATATGACATTTTTTTTATATCTCCAAAAACCCAAAACTGTTTATTATTCTTTTTTCTTTTGTTTTTTTCCTTTCCCTAACTAGATTTTTGTAAATTTAATGAATAACGAGACCAAGATTTTTTTTTTACTTGTACCACAATTGTTGTGAACTCATTATAAAATCAAAAAAAAATCATCTAAACACAAAACATTCTTAAAGAAATCTTCAACACATTTAAATACATCATACGCACCTTAAACTTCTTATCATAACCTTATTTCCATTGTCAAACTTACATTTGACAATAACCTTCTACCTTTCAATCTCAGTCAACCACAATACATACAAAAACAGACCTAAAACTACACATATAAATAAAAAACCATATCAATATATTGAAAAATTCATAACTGTAAAAAACATAACAAAAAAGTTATATGGCGTACCTATTCTGACATAAAATACCTTGTGTGAACTAACACATGCTTTTAGATGCTGCGCCAACGCAGGTTCGGGCCTGTTATCTTGCAGTGAAATTTTAATTTAAAAATTTCAGTCTTAGATACTTCGCTCGAATAGGTAAACCGCATTGAGTAATAATTTAATTAATGTTTAATGCGGAGTCTAGATTTTCAATCCCCCTGTGTCACCGTGCCGATGATGGTGAGATTTTACGGGTTTTCCTACACCTACAGCCAAATGGCGCTAACAATCATCAGTAAAGTCGCCACGGCAAATAGTAATAATAGCCGTCCCTTTCCCCACCCAAGCCTTTGACTTCTAGGGTTCACTCTTTTGGTGGTGAAATGTAGGGAGAGTATTATTATTATTATTTATGAATAATTTTTCGAATTAAAGTGTCCGTTATGATGTGGCAGCATTGGGACATCCTGTATATTCGTAAGCAGTATATTTAATAGTTATTGAAATTAAAATTGTTATGTCAATATCGGCACACCTGTTCATTTAATTAATATTGGTTCAACAGTGATAACAAACCAGGATAAACGTAATTTTATACAGTTTGCAAATAAGTTTGTAGATTCTGAATTTTACCATACCATGTGTTTATTAAATTTTTTTCTTTAATTGGAATTCAATATTAGAAAGCAAATTTTAACCATTAGTCCTATTACCAAACATTGGCCACATTCAATGCCTCTAAAACACAATCTAGTGTATTCTTAAACGAAAACCGTCATGTTATGAACAATTATATTCTGACTGATAAAAACTACCTTAGACCAATTAGTGTCACAATTTCTTGAGGCATCATCTGATTTAAACCATAAATCAATTCATCAATCACAGCTACTACCGGTATTAAAATAAGGTTTTTCTTTCAAATGCTTATATAAGACTTACTGCTCATATATTTAGGGTGCTGTTATACTAACAAGAATTTTCATTTTTCATGCCATTCAGAATTAACATCCCCATAATTAACCACTAAAATCTTATTAAAACACTTTTTAATTTTTTAGCATTTTTCAACCATTACTCCTTGGTCGTTTTCTATCGTTCTACTCTCAAAATCCATATATTACTCAAGAAGAAGCGTACTACTACGCAGGTGGCGTGGTACTATGTTCCTTGGTATCAGTAGTAACGCTCCATCCATATATGTTGGCCGTATGCCACATTGGAATGAAAATAAGAGTCGGTTGTTGCTCACTGATCTACAGAAAAGCATTGAGATTAAGTAAAGCTGCCTTAGGAGAAACCACGGCTGGACAAGTGGTGAATCTATTGTCGAATGATGTCAATAGGTTCGATCTCTCTGTGTTGTTTGCTCATCATCTGTGGTTGGGACCAATAGAAACTATTATTTGTACTTATTTTATGTACTTAGAAGTCGGAGTTTCTGCTATTATTGGAGTTTGCGCGCTAATTTCCTTTGTACCATTACAAAGTTAGTATTAACTATTTTTTTTAAATTATTTATTAATCGACTTCTTTTTTTAGTGTATATTGGAAAAAGAATCTCAGTTTTACGACTACGAACAGCGTTAAGGACAGATGAGAGAGTAAGATTAATGAACGAAATTCTTGCAGGAATACAGGTCATAAAAATGTACGCTTGGGAAATACCTTTTGCTCATTTAGTAGCTTTAGCAAGAAGACACGAAATTCAATCAATTCGGGGAACATCTTTCCTGCGAGGAATTTTTCTCTCTTTCATAATGTTCAGTACGAGAATGGCTCTGTTTGTCAGTATCTTAGCTTATGTTCTTTCTGGTTTCGAGATAACAGCAGAAAAAGTATTTGTAATAACATCTTTCTACAACGTGCTCCGGCCAACCATGACAGTATTTTTTCCCAATGGCATCGCTCAAGTTGCAGAAGCAAGAATGTCGATAAAACGTTTGAATAATTTCATGTGTTTCGGCGAAATACAACTTCAATCTAAGTTAGATAAATCCCAGTGCCTGAGCAAATCATTAAACGGTTTCGAAAAGAGCGAGAAAAAAGGAGATTCCGGGGTATTTCTAAGCAACGTTACCGCCAAATGGAGCGACATGTCCGTAGATAATACTTTAACTGATATAAATCTTAATGTATACCCAGGAAGCCTTCTTGGAGTAATTGGTCCAGTAGGTAGCGGTAAAAGTTCCTTATTTCACGTAATCCTTCAAGAGCTGCCTTTGGTCAGTGGAACGCTTAAAGTTGACGGTGTTATAAGCTACGCTTCTCAGGAACCCTGGCTTTTTGCAGGAAGCGTAAAACAGAATATACTCTTCGGACAACCAATGGATAAGCTTCGGTACAAGACTGTTATTAAAAAATGTGCCTTAGAAAGAGATTTTAGACTCTTGCCTTATGGAGATAAAACAATCGTAGGAGACAGAGGTGTGTCACTTAGTGGAGGACAAAGGGCTAGGATAAATCTTGCTAGAGCTGTTTATAAACAAGCTGATATTTATCTACTGGATGATCCTTTATCTGCTGTTGATACACATGTAGGAAAAGAATTATTTGAACAATGCATAACAGGTTACTTAAAAGAAAAGACTGTCATTTTGGTTACACATCAAATTCAATATTTACAAGAAGTTGATAATATACTGTATCTGGAAGATGGTATAGCTAAAACAGGTACTTTTAGAGAACTTCAAGCCAGTGGATTAGACTTCACGAAAACCATGTCAGAAAGTAACAAAGAAGAAAATCCAGATCAAGAAGAATCTGAACTTGCCCGTCAACTATCTATAAGGAGCGTAGCTTCTGTGGAAGTTGAAGCCCCGAAGGGTGTTGAAGAACAGAAAAGTTCTGGAACAATCGGTGGTTATGTATACAAGGCTTATTTTAGCGCTGGAGGAAATTGTTGTATTATATTCATCTTCTTTTTTCTTTTTATAATTTCGCAATTATTTGGAAGTGCTTCGGATTATTATTTGACTTACTGGGTGATTTTGGAGCAAAAAGACAAAGCTTTAAATGCGACTATTACATCCACTTACGATTTTTGGGATTTCTCCAGAGAAACTTCAATCTACATCTACTCTGTTTTAATTATTTCACTGGTAGTAGTAACCATGATCCGTTCTTTTACTTTCTTTGCTGTTTGCATGCGGGCATCGACTAGGCTTCATGATAACATGTTTACTAGTATAACAAGAGCCACTATGAGATTTTTCAACACCAACAGTGCTGGAAGGATATTAAATCGATTCTCTAAAGATATGGGATCGGTAGATGAGCTGCTACCATTGGCTTTAATTGATTGTTTGCAAATTGGGTTATCACTTATTGGTATTGTAGTAGTTGTAGCCGTTGTTACCCCATTATTGATGATACCTACTTTTATTATTGGAATTTTGTTCTATTTTATCAGGATTTTTTATCTAAGGACTAGTAGGAATATTAAACGATTGGAAGGAACAAGTAAGTGTACGTCAGTGGCGACAATTATTATTTTTTATTTTTTTTTTACTTTATAGCTAGAAGTCCAGTATTTTCTCATCTGAATGCATCCCTGTTGGGTTTAACAACTATAAGAGCATTTGAAGCGGAAGATATTTTAAAAGAAGAATTCGATAACCATCAAGACTTACACAGTTCAGCTTGGTTTGCTTTAATTTCAACTTCAAGAGCTTTTGGTTATTATTTGGACTTGCTGTGTGTTGTCTATATAGCCTTTGTCACTTTCAGCTTTCTTCTATTAGGCAATGGTAAGGCTAAATTTTTTCCTAAGTCCTTGGGTATCTTTAAATTTTATTTGTTTTTAGAAAATTTCGGTGGAAACGTAGGTCTAGCAATCACCCAAGCTATTGGTGTAACGGGTATGTTCCAATGGGGTATGAGACAATCTACCGAATTAGAAAATCAAATGACATCGGTGGAAAGAGTCCTGGAATATAACTCAATAGAAAAGGAAGGTCAACTCGAATCTGATCCTGATAAAAAACCAAAACCATCCTGGCCTGAAAGGGGAAGGCTAGAATTCAGACAAGTTTATTTGAAGTATTTTCCACAAGATCCTTTCGTTTTAAAAGATTTAAATTTCACTGTAGAATCAAAACAGAAAATTGGCATTGTGGGAAGAACAGGAGCTGGAAAATCTTCTCTTATTAATGCTTTATTTCAGCTTACTGAAACTGTTGGTGACATAGTTATAGACGATGTAAATATATCAATAATAGGCCTTCATGATTTACGTTCTAAAATATCGATAATCCCGCAAGAACCGGTTCTATTTTCTGGTACAATGAGAAAGAACTTGGATCCATTCGATGAGTTTTCAGGTGAGTCTTAAAGTGCTTCAAGATCTATTTATTGAACTATTTTATGGTTTATCGCTCCAAATTTTTTTTCGGAATAATACCATATCTTATACCCAGGTAGCAGAGTGACGTGTTAAAGACGTTGAAAATTGGTGTATTCTCGTCAACTGACGTAATTTGGGCCAAAACATGACGTGAAAAAAACGTTGTTAGGTGGACGTTTTTAAGACGTCATAAAAAAACGTAATATATTCGTCGAATTTTGGTATTAGTTTTCGAATAAATATATAAAATCGTATTTTTTAGAAATTTGTTTATACCTAGTCAGTGCACACCAACATTACCAATAAAATTAAAACAAAAAAGTTATTTTTACTCGGAAAGATTTCGTGCGAAATCGTAGCCTTAACCATGTATTGAATAATATATTAGAAAATAAACTAAAATGTAACCAACAATTATTATTACATAGACAATAACGAAAACAGGACTTTATAAATTCCTAATGAAATTTATTAGAAATCACGGTTTTTGCGGTGCAAACATCAGTGGCCCAGTGTTGCCAGTGGCCTGATAATTATCGAAATCTAACTTAATTTTTCTTAATCTTGCTTACGAACTGATAAATCGATAATGATAACCTATAATGTAGCTAATCTAGATAGAGATAAAAATTTCAAATAAATCAATATATCAATTTTTTTCTGATAGTTTATCCTGGAATCTTATAATTTTATGGTCATATTCCAATAATTTTAGACTAGACGTTTGACGTTGGCAACACTGCGCCCACCTTTGCTTGGCTTGTATCGAAGCTTCGGCGCAATAGAAGCCATTTTGTCGTGTTTTGTTGTAAAAAAAAGTAAATATGATGAACAAAAAAAAAATAAAACAGTACTTTTTATCCACGGCTGCTGGAGTGGTAAACACAGGTCAGAAAATATTGTTCTGTCAAATTTATATGATGAAATATTTTAAAATGGGGTGCACGTGTGCGAGTGAAATATTTATTACAAATATGCTTGGCCAATTAGTACTAATCGTTCACAGGTAAATCTATTATTACTGTTTAATATAATATACAAATTAATTAAGTTATAAATCGTTTTCAGAATTCTAACCCTACTTTTTAGGTTCAATAGGAGTCTCGTGCTCTTGATTTACAATAATTTATTTGATACCAAGTTACGATCTATAATGAATATGAGCTGTTTATCAAATATACTAAACACTATCGACAATTTAAAGTTAAAAACCAGGTAAGCCCTAAGACTAATGTCATTCATATAATTTAGCTTCTTTTATTTTCAGTACTTGAAGACAGTTCAGTAAATGGAAAGATCTTACTTGTTAGTTAGTAGACTCTAGAACTAGTATGATGTCCTCTACGCCCGTATCACTGATCAATAGTTTACCGGATCAAAAATGGAAGGAAGGCGGCTTTGAATGGATTATATCCTGTCTTAAGTTAGCCAAAAAGCAGTGGTAAAGCAGAAAAGCATAGAACGAGCAAACATAAAACCGATGAGATAGCAAGATGGTAGCACTTATTGGGAACGCTCAAATCATTAAGTTCTTGTTGTGCCCCCTTTTTGATGTAAGGGTAACAAAAGAGGGTCTAGAAGAGAAAATATATACATATATACAACGTTGGAGAGAACAGTTACAGAAAGCGAGCATAAGTTAGACATAAAAACTTACCCAGGACGTTGGATGACCTTACGAGTGATTTCCTACAGGTTAGTATTTCATATATCCACCTTAAAAGATGTGCAGTATTCTACCATACAATTTAAGAAACAATTTAACCATTTATTTCTTTTTTAGGCATTTAAATCTGTTACCGGTTGATTTTATTAGCACATGATACAATCATCTTATCACCAAAAAAGGAAGAGAACAGAAAGGAAGGAATTCAATCCATCAAATGTCACATTCAAGAAAGGCCTTTAACCTTTTTAAGTCAATATGTACCAAATCTGGTTAGTGGGTTGGCATCTTTAAGTAGAAAAATTAATTAAAAGAAGAATTAAGTAAACAATAGTGAGATTATTATTAAAACAAGGTTTGTAGTATCCTTTTTATAAATAAATTGGGAATACATTACTCTATTAGGAGACTTAAAATTTGGCCTAAGATTTTAATGCCTAAAAATTTTAGCCCGTAACACGATCTCTTAACAGGACTAATAATAATGTAAAAAGTGATAGACTTTGGCGAAGAAGATGGAGGAGGACTAGTGGTGGTTCATTCTTAGTGGCTACCCCCCTGTAGCTTCTCAGTAAAACTCAACATGTTATTATATTTTTAGTTTAATAAATTATACAGGTGTCTTGCAATATTGTGAAGATTTTTGAACTGAAATACCTTCGAAAGAGTGCCGTTTTGACTACCTAATCGTCTTTTATAATCTAAAAATGAATTTAAGTAACTTGTCCTTCCAGTTAAACAGAGCGGAAATCATTGCGAATTTTTATTTTTACATGGGATACTCCGTGTGCATGTGTTTAATGAAAAATATAGTGGGAACGGGAAAAAATGCATTCAGACAAAACTGCTCTTTTATCGTATCTTATTCGAAGTTATTTTAGTTTAAAAATCGTCAAACTACTGTTGGACATCCTGTATTTGAATATAATTTGTGTAATTATTTCTTTTATGAATTCCGAGGATATTATGTTTTTTACAGTAAAAAAATACAATTTTTTAATCTAAAATGGATGTTTAATTATATGTTTTAAATACGTAAAAAAAAACGTAATTTTTACGTAAAAAAAGACGTCATTGGTCTGTGACTTATGACCCTGTATATCACGTGTTTTCCACGTCATTCATATACGTAAATAATGACCAATTTTCAACGTCTTTAACACGTCACTCTGCTACCTGGGTAACTCCTTATTTGCAAGTTTTTTCTAATTTATCCGACTCTCAAATATATGGTACGACAAAATTAGTATGTTGAAGGACAAATATACAAAAAGTTATTTAAAATAAAAATGATACAAATAGACAGACTATATATACACCGAAAGGGGGGTCTATTGTTATTAAAAATGATGTAGATTACATATAGCACTACGTCATGTCGCCTCCAGTATTGAGAAATTGAAAAATAATATAGTTTTGGTTTCAGCGTACAAGCCTAGGAATACGTTCAGAAATATTGATCTTCATAATCCTATGGCAGCGGAAAATAGAATCTTTAAATGAACATCATCCGGCATGATACAGTAGATGCTGAAAAAATAAACGTCAATGAAAACACCATGTTGGAATTCATCGAAAACAATGACCTTTGCATATATTAGATGGAAGAACAAATCTGTTTTACACTAATGGGAAAATCAAGTACACTGGACATAGAGATAGACAAAAACACTGAACAAATAAAAATCTCCAAACTGTGAAGACTATGATCCAGTAAATCTACAGAAAACGAAAATGAGACAAAGACATTAATACTACAATTACAAGACAGAAACTGAACTACTTGTAGACAAATAGAAACGATTCTATGACAATAAAAAATAATTTGAGTCCAAAAGGTTATCCATTTTCTCTAATGTGGCCATCCGATGAAGTAATAAAACTTGACCTCAAAGTACCACAATTAATTTATTGATATAAATGTATAGCTTCGAAAGGGCGACTAGTTTCGGCGAAATTTCTCCATCATCAAGCCTAAAACGACTTCCGTCAATAAACATAAGGAGATATAACAAATTTAAACTTACAAATATATTCATGGGTAAAAAGGGGAGGTTAATATATGTATTAAATTAAAATTAATTAGTATATTTTGTATGATGCAATAAGTAAATATGATTGTAATGAAATGAAATAATAAACGAAATCAACATTTTACATGTTGTCTGTTTGCGGGAATAATGTTAACCCGCTTTTATTAATTGAATTTTTCAAATTAACCACTTCGTACCACATTTCAATTTTTATTTCGTTTATTATTTCATTTCATTACTTATTGCTTCATGCAAAACATACTAATTAATTTTAATTTAATACATATATTAACCTCCCCTTTTTGCCTATGAATACATTGGTAAGTTTAAATTTATTATATCTCCTTATGTTCATTGACGGAAGTCGTTTTAGGCCTGATGATGGCGAAATTTCGTCGTAACTAGTCGACCTTTCGAAATTTTACATTTATATCAATACATTAATTGTGGTACTTTGATGTCGTTTTATTACCTCAAAAAATAATTTACTTACAAAAGAATTTCAACATGAAATATACAAAATGGCAAAGACAACTAAAAAACAACAAACTATTTCTGCAACAAATCAAAAACTTAATCAAATTAAAATATAAGAAGACTGGCAAAGAATGCGATTGACTTCTGGCAGAATATATGTATAAAAGAACTAAACAGAGATAAAATTGGAATATTTCCTGCTAGAAATTAGTATACTAGGCGCAGCAATAACAAGGATAAACAACGACGCACACACATACTAGAGCAACCAAGATAAAAGAAACACATTTGGAACATATTTTGAAACCAGTTTTAAAAATAATATAATTAACAACGAACTGAAATGTAAAGTGGCAAAGTTATTTGTTTTGACCAAAGAACTGCTGTTACAGATAAGCATTTGGCCATGCTCATGAAGATGGGGTGCTTAACTTGCCCTATCGTAATACGCCTAAAAAACTTATCATCGATGGCAGCTATTTTCCAGCTTTATATAATTTTCAAATTTCAAATATATCTGTACCGAAGGTCAACAATAGTAAAAAGTCTGAGTAGCTATCGGTTTACTTTACTACTAAATACTTTACCAAAAATCAAGGACGTAAATATGGGGGTAAAGGGGGTAATTACCCCCCCCCCAAGATACCAATAAAAAAGCACGAAAAGAAGAAATAAAATATAAAAAAATATAGAAACGGACAAACATATTTGTCTAAAAGTTTGATACCCTCCCTTAGGAAAAAATTATGTAGGCCCTTGCCAAAAATAACTAAAAATGACTCCTGACAAACACCACAATACACATCAGTAGAATCGCAAAAAGGAATACAACAGAACTCTTGCGGTTGACAACAACATAATTTTTGAAACCTGGCGTTAAGAACAAAGCTGATTTGCGGTGTGGCTGCAATTTCGACCTCGGTGATCTTAGCACCCGGCCGGCCAGCACAAAGCTTATAACGAAGTAATCTTGGCTCACGGCCGGCCAACTCCAAGCGGCACTTTTCCATCACGGTCAAGTACTTTTACAAATTCATTCTGCCGATTTGGGGTCTACTCATACAAAATTTCTCGTTTTATTAATTTGTTTACATTTTTTGTGGCGTTGATAATAGGCGGCCACGAACAAAAATTTAGCTGATTACATAGAGGAATGGAATTAATATTTAGACAAATTTTTTTTTAGCGGTCGAACAAATTTCGCCTGAATAGTGCTTCCATTCCTGTATATAATCAGCTAATTTTTGTTCGTGGCCGCCTATTCTGAACCCCCGAAAAACAAATATTGAAATTAGTTTGACCGCTACGAAAATCTAATTTTAGATTCTTGGAGGTGGCCCTTTGGGGAAGATGTATGTAAACAAAAATTTTTATCTGAATTGTGCTTCCATTCCTCTATGTAATCAGCTAATTTTGTAAACGAAAAATTTTGTCTGAATAGTGCTTCCATTTTTCTATGTAATCAGCTACTTTTTGTTTGTGGCCGCCTATTGTCAACACCCGAAAAAAAATTAATGAAATTTGTTCGACCGCTACGAAAATCTAATTTTAAATTTTTGGAGGTGGCCCTTTCGGGGAGATGTATGTAAACAAAAATTTTTATCTGAATATTGATTCCATTCCCCTATGTAATCAGCTAATTTTTGTTCGTGGCCGCCTATTGTCAACCCCCGAAAAAAAATATTGAAATTTGTTACTGCTACGAAAATCTACTTTTCGATTTTTTTAGCTGGCCCTTTGGGGGAGATGTATGTAAACGAAAAATTTTGTCTGAATGGTCCTTCCATTTCTCTATGTAATCAGCTAATTTTTGTTTGTGGCCGCCTATTGTCAACCCCCGAAAAAAAATATTGAAATTTGTTCGACCGCTACGAAAATCTAATTTTAAATTCTTCGAGGTGCCCCTTTCGGGGAGATGTATGTAAACGAAAAATTGTATCTGAATAGTGCTTCCATTTCTCTATGTAATCAGCTAATTTTTGTTCGTGACCGCCTATTGTCAACCCCCGAAAAAAAATATTGAAATTTGTTACTGCTACGAAAATCTACTTTTCGATTTTTTTAGCTGGCCCTTTGGGGGAGATGTATGTAAACGAAAAATTTTGTCTGAATGGTCCTTCCATTTCTCTATGTAATCAGCTAATTTTTGTTCTTGGCCGCCTATTATCAACGCCACAAAAAATGTAAACAAATTAATAAAACGAGAAATTTTGTATGAGTAGACCCCAAATCGGCAGAATGAATTTGTAAAAGTATTTGACCGTGGTGGAAAAGTGCCGCTTCGAGTTGGCCGGCCGTGAGCCAAGATTACTTCGGTATAAGCTTGGTGCTGGCCGGCCGGGTGATAAGATCACCGAGGTGCAATTTCGCTATTTAGTGCGTTTTAATTTATTACTAAAGATCAATTTTAGTGCAAGAGCGTAAATAACTTTTTTCCTAATGGATAATCAAATTTTTACACAAGCACGGTAAATATTTGTTTGAATACACAAATTAGCACAGGAAATAAGGGGTATAAAAATTATAAATACTACGTATATTTATTTCTATTATAAATTGAATACTAACATTACAGCTTAATTCAAGCCTGATTTTAGACTCTATTTCCAAGAATTTAATTCTGAATTAACCATAAAAGATGTTCAGATAAAAATTTTTTTGTTCAATTTGTACTTTATTAAACTTTTAAGAATTTAATCCAAGAGGTTATCTATATCTCAAATGTGGTCAAATTATACAGTAGAAATAAAACTCTAAGTCATGTACCATTTAAAATAATAGTATTAGAGGGCAACTAGTTTCGGTTAATGAGCCATCTTCAGGCCTAGAAATAAATTGTCCAGTTCGAATAAATGGATTTTGTAATGTCAAAATCCATGGGCATATTTCTAGGCCGAAACTATAGTTTCGGCTGATAAGCCATCTTTTAATTTATACTTTTCAAATAGGTACTTACTTTTTAATTTGTAAATAACAACAAAAAAACTATTAGGAAGTAACGCAGACAAAACCAATTTCTAATCATATTAAATTTATACGTGGCAATGCCGCATGGCGATAATTTTTTTTTGAGCACACCATCTCTGGTGAGTGTTGGCAAAAGATTTTCGGATCTAGAAGTATTCTGTATGACTAAGAGTTAAACGACATTTAAAAGATATCTCAAATCTGTTTTCAAATATCGATTCAGCGTTAAATTTCACGTCGGAATGCTAATATTGAAACCGGTAGTATCACTTCCGGTTCTGGTTTGTAAAACCAGTTTTGAAACCGGAAGTCATAAAAATCATAAAAAGTCATAACAATCTATTTGGGAGCTATTCAAGGTATGTTGAGTTTATTACCATTGACCGTTTGTCTCTAACTCTTTTCGTTTTTGTTATAAATGCGGACAGACAGACAGAGCCGTATTATTAGACTTCTCTACACTTTAGGGTTTAGAAGTCTAAAACATAATAAATTTAGGTCAACATAAACGTTAAAGGGAGATATTACATACCGACGTCATATCGTTCGTTCTTAACTTCAAGTTCCGTAACTTGATAATGATACATGCATCATTATATGGTGTCGATTTTCAAAAGATCCGTCTTTGTCAAACTTTAGCAACTTTAGACATCCATAAGACAGAACGTTGATCCTCTGACTAGATAAAAAATATGCCACATCTACGAAAATAATTATTCACAAAGAACCAAAAAAAAACAAAAAATTATATAAATTAAACATTCAAGAATACAAAATAGAGACAAAAACGACTTATCCACTTAACTGATTATTCAGACATTAGCCTCCAACCAGTCAACAATTTTCGTCAAACCACATCGGTTTTATTCAGCATAAATACTAACATGACTAGATTTTTGAAGTTGTTTAAATGATCAAATCCCGCGCTATTAAAGTAATTATTCCCTAAAGTACTTAAATTTTTACCTAAAACATTAATTCGTAAAAAAATTGTTTTAAAATTATAATAAACCTATTTTTTTATAGATGAACAACTTTGGAAGGTTTTGGAAGAAGTAGAATTAAAAGAAGCAATGGACAACCTCGTAGCGGGTCTAAATTCGAAAATGTCTGAAGGAGGAACGAATTTCAGTGTAGGTCAAAGACAACTGGTGTGTCTAGCAAGAGCTATCCTCAGAAATAACAAACTCCTCGTTTTGGATGAAGCCACAGCCAACGTAGATCCTCAAACTGATTCTTTAATCCAACAAACTATCAGGACTAAGTTTGCTGACTGTACTGTACTCACAATAGCGCATAGATTGAATACAGTCATGGATTCTGATAAGGTTTTGATTATGGATGCTGGAACAATGAAGGAGTTCGACCATCCCTACAAGTTATTAGAGAATCATGAAAGTATATTTTATAGTATGGTTCAACAAACCGGGAAAACCATGTCCGAAACTCTCTACCAAGTAGCAAAAAAAAGTTATGAAGGGGTAAAATAAATCTTTTCTTGGGGGATGTTTCAGTAAAATGTATGGAACTTTAATTGCTTGAACATCCAAGTTTGATTTCTTCTTTTACTGTTTCTTTCTTCCGATAAATACTTATTACTAAGAGGCATTCTGATGGTGTAGTCACAAAATGGTGCTACTTGAATAACTAGTGAATTTGTAAATATTTGTTATACAATTATCATTCGATCTCTATAAGAAGTAACAAATGCATTTTGTTAAAATACTGGAAATATCTTATTAAAGTCGCAGTTAAATTGGTTTTATGGTACCTAAAAGTCGGCCAGTAGTTACATGGTGATATAACGTCTAAATATTGAAAGAGAAAAATCAATTTAGAAGATACATTAAAATAGTTCCTTTTAAATTAAGCATATTTTATTTTCATAAAGTATAAAATTTAAATAAAAATAAACAATACTCTGTTTTTTATTTATTACCTATATATTATCCTAACTTGCTTAGTAATAATACATTTAAATTTTATTCTGTTATGATGGATTAAGGCCCTTGCATTCAGGGACGCGCCGTCCGTATGGGCAAGGTCGTGAGGCGCATTTACATAAAACCAAAAAATTATCTACCAATACTGGCGGTGAAATTTTTTTTATATAAAAATTAGGAACGATATCATGAAACCCGTATTTTAAATCATCTCGAAAAATAGACAAGAACAAGGTCAAAAATGTCTGTTCCACTGTCAACATATGCGTTTGCATTTTCGTGTGAATTATCAGTGCTCAAAATAATCTTAAATTGTTCAAAATCTTCTAAAAATTGTCTAAATTAATAATTAAATGGTTTAAAGTTACTTAAATTGTTCAAAATAATCTAAAATGGTCTAAAATTGTTCAAAATCGTCTAAAATAATAATAAAACGGTCTAAAATTACCTAAAATGGATCTGAGGATTGTTCAAACTATTCTGAAATTGTAAAAAATCTTCTACAAATTGTCTAACAATTGTATTGTTCAAAATAATCTGAAATGCTCTAAAATTTTCTAAATTAATAATAAAAACTTCTAAAGTTATTTAACTTGATTAAAGAATTTTTCAGAATAATCTAAAATGCTCTAAAATTGTCCAACATCTTATAAAAATTGTCTAAAATAATAAAAAACTGTCTAAAGTTACGTAAATTGATTGGAGAATTGTTCAAAATAATCTAAAATTGTCCAATATCTAAAAATTGTCGAAATTAATAATAAAACGGTATATAGTTACCTAAAATGGATCAGAGAATTGTTCAAAATGATCTAAAATTGTCCAAAATCTTTTAAAAATTGTCTAAAACGGTTTGAAGTTACTTGAATTGATCAGATAATTGTTCAAAATTATCTATAATGGTCTAAAATTGTACAAAATGGTCTAAAAATTATCTAAAATAATAATAAAACTGCCTAAAGTTGCCTAAATTGATAAAAGAATAGTTCAAAATAATATAAAATGGTCTAAAGCTGTAAAAAAACACACTGAAATAATAATGAAACGGTCTAAAATTACTTAAAGAATTATTGAAAATTACCTAAATTGTGGAAAAGTCTAAAATTGTCCTAAATAGTCTAAAATTGTCCAACAATGGTCTAAAATGGTAATAAAACGGTCTAATCTTACCTAAATTGATCAAAGAATTATTCAAAATAGTCTAAAAGTACCTAAAATTGTCCAAAATAATCTAAAATGGTCTAAAATTCCCCTAAAATGATCCAAAGTTACCTAAATTGATAAGAGAATTTTTTTAAATAATCTAAAATTATCCAAAATGGTCTAGAATTGTCTTAAAATAATCTAAAATGGTCTAAAATTGTCCAAATAGTCTCAAATTGTCCAAACACGGTTTAAAATTTTAGTAAAATGGTCTAAAGTTACCTAAATTGATCAGAGAATTGTTCAAAATAAATGGCCTAAAATTGTCCAATTATCCAGCATTTGGAAGAATATGTCACCTTTCTCCGCCTATTTTTACGCCACTGACATTTGAAGTTTTTTTTTTTTTTATTTTGTATTGCTCAATAATTTTCACGTAAAATCCGCACAAATTGAACTGTGTGAAATTGGGTGGTAATTTTGGCTCAATAAATATAAAGGCGCCTATCATTATTTGGCACGACAGCGCTGAAAAGTACTTGGCGCGTCCCTGCTTGTACGTACCACTGATCTATAATTAATTATAGATCAGTGGTATGTACACACGTACACAAGAAATAAGTATAATAAATTGTTTTTACTTCCGCACCCAAACAGTTCTAGATGAAGGTCACATACATACATCGCAATCACCATGTTCAAAACATCTTTAACAATATATCTACTTTTATTAATTTTAATTATATCTGGTGAAATTTTAGATTAATAAAGGTAAACTTTGCCTACTGTATATTTAAGAATAAAGATTTATTATTGTAGACTGTGTTGTAGAATACCCTGTATACATTCATGAAATTATTTTCATCAAGATTAAACAAATTTGTTGATATAATGTACTTCATCCTTCCAGTCATGTCATGGTTTAGTGACCACCCTATTTGTGGATCAATTAAACCCCTCTGCACACGTGTTTTGTTATCTTATTAGTTTATCAAAATAATTGTGTGTACCGTAAAATCTTTAAATCCCATTAGTTAGATCGGTAGATAGATAATTTATAAATGATGACGAATTTTTAATTCTCAAATGAAAATTTTTTGTTAAAAATTTTATGAACTTAAATTTCAAGAAAAAATACAGATAGTTCGTTTTTTTTCTAAATGAGACGGTCACCATAGCTCTATAAAGTTTAAGCTCTAAAATTTTGGAGAGATGTGCTCTTGGGAATGAAAAATGAAAGTCACAACTGCTTGTTTGTAAATTTTTAATTAAATAGGTATATTTTGTTGTTGTCTGCTTCATAAAGTATTAACAAGGCAAATATCAAATACCATGAAAATATACATAAATAAATATCTATAAAAATAATATTTTCAATGATTCTTAAACTATAGGTATAAAATAAATAATTACAATTAAAACTATTAAAACAGGTTGATGGTCCAGAAAGTTTCATATTTAAAACGGCAAGAACTGCCAAAAATCACATGAAATATATTTCATTTTTTTTAAAAGGATAGTGGCCATTTTGGGATTAGGAATTTGACCATTTCTGCGAAAATGTCTGTTCTCAAATATTGCTTTCAATGGCCGGCCATTGGATCCTGTCGAAATCAGTGGAATTTGCAACTAAGTAGTTCTTGACGATATTCTGCAACATCGTTCTGGCTTCCTTCTCATCCCCAAGTTGTGATGTAAGAGCGGTTACGTTATATTCTAGAATGCTGATTTTTGATTGGAGTTGCTGTATGGCTTCAGGTACGGCTTTGGTCAGTTCGGATTTTGAGGCATCGCTAACGTTTACTATAAAAAAATTATAAAAAATCTCGAATTGAAAAATATTGATTCTGTCTAATTCCAACACACTAAAATAGTTATTTGTGTAACAAAGCCGAAAAACATCATTTAATTGAAGTACATACATTTTTTAGGTGACTATTTCAGAAAGTAAAATTATCAACTATGATACTAGCGTCTAGATCCCAATTGCAACTCGAGTGCCCACCGCTGTTGCCAGGTTTAAGTGTTTCATTGACGAAAAAAAAAATATTTATTTTATTAAAAAAAGTCTTGACTATCTAAATCTACCTGTGCATTAAAAAATAAAAATAAAAAAAAATTCCTCGGGATTCGAACCAGGAAGTTTTATGTGGAAAGCATACACTTTAGCACTGGACCACTTCGTATCACAATAATATATAATCAAACTTTCAAGTTAACGTACAAAACGATGACAACAGCGGTGGGCACTCGAGTTGCAATTGGGATCTAGACGCTTCTAACTATGATTAGGTCATGAAGTAAATTTGACACTTGGGTATATGAAACCAAGTATTTTTGTAGTCGCCCAAATAATTGATTCATAAGTACTAAAAATCTAACTTAAAGTCGTGTTAAAATAACAATTTTCGTTGGCTACAGAATTACATAACAAAAATAATACAAAAGCAGATTAAAAATAAGATTTTATTATCTATTTGTAACATATAAAAAAATATTAATTTGAGATCTACCAAAAACCACACAAACACACACAAAAATCAAACTTATGACAATTTGCACTTTTTTCGACAATAAAAAGACAAATTTCACAAATTTTGTTTCCTAAAAATTATTTGTTAAATTAATGCGAAATGTACAAAATATTTCTTCATTAATTAATCGAGGAAGAAAAATGTTGAACTAATACTAAGAGATTATTATTGTCGATTTAGCACCAACATTTAATTTATCACAGTAATGGTTGATTAAACCCTTAAAAAATTGCTAATTCACTCTGTATATATTTAAGGCATGCTAAAAAAATGTTTAGTAAACAGAAATGGTATTAGCATTATTTTGAGTAAAAAAAAATATAAGGAGTAGTGGAATATTTTAGCAAATTTATTCCCTTTTTATAAGAAAACAAAAAATATAAGAAGTTTGTTAAACGCAGCAGATATTTAATTTATTTTTTCATTTAATAAATAATATCTGCTTTTGGAAAATTGAGTGTTTATAAAAGGTTTAAAGTTTAAAGAAAAAAAATTGCAAATATTAAAATAATAAAAATCCTATTTTACGGAAAATCCTAAACTTGGAGAAAAGTCAAAATTATAAGAAAATAATAAAACCTTGACGAAAATTTTACGCCCAATTCGGCATTTTTGAGTAAAATCGAAGTTAGGTTTAGAAAACAATATATACTTCCAAATTTTGAAGAAAAAAATGTCAATCTTTTAGGAAAAGTCTAAAGTGTAAAGAAAAAAATGAAATATTTAACAAATTAAAAAAATATGTTTCAGTTTTAAGGAAAGATCCAAGTTTTGAGAAAAACTGAACTTCTGCGAAAATATTCAGACTTTGAGAAAAATTAAAATTATAAGAAAAAATGTCATCTTGAAAAATATAATTCTAGAAAAATGGAAATTCTCGACAAATATCGAAATTTCATGAAAATATTTGAGATATAATCCATACTTCAACAATTTGCGGAAAAATTCAAACTTTCAAAAAAAATGAAAAGGGTGAAGAAAAAAATACAATTTTGTACAAAAAATTGAAGATATTTAAAAGAAAATATTTCAATTTTAAGAAAAAACCCAAAATTTATAGTAAGTAATATGAAAAATTCAAATACTTGTATATTTCTTTTAAAATCGAGGTAATTATAATTTTATCTCAGTTCCTAATTTATGGCATTTAACCGAAAAATCTAAATTAAAAAATCTCCACTACTCCAAATGCTGTGTCTTTTTTAACTGGCGCGCGACGAACGAGCCGCAACACCACGTCGACGCCCTCTGGTGAGGCCTGTAGGCGTGCGGATGAGCTAATTGTTGATTTTGAACCGGCAAAACCGACGAAAACGAGGAGCGGTTTAGGTCCAAGCTAGATCTATGCACAGATCGTGCTAGTTTATCATGCATTTGTACGTTACCGCCTGTCAATACTTCCACTGCCATCGACAACCAGCACATAAAGATGAAACAGAGCAAAGATAGAGAAAGATTGCTACATCTGTCTGTCAAGAATGATTAAATCATGTCAATAGGTATCGGGCAGGAGACGTCACATGACAGCTGTCAAACAGACTGCTGGACAAACAACAGAAGTAAATTTGAATTTTAAAGTAATTATTGGGTTTTCCAGGAAATATACCTGAAGTGAAGGTATGAATATACCTAGACTGAAGATAATGAAGATATTTTTGCCTATAAAGTGAGAATATGCTTGTCGTTTTGATTATTCAATCTACTTGAAAGGAGATTGTATGTATTTGCGTGTAATGGCTAATAAAAGTGATTATTTTAATACTTTGTCTTTGGATGTCCAGAAAAGATATTCTCAGTTGTTAAATCTGCCCTTCTGGTTGCCTGAATCCACAATTAGGTCTTTTTCAGCAAGTAGTTATATATTTTTCCGATTGTCGAAAATTGATGGAATGATATCTTATAACTCTACCGCTTTTACTTCCACATTTCAAAGCACAACATTGAAGACATTATCGGGAAATTTTATATTAAAATGTGACTTTTATTCTCAAAAAATATATACAAAATCATTTGTTTGTCAAGCGGGCTAAATTGACAGCTGTCATCAGTGTCTTTCTGCTGTCGTCTGTCGGATGTACCCGGGGCTAATAGAATATTCTATTGCAAGTTTTCGCAATTAAGGTTAGGTATACATTAAAAAATATATTTTTTTAACCATTCTTTCAGACAACTAACTATAGAAAAGTAACATAAAAATCAATACTTCCAATTACAGGGCGTTCCTGGAAAGATTATTATTAAATTTTCAGCACAAAAATATATTCAATTAATAAGAAAATGCATCTTGTATGATTTTTTTATAAGAAATTTAAAATTTATCATTGTGTTATACAGTGTGTACAAAAAGTAATGTAACTTGTTAATAAATCGTTTTTTGATGTTTACAAAAAAAGATTTAAATAAAAGTTTTAGGAAATAAATATCAGTAAGAATCAATTTTTGATTCGTACTGATAGCTTAAATTGCCTAAAACGTTTATTCAATTCTTTTTTTTTGTAAACATCAAAAAACGATTTATTAACAAGTTACGTTACTTTTTGTACACACTGTATGTAAAATTGCCAATTTATTAATGTCACAAAAATATAATACTGTGAATATACAAATTTTACGTATTCTTTATTTTTTAATTTAATTTTATAATTATGCCATTTTGGGTATTAAAAAAAGCCGAAAAATTTGCAATAAACAAAATTGAAATCACCTTAAAAAAAATATGGCTCTAAACTGTTGTAGAATTAGTGAATTTTGATGGTTTTTTAAAAAATGTAGATATTCATGCAAAAAGTTACAGTAAGTCGTAATATTTTGTTCATAAAACTTCGAGTTTTAACAATTTTTGGCCTAAAGCGCCATTTAAATTGTTCAATTTACAAAATAAACGTGAAATTCAGATTCTTCGGCCAAAAATACATAAAGTTAATCATGGTTATCACAACAAAATATGAATTTAATAATTTTAAAAAGCCAATTTTAAATCATTTAAACAAATTGAGCAAACGTTCCAAAAAAAATTATAATTGAAAAAGAGGCTCCGAATCGATTTTCAAGCTATGTTGTAGAAGACTACTTTTTTGCTCAGAATAACAAGTAGAATTTTGTTTCCAGGTCGATAATTTTTTTTTTCATACAAATCAGTCTGGTCTAGTACTTATACTCTGAATTAACAAAATGTAATCTAATCACATATGTTTTAACTTTAACCCATAATTCAAGAAAATTAATTCTTAATACAACATTCGACATTTTCAAACTAAAAAAAACTAGCTTTATTCCAAAACACCCTGTACTTAAATGCGTCAAAATTATCTAATCATTCACCTACCTGAATTAACAGTGCTTCTGGGTTTCATAATAGAACAATAGGCTTCGATAACGTCCAAAATAAACCCGTCCTCCTTGTAACTCATTGGCCTCCTGCTGTTGTACCTGGCGTACGGTCCGTTCGGGGAAGTACCGAGAGCGAGCGAAGGACGTAGCGGTGGCGTGGGACGAAGACAGGCGGCAGACCAACCACGCGTTGAAGCGCCACCTGCGTTTGGTAAGGAAATAGAGGCTGACAATGTGGGCGTGTTCGAACGGACGCTGCCTTGTCGCTGATGGTTAGTGTGGAGATTGGTCCCGCTTCCGGATACGAGTGGTGTCATCTATAAAAAAATCGTTATTATATTCGGCCATAAGCGCCGAAAATAGGCGGGCAAGGCGATTTTTAACTTTTTAAACATGTTTATTCTAGTTTATGATGATAATCATCCTTGCTCCTGCCCTAAGAGGTTTACTTCCGGCGCCATATATTTGGTGTGCAGTAAAAAATCGGAGGAGTGAAATGAAAACGATATTTAAAATGTTATTGTGAGTGAGTTAAGATGAGTGGAGGTACAGGCAAGGGCTTTTAAGAAACACACAAGCATTTTGTTAGGATATTAGCTAAATGAAATTAAAAAAACATTGAAGCAGTTCACTCCACATGCCCTTGCCTGTATTCGACGACCTGGTATCGATGTATATGCCTTTAATAACTTCAGCGGGAATCTTAGCCTTCAACCACCAATGCGCGTATAGACCCGACTTGAACATCGGAATATTATCACTCTCCCCTTTTTGTTCAATCGTATCGTCTAGTAAACACCCTGTGGATTGCGATTTTTGCGGACCTGTACTGGGCACTACATATAACTTTGATTGTACCCTATCACGTGATCCGGTTATAACGTTTGTACTGATGCAATCCTGACCGGAAGTACGCGGAGTAGATCCAAACGGCGATGTGCACTGACATTCCAGCTCAAAATCTCTAGCAACTAATTCGCTCAGAGAAATAGCGTCTTGCTTATCATTGCATTTATCAAACAAATTAGCCATATCTCCACTGCATCTAATTTTAGTAGCACTAAGATCGTTAGCATCCGCAGAATCCGGAGAATTTAAGGTACAACTACCAGCCATTCCAGAATCTGACGACCTAGGACTGTGGCAGTACTCCAAACAGCACCGACAAAACGATTGTCGGGAAGTACTTGGATACTCATTTGGGGTTATTTGTAAGCTAGATCTTCTTCTTGGTTTATCAGAGTTAATACTATGTTTACGGAATCCTATATGTTCTAAATTCAAACTGACAGTTTGCGGTACTTCTTTATCAAACATACTAGGCGGTGGTAATATTAAATCATCGTCTTGGTTTGGAAGTTCATAAAGCAATTCAGCTAGTACATTATCAGGTAATGGTAGAGTGTTGGCAGGTAGTTCTAAGCTACTGGAGTGAGTGGTTGTACTACTAGGGGATACTTTAGTTGCACAAGTTATGTTGTTATCACTATTTGACCATGTGGGTATGTAAATTGTAGTTAAACTGCTTTGATTGAATTTGTTTCCAACTAATTTTGTCGGGCAACTTTGACGCGTGGTTGGAATATAACTATCGGGTAATGGAAGGTTAGTTAATTCTAAGCTGTCCTTAAGTTGAGGTAAATTTTCGCAAGCCATATACGGTTTGGGTTGTCGCAATTCAGTACTACTCTCTGATTCTTCAGACCATTGCTTTTGTAAATGGATACTAGCCTTTGAAATTAATAAACTAGGTACTTTATTGGTTTCTATAAAGCTCTCGCTTATATATTGTTTTTCAGAACAAGTTTTGGGGTTGTAATACCTAATGTAACCAAAAGGGTTACTTGAATCGCTAGACCCGCTGGATACGGGCGTTTTTTTCTCATCACTACTATCTGAACTATCACTATCGCAATGTATAATACTGTCCCTACAATGTACGTCTTTGGTATAAATACTGATTTCGGTTTTATGGTGTCTGATTTTAACCAAACTCAAATTCATTTTGTTTAAATATTCTGAATAAAGTAACTGTTTTAATAATTTCCTAGTGATAACTTTTGTTTTGATAAGCTTTTGAAAATGTTTAGTTAATGCTGCGAATGGGGCCGCGGGCGGGTAATGATCAGGAGGGTAAGTAATTGGTTGGTTACCACAGGGCGTTTTGTAGGTAAGAATCGATGTACGATTACAATAGCCACGTTGATTTATTTGGGGTAGCTGCAAAAATTGAATAACATAATTTTAGAAAAGCACTTATATGGGCGCCGGATGGCAATAATTTTAGGACCAGAGAGAAGGATCTAAGCGAACCATAATAAAGTTTTGATTAAAAAAATAAAAATAGTTTCATAGAAATTTGGTTCAGAAAGTGGCAGAAATTAGGATTAGAAAAATAGAATGGTAAAATTTAGTAAAGGGACAAAGATGGTGGTGTATCTCCAGAAGGGGCAAGTATGAGACAGGTACCCTATCCGGCGCCATAATGGTACTTAATACTTTTACTATAGTATAAATATATATAGTAGATCAGACCTTAGGCAAAAAAGTTTGATGTTATCTGACCTTGTGCCTAATGGTAATTTTAAATCTAGATTAAAAAAAAAGAGGATTTGACACATAGTTTATTTATATTCCGTAATATTCGTTCAATTTTAAGTGGTTGTTTCATTTTATTTTAAATACATTTAGCAGTGGTCTGACCTATGTTTATTTATACTATGGCGTTACTTAATCATCGATAGTTGCGCAGTCTGAAATAGGTATTAGTAGATGTTTATAATTATAAACGAGTTAATAATTAATTAATTTTGTATATGATAATGTTTGAAATAATTTAAATAATATCATAGAGAATATTATTTTATATTAATGTCGATAAAGTTATATTTACTATGGCCCGCCAATACTTCACCTTTGGTGAAGTATGGCAAACCATAGTATTGAAATCGTGCAAAAATCTCAAACATTTTTTTTGCTCCAAATGACTTAAAATGCCATGAAACGTGGAAAAAATTGATTTTCCACGAAAAAAAAAGTCTGTTGTCTGTGTAGATGTCTGTGCGCACGATAACTCGAGAACGGTACGGCAGATCCGGAAAATTCTTTCGGCTATCGGTTTTAATTCAAAAAAGAAAGGCTCTATCAGAAGATGAGCAATTTCGGGTCCGAGGATCCCGGTCCCGCCTACTAAGTGAAACTTCTATTCGAGATATCTCGATAAGGAAAGCAAATTTGTCGATACTGGTTTCTATTAAGGTGTTGTGTAAGTCAAGTGAATGAATCTTAAAATTTGTTAAGACAATGAAAGATGAAACAATAAAATTGAAATTTTGGAATCATAATACATGAAATTTAAGTAATCGAAGTCAGATAGTTAAACAGGGAATAGTGTTAATAAAAATAAACTAAGGGTTGCGATATCAATAAAATCTAGTGGGAAAAGGTTAAAAAACAAAAAAAAAATTGAAGGAAGAATAATAACAAATCAATAAGACTATTAATTTTTGTAATGTCCACAATTTTATAATTTAAGATATTTAACTGAAGAGTTAATTTGAATGGTAGATATTTGTGTTGGCTTATATGTATAAAAAATAAAACTTATACCGATGATATAAAAAAATTATAAAAAAAAATCATTAAAATTTAGATGTCAATTAAGAAGAAAGTTACAAAAATCCATACCTGGTGGAATTATAAAAAAAAACTAATCAAGAACAAGTTATAGAATAAAGAATTAAGTCAAGAGAATCTATAGAAGAAAAGAAAGTATCAAATCGGACAATTTATGGAATTAAGCAGATAAGAGGAAGTTTAAAATTAATTTGCTATTTTCTACCTTTTGACAGAACCTAACCCAAAATTGAGATTGTGTAAGTAACATTACAGTACATAATTCAAACAATAGCAAAAAATATTGACAAACTAATAATTAGAGACTTACAGCATACATATAGAACGTTTATTAAGGATTCAGTAAGTTATAATAAATCTTTACTCACCCAGTTCTTTTACAATTGTCACAATCTAAACTTCTTTGCCATTATTTACTGAATCACTAGCTTTAGTAAATATACTATCTACTTCTTAAAAAAGAACCTCAAAGAAAGGTTACAGTACTGTTGCTCAGATTTAAAAAAATATTCAAAGCGTTTGAAAACATAAAACGGTCCTCGTGGCCTTTTGACATGCAAAAAGCATTTAACAGTGCCACATAAAATACTTGTTCACATTATTAAGACAATCCAATCATACCTAACGAACAGGAAATACTATGTAAAAATTAACAATATGACAACAGGACCATTTGATAACAGAGCAGGCATATAAACCAGGATTTATATCGGTGTCTGGACAGATGCTCCCCCGTACATTTACGCCCCCGATACATTTGCTCCTTTGTCTTAATTTTTCGAATAATGATAAAAATTATGTGAGACAGCTGCTACTTTTTTTATTTTTATTTATAGTTAAGTTGACCTGGTATTTTCTCCCATTTAAAAAGATCGAGACCTGCTCAGTTGTGCTACGTTGGTGTTATAGAAACTATAAACAAAATAAAACCGAAGCAAGCAGGGATACATATAAATACAATAGTAATGTAGCACTTAAAACAATTGGATAGGAAAAACAAATTTAAGAACAAAATCGATAATCGCAAAAACGATTAAAAAAAATGTGGAACACTCTAAAACCACACTCTAAAACCATTATTTTCAGATAAAAAAGCTCAGGTGCTTAAGAAAATTAAAATTAATGACGAGAAGTGATAGAACTAACAGAACTAAATGATAAATTAAACAGCTTTTACATAGATAGTATAAATAATATTATTTCTGAAATAGATAGTCCACCATATGATCCATGAAATTAGACAAACAGGACTTGCACTTAATAATTTTGAGTTAATTACCTATAAGTAACTAAGGCAAGTTGATTTTGCTTTACCAAATAAAGGCAGTCCAGTCGAAAAAACAGCAAAGTTTCTTAAAAATATATACTATAGCGTTGAACACCCACTCTTGAATTTGGTCAAAATTCATTAGAAATAGGTAAACTCCCATCAAGATTAAAAATTTTTATGATAATACCTATCCCTAAAGTTACCTATGTAAAAGCGACTTAAGACCCATCAATATGTTAGTAACTATAGAAAAATGAATTGAAAAAATAGTTTATCAGCAATTGACAAGATATATACAAGAAAATAACATATTAATCGTACATCAATCTGGTTTTAGACAAGGTCATAGTTGTGAAACAGCAGTGCAAAATGTGTTATTTGACTGGAAAGAACAACATGACAGAGGCATTACTATAGGGGCAGTATTTTTAGACTTAAAACGTGCTTTTGGTATGGTATAAAAGGTGTAGCTTTGAGATGGTTGATTTACTACCTTCAGAAGAGAAAACAAGTAACAAAAGTAAACGGGGAAACTTCTAATGAATTAATAAATGAAAACGGGGTGCCACAGGGTAGTGCTCTTGGACCACTTCTCTTATTAATTTACATTAATGATATAATAAAATCCATTAAAAAATGTCAATTACATTTATTTGCTGATGATGCGCTACTATATTTCTGTTCTGAAGATCTAAAGGTGCATCCAGACCGGTGCAACAAACAACGCAAAACGTTCGCGTACGTTGCAAAACATCTCGGTTTGGACGGGAGCGCGCTCACGATTATTCGTTCGCACGCTGTTTTACTCATCGCAAAATGTTTTCCATGCGATGTCGGTACATCAAAGGAAATTTGCTTGTTTGTGCGCGTTTGTTTGGACGTGGAATTTGAATTACACGCGCGGTACGTAGTTTAGTTTGTAGAAATATATTGAATTGTCAAAATATATCGAATTTTGAATTGACCAATTTTTAATATGAATACAAGGAGGGGCCGTGAGAGTGTAATTAATAGAATTACATAGCGAGTCTGACGAACAACAATGGAAACATCAACGAACACTGACAAACAAAAAATTGTTGCTGCAGTTTAGACGTTATCCACGCTCACCCGAATGATTGTTGCAAAATGTTTTGTGCTGTTTGGATGAATCTTAAGCGACCTTATAGCTATTATCAATAGATAGTTGAACAATATAATTAATTGGTATAATGGTAACTTATTGAAATTAAATAATTAACAACAGAAGATTTTCTGATCAAAGTAATTAATACAATTAAGTATTTAGGTATCGTAATTAATAAAAATTTGACTTTTAAAAATCATGTCATTTATATAATAAATAAAATTACAAAAAACATTAATTTCTTGACCAGAGTGGCTCCATTTTTATCCAAATGGTCAAAAAGTACTGTGTATAACACCTTAATATTTCCCCACTTTACGTTTGCTTCATCAATTTTGTACATGTCTAATAAAAACGAAATTGACAGAATGCAGAAGTTACAGAACAGAGCAATGAGGATTATTTTACAAGTTCCAAGAGAGACACCTATTTAATCATTAGCTTTCAGTACTATAATACTTGAAATATCAGACCCTAATAATTATCCATAAAATTAAGTTATTTTTGAAACCTTCATATTTCAACATACACAAACGAACAGACATAAGAGTTACATCTAAAAACAACAAGATGTCTGAAAAATCACTATTCCATAAAGGCATTACTTATAATGAACTGAATGATTCCTTAAAAACCTGCATCACTATTAAATTCGTTTAAAAATCAACAAAAAGTCTTTTTATTAAGTAAATGTCTAAATTAAGTTTTAATTATAATGTATAGGATTATTTTTAAGACACTTTGTTAAGACTTTTTAACAAAAAAAACTATTCAATGTCTGTGTTATATATGTCCATGTATTGTAAATTAGCTTGTCTGCTAAATAAAGATTTATTATATAGTCCAATGATAAAGAGTTTAAAAAAGAACCAAGCAACGAAATAGGCAAAAAGATAATAATTTAATCACACTAACATTAATGATTTTTCCTCGAGACTAACCACTCAAACCAGGTTAGTAAAATAATGACGTCATAGTTAAGGAGCGGTTAACTTTTCGAATTTTGACAAGCTAGCGCGCATGACATGACATTTTACGAGTTGACTGAGACTGACTTCTTCAGTGAAATATCTATTAATTATATCATTTTCTTCCACATCCAGCTCTGTTACATTTTGTTGTGGTCTTCTTATATTTAAGAAATCTTAACAGGTGGACCAGTGCCACTTTTTATCCTATTATCGATATATCCAATAAGGAATTCATCATCTATAATAAACAATGTTCGAATCTAAGGATTTTTTATGAATTGTCTCGTTAAATTCACTAACAATAATCCTAAACAACGTTTCATTTACATAAACTTCGTATGTATCCAATCAGTAATATTTTATCAATAACAGTAAAACCTAATAAAATCAGTAAAACAGAGCACTAATGACAACTGACAACATAATTACTCTGAAAACTACCTCAGCCAGATGGTTTGAGAAGTTGGTTAAGGATGACGTCATAGTTTGGAATATGCATCGAGGAAATTTGAATGGTTAACTTTTATGTAACCTGGTTTGAGTGGTTAGCCTCGAGGAAAAATCATTATTGTTAATTTATTTTTCTGAAAATAAAATTTGACAATGTTTGATTATTTATAAAATAACTTTCGATACTATTAAAATCTATTACTATCGATGTTTAAGCAATATTAATACTTAATGTTAATAAAAAATTATACAGTTAACTTACATGTGGAGGTGGTTGTGGAACGAACTGGGCTTGTGATGGCGACACCTTTTGACTAACTGTAGAAGCCGTGGATCCTCTGGGCAGCTGTTTTCTTAGTATCTCAGTCCAATGATCAGCGTCTTCTTTGGTTTGACAAGTAACAATTCGTTTATCGATCATAGGGGCACTGATTTCAAATGCGTTTTTGTATTGTTCATTGTCGTCCAATCTTGTTACAGTTAAACCAGTAAGGAAGAGTTTACCCTTTGTAAAAAATAAATTAATATAGTATTTTTCGTTTTTTTTGCACAAATTTTGTTTTACCTCGTAAATAAAGGCGCTTAATCTATGACTGACGCTTAATATTAATAAAGTAGAAGGAAACAACACGAAATATCTGTCATTATGTTGGGGTCCAATTGATACCAGTCCCATATAAATAATGTCGCCTAAAGTGATAAGACTTGGACCTTCCCAGCCCCTCACCGGACCTGTCAGTACTTGAAGTTCCAACTCTTTTTGCCTCCTTGTCGCTGAACAAGTTGTCTAAAAATATATTTTACTATTAATAATAAGATTTATAGTTAACTTTCCTTAATTTATTGGTTTCAGTAGTTTGCCAGAGGCAGAAAATGAAGAATGAAGTACAATTTGTGTTTAGCATCTATTTTTTGTTTAAAATTTTAAAAAATGTAAAATCTGAAGTGGTATCTCCAATTTTGCGATATCTACGGAAGTAATAAAAAAATAGGATTTATTTAAAACATGTTACTTCCTAAAATAAGCTATAATGTTAATACTTAATAGTTTTTTTGTGAATATCATTTTGCACTGCATTATATAAAAAAAATAATCTTGATTGAAATAAAATATTAAGGTCAGTTTTTCATACATTTTTCAAAATACGCCATCATTGTGAATCTTAAATTGGTGAATCAAAAACGGTTTTTAATTTTCTAACAAGTTAAAAAAAAAAGGAAATTCGCCGTATCTTCTGATTTATTTAAAAAAACAATCTAAACCTAAATTAAATTCACAAGTTTCTAATTTAACCATACCAATTTAATTTATTCCAAAGATTTATTAAACTTTTCACCATTTTTAATATGTTAAATTTACAATTAAAAATTAATAACATGTTTTTGTCATATTTTGAAAAATGAACCCATTTTAATTTTTGGTATGAAAATTTTATACTCTTTAACAAAATATATATATTTAATTCCAAATGCCAAGATATTAACATTTTTGATGCTAAAATTAATTCAATCCTTTCTAAAATGTACAAGATATTATCAATTTTAAATTTTTATTTATCCTTATGTAAAAATATTTCGTGATAAGATCAAAATCATTTAATTTGTTCTTTTTATAGATAATATACTTACAGCAATGTCTTTGTATACACTGACAGATCGCTGAGTGTCGCCTCTGTCAGGATGACATTCTTCCACATGTCGTTCTAGTTCTTGAAGCATTCCTGAATATTTATCTAGTCTTCGGAACGGTTTGCTCAACATTGTTGTTAATACTAAAACGCCTGGACTTGCAGCTCCTTTTGATTCCATATATTTTGTAAGTTCCTCTCTATAAACATTTTTATTTTTAATTTGATGCGGATATAATTAATTTTTAAAAAAATCATACTTATACTTGTCCAAAATGCATACAGCTTTGGGATGTAGTGAACAGTAGGCCTGGTGGACATTTTTTAACCTAGGTGCCCAAGTCAAGAATAATTTCCCTACCCTTTGATCCTGTTCTGGTTTGTTAGATTCAATTTCTAAAAGATTTAGCAATTGTTGGTGTGTTTCCAAAACCTCTGTGATGTTTCCAGTGAGCTGTTTGTATTCATCTATTGTTAAACTAAAGAAAAATATATTTTATAATGTTAAATATAATCTAATTAATACTTACATGGAACTTTTATCAAGTGGTTGTAAAAAGTTTATGACCAGACCTTCGAGTTCAGTTACATGAGCTTTTTCTGAATCAACTAGATCTTTTAATACAACACTTTTGTACTGATTTTGTTGACTGAGAACTGGCTTAGGGGCATCTAAATCAAAAAATCAAATAAAAATATTCGTAGGACATTCTGTATAACAAGTAACACGCTACCTAACGGGTTATTTTTCTAAAATTAATTCTATAAACATTGGAAGCTTTGATGTCGAAAACGATTTGAAGGTAATCAATGAAGTCAGTGACATTCTATTTATAGACAAACCATTTTAGATCCCCAATAAAAAATGTTACAGGAAAACTTTCGAAAGTTAAGTAAACAGTAATTTATAAGCGCTATTAAATTGAGTGCAATTAAAATGCGTCATGTGTATTATAGTTTTAAATCGGACTTTGAATGTTGATCTTACCTTTACACTCTTTCACATAATTACTTGGAAACCATCCTGTTTCACCATTTAGGGTCCCTTCCCACCACCCATCGTCTCTTTGGGTGACTGTTATAATGTCACCCTTTTTGAAATTTAGCTAAAAAAATGTTTTATTTTTTGAGGGCCAGATGCTTCAGAACATAATTATTAGGAAATGATAGTTTTAAAATCAAATTAAACTTTGAAACTTTCGTTTTTACAGGCTATTATAATTTTTTAATTGAAAATCATTAAACAATACTTTCTATTTTTTTTAATAAATGTAATGCAGTTTTTTAGGCTTGTAGTGAAAATATTTACAAATGTATACTGTGAGACTAACTAAAAAAATAGAACATCAACTTAAAAGTGCAAAATACAAATTTAATTAAATACAAGTAAAATTATTTTCATAATAAACAATTTCTAAATTGAAACCTACATATTCAAGATCCTTAAAAGAGCTGTGTATAACCAGTTATTTGAATATTTAACCATTTATAAAATTCTACTTGTACTATAATAATTTTTTTAATCTTAAACAAAAGTTTGGTTTCTGAAAACAACTTTTGTGACAATATTATTTGTGGTATAGATAAAAAACTTTGTGTTGTTCTAATTGCTATTCTAAAGTTTTTGATCTAATTGGCTGTTTGTAAAATTTAAGTAGCGGGTGTCTCATTATGTTTGCTAATATTTCAAGGGCTTATAACTTTTAAATGAATAAAGACAGATACACGCTGTTTTCATTGAAATCCTTCACAATGATACAAGTTTCATTTTGACTCATAAAAGTTTTTTTCTCACTTTCGGTTAACTAAAAAACAAAAGGGCGTTTTTTTTTAATTTTTTTTTGTTTGCTTTTTTAAATGTAATACCCTGTATATTTTCTGACGAGCCGAAAGCCACGATCTGCCGGTATAAGTTTTTTTTTTAAATCGATGCAGAATTAATTGCTCAATTAATGTTTAAGCGTAGAGGTCTACAAAATCAGCAGTCAATTAATTATCAATAATTTTTTAGTAGACACTGGAATATTTTTAATGTGAATGTCACAATTCTTGTATCTGAGTTTTTTCACTAGATTTTTTGCATAAAAATGGTATTTTCCGATACAGAACAGAAAAATGTTGTCCTTTATTTCGCTGAAACTAAATCTGTTGTTCAAACCAGATTTAAAAAAAAAACGCCATTTTGTTAACAGGAAGTGAAAAAAAACTTTTATGAGTTTAAACAAAACTTGTATCATATCAATGAAAACCGCATGTATCTGTCTTTATTCGTTTAAAAGTTATAAGCTCTTGAAATGCCAGAGACACCCGATAATATGGGTGTGGTGATGTTTTATCATTTTTTAAATTTCAATTAGAAAATCGTTCTCAAAGGCAGTGGCGGACTTACCTATGGCGCTGCCCCTAGGCATGATCCGGTCAGTTTCCCCTTTTCGTTTCGCTAATAAAATAAAGATCTCAACAATAATCGATTTTTAATTTTCCGTCATTGACACGCTGTACTGTAAGTATCAATATTCCTATAATTTTATCGGTAAAAAACAAAAAAAACTTCTTCCGGAAAAAGCTTATTTTGGTTGCCTCCGTGCCGCCCCTCAAAGTGCGCGCCTAGTATACCTAATGGTAAGTCCGCCACTGCTCAAAGGTAATTGTGGACAATAGTTCTTTGGCATCAAAATCACTGTATTACTTTTAAACCCTCAATCTTAATGATCTGATTAATAGAGATTTTTAGCAAATATCACAAAATTATAAGACACAATTTTACTATTAATAACATTAGTTTTATCAATTTTTAAATTATTATAAAATTGTTTACTATTCTTGTTTGGACAAAGTGTCAGCTTATACAAAATGCAAGTATATTTTTGGATTGAAGAAATTTGAGCATATCTCAAATTTTTTTCACAAATTGCTTACAAATGTGGTGAAACGTGCTACACCCAGATTTAACAAAAATGTTGAAAAAAAATATCGATCTCGAACCCGCAAAAAATCCTGGAGATAATAGGCTCCATAAATAAGTGCTTTTTATGTGCTGCAAAACCACGTAACAGAAACTGATGAATGATATTATTTCGAAGAATTACTTTTACTGATCTGGCATGGCATTGAAGTGATTAAAAATGATTGCATACATTATCATACAGATATTTAAAATTTATGAAAAATTCCACGACTACAAAGTTACAAATTTGCATTTCAAACATGAGCAATCGCCAAGGGCGTAGATCTGGTGAGGGTAAAAATAGCACGAAAAGAAGAAATAAAATATATGAAGTGTAACAACGGACAAACATATATTTGTTTAAGTTTGATTATCTCCCCACAGGAAAAAATTACCACAGCTCCCAAGAAAAAAGTTATCTACGCCCTTGTATACATCGTGTTTCATCGCGAGGGTTAGGAGAAAATAATCAATCAGATAATCACTCTCGCAAATGAAAGTTTAGATACAATTATAGAATCACTGTTGGAACAGATCCAGAAAAAAGTAAAGGAAAACTCACGGAAAACTCCAGAAAATCAAAGAAATAAACGCTGAAAAGTATTTTTCTTGCAGAAAATCAGAGGAAAATGATATAGAAATGGCCACAGTTTCCAATGGAGAAGTTTTTTCCTAAAATTCTTGAAATGAAAACGAAAGTATGGAAAAAACACATATAAAGTGCAAAAGTTAGTAGAAAACTCTAAAAAAGCCTAGAACAAATACACATGAATTGGGAAAAAAGCATGAATACATTTTTTCACAGTTCAATTTGAATAAAAAGAAGTAAATGCATTTTTCCAGTTAAATTTGATGCGGGATAGGGATCGATATCGTGTTATACCCCTAATTTTGATTTTTTTAAAAACATTGCTGCGGACGAGCACAAAATATGATTTTTCCGTACACAAATAGCACATAACAAGCACATAATTACCTCAGAATTTTTGCTATTCTATGTCCGTGCGGGATCGGGTCATGATTGATATTGTGCTACACTCCGTAATTTTGATTTTTTTTTTTAAATTTTAAAAATCGGGGTGTAGCTCGTTTCACCTTCTTTTAATACATAATTGTTAAAATTGTTATTCACTGGAAAAATAAATTTTCAGAACATCTGTTCATAGTATTAATATTATACAAAATATTCTTACAATGCCCTCATCATTCTACTACAATGTTTCACTTGTTGTAAAATTGTAAACATTTCCATTTTTTACATTAGAATGGATCATTGCATATATTTAGCTGTAGAATAAAAGAATATTTTTTGGCTAAGCAATAAACTGTTTTTTTAACTAATGATTTCCAATTAAATTATATTTCAATTAGTGTAATTATAAATTTTTGTATTATTTTTGCCTTTCTGATGCAATATATTTTTATGGATACAGCACAATATGCATCCATTTAATAACATCATATTATTATTATTATTATTATTGTTGCTTTCTATTTTAACCTGTTATAGTTGATTTGACAAATAATCAGCAAACAAACATAATTCCTATTATTAATTAACCATTAATGTTTGATATGATTTACTGTGCCAAATACCTTAACCAAATGTAAGAGCATTTTTCTTTTTTTACTTTTAATTACTTCCTTGACAACATCATACATTGCATCTAATCATGTTTTAAAAACCAAAATGTTATTTGTAAATGACTTTGCGAATTGTCATACAATTAACTAAGCAATAATTTAAACACTTTTAAAAAAATAGGAAGTTTATTATTTTTCATCAGATATGAACTAACAGATTTAAAAAAATATTCATGACAATTTATAATTCTGTACTTTGGAAGCATTAGACATTATATCACATAAACAAAAGTTGTGGAAATTAAATAAAAACAATATTTTATGTTATATTTTAGTGTGCTGAGTTATATCCTTAATGTTTCAGGATATGTTTTATAATATAGAGTAGTACTCACTACGATGTTCTTTTTTGTTGTACTACTTTTTTCTGTTTAATTAATTATGTTTTCTCCAAAAGCGGACAGTCTTATGTTTCCGAGGTACATAACTAATTATGCATGAATTTCATAAAAACCTGAAGAGTTGTTGTCTTTAAAGTTTGTAAGTTTGTAATTCATTTCTGTTGACAGGAAGTAAAAATAATAATTTTTTAAAGTTGATTGGATGCGTGAATAATTTGCTAAATTTTGTATTTTAGAATCCATTTCATATTCATTGTAAAATAGTTGTTACAAAAGTTTGCCATGTCATTGTTATTTTGTTAGGAAAATATTTATCAATATTGTTTGCGATTCATAAAATATTATTTGGGTTATGAAAATTGATAATTAATAATGTTAGAATTCTTTTACTTGCTATTCTGTATTTTTTAGTAAATACTTTTGTTAATATACGTTTTATAAGACTTTTTAAGAATAATAAAATTTTCTCGTTTTCTTATTTTTTTTTTAATAAAAAATATTAGGTCAAACAAAATAACATTCCAACTAATTATACATAGAATTTGACTCAGAAATTACTTAGAATAATACAATATTTTGCCAAGTCTTGTCAAATTAATCTATTAATAAAAATCAAACAATTATATGGACAAAAATAAAAGAACTTGTAAAATTAGAAATTATTTTAACTTACCTCATCATTATTTGTTCTTTTATAGGAATAAATTGCTTTCACTACCAAAGTTTCATTTGCCATTGCTATGATCTTTTTCCATTAAAAAAATTTCACTGAGAATCTGTAAAACTCACAACACTGTAGATAAATTAATTAAAACAACATACAAAAATTATAGATTGAGTGTATCTATAACTATCAATTCCAAATTATGACCATGATTTGGGTGAAAAATAATTTTTGAGAACTGTCACATTCTTGGCAGAGTTGGTAAGATTTAAATTTGGACCACTGCCAAAATATAACGCAGTATGTTTTCAAGAATACATGTAGTATAATTTTGAATATTGCCTAAATTTTTTCTTAACTATTGAAATGAATTTACAAACATTCCCATGGCCCACGTCAAACATTATTTAATAACTTACAATATAATTAAATTTAATACTAAGATTTAGTAATAATTTTGCAAATTATGTATTTTTGTAAAATACAAAAGTTGCTAGTTTTATAGTAAAATACCAATACTCACCAAATTTTAAACAAATTGATGGGTGTTTGTTATAGAAGCATTTATAAAAACATGAATGTTTGATGGATGCCTTAATTAATGTAAATAAAATGTATCGCCCAATTGAGACAATAAACCCAATTTTTCATGTCCAAAATAGATTTGACACTAAACTAACCTAAAAATAAAAACAAAACAACACCCAGTGAAAGATTACTCATTACTCTACGGGGGAGAGTGGGACAGTTGGAAGATAGTGGGTGTGTCTTAAGAATAGCTGAGTTCGGCTTGAAGTATTTGGAGCGTTAGGAGTTGAGTGTGAGTATTAATCGAATTTTAGTCAGTACCCGAACGGATAGATCAAGAGGCAAAACGAGTGAAAAGAGTAACGAAGCCGAACTTGGCTAATATATGTATTGTGCTTTTAGTGGTTGTGTCATGACAGTCATGAGTTCTACTTGTCGCAAAGTTGACATATTAGCAGATTTTCTCATACATTGGAGGAATTTTTATTTGTTTGAATGAGTAATTTAAAATTTGAGCACATATTTACGGATAATAGGTATGCTCCATCCAATATTTCTTTTTACTTTTGACAATCCCCAGTTGAGTTGGCGAAAAAAAAACTCACTAAATCTGCACAAATTCTGTCAATAATCCGTCAAAAACGGTTGTGTCTACTGATACTATGTTAAGTTATAATAAAGGATATATATATTCTAAATTTTCAACAGTTTCCTGCCTTTTTTCAGAATAATAAATATTTTGTAATATATTAGAATATGCTAAATTGTATTCCCTGTAATTATATTTGTTATGCATATTATGTTCAAATAATTCACTACTTTTTAAACTCGGTAATGGCCTCAGATAAAGGAACTACTAGAGAGAGGGCTAGATGTTGGCTTAAATTTTGTCTAGCCCTTTCTCTCGGCAAAGTTTGTTGGCGAGGGACGTGAGACGCGCAGAAAAATCTCGTGCAGAGGACGAAATCAACAATAAAAATTAATGTGATGTATTAGACAGTGGCGACGCGAAGAATTATAACTTTTTATTTATTTTAGCAAAAAAAAGAATATTAAAATTGGGTATTTTACTTGTTATTAATATATCACGAATTAAATATGTCGTGAGAAGTTATATAATATCGATAAAGTTGCATGTTCTGTAATACTGATAAATTTTAACTTTAAAACATAGCAAAACAATAACATAAAAAAGGAAGGAACCAAAATAAGAAATTATCAAATCTTATCATCTTATAATGATCCAAATTCAGAGCATTACACACCACTGTACTCGTCTTGATTCATCAACAGGAACTTATAATAATGAAAATATATTTTAAATTATTCAAAAACTACTTTCCTAACTTACTTGTGAAGTGTAATATTGATTATCTAATGGCTTGAGAAAAGCACCACATTTTTCACATTTCTTTCTCATGGTTACCAACCTCTCAAGAAAATCACTTAAAATGGTTTAAAATGTTTACAAAAATATTTAGTACGGCCTATAACACTACAAAAATAACACAAATCAAGCCACAAACTGTAAACTATTTAATGAATGATTTTAAATTATCCTGCTAGAAAGTACGCTTATGGAATTTCTAAAGGACGATGTCAACAAAAGTAAACTAGATGTTGGCTTAATAAAAAAGGATAGAATGCCCTCTCTATATATTTTTACTCTGAGGTAATGGCCGACTAAACACATCCAAACAGATTAGCCACACTATATATTTTAGCAAAAAATTACTAGTCGACCTCTGAAGTCTGTCATTTGAAAAAAAAAGAAATATTTGACAGAGTATAGTTATAGATGATACGAAAACTGCTGTTTTTTTTTCAGTCTCTTATAGTTGCTGAAAATATAAATGTTTTTGTTTTGGTTTTTTGAGACTCGTTGTAAGCCGTTCGAGAACTCAATAAAATCAACAACGCGCGTATTGACGAATATTAAACTGATACGTTTATGAAGACGGGTTCGAACTAGGCGGAAAATCTGCATTCGGATTTTCTGTATTCTGTATCCATTTTCAATTTCTCCATCCGCAACTGTTTGCGGATTCCACCTAGATTTATAACCAATATAAAAATATAATTTTTTGTTATATCCCAGAAGTGAAATACCTGTTATAATAATGGACCTGGAGAAACGCCCTCACGTTTAGAATAGAATCGGTTCAAAGTAAAAGTAGGGTTGCATGGGCATCAAGAAATTGCCCAAACAAGTAAAAATTGGGTAAACTGCCTATGGACATAGTCCAACAAATAGAAGAAGAGGAAAAGAAGATGATAAATCAATTTTATAACCTCACTTAATTGAAGCGGAATTTCAAAAAGAGTAAAGTGAAGCGGAATTTCAAAAAAAAGTTTAATGAAGTAAACGTTTCGAATACTAAATTGATAAGTGGTGCACAAATCTCAAATGTAATGTCTGCTTTAATCATATCTAAACCCGGTGACTTTTCATTTTTTTATTCTAATTATATTGACAATTTCGAATTCTTTTTTATAAACTACAAATCTCGAAAATTATAAAGTTTTGAGACTTAATATTTTTGAATTAAATTATTATGTATACCTGGTTTAGGACATCTCCTTTCCGTGTTAAAATTGGTAATCACAAATTGTCAAAAACACACCTACACTAAATGATTAATATATTTTTTGCTCTTTAAAATTAATTCAAAAAAGGAGATGTCCTATTCCAAGATGTAAGCTATTTCATGTATAAATATTTCCACAAACATTTTGTTCAAAAGATTTGTAGTTACAAAATCGCCAATTTTTGCCATTTCAGCATTGCCAACAATTTCGAGGGCTCTCTTTTGTTAAGAATTATAATTCAAGAAAACTGTTAAATATGAATAATCTTTTAATCACTGGCGTCCCAGGTAAATAACCTAACATAAATATTTTTAGTTTAATTATTTCGTAAATTTACAGGAATTGGTAAAACTACTTTAGTTAAAAAACTTATCGATGTATTGAAATCAAAAGAAATAGAATGTGATGGCTTTTATACTGAAGAAGTAAAAAATGGTAATTATAGAGTTGGATTTGATATTGTAACGTTGGATGGTAAAAGAGGTATATTAGCAAGAAAAAAGTAAGTTACAAGAGTGAATAAAACAAATTCATCTATTATTCGTACACAGTAGTTTAAAAATAAAAATATTTTTTAAAACTAATTTATTTTAGCTCATCAAATAACGTGAATATGCCAATGGTGGGGCAATATACAGTTCACATTAATGAATTTGAAGAAATTTCACTTCCCATTTTCAACAAAGTAATTTATACCAAAATAGATTAATCCCAATACATACATATTATTATTTTTTAGCCTAAAAAGTTATTTATACTAGATGAAATAGGAAAAATGGAACTTTTTAGCAAAAAATTTCAGGAAAATGTACAAAGTTTATTTAATAAAAAAGATGTAACCATAGTAGCAACATTACCTTTGAAAGGAGGACCAATTTTTGTTAAACAATTAAAAGAACGAAATGACTGTAAATTAATAACGGTAAGTATTTTTTAATCCTAATATCAACATATTTACTAAAATTTTTTGTACTGATTGGAGACTATATAAGGAGGTATATTTTTTACAGGTTGAGAAATTAAATCGAGATAATCTCCTTCCTGATATTGTAAAGTTAGTTGTAGAGATTATTGAATAAAAAAATGTTAAAATTAGTATTTTTTAACAAACAGTAGAATTTTAATTATTTATCGTAAGTATCTATAAGCCTAATTTCAAATTCACGTTTTAATCAAAAAAAATAAGCGCAACCTGTCTCGCTTTATTAAAAACTATTTCTACTGATGGGGCACCCTCTAAATATAGGTATATTTTTTTATACATTGTGCATTTAAATATGGATAACCTAATTCTTGATGTTATAAATTTCTAAAAAAAAACTGATTTTAATCACTAACCTGTAACTTGAAAAGTAAATAAATTAGGCCCTCACAATTTGATCTCATAGTATAAATGAATAAACCTGATTAATTTATTGAATAGGCAGTGTACAATTTATTATTTCTGACGTTATAGAACAAATTAAAAATATGAAGAAAAAATCATATATTTTATCTTCAAATTATAATAGTACTTAATCTAACAGTTTAACCTATGTTCATAATTTTTGGTCTACTCTTTAGAAATTTGTTGAATTAGAAACTTTTTAAGTGTTCTCGAAATATAAGCTTAGTGGGGCTTATTATCGATTAAGAGTTAAGTATAAATGCATTTGATAAAGCTACAAAACATATACAAGAAATCCTTAGACTATTCAAGAACAATATATTAAATTGGAAATTTAGCTTAAATTAAACTAATGTCTCTCAAAAGGAAGAAAAGGTCTGAAAATTGCCTCGTTATATAGTGATCAACTATAGGCAATTATATTTTTTATAGATCTATTAAAAAAAGTTTTAATTACAAATTTCTTTTATTTAAACAACCAACAAAGAATAGAATTTTACTTTTACATAATACACAAATGGACTTTTATAAAGTCCTTACAGTTTAAGATTCTCAATTAACTAGAGACCGTATTATACAGGATGTTTTAATCGGAAATTGGATAAAACGCTAGATAAACGGATAAGAATTTTTGAGAAAGAAACTTAAAATTTAATCTATTCTTTCAAAATAAAAAGGTGCCGTTTTCATTGTTGGACAATCTATACCTATTCGTATCCTGTGTGCAGTCACAGATCGTTAGGGCACATTAAAATGATTATTGTTTTAATTTTTTATCATTTTCAACCCTATAAAAACCACCCCTTAGAAAAAAATTACAGTTCAATTTTTTTTTTGGTTCAAAATATACGTTCTTTGCATTATTTATTAAGTATTTATTTTATCAACCCTTAAAAAGGAACAACTACTGATCATGCAATCAAAAATAGGGAAAACTAGTAAACGGAATAATCTCTGCGCGATTTTTCAAGACTACGGCCCGTTTCCGTCAGTAGAAGAAAGTCCGATTCAAAAAAATGGGAATTTTTCCAATAATTTTTTTTTCAAATTTTTCAATTTTTTTTCAACGAGCCCCATGCGATATGGACATCAATCGAAGTGTCTTGACTTGCACAAGGCCTTAAAAGAAATCAGTATCGACAAATTTGCTTTCCTTATTGAGATTTCTCGAATAGAAGTTTCACTTAGTAGGCGGGACCAGGATCCTCGGACCCGAAATAGCTCATCTTCTGATAGAGCCTTCTATTTTGAAAAAAAACCAATGGCCAAAAGAATTTTCCGGATCGGCTGTACTGTTCTCGAGTTACCATGCGCACAGACATCCACACAGACAGACTTTTTTCTTTCGTGGAAAATCAATTTTCTCCATGTTTCATGACATTTTAAGTCATTTGGAGCAAAACAATTTTTTGAGATTTTTGCACGATTTCAATACTAGGTTTTGTCCTACTTCACCAAAGGTGAAGTATGGGCGGGCCGTAGTAATAAGAATTTTAGATATGTGTATTCATCAATGCTCCAATAAACGTGTTCCCATATCTGCAAAAATATGTGATTGGTTTTTTACGAATAATTCGCTTAATTTTTAAATTATCAAGTCCTTCAAAAAACCATTTTGTACGTTTTTTCATGTAAATAAAAATCAGCCCTTATTTTTGAAAGGGTTTGAGCCAAAAGGCCTTGAACAAATTACTATTTTTACAAACCTATGCAAACTACTCAATTCTTTCCATACAGAAAAAAAGAAACGACAATTTTCAGAAAAGCACAAAACCTACAATTTTGTACTGTACAAAATTTTGCATATCATTAATAGTTTTTGAGTTTGTTTTAAGAAAACGCAATATTTGCAAAATTTCAAAAGTGCTCTCTTCACTTCAACCTCACGTTTTTTTGAAAACCTAGCAATAAATGAACCTTGCAATAGCATTTATAATCATATATGACCTTGAGGCATTACGAACGAATGGGCTGCATCTTATTTGCGTGGAAGATCTCAGATTGTGGCTATAGAAGATGTGAATTCAAGTCCTGGGGTAATAACAGAAGGAGTTCCTCAGGGGACAGTTTTGGCTCCTCTATTTTCCATATTGTTTATGAGTGACTTAAAATACTCATGCACAACACCTTAGGTAACGGTAGGCTATGCTGATGACACCAATCAGCTAATTGCTGAAAACAATCTGTCTGATATAGTATTTCAAATATCTGTGCAAATGACTTTCAACGTTGGTGTTCAAATAATGGCTTATTGCTTAACCCCAATAAAACAGTATTTAGGCTATTTCAGCCAAAAATCTCAAGCCTCAATGAAAGTCAGTTAATAAAAATTGAGAACACATCTTCACCAGGTAAGCAAGGTCAAGTTTCTGGGTCTAACAATTGATCAAAAGCTCACATCGAAGAGTCATATGGATAATCTTGCATCCAAATTATTTATTTATTTACTCTAATTTACAGTTTCCCATTAATAAATTAGAGACAAAGTATATATAATATAAAAATAAAATTATTAAACAAATCAGAAAAAAAATATGAAAGTAAGTAAACACAAAAACAAAACTTATACATAAAAGCAAAATTGTTTCACTGATTAATCTAGGTATAAGTTCTTAAATAAATAGACTTAATTTGTCCAGGAGATGCAAGGAAAATATCAAAAAGATTACCATTATTATTGTAGTTTTCGCACACGTTAGATACTGGTGAATTTCTGAAAGTATTTGTACGGGCTGTTTCAATATAAAAGGTTTGATTTCCTCGTGACGAAAGCCTAGGAACCAAAAAGATTAATTTTTCCAAAAGAAATTGACAGTTCACAAATTATGTAGCATCTGTTTTGTCATAGGACAACTTAAGCCAACGGTGACCTTGGACGTGCTAAAACTGACCTATTACGGACTCGTTCATTCTATTCTTTCATATGGTTTAATCATATGGGGAACTCTGCACATATGAACAGTCTATCTTGCAAAAGAGAATTATTACTTGCCTAGTAGGCTTCAGAGCATTGGAGCGCGTTCCACAACCCCAAATTTTCGTTCAAGTCGTTCAAAAACCTTCAATGAAGTTGACTACGTAATTTGGAATCTCGTTTTAAAACCTTGGTTGATTTACTCGAGTATACAACTTTTCAACGATGGTTAAAGTGCGGTAAATAGTTGGATTTTTTTGACAAACATATAAAAATCAGTTTCTTTGGTTTGTTCAGTTCAAAATAAATATCTTCATCTAAATCAGAACTGCCGTCAGTATTAAATATTTCATATATGAATGTATTAAAGGCTCCCGTCATAGCAATAAGGCTTTGCTCATCCATGTTTCTGGTATAATCTCAAGTGATCCGTTCCAAAAGCCATATTTAACTTGTCACTCAAGAAATGCCAATTTATTATTTAACAACAACCATCCTGCAAGTTTTGGAACACGATCTTGTAAACATTTTATTAAACTGTCAATACTAATGTCTATTTAAATAATGTATTTTAAACATAATTTAAAAATTCTAATTCAAAACATTTTTTTGTCGATATAAATAAATGAATAGATAGCAACTAATCATTGCTATTATTGTACTTTCAAAACAATAGTTGTTCAGCAATTTCAGCTTGTTCATCGCAAGTTTTATACGCAAACGTATAACCATTTAAGTGGATTAATATTACAATTTGATAAAAGTAAGACACCGGATAAAAGGAGTAAAATTATCAATTCAAAGCAATATTTGTACTTGATAAAAATGTTTATTAATATATTACATACCAAAAGAAAAATACAAAATATTCACCCATAAAAAATTCTTAAACTCCTCTATTTGGAAGGTCTTTGACTTTATAAATCCTAACCAACCAATGCTCCGTAGTATACGCCTCTTCTAAAACATCCAGTTCGAAATCCTTGTTGCCAATTTCAGCCCCACGTACTCGATCATAACCAGGAGGTTTTCCACCTTAAATAAAATATTATTAATGAGATTAAACTCGTTTTAACTATATCATATACCTTCAGTATATACTTGTCCAAACCGATAGTAGCACATCTTGTACATTAAACAATTTAGAAGTGTTTGTGAACCTTCTTTGTCTACTCTGAATTCTCCACTGGGGGAATAATAATCCCATTCTTTGATATGCGCTCCTCTATCAGTACTTCCTCCTAAAAAAATATATATTTTTTATACCAGATCAACTAGGACCTTTCTAGGGCCTAAGGGAGGTAATTAAAAAAAAAAAACTTAAATATTTTTTTAATTCCATATATACAAAACAATCAACATCAAAAAATTCTTAGGGGGGTAATTACCCAATAACCACCTTGAAACCGCCACTGGACCTTTCACCAGCTGAAAATTCGCTGTAAACAATTAGCACTCTAATTATTTATAATTACTTGCACATCAACTCAGCAATAAGAGTACTGATGTATTGGAAAGATTGATAGCTCCTTTAGCAAGACTATAAACTAAAAAAAATGTTACTCATTCATCTGGTAAACGCATCATTTTTCTAATTTAGTCTTGCTGAAAAATCATTTTAATTGAAACCATGTGAAACTGTTCAAAAATTTGAAATTTTTAACTAGTTTTCTCCATTTTTTATTTTGTGCTTTTACAAATTTTCAGTGACGTAGCTTTTTATAGTTTTTATTTTTAATAAAATTTTGTTTCGTGGCTTCAGAGATTTTTAACTGTTTTTCCTAACCAGAGTTTTGGGATAATTTTTCTCTTTTGAAGTACTTTATGAGTTTTATTTTTGGCATCTATTAAATAACATTTTTGGCAATTTTATGCTTCTTTATGATAAATTAAGTGACTTTTTTTCTATTATATTTTATAGTTGTTTGGATAAAATAAATTCTTGTGAAACCATTTTTACCTATTCTCACCATCCACAAAAATTTATTGATGTCATCAGAAGAATAGCCAGTAAGTCCCCCAAAAATGACAAGAACGTAATCGACATCAAGCTCTTTCATTATTTCATAAGCTTTTTCTTCTGTGCTAGCCATCGCTTGCCCAACTCTACTAATATGAGTATTGTTCCAAGTGTTATTGTCAACAAGGATTGTCCGATTTGCCATGGCTGTTATTTGGTAGCCGTAATCCCACCAAGACATTATTCGAGCATCTTCTGGTGTATTCATTTTTAACCTAAAAATTTAGAATTCAGTCTCTAAAAAGCTTGAATTGAAAAAAATCTTACCAGTAATAAGCTTCTCTGAAATCATCAAATATTATTCTACCACCATCATGAGATCTTGCACTAAGAACGATACTAGGAGAACTATAAGCTTCAGATGTAACCCATGTGCAATGAAAGGTATAAGAAATAAGTAAAACAGTAACTACAGCAACAAACATTGATGATATTTCACCCCTAAAACCAGCATTAGCTTCAGTCTTTTTGTATTTCTTATGTTCCAGTTGTTTAGGAGTATCCATATTTTTCATAAATTTACTCAACAAGTGAGAAACTGCTATTCCACTTAAGATGCACATTACAGGAGCAAGAACCAACATCAAACGGACCATGACACCCTTAACAATTAATTTTGAATAATAACAGAAGGAACTTTGATTTTGTGATATAAATAATAGCTTACCGCAAAATAGATACTTGTTATTCCATACAAAATCATAAATATATTTGAATCTGTTAATTGTTTGAAGCAAAAGTATAATCCAGCAGGAAACAAAAACACCAAAATCTGTAGATCAAAATAAAATGAACTCCACGATGTAGGTTGATGTTCTGAAACGCTGGCTATTATAGGTATGTGGTTTTTGGCATAAGATGGATCGAGAAGGGAATAGAATCTTCCAGTCCATGGTGAAATTTTTCCAGAAATTGTTAAAATTCCACCAACAGCTATTGTCAATATCCCAACAGTATATATCAAAAATTGATACAGTGTATCAAAATCAGATTTTGACAATTTGCTGTGAATATAGTCTACAAATGCTACTATTTGGCATAAACCAAAAACCCCCAAAGCCTAAAAATATAAATATATCATGTTTGAAATTCTTTTTATAATCTTCAATACTTACTAGCATATGTTCAGAACTTTGTACAGGTTGAAATCCAACAAATGATATTTGCATTGATAGAATTGTTCCTACACAGTACAATGTACTGTACGCGATATATATTCGATGTCCAAAACGTCCTGTAGCCATTAATGTTAATACATGTAATGGTATTAAATTGATAAGAAATACATAACCACCCCAAGATGAAACCTATAAACATTTTTTATTTAAATTGCGTATAATATAAAAATAAATACTCACCATGTAAAAATAAGCCAAAGCACTAAGAGTTCCCCAAAGAATAGTACCAGTTTTAACTGCTTTAATCCATGTGTAATATGTGAGCAACATGCAAAATATTGCAATGCCTTCATTATCATAACTTCCTGCTACTGATCTACTAATATAACCTGGGACAATTGAAACAAATGCTGCAGCAACTAAGCCCGCTCCAGAATTTTTAACTTCTTTTGTAAGCAAGTATGTTATTATTGTTGTAAATGATGAAAATAGAGGTGCAAGGAACACACAAACATTTCTAATATCTATAGTGATATTTAATAACCAACAGAGATGATAAAAAGCAGCTGAGGTTATCATTAAACCAGGATAAATAGTACCTGAAAGTTAATATAGTAATAACTCCTTAACTATATATTTTTTATTTACCTCCAATGATTCGACCTAAAGGATACCATGCTCTATCATCAAACCAGTTGTGAAAGGAATAAAAACCATTTTCTGCTAAATATTTGGTAGTACGATAATTAAAATATGGATCAAATTCATGAATGACGCTCTCAAATCTCAGTACAGAAAAAAGTCTTGTAGCAAATGCTATAAAATAATTCATAAATACATTATAAAGTTTTTTTAAATCCAGGATACTTACAAAGTATAGCAGCTAAAGTTAAAATTGTTAAAGTAAGTAGCGTTTCTTGTTTTTCACCACTTTGTGGTTGGGCAGCACTTTTCTTACCAATTCCTAACATATTTTTTTATTTAATTAATTTTAGGTTAAAGCCGGCAAATTTAATCTTCTCTAGACGTATAAAAAAACTATCTGCTTGTTATTATTCTACTGGAGATTCATATTCCTACTTTTTTTTAATTATTCGAATGCCAAATAAAAATATTTTAATTAAAACTAATGAAAAATCCTATAAAATCCACATTTGTTTTGACTTTATGTAGGAGTCGTTTGCTTGCTCGTCTCGTTGACGTTTGCTGAAGACGTAGACGTAATTTAAATTAATATAAGTGCTGCCAACCTCTAGCCATTTTTTCGCGTTTTAATTTACACTGTGGCTAGCCACACGTTAACCTGTGGATAATTTTAGAAATTACCCACACGTGAAACGTGATTCGCTTAAATAATAAGTTTGAACATATTTAAGCATGAACTCTAGCCACACTATATATTTTAACACAAAATTACTAGTCGACTTGAAGTCTGTCATTTTAAGAAAAAAGAAATAATGGAAATTGCTGTTCTCGAGTTCAATAATAGCACAAAGTCATCAAAAAAACGTTTAAAAATTAAAAACGGCTCTACCGGACTTACTGGACGTTTTAAAAAGATCCACTACATTGGACGTTTTATGGACGCACGAGAAAGGTACACAAATGTCACAAACTTGGACATCTTCAAAATATGGGACATTTTGAGAACCAGATAGATGTTTAACTAACGTTTTGGGTAAACGTTTTTCCAGGATAAGCAATAAACGTTTTTATGATGCAAAATATGGGTTTTAAAAAAGTCGGTTTATAATTCATCGTACGTTTTAAAAATGTCCGTTTATAATTCATCGTACGTTTTAAAAATGTCCGTTTATAGTGTAACAACCTTTTAAAAACGTCCGATAAGAATACAATGGACATGAATAACGTTTATACAACGTCCTTATTGGCATATCTTTTAAAACGTCCTTTTTAGTATATCTTTTAAAACATGCCACAAATAACGTTTATAAAACGTTCTTATTGGAATATCTTTTAAAAAGTCCCACAAATAACGTTTTTAAAACCTCCTTTATTGGTATATCTTTTAAAACGTGCCCTCAATAACGTTTTTAAAGCTTCTTTATTGATATATCTTTTGAAATGTACCACAAATAACTTTCTAAAACGTCCTATTTGGTATATCTTTTAAAATGTGCTATAAATAACGTTTATAAAAGGTCCTTATTGAAATATCTTTTAAAACGTGCCACAAATAACGTATTTAAAACGTCCTTATTCTTATATTTTTTTAAATGTGTCACAAATAATTTTTTAAAACGTCCTATTTGGTATATCTTTTAAAACGTGCTATAAATAACGTTTATAAAACGTCGTTATTGGAATATCTTTTAAAAAGTGCCACAAATAACGTTTTTAAACCGTCCTTATTGATATATCTTTTAAAACGTGCCATAAATAACGTTTTAAAAAGTCCTTATTGGTATATCTTTTAAAATGTACCACAAATAACTTTTTAAAACGTCCTATTTGGTACATCTTTTAAAACGTGCTACAAATAACGTTTATAACATGTCCTTATTGGTATATCTTTTAAAACGTGCCATAAATAACATTTATAAAACGTTAGTTTTAAGTCCTCGGACCTAGGAACTTTTTAGGGACATAATAAAAACGTTTTATGGACTTTCTGTGCAATTAGGGGTTATCGCTGTGACAGACCGACGGACATTGTAAAGTACCTTATTCGCTACTTAATATTGAAAAAAAGAAAAGCTACTACTGGAATATTAGTCCTAGGAAGAACAGAAAAGTTTTTTAAACTGGTATCACCGCGAGATATTAAAAAAATTCACAACAATTATTTATGTCATATGTAATATAAGGCCATAAGTTAGATTTGGCAACATCTGTTTGGTAAATTATCGTTCTGATCGTTTAAGTTTACTTTTAAAAATCATCACCTTCAAAATGAAAAAAATTATTTTTTTACAAGAAAGTAAGCTTTGTGGCAGATTTTGATTAGAAATAGTCTTTGGATAAATCGGCGAACGTGGACAAATCTCCGAAAGTGATGAAATCGCCGAAAGTGGTCAAAATGCCGAAAGTGCTCAAATTGCCGAATGGACAAATCGCCGAAAGGCTGGTCAAAACGCAGATAAGCCTTTGGAAAAATCGCCGAAAGTGGTCAAAACGCCGAAAATAGTCTTTGGATAAATCGACGAACGTGGACAAATCTCCGAAAGTGGTCAAATTGCCGACTGGACAAATCGCCGAAAGTGGTCAAATTACAGAAAGTGCTCAAATTGCAGAATGAACAAATCGCCGAAAGGCTGGTCAAAACGCAGAAAGCCTTTGGAAAAATCACCGAAAGTGGTCAAAACCCCGAAAATAGTCTTTGGATAAATCGCCGACGTGGACACATTGCCGAGTCGTGTAAAATGACACTGCATAGATCGGGTTTGTGGCGTCGAAGCCGAAGTCACAGATACCGACTGGGTAGTCTGATCAAAACGTTCGTGGTCAAAACGCAAAAACTATTTGGATAAATCGCCGAACGTGGACAAATCGCCGAAAGTGGTCAAATTGCCGACTGGACAAATTGCCGAAAGTTGACAAATTGCCGAAAGCTGACAAATTGCCGAATGCACAAATCGCCGAAAGGCTGGTCAAAATGCCGAAAATAAGAGTATTTTGTAGAATGCTTTTACATTGTATTTTATAAGGTCATACTTTCTAAATTGTCTTATATAAACAAGTAAACCATTCTTGTTTTGACAAGGATACAAATAAATTTGTGTACAAGTGTGTACACATTTTTTAATGGATTGAATCTAACCGCTTTAGACACTATGTCATCATTTAGGGCTATCTGGCTATAAAGGTGCAGAAAATTGTGCAGCTCGAGAACTTGAGAGAAACGAACAGAATCTCGTCGAGAGATGGGCACTATATGTCATCTCGTCTCGAGCTTTTTTTCGAGAGAAAATGTCCTTCATCTTGTCTCTTCAAGAGTAAGCGAGACGAGACAACATATATATCTTTACTACTTTCTGAGGAAAGTGTACCTTTGTCTTACAAAAAAAGTTTCCGGCAAAATGACTGATTAAAAAGACACATAAGATTGTTATTTAAGCCAATATTTAAAAATAAAGAAACCCGTTTTCATTTGGGCGGGGGGTGCTTAATAAATATCAATTTATTTTCTTTCCTATTCAATTTTTTATTCTTTTCCCAACTTTCCTTAATTTATTTTATGTTTTCTTTTCTGGAGTGAAATGTAAACCCACCTCCATGTGATTTAACCTGCCCAATGTAAAACCAGAGCTGTTTTTTGGCGTCCTTGGCAAATCTAAATGCCTTGCCACTTTTGCTCCCTAAGTACGAGTATCAGCAAGTATAATATACAATGCCTAGATTCCGAAGCATATCTCCATTTTTCAAATATCCCATTTAAGTCACCTACATTTCATAAAATACTGTGTAAAAGCATTTCTACAAAGTACTCTTTCGACAATTTGTCCAAAGATTAGTTTCGGCGTTTTGACCAGCCTTTTGGCGATTTGTCCATTCAGCGATTTGTCTGGATCCCCATTAATATTGTGTATCTTTAAATATGTTGGTCATTTAATGTCTGGGTCGTTTAGTTTTTTCATATTTTAGTTATTTTAGAAAATATTTTATCTGGTTCCTTAAGGTTTATTATTATATGATTTGATTTTTTAGGGTTTTGATAAAATATCATTTTGCTGTAATAGAGGTTTAATTATTTAATAGTTTGATATAATATCCTTTTGCAAAAGTATGTTTGTTCTTTTAAATTCTGCTAAATTGTGGTACACCCTTGTTGAAAGTACTTCAAGAAGTAAGTCCGTCCCTGCCTCGTTGTTAGTTTGTTGCCTCCACTACCCTGTAACGGCTAAGAAAAGTACCGCAGAGTTGGTCCCTTTTTAAAAACCTTAAATTGTAAAAATGCCATTAACCGAAGCACCCGCATAGTGAAAAGAGATGAACTGCAGCCTTTGTAATGCTGACGTAGATTAAAAACTATCACGGGTAATAAGATGTGTACGATACTCCATTTAAACTTTGTCCAACTACTAAAACGACCGCTTGGTTAAAAATTTGAGAAGTGGGGAACGAACCAACAAAGGGAAAATTAGAGAAGTGGGGACGCTGGAGGTGTCGTTTTAGTTGTTGGACAATCTGTACAAGCGCATTACACCAGGAGGCAGCACTTAACGAGGCGTTTTAGCCATTAATTTTGGCCAATTTTAAAAATCATTAAAAAGACATTAAGGGTTCAATTTTGGCTATTATATTCAAAATAGTGCTATTGATGGATTATTATATTTTGAAATTTAAAGCTCCTTTTTTTCTCTCGTAAACTGAATGGAATTAAAATTTAAAAATGCAAGAATACCTAGATAATATATATTACCTAATTTATTTTGGCAAAATTTTAATTTTTTAACAAAATTACATTTTGAGATATTTATCCAAAAATTACAAAGGTTGCTGTAATCACCTTAAGTGCCTGGAGCGCTAAGCACTTATTTTACAAAGTGTTCGTATGCTGAAAATTCTTAACTGGTAAATCTATATATTTTTTTAAATCTAATATTGCTGCAAATGGCAAGTTTTAAATAAAACTACAATTTATTAAAAACAATGTATTTTTAAAACAACAAAGAAGTAGCTTTTCCTCCTAAACGTTCTGAAGCTAAATTAATGATTTTTTCTTTAAGCTCAGGTAATGGTTGTAAAACTGTCCAAAAATCTTCTCTGGTCAACTTATAAAGTTCACATGGAGTTGTTGCTACAACACTAGCAATTCGAGGTTCGTTAAAAACCAAAGCGATCTCTCCAAAATGTCCACCATCGTCCAAATGGCAAATTTCTTTATCGTTTTGGTATATAGCAACAGTTCCAAAATAAATAAAATACATGGAATCTCCAGGCACACCGGCTTTTATAATTACGTCGTTGGTTAAAAATACTTCCGTTTTTAATTTAAGCACCAACTTAGTCATAACCGCATCAGGAATATATTTAAAGAAATGAACTTGTTCGACATGATTCTTGGTAATATTAACCAAAATCTCCTGTTTTATAGTTTTGGTAAGCATTCTGTTAATAACTCCTTCATTGTAATATCTATTTTGATACTTATATTCGTAGAATTTGATTATTTTCCTTCTTAAACCCACTGGTAAGGCTTTATACTGCAAGTAACCAGAAAAATGTTCTAAAATATCAGTTATTCGGCTGTGTGTAAAAGTTCTCCACACTCTGAGCACCTGGACAAACAAAAAAAGTTGGAAGCACCATCCTAGAGTCATATAAAACATAAGTGCGATTTTTTCAGAGGAAAATAAGTACTCTCTCGTATCGATAGTGGCATGTAATAAAAGCAATACCACCTCGAAAAACATTTCGTATTTAAAATAATATTTGTGAGGTTTCAGAGGTACGACATAATCCTGGATATAGTCAATACTGAGAAATATAGCAGCTACAATGACGTGAAAAAGCAATACCAACATCGTAAACGATTTGATTATTTTTGAGAGAATGCTAGACATAGCTATATACCCACATAGTAAATCGATGGCTTCTATTACAATCTGATAGCGTAAGAATCTTAATATTCCTAATAATCTACTGAATTCAAAGAGGATGCAAAACAGTGTATTATCACTGACGCCCATTAAATAAATGAACGAATTCAAACAAGATAGAAAATCGATAAAGAACCAGGTTTTTAGATAATGTATAACAATGTCCTTGGCTTTAAGAACCGTTTTTCCTCTTTCATCATCATAATAACCTGTTAGCAATCTTCTTAAAATGTCAACGAAAAAAAATGCGTCTATGTATACTTGAATTTTATGATATCTAAAGAGCTGTAGATTACAATCTTCTTCCATATCTCTGTTAATCGAAATTACTAAAAAATTCCACATGAAAATCAGAAATACTATCGGTAAAATTAAGCTCCAATAAAAAGTAAATTTACTAAATGGGTGGATTATGTAAATTTTACTTGAAAGTAACCTTAGCTCTTCGTTTTCTATGTCTTTTATTGAGGTAAAAACCCTCGAAGTCCAAGGATGTTTCTTGGAAACCGTCACGAAATCCATTATAGATCTACGGAAATGAATACACAATCCCGAATCTATGAATAAATGGGTTACTGGTACTATGTTGAATAATTTGCATTCGTGTTCCATTTTCAGAATATCTTCTTTAAATATTTTATTTTACACCAACTTATTATAAAATCATCTAATGTCAATAGTGTTGCTATGCTATATTGACAACTAGAATGCGACTGTTCAAAAAAAAATAGTAGCTTGGAAATTGGTGTGTTTCAATATACAGGGTGTTTCAAAAGTCTGGAAACGGTCCTATTTGCTTGTATATGTCCGCCTATAGCAAAAACAAATTAATATTTTTGAATTTTAAACGCATGAAAATGTGAAAAAGGACAAGACATTACTAAATCCCGAATTTGGACAATTTAACTTTTTGAATTTCAGGACCGTTTCCAGACTTTTGAAACACGTGTATGTCTGATCCGTATTTTAGAACACAATTTTTAACCTTCCAGTAGTCGCGCCCGGTATGGCAGAACGATCCTACACCTTTTTTATAAGTATAGGAGAAAGAGAATCAAAATCAAAGTCTTACCACATGAATTTTTAATAATCGTAGAAGTTTACGCTTGACTTCTTGAATGATCCAAATCTTCTTGGCTGCTTTCAAAGTGTTGAATGAAGTTCTTGAAGTGATGTTCGAGTGAAGTGAGATAGACTTAGGAAAAACATTGTAAGTTTTACATTTTTGCAGGAACCAAATCTTCAAAAGACTCTTCTTGCGGTTTAGCATACAGCTATTGTAATTTTGGATAAGTACTGCCAGACTGGCATGTTTCAAATGAACTAGGTTATCCATTTCCCAAATGTGGTGAAGTAAGTATAGGAGAAAGAGAATCAAAATCAAAGTCTTACCACATGAATTTTTAATAATCGTAGAAGTTAAGTATTGTGTTAAACAAAGAGGGAGGCACGTGCTACTCAATATACTACTCAATATATCTTATTCTCAATTGGTGGTGGCGAAACAGCTGTACAGTTCAGAGTGCTGCAAGTGCAAGTTGTCCAAAATTATGCCTTCCCGCAGTGTGTGAGACCGGTGCGATTAATCACGTTTTTTTAATTAATAATAATAATAAAAATAATAATAATACTCGCCCTACATTTCACACCCTTACGAGTGAACCACAGAAGCCAATGGCTTGTGCGGGGAAGGGACGGCTATTCTTATTATTTGACGTGACGCTCCGGGGCGACTTACTGAGGATTGATGGCGCCATTTCGCTGTAGGTGTAGGAAAACCTGGAAAACCTCACCATCATCATCGGGAGAGTAACACAGGGGGATTGAAAATCTAGTCTCAGCATTAGACATTAATTAAATTAATATTCAATGCGGTTTACCTCTATTCGAGCCAAGTATCTAATACTGAAATTTTTAAATTACAATTTCACTGCCAGATACGAGGCACGAACCCACGTTGGCTCTAGCATATAAACAGCCATAAATGAATATGACCGATAGCCAATGATCTGTGCCACCGAGATCGAAAATTGTCTATATACTTTGATTGTAAAGGTTAGATTTTTATACTTCTATTCTTTAGTTTGTAATAGAAATGTAACTTCATTATTTTTTAGACATGGGATCTTACGAAAAAGAGCAGGTATGCTTCAAACAAATGTTAGAAGAAGTAATGAGTGAAGACAATTCAGATACAGATCTATCTGATGAAGATGAATTCGGTCACGTCGAACAGCAACTTGACAACAGTGAGTCTGAGCAGGATATTTCTGTTAATGAGCAAGTAGCAAAAGAAATCACAGCAATACATAATCATTTACGGGAAAGAATAAAGTCACTCGTGAAACGTTACTTTAGTTTGTTGATAAATAGTAATAAATGTGGTTTAAGCTCAATTATTTTTATTATGGGTTCGTTCCACAAATAGAATTTGAATAATATTCAAAAAGTAAAATATTAAATAAAAAAAATTGGACACCAGTCTAATTGATTTTTTGATGTAATTAGAAACAATTGACAAAAAAACTCCGTCCTTTCTTTCTTTTTGTGGGTTTAAGGAAATTAAACTCAAATTAAACGTTATATTTGTTTTATTTAATAAGAGGGAAAAAATAACTTTCAGAGACTTTTCATTTTTTTTTTTGGAAAATTGTCAGATTTCGCGGTCTCTGTTTTTTAAAAAAAGAATATAAAACAAAATATGAAATATAAAAATAATCAAAGTGAATTACATTTTAAGACCATCTGTAAAAACAAATTAAAAATAGATTTTCTTTTTGTAATCGAGACTGAAAGAGCACCACAAACATCAGATAATTTATATTGTTATAAAAGATAAGATATGAACTTTTAGGTAAATATAACAAAAAAAAATATACCGGCATTAAAAAGAATTAAAAATAACAGTAAATAAAAGTTAAAGTGTCGAAATAATTAATAATGATAACAGGGGAAAATATAATATAATATAAAACAACTTACCCTATATAACGATTGGAAGAAAAGAAATTTTCAATTTGCGACACAGACGATATAGAAGTTAATCGTTTTGACTGAAGAGGCAAAGAGAGAGAATTGTTAATATGGTAAAGACATTGTATAGTAATACCTAGAAGAGAGGGAGATCTTCAGAATGGATATTAAGCGAGTCTGAAATTAAAATATACCGAGCACAGGAATAATAAAAATACAGGGTGGCGCAGAAAAAAAAACGTAACACCATCGCGAGGCTAGAAATTAAAAAAGGTGAATTTATATTACATAATGAAATTATTATTATATTAAATTAATCAAGAATAATGTGCGTGCACTAGAGAAAAGGGAAGTTGTCGGTACAAGGAAAAGGAGGAAGTAAAAAAGTGTTAATATATTAACTTCCTCCTTTTCCTGTACTACAACAACCCTCATCATTTCATCTTTAATAAAATTTTTGTGGTATTCGACTTAGAGTTTTATTACTTCATTTCAACATTCGGGTCGAAACTCGAAAATCTCATAAACTCCAAGATATCCAAATTAATTGATTATTTTGGGATTTCTAACTATAACCAAACTGCAAAAGGTTTTAACTTATAAATTCTTGGAAAATATTGACGTTGACAGAAAATGAATAAATCTATGCATTTCTCTGGCGATATGTTAAACAAGCGCAACTCGGCATATGATTTCGGGATAGGCATCAACGTTTATGACAGAAAACTTGCCCAAATCTGCCAAGCCCCGCTGGGAACCATCTTGTATCGCCAATGGAACTTAAAATATATAACATGTTTTCTTAACTAAACAGATTCTTATTCTTTATTTATTTTGACTATAGTCAACTATATTTCCTACCCATAAAAATGGTCACATTTACACAATATATTTTACTGGGTATTTTTTCACTCTGTTACAAGATAAGCTCAGTCGATATATCCAGCGTTCGTGAAAAGAGAGGAAGACTTGTAATATATTCCTAATTTAAAAAAAAATTAAAATAAAACGAAATTATTTTTTTAGTGCGTAAAAGTTATTTTTAACTGATTAAAAAAAGGTTCTTGCAAAATTATGTTTTATAAAATATCAAAAAAATCTGATGTGGCCAGCACATGACCTCTCGCCATTTTGGAATCAAAAATTTACAGGTTGACACAAAAAAGTATGAAAAAAAATTATTTTTTTGTAAATCTGGCAACAATGGCAAAAGTTTCGAAAATTTTAATGAGATGAAAATAAACTATAGGGTATACAAAATATATGTGTAAAACTTTATTTGCCGTTTTGTATAATAATGGCGTCATCACCCATAGCAACTGCCACTTCCGGTTGTGCGATTGGCACCAAAATCTAATCAGATCTAATCTAGAGTATAAGAATTCTGTATGCAAAATTTCAAATTTTTTTATTCAGTAGTTTTTGAGTTATCGTTACTACAACATCCATCCAAACACACACACACTAACACACACACACACTAACACACACACACAGACATCATCGCGAAAATATCAAAATCGTATTCTAGGGACCCCAAAACGTGTTTATCCATTGAAAACTCACTACCCAATTTTTAGCATGATTCCTATACCTCTCTTATCTGAAGGGCGAGAGGTAAAAATGATGCATAATTTACTTCAAAATATATTACCTACATTTGCAAATTATTTAATTTTATTTAAATTAAACAAGGATTGTAGGATAGCCATTTACAAATTGTTATCGATAAAATTTGTAAATCTTCAATTTAATTTCATGTTTGGATTTAATGAAGCTTAAAAATATCGTACTCGTTTTTAACTCCGGAAAAATGATTATTTTTCGAGATATGGCGAGTTGCACGATTTTTTTACTGTAACTTCCACTCTTTTTGCTTAAATTTTTAAAGATACTATTCAATGGTCTTTGAGAGCGTTAGTTAATTTTTTTATTCATATAAAGTTACTAAAAATAAACAAAACGGAACTTTAGATCGTTTACTGACAGCAAATGACAAATAATATTATATTATTTTAAATATCGCGGAAAATAATCATTTTTCCGTGATATTTGCGAAAAAAGATTCATAAAATTCAATTAGATAATCAAATTGAAGATTGATCAGTCAGGCATAATTTTGAAGCGAAGATTTTACCTCTGTCGTCTGCCCTACGACCCTGGCAATAGTAATCAAATTGATTTTTCTATAATTATGCGGCTTCTAAATTTATTTTTTAATTGATAAAAATTAAAAAGTATCCGATATTTAATTAATAATTAACTTAACTGGAATAAAATTATTCATTTGATACAAAAATTCCTGTATAAAAATGAACTTATCATTATTATTTTTATCTGTTTCATTATTCGTGTTTTGTTTAATGAAGTGAAAATATTCATTTCATTAAATAAAATTGCAAAAATGTTAACACAGCTGCGTCTACATAGCACTTATATTGGGTAAAAATAATAATTTAGGTGATAAGAACTTTTATAGTTTTATAGTTTTTCCATGTTGCAATAAAAATCATTTTTTTATATTAGACTAATTGAAATAAAACACCCTGTATTTATTAGTCTATTATAAACTGTAACCGTACGTGAAAAGCAAATAAAAAACACTCAATCTAAAAGCGAGAACACTTGCAATTTGTCATTTAATCCTCTCTTCACGCTCCCGATGTTTGACAAGTAATATCACCCCGCCCCTCGTATCTACGACCCCTCTAAAATCCACATGCATCCCCGTGTGATAGAAACATATGTATCAAACGGACACCCCATGAAAAACATTCCACTTCATGTGGGCAAATCGTCGGGAACTGCATTAAATGCCCATTATTGATTCAATGGTTGCTAATTTGCTATAAGTGCGCACTAAATTGAGATGCAAAAAGTGCAAAATGATCCATAAGAATAGGGGAGGGATACACAATCAGTAATTAATAACAAGATTCGATACAGGAAAACTTGTAATCTTGGGAAAAAACCTCACGAGAAAGATATCTTTTGAAATATTTCTTCTTATTCTTGGACTCGATGAGTTTTAACCTCCGGCCATAACTTCTTAATTATAATCTTTGTTCAAAGTCATTTAAATATGGATTGGACATTACTTAAATTTTGAATAACCATTTTTTTTATCGAATAATTTGCATTTATTTTTGTTTTAATTCGGTCCGCATAATCATGAAAAAAAATGAAATTTTTTTTTTGCTTAAAATGACTTTTCTCCACATTTTAAGCCACCCACAACACGATTAAGTTAAAAAAATTTTAATGTCCGTCGGTCTGGATGGATGTGGAGACGATAACTTAAGAACCACTTGTCCGATTTCAAAAATCTTTCTCCAATCGTTTTCTCGTATATACGAGAGGAACTGGATTATTTTTGGGCATTCTACCTGTAAGGGGGTGGAAACTGGACGAGGTTGAAATTTCAAAAAATTCATATCATACTTTTTGTGGTATATTTTACCATGCAAATTGTAACGCCACTGGTGTGTATTTGCAAATTAATAGAACCCTTTTTTGTATGTGTTTTTCGGTAGACACCGTTTACCTGTTTTGATACCATTTTAATAAATATACAGTTATCTGTGTATACTCGTAAATGAACTTACCAATTAAAGTTAATATTAGTTATTGGGAAAGCAAGTTTTATTTAAATATCCCACACTTTTAAACATATTGAAACAGTTCATAAGACTTTTTTCATGTCGAAATTATTATAAAATTAATTCGCATAAAACTTTTTTCGATTTGACCATCATGGGTGGAAGTGGAAGTGGTTAAAATTTCAAAATATTCATATTTGTCATTTTTGAAAATATTGAAACAAGTCAATACACTTTTTTCATATCATAATTATTATTAAATTAATTTGTATGGAACTTTTTTAATCAGACCTATGGGGGTAAAACTGAAGGGGGATGAAATCTCAAAAAAAATTATATCTCCACCATTTTCAAAAATATTGAAACAGGTCATTACACTTTTTTTATGTCTTAATTATTGTAAATTTAATTCGATTGAAACTTTTTTCGATTTGATCTTCATGGGTAGAGCTGGAGGGGATTGAAATTTCAAAAAATATAGATCTCCAAATTTTTTTTAAATATTGAAACAGGTCATTAGACTTTTATCATATGCGGATTATTATAAAATTAATTCACTTGAAACTTTTTTCGATTTGACCATCATGAGTGGAACTGGAAGTGGTTGAAATTTCAAAAAAATTCATATTTGTCATTTTTGAAAATATTGAAACAAGTCAATACACTTTTTTCATATCATAATTATTATTAAATTAATTTGTATGGAACTTTTTTAATCAGACCTAAAACTGAAGGGGGGTGAAATCTCAAATTAAATTATATCTCCACCATTTTCAAAAATATTGAAACAGGTCATTACACTTTTTTTATGTCTTAATTATTGTAAATTTAATTCGCTTGAAACTTTTTTCGATTTGATCTTCATGGGTAGAGCTGGAGGGGATTGAAATTTCAAAAAATTCAGAGCACCGAAATTTTTTGAAATATTAAAACAGGTCATTAGACTTTTATCATATGCTGATTATTATAAAATTAATTCACTTGAAACTTTTTTCGATTTGACCTTCATGGGCGGACCTGGAGGTGGTTGAAATTAAAAAAAAATCATATATACACCATTTTTGAAAATATTGACCATATCCCAGTTTGGAAAAAGATATCATGCCACCTATGAAAACCATGAGAAATGTCATTCTGATTAAGTCTGTTTAATAGACCAAAATATCATCATATCGTTATGTCCGTAAATTTCGTGGTGCGTATAGTTCTTGTGTTTAATGTTAAAGTGAACGTTACTAACCAACATCAGATCAACAAGAATTTTTCGATTTGCCATAGCTGTTATTTGGTAGCAGTAGTGGAATACTCTAAGACATTATTCGAGAATTTTGTAGCGCATTTATTTTTAACCAAAAAATGTAGAATTCACTCTCAAAAAGTTTGAATTGAAAAAATCTTACCAGTAATAAGCTTTCCTGAAATCAACGAATGTGTTCAATGACAAATAAGAAATAAGTAAAACTGTAACTACAGCAACAAAAAGTAATAATAATAATAATAATAATACTTTATTAGTCTTTTTAGATCATTTACATGGTGTAGGATAAGTCAAAAATTATATTTAAAGAGATGTACAGTAGTAAAACTATTCAAGGTAAAATAAAATAAAATCTTACAATTAACACATTAGAGTAAAATAAAATTTTACAACTGTAACACATTAATCTAGTGACACAATATAGTGCACTATATAGCATAAAATAGTTAGAATTAGGACTGACAAGTTTGAAAAAACCCCTATGACACAGTTTTTATATAATTACCGACAGAAACTACTGGAAAAAGTCACCAATACTGTAGGGGCACAAATAGTTTTATTTTTAAATAAACTCGGACTATTGATTTCTTTTAAAAAGATAGGTTGAAGATTGAATATTCTTAATCCAGAGTAGTATGGACTTTTTTCGAACATGATTGAGACATGTATGCGTAGTAGATTGCCATTAGGAGTTCTATAATTATGATTGTCTGATTTACGAGTAAATGGAGATGTTTGTTTTACTTTCCCGGTATTATCAAAGGGAAAGTATAGTGAACGAGAAAGAAAAAAATTTGAAGACAAACAATGCGCTTTAGTGCAATATTTTCTAGTTCAAAGTTCCAGAGCATAAAATTCTCTACAACTTTTGTATCAAAATTTTTCTCGAACTCCCAAGTTTTCACCCATGATTTTAGGATATCCTAATTGTAGCTATATAATATTCCTTCTTGTACCATTGTTGTTTTTTTTGCCATGTTCTTGACTTTATTTTTCCTTTTTTGTCTTTTTTTACCTATCTTTTCTTTTTCATTTTTACCCCTTTTTTGCCCTTTTTCTTGCTTTTTAGTTTTGAACTTTTTCGAGCTTGTTGCCTTTTTTGCCTTTATTTGTCTTTATTTTGACCTTTCTGCTTTTCTTTCCTTTTTTGGCATTTTTTCCACTTTTTTTGCCTTTTTTTTTTCCTTATTTAAACTTTTTTATTCAATTGTAAAATTGCCTAATAATCACTATTTGATTTTGTACAAATGGAGTCAATATTGGAACTCCAGCTTTAATCTCCATCTATAAGAACTCCTAGAAATTTTATATTCGTTGAGAGTGGGATAATATCATTATTTATTTGTATTAAGAAACCTGTACTTATTTTTGTTCTAGAATGGAACTGAATGAGTACTATTTTGTTAGAATTAACAATCAATGCATTTATTTTATACCACGTAGTAAATTCTTTAGTAACTAGAGATAATTTGGAGTGGAGTTCTTCCTCTGATTCTGCGTCTACAGCAGCATTGGTGTCGTCTGCATATATTGCAGTATGACTGGCTGAAAATCGTTTATGTACACGAGAATGTCCTTTACTTCAGACAGAAATTTTACGAGATTGTAGATAGGAACTTATCCAATGCAGAAAGTTACCCCTAAAACCTTGTGCATGCAATTTACCAATTATAATGGACATATCAATGGTGTCAAAACATAGACGATATTCCACCTCTAAAACCAGCGTTAGCTTCAGTCTTTTTGTATTTCTTATGTTACAGTTATTTGGGGTATACATATTTTTTATAAATTTACGCAGCAAGTGAGAAACCGCTATTCCACTTAAGATGGACATTACAGGAGAGAAAATCAACAACAGACGGACCATAACACCCTTAACAATTAATTTTGAATAATAACAGAAATATTTTCTAACATTGAGTTAGCTGATATGTTTCTGGTAATGGTCATACAGGTGAAAACGCTAATCAAACAAGTTTATGTCTTAAATGGTTTCCCAATCCAAATTTTACTGGCAAGTCTTTAATGAGTATCAACTATTATACCCACTGATAATTTATCTGATAACCTCGCATTCAATGTTTTATTGTGAAGTATTTCACATGTCATATTTGACTATATAGTCCTTCTTATTTTTTTTTATATTACCTCAATAGGTTCTATAGCAGGGTCTAAGACCATCTTTTTCTAAAGCATAACAATTAAAAAGGCGCGTGGCATTGAATACATTTTTTTGTATTTTCTAAACAAATTTTAAATGTTGTGGACCATTTAATAACAGATAAATAACGATACAATAATATGTCGTTAGGCACTACACGAATTACCAAGAAAGACATATTTTTTATACCGAAATATAAAAGGATCGATCGTCCTTCAGTGTTCATAGGTCTTTGTAAACAAAAACTTTTTTTCGTCGAATATCGCTATGGACCGAGCGCCTGCAGGCATAAAAGTTTTTTTTTGCGAGGTACCGATCTCATACCGTTGAATACTCCGCGGTATATCTGCTATCCTTTTCAATTCTCATTTTATTTCGCTTTTTGCAAGAATTCGTGAAAACGCAGCGGTTCCAGAAAACGGTATTGTTGACTAATTTATTTGTTTATATTTCAATTTTTCTTAAATAAAAACATGGAATTTTTAACACAAGCCGTGCAAACAATATGCTACGATCTCATTATGTTAGATTTATTTGTACTTATTTTGAGGAGTTTGTAAAGTTTTTTTTTAATAATGACACACATAAAGATGACTGCTGCTGGAATATCTTTTCCTTTATAATTTATAAAAATTTCAACACATTCAGTTTCACTGATTTTTCTTACAATAAACGTAAAAATTTAAATTAATAATATCGTTTGACGTTTAAGCGCGAACCAATTATGCAATTTGCAATCAAACCGTCAGCGAACCGAACTTCATAACACGGTTAGAGATTTGGCGAACCGTTGAGTCGTTGTTTGAACGGTTAGGTAAAACAGCCGACCGAAGCTTCAACGGTACCTCGCAAAAAAAGCCTAAATACTGCACGACACATCTGACTGATCCTTATTAAGTCAAAAATTATTAGAATTAACGGTTATTGCCAAATTTTAAAATTTCGAAAAAGGTTCGATAATATTTAAATCTAAGTTGTAAGTTGTTTAAAATCAAAGGCTGATAGTACAAAATAAAGTTAAAGGAGAAAAATAAAAGAGCTGGAAAAAATTTGAAAAATTAGAAGAAAATAGCAAAGACAATCAAAAATCTTAGAGGGCGAAAAGCAACAGACACTGTAGCTGTAAAAAACGAATGAGGAGAAATACTAACAGAGGATAGCGAAGTAATGCAAAAATGGAAAGAATATTTTCAAAATTTACTGGATATAAATTATAATGAAGAAAATGTCGAAGAAATAGAATATCTAGATTAGAACCAGGACCCTGATGAAACTTACAATAAACGATCTATTAGAAGCAGTAAAATCGCTAAAGAATCTTAAAGCCCTTGGGCATGATAAAACTGATGAAAAACATGGAACAAAGGGCAACAAAATTATTGCTGAAAGTATACAATAGAGCTTGGAAATAAAATAAAATACCAGAAGATTGGCAATGAGGAATAATATTATATATATTTAGCTCTGCAGGCCTAAGAGGCCCATGGCTTGGTTTGTCATTTCTTTCCATTTCTTCCAATTTTTACATTTATTCTTCCAGTTTTGTATCCCTAGGCTTTCCAAATCCAATTCCACTTCTCTCTTCCATCTTTCCTTTGGTCTTCCTCTTCTCTTTTTTTCTCCTATACCCTATACTTCTACTGATGATAAATTTTGGGATTATATTTGGCGCCATCCTTTCTAAGTGCCCTAGCCATCTTAGTCTTTGTGCTCTCACAAATCCTGTTATGCTTGGTTCTTTATATAAGTCCCTAAGCTCTTGGTTTGTTCTTCTTTCCCATATTTCATTGTTTCGTTTCCCTCCAAAAATTTTCCTTAATACCTTTCTTTCCCAGACCTTCATGGTATTTATATCTGCTTTTCTTAAAATCCATGTTTTGCAGGCAAAGGTAACTATGGGCCTTATTACAGTTTTGTACAGTTTAATTTTAAGCTTCCTTGTTATTAGCTTACTTTCTAGGAGATGGTTTCGGCTATATAAACATTTATTTCCCTTAACCAGTCTTGTTTTTATTGCTTCCGGTTTTCTTGTGAATGTTGATCCCAGATAGACAAATTGCTTCAAACTTATACATCTTACCGCTCTTTGCTTTTACTTTCAACCAATCTCCCTTGGTAAAACCGTCATCCGTCCATTTCATATATTTCGTTTTTTCCTAATTTATTTATAGGCCTTTTTCCTTTGCTTCCTCTTCGAGCACTTTAATAACTTGCATTAGTTCACTTTTATTTCTACATAACAATAGCAATGTCGTCAGCGAACGCTAAACATTGATGCTTACTATTATATAATAAACCATTTCTATTTAAGTTTGCTTCACGGATTATATTTTCTAATACATAGTTGAATAGAACTGTTGACAAGGGATCCCCCTGTCGCAACCCCACTTTCACCTTGAACTTTTCAGATTTTTTTCTTTCATTCTTATTCTATTTTCCGTATTCTGTAGCGTCAATTTTCCTATTTTCCTAATCTTATGAGTTTTTCGGTAACTCCTAGTTCTTCCAGTGCTTGGTATACTGCCGCTCTTTTGATCGTATCGTATGCCTTTTTAAAGTCTATAAATACTACATACGTTTCTTTCTGATGCTGGTAACTCTCCGCCTGAATCTCTCGTAACGTAAAAATTTGATCCAACTGTTATTCTCCAATTCTTCTTTCCATTTCCGCTGATAGTCTACTTTGTATGCAGGTCGCCAGGACTTTGTATCCAGCATTCAATAGTGCTATTCCTCTATAGTTTTCACAGATTTTTTTATCCCCTTTTTTATATAATGGGCTTATTAGAGCTTTGTTCCAGTCGCGAGACATTCTTTCTTTTTCCCAAATTTCTGCAATCAGACTGTGTATTTTTTCAGATAGTTTGTCCCCTCCGAACTTTAGCATTTCACCTGTGATGTCGTCTATGCCAGGACTTTTATTCATTTTTAAGCTATTTAGAATTCTTTTTACATCGTCTATACCTGGTATTTCCTCCACCCCTATTACTGGTTCCTCGAAACCGTCTATCTCCTGATCGGTATCTTCGGGGCTATTTTCATTTAGCAGTTCCTCGAAATAATATTACCCATACACAAAACAAGAGATATAAGAGAATGTAATAATTACAGGGGCATAACATTGTTAAGAATAGCCTTGAAGATATATGAGAAAATGCTAAAACTAGTATTAGGCTGCCATAAAAACCTAAATGCCCTGGGCATGAGGGCATAGAAGGAAATGAAGAGACAGACCAAATGGCTAGTAATGGAGCCGAAAAGCCTTTAATTGGATCGCAACCCACATGTGGAAAAATAATTAAGGGACAAACACGGGATAGAACTTCCGGGACTAAGATAGTCTAAATGCAGTAGGTGTCCTGATAGGATCAGAAGATACCTGAACCTCATAGGAGTATCAGAAGATTCCCTATGTAGAAGATGTGAGGAAGAGAACGAAACTCCTCTTTATGTATTTATGCTATTTAAAATTTAATATAAAGTATTTTATTGCTTAGTTACCAACTATATAAAGGTGTAATTTATGTACGTGCGAGCATAAAGTGAACTTTACGGCGCGCGCGGGTATAAAGTGCACTTTATGGCCCGAAAAGTGTACTTTATGGTCCGTGCGAGCATAAAGACAAAAAATAGTTTTTATTTAACTTATTAACAATGCTTATTAATAAAATTATTATGTAAAAAATAATAAATTATTATGTTACTGAAATCAGATTTTTTTAAAAATTTATATTTTGGATGCAATAACGAACTGGTATGACATAAAAGTTTGTATGTACCGCGGGTATAAAAAGATGTATATGCCCTCGGGTTTGTAAGATCGTCGCTCTCAGGACATAAAGATCTGTTTATACCCTTGGTACATAAATAACTATTAAAATAAAAAAAGTTACAAACGTTTAGATTTTGAAAAAAGGATGTTTATTTCAAAAGTAAAACAAGCAAGTTATTTAAAAATATATGTTTTTATTATGTGGCCAATTTAACGGCGATTAATTGTTATACTTTTGTAACAGACTAGAAATTCGATAGACTCACCCTTAATCAAAAAAATAAATCCGAATTATCTTCGGCGGTATGGACACTAATAGAAATTTTAAAATCTCCTTACCGGGGCGTGAATGCGGATGGGGTGGGCTCTTAATGCCACTTAAAATACTCCCTTGCATTTATTTAAAATTGTATAAACAAGTCCGTCTACGCAGCTGGATATCATACCCTATTATTCATCCCCTTATAATAATATTGTCATTACATACAATCATCGAATAAGCACCTGTATGGAGGAAGTTTTCTCTTCCTGGGGAAATTGTTTCCCTAATGATTTTCGTTTATATTTATATTTTCTGCAAAATTAATCTTTTTCGGACATGAAAAGTGAAAAAGTGATCAATGTGAAAAAATTATAAATAATAAAAAAAGCGCGAGTTTGACCAATTTTTAGGCTTTTTAAATTTAATTTCTCGTGTATTTATAATTTTAATTATTTACACAACTTTATTTTTTTGCTGGAGTTGGATTATGCCAATAAAGGCTACACAAATATTTTCAAATATACAATTGTTGTTTTTTTTTTTTTAAGAATAATCTTAATACAAATTTTCAAGTCTGTAACCGATACGATTTTTGAGATATAAAAATCCCTAAAAAAAGTCTCCCATCCTTTTCGCTCCCCGTAACTAGAACAAAGATTGATTAAGAATAAGGATCTCGCAAAATATACCATTTATAGTTGATACAACATATGGACATCGACATGAAAATGAATAGTAAATTTGTAGCATCCCTTATGCGAACCGGAAGTTCTTAAAATCCTCCCCTATTAGTTCATTGTTTATTTCCATCCATAACTTAAATTAAATACAACACAATTAAAAACACATATTAGATTTTGGCCCAAATTTATTACATCATATTTCATTTTGCTTGGTGTGAATCCCTTGCGTGTCCTTGTCATAAATTGCACCGGAAATACGTAATACAGGGCGATTTTTTATTTTATTTCTGAACCAAAAACTATTTAATATCTATCACGGTCTGCTTTATACTCCCATTATATTATTTTTTGATTTATCCTTCCTTATTTTCTTCCATTCTTTTCGCTATAACTATTTTTTATTTTATTCATTATTGATCTATTCTAAGTATATAATTAATAAATAGTAGTTTGTTACACTCAAAAAATGATACAAAAAGGATTATTCTTTTTTAATGGAACCCAATACACAGGAGGCCCAAATAAAAGGAGGAGCTATTGGGAGACAATAATACTCACGATTGTGCGCATGCGTCGTTAATGTTGAATTAGTTTTTTTTTATTATTTAAAATAAAAATAAAAAAAAAATAAAACTACTATTCGAGTCTAACCGTGGTTAATCATTAATAAAAAATTGCATTTATTTATGCATTTCTTTCCTAAAAAAAAATATTTTGAGAAGAAAATGAAAAAAAAATAGTGTATCAGGCAAAAATGCACCAATTATTGTGACGGTACAATAAGACAAATAAGGACTTATCCATCTTGTTAATAGAATTGTTGGAGATCAGCTAGAATTTTTCTTTGTCTTTAATTAGGAAAAAGCAAATTGATCACATGTGCTATCGGACAATCATAATTATTACTATATAACTTTTTTTTAAACTTAAAACAAGATATAAAGCTTTGACTGATAAATTTGTGAAGCGATACTTTAATTAGTTGATAATAAATAATTAAACTTAAATCTTTTATTATGGGTTCGTTCCATGAATAGAATTTGAAATATGTAGAGAAGTAGAATATTAAATAAAAAAAAAAAAAATTGGACTCCAGTCTAATTGATTTTTTGATGTAATTAGAAACAATTGCCAAAAAAACTATGATATATTTCAAAATCCGTCCTTTCTTTCTTTTTGTGGGTTTCAGGAAATTAAACTCAAATTAAACGTTATATTTGTTTATTTTACGATAAAAATTTCAGAGATCTTTCATTTTTTCTTGTTTAAAAAAAACTTGGCTTGTTCTTGAGGTTTTTCCTTATATTCCTTCTCCAAAGGAAACTTAGATAGCTTGGTCCAAAAACGTAGTCTAAGAAAACGGTAATCCAGGAAAAAATGTCGCCCAACAAACACCAGCTTGGTCCAAAAGAACGAAAAAAAATGTAGTCCAAGGGAAAAAACGAAGTCCAAAGGAATAAGCGAAGTCCAAAGTAAAAAACGAAGCCCAAAGGAAAAAACGAAGTCCAAAAGAAAAAATGTAATCCAAGGGAAAAAACCCCTGTATAAAGAGGGGAAGAAAGAAAATTTTCCATTTACAGCACAGACGTCAATTTGTTTGACTGAAGAGGCAAAGAGAGAGAGTTGGTAACATGGGAAAGGCATTTTATAGTAATACCTAAAAGAGAGGGAGATCTAGAGAAGCGAGCTGAAATCAGATAGACCGAGTAAAGGATTAATAAAATTACAGGGTGGCACAAAAAAACGTAACAAATTATTATCAGACAAGAGTGAATATGCCCATTCTCAATCCTACGATATCAGTTGGGTTGATTTTCGATCAAATTTATAAATGAGCCTCTAAAGATATGGTTCTGATGGTGCACGAAATTATTGTTTCTATGATGGTGGAAAAGTTACTATTTTTTTGCACTATCTACTGTGCACTAGTGCAAAAAGTAACATTAATTCCTCTAACTGCGATTTTAAAATTGAAATTCACTCAAAAAATTAAATAACTATGGTTTTGTTGAAGAATATCGTCACCAGTAACCAAAACTATATTTTTTTAACACTCTACGTACGTTTCGTTAACTATGTTAGCATCATCAGGAGTTCATGATGTAGTAGTGTAGTTTTCGTTTGTGGTGACGATATTCTTCAACATTGTTGTTAAAGGTTCCATATTCCCAATTCAAACTATAGTTTTATAAAAATAACATTAGTTTAATCTATTTTTGTTGTTAAAACTATTTTAAGAATTAATAATAGTTCTTGTATTGTAAAATACTCTTCAATGAAATTTGAACTAAAAAATTTAATTCGATCATAGAAAAAATGTGTGCAAATGTGCAAAAAGTGTATATTTGTTGTATTAATTAGTCAAGTATTTCAGTAATAATTACCTGTCTGTATCTTGAACCATAGACGTAGGGTAGATAGGGGTCCAACATGTGTATCCCCTAATTTTTACGCCACTGGAGAAATTTTGGTTTTGACGTATTTTTCTAACACAAATAGTAAGTAAATATTGTACCGCCGAAGTTTGTCCCCTTTATTCTGGGACACCCTGTATGAAGTTTTCAACTCGAGACGAAGTCGAGAGCTACAATAATGCTATACATGTTATACAAATAACTTGGATTTAGTTCTGGAAAGTTTACTTTGATGAACTTGTTAATATTTCAACAAAATCTGTTGAATGCCTTGGAGAGAGAGTGTCAGATGTCATATATACAAACTTCTCCAAGGCATTTAAGAGAGTCGGTCAGGGTATCCTATTAAAAAAATTGTATATTTTTGATTTTTCTGATCTTATGGTGGCTTGGTTTGCAGATTTACTCTCGAGCAGGACTCAATAGACACGAATATGTAATGCCTATTAATGTATCCTCTCGTTTTTTGCTGACGATGGCGAGTTTTATAGAGAAATTTTGTCTTCTATTTATGTATGCATCTAACTGCCGATGAAGAAATAAACTCCAAGTTACAATAACCAGTGAGATCACAAAACATCATACAAAAAAATATTGGTATTTGATCAAAGCCCCCAAACATTTATTTTGGGTTGCCATGAACCTGAAAATGAAAATATTCATTTTGGAGATTTTTGGTTTTTTTTTCAGACAATATCATTCCAAGAATAAAATGTTTGTTCTTTTAGAATAAAATTTATAAAACCCAACAAATTAAGCCAGGTTATTTTCACGTCTGCAAATAACTACCAATTTATCTCCAATTTGTTAATATATAAAATATGTCAAAACCATATTATTCTATCCCTATTTTTTCTTGAGATGGATTTTTTAATTTTATACACATGGTGAGATAAATCAGATTATACAAATAACGAACAAAGAAAAAAAAATTGTTTCACGTGTTACATCAATCAAAAGTCGATAAAGCCCAGAGATGGACGTACTCAGTACTTCGAATTTGTGTGTACTGGGTACGTTAGGAAAAAATTTTCAGTACTTACATCCTGAAATGATCCAGGACGTTCAGACCTAAATTGGACCTAAAATGGACGTCCCCAGAATGGGTTATTTGTACAACTTTTCAAACACGTTACAAATGCTCAGGATAATTCCCTGTTGTCACTCACTATTCACTTTTTTAATTAGGTACAATATTTTTGCGTAATCCCAGAAAATACTTTATAATTATGTGATAAAATGGGCGCGGTCACTCCATTTTCAACAAATAACGTTTTATTAAAATGTACTAACACATCCGAAAGGCTAATTCAATGCGACTGCTCTCTATGGGAGATAATGATGCAGTGCTATTTATGGCGGGTTATTTTTTGTTTACTCAAAGCGAAGAGTTATAAAGAATGTTGAATCTTCGCTATGCAAGCGTTATAAAAACGTAGTTGCTAAGTAATAACGATATTGGATATGTTTTTCAATATTTGTTATAAATGTTATTTTAAGAACACACATATATATATATATATATATATATATATATATATATATATATATATATATATAGTATTGTGAATTCTGGATAATTTTTCAGTACACTGGCTAATAGCGTTTAAATCGATAAAAAATTTGACAATGTTAAAAATTATATAAAAAATCCATACAAGAAATAAAAAGTGGTAGGAAGTGTATGTTATTTGTTTTTAAGTAAATTTTTCTTTCTGATAAGCGACGATGTAAGAAAATGATTCGTTTTGATTAAAATCTACCTGTCTCCGCTATTTTCGTGGAAACGAAATTTGTTTTTGAAGCATCCTGTATATCATAATTTACAATCGCCCTATATGACATGCATTTTTAATGATTTATAGAGGGGACAACAAATTACACCTTCGACCTGAACTTGTACCCCAGAAATAGACACCTGGGACAAAAGACTAGGGGGTGAGTTATAGTTTCGTATGAGGGGATCTAAAATCTTATTCACGAATATTATTTTTCATATACGTTTGTTTTCTTTAAAGAAAAAATCATTGGAGAAGAATTATGTGGCTTCGAATTTTAATATTTGCATTTTGGTATGAATTAATTGAGGACGTAATTACTCCATGTTTAGTTATCAAATAATATGTTTAAGAATAGCTAATTTTTGAGTATGATGGGCACCAAATTACTTCAAAATGAGCATTTTCTTTTGCCTCGTTCACCTTACCAGGATTGGCAACTAACCTTTGCTGATTTACTCTCAAAACTTTTCCGGGTATAGTAAATTATATATTTATTATTTTTATTAATACCACAAGGTCTTTGATGGATTTTATTTTAAAAAAGAGAAATTCCCTCAGCCCAAAACGTTCAAAATCAAAACGTTTGTATCGTTTTCTCTGCGTCTTCACCATTTTACCAAAAAAGCCGCCGTTACAAGTTACAAAATATTACATACAAAATTGTACGAATCTTGCCAGGCACCTTAACAAGAAAACACAGATCAAACCAATAGAGGACGCTGTAATTGTACCTAATGACTAAGAGCTCGTGAAATTAGGTCTAAAGTAAGATTTTTGAAAATTAAAAGGTTTTAATAATTTATGAGAGTTGATCATAATTTTTCCTAATGTGAGGAATTACTCACAGATTGGCAACCCTGTACCTTACCCTTAAGCAAAATTTAACCTCACTTTTAAAATGTTGTTGAACCGCATGCTGTACGTCTTGTGAAGTTGTTTTTACCTCTCGCCCTTCAGATAAGAGAGGTATAGGAATCATGCTAAAAATTGGGTAGTGAGTTTTCAATGAACAAACACGTTTTAGGGTCCCTAGAATACGATTTTAATATTTTCGCGATGATGTCTGTGTGTGTGTGTTAGTGTGTGTGTGTGTGTTAGTATGTGTGTGTGTTTGGATGGATGTTGTAGTAACGATAACTCAAAAACTACTGAATAAAAACGTTTGAAATTTTGCATACAGGATTCTGATACCCTAGATTAGATCTGATTAGATTTTGGTGCCAATCGGACAACCGGAAGTGGCAGTTGCTATGGGTGATGACGCCATTATTACACAAAACGGCAAAAAAGTTTTACATATATATTTTGTATACCCTATAGTTTATTTTCATCTCATTAAAATTTCCAAAACTTTTGCCATTGTTGCCAGATTTACAAAAAAATATTTTTTTTTCATACTTTTTTGTGCCAACCTGTAAGTTTTTGATTCAAAAATGGCGAGAGGTCATGTGCTGGCCACATAAGATTATTTTAAACATTTTTACCTCTCGCCCTTCAGATAAGAGAGGTATAGGAATCATGCTAAAAATTGGGTAGTGAGTTTTCAATGGATAAACACGTTTTAGGGTCCCTAGAATACGATTTTAATATTTTCGCGATGATGTCTGTGTGTGTGTTAGTGTGTGTGTGTGTGTTAGTGTGTGTGTGTGTGTGTTAGTGTGTGTGTGTGTGTGTTAGTGTGTGTGTGTGTGTTAGTGTGTGTGTGTGTGTTTGGATGGATGTTGTAGTAACGATAACTCAAAAACTACTGATTAAAAAAATTTGAAATTTTGCATACAGGATTCTGATACCCTAGATTAGATCTGATTAGATTTTGGTGCCAATCGCACAACCGAAAGTGGCAGTTGCTATGGGTGATGACTCCATTATTATACAAAACGGCAATAAAGTTTCACACATATATTTTGTATACCCTATAGTTTATTTTCATCTCATTAAAATTTTCTAAACTTTTGGCATTGTTGCCAGATTTACAAAAAAATAATTTTTTTTCATACTTTTTTGTGTCAACCTGTAAATTTTTGATTCAAAAATGGCGAGAGGTCATGTGCTGGCCACATCAGATTTTTTACCTAATGTTGTTAAATTTAAAGTTGTCTCTTATGAAGACCTATAGGCATTGGACTATCATATAAACATTATGTTTAAGTTGTTTGAGCTAAATGTGATTCTTCTCGTTTTTTGAAGATCCTTCACTTTACCAAAATGTAAATTACCAGAAGCTTCATCCCTTCATTTTTACTCTCAAGTTGATTTATTACTGTAAGTACCACTTTAAGCTTTCTCTTTTTAAGTTATCTTTAATTTTATAAAATTTCTTCTAGTTGTCCTGAAAAATATGTATATTTTTCCACTTGATATACTATTACACACTTGAAATTACATATTGCCCTTTCTTTCTTCATTTATATGTTTTCTGATCTCCTACAGACAAGACTTTGGTTACCAATTCTGGAACTTTGTCCTTTTTTTTAACCCTATATATTTAGTTTCCATTCGATTCCGTTTTAGAATATATTTTCCCTCATTCTTATTTCCCGAAACTTCTGAAACGTTGTCTCTTATCTTTTCACTCAATTCTATTTTGCCTACAACTACTAATAACCACCTGCTTAGTATTTTTTTTTAAATAGTCGTACGGCATTTTAATAATAAGCTCGGCACTAAATGTTTACACTAGATCATTTTTGCCCGAGCGGGTATTAAGGATTTGTGGACGCAGGGCCGGCGCTAGCAGTTTTACCACCTCTGGTAAAAACTTAAATTGTCGCCCCGGGTAAAAATGCATAAATGCAGCCCCACATTATAAGAAAAATTAAAAGAGATAACCTAAATCTTTCTACGCTTAGTAGTAAAATAAAACGTGAGCAAAAAAATTGTGAATAAAAATGTTGAAATTGTGATTTGCCAATATTTCTTGATTTATGATTTTGCACTAAATTGAAATATAGAACCACTAAAAATAAAAATCTAATTATTAAAAATACAGTTAAACTTAAACAATTCTTAACTTTATTTCTAGGAAAAACTCGAACTATTATCATTTTATTAAATAACTAAAATTTATAATCAATCAATGTTTTTTAACAGACCATCTCCCTCAGCAATGGAAAGTTTCAAATGTCACCTATATCTTTAAAACTGGTAAAGCTTCTCAGTTAAATAATTATAGACCCAGATCGGTTATAAACAATGTTGCAAAAATTTTTGAACAAGAAAATATTAATTGAGTTCCTAGATAAAAATAATGTGATAATAGGAAGACAATTTGGGTTTATAAAAAAATCGAACACCGAAAATGCTATAATGAACCTTGTAAATACGACAGTGGAGACCTTGGACAGATCGGAAAAAAGCTTAGCTATTTTTTTTGATCTGGCCAAGGCTTTCGACACAGTAGACCACGACTTACTAATTAAAAAGCTCAAGAATTATGGTATTCGGGGTGTGGCTTTAGACTTAATAAATAAGTATTTATCTAATAGAAGCCAAAGAGTTAAAATAGGAAATAAACTTAGTTCAGAGTTAATAATACAATTAGGAGTACCACAAGGGAGAGTATTGGGACCTATTCTTTTTGTAATATACATTAACAGTATCACCAAAATAAATAATTTTAAAGGTCATATAATATTCTATGCAGATGATACTGGATCTACATGGAACACTGTTAAATCTACCATTGAACATAACATGAAAAAAATTTACCAATGGTTAAACAATAATAAACTTTCTCTAAACATAAAAAAAAAACTAAATACATAACTTTTTCTCCTACCATAAATTCTATGAATTACAGGACATCCTGACGAGAAAAAATTTAATAATATTACACACAGTTCTTGCTGAATCTATAATTAAATACTGCATACCAGTCTGGGGTGCAGCCTTCAAATCGACGCTTTTGCCACTACAAACTGTACAAAATATTCTTCTTAAGATAATTTTTAGAAAGAGAAGGCATCTTCAACAACTCTACCATTTCAAGAAACGAAACTACTGAATATTCATTGAATATTTGCTTACAATTGTCTAATCAGGATGTTCCATTACGCATCAAAATTTAATACTCTGAACCATCCGAGGGATACCCGGTCAAAACTTAACTATGATCTTAAAACTGATTTATTCCATAAAACTACTACTCAACATTCTTTTCCTTATTATGGACCTAAATTTTTTAACAAGCTTCCAAAAAATCTAAAACGAATAAAAAAAATTAAATATTTTAAAATTGAGGTAAAAAATCCTGATATGTTCTCCATCCCTTAAACTTCAAGATACATGTATAGTTTAATCATATCTTCCGTCCTCTATTTTCTAGAGGTGCACACTTTCTGTTTTGGACTCGTCTGTATACCAGACTGATTGACTTTTCTGAGTCCTGACCTTACTTTTTCTGTCCTTCTCAGGTATGTTTACATCAAAAGATGTAACAAAATTATCTGACAGGCATTCTGTCCGATGGCATGTTTAGCACCGGATTTTTTCTTAGTTTTTCTGCAATCATGGAATGGTATCCTTTTCTTGAAAGTTCCCATCCCATTCCGTTTAATCCCGACCTGTAGGTTGCTGCCAGTGCCGCTTTTCCACTCTGCTGAACCTTCCCCTGATTGACATAACAATGATGGGGAAGTAAAGAATGGTGATTTCAAGACTACAAAACACAAGCAACAGATCTAATCACAAGATAAAGGAAATAGTGGGAGGTAAAATTCTTGAAATCTAACCAATTGACTATACAACTCCTATGAACTTCTTCAACACTAACTTCGGAGTGAACATGCAAGACCGATGAAAATGAACAGACAAAAAACCTGGAGAGAAGATCTCCTATATAGACGGATCCAAAACCAGGAAAGGATTTGGTGCTGGAATATACACTTTCAATATATACTTCCATATTCCAAGGGGAATTGCACGCAAATAACACTAGGGAAATGCGCAACGCCCGGATCAAAATATGTGTAGATAGAAAAGCTTCACTAAGGCTCTTATGAACCCAAAAGTGATATCAAGACTGTTCTGGAAATGCCGAGAAGAACTCAGTCTCCTATTAAAACCCAATAAAATAACTTTTTAATGGGTTCCAGGACAAAAGCTGAAGAACTAGTCAGAAAAGGTTCATCAACTCCATATATGAGCCTAGTTCCCGCACTCGAGATCACAAAATCTGCCATCGGAGGATACATATAGGGCTGGGCCAAACAGAAACAAAGAGCGCGATGGAACAAAGTCCCTTTCATGCCATGGGAAAACATTCATTAAAGAACCGTCGAAAAATATAAACGAAGATCTACTTAAAGACAGTAGGAATCAAGTCAGAACTATAACGGGCTTCCTCACAGCCAAGGAGAGGACACCTGCATAAAATGGGGCTGTATCACGGATAACTTTCCTGCATAGAATACGTCAAAAGGGTAGAAACGGCCAAACATATATTGTCATAATGCGAGAAATATTCGGGGAGCCTAACTCCGAAGAATACAATAACCAAATGGTGAAGAACCTATTAAGACTAGTACCGGAGTGTATGCTGTAGAATAAAAATCGGAATCCACAAAAGGCTGAGGTGCCAGTGGAGTAGGAATGCTAAAATAATTCATTTTTGTCTTATTATTTTTAATAAATATTAAAAATTTTCAATATTTTTAAAGCAACTAAAGAAATGTAATTATTATCCGGGACTTCTACAATCTATTATGTACTCCGCTTTCCCGGAAGATATTTAAATGTAATTGATGGAAGGTAGTTTTGGTTAGTGGTGAGGATATTCTTCAACAATTGAAATAGAGTTTCGGAAATTTAAACTTTTTTTTTTAAATTTCTTCTTCTTTTTTATACCCTAACGCTTTTATATTTTTTGAGATATTTGCAAAAACTAGATCCCTTTATTTGTAATTATTTATGTTAGGGTTTGAAACTTTCGCACATTTTTTTAGACGCATCAATCAAAATTGAATGAGCCCTCGACCATATTTTAATTCGCTTCATCTTAACACGTATTTGAACTTGCTAATTCGAATACTCATCCGAATTTCCTTACGTTTCCTTATGTTTTAATATACAGGGTGTTTCAGTAAGAATATTTGCCGTGAAGTACTTTTTTCGCTATCAAATATTTATCTGGCGCGTGAAACAGTATCTGATGCGTTTTATATTTTTATTGTGTTTGAAACCTATTTTGTTTTTTATCATTATTCGATTGGGTCCAAAAATGGCACCCTAAAGTGCAATTACTACCGTAACAGGAAAAAAATAAACGACGTAAAAACACCTGCCATATTTCGCAGGAAGAATGAATTTTTTCGAACTAAAATATTCATCTAGCACGTGAAACACTATCTGAGAGTGTGTTTTATATGTTTATCATATTTCCAACTTTATTTTTGTTTTTTTTTTCTTATAATTATTCGATTGGGAAAAAAATTTAAGAAATGCAACTAATACTGTAGCAGGAAAAAAATTAAATGTGGTAAAAACACCTGCCATATTTCCCAGGAAGAATGAATGTATAACCCGGAGTTTCGACTGCCTGGAAACGGTGCATCAATATCTTTTCCAGTAGTGCTATTGGCTGAAGCTGTTCGCTCTCACACTAATCAAGATGGCGAAATATTGAAGACGCTTTATACATATACAGAGTGATCAGAGCAATCAATAATTGGGTGTCAGAGAGAACATAACAAGTTTTAAAATGGAATATTGTCTCAAAAAACTGTATTTTTATTGACTATATCATTCATTTAATTATAAATTATGATTTTTCGTAGTTACAATATTATAAAAGTTTATAATGAAATAAATGAGATATGAAATCTTATTTTCTGATATCTGCGTTGTCAGCAAAAATTACATGGTCAGATACAATTTTATTATTGACTAGTTTAGTTTTCAAGATTTTTAGAGACTCTGAGGAGGAATATGCTAAAAACATAAAATCCCTTTTATATCGTCCATATGGCGCATTTACATAAAACCAAAAAAATATCTACCAATACCTGCGGTGAAATTTTATTATGTAAAAATTAGGAACGATCTGATGAAACCCGTATTTTAAAACATCTTGAAAAATAGAAAAGTTCTATTAGTTTTATTTTCCTTTATACAGGATGTTTCCAAATTATGCTTGCAACGTAGATACTTCTCGTAAAATTAGATAAAATGATATAAGGAATTAGGAGTCCTACATATTTACTTTCTAAAATATAGGATGTTAAAGTTATAAAAAATTAAATGATTTCATTTGATAACTTTAAAATAAATGAATATATTGATTTGAAATTTGGTAGATTTGTTTTAAATGTAAAAAAAAATCATATTTTAATGTAAAAACATATTTACATTCTTGATCCAGTGGTGTGCATTTGAAGGAATATGCCACCTTTCCCTTTTTTACGCCCCTGGCATTTGAAGCTATTTTTATTTTTTTTGTATTGCTCAATGATTTTCAAAAAAAAACGCCTAACATAGACGGAACAGAACTTTCACATGAATTACAATTTCTGCAAAATTGCGACACTCATTTACATTACAATCAATAGTTTAATCCACTCATTTCCAAACATTACGATTGCATTCAGTATATTGTTAACTATATGAATTTCTGTCTACAGCCGAGAGATCATTTTCTAGATTAAAGTTAATAAAGGATTATTTACGATCTAGAAAATCTTGCTGTCATTTCTATAGAGTCTGACTTTTGACAGCAACTGGATATTAAAAATCTTATTAATAATTTTCCAAAAGTAAATCTATTATTTTATATGTTAGGAATTATAGTGACGAGTCAAGGGATTTATACCAGACCACTTTAATAGGGTCATAAAACAATGGATGTTGATTGTTTAGAACTCTGAGACGCCATTGAGTGGCAAGAGGGAAATATAAACATTCAGATAGAATCAGTGTGATTGGCCACACGTGTCGAATATTATTGAAATAAAGTTTAAGTTATTGAATTGAGTATTTTTAGTAAGCGACCCTTACATAGAAGCGGTGGGATTATGTAAGAGTCGCTTACTAAAAAAAATCGATTCATTATCTTAAATGTGCCCAGTCACACTAATTATATCTGAATGTTTATATTTCCCTCGTGCCTCTCAATGGCGTCTCAGATTTCTAAACAATCAACATCAATTGATTTATGGCGCCATTAAAGTGGTCTGGTCCAAAGCCCTTGACTCGTCACCATAATTTCTTACATATCTTGGATGGTAATTTTGGCACCACACATAGGCTAAAGGCGCCTATCAGTATTTCGCACGACAGTGCCGAAGAGTACATGGCGCGACCCTGCCAGCAGCTGTAAAAACGTATTATGAAATCTGTTTATTAGCCACAACGTCAGAAGAAGATGCTGTAAAAATTCTATAAATCGAAGTATTTATCATATGTACAATGTGTGTGGTAAATTTATTAATTGAATAAAAATGGCAGATATTTTTTCAATTACGGTTCTAGGTCTTAAAACTTTGGAGATCGTACTGGTAAAAGTATGATAGACATTATTAAAAACATTATTCGTAAATAGTAGTTTGTACAAAGAGTCACTTTTCCCACGAGCTAAAAAGTTTGTGGCATGAGCCGTAAGTCGAGTGCTGCAAATCTAGCGAGTGTGAAAAGTGCTTTGCGTACAAGTTGTACACAAAATTTTTTCTACAAATAAATGAAAGAAAAACAGTAACTTGTCAAGAAAAGTTGACAGGTCATAGCTGTGTCTGACATTTCCGTTGGGAAAAGTGCCATAGCGTGTACTTTTCGCACTCTAAATTATTACTTCTCCAAGGGACATCAAAGAAATTAAGAAAAGACCTGATTTACGTATAGGGCTTCACGCGGCTTCGCACGAGACGAGATAAGGCGAGAATTTCAAAAATCTCGTCTCGTTGAGAAAAAAATAAGTCTCGTTTCAGTCTCGATCTCGTTTCGTAACCAATTGTCTCATCACTTCTCGTCAAATCTCTTATTTCCAGAACTTATTTCTAATATAGTACAAAACGAGGTTAATAAATGTCTTTTCATTCCTGTCGTATTATTGCCTTTTTTGCTAATTATTTTTCTTATTCTATATTTTTCACACACTAAACATATTGATTTTTTTCTCATCTTTAATTATTTCAAATTAAAATTTTTTTTCAAATTTTGATGCCACCGAAATATTTTTTATTAATTGCAGTTTATTAACTGCTTCAATTTCACTTAATGTACCATCACTTTCATCTAACATCGGTCTTTTATTAGGGTTAACAATTACTAGCACCTGAAGTAGAAAATTGTAAAATAAAATATTTCACAGATGGTTACCAGATTTTAGATTTCGTAAATGTATCGTAACCTATGCAGACCTTTTTTTATTATAAATTTAAATTCATCTGGAATAATAATAGAAATAACCACATAAGGAATAACTATCGGGAAGATTCTTTTACTTGTAGACAACGGGATCCGGATCGATATCGCGCTACACCCCGTAATTTTGATTTTTTTTAAAAACATTGTTGCTGCCGAGCACAAAATTTGATTCCTTTGTACCGGGTGGGCAAATAAGAACGGCCATCGGCCATATCTTCGGATCGGATTGTAGTACAGCTTTGGAAAAAAAATTTTTTTAACGAAAGTGACCACGAGAAAAGCCTGCAAATTATTTATAAAATTGTAGGTCCACCTCTAGAGGGCGTTATTGAATAAAAAAAATATAAAAAGCCAAATTTTACAAAATTTAACCAATTAGGAAGCATAAAAAAACTATTACCGTATTCTTCAAAAAAATATGCGTATATTTGATACTACAAGTTTTAGTCTAACTATCCAAATAACTGGTAGGGGAGAGTGGGAACTTTGTTATGAAAAAACGACCATAACTCCGATTCTACTTGGGGAAAATATTAAATGGAAACATGTAGTTTTAATATTTTTCAAGGAGAACTAGATTTCTAAAAAACTTTAAATAACGCCCTCTAACGTGCACGTTACTTACTAAATGGAGTTGAGAATATAACCATTACAATGGTTGAAAAGAGCTTTGTTTTAACAAGATTAAATTTGCAAAGATCGGTTATGTAGAATCGGAGTTATGGTCGTTTTTTCTTAACAAAGTTCCCACTCTCCCCTACCAGTTATTTGTATAACTAGACTAAAACTTGTAGTATCAAATATACGCATATTTTTTTGAAGAATACGGTAATAGTTTTTTTATGCTTCCTAATTGGTTAAATTTTGTAAAATTTGGCTTTTTATATTTTTTTTATTCAATAACGCCCTCTAACGGTGGACCTACAATTCTGTAAATAATTCCCAGGTTTTTCTCGTGGCCCCTTTTGTTAAAAATTTTTTTTTTCCAAAGCTGTACTACAATCCGATCCGAAGATATGGCCGACGGCCGTTCTTATTTGCCCACCCGGTACATAAAAAGTATATAAAAGGTACATAATTGACAATTTTTTTTTTCGAAATCGGGTCTAGCACGTTTCACCTTTTTTTGTTCTCAAAAATCAATAATAAAAAAGTTTTACTTATGGTGTTTATTTTATATTAATACTACTAATAATTATCAATACACAAAATTAAATAACTGTTTTTAATTTTTTTTATCATTATTGTACTGAAAACAAAACAATTTTAAATAATCCCCTTTAAAAAAAAATAAACAAATCGATTTTAAAATTCTAGCAACCAAAATGGGAGTGGCTACACACCCCTACAACGAACCTCGGACGTATCCAAACGCAGGATTCCACTCGCGTTCTTCTACACAACGCAAGATCCTTGCTCCGTTCCAGGACACATTTCAGTAACCCTCTAGTCCTGGCACGTGTCCTTTCAAAAACCGCACGTGTCTATCGCGTGAATCTAATTAAATCACAATTAAATGTACTATTTGATAACAGCAAAAGTGTGCCTGTGAAAATGATATTATAGAATCAGTGCAGCAATGGAAAATCTCGATTTAGATGTGGTAAATCGGCAGTATTTTTTCGAAACGAATCATTTCGTTCACGCGAATGGTAACAGTAACGGCAGTACTACTGGATCGTCAAATAGTAGCGATTTGTTTTTGTATGATGAAAATAGTAGTGATTCCGCAGTTTCTAGTTTTTCTTATAGCAGCGATCAGGAAAATCAGTCAGAATTTAAAGAGTAAGTATATTTTTATTATTCTTGTAACCAAACCAATATTGTAGAGCTTGATAGGAAACTGTTGAGCCATAGAGACACAGAAGTCATTTTTAAGATAAATGCGATATTAATTATTTATTCTTTGTTAGTCGTTTATATAGACACAGAAGAAGGAGCAAGTGTCCTCAACAGCAGATTCAACAACGTCAGGCTGCCAACTTGAGGGAAAGAAAAAGGATGCAGTCAATAAATGACGCTTTTGAAGGATTGCGAGCACACATTCCGACGCTGCCTTACGAAAAGAGATTATCGAAAGTTGATACCCTTAAACTGGCTATAGGATATATAAATTTTTTAAGTGAATTAGTGAGGACTGATAAAAATTCTAATACGGAGTTTTTTAATGGTCATAACAGAAATTTGAGGCAGGATGAACCTAAGAAAATTATTATCAGAGGTAAGATTTAATAGTCAAACATGGTAAATAAATAATCTTGTATATAGAACTATCGAAATATTATTAAAAAAGTTGAATTTTGGGTAAGTTTGAGAAAAGGGTACAATTATTAAAGTTAAAAATTACAACTACAAACAATAAAATTTTATTAATACTACAAAATTTTTTATAATTTTTTACCAGTTAATTTTTTTTCTCTTTAATGGTTTTTATTTTTTTTTCAATATCTTTTGTATTTTATAATTTTTTTATTAATTTTCAATATTTAATTTCTTTTACCTTTTCTTTAACCTTACACTAAAATGTCTATAACTTGTTTAAAATATAATAATCATTTGCCTCAAAAAGTGACAATTTTTCATAGACTCTCTTCAAGGAAAAATTATAATTCTAGTTACTAAAGCGAAATTTACATAACAGAGGTGATAGAATTAGGAAAATATTTTTTTTACTCATTTAAATCCAATATTTATGTATGTTTTTACTCCTCTAGTTTAACTTTTAATTTTTTAACCTTTAACCTTTAACCTTTTTTGACCCCGTTTCTGACCATGTAAGTTTTAATAATGGCCTGATGATGGTTGCTAAATCGAAATTAGTTGCGTATAATAATAATTTTTTACAATACAAACTGTGGTACACGACTACGTGTTTTATTTCAATTGATTTTATTTATTACTTATTTCAGGAAAATAAGTAATGTATGTTTTAGAAAACCAATTTTCTTTATCGTTAACTCCCTTATTTTTAAATTGGTTTATTTTTAAGAAAATTTAGATTATTTCATATTTTTCCGAGAAAGTTTTTATTAGTTTTGGAATTTTAACTATTTTAAGGAATAAAACGAAATGTTATTAACAAAATTCTGCATGTTTTTGTGAAATTATTAAATCTTCATTCATTATGGAAATTTCACTAATTTTATTTAGGGTATGAGCCAATTGAGCACCAAGCTCTAGATGTAATAAATGTAGACCGACCAACTGAGCACCAGGCAGGCAGGTACCTTTTCAAAACGACCCTTTTGAGATAGGCCAATTCAGCACTTTGATCTGGATCCACTTTGTAATAATAATCCCTTAATAGTCCAAAATTCTTTAAAAAATCGATAAATTGAAAAATCCTTGAAAAATTGTTGAAAAATTCTTGAACAATCCTTAAAAAATCATTAAAAATTCTCGAAAAGCCCTTGAAAAGTACGTGAAAAATCCTAGAAGAATTTTTGTAAAATACTCCAAATTCCTTAAAAAAAACATTAAATTGAAAAATCCTTGAAAAATCCTTAAACAATCCTTGAAAAGTCATTGAAAAATCATTAAAAAATCCTGGAAAAATCCTTCAAAAGTACTTGAAAAATCCTACAAGAATCTTTGAAAAATAGTCCAAAATTCTTTAAAAAATCGATAAATTGAAAAATTGTTGAAAAATCCTACAAGAATTTTTGAAAAATACTTAAAATTCCTTAAAAAAAAAACATTAAATTGAAAAATCCTTAAACAATCCTTGAAAAGTAATTGAAAAATCATTAAAAAATCCTGGAAATATCCTTCAAAAGTACTTGAAAAATCCTACAAGAATCTTTGAAAAATAGTCCAAAATTCTTTAAAAAATCGATAAATTGAAAAATCCTTGAAAAATTGTTGAAAAATCCTTGAACAATCCTTAAAAAATCATTAAAAATGCTGGAAAAGTCCTTGAAAAGTACGTGAAAAATCCTACAAGAATTTTTGAAAAATACTCCAAATTCCTTAAAAAAAAAAACATTAAATTGAAAAATCCTTGAAAAATCCTTAAACAATCCTTGAAAAATCATTAAAAAATTTTGGAAAAATCCTTAATCATCCTACAAGAATGTTTGAAAAATACTCCAAAACTCCTTAAAAAATTGTTTTCAATTTAACAATTTCTTAAGTGTTTTTAAGACATTTTTTAGAATTATTCAAAGATTTTTACAGGATTTTTCAAGTACTTCTCAAGGATTTTTCGAGAATTTTTCAAGGATTTTTCAACGTTTTTTCAATCCTTGAAAAATCCATGAAACATCCTTAAAAATCCTTCAAAAATCCATGAAAAATCATTAAAAAACGTTTTTAAAAAATCTTAAAAAAATACTTGTACCTACCTACTAAAAAAGAATTAAAAAAATCCTTGAAACCCCGTTAAATAATCTTTGAAAAATTGTTGAAAAATGCATGAAAAGTTCTTGAAAAATACTACAAGAATCATTGAACAATCTTTGAAAAATACTCGAAAAACCAATAAAAAATCCTTGAATAATCCTTGAAAAATCCCTAAAAATCAAAGATGAGGATTATTTAAGGATTTTTCAGCATTTTTTCAATGGTTTTTCAAGGTTTTTTCAAGAATTTTTCAAAAATTTTTCAATTTAACGGTTTTTTAAGGGTTTTTGAGAGTTTTTAAAAAAATACTTCTTAAAAATTGTTTTGACCCCATGATTTTTTTTTTTAATAAATAAATGCCAACTACCATATTCTGATTTTTATTTAACCGAGAAAAATAACTAGTAATAAAGTGCGCAATTGGCTAGTCAAAAAGTGCTCAATTGGCCGGTCTCTGTTTGGTCCTTGGTGCTCAATTGGCGTGTCCGGCTACGGTATCAATTTTACCTGAGGGTAATAAAGTCCTCAATTGGCGTCCGTCCTTTATTTATTTACTAGACAGCCATTATGCATTTAGTACAAAATAGATTCCGCGCATCTCCGTTTCTTCCGCATAGACATATTCTGCACACATGTTGAAATATTTTTGATATAATAAAAAAAACTTTTTAAAAAAGTACGCTTTTATTTATGCGCTAAAAAGTAGAAAATAATAATTTTCATTGCTGCTAAATGTGATCCAAAATCTTTATGACTAAAAACAAAAGCGTGAGGCGCTCATCATAATCCATTTCTCTACCACATACACACCTGTAATTTTAGAGGGTGATTTGGAATTTTTTTCTCAAAAAATCATAGCAAATTTAAGAAATTTTCTATAGTGGTGGGTGATTATCAACCCCATCACCTCCCTGGCTAGGCCTGCCTGGAAATTATGTTCTACTTTATACTACAGTTTACTGTTAGTCAACTATTACTTTATATTAAATGTATGCAATTTATTCATATAGTATTTAACCTTTTCAGTATTTAGCACTTATCAACTATGATGTATTATACACTCCTTAAGATACACGTGTTTATGTGGTAGAGAAATGGATTATGATGAACGCCCACGCTTTTATCTTCAGTCATAAAGATTTTGGATCACATTTAGCAGCAAAGAAAAAATTATTTTCTACTTTTTTGTGCACGCATAAATAAAACCGTGCTTTTTTAAAAGTTTTTTTATACTTTTTAGTACCAACACATACAACTTTTAAATAGAATCTGACTATAATTATACAACTCGTCTTTCATCTTGGGGCCGCCACTTTGTTTTTGTCTAAAAAAAATTTCACAATTCATTGTCACGGGAACTATGAACACATCAAATTTCAAGTTAATCGGACGTCTGGAAGTACTCGAAAAATCGATTACAAACATTTTTTATTTCCGTTTTGGACAATATCTCGAATCTTATTTAAATTGAACCAAAATGGATAACAGAACTTCATAGGATCTTTTTCAGTACAGCGAAAAAGTTCTCTTGACATTTTTCGATAGTCCCCTCGTTTCCTAATTTCGAAAATACTGTTTGTCCATATTTTATTTTTTCCCAATTTTCTCAACAAATATCTGGAAAATTGATCAAATAACACTTGTTGAGCTATTTAATTCCTACATTTACGTATTTTTGTTTTTTGAATATCTTCCACGGTTTTAGATTTTTTAAAATGATGATATTTTCGGAAAAATAATCTGGGAAAACCCACAAGGAATTTTCTGATTATTTCGATTTTCAATAGGTTTCGCAACAGTCCTTCTAGGCATCATTTCACGAAATTTTAAAAGGTTTGGTTAAAAACTACGACCTGCAGCATGTTTCCTGTGAAACTAGAAAAAAAAAGGAAAACCCCGAAATACCCCGTTCAAAATGGTGAAAATTTTATATCGATACATTAAAGCATTCAAAATTTATGACATTTTAAAGCTTTGCGGATGACAACTAGACAGACAGACATACAGACTACAGAAAAAAATTAAGTTGTTCATAATTACCCAATGATGTACAAAAATACCCAAAAATGAGACATTCCCTACAAATCGGCATCACTGTTGAATACAAAATAACCAAAAATGGGAAATTCCCCACAAATCGGCATCACTTTGTTATTACTGACTGACTGACCTACGCGTGTAGCATATTATAAAGGTATATTGAATATTGATAAAATGTTTATATATTGGATTATTCCTCATATTTATCATATTTATTAACTTTCGATAGCGAAACAGAAAGTTAATAATATCGTAATCCCATCTGTCTGTGTGTCTGTGTCTGTGGATACATTAGAGAGATATCCGATTGACTTCATATTTGGTACACAGACAATTCTGGTTAAGACAATCTACAGGATTGATTTTCAACATTATTGATACAAATTATGTAATGTTTTTTTGTCCTAGCAGTGGACAAAGGGTATGATTTGAATTCTGCATTGAATTAGCTTTCCTCTGATGTGCCACAAATGGTGTATCGCCCATTCAAATTTTCATGTTACGGGGTGGGGGTGAAGGGGGTTAAGATAGAGCGACAAATTTTGACAAAAATTTCGTTTCCTTTAAATCAAAAATATTGTGCGAGAGTAAAGTGAGGGTATGAAAAAACACCCTGTATTTCTGTTCAGGGGGGTAGTAAAAAAATTAAACTTACTGATTTGAATTTTGCATTGAATTACCTTTTCCCTGATATGCCACACATGGTATGTTCCCTATTTAAATTTTAAAGTTGAGTGGCGCGGGGTGAAGGGGGTTGACGTTAGAGTGATGTTTGTTATCAAAAATTTTGTCCCCCTCAAGTCAAAAATCGACGAGTCTCGCCATTTTTGCCAAAAATTATTGGGTAAGCCTAAATCGGGGGTGGAAACTTTTTAAAAAAACACACTTTATATTCAAAGTTAGTAAAATGGAAAAAAAGATGTGTAATTGTTAATGATAGAAAAAATTTTTATAAGGTTTTTTTTTATTGAATGTCAAATGCCGCTTAAATTTTTTAAAACAGTGTTTCGTCTTTAAAGGACCACCCTCAACTATATTCTCACACTACTTCAACTGCTGCTATCTAAAGTTTTCTCTCAGATTTTTCATCTTCTAGTTTATTTTAATAATTTTTCCATAGTATAATTTTTTAATTAAATGTCAATTACTTGTTTTGTGGTAACTTTTTAAAACAACAGCATTTGACTGGCTTTATAAACAGAAGTATAAAATTTCCTTTATATAGTAAAATTAAGATATCCAAAGCTGTTTGACATTTTCTTGCTGGACCAGTGAGCAGTTTCCTATGTTACAATCAATCCACCACATGTCTTTTTTTTTCTTCACTCTTTTATTGGCCTATGGATCAATTTAACCAGTATAAACTATTTTTAAATCAACTGAAACTGTTGACTTTTCGTGTGAAGATTGAGGTTGTTAAAACATATAAGGTTGGACTATTCTCGCTTGGGGATAGCCGCCAAGCTGACACACCGATGGAGACAATATAGAGAAAAAGTAGGTTTACAGTTGTGGTTTTTTATTAAGAAACTTTATCATTATTGTGAGTCTTGCATTCTTTATATTATTAGGTAGATAGCATTTATCAAATGAGGTTTGTAGATTAGTTTTGGATAATACACTCTAGATGTCAACATTTTGGTTTAAGGATCCCATTTTTGTCCACATTGACAGTGTCTTTCACTCCTATTTAGAGTTAAGTAATGTCTTGTTTTTACTCTTATCATTGTGGTAATATATCTCCTGTTCATGTACGTGAAGTTTTTCAACCACGGAGATTTAGGCAGGTTTGGGGCTAGTTTGCAATGAAAATTGCATGGTTGTTAAAAATCGTATTCTCGAAAAAGGGTGAATCTAAAAATACAAGCGAGAAAATAATGCCAAAGATATTATGTGGCAACGTCTGGAACTATGTCAACATTCCCGTTTAGACGATTATATTTGTATGGAATTTGAAGTAATACATTGATTATTTTATTTTTGTATGTTACATTGTTTGGAAAGTCGAAAATGATTAATAAACACTACATCGCTAATCCCGAAGCGATTTTTATAAATAAACTGCTTCCTTCTATGTTCTTGCTCTTCAATAATATTTTGATTTTTAACAGCCACCAATATTTCAATTTTTTCAAAATCTTCTTCATCCATATTTGACAAAGTCACATGTGAATTTAAATTCGATCACTTGAAACCACTCGTGTTGAAATCACCTAATATTTGTCTTATTCTGATTTCGAGAATACACTTTTATAAAATCACCCATTTGCTATTCGACATTTCACTAATCTCGCATGCGAATCGCGATATTCGACATTCGAGAATACTACCCCAGTGATATGAATATTGTTTGGTTTAGTCTCTAGATTACCTCTTTTAGTCATGAATGAATAGTGTTCTGGCTCCATGGAATAAGTTCTTGTGCTTATCTCTTGTAGGGCTGATTTGGAATCAGAAAAGATGGTTGAATGGGGAATGTATTCTCTTAAAATTACTTGGAGAGCATGATTAATTACAATAATTTCTGCAGTATCAATCTAGGTGAGTGGAGGTAACTTGCAAGCATATGAATAGTCAAGGTCAGGGCTTGTTACTCCAAAACCAGCAAACATAAAAATAATTGCGTTCAAGAGTTCGATAATCAGGTGGTAACTGACCATAGAGAAACTATATACTTTATCTCTGTAGCTGACGAAAACAACGTGCTTGCAGACTCGCTTTGGCCTAACTTTTGCACATTATATGCAGATGGCACCAGTCATTCTTCCAGAAGGCTACTGTCTCAATTTAGGCTCCTAACTCAAATTTGGTGCCTTTCCTCTACAAACTTTTATGTCACACTAGTTCATTATTGTAGTCAGAATATAAATATTTTAAAAAAATTAATTTGATTTCAATAACATAACATTTTATTATTTTTTACATCATAATTTTATTTCATAATTTGTAATGTTATTAATAAACATTATTAATAAGTTAAACAAAAACTGTTTTTTGTCTTTATGCCAGAAGGGGCATAAAGTGCAATTTATGCCCGCGCGGGCTATAAAGTTCACTTTATACCCGCACGGTCATAAAGTACACCTTTATGTAGTTGGTATCTAAGCAATAAAAACACAATGACATAAATATTATTAATTTGATGTGCTTATAGTTTTAGTCGTACAAAAATATTTAAAAAGCACATTCTTAAGAAGAATCAAAATGTATTTAAAAGATAGACAACAATATAAATTAACTTTTTTATAAAAAAATTAGTTTGTGAAAATCAAAAAAAAAATAAGAAAATCCATTTTTTTGATAAAACTTTTAAGAAATATAAAATAAATAAACATTGTAGGTGTTAATTCAACTAAAAAAATGTCCCCATATGGTACAAAACGCAAATCATCCCCAATGAGTTGTGGGTTGCTCTTATCGCCGCAAATATCACAACAAAACTCACCGTCACATCCAAGAACAATTATCATTGTATTTGAAATTGATTACACGTGGGTCATAGGGCCCTATCATGGCGGTTCCGATTGAGTGAGCCCTCATGTACAGTGTGATTCGTTACGCAATATCTAAAACAGCTGTCGATAAGTTTTTATTTATTTTTTCTTGGTTTATTTATGTTCTAATGGGATATATTTTATTTTAGGAGGAGGTGGTTTATATACGGCTCATTCGTTGTCATGGTCAAGAGTCAAAGAACCCAATCCAAATGGTATAATGCACGCTAAAGTTTGGATTCCAGAAGATCCAAGGGCTAGCAAAGATAGTGCTAACAGTTCTTCTTCGTCGTTTAATATATCCTCAGAGTGATTGTAGCTTGATTAAATCAATTTTTTTCTAGTCAGTATATTCTAGTCATACTTAATTATAAATATATACTCTCATTCTTATTTGGATGCTTAAACTAACACCATGTATATTTTTGTTTTTGTAGCCATATTATTTAAATCGGTGATATCAAGTAAAACTTGTTTATTTTTAATCATATTTTGGAAATTATTCTCTGAAATAGTAGGCAAAAGTTCAAGGGTGAATAGAGTAGGTCAAAATAACATTTCGGAACTTGTTAGGTAATAGTTATTTACGTAACAAGTCCCGAAAGTGACATTTTACGGGATAAGTAGGCACATTCCATGGCGAGCCATAGGCGAGTCCTGGAAATCAAATTTGTGCCTATAGTCGCCTACGTAGATATTAAAAATCGTCTGGAAAGTACGAAAAATCGTTGCGAAATTAAGACATTTGTATAAAGTTGTATTTTTGCTCTAAGTTCGATTTTCGTGACGGATGTAGAAAAATAATATTTATAATTTCCTGGGCTTTGCGAACACGCATACCTGGCATTAATCTAAACGCTGACCATCGGTGTGACTTGCGAACATATTTAAGATTAGAAATATAAAACTATTTATTAAATTATTATTTGATCAAAAAATTAATGAAATTCAAAATAAGCTAGACCAAGATGGGAATATTTCGAACGTTAAGTCAAATATTTGAATAAATTATTTTTTTTGTCAAAGTGCAACTATATAGAAATTTATCTTTTTTATTAAATATTTACAAAATCTTGAGTTATTTTATCAATTATAATACGTTTTTAAAAATGAATGATTTTTTTTCTATTTACTCTTCTGCTAACTATCGGCAATAGTGGCCTTTTCTTTTTAGTTTCAAAAGATTATTTTGTTTTTATTTCGTTCTTTCTTCTCTATTCAAGTTGATTAATAAATAACAGTTAATCTTTCAAATTGTTTATATTTTTTCCGAAATTTTTAAAATTAAATAGACTCACTTTTTCAGAAATTTTTGTTAAAATGTCGCATACAGTATTAAATTTTAATGCAATTTGAGAATTAAAAACAGGATTATTCCTAAAATGTTAAAAAAATTACAAAAGCGTAAGATTTTTTTCTCGATAAGTATATTATAAAAGTTGTGTGTGAAAAAATAACTGAAATATAACATTTACTGAATTATTTGTATAATTTAACACTCTCTATCTACTACTAATAATAAATATTCAATATTTTGCTGCTTTATTAAAATACAAAAATAAAGCTTAATAAAAAAATTACCTGTATTATAGTATTGTTCGCAAACCACACGGTCCTCATAAACTGACCGAGGGTATGCCAGGTATATATATGCAAATCTCACGGTTCGCAAAACCCACGTTCTCAAAACCCACGCTACCATTTTTTGTGTGTCAAAGTAACAAAAATAGTTTTTAAAGATATGTTTTTATTAACTGTACTCAATTTGGAATAAAGTTTTATTTTATATTTTATGGATTAAAACTTATCTGAATACATCTACGGTCTGAAATTTGTTGGATTTTTACATTTGCTAACAAGATCTTGCCTAACTACATTTAGAACTCTAACAGCTATTTCTTCTCTTTTTTTGGTGTAGAAGTCTAGTATATTTCCTCAGCTGTTGTTGATACTGCAAAAAATTTTGCGATACCATTTGGCAGCAATATGTCCTTGTATTAAATATTTGAAACAGAATCAATTTTAATTAACAAATTTTCTTCATTCTATAATGCTCATGCCCAATAACATTTTTCAATACCCATTCTATATTGCTCAATATGAAATTTTGCATTTGCTTCGTTTGGATGTTCATTTTTTTTTTTTTTTTCTGAGGGGCCATAATTATTAATAGACTTTGGTGATACTTGGTTGGACAAATTTGAGAATGCCACTTTTGCGAATCAAGAATGTTGATAGAGCAACTTAACCAGAAATTGTACCATTTCCATCTATCCAAGTCCTTTTTCATACTGTGGTGCGGATTATTTTGATCCACTACTAGTGAAGGTGAAAAGAAGTGTAGCGAAAAGATATGGTGTTAGAATTCCGCATTAATGCGACGACAATACACAGGCTTATTGGAAGAAGTGGAATGTTTTTCTTGCAAAAGTACATTTAGAACTCTAATAGCTGTTTCTTCTCTATTCTGTTGTGGAAGTCTATTTTGTTTTCCTTGGCAGGTGTTGATGCTGCAATAAATCTTGCAATACCATTTGGCAGGCATATGCCCTTGAATCAAATATTTGAAACAGAAGCGATTTTCGTAAACACATTTTCTTCTTTCTATGATGCTCATGCCGAAAAGCATCTTTCAATACTTGAAAGTCGATGGCATTCTATATTGCACAGAACGAAATTTTGCATTTGTTTCGTTTGGAGTTTCAAATTTTCTTTTTTTTCTGAGAGGTAATATTTATATTGCCGAATCAAGAATGTTAAAGAAAGTTAACCAGAAATGGCACCATTTCTATCTGTTTTAAGGCGTTTTTCATACTTTGGTGTGGATTATTTTGATCCACTACTATAGTGAAGGTGAAAAGAAACGTATAACGAAACGATATGGCGTTAGGATTCCGCATTGATGAGATGACAATACACATGATTATTGGAAAAAGTGGAATGTTTTTCTTGTCGAACTACATTTAGAACTCTATCAGCTGTTTCTTCTCTATTATATTGTAGAAGTCTATTATGTTTTCCTCGGCAGTTGTTGATATTGCAAAAAATATTGCCATACCATTTAAGAGCAATATGCCTTTGAATCAAATATTTGAAATAGAAGCGATTTTCATTAATAATTTTTCTTCTTTCTATGATGCTCATACCCAAAAACACCTTTCAATATCCGAGTTATTACATTGTATATTCGATGTTCAAAATTTTCTCTTTTTCTGGGGGGTAATATTTATTCAAAGACATTGATGATACTAGGTTGGACACATTTGAATATACCAGTTTGCAGAATCAAGAATATTAGACAGAGCAACTCAACCAGAAATTCCACCATTTCCATCTATTCAAGGCCTTTTTCATATTGTTGTGTGGATTATTTTGATCCACTGCTAGTGAAGGTGAAAAGAAGCATAGCGAAACGATATGGCGTTCAGATTCCGCATTGATGGGATGGAGATACACAGGCTTATTGGAATAGTGGAATTTTTTCCGATAATTTTACAACTTCGATGGCGTAAAAAATGGACGTTTAATACTCCAGCAGTTCCTTTCCTGGTGTTTGAGAAAGGATGATCGACTCTGTAAAGAAGACACTGTACATAATCTTCAGGGAGCAACAGATTGATAGGATGAAAATAATTGAGAATTTCTCAGTTATTGGCAAAAAAGTTTTGGCCAAGGTGAACAAGAGAATATATGCTTTTGTTAAGAAAGAGGTTTGAAAAATAGAAACAATCGAAAATAGGCAATATCGTTGCATTAGCTGCTAGAACGTTCCGCAATAAATTGATTCTCGGAAAAGAAGTATTTCCAGGGCGACATAAACCAATCAGATACGTGGAAATCAACACTACAGATGGAAGTCTGATTCGATCTAAGGAGTTTAGAGATTGTCAATGATATTTATTGAAGTGACCATCTAAAAGGGAAGAGTAGTTTTTGATGATATGTTTCTATGAACTGTACTTAATTTGGAATAAAATTATATTTTATGGAACTTGTCTGCAACTCTTAACATTTTCGAGAAAAATCAAATTTATTGAGGTGGCGCGAAAATTGGAATTTGGATTATTAGTAATATAATTATTACCTAGTTGACATCTCTCAAATTAGATTCTTTTCGGGTTTATTCAAATAGGTAAAATAAAAATTAATAACACTAACAATACTCTCTACATTTCACCCCCTTACGTGTGAAACCCAGAAGCCAAAGGGTTGTGCGGGGAAGGGACGGCTATTATTATTATTATTCACCACCTCATTTACCTTTTCATGATCCATTATGTATTTTCTCGGCTCTATGTAGAGAAATTTTAAATCGAACTGCTTTGGATAAAAACACTTTTTAACATATCGATTGTAGAATTTGAGAATTAATTTAGAAAAAAATGTAATATTAGGTGTTTTGATCAATTCATACACCACTGAATTTTTGCTCATTATTTCAAACACCCTTTATAATACTATAACATCATTTTCACAATGTTTATAAATTTGTTATATTTTGTACTGATATTTATTAAATTTTTATGTAAATAATGTAAATAAATTAATTATAATGTTTTTATCTTTATTTACCAAAATAAATAAATAAACATTAACAACCCTTTTTTATCTCCTGTTCGGATCATTATACTTTCTCGCTACATATACCATACAAGGTGTTTTAAAAAACATGGCATAATTGATACTGCTGATAGATCTAATAAACATTTTTGTGTTACAGTGTCTTAAAATTAAATATTAAAAAATGATTACTTCCTGTAACTTCGAAATTAGTTTAAATTTTTTTACTAAACTTGGTAGACTGTTGAACTGACTATTGTCAAAATTTAATTATTAATTTATATATTTTTTTACAATAATAATTTTCAGTTTGGTTTAAATATTTCCCAATAAAATTTGACATAACAGATGAGTTCATTAAAAGTAATAATAAACACTAACTGTTTGTAATTAAAACTGATAAATAAAGGTCCACTTCTTGCATGATCGTAAAAAAATACTTTTTTTTTGGAAATATTCGAAACAATTTTTTGTTGTTCAGTCACTATGTGCTACCTTAATATATTTAAGGCAAATCAAATAATCTATCTATATTTTTTATATTACAGGTTTTCCTCAAGGTTTAAATATTTATTTGAACATTATGTGTATCCAAAAAATACACATTATTACCTCAAGGTTGAAATTTAAATCGTCCAAAATCTTTAGATGACACATCTACTTTTTAAATTACAGCAAATATTGAAACGTTATATTATGTCATTCTAAAGATGATAACACGTTATAAATATGTGATTGTTTTTAATTTTTTTTGGATTAAAACGCAGCAAAATATCTAAATTTGTTAGATCATTTGTATGAACGTAAAGAATAAGGGTTAATTTTTTCAAAATTTTGAAAAACATTTGTGGATTTTAAAGAGAAAAAGTTCTATAATATACCTTATTTCCCATCGGATGCAATGCCACTGGAATGGGTTGCTTGTATGATTTTAGATAAATGGGTCATTAGAAACCTGACTAATAAATATTTAACCCGTATTTTTTTTAACTCGTCCTATAATTCAAAAAAAAAAAAAATCTGACGACTTAAGGTAGATTCAGTTAAAAAATATGCGTAAGTTGTTTTCTCTGATGTGTTGGCAATAAACCATATCAATACTATAAATCATCGCAAGAGGGAGTTAGCGTCGAATTTACGTATTTATTCTAGTTTTTCCAACGATTATTAAGAGGGGCGTCGAAACGGGCTGTCACGATTTAAGTTGGCAATACTGAAATTGACGAGAAAAATTAACGATTTTGTAGAATACAAATCTCGAGAACGAAAATTTTGTTTGTAGAAATATTTATACCTATAATAGCTTACATATTGGAATAGGATATCTCATTTTTTGAACTAAATCTAAGCAGTAATAATAGAAGATATCAATCATTTAGTGAAGGAGTGTTTTTGACAGTTTTAGCAATTTGTCATCACCAATTTTAACGTGAAAAGAAGATGTCCTAAATCACATTCAAAGGATTATTTTCTAAAAACTTATGCAATTTGCGGAATTCATTTTTTTTTTTATTTTTTTTTTTTTCAGAATAATGTAATATTTTTTGTTCATATTTTAATGTTACCAGAAGAAACACACTTTTAATATAAAAAAAATTCATAAACCCATTTTGAAAATTGTAGATTTTATATTAAAAAAATATCTCAATTTTACATTTTTAGTTATTTCTATACCTGACTCACCGTAGCAACAAATTAAATATAATAAAAGAATTTTGATCACAACATGGATCCTAACAACTATCTAAAAAAAAGACTATTAGACGTGTTGCATTACCAATATTTTTAATTTAACTTTTAATATTTAAAAAAGAACCAAAAAAATTTAAAAACGTAAAAAGCAATTCCTATTATTATTTTGAATTTGACGCCAAAAACGTATTTTATACACTTGGCAACGTAGGTACTAACTAAGCTATCTATCGTTTCGTCTCATGTGACAACTAACGTCACACGTCACATCTCGATGTTGACAAATTGATTTGACCTTTTTGCCCTTTACAGAAGTGACGTCTGTTTTTTACACACACAAGTATTAGTTTTTGAGATAGGATTTCATATTTCATAACTTGTTTTTCATCAGATTTGTCGCGCAATTCTCAAAGAAACTTGGCCGACTGTAGACCTACTATCTTGCATATATTTATTCTATTTTTAATATCAGAGGAAAATATTCTACAAAAATGTCCATGAAAAAATCTATTACAGTTTTACAAAGCAAAAATGGAATTAATTGCGCTGCCCAAAGAGCCAGGTAAATATTTTTTTTTTTCTCCTGTTACCTTGCTTTATGTAACATGCTTATCCCGCTTTTCTTTTTGCTTCTCTAGTAAGATGCGCTTCCTAACCTTAAATATTTTAAAGCTCTTGGTGGTCTGGAGTACAAATGGGCCCCCCTGATGCCATTTTGGGAGTAACAGAAGCTTTTAAAAGAGACACAAATCCTAGCAAGATCAATTTAGGTGTAGGAGCTTACAGAGATGATAATGGTAAACCCTATGTTCTTCCAACAGTTCTTAAAGCCGAAGAAAACATCAAGGCAAAAGGTTTGGATAAAGAATATGCTCCAATTTCGGGCGTTGCCGAGTTTTGCAAAAAAACCATTGAATTGGCACTTGGGGAAAAATCTAGTGCTTTAAAAGATAAACTTAATGCAACTGTTCAGGGTATATCAGGAACGGGTTCTTTGAGAATTGGAGGAGCATTTTTTAATTCATTTTTTCCTGGAAATAAAACAATCTACCTTCCTTCACCATCATGGGGTAACCACAATGTTATTTTTAAACATTCTGGATTAGATGTTAAATCTTATAAATATTATGAACCAAAGACTTGTGGTTTGGACTTCAAAGGTGCCATAGATGATATTTCCGTAAGTACAAAATCAATTTTTGTGAATAAAGCTTGTTATAAAATTTTACATAGGCGTTAATTCTCGTAAGTCAAAAAATGTAGAAAATTACTTTTATTATGTAGTAAAGGTAGGCAATACCATAAAGTAGTATTTGTTCTACATAATTAACTATTTATGACATCACATATTACAGTATTAATGGAAATTTAATATTATGCAACTTATTTTGAAATAATTAAAAACAATTATGTGGATTACTTGCTCTTATCTTAAGTTAAATTATATTATTTATTAGGAAAACAAAGAGCATTACTTTTAATAATCTTGTTTGTGTATTTCTAGAAAATACCCGAAAAATCTATTATCCTTCTTCATGCTTGTGCTCATAATCCTACAGGAGTTGACCCGACCAAAGAACAATGGAAGGAACTTTCCGAAGTAATCAAAAAAAGAGATCTTTTTGTGTTTTTCGATATGGCTTATCAAGGATTTGCCACTGGTAGTGTGGACAATGATGCTTTTGCTGTAAGTTTTATTTATCTTTTATAATATCCTTAATGAAATTAATTTTTAAATGATTAGTTTAATATAAAATCTTTTTCCCAATTTAATATTCAAAGATCGGTCAAGATTTTAAAATAGTTGCCTTTATTTTATTAATTTTTACTAAGAAATCGAAAAAACTTAAATTTTGTACAAAAATTAAAAACATGCAAAATTTCAATAAAGGACCAATTGGGTAAAATATATTTTTGTGTAATATCGAAATATTTAAATTTAATTGAGTAAAAAATAATCTACTTTTATGTCATTTTCTGATGATATACTGAAAATTGGAAATTAATATTAATCATTACAAAAATATTAAAAGTTGGTAATTATATTTTAAAAAAATGTACAAATTTTTAGGCATTATTTTAGATTATTCAAATTTTATAATTTTGCATAAACCACAAAATAATAATTTCTCTGAATTATTTAAAAAAATAGGTTAAATTGGAAAATTTGATCTTGAAAGAATATTTTTTAAATATGTTGTCAAGAGAGAATACGTCAAGTAAACAGTTAAAAAACAGTGAAAAGTTGCGAGAGAATTAATAGTATATTATACAAGAATCATATAATGATAGCCATTAATACAGGAGCATGTTGAGGATACGAAACGAGCTGCAGGAGAGTTGTATACACTATTTTTTCTACTCCCATTAATAAACGAAATACATATTTATTTTAAGAATATTATATATTAATTATCGTAAATGAAAAGGAACTTTTCGATAACATTAACAAGGAACACTTTTTTTTACCTCGTATTAATTAGTAACTTTTTTTAGAACATATCAATTAGTTAATCTTTTTTGTTATTAACTTTTAAACAATTTAAATTATTTTGACAGCTGAAAGAGCTGTATCATAACGAAAACCAGTTTAATATCGTTTTTTTGTTTCAGTTGATAAAAAACGATATTAACATACCTACATTTTGCTGTGCAGTTAGCAAAGCTCGTGAATTTTTTCTTGGTTACTTAAATATTCCTTACATTTCTTTAAAGGAATGTAATTAAATGTTTTTGTAGTATGTAAGAAAATTACAAAAGATTACCAGTTTTGTTTTTACCAAAATGTTAATTTTTTGCTTCTATAAAAAATAACATAGGTATAAAAAAACAATAATTTGTTACTTTATTGTCACTGTCTAAATGTCTTTATTATTATTTATTTTTTTGTTATTTTTGGTAATAAAACATCAAAATCATAAAAAACGAAAAGTAGTAATGCAGGACCTGCTATTCTTAGTATACATTTATTTTCTCAAAAAAATTGTCTTATTTCAATCAAAATAAACCCAGCAAGCTAAAAATATCCAAGTTGATCACTGAAAATAATAAAATTCGAAACCATTCTATCAATTGCTGCAAACAGAAATCAAAAATTCGAAACCGTTCTCGAGTTATCGCCGAGAAACCCGCACGGACAGACAGACGGTTGCAGTTGACTTAGGTCATTGAAAATAATAGGTGGGCGAGCTATTGTGACCAGTTATCAATTGCTGGAAACAGAGTTCCTAAATTCGAAACTGTTCTCGAGTTATCGCTGTGACAGACGGACGAACGGGCATACATTGTAAAGTCAATAAGTATCTTCGCTACCAATCGCTCTGTGCAACTTGCCATGTGGCGACACCTGTAGGTTGAAATGCGGCATTTGGACATTTAAAAGATGGAAATAATCTTTAGAACTGTTTTTGAGGAAATAACGCATGATATAAAATTCATACAAACTAAGCTAAAGAAAGCCAAAATTTTAAAATTTTGCGAAAATAGCTTAGCCGCTAAAAAATTAAATTATTATTAATAGATAGGTTACAGTTACATTAAATTAAAGACTATATTGACTGAAGACTGATTTTTTTTTCATATTTTTTTAATATAATTTAGGATAATTTTGATTCAGAAAACCTAAAAAAAATCTGTTTTTCATTTAGCAGTAAAATTTCCATTGTCATAGAATCGCTCGAATAATTTCGCGGATAAAATTTTCAATCCGAGTAATGACAAACAAAGCTCACATACCTATGGTTTCCCTTTTTACTGCTCTAATCCACATTTTTCTTTGTTCACATTTGTATGGACTTTGAGGAAACCTATAAAATTTTGTATTGGGACTGTTTAAACTATTATTCTGACTGCCCACGACACAACATATTTCTGCTGGACTTCGGCGAGCTTTCCGTATTGTTGTTGACATTTTGGTTCGTCGAAAAATGTTCGGGACAAAAGTTTAGGTGCTAATCACGGCAAGCGCAAACATCGGCTGTCAAAATGCTCCGTCTTATCGCACAGAGTGAATAATGGATAAGTGAAGTAGGATTTATTAGATGAACGTATATTCAGCAAAACGAAGCGGTTCTAGGCATAACTTAGGTGGAGGCAGTTTCAAAAGTAGTCAATATATACACTGCCCAATTTTCAGCGCATCCCGCTTTTTCCAACGTTTTCCCAGAGAACAGAGAGGACTTTTCCGGCGATAACGCCCAGTGGAAAAATTGGACGCCTCGAAACTTGAGTCACATCTTGAAAAGTAATTCATGTAAGCACTGACCAATTTTCAGTGCGTCTCGCATTTCCAGCGCTTTCTCGGGCATAACTTTAAGACAAAAAGATGGGACGGGACGGCTCATGAGTGCAGTAATCGTTTGATTATTGTATAATAAAGAGACATCAAACAAACTGAGGGGTTTTCCACCGGGCAAATAGCTTCTCTGGCTCTAAAAATGTTCCTGCTGGGAGTTATCGCCGAAGAAGTCCTCTCTGTACACTGGGAAAATGCAGAAAGCGCTGAAAATTGGTCAGAGTGTATATTGACTACTTTTGAAAATATCACCCAAGTTTCAAACCGTCTCGACTTTTCATACGGGAGTTTGCTGAATATAGATTCATTTTATTAAATCTGAATGAGTAGATTGATATGTTCATGATTACGAAATATTTCAATCAAAATATTTTTATTAGTGCCAAGATAAGATATGTAAAATGCAGCTATAAGTAGCAGAATAGGGAAATTACATAAAATTTAAATAAATCAATAATATTAATGAATGTAAGGCAACATTAAAAAAAACGTATGGTTTACAATAAACATAATTAATTGTGTTACATAAAAACAATTGAAACTATAAATTTATAATGTCTCACATGACTGAGAACAATGAAAATCTGAAAGTGTGTCACATTTTATTGCAGGTACACACCTAAATTGGTGAAATTTTTTCCGTGTAAATTAGCATATGTAACATTAGTAACAATTTTTTAGGTACGTTACTTTGTTGACCAAGGCCATCGTGTGGCTCTAGCTCAAAGTTTTGCCAAAAACATGGGTCTCTATGGTGAACGAGCAGGCGCTTTCAGCATCATTGCCGATTCAAAAGACGAAGCCGACAGAGTGATGTCGCAAATTAAAATTCTTATCCGCCCCATGTATTCCAATCCCCCAGTCCATGGTGCTAGGATAGTTTCTGAAATCTTGACGAATCCATCTCTAAATAGTCAATGGTAAGCAACCAATTTAAACAAAATTATAACCCTTTTGAATTTCAAAAACAGATCAAGGAGGATTCAATAATGTTGAAAAGTGTACTTTAATTTTGTTAATTTTTGTAGAATATTGAAAGAAATCATAAATGAGAAAAGAAAAACCGAAAATCACTAAGCCCAAAATGACAGAAATGGCAGCTTATTTGATTGTTAAGAGGCTATGCCAGAAATAAGGTGATTTTTTAAAATGACTACTTAATTTAAGTTTTCAAAAACTTAATATTTCGACCTGGTGTTAAATATAATTGGAAGGGTATCACCAGGCTACTACTCTCCACACTGTAATTTGAACAAGCTGAAAAGAAGTCTTTTTTCTGCTTTTCCAATGGTTATTTAAATAGTAAAAAAGTTGTTCTCTTGTAAACATTTAAAATATTTGGGAAAACTCTTTTTTTTTACTAAAAAACATTTAATTAAAAAATTTATTGAAACCTTGAAAAACGAAATTATTTTTATAAAAATTCAAAATATGACAATTTTGGAAAAAGAAAAAACAAAAATTCCTTAAAAATAATCAAATCAAAAGCTTGAGAATGTCAAGTAAAATCGAAATACATTAAAAAAAAAGTATAAATTTTCTGTATCCATAAAAAACAAATATTTTTGGGAACTAATCTCAATATCATTAATATATCAAACGAACGAGATTTATGAGGTATTTTTTAATTATATTTTAGGTTAACAGAAGTTAAAGGAATGGCCGACAGAATCATATCAGTACGTACTCAACTCCGCGAAAATCTTAAAAAAGAAGGCTCTTCCAGAAACTGGGAACATATCACGAACCAAATAGGAATGTTCTGTTTCACTGGCATGAACCCTCAAGAGGTATTTTCTTTAACTATACTTTTAATAAAGTTAAATGCCGGAATTTCGTTCTCAACCTCTCAAGTCTCTGGTACACAGTTTTAAATAAATTGAAATTCGGTTCAGACAAAAATATTAATAATTTAATTTATCTTAAGCCAAGGCTCATTATTAGAATATATTTATTTTGTATTTGACGTTTGTCAAAAATCTTTGTAAACTATAAAGTTTTCTACTTCTCCACTATTAGAAGGAAACATTTTAATGAGCAAAACATGTAACTCCAATTGGAGTTACGCTGGCGTTATATTAGGGTGAAAATCTGATATATAAAAATGCATTTCGTCATCTGCAGCGGGATTCTCAACCGCTATTCATTATCTACCGTCCTGAGCAGCCAAAAGATCGATTCTCAATCAACTCGATAATCGGTGGTTTTCTCTTTTGATAGATCAAAATTGAAATTTGGTAAGAAATTATACAATTATGAAAAATGTAAAATTTGTGATTCAAAATTTCCAACAATGTCTTTCCTTGAATTTCTCTTTGTCGAATTATGGATTTTCGATATTTTATTTTTTACCAAATTTCAATTTAAATCGAAAATATCGAAAATTCAAGGAGACATTTTCAAAGTTTGAATTTTGAATCTTAAATTTTTCGTTTTGTGGAAACTCTTAATTATTTGAGGAAATGAATTGAAATTTGGTAAAAAAAATTTCGATATTTTATTTTTTAGCAAATTTCAATTTTTTTACTCAAACTGTTAGGATTTCCATAATTGAAAAGTATAAAAAAATAAAAAATTATACAATTTGAAAAATGAAAAATTTTGAAATTCAAAATTTCAATGTCTCAAATTTTGACGTTTTTCGAATATTTCCTCAGATTTTATAAAAAAAACTAAAATTATTTCCTGAATATACTGTATTTTTTCTTATTATATTCCATGTTTAAAATGTGAGCAATTATTGGTTATTTTTTTATCCAATGTTTTTTCCTCAAATAATTCATTGCTATCAAAAAAATTTAAATAAACTGAATTAATTACCCGAATTGGGAATTTTCATTGCTGCCAATATAATTTGAGTCGGGAATGCAATCGATATCGATTAAACCGAATATGATCCCGACCAAGACCTACCGGTCGTGATGTTACGATCGTGAAGATTGAGAATCCCGTTCCTGGTAGTTTTATTTTTTTCTTTTTCATATACATTTAATTTTATTTTCATTTTTAGGTTGAAAAGCTTACCAAGGAACATAGTGTATATCTTACAAAGGATGGACGTATATCAATGGCCGGAGTAACTTCTAAAAATGTGGCGTATCTTGCTAGAGCCATGCATTTATCGACTAAATAACTCAGTGAATTGTGATTGATATTATTTCTGGTATTATAGTATATTAAGTCCCAAATATGAAAAAAAACTAAGGCACTGTTACTCTTATTTTTATTTTTTGTTGCTTTTAGAAAAAATTAAACATGTTGATTTTTATTATGTAGTTTTACTCTTTTTAAAACTCGCAAAACGGGATTTTTGTCTATATTTTTGCTTTGTATCTTCTACTTCCTCTTTAGGCTTATGTTCAGTATGAAGAAAAGAATACAATGCTTGCGCGTCTACTGAGCTACCCGTTATCTCTTTTAATTCTTCCTAAAAAATAATACCAGAATCTGATACTTAAGTAATGAATAACATAGATATTTTACCTCAGATTTTTTTATAACTTCATCCAAACTCTTACCATTTCTTAAAAATAGATCTATATTCTTAGAAGTTATTCCTGGTAATTTTTGGACAAAATCGTACGCATTTGGATTGTATTTTAGTTGAATCACATCGAGATCTTGTTCTCCTCCTAAGGAAGCTGCGAACGCCAAATTAGGATCATCTTTACCCAGCTAAAAATTTAAAACACGGGACAGTTCAGTTAATCTTTTTACTTAAATAAAGTTGAAGGAATTTGTATTTAAAGTTACTTAATTCTGAAATGCAATATTGTGTAGTTGGAAAAAAAGAAGCAGTCCAGTTATGTGAGAAATCCTATAAGTTAGTCTTACCATTTACATGCAAGATAAATCATTGTGATTTTCCTTCTCGCCTAATTTTCTGACACTAATAAAACTCCAATTTTTTTAATTTACCATTTTATCAAAGAAATAATTGTGCAATATATGAATCCTTTATTTAATCAATACGGCTAATTTACAACATTAAAAAGATATATACATTTAGAAACCTGAATAAAATCAAACAAGGAAACAATTTTTCACTATTAAAAATCAAGATGTATTACTCATTCAACAAATGGGCTTTTATATTTCTCTTAAAAACACTTAATGGAACAAGATTGTTTAACGTTTCTGGAAGTTGATTAAATTCTTGTAGTCCTTTAAAGAACATGGAATTTTGAGCCCTTTTTGTTACAGGTGATATATAAAAATGTTGTCTAGAGCTTGTGTTATATTGATGTCTGTCATGATTAAAACTAATTTTATCTATTAAATATGTCTGAGCCATTCCATTTTTATTTTAAATATAAAAATTAGCGTTTAGCATTTAAAAAAAATTTGTATTGACAGCCATTGTAGCGTAGTCAGCATATTCCTTATTGGTGTTAATCAAGAACAACCCAATATTATGCGCATTGCACGGTTTTGGAGTTTCTGCAGTCGACTTTTTACATTTCTGACCCAAAATGTATAATACGGTAGAGAAATTAGTAAAGTAAGACAAGATTAAGGTATTGTATATTACTGTTTTAGACCACTCTGACAAATGTGACTATAACGATACAGGTAGTTAATCTAAAGGAATTTTTTTAACAATGTAATTAGTATGGGATTTAAATTTAAGCTGACGATCTAAAATCACACCTCCAGTATTTAAATTCTTCAACATGCTGCAAATTTAGAACTTCCAATTTTAATATTGTAATTATCCAAAAAAAAATCGTATTCGTTGTTATTACCAATAAATTTAGTATAGATTTTTTCTAAATTTTTATGACATCTACGACATGCTCAATATTTAGTGCTGAAAAGTATATTAGCCCGTCATCAGCAAACAGGTGTATCGAACCCTCAATTAGAACTTGCAATATAGGTTTGTTCAACTTGCAAAAGTCAGAACAGTTACAAAATATTTGTAAACTGCGCAGAACTGTCTGTTCACTCGTTTGGTATTGGGATTGTTTTTAATTTAATTCAAAATATGAGATAAAAACGTACGCCTAAATTTTTTTTGTCTTGGCTGACTGCTTGTTGACAAGTGACAATTGATAAGCAAATATAATAGGACTATGAAAAGTAAAAGTCTGTTGTCTGCGATATTTTGTTTGATTATGTTCAATTGCTGTAACACATTTTTTTAATTTATACTTTGGATAATAGCAGATTTAAACCTGTCAATGACTGAAAGTAATCCATTATCAAGCTAAAATGAAAAGTTTAATACTGAAACTCGATGAAGAACTTGAAGATATATCATTTATATCCATTATATTTGAATGTTATTAAAACCACAGAGAAACAATACCTACAGCGCATGTGCAATATAAACTGTTCTGATTAATTCTTACCAGAGAGCAAGTGCAGTCCCGGACAATTTGGTACAGTCCCCGATTTGTTTAAAAAAAACACGAACATTATCTAAACTAGTTCAAAAAAGTACAGAACAAAACGCGAAGGCCATATTATATATTGCGCAAACTCTTGACTATTTTGTACCGGTTCTGGCACAAACCTTATATCATCTTTATAAATTAAAAACAACAATGACCCTAGAACACTTCCTTGAGGTACGCCTTGTTCACTCTCCAAATCCTCAGAAAAAATTTATTTATTTTAAGTTTCTGTTAAGCTTAGGTTTCCTACGAAGCGGTACCGTCTTCAGACGGTAGTCAAAATACGGTGGGTGACGTCACAAAAACGGTGTGTTTAAGTACGGCCGCCGCAGCATCAGAGAGTAGTGTAACGTCTGAAAGTAGTGTCACTATGGAAGATTTAGACGTCGCACTGTAAATATGTTAGATGCAAGAGAATCATCAGAAGAGACAAGATAATCTTAATTATTTAAAAAACAAGGTGCATATAAGGTTCTAGTTTGTCATCATCTATTTAATAATGAAAACAAGTTAAAGGGAGTATTTTCGCATGACACCGATGTTGTTTCATTATGTTCTAAATTACATCATTACAGATTGTTGGCTATCAGTCATATACATTTATTTTAAAAATTTCAGTATTAGATACTTGGCTCGAATAGGATAAACCACTGGATATATGTGACTGGGATATTATCCAGAAATTACAAAACAAATTTATATTTCTTTTGAATTTAATAAGATTCATCTTTCGGTTTATACTTTTGGCCAGTATAGTATTTTTTAACATTCCATAATCTAAAAATAGATTTAAACTAAAATTCATATCACTTCTTGTCGTTCACAGTTTGCTGCAGAGACGTGTGCAAAAAGCGCAGTTCGTAAAAAATAATTTAATAAATCCTACTGTTGCTAAGGACACCTGCCTCTCTATCTCTCTAATATATTAATACGAGCGACAAGTGCAGATGTTGATCTGATCATCAGACGATTTTAAAACTAGAAAAAAAAGCCATTAGAGCCAGATCGTTGAGCAGAATAGTTGTCTGCCAACGAGAGCTCTTCAATATAAAAAGCGGGTAACAGTACCCTGAAATTATAAAAGTAGATTTTCTGAGGTTTTAAGTATTAAAATTGTGAATATTATTTTTACAGTCATAGTGAGTGAGAGCAGTTGCTGTATAAAAATAATAAATTGTAAAAATGTAAAATTTGGGATTTTGTTTTTAATAATAAACGGGTGTAAAAAATAGCCCTTACAGTCCAAGTTAATTTTTCTTGTTTTATTCAAGTTCATGTAACAGATTGAAAAGGAGTTAGAAGTTATTTAAAATAATAATTGATCAGTCTGCTAACTGATCTGATCCTTCGATAATTAGTCGATGTTAACACGTCGAATGCCGCAGTAAATTATTCCAAACTTATATCGATTCTTAATCATATTTCTTCAACCGCATTGAATATTGATTTTGGGTTAGGGGATTCACTCGTAAGGGGGCGAAATGTAGGGAGAGTATTATTATATTTTCCCCATTATACACGACACCGTTTTTTGTGACGTCGCCCACCGTATTTTGACGGCCGTTAAAAGACGGCACCGTTTCCGAGGAAACCAAAGCTTTAGTAAGATAGTCGATCAACCATATTAAAACCAATACCTACCCTTTCAAGTTTGCGAATAAGTCTAGATCTGTTCACTCTGTTTCAAAAGCTCATTGCAGCTCTAAAAAACTGCTACAATTACATTATTTTTGTCAATATTTTCTCTCTAGTCATCAAATGCACATTGTAAGGCACTGTCACATCCATATTTACTGCGAAAGCCTGACTGAACTTCACTTATGTTATTCAATAAAATCTAGCAATTTGTTCATGAACCACTTTTTCTAAAGTTTTATCTATACAGCAGAGTATATTTATAGGACGCAAATCCGAAGCATGTTTAGGGTTTGAAACTTTTGGGACTGGAATACTGGTTGACACTTTAATGCACCGAATGACTCAGGAATACGAGTCAATCTTACATATATTTTTAATAAAGCATGGAAATACTAAAGTACTTTTATTTCAGTACATTTATAACCAACTTCTCTCACTACTGAACTGTTATCATCATCAGGGCTGTAAGTTTATAAACTAATAGCAAATAACCACGTGAAAACATGGTCAAAAAATAATTATGCTAACAAAGTAAAGATTATTAAAAAAAGAGGATACAAACAAAAAGTTTGCATTATATTGTAATGAAGTGCATTTTGTGTACAATAAAAGTGTTGTACTTGGGTTTATTTTTAATTTATAAAAAGGATTTTACCTTTAGTTCTTCAAACAATTGGGCGGAAGCGTATGGACTTGGGCTCCAAATAATCTTCAATTTTGGGAAATGTAATGTTAATAATAGTAATTTTTGTTGAATATCAAAGTTGTTGGAGTCGCTAGAAATCATATAATTACTCTGCAAAAAACCAAAGGTTATTAATGGTAAAACTGTTTTCAAATTTTACTATTACCTGCCATCCAAATTGTTTGTTCTTATCGAACTCGATTAACAACATCGGTTTTGAATAATGCCGAGACATGTTTGTACATTGTTGGTACAACCTTCCTGAATTTAACGAACCAATCAAATCCGAAAGGCTTTTTCTTTCCACGCATATTTCAGGAGTCAATATATAATCACCTATCTAAAAAATAACACAGTAAAATAGATCCCAACAAAAAAGTCTATTTAGGCTCCTACTGAAATAGTTAATGGTTCAATATCAATGCCTCTTTTATGTATAAGAGCAGGAAGTTCGCTTCTGAATTCTCTCATATCGACAATGATCATTTGATTGTTTTGGATCTGTTCTTTACCTCCTTCTCGGGTATTTTTTTTAGTAATTTGCAAGGTTCTATGAAGCAAAGAACACTCCTCTGATTTACCATCTTGATCTGCTGGTATCACCATGTTCTAAAAAGTACAAATTATTTTCATTTTGAATTTTCTATAAAAGTAAAACAGATGTAATATTCAAGTCCAATCTTATTTAAATTATTTTTTAATGTTGTCGGTTTTTAAAAAATATTTAGTGCTTCAAAATAAACAATTTAGTGAATAACTATTTTTTTTTGACTTTGTTAGATATTAGAGGAGATGCCGAAACCCCACATCTGCGTGGTCTTCATCCCTGAGGATGCTGGCGCACCCAGACAGGAGGGGCATCAGGTTTTAAAGGTGCTTCGCACTATGAACCGGGGCCTGAACACTCTGGAATGGAGTGTTCTGCGCAGGGATCCTGCAGGTCCCGGACAAACATGGACCTTCGCCGTGGATGATGCATCCATGGTGGAGTTGGAGAGGCTGGAGCTCCGGCCCTTCTACGGTTTTGGGCGGGTGCAATTCCGGCGCAGAACCGTGGGAGGGACTGCGGTTACTGGTCCTCCAAATAGCCAGCCAGGTGGTTCGGGGCTTACAAGGGAGCGCTCAAGGTCCCCGGGGGAGAAAAGACATCCTCCACGGTCCACAGCGCAACCCCCTAAAGTCCCAAATAAACCTCCCGGTACCGTCCCACAGGCCTCTAACGATAAGGGGAAAAAACCACAATCGTTAAGGGGACCGAAGGGGAAGGGCTCCGGGAAACAAACCAAGGGCGTGGGAAAGAAACCTCCCCCTCAACCGCCAAAGTAGAGAAATGGCTGCCCACGTCTCCTTTCTTCAGTCAAATATCCACCATGCCAAAGCGGCGTCATACGTCCTAGGCAGGGTATTTCGGCTGGAGAACATTGATGTGGCACTGATCCAGGAACCCTGGATCTCCAGCGCCGGCAAAATAAGCGGTCTGGAAAATAACTCTGGTAAGCTAGTCTCGTATGCCGGTGGTAAGCCACGGGCATGCATGCTTATCAGAAATAACATTAAGTATTTTATGTTAACAGGTTTCTGTACACCAGACGTGGTTGCAGCCCAACTTACGATCCCGGTGGAGGACAGCAGGCTCGAAGTAGTAGTCTGCTCGGCATACTTCCCAGGTGAGGGTAATGAAGAGCAACCTCCTCCTTCAGCTGTGCGAGAGTTAATCGCCTTCTGTAAGAGGAACAACAAGCAATTGATTATTGGATGTGATGCAAATGCCCACCATTTGGACTGGGGAAGCACGAACATCAATAAAAGAGGTGAGTCTTTATATAACTATATAATAGGGGAGGGTCTTTCGATTAACAACGAAGGGGCCGAACCAACTTTTGTGTGTAGAAATCGCATGGAAGTTCTTGATATAACAATAAGTACTCAGTTTATGAGTACCAAGATCGTTAATTGGCGGGTGTCTACAGAACCTTCATGCTCGGATCATCGACATATCAGATTCGAGATGAAGGCAGGGCGCAGGCCTATAGTGCAATTCCGTGATCCAAAGTGTACAGACTGGAGTGGATATAAAATTTCCCTTCAAACGTACCTGAACAACGGCATTGCATCTATAAAGAATCAGGCTGAAATAGAGGCGGCGAGCGATCAGCTGCAGGAAGCCGTACTCAGAGCCTACCAAGATAACTGCCCACTTAAGGAGAAGAGAGACCATAGAGGTTCACCTTGGTGGAGCAGAACCTTGGACAAAAAGAGAACAGAAGTTCGACGTCTCTTCAATCGAGCTAAGGAAACAGGGTGCTGGGACACTTACAGATCGGCTCTAACAGGATACACGAAAGATATTCGTAAAGCCAAGAGGGAGTCTTGGAGGAGGTTCTGCCAGAGTATAACAGATCTACCTGCTGGAACAAGACTCCACAAAATTCTCTCTAGAGATCCGAATCAAGAGGTAGGGTCGATAAAACGACCGGACGGCTCTTTTACGGACTCCAAAAGGCAGACGTTAGAGATCCTCATGCGGAATCACTTCCCGGGTAGCCTGCTTCTGGAGGATCGCCCGCAAGCCTTTCCACTTCCAACTGGCTCGTCTATACGACCGGTTAAAGAAGACTGGAGGTTTGCATCTGAGGTGATCACTCCATACTCAATCCTATGGGCGCTGAAGTCTTTCTCCCCATACAAATCACCAGGAGAAGATGGTATTTTTCCTGCCCTGTTGCAAAACGGGTCAGAGGAGCTGCTGCCTCTCCTAGTGAAACTATATCGTGCGAGCCTGGTGTGGAGTTACATACCACAGGGCTGGTCGATTGCTAGGGTCGTATATATACGGAAAGCGGGGAAGGTAAATAATTCCCTGCCTAAATCCTTTAGACCGATCAGCCTTACCTCGTTCGTACTAAAAACTCTAGAGAGAATTCTAGATAGGCATATTAGAGACGGGAACTGCAGGGAAATTCCCCTCAACCCCAGACAATATGCCTACCAGGTTGGCAAATCTACAGATTTGGCGCTAAATAACCTCGTAGGAAAGATAACCCACTCTTTAAAGCATAAAGAGATTGCGCTGACAGCTTTCCTCGACATTGAAGGGGCGTTCAACAATGCCCTGCCTCAATCCCTTTACGCTGCACTTCTGCGAAGGGGAATAAGCAGACTAATCTGCAATTGGATTAAATGCATGCTTGAAAATCGTTTTGTCACATCATCACTGCAGGAGGAGACTGTCAGATTTAGGGCGGCGAAGGGGTGTCCTCAAGGCGGAGTGCTGTCTCCACTTCTTTGGTCACTCTTGGTCGACCCCCTACTAGACAGGCTCTCCCAGCTGGGGGTGGATTTTCAATGCTATGCCGATGACCTTTTAATAATGGTTAGAGGCTTATTTGAAGAGATTATTTCTAATATCCTTCAGGAAGCTCTTAATATCGTATACAGATGGTGTGAGGAGGAACAGATGTCTGTGAACCCCCACAAAACGGTAGTAGTTCCTTTTACAAAAAGGAGGAAGCTTGATAAGCTACGTCATCCAATTCTGGAAGGCGTAACCATTCCATTTGCGGAGGAGGTAAAATATCTGGGGATTATCCTTGATAGAAAACTTACCTGGAACTCCCATCTGGAAAGAACAATCAATAAAGCCAGGGCATCGCTCTGGAATATCAGAAGGGTATGCGGCAAGTCGTGGGGAATGAACCCTAAACAGATTTACTGGATTTATCAAACGGTGATAAAACCAATGGTCACATATGGCGCAATGGCCTGGTGGACGAAGGGGCTCCAGTCTATTGCGGCGGCTAAATTATCTGGACTACAGAGATTAGCATGTGTGGCTATTACAGGCGCCATGTCATCTACCCCGACAGCGGCAATGGAAAGATTTCTGGGTCTTACTCCTCTCCATATATTACTGGAGCAGGAGGCCAGAATGACCTCCTATAGGGCCATGTCGGTGGCAGGTCAAATCGAGGGGGAGAGGCTATGGGACCACTCTGGACTGCTGCGAGAGATGAGTACTCACCACACTCTCGGAATGGTTTCGGATGTGCTCTCTCCCAGAACTCACATACAGAAGTCTTTCAACGTCCTTCTTCCGAGAAGAGACGAATGGGAAAGGGGGGAGATCCTCTTTCCAGGGACGGCTTATGTACTGTACACAGATGGTTCAAAGACCCCAAGTGGTGTTGGAGCCGGAGTGTACAGCAGAAAACCGAGAGTTGACATCACAGTAAGCCTTGGCAAGTATGCTACCATCTTTCAGGCGGAGGTTTTCGCTATAGAATTGTGTGCAAGAGAGTTGGTAAACCATCATCTTGTCAACAAAAGTATTTATATTTTATCAGACAGCCAGGCAGCTTTAAAAGCACTGAGCTCCAGCCGGCTGGACTCGAAGCTGGTATGGAACTGCATCGAATCCCTGGATCGCATTGCTACCAGTAACAGAGTAACCCTACTCTGGGTACCTGGGCATGAAGGGGTGGAGGGCAATGAGAAAGCCGACACCCTTGCGAAAAGAGGTGCAGAATCCGAGTTCATTGGACCGGAACCATTCTTTGGCATAGCCAAAAGCAGTGCTAAAGACACTATCTGGAAATGGGCCGAGAGGAAAACTCTCCAGCACTGGAAAGATATGCCTGGGTTAGCTCACTCTAAGGCGTTTATAGTCAAACCCTCAGGTAGCACCCTATCGCAGATCCTAGAATGGAGTAGAAGTGATCTACGCATCCTAATCGGACTGCTGACAGGGCACTGTCGTCTGCAGTACCATCTGAAGAAGCTAGGTCTGAGTCAAACATCGGACTGTCGCTTCTGCAGTGTGGAAGACGAAACGGCGGAGCATATTTTATGCTCCTGCCCTGCCCTGGAAATGAATAGGCTTCGTACGTTTGGTTTTGTACAGCTGGAGCCTACCGACTTCAAGGAAGCTTCACCTAAATCAACCATAGACTTCGTAAGAAGGTGTGGATTGTATGGTGAATTATAGCCCATAGGGGTGAGCCACAATAGGCCTCTGTTGGCCGCAGTGGAGGGGCGAGCAAACGCTCCACTCACATTGAACCTAACCTAACCTAACCTAGATATTATTTTACATACAGATTTGGTTTCTATGATATACTCAAAAGCTTCTTTTTCTCTTCTAAGAGTAGTCAAATAACTCTGTTCTTCCACAGTATCAGCATGAAGGAGAAAATAGACTTTTACGGCCTCTTTAGTTTGCTGATGTGCTTCATACATCTAAAACGAAAGTTCAGAGAATTGCATTATTAGTTAATAGACTTACCTCGATTTCTCGAACAGCTGTCATACTGCAATTGTACATGATGATAAAATTCGGTTGTATATTTTCCAATGTGGTTTGTAAATTAATAAATGTATTTAATCCTTTAAATGTTTGAATGAGAATTTTTGGTTCGTTTGCATTTTGGCAAATTTGGGTAAGATCTATATTTTCCAACTACAAAAATATTAAAATATCAATTGGTCATTTCTTTCTGCCAATTTAAATACCTGTGAAAATGGTTCAAACGTAAAAGTACTTTCATGTGCGGAATCAGTACTATCTTCACAAATAGTTTGACTCATTGTAAGTATGTAACTGTTTTGAAAATCTTCCATGTCCTCAGATTCATCGATGTCTGTTTTAGATTCACTTTCGGAGCTGGATGACTTTGACCCAGTTTTCAGTTTTTTATTTTTCAAAAGTTGAGGTTCTTTTTTCTGATTTGGCAATACAATTTCTGCAGGAATTTCGTCAGATATTCTAAATGATTGGCTTATTTTCTTAACAGGTAATTTACTTTTTAAAACTTTTGAGTACAAATAAAGGTGAGGACCTTTTGTTAAAACCTGCAAAAAGTTTTGTACTTTGTTTTAATAATTTATAAGTAGACTTACCTCCTTTAATTGATAACAAGTCTTATAATCTGCACATAAGATTAGAATATTGCTATCTTTAAGATTTGTTTTTTTCATTTCAGAAGGTATTTCAACTTGAAGTATCTCTAATAAAGGCTTCCATTTGGGACAAAAATCAGGATGAAATTCTAAAATAGATATTTTATTTATTGTTCAGTAATATGGAATATATAAAATTACTCAAGATAGAGACAATGGAATATTGGGACTTTCTTACGAAAAAAAATTGACATAATATAAGAATTTCTATTGCATTTTACACACTGTAAGGTTTGACAATTATGAGGTTTCTTTTTGACAACAGATTGATATCTTTAGAACTGATAGAAGCAACTCTTCTCAAATAATGTACTTAGTTCCATATAAAATATATTTTCTATATGTATATAAATGTAATACCTTTATCCTTATTAAATATAAAAGTGTTTGCTTGTGAAAATAGTAAATCAGCAGGTTCAAAAAGTACCCAATTTGCTGTTAGAGCATATTCCTTGGTACGATATTCACTCACAGTGGAATAAAATGATACAGGATCAGAATGAAACATTGTTCTAAAAATATACAAATAAATAATATAAAAAAATTAAGTCTATCTAAAACTTACATTATTAAATGCCTTAAAGTTTTTAGATCAGTGACTAACTGAAGACTCTTTTTACTCAATTGATGCCAAATGACATCCAACTGTGCTTGAAGTATTTTATGAAATTTTTTTGTTAAACAATTTTCAACTGTAATTTCTTGTAGCTCTATAGTTTTGTTAGTGCGTTTCAGTTCTTTTACAATTAAATTCATTAATTCCAAGATGTATGTTTGCATTTTCTTCATTTTATCACTAATAGGGATATGAAGTTCAATTACATTAGGCTAAAATATGATACAGGGTATATTATCATAGTTACCTGTTAACGTTTAAATTACCTGACGAGTTTTCAAACTTTTTACAATGAGACTGTGAAATCTAGGCCAAATAAAAAGGTCTTTTACAAAAAGTGCTCTCATTACTCTTTCTACATGGCCATATCCTACTGTAAAACTTTGGACATTATTAGTAAATCCTTTAATATACCCTGTCTGAAAATATACAACGTAATTAATTATTAAGTAACATAAATTATTAATAACATTACCTTATTGTTTTGTCGATATAACCTCAATACAAAAGCCTCTTGACAACTTTCAAAAATAGTATGAGCTCTTAAAACAATTATTCCTGTAATTTTTTCTATTGGTAAACGTTTTTTCAACATATCTACAACTAATACACGCGTTGTTACAAAATTAATACCTCCTGATAAATAAATATCTTCCCTAAAAATAAAAACGATATAAAATTTATTAAGATGACTAACTATTAAATATATGCCTTTCTTTAGTGTTTGTATTTGCGTTTGTGGTATAAACATTTGAATCTTTTAATTTTTCTTTGAAATGTTTTTCTTCTATATCAGTTGCATTTAAAACTAAGACTAAATTGCCTGGATCACAGTAAACTTTTAGTAAATTTAGTATCACTAAGTCTAGATTTATTCCCCTGAAAAAAAAACTATATTAATTTTTAATCATACGAAAATTTGATCCTCACTTAGAAGCAATAACTAAACCATCATTATGAACTAAATCCAAAAATATTTGCGTTTCAAAATCGAGCATATGTTTTAAATCTACTTTTTCCATTAGTTTATCCAGTTCGCTTGATTCTGCAGACATATTTTAGTTCGTAAATCATGGAGAAAATAGAAAATAAATATTCTATTAAATTACAAGTAGAAATAACTATGGATAAATAATAAATAACATAACCTGCCTATTTTTAAATTTGATAGTAAGTGCTGCCAATCTATTTTTATCAGTGTTGTCAACACAAGGGACTGGCTATTGGGAGACAAATATTCTATATCGAGATACAAATATTCCATACCGAGAGACAAATATTACATAAAAATAATTTTGTTTTACGAAATATATGCAAAAATAAATATAATTTTTATTAACAACCCCAGTTTGATTTCAATTTTATTTTTTTTTTCATTTTTATTCCAAAGCCAAGTTCGGCTTGATGAATTTGGAGCGTTAGGAGTAAAGTCTAAACCGAAATATCTGCAAGTATATTTCTTTATAACGTTTTGACAATCCCCAGCTGAGTTGGTCCAAAAAAAACTCACTAAATCTGCACAAATTCTGTCAATAATCCGTCAAAAATGGTAGTGTCTATTGATACTATTTTAAGTGAGAAAATAGATATTCTAAATTTTCAACAGTTTTCCAGCCTTTTATCAGAATAATAAATGTTAATAGATTAGAATATACTAAATTATATTCCCTGTAAGTATATCTGCTATGTTCTGTTCAAATAATTCACTACTTTTTAAACTTGGTAATGGCCGAGTAGACACATCCAACCAAACAGATTTGCCACCCTATATATTTTAAAACAAAATTACTAGTCCACATAAAGTCTGTATGTAGTCTGTCATTTTAAGAAAAAGTACAGACAGAGTAATCAAGAGCAGGGTAAAACGAGTGAAAAGAGTCACGAAGCCGAATTCAGCAAAAGACTAATATGAAATCCCCATAATTTCACTTATTTTATAACTAGTTTCAAATTTTAGTCGTTTCACCTCACCTCAACTACAGGTGCCATAGCGTTAAATAATTAATTAACTTTATTCTGCTGTCCTAAACAAAAACTTCGTAAGTCATTTTGTTAAACCCTTGAATTACAGATAAGCAACATTACATTTCCGTGTAAACAATGTTGCATATCCACACGTAGTTCTTACCGTTCTTCTAATTTTAAAATGCCCAAAATGTAGTTCGCCAATAAGGTAGAAATACATAGGATTCCCAGAAAAACGTACGTATAAAACTAAGCATGAATATTTAAATTTTATTAATAAAAAGTATATCAATATATAACAAAAAACAAATTCATTTAAAAAAAATACATATCAAATATAAAAATATATATATTTAAACCTTATTTTTAATCTTAACTAATCTATACATTTTGTCTTCTTAACTCTTATACTGGCTCAGAAGAAGAAGGCACATATTCTGTCAAATGTGGAGGATACCCCAAATCATCTAACAAATCATCGGAACACCAAATAAAAGGCCGCACACTCAATATTTTATATTGACCTACAGATCTGCTCAACCATTCAATATCTACCGTTACAATTTTGTACTTCTCCAACCAACCTTAAACAACAGAATGTATATATACAAAAATATCAAAACAACTGACAAAAACCGGAAAATTAAAGTTACATTTTAATACTTACGTTCATAAATCTCAAAATCCTGTGTCGATCTACCTTCAGTAATTATCAAATCAATGTTTACATCATTTTTCGACAAACTTTCCAAATTTCGCACCATTGTCCCACCAAGTTTAATCACAACATCCTACAAAGAAAAATTAGTTGGTTTAAAAAATATTGTCAAATAGCACAAATTGATATTTATCATACCTCAATATCTTCAACCGTTATAGAATATAAAGGTCTAACACAATAGAAACGGTAAGATTTTAGCAACGGTTCTGTATTTCTCTTTAGTCTTGCTAGTTTTGGCCCAGGATTCCCAGAGTCATCAAATACTTCATAAGGAAACTAAAATTAAAAATATAAATCATTTAAAGAGTATATGAAATCCATAAAATTACCTCATGTACAATCGAATTATTCTTCAAACACTCCTGGATCCATTCAAAGCTAAGCACCCATATACCAGAAGCAACAGCAGCCACGAATTTCATTGTATAATCTTTAATTCTTCTACTCTCATCCACAGAAACTATCATATGAGTTACAGAATCAGTAAATTTAGCACTGTAAGTCGCTAACTTCTTGTTAGTTAATAAAGAGATACTTTGTATTTGATCTTTGGACAATCTTGTGCAAGCTATACAAGGTTTTTTCTTTGTAACATAGTTCAAAATACTTTTTTGCTTGGGATTGCTTGTTAAAATATGTTTTCGCGGGGTTTCTTGGGAGCTAAGAGAAATAAGGGTGTTACTTGAATTATAGGCTTTTTCAAAAGCACTTTTTTCACGAACTATAGGGGATAGACCTAGAGATTCTTGTTGGAAGCTCTTTTGAGTACTTGGAGTACTATGCTGAACTTTGTGTAATGATATATTGAGGGGATTTAAGGAAGTATTTTGTAAGAATTCCTTAGAAGGAGGCGATTGATGTTTATCATATTTGTTCAGTGTTACATTGACTGATATGGAGCCACAATCGTCTTCAAAACCGGGAGGAGGTGCAAGAGGAACAAAATCCAAATCAAAGTCATCATCAATTTTTTTATTTCCATCATTAAGCATGGGAAAGCAAGAGGAAATATCTCTTAAAAGGTTGCATTGAGATCTGGAATGATAAAAATATGTTTGTAAAAGGCATTGTTTAAAAAAAAATTGTTTGATTACCGTTTCTCGGGTATTTTTTCTTTTTGAGGAGTCGTTTCCACGACATCTTCATCTGAGAATAAATCTTCTTCATTGAATTTTGTTGCATTTTCGATTTTTTTACCTGCTTCCAATTCAATATTGTCGAAATCAACGCCGTTCAAACTATCTTCAAGCTCTGGACAAAAATCTTCTTTTCGTAAATTTTTTTGGTCTGGATCATGTTCAATTTTATCTGATCTAGGTTTCACAGTATGATCTTCCAAATTGTCTTTTGATTTTATTGGGTGAACAGGCCTACTAAGGCTTCCCAATTTAAGTTTTTTAATGATGGGTTCGAAAGTTTCGGTTTCTGCAATAATATCCGGAATTTCTGAATCTTCCTTTTGTTCAGTATGAAACCTGATAGTATTTTCAAATTTGTTATGATCGTTGAAGAATAAGGTATCATCATCTAAATTAGTTTTAGAAGTAATTTCATTTTGTTTTGAAAGTTTTTCTACATTTTTATTAACATTAGCAACTATTTTGTCATAATCCTCATCAGTATTTTGATCTTCTTTTCTTGATTCTCCTTTTTCATATTTTTTTAATATTTTCTCAAGGTATTCCTAAAAACGGGACAAAGTTAATAAAATTAATATTTTCTTACTGTGACATAGACCAATTTAAAGTGTTAATTAGAAATAAAATGATTTCAAGATCCCTAATTTATTGTTTTTTTTTATTCGTGTTTAGACAACTTTCCCTATACATATTTTACGTTGAACCATTTCTGTCAATATTTTTTAAATGTAAAGTATTATTTTTTTTTCTTGTTTTGAAAATATTGTCACATAGGAAAAGTATATCTACTATTATTTAAATAATCAATAACCAAATCGGGATATTCTTACAAATCTATCCAGAACCGGATACCCGGATAAAGTGGTTGGAAGCATTATGCATATATGCATTAAAAATACAGGCTGTGCAAAGCAAAATGATGTTTTTAATAATCCTCGTATTTTATCAATCATTCTGTATATTTTTTAATTTATTTGTCTTTAATAATATATTATATTGGATTTGGGAATTTTTATCAAGAATACATTTTTCTGATAAGTTAATAATGCAAAGCAAAATTATTTTTTTTAATAAGTTACGTATTTTTATTAATCACCCAGTGTATTTTTATATATTTCTACATTATTATGGTCTATTATAAAAAAACTACAGGAATTTATATCAAAAATAAAATTTTCTGACAAGTGTCTAGAGCAAAATGATATTTTTTCAATAATATACGTATTTTCTTTTTATCTTTTTTTCTAATTATTTTTCACATTAACATACTTTATTTGATTTAGAAACTTTAATCTCAAATAAAATTTTATAACGAAGTTAATACAGAGTGTGCAAAACAACATGATATATTTTTTAATAATTTATTTATTATATCAATTACCCCCTATAGTTTTATATTATTTTTCTATATTAACATAGTTTATAAAAAAAACTTTTATCAAATTTCATATAATATTAGCTACTGATTCTTGAGAAACATCTTTATTCTATAAATTATTATGTTATTAAAAAAAAAAAACGAAAAAAAAGCCATTTTATTTATATAACTAAAAAACTATACAAGATAGCGGGAATTGCAAAAAAAGATCCTTAAAGAGGAGGAAATTTTCAAAAAAAACAACTTCTAATTCTCGGATCTCTAGCTCTAATATTTATAATTTTAATTTGTTGCTGAAAATAGGGCTCCGCGCGACCGTTTCGGGAGTGAGTACCGCATCTAAAATAATTTTTTTAAAGTACTAAATATTGATTTAAAAATTTGAAAAATTATGGTGTCGTTTCAACACTTGAAGAAGAGACCGTTGGAAAAAAATTTTTAAATGCATTTTTCAAAAAGCTAGTGTATTGTATAAATCAAACCACCCATACCGACATAAAATTGCAGCCTCCAGTAGTATAATACATAGATTAATTAATATCCCAATGACTTTTAACTAATTTTAATATAGAAGTTAACATTATTAAACAATAATGGATATAAACACAGAAAAAAACAATATAATCTAGCCATAAAATCAGTTTATCCAATTATTAAAGATACCACGAATAACTTTAAATCAATCACCTATAACGGCGAATCTAGTAATCAAATTTTAAAATTTTTAAAGAAAAGTTAAAACTTGCACAATAATAAGTTTTTGAAAAATAATAAGACTAAAAGAAATAAATTGCTATCATCATTAGTTTACAAATTAACTTGCGGTAGTTGTGATAAATTATACGTAGGCCAAACTGGTAGATCATTTAAAAAGAGAGTAGCAAAGCATAAAAGATCTTTTGATAATAAACTGGATAATTCAAACTAGGCCAAACATCGAACAGAGAATAAAAAAACTGATATTTTACACATTCAACCCAAAGGCCATAAATTGAACTTATTAGAAACCCTTGAAATAAATAAATATAAATATTCAAATTTATTTCTACACGACCAACTAGATATGACAAATTCTCCCTTACTTAATATCTTTACCTAATTTTGGAATTCCCAATCATTAACTATAAATCTAGAACTGTCCCCAATCATTAACATAAAAATAACTATAAAATGTAGAACTTTGTAATATTAGGTTAGTACTGATTTTACATCTGAAGAAGACATTGTATATCAAAACATATGTTATGTAAGTTTGTAAAATATAGTGAATATCGAAAAGTACTCGTGTTATTTAATAAAAATAAAGACTAAATTAAAGATTCTATTAATTCACTAATCCACATAACAAGTATTTATTGACTAGAATCCAAATAGTGTTAAATCTAAATTAGCAGATTAACTCTACTAAGCTCTGGCTAATTGGCCTTTCCAAAGCCAAATTAAAAAAAATAGTAAAATACTTACGTCATCGTTTTCATTATCACTTTCAGGCCATAAATTTGTAGTTTTTTGCGATTTTGATTTTTCCGTAGCGTCGAATTCAACGGACAAATCATCCCGTATAAACCTATTGCATTTTTTTTTAAAACATCCCACGACATCAGAAGAATCGCTATCGGATAAAACCCTTTTAAGGTTTTTGTTAACTTGTTTTTCTGGACTTTTTTGTTTGTTTTTTTCTTGACATTTTTGATCGAGTTTTTCTGTACTTTTATTATCGAGTTTTTCTGGACTTTTTTGATTGAGTTTTTCTGGACTTTTTTGATTGATTTTTTCTGGTCCATTTTCGTTGTTTTTTAATAAATGTTGGTTTTTGATGTCTTGTGTTTCAAAATTAAAAAAATCCAATGAACCAATGAACTCGTCAATTTGCGTTTTTTTCATTAATTTATTGCTGTCAAGGTTTTTTCCCACATCTTTTGGGATTGGTTGAATTGTGGGAGCAAGTGTTTTCTCGTCACATTGTTCAGTTTGTGTTGAAATATGGCACATTATACATTCTGTTTGAATATCTAGATAATAAAAAAAAATAGTTCACTTCAAAATATTTTGGGTAATACTTACTTTGACTCAGACATTTAATGGGACTCTTATTTACAATATTCCTGTGTATATTTTCCAGCTTTTCCAAATACGTCTGGATAATTTCTATATTTTGCCTTGATAATCTTTTATTGTTATCAATATAATCTAAATATATTTCCAATTTAGTTTTCATTTTATTTATAACAACCACAAAATTGCTCGAATCACATTCTGATATTTGCGATAATGTGTCCAATTTTAAATCTGATTGATCATTGCGTTCTTTTGAATTATTATTTTTTTGGGTTGGTAATAAATATGGATCTAAATTATCGCTAGTATTAGCTTCACGTATTATAACATCATTTAAAATTACTAATTTGGGGTCGTTAATTACATTTGCTATGTTTTCGTCGTTTTCCTTATCGTTGGAAATATTTTGTAGATTTTTTGTATTAGCAAAATCATCTAGAACTTCCTGAAAAATTATTTTTCAAAAGGTAAAAAACAATTTTTAAAAGGTAAATTAACAAACAGAAAATATTTTTTAACTATTTCATGCAAAAATACTAAAAAAATCATAATTTCGTAGTAAAATATTTGATTTTAACTTCATTTTAATGTTTATCAATTTTTATTAATTTAAATAATATTTTTCACAAATCTCTTCAGGTATTTGCAAAATTTCGAATTAATTAGGTTCGGATTCCATCCCCTCAAATTGACACTTTTTAAACAAATTTTAATTTTTCTTATAATAATGATGAATCAAATTTAATTTGCAACTTTGATTTTTGTCTAAAACATGGATTAAAACTTACGCTATGATTTATTAGAACAAAAATAAAACTTCACACAAATCGTAACGAAAGATTTACTTTCGGTACGATTTTTCTTACTTTCGGAATAGTCGAGGAAATAAAGCATTTCGTACCCAAAATTTCGGCAAAGATCTATTTTAATGAAACATGATGCATTTTACTTGGAGAAGCATACAACAAATTTGTGACATATTTTAATCACTTCAATCATGTATGCAGCTGTAGTGCATCGAAAAAATTCATTTTTTTGAATGCATTTTCTAGACTATTAAAAAAATCATTATACCACTAATAATTGACAAAATGAAGCCAAATTGGTTATTCGGGGGTTTTTGGGGTTGCTGAACATGTGTTAGTGTTAAATTTCCTTGATTAGAACGATTTTTTTGTACTTTCGAGACGATTTTTAAAATCTATGTAGGCGACTTTGGGAACAAATGTGACTTGTCACAAAATTGTATATTGTTAATTATATTGCAGAAAAAATATTTTACGTAACACGATCTGAAAGTAATTTTACGGGACTCATAAGCTTCCAAGATTGGCTTATGGCTCGTCTTGTGGCTTCCGTAAAAAGTCGCTTTCGGAACTTGTTACGTAAATAACTATTCTTTTTTTGTAATTCAATAAAGGTCTCTGCACATTTATAATGAATATTTAACTGTTACATTGTAAAAATCCTCCAGGGATGAGTAAAGGTAAAAATCGAGTTCCTATCCGGATCTAATGTAAATATCCTACTAGGAAATCTATATATAATGTAATATATGATTTTATACTGCTATCATTAAATCCATGTTCTTGTGAAATTGAACCAGATTACAAATGTCAAAAGCCTTGATGAAACACAAGCAACACGTTAATTGTCTCGGAATAAATGGCGGAATAAGATCAACTCCTTTCCCAGCGATGGAAGCAATATTATGTCTACCACCTCTGGATATATTCATGGAGGAGATAGCACTATCAGACATCAGATTGCAAACTGGAGGGCTTTACGATACAATAAATGGGTTATTTCCCACACTAATATATTGGAAGAGGTGTCAAACATAAAACATATTCTAAATTATTTTTATGTCCCCGAAATACATGTTTAGTAAACATTTTAAAGTCCGGCCCAACTCGGACACAACCCCAACACAGATTTCAATATTCTTAGATTCTCAAAAATAAAGATAAATGAACATTTGCAGATATTTTCTCTGAAGAGAGCATTTCACTAGTTACCTTAGCAATAGTCTACATATAGTGCAATCTCAGTTCTTGGACAGAACATCAGGAACAAAATAATCACAATATCCAGCGATGTCATTACTTATAGAGCAGTTTATGAGAGCTCTTAAGCAGATGAGTCTGCCAGGAAAGAATCAGGAAATTTTTAGAGGGGCCAAAACCAGCTTGGCCACTTTCGCTCTCCGAAATAATGTTCAAAATATGTAGCATAACCAGCAAAAAACATGCATTGGCCTGGAATCAATCGATTGGTTTACGCTAAGCTAAGAAGTGCCTATACCTTAACCAGAAATATGTCCGTTTTATCTACAATATCTGGAAACGGTCTTTGCTTTTAAAATAATTCAAAATGGCCTCCTGTAGCAAAAACAAATGAATGTTTTTGAATTTTAAGCGCATGAAATTGTAATAGAGACATATCCTAACTAATTCTCGAAATTTGGACTATTAGTATTTTTTGAATTCCAAGACCGCTTCCAGACTCTTGAAACATGCAGGATCGGTTCCAAACTTTTGAAACACCCTGTATAATTAGAAGTACGTGCCTCGGAGACACGTACCTTATTGTCAAAAGCGTTATTTACTCAACTATTACAAGTACTTTGTTGTTAAGATAAAAATAATCATAGAAACAATACGTATAGAAACTATTGGAAATAAAAACAAGTTTATTATTAAGTATCATAATTTTCTACAAGATGAGTTACAAACATTTATTAACAAGTATTTCAAAAATTATAAATCTGTACATGAGTTAGAATTTTTTTCAAGCATTGCAAACAAATAGGTTTCAGGCATTTTACGCAGTTATAATTTTTGTTTCTATATTAGACCATCGTTTTTAGATTAATTTTAATTGCAATGTAATATATTCAATAGTTATATTTATATACAGTATTAACTGGAAAAAAACTAAAATTTAAGAGATTCATGCAACAAATAAGAAAAAATAGTGTCTGACTGTACATGTACGAGTATACTATCGGCAGCCATATATATGGTCTATTCAAAACAAAAACCGTTGCACGTCATCGTAGACGAATTAATAAAACGGCAGTACTACCACCAAATAGAGCACGCAAGAATTCCTTTCATGTATGAACGTCACTAATTGGGGATTTTAGGGATATCGTTTCTAAGCATAACGGCCAACAAGTATGTTTTTTCTTACTCCAAATCATCAAATTATCGATGACATACAACGGTTTTTATTTTAAATATACTATATACAGTCATATTGATTAATAAGTTTAATAAAAAAAAACTTACTTGTATTTTATCATCTTCATTTGTATGATTATTTTTAACACCATGACAAATTCCATTTTTTAAACTTATCCTCAAAATCTGTTCAGATTCTTTTTTGACATTTACATTCTGTGAAGACTGTACAGTAACTTTAAGTTTTTTTGGTTGTTTTCCCTTTTTTCTCAAACTTTTTGATATTTTTTCTATCCGCTCCCATCCGGAAGTTGAATTTTGGGTAGTGTCTTTATTTTGTAGTTCATTTTCCAGTTTGTCCAGAAATTCGTTTTCAATAATATCCATTAACACATTTTCTTCGGCTTTTTTGAGAACATTCTCTGTATTAGTTTCATCAGTGTGATAATTCCCAATGTCTGATAAGCGTGATTTTTCTCTCACTGACTTGTCTAAGTCTAGATCTAATGATTTAGCACGTTGGTCCCTATGTGGAGTTTCGATTTTATTTGGTTGTACTTGTGACATAGATGTGAGATCTATAATAGGTATTTGGTCATTATCTACAATCAAAGCTTGAGTTTGAGTTAAACGCTCAAATGTATTCCTATTATCATTAAGCCATCGAAGAACAGCATTTTTAGTATCATTGTTATCAAATTCTAGAATTTTATAAACATCATTTCTATGGTTTTCTTTTTTTTTCCTTGAATATGTTATGTTTATTCCTTTTTTATTAAACTGATGATTTATTCTTAGTTTTTCAAAAGTATCTTCATTTGATGTAGATGGTTCATCATGGTCTAATGGTTTAAATTTTTTTTTGGGAATTAGAAATTTGTTTTTAACCGGTTTGACAACTTTCGAACTTTTATTAGATACAGTTTTCCTTACAAGAGGCTCTTCATTAATAGATAATGTATCTGTAAGTGAAAAAGTTGATAAAAGGCCTATAATTCTACCATTATCAAAAATACAAATGTAGAATGTTCATTAGAACTACCAAAACATGAAAAAGAAGAATATGCAATATGATGTAAAATAAATTCGAAAAACAATTATCTATAAAAAGTAATTTTAACAAAGAGCAGAATATATAATAATTATAATAGCAAAATTTTAAAATTATTAGGTGATAATTATTCAAAATTATAAAAATAATTTTACACTCCTACAAATGCGGTATTTAACATCCCATTTTAATAAAATTCCAAAAAGTAGATAAAACGAAGATATTTGATCCTCTCCCAGCAAATTCAGATTAATTGGTAAAAAAATAGTATACATTTTTCTTGCAAAACACATATTTAGAACATCTCAATAGCCTGCACAAATGTACCTGATATACAGTAAAAGCTCAAAAATAAATAAAGTATTACAAATATTAGGAAAACAACATATTACGGGATCAATCCCTTTACAAAAAAAAATCAATACACTAAAAACATAAAAAATATAGAAAATAAAAATATAAAAATACATAAAAAAATTTTAGAATAATATTCGACATTACCCTCAGGAACAAGTTAATAAAAAAAAATTATAGCTATAAATAAGAAAAAAAAATATTTCTCTAATTTGTCTCTTGAATCAAGCTAAGGAAATGCCCAATATTTCAACCTCACTGTTATTTACAATTTTTACCGTTCTTTCAAGAGGAGAGTGAGCTGCATAATTGGTACTATTAAATGATAATGAAAATAATTGATTTTGTCTTAGGTGTCGAGAGGGAATATTGAATGAAATAGTAATAAGGACCTCCGTATACATTATCTCACCATTTAATAGTTTGAATGGAAATATTAGATCCGCATAAATACGCCTTTGTCTTAGTGTTTTCATAGCTTACAATCCCAAAGCACTATCATATATATGGTCGTCAAGAATCCTTAAATTAAGTTTGAACAAACAGAACCTAATAAATTTGTTCTGATTCCTTTCTAAGACTAAACAATTGTTCATATACAATGGGGACCATATCATTGATCCATATTCCAACAGTGAGACAACAAGTGCCATGTATACATTTTTACAAGTCTCTACAGAGAACTCTCTGCAGTTGCGTAGTACGAACCCTAGAACTTTAGAAGGGTTGAGAACAAGCATATACCAAGATCTTTAATTGTGTTATAATAATGAATAGTGTTTCCCTCTACATTATAAGATGAACTAATCTTTTTCTTTTTCTTGTGAAAACTTATATAATTAGATTTATTTATATGATGCATCAGGAAAAATACTGCAGGAATTTAAAATCTCCGTTGTAACATCGATTTTTAAAAAAGGTTCAAAAAATATTACAAATTATAGGCCAATAAGCATAGTAACAACATTTGCAAAAATATTTGAAAAGTGTCTTAAAAATCGATTAAATGATTACTTAATAAAATATAATTTTCTGCATGTAAGACAATTTGGATTCAAAAACGGGATGAGTACCAGTAATGCTATATGTATGAGTTGATCGAGATTATAAAAAAAATTTAGACAATAAAAATATATGTATTGGAGTTTTCCTTGACTTAGCTAAAGCCTTTGATAGTATTTAGATGTACTTGAACATCATGGAATTAGAGGTATAGTGTTGGAGGTCTTTAAAAATTATTTGGTTGAAAGAAAACAAATGGTTAAAATTAGAAATGAGTATAGCGATCCTACAACGGTGCAAATTGGAGTACCTTGGACCCACTGTATTTATTCTATATATCAATTCGTTACTAAAACAAGATATAAATGGCATCAGCATGTCCTATGCTGAGGACACAGTATTATTATTTCAGGAATTACATGGGATGGTGTAAAAAAAGTTAAGCAATGGTTAGACTATAGTAAATTGACATTAAATACTTCAAAAACTTTTTATATATCATTTTCCTTGTCTGGCTAATAGACCAAACTATAAAGAAATAATTTTTGAAAAAACAACTTTTCTTATTAAGGAAATTGAAAACATAAAATACTTATTAATAGTTTTTGATAAAAATTTAAAATGGGTATCACAGCACTCTTATATGATGAAACTGTATTGAATGTCAGATCTTTGTATTTTCACGCGAATTTCATATTCGACTTCCAAGTTAAAAAACAAAAATTTGGTACATCATAGTTATAAAACGAGACAAATAAGTAATAGTGCTGTTAATGTACCATTTCGCAAATACGATGCTAATCAAAGATTTGTATCGGTATGGGGACCAAAAATTTTCAATATCTTGCCTGTGAATATTAAAAAAAAATTAATAATTCAAAATTTTTTTCAAAAAAATGTAAATTATTTATAACTGAGAACTATCTTTTAATAGAAGAACTTTTATAAATTTAAATTGCTATGTCTCATTATTTTTTCTTTTACTACCTACTATACTATATTATATTCATTAAACCCAGCATTTAAACAATAAAATATAAATCAAAAATTATGTCACGTAATGCACATACAGGTGCTTTTATATATTTATTTATATACTTATATTTAATTTAATTGTAAATTCCTATGTAAGTCGCTCTGCAATAAAATCTGATCAATTTAAGACGAAATATCTCTATAAAACTTAACACCATCAGCAAACATCAAAAAGTCACTGTTTATAAAATATGCTGCAATATCATTTACAAAGAAAAATCAAAGGCAAACTTAGGAAAAATCCATAAATATATTTATTTATTAATGAGCAAACATTACAGAAAATACAAATGCTAAATAATATGGAAACTTAAGAGTTACAATTCAATGAATATACAACATAAACAAAAGAAAATACATTAAGAATAATACATTAACTTAAAGTTATGTTAGTTGTAGGATATTTTTGTGGAGATGATTCAAACAGCTAGGTTTTAATATCATACATTGTTAATTAACAATTTACTTAATTTAGAAAAAGGAGGCATTGAGTAGTATAAATTCATTTGTTCTTTTAAACACTACAATCTTATTTGTCAATTTTAATCACGCAATTAATAAAAATTCGCATACAAGATTGAGATGTATGTTCTAAAATGGACAATTTTAAACAGCAATTTTAATTATGGTCCAGACGATAATTTTACGGGTACAATCTGCTAGTCCAGACAAGTTGGCAGTGTATGGCCTTCACAGGCGTAAACTAACAATTTGAGGCAGTGCATTTCATAGCTAAGGGTGTCATGAAGTGAATTGAAAATTGATTCAAGAACTTACACGAGTTTATAGAACCAGTAAAAATACAATAATTATAATAATAATGCTCTCCCTACATTTTACTCCCTTACGAGTAAACCCCAGAAGCCAAAAGCTTGTGTGGCTAAGGGACCGCTATTTATTATTTGCCATGGCGCTCAGGGGCGACTTACTGAGGATTGATGGCGTCATTTGGCTATAGGTGTAGGAAAACCCGGAAACCTCACCACCATTATCAGCAAGGTGGCACAGGGGGATTGAAAATCTAGGCTCTGCATTAAATTAAATTAATATTCAATGCAGTTTACCTATTGGAGCAAAGTATCCAACACCAAAATTTTTAAATTAAAATTTCACTGCAAGATACCAGGCACAAACCCACATTGGCGTAGCATCTAAACAGCCATATGAATATGACCGATAGCCAACGATCTGTGCCACCGAGACCGGTAGTAGCACGCTTAAAACAGAATAACTAGATCAGTTTTAGGTGACGAAGTTAGTGAATTTTTAACAAAACCACCTACCAAAAAATGACCACAAAAATAAGAATAGACGCTACCAATATATGAAGCGAATATTGTAGAAAATATATATGTAGGCATATCCGAAAAATATCCTATTATGAAATCTTTAATATCTTAAAACTGTTTATTCTTAAGATAAACCCTTTTTCTAATAAAATCCTGTATTAACGAGTACTTACCTGTAGATTTTTTTATGTTTCCGATTCTATTACAAATCTTAGAAATCAAATAACCGAAATTATCGGCAAATTCATCTTTATAAACAGGAGCTCGTCTGATAATATTATTTTTGCAAAGTGGACATGTACTACAGCTTTTAATATTTTTAATTGAATTGTAGCAATCGGTGCAAAATCTGTGACCACATTCTAGCTCTCTATGTTCTTGGATTATATCAAGACTAAAAAAAATAAATTGTGTAATTGTGTAGGTAATTAGGGAATTGAAGATATGAAGTTTCGATTTACCATATTGCACACTTCAATTGTTCCTTTAATTTGATAAATTCTTTAGAAAATGTATTAAAAAACTGTTCATTCATGTTTTTAATTTGTTTTATATAATTCTAAAAACAATAAATAAACACTATAAACCCGGCAAAATCAAACTTCTGATACTGTCAACTGTCACTTCATTTATGGTTATAATATCACTTCTTCTTTTTCTTTTCTTTACGTCATTTTTTGTACGTTTGGTTGATTATACACGGTTTATCATAAGCGCCCACTACGTAGGTACTCTGGGTTTCAAGCACCCAACCATTGAAAAAAAAATATATAATTAGATGGGTGCGGGTAACTGTGAAAACAATATGAAACTCCATTTAATAAGTGTTTGATACCATTGGTTTTTCTCTTTTAAAGCTAAAGGTTTGTTCTGGTTTCGAAAAATATGTTGTCCAAGAAACTCAGGCAGATGTGCAATATGCCATGTTTACATTTTTATATACAATGTTTTGAAGTCGACATTTCACACGGTACAGTGGTATCCGGTGTGTTTATAAATATCAATGCAAGTGGCGTACGCCCATTGAACTTATCACAAGTATCCGATTACAAATTAAATAACTTATATAGTGATTTCCATTGGTAAAACTGCGATGCGCTGCGGTGAGCACTGAGTGCATAATTTGTACTATTTTGGGAAAACTGATGGCGGGCTCTCTAGTTATATTATTTGTCTCCTTCTTGGTTTTTTTTATTCTCTTAACAAGGCGATGAACTATACTATAGTAACGATTTTTTTACTTATCAAGTTTTAAGCACCTGACGAAATTTTAAGATGTCGGCGCCTATGGGTTTTATAATCTACCTAAACAAGAACGTTTATAACAGAAATATGTCTGTATATGTCAATGGTTTATACGGTTCATAATAATTAAATCTAAAGACATTTAGAATGAAATTTCAAACTCCGACATTACAGGTAATTAACCTTCTTGAATTTTCATAGCCCTTTTTAGTACGTACATTTGGTTGATTAGACACGATTTTTTATAATTGCCGCATGCGTATTTTGTCTATTTCAAATGCGCAGTCTCAGTTTATCGAAGAGGCCGCTTTCGGCGCTGTGTTTTTCGTGCAAATGAAAAAACAAAATGGTGTCGAGTTAATTTACAATTTACAATGTATTTTAATCCATAATTGTAAAGATATTAAAGATAATTCAAGCCAAGTATTAAGCAAAAGGCAATGTGGCTAGATAAGAGCCACTAACGAAAATGCTTTTTTAGAAATCAGTGGAGGTAAGATCGTGGGAGGCATGGTGCTTTGGAAATGCAACAGAAATGTAAATAAATACTGTTCAGTTCCAATGTATATGTTTCATATAAAAACATGACAGAAAGTTTGATTTATTTTTAATTAAAAGCCTCCGTATACGTATTTGCTACTATGAGCTATGAAATTACATAATGTTAAATTGTTTATGGTTCAAATAACCTTGTTCCAATTAACATTGGCATTTTTGTTCGATTAAAGTGTTGTTTTCGTGTTTCAGGATAATTTTTTGAATTTGAAAAACTAAAGAAAACGTAGAGATGAATGTGAACCTGTTGCTTTGGTTATGCGGGGTGGGATTGTCGAATCGCTAGTTTAGCAAATCCTGTTTTTCTGCATTATGAGGGAAATGGTAGGAGGCTGTTGTGTTTGTTCTGACGATAGAGGCTGGTCTGAAAATCCACTTGTTTACTGCGATGGACAATCTTGTACTGTAGCTGTTCATCAAGGTACTTATTTTCGCACTCAATTTTCATACTTCCAAAGTCTCTTTATCTAATAATAACAAATAATGGACTTTACATGATAGATAAACAAAATATCAGATTTAGTAGTTCTTTTTTAACTTTTCTAGTGTAGTTCATCTAGTGATAAATAGTGATGGGCACTATCGAATAAAAACTATCAAAATATTCGATAGTTGACAACTATTCAAATTATTCAATTGCTTGTTCTGCAAATTACTAAATTTAGTAACACATAAATGAATGCATAATTTGATATTGACTACTACTAAAGTAAAGCAACTAACTACTACTTTTCTAAATGATAGTTCAATAGTTGATAAATGAAAATGAGTAAACAAATGAGACAAGATGATGACGAATAAAAATAAATGGAATCGGAATGGATGACTGAATTTTCAAAGTTTGCACTTGGAATTTGATTTAACCATGTGCCCATTGTTTAGTTTTCGTTATTAAATTAAATAGTTGGTAGTATAAGAGAAAATAGTATAATTTGATCACAATAATATTGAATAAAATTAAGATAATTTTGCTGTCAATATGAATCTGATAACGCAAATTTTGCGATTTTTTAATATAAATATAATAGGTGGGAACATTTTAAATGAGCAGAGCTAGGCAGTGTAAATAAAAAAGGGTTGTTAATAAAAAAAAAAATTAAACCCAACATAAATAAAATTTATTTTTAAAGGAATTTGAGTAAGATCTTATCTTTTAAATTATAATATCCATTTCCAGTGGCGATTCAACTTAACAGTGTAATGAAACTGCTTATAATTTTAATATGAAGTATATGCATAAGAAATGTGAGTTTTCAAATGACAATAACATTTTTTGTGACAATATTAGACAATTACCAGAACTGAAATGACAATTTTAAAATCATCATGTAGGGAAGTGAGATAATGTACAAAATGGATATTACAAATTAAAGAAATGCACAGAGAAGACAAATTTAAAACAAGAAAACCGTGTAGATACCCTTTAATTAAAAAAACATCCTATTTTTGTCATATTTGTAAAATTTCCATCTGTATAGAATACAAAGACATTTGTAAGGATTGACCATAAAAAAATCAATTTTATGTTTTTTATCTAATTTTTTTATTTTAATACTCTTGGACCAGTACTAAACCTACTTCTTTTTTAAATACAAAGATTTTGTAAAGAATGTTGCAGACGCATCTGTCGTAAAAATAGTAATGAATGAATTTATTCGATAGTGTCCATCACTAGTGATAAATGGTCTTCGTAACAATAAAGATCTTGGCAAATACTAACATCTAGATGATATACGATTTTTTTTATTAAAAATAAGTAAAATATTTAAAGTGAAATGCTTATTTTTATTCGACATAAATTTTAAATTCTATAAATTTAATTGACAATTTTCTCATGCATTATCTAATGTGGAATGGCAATACTTTGATAGAAATATGTAGATTTATTTACAAATTTAAATTTACAGTTAATATATAACTATTATCAGGCTTGTCACAAAAACTGCCCTTACATGTATAGGATAATCATTTATTGCTTTAGACACTCACATGTAACTGCAAAAGAATTGGGAATTTGTTTATATATTTTATACTCTCTAGGTACTCATCAAAGTTTAATACATGACAATAAATTAGTTATTTATATTTCAAAAATGTTAACCAGATTAACGGCCAATTTCGTAATCAATTTAAAGTAAACAACTTTAAAACACCCTTTAACTGAAGATTTTGATTTATTAATTAACTTAAAAGGACCCTTTTGCAACAAATTTTACACTCGATTACATTTTGGCAATTTTTTTTAACAATAATAATTCTTCCTCTTTATTAAAATAAGTGGAGCAAACTTTCTTAACATTTTCCATTTTTACTCTTATTGTTTATGATAAAAAACTCCTCAACACAGTATTCTTCCTTATTTTTGGCGTCACTATTAAAAAACGCGCCAAATTAATCACACATATTTAAGGTGAAATGTACTATATTTCAGGTTAACTAACAGTTTAAAAATTGATTAAAGAGTACTTTCCAAAGGGGCTTTTTAAGATAGATTATGAAATTGAATGACGTCAACAGCTACTTTAGAGTACATTTTGGCTTAAAGTGTCCTTTCAGTAAAGTCTACTTTGGTGCTCGATTATGAAATTGGCCGTAACTAGATTTTTATCAAAGAACTCTACTATAATAATTCTAAGTGATTGATTTTCTTGTGTTAGGGCAGATATATAATAAAAATTGATATAAAATTACAATATATATACATTTAAACATTTTATAATTACATTAAAAAGTCATCCATTGAATAGAAAACTAATTTCCAATTTACAATAGATATAAGTAAAATTGCTGAATATAAACACTAGTTTTGGGTTCAATGATATTTAGCATTGTTCCTATCTAAAATTTGACCAGTATATATTAGAAGTTATTGTAAGTTCATGGTCTATATGCCAATCATATATATGTTTTATATCAGATAAATATATAATAGTTTTGTTTTGGTATTGGATTTATAACTGTTTCCGGTTTATTTTAGAACTGGACAGAACAAGTTCCGAAGTGGTACATATTTATTAAACGATTTTGAATTGATTCTAGTAAGTGAAAATGAAAACACTTACTTATTATTATTATTACCCTGGTTACTTCGCCAATTCAAAAATATAACTGACCTACTACAATATAATTGAACCTCCTACAATATAATTGAACCTCCTACAACGTGTAGTTCAAGTCTACCAACTATTTATTAATCCAAATTTTGTTTATCAAAAACTAAGTTTTGGACTGTATAACCTAACTAAAGTTTTGTATTTCACTCTGTATAGGTTTGTTCGACTTGTCAAGTTTAAAACGGTTACAAATTATTTGTAAACTGCACTTGTTTAATTTTGGGATTGTCTTTATTATTATTCCAAAACATCGGATAAACCGGGATATCTAAAAATTTTCTATCCCAAAAAAATATTTTGTATACCAATTAGAATGTTTATATTTTTCAGCCAAAATACAACAAATGTGTATAGTTAATTCATTGATTTAAACTAGTTCATAACACAACGCGAACGCTATATTATGTACAGAGCAAACTCCGAACTATTTTGTACCAGTTCTGGTGACAAGTTTAACAAACCTTATATTTATTATTTCACTTTACAATTATAATAATTACATTACGCAGGTGCGAACTAAAAATATTCTTTCCCTCGAACAAGAACAGGTTGTACGATTCAGTAACTGTTCAGGAATAAATTTATAGACGAACCAAAACACAAAATTCTGCGTAATGACTGATTCCGAATCAGTTTCGATAAAACCAAAACACTCTGGAATTTATATACATCCCCGAACTGTTTTTAAATTAAAACCAAAACACAGCTGATGAGAACTAAACCAAGCAGTATAAAACAGAATATTTGTTTAGTTACAGTTACTGGTGATTTATCTCTTTTTGAATGACAAAAAAAATATAATATTGTAATAACTAATTCTATACTTCTGGAAATGAACTAAATTGAATTGGTTGAAAAATATTAGTCTATTTTGAAATTTATAAATTTATTATAATGTTTAAATGCAGTATTTAATTTATTTTGAATTTAATTTTTACAATTTATAAAACAAACAAATATAACTAGAGTGAAAAGGTAATTATTATAGTAAGTTTTTAAAACTTGAAAATACATTTAACAAGATTATAGTCTTATATAAATTATAAGATAGGTAAGTGTGGTTCTTATTTTTAATAAGAAGTACCAATATAAATTTGCAAATTCAATAAATGTTAGTATATTTATTTAAACTGTTAGGGCATTATTTTATTTAATTCATTCATTAATTATAATTTAAAAAAAAACATTAGAATTGCTTTAATTTATCAGTAATGGTAGTCATAAAAATCAAATGGACCCTTTTTTATTGCATTTTATAATTTAAATCCCAATTACCATTGTCCAGAAATTCAGGTAGTAAAGAGGGTATTTAAAGGTTGAGTTTCAAACCAGTCTTCAGATTTTTAGTTTACTATTTCTAGGTATAAAAAGAATTTGTTTTTTTTTAATAATATAATTACAAAAAATATTTTAGTTATGTCTGGTTAGCAAGGTTTTGAAGTGTCACATTTTATATTGTCAAAATTATAATTTCTTTGACAAGATAAAACAAATTCTAAACCAAATAAATATTTTCACTTGTGATTTATTAGTAAATTTTTTGCAGCTTGTTATGGTATTGTAACTGTTCCCACTGGTCCATGGTATTGTCGTAAATGCGAAAGTCAAGAGAGATCTGTTAAAGTGGTGAGTTATATCCCCAATTTTTTTTATTTAATGAGAAATTCCCATATTTAAAATAAAATATAATAAATTTAAATAATTTTATAATAGGTTTATTATTTGGGTGTCCAAATTGTCTTTAACAGATTTATTTTAATTATCAGTAGTGATGTAATCATCGATAATTTTTACTTGGCAAATTTAAAATCCGTATAATAGTTGATATAACATTTGACAACAAATATAATATACATTTGTAAAAAGAACAAAGATTTGAATTATAGTAGGATTATGGTATTAGACTCTATAGCGCCGAAAAACAAATAAAAATATTTCCTAAATATAAAAAATGGTGGAATTGGTAGTGCTTATTGTAAGAGATAAACACTACATGAGTTGTTGGTCAGACAGAGAACGTCGCTTTTGGTTATATTGACAAGTTGTCATTTTGGGCCAAAAATATCTATCAGTAATTAATCTAGCTGATGCTTAACATTCAGGATGAGACACATTATGTATTTTATTAATACTAAAGCGTAGGCTCTCAAGAATGTAAGGTCTAAATTTCTTTTAAGTTACTTCACACTAAATTCTGTCTTTATTATGCTTAATTTCTATGAGTTTTAAAATACTTTTCATGGGTGTTTCCATTTTATTAGAACTATTATGTTTATTTCAAAGATATTGTAATTCTGTATCTAGTGTTTGTTCGGTAAAAATAGTTTGTGCGATTTTCAATTGTCTGTAACTTCAAAACCATTCATTTTATAATATAAGTGTTATACGTTTTTGAAATCAGCTTTTCACGATAAATCTAAAAATGTAAAAAACTACAGGGTGTTCTATTTAAAATAACAAAGTTGATCGTTACTTTCGGAACCGAAACCGAAAGTTGAAAATATTTTCATTAGATAGATCGAATTGACAAACCTGTGTAAATACATTTTCAAATTTGAAATACCATAACTTTTCCATATATGGCTAATGGGCCGTCTACGTGACACACCCTGTATATATAACACTATCCATCCTACCTCATTTCAATTACTGTTCTACAATAATATTTTCACTAAATCAAAATGAGTTGAAGCAACTGCAAAAACTGCTTGAAACTTTGAAGTGGATGCCAATCAGAAACATCTTAATAAGGAATGTATTAATTTTAATTCAAACTTGGGTTACTTCCAATATACCTTAGGAGAAGCTTGAATATCTCTTTTGATGTGCACAATTATTAGACATGGAACCGAAATATCTTTTATATTGAACCTTGTTAAAAGCGCAACACAGAAATCATTATTAAAGGTCTAGTTCATTATAATTCACTTCCAGATTGAATTAAATCTAAAAAACTAATCAAATACATACTAAAACCACGTCACAGACTTTGGTCTTCCAAATCCATTCAAAAACCATGTCACGGAAATATACTTCTTTTCAGCGTTTTTGAGCTTTGCGTCATACATTCATACGCGGAGTTGTACCTGAATAGTACTTTCTTGTTTTATTCGCTTAAAACTACTAACACTAATTTTTAATGCATCTGCAACTCGTTCCTGTACAGCTGATACTGGCAGTAAAGGTTCATTGTTCGCTTTCTCCTTGGTGAAGTAATCTAACAAATTTAATACCGATTTTCTGCAGTTAATGTTTTTCCATGCATTTTCTTTACAATTGCTTTCAAGTAGGTACATCTTACTTTTGATAAGACACATTAATGATATTTAATAAATAAGTATATGATGAAAAATTCAAGGAAACTACGACACTGATAATCAAATACGAATCAATAAAAAACATACGTACCGGGAGTTCCTACGAAGACTGGTGAGATAATTACGTAAATTGACTTATTAATAATAAATTTTTGTGAATACAAGTTTCATATACAAATGTCACTGAGGGAGATGGTATAATGAAAAAACTTCTTATAATAATAATATTAATATTAATTTTTATTTTCCATAAGACAAAATTATATTTATATAGGAAAATAAAGGAAGAAATCAGAGTATGTAAATGTAAGGTTAACGCTAATACATATTGAATAGTCTAAGTCTAAACATATTATAAATCTAAAAATTCACCTATGGAATAAAAACAATTCTCCAGAAGAAACTCTTTAATTTTTTCTTAAAATTACAAACATTGCAATTTTTAGCGCATTCGGAAGTTTATTGAACAATTTTGGTCCTATAAAATTTGTGCATTATAGGTTATATATATGCAGCTTTGCTTTGTTGCCTCCATATATTCAATGATTTGATTATAAGATTATAAAATGAAATCATCGCTGTTGCTGTCGACTTTTCTGCGCAAAATCCATGTTGATTCTTCGTGACAATTTGATATCGCTGCAAAAATGACAAAATATATTATTTCAGTAACGACCCAAAAACGCTGGAAAGAACTTTACTTAATTAATGAATATTTCTCCAGAAACAACAACCTTTAGAATTATTTAGTTTTAATTTTATATTGTATATTTATTATGACATTGGCTAAAAGGAGATAAATTAAGGAATTAATAATAATAAAAGTGTGCAAGTCAAATTGAGAAAGTTATAAAAATGTTTCAAATAAAAGTTGAATGGTTGGTTGTGACTAAATGTTTTTAAAATGTTAGTGGTGACTGGAATCCACTGGGTAGTATTTTATAAAATGTATTAAGTTTATGTAAAGATAATTTGTTTTTTACATTTTTGTGGCTCAAAATAAGCATATTTTACATTGTAATTAACTTTTTTTTCTAAATTCCATTTTTATATAACCTTTTCTGTAATTTCGTATGTTAACTTTGTTTCGGAATCATTATTGCCATTATTTAGTACTATGTTAGATTTTTATTAATTTGTTATTACCCTTCACATTTCAACGTGTAGGGTGTACTTTCTAATTACTGTCATCTGTCACATGTCTTGTCACTTTCTCCTTTGGCCGGTGAAAGTGTGTTCTGGCATGTGCTTACTTTCTCCAAAAATTTTTTTGTATATTTTTCGCAGTTTTAACTGTAATGACCACCGAGTGGTCGTTTTCTTCGACCCCCCACGTAGGGTGGCGATTTTCCTTCTCATTTCTTCTTTTCCGGGATGTTGATCCCCATCTAGGTGTTGTCCCTAGGTGCGGGTAATCACTATAAATGTTTATTTCGTTCATGATAAATATTTTTCAATTTTTTTAAAATTATTTTAATACTTTTCAAGTACCATCATGTTTATTTTTATTTAAATTTACCTTCTACCCTTAATGGGTCTTTCACTTGTTGTGATCAATTCGTTTCCTTGTTAGTACTTCATATTGGTAAGTTTGATTTTTAATTTTATGTATTACATGACTAATTGCGAACGTTTGTATCTGTAGGCCTGATAATGGTCAGTGACCGAAACTAGTTGCCTGCTAGTACTTTTTTGTAATTAAATTTGTGGTACCTGACTTTGGGCTTTATTTCCTTAATATTTTAAAGTATTGCGGTGTTGCAGTGGTTGCGACGTTCACGAGAGAATCAGTTCACTCTAATAAAAAAGTAGTAGAATGTTTGAAAACGCCATAGTACTTATTCACGTGAAAACTTTAGTTGTACTATGGTTGCTATAAATATGATTATTACACTTATGTGCTTTTTATTAGCATTAGTGATAGGCCTAAGTAACATATGTGTCGCTTTATAGGTCAGGAATTCTCACATTTCAAGACTGCAGATATTTGAAAAGTAACCATTGGTATTCCAATATTAACAATTATTATCAATAGTAATTATCCAACGACATTGAAATTTTTTTACTAATTCCTTCAACGTCCGATTTCCGTCTAATTGATACTTTCTAACATGGCGAAAGTCCATAAATGTTTTCCATAATTTTTTTTTATTGTTAACAGTATTTTTGGTGTATTTGATTCGATTATTTCATTAATATTGTCGTCAGTATTACAACCAAATCGTGGCATTTTGAAATTATTAAAGATTTGAAACGTCAAATCGCACAGCAAAAAGTGAAAAGAGCCCATGGGTAGTTTTCAGTGTAATTTTGTTCTGATTGGTTGTGTTTAATCAGATGACCGCAAATTAAGTAATTTCATTGGATTTATTCACCAGCAAAAAATTTTCACTTTTAATTACACGAGAGCTTTTTTTTGTCGAAGTAAACTTGACATGTTGCCTGGCAATTTAACGAAAAAAACTGCCTCTGAAAAAGGACGAGTAATTTTTTCTGGCAGTTTTTTGAGTTGAATTACCTAATGGCAACAAAATTCGAATTATAAATGTCAATTTTACTTCGACTCAAAAAAAAGCTAGAGTGTAATTCGGTAAGACAATTTAATGAATATGTAAGTTAATAAATTGAAAAATAAGATGTAAATTAGTTTATTTAATTTAATAGAAAAGTACAATTGTTAAAAACACAATTATTAAAAATAACTTAAGTCGGAAAATGAAAACTTTTCTGACAAGTTTGAGAAAAATTGACATAACGCGTCATCAAAAATTTGTTTACAATGCAGGTTGTCATGCTTTCAAAAGTTAGGTTCCGTTATTGTCGCTGGAAAAGTTAGGGCAAACTGTTTTCGCTGTCATAATGACAAAATCACTCGGCTTATGGGATTTTTTATACATGAATTAAATTGTCATTTAAAAATAACTCTTGTACTTTTATTTCCCAAAAAAGGAACTAACTTGAAAGATCAGACGCATATTCTTAATTAGATTGTAATAATAAATCATTAACTAACGTATCGATTCATAAGGCTATGAAAGAAGTTACAGTATCGCAACTACCTAATTTTTTATCAAATTTTAAGAAAAAATTCAAACTATTGGTTTGATATGACATGATACAGTGAAGGGTTAAAAAGATGATACCATAGGCAATCAACAAACTTGTTGGGATACCATCTTATCCAAGATATCACAATTAAAATAATAATTAACACTATAACCTACGTTAATGAAAAATTATAAATGCAGCAAGGGTAGACAATACTCTAAATAAAATCCAATTAAATTCTTTTTATACTAGTTTATTTCATTTTTTTCTCTTAGTAAGTGATATTTTTTTGCAAATATTTTTTACGGGTAAAAAGATTGTTTTTAAATTCTAGAAATGCGAGTTGTGTCCCAGCAAATATGGTGCTCTCAAACGGACGGACAATACGGGTTGGGCGCATGTCGTTTGTGCTTTGTATATACCAGAAGTTCGTTTTGGAAATGTTACTACTATGGAGCCTATCCAGTTGCAACTAATCCCTGCGGAGAGATTTAATAAAGTAAATTAATTAATTATTAAATAAAAAAAACCTGATGTTAAGTGGTTTTTGATTTTAGGTGTGCTATATATGCGAAGAAAAGGGGAAACCTGCGAATGCGGCTGTAGGTGCGTGTATGCAATGCAATAAAGTCGGTTGTAAGCAACAGTTTCACGTCACTTGTGCTCAAGGTTTAGGGTTGCTCTGTGAGGAAGCAGGCAACTACTTGGACAACGTCAAATATTGCGGCTACTGCCAGTATCACTACAGCAAATTGGTATGTGTCCATCCAATTCATCTTTACTGGTTCTCGTTTGCACAAAATTTAGGGAATTGTAATATCAATTTTTATATCTTATCATATATTGGAAACACTCAAATCAATTTAGTTTGTACACTATTTTAATTATGTATTTTTTTTATTTTGAAATTTAAAATGTTTATCTTATCTATAAATTGAACAACATTAATGTTTATTTAGACTGGATTTCATCAACATCGAAATTGTGATAGTAAAATTTTGAACTTACAAATTCAGGTATTTATGAAAAAAAATTTAATTTCAGTATATCTCATTGATTACCTAATTGATTTTATTTTATAGAAGAAAGGAGGAAACGTAAAGCCGATTCCCCCATACAAACCGGTAGCGAACGAGGCTCACAATTCAGATTCGAACTCAGAGAGAGAACCAGAACTTGGTGGTCCATCGCATTCCAAAACCGGTATTTCTCCTCCATCTTCCGGCAAAAGGAAGGCCCTGCAAGGAGGCACCAAACCCCCAGTTGCTAAAAACCCACCTAAAAACACTTCATCCCAACAACAACAAAAAACAATTCACAATAATAACAATAAATCTAGTAACGAAAAAACTAGAAGTTCGACGGCATCTAAAAGTGCGAGAAGTGAGGAAAACACGAGTGCGGACGCTAGTGATAATAATAAAAAAGAAACGGAAATCGAATTCAAAGAAACTAAAGGTTCGAAAAAACGAAAAGCCAATTCAAGGACGCCTACCCCAGTTACCGTACAGCCCAGTGAAGTTAGCGTAGTTACGGCAGTGACCAGTGCAGGAACTACAAGTAGTGTCAGTACCACTAGTGCCAGTAGTGATAAAAAAAGTAGTGCTGGTAGTGAGTCAGAAAAAGCTAAAAAGGTCAGTAAATCGTTCATTTTTAATAAAATTTTATCTTCTAGATTGGACTGTGTCAATTTCTCAATATCGCCAAGATTTTTTTTAAGCTGTTTTTCAATATCCAATTCAAAACATCAAAATGCTAAACCTCGCAAAAACGTAAACAAGAGAGTAGTTTAAAGGTTAATAAACTATACATGTTTTATATCTAATATGGTTAGTCTCAATTTTTGACAAATTTACGTCTAATGAAAGTGACATGGCTACTATCGACTTCAAAATTAACATGTTTTTAGCCCAGAAGTTGAAATTTTAATTTAATGGAATCCAACTATCTCGATTTACTTTGTAAATTTTCTAATTAATTTTTTTTTAGGTAAAAGTTGATTCAACACAATCCATTTTATTCAATCAACCTGTCGTCGCCCTCACTTCTATATCCCCAATTAAAACTGCATCTCCTTCAACTTCAACAACTGTTGAAAACATAGTTACTGCTGATTCAGTGGTAACAACGCCATCGATTATTCATTCAACGCCACAAATACAATCCCAATCGCTTGTCGTCTCCGTTCCTCTGGTAAACACCACCCTCAGTCCTCATAAAGTGATCATCAACAATCAAACCAGTGTTCTCACATCCCTTGCTCAAGAAAGAAGTATTAGCAGAGAAAGTACGGAAAGAAATACTCCTAATATACCTGGTAAGTACCTAGCAACTGGAATACTTGTCAAAATAATCATTATTACGATTTTTTTTAGAAAACATGATTGGTGGAAATAGTAATCAAGATCTCCTATCAGACATGAATACGGGAGGTCTCAAAATTACTTACGAAAAACAAGTTGATTCCATAAACACTGAGGTTGACATGGAATTGGAACTTGATCCCACTCCTTCCACCAACGTTGAAGTACCTGTCAAACGAGGAAGGTAATATAATACATTTATTTTTATTGGTACAAACAAGTATTTGATAAAAAAATGTTATATAAGAGCAAAATTACATAATGTCAAGAAAGGTGGCGTGTGGTATCTCAAATTTAAATTTTAAAATTGATTGGACCACTTAAATATTAGAAAGGGTGATACAAGTGCTTTATACCTTTATGGGACCAAAAAAAGTAAAGTTACATGTTTATTTATGTTTGATATTAAATATTGCAAAATTATTAAGTCTGTATAAATATAAAAATCAAGTCAAATTTGGTCACAAAGTCGCATACGTAGATATTAAAAATCGTCTCGAAAGTACAAAATTTCGTTCCCAAAGTAAAATAAAAAAACAAATCGTACCGAAAGTAATTCATATATAACGGAAAATTGAGGTGCGCAACGTACACAACGATGATAAATTTAATTTTAATGAACGTGACGTCACGAAGCTACTTTTTTCTGATTATTGAAAAATTGGCTAATCAAAAAATTCCAAAAAAAATCCCAAGTGATATTAGCACTTACTTTCTAAGTACAGCGTTCCTACAAGGATCATAAAAAGATCCATTCTACAAACTTATTTTACTAAATGTCTCGTGTCATATTTTATCTTAAAATTGTATTTTTGATATCGGTGTACCACCAAAAGTAAATTTAGTTTTTTATTTCCGACACTTGTCTTTAATATTGTGTATTGTAATTAAGAGTCCGTCACCGCTAGGGGTGCTGCAAGGGTTTTGAGATAATATTTTTTTGAGAACGGTATAAACTATCAGTCTTAAAATAAAAACAGACATGAAGCAAAAGACTCTATCTTAAATTTTGGTTCATACTTTTTAAAAAACCGATTAGAACTTTGGGACAAATTTATCATTTTGTTGTGCGTTTTTTAATAAAATTTACGCTGCAAAATACAAAAGTGACAAATTTATTTCAATACGGTTACTGTATTTCGTAAATTTTGTCTGGAGTGAAATTATAGAATCTGTTCTTCTGCAGATATTTAATAAATTTTGCAAATGACGAGAATTCATCATAACAGAGAGCAACTCAGGCATATTGTTATTATTAGGGTGTAGTTGTGATTTCAATACAGACATTTTTAGGGAGTTTTGATCTGTTTTGTGAATTTGTGACTCCATTTATAAACTATAAACAATGAAAGAAGGCCGAAGAAAATTTTCAATATACATAGTAATTTCAAATATTTAAATGTATACATATTACATATTATTATATATTTAGATATTTTAGTTTTTTCTCTTGGAATAAAGATCATTAATTAAATTACGACAATTTTATTATTAAAATTAAGCAACAACAAACTATATCTGTTTCACGTCAATTCTTATAAAAACTTTTAATTCCATACTGGACAGAAATTCTAATAAACATCTTATTCATTCATAATTCCATTTTTTTTCAGATCTCAATCCCAATCGAACGAAAAGACTGAACGCGTAAGCCGTAGCAGTAAGAAACGAGTCAGTGCTGGTGGGTCAAATTCGAATCCGCCTTCTACCCTGATGACGAATAACAATGTTCTACCGAAGAGGTCGAGCCGATCTCACGTCACCCCGCCCCCAGAATCCCCGGGAGCTTTCAGCTCCATAATGCAGACCCAAATTAAGGATTCGCCGCCGAGTAGTCCCAGCTCGGAGAGCCAAGGCGTCCCTTCCGGAACTCGAAGGACTCGAAACAGGAAAAGCGATGGTAACGGTTCCGGGTCCTCTAAAGATAGTAAGGATGTTAAGATGTAAGTATTACTGCACCAAAGCATGTAGGCATTATATTTTTGTTTTTGTTTAGATTCCAAAATGGGCTAGCTGCACCTCACATGTTAGGTAATCAATTGAATCCTAATTCAACGATGCATTCTAAGATGAATGATCATCTTACCAATGAATTGGAGGCTCACAGTATATTTAATGTTAACGAAAATAATTCTAGTCTTGTGGGACCTCAGCTTCATCATCGAGTACTTCAATCAGTAAGTTAAATTCTTTTAGTTCTCTATATATTCTAGTTTTATTAAATTAAGTGTCCTTTCAGGAATATAGAAAATTATTATATATTTAATATTTTTTAGGCAAGAGCTAGCAGTACAGGATCGAGTACTGCATCTGGTGGCAGCGGATTGTCATCCATGCTGGGTGGAAGTGGCGGAAACATTCCTCAGACTTTGGATCAATTATTAGAGAGGCAATGGGAGCAGGGATCCCAGTTTCTCATGGAGCAAGCCCAGCATTTTGATAGTAAGTATTTGATACTCATACACATTTATTTTTATCACTTGTCATGTTTTATAGTTGCTTCTCTCCTTTCGTGTTTACATCAACTTCGAGCCGAAAATTTGAGGTTAGAAGAGCATGTAAGTTCCTTATTACAAAGGAGGGACCACTTGTTGGCAGTCAATGCGAGGTTGGCAATTCCCCTCACTGGCCAACCGGCCGCGGCTCCATTATCAACCCACCCCCATACAGGTAAAATTAAATTAATTATATATAATACATTTTTTTATATATTTTTTTTTAAATAATTAGTGAACAATATCCACCCGTCGGTGGCAGCGGTTCACGGAGAAGTCCCACGACCGTCGAGGCATAGCGGCGGTGCTTCTGGTTACCCAACACATCCCCAAGCTTCGGCGCAACACCCGCCTATGGAAAACGGGTTGCCTCCTGATACATATCCTACAGGTTCCCATAGGAGCAGGAGTCCTGGGAACCAGCAAAGCCCTAATATGAGGTAAGAGGAATTTTCAGTTGACTATATCGAATTTTTAAGAATTCGATAAAAAAATTTTCCGACTAAAAAATGTATTTTTTTTTGACATTCGAATAAAGAAATTTTTATAGAGGTTGATAGTTTTTAGATTTATAAATTTTGTTTGTTATAATAGAGATATGGAATTATAATTTTTTTTTTGTTTTTGTTTTTAATCTGGTAATGACCAAACATATGAAAACATTTAATTGAATAGTTCTAGACCAAATGTTCCATTTTCCCACGGTGTATTCAAATTGGTTATATATAAAATATTTTGGATCTTGTAAAAATAATTTATGGGGATAGGAAACTACTTTTTTAGAACATTGTGATACAAAAAATAAATATAAGTGAAATTATTTTAGGTTGGCTGGTCAATCACATTACTTATCTTATGATAGACAAGGGATTTTTACAAAACAGATATTTTCTCTCGTCCACATTATATTACCCAAGGGTAATATGCCTTAATTATCTTTAATGTAAAGGGCTTCTAATTAATTTACCTCTAAGGAAGGGCTTAAAACGGCGCTATAGTTAAAGATAATAAAGCTTAGGTAATTTTATTTTCTTTAGTAAAGAAAGTATAATACATCAATTTTTTTCTTAATGTCCAACAACTTAAGATTGTTTGAAAAAATCTTTGCTTGGGTTATTGGATTTTAATAACTTTTTTGGTCATTCATTGCTTGGTTATAGGACACATTATCTAATCAAAGAGAAAACTTTGGACCCCTTTTCAAGCGTAATGAGCGCACCGAGGAGTGTGAGATTTTGCACTGTTAACGTTTAGATACAGCAGGAGTGGCAGAAATCTGAAATTAATATAACATTAATGTGTTACAAAAAAATTCAACATAAATTAAATTAAATATAACATTCATTGTTTATGTCAAACTTTAGACTATTTTTTATTATAGGTATGATAGGCGAGTAGGCTAAGGTATTAAAATTGGAAAATGGGAAAAAATAAAAAAATAAGAAAGCTGCAAAAAAATAGAGAGAAATAAGAAAATGGGAAATTATAAAAACATGGGAAAACGAAAAAATATAGAAAAATAGGCAAAATTAGAAGAAAAAACAAAAAGCGGTAAAAAAAAGGAAAACAAGTCAGAAGCGCCCGCGCGTTGTCAGACACGTGACGACTTCTAAACAAACGGTAAAAAGGTAAAAATAGTAAGATGGGAAAAAATAGAAAAAAACATCAAAAATAGTAAAAATTTGGAAAAACAGTAAGAAATAAAAACTGGGAAAAAATAGAAAGAAAAACAGAAAAATAGAAAAAAGTAGTGAAAATGGGAAAAAACAAGGAAATGTGGTCAAATATAGGAAAATGGGAAAAAATTAAAAAACAATCAAAAATAGAAAAAAAACTGGAAAAAATAAGGAAAATTAGAGAAAAATATGAGAAAAAGATATAGAAATAAACTTTAAATTTTAATAAAATAAAAGGTAAGAGGTAACTATGAGAACCGGGGAACTTGGTACTTAAACGCCTCCTCCCAATATGCTCTCAATCGCGGTCATGTTGGGTGGATAATCTAAGGGGGGGCGAAAAAGGGTGCTGGAATCAAGTACTGATTAGGTGCTAATCCCCATACTCGGGCTTATAGAAAAGGACAAAAGGGACTCATGTTTAAGAACTTGTTATTATGGATAGTGGTGATAAAAGAAATTGATTTATTAAATCTCAATATTTTTACTCTAATGTTTTCCCATTTTGTATCTAATTCACCTGATTTACGATTTGTGTTCATTTCCAAAAAAATTAACATCAAATCCATTTTTTTTTTGGTCTTCTTATTTTGAGACACGAAATTGATTATTATTGTTCTGCGTTCTTATGGTAGTAGAAAACACTAACTCCAATTTGTTAGGTTAATAATAATTCATATTCTTCTTTCTCAAAACAATCGTACATTACGTAATAAACAAGTCCAAAACAATGTTGTCAGAACAAAAAATCACTGTTTTGATAACAACATTGTTATCCCAGAATTGAAAATCAATCTTGCTATAAACCACAGAACAGAATACAGAATTGTATAGTTATATAGTTAAACTTTATAACTATAACAATATGGTTCATTCAGCAAGATGCAAACAGATTATTTACAGGAAAGTGTAATTTTAGAAATCAATATTTTTATTTCTTTTTTTTTCTTTTTCAGGTGGTAATACGGAGAGATAGGGGTGACAGATATACAGAGATGTTCCATCGCACAGCGTCGAATCCCAGTTGAAATCTTGTTTGCCCTTCTATTAGATTATTAGACTTTCATTTTATTAGATTATTAGACTTGCATTGACAAATCATTCAAGATAAACCTTAGACCATTTACTAATATACATCAATTTTAAATCCCTTGTCTTGAAGCCAATATATATCTAAGCACAGCGTGTTGTGCTATGAAGTTTGTTTTTATACAAACACGTAAACAAAAATAGTATCGCAAGTAACTCTTCGAGTGTTTAATAAATGGCCGAGCCATTTTTTAAAGTTATTTAAATTGAAAATGATACTTGTGGTAAGTTCCCTGGGCGTACACTTCCCGTACACACCGGATACTCCGCATCGTGAGAAATGTGTCGACTTCAAAACATTGTATAAAAAAATGTAAACAAGGCGTGTCTAATAGTAAATGATCTAAAAGATTAACTAAATTATAATTTTTAGAAAAAATAATTTTAGTCGCAAGATTAAAGTGTCGTTTTTTCCTAGATTCCATACTAATACTTTCACATTTTCTTCAAATTTTTTTTCTAAATTAAAATTTGGAAGTTAAAATTGAAGGACAATTGGATAATATTATATAACAAGAGTGAAAATAGCATAAATCTAGTGACAAGTCAAAATGTGGGTCCGTAGCTCAATGGTTAAGAGCACACAGGACACAGAATAGACAGAAAAAGACAATTCCCATATCTCCACACAAGTTCGTTGTAGAACTTCAGGAACGTAAGTGTTTATTTGTAAAGAGTAAATCGGGGACTTGGCTAAATAATTAAAAATTTAATAGATGATAATTTGATAATAGATGCTTTTAAATTTACAATATTGATTATAATTTTATAAGTGCAAAAAATACATTCTTGTTTTAAAGATATGTTATTAGTAATAATTGTAAGTCACATAATTGCATATTATAATTAAATATGTAATAACAAACTTTCGTCAATAGAAACGAAATTAACGTTTTTTGCTAAGGGGATCCGCCACCAAATGATATATATTAATAGATTTTTATTTTAACCAGAATTTTTTTTCAAGTAATACAGTACTTTAGTCCAAAATGAATGATCTTGAATGTAACAGAAGGGTACATGTTGGTGCGTACACACTTATTGATTTAAAAAAAGAAAATGTAATTAAACGAGTAGAAAAATATAAATATATTTTTCTTTTGTCAGTTAAAATTCATGTCGAGCGCTTTCGGCAAAAACACTGCCATCATCAGGACAAAATATCTAAAAAAACTGGAGAGCAAATAAAAAGGGGTTAATGAAAGTGTTACATTTTGGAACATTTCTTGTTTAATCAAAATGTAACACTTCCATAAACACCTTTTTATTTGCTCTCAAGTTGGTTTTTTTATACTTTTTGTTCTGATGGTGGCATTGTTTTTGCCGAAAGCGCTGGACATGAATTTTAACTGACAAAAGAAAAATATATTTATATTTTTCTACTCGTTTATTATACACTTAAAAGTACGTACTTCCTTTTCTTTCTTCAAAATGAATTAGTTTAACATAGTTTATCTAATTACTTGAAAACATTTTTTTACTTCCAAATTGTGGAATCTAAGAAAAACACGCGTTTAAAAATTGCTAGTCAATCTTTTTTTTTATTAAATTGATTGGGGTGGGATCAAATTGAATTTTTAATAATTTTTTGAGGCTGATTAAGTAACTCATATGCCAAATAAAAATATAATTTCAATGTGTTCATTTGGAACTGCGTATTTTTTGAAGGACTCCTTTACAGTTCTTTAAACGTATTTATTAATTTGTCAATTAAATTATTTTTAACTTAAGTTAAATTTTCATCTATATTATGTCTATTACATAGTCTTTCAAAATTCGATTGATACAATGGAATATTGGACCACTGTGTAAAAATTTATACGTTTTACATTGTTTGACCAAAAATTTACAGTGAATATGATTTTTGTATTGATTATAAAGTGCATATGTTAGGAAAAGTCGCAGGGTGTTAAATCGGGATTATAAGAGGATGATTCCTAGATTCGTTTTTCTACATATTTTAATTATTTTCTTCACCTTGGAAGATTTGATCCAATTACTTAATCATATATATTAACTAAATAAAGAATAATGAAACTAAAGTCATACCACAATTATTTAATATACAGACATTTACTCAAGGCAACATGTTTCGGATTACGAAAACACCATCATCAGGCCTATAAACAAAAACAATGTTAATGATGGTCTTTTTGCAAACCGAGACATGTTGCCTTGACTATATTTCCCTATATTAAATATTTGTTGTATGACTTTGATTTTCATTATTCTTTATTGAATATAGTGCCACATTTGAGTATAAATATTTGTTTTAATTTATATTAACTGTAAAAAATTGCTATTTTTCAAGGCATCAGGAGTTTAGAAATTTTTATATTCCCAAAACACCCTGGAAAATTCAAAATTATTATTTTATTTTATTTCTTTCCTTGCTACCTTCTTAGTAGTCTTACTCATCAGGCCACAAAATGAAAGGATATATTGAAGAAATACAAGAAACCTAATATATTCAAAATGGTAAGTTATCCCCATTAAGTTTTAGCTTCAACATGGCACAGACATAAAAAATATAACAGGAAATCTAGCGGTTATGGCTGTTATGTTACGAGAATATTTTTATCAATTTTGAATCTTCCTGAGTATTGTGGTCTACTTGGTTAATGATAATATTTATTCAGTTTGTCTTTATATGACAGTAACTTTTCATCTCAGGTGCCATTAGATTGATATCGGAATTATTTTGTTTTATATCAAGTACGATAATATATACATATTTATTTATTATGTTTATAAAGTATTGTTCTAAATTCAGACTAAGTGGTCTCAAAATTCTTGAGGATGTCATTACAAAAACATGTAATGCCTCTACAAAAACACCTGAAGCTCTATTTTAACTATTCCCCGCTTTCTCCCTTTGATTGTTTTAGAACTTGATGGGCACAACTTACCATTTTGAGTTGGTTAAGAATTCTAAGTCTTTAGAAACTCCATGAATGTATCCTTTTATTATATTTAATCTTAATGACTTATTGTATATCTACTGTACTAGTTTTTTAATATAACCAGTTTCTCAAAGAAATTAATTTTTTGCTTCGATTTGGCAAACAAATTTTGGCCCAATTTTTCCTTGCCTTGTATTGGAACTTTCGTAAATATTTCATAATGTATTTTATTTTTTATTAATAATTCTTGATAGATCCTTGTAGATAGTTTTTTACAGTTCTATTGCGACCATTTGCAGATTTCCAATCGAAATATTAAGTTAAGCTTAAGTTGCAAAGTAATGTTTTGGAACTTAGGCTCCACTTTATTAGATTAGGGAAAGCGTGTAAATGTCTGTTGGTAACTTATACCTAGCAAACACAAAACCATACAATAAAAACTCTGTGTTGGTTTAACATTATTTTATTAAAGATTTGACAGTTGAATTTTTATGTGCTGCTGAAGTTCGAAATGCATAATAAAAAAGTTTCTCGAAATAATCCCTTTACAAAATTTAATTTCTAAATTCATAAATTGAACAACTTTTTTTGCTGTTTGAGACAAAATTTGATTGGTTTGTTTGCTGGGTATCCTAGTTTAAATGAATCTCAGGGAATAAAACCTTAATAATTTTAATGAAAATGTAAAATTACACGTTGCCAGTACACAGCCATATTAGTTCTAAAAAAAAATTAAAATGTACATAGTATATTTGCTAGGCGCATTTTCTGTTCGTAAATTTTGGAGCGAATTGTAGCGAACTTTTTAGAATCTAATTTTTTTATAAATATTGTCAATAACGAGAATAATCCCTATTTTTCTGCTCATATTTTTGGGGTTTTTGTACTTTTATAAATTTAGATTAAATTAGATTTTAAGCATAACGGAAGTTTGTGAATGTAAATTTTTGTTTTGAATTCTGTAAATTTGTATATTTTTTGTTTTTGTTTGTAATATAAGTATTTGTAGAAGTAGTAGTTTTATTTATACACTCAGGGGACAATAAAATCAATTAAAACTTTATACTTGGTTGATTCATTAATATCGTTAACCCCTGTATCTGGTATTCCTAACGACCTTTAAGCCTTATATACTGAACATTTGACATTTTTGATCAAAATTTGGAAGATATCAATATATATGTGGAATGACAACAAATCTAGAAAAGAGGAACGAGTTATTGTTAAAAAAGAGGAGAGTCAATAAAATTAAATTTGAGTTACTACGAGTGCGCACAAGTACATAACAAAGGGACATCGGGAATTGGTGGTACTATGAAAAGATAAACGGAAATTTATAAAGGTAAAATAATGAACAAGTTTGAGTGAGGTCTAAACCCCATGGATTTTTTCGTTTATATTTTCCTAGTACCACCTATTCCCTATATCCCTTCGTTATGTACTTGTGCGCACTCATAACTCAAATTTAATTTTATTATAATTTTCTTCGACTATTGTATTTAGTTTGGCCTGATGATGGCATACTGATGAAACTAGTCGTCTCCCTTTCAATTCAATGTAATTAGACGCCCCTCTCTTTTTCAACAAGAATTTATTAAATTGTGGTACTTTATTTAGTTTTACTACCTTACCTTTGTCTTTATTGAAACTTAGTTTCAAGGGAGACAATATATTTTATTGTGTAATTTGGTAGGTATTCAAATTTGTGAAACATTTGTTGCGTGGCTTTGGTAACAAAAAATTGTTATAAAAAGTATATTATACGCCTTGTCCATAGCGCTGGAAGCGACACCGTTAGGTCGGTGGCAGTACTTTTGGTATTGAGTGCTGTGTAGCTGATATATGGCATATCCAAATAAAACTACAGTATTTTTATTAAACATTGGTGACAACTTTTACAATGTGAAGAAAAGCAAAGGAGGTGCATCGTGCCGTGTGACTAATTGTCCGAATCATTCAAACATATAGTCATCCAGAATTATCATTTTATCGATTTCCTAACTGCGATTATAAACGTGAAAGAAAACAATCCTGGAATTATAGTTAGTTATTACCGAATATGTTTGTTTATATTAATTCATTACAACATTGCTGTTCATAAATATAAATCAGTTTGCTTATAATTTTCCCTCATTAAAATAAAAAGCATGATTTACTAAGCAAAAATACGTTAAAATCAAGCATACTTCGTAAGTAAAATAGAAAGAAACGTTCTGATCTCCACCATCCAAAAGAGCAAATAGAACCTCGATCCACTCCATCAAACGAGGTTTTTGATGAGAAACAAAAAAAAGTTGAAGACATCAAAGAAGATAAAAAGTGAATGATACCAAAAGTAACAATCAAATACAGAGTAGAAAAATACCAGAACACCAAAAAGAACAAACCCGATCCGTGCTGGAATAAGGAAATAGACTACAACAAATTAATCTGATAATTTAAATTGTATTTAACAGCTTAATGGTAAGTCGTATTTAAAGCTTTATCATTATCTGCAATAACATGAATCAATATTTACGTGATTTTACAATAAACTAAACTCGATACTTTCCCCATATCGAGCTCTAATAAGTTAAACGAAGTACTCCATATAAATAAAACTTCAGAAAATTTCACTCTTATTAATAAAAATATTCGAAGTAGAGGTCATAAACTTAGACGGATTAAAAGAAATTGAAGCTGACATTAACTGTATTATATTGACCGAGACAAGAATAGTTGACACAACAAATATTAATGGATTTATAGACAGCCTAACCCAAAGTCTGCCGAAATATCTATATACGAAGAAGATTTCAACATTGACCTTTTAGCAGACCTAGATGCTACAAAAATGTACTTAAGATATATTTGGTGAGTATAGATACGTTTCGGCAATAAAAGGTACCTACAAGAGTAAAAATAAATATATACTAAATCTAAAAATCATTATGATACAATCATTCATTCACTTATTATAGAAACAGATATAACTGATCACTACATCACGTTATCCCAAATCATCTTTCCAGAAACTAAAAATCAGGTTTCAAATACTAATATAAATAGTATTCTACATATAGATTCTAAAAAAAAATATTAATATTTTAACATCCAGTGTTCAAAAGAGCACAACTTTCTACAAATAAAATGAGAAAAATATCAAAATGGATAACGCAATCCCTAATTAAAACTATAAATAAGAAAAACAACGTATATACTATAGGAAATTAATCGTAATCCTGGAAACGAGTAAATCAAGAATCGATATTTTGAATTAAAAAAAAAGTAGAAAATCTTGTTAGGAAAACAAAAATAGATTATTATAAAAAACAAATCGAGAAAAAAAATGACTTATTACAAATATTTAAAACAATAAAGGAAGTACTAACAAACCCATAACCGACAAAAATAGTTAGCATAAAAACTGAAAATAATGAAATAATGTATCTCGACAGTAAATATTTTGTAAATATAAGTAAGTTCTTGGCAGATAAAATAAAGCGTAATAAAGCCTACAAACCACCAAGGTCTCCAAATGCCTATTCGATATTTTTTGCTCCAACTAATAATCAAGAGAAAAAAATTATATCTGAACTAAAATACAAGAAAGTACCAAGAGATGAATGTTTAAAAACACAGACATTAAAACTAATTTCAGAATATATTTCAATTCGGTAAGTTTCCTGCAGCCCTTAATATATTCATCGTTGCTCCTATTTTAAAAAAAATGGGAAATTACAGACCTATATCTTTAATAGTAATGAGCTCCAACCGGCTGGAGTCGTAGCTGGTGTGGAATTGCATCGAATCCTTGTATCCCATTGCTACCAGTAACAGAGTAACCCTATTTCTAGGTACCTGGGCACGAAGGGATAGAGAGCAACGAGAAAGCCCACACTCTTGCGAGAATAGTTGCAGAATCCCAGTTCATTGGACCGGAACCATTCTTAAGCTTAGTCTAAAACAGTGCTAAAGACACTGTCTGGAAATGGGCCTAAAAGAAAACCCTTCAGAACTGAAAACATATTCCTGGGTTAGCTCACTCTAAGGCCTTCATAGTCAAAGCCTCAGGTAGCCTGTCGCAGATCCTAGAATGGAGTAGAATGGATTTACGCATCTTAATTGGTCCTAGAAATGAATAGGCTTTGTATGTTTGGTTTCATACTGCTGGAACTTACCGACTTCAAGGAAGCTTCACCTAAATCAACCATAGACTTCGTGATAAGGTATGGATTGTATGGTGAATTGTAGCTCGTAGGGGTGAGCCACAATATAGGCCTCTGCTGGTGGCAGTGGAGGGAGGTATCGCCGCACTCACATTGAACCTGCTACTAACCGCTTTACTTCGTTCCAGAAAAGTCATCATAGATGAATATCGGTTAACGGTCTAGGGATTCACGGGGAAGCAATATAACAGCGCGAAGCAGCTGAATCTTGTTTTGCATATCGGTGGTTTGCTCAAAAGGGCGGTTCATTTGGCGGTGTCTTGTTTGATTCTGGATTAGAGTTCATCTCCAATATAATTAACAATTAAAAATAGTAGGTTGAATTTAGATTTTGTTTCGGCTTTTGATCTTTCTTGAATGGTTATGCGTTATGAATGATGGGTAAATACTTATATTTCGTATTATTAGGGCCAACCTCAACTTATTAAAGTTTTCAATTACGGATCGATTTTTAAATTATTGTTTTAATACCATTGTGACCTTATTTGGTTGCCAAAAAAACCATTTTCGGTGTTTTTTTATTAAAAAAAATCGTTTTTCTCTTAGCAAACAACAGACCCATAAAATTTTACTTATTAGATTTTTCAGTGCAAAATTTAGTGACTTAAGGAAAATAGAAATATGCTTCTTAATTGAAAAAAGTTCATTTCTTAGGAGAATAATTGACTAAACAATTAATTTATTAAAAGTGTTTGAAAAGTTGGGTGGGATTACCCATTTTTATTTTTTCTTTGACTTTAAGCGTCTGTATGGGGTGACCATGTGCCATTGCACCCATGAACGGCACGGTACGTCCTTGGAACCAATTTATTAAATATATACCTCTTCTTTGTATAAGTACAGAATACCGGCCCTGGTTTATGTAAAACTTAAAAACACTCGACTGGTCGAGACGAGAGTGCAGATAAGGTTATGTCATTCGATTTTGCCTATCTATCGAATTGCCTCACGTTGAAGTTGCATTAAAATAATCACAATTGTTAAATTAGTAAATGTATGATTAAAAAACGGTAGGCACGCATAAAGTGCAGTGACAATGTTGAGAAACGCGAACAAGGGTAATTAATAACGATTCTTATAAAGTGAAAAATGTTGGAAAAGAGAGAAAATAAAAGTAAATTTAAGTGCAAGAATTATTTTCAGCTGTTCACTTATAATATTGTTACGCACACGGAATCGTTCTTCTACAAGTAAGTGACTTTTATTTTAGTAATTTATTTTTATCGATCCTTGTGGGTGAATGGGGTAACAGAGTTGGATTAAGGAATAATGATGGAAATTTTCGCAAAGCTTGGATTTAAATTTATTTAAGAAAATTTTTGAACTAAAACACAATATTATTTGGATTATTTGGTTTGTTAACACAGGGTAGCGCAAGCAAAGTTTTTATTTTATTGTAGGTACATAATAATAATAATAACAAATATTGTATGATTTTTTTTTATTAATTGTTATTCATTTGTTAAAGAAAGGTAGCGGAAATAATTTTTATGAGTTTTGAATGTTATTACCATAATTTCTATTGTTAAAACATAAACAAAATTCTATTGTTAAAAAAGTTTGATATTTTAAAGAATTTATTGAGAGCAATTATTGGGATATAAAAAATATTCAAAATCAACAATTGTAGAGTATAAAGAATCTTATTCTTATTATAATTATGTCATTATTATAATATGAATGATTATTATTTGTATAATAATTTAATAGAAAAAGTTAAATTTGGGAAAGTATATTATAAGATTTCTTTTTCTGTAGAATTAATAAGTATTAAACAGCAAGAGAATCAAATAAAGTGATTGAAAAAAATTATTTTTATTAATCAAGAGAGAAGCAAATGAAAAAAAAATATAATAAAAAGTCAATTTGACACAAAAAAAACTTTTTTTATGAGAATGTTAATTTATAGTTTTTGTAAGAGATGTGGGGAACCGTCCGGAAGTTGGCACCCCAATTGCCGGAACCCTTCGATTTCTTCGGAGTTCTGGATTTGACTCGAAGATTTCTCTAGGGGGTGCAGATAGAGAGATCGCAAATTTTTTGCAAAATTTTTAACAAATTTTGGGGTGCTAACTTCATGTCGCACCCCTTTTGTGAGAAAAAAGAGTTCTAGGTGAATGGATATCTCAGCAATAATGAGTTCTCGGTAGGTTTTGCAAAGAGCTCCGGAAATTTTCAGAAATTACAAAAAAAATATTGGACTGCTATAACTTCATACCGCACCAATTTTGTGAGGAAAAATAGTTCTAGCTTGATGAATATCTTGGAAATGAACAGTTCTAGAGTTCTCGATGATTTTTGCGAAGAGTTCTGTGAATTTTTGCAAATTAGAAAACAACATTTTTTGTGCTAATTTCATTGTACACTTTTTTCGTGTTCAAGAGGTTTAAAGTCTTATAACAATAAAATACAAAATGTTGTAGCACTCCACAGAACTCTTAGTATTTATTATAGCATTAAAAAATCTTTTCCGGTGTAGAGGGGCGCTGCAGTTACGAATACCACCTCCAAAGAGTCTAAAAAGTACGAAAATAGCCAAAATTAAACAAACGCAATAAATGTTCTGAAGAATGTTGCAGCACCTCACAGAACTCTCAGTATTGTAGCATTAAAAACTCATTTGCGACCTAGAATTCTTGGGTGCTCTTAAGAAATCCACCCTAATAAGTGACTCATAACTCCAAAAATGGCCACAATTGAACCAAAATAAAATAAAATATAGAATTTTGCAAAAAATGTCATAGCACCATCTTAAACACTGTATACCAACTGTGTTGTATTTTGCAGAATTGCAGATCTTTTTGCAAAATTTTTATAAAACTTTAAGTCCGTAACTCCTCTTTTACACGAAAGAAGTGCGTTATGAAATTAGCACAAAAAATATTGTTTTCTAATTTGCAGAACTTTTCGTAAAAATCATCGAGAACTCTATCTATTAATTTAATTAAAAGGGGTGTGGTATAAAGTTGGCACCCCAAAATTTATTTTTTTTGTAATTTTCGAAAATTCCCAGAACTCTTTACAAAACCTACCGAGAACTCTAGAACCCTTTATTGCTGAGATATCTATTTACCTAGAACTCTTTTTTCTCACAAAAGGGGCGCGGCATGAAGTTAGCACCCCAAAATTTGTTTTTGTAAATATTTCGCAAAAAAATTGCTGAACTCTATCTGCACTTTCTCGAGAACTCTAGAACACTTCGAGACGAGTCGAGAACTCCGAAAAAATCGAAGGGTTCCGGCAATTGTGGTGCCAACTTCTAGACGGTAGGTATGTGGAGAAAATAAATACACTGGTATAATATAAAACGTTATTTAACTAAAAAAAAATAATAAAGTTTGTGAGCCATATAGGAAGACAACTAAAAGGGGTAAAACCAATTAAAAAAACACGTAAGGAGGAGTATAGAGGTATAAAAGTTAAGAAGCTGAGTCCAGGAAATCGGGTTAAGAGGAGGTATTGGAGAAGAAGCGGCTGGTCAAGGTAGAGAGGTGAAAATGGCGCAGGAGATTGGAGAGAAAGTGGAATAGAAGGGCATATGCAAAATTAGTTTTCTTTTATATTTGTAATGTTTATTTCTTTTAAGATATAAAACCCACCCCAAATTGAGGAAAATAATGTATAACAGTACAATATATCCTCTTACTATATATTTCACACCCTTATGAACCAGTGCATAAAATAACATATGTTATTATTATTATTGTTATTTTTATTTGCCATGGCGTTTTTTAGAAGTAATAAGAAGGTCCTATAAGAAATATTGTGCAGATTTAGGAAAAATCCTATAAAATTAACTTTCTAGGGTCGTCGTAGACTAAGTATTGTTACTTTAAATGTGCAGTTCATTTTTGGATATAGTTCTAAATTTCAAACGTGCAGCTCTAAAATTTTCATGTGGTATACATTCTCTTTTTCAGCTTTTTAACTAATTTATATATTTTTTTCTATATGGACACGACAACGCAAGTTCAATTGATGATTAAAAAAATAAAAAAAATTACCACAAATATTTGTGCAGTTTTAAAAAATCATTAAAATAACCCATGTACGCATACAAACCGGTTTTTCTGCAAAATATTCAAGTTAGGATCTACCTGTTTATTTCATCTTTCGGGTTCACTGATTTGTCGCGCAGTGGAGTACTATAAGGTATATTTTATTACGAGTAGTGTATAGAAACACGGCTTTGACCATGTGTCCCTGATAAGTTCCTGTGAACCGAATCAGAACACAGGAAACAAATGAAATAAAAGTTCCGGTGTGAATCCGGTTCTACGAAATGAAAAATTTCGGTTCCTGTATCGGTTGCGCTTCTGCAAAAATTATTTCGGTCCGGTTCGGTCCAGTCCAAGTAGCATGATGCGACCTTAAGACGGTTTTCTACAGAAACTCGTGCCGAAAAAAACAAAACTGCAACTTTTCAGGAAGTTTTCCAAGACTTGAATTTTCTGCAATCGTTTCTGTTTTGTTTTCGGTGTCCCGAAAAAAGCGGTAACATCAAAAGGTTTCGACGTGATTGCAAACTCAAGTCAGCTTTGTGTATGTTTGTGTTTCAGTTTTATTTTGAAGTCTTTGGATTGCTCTTAATGTGTGAACGTCTATACTTGTTTTATTCTATTTCTTAAAATTATGGACCCTCTTTAGAAAACAGAGACATCGGAATTTACATGTTAAAAATTGAATTCCCGATCTTAGTTTTTTCCGTCACTTTTGTACCGATTCTTGACGTATCATATGCCAATATGTAGACCGTTTCCTATGTATGCTAAACGTTATGTCTAAGCAGTTCACATTGGTCCATTGAAAAAACCATGAACCCACGACATCTCAGTTGGAAAGCTTCGAAAACAAAAACAAGACTCGGACAAATTGTTGTCTTCTTGATGGAAATAAGAGTTTAGCGTTTGTTTCAGTTTTGTTTTTCTTTTCGGAGTCCTTAAAAACAAAAACAAAACACAGACTCGACTAGTCCGTTTGGTGGAAAACCGTCTTTATAATTTTCTCCTATTAATACAGTTTTATTCGTTTTTTGTTTGTCTACGCGATCTAAAAAAATAAACGAGAGATTTTTTGAAATTTGGCCCATAGGATACCTGAGAAAAATGACATTTCATAATAAGTATTACAATAAATAGGAAAGTGAAATTATGAGGTTAATTAACGCATTTTCATGGTTTTTTTTGCATAATTTGAAAATAGACTTGTGTTCTGCTCGAATAAATTCAAAATATTTGTGGGCTATCACTAGGCCCATGTTGTAGGTAAAGTTGTTTCAAAATACCCAACAATAACACGTGTCCAATATATGTAAGTTATGTACCACAATATATTAATAAAACAATAGTTTTAAGGGTCAACTAGTTTCGGCTGATGAGCCATCTTCAGGCCTAGAAACAAATTACCCAGTTCGACAAACAAATTTTTATTGTGTGCGTTGCACTTAAACATTTCATCGTATAACTGGAAAAGCAAGTTTTTCCTGTCATATGGATACTTACTCTTAATAAAAATGGAAACAAGGTTCTCACTTTGTTTTTCCTACCTAAGAAAGTCTTAAATTACTTTTAGACTTTGTTACTAATTTTTTATTTTACGTTTATTTTCCTGTACCCCCTTCTAACCCCACTCCCCTAAACAATATAATTGTGTTATACGCTTGTTTTTATTATCTTGTTAAAATAATCTATTTGGTAAGTTAAATTGAGTTGTAATGTATTGTTTTTCGAACTGGATAATTTGTTTCTAGGCGAAACTAGTTGCCCCTTAAAACTATTGTTTTATTAATATATTGTTGGTACATGACTTGGAGTTTTATTTGTACTGAATAATTTGACCACATTTGAGATATGGATAACCTCTTAGATTTAATAACACGTGTGTTTTGGTTTCAAAACAATGTATTTTTCCAATGCTAGAGCAAGAGAAGTGCCCATCGTGAAAAATGAAAAAGAAAGGGTCTCGTACTAATCAGTATTGAAAAGAATGAGAACACGTGTGCTTTCAATAATATTTTTACCGAATTATTACTAGTGTTGTATAATTAATCAAAAAATAAAATTCAACAATGTTATATTTTCAAATATATAATATTGTATTCCTTTTATATCAGGTTTGGATGTTCTATATGTGTTTAATATTATGTTGATTTTTTTAAAATAAATTCATAAAAAAATATAAACATACACAAACACTTAATTTTTGAATAATTTTGCCGTAGCCAATACTATCTTCATTTGATTAACATTTTAATAGTGTGTAAGATTTTCCACGTTTTCCGGAAAATGGAAAGTTTGCACCTTAAAATTTGAATCATCCAAATTTTCCGGAAAAATCATTTTCCTGGGGGCTGTGTTTACCGGCTTTTGCTGGAAAAAAGGTAAAATGTCTGGCAGTAGTGGACTCGTTGTATTCACTCAAATCGTGTTAAGAGGGCCGTATAAACGGACTGTCACGATTTCAGTTGGCAATACTGAAATTGACGAGAAAAATCTCGAGAACGAAAGTTTTGTTTGTAGAAATATTTATACCTGTAATATCTTACAAATTGGAATAGGATATCTCCTTTTTTGAACTAAATCTAAGCAGTAATAAAGAAGATATCAATCATTTAGTGTAGGTGTGTTTTTGACAGTTTTGACAATTTGTGATCACCAATTTTAACGTGAAAAGGAGATGTCCTAAATCAGATATACAGAATTAATTTCTGAAAATATATCTCAATAATTTATATTTCTCGAAATTTGTATTCTAGAAAAAAAAAGTTATGCAACTTGCAGTACACAAGTTCAGACATTTTCCGGGTGAAAAGTGGCGATTTTTGGTTAGCATTTTTAACAATTTATACAACCAAAATTACAATGAATTTTATGATGAACTATGAACTGTCATTAGTCATTGTCACTGTCACCAGACTGTTTTTCGAGGTTATAGAATCTTTTTCTACAAGCGTGCGGAAAAGTATACTTTTCCGCACTGATTTTATAAATGCTAAAATGATTAAAAATTAATTCTTGCTTGGTTACCATGATTACTTTCAGCCTAATGTTTTATTTATTAAGAAGCACTAAGTAAATTTTTGTTTAATGACAAAAAAATATTTTTGCTAAAATTTTTTTTTAATTCTAGGCGCTTGTAGAAAAAATATTGTTCCTAACACTTGCGTAAAGTATCTTTTACCCACTTAATCGGAGTTTGGGCAACTGCAATTGCGTGCGGAAAAGTATAACTTTCCGCACTTGTTAGGAAAATAACTATTTTGTTTATTTTACCACATATTTTAAACTATTTAAACAAAATTCATGGTAAACGTTAAAATCTAGTTGCTGAATATAGTCAAGTAAACGTTGGAAATTTGGTTTAAATTAACGTTGAAGTGAGCGACATTTGCCCGAAAAATTAACGTTCCGTCATGGGTTATTCTTTCACTTTAAACAAACGTTCATGTGTTTATTGGGTTAGAATTAACTAAAACCAGTTCTTCAGTTTCAAGCATTTTTATTAAGTTAAATTGTGCGGATTAAAACAAACGTGATCAAAATACGTTTTGATAAGTGGGACTTTGGTGATTGTTATAGTAATCTTATGAAAATTATTACGTAGTTGAGACAAAAAATCTGATATTTCGGAGTTTTCAGGAAAACGCGGTACAGCCCGAAGCACGATTTTTTTTCCGAAATGCGCCTGACACTTTGGTTCATGCTCAGAGAAATTCCGCTACCCGTATATTGGTTTTCAGGATTTTCTGGAAAATTTTTGATTGTTTGGAAAAATGGTTATCGCAGGAAATTAGCACGGAAAAAGCTCAATAATTGCTTTCGCGGTTTTCCGACAGCGGTAAATTTTTGGGAAAGCTGGAAAATACTGTTGGAAAGCTCTAACAAATCTCGAAATTTCTGTGAAAAAACTTTTTGATCCGCCACATTTGTACTTTTCAGATATTTCACCTAAAAAATCATTCATGAAAAAAAAAATCTTTTTGTTGCTTATTTATTGTAAACAATATTTACATTAGTAATCTCGCAGAAATAATTGTTATTAAAATGTCGACAAGAAAAATAACTTATTTCATGTGTTGATATACTGTGACCTCCCACCGCCTGGCATGTTTATCTCATGAAAAAAGGCGAGTACAAAGTAACAAATCGATCGCCATTTCGGTAAGAAACTTCCGTACTCAAATTTATCACAAAATATAACTGATCGTCTAGTATTGATAGGTTCTTAATAATTTTAAGTAAATACCGTAAATGTCATCAGATTATGTACACTATCTGCATTATTGGCAATATTGCTCTTTTAGTGGATATCTGAGATATCATCTTTTATTATTGTTGTTTGGATATCAGCGACATCATCTTTTGTATGGACAATCCTACTGAGTTACGACCGGATCAATACCAGCGATGCAACCCTTATGTTCAGACTGAATACTCGTTGAACTATAATTTAGAAAAAGATAATGCGATTGATACAGTATGCCTCTGCGTAACATTGATAATATATTTTAGAAAAATACATGATAAAAGTTGTTATTTAGGATGGTACAATTAACTGATAAATGACACCCTCCTCCGCGATCCCACGAAAGATGGAAATCTTATAAGCTGGTTCAGTCGATACGTATTTAACCTTTGGCTCAGGGACTATAAGAAGTTGGCGAATTAAAATATACAAATACTTAATCTGATTTATTTTTACGAAGACAAAATAAATTTAAACGTAGAGAAAAAATTGTCGAGGGATGTAAAAATGGGTAGACGCCGAAATATTTTGCGTCGAGACGAATACTGTAGCGACGCTGAATGGACGTCGAATATTGTAACTTCTGCTAATGACGTTCGTAGTTTCCTGAAAACAGGAACTTCGGTGACGGTGTTGGTAGTTTGACATTTTAATTTTGACCGATCTTTTCTCCCGTTTTCACCCACGTTTTTATGCCGAGTTTGACTAAATATTCCTCGTCATAATGCTCTGTGGTACCGTGTACTATTTTTTTTCTATAAACACCTACATCTAAAGTATCTTGGGAAAAATGCAACTGAAGACAAAATAAAATATAATTAAAAATAATGAGTTTTGACAATCTACACTCAGACAGATTAAGTGGCTTGAGAAATCAACAAATTCTAAGAGGAAACAACGTACATTAAATATAATTTGTTTTGTCTATCTGTCTAAAATTTCTTAAAAAACCAATTCAATAAAAAAAAAAACAAAATACCATTAAATTTCTGAAAAAATAATAATATGATATACCGGGGATCGGTTGGCCACAATTCGTTATCACGTGATTTTTTCAAAAAATTATTTGTCAAAATCTATTGATAAAGTAATTGTTTATAAAAAAAATGTTTATAAAAAAGTGAAAACCATTCTCATATTTTACTATCAGCTATACTAGACTTGCCCTTTCGGTTTACTATATATAGTCTTTTTTCAGAATTATCTTTCTTTCCAATATACCGTATCAAAAAAATCATTGTTTCTAAGAAAGTTAATAATTTTAATACATTTAAATTATTTCGTAACTAGGAGATAAAATAATGAGTTTTTTAAGTTGATTAATAACTGTGTCAAAATCGCTGATTGTGTGTCATCTATTATTCATAAATGTAGTATACTTTGTACTTCACTTTGTTTCTAATCATTATTATTAAAAAATATATGCAGAACCGGACCAAAAGTAAAATTATAGGGGTCGTTCTGGACGTAGTCGTTATAGGGGCTCCTGAAGAAGTCCGCAAAAAATCTCGTAATGCGTATTATGTTCTAGTTAAAAAAAAAATGTTTGGTTTGTCACTTCTTGGAACGGAAAATATTTTAGAATCTAATATCTATGTATATCTTGACCTAAATCTTAAATAATTTCGAACTTTACTCTATCTTATATTTATATATAAAAAAGTTTATTCCATTGTTATTACTGTAATAGAAAAATAATTAAAGTGTACCGAAATTTAACGATTGTAATCACACTTAATTTTTGACTTCAAAAAGGTAATTATTATTTTGTAATTTATTAAATTATATACAACCATTAGTAAAACCTTGATTTTATCAGGAAAAAAATATTTATTGATAATGATTACTTTATCATACTACTTATGAATATGTATAAATTGGAAAAATATTTAGATAACACAAGATTTTTTTAAATATTTTTAAAAATCAGTATCTACTGTTTACGAGGAGAGTATGTGGCTGGAATAATTTTATCGGCTCATTAAATTTATATTTTAAATTTTATTGAAAAGTAAAAAATGAGGGGGTAATCCCACCCAACTTTCCGAACACTCCTAGTAAAGTAATTGTTTAATCGATTATTTTAGTTTTTCTGCATCAAAATACATTAATAAAATAAGTTTACAAAAATTAAAAAAAAAATTAATTTTTTCTAAAAATTTTTTTTAACTTTTTATAATTTTGTATAATTTCTACAAGTATTATTTTAAAATTATGAAATATTTCACACATATTGCACTTTTTGATCCCTTTCGGGTGTACTAGTTACTTTTTGCATTTGTTTTACCATTTTCGATAAAACAAAAGGACAACAAAATTTAATTTTTGTTTTGTTTTGGTTATAATAATTACAATGTTAAATTCGAAGAGACTAAATTATTTTTTAAATTTAGAGTTTTATATTACCTATCGAATGGTATAAATCCCATTTTAATATCTTTAATATTTTTAAAGTTATTCAATTTTTTTTTAAACTTATATTAAATTTCAAAAAAAAATGAGGAATTCTACAATTTTTTGAATAAAATTTTGAAAAAAATCACAATTATAGAGTTTTTTACTACAAATTTAAGGGTAATTTTTTAAAATTTTTAATATTAATTTTAACCTTAAAACAAATCAAACCTATTTTTGAATAATTTTAAAATCATTAAATAATTAATATCTCATTCAATTTTATTCAAAATGGGAAACAAACCTTTTTTTTAGGTTTTTTGGATCAAAATGTATTAATAAAGAAAGTTTAAAAAACTAAAAAAAAAAATTTTTTTTGTTAAAAATTCATGGGTAAACCCATTGAATTGTTTTAACTTTTTTCATTTTTTTCTATAACTTTTACAAATACTATGTTAAAATTATGAAATAATTTACACACATAGTACTTTTGGATCCTTTTCGGATATGCTATTTAATTTTTTCATTTACTTATTGATAAAACGAAATTACAAAAAATTTTAAAAAATTTCTTAATTTTGTGTATAATAATTACAATTCTAAATTTTAAGAAACTAAAATACATTTTAAATTTAGAGTTTTATTTTATCTTTAGATTAGTGCAAATCCCAGTTCAATAACTTTAATATTGTAGAAGTTATTCAATTTAGTTTAAAATCATAATATAATTTTAAATGTTTCTTAGCCAATTTTTAAAAAAAATCACAATTTTTGTAATAAAACTTTGAAAAAAATTATAATAATAAAATTAATTATTACAAATTTACAGATATTTTTTTAAAATTTTTAATATTAAAATTTAAGTAAAAAATAATAATTTAATAAGGATAAAAATTGCTTAAAAATTAAAATAAAAACTAGCGGCGAAACTATGCGGAACTCGAAAAAAAATTAAAGACAAAATTTGTAGAAAATTTTATATTCTACAATTTTGATTTTTTGTAAATTTTCATAAAAATCCATAATTTTGTCTCAAAATCTAAAAAAAGTCGCAAATGTCTATATACATTATTTTTCACGCCCTCTAGCGACGAAACTATGAGGAAATCAAAAAAACGGTAAAAACAAAATGTGTAGAAAATTTTATGTTCTACAACTTTCATATCCTGTAATTTTTCATAAAAATGCATTATTTTGGTTTTTTAAGAAAAATATGCAAAAAAAATACTTTTTGATAAATCTGGCAACAATGGCAAAAGTTTTTGAAAATTTTAATCAGTCGAAATTAAACTATAACGTATAAAAAATATATGTGTAAAACTTTATTGTCATCTTGTTAGGTAATGACGTCATCACTTATAGCAACTGTCACTTCCGGCTGTCCGATTAACTCCAAAATCTATACAGGTCGTCTCCTTGTTACCCTAAATATGTATATAAAATTTCATCTAAATCGGTTCAGCCGTTTAGACGCTATCGTGTTCACACACACACACACACAGACACACAGACACACACACAGACACACACACAGACACACACACACACAGACAGACATCATGCTAAAAATGGTATAAATGGATTCAGGTGACCTTAAAACGTAAAGATCCGTTAAAATCTGGGTATGGTCAAAATATCATGATCGCAATACTTTCCTTCTATACAACTCTGTTGTTCGGAAAGTAAAAATTATCGTCTTAATAGGATATTTTTTTCCATTCCTAGACAAATTTTTATAACCTATTATATACTAATAAATCTAAATTTAATTAAAGGATCATGCACTTTTCTTATGGACGTTGGCTCATGAGCTGATTTTTCAAAAATTTAGTACACGTATTTCTTGAGTCATTTTTGCTCATTGCACCATGACTCAAAAAATACAGGTTAGCTCAAAAAATTGACTTTCAATACATTAACTGTGGTTTACCCTCTTAATTAAATTAGTAATTTTCTATTCTATTTTTAATTTAAACACCATGTATCTATTACATTTTTAAATTCGCCCTAAAAAGTACCATATACTTTCACTCTATAAAATTATTACATGAAGCTGTGAAACATTATATTTATCATTTGTTAATTTTTAATGAGCGGCCATGCCGCCATTTATTGAAGAGCCTTCATTCCGTCATTGACTGTTCTATACGAGAACTCAGAAGCTAATGATTGTCTATAATATCGGTTTCTGCACAAAAAGGATGTTATTAGTCGTAGACGGAGATCTTAACGGTTTTTTCTGACTTTGTAACTTTGACCAGTGTAACGATGAGACATATGCCTGGTCACTCCTATGGTGATAAATGTACTAGAAGAGAATAAAAAATAAATAACAATAGAATTTGACATACGTATTAGGATAGATTGTACTTTATGACGAATTTGTTTTCGCTTATAGGGAAGCAACGACGAGGAAAGAAGATATTGCAAGAGAGACGAGCACAAAGTGTCTCAAATAGCAAGAGATATGAACTTTTTTTTAGAGTATTAGTCGTTCAGGAAACATTTGTTGCAGAATAATAAAGAGTTAGGAAATAATATGTATATGTTATATTAACAAGGTTTTTAAATTCTATATAATTTTCAGTCAAATTTATCCAGAACCAAAGTAAAAAAAAGTAGAAAATTAAATATAGATTAATGGTGAGTAATTAATTTACATATCTGTAAAAAACTGAAATATACCTTGTTTAAAGTTATCAATTGGTCTTTTCCGTAATAATCTATTATACCTATAATATACAGGGTGTCCAGAGATGAAATCGACAAAACTTAGGGGGTTATAGAGACTGCCAATATGATTGCAAAAAGTCATATACAAATGTCCAAAACCGCTTCGTTACTGATATACAGTGTGATTTGTGAATTTAGACAAAAAATTCAATTCGCCATATTAAATACAGGGATAACCCGATTTGGTTTAAATTTGGTACATGAATTAAACTAAATTGCCTTAATAAGTAGCCCTTTGAACGAATCCAATATCAGGACCGGAATATCCTTTTTCTTCCATCTAAAGTTCTTATAAGAATAACTCACCCTGTATAATTATTATCAAAAATCTGAGCTCAGATTCGAAATATACGAAAAAAATCGTACAGGAACTTGTTAAAAAAGTTTCTGGCACCACTTCAGTTATTCCGTAATAAATTATTATTTTCAATTTTTTCATTCGAGAAATTATTTTTCGGAAAAAATAGAATCAAAAATGGGTTATTATAATAAAAAATTACAAAACCAAGACATAAATATTGTTATTTTCTTTAATTAATTCGTAGTAAAATTTTATAAAATAATTTCATAACCCAAGGAAAGACGAAAAAATAAATTCGTATCAGGACCGGAATGAGTCATTTCTTGTAAGAATAACTGTTTTAGTATAATAATTATCAATATTCTGATCGCAGATTCAAAATCTGCTAAAAAAAGCGGATAGGAATTTGTTCAAAAAGGACTGTACTGAATTTTTTATAAATTATATTTGCTTACTAATTTTGAATTTATGAAAGTACAACACAACGCACAATAATTTTTTGTTATCATAAGCCTACTGTATTTAGACAAAAATTGTAAGCTACTGATACGGATTTATTCTTCACTTTTTTTTTGGGTTATGAGAGTATTTTATAAAATTTTACTACGAACTAATTAAAGAAAATAAAAATATTTATGTCTTGGTTTCGTAATTTTTTATTATATTAACCCATTTTTGATGGTACTTTATCTGAAAATTAATTTCTCGAGTGAAAACATTTAACATCATAATTTATTACGGAATAACTGAAATGGTGCCAGAAACTTTTTTAACAAGTTTCTGTAGGATTTTTTCCGTAGATTTCGAATCTGAGCTCTGATTTTTGATAATCATTATACAGGGTGAGTTATTCTTACAAGAACTTAAGATGGAACAAAAAGAATATTCCGGTCCTGATATTGGTTTCGTTCAAAGGGCTACTCATTAAGGCCATTTAGTTTAATTCATGTACCAAATTTAAATCAAATTGGGTTATCCCTGTATATAATATGGCGGATTGAATTTTTTGTCTAAATTCACAAATCACACTGTATATCAGTAACGAAGCGGTTTTGGACATTTCTAAATGGCTTTTTGCAATCATATTGGCAGTCCCTATAACCCCCTAAGTTTTGTCGGTTTCATCTCTGGACACCCTGTATACTAAATAATTTTGAAGTTAGAGACAATTGAAAATCGTATTTTTTTCTACTTTAAGTCCGATAAAACGGCTTAAATATCTTAACTTTTTGAGTTCTACTTGGTAGCATAACAAAATGTATATAGGGTGATCAAAGTTTGCGTACTTTTGATAACCTTCTATATATTTTTCTCATATGCTACCACGTAGTAAGTAAAAAGTTAAAATAGGGATATGTAAGACGTTTTGTCCGATTTCATGTTGTTTGGTCGGAGCAATCATTTAAAATGAAATAAATTTTTCAATTATCTATAACTTCAAAACTACTTAGTTTGTATTAATAGAGCAATAGATTTTTGAAATCAGCAACTCATGAGGAATTTAAAATAGTAAAAAAATACAGGGTGTTTCATTTAAAAAATATATAACTTTGATAAGTCACTGATTTATCGGATCGTATGCTAGTAGTTATTTTTGACACTTTTGCCTATCTCAAATAGGGAGCAGCTATCGTCCACCCTTTAATCGTTGATACACCCTGTATAAAGGTGGTCACACTAGAATTCCTTTAAGTCAATTATTTATTTTTCTAGTTTTTTTATACACTTTGTATATAAAATAAAAATAAAATTGATTAAAATAAAATAAGCATTCGACAACCTGTCCTGTATGTTTGTTTTTATGAAATTCAATTTTAATGCATCGTTTACTATATTTCATAATAATAATGAGTATTTATAAATAGAAAATTACTAATTTAATTGAAAGAGTAAAGTACAGTTAATGTATTGAAAGTCTATTTTTTTGGGCCACTGTATTTTTAGAGAAATGGTGCAATGAGCAAAAATGACCCGTATGACCCGTTGGCCACCAAGAACTCCAGAATTGAATCCATTGGATTATTTCATGTGGGCTACCTCAAAAACATAATTTACGATACTAGAGTTATCCAAAATGTTGACGAGTTGCTTGAAAGAAATAGAACAGCTTTCGACAAGATCGATCCAGATCTCGTTGCTTCCCCAACAGCCCAAATGACTAGAAGGATTAAGTTATGCATGGTGGTAACCATTTTGGTCAGTTTCTGTGATTTTACAAATTATTATAAAATAAAATAATTCGTTTACTTATACATTCCGGAGATACTTATACATTCAGGAGATGAAATGCTGCAAAAAAATCACATAAATGTGCAGGTCCTTATTTGAGTAAAAAAAGTTGGACGGAAATTAAACGCCAGATTCAAAATCTAAGATTATCAGACGGAGTGTAATACGTTTTCAGCCAAAAAGTTTCATGTACAAAATAAATGCACTGGGGCAAAAAACTGAAAATGTGCAATTTTGGTTTTTATCAATTATTATGAAAACCGTCCCTGATATCTTTGGGTGCAAAACACCAGTCGATTTGCCATCAAATTGAGGAACTTTTGTTCCATTTAACCGACTTTGTATCTCTTAGGGTTTCCGAGATTACAATACAAACCAAATGAAATTTTCGCCACCCTGTATATTATTCTGGATATTCTCCACTAATGACATATTGTTCCCATTCTGTGAATAAACTAGAACCATTTTCTCTATTAATTATTTGATTAATATAATGATAGATATAATACCCAAAAAATATATTTTGTAAAAATACCACTTTTATATTGATCTGACTCAGATATTATATTTTTGTATTAATAATGAAACACTGCGTATAGTGAACTAAAAAAATCTTTTTTTTCCAAAAATGCCGTTTATTGTTATTCTGTATATTTTTTGTTAAATGACACCAATGATCGATTTATGCTTTGTTTAATAATAGCTACAAATTTACTATAGCAATCTTAATTGGACCTAGTCAATTCATAAGTAACTAATTAACCAATGAGTTAATTTAACATGCTTTGACCTTCCAGTTACAGTGGCGGACGCGCGGGAATCAAATTCAAAGCAAAAATAAGACAAACACAAAATAAATCTATATTTTGCCATAATAAAAATCATGACGAATCTGATCAAAGCCGAAAAAAAAATAGAGATTTGTAAAGAGTCGCCCAAATAATAATTGATAATTATTTAAATAACAACTCAATTAATCAATATTAATCAATATATACTGAGAGGCAGAATCACGCAAAAGTGTTTTTCATTATTTCAATTCATTATTATTAATCAATATACACTGAGAGCCAGAATCACGCAACAGTGCTTTCATTATTTCAATACCCAGGATATTAAGGACACAAAATATCCTTCTACCAGCACTATTGGTGCTTAACAAATGGAACATCTACTGAGTGCTAAGGCCAGAATCACGCAGAGTACTCCGGTCCTGCACTGAGGGGCAGAATCACTCAACAGTGTCTCTAATCATTTAAATACCAAGGATATTAGGGACTGAATCACGCAAAATATCTATATTCTACAGCACTAGGGGCAGAATCACGCAAAGTGCTTCACAAATAGAACATCTACTGAGTACTAAGGGCAGAATTACACAGAGTATACTTCGTTCCAACAATATTTAAACAATAAATATTAATCTATCCACACTGAGGGGCAGAATCACGCAACAGTGCTTCAGTAAACAATTAAATATATCAGTAATAATAAAATTACCATAAATAAATAGTAATAAAATTGCCATAAATACATAATAATACAATTGTCATAAATAAATGATAATAAAATTGCCCAGTGAAAACTTAGCAAAATTCAATTCGTGAACACACACAAAACAGTACACCCTTGTCTAGTAAACGCAATCTATATACTGAGAATCTGATTTTTTCTATTCGGTCGGGACTCGGAGAGTATCGACTTCAAACTTATAACAGCCATGATTGAGTACTTAGGAATTGGTGTGGGTGTTTCGACTATGATATTAAAGATAAAATAAACAATTATACTAATAAGAAAAATCCATTCTTACAGATTCAACTTACTATTTTTAATCATTAATTATAGTTGAGATGAATTCAAGTCATAATCAAACAAGACGCCTCCAAATAAAACACGCTTATGAACAAGCCGCTGATTTACAAAAAAGATTCAGATTGTTTCATTTAATTTTTTTTACACATTTTTTATAACTTTGACAGAGTGTTAAATGTCATTATTGTTTCTCGACTAAAAAAATAATCAGTTCTAAAGTTAGAACCAAAACAAGTTTTGGTGAAAATTTTGTTAAAATTGGTTTACAAGCTGCTAGTTGGCGAATTTAGAAGCAGGCTAGTCAGCTAGTGTGATAGTGATGATGATACACAAAACGTTCCACTCGCTCAGTAGCCAAGCAATTAGTAGACACTGAAACCAAGAACTACTGAGTTATTAGCAACTTGTATGACACACGGCTAGTTTAATAGCTAACAATCCTACACGCAAGCTAGTAGCGAGTAAAGCCTCGATGACATTGAGCGAGTTTGCAAGCTACTAGTTGGCGAATTCATTAGCAGTTAGTAAACTAGCTCAGTGTAATCATGGTAGCTAGCCAACTAGTAGATTGTAAACTATCTTGGCTACTAAGCGACTGGAAGATTTTGTGTGTCATCATCACTATCGCTCTAGCTGACTCGGCTTCGTGGACTTGGGAACGTGGGCTTTGCGAACAGATCCTCTTTAGTAGGATTTGCGAATACGCATAACTGGATTTAATCTAAGCGCTGACCATTGGTGGGATTTGCGAACACGCTTAAGATTAGAGCTATAAAACTATTAATATAGAATATTAGTAAATTAGTATTTAAAAATATCCAAAAGATAAGTACACCAAGATGGGAATATTTTGCATTGTCTTCGACTGTCAAGTTACAGTCAAATATTTGAATAATTTAGTTTTTTGTCAAAGTGGAACTATAGAGACAAATTATTGAGCCTAACACATTTTTAAATGAATGAAATATTTTCTAGTTCACTGAACTAATGGCAATAGCAGATTTCCAGTACTGCGAATTATCTTTTCTTTTTAGTTTCAAAACAATAATTTATTTTTATTTCGTTCTTTCGAAAAAAAAGACATATCTCGATAAAAACTGGCGTTTCTAAAAAAAATAAGAGGTAAAAAAATGATAAATTAAACTAATGGTGTCACAATACTAATTTAATTGTAAAGCATAGAAAAGTTTGGGGCGGGTTAGAGGTTCAAAACCCCGCTAAAATTTTTATGGGCTGTACAGATTTCGTGATTTTATATGATAAGAAATCCATTTATCCATTTTCATTATAAAATGTTAAACAGTTTATGAAATATTGGAAAACATCGATTTTCATTTTGTACTTTCTAAAGGTCGTAACTTTTTTTGTGCGCAGATTTGCATTAAAGCAAATTATGTTCAATCGAGTTATTTTTGACACCAGAATATGTGGTTCAAATTAGGACCTGTCTTTTTGATACACCCTGTATAATTTTATGTCTCGTTTCTAACAGTAAGATATTAAACTGATTATCACATTAATGAAGGTTTCAGACCCCAATAGTTTTTGTCTATATAAGTGCGAAAAATACAGAATGTCCGATTTCACCCCATTTGTCTGAATTCACCCCTGATGATGGTTGATACGGTATTTTATCGGGTATTATATGATTTTACAAATTTTCCTTAAGGATTTTAATTTTAGTTAGTACATTATACGATAAAATAAGTATAAAGAAACACCCTGTATACTATATTATATATGTTATATGTATCGGAAAACTAAAAATAATACAATGTTTTTTTTTGGAAATGCGAATAATCGAGAAACCTTAAAAAATATGAAAAATATTTGTTCTAGATAAATGCAAAAAATAAATTTATATATTTTTGTTTTATTTTAGATTAGGAGTTGCTGTTGGTAAATACCCATTTAGAACAATAATTATATGTTGGATACTTGTAGTATTAAGCGCACTAGGTTTTATAAGATTCCGGCAAGAAAAAAATCCTTTGAAATTATGGGTTCCACCACATACATCGTTTATACAAGATTCGGAATTTTTAATGAAATCACTAGAAATTGGTTTCCAAGAAGAAGCAGTTATGCTTACGGGAGAAGATGTCTTAACACCTGAAGTTATTCAAAAGGTAAGTGTAGATATTGTTAGATATTATTTAATCAAATCATAAAGAGTCATGAGATTTTATTTTAGCTTTGATGTAACTTAACATATATGTTCGATACCGTTCCAAATAAATAGCTGTTAATAAATCTAGACTTATGTGACGTGTGTAACATGGCCCAGGGAAGAACCAGGAGAGAGAGTTGAGACTTTTTCTCGAACACATCCGGCTCGAAGGACCAATATGTTGTGTCGTGAGATTAACACTTTTTAATAAAGCTTAGGGTGGTTAAAGATAAAAAACTTTTTATTGTACATTTACAATAAAATTTAACAAATACAAAAAGAGTAACGTTGATCTCACATTTGAAGAGTTTACTACACTACTAACCCAAATAGAAGCCTGCCTAAACTCTCGGCCTATGTATTCCTTATCTAATGATCCTAATGATCCTGATCCATTAATCCCAGCGCACTTCCTAATTGGAGACAATTGTAATGTCGCTGAAAATAGACTTCTTCGCTACCAAGTAATCCAGCATAAGATGCAACATTTTTGGTCTCGCTGGAGTGTAGAATATATTTCTCACTTAAAAACCAGAATTAATGGAAGCGGTGCTAATTCACGGAATATAGGTTGTTGTAAAAGAAGATGGCCTACCTCCACTTCGTTGGTCCCCGTGGGTCGAGTTACTTCTATTAAACCAGTGAATATGACCAGGAGAGAGAGTTCAGACTTTTTCTCGAACACATACGGTCGTTGACCTAATTTTTATATCATTGTTACTCTTTTTGTATTTGTTCAATTTTATTGTAAATGTTCAATAAAAAGTTTTTTATCTTTAACCAACCTAAGCTTTATTAAGAAGTGTTAATCTCACGACACAACAATATACACACATTATTATTTTTTCAACAATCATGAATATTATTTCCGTTTAATTAATCACCGCAATGTGTTTTCCATGAAATTAATGATTATGAATTTTCTATTTTTATTATTTAAATATGAGTTATAAAACGAGATATTAATTGAAATTGAAATTTTTAAGCATTACTAAAACTTCCTTTAATTAAATTGACTAAAAAAATGAACTTTTATTAAGAGGTGTTAGTTTTTTCAATTTTACACAGGAAGAGAAATGAGTTAGTTAATCTCAAAGTGGACATCATAAGACTTGAAGGACCACACAATTTTTATAGAACTTCGAAACTTACTTTTAAATAAAGATACAACTGTTTTAATTCTGAAAAGCTTTTATTATTTATTCATATTACACTTATTATTAAGTTTACAAAAGGTTACAATACCAAATAACGATATCGAATACACTTTTATTTTCACTTATTTTACTGGCACTGGACGTGTTTAATTTAGAGATCACTGCACCTTTTTAATCATAATTTCCAACAGGAATATCTTTTGCACAATTTATATTTTTATAAACCTTAGAAAATTATATATTGTTTATTCATTAATTGCTAATTATATCAATTATAGTAGTGCCGGCTTTCTTTCGCGGAACACAGTGAGACCAAAACCCAACTCAAAAATTTTCTTAATTGATTTGAAACTTGGTTAGGGCTTCACATGAGAACGCTACTTTTATCATCTCGTCTCGTAAAACCGAGACGAGAGCCAGAGAGTCTCGTTTCTGGTCTCGTTCACATTTCTTCAGAATTTTTTTCTGAATTTTTGAGAAAAATATACTAGAAAGCAGTATAAACATCTAATTTTTTTATAATAAAAAAAAAGGTCTGCATAGGTTACGATAAATTTATAATTTTGGACTTCAGTTACAGCAAAAATTTCGTGGCGTTTCGAATTTTTTAGTGCTTCCAAACAGTTTGAGGGTAATAGATTTTTATGACCCAATTAAACCTTAGGTACTCAAGGGGTCAGAAACTACAATTGTTGTTGAAAGTTAAAGGTTTACTTATTATTTTGTGTTGAAATAAACATTGAAAATGAATATTGAAGCCAACAAACAATGTTCACAATTGGAGGATAATTATCCAATTTAATTTTGAATAATTTCTATAGTTCCGAAAGTATCAGAAAGTTGAAAAGTGTTTTCAAATATCAGTTACTTTTAACTGTCCAGCTCTCATCTTCCAGAATATAAAGACTATAACATATAAAACATGTTTGTAATAAATCATCTTTAGTCTAAATTTTAACTAAAGTTAATTTTTTTTCTTCAAACTTCAAATTTTTTACTTGATTTCGACATATTCAAAAATTAAATTTTAGTTTTTATAGTCACCACAATTTTGATTTTATTTCCAAAATTTCTTTTTTTCGGATTTTCTTTTCTTTAAATTAATAAGGTAATAAAACTCGATGTCAAAGTACCATAATTGATTTATTGATATAAATTTAAAGTTGAAAGAGGGCGACTAGTTTTGACGAAATTTCGCCATCATCAGGCCAATGTGTTCATGGGAGAAGGGGGTAAATTTATATATTACATTAAAATTACATGACGCAATATGTAATAATAATTTTGTAATTAAAAATTAATAAACGAAAATTTAAATTAAAATGTAGTACGAAGTGGTCAGAGTTGGGATAGTTACTTTTAAAAAGTAACTAGTTACTTTTCATAGTTACTTTTATAAAAGTAACTAAAGTTACTTCTAGTAACTAGTTACTTTATGAAAAAAGTAACTGTAGTTACACTTACTAGTAACTAAGTTACTTTTAAAATAGTTACTTTTTATAGTTACTTTAAATAAACAGTAAAAAAAATAACATACTCACTTGAATTGAAACTTGATTTATAATTTTGGTTTATGTATATCACTATTAAATAAAAATATTTTTTTCATAGACCACTTCAAAAAATTACATTTTACGTACTAATTCCTGAACGAAAAATCGACTATTTTGATGGTCAGTATTTTGTTTCGTCCACAAACAGACTTTTCATGTGCTTGAGGTCACTATGATACGGCACGGTGCGACAGCGGCGATTGAGTCATTTTCATAAATCCACGATTTAATAAAAACATCGGCACCTGTGACAATAACTGTCATTTACTGTTGTCAAATTAATTATTTACAAAATCCGCTAGATTTCACGTGTGAATAAGAATATTATAATAATAATTATAATAATTGTAATAGTAATTAATATTTAACAGGTCGACGGAAAAATGTAATATGCACCTCGGCGAAAAACTGTCGATTGTCTCTCCTGCTTGCTAGCCTCCGCTGTACCTCGGCTATCAATTTGCAGGCTGGACTATAACAGGCAGTTTTTCGTCCTTGGTACATAAATATTTATTGTAGTAGTCTAATAATTTTATTTTTTGACAATTTTTATGATATAGCTTCCATAGCTCCAGTAGCAGTAATACAACCAGCAGCTGACAACAAGTAATAATAAAATACAGTATCTAATCTCATGAATAAAGGGGTAAGATAAGAAGAACTACTAAACCGATCCGTCCCTACGTTCGTTAAACAGAACAGAACTATTGAAATTTTTTTTGTTATTTTTAGTGAACACTAGCGAACCGTAACACAAAATGTTCGAAATTTGTATCGAAGAAGTTATGTCTACGAGGTGAATACTGTGCTGGCTCAAATATATTTGCAAAAAGCGGGTTGATTTTTGTCGAACGTAACTTTTTCAAAAAAAGTAACTTAGTTACTTAAAAGTAACTTAAATTAAAAGTAACTGCACAACTCTGGAAGTGGTTAAATTTAAAATTAAAACCATGAAAGGGGGGTTATGCGTCATGTAATGCCAATCAATTAGTTTAATTTCAGTTTAGTATATAAATTTCTTCTCCCTGTTTCAACTTTAAATTTATATCAATAAATCAATTGTGGTCGTTGAGTTTTATTAAATCATTCATCGGTTGACCATGTAAGAGAACATGGATAATCTTTTGGACACAAATTTAAATTGTTTCACATTGCCAAAAAGTCCGTTGTTTTGTATAAAAATTTAAAATAGTAAAATTATCGTATTTTTATCAATGAAATAACGTTTTATGATAATTAAACAATTAAAATTATTTATTTCTTTTATGAAAATTTGGACTTTTTTAATCAAAATTTAAATTGTGTCATTAAATTTTCACATTTATAAAAAATTCATTGTTTTATATAAAAATTTAAAATATTAAAATTTCCATTATTTTTATAAATAAATCATTTTATGACAATAAATAATTAAAATTATTGTTTTTATTTTTGCTCTTATCACAATTTTGATTTTTTTCTCAAAATTTCTGTTTACCTCGTAAAATCTGAATCTTCTTGTTATAACCATTTAAATTGTTTTATTAGATCTTTTCAAAAAATCTATGATTTTGTTAAAAATGTATACATAAAACATTTTATGATAATGAAATAATTACAATTATTGTTTTTTGTTCTTTGATATGATAGAAAGTATAAAGTACAATATGCATCAATTTATCAATTATTTGCATGACATGTGGTTATCAAACAAAACATTTATATTGTCCAAAGTCTGTTTAAATTGCTGAATAATATTAATCATATTTTTATCCACGATGCAATTTTTATTGAATTTTTATTTCCTAGTAAATATCTAATATACTATGAAAAATTATAAATATCTATTGTCCCACAATCTTGAAGTCATCAGTATCATCTTTTCCCCAAATTAAAAATGTTTCTTCTTTGATTAATAAAACTTTTTTTTTCAAATCTTGCCATTTACCTAATTATTTAAAGGAAAATTTTAAAATTTTAGTATGTTATAGATCTTGATGTTCTGATTAAATGTCTCCATGGGCTCGACTTAATCCTATGACCAGTTTTAGCGATATTTGTGGTCACAGTTGAATAAATGGGTATTCAAGTAATTTTGTTTTAATTTCAATTTCTTGATTTTCTAAGAAAACTGGTTAGCTTATCTTGAATTTGTTTATGGCAGAATTTAGTCATAAGGTTGGTATTTAAAAAAATATATTAATTGTATATACAGGGTTTACCAAAAAGTCAGTGAAGCTACTTTATTTAAAATTGCTTTAATACTGAATACCGTTAAACCTCAGTTTTGATAAATTCCTAATAACTTTAAAATAAACGGCCAGATTTCTTTAAAAAAAATATATGTTTTACAGGTCATCAGTGAAAGAAAAAATGCACTATGTAAAGTTTAAAAGATTATCCATGGACCCGAATATTGGGCTTCCAAATCTGATTTTTTCCCAAAATCGCCTCAAATTCGCGATGCTTTAGCAGTACAGTTTTAACATATTTGTAGCTAAAAATGGTAACGCATTTACTACAACTTGATGTAAATGATATTTTGACAGAGAAGCATTATTTTTTATAAGCCTACTAGGTGTTTCAAATATTACGTACCCGCGAGGTAGTCCGTTTCTCTTATCATGTCGCTATGTTTAAACCATAAGAGATACGAAGATGATTAAATGGACAAAAAGTTAACTATTTTAGAGAACATTACATTGGTTCGCCGTTCTCGAGTTATACAGGGAAAAAAAAAACTATTTTGTGTATTTTCCGAATAGAATTTTTATTTCAAGTGATAACAAAAAATGGAAACGAATGTTTTACTGTATCTAAAAAATGCTGTTATACTGTACTAATAAATCTTCTTACGACGTTTCGTGTCTTCACGGCGACCATCAATTTATTTTTTTAATACAACTTGACTTTTTTATTAAAAACCCTTAAAATTCAAATTCGGTGATATGTCACAGTTGTCATTTTAACAACGTTCTATCTCAAATAACTAACATTATCAGTTACAATAATTTTTAATTACGGTCCTGTCGTAGTTCTTGATTACGTCAAAATTAATATAACAATAAGTATACTTCGACATTGCCTAAGAATTTCGATAAAAAAGATGCATTATCAGTAAAATAAAGAAATCAAAGAAGTAGAAATTAAACAAGCCGAAAAATAATCGTTGTTTGGAAAAAACTTGATATTTTCTTCACTTATTAGAACTATTTATTCAGGAGAAATCAGATTTGAAATCTTCAATTTTCGTTATGTTGCATTATTTTTTTTATCGAAAAAATTAGGTATATGTAAAAGTAGGTCTGCCTATTGTTATATTCGTTTTTACGAAATCAAAACGAATTTACAAAATCTACGACAGGACTGTAATTCAAAATTATTATCATCCCTAATAGCACACAACGTCCTTGGGACGTACAATTTATGTCCATTTAATGTCGGAACGTCCATGGACTTAATATGTATGTCCTGTGGATGTTAGTTTTTGGACAGTATTAAGACGTCCACGATATATATCCATTATTTGTACAATTTATGTACAATGTCCATACCGGATATCCAGTAGTTGTCCGTGATGGATATAATATAACATATCCATACCATAGTCTTAAAACAGTCCCTCGCCGACTTAATACAGGCAATGTCCAAAACATGTCCGGGACAGACACCTAAGAGTGGTCCTCACTCGACATAATATGGACCAAAAGTAAAGCTCCGCCTGAAAGATGGAGACACTTGCGCTGATGCTTCTTAGACACCACGAATAGTATGGTATATCGCGATTTAAAACATCCTATTAAGTCTGCTCCGAGCTCGCTCAACGAGCATAAACGGTGGCTATTATTCACGTAGATGAAGTTTCCGACACGAGCAGGTGTTGAAATAACAATTTCACAATTAAATAAATAATAATAAAAAAAATCACTTTCTCTGACGTCCACTGTACCAAAATAGGACGTTCTGTGAATGTCCCAGGGGGATATCCAATGGATGTCCGCGGCGGACGTTCGAATTCAGTTCAAAGTTGTGACATTAGTGCGTCCCTCGGACGTCCATAGAACGTCCAGTGTACCAGAAAAGGATGTCCTAAGGATGTCCGGAATGTCCGAAGAGGACGTCCTATGGATATCTGTAGGACTACTTTGTGTTATTAGGGATTGACGATGTTGGTTATTTCAGATAAAACGTTGACAAATATATCACTGAATTTGGATATTAACGGTTTATCAATATTTGTAAGAAAAAATACAAGTCCGGATTAAAAAAAAATAAATTGATGGTGGCTGTGAAGACACGAAACGTTATATCGAACATTTATTAGTGCAGTATAACAGCAATTTTTAGATGCAATAAAAATTCCTCTTCCATTTTTTTTATATTTCTTGAAATAAAAGTTTTATGCGGAAAAAAAATTGATTTTTTCCTTGTAACTAAAGAAAAGCGACAGTTCCTGTATATTTTTTTCAACCGATATAATGTTCTCTAAAATAGTCCATTTAATCATCTTATTATCACTTATGGTAGCAATAATAGATATGATAAAAGAAACGGACTGTATAGCTGGCTGGTACCTATTATTTGAAACACCCTATAGACATATAAAAATTAATGCTTCTCAGGCACAATATCTTTTACATCAAGTTATAATAGTAAATGCGTTGCCATTTTTAGCTACAAATCAACTGGCAGTACAGTATTTGAGGCGATTTTGGAAAAAATCAGATTTGGAAGCCCAATATTCAGGTTCGTGGGTAAGTTTTTAAACATTACATGGTGCAGTTTTTTTTTACTGATGACCTGATCAAAACTGATATTTAACGGATTTCATCATTATGGCAATTTTAAAAATAAAGCGCTTCACTGACTTTTTGGTAATCCCTGTATATACAATTAATATATTTTTTTAAATACTTACCTTATGACTAAATTCTCCCATAAACAAATTCAAGATAAGCTAACCAGTTTTCTTAAAAATTCAAGAAATACAAATTAAAACAAAATGACCTAAAAACTCATTTATCCAACTTTGACCACAAATATCTTGAAAACTGGTCATAGGATTGAGTTGGGCCCATGGAGACATTTAATCAGAACGTCAAGATCTACAACATACTAAAATTTTAAAAAAAATGGCCGAAAGCCATTTTCCCTAAGAGAAGTGAGGGGTCTTTTCCTTTTAATATCATTTCCAATTTTTTTTTTATTTTCATAATAATAATGATGATGTACCAAAAATAAAAACAAGTTTCTTCTTATTTAATTCCACAATTGTTGATTTAGAACATTTTATATAAATTTAAAAATTCTTGAAAATCAAACTTTTTAACAATTAAATTATAAAAACAAACTCATGCAGAATATTTCATTTCAATATATAGGACATATAATGGCATCTCTTCAACCTTTTAGCATTTCATCTTGCTCCCAGGTAATATCATCATCAGATAATTTTGGTGTTTCTTCACTTTATCTGTTCTTGGGTTAGTTATTTTCTTATATCAGTACTTTTGAATATGCCGTAGTTGTTTGTACATTTTCTTGATTTTTTGTTGCATTCTTATGTATCCGGTCCATTACAATTATAAAATATAACGGGCTAAGACTGTCGCACTATTTATTCTTTTCAGTTTCAAATTCACCAGCTTTTATTTAAACATGTATTAGTTTTTTATTTAACAAAGAAATGAATTTTATATAAATTATTTTCTTGGAAGTTTATTAAAATTTGCCCTAAACAAAATTTCCATATTCAAAAATTTTATATTCTTAAATTTTCAATAAGGGAACCGTTGTCAATGAGAAATGTATTTAACTATGAATTAGAATTATTTTATAAGATTGGTAAAAGTGAGAATTTATAATATATTTTGTTTTATTTTAGATTTATAAAATGGATCAAAAAATCCGCTTCTCATTGAGTTCTAAAAATTTAACTTTACAGGACGTTTGTTTTTTGTAAGTATTTTAGATAAATAGTTATATGTAGAAATACTAAAAATACGCTTTATTATGTCTATTAATTTATAATAGCGATAATATGATTTTTTAATTATTGATATTTTTAGTACTCTTATCTATAATGATTAAGAGCATTTTGATTTAAAAATTATAAAAAATCATCATTTTCTCTTCACGTTATTTTACTAAAAACAATCAATTAAGAAACATCTACAGAGTGAGCTACTTAACATTTTTAAGCCTATTTAAAAATTAAGCACAGAAATGTTGTTATATTTTTTGTTTATAAGTAGATCTTGATAAAAACTCATAATATCCAACTTCCGGTTTAGTCAAAAATTATCCCAAATTTAGCATTTTGAAAAAGAACTCGCTATATATTTTTACATGTTTGGATTCTAAAAAAGTCTCATCCTGTTTTGTCAGTGGTTCCCAACCTGTTTCTCTCCCGTAGCCCTAAATTTGGCTTAACGTATTTGAGTATTGCTTCCTCTCATAACTTTCCCCTCCCCACCCAAGCCTTACTATATGGAAAAACATTGAAAATAATATTTTTTTGTGATAGGTGGGTGTGAGTTCATATTTGGGGCGATTTTTATATATTTTTAAATTTTCAATGAAGCAAAATTCATATTTTTCATTTTTTTAGTAAATAGTAAAATATTTATTAACTTGATAACGCTTGTTAGATGCTTTTAACTTTATCTAATTATATTTTTTTTTTAATTTTTCACAGAATACCAAAAATAGACAAATCTCTATTAAAATACTTAGATGGAGACGATCCGCGATCAGATCTAACTAGCGAAAACCCAGTTTTGTATTGTAGTTTTGCGGAATTAATAAAAAAAGAATGTTACACCAAAAGTATACTAGATTTATGGGAATTCAACGAAAATAAAATCATGAATCTAAACAAAGAAGATATTATCGAAGCAGTTAATTCAAATTCAGAGTAAGTAAACAGTAATTGAATAAATAAAATTCAAAATCATTGGTCTTCCTTTGTGTTTATGCAGCCAAAAAGAATAGTTTATTTCCCAGATAGCACAAATACGCACTGAAAACGTCCCACAGTAGTTTGCTCAAGACTTTTGTATGTCCTAGGAATGTCCCATATTGTCCGTAGGATGTACCAGGAACGTCGGATGTTACTAATACATACGCCCCCAGTCTCAAAACAGGCACCCTAAAGTCATCTTGACAAGCTTTATGAGGACCTGTATAGAACCTGCTCCCATTCAATTTTAATTCAACCATGTCATACAGATCTGGTAATATTTTTAAGGAATATAGGGAATTTGTAATGAGAGGAAGAAGAATGTATTTATGCAACAATTCAATGGGAATAAATAAGACGAAACATTGACCACTCTGAGGGTAACTTGTTGATGAGAGCGATAAACTCTCAGGTCTTGGACTGTCCGTGTATTTCCCCAAACGCCGACGTAGATCCGATGCGCTACAATAAATTACGAATACCAAAATATTTTGTTCTTATATTCCTTGCATATCGTTTACTGTGCTTCTTGTCTGTTGTATGAAATTCCCTATGTCCCGTAAAATTTTGGACAAATCTGTATAGTTTAGCCAATGATTAATTTCATTGTTTAATTTCAGCTGTAGAGAGAATTGTACAAACCAACTATCCCACCATAAAGTTAAAATTTTTCTTCGTCTACAGAGCTTAGACATCAAAAATGAGCAGCATATCTTTTTACAATATTTGATTAATTGAAATAAAGTAAAGATTCATTGAGTCTGTAAACACGGTGAAGTGGCCAGGGTTGCCCATGAAATATCTTTCACATATCACGTAATAAGTGGTTATACACGAATGAAAGTATGCCCAAATATTCCTTTGTCAATGGTTCCTGTCCAAGACATATTTTATTTGAGGCTACTTTATGTTAATTTGTTTTGTATACATAATATTAAGTGTAATAAATCATATATTTATGTACACCATGAAGGAACTGCAAAAAATAGCCCATACGAAGTCTACTCACTAGTATACAACAATTTGTCCTCCTCCTGCATTCGAAGAGGTATACATGTTCTCAGATAAAAACATGTATTGAATAGGGTTTTTTTAGATCTTTGTAACACTGGGAGGTTCAACATTCCTTGTGATAGGGATTTCTCCACAATACATAGATATTTGAGAAGTAAGCATATCTGATATACTCGATTTCCAAAATATTACAAAAAAAGCATTTCGGAAGAACCTAGAGAAAGACGAGTTCCAACCGCAGAAAAAATATATTTTGTGATGCAGTTCAGTTATGGAAGTTCAAAGGGCATTATTGTTTATATAAAACTCATTGAAGCTACAAGAAATTGTTAAGCTCTTACCTTACATACCAGAAGAATGAACAGTAGTAGTTGAAGATAAAAAATTAAATGTTAGCCAGTACAATTATTTCAATATTAATTTTGTAAAAATATGTTTAAGCAATGATTGATAATTTAGAAAAATACTGAAATATAATGTTTTTTCGAAAAAATACATTTTCTAATTTTACTTTTTCTTACATCAATGATTGTATATTAAAACGTTTACTTTTGTAAACCTCAATTATCTACTTTTTATTTCAACACAATTGATGAATTATTTATAATTAATATATTTAATAGGATGGTTGTCAAGTTTTTCGGGATTCCCAACACCTGAATGGGGCCATCATTCATCAATATTTTTTTAAGGGTTTTGATTTGTATTTATCTGTCACCAAATAACAAAAAGACTTCTGACGTTACTATGTTATTATTAATCACAACGTGAGTCCTAAACTAGTTAAAAAGACGATCACAGCTACTGGGGAAAAGGCTAAATATGACTAGACAGGAATTCATTTTAAATTATATTACTTAAAATGCTAATTAAAAAAACCCTAAATACTGGGAAAACAGACAATTTAAATACAAAATTCAAAATGCTAAATTTTTGAATATATTCTAAGTCTAATATTTTATAGAAAATTTCATCTTTTTAGCTAGTAATTTTTCGATTATTTTAATTTTTTCGTAATCATGGAATTTTTAATTTTAAGATAATGAAATTTTATAAAAACAATGAAAAATTCAATTCTTATTGAAAATAAAAATACATTTTGAGGAAAAATCTTGATTTTTTAAATTTCTTTAATTTCGCCGTTTTAGAAATATTTTTGGCAATTTCAAAAGCTATAAAGACTTACTAGGAGTCGTTCAAAAAAACGAATCAGGTCACATAATTGGAGCCAAAGCAATTCTTAATTACTGGTATCTAACAAAAAATTTTTCTGCAATCGATGTCGACAAAACTGGAAATTATGCAGGAACAGGTGATTGGGTAAGTGGCCCAAAATTTAAAAAAAAATATCTACCTATTTATTTAAGATATTTTTATAGGCAACTGAAGAGTCCATAAACTGGGAAGAATTATTTTTGAAAATTATGGAAGATTATAATGATTCCAATGACACATTTTATTATGCTGGTAGAAGGTAAGCTAAATTTTTTTTTTTAAATGAAAGAAAGTTTTTAAATTGATGGTTTATGATAAACTATTGTAAACTATCGGTCTCAGTGGCACAGATCGTTGGCTATCGGTCATATTCACTTATGGCTGTTTATTTGCTAGAGCCAACGTGGGTTCCTGCCTCGAATAGGTAAACCGCATTGGATATTAATTTAATTAATGTCTAATGCGGAGCCTAGATTTTCAATCCCCCTGTGTCACTGTGCCGATGATGGTGGTGAGGTTTTCCGGGTTTTCCTACACCTATAGCCAAGTGGCGCCATCAATTCTCAGTAAGTCGCCCCGGAGCGCCACGGCAAATAATAATAATAGCCGTCCCTTCCCCGCACAAGCCATTGGCTTCTGGGGTTCATTCGTAAGGGGGTGAAATATAGGGCGAGTATTATTATTATTATTACTATTATTACTTATAAGAGTTTATAGCTAAACAGTTTGTCTCTTTTTCGCTTTAATTTTTTTACCCACTATAATACACATGATTAATTTGATGGAATCTTTTTTAAAATTTTATATATAAATCCCATTACGAAAACTTTGCCTAATCTTCAAAATGGATGTCATATATTTTACTATGTGCTACGTAATTCTTATTTGTTTTGTATTGTTATCTAGAAGTGTTTATTTTTTGTTTATTGTAATTTTCGGTTTAAACAGCCATTTATTCAGTTTTGTCTGACAAAAAATTTGTCTTTTGTCTTTTTTTCAAAGATTATACGGGCTTTCGTTTAAATCTCCATGATTTGGTTTATTTTGTTTTAGAATAAGTAAATGGAACGAAGGATAACTGGTACCTTAACAATATAGTTTAAGTTGATGAATATCGTCACCACTAACTAAAACTACACTTTTTTAACACTTTACGTACGTTTCGCTAACTATGTTAGCATCATCAGGAGTTGATTGCTCCCTGAGGCCAGTGGTCCACCCAGTCCCAACTTTGTGGGGACCATGTATTAGACAAAAAAAAATGAATAAAAAGTGCAATTTTGATTTGATTTAACTTGTTTTTTTTTTTTAACAGTTTTGGCGATATAAGCAACGAAGTTTTATTTCAAGACATTGACAAACTGGCTATTGGTATCACAATTATGATAATTTACATTCAACTAGTCATATCTAAATTTAATTGGGTCGAGGCACGGGTAAGTCGCCGTAACGTGGAATTTTGTGTAGTATTTTTTAACATATACAGAGTGGTCGTTTCATAATGAAACTTGCCGTTTTCTAATACTGGTAAATCTCATGTACAGATAATTAACTAGTTTATCACCACAGAATTCCACAAGAGAACAGATTAAAATAAACTTTAATGAAGATTGTTTTAGGTTTTGTTGGTTTACTGTCAATAGGAATGTCATTTATAGTCGGATCCGGACTTTGCTCCTTAATGGGAATCCCCTATGGGCCAGTTCATACAGCGTTGCCATTTCTTCTTATGGGATTAGGTAAGATTAATTTCACTGTTCGGACTTTCTGTCGTTCTCGATTGATATTCTTTACTTATTTTATATGGTCAAGGAGCAGTTAGCTACGTTGGTTGTTAAATATAAAAAAATCTCATCTCCATATGAATTGAATTGCATGATAAAAAAATGGAAGTTTCTGTTGCAGTCGATTTTCTCAGCAGAAAAAACTAGTTAAAATTTTTGCATTGACGTTTTTTAATTTTTTTTTTATAAATTGTCAGCAATATCTGGTCTTTTATTTGTCGGTCATGGCTAATATTACGGTCAAGAATATTATTAAAAAAATCCAGACAAACATTACAACTAATTTTTGCGTCAAATTAACATAAAATACAATTTTGCCGTTTTGATTTTTGATGCGAGTTATAAGGATTTATCATGAAAAAGTTCTCAAAGTAATCAAGTTCATGTAAAAAGAAAAAGGAAGGATATAATTGGATATTGTCATGATGATTTTCATGGATGGGAATATTTGAATTCAGCCAAACCTGTAACCACTTTTAACAGTTTTTGCTTATACCTAATATCCTGTTTTTAGGTGTCGATGATATGTTTGTGATAATGGCATGTTGGGAGGAGTTAACTAAGGAAGAAAAGGAGTTACCAAGGCATGAAAAAATAGGATTGATGCTCAAACATGCCGGTGTATCGATCACAATAACTTCTTTTACAGATGTGATTGCTTTCCTTATAGGAGCATCGACAGTAATTATAAAAATCATTAAAATAACTTCAATACTAATTTAATTTTCTTAGATTTTACCTTGCCTGGAATCTTTTTGTCTATACGCAGCAGCCGGAGTACTTATGACGTTTATTTTTGCCGTCACTTTTTTTGTTGCCTGTTTCGTATTGGACCAAAAAAGGATAGAAAATAATAGAAATGGAGTTTTGCCTTGGATTGTACACAAAAGTACCAAAAGGAACGCTGGCAGCCAAAAAAACATTACAAACGTTATTTTTAATTATGTTTATTCCAATGTGATATTAACTGTACCAGGAAAAGTAAGTACGTCATAATGGTTAAATTGTACTGTTCTCTCTGCTATAGTTTATTTGAAAATGCATGGATAGCACAATTTTTATGGTAAAGGTCTGTATACAGGATGGTTCAAAGCAAAAAAAAGTAAATATTGATACCTTCTCATCTGAATTTTCACTAGATTTTAGTATGACCACTCCGAAAAACGTCGAATACAATACATCAAAAAAACGGTTGTGTCGTCCGAAAACTTTCCCGACGAGTATCCACCATTGCTTTTTCAGATATTTAATGTTAAGTTTCAACTTTTGACATTTTTTAAATTTTTGACAGGTGACAGTTGGAGAAATAATTTTGACTATTCTGAATAGAGTTTTTCAAGGGCTTTTAAACGAAATATTGCATGTCTAATTCCGTGACATATTGCATCTATCATTTTTCGATAGTGATACTTCCGTTTGACAGATCTCGTACAAAAACTAATGGGTTCTTCCGACAGATAACCCAAACCCACATACCAAATTTCAGCTCAATCGGATTAATACTTCTTCAGATATTTAATGCTGAAGTTTCAAATTTTGTCATTTCTTTTTTATTTTTGACAGGTGACAGTTGGAGAAATAATTTTGACTATTCTAAATAGAGTTTTTCTAGGGATTTCAAATGACATATTGCATGTCCAATTCCGTGACATATTTCATCTGTCATTTTTTGATAGTGGTACTTCCGTTTGACAGATGTCGCACAAAAACTAATGGGTTCTTCCGACGAGTAACCCAAACCCCTATACCAAATTTGAGCTCAATCGGGTTAAACGTGTGGCCTCTATCGTGGAAGAATACACATACACACACAGACAGACAGACAGACCAAAAAGGATATTTCCGTTTTTATCTCGAATTTTTTTTTTAGCTCGTTCACAATACTTTCCCTTCTAGGAGGTAGGTCGGGAAAGTAAAAATGTAAATGAGCGAACCCTAAGGGATTAACCAATAATTCTATCCTTAGGGACGGGGAACACGAAATTACTTTAATATAAAAAATGGTAAACTGTCAATATCAAGTACCCATATTTATTTTTATAAAAATAGTACCCGTATTACTAAAAAAAAATCTTTGCAAAAAAATATTTTCTCATAAATCGCTCATATTTCGTTTTTCATATAAATTTTGTTTGTTTGTATTTCTGGTACTAGCGTCATATAAGATTAGTTCAATGGGATTAAGTTCACAGTGATAAGGTGGTATAGATTGTCCAAAAAGTAAAACAACACCTCCAGCGTCCCCACTTCTTTAATTTTCCCTTTGTTCTTTCGTTCCCCACTAATTTTTAACCAAGCGGTCGATTTAGTAGTTGGACAAAGTTTAATCACTACACTTTAACTCCATGTTCTTTTGCTACTCCATCTATACTATTCTTAAATATTGGTGAATGTTTACGTAACTGCAATAACTCCTTTTAAGTAAGCCCCCTTCTGCCACTATTTCTTTGGTTATTAACCAATCGAAGAGTTCTTGCTTTTTCCCTGTTAGGTAACGGTTCCTATAATATTGAATGGTGTAGTAAGTGGAAGAGCTATTTGAGATTGACTTATGCATCTTTTACGAGGGTTTACGAGGCTTTTACTGCTTTATAGACAACTGTTATAAATCTTTTAAAGAAATGGTACCTGTTTTAAAATTTAAATATGGACCGTTCTTCAGTATAATTTGAAGCTGTTTCATTAATTGGTATTAATTTTTATTAAAATAAAACAAAGATAGATACAAACAGATGTATTATAATTTAGTATACAAAACACAATAATTTGTACTACATAACATAATACAAATGAATAATTTGTAAGATATTTGTTTAAAATTCGATTCTCAAAATTTTTATAATTTTTTTCTTTCACTAGCTTCTTTTTTTTCTGACATTTATCTGTAATTATTCTTAATAACTACATCGAACATGATCAATCAGTCTTCTGAATGGACTCATGCCAATGCAAAGAATGGTTAAAGTGAAAGTCTCAAATCCCACATAACTGAAAAATCTTCCAGTCATCAGTTTTTGAGCTACAACATCTGGATCAGCAAGCCCTGCAACTTCTGATATAAGTTTTGTTTCAATGGGTTTGGTTTTATTTTCAAATCCAGGAGTATCACTATCTGGAGGTAAACAGAGGTTAACAGAAATGTTATAAGGTTTAACTTCCATATACAGAGATTCTGCGAGACCTTGGTAGTATTTTTGAGATCGCCGAAATGCTGTTTTCTGCCTTTTCGACAGCTTTTCAGACATGTCTTGTGAAACTTCCATTATCGTCTACCCACATTCCCATATACTTTATACAGCACTGTGGCACTATTTTCCTCCAAAATAAGCCATATCTCCTCTCCTTTTTTAGGGTTTCAAGAGCAACTGCCTCTGTCTTCTGTGGTGAAAGCTCCAACCTATTTGCCGCCATCCATCTCGATATTCTCCCTAGGACCAGACACATGACTTCCTCTGCATCATCATCCCCCAAGTAACGCCAGGTCATCGGCATACGCCATATCGTCGAACATTTCCTCGGTAGGTCTAATTTGAGGATATCGTCGTACATAACGTTCTATAAGAGCGGTCCAATGGCGGAGCCTTGGGGGACCCCACATGTTACTCCAATCGTTTGGCCCTTTTGCGTTCATGCGGATACATAGCTATCTGCCAACCTAAACAGCTCTTTTTCCTTTTCCCTCTTTTGGAGTCTATCGATGATTAGCTTGCAGGACCCCTATTCTTGAATATCGGGGAGTAGAAATGATGAGAGAAAGTGACGTAAAAGTAGGCGTGGCTCCCTGAAACTGAAAATATTGTATTCTTGAAAATATTTCTCTTAAATATTGAGAGAAAAATTTCTCCCCAAGGGAGCTGTGAATTCTACTGGTTCCAAGTAAGAGAAAATGAAAATGACAATGAAAATAACAAAACATGACCTAAAATTAAGTCGAAACTGTGTTTTTTGTGAGTGATTTCTTTTGTATAAAATGGATGTAAACAATTATGCTTTGCAACTTTTTTTTGTCAATCCAGTTCCACAAAAAAAAACAAATGTGGGAATAGCTTTTTAAGAGTCCCTAAAGTGCAAACAATTATTTGTTTAACGTATTGTACAAGACATAAATAGGTATATTCTATAATTTACTTTACGCCAAGCACTCCACTTTTTTATATGTATCATTCTTTTTTTTTATTATAAGTAGTAAATATAAACTCCTACATGTATATTTGGCCCCAAAGATGTCAAATAAAGAGTATAAAGACGCAATTGTGGACGCAATGTTTTTCACAAATCAAGCTTTAAAAAATGGGGTTATAGAGCACAAAAATACAACAATTTTTGACCTTGGTTAGTTGTCTATCAAAAGGGGGTCAATTTTTTGCATTTCTGATTGGTCAGAATTTTCTACTGACATTTGGCATCATTGTTCGTGTTTTCTCTCACTCCTTTCTACTCCCTAATTTCCAGAATACGGCTTTTTAATATCATGAGAAATTTTGAAGGAGTAGAAAAGTCAGAGAGCTCCCCGAGGAGTAAAATTTTCTCTCGATTCAAGAATAAAGGTCCAGGACGCGTTAAACGCGTTCTTAACGTCTATGGTGATAAGGACAACCCACTTGCCTGAGGTGGATAACATACTTAAAATGCATTTATGGGCTAGAACAAAAAATGCAAACAAGACCTGTTGAAACTTACAAAAGCGAGACTTGTTAAAGCTTGCAAAAAGTGAGGCCTGTTCGGAGCACGCTCACCTTGAGAATTTCTAAATCGCTGTATATTTTTTCTGTTAAACATTACGACCTGAAATTTTCTGAAAAACTTCTTTGCACCTTACACTTTGAGACTGCCATATGTAGGCGGTAGAAATAAAAAATTAAAAACTTTGTAACTGAACTTTTGAAAAAGTATGCATCCAGCCCAATTATTTCTATTTGCAAAATTTCCCGCTTGAAGGGAAATGTTTTGAAAGTTTCGGACAGCCTTTACTACTGTAAAAATATGTTTAAAAGTATGCCATAAATTTTTTGTATTTTCGAAATAATTGTCGATTTTGACAATCATTCCCTTTCACTAGAAGAAAATGCAATAAATAGTCGTAAGACATCACTATACCTATTTTTTACTTTCTCACTAACAACATACTTTTACATAGACCGGTCTAAGGAGTAAAGGATCCAAATATTTTACATGGGTAGGACTAACGAAAAATTAAAACTTCATATTAGATTCAGTACCCTCAAAAACATACAGGTAGATCATTCATGTCAGTTTTAGAATCGTAGCTGCTTCCCTAAAGCGCCTTTTAGTTCTCAAATTATAATATCTCACCGTAACATTTGATTTTTTTCGTTACAAGAAACTTTTTTATTATCAAAGTCTTTAGATTAATTAAGTATCAATCAAATTTTTCAGCATTTATTTTATTTTTATTTTAATAATTGCTTTGACTATGATAGTACATATAATAAATTGGTCTTTTATTTTAGATTACTGTGATAGCTATAAGTATTATATGTGTCGGGTTTTCCATAGAAAGCTCTCTGAAATTAGAACAACACTTCGATCCTGATTGGTTCATTCCTTCGGATACTTATTTGGGAAAATTTTTGGATGCTAGGGATATATATTATCCCTCAAGAGGATTTGATGCTGGATTTTATATAGGAGCCCTAAATTACACCCACGAATTAATAAATATTAAAAACGCAGTCGACGAATTAGAGAGTTTCTCAAATATCACCGAAAATGTCGTCTCGTGGGTGGATCCTTTTAGGGAGTTCGTTTTATACAATTTTCATCATGGTAAGTTTATATATAAATTATTTATTCAGCAAGAAATAAACAAATAATAAATTCTTTAAAAAATATTAATTATTAATTAATTTATCAAGACTTATCAAATCAACCTCAAAAACAAGAACTTCTCCGTATTTTTTAAAGTATTTAACTATATCTCTTTTTTTCCTAAAAGTTTTGTTTGTACTTATGATACAAAAATTGTTTATAGATGTTTATGAAGAGCCCCTGGACGAAATTAGATTTAGTATATTTTTATCCAAGTTTTTAATGAACCCTAATTACGCACGTTATCAAGCTAATTTCTTCTTTGAGGAACAATTAAAGTGTGGAGTTTCAGCACCGAAAATTAAGGTAATAAGAAACATTTAACGAATTGTTTGGAAATTATTTAATGGATAATATTTTAATTCCAGATGTCTTCTATCAGTTTTCATTTTAAGAAACTTAATCATCCGAAGAAACAAATTCCTGCCATGCATAAAGTTAGAGATGTTGTAAAGTTTGCCAATTTTACGACTGGTGATAAATTTGCAACTGTATGGTCGAAATTTTTCTCTACTTGGATTACAGACGAGGTACAAACTCAATTTCAGATGAAAATCTTTCAAAACATTGTTACATATAAATTAATTTTTTGTAGTTGATAGATATAGAAGTGATGAGAAATCTTCAATTAGCCTTGCTCTGCGTAATGCTCTGCACGATACTTTTAATAGCAAATTGGCAAATTTGCTGTTTAATTTTCATCTGTGTTCTAATCACTATGGTGGATGTTTGTGGGTTTATGCAACGTTGGGGACTCACTATTGATTTAGTTTCTTGTATCGGACTTGAACTTGCCATTGGACTTTGTGTGGACTATGCCACGCATGTTGGACACACTTTTTTAACAGTTGCTGAAGGGACTAAGCGGGAACGTGTCATTAAGTCTGTCACTTCGATAGGATCAGCGGTTTTGTACGGAGGGTTGTCTACTTTTATTGGGATGTTTATGATGAGCCAGTCGAAGGCATATACTTTCCAGTCCTTTTTTAAAGTAAGTAAAAATTATTTAGAATGTATATTTTCTCGGTTTTTATTCACGGTTTAAAGGTCATTTTCAGGAACAAAATAGCGACACGAAACTTGAACTTCTTATTATTATTTTCTCTGTGCATAAAAGTAGAGCGGGGCTACTAAATGAGACACATTTTTTGTTATATACAATTTTTTTTCCATTGAAGTGTAATTATCTCGACAATCAGTAATGTCAGCGTTACAAAACATCGCTGATATATTTATTAAAGTCTTATTAATATAAGATTAAAAAGTGTTGTTTTTAATTTTTGACGACATTAAATTATTAATTTAAAAAATAGTATAATACTATAAAGATTTAGTAAATCATCATTACGCCGCGCTTGATTTACGTTTTATTGCCCATGTGGATTCAAGTCGTTGACGATAATCTGATCCCTTTCCTATTTATTTTTAGGCCGATATTTTTTATGTATATATCATTTTTCATATTAATTACTACATATAAATATTTTTACAACCACAATAACTTTACAAACGCACTTTGTTTGATTATGATACACTACACATGTAAACACTACCGAATGTCTACAGCGTTACCGTACTTTACAAATAATATTTTAAGTTTGTATAAAAAATTTTTGAATAACTAAACTTATTAAAGAATTATATTATTAAATATTGTAACGAGGCCGGCCCTGTGTCTGATGGAATATACATAGAATCTTGGTGACTCACGACTGCCGCGGGAGAAATGAGATGAAGCAAAATGAATATAAATAATCTGAAAGGACGGATAAGGGTCAGTTGAATTTTGTATGTTGGGTTATATAAATTAATAGATTTTGTTAGTCATGTTTGATATAAATTAGTAGTTGTATTACTTAAATAAATTAGTTATAATTCGAGCGAACCCAAAGTACAAAAATATTACAGTATTAAGGATTTTTACCAAAAAAACAACATATTTTTAATAATTTTTATTCAACTTTTGTTTATTTGAAGTAGGCAATTAATAAACGTTATATTTTATTTGTTGATAAAAGTGATTTAGTAATAAATGTGGTTTAAACTCAATTCTTTTAATTATGGGTTCGTTCCACAAATAGAATTTGAAATTTTGATTGATGTATTTAGAAACAATTGACAAAAAAAACTATGATATATTTCGAAATCTATCCTTTCTTTTTGTGGGTTTAAGGAAATTAATCTCAAATTAAATGTTACTTGTTTTATTGAACAAAAAAAATATTAATAATATGATATCTTCAGAGACTTCTCTTAATTTTTTTTCGGGAAAATGGAACTTATCTTGGTTTTTCTTATCATCAAGTTTCTTCCGGTAGTTTTTTTCTGGTATCCGGGAGAAAAGAGACGGCGATAAATCGAAAAACTTCCTGGATCCGGCAGTGAAAAGATGTTTCAGTCCAAAAGCAGTAAAAAGACATTCCACAGAAAAAGACGTTCCAAAAAAACTTTCAGTCCAGAAAAAAGCTCAGTCCAGAAAAAGTTATGTCCAGGAAAAAAGCTATGTCCAGGAAAAAAGCTATGTCCAGGAAAAAAAAGGCTCTGTCCAGGAAAAATCCATATATGTCGAGGGGAAGAAATGAAATTTTCAACAAGTGATATAGACGATATAGAAATTAATTGTTCTGACTGATGAGGTAAAGAATGGAATTGTTAAGAAGGGAAAGACATTTTATAGTCATATCAAAAGGAGAGGGAAATCAAGATAAGTTGAGAAAGGGCACGACGCAAGGAAATTAAGAAGGGATATCAAGCGAGTCTGAAATTTAAATATAGTGAGTAGAGGAATAATGAAAATACAGAGTGGCACAGGAAAAATAACGCACCACATTTTATTTCCACCCCTCTTCTTAACAACCTTAAGTACTTTTTTTAAACTTGTTTATGGGGTATATAACATTTAATTGTACCTCCTTGAGTTTACAGAAGAGCGTTTCAGCAGTTTTTGAAATGTGAAAGGATTGTTGTCGTTGTTCGCGTCTCTGAAAACGAACCTTTATACTGAAAATGACAAAGCAAAGTAGATCTAAAATTTGTCTAAATAATATCGAGTATCCCAGATTTTTTTGCCCCTCTCGGTTGTTTGATGACATAAAATTTTGTTAAACCATTCCTTATCAGCTTTTTTTTTAAATTGTAACTTTATAGTTTTGAAATAATATTTTATATTTGTTAATTAAAAAAAATTTTTTTTTCAGATATTTTTTCTAGTAATAGTATTCGGTTTATTTCACGGCATAGTACTTTTACCTGTGATTTTAAGCACAGTTGGTCCAGATCCATATCCTAGTCATAAAAAATCAACTCGAGATGAAGCCGAACTAAAACCTCTTGATAGTTAATTTACATATTTGTAGACAATTTTTTTTTGGTATATAATCGAATTATACCTAAATATATTTTTTAACAGTATTATTTGTTGTTTTTGTGAAAAAGAAATCATATGCATTTTTTATATCATTTTATACATGATTTTTCTGTTTAGTGCTCCTATGCCCAGCTAATGATAGCTACTAAATGGTAGGTCAATTTTTTTTAACAGTATAATATGGAATAATTGACATTAAGGAGAGAAAATATTAAGTTCGTTCATTCTGAAGATATATCAACTTGGCCACCCGGTATATTTTTATATATTATAGATCATCCTGTAGAGTTTTAGAATGAGAACTTATTTATTTTATTCAAATTAAACTTAAAATATTTTAATTTTATTCTGGTTAATATAGACTGATAAAAACTTAATAACCTATATAGTAAAATAATTAAAATGTCAAGTTAGACATTATAAGCCAAAGAATAAAATATGATTGGACAATAAAGAAATGTTAAAATTTCTTTATTATAATAATAATAATAACATAAATAATATTCTATCAAAGGGAAGAAAATTGCTTTTAAATAAACTAGCGTACATGAACTAAATCATGTTATACCTAATTCAAAATAAAAACCGTTGCACGTCACCGATGATTTGAAATAAGAAAAAACATCCTTGTCGGACATTATGCTTAGAAACGATATCCCTAAATCCCTCAATTAGTGACGGTCGTACATGAAAGGAATTTTTGCGTGCTCTATTTGTTGGTAGCACTGCCGCCTTATTATATATTTGCACATCGATGACGTGCAATGGTTTTTATTTTGAATTAACTATATTAAGTATTCGTGGGTCGTCATTTGGTGTTGGGCCGTCCATATTCTCCCCTTCTCGTCCAGGACGATAGAGGTGACGTTGTTGCAATTTCCCCCTTCGTAGAAGTGAGCATACTATAGAGCACTTGCATTTTCAAGCCACCATTCTAAGCAGGGTGTGAGGAACGGGCTCTGTGCAAATTTTGACGGATATAAGAAATTGAATACTGATTACCCATCCCCAGTCACACGAGGTTTTGTCAACCCCTAACCATTTTTGCTCCTGATAGTAATTCCTCTGATGATATTTTGCAACATCTGTGGTGGGGGTTAAGTTTCATATTTCCGTCACCTTCATAGAGGTTCATTAAGATCTTCTCGCCATCATTTTCTACTTTTTCCTAGTTGGAGTTTGGATCAACGAAAATGCTGGCGAGGTTTATCCGGTGAAGGTTTTTGTTAGAACGTTGCACCACTTCATCTTGCCTTGCATCAATAATTGACGCTTCATCAATGATTTTTCAACTTTGTGCACTGGGTTCTTACGAGCTGCTGGTACTTTTAACTGGCGCTTTAGAAATTGTTCTGTGATATTTTTTCTACACAAAAACATTTCTCTCCCCAGAAGTACATGAAGCTGAAGCTAGGCGGCCGAACCTAGCGGCCGCGCAGTACTGGACTGGCCTTCAAAATGTTTTTATAAAATAATAAAATGAGTTTTTTAAAACAATATTGTCCCAATATAATATGGTTAAATGTATTTCTTATTATATTTAGGAAGATTAAGTATTATATAAAGAAAAAATTTCAAAATAACTATTACTCTTAAGCAACTTTTATATTATAAAAAAGACACTTAAAAATTTCACACTTTATTTTGATTCAATTGTGATGGAATAGCGGCTGAAGCAGAATTCCTCCTTCATATAAAATATGAAGAAAGTTAATTTCGACAAAGAAGAAAAAATGTTAAACTGGCTTATAACTTATAAACGCAAAACTACATTTTGATAAAATTTTGTCGGAAGTAAGCATTTATATTATTCGGAGGAATTCTGCTTCAACCGCTATACCATCGGAAGATAGAATAATATAAATGCTTACTTCCGACAAAATTTTATCAAAATGTAGCCAGTTTAACATTTTTTTTTCTTTGTCGAAATTAAAATTCTTCATATTTTATATGAAGGAGGAATTCTGCTTTAGCCGCTATACCATTGTAAGATAGAATAATATAAATGCTTATTTCTAATAATATATTTCTTAGAATTGACATTGATGTTCTATACATTTTACAAATTAAATTACTTTTAAAGAATAATAACATTGTTCCGAATTTCTCTTAAATATTTTTTTTTCGGTAAAAAATATTCTGGGCCAGTTCGAAACTGGTAAATTATTTTACCTTTATTATTATTTTTGTTTATTAAATAGTGAGTGCATATTAAGCCAATACAGTCCTGACGCTTCGGCCGCTAGGTCTGGCCGCCAGCTTCAGCTTCATCAGAAGTACCAATGGCCGCTTTGTGGAATAAAGCCCTCCTCGACGAACAGACGCAACTATATTCTTTTCAGCTACATACCTCTTTCTGTTTGCATCATATACGAAGATTTCATTTCTCCTGGAGAGTATTTTTTTGTTTTATTGAACATCACGTTTTTCATTTGCTTAATTCAATAAGTGAGAGAATCCCCTTTTGTTTAACAGCCACCACTTTGCTTTCCTACAGGTTTAAGCGACATATAAAAAAATCGTCCGGTAAATCCGAAATCCCGTACCAAGTATATTTACGATTACACTATATTTTCAACTTTTATTTCACTGAGATAAAAAATAAGTTTCGCAGTTTTTCGATCGAGCATCATGGGAGTTGCAAACTTGGATACAAACTGGTCTCAGGGGACCTAAGAACATATACAAAATTGTAGTTACATGCGCATTTGCGATGTTTGCATTTTTTTCTGTCGATAATAACTAGCTGTATCTCCGCAACCAGTGGACCTTAGCTAGAGTACCTACTCGTATTGGACTCAAATTGTAGTAAATTTAGTTTGATTTACAAAAATATATAATAAACATACTATAAAACGCTTGCTTTAGGTATTAAAAAAAATTTGAAATAAGTGTCAGAATTTCGCAATTTTTATAGTACAATGGGAGTATATAGCACAGAGTTTTCATGGTTCCAAACTTCGCTATAAACAACTACTCACAGCTGTTCTATAACATATAAAAAAATCCTAGTTACACGCGCGTTTGCGATGTTTGATGTTGATAATGACTGGACCCTAACAGTACAGAGACGTTCGTTAAAAAACGCGAGAACGTTTATAAGTCGTTTTCCTCTAGTGTAAATGTCACAACTTCTAACATCATTTAGATGTCGAAAAAAAGCTTTTTAAATTAAATTAAATTTTAAATGAACTGTTCGACAAAAGACGTTTTTTAGACCCAGTTTAGAACGTCCACTTATACTTTTGCGAACCCAAAAACACAATGTCTTTTACAGTGGTTATAAAACGACTTATAAAAACGTTTAAAAAACGTAACTTTCTGACTTTTCTAAAAACATACTTTTAATTACCCAAACAAAAAGTTTTTAACGGTGATTTTAAAAACGACTCAAAAATAAACGTTTAAACCTTCGTTATCAAAATATATTTTTTTATGGACTCAAAAACAACGCCTTTTGAACCTATAAAAACGACTTACAAAAACGTTTAAAGATCGTAATTTTTGATATTTTCTGAAAACACACTTTTTGAACGTTTTTACTGATGTATTTAAAAACGTCTCAAATATAACGTTTTAAAAACGTCCCTTTTGTGACTTTATAAAAAATATTCTGACATGGACGTTCAAAAAAGGTTTAGTAGTCGTTTTTTATCGTACTGTAGTGTACAAAACGTTTCGTTTTTAATTTATGAGTTCGGCCGTTTTGTCGACATATTTTGTACGTTTCTTTATGTCCATTTTAAAAACGTTCTTGCAGAAATGGTTATAAAACATTTTATTTTTGTACTCACTCGTTCTGACATTAAGTGAACCATAAAAAAACATCAATCGGATATTTTGAGCTATTAGGGAAGATTTTCCTCTGTACATGGAAAAAAGCAGTCTCGGCTTTGTCTTAACAAAATAAACTACCTTTCAGCATTGGAACAACATTATTCTCGCATTTTGATGCTCACTCTAAAACAATTTTTAGTGAAACTTTGTTTTCACGAATACAAATTAGGAAATAAAACCAACACATATATACATGAAACATCAAACTGACATTGTCAATTTTTTAAATTTTCTATGTTACCAACCAGACTTTATTCTACCAAAATATTCCTAATTGAGATTTTACAGTCTTTATTCATAAAAATATTTCAATTCATGTTTTAAACGTGTATTAGTTAAAACGCTCTGTAAGCTTACAACACGCTTTAAAGTTTGTGCTATTCATAAATGTGTAGTAACAGGTTAGTAACTAAAATACAGAAAAAATGCACTTTTTAGGGATTTTAGTGAAGTTATGTTAATTTGTGAGTGCCAAAATTTTTATAACCTCACCAAACGTCATAATTCAAACGTTTTTGTGTGCACATAAAGATTTATTGTAACGCAAGTGGACAATTTGAAAAGAACTTCGATTTATATTAAGTTCATATTATAGTCTTCAAAAATCTTCAAAATTTTTCAAAATTTAGATTTGAAAAATAAAAAGTGTAGGTGTGTTTCAAGGGGGGTAGATTTCAAAAAATTATCCATTCTGCTCTAGCTCTTTTAGTTTCTGAGATAATTCAGTTTTTTTAAAAATGGTGAAAGCGCCACTTCAGAATAATTCGTTGAAAAAATGTAAAAAAAAACAAATTTGAACGAAACCAACAGCTGTTCTCAATTCGAATCATCTTCCTCTATCTATAAATAAAATTTCATTTAAATCGGAGTAAAAAGTCTGACCCGAAAAAAAGGCAAGGTTATAATTATAGCCTTCAAAAATCTTCAAAAATTTTTCAAAAATTTAGATTCAAAAAATAAATGTTGTGGGGGTGTTTCCATGGGCGTGGATTCCAAAAAAAGTATCCATTCTGCTCTAGCTCTTTTAGTTTCTGAGATAATTCAGTTTTTAAAGAAATGGTGAAAGCGCCACTTCTCAATAATTCGTTGAAAAAATGTAAAAAAAACCAATTTGAACGAAACGAACAGCTGTTCTCAATTCGAATCATCTTTCTCTATCCAGAAATAAAATTTCATTTAAATCGGAGTAAAAAAAATATCTGACCCGAAAAAAATGCCAAAAATCTTCAAAATTTTTCAAAATTTAGATTTGAAAAATAAATGGTGTGAGGGTGTTTCAAGGGGCGTAGATTCGAAAAAGTATCCATTCTGCTCTAGCTCTTTTAGTTTCTGAGATAATTCAGTTTTTTAAAAAATGGTGAAGGCGCCACTTCTCAATAATTCGTTGAAAAAATGTAAAAAAAAAACAAATTTGAACAAAACCAACAGCTGTTCTCAATACGAATCATCTTTCTCTATCTAGAAATAAAATTTCATTTAAATCTGAGTAAAAAAATATCTGATCCGAAAAAAATGGCAAAAATATTCAAAATTTAGATATGAAAAATAAATGGTGTGGGGGTGTTTCAAGGAGCGTTGATTCGAAAAAAAAGTATCCATTCTGCTCTAGTTCTTTTAGTTTCTGGGATAATTCAGTTTAAAAAAAATGGTGAAAGCGCCACTTCTCAATAATTTGTTGAAAAAATGTAAAAAAAACAAATTTGAACGAAACCAACAGCTGTTCTCAATACAAATCATCTTTCTCTATCTAGAAATAAAATTTCATTTAAATCTGAGTAAAAAAATATCTGATCCGAAAAAAATTGCAAAAATATTCAAAATTTTTTAAAATTTAGATATGAAAAATAAATGGTGTGGGGGTGTTTTAAGGGGCGTAGATTCGAAAAAAAGTATCCATTCTGCTCTAGCTCTTTTAGTTTCTGAGATAATTCTAAAAAAATGGTGAAAGCGCCACTTCTCAATAATTCGTTGAAAAAATGTAAAAAAAAACCAATTTGAACGAAACCAACAGCTGTTCTCAATTCGAATCATCTTTCTCTATCCAGAAATAAAATTTCTTTTAAATCGGAGTAAACAAATATCTGACCCGAAAAAAATGGCAAAAAAATTACAAATTTTTCAAAATTTAGATTTGAAAAATAAATGGTGTGGGTGTGTTTCAAGGGGCGGAGATTCCAAAAAAGAATCCATTCTGCTCTAGCTCTTTTAGTTTCTAAGATAATTCAGTTTTTAAAAAAATGGTGAAAGCGCCACTTCTCAATAATTCGTTGAAAAATGTAAAAAAAACAAATTTAAACGAAACCAACAGCTGTTCTCAATACGAATCATCTTTCTCTATCTAGAAATAAAATTTCATTTAAATCGGAGTAAAAAAATATCTGACCCGAAAAAAATGGCAAAAAAATTCAAAATTTTTGAATATTTAGATTTGAAAAATAAATGGTGTGGGGGTGTTTCAAGGGGCATAGATTCCAAAAAAAGTATCCATTCTGCTCTAGCTCTTTTAGCTTCTGAGATAATTCAGTTTCACGTATTTTTACTTTCCTGCTACTTATACTAGTGACTTTAAATTTTCGAAAATATCGAAATTATGGCAAAAATATTGTCGTTTTTCACTTGTTTGTTTATTCTTTTATATTTTAAATTTTCTAGCATCTTTTATAAGATTTATTGTCAGTAGATAGAACGTCCTTTAACTTTAACGGTTCTATAACTAACGACAATGACGTTTAGATTGTGACAATTGTACAAGAAATCAACTCGTTAAATTTTATTCTAAACGTCATCGCCTTTAGTTATTGAATCTTTAAAGTTAAAGGACGTTCTATCTACTAACAGTTAGTGAGGGAAAGAGTAACATTAATTGAAAATAAAAATACAAACACCAATAAAAAGAAAAAGAGTGCATGGGAAGACATTCACAACAGGTGAATTTATTCAAATAATTTACTAAATTTTGTTTGTAGTTATTGTTTTAGGTTTTTGAATTACACAATTTGTGCCTTATTTTCAGTTTTAATTCGTGTACGGGAACAAAGCGCACAATTGCTCCAACAACGTAATGCAGTGAGCCCTGTGCAATTCTGGTGAAATTCCACGACCCCTACTATGAACAACTAGATCTTCACTTATCAATTCCACGATATATGCCTTATCGGGGCTTTATTGAATCTATACTTCTTTTTAAATTCAATGTCTCACATAGGTCAATTTGTTTTATAGTTTTTACTCCGACGAACAGGAATTCAATTAATTGCATTTATCAAATTAGTTGCATATGTATATTGATAAATAAATTAAACGATTTCAAAATAAAACTGAATAAAAGTGATTTGAAAAAGTTAAGTTAAAATACGGTTAAAGTAGGGAACAGCCTGTTGTAAATTTAACAAAGTTACAAAGCCTTTAAAAGAGGTTTGTAACGCGGCGCTATAAGTCTGTTGTAAGAGGTTTGTAAGTTTTTATGAATAAGGCTGTTAGACTATTTTAAGAATAAAAATGTTGATAAATAATTAAATGAAAGCCGAAACATAAAAAATATTATAAAAGAGTCCTTACAAAAAGGCTATTGGAGCCATAGAGAAAGTATGATTGGAGCACTCATCTATATATAATTTAATTCTTGTAGTTACACGTAGATGGCGACTCAAAACCAGTTGGGTCATTGTATATAGACAATGGTTGGGTCTTTGCGTTGTAACAATGTATAATGCCTAATGGTTTCGTATTCGTATCTTTCTGTTTTGAGTGTTAGATACATACATGTAATATTTTGCTGGTAATAATTATTGTATAACTAATAAAAATAAATCTAAACATTACAAAAAGATACCGATATAACTGTTCTGTGTAAGCGCCATCTGTATTGGAATATTTGAATTCTTCTCAAAGTTTTACTGGAAACTGCTTAAATTCAGGAATATTTTTGCCAACCAATCAAAAGAGGGAACTATAGTATTTTATTTTTAGTTTAGGTTTAGGCACAATATAGTGTGATCCAAATTTTCGTTTTTACAATATAAAAATATTTATATTACAATTTGTTTGTTTTATTTCATTTTTAATTGTATTTTAAGTAAATATGTATCAAGGGACTAAAGTGCCACCTTTAATCTCGACAATGATTATTTGTATTTTGTTTCATATATTTGTGTTCTCAATTCTAGAAAAGATTGTAGCTAGACGCCCTAAACCAACCTTGATTAGGTTAAAAAAGGAGGTTTTAGTCTTGCATAAATATTGTATATTTCTTAATAAATGAACATTATTATTATTATTATAAAATCATTTTATAAACATTTTCATTCCCTCTTTTCCTCGCTTTATAAACACATTTGTTCATCCCTGCGTCTGACACCGAACTAAATTAAATAATAATATTTAAAATAATAAATGACTTACCTCTTACTTTATCTAATATATAAACAAGTGAAAAACGGCAATCTTTTTTCCGTAATTTCGATATAGGTATATATTGATATGGAATAAAAAAGAATAACATTTTTTTTATGCAAAATTTAAAAATTAAAAACCATTAAAATAACATTTTTGTTAACAGTAAAGAAAATAACACTCTGTACACAAATTACCCTGCCTTAATGGTAACTGCCACCTTAATAATTTGTTTCAAATTAAGTAATGTCAAAAATTGAAGTATCACATTCAACAAAAATATAACCTCACGTTTTTTCTTTATTAACAGTTAGAATTGATCAAATAAAACTCATTGAGTTTAATTATCTACGGTAATTTGAGCTAGAGTTTTGAATAAATTAATTTAATAATTCAAATTTTTAATTATTTGAATATGCCGCCATTACGATCGTGACGTCACTTATGTGCAATGAAGTTACCGTCAAGCCATTAACTGCAAATGCGTAAAGAAGAGAATATGAATGATTAACAGCTGTTAAATCTCTTTCATATAGACAAAGATGGCGAAAACCATTATATGATAATTGGATAAAGATGAAAACTTTGACCCATCCACTGTGTATTCGCATTCAAAATCGAGAGAGATAAATAGATATTAGATTCCGCTGTTAGATAAAGAAAACGACTATTTTAACGAGATCAGGTAATAATTTGCTGTTTGGTACATAAGTGCTGGGTACAAGCGTTCCTGATTAAGTGAAAGGTCGCATTCGCGTTTGCTTACTGCATAGTTCACTGTCACTGTTATAGTTTGTACTCTGTAGAGCTGGTTGATGTTGATAATTTTCCGTGTTTATTTGAATTTGTAAAGATACGTAAACAAAGGTAAAAGTAAACGCAATTAAAAACATATTGACCAAACGACACTTTATAAGCAAACATCTATATTTGAAAGCGTCAATTTTATTTAGAGAAACTGGCCCACGTTAATATTATGCTGCAGCTATTGAACATAAGTGACGTAGGTGCACTACAAGTTGCATAGATGCAGTAATTTTTAAATATCAATTTTTTCATGTTAAATTAAAGAAAAAAAAACAGAAAAAACGATTTTTTCATAAAAAGAAATTCATTTTTTTCTCAAATAATGCCAAAAAAAGATGGACTAATATTTCAAGTTCAAGTTGATGGTAATTAAAAATGAAAAAACTTATTAATGAAGCATTTCGAATAAAAAGTAATTTAGAAATTTTAATATAATCCCAGGAATTAAATTCAATACAAAATTTTAATAATAACTCATCCAAATAAATTCAATTTAATGTTTAAACATCCAAATTTTCAGACATTTTATAATAAAACATTTTGATTGGTCCATTGAAATAATTTTTGATCAAACAGCTTTGCTTTTATCCGTTGCTAAGGAGTAACTAAGAGGTTGTTGATTTTGGAAATTTCAAAAAAAAGATGTTCAAATTTTGGTCGTCCACTACGAAGGATCGTAGAAAATCTTCCAGGGAACAAAATAAGTGCCTTCAGACGTACTTTTCAGTGAAGGTAATCAAAAGTTTTTCCTAAAAAAAAATAAATAAAAAAAAAAGAAAATATAAATAAACATTTTTCTGAGAAGTAAATTTTTGTAAATATTAGAATAGTTTCTAAATATTAGTTTTAATAATAAACTGACCTGGTGAAGTTAAAAATTTTATTATAATTAATACAGCTGTGAAAGGATTCTTAGAATTTTCAGCCATTTTCTATTCATATATCAGCTGTTTTGACTATTTTTCCGGTTAGCCTTCGGTTTGTGTGAGGAGTGTTTTTGCGTCTTGTCTTCATTAGGCATAAATCGGTGTTTAATGACGTCATAAAAATATGCGCTCTATCGTTGTAAACTAAATTCTAGTTGCATCGCCCCTCTACTATCTGATTGAAGCAATTGGCCACCTATGGAGACTTAAAATGCAATAATGATAAAAACGTAACGATTTAGGTCCATCTAATAGGTGGCAGCACTTACCAAACAATTAAATGCATATATCTTAAATCGCTCTTAAAATTTAAATACTATTAAATTTTCTTTTTTTTTCTTTTACCAAATAACTTAAAATATTATATTGAATTGTGGAAAGCTAAAAAATTATTCAAAAAAAAATTAAAAGAGCTTGAAAAAAAAATATAAATTGATTTAAAAAAATGTACTTCGTAGCCACAAAAATAGATTTTTTTCAGCATATTTTGGTGAAAATTACAATAAAATTTGTAACTCAGTAAAAAAGTTATTAGGAATTTAGTATTTGTAGGTCGATAGTAGGCCCTTAACATTTCAATGAAATTAAAATAATGTTTTATTTTTAGTTGTAATTGAATGAATATTTGTTTCTCATTTATAAAATAGAAAAAAACATATTAAATAAATTAAACCAATTTTTTTAAAAATAATATAAAGAATATTCAAAATTTACACTGAAAATTAAAATTTTTTTATTTATATCTATGAACCCTCCCTGAAACTAAAGACTCATTGCTTATCATAAAATAAAAAAAATATGTTAATAAAGATTAGAAAAAAATTATTTAAATGGCGCCCAACAAAGTATAAAATTTTAACAATTTCAAATAAAAAATTTAGAAATCATATCAATTAAATGACCTCAAAATTTCAATGCATATCAATACCTTATACACTACAGTATATATGGTAGCGGGAAAGTAAAAATAGGTCAAAGATTAATATCATTTTTGGGGTTTTAACGATTCTGAATTGATTCCCGTTGTCCGTTTGTCTCTATCTCTCACCGTTCTCGAGTTGAATCAGGCTAACAGACGGACGGACAGACAAAACAGTTTAATAAGAATTTTTTTTTCTTCTAAAACTCTAAAATGAATGTTTGTTCGTATTTAATGCACCGTTTATAATGTATTTTTGTTATAGTGCCATACATCTAGGTAGGTCCGTCTCTGGCAATGCCACTGAACCTACTCGTTAAAGTTAAAAACAAATTTAAGTCGAATAAGCACAATGATACAACTACAGGTCAAAAATAATTAATGTCTTTGCATTTATAACTTATGATATAATTATTATTTATATATATCTAATTTTAATAGTGCTGTTAGATTACAAATAATCAATATAACAAATAAAACGAATGTATATGTTGGTATTTTATTTCTGTTTTAAACTTGTGATGTTTTAGGAAATATGTTGATTTTAAAGTTAGTGTTTTTTGTTTTTATCTATTGTGTTAATAATAGTGTTCAGGTATGTTATTTATTTATTGATATACTACATACGGCTGATATATAATTATTTATTTATTCAAACATTATTTAATAGGTCAAAGACCTAATTATATACAGTAAGAATACAAATAGTAAAGTAAAGCAACTGATTCGATTGTTTTCACAATAAAAAAACCTTTTTTCTCCAATAAATATTTCCCACGACTTATTGGAATTCAACTTGTTTTTTTTATAGAAAAGGAATTCGTATTTTCCAAACATTTTTCAAGAAAAAAAATAATTGATCACATTTCACACATTTTATATTGATGGGAATGTCAACTATCCAATAATGAACAGAAACAAAATAAATTCTAGTGCATGGACTGCTTTAAATTTACCTAAAGTGGATCATATACTCATATATGGGACAACTTATTTAGAAACGGGAAATTAAATAGTTCGATTTTATTGCTTTCTGTTTATTTTTTTTTGGTGTTTTCCCACTTCGGCTGTTTTGAAAAATCTTTTTAGTTACTATTTTTTTGTTTGTTTTTTCTTAACTTTCAGATATGTTTATTGAAATATACTCGTTAAACATATTACGCATTTATACCATCACCAGTCTTGTCGTCTTATATTTTATGTCGTACCAGTCCATTATTATCTTTTTATAACTTAGTTACAAACTACATAAAGGTGTACTTTATTCCCGTGAGGACATAAAGTGAACTTTATGGCTCTCACGGACATAAAGACAAAAAATTGTTTTTGTTAAACTTATTAATAATATAAAAAAAATAAAACTCAAAATTATGAAATACAATTATTGAAATCAAATTAAATTATCAGATTTTTTTAAATACTTATATTGTGGTTGCAATAACGAACTAATATGACATAAAAGTTTGTATGCATCGCGGGTATAAATAGAGGCGTATGTCCTCGGGCAGCTTATAAACCCTCGGCACATAAAGATCTATTTATACCCTTGAAAACCATTCTAAGTTAGCAAGAGCGAAATAAACCTTAGAATGAGTTTTATAAAAACTTATAAAATATAAGAGACTTAGTGATCGTGACGAGAATTTTTTTTAAAAAGTTTGAAAAACATTTTTTTTACACAAAAATATTTAATATTTGAAAATCATCAATCTCTATTTTTTTTTACCATTTTTGCAGGATCGTTTAAAGGTCTCTTTATATTATGAAGGTCTATGTCCTTACTGCCATGAATTCATATTAAATCAACTTTACCCTGGATATCAGAAGATAGGAGATCGATTAGAGATTGATTTAATTCCATTAGGACATGCTACGGTAAGCAAATTAAATATTAAATGTATTAAAAGACCAAACAGTTTAATCATGTTTTTGAAGAAAGAATAAACATAAGTAGAGTCGTTGGAATCGGCATTTGAGATTCATTATAAAGGTCGACTATAATAAAGCACCTACCCTTAACCACATTTAACAATGGTTTATGATTACGGCCATAAATTCAACCTAGGTCCAAACATCCATTGGCAAACCTCCAATTTTTTTATATTTTTATTTTCATCACTTGATTAATTTAAATTTAAAATTTCGAAACAGTACTTTAATCAGGATTGATTATCTTAGGGCCGATTGTACAATCTCGGTTTAAGGCTTGGTTCTACTGAACTATGTTCAGGGATGAACCTGGTTCAAAAATATGTTTCCGTTGTACAGATGATATTTGAGCCTAGCTCTACTAAACTTAGTTCGACGAAATATGTTACGTTGGTAGCATTTGTACATGCGCAGTTGGTTATTTCTGACAAAAATCGTATTTTAACAATTTGAGATTTTTTTTAGGTTAAGTTGTTGACAGGGACGCGCTGTCGTGCCAAATATATATTATATTTATTGAGCCAAAATTACCACCCAATCTCACACAATTCAATTTGTGCGGTTTTTACGTTAAAATCATTGAGCAATAAAAAAAAAAATTAAAATAGCTTCAAATGTCAGTGGCGTAACAAATAGGAGGAGAAAGGTGACATATTCTTCCAAATGCATACCGCTGGATAATTGGACAATTTTAGGCCATTTATTTTGAACAATTCTCTGATCAATTTAGGTAACTTTAGACTATTTTACAAATATTTTAGACCGTGTTTGGACAATTTGAGACTATTTGGATAATTTTAGACCATTTTAGATTATATTGAACAATTTTCTGATCAATTGTAACTTTAAACCGTTTTATTATTATTTTAATCCATTTAAAGACAATTCTAGGCCATTTTGGATAATTTTAAGATTATTTAAAAAAATTCTCTGATCAATTTAGGTAACTCTTTGGTTAATTTTTGGGGAATTTTAGACCATATTGAACAATTAGATTAGATTATTTTGGACAATTTTAGGTACTTTTAGACTATTTTGAACAATTCTTAGATCAATTTAGGTAACTTTAGACCGTTTTATTACCATTTTAGACCGTTGTTGGACAATGTTAGACAATGTTAGACCATTTAGGACAATTTTAGACTATTTTCCACAATTTAGGTAATTTTCAATAATTCTTTAAGTAATTTTAGACCGTTTTATTATTATTTTTGGACAACTTTAAACCATTTTACATTATTTTCAACTATTCTTTGATCAATTTAGGCAACTTTAGGCCGTTTTATTACTATTTTAGATAATTTTTAGACCATTTTGGACAATTTTAGACCATTATAGATAATTTTGAACAATTATCTGATCAATTTAAGTAACCTCAGACCGTTTTAGACAATTTTTAGAAGATTTTGGACAATTTTAGATTATTTTGAACAATTCTCTGATCCATTTTAGGTAACTATATACCGTTTTATTATTAATTTCAACAATTTTTAGATTTTGGACAATTTTAGACCATTTTAGATTATTTTGAACAATTCTCCAATCAATTTACGTAACTTTAGACAGTTTTTTATTATTTTAGACAATTTTTATAAGATGTTGGACAATTTTAGAGCATTTTAGATTATTTAGAAAAATTCTTTAATCAAGTTAAGTAACTTCAGAAGTTTTTATTATTAATTTGGAAAATTTTAGAGGATTTCAGATTATTTTGAACCAAACAATTTGTAGAAGATTTTGGACAATTTCAGGTTAGTTTGAACAATCCCCAGATCCATTTTAGGTAACTTTAGATCATTTTATTATTATTTTAGATGATTTTGAACAATTTTAGACCATTTTAGATTAGTTTGAACAATTTAAGTAACTTTAAACCGTTTTATTATTAATTCAGACAATTTTTAGAAGATTTTGGACAATTCACACGAAAATTCAAACGCATATGTTCACAGTGGAACCGACATTTTTGACCTTGTTCTTGTCTATTTTTCGAGATGTTTTAATATACGGGTTTCATGATATCGTTTCTAATTTTTATATAAAAAACATTTCAGCACCAGTATTGGTGGATATTTTTTTGGTTTTATGTAAATGCCCTTTTAAGGCCTTGGCGCTGCACGACCTTGCCCATATGGACGGCGCGTTCCTGATTGTTGAGTAGTTAAGGATAAAAAGTTTAGGAGGATAATATGGCTGAGGCTAAGATCAACTACTTTTACTTCCAAAGAAGAAACAATATTACTTGGTAAAAATGTATAAAGATATACTAGAAAATAAAAAGACCGTTAATAAAATCAACAGAAGCTAAAATGCTGAAACAAATTGAAACTGAATTCGACAATGATAGTGGAGAGATTTATAGAGATACTTTGATCTTGAGGAACCCAAAAAACAGAACAAAAAAGAAATTTTCTGATGAAAAGTGCTATGAATTAGGAACTTTAGGAGGATCTCCAAAGCCCTCAAAAATTACCGATTTTAATATGAAAATTAAAGAGGTATTGGCAGAGCGAATTGATGGATTTCCAAGCGAATTTGGAGGTGATGCAGGTTGCAATACATTTTTATCATTAACGTTTGTTAGAAGATGAAAATGTAGAATTTATTAAACTAATTTATTAACTAATATCTCACAGCATAATTGATATTGCGTATATGTTGTTAAAATGCACATGTGGTTGAATATTTATATTGCCAATTAAGTTGCTTCTTCATTATTTGGAGGATCTGGTTCATTCATGAGTTCTCCAAAACTGCTGTGTCAAATCGCAACAGCCTCAACTTTTTCACTTTTAGTCTAATTTCAAAGGTAATTATCGGAATCCTTCTTTTCCATTGTCCAAATTTTCTTTCTATGCAATTCCTATAGTCCAGTACGTGGGTATCAAAAAAGGGGTGTTTGAATGCAAAAGGTGGGGTAGTACCGATTTTTTAGTATGTTGTTAGGCTTGTTGCCCTAATATAAAATCCAAGTTTTCGACCTCGAGGCGCATGCGCTCGAGCCGCCATCTTCGATTTTAGGTACAAAAATTTGGTTTCTTGATAATAACTCAAAAACCGTGACTTTCTCGACAAAAGATTTTCTATACAAAGTTAAAGAGGACAAAATGTCCTAGATTTTTTGTAGAAAACATATTGTATAGCACATATATATTAGGAGTTACAGCTCCGTGAAGTTGCACTATTTGAAAAAGTAGGTATTGAGAGAGCGTCATAAATGACTTTCAGTGCATCTGTAGTCTGTATGCGTCAGTGTACTTATTGTCTAGCTTGCAGAGGGTAACACTGTTATAATGGAAAATCTCCAATTCTGAAGAATGTCAATTTTCGCTTGATGAGCTCATGGACCAAATTGAATGGGATCAGAGAAGCGTAAAAGCTCGTCTTATGAATAAATATGAAGAAGATATACTTATCATTGAAAAACATAAACAATCGCCTGTCGTCTGCTTCCGGGACACAGGTTACAAACTTCTAGCTGACCAATGGTATGCGGCAAAAAAGTTAAATCTTAATTTAAAAAAAAAATGCAATATACTTTTGGCGTTTAACGTTGTTTACGAAAAGTATAATATTGTTAAATGATAATATTCAAGTGCCTTTTAGTTTTTTTTTATAATTATGTAAAAATATACTGATATATAATAAGAATAATAAAATAAAACTCAACCAAAATGAAGTTTCCCCATTTTTTTTAAAATAGTGCAACTTCACGGACCTGTAACTCCTAACCTATATGTGCTACAAAAAATGTAGGAAATTTTGTCCTCTTTAACTTTGTATAGAACATATTTTGGCGTGAAAGCCACCGTTTTTGAATTTTTATCAAAAAGCCAAATTTTTGTATCTAAAATATAAGATGACGGCTTGAGCGCATGAGCCTCGAGGTCGAAAACTTGGATTTTTCATTAGAGTCCCATGCTTAACTACATACTAAAAAATCGCTACTACCCCACCTTTTGCATTCAAAAAACCCCTACGTACTGTACTACTAGTTCTGATCTGAGATTCATTAAAAAGTTGTTCTTGCCTTGTAATAGGATTATCAAGAGGTGTTATCAAGTAATTTTTGTGTACATCACCAACTAGAGTGTATTCTTCGAAGTAGCCTCGTTCAAATTTAGCTCTGATCTTTGAATTGGCAACTAGTCGTAGGTTGAACATTAAAGAAAAATAATCCTTTTCTATTTCTGAATATTTCAGCATTATTTCCTCCGGGTAATTTAATTTTGACATGTATGCAGTACATAACTCCAATACACTTGGGAAATCGTGCCACTCTAAAAAAACTTCTGACAGGTACTTCTAAGTTCAGGTTGTGTTCCCTAGTAACTTTGAGATATTTTGCAACTGGAATCTTCCTGGAATATTCGAATATCCAACTTTCTGGAGGAAGATTCCAGTTGCAAAATATCTCAAAGTTACTAGCACAATTTGTTCAGTAATTACAGCATGATTGCTAAATAGATATCAGTTACTAGGTTACAAGTGGATAACTAAGAGAACTAAGGGTAACTCACGAATCTGTTGGAGACGATATTTGTGCTTCAACCTGGTTTAGAACAAAGCCGGAATCTGTGCACAAATTCTTCATCATTCCATTCTAGAAAATGATCCGTATCTCTATATCTCTTATGATATCTTCTAGCTTTTATTAATATTTCTACTGCTTCGAAAAGTCTTCATCATCTGTTAGTTTCACAAGATTTTCAGGCAGTTCTACAGCTTTACAAAATGACAGCCAGTGAACCAAGCTTTGCCTTGAACTAGCTTTGTACAACTGAACATTGAAATTTGAAGCAGGTTCAATCTTGAGCTATAGCTAAAGATTGAACCTGCTTGAACAGTCTCGGTTCAAGCACATATATGCTTGAACAGAGACACCTTTATATGAAATTTTCTTATCAATATATTGTTGAAAAAATCAGGTCGTATTTTTTTCAACTTGTTCCATACAATATTAGAAACAAAAAATAGCGTATACCAAAAGGGTAGGCTGACGCGTGATTTTCTGCCCAAACCTTGATAGCAACCGTGAAAATTAATAATAAACAGAATTTGTATAATCTTTTTAGCATACAAAAACTGATGATAAAATCGAATGGGCTTGTCAACATGGACCAGGAGAATGCTATATTAACAAAATTAATGCGTGTGCAATAAATTTAAATTCTACACAATCACAGTTAATGGAATTTATAAACTGTGTCATTAGGAACTCAACTACAAGCAATACTCCTGATGTTGAAGAAGTAATTGCTAGCGAGGTATGTATTTTCATCTTATAGGGTTAGATTCAATTAATTTTTCAATTTTAGTGTGCAGCAAAGAGCAATCTTTCGTGGGATGATATAAATGATTGCTTAAATAGTGATCTATCAGATGATTTAGAGTTAGCGTACGAATATCGTCAAAACAAATTGGTTCCAAAACTTTCGTATGTTCCACATATTAGATTTAACGATAAATTTGATACTAAACTTGAAAATGATGCTAGACTCGACTTTGTTACAACAGCTTGTAAACTATTTAAAATAAAACCAAACAGATGCAAAAAAATCTTGATTGAAAACACGGTTACTAAGAAAATGAATCCACAGAAATGTTATTTTAATGATATTCCTGAAGTTTATTAAAAAAAAATTCCAGTTCATATAAATTAGGTAATAAGAGTTACACTTATGTTTATGACCTTTTAAATTAATAAAATAAAATTAATTAATTAATTTTTTGTTTTGCTATTATTATGCTTACATGTGAATTGAATTTATATTCCTAAAAATGAACGCAACAACATAGCGATGCCAACCGTACTATAATTATAGTATTTGTACGATAATTACAACTTTATGTACTATAAAATATCAAAGTAAATATAGTACGCACTTTGTACTATAATTTTATATTTTCACAAATCATAACAATATACCAAAGGCATCTGCTAGGACACTCTTCAGTCATCCACCCAACTGTAATTCCGTCACTGGCGAAAGATCTACGATTTTTAATAATTTTTTAAGGATTTTTAAGGATTTTTATGAATTTTTATGCATTTTAAAGACTTTTTAAGGATTTTCAAGGATTTTCAAGGATTTTTAAGGATTTTTAGGGATTTTTAAGAGCTTTTTATGGATTTTAAGGATTTTAAAGTATTTTTAGGATTCTCTTAAGATTTTTAAGGATTTTTAAATTTTTTTAAGAATTTTAATGGATTCTTAAAGAGTTTTAAGGATTTTAATAGATTTTTAAGCATTTAAAGGATTTTTAAGGTTTTTTAGGATTCTTAAGGATTATCAAGGACTTTAAAGTATTATTAGGGATTTTTAAGAATTTTAAACTGTTTTTAGGGATTTTATTGTTTTGAAAGAATTATTTTAGGATCTTTAACAATTGCCTAAGATTTTTAGGTAATTTTAAGTCTTTAAGTATTTTTAAAGATTTTTAAGTAACTTTTATCGATTTTTTATGTATTTTTGGTGATGTTAATGTTTTTAAGGATTATTTTAGGATCTTTAAGAATTACATAAGATTTTTAAGTAATTTTAAGTCTCAGATTTTTTAGATAATTTTTAAAGGTTTTAAACTTTTTTTATGATTTTCCTAAAATTTTTAAGGAGTTTTAATTTTTTTTAAGAATTTTGAGGGATTTTTAAAGAGTTTTAAGGGTTTTAATCGATTTTTAAGCATTTTAAAAGATTTTTAATGATTCTTAAAGATTTTTGGGATTCTTCAGGATTTTCAAGGACTCTTAAGTACTTTTAGGGGTTTTAAAAAATTTTAAACTATTTTTAGGCAATTTAATATTTTTTAAGGATTATTTTAGGATCTTTAAGAATTGCTTAGGTTTTTTAAGTAATTTTAAGTCTAAGGATTTTTAAGGGGTTTTAAAATTTTTTAAGTAATTTTGAGCCTTTAAGTATTTTTAGGGGTTTTCAATGATTTTTAAGGAATTTTTAAGGATTTTTTTTAGGATATGTTAAGGTTTCTTGAGGATTTTTTAAGGATTTTTTAAGGATTTTTTAAGGATTTTTTAAGGATTTTAAAGTATTTTAAAGTATTTTTAAGAATTTTTAAGATCTTCTTAAGATTTTTAAGGAGTTTTAAAATGTTTTAAGAATTTTAAGGGATTTTTAAGGATTTTGAAGCATTTTGAAGGATTTTGAAGGATTTTTAAGTATTTTTAAGGATTTTTATGAATTTTTAAAGATTTTTAAGGATTTTTAAGGATTTTTAAGGATTTTTAAGGATTTTTAAGGATTTTTAAGGATTTTTAAGGATTTTTAAGGATTTTTAAGGATTTTTAAGGATTTTTAAGGATTTTTAAGGATTTTTAAGGATTTTTAAGGATTTTTAAGGATTTTTAAGGATTTTTAAGGATTTTTAAGGATTTTTAAGGATTTTTAAGGATTTTTAAGGATTTTTAAGGATTTTTAATAATTTTTAAGGATTTTTAAGGATTTTTAAGGATTTTTAAGGATTTTTAAGGATTTTTAAGGATTTTTAAGGATTCATTATTTACCAAGAGCAGAGAAAGTATAATTTATAATCCAGATAGAGTTGATTGAACTACCTAATTGAGATAATTAGAATTTGTTATTTTTTTTGCAGTTATTGTTGGTGTCGTTACATATTCCTTATTTCTTCTTTATTGTACTATATTTTTCTCCAATGTACCTACTATAATAATTTAAGTGCCCTTACTATAACACGCTTCCAATACAGTTGGCAACGTTGCATATGATTCTTCTCAAGGTAAAATAGATAGTAGCAGTACATAGTTAACATATGCCGCAAACTTATTGGACACCGCCGAATGGTCACCACCGATTCGCCGTAGAGACAATTCGCCGCTGGTAAAATTCGCCGTCGGTGAAATTTGCCGCAAAAAAATAAAGCAAGATATTGGAAAAATAAAAATGATATGTAATATTTATATTATAAAATAATTATGTAGGCATTTATTGTAATGAAAAAATTTTTGCGAGTTTTGTAAATTTTAGAAAAATTGTTTATTGTTAAAAAAGGTTGATTTTAAAGAATTTATTGAAAATAATTGGTATATAATTTAGTCTAAATCAACAATTGTGGAATATGAAGAGTCTTATTTTTATTTTTTGGCACATCATTATTTTTATTATTATTGTGAAAAAAAAAAATCTTTGGAAATGATATGAAAAGAAATTTAAGTAATAATGTAAAGGGTAAGATTTAAAAATTTTTTATTAGGTAAGAACATTTTTAATTTGGGAAAAAACAAGGTAAAAAACAGAAAAGTCATTTTTTATATAGAAGAAAGATAATTTGAATGTCAACTATATACAATTATTAATTACAAAAAATTTTAGACAAAATGAACTTATACACATCGGCAACTAAATAATACTTAAGAGAAGACAAAAGATTATCCATACTCAATCAAATGTGGCATAATATTCAATGATGAATAAAACAGCTCCAAGAAATTGTGAATAATCATAACTAATGAAAGAATGTTCAAAATTACTTGCTGATTAAAATTGGATCTAAACAATAGAATTTGAATTTGAGTATGACAACATCAAAAATGTATATAAAAAACAACGTAAACTTAAAATTAATTAAATAAATCCATTGGAGTTGATGATGGTCTTATAGACCGAAACATGTCGCTCTTTTGACTGAGAATATTAATTTTCTGAAAAATTCTCAGCTGTATGGATTTACAATACCATCAATTTCAAACTAACTTAGCTCACCCTGTACATTTATTATTTATATATATATTAATTTAAATTTTATGTTTATATAATATGGTATATAATAAATCAGATAAACGCGGTATTTTTGTCTAACCCAGTTTTTTTTAATGCTCTGACCTTTATACTTTTCCCATTCTTAAAACATTGATCCCCCAACTTGTGTCTGAGCTGCGACTGGATTTTTGGCTCAGAGGTTTTCCTTAATAATTCTTCTTTATGTTCCTCGCCCGCTGTTCGTTCAGTTACTTCACCTGTTCCAGCCGATTTTTACGACCTGTTTTTAATCAGTTCAGAAAATTTAACGAAGAAAAAATATTTAATGATTGATTTCGCAGCGAAATATTGATAAAATGCCGAATTAATTTTGTTTATGGTCTCGTTTTTCATAAAAAGGAAAGTCAATTTATTTAAATGGAAATTTGGATTTCCCTTAATTGTTTTATGTAAATAAATTTTCCCGTTTTTCGTTAAAAGTAGGTTTAGCATTTTTTTAATAAATAAGTAATTAGTCAAGAAAATCTAAAATATATGAGTTGTGGTTAATTTTTAACTCTGTATGTACAATTGTTTTTATTTTCCTCGGAAATGTCTGAGAAACTGAGAAATGTTTTATAGTCCACAAAATTAGTCTTCTCTTAAATATTAATATGGTAAGTGCTCTTTGTACTGTATTATTTGTCTTGTGAACGACTTGTTTTTATAGGCCATTAATGATTATTAAAAGATCATCCCCCTTGTGAATGTGGTCAACTGGAAGATCTGGATCACATTTTTCCTTGTTACCCAATCAACAACAGCAAAAATTGGGATTGAATATCAGAATTAAAAAAAAAACAGGTGCAGACACATCAAACATAATTAAGATTTTGCAAAACGTAAATTTCGAACAAAGTAAACTCATCAATAAATTCTTATTAACAAAATTAACATATAACGAGAGAACAATGTATCAAAATTGTCATAATCAAAATATGGCATAACAAACCCAAATGCTATTCTCATGCTTAAGCCGGAGTCTCATGCGTCCGTTTTCCGACCGTCCGATGGTACGACGGAGCTCCTATTGGTTGAAAAATGTCCCGCCTTTTTTTATCCGAATATTTTTAACTGTTTTCCGACGTCGGACAAAGTTAAACTAATTTTAACTTTTTCCGTTTTCGGATCGTTTTTAACCTCACTTTTTGACTGTCTGACTGGTGAAAAGTAAACAAAACAAAACAATAAACTAATAAAAATAATTATTCGGTATGCGTTTGAACATTCGTCGATAATGGATCTCCAAATTCAAATAAAGCATCGAATCAATAATATCTTGCTTTTGCCGCTTTTGTTGACAAATAAAAATTAAAGTAAGAACGGAAAATTTTGGGTCAGGGATTTGGTTAAACATCGAAAAACTTTCCACAACTTGTTATAAGAAATGGGACTGACAGATCACGAGAAGTATTATATAGCTACCTAAGAATGTCTAGCAATACATTCCAAATTTTGCTAAAAATCATTGGTCCTAGATTAAATAAGATATATTGTGAACGTGATTACAATTACAACCAAATAAATAAATTATTGTGTGTATTATAACCTCAAATACAACTGTCAATTGGGTCCTTTTTCGGATACGATTTTCGGATAAATGAGACTTGGATTTTATTTTTATCCGAAATTCAGTTTTTATCGGATATCGGATCGACGGAAAACGGACGCATGAGACTCCGGCTTTAATCCTTCTATTATCTAAATTCTAACTAACATTTTCCACCATGTTGCCTAAGTAATATCGGAATCACACTGTATATGAACCGCACTAAGAACCATATATGTAATACTCATTATCGCCATATATGTAATACTCCTATATCGCCAACGTCCTATCTTTGCCTGTAGAAACAATGCGTTCCGACAGAAGGAGATTCAAGATCGGAATTGGGTGCCAACGTGCATGCCCATATACATAAATTGCATTGGCGTCGTGTCCCGTGGTGAAAAAGAAATGTAGAGAAAGGGAAAGTTAAGCAAACGTAGACGATTTTACAGCTGTGACGCCTATGCCTATCCGAGACTGCGTGAGAGAGAAACGATCGTCTAAACTCTATACTATCTCTCTCAAGCTGGCGATATAGTAGTATTACATATATGTATATCGCCAACGTCCTATCTTTGCCTGTAGAAACAAAGCGTTCCGACAGAAGGAGATGCAAAATCGGAATTGGGTGCCAACGCGCATGCCCATATACATAAATTGCATTGGCGTCGTGTCCAGTGGTAAAAAAGGAACGTAGAGATAAGGAAAGTTAAGCAAACGTAGGCGATTTTACAGCTGTGACGCCTATGACTATCCGAGATTGCGTGAGAGAAACGATCGTCTACACGCTACTATCGGCGACAGATTTCTCTCTCAAGCTGGCGATATAGGAGTATTACATATATGCTAAGAACAAGAAAAATTTTTGTGGTTAGAATTCAAGTCAGGTATTGCATCATTGTCTCGAATAAGACCAACTGCAATACCAACAAAGAAAAGAAGAAGAAGAAGAAGAAAGATGTTTCGGACAATGTCTAGGCACATCCATTAGTAGGTACGTTCGGCATTACTTCCCGCAGAGTAGAGAGAGCAGATATGATTTGTATACTTTGTCTAATATTTCTTTTTTCTTAAAATAACTGACTTCAGGTCGACTAGTAATTTTGTGTTAAAATATATATTCTGGCTAATCTGTTTTAATGTGTCTACTCGGCCATTAAAAAGTTTAAAAAGTAGTGAATTATTTGAAGATAATATGCATAAAAAATATATTTACAGGGAATTAGCATATTCTAATCTATTCCTAAATATTTATTATTCTGAAAAAAGGCAGGAAAACTGTTGAAATTTTAGAATAACTATATCCTTTATTCTAACTTAAAATAATATCAATAGACACTACCATTTTTGACAGATTATTGACAGAATTTGTGCAGAGTGAGTTTTTTTTCACCAACTTAGCTGGGGATTGTCGAAAAGTTAAAAGAAATATTGGATGGACTATAGTCACGTGAGTTACGAATACAAAATAGTCAGTGTCAGTTGTCAATAGATACGTATTTTCAGAAAATAAAATTCATTATGTATCTGAAACATTACTTTACACCAAATAGTAAAAACCTCGAAAATGTATAGGTACTTTGTTTACCATTCTTGTTGAATAGTGTAAATCTCCAATTTGGTAAATTTCTTCGTTGTCGTTAATAATAACAACAACAGTTAAATTATTGTCATCAGCGATTTTCTTTTAAAGAATTTTTTTTAATAAAACAATACAGTCCAACAATTAGTTAACATCTATGTATAAACAAAAACAACAATTTGATAACGGTCTGTGTCGATTATCCATCTTTAAAGCTGGAGCGAATGGATAAGTTCACTTTTCACCGTATATGCAAACACCGAACGCAGAATTAAAATTTCAGAGTGGTAATTACGAACGGATATCGAGAAGATTAAGCACTTCGAGCAAGCTATAACGAACGCACCTAGTATATGTTCGATGGAAGATTTCATCATGCGCATGCGCCACATTCGCCATCTTTATTGCAAATTTTTTGACAGTTCGTAGATTTCATTAAACTTTGATTTATCTTTAATATTGTTGTGGTAGTGATCCCGAAAAAAAATAATACGTAAAAATAAAAGCATGGTTAATTTATGTATAATTTCAACAGGTTTGCGTGTTTTAAATGCGGTAAAACTATAAACGTCGTTATGGACTATATAAATATGTGAAAAGTGTTTATCGAGACAGAAAAAGTGAAAATACACATTGAAAGTTGTGTAACGTAGTTGTTGGTTAAAGTTTGTGGACACGCAAATGGTGGAAGCTTCATTTCAAAGGCGAGAGTCAAGTTTACGTTATAATTTGGTAAGTACGCTAATAAATAAGTTTATATGCGTGTAATTAAATCACTGTTATACATGTACCGGGTTCAAAAGAAATGACATTTGATCAAGTCCTTTTCAGCATTTTTGATCTTTAAGTCACACATTCATATGTAGACAGGAGCGTAATATCAGTGGCCGGGTTACTCAGTATTATTGCGAGTTGTACTCGAATATATAATCACTTATATCAGCAGTCTTTCTTTTGCGTATAATGTGTGTCTAGCCAGTCGATACAAATTTTGTTATCATATTCCTTTCTAGTTTTATTCTACTAACACTAATTTTTAATGTATTTGCAACTCGTTCCTGTACCGCTAATATTGGCAGTAAAGGTTGTTCTCTTCCTCCTTGGTTAAGTAATCTAACAAATTTAATACAAACTGCCGATTTTCAGCAGTTAATGTTTTTCCAGGCATTTTCTTCTTTCGGGATTTTGTTCAGACAGATTAATAATAACATTTAATAAGTATATGATGAAAAATTCAAGCAAACTACAACACTGATAATCAAATACGAATCAAGAAAAAACATACGTACCGGGAGTTCATACAAAGACTGGTGAGATACGATATAATTACGTAAATTGACTTATTAATAACAAACTTTTGTTAATACAAGTCTCATACACGAATATTACTGAGGGGGATGGTATAATGAAAAAACTTCTTATATTATTTTTCAGCGACGGCTCAAACATGCTGAAAACTATACTTGGGACAATTCGACCATATATATTAAATAGATACGCCTTGCTTATGTTTGTCCAACATTATTTATCGGAGACAACGTTTCAATGTTTACCAGGTTGCCAGAATTTTCGGAATGTTTTTAAATATTTTATGCACGGCCGGGCGATAAAGTCCAGATTATAAATACATTTAGCGGGCGTAAAGTGCCACTTTACCGCCCCTGGACTACTTTGGTGACCGCGGGCGGTAAAGTAAATTTCTTTCTTTTCTTTTAAAAATTCACATATAGTTAGTAAAACAAACTTTATTTATTATCATGGAAATATAAGGTAATAAATTAAAAAAAATATTAATCAAAATTATAACTTTAACAACCCAACCATAAGTTTTTTACACTTAAAATTTTATATTAATAACAGAATTTGAACAATTATATATAGACATTTTAGGATTTGGTACCTTACCCTGTTGTAAGTTGCTATAAACTTCCTCTAAGTCCGTTTGATTCGAGTTAGTGCTGGAAGGTGTATGCTCAAAAGAATGGGTATATATTTAAATTTGGAAATTCAGCTATGCGACTAGTAGATTAACATTGATAATTTTTTTGGCGATTTTCATGGTAAATTATTATATAGGGTGAGTTATAACAATATCGAGGTATAAAATTCGTGCACCTTGAAACAACATTTTTAATAAATTGCTCACAAAAGGTGAAACAGAAAAAAACAAAACATATTTATTAATCAACGATCATTAAAACGGTCTTGCATAAAATTTTGTATATTTACTAAGAAATGATCATTAAAACGGTCATGTATAAAATTTTGTATGTATTTCTGGCTTAAACAGTGTTTATTTACCTTACGTGTGAATAGCCCTCGCTCTTACTTACACGTTGCAGTCCATAAACGCTTATTTTACGCCCTTGATACATAAATAACTATTAATATATCATCGGTCTAAATTAAACATGTTTGAAAAGCATTCTAGCCTAAAGTCAAATGGAATAATTCATATAGAGTGTCTAGAATTAAGCATCCAATGAGCACATTTTCGTCGATAATTTTCAATGAAATACCATGTATTTTATTATCAACCTTAATACAGTTTTTTATTCTATTCCGATCTCTATAAGCACACCGAGAAAAATAGGCCAAGTAAACTAGTTTAATTGATAAATCCTCGCTAATCCCAATCAAATTTGTAGAATTACTCCAAAAATATTTTGTTTTCTGAAGCTCTCTTTCTGAAATATATCTACCGTAAGCCAGCAGTTTAATTCGAGCAACTTTTCTTTTTCTGAAATTATTTTAATTAAAATAAGTATAGCAGATACCTGACATAAGCTAAGTATATTAACTACAATTATTAGGTTTAATTAATACTAACGGTAATTTTGTGTTCGGCACAACAAAATAATAGAATCAACGTGCATCGTGGGATTTTTGACTGGCCCCCGTGTCTTAAAATTTGAATGCCATTTATGGCCTGTTTTGGGTCAGGTTTTTCCTGATCCCATTCCTATTTTCTTGTTTAATCAGGCATCAATGAGACACATGTTGTGTCCTCTTAATGTTAAAATTTAATATTATATCAAATTTAATTTGGCAGTACCCTGTTAACAATTTCAAATTTTAATGTTACCTTATTTTATCCCTAAAAAAAAAATTTTATCTCACCTACTACTCCATGATGTTTATGGTAAGCCCCTCTTTTTAAAAATGTTTTAATCTGTATTTGTTGTTTTTTTAACGAGCGTTATTGCCAATTTCGAAACTAAACCTTTTACAACAAATATATTTCTGTGGTACTGGACTTTGTGTATAACTTGCCTATAAGGGCATATGAATCTCGAAATTGAGACAGTCCAATCCCGGAAGACGAAATTTTCCGGAAAAAATATGTTAACAATCATTAAACAGGACGAGCATCTCCATATATTCTAAAGGCAATTTATCAATATGACTGTGATGTCAAATACGAAATTTCATAAATCAACCGTTTGGAATAAACTCTTGGCTGCTGTTCCGTAACGGAAGACATTTTCCTAAGCCTCCTACGACTCGTTGCTCCCTAATTATGTACGCAAAAGATTTTTCGCTTAATTTGGCCCTACCGGTTCTCGCTCTCGTTCACCATTGGCATTGACGTATTTTCAAAGAGGGGTAAATTAGTATTATAATTTGTCTTATTAGATTTATTTATTATAAACGTGAAATTTATTTTGATGTTATTGACATTGTTTTAAAAAAATTGTACTAAGATTAGTTTTACTCACAAAAAAGTTTTGCAACTGCAGATAATTGGATGAAGGTAATTAGATATTTTTTATGATTTCAGGCATCAATTAATCGAAGAATCCTTTATTGAATGATACTAAGTATAGAAGTTTGTTGTAGAAGTAGTGAATACCCAAAACAGTTTTATCTAAGCCTTATTTATCCTTGTTTTAAAGATGAATTTTATCGCGAAAATTAGATGGTTAAGGGCGAGGGTTGAAGTATTAAATATAAAAAGCAGTTAAATTAGGAATATGAATTGTAGACTAAATGTAAATCAGACTACAACTTTTTTCTTCACCTCTTCCATAGTGACTTATATTTCGATAACTTAGATTTATTTAAATTCTGCATTACCCAAGAATCTGCCATTTCATTGAATTAAACAGTTTAATTTAAGAAATGTGACAAAGATCGAGTTAAAGATACAAAAATTAACACAATACAATCCCTTTAAACCAGTTTATTCGACTCTAAGAATCTATTACATCAATCTTTTTAAACTCTTTTAAGTTTCTTTCATCGATAGGATAAACCCTCACTCCATTAACCAAAACCCACTTGAACGAGAAAACCCGAAGAAAATTCCCTCCCCTACGCCCATGGCTCCCGCCCATTCCTCTTTCCGATTTCCTCGAGAGACGCAGCACAGAATGGGTCGTTTGCTGTCGGATACCACTCCAGCGCGTTCACAGTCTTAACTCCAAGAAGTCCGTTTCTATGGCGACGGGATTCGGAAATGGGGGAGCGCCATTTTGTCCCCGAGAAAAGCGCCACAAATTTATATCTGCCTCATCCCGGGGGCTCAGGAGAGATCATTACCAAAGCTTTCTACTCAATTGCGGATCGTCCGGAGTTTGATCTATTTGTCGACGCTCTTTACCTGACTGAATGCGCCGATGATTATTTTATATCGCTCTTTTTTGGCGGTTTTAGAGGATGTTTGCGAGGGAAATGAGATTGAAGAGGTTATTTACAAATTAAAACTCGTAGGTTCGTCAAATGGAATTAAACAGTAATTTTTTTGTTAGAGCATCTAATTAATGAAGTAGAGTGTAAAATATAAACGAAACTTTAATTTAAGTAGTCGATAATAAGGTCGTAATTTACCAATAATTACCAAAATCACACAGTATAAATTTCTATTTAATACCTTGCACATTATTGAAAATAATTCTTTAAAGACACATTTTCGCTGATAATAAAAAAATTAAAAATTTTAAAAAAATTTGTAAAAATAAAATACTTAAGAACGTAGGTTTCCACGGCCAGACTGGGAATAAAAATTTCTTTTTTTTCACTTTCGAATCATCCATCCCATTATAAGCAACTTATTTATGAGTTTATTGGAAAAAATCGTTTTGTGCTTGATACTTTCGCTAATATTAGTTAGTCAAGAAAGTATTGATTAGTCGCAAGTCATAAAGAGCATTTCCATTTCAAATTTAAATATGTACGGTAATATTATGACAGTAGATGCAGTTATTTCATAATTTTTGTTCGGGCATAACAGTTTTTAAGCAAAATCGGATTTGTATTGAAAATAAATAAACCCAGTAACCCAACAGTATCCACGGACAGACGGACAGATAGGCAAAAAATGTATTGAAGTTACAAATAAAAGTCTTATAAACAATCACAACCGCGCGGTTGTTAAGTCAACATAATAAAAATTTAGTGGTACATTAAAAAAACAAACTTATAAACTTAAACTTAGTAAAAAAGGAGAAATTCCACATTATGGAGTGTAGTGTAACAGATGGCTTTTACCAGAGAACAACATTTTAGCGTTTAAGGATTCAAACCCTTCCAAAGAGGGCAGAAAATTAAAGTAAAAAAGTAAAAGTGGTATCTCAAACCACATATTACATTTAAAATTAAATATACCGACAACAGAAGAGTAAGTAACATGAGGTAGCACGACCATGACAAGATGGAAGAGCTCTCAATTGACATTGACAATTGACAATGACAGTGTCATTGTCAGTGTCCTTTGTGTCCATGACAACATGGAAGAGCTCTCAATTGACATTGACAATTGACAATGACAGTGTCATTGTCAGTGTCCTTTGTGTACATGATAAGATGGAAGAGCTCTCAATTGACATTGATAATTGACAATGACAGTGTCAGTGTCCTTTGTGTCCATGACAAGATGGAAGAGCTCTCAATTGACATTGACAATTGACAATGACAGTGTCATTGTTATTGTCAGTGTCCTTTGTCACTGTCATTGTCAATTGTCAATGTCAATTGAGGGCTCTTCCATCTTGTCATGGTCGTGGTACCTCGGTGTATTTAAATTTAATATGTGGTTTGAGATACCACTTTTACTTTTTTACTTTAATTTTCTGCCCTCTTTGGAACGGTTTGAATCCTTAACCGCTAAAATGTTGTTCTCTGGTAACAGCCATCTGTTACACAACACTCCATAATGTGGAATTTCTCCTTTTTTACTAAGTTTAAGTTTATAAGTTTGTTTTCTTAATGTACCACTAAATTTTTATTATGTTGACTTAACAAACGCGCGGTTGTGATTGTTTATAAGACTTTTATTTGTAACTTCAATACATTTTTTGTTCGGTAAGTTCTATACTTTTAATTTTATGAAATTTATATAATAATCATTGTTCTGAACCTCGTAGGCCCGATGATGGCTATTTAGCCGAAACTAGTCGCCTGTTATCACCCTTTGAATATATTACTTTGTGGTACTGACTTCGTGTTTTTTATTTATTTGAAAAAAAATACTTGGACCACATTTGAGATATGGATAACCTCTTCGATTTGAAAATAGTTCTCGAACAGACAGACAAACAGACAGACGGATGGACATTTATGTGATATCTGAAACTTTAAATATCATTTAAATTACATAATATAAGTAACTAGTTTTTTTACATAGAGATATCAATAAAATTGCGTTCTTTCAAAATCAACCAGGGTGCTATTTAAAATCTTGGAGTGAGGGTAGCTGGGGGCGGCTGGTAGCCTTATGAAGTACATTGTTTATTTTTAGTCTATAAACTAAACAATGACCCTCAATCTCAAGTTCTTATCTTCAAGAAAACCAGAAATAATTCAATATTAAGTTTTTGTGTGGACACATGGTATAATTTATAATTAACTATTTTATATTTAATTTTTAATAAATGGTGGATACTCCAATTTTATTTTGATCAATTTTCCTCTTAGTCAATTTAGGTAAAGGAGGACTTGATCCATATAAGTTATTAAATAAAAACAAACTTACCTCCTTTTTCAGGAGCTGTTCTTAACCCCTTAATAGCTCACATTTTTTTTTTATCTTCAGATGTACCCGAATAAATACCAGAAAAACAATTTTGTTCATCGTAAAATGCAATAGGGAATTTTGTACCATGTAAGAAAAAAATCTAAAAATAGGTATTTATGATAGGAAACGAGAAATGCTGATTTTTAATAAAATATTTGGGCTATGGCAACTAGTTTCGGCATACTAATGTCATCATCAGGCCTATAATATAAATGTTCATAATGGTTATATAACAATATAGTGGAGACTTACCAAGGAATTTAATATTAGTAAAGTAAAATCAATATTGTTGAATTGATCCAATAGTTACATTATTACTTATAAGCTAGGTTTATTTTATAATTTCATTTTTCAATTTACGTGGTACTGAAAAGTAGAGGGGAGGTGTATAATTGTAGTTAAAAAGGAAATATGAGATATTAAACAAACAGAGGTGGGTTTGGATACCGCAAGGTTGAGGTAAAGTGGGGGAATTTGCAAATACCCAAATGCCGCTGCAGTAAGTTGGACAAGGTTAAATCCTGAACAAAATTGTGGATATAATTATAACAGGAAATTGTCTTTTTAAGTAACTAGTTTGTTGCTGCATCTATGAAGATCAACCTGTTAATTTAGTTTTTTTAGCCGACGAGAATGATTTTACTTTCCCGACCCAACTACGAGAAGGGAACGTATTGTGAACGAGTTAAAAAAAAATTTCGAGATAAATATTGTACAATTGAGGTCACCTGAGATGGTTAAGACCATTTCCAGATGGAAGCCTGTCTGTCTGTCTGTGTGTATTTTTCCTCGATAGATTTATGGGTTTGGGTTACCCGCCGAAAGAACTCATTAGTTTTTGTGCGAAATCTGTCAAACGGAAGTGTCACTATCAAAAAATGACAGATGTAATATGTCACGGAATTTTACTTGCAATACGCACCATTTCTAGTTACGTCATCGTCGGCCATTTTTTGTTCAAGGTCATAGTGCTGTATCCAAACAAAATTTTTACTTGTGTTATTTTGAATAGGAAGAAGTTTATTTGTCGTTTTTTGGTCTTTACGTTGAGTGTTGCTACATTTTGGTTATTAAATAAACATTGGTGTCGTTTGGTATCAACTATTAGTTTTATTTGAAGTATACTACTTAAACGAAAGGTGAGAAATATTAAAAAAAACCATTTCCTAACCTATAAGGTTTCTTTATTTCATTAATAATTCGCAATCAAATCATCTATTTTTTTTAGAATGGCTCAAATACATGTGATCACCTTTACAAGTATACATGATTTTTTCAAAAACCATGGCGCCCAGCTCAAAAAAGGTGAAAATTCTTACAATAGCGGCTATGTTACCAAATTTGTGTATGACTCTTCAGTGACACCACCTGTAATACACGGAAATGTTATGGCTAGTATGAAGAAAAGAACTTATTTAGTGGAGGTTAGTTATTTTTTAAACTTGTTAAAAGCATTCTCATATTGTAATTGTTTTATAGATGATACTGAACCAGGATAGCTCAATATCAAGGATGTCTTGTAGATGTCCACGAGGAGAGGAAATTTGTCATCATATGGCAGCTTTTGCTCTTCATTGTCACTATAATATAAGCGTGACAGACAAGTCATGTTCTTGGACAAAGAAAACGTCAGAGTTGGACAAAATTAAAAAAATTAAAGACATCTATGCACCAAAAAAACCTTTTACTGCTACGAAAAGACAAGCTTCGAATGATGAAATTGAACAATTTAAAAATAGTTTGACTGACTGTCACGTAGTAGGCTTTACATGGTTACTTAGGAAAGATTCTCTAGTAGACTTTTTAACAATTGTTCCATCAATCGAAGATATTGTATTTTCCAAGGAATATATTGAAGCTGTTGATAAAATTAAATATTTTATACAAAACTCAAGAGTTAATCCAGATCAAATAGCAAGTGTGGAAAGGGCTACTGTAGGTCAATCAGCTAATGAAAAGTGGCTGGTGATAAGAAAACACAGGCTCACTGCAAGTAGGTTTGGTGTTGTCTTGCGTGGCATAAGGATCAATAAGTTTCCACCAAGCTTATTTAAAAATCTTTTGGGTATATATAATATTGATAAAGTTTTAGCAGTACAATGGGGAAGGGAAAACGAGAAATTGGCCCTTGAATCCTTTGAAGCCGCAACAGGTTTAAAGGTTGAACGAAGTGGATTATGGTTAGATGAATGTGGATTCATAGGAGCTAGTCCTGATGGTCTAATAGGGGATGAAGCCATTTTAGAAATCAAATGTCCATACAAATTTAGAAATACCCCACTTAATGAAGCATTTCAGGACAAACAATATATTATTTACGAGGAAAATGATATAGACTTCGTAAATCCTAACCACATTTATTATGATCAAATCCAAGGACAGTTATATTTAACAAAGAGGAAAATTTGTTATTTAATCATTTGGACACCCAATGAAAATAGAATTTATTCAATTGAAAAAAATGAGGATTGGCAGGAAAACCTGGAATTATTAAAAAGTTTTTATGTACATAAATTTATATCTTATATTTCTAATAATGAATAGATAAAAAAGTTTCTTATTATTTCTTGCATTTTATTTCATGACGGCATAAAAAAATACAATTTTTTCAAAATGAAAAACATTTTAATAAAAAAACTTTATTAAATGGTAAATAAATAATAATGATAAATGATGATTTTTAATATAAAACAAAAAATATTTAAAAACAAATGACAGATTCCTAAGAAAAAACCACTAATTAAAAAATCAAATCAATCAATCAAATATAACAAAACGATATTCAGTCAGCTGCATATAAATGTTCAGTTTCTTTAATCAGTGGATATTGTAAATTAGTCAGTGCTGCAATAACTTTAAAAATAGTATCTGCATATTTTGATAACGTAGAAGGTATTAAATTTAGGATTTTGTAACATTTCATCCTTCTAATGGCTCGCTCAACATGTATGCGGGCTCTTGCTATAGTTTGCGTTTGTTGAATTTGCGCTGCAGTAAATTGCGGGGTTACTAAAAATGGAGGTATATTTAAACTGACACCAGGAGGTAGAATATCACTGATTAAAAACCCTTTATCTGCTAAAATAAGATCTCCTGGATGCAGCTTTTCTAAAATTCCACAATCTCTCACAATATTTTTATCGGAGGTAGAGCCTACATAGAGGTCACTAACAAAAGTAATAACCCCATTTGGTGCTGTACCTACTAAACCTTTAAATGTGTTTCTGTGTTTATATGAACTGTAAGTTTCTTTTTGATGTAAGAGAGATTTTCTAGCAACCTCAATAAAAATTTCAGTACAATCTAAAATAATCCTACAGTTTGTAAATGTTGTGAAACAATTAGGCAGGCAAGACTTATTTTTATTGCGGTCAGGGATAGAACTCATTAGCTGTTTATATAAAATTTCATAAAGGACATGTACCCAAGTCATCACAATATTTGAAACAGTGGCTTCAGATACTTTGAATCTTAATGCTAAATCAGCATGTGGAAAATTCTGCCTTAATTTCATTAAGGTCATTAAAAGTTGATCTACTTTACTAATGATTTCTACCTTACTCCCATACATGTAATTAATTTCAATATTTTTTAATAAATTATAGAGTGCTTCAAATATTTTTTTTTTGGGTAATCCAGTATACAACCGAATTAGGGCATCATCGTTGGCAATCTGTTCGTAAGAAAATCTATCAGTTAGATGTGCTTTCTCAGTCAGTCTCTGAATGTCCATTTGAAGTAAGTAATTTTCGGCTTCCAATGCAGTAGCTGATAAAACTGTCGTTTCTTCAACTCTAAAAATTAAAACAATAAAATAACAGAAAATTCTGAAAATAATAAAACTTACATAAGAGTACTACTAGACTCTTGATGCGATGTGGAGGGCAAATCTCTGCTTACCAGCATAGTACCAACATCTTGAACACTGTAAATAAAATTAACATATATTCATAACACAAAATAAATAAATAAAAAAGGTTTACTTTACCTCTGGGGTTCTAATGATGTTGATGTTGATGGTAAATTATGATCGGGCAATTTTCTTTTAATCGTTCGTTTTTCAGGACTTAAGTAGCCACTTCCAAACACTTTTTCTTTATTAAATGAAAATATTTCCGGTAAATTTTCTTTCTTACCATCACGAAAATGGCAGCTGCACACAAAAGCGCCTTTTCCAGGAGAATCTGTTCGCCTATAAATATTTTATGATTTAATATCATAGATATGTTAAAGAGGAATATGCAATTTACCTTAAGCAATTTATCCATTTCTTTCGCAAAATTTCATCTTTCGGAAAACGAAAAAATCTACATTTTTCCCTAATATTGTAATGGTTGCATCCATAGGCCCAACACATAACCATTTTTGAGGTTATGTTCAAATCACAAAATATAAAATTGTTTTATTACACTAAACAACAACGATTTGAAAATATTTCAGAGAACACTGCACAAGTTCATAAAAAGTTAAAAGAAGCCAAATTGCATTAAAACACAGCACAAATATTTTTAATACACTTATGAAAAATATCTAATGTAAAAACGTCACTTAACCAAATTTGTTTGGATACAGTTCCCTCACCACCTCAATAGTGACGTCAGAAAAATGGTGCGTATATCATTTGAAAGCCCTTGAAAAACTATTCAGAACAGTCAAAATTATTTCTTCAACTGTCACCTGTCAAAAATAAAAAAATGTGAAAATTTGAAACTTTAACATTAAATATCTGAAAAAGTATTCGTGGATATAAAGCGCTGAAAGCATCTTTAATACACACATTATATTTTTTATGCAAAGTTTATTCAGTGACCCCTGACTCCTACGTCATCACTATCGCTTGTCTTAGTAACATACGTACACCAGATGAGACAGACAATTTGCATCTAAATTGAATGTCTTAGATAACTTCTACAATCGGATCAAATTTTATGTCAGTTTTGATTTTGACAGATTTGACATTTACGCATTTAAAAAATGTCGCGATATTGTGAGAAAGAACAACATATTATATTGAAATTAGTTGATTATTTCCAACGATAAAATCATACTGGAAAGATTCTTTTGCCCTTAAGTGCAGTTTGTGAGGTAAGTAGAAAAGTACGTACCATTAAAATCGTTAATAGTAGAAAATAGGTTATCGTATCTATTATCTGTTTTTATGATGCTCAAGTTTTAAGGAAATAAAGTATGAAGTCAAGCAGGTACCACAAGAATTTAATGTAACAATCAATGAGGCAACTAGTTTCGGTATCAAACCATCATCAGGTTATTATTTTAAAAAACGTATGAAGGGAAATTTAAAGTTGTTTCACTACATAATATGGTACTTGAAAAAGGGGTTATGAACTGACTAAATACATATTTAAAACATTGAAAATTATTACTAAACTATAAAATAGGTCGTTGTAACCCCAGCCATCTAGGGATCGCACCTTAATTGGGGACAACTTCCAATTGTCTTCCGGGGCTCTCAGCTCCCCAATTAAGGTGCAGTCCCTAGATGGCTGAGGTTAAGACCCTAAGGTTAAACCTATTCAATACTTTGGTATAATTTTCAATGTTTTAAATATGTATTTAGTTAGTTAATAACCCCTTTTTCAAATACCATATTATGAAGTTTCACCATTAGTGAACCAACTTTAAATTCCCCTTCATAAGTTTTTTAAATAATGGCCTGATAATGGTTTGATACCAAAACTAGTTGCCTCCTTGTTTGTTACAATAAATTCTTGTGGTACCTGACTTCGTATAGTTTATTTCTTGTTTAGGATCGCAATAGACAAAAAAAGTTTTCCTCTTTCTTGTTCACCCAAGAACTAATCGTTATGAAAACATAGTTTAAGAAAAAACATAATCTTTGTCAATAGAATGTCAAAATGACTGAATTTATTTCCGACATACCCCAATGGGGGAGTTCCCTCAATGTTGCCAACCTAGAAAAAGGTCTACCAACGGAGAAGGATTATTTTTGGTCAAAATCTAATTCATTATTTTCGCAATGATAAAATATATGTACAAAACTCTATTGAGCTTTCCAGAATATATCGTTAGCGAAATATAATGATTTTAATAAAATCTTACTTCTGATTGGTTGAAATTTCGTTGTCAAATGTCATTCCTCATAGAGTAAGTATAACAGAGCGACATGTTTCAGTTTCAGATTATAGAATATTCAAACTACTCGCCAAATTCACTTTAGTTCCACCAATCCTCCAAGGCTGTAGGTCAGTCGCTGAAATTCATATATGTAATACTCCTATATCGCGTTCCGACAGAACTAGATGCAAGATCGGAATTGTGTGGCAATGCGCATGCCCATATACATAAATTGCATTGGCGTCGTGTCCCGTGATGAAAAAGGAACGTAGAGAAAAGGAAAGTTAAGCAAACGTAGGCGATTTTACAGCTGTGACGCCTATGACTATCCGAGGCTGCGTGAGAGAGAAACGATCGTCTACACTCTACTATTGGCGACACACTTCTCTCATAAGCTGGCGATATAGGAGTATTACATATATGCTGAAAATAAAACAAGTCGCTCTGTTATACTTACTCTATGACGAATGACATTTGACAACGAAATTTCAACCAATCAGAAGTAAGATTTTATGAAAATCATTGGTATTTCGCTAAATATATATTCCGGGAAGCTCAATAGAATTTTGTATACATATTTTATCATTGCGAAAATAATGAAGTAGATTTTGACCAAAAATAATCCTCCGTTGGTAGACCGTTTTCTAGGTTGGTAACATTGAGGGAACTCCCCCATTGTTTGGAATTAGGTTATTTTGTGACGTAGGGGTCAGGGATCCAATATTGAATCCGTATATATTTGCTCTCGACAGTAAAGACGTATTTCCCACCTCGATAAGTAATCTACTAGCACCAAAACTCATTTTCCCATCAAAAATAGACAAAGATTGAAATTACCAAAGATTAAATCCCTCAGAATCTTGATTTGTAAAATAATAAATTGCAGACTTTTGCTCCATGTATATAATGTATTAAGTAGAGAAACAAAGCGAAGGTATACTTATTGACTTCACAATGTCCGTCCCTTTGTCTGTCTATCTGTCTCAGCGATAACTCTAATACGGTTTCGGATTTTAGAACCCTTTTTTCAGCAATCAATTGCTGGTCACCTTAGCTCGTCCATTTACTTTTTTCAGTTAGCTAAGTCAACTACAACAGCCTGCCTATTCATCTAGCTGTAGCTGAACTAGCTGCTGATAGTGTTGGGTTGCTGGGTTTATTATTAATCAAAACAGTATATAGGGTCTAGATAAGATTCTTGGAGAAAATCTATTTTAATTATGCTAAATAGAGAAATGACAAATTAATTATCACTAGTGGTCGATGACCGATGTTTATGTTCATATTAAACAATTATTTAAAACAAACAAACTTAAAAAATCTGATGTGGCCAGCACATGACCTCTCGCCATTTTTGAATCAAAAATTTACAGGTTGACACAAAAAAGTATGAAAAAAAATTGTTTTTTTGTAAATCTGGCAACAATGGCAAAAGTTTCGAAAATTTTAATGAGATGAAAATAAACTATAGGATATACAAAATATATGTGTAAAACTTTATTGCCGTTTTGTATAATAATGGCGTCATCACCCATAGCAACTGCCACTTCCGGTTGTGCGATTGGCACCAAAATCTAATCAGATCTAATCTAGGCTATCAGAATTCTGTATGCAAAATTTCAAATTTTTTTATTCAGTAGTTTTTGAGTTATCGTTACTACAACATCCATCCAAACACACACACTAACACACACACACACTAACACACACACACACTAACACACACACACAGACATCATCGCGAAAATATTAAAATCGTATTCTAGGGACCCTAAAACGTGTTTATCCATTGAAAACTCACTACCCAATTTTTAGCATGATTCCTATACCTCTCTTATCTGAAGGGCGAGAGGTAAAAACATAAACCGACTTCAGAAAAAGAACAACAAAAAAGGCACTAAAAGTGAAAAATAACTGAATTATAAATTTAATTCAAAAGTCAAAAATGTGCGTAAGACTTTTTATTCAATTTCGTTTAAAATAACGTACCTACTTAAATATCATATTTTCAAGTTTATAACGAAATAAATCAAAAGTTTTACTTATCTATCTCGTTTATGTCCTAAATTTGATTTTATACAAACATTCTTTTTTTTGATAAAGTTAATCTGTAATTAATAATGAACTTTTTTTAATCAAAATGTCGATATACAAAACTATCGATGTTGGAGTGATAACCATTTGCATACTAACACATACAACCTTTAAAGAATAAATGTGTGACGGCTAGAATTTTCTAATAAGAAGAAATTCACAAAATTTTTAATTTCATTTTTTTAACCATAAAATAATATTCTAACCCAATATTGTCTAACAATCCTAACAACCAACCATTATTTTTAATCAAAAAAGCAAAAAACAAATTTGAGCTTATTAGAATTAATTTGATTAGCCACAGTCTATATACAATACACTTGACATATCCTATTATTTAGATTAACTGTAGCAACTTGTATATTAGATGTATTAAGTTTTATAACCAAATAGAACTGATAACAAACAAAATAACTGCCGAATCAGTATTTCAGCATATGCCATTAATAAGTATTAAAAAAATTACGTACGGGGGCTTGTTAAAAAATATATAAACCACTATTAAGTTTTCAATATTTTTGAACACGAATTTCTTTTTCTTTAACAAATCAGGTGAATGCGGAATACATATACAATGGTACAATATACAGGGTGTTTCACGAATAAAGTTACAAACTTCACTAGGTGATAGCTGACACTGGACTGATTTAATACACCCCCAGGTACTGGGTCAAACATTATTGGTAGATTATTTTATTATTTTTCTAAATATTAAAGCCTAAGTATTTTCTTTACTACCGAACCAATTTGCTGACTGGTAGCTGGTTGCTTATTTTAGAGACACACTCCATGTCATTGACCAATGAAAACAGGCCTGGAACCGGGGATTCACCGAAGCGATATTGTTCCTATTGTTGAAATGCACTTTGGAATTTTTGGCAATCTGTCTGACTGGAGAGATGTGTGGCTGCAAAGCTAAATCATTAAAGGCGTATAAAAAGCGTCTTTTGTATAATTTCAAGTTTGGGTTTTGGCAACACTGACTGCAACATTGGGTCTCAAACAAGCAGGTCGTCCCGCTGTGTGAAGTACCGCGCTTTACAGGGTGATTATTTTAGATGGCTAATTAGAGGCTTCAGGAGAAATAGGCGGAATTAAAATCTGAGAATTTGGGATTTGAGGTTTTCGGAGATGCAAAATCGATCTAAAATATTTAGAACAATCAGTTATTTCCGGTTATACTGGAAGTTGGTATCAACTTTCTTATTTTAAATGGAACACCCTATATTTTTTTACATTTTTAGATTTGTTCTTAGAAGGTGATCACTTTTCATGTCATACTTTTGACATTTGACACCTAACTGCACCAACGCCTGCAAACCCTATTATAAATAGACAGGCTATCGACGGTTCACGGAATAAAACCGTCAAGTGTGAATACAACAAAGACACGAAAAAAAAAACGGACGTTTTTTTCCGTCCGGAGCAAACCGGTGTATCTGAAAGAGCACCAAGTCAATATTCTGTATCTAATCCTTTTTACGTAACTATCATCAAGGGGTTTCGCGATGTTGCCACCTCTAACTCAAATAATACTATATCTAACTAATGTCTGATTACCTATTTCTACGATAAATTTATATTTATACAAGTATCTATATCTCTTGTGCCATTCTTTGTTCGGATTGGAGCGGGAGAAATTTATATATAAAGAATATTTCTTTTGGGGACAATAATAAAATTGGGCTACCTATAGAAGGGTCTAGTTTTATTTAATCGTAACTATTTAATACAATAATATTTGTTGCTTCGGCAACTGGTCCTTCGAACTTTGCTCTTTAATCTAAAAATAATGAAGTGAAGAAAACAATACAATTACAAACTCTAAAAATATACAAACCAACCCTTAATTGAAAAAAGTTTACTTCTCCCTTTAAAGATAAAATTCCCTGTTTAAGGTTTGGAAGGTGGATGTTACGGAATGAGAGAACGGTATTGAGAATCCCAGTTTTTCAGGAACGGTATAAACAATACTAGAAATGAATATGTGTGGACAGAGGAAAATCCTTGTCAAAATTCTCAACATAGATTTTTTGTAAATATATGGTGTGGACTGCTTAATAACAAGTTAATAGGACCATACTTTTTTCCGGGTCGTTTAACAAACGCCGTCTATCTAGATTTTTTAATTAACATTCTTCCTTAGTTCATAGCAGATGGAAATGCAAATATTAGAGTAATGTGGTATCAACATGATGAAGCTACACCTCATTTTTTACTTTAAGTATCACTTCTATGCTTTATATGCTAATCGCTGGACAGTCCGTGATGGTTCTAAGAACTGGCCAGCTAGATCCTTTGACTATGCACCAGTGGACTTTGTCTTATGGGCCCATATGAAAACGAAAGTGTATGACGAAGAAATCAATAGTTGATTCAAAAAATAATTCATGTGGCTAATGGAATAAAGAATGAGACAGAAAAAGTGAAGGTGTGCCGAAAAATTTCATTGACGTGAAAATTCATTATACGTTGAACTATTTAGTTAGAAAGAAAGAAATATATTTTTTCATATATTGGTTTAGTATGCTTACCAAATTAAAATGAAGTCGGTTGGGTAGTAAAGAAAATACCGAGACTTAAATATTTTGGCGAATAATAATAAAATACTCTGTACATTGTAAACCCATAATATTTGACTCAGTATATGGCGGTGGTTTAAAATTAGTCCAATCTCAGCTATTACCCAGCGAAGTTTGTGACTTTCTTCGTGAAACACCCTGTATATTCAATGGTACAATTTTTCGTTGGTTACATAATCTGAAAATTCGTGATTTAAAAAGTTACTATAAAAGCTCCTATTCTAAAAACTTTAATTGTTTTAATAAAAATTTAATTTTTTATAAAATTTAGATTCTTGAAATTTTGGATTTTATTTTTATTAAAAATGGATACATTTTTATTAAGAATAATATAAGAGGGTTACGATTTGTTTGCCTTACCCTGATATTATCTCATTCTTGCAACATATGTAGTAAATTTACATATGTTATTTATACAAAATAAACACGTTTAATTAAATCAGTATATTGCGATTGACATAATTTAATTTTCGCTTGTCTATAGGCAGAGATTAGGTTATAGGACTTATTAGGATTTATTCAGGATTTGTGCGTAGTCAACAGGACCGATTTTCGGATTAAAGGATTGCTAACTGAAAATACATAGTTGAAAATGTACTTGACCAATTCAATGGGTATCTCCTTTCTCAGAATATCAGAAAAAAATCGGTTGTGTCGCCCTAAAACTTTCTTGACGAGTATCAACGAATACTTTTTCAGATATTTAATGTTAAAGTTTCAAATTTTGACATTTTTTTATTTTTGACCGGCGACAGTTAGTGAAATAATTTTGACTGTTCTGGATAGAGTTTTTTAAGGGCTTTTAAATGGTATATTGCAAGTCAAATTCCGTAACATATTGCATCTGTCATTTTTTGGTAATAACACTTCCGTTTGACAGATGTCGTACAAAAACTAGTTGGTTCTTCCGACGGGTAATCTAAACCAATATACTAAATTTCAGCTCAATCGGATTAAATGCGTGGTATCTATCGTGAAAGAATACACACAGACCGACAGACAGACAGACAAGACTGAAAATGGTCTTAATCATCTCATCAAAATGTATATTTCCATCTTTATCTCGAAATTTTTTTTTTTAGCTCGTTCACAATACTTTCCCTTCTCGGAGGTTGGTCGGGAAAGTAAAAATGCTTTCCCAGTACTAAGCATTATTAATAATGAAATGCCCACGATTACTTATCAAGCATTTTGGTAATTACTTTAAAAATTGCGAGCACGTCTTGAAAATTCAAATATTTGGAGTATTGGTTGAACTAGATGTTATAAATTAGTGTCGTATCTAGTTTTTTCCAAAAATTAATTTTTACCCACAATACGTGTAGCGTATGGGGTTGTAAACCCTTTAAGACACAATTCGAAAGCTCAGATTAACTTACCGGGTGAATCTCGTCGTTATATGGGCCGGCATGGGCACTTCACACACACACTTGATATTGCTCTCGATGTGAACTGGTACCAGGTACAAATACGACTGTGTGTCCTTTTACACTTGAATATAGCCAATCTGAGCTGATTCGCGATAAAAGTATTAAATTAAAATTAAGAGGCAATCCATGCCGCAACATTTCCTGCCCCGCGAAAATGTAACAATTTTAAATTTAAATGAAAAATATCCAAACATTTAACCAATGAAATTAACTACTAGTTATAGCAAAAAATAGAAAAAAAAAAAAATGAATACAAAACATAAAAATGAATAACCCCTATTTTTAAAGCGACAAAACAGACATAAATAAAATTGTATAGGATTAATCAAGAGGCAGAGGACACAATTTGACCAACGGCCTTTTTAATGTCCCATTGGACGTTTTAACTGAAGCGACTCTGGCTATTCCGTCATCCCCCGGGTGTAATTCCGAAACACGACCTAATAACCATTGAGACGGCGGTAAATTATCAACTTTGATTAGTACTAAAGTACCTATATCCGGAGCAGCACTAGAATTAAGCCATTTGCCTCTTTGCTGCAACGTATGTAAATACTCACAGTGCCACCGTCGCCAAAAATCCTGATGAAGGCGCTGCATTAATTGCCATCGAGATAAGCGATTAAGCGGTATAGTAGTATAATCCGGAATAGGAAAAGCGGAGACAGGTTCTAAAGTTAAAAAATGCCCAGGAGTAATTGCCTGAATATCTTCGACATCATTACTCATGGGAGTCAGGGGTCGCGAATTTAGAAGAGACTCTATTAGAGTTAAAGTAGTATAAAACTCTTCGTATGTTAGAATTTGTTCACCAAGAACTCGAAAGAGGTGAGTTTTTACACTCTTTACCCCAGCTTCAGCTAGACCGTTAAAATGTGGTGCTCCGGCGGGTGATGGATGCCACTGAATGGTTTCACGCGCGGCGGCTTGTTCCATTAATTTTGCGAGTTCACGACTGGCACCTAAAAAGTTGGTACCACAATCGCTATATAAATGAGACACCCTACCCCGACGAGCGATAAAACGTTGTAAGGCTGCCAAAAATACGTCGGAAGATAGGTCACTTGCTAGTTCCAAGTGAATCGCTTTAGTAGCGAAACAAACAAAAATACATAAGTACGCCTTACATGTTCGTACTCCTCTATATCGACTCATAACAATATTGAAAGGTCCACCGTAGTCTACTGAAGAATGGGAAAAGGGCTTGACTTGTGAAACTCTCGATAGAGGTAAGTTGCCCATAGGGGGCTGATAAGAGCGGGGTTTAGTTTTCCAACACCGAATGCATTTGGAAATAACAGCGTTAATGGCACGCTTTGGAGATAAAATCCAAAAATGTTGGGACAACAAATAATAAGTTGAACGAAAACTCGTGTGAAAGAGAGTCTCGTGAAAGTGACGGATTAATAAAGTGGTTAACTCACTAGAACGGGGTAACAAAATTGGATGCTTCGAACAATAAGATATAGAGGCATGTTTCAGACGACCTCCTACTCGAAGAATATTGTCGTCATCAAGAAATACTTGCAATTTTCTAAGAGGTTTCGATAATTTGTTAGTGTTTAATTCGTTATCAAAATGCAATGATTGCGTATATTTGACTAATACAAGTAGAGCAGAATGTAATTCACTACTTGCGAGAGGGCCTACTTGTTTATTGAGGGGATTTTTTGTATTAAATGCAAAGCGGAGTATGTAGGCAACAGTATTTCGAAGTAGAGAAAATGAAGAAAAGCGATTTAGAAGTTCACCTAAGAAATCATTATTTGGCGAAACGGAGAGCAACACTACCTTCTTTTCTTCTCCGGAAAAAGTAGGTAAATCACTAGAAAAATTAGGTTTAGGCCAATATTCTTGGGATTTTGATAAAAATGACGGTCCTGTAAACCATAGCGGATGATTAACAAATTCAGAAGGCAACAGACCTCTAGAGGCGGCATCGGCGGGATTATTAGCGGAATCAACGTAATTCCAAGAAGTGGAAGGTAAGTTTTCTTGTATAAATTTAACTCGGTTGGCGACAAAGGTTTTCCATCTGGAAGGAGATCCATGAATCCAATGCAAAACAATTTGAGAATCGGACCAAGCAGTAATAGTATCAAATTTAATAGATTCGGCGAAGCACGTTAAGGTGTAGTTCATTAACTTCGTAAGCAGAATAGCAGCCGAAAGCTCCAGTCTAGGTATAGTTAGTTTTGCCGTAGGAGCAATTTTGGATTTTGCGCAAACAAAACTCGTATGGATAAGACCTTTTATGTCAGAAATTCTAAAATAAACGACGCAACCATAACCTTTCTCACTAGCATCACTGAAGCCATGCAATTGATACTGCAAAGGGGCAACTAGAGCGGAATTATTTGCAAAGAAACGGGGAATTTTAAGATTAGCGAGGGCAGGAAGATCATCGATATATTTCTTCCATGCAAGAATAATAGACCTATGTGGAATATCATCCCAATTTAAATGAGCTTGCCACAAAGTTTGAATGAGATGTTTGCAGTAAAATGTTATAGGACATAAGAAACCTATAGGATCATAAATCTTAGCCAGTTCCGATAACAAAATGCGCTTTGTACACTTTATATCGGAGTTAATATTAACAGAAAATGAAAAGCAATCGTGAATGGGATTCCATTGCAAGCCAAGAACTTTTAAAGGACTATTTTCAGTATCGGTTGAAAATTCGAGAGGATTTTGTGATAAATATGAAGGTGGGAGATCAGCAAGTAACGACATATCATTGCTTGACCACTTTCTTAATTCAAATCCTCCTCGTTTCATGAGCAATATTAGTTCAGAAATTAACTTGCGAGCATATGTGACAGTAGGGCATGACAGAACAAAATCATCAACATAGCAAGAATTGCGAATAGCGTGTGCGGCTAAAGGAACATTTCGCCCTTCATCAACAACCAGCTGTTGGAGAACTCGAAGAGCCAAGAACGGAGCACTATTGAGGCCATATGTCACACGGGTTAAACGATAATCTTTAACTTCTGCATTAGGTGAAAATCGCCAAAGAATTCGTTGATAATCACGATGAACAGGGTTAACAAAAATCATTCGATACATTTGTTTTATATCTGAACAAACTGTGTAACGATGTAAGCGAAAATTTAATAAAATTGCAACAATATCTTGTTGAAGTTTAGGGCCAACGAACAGATGGTCATTAAGTGATGCCTGATTAGGTAAGCTAGCGGAGGCATTAAAAACTACACGGAGCTTGGTAGTAAGATTATGAGGTTTTACCACTGCGTGGTGGGGAACATAGTAGGAGCGAGCAAAAATATCTTGTGTTGGTATGAGCTCCATGTGATTCAAATCTAAATATTCTCGTAAGAAATCGGAATATTGAATATGTAATTCAGGATCTTTAAGCAGGCGGCGTTCTAAGGAAAAAAAGCGAGATAATGCTAAAGTGCGAATTCCAGGAAAGGTAGGCAACATATCATCTTTAAAAGGAAGAGAGACCATATAATTTCCTTCTTTGGTCCGCGAATGAGTCTCAGAAAATATTTTTTCACAGCGGTCTGCTTCACTTTCGTGAATTACAGTCTCAGGAACACTTTCTACTTCCCAAAATTTTTTGAATGTATTATTAAGAGTACTATGTTGAGTAAAATGGCAATAAATAGTAGAAGGAAGAATCTTAGCACTATGAGAAATTTTTCCTAGAATTACATAACCAAACACGGTATTAAGAGCATCTGGAGTAAAATTATCACCTATAATGCGGCCATTACATAGAATTTTAGAAAAGACATCCGCTCCGAGAAGTACATCAATCCTTCCCGGCCTAGAGAAATTTGGGTCAGCCAGTTTCAAATTAGAAAGATGCTGCCAACCTTTAGTGGATACAGGCAAGTCAGGAAGATGATCACAAATGTTATGTACTATAACGGCATCAACATTGAGCGCGATGCGGGAATCATAAACTGGTTTACAAGCGAAAGTAATACGGGCGGTGTCCAGGGTGGAAGACATAGATCCCAGACCTTTCATATCAAGCAAAAATTCAGATTTAGGAAGGTTTAAAACGTTAGCAGCCTTGTGAGTAATAAAAGAACTCATACTTCCAGAATCAAGCAAGCAGCGGTAAGTGTGGTAATTGCCTGAGTTATCTAATACGTCTATGAGAGCGGTAGCTAGCATTACGCGCGTATTGTCAGAAATAATTCCCTGACCAATAAATGAAGTTGGCATCTCAGCAGCGATATCAGAACTTTGAGGAGTTGCTGTTGTATTTGTCAACACAGAAGGATTGGAGTTAGAAGGGGCGCGGTGATTTTGCAAATACTTAGACGTATTCAAACTGTTTTGTGAGCGGTCAAAATGCAGTAGACTATGGTGAGAGCTTGAATTACAATATCGACACTTATGTGTAGAGCGACAATTTCTAAGATCATGAGACGAACTCAAACAATTAAAACATAAACGATTTAATTTACAAAATTGGTGTCTTTCAGCGGGCGATTTATTAGCAAATGTTTCACATGTATACAATGAATGATTTCTTTTACATAAAAGGCAGTTACTGGAAGGCGATTTAGCATTATTACTAGAGAGAAATGTCCGAGTAGAACGAGGATGATACTTTGTTTTATTAAGCTGCTGAGTTGAGCATGAAGGAGAAGGTTCACTTAGAGTCACATTATCGAAGGCCAAATATTGTTCAGTTAAAAAGTTTATTAAAGTTTTGTAGCTAGGAACAGTAGCGGACGGAATGGTAAGTTCGAAGCGCAATTTGGTTTTTTCATCTAATCTTCGAATTAACATCATTGCTAACACAAAATCCCAATGATCAACAGGAAAGTTCATTACCTTCAGGGCCGCAAGATTCTCTTCAAAGGTGTCTATTAGCTTTTCCAAAGCCGCGGTATTATCGCCCTGGATTTTTAAAGTACTTTCAATCTCGTTCCAATGCGCCTGGGCACATTTTCTATTGTTGAAATAGCGTTTATTAAGCGTATCATATGCAATAATATAATTATCAATAGTGTTTGGCAAATGTTTAATTAATGAAAGCGGTTTTCCTTCCAAGGAACTAATCAAATAATCAAATTTCTCTATCTCAGACAAATTAGTTTTATTATGGACTAAATGATTGAAATGATCAATAAAAGAACGATATTCTTTAAAATCTCCTTTGAATTTTTTTAATTCTATTTTAGGTAAGCGTACATGCGAAACGTCAGCGTGAAGCGCTGTTGAATTTAACAATGCATTATTATTAGAGGTAATATTAGTGGATACCTCGAAAAATTCTGAATATACGGCTTTAATTTTGTAAAATTCGGCAAGAAATCCTTCTTTTATTGCATCTTCAGAGGAAGGATCTTGATCTGGCGTGGCAAATAAAATATTTAGTATTGAGGTGTGCTGCTTCAAAAAGTTTTCTTTTAAGTCATCAATATCTAAACACCTAACTTTAAACAAAGTTCTTAGCGATTTATCAGTTTTAGCGCAATCAGCGAGGTTACTTATAACACTAACTTCATTTAAGCATGAACTACGTAAAGTTTGATATTTTAGTAGCGAAGTCATATTTATGAAATTACTATATAATCAATTAAATAATAAGAACAATAGCGATAGCAGTTTATAAATAGGTAGCGCGGTACGAAACCAACTCTGTTTCAAAACAAAATTCAAGATCAAAATATCCGTTCAACGGCGAAATTTTTAAGCGGTAGCAACTATATACGATAAATATTCGACTTTTAAGCGGTAGCAACTATATACGATAAATATTCGATCATAAGAAAACAGTAAGAAAGAGTACAAAGCAAATTACAGTGAGACGAGAATGGATGTGTGAAGCAAACGATGATAATCCGTGCGAACGACGAAACAGCGAAAGCGGGGATAGAAAGAGGACAAGAATAAAGCGAGATAGCGTTATCACAGATCGCGCACTAAAGGCTAGCGGTTTTTTGTGCCTCTGTATCTTGTTTTTGTAATATAAATGGGTCTGTTTTGCGAATTTTTAAAAATGATTTGAATCTAAAATAATTAAATTAAGTAATTATTTGTAATAATAAAAATGAATTTTATTGATTGCAATACTAATGTTTCATTATTAGCGTTAAATGGACAAAGAAACAAGATATTTAATTTTAATTAATAAGACTGAGAGCTTATTATTTTTTCTTCTTCAGCCTTCCCCCACAAAAAAAAAACAGTTTTCGCTCGAAGGACCAAAAATGTAGCGTATGGGGTTGTAAACCCTTTAAGACACAATTCGAAAGCTCAGATTAACTTACCGGGTGAATCTCGTCGTTATATGGGCCGGCATGGGCACTTCACACACACACTTGATATTGCTCTCGATGTGAACTGGTACCAGGTACAAATACGACTGTGTGTCCTTTTACACTTGAATATAGCCAATCTGAGCTGATTCGCGATAAAAGTATTAAATTAAAATTAAGAGGCAATCCATGCCGCAACAATACGTTACAAGATATTTATAGCTTATATTTTTCTGAGATCAACCATTGCAAATAAGTCATATATAACATTCTAAGTTACAATAAAGCAGTGCTGGGGTGTTACTGAAAAAAAGTAACTCCTTCATTTACCGTTACTTTTTTAAAAAGTAAGATTATTCGTTACTTTCCGAAAGTAATGCGCTACTTCGTTACTGTTCTGCAACGTAATGAATAATAAGTTACTGTACATTTTTAAACCTTTAGATTTCATATAACAGGAAAGAAAAAATAACGGTTTTGTAGAAACTCTTTATTTTTTACATATAATTACAAAAAAATGTGACATTCAATTATTCCCCTGACCACATGTCGCCATTACTTAACTAACCTATATCAACCTAAAGAAACTTTTTCCCGCCACTCACAAATGTCGAGTGTCGGGTCACTACCAACTTAAATTATGGCGGTAAATTTGAACGTTGGAGATTATTTCTACAGTTTGATCAATATTTGTAGTTCATAATTTATTTTACTAAATTTCCGTATTTCAAATATCCAACAGAAAACGTAAATTTACTTAACCAAAGATCAAAACAATAATAAAAATAAACAGTAAATTGAGTTAAATTTTTTAAATCAAAAAGGCGCGCGAAATCCACAGGGTACAATAATAATGAAAATACATTATTTCAAATTAAACAGCACTATATAACAGCAATAAAAAAACAGAAAAACCTTAATTTTAAAGTAACCCGTTACTTCTTAGTAACTCGTTACATTTTAGCAACTCGTTACTTTTTTAGTAACTTTTGCAGTAACGCGTTATTGTAACGTAATTTTTAGAAAGTAGAGCATTTACTGTTACTTTTCGCCCACTTTAAAAAGTAATGAAGTTACTAGTAACGCGTTACTGAAAAGTAGGTAATATTAAGATTTATAAACCAAAAAAGGATTTGTATCGCATGTATTGGAATCTGCTACGATCTAATTTAGTTTTAATATAGCAAATTTTTTAAACAGACCGTCAAAAAATCGGTGATTTTGGATTTGCAATAATCGAAACCGCTTGAACCAATATATGGTGCCAGATTTTTTATAAATAACGATGCATTAATTTAAATTATTTGCATTAAATTTTAAACAGTCTGTACCTATCATTCATCGTTTATTAAAATATCGTTAAATCCAGACGTTAAAAAAAGCTCAACCTATAGAGAATCCTTTTTCTGTTTCACGAAATTGATTAATAAAATTGAACAGAATTAATTTCGTATCACCAATATAACGGACAAAGCCGACCTCTAATCCCATTTTCCCTCTATTAATGATCTAATTTAGTTTTATGCATTAGAGGAGAGGGATAGTGTAATGTAATGTAAATGACTTCGGTGGTGGTGGATGTAATTTTAGGGCCGATCAATCACAAGCTCCGATTAATGCGCTGCTGGTTGCTCGATCATGTGTGTACACACTCTACAGGGACTTATTTACTGCTGAAAGTCGATTTAAAGCACATATTTTTGCAACTAATGTCCTATGACTTTATGCTGATTATAGATTATTTTTTATTTCTTATCAGGACATGTAGAAGATTTTTTGTTAAAATTACAACAATCCTAATGTGAATTCCAAAATAAATAACCTTTATCGAATTGGAGATTTGACCGATATTATGACCAATAATATTTAAAGTTTTTAAATATTTGTCAATGCGATCAATAAATTATGTCTCTACGAAGTCTTTGTATTTTTGGTTTTTTTTGCAGAGTGATAAATAATCTATTAATGTGTTTATCGATTGTTTTACTTAGCCGTTGTATCCCTGAAATATGGGTATGAAAACAGTCTTATTAAATCTATGCATTTTTGTGCCTATTTTATCGTAAGTAAAATAATCAGATGTTAAACTTATGGATATTTTTTGAGTTTAAAAGATATTTATCCTTAAAAAAAAGCATGAGTGTTTTTTGGCAAGATAAATTAACGACAGAATATAGAATCAACAACAACAATAATTATCTATATTGATACAATTAAATTATTTCATTATTACTATTATTACTATTTTTTAATAATTTTTATTATATTATTATTCATCTTCCATATTTCAATATCAACAAAACAAATAATTTGGAATGGTCCGAGAGGGAATCACCAGAAGATGAGGTACCAAAACAAAATCACTTTGTGAACAAATTCAGCACAAAGCTCGGTATAACTAGAAAATAGAAGTAGAAAAAGTGAATGAGACAAGGACACCATAGCTAGCCTCAACAGAAATGCTATTAAATAGTACACTGATGGGTCCAGAACAGCAGAGGAATAGGAGTATTTGGGCCTGGTACCAGATGCTTCGAAACCTTGGGCAGTTCACAGTCGAAAAGAAACTTTACAAGCAAGTAATTCTCATTACGTCGGATAGTCAAGCAGCCATCAAAACGCTGAGCTCCCACGTGATTGAGCTCCAAGATGGTCAAGGAATGCTTAGAAAAACTAAATGAGCTAAGCAACAATAATATAGTCACCCTCCTAGGGGTTCCGGGACATACCGGGGTGGAGGGAAACGAAATAGCAGATAAACAAGCAACTAACAACAAGGGTGTAGTAAATGTGACGACTACGAACCCCCTAGACATTTTTTTGCACACGTATTGAAACGTGGTCGAGTAGAGAAAGTACTATGCTAATATTTTTGATATTTTTTATTCTTACCCATACGCGTATACTTAAGACTCACAAAAAAAAGTTTGTGCGGTCGGAAGAACTAAATTCCTAACTTGATTTAATATATCTCTCCCTCTTTCTCTTTCTCTCTCTATCTTTCACCATTTTTCATTTTGTTTTTCCTTTTTTTATTTTCATTTTTTTTCCATATAATTTATAATTTTTATACCTAATTTTCATTTTTTTTTTTTTTTTTTTTTTTTTTTTTTTTTTTTTTTTTTTTTTTTTTTTTTTTTTTTTTTTTTTTAATTCAACATAAATAGACCCGCATCAACCACAGTGGGTTATTAGCAGGTGGAACATGCACAATTTACAGTATTTGGTGTTATATAAGATTATATACGTAAATGTCTTTTAGGTATTTCATCACTCTTTCTGTGTTCTTCGTGAGTATAGTCTGTATGTTGGTATTACTGATTTCGTTCGATTTTCTTTCTTCATTGAAATGAGGGCAGTCTGTGATAATATGTTTCACTGTCATCGGGATAGAGCAGTAGGAACATAACGGGTTTGGTTCTTTTTTCATGAGATAGAGGTGTGTCAGTAAGGTGTGTCCAATTCTAAGTCGGTTGATGATTACTTGTTCTCTTCTATTTCTTGGAAGTGGAAGAGGAGTGTCAACTTGAGGTTTAATTTCTCTCAGTTTTGACGTTGTTTTTTCCCAAGATGCTTGCCACTTGCTGTTTATGTACTTCGTTATACTGTGTTTGTGATCATTATATGGATATGTATTTTTAAGCACGATATTGTTGTCATTGGTTGCTTTATTTGCTAAACAGTCGACTTTCTCGTTTCCCACAATTCCCATGTGTGAAGGCACCCACATAAATGTGATTTCTTTTCCTAGCGATTGCATGTGGTTTAATTCTTTTTTGATGCCTTGAAGTATTGCATGAGATGTATAGATATGTTTAATGCCATGTAGAGCACTTAAAGAGTCTGTAATAATTAGTCCCTTGTTAAATGGTGTTGTGTTGTACATTTTTAGAGCTTCTAGTATGGCAGTTATTTCTCCCGTATATATGCTGCATTCCTCAGGTAGTCGAATTTGATATTTCGCAGTTTCACAAAGGAAAGCTGCGGCATGTCCATTTGTTGTTTTTGAGGCGTCAGTAAATATTTGGAGATGGTGAGGGTATTTTGATATAGTTTCTCTATATATATTTTGGATTAGGTGGGGATTTGTGGATTTTTTTGGGAGCTGGATAAGTGACAGGTTAATTTTTGGTATGTTGATTCTCCAAGGAGGAAGGTCCAGGGTTGTAGGTAGTGATTGACTGAATTGCTGTAGATCGTAGCCACTGCGTTTAGCCCTTTCTGTGAAGGGAATTATTTTTGGTGATTTGTTGACGTATATATCTGAAGGTAGTGAATTGAAAATCAAGGAAAAGTTCGGATTCTCTTTGTTGGTTGAGATTCTTGCAACGTAGTTTAGTGTTAGTAACATTCGTCTTTGTTTTAAAGGACTTTCTCCTGCTAAAACTTGAAGGCTGCTTACTGGACTTGTTTTGAAGGCACCTAAAGTCAGTCTTAGAGCTGATGATTGAATAGTATCTAGTTTTTTTAATGATGTTTTATTTGCAGAATCGTAACAAATAGCACCATAGTCAAGTTTGCTTCGTATGATGGATTTGTACAGGTTAAGTAGATTGTTGGTATCTGCTCCCCATGTATTATTGGATAATATTTTGAGCAAATTGAGTCTGGGTTGACACGAACGTTGTAGGTTTTCAATATGTTTTTTCCAGTTTAAGGTCTGATCGAAGGTTAAACCTAGAAAATTTGTTTCTTCCGAGTGTTTTAATAAAGATCCATGTAATGTTAGATTTGTTGTTAGTACACTTTTTCTTTTATTGAAAATGGTATATTTTGTTTTTTGATTTGAGAACATAAAACCTGTTTTTAGAGACCAGCTTTCAATTTGGTTTAGAACATTTTGTATAATTTCAGTGGCTAAGAATAAATTTTTGCTTTTGATATATATGACTAAGTCGTCTGCATATAAGTTAGCTTTAATCGGAGCTTTAATTTGGTTTACCACGCTGTTAAATGCGATTAAAAAAAGTGTGGGGCTAAGTATGGATCCTTGTGGTGTGCCGTTTTCCAATATTCTTGTGGTTGATATATATCCGTTAGCTCTTACTTGAATCAATCGTCCATCAAGAAAGTTCTTAATGAAGGCAAGCATATGTCCTTGAATTCCCCAGTTGTCCAATGTTCTCAGGATATGATATCTCCATGTTGTGTCGAAGGCTTTGCTTATGTCAAAAAATACTGCTATTAGTTTTTGATCATGTACAAAAGCATCGTGTATAGCTGATTCAAGTGACACGAGGTTATCTGTGGTGGATCTTCCTCTTCGAAAACCACTTTGGAGGGGGGTTAGGAGTTTTTTATTTTCTAAATACCAAGTTAGACGGTAGTTTAAAATTTTTTCTAATATTTTACACATACTGCATGTGAGAGATATAGGACGATATGATATAGGATTGTCTTTTGGTTTGCCAGGTTTAATAATGGGTATAATTGTTGCTGTGGACCATATGTTAGGAAAGTTTTGCTTTAAAAATATATTATTTAAAAGATTTAAAAGAATTGATTTGCCTTTTTGTGGAAGATTTTTCAAAAAAGTAGGGTGTATATCATCTGGTCCCGGGGAGGTATTTTTCAGGAGTCCGAGAGAAAATTCTAGTTCCTGTAAGGTGATAGGATCATTAAATGAACAATTGGTTTCGCGAATTAAGATATCAGAGGCCTCGGTGAAGTTCTTTTCATTATTGTTTTACCATATTTTTCATTATTTTTCCCTATTTTTCATTATTTTCTTCTATTTTTTATTACTTTTTTTTATTTTTCAGATTTTTTCCATTATTATTCTTCACTTTTTCCACTATTTTTCATAATTTTTTTTCATTATTTTTTATATTTTTTTTCCACATTTTTTATTATTTTTTCGCCATTTTCCGATGTTTTTTTTCCCATTTTTCGTTATTTTTTTTCGCTATTTTCCAATATTTTTTTCCTTATTTTTAATTATTTTTTTTCACTATTTTCCGATATTTTTTCCCCATTTTTCATTATTTTTTTTTTCGGTATTTTGCGTTATTTTTTCCCTATTTTTCATTATTTTTTTCACTATTTTTCATTAATTTTTGATAATTTTTTATTATTTTTTCCCCTTTTTTCATAATTTTTTCCATATTTTTCATCAATTTTTTCCCTCTTTTTCATTATTTTTCTCTCTATATTTCTTGAGTTTTTCCCTTTTTTTCATTATTTTTTTCCTATTTCGCATTATTTTTTTCCCTATTTTTCATTATTTTTTTTCCCATTTTTCATTATTTTTCTATATTTCTCATTATTTTTTCCCCTATTTTTCATTATTTTTTCCCCTATTTTTTATTTTTTTTTCATATTTTTCATTATTTTTTTCCATATTTTTCATTATTTTTATCCATATGTTCAGTCTTCGTACGCATATTTAATAATAATTATATTTTATTACACCCGTTATTAAAATATTTATGTCCGCCTATGTATCAAGTTCAAAATTTTGTGATATTCACGATTCGACCAGGACAGTCGATAATTGGCAATCAATAGCGACACTTTGCCTCGATCGGTGAATCAATATTTTTAAGTGTTTTATTGCCCACAAATAAACTATATTTTCTGTGTATTTGTTACAACATTAGCAACTCTATCGTATGGTTATAACGCACAAGCGGCGCCGCTCCAGTCCAGTGTTCCATAAAAAAAGGTTAGTGAAAATTCATTATTTTGAACTTGCCGGTAATTATTATTTTTTTTTTCCTTTTTTGTATTCATTTAACTGTTGAATCGGCGATATAATTCTCGCCCATAGTTTTGGTCCTTCTAGTCGAATCCTATTTTTTTATTTATATAAACTTTAATAATCAAAGTTAAGTGCTATTAAATTATATTTAAAAGGTACAAGTGACCTTCAAAAAGTAGCACCTATTCGCAGTCGACGAGCTGAACATTCTTATCTCTTACTTTTTGGAAACCTTAAACTTGTTTACAAATTTACAAATATTTTACTTCAGATTGTAATTGTAAAAAATTATCTGTAAAATAAATTAAAATTAAGCACGTTTATTGAAACTGTTTTTATTTGAATTTGAATTTGCTCGGCTTTTGTTAAGGCTCAATTTATATGAACATTTCTTTATTTTTGCACTGTTTTTTGACTTATAGTCTGTGGGCAATAGCGTGAATATTAGTCATTCACTCTCTTCTCTCGCAATTGAACCATTTATAATTTAACATTTATTATTTAAATATCTCATGTTATTAGATATACACTTTGGTTTTTAAAATTTGTCTTTTTTCAAAACAAAAGGCTGTGCTCATTTATTAATTGTATATGCGATTTAACGTAATTTAACAGTCTCATACATAACCTGATTTCATCTTCTCTCTCTCTTCCTCTCTCTACTTTTATATATATATTTTTATTGTCTGTGGTATAATGGGTGAGGCAAAAAAACTCAAACAATATATTGCTCAAAGACATACGGAGGAGATAAAATTAGGAGATATTAAGAAAATAGCTGACCAATGTCTTACAGATAAACAGGCTCATAATAATTTTAAATGCCGGTATCGTCACTTATTAACGATATGGGAAAATTTTGAATCTCTTCACGCACAAATCATTCAAATTGTTTCTACACAAGACAATGGAGACTTAAGCTCTCATGAGGATTGTTACTCTAGTGCGATGACCAATTTTTATCATGTTCAAGCTATTTATATGCAATTATTCGAAGATATTAATGATGTTACCCTCAATACAACACAATCTCAACCTAGCAGCACTAGCAATATTAAGCTTCCCAAAATTTCTCTCCCTACATTTGATGGGGACTTAACTCAGTGGCGTACGTACATAGATATGTTTGATTCTATGATTCATGAAAAAAACATATCTAATATTGAAAAGTTTAACTATTTGAGGACCTCATTGGCCGGTCCTGCACTCTCTCTGGTTAATCGTACCAAATATACGGGACAAAGTTACATTATAGCTTATAATTCTCTTCGCAAAAAATATGATAATGATCGTCGTATTGCCTGCTCTCATTGGCGTGCCATTGATCAAACGAAACCCATATCGGAATCAGGATCTCCTCAGTCATATCGCGCTCTAATTGACACTTTCACTAATAACTTAGCCATGTTAGAAAATTTAGGGTATAATATTGGTAACTGGGATTTTATATTATTTAATATGCTGTTAGACAGAATTGATTCACAAACTGCGGCAGAATTCGAAACTCAGTATGGTAAAGCTTTACAAATGAATAATTATTTTTCACCTTTATTGGAATTTCTTGAAAATAAATGTGATGCGATGGATAATGTTAAACCTGCCTGTTTAACTAATAAAAAGATTTATGATAAATCTAAAAATTCTTCATCATATCCCACCTCTGCTAAACAAAAGACTCATTCCTTTGTCGCTAATGCGCAAGGATCTAAGTGTCAATTATGTCAAAATGATCACATGATTTATAATTGTCCTGAATTCAAAGCAAAATCTCCCCAAGACCGGTTTTCTCTAGTGAAAGCTCGAAAGTGGTGCACAAATTGCTTGGGTACTAGACACTTATCATTTAGTTGTTCCAGTAGTGTCGGATGTCGGCGATGCTCAGGTAAACATCACAGTCTACTTCATTTTGATAAATCTCCTTCTTCAAATATGTCTCTTTTGCCATCAGCTTATCAGAACTCTTCGCTTGTGCCTCCCAATTTGAACCAGCCCAGTACATCTACTCAAGTTTTATACTCTAGCTCATCCCAAACTGTTTTATTATCCACTGCCCTTATAAGTATTAAAGATGTATTAGGCCAGTCTCACACAGTTCGAGCATTACTCGATAATGGAAGTCAATCCAATTTTGTATCTCAAAAGTGGGCCAAGCTTCTCAATCTTCCCCGATCCAAGATAAACATTGCTATCACAGGTATCAGTGAAACCTCTACTCAATCTCATCAAAGTGTGACAACTACGATTAAACCCTTGTCAAGTGACAAGCCGTCCTTTACTCTTGACTTTATTGTCTTGCCTCAAATTTGTTCTAATGTACCTATCGACAGTTTACATTTACCTACATTTTCAGAATTTTCTCGATTGCCACTTGCAGATCCCTCATTCCATAAATCTCAACCCATTGATTTGTTACTGGGAGCTGAAGTTTTTGCACATATAATCACCGGACAAATTCACAGCTCTTCTCTTAACGGACTTGTTGCCATAGAAACAACATTTGGATGGGTAATCATGGGAAAGTTTAATGATACCCCTCAGGTCAACCGCGTGCAAACCTATTTTGCTTCTACTGTACATTCTCTTGAAGATTCTGTAAAGATGTTTTGGGAGATTGAACAAATACCCTCAATTTGTGATATATCACAGGAAGATAGTTTAGCTGAAAATAACTTTGTTAAAACTCATTCTCGGTTATCAGACGGACGATTTGAAGTTTGTCTACCTTTCCGGGAACATAAGCCTAATTTTGAAGGTTCTCGCGATATTGCGCTAAAGCGTTTTTTCTCCCTGGAAAAAAGATTGTATAAATACCCTACTCTTCTCTCTCAATATAATGAATTTATGCAGGACTACTTAGACCATAATCATATGTCTTCCATTTCAGCGAACTTTCTTCTTAATTCCTCTTATTATATTCCTCACTTTTGTATTCTTCGCCCAGAAAGTTCTACCACCAAACTCAGGGTCGTATTCGACGCCTCCACTAAAGACAAAAATAATATGTCATTAAACGATACTCTTCTTACCGGTCCCAAGTTACAAAGAGACATAATTTCTATATTGCTTCGCTTTCGCTTACATGCAATTGTTTTCACTGCAGACATTAAGCAAATGTATCGGCAAATTTTAATCTCTTCTCAACATCGATCATACCAGAGAATTTTATGGCGTTTTTCAAAAGACGAACCCATCCAAGACTTTTCACTAAACACTGTGACATATGGTGTAAGTTCTGCACCATTTCTAGCTATTCGAGTGCTGTTACAATTGAGCCAAGATCATAGAAGTGCATTTCCAGAGGCTGCCTCCGTGATCGAGTCTGATATATATGTGGATGACGTAGTCACGGGAGCAAAATCTGTATCTGAAGCTCTGCTTAAACAAAACCAACTCATTTCTCTCCTTTCAAAAGGGTGTTTTGAACTTAGAAAATGGGCATCAAATGACCCTTCTCTCTTATCAAATTTCTCTGAACGCGATCTCTTATATAATCCCCTTTCATTTGATACAGATACCGAATCTGTTATTAAAATTTTAGGTTTGCAGTGGAACCCTCAAACGGATTGTTACAATTATAAAGTCAGTTTTTCAACTCTATCTTGCACTAAACGTATAGTACTTTCTCAACTAGCTCGTATATTTGATCCCCTCGGTTTTTTAACTCCTCTTACTTTATACCTTAAAATTCTCATTCAAAAATTTTGGATGACAGGAATAGGTTGGGATGACCCGCCTTCTCCGTCTCTTGCTGAAGGTTGGCGTCAGTTTTGCAAGGAATTACATCTTCTCTCGTCGTTAAATATTTCTCGCTGTGTATTTCCCTCAAATACAGTCTCATGTTCTCTCCATGGCTTTTCAGATGCATCTGAAGTAGGATACGCCGCTTCTGTATATTTAAGATGCGTATCGAAGAATAATGATGTATCAGTTTTCCTTCTCTCTTCTAAGGCTCGGGTATCTCCACTTAAGCGCATATCCATTCCCCGTTTAGAACTCTGTGGAGCTCTGTTACTAGCTGATCTGCTATCGTACATTGAAAATATATTTGCTGACAAAATTCCTCTTTCTGACACCACAGCTTATACTGACTCTACTATTGTTCTTAGCTGGATTAAGTCCTCGCCCCATAAATGGACCACCTTTATTGGTAATAGAGTTACTCGGATCCAGAATAAAATTTCCCCTCATCAGTGGCACCATGTCTCCTCTCACCTTAATCCTGCTGATCCAGCATCCCGAGGTTTATTGCCTCAAAGTTTACTTGAATGTTTTTTGTATTGGCAAGGCCCCTCTTGGCTTCAATTTCCCCTATCTGAAATGCCTCATACTCGAGTATCTTTTACCGTTCCCGAAACAGACGAAGAAAAAAAGATTATCACTCTATCAACTCAAGCTTCTGTAAACTGCATAGAAGCATTACTCAATCGATTTAGTTCTCTTTACAAAATCCAAAGAATTTTAGCATACATGCTCAGATTTTGTAATAATTCTAAACCTGGCACAATACCCCTTTCGGGTACTCTTTCTTCCCCAGAAATCGAAACTAGCCTCGGATTTCTCATTAAATATACTCAACTTAAACATTTTTCCAAAGAAATTTTATCTCTAAAAAAGAATAAACTTCTTCCCAAATCTCTTAGAAAGTTGACACCTTTTATTGATGAAGCAGGTTTTGTCAGGGTGGGCGGACGTCTGGTCAACTCTACTCTTTCTCTCGAGAGCAAACATCCCATTCTCTTACCCTCACACTCTTGCTTTACGCAACTTTTAATTGCTCACACCCATAATAAATACCACCACCCTGGGCTTCAAACCTTGCAAAATATTCTTGTTCAGAGGTATTGGATATTAGCTCCAAAAAGAGCTATTCGCACTACCATCTCCAAGTGTTTTCGCTGTTTTAGGTTTTCTCCCCGTTCCTCACAACCACTCATGGGTAATTTACCCATAAGCCGTATATCACAAGTTAAACCTTTTAATCAAGTTGGCATAGACATGGCTGGACCCTTGTCAATTACGCTAAAGCGACTTCGTGGCCAAAAGAGTCATAAAGCTTACATTTGTGTTTTTATTTGTATGGCAACGAAAGCCACCCACATAGAGCTATGCTCAGATCTTTCCACTGATTCGTTTCTCGCCGCCTTTAGACGTTTTATCGCTCGTCGTGGCAGGTGCAACGACATATACTGCGATTGTGGATCCAATTTTATTGGAGCCTCTAATTACATTTGTTCCTTGCTAGAGTTTGTTTCAGAACAAGAGCACATAAAATTTCATTTTAATAGTCCAAAAGCTCCAAATTTTGGAGGCCTGTGGGAATCTCAAATAAAATCTATTAAAACTCATTTGTTTCGCTCTATTGGCGAACAAATCTTAACTTATGAGGAACTATATACAGTGCTGGTTCAAATAGAAGCAGTGTTAAATTCTCGACCTCTGTGTGCACTAAGTTCTGATCCAAATGATTTCCAGCCATTAACCCCAGGCCATTTTCTCACCTTGGAGCCTCTTTCCGCACTTCCCGACCCCAAATTTGAAGGGAATCTTGCCCGTTTATCTCGTTGGCAATTGATTCAGAACCTCCACCAATCCTTTTGGTCACGGTGGCACAAAGAATATCTCCATACTCTGTTGCAGAGAAGTAAGTGGACTGAACTCACTACCCCAATTGAAGTTAACACATTAGTCATCATTAAAGACGATTGTCTGTCTCCTTTAAAATGGCGCCTAGCAAGAGTCGAACATGTTCACCCCGGGAAAGATGGAATTACCCGTGTGGTGACTCTACGTACTGCAACAGGCACTCTTCGACGACCCGTATCGAAAGTATGTCCGTTGCCGAATTATTAAAGTTTCATTTATTTTCTTTTCTTTTTTTTTTTACTTTTTGGTTTCCTTTTGTTATATAGTTACATATTATATACTGTTTATTAAATAATTTTTTTGGGATATAGGTTTCCATGAATAATATTTTTTTTTTTTTTGTAACTACATATATATTTAAAATATACATTTTAGGTGGGCGGAATGTTCAGTCTTCGTACGCATATTTAATAATAATTATATTTTATTACACCCGTTATTAAAATATTTATGTCCGCCTATGTATCAAGTTCAAAATTTTGTGATATTCACGATTCGACCAGGACAGTCGATAATTGGCAATCAATAGCGACACTTTGCCTCGATCGGTGAATCAATATTTTTAAGTGTTTTATTGCCCACAAATAAACTATATTTTCTGTGTATTTGTTACAACATTAGCAACTCTATCGTATGGTTATAACGCACAAGCGGCGCCGCTCCAGTCCAGTGTTCCATAAAAAAAGGTTAGTGAAAATTCATTATTTTAAACTTGCCGGTAATTATTATTTTTTTTTTCCTTTTTTGTATTCATTTAACTGTTGAATCGGCGATATAATTCTCGCCCACCATATTTTTTATTATTTATTTCCATATTTTTCATTATTTTTCTAGCCATTTTTCATAATTTTTTCCCTATATTCCAATATTTTTTTCCTATGTTTCATTATTTTTTCCATAACTTTCTTTATTTTTTTACATATTTTTCATTATTTTTTCTATATTATTCATTTTTTCCATATTTTTTATTGTTCTTTTTCCTAATTTTTATCCATTTCTTTCAATAAGTCTCATTCTTTTTCCATATTTTTCATTATTTTTTTTATACTTTTCCTTATTTTTTCCCTATTTTTCCTTATTTTTTTCGCTATTTTTCAAAATTTTTTCATTCCATAGAATCAGCAAAAAAGTACCTTTGGCATTTTTCGATATTCCTCCTCGTTTCCGAGATTTTGGGAATTTAGTGTCTAGAAATTGCTTTTTTTTATTTTTATTTTTTTCTTAACTTTCAAGAAATTTCGGAAAAATAGTTCAAATAATACTTGTTGGGCTATTTCAGTCCCACATATACGTATTTTTAATTTTTGAATATCTTTTACGGTTTCTCAGAGATATCGATTTTTTAAAATGATGACATTTTCGGAAAAACAACCCTGGAAAACCTACAAGAAATTTTCCGATTATTTCGATTTTCAATAGGCTTCGTAACAGTACTTTAAGGTATATTTTTCCCAAAATTGAAGCGGTTTGCTCAAAACTTACGACCTGTAGCGTGTTTCCTGTGAAACTAGAAAAAAAGTGAGAAAAACCCAAAAAACCCCGTTTATTCATTTTCCGATTTTACTCATTTTCTATTAAAGTGTAGTACTCGTGGGTCTTAAAAAATGGTGAAAATTTCAAGTCGATACATTAAAGCCTTAAAAAGTTATGACATTCTTAAGCTTTGCGGACGACAACCAGACATACAGACAGACAGACATACAGACCACAGAAAAAATTAAGTTGTTCAGAATTCGACGGGGATCATTTCTCCTAAAGATACTATAGCCCGTTTTCGCTTAGTTACGAAGATAGCGATTTCATATGGGTCGTAGTAAGCAACTCCCTATGGGGTCATCGCTAACAAGCCAAAAAATGGGCTGAGACAACATTTCTGAGGCCTGAACCCTTTTGTAGGATCAGTAACAGCATGATACTCTAAGAATTAAAAAGAGAAGTGGAAATAAAAAGATTCAACCATTGGAGTAATCTTCAAGGACTGAGACAAGCGAAGGTCCTCGAATGATTATTGCCCTCGCTCCCCTGGGGCAACAATCTTCACTTGCGGGATTAAAATTAGCACTTTAGTCCCTTAGCACATAATATACTATTAAAATGTTCTAACCACATTATTTATTTAGTTTACTTTACAATATTTCAACATAGTAAGCTTGAAAACTAAAATGAAAATGTACAGTTGGGATAAATATAATTGTTAGGTTAGGTTAGGTTAATTTTGCAGTGTTAATTTTGTTCACCAAATTCCATCTAAAGTAGGTAATTTCAACACCCTGTATCTTAGTAGTAGATAACATTTGATCCAGAGTTATTTAGTAAAATATTATTAATTGGAGGTCCTGAACCTATGATTAAAATATTGAAACATCCTGTATATTTAGTTTTTCCCCATTAAGCCGATTAAAGAAATTGAAAATTGTTTTTAAATTGAGTAAATTTGAAAAATAAATGATTAGCTTTTATTCTTTTCAATTATAATTTACCCTGCGTCAAACCTAAAATAATGACCTCATATAATCACACACATAAATATGTAGCTACTCTCCCTATTCATTAATATTAACAAAACCCGATAAAAAATCTCATTAACATAATAATGTTAGGGTAACATATTACAACACTTACTCCTACTTTAATTTTTAACACATAGATTAGATTTTAACATAAAGATATTTGCATAATGAAATTGTGTAATATATCGGATGACTCATTCTTTAAATTTTTTTTATTACTTATTTAAACTGTGTTTTTAGTAATTGTAATTTATTACTCAAATTGATAAACCTGGTTTGTTTTTTTTAAAATTTAAATATGATGCATAGAAATTGTTTTGTTCAAAATTATTCAATAAAATTTTGAATGGAAAATTAATAAAAAATTGCTCCTTATTAGTAACTTTAAATTCATAAATGTTACTTACAGTTTTAAGTGAATTTTTACTATCAGACATAAAAAAAATTCTATAGTACAATGTATCCTACTATTAATAACTATTCGAATACTCTTAAAAAATAGTTTTTAAAAACAAATGTTAGATTAGAACCGTTGTCAGCCCCTTTGCCCTTCGCACATATTATATACCCGGAGATCCACAGATGCGACAGGGGTTGCGTTTAAACTATTATTATGCTGATCGGGCTATGATAGCGGGATTACACTTGCAATAAAACGAGCCCTGATACTGATATCAATGCAACCTCAATATGCTCGCTGGGGCCACCAGACACTGTTATTTATGAGTACGCGGAGTGGTGACGGCAGGCACCGCCCCCAAAGGGCCTAAACTCACTCTCATCCACAGACTCATTACCATTTTCATATAGACAAAATTACTAGTTTGCTTTGAGGATTATAACTATTGTTATAAATGAGAATTTAAAACAAAACAAATTTCTTTTTTCCTTTTTGGAAATCTTGAAATTTTAATAATATCGTATTGTAAAAGAGGGATTAGCACAATATGCTACATAAGTAAAATTAAAATTTTAAGATAAAATAGAAAGTGGCGGTAAACTTATCATAAAATTAGAATACTAATAATCTAGAGTTTTTTTTATGAAAAAAGTCCTGACTTAAACACTATAGATTATATCCAAAAGGTTATCCATAATCTCAAATGTGATTCACCGGTGAAGAAATAAAACCTACAGCTGCACTCTGTTACTTGGTAACTCAGTTTCTTTTTGTTTTTCTATGTACTGATAATATCACATACATTTTACTTATATTTAAAAATTTTAACTTACGATTGTCACTATATAAATTTTATCTCTCAATGTTAACTGTCAAGTGTCATCTACCATTTTATAGTAATTTTATATCCCGAACTATGTTCTAATTTCAACTTTGTCCGACTTCCTGTCACGATGGTTAAGATATTGTAAACTCATGGGCGGTACCTCAACTTTGTTTTACCCAAACCGACCTCGGTTTGTTTTCTCCCTTAATTTTTAAATTTTTTAATCGTTACTACAATCATGTACCCCCTTCCTTTTAGTACTAAGTAACAAATTTTAAATTTAATAATGTTTATACAGGGTGTTTCAGAATAAAGTACCGTAAATTAGGGACTATATAGATCTTGACGAATTATTAAGAAAATTCAAATAACATTGCGACGACACTTCGGTCGTTGCGGGTCACTTTGGCGCCTTAGTCCAGGTTTCGGATTGCCTCGGGCGCCACCTTCCGTTTAGAGTGTGAAGGCCACTGCACGGGCAGCGTCAGTGGAGAAAGAAATACTCCAGGGGTCGTTATGGTATCGACCAAAATCACTGGCGGCCAGAAGGGCGGTCTTTACTTGCCCCACTGGGTTTGAGTACCTGGGTACTTGCTGCTGGATGTTAAACTCAAAACAAATATTAATAAATCAAACTTTTATTTATTACCAAAATCCGGCGGAGAAAAGGTGTGTAACGGACGATTGGCTTTGCGGCGTGGTGTAGTCGGACTGACGGTTCTGGACTCCGGTATAACTTGATGATTAGTTTTTTGTAGAGTAAACCTATCATTGGACAAATCCCTACAGGCATTTTCCATTTTACTCTTAGCTCTTGCACAGTATTAACGGGTTCAGAACAGACTTTCTGTTTTAAAGTACCCAAATTCCATAATCCATGGGATTTAAGTCTGGTGACTGTGGTGGCCATTTAATAGGAGCATCTACTCCACGACCTATCCACCTACCAGTAAAATTGGTATTCAACCACTCCCTTGCTGTTAATGAAAAATGAGGTGATGCCCCGTCATGCATGAACCACATGTTAATTCTTTGACGATAAGAAACATCTTCAAGTAATTCCACTAAATGTTCTCTTAAGAAAGCTGTATATCGCAGTCCAGTTAAATTTCCTTCTAAAATAAAAGGTCCTATTAGCTGATTGTGTAATACTCCAACCCAAACATTGACATTAAATTTGTGCTGAAAACTTGTAATTTTTGTAATATGTGGATTTTCGTCTGACCATTGAAGCTCATTATGCATGTTAAATATCCCATTTCTGGTCAAGGTTGCCTCATCAGTAAAAAGAACATTATTAACAAAGTCATTATCTCTTCTAATTTGTCTCAGCAGCCATTGGCAAAATTCAACTCTAGTTTCATAGTCTGTTTCTAACAGATCCTGAACTTTTTGTAAATGAAAAGGATACAGCTGTTGGTCTTTTAAAATTCTCCAACAGGTTGACTTAGTAACTCTCGTTTGAAGCGAAAGTCTTTTAGTACTTATGCTTGGATTCTCTTCATCTAAATTCAATATATTTTCTTCATTACTCAACGTGCGTTTTGTTCTTTTGATCCCACGAAATTGAGCAGCAGGTTAAACAGTTCTAGTTTGTCTTATCTGTCAAATGTTTTTCTATTGGGAATAATGCGTCCTGGATATTTTCGGGCATATGTTCTCACAGCCTTTTCGGAATTTCCTCGACATTCTCCTAGTACCAAATGCATGTCAGCATATTCTGAAAATGTGTATGTTACCATTTTTGTATTTGACTAATAACAATAATAAATAATAAACCCTAGTTATGTAATAAGTTTGTAATTTTACTAGTAAATTATGAATTATAATTATTTTAATGCACATTTATTTTTACTTAAAATCTTTTCGAATGACTTCCTGTATTTCATTTGAGTCAGTTATCGGTTTCTATTTTGTAAAATAAAACTTTTCATTTTTGGAGTTAATTTATTAATAAATCGCGTTCATGTAATAGTAGCATTAAATTTGAAATATCTCAAAAATGGAATGCTCTACAGAGATGAACTAGGAGTACCTTTTCTGTGGAAAACTGTATGAGGAATAACTATGAGCTTTAACTTTTAAAAAATACAGGGTGTGCAAAAATTTAAGCTCAAAATGATTTGATCACCCTTCAGTTTCTACGCCAATGGATTATTCTAATTTGTCGAAATAAAGTGGTACTAATTCGTATTATTGAACATCTAATATGTACCTAGTTTCAAGTTAATGTTTCTACTCTAAGCAGATATTTAAAAAAATATGTATTTTTCACTTTCACTTTATCACCCTGTAGAATGGAAACTGGGGGGTTACAGAAAAATGTTATTTGAATTTTGAATAATTCGTCAAGATATATAGTCCCTAATTTACGGTAATTTATTCTGAAACACCCTGTATAATAAACCTAGTTTTAAGTATACGTTTTATTAAAGTAACTAGTATTTAATTCAACTAATAATATTAATTTTCCAAAATAATGTTAAAATTCTTTCTTAAGTCTCAACTATATTGTTATATCCCCCTTTTATGTAATTCATTTGGAATATTTGTTTTATAGGCCTGATGATGGCATTAGTATGCCGAAACTAGTTACCAACGCCCAACTTTATCATTAAAATTTTTGTGGTTTTAGACTTTTGAATTTTTTATTTTTTCACTATAGATTATGTTTAGTGTCTTATGGTAAAACAAATTTGAAATTAAATATGGTATCGCATAATTATTTTAGAAGAATGATCTGTCAAAAAAATTAATGCAGCTATTACTTCAAAAAATGATATAAATTGATTTATAAATACACAAATAAACCAATTATTATTAATCTAGTACGGTGAATTTAAACAACTAAATCATTTACATTTTCGATTACAAGAGTTGTCCCACTTGTCCCATTTATTTTAAATGCAGGACACAATTCAAGTGTAAAAAGATAAACTTGTCTTTGCGTCGTTACTTGGTTTTTTTAGCTCCTTAGTCCAGATCTCGGATTGCCTCGGACGCCATCTTCCGTTTATAGTGTGAAGTCCACTTGCACCGGTCAGTGTCAGTGAAGAAAAATACTCTAGGGGTATAGTATCGATTAATTCCTTAGTGGCGGGTTTTACTTGCCCTATTGGGCTGAGTACATGAGTATTCTCTGCTGAAATATATAAACTCATAATTAGATAAATAAATAAAATCGCCAAGTAAAATAAATGTCTTTATTTAATACCAAATCCGGCGAGAAAGAAGAGAGGTGTGTAATTTTCCGGATTTATCACTCGGTTATCGTCGGCGTCGGTCGGAGAATGCTCGGCGGTCGGTCTTCTCTATCAGATACTCGTTGAGACAGCCGGACATGAACTGGATCCGCTTGGCTACTGGTCAGGCCTCTCTGTCTGATGAACTGACTTGCGGTCTACCGTACTCGACCTCTCTCTAAAGGTACAGATTGTCCAACAACTCAAATGACACCTCCAACTTCCCCATTTCTCAAATTTTCCCTTTGTTGTTTCGTTCCCCACTTCTCTAATTTTTAACCAACCGGTCGGTGTAGTATTTGGACAAAGTTTAGCTGAACAGGTACTATAGCTGGATCCGGATCTCGGCTCGAACCGATGATAATGAATTAGATCGTAGTATAAGGTACTGCTTTCTGCGTGTGCATAGCCCGTATGTGACTATTTCCATCTATAAGGAGGAGGTTTAACTGGTACGACTGATCGCGTTTGGCCTCATATTCGAAGGAAGGTCTTCACATTCGTCATAATTTGAATTTCTATTTATAATCCGTTGTCGAAAGCTATATAATATATTTTAGTTATTAAATATTAAGTAATAGTATATTACATAACAAGAGTTGTTAGAAACATATTACGCACAACTGGAAAGCTTGCGTACGAGCCGCGTAGCGGTGAGTAACGTAATTTCACTCGAGTAATGTACTATACTTTTTCTACGACACTTATCTTTCAGTATTTAAATTGTCACAGCATATATACAGTCTGTCCACTTAAGATCGCAACATATGGAAAACTTTTTTATTATCAATTTTATGGAAAAAAGTTCTTCTTCATAAAAAGGTCTGCATGGCTTGAAAACTAAAATACATCAGTTATCTTTTTTTTAGTCGTATACAACGTGTGTCAAAAATTTAATTTATGAATGTGAAGTCTGCAAGTAAATTACACTTCTTTTTGTCAATATCGAAAAGTGGTTTAAAGAAAAATTGATCAAAATTGAAAACTATGTTGAGATATGCACTCAATATCAATTTGCCTTAAAAAATAAGAATTTTTATTTTTTCAAAATTGTTGTCTACAATAACATAATAACATTTTAGTTTTATTTTAGAGCGAGATTTGATGATTATAACGTACTGAGATAGACGTGGCTAAATTTTTAAAACCCAATTTTCAGTTATAAATAATATTTTTTGATGTTGTCAAAAATAAAGGTACTTTAATCTCGGAAAAAATTCATATTTTTCAACACACCTTGTATATATATATATACTAAATTAAATTGTTCTACAAATAATAAACGTTCTTGTAATCACAAATTATATTGAAACAAATTTAGCTGTAATTTATTGTTTTGAACAGAACAGAACAGTTTTGAATAATTACAGGGTCTTTAGCTTCTTGTACCGTTTAAGATATTGACGAAGTAATTGTAAATTGATGAATTATTTCAATGTTTTCAACTGTAGTTAGTGTATTTTTAGTTAGTGATGAATTTTTGCCCAGATTATTGTTTGTATCATTTGGTTTATTTTCAATCAAGTTTAGATGATAAAAACTGGGAGAAGGGGTATCCCAATGAAAAGAGGGGTCTTCTAAAAAAAAAACTTTTGACTTAAGGTATTAAGGGTTTAAAAGATAAAGCATAGGGGAAATGAGTATTTGAGGGAGTAGGGGAGGGGAGTGGTAAAATTTTTCCCTATCCAACGGTATATGATAGTTTGCTCCTACGAATCCAGAACCCAGCGTTCTGCTATTGCTTAGGCTAACTGTAACGTAATAAAAAAAATTACATGTTAGTCAATACGTAACAGTTTTTGTAATAACGAATTTATTAATCAAGTAATTAGTACGTAATGAGCAATTTACTAATAAAGGAGTAGAACAAACTAATGAAAAGAATATCGGCGTTAGGTAACTTCGTTACCGACTGATTTTCCGTTTGTTCAGATCAAAATATCACATACAACGATTTTTTTGCAGATAATGTAAGTTTTAAGAAAAGCTCAAAATATTAAAGTTCTTTTAGTTTTCTTTAATTCATTAGTCCTAAAAAAAATGGGGTTTCCTAAAAATTCCGTAAGCCCTTCATGTACTTGCCCCCTTCATTTTTAGAATAATAAAACTATTTAATTAGCTAAAAGCGTCCTACTGTAGAAAGGAGCAATAGAAAGAGGAAGAGACTTGAGTGGCTCCATTGCGAATGAACGAAACATTGCCTCTAATCCAAACTTAACGAGTTTCGGTCCATTTTGACCCAGACTTTACGAAAACTCCTTTGGTTCATAACAATGAAAAAAAAATAGTTTTATTTATTTTTTTCTTAATCAAAGTGCAGTACAGAATTACGATTCTGAATAGTTCAAAAAAACTAAAAACTAAATTAAGTAAAATATAACTTTTTTGTGGATGAGGACTAAGTTTCCCAATGTCAACACAACGCACACAGGTAAAACATACAATTAGAAATAACAAATAAAAGAAGAAATTTTATACACAAATATAGAGAACAAAAATACAGACCATAACTAAAAAATAAGACAATGAGAGTACGGCTGTTATTTTTGCCTATTTAAGACTTTATATTCCACAGTCTTGTTTAGACAAGTCATTTTTTCCAACAAGCCAAAAATCTTTAAAAAAAATATTAAATTTATATAAATAAATATATAAAAATATAAATGTTCGTTTGTTAAAAATTTTAAATCTTTGAAAGTTCTTTACTAATTACTTTGAAATTTTGACACAACATTGCAATCGAATACATGATTTTTTTGAGTTGGAGAAATCTTCTTCTTAGATTCACCAGGACTCAGGAGTAACTGGTAAAACTTTATGTCACTAATTCGATCCCAAAATCGCGACGTCCGTAATAGTTGCGATATTGCTACCAGACCAGGTGGAAGAATTGTTCAATCCCACTTTGAAATTACTATTAAAAATGCAATTCATTAAAACTCCCACGTGTAATATTTCCAAAGCAACGGGCATGGTAGAAGTATTGCAGAAATGCAAACTTATTGTTTGGGATAAATGAATAATGGCACGCAAAAATCTCTAAAGGCTCTTAATTGATCATTTGAAGATTTGCGTAAAAACAACAAACCGTTTGGGAATGCATTAATATTGCTTGCAGGAGATTTCATGCAAGCATTAATTCCTCGATCGATACCAGCGGATGAAATGCATGCCTGAAATACTTTACTTTGGTGCAGCACATAAAGATGTTGAAATGAACTACAAATATGTGTGTCTAGCTGCAAAACAATCCATCAGGTGAATTATTTTCACATCAATCGGTGGAAATGGGGAACGCAGAGGTGCCAGCTGATGGAATGAGTAGAAAAAGGATGTCCCAATATTCAAACCAATTATAAGAAAGATGATTGGTTGGGTGAATGAGCGACTATTGCCGCCAAGAACAAAGACGGCTACGAACTTAACATTATTGAGTATAACATTTAAAGTCTGTCGATATTGTTGCGGAAGCAGTTGCAGTAGTTAATTATCCAACAGATTGAAAGTACATTAGATTTAATAGCTAAATGAAAAATATAAATAAGGGCAACTTTAAGCTATAACTAATCATAATTTTTTACAAAGGTTTAAGTTTTTTTGTTACTTCAATAAAATTCTGTTCAGTAGTATAGACGTTATTGTAAATACATCATTGTAAATACTCAAATAAATATTCAAACTGGATGAAGCCTTTAAACAATAGACCAATGAAAAATTTTTTGTAAATACTTTTGCAGCTGTATCATCAGATACCTTTTCTTCCTAATATTTAAAAAAACCTGAGCTATTCCTCTTTTGTTGTTTGTGTGATTCATAAATTCTTTAACCTCCGTTACTTTGTAGTCTTTCAATTTTTAATGTGTTCCTTCCTTTCATTTTAACTTTTAACGTCTCTATTCTGCTACTAAGGCTAATTTGGACGGGACCTACAGCTTATCGGGGGCTACGAACCACGGTTCTCGATCACCCTTAACCCAGGACTATTCTGCAGTCATTTAGGTGATCTACCTACTAACAAGTGTGTTCTTGTGTCACCAATCCCGATCAGTTCCACGAAATATCCGATCTCATCTCCGGCCTGGTTACCGGCGTGAATGATACTGAAGATGGCACAAAGTTTTTTCACTTGAGTTTCAGTTGGATTTGAACAAACTGCCCAGACATCGATCAAGTATAAAGGCTAATGCCTTAACCAACCTGTCCGTCGTATCTGGTAATGTAGTTACTTTTCTCCTCATCTCTCAAAATTTTTCCTCGTAAAGACCAAACTAATTTTCTCTATTTTTTATACTTTTAATTTCTTTAATAAAGCATGCGTTGTAGTGCCCAACTCTCCTCGTTCTGTTAGACAAAGACAAGGGCATAACTCCTAAACTCTTCTCTCCTCCTTGGACTGCTTCTGTTTCAATAACCTTGTTATAGGACTGGTATCCTTTTAATGGTTAGTGAGATGTTATTTCTTCTTACTGAAACATACAAGATTAGTACAACTTAAGATATGTTGTATAGTTCCGTGTTGCGCGTTCCAGAAGAGAAAGCTGAGAAAGCGTAGTAGTTCATGTTGTCGAGGCTCACATTATCGTATCATCCCTGTAAATCTTTGAATCTGTAAATGATAGGTATAATATTATTGGTTTCATATAGTATAAGTCTGGAGGGATGTATCCATTCAAAGTAGTGGATTTTTCGGAAAATTCTACATTCTGTAAAGGAAATGGCGTATTATTGGGTGGAGAAGGTGAAAGATTTGTAATCTGATATGTAACTGATGTACGTTTTGGAAGTGTGAACCAGAGTTTAAGGATTACAACTTCCAAATCGTCCACCAAGTGCTCCGATGAGAGAGGTCCGCTTCCTAACTATACCATGATCTGTACCTCCTCCAGAAGTCCTAAGATGAGTAGAATAGTGCCTGGTGAACAACCTGCCACTATTCAAAGGATGCGACGCCAACGCATACAACACTAACTGGGGAAATAACCAATCAACAGACATTCTTACCCATTAAGTCTTCGGATGAGATAGAATATATGTTATAGGTCGCAATCTACTTACCACCACAACAACAAAAACAAAGTAAACGTTATCAAATATTACACCTAATCTTAATAAGAGAAAACACTCTCATCTAATGTTGTATGGAATGTAACTACTTTACATTTTCGTATGTTCAACTTTAAGTAATTTGAGTCACATCAAGCGACAAAATTATCTATTAAATTATTACAAATAGATTTAAAAATATTTAAAGAATCTCTTCGTCAGCATATCAATTTTTGAAACAACACATAAAAGTGTTAATTAAGTATTGTAGGGGAGGAAGCATGGGCTCTGTCAAATAATCGATACAAGAAAATATTTTTGGAGATACCAATGAACCAAAACTGTTTTAGAAGTAGTCGATCAGGACCACAATCTTTAGATTCATCGAGCGCTAAAATAATTTCCATTATCTTCAATAAAATTATGGAATGATAGAAAATAGTTAAATTTAGAATATCAGCTTAAAAATATATAAAGGATATCATTTTAGACACCAAACTTAGTGACATAATTCGATTAATTTTAATCACTCCATTTTTTTCCAAAAATGTTATATTTGCTATAATAGCTGAAATTTTTAGTGATTTAAAAAATCTGTTATAAGATATTAGAAAGTAGCAGGAAGAGACCAAATGATGTTTTCTTTGGCACATGAAAGCAATCAACATAAGATGGAAAATAAGTCGTTTCCTTTTTCACTTAGAGTCCCCTTTTAGTCAATCAAGTTTCCACTTTTACGATTTTTCAAATGAACGGCTGTAATAAAAGCGAATTAATTTTATTGCAACTGGAATATTTTTAGCAAGAATAGTTAAATTTTGTCAATAATTAATGTAATTTTTATATAGTGTATTTTACCGGTTCTAGCATGTACATTATTATTAATGTAAGTAAACATAAAGTATGACCAGTGACGGCGCAAGATGTCTAAGTCTCCACCAATGTTTTTCTGTTGAATAATATAAGACACCATTTCAGTTCTTTTATGTTATAAGAGTGTGAATTTTTTGCTTGTCTTTTTTTAGCCCTTGTTTTACATATCATTTTGCCATAAAAATGTTATTTTTGTCCTTAAAAAAAACATAGTCTTTGGAGTTTGGATACTTTTTTGGGTTCTTATACACACCGGAACTAAACTGTGATCCACAATATGGCATAACTGTCTCAGAATAATAATCTGTGACTAATAAATACATTTCCCCCTTCATTTCGAATATATTACAACCTACCTTATTCCAAGGTAGTTGTAACGATGCGTTATTGCACTAATACACATTGAGCTGAATGCAGACCGTTTAAATACTGAAATTAACCAGGGTGTTGTTTATTTGCCATTCGCAAAATCATTAATCAGCCCCTCCAAGTCCAATATAATAGGATTTACCAGGAGAAGGAATTTAGAGTGCCTTAGCCCACTATTGCTTCGTGGCATATTAAAGCGGTTGCTACTTTAATGATAGCTAGACGCACGTATGGGGAAAACATGGGGACTCAATCCAAAAATAGTACATTGGTTGTATAATATGGTAGTGCTGTCCATGGTAACATATGCATCTCTGGTCTGGTGGCCAAAGATAAAACAACTGACCGCTGTCTCCAAATTGGGCAAGATACAAAGACTTGCCTGCTTGGGAATAGCGGGGAACATAAAAACAACACCCACAGCTGCTTTGGAAACTCTTCTTGACCTCCCACCATTACAATACGTTATAATGGGGGAGGCTCGAATGGCTCTACGACGGCTAGAGGACTTACCATTCTCTGAAGGAAATCATAGACTGGGACACACTAAGCTAGATCATATGGGAGGCAACATGCTTGACATGAGGTCAGACCACATGACTACTAAATACAGCTTCAACAAAAATCTGAGAATAATAATTAAGAATCGGAATGAGTTGAATACAAGCACTGATTTCAGAACAAACCCTAACGGAATTACCTGGTACACAGACGGGTCAAAAAACGAAGGGGGAACTGGAGCTGGTATATACTGCGAACAGAATAAGTACTAAGAGAGTTTCTCTCTAGGAAAATATACCTCTGTATTCCAGGCAGAGGTCTATGCAATACTCGAATGTGCGAGAAATAGTAATATGAGAGCCCACGATGGGAAAAGAATCATAATCTACTCTGACAGTCAAGTAGCCCTTAAGGCCATAAGGAGCCCAAAGGTGACTTTTAGACTGGTATGGGAATGTGGCGAAAAACTTAGGGAAATAGCGACCCACAATAAAGTAACTTTATCGTGGGTACCAGGTCACAAAGGTATCGCTGGAAACGATAAGGCTGACGAGATCGCAAGAAGCCGGTCGTCCACCCCATTAATTGGTCCAGAACCAGCGATGGGACTACCAAAACGTACGTTTAGGAACCATATAAAAGACTGGATCAAGCGAAAACACAAATTATATTGGGACAATGTACCCGGATTTCTACACGGGAAAAAGTTTATAAAAGAACCGTCAAAGAACGTAACTGAAGAACTGCTTTCAATGAGTAGGAATCAACTACGAATTATCACAGGGCGCCTCACGGGACACCTTCCCACCAAAGAGCATCTAAACAAAATGGGGCTATATAACGGCGACCTTAAATGCAGACAATGCAATAAAGGGGCCGAGAATGCACTCCACATACTATGCAACTGTGAGGCGCTGGATCACAGAAGGCAAAGAATATATGGAAAAGAAAAAATGCAATAAGCCCACGAGGATGCAGTAGTGAATCCGGTTGCAAAGAACGGTCCCGGACAAAAAAATCATTAATCAGAATTCTATAAGCCATAGAATTTTAAAATGCTGATTTCAGTTTTGGCTTCTATTAGCAGAAATTTTTATGAACCATCTAGAACAAACCTATTTGAAATCTATAGGAAACCAACTACTACTGATACCTTATTTAATTATTTTTCCAATCACCCTACTTCACATAAATTAGCATCCTTTAATAGCTTCTTACATAGCATTCTTTAATAGCTTTTTCTGTTCCTCTTTCACCTTCTGCATTCACATCGGAAATTAACATCATCAAACAACTGGCTGTCAACAATAACTTTCCATTAGACATTATCAACAATAACTTTCCATTAGAAATTATCAACAAAATTTATTCAAGATACTTTATTAAATTTAAGTTCAACTCTCCACGCATTACCCTCACTCAAGATGTGCCCCCCTTTTCTGGTTCAATACATTACGTAGGCAACATCTCTTATAAAATAGCTAAAGTCTTTCATAAACATAACATCAACATAGCCTTTAAAACCAATTGTAACACAAATTCTTTTAATTATAATTCCACACCTACATAAAACAGGTGTTTATAAACTCAGTTGCCCCGATTGTAACGCAGTATACATCGGCCAATCTGGTAGGAGACTCGAAACTATAATAAAATAACACATTAGATATATAAATAAATGTAAAGCTCAGATATTACCGACACACCATCCTCTTTTGCTAATCATATCATCTCTACTAATCATTTTTTTCCTTTACTGATTCGACGCTCCAACACCATTGTCACAAAGATAATAGGTTGAATCTTCTTGAAATGTTTGAAATTAATTCCTCTTTACACAATGATACCATTTTATGTCTTAATGGACAAATCCAGTCTAAAGATAATCACTTATTTATTAGATTCTTTTCGGGACTTGATTTAAGGTTCTTTGATCCCATTCCTTCTGACTATTTTCTGTCCAATTATTATACAATGTTTCCTATTCCAAATAACCATTCTGTTAATCATTTGATTTTCCACGCTCCTTCTTACTATTTATAATTTCGATGTTTATTTTGGTTACCATAACTTTTCCCCCATGTCAATTGACATTGACATTGACATAGACATAGACTAGACCCTCTTCTTCTTATTCTCCTCTTACTTTTCTTCTTTTATTGCTCTTCCTTTCTTCCGCTAATTTCTTTCTAATTTTTCTTCTACTTCTATGTTGTCCTCGAGTTACTGAGGTTGAGACTTAGTTCTCCATGTCCTGCGCTCAATCTTATAATCCCTTTATATAAAAAAAAATTTTGTAATTTCCTTCGTAAAATTTTTTTGTAAATTTCCAACATTTCAGCATTCAATTTATCCACATTAATTTGTATGATTATTAATTTGATTTTATTATTGTAAATCAATGCCCTTCAGGTTTTTGGTTTTTGAAGTTGGCTTCCTCCCATTCACATCATGGTTACTTTAATTTGTTTGTCAGTTGTCACACTGTCACTGTCCATTTTACAGTTGACGATTAACTAATCTTCGGGTCACTCGCACCTAATTTTGTATCGCTGTTTTCCTACTTACTGCCTTTAACTGGGCCAGCGTAGTTCAACAATCGATCATTTTAAACTCTTTCGAGCTGCCCTTGTGGGTTCGGTCCCCCATCGTAGGTGTTCTCTCCTACCCCTATGTTGGGATCTTTGACTGGCCCCCGCGCCGCACACTTATTTAAATTCCACTTATGGCCTGTTTTGGGTCAGGATTTCCCTGATCCTTTTATTATGTACTTGGTAAAACCGTTTTTCACGATGGGACACATCTTGTGTCCCCAAAATGTGTTTTCAAAAATGTTTTACTTTTTTTACATTTGAACTAATTTTAACAAATATATTTCTGTGGTACTGGACTTTGTGTGTTTCTTTACTCATAAAAAATTTTATTAAAAAAAGTTTGACAAGACAAAAAGAGGTGTGAAGTTTTAAAAATTGCGAATTTTTTTTCTTATTTGCAAATCATTTAAAATTCTGATTTTTACCAAAACTCAATTCTTTGTTTGAGTTCCGAATTTTGTAAAATGTAATCCGTGTTTATTCCGGAACCGTATTATTTTAAGGAATCCTATCCAATTAGAGATATTTTGAAGAATATTAGAGTTTCTATGCATCATTTTTGAGTAGGAGAATGGCAAAGTAATTGTATTCTAATCACCCTATGTCCCATAAACTAGCTTTGTTTTAGTTTTTTTTAACTATTTTAACCATTTATTTGTAATTAAGTTATTTAATGACTGTAAACTGTTTAATATCATTTAATTTACCTTATGCCAGATTTATTTCTGAAATAGTACATACATTTGATTCAATTTTCAATCTCATCATTTAAATAAGCGTATGATATTCTATTTTATTCTAGCTAAATCTGGTGTGGGAAATCCCACCTGTACTGAACCTCTAGGCCTATTATGCCCCACTAGATTTTATATCAGACCGGTAATCTTGACATAGTCCAGAACAGTTCTGATGTTAGTTTTTGCTATCTCTTCGGGAATCCTGTTTAGGGAATATTCTCTATGAGGTTCAGGTTCTGGTGTCTTCTGAGCCCGCAGGGTTCTGTCAGGACACCTATTACAGTTTTAAGCTTGCACCTATTTAGGAATAACTGCAGATTGTCTCTGTTCTTGGGTCTATGAGTGCTTTGGACTGTCTTAGTCCAGGAAGTTCCATCAGTATTCGGTGTGCTTGTCCTTTAATTATTTCTCCAGGATACTCTTTACCTGTTGGTAGGAAATACCACCTATGGATTGTGGTCCAATTAGAAGTTTTTCGGCTTCTTTACCAGCCAACCTGGGAATTTAGGTTTTTATGACAATTTAACACTAGTTTTACTGTATTTCCACCCTATTCATTGCTTTCAGGAATGCCTGACTGTCTGTGAGTATGCGGATTCTTATATTTCTAAGATCCTCGCATAACATCACATTTGTGCAAGCATTTATCGCAGTCATTTCTACTTAAAAGACCGTTGCCATAGTCTCCCGAGTTCATATGATAGAATCCAGTACCTGTGTTGTTTTTTATTTTGGACCTGTCTATATAAAAGACTTTTTATGTTCCACCCAGGTACGTTTGCCTCAAAAAGTTTTACAAAAGTATGTCTCCCCGATGTAGGTAGGTTGCTGCCAGTTCCTCTTTTTACACTACTATATGATAACGCATCTGCACTTTTTGCAGTTTTCTAGCTTTTAGCCTAAATTTAACAAAAAACATACTTTTTGCAATTGCAGCAACATGAGCTGGGTACTTTTCCAGTGGTCTTCTAAATATTGATATTAGTGGTAAATGGTCAGTTACCAAAAAATTATGAAATTTAGTAAACCCAAATGTGGTCACCAGTAATGACTGTTCCTTTTATACCCACCTTATTTGTGTTTCTGTTCAGGATCTATAGAAGTATATACACAAGGAATTAATTAATTTTAAAATAAAATTGAAATATTTTAAAATTATTTTTAAAATGTATCAAATTGATTTTAATACGATGCGCGCCACCCATTTGCAGATGTATTTCTACTGTTTTGATTCCTCACACTTTGAGTAAATTTATGATTATGATCCCGTTATAGAATGTGAGAAAAACACTTTCTTTCTTATCAATTTATTCGAACTCTCCTTATGTGTATTTAAAATGGAATCTGTATTAAATATACCAAGTAGGAATATACGCAGTTTCTTTGTTATTTTCTATTTCCATTCTTGTCTTCACATTTACGGATCATGATAAAAGTGTTTCTGTTCCCATTAATCATGTTTAGAGCTTCCGGTAGTGAAATTTGTGGATTGTATCCTCCCAGTGGCGCATTAGCACCGACTTCTCTATTTACCTGTTTTACTCTTTATCTCTGCAGAATTTTCTACATTTTAACTTAAAATAAGTCTGGAGCCTTTCCTTTCGAGAGGATTCTTGAAATAGACGAAGAAACGCCAGGGATTTATGCCTGTTTGAACTTTGTATTGAATGTTTTTTGTACAGAAAAATCTAATTATTGTGATTTACTCAAGATTGTATCTTTGAGAGAAAAGGCTAATGTAAAATTGATGGTATTTGTAAAATATAAAATTATTTATTTATAATAAATCTTATTATATTCGTGTTCTAGTTTATCCTTGTCATGGACTATATAACTATATCAACCGTAAATAAAAAATATTAAACAATTTTATTGGGAAATGCTATCTATCTAATGCCAATCAATAAACTATTTTGGAAAAATTGTCTAATAATCCGTAAAAAAAGCCGAAAACTCGATGCGGATTGAATTCTAAATCCGCGACACTCATCCAACATTAATCCAAGTTTAATTTGGCCGTTCTTTTGCTAAATCAATTGGTACACCAAAGAGCGACACTGCATAAATCCACAAGAATCAAGCGAGCTTATAGCGGCACCTGCCGTCAGGTATCGGAATTGGAAGCGAGACGGAGAATATGGAGTAAAACGGAAGACGGAAGGTCTATGGAAGTAATGCCTGGCTAAGTCCGGAGCTTTACTTGCGACTCATTTGATCCTCCAAGAAAATTTGTGAGCTCGCGTCACCCAAACTCTTTTTATAATGTTTGATGGTTTAGATACCAGATTTTAATAGTTTCAAATTTTGTAAAGTACAAAAATGTACGAATATTTGACATTTTCAATTTAATAAGTTTATTCAAATTTAAGAATAAACTCATTTTTTTAAGTTATACACAATAAACTTATCTAGTAGGAACGAATTTATTGGTTTTATATTTATGAATGAATAGCTTAAAGAACCTAGTTGCTTATTTTGATTTTCATTGTTCTTATAATATTCATTAATTTTTAAAAATCAATAAAAAGTAATTAATATATTTTGAAAGTGGCGCTGCTTCTTGACCAATAATTAACGTTTTACTTTCTACAGCATTGCCAAGATTCTAGCTTTGTTCGTTTGTAGAAAAATTTATACTTCTTTCCTTCTTTTAATCATAACAAATGAGATAACAAGAGTTGCCAGTTTTATCGATATGACAACATAGCCAAATATAATCTGTTTCAATTGGGCCACGTCACAAGCCACAATAGCCCCAAATTTTAAGAATTAATTACAGCCGCAGAATCGGTTTCAGAAGTGCTGGACCCGGTGCAATATGATATGGTATGCCAAAATTATAAAATAAAAATATTAAAAAAATCACTGGATGAGTCCATTTAATGTTGGTCAAGGTAAAGTATAATATTTAGAGTTCACTTGATGCTATGAGGTTTTTTATTTGATAGTGAATTTTAAGAGATGATCAATTTAAAATAGTATAATTTTAAGGGGAGATCCAAGTTTAGTAATTGAAGTGCATATGTTTTTACCATTAAGGGATTAAAGGCAGTTCTTTTTAGGAGAAGGGATATATTACGCTTGTTTCATAGCTTCAGTAGTAAAAAACACCCTGTGTAAATATCTGGTCATCAAAATTTTAGTTAACTGGATGCTCTACGAAAATAGGTTTGTTATTCCAGATATGATGAGATGAGTCATATTTTAGATACAGTCAAAAAAGAAAAGTTAAATCTAAGGAATTGACCTGTATGACTGGTAAGAATTTCTCAGTTAAAGATGTACCTACCTAACAAAAATCTTTGGCTACTAATCCAGTCGACAAAGTAAAAATAAATGTATAAAATGGTGTAGTCTGGTTTATTGTTTTAAGTAGTAGAGTTGACTCTCATATAATATACTAAAAGTCCCCAGACGGAGGCGGCAACCTTTACGCAGGAGGGGGAAGGTCTCTTTGCCAGTTTTTCGTAAATATCTCAAAAACTAAGAGTCCTGCAATTTTTTTTTTAAATTTGAAGCTGGTTAAATTTCCTACAAAATTTTTAACGAATTTATTTCTAAGAATAATAAAGAGGGAGATAAGGGGGGTGGAAAAATCCATAAAATATGAAAAACGATGTCATAGCCGCAGAAAATTAATGCTTTTTGTCATATTTCCCCGGAAATATCTGAAAAAAAATGTACAGTGATTCACAACCTCCATTCCGAATTAAATTAAACCCCTCCATTTATTGGAATGAAGGGGATTTAAATTTTCCTATTACGGTTTTTGTGAAGATTTCTGAAACAATGCGTCTTTGCGAAAAAGTTATTCGATATAAATCGGAAGTACTTTAAATTGAAAATTAAGAAAGAACTGGTGTTGTATTTTAAATTAGTATTTACAGGCTAATGTTCCATATTTTCAAGGTAAAAGTCTTTAAGAATGTCCATCTCGTCATTATCATCTTACATGTCGTCATTATCTTGCACTAGAGGACATTCGTGCAAGCATCATGGCAAGTGCCACAAACAATGGAGCAGGGTAACTACAACGGCCTCCACACTTTATTTTGCATCCGCAGAAAATATCGTTTAGTATTGAGTTCTTAGCTATAGGGTGAGTGGAACGAGGTAGCCATCTCCGCCCTTCGTCAGTCCTCATTTTGTGGGTTTTTATTTTTTGTTAAAATCAAGTTGAAACCATTGCTGAATCTATAAATAGGAAAGCAGATATATAGAAATATAACTAGTACATATAATTTAACATTTAAATCAACCAATAAGTGAAGTACATAAACTCTAAATGAGTGCTGACGAACAGCTTCTTTGGTTGGTGGTAGTGCTGCCAAATCAGATTTCGGTTTTGTTGAAGACTTGATAAACGGTGCATGTCGAATTTGAATAAGATTCATATCTTATGGCCACTGATAGATCAACAGAAACAGCTTTTCTCCTACCCCAATAACCGTGCCTTCCGTTGTGTCAGGGTCGGAGATAGGTGTATTCAGAAAAAAGATTAACACGCTTTTATGAGAGCCATACCAAATAAATCGAAAGAATCCGTATACTCACAGATAGTCAAGCATCCCTTAAAGCAATACACAGGGTGGAAATACAGTCCAAACTAGTATTGGACTGCCATAAAAACCTAAATGCCCTGGCAGAACGCAGCAAGATAACTCTTGAATAGGTGCCTGGGCATGAGGGCATAGAAAGAATTGAAGAGGCAGATCTCCTGGCTGGTAAAGGAGTCGAAAAACCTTTAATTGAACCGCAACCCTCATGTGGTATTTCCTACCAACATGTAAAGGGTATATTGAAAAAACAATTAAGGGACAAACACAGGGAATACTGGTTGGAACTTCCGGGACTAGGACAGTCCAAAACACTTATAGAAGGTCCACCCAAGAGCAGAGACAATCCGCTACTACGCCTAAAAAGAGGGGAACTCAAAACCGCACTAGGTGTCCTGACAGGATACTGGCTCAGACGACACCTGAATCTCATAGAAGTATCGGAAGATTCCCTATGTAGGAAATGTGAGGAAGAGGACGAAACTCCTCTTCATGTATTATGCTATTGCCGGGACCTAAACAGGGAAAGGGAATGGCACTTTGGGGTACAGCATCCTGAACCCGAAGAGATAGCGAAAGCTAACATCAGGACTATTCTTGACTTTGTCAAGAGTACTGGACTGATGTAAAAACTGGCGGGGCACAATAGGCCTAGAGCCTCAGTGCAGGTGGGACCTCCCACGCCCGATTCAGGAAACAAAAAAGAAATAGATCAAAAATTCATCCCCTTGCACAATTTAATAAGTCTATAAAAGCTACGATATTGAATTATACTTAATATTGACTTACCTTAAAATACATTTAATTATTCTATCACAAAATTTTTTCTAGAGTGTACATACAGATTATAAATCTTTCTACTTTGCATAGAAATGTCTCGAGTAAGCAATATCACAACATGGCTTGCTTTCTGCATCAGTCGACGATCGAGAAATCCCCTCCAACAATCACATTTAAGCGAACACGCAAGGATGCCATATTTCTATACAGCATATCTTTTCTGGTTAGAATAAACGGCGTAAGTGTTATCGATAAATATGACACCACATTATAGAAAATCAATATTCAGCTGTCATCTTTTTCAGAATAACTTGCGGTGTTTATTCTTCATACGGCAGATTTTCTATGTAAAGCACAAAAATGTATAAGCCGTATGAGTATAATAGATGGAAAATCGCTAAGGTCCAATCCGGTAATTTTTGTCCACGATCCGCTTATGATCAGGTTTGATCCGCTTCGGATCCATTTTCGATCCGCGATCAAAGCGGATTTATTATTAATAATTTTAATTTTATTGATTTTACTCAAATTATTCGAAATTATCGAGGATATGGAAAAGTTTTATGTCTACAATAATTTTGCGGAAAATAATGAGATTTTAGAACAAACGTCAGAAACTCTCCAATAAATGAGTTCTCATCATGGATTGAGAAATATTGGCGTTGGTGAATTTGGATGAGACCGGGTTGGCAAGATCTATGGTTCACTAGACGGTGGAATACCAATGAAACAGGACAATATAAAATTAATCGGAGACATTATTTTTCCAAATCAATCAGTTGGAAATGTTTAAAAAAATCATAAATAATTTTTAGAACTTGCATTTAAAATTATTATAAATTTGCTTACACCGCATATGTAAAATAAAGTAACTTTTTTAACACTTAATGCGTCCGTCTACATTCATTACATCACCTGTTTTCTTTGGAAAATACAGCACGTCCAGTTCCAAATAACCTTTGAGACAAATTGACGAAATTTCTTGAATTTGACTGTCGCCTCTTTACTATTACTGCGAGTTTCACCATAAACTATCAAAATATCACGTTATTACCGAAGTATGCAATTCTTAATAAAAAGTTTATCGTAAAATTTAACCATACACTACAAAATGTAAATAATTACTAATTTCTTATCAGTTTTTAGATAAATCGATATTGCCGATTATTTCACTATTACATTTTATTTTTAATTACTTTTTTTTAATAAAGTGTGACAATTAAATAAAACGAAATTTGTCAATTTCGGCTTTGCCCAAATATCTCGGAAACTGGATAAGACATTTTATTTTTTAAAATCTATTCAATTGGTCTAGACGCATATTTTTTCCATTTAACCAACTTTATATCTATAACGGTTTACGAAATCCCAATAGTGTTCATTTAAATTTATGCCACCCTGTATATCATTAGAAATGAAACTAAATTAATATAGTTAATCAGTTTAAACTCATTGTAAGAAAAATTAGATTAAATCGAAAATATTTATTGTAAATTAAAATAAAATTTTTGAAAAAACTGAAAATTAGTGAGGAAGATACAATAAATAAAAACATACCTTATCAAAAAGGTGTTACCTGCTCTATAAACAAAATTAATTATATCATTTTTATTTCAAATTTTGATCGATATCAGAGGAAAACTTTTCAATCATCCACCTTCACTTTCGAAAAGAAGGGTAATAAATCACTCAACCCAAAAATGACAGGTTATTTTGTGAAGACCGCTATCAATGAAAAGGAAGTTATCGCTGGGAAACAAATAAACATTTTTATCAGTGCTACAATACCGCCATAAAACATAAGACGTTAATAACAGCGATTAGGTGCCATAAATATCACTTTTCTTTATAAATCAAATAATTTGAATATAGCATATACACTTTTCCATCTACTAATATACCAAATACATAATACTAAAGACGACAATTAGTTTTTATTTATAAATTTTAATTTTCCGGCAAGTCAGGCCTGGATCAGCCTCAAAGAATATTTTTCCAACACTTTTATACCGCCATATTTTCGAGCCCTAAATGACAACTACTAACAAAAATGTAATATTGGTTAACCCTTTGAGGACAGAATTAATTTAAAAAAAAAACCACTGAAAATTATTAAATTTTTATTCAGTAGGTACAATTCTGTTGACCTAAATACTTATAGGATATAATTATTGTAAGGCTCGCTAATTTAAAAATCACAATTCGAGAACTTAAACTTTATTTGTATAATATTTGACACGTGTGCCTCTTGAGACTCGTCCCATCTGAATATCCTGTTTCCCTTAGGCCTCTCGATGGTGTCACCCAGCCTAAGACTCTAAATATTCATTGATTTTTGATGTTATTCTAGTGAAAAAAAAATCAAAAACAATAGATGGCGTGACTATCTATCATTTTGGTTATTCTAGTGGTCTGTTCTATGAAGGTTCTTGTGCCCTGCAGGATGTAGTTTTGTTACTAACCATTAGGTTCTTCGGCTACTTAGAGTGAAATACTGTAAAACAATTTCTTTCTATGTTAAGGCACAACCCCACATCACAACTTGCAGATTTCCAAATAATTCTATGTACGTCTGTTACGGTACTACTATAGTGTGCACACCTAAGAGAAGTAGAACGCTCAGGTAAATGTGCACATTTGTCATATCTGACTTCAAATGACAGACTGTTTTTAAATTTATTGACTTGATTTTTAGATTTGCGACCATGGTTCAAGTTTTCTGGCACTGCACCAATTTAGAAGCAACTGTTTTTAAAATCATTGTTTCCGTAGGCGTTCTCTGCTGGTACCATAGGTTTGTTCCAGCAGCGTGTTATAACCATGTTTTGATCATTATTGATCTGCGCATGCACAAAACTGAACTTAATTCGACTCTGACAAAAATATTTGTGCGTCGTCTTGAATGATTAACGACCGATCAACCAATAGGAGCGAAATAAAATGCCACGTAAGCTGTTGTCGGGTGGGAGCGATTGTTTTGACGCGGCGTAAATGAAATCTAAATAGACTATAGTTCCTAACGTTTCCTGCTGGAACGTGGCTCTAGCGCACTTAGCAGTGGCTAGATTTCTTTAATGTCTAAGACCACAACAGAAAGATTTAATTGGGTTATTCACAGAACACATATCCTTATTATTATTCATATATGTAATACTTATATATCGCCAACGTCCTACCTTTGCCTGTAGAAACAAAGCGTTCCGACAGAAGGAGATGCAAGATCGGAATTGGGTGCCAACGCGCATGCCCATATACATAAATTGCATTGGCGTCGTGTCCCGTGGTGAAAAAGGAACGTAGAGAAAAGGAAAGTCAAGCAAACGTAGGTTATTTTACAACTGTGACGCCTATGACTATCCGAGGCTGCGTGAGAGAGAAACGATCGTCTACACTCTACTATCGGCGACACACTTCTCTCTCAAGCTGGCGATATAGGAGTATTACATATATGTTATTATTAAAATGTTATTATTTTGAGTTTGTTTTGAGCTTCATGGAATTATTTTAGATATAATAAATTACTTAGGTTAAACTGCGCTGCAACTAAAGTTGCCATCTGCTAATTCTAAAATGTTCTATAAATTCAAATCAAAAGTAGAATAGAACTATTTAAAAATGAGGTTAAACATAAGAAACCGAACTGTTAGACTGTTTCAATACGCAAGCGCTAAATAAGTTGTAACAAAACCTCTCATTTATTTTGAGAACACATAAAGCAACCGTTAAATAGGTTCCAAATAATTTACGGTTATGCAGGAACACAGAACTTTTCAAGGAATAACGGAACATTTTGTTGCTGGAACGTTAATTTTACACTGCGCATGATCATTCAGTTCAGAACAAGGTGCTGGAACAAACCTATTATATAGGGATTCACCACACAGATATCGACAAAATACCAGAAAATTCTCTCAAAATTTATTTGACTTTCAATCTATTTCATATATTGACTTCAACATGTTGAATTTGTCGACATACCCCATATGTTTACTGTAGTTTTTTACTAAGCGAGGATAATTTATTTTTTCTGCAGCTCCAATTTTTGTCTTTCTTGATACTTTTTATACAATTGAAGGGTTACGATAATTTCCCAAAAATTGGACTATATGTTTATCTTTCCACTTCAGTGCAGCCACGCCATTCTTGGAACTTTTCCAGTCAAACATTCCCCTAGGATTTTGTCATTTTTAAAATCAGGCAGATTTACAATGTCACGATGAACTGTCCCACAAGAGTAATTTTTTTCCCGAAGAAGATCTTGCTGCAGTTTTACAGAATTAAAAAAATTGTCAAAGAAGACCTTACGATTTTTTCCGACCAACTTTCTTGTCAAGTCTTTAACAACACGGTGACCTAATTTGTTTTTTTATCAAGTTTGCCGATATATATCTGGAATTCACAAGTGTAACCGGTATGGCATCAGGTCGTACCCATATTTATTTCCACGTTTAGTTTGCTTCTTTGTCATATACAATTGATTGGTATTCGCTTGGATTCATTGATGCCAGAAACGTTTCAGACTATTCAATAACTGTCTGATTTTATATAATCTGTTAAAACTTGGTTCATTCTTCTTGCGCTGCATGGAATTGTCATTGAGATGCAAATTATTGAGAAGCCAGAAAAATCTATCTCTTGAAATTGCGGAACTTATACAGGGTGCGCCAATTATTTCCACTCGATCTCTAGCACCGAAACTAAAAGAGATATCAACAAGATTTTTTGTAGGGGTAGACAGTGTCACTCGGACTACAATTTTAAAATATTTTGATGTATACAGGCTGGCTGATTTTTGTGGTATGAAAATTAATTTTTTTTTAATTGAACACCCTGTATATGATTATGTCTTCTGATTCTACTTAATATTAGCTTTACGGTAGTTTTTTGTATTTGTAAATCCGACGCGGTGTTGACAAGTTATTCCTATTTTAAGCAGATTTAATGAAAAAACAGCACTACAGAAATATTAGCACAAAAACCACATTTTTTAATAAATTCCTCAAAAAAGCTACTATGATGTAAATGAAACATGCACCTATCACAATAATGACACAACATCTTCACCTGTTGCACAGGGTGTTTGCCGATGGCGTGCCAATAGTCTAGTTTTCAAATGGCAATAACTTAAATTTTTAAAATAGGACACCCTGTATATTTTTCTTCAGTTAGAAGCTCTCCCTAATACGCATTAAAAAAATATAGGGTTTTGCATATCTAACTTTACTATTTACTTTAGTAATTGACGTTAAGTGACAAACAACATATTTTACACAATTTTTAATAAGTACAAAAGTTTACAAAGTTTAATCATAAGAAAACTACAATAGTGAAAGTTAAACTTTATAGTAGGTGTTCAAAATGTCTTCCATTTTCATCTATACATTTTCTTGCCTTTTCTTTCATTGATTTACGCACATGTCTTAGCATTGCAGGGGTCACCTGTCTAAATGGTGCAGTAAGTAATTCTTTCTTTCATATTTTCTTTTGTAGTAACGTCTTTTAGTTTCGGTGCTAGAGATCGAGTGGAAATAATTGGCGCACCCTGTATATGAATCTCTAAATTCTGGTCTGGAAGACTAGGGCTTCATACGAGAACGATACTTTTCTCGTCTCATCTCGTCTCGTCTCGCAAAACCAAAACAAGAGCGGGATGAGACCTTATTGAAAATTATTTAGGCAATACCGAAATCACATACTGAATTTCTGAGAAAAATGAACTAGCGAGCAGTATAAACATTTAATTTTTTTTATAATAAAAAAAAGATCTGCATAGGTTACGATACATTTACTAAATCTAAAATCTGGTAACAATCTGTGAAATATTTTATTTTATAATTTTGGACTTCAGTTACAGTAAAAATGCCGTTGAGTAGGTGCTAGTAATGTTAACCCTAATAAAAGGCCGAGAAAGTATTGATACATTAAGTTTAATTGAACCAGTTAATAAACTGTGTGTAATAAAAAATTCTTTGGTGGCATCAAAATTTAAAAAAAATTTGAAATTTAAAATAGTTAAAAGATGAGAAAAAAAGGAATATGTTTAGTATGTGAAAAATCTAGAATAAGAAAAATAATTAGCAGAAAAGACAATGATACGACAGGAATGAAAAGACATTTATTAACTGCTCAGAAGGCCTACGAAGAAGTTTATGGCGCATCTACTTCGATTCAAAAATCAGTGTCATTAGTTGAAAAAAGTTGACTATGAATGAAAAAAGTTGTATTTTATTATATAACAATGTTTGTAAATATAATTTGTATAGATAATGATTTAGTAACGTCCAAATAAAAAGAAAAAAAAATATTCACGCATTTATTAATTACAATAGAATTAATAATTACCTCGTTTTGTACTATCTTAGAAATAAGTTCTAGCAATAACGAGATTTAACGAGACGACACGAGACAAACGGTTACGAGACGAGACCGAGTCTGAAACGAGACTTTTCTCAACTAACGAGACAGAGACGAGATTTTTGAAATTCTCGCCTTATCTCGTCTCGTCTCAAGCCTAAGCAGTTTAGGAAAGAGGGATAGAAAATAATCTAAATAAAGAACTATTGAAGGAAGCTAATTTGTGTGACATGGAGTGATTTGAGTGGAAATTAAAAAGGGTTTTCTATAGGTCTCAAAAGACAGGTGAGAGTTTGAAGGATTCCTAGTAATCATTAAATCTAAAAAGGATAATTTATTGTGTGTTTCAAATTCAATAGTAAATTTAATGCGGGGGATAATCTTATTCAAAAATGACAAAAAAATCTAAAGTCAGTTCGAGTTTTCGATAATTTAAAAATACGAACATAAATTTCTATATACCTCATATACTACAGTATATATGGTATAAGTAGCGAGAAAGTAAAAATAGGTCAAAGATTAGTAACATTTTTGGGGTTTTTAACGATGCTGAATCGATTGCCGTTGTCCGTTTTTTTCTTCGAAAACTACAAAACGAAAATTTGACAATAAAACAAAAATCGCCATCAAAAATGTTCAAAATAAACCTTTTTATGTCTAATTCAGGTCAAGCTCAACATGACCCATGCCAACATCAGTGGCGTACATTTTTAAAATGTAATTCATTAAATATAGTTATTTTTTCAAAATAATATTTTTGTTTATATTCCATTTAAGTAGTCTAAAGATTGGAATGTATTTCAATAATACTCTGTATAAAAAATTGGGTAGAATAGTAATTGTCAAAATCAGATGTAGAAAAATTCCCTCTAGTTGGAGGGAAAAGTAGAGTCAATCCTTCAAAGAGATCCAGACCATTTTCTCGGAGAATTTAAAATCCAACGAGCATCCTAGCGTAAATCACCGCTGTTTGTTCTAGTCAAAATGAATAATCGTTCAACGGTTGTGTTTTATCGTCGTAATAAGATACAATGATAAATGTTTTTCCTTCCTCCTCGAGAGATGGAAAAAAATCGGAACGAAACGGGATGGGAAAATGAGACAGTTACGTTTAGTGTCTTTCGACTAAAGTTGTACACAAAAAGGGAATAAAATGAAAAAAAAATTAATCGAAATTTGTTAGATTTTTGCAAAGTTATTTCAATATTTCGCAAAATGATAAAGATTCATTTTAATAAATAATCAATGACAGTATATTATTTGGCAGGTAAAATGTTAAGACTAACTTTATAATATAAATACAATAAATAGAGAGAATGATCAGCAGTTTCTTGGGCTTTCACCCTTCGGAATAATCAAAGGCACAACACGCGACCCTTCGCCTGCCAGTCTTGATTGGCTCGAGTTCCACTAATCCCACTTTAGCCCCGACCGTCGGTCCCGCTACCGCGCCTTACCCCGCTGCCACCCCCGCGTTTTGGCCACCAGACAACTGCCTTATGTGAAACATGTCCAGAATTTTAAGCGGATGAAATCAGGTGCGCGATTAGAAATTCGGAAGTGGAATTGGAATTAACCACTTTCGATATTATTTTTCATGGAACTAAGTTTATAATTATAAAAGCAACAATTAGAGAAACTAAAAAATATTAGGGTGTTTTTCAAATAGTTTTAATATTTATTTATTTATGAAAAAAATGTGCATACAAGTTCTACAAAACATAATTTTTAAATATCGAATACTTCGGTAATTCTAGTCTAATGACTCAGAAACAACATAATTGCAAGTAATGCAAGATAGATTCAATCAAAAACAGCAGAACGTTATTTTTAATTTTATATGTTAAATTAGTAAACATTTTTCCGAATTGTCCAAATGAGTAACTCCAATCTACACTGTATGTGGAATTAAATTTATTTCCTAACAACAGCACAAAGTCGTTTAAAAAACATCTTTATGTCTGCTTCAGATTTTCAGGATGTCTTTAAGAGGTCCTATGACGTCTAACTTACATCTCTAAGACGTCGAATGTTAATAATCGCCTTCCTTTATTTCACTATAACTCATGTTAGTGGCAATTAATAATTCTTCTTCATCTTTACTTTCTAATGTTTCTGACATGTCAGATTCTTGAAGAGAAAACCAACTTGAAGAATCATTTGAAGATAATGAGAGATATGTTTATTTTGTAGTAGCAGCCTTTTTGGTCCTTTCCTTAGTGTCTGCCTTTTTTGTACCATATTCCTTTTTTCTCTTCTCTAGCTAATTTCCGTTCTTTTTTTTGTCTTTCTATCTCCTTTTTGGACTTCAACTTTTTATTAAAATATCCCAACATTTGTGGAAAAGTAGCAATGGCTGGTAATTTTTCCTGTCTTTTCTTTTTACTTCAATTGGTATTTCTTCCTTCCAAAGCAACTCTTTTAAAAGGACCAGGAATATTTTCTTTAGTATCGGTCGATCCCTTCACTAAAGGGGTGGTTTTGAGATGGTGCAGATAAGTACTAGTAGAACAAGAGCATTAATGGTTGATATTTTGGTCAATGGAATCCCTGTCGTTGATTATTCTTCAATTCTTGGCCCAGCAGGAGAAAGTTCTGTGTCCTGAGACATGAGCCATGTTTTGGATCTGCAGTGTTTTTTTACGCCACTGCAGTTCCACCCTCCTACCTTTCGGCATTGGGCATGCGTGCTATCCGCTATCTAAAAAGCCACTGTCAAGGGTACCCCTATCCAACTCCGCACTCCTAAAAATTAGCGGGCAAAGTTCTGCGCTACTGCTAAGTTATGTCATTTGCTTTCTGTTTGACATGAGAGATATGCTTATGTTGGGGATTGTCTGTAGGCGCGCGTGTGTAAGTGTTGCGGGTGTGTCGCGTGTAAGTGTGTGCTGTGTTCGTTCATTCTGCCATCCTAAACGTGTGTAATAGTTTTTAAGGTTTCCATGACCATTCAATAGTTGTGTAGTTTTCCAACTCGGATGGTTTATATTTGTGTTTGATTTTTTGATATATTCAAAGTTTTCCTGCATTTTGGGCTGTGCAGCCATAGGGCTTGCCATGCTTCCATTTTCTTTCCCTTCTTACCCTTATTCATGGAATCTCTATCCTCGAATTTATCATCGTGAATAAGCTTATTGGCTCCTTTTTTCGCAATGTTGTGAGCCCTTTTAATACCTCTGTCGTTTCTTTGTGTAAATTCGTACGTTATTTTATTTCCTCTAGAAGCTAACTGTATCGTCTGGAATTGTACTTCTTTTGCTAATCTGTTTTTGGTGTTTATCTTCTGTATGTTATTGACTGCGTTCCTGGAATCCGCCCGAATGTTTCATGTCTTTGGCGCATCGTTATGGCCTCTTTCTTCTACCCACTTTAGGGCTTTAACAATTACTCGAACGAAGCTCGATGTTGTTGTTTTAATTCTTTCCGAAAAGCCTAAATCTATGTTTTCTACATAGATGCCTATGGCTGCCCTGCCATCCTTTGATGTTCCGTCTGTATATATTGTGGCATCAGGTTCGGATATGCTCCGTATCTCAACTATATCCGATAGAGCTGGGTGGATCCTTCTGGTTCTGAACTATTTTTTAATAATAATAAAGGTTTTGTGGTCCATTAACGCTTCTATCTGTATTGGATGGTACCTGTGAGAATGTGGAGTGCGGCCGTTGGTGCTGTCTTGTATGCCTTACTAATGGCTTGGAGGAATGGTCTTTGCATTGCTTGAAGTTGTTTGACGATTCTTGTATCTTTGGCCATTTCTCCCCAGATGTCGAATCTGTATAAGGCCATTGGTTTTACTGCCTTCTCAAAGACAAACTTCAGTATAGCTGGGCTTCTGCCCCAGTTGCATCCTGCTATGGCGAAAAGTTTATTGGCAATGCCGAAGTCTTTTGTCTAACTGTTTTCACGTGGTCAATCCATAGCAAACCGGTGTCTATCGTAATGTCTAAATATACAAGTGATTGGCTCAGTTCGACCGGTTTGCCGTTGATCTTAATTCGAGGCGGTCTTGAGGATTTAGCCGGATTGAAGATAGCTTCGGTCTTACTTGTGTTGTAACTCAGTTTATTTTTTTCCGCCCATAGCTGACATTTTTGCCATATTGCGTTCCATTTGTCCTCTACAATCTTTAGGGATGTACCACCAATGACCAGCACCTGATCGTCAGCGAAGGCTTGTACAATATCTACTTCCGGGCTTAGGCAATCTGTTTGTTCGACCATGTTGAACCATTCCTCCATAACCACCAGCCAAAGCGCTGGGCCCAGGCTGGAGCCTTGAGTGCATCCTCTAACCGTATCTATCTTGATGCTTTCTGTTGTTATACTTCTGTCTGAAAGAAAGTCTTCGCAGATGTTTATTAAATTAACTGGCACTTTTTTCTTTTTCAGTCCAAGTATTATGGAAGGTTTCCAAACCGTGTTAAAGGCGTTCACCATATCCAAAGTGACTACCAGAGAATGCAGTTTTTTGGCCTTGTTTTCTTTCAGTCGTGATGTGATATTGTATACGGCCTCTGTCGTGGTATGGCCTTCTCTAAACCCCCACTGGTTTTTATTCAGTTCGTTGTTGGTTTCTAGGAAAAACATAAGTCTTCTCGCCGTCATTTTATCTAGAATTTTTCCAATCGCTTGCAGCAGGCATATGGGCTTTTTCCCATTTTTCTTTGGCAACCATATCATGTCTGCGTTTTTCCAAATTTTGGGGAATCTTACTTCTTCCAGTAATCTCTATTTCTTCCATTGTGAAAGGCTTCTCATTGATTGCATACTCCGGTGGGTTTCTAGCCTGTTCTCTTATATTCCTGTGTGTTCCTGTGTCATCGTCTTTGTCATTCGTTGGGAAGTAGAAAGTATGGAGATATATAATTGTTTCCTCCATAGTCTGGGTATAATTTCCATCGTCTTTCAGTATATTATGCAGTGTTCTATCTTCCTTGTGCTTGGCTTTTATGATTTTGTAGGCCGAGTTCCATGGGTCATTCGGTTCAAAGTTTGTGAAAAACTCCCTGATAGAGTCTACGTTTTGTTTTATAATTGTCTAATTTGTACTGTCTTTCGTCTGGGTCCCTTTCCAGTTGAAAGGCTTTTCTCATTTTGTTACATGTTTTCCTGTCCTTCGTGAGTTCCTCCGTCCACCAGACTTGTTTTTTTATATTATTCTTCCTCTTCTTTTGTTTTAAACTTTTTAGCATAATGTCATGTATCTTGTTTTGTATTTCCTCAACTCTTGCGGTTGCGCCTTCTTCTGTTCCCATTCCACGTTGCTTACTGCATCTCTAAATTTATTCAGATCTTTGTCTTCTAGATAGCTTTTGTTGTTTTTCCCAGGTTTTTTAGTGTCCGCCACCGCTATTTGATAGGTTAGATATTGATGATCACTTAACGTCTTTTTGTTGTCCTGAGACAGTGCCGGTTCGAGTTGAAAAAAATAATATATAGTTATTATTATATACTTAATAATGTTACTTTCTCTTCGATATTTTGCTGTTGGTGATCAAGACACACTTTCCATAAATTAAATAAATATGTGTCTTTAGTAGACCCTTACTATTCATTTTGAGTGCCCACGTTCTAAAATTGTAAAAAAATAGTTGTTCCTCTGCAGTTTTTTTGTATTTAACGTTTTAGTTTCTACACTTGCCTGTCCATTAACTTTAACTGCGTTTGGATCAAAATGAACCAAATTACATATTTTAAATCCGTTTTTTATTGTTAAATCTTTAATATAAGAGAGAACTTCTTTTAAAACTATTGCAAAACTGTACTTATTAGGAGGTTCTCCAATATGTTGCATTTTCCATTCTACAACTTCCTGCCTCCAAATTGTTTTTTAGGCATGAAATACAAACACATCCATCGGCTACATAATGTATGTAACATTTGGATATAAGGCTATTAATTCAATATTTTTGTCAATACAAAATTGACTAAGTTGGAAGGATAGTTGTGAAACAGTCCATTTAAGAACATCAATACTGGTCTGAAAATACCTTCCTTTGCAAACCAGGGTACGAAAATGTTTGCAATGTATTCAAAGAATTTCCTGACAACAATTCCCCAACAAGTAGCTCGCCGACTGGGAACTTCCCCGACAGGAAAATTCAGCTATAGCTTGTGGTATTCTTGTATATCTATACACTATTAGTAGGGTTGCAAGCTTTTCATTTACTGTAATCAAAGGTGTGATATTGAATTTTTCATCATTAGCTGCAGCATTATAAACAGTTTTGCCTCCTTTGGGAACCAGAACTTTGTCCGGCTTTAGATTTAACAAGAATGCTGTTTTATCACCGTTAAACGCACAATTTGGATCTTTGATGACTTTTTTTATCTTTTTCTCCTTTAAATATCTCTCTATTTCCTCAAACTATTAATTTATATTCTCTTGTGTAATAGCTCTTCTTTGAAAAGTTCAATTTTGACCCGTTTGAAATGTGATATCTTGGTGTCATTTAAAAAAAGGCTTAACCATTTTTTACCTGTTTTGGTATTTTCATTAAAGGTGATCCTTAAATATAAAGCTAGAAATAGAGATTATTGGAAAAAGTCTCCCTAAATGTTTCCTGCAAGATTTAACCCAATTAACAAGAATTAAATTATGTTCAAAAGAAAATTTAGATGATGGTCTCATTTTTCTACAAATTGGAACTTGGCCTTTATGCTTGTCCGTTAGGGTTATTCTTGGAACACCGAGTTTTCTTTTGATGCGGCATTGTATAATAATCCTCTATTTACATCTTCTATAGTAGCTAACATATTTGCTTCCGGGTAATTTAAAACTTTTTTACGTTTAATCTGTAAATAAGAATAAACAAATAAATCAGCAGATCATATAGCTCCAATGCTCGACATATCATTCTACAAAAGTCGGCATGCCATGTCGGGCTTTGGATCCACTTGAAGTGATCGTTTCAAACAAATAGTAAGCAGAGTTTCATAAAATATTTGACATACCCACCAATCCAATTAATAATATTTAAATTTCCTTAAGTCGACTATTAGAACTAGATCGTTTTTCTGTTCCAAAAGTTGACATGCCGGTTTCTTCTTGCTACAAACATATCCTAACTATCATAACAAACATGTACTGTTAACCATTGCTATTACTAGTACAGTTATAATTCAGTAATGAATATTTTTAAAACAAAACTTCTTAACATACTTTGGTAATACTTACTTCTTCATGATTTACAAAATGGCACCTGATGCACTAACTTTCAATTTAACCTCTCTGTGTCATTAACATAACAAAACTGATGTGTGAAACACTCAATGGGCAATTGCTAGATACTAACAGTGATACCATAAGTGATATATTTTGTTATAGATTTCTTGTTTGTGGTAGGTATACAATTGAAGCTCTTAGCCATGTTTGGAAGGCAATTATTTTTTTGAGCGACAGATAGTCATGTGGCTTCTGCAGATTTTGAAATAACCGTGCACTATAGTTTAATCTATTCTGATAATACTTATTCAGTACAAATCACCCACTTTGATAAATTTTAACCAAATGGCAGAAAAAAACATTGCAACAAAATGTAGTACACTAACCTGTTTAGAGTTTTCCTGTCCTTTCAAAAGCACTATTAATTATAACTGCACAGTTCCAGGGACTCACAAAATAACTGCTTAAAAGTATACGAATTGTATCTATTGAAATAGTAATTTCCAATGGGGAGTTCAACAAAAATATAACCTCACGTTTTTTCTTTATTAACAGTTAGATTTAATCAAATAAAACCCATTGAATTTAATTATCCACCGTAATTTGAGCTAGATTTTTGAATAAATTAATTTAAAAATTCAAATTTCTAATTATTTGAATATGCCGCCATTACGATCGTGACGTCACTTATGTGCAATGAAGTTACCTTCAAGCCATTAACTGCAAATGTGTAAAGAAGAAAAGGATGGTGTATCGACTGAAGAAATAAAAGTTTCTTAAAAAGAAGTAAGCAATATTATTTATACAAGTTAAACTACAAAGATTAAAAAAAAATAAAAAGGTGACTATTCAAAAGGGGCCAACAAGCAATTTCAAAAGTGGATAAGGAGCAGAAGTAAAAAAAGGTATTAGCTGAAGAACTAGCAGAAGAAGAAAATAAAAAGAAGATCATTAATTTTGTTAATTTTCATTATATTTTGTATTTTTTTATTTAGGCGCTATTGACCCCAGCCCAGTCAGAAGGATTTCTCCAGGTGAGAACTGTAATCCACCCTACAACAATTGGGAATTACTATTTCAATAGATATAGTTGCTTAAATTTACTTAATACTATTTCATACAAAAACTACGCCAATGATACAAAAATCAAAACAAGTGCCGTAATTTCGAATTTTCGAAAATTTAAAGTTACTAAAATAAATTTCTAAATAGGGATATACTTTATATATTACAGTATATATGGTATAAGTAGTGGGAAAGTAAAAATAGATCAAAGATTAATATCATTTTAGGAGTTTTTAACGATGCTGAATCGATTACCGTTGTCTGTTTGTCTCTATCTCTCACCATTCTCGAATTGAATCAGGCTAACAGACGGATGAACGGACGGACGGACGTACAAAACTATCTTATAAGAGTTTTTTTTTCGAAGACTGTAAAAAAGATTGGAAAAACACAAAGGAATATAAAATGCAGGGACGCATTTTTTTCCTGTCAACCATGGAATTGTGAGTTGTCATTGTCGTGTCAAATGTCAATTGTCAAGTTGCGACGTTTCTAAAAGCTTTATATTTCGGAATCTTCATATTATATTACGCAAAAGTTTTATTAGGAAAGTAAAATTTTATTTTTGAAACTAAATTCAGTTATAATCTTGTGATCAGACCAACAACGGTAATTCTTGAAATAGAGATATCTAAGAAATTTAATCTTTGAAAACGCCCATAGCATCTATCGTAAGGCGCCATAAGTGCGTGCCTTTTGGGGGGTTCTACTACCTTTAAAACGTGCTACAAACCATATTCAATTCAATTTATTCCTCACTTCACCATCCCTTAATAATTTGTGCTAGTTTTTCTACGGCCCGCCCACACTTCTCCTTTGGTGAAGTTGGGCAAACCGTAGCATTGAAAAAATTGTTTCGGCTTCCGGTTTTATTCAAAAAAGGAATTCTGTATCAGAAGATGAGCTATTTCGGGTCCGAGGATCCTGGGCCTTTCTTTTAAGGCGTTGTGCAAGTCAAGACGCGTCGATTGATATCCATATTGAAAAATTTGAAAAAAAAAATTTTTTTTGGAAAAATTCCCAATTTTTGGAATCGGACTTTCCGCTTTCTTCCCTTATGCCTTATTACTAAGCATTTGTAATAATTTAATGTTTACCCTCTAGTTAACTATATTTGGTCTAAAGATGGCTATGAGCCGAAGCTAGTCGCCGCTCTACTAAGATTTATAATAAATTGCGGTACATAGTAAAATTATACATTACATTGGCTATATTTACAAGTAGAAGTTTTTTACAGATCTATTATAAATTCGATAAGCCCATTGTAAAATTGTCGGATGTTTCTGGAATTAACTAAATATTTTTACTATAATAAATAAATCGGTCAAGTGCGGTAAACAAAGAAAAAAAAATTATGAATATCACAATCAGCATACATACTTAGATTAACAAATTTTGAAATGCAACGAACAAATTTGTTAATATCACCGTAACCGACAAAGATAGAAAAAAATTATAAGATGAAAAATGCGTTTTGTAATATAACTAATAAGATTGCAGATTTTTTTCTAATCTTTCTAATTTTTTTCATCGTTCTGTTATTTCTCTATTTTTTTCTTTTTTTTTCCGTTTTTTTTACATTTTTTTTATCTTGATTTTTTTCGTTTTCTCTGGTTTTTTTGATTTTTTTCTCATAGTTTTTTGTTTTTTGATTTTTTATGTTATTTTTTTTTATTTTTTCAAATCTTTCAGGTTTTTTCTAACTTTCTCATTTTTTTCTTATTCTTCTGATTTCTCGAATTATGTAGATTTTTCCCATAGAGAATACACTAATAGAATGAATAGAAATCTACATATTAAATGGTACTTTTTTTTTCGATTTTTTGTCATTTTTGCGATTTTTCTTACATTTTTTTCAGATTTTTTGCATTTACAATTTTTTTGTAATATTTTTTGCACTTTTTTGCGATTTATTTCAATTCTTTCGAATTTTTTATTTTTTTTATGGTTACAATTGTTTCCGGTTTTTTGATTGTTCTTAATTTTTTTTGCGATATTTTTCGATTGCTTACGTTTTATTGAGAATTTTTCGATTTTTTTTTACAATTTTTTACAATTTGTTTTCCAATATTTTCTGATTTTTGTTTCAACTTTTTTCAATGTTTTCTATTTTTTCTTTTTTTTTTTTTTGGATTTTCTCATATTTATTTGGATTTCTTTCTTATTTTTTCTCGTCTTTTCTCATTTTTTTATTTTGTTGTTTTTTTCTGATTTTTTCGATTTCTTCTAATTTTCCTCATTGTTCTGTTTTTTGTTTTCTATTTCTTTCGTTTTCTTATTTTTTTCTTATTCCTCTGATTTTTTTCAATTCTATCGAATTATTTTCAATTCTTTCGACAGGTTTTTTTCAGAGCCCCTTTTAGCTGTATGGGAGCCGCCTAGAAAACCTTTAAAAATATTTTTTATAATTTATATGGCTTTGGGTCAACAAGACGCATATACTGTGAAAATTTGAAGACTCTCTAGCTCGAACGGTTTAGCTGCTAGACCGGTGTGACAGACGGACGGACGGATGCGCGAGTGAGAGCAATAGTGTTCCGTTTCGACCCTTTGGGGTACGGAACCCTAAAAAGACCGAATCTAGAGTAGAATATGTTTATGAACTTAACATTCAAAAAAACAAAAAAACCCAATGATAAAGGCATAAATGTAACATTAAAAAAATCAACGAAATTCACATTAAAAAAAAAACAATAAATATTTTGACTGCACATTTAACAGTTAAATGATAGAAATTGAATATGGCTATGGTACCGACAAGTATTATGGCTGATGGCCAAGAGATGTCAAAGTAGGCTTGATTATAATTTAATTAAAAAAGGAAAGCTAAATAATGCTATATTTTAGGATCTAGTAGTATGATCCATACATACTTGACTAGACCGCAACCCTAGTTGGCTGGGAGGCTATTGAGTCCCAAAATTTTTTTAAGAGTAGTGGGAAGGGCTTAGTCCTGAAGTTAGTCAGGACCAAAACTAATAGTTAAGATGGTTAGACCTAGAACAAAGTCCAGTTTAGTTAAATGGAATTTTACTATATTTTTTTTTCATTTTTCTTCATAAAATCAACTTAGCTATCTGAACGGTATCTTCCTCAGTACCATCAATGCACTTGGACAACCCGTCAAAGATGAACATATTTTCGACGACAAACGACCAATCGTCATAGTTTTCCCGACCTACTAACTTCGGCACACCAGTTAGCAGAGGTGCACTCGTAAATAATCCAGATAACTATTTTATTGTAGTATGGGGTAAGATTATATAGAACGCAAAAGCAAAAGCAAAATGTTGTCGTGACTCTAATCAAACTAAGTACATACAAACCCAGAAGTACAAAATACAATTTTTTTTTCATAAAACCAGTGCCGGAACGACGTTCCGGCGCGTTCCGGCACGAGTGCACCCCTACTAGTTAGGTAATTAACTGCTATATTTACGATAACTCGATACTACTATTAAGTATTTTCTCCGGTTTTTTATCCTTACACGTAACTGGGCCCATAACCTATTAAAACTACCGGTTTGAGTTGTTATTTCAGACTAACGTTTATTTCAATAATAAAAAAGGAAACATTTTATATGTTGCAAGAAACATAACCAGCGCCAAGTTTTGGTATACAGATATAACAATAATATCGGCAATAGCTAGATCATCATCAATACCTTCTTTACTATATAGATAAATTCCTACTAGTAGTAGTAAAGAAATTTAATGATATATGAATGTGTCAGATAATATATTGCTGGCATTGACTGGTAGATAAATTTTCTCATCAGACACAACCTAAATATTTATTAACATATAGTTGTACTACTTTATTTTCAACTATATAATTTTTACCAACCATCAAGTAAACTATAATCAGTAATAATTTTTTTATTAACACCAAACTAAAAATAGAGTTTTTTATTGATTGATAAAAAGGTGTAAACGAGCTACCTGTACGATCATTTTATAAATATAGATATAATAGGTATGGTATATCGAAAAGCCATTAAGCTAAATACGGTGCTAATTTAAGAGTGAGCTTTGAATGTGAGCAAAATTGAAATAAAAAGCTTCCATGGATTTAAAATACAAGCCGCGTAATGTGCCCTCAGATAATGCCTCTAAAGCTCTTCAAGAAGAGTTATGGTTATCGGATGGTTTGCTCTCTGATGTACTTCGAATCGACCTATCATTAATCCAGGATTTATTACGTGAAACGTTATTTACCGAGCTACTTACTAAAAAAAGTTCTTTTTGTATTAATTCAATATTAGCTTTTTAATAGTTATATAAAATTAATACAAGGATTTATTGGAATACATGTACATAATATAAAAAGAGGTTAATCTGTGCAAAAATATTATTGTGAAAGGATACCTGTAATTAAAAGAGTTAAAATTTTGAAAATGAATGTTAAATTATGCGTACGACACTGAAGTTTGGTAGGTCATGTGGAAATTGACCTGAATTAGAAATAAAAAAGTCAAGTAAAAAAATTTCAAAACTTTTGTTATTTATAATTTACTGTATTTTTTTCCAAAATTTTCTCACTTTTTGAAATTGTATCAAGCATACAAAATGTTTATTAACATTTACCAAGTTACAACAAGGAAAAATCTGATCAAATTATCAATTGAAAGATAATTAATAATTTTAATAACAACTAAACCTTAAAGAAATTATATTTAACAAAAATTTGATACTAAATGGAGAAATATAAATAAAAAATCTGGTGTGGCCAACACATGACCTCTCGCCATTTTTAAATTAAAAATTAATACGTTAACACAAAAAAGTATGAATAAAAAATAGTGCAGTCGGGGTAGCTCCGTTTGGAATGAACTTCCTTACGCTATTTTTTCACAATCGAAAGAAATCGAAAAAAAAAATCGAAAGAAAAAGAGAAAAATGAACAAAAATCGACAAAACTGGACAAACATCAACCAAAATCGACAAAAATTGACAAAAACCGAAAAAAAGGGAAGTTTGAAAAAACCTAGAATAATTCGAAAAAATCAAAAACAACAGAAAAATGAGAAAAAAAATCAAAAAATCGAAAAAAATCAGATTTACAGAAACCGAAAAACGCAGAAAAAAAGAGAAAAAGTTAAAAAAAAACATAGAGCAATTCTAAAAAAAAAACAAGAGAAAAATAAGACAAAAAATCGAATAATCCGAAAAATTGAAAAAAAACTGAAAATATTAGAATGAAAATTAAAATTGCAAAATTCGGAAAAAGCCAGGAAATCAATAAAATAACGGAACAATCAGCAAAAAAGCTAAAAATCGTAAAAAAATTTAAAAAAATTCCAAAAAATGGCAAAAAAAAGACAAAAAACTGTAAAAAATTGCAGTAAATAAAAGAACAACCAAAAACCGAAAACAATTGTATTTGAAATTTTTAAAAAGTTAAAAAATTCGAATGAATTGAAATAAATCTTAAAAAATTGTAAAAAAATCGAAAAAATTCGAAACAAAATTATAAAAGAATTACAAAAAAACGCAAAAAACGGAAAAAACACAAAAAGTGACAAAAAATTGCCACTAAAAATAATTGCAAATAATCTGAAAATAATTACAAATAATCTGAAAAAAATTGAAAAGAAATCGTAAAAAAATAAAATTCCAAGAAAATCGCAGAAAATTGCAAACAACCAAAAACCGGAAATGGAATTGAAATTTTTTAAAAATGAACAAACTCGTTGAAATAAATCTAAAAATTTTCAGAGGAATAAGAAAAAAAGAGAAAAAATCGGAAAACAAAAGAAAGAAATAGAAATAAAAGGAAAAATTACAGAAAATCAAAAAAAAAGCAGAAAAAAATAAAAATCAGAAAAAAAATTTGATGTGGCCAGCACATGACCTCCGCCATTTTTGAATCAAAAATGTGCACGTTAACACAAAAAAGTGTGAAAAAAATTGACTTTTGATTTTGAATCCTCACATAATGGGGGGTTCAAAATTCATTTTAATTTTAAACATATAAATTTTTTTGTATAATTCAATTTAATTGTTCAATTTGTTATGTATTTCATTCTTTTCAAAAATGTTTGATTAGTTGTTTTTAACTATTTTTCATAACATTTGTCATTTAATTTGTACGTGCATATTCTTCCCGATGATGGCCATTGTTTGGTCGAAACATGTCGCCGTCGCCAGTTTAATATTTTGATTGATTAATTATATTTCATGTGGTATGTCTTCGAGTTTTTCTATTATTCTTTGAATAAAAAAAAATGTCTGCATAGGTTACGATACATTTACGAAATCTAAAATCTGGTAACCATCTGTAACTTGAGTACTTAGACGAATAGACGAAGTGATAAAACTGTTGAAATGAAAGATATTTATTTTTCTACGTGTTAGTACCTACAAATATATAAACTTTAAGCATGTGCAAAACAAATGGACCTACAAAAAAGAGAATCTATTTTATTACTTATCACGTTCATGATTGATTTTTGTTTTATTTAGTAGAGATTAATTTTTACTTGTTGAATCCGGATTTCAGTTCTTAGTTTTCGGCTTTCCGGAGTTTTCGGTAACGACAACTTTCAAGTATAAATTTTCAAGTTATTGAGTGTTATTAACAATTATTTTTTATTTTTCGATTATAAAAAAACATGTTTCGATTTTTCTCTTTTGGTTCGCACTTTTTCTACATTTTTTTCCATAATGAAACCTGATGCAGTTAAATCAGACGTATGGGATTTTTTTTAATAAATCTCAAAGTGGTGCTAAAGAAGTAGTTTGTGGTTTATGTAAAAAGGTATTTAAATATCATGAAAATAATATCTCAGAAATAAAACAAGAGCGAGATTTGACGAGACGAGACGAGACAAACCGTTACGAGACGAGGCTGAAACGAGACTTATTTTTTTCTCAACTAACGAGATCGAGACGAGATTTTTAAAATTCTCGCTTTATCTCATCTCGTGTGACGTCCTGGTTATCTTTTATTTATACAATTTTTGTAGCGATTATTGGCTTATTTTTTTTTTGATTTTATGGTATATTAATACTGATTTATTTACTTTTATCAAGAAATGGGCATACTGTTATTATTTTTGTTTTCAATTTTAATTACTTCATCTAGTGAGGATCAAGTGGAAGTAGCAGTGGCGCAGCCACGGGGGGTTTTAGGGGTTAGTACCCTTCCCCCCACACCTACACATGTTTTATTTTCTAAATTTTACTGCAATGTATTCTCGTAATACTCCTACTATTTTTTTGAAAATTCCTCCTATAGGTAAAAAAGTCCCCTAATAGGTAATTTTGGCTGCGCCACTGGTCACTTTTTTAAACTTCTTACACTAGCAATACTTTTACCATCACTTTCTTTTACTCATGCCTATGAATCCTAAATATTACTTTTTCTTTAATTATTTTTTTTTCTATTTTAATTACCTAGTATCTTCTGGAACCTGATGGAAATTCCGGAAAATAAAGACCTTGCCCTATTTAATCATATAGATGGCGCAAGTTACAAAGACATTTTCAACTTAAAATTTAATGGCGTGTGTTGTTCTATTTGCTGCTAATAAAATTTAATATGGTACAAAAATCTGAACAGTAATAAAAAAAATTAAATAACATTTTTGGGATCAAAATCTTTTTTAAAAGCAATTTTTTTATTTAACATATAGTGTCAATTAAAAGTAACTAAAATTAAAAAAATGAAAATAACCTTCGAGATTTGTATAACAATTACCAATGTATAATAGCATAATTTTTTTGCATATTATTATTTTATTTGTAGATGTAAAGAAAACAGGTTAAATAAGACAATATGTTCCATAGTTTTCATTACAAGAAAAATTTTTCTGATTATTATTTATTTCTTTGTCTTTAAAAATTGGAAGAAGTTATGTAAAAAAATGCATATTTACCATAGGTATTGAAATATAAATCCCCATGTATATGGTGATTTTCATCCTTGATCATATAGAATTTAACTCATTTGGGGTGGGTTCATAAAAATACTTCAAGAAAAGAAAATCAGAAATTTAATTTAAACCAAATTTGATATAAAAAGTAGCTTTTGCCCGCGACTTCGTCCGCGTTGATGTTGGAATAAATACAAATTTCCTTCTTATATTTGTTTCCTACCCCTACTTTTTGAACTCTGTGATGAATATTGTATTGAATATTGAACAACTATGCAAAAAAAAACCAAAAAATGGAAAAAAATGCAAAAAAACGAACAAAAAAAGTGGAAAAATGCAAAAAAATACAAACATATACAATGATATGCACAATAATAAATGAAAAGGAAAAAATGAACTAAAAAATGATAAAAATTCTAAAAAAAAAGCAAAAGTGTTAAAAGAAATTGTAAATATGTTTAAAAAATGCCAAAAAAAGTAAAAAAATGCTAAAAAAGTAAAATAATGCTAAAAACGCTAAAATTGCAAAAAAATCCGAAAAAATAAAAAAAATGCAAAAAAACGATAAAAAAATGGAAAAAATGCAAAAAAAAAATCAAACACAAAGAAATGCACAATAACACATGAAAATCAAAAAATGTGCTAAAAACTGTTAAAAACTTAAAAGTTAAAAAAAGTGATAAAGGAAATTGTAAAGAAATGCTGAAAAAAGTAAAATAATGCTAAAAAATGCTAAACATGCAAAAAAAAATGCAAAAACAATGCCAAAAATCTAAAAAAAGTCAAAAAAAGTAAAATAATGTTAAAAAAAAGGCTAAAAGTGCAAAAAATGCCAAAAATTAAAAAGATATGCAAAAAAATTCCAAAAAATCTAAAAAAAAGTCAAAAAACGCTGAAAAAATTAAAATAATGCTAAAAACGTTAAAAATGCAAAAAATACCCAAAAAGTAAAAAAACACAAAAAAAGCAAAAAAATGAAAAAAGTAAAAAAAAATACAAACATATGCAAAGAAATGCACAAAAATACATGAAAAGTAAAATGATCTAAAAAATGATAAAAAATTAAAAAAAAGCAAATAAAGTTTAAAAAATGTTAAAAATATCTGAAAAAGTGTGGATACTCCTCGGGAAAGTTTTGGGGCGACATAACCGATTTTTCTGTTTTTAACAGGTGACAGTTGGAGAAATAATTTCGACTGTTCTGAATACAGTTTTTTAAGGGCTTTCAAACGACATATTGCATGTCAAATTCCGTGAGATATTGCATCTGTCATTTTTTGACAGATGTTGTACAAAAACTAATGGGTTCATCCGACGGGTATACCAAATTTCAGCTCAATGGGATTAAACGTGTAGCCTCTATCATGGAAGAATTCACACAGACAGACAGACTTCCATCTGGAAATGGTCTTAATCATCTCAGGTGACTTCAAAATGGATATTTCCATCTTTATCTAGAATTTTTTTTTTAATTCGTTCACAATACTTTCCCTTCTCGGAGGTGGGCCGGGAAAGTAAAATATTTGTATTCCCTCAGGGGGTAGAACCACTCCCCTCTATTAGAATCACCCTGTATGTTTTTGGTTGACGCACTTACTCGAGCGGGTCAATATTTGTTTAACCCCAATTTTGAACTCCTTAAAGTGCGAATTTTCAAAATTCCTTTCTTAGTGCTCCCCTACACTACCAAATGAAACTACCCTGAAAATTTCTCGTCTCTATCAAATCTGGTTTAGGCTGTGCGTCGATTGTCAGTCAGTCAGCGATACGACAATTTTATATATAGGGTGTCCCAAATAAGAGTGATCGATTTTAAATGTAAATGAACAGCTTATTAATTGCTCTAAATAAATCGGGTTTTCACTAATAGTTTTCGTTAACCCAAAAGTTTTTTATGAAGTTTGTTAACATTTTATCCCTTCATTACAGGGTGATCTACTAATGTTGGTCAAAATGAATCAAAAAAATATGTATTATTTTAAATGGAACACCCTGTATATTTTGATGGCATTTAAAAGAGCGACTCATCTTCTTTTAAAAAATGTATAGTTTTATATCTTTTGATTTTCTGTCAGCGAAGATATTCGAGATTTCAAGAAATACTGCATTTTTCCTTATGGAAAAAGGATATTAAATAAAAATTAACAAATTTGACAAAAAAATTATTTAGCAACAAAACATAACACAACATTTGTGCATTGATGAAGAGGGAGGCACATACAGCATTTATTGTAACTTTTATATTCTTTATTACTATTAATTGCATTATTAGTTTTATTAAATGTTTGTGATATTTTGTTGCTGAATAAAATATTTGTCAGATTTTTTATTTACTGTTAGTTTTTCCATAAGGAAAAATACAGTGGTGGTTTTTGAAATCTCGAATATCTTTATTGTTAGGAAAGTAAAAGATATCAAACTATACATTTGTTAAAAGAAGATGAATCGCTCTTTTAAATTCCATCAAAATATACAGGGTGTTCCATTTAAAATAATACATATTTTTTATATTTATTTTGACCAACATTAGTAGATCACCCTGTACTTACGGGATAAAATGTTAACAAACTTCATAAAAAACTATTAGGTAAACGAAAACAATTAGTTAAAATCCGAATTCTTTAGGGCAATTAATAAGCTGTGCATTTACATCTAAATTCGATCACTCTTATTTGGGACACACTGTATATAGAAGATATCTTCAGACTGCTTCTGCTACACTCTTGTTGTTTTGTTGGTAATATCTTCAGTTATTCCACCTCTTCTACACTCCAATCTTGTTTTTCTTTAGTTATTCTTTCATCTACGATTTCAGTGTGTCTTACTTTTTATGACATTTTTTTTAGTTTGTTTTTGTTTTTGGTTTCTTTCTCTTCCTTAATCTTAGTAAAATAAAATTTTCTTCAACCTGTTAATTTTTTTTAATGTTTTATTTTTATATTTTTATTAACATACTTATTATCAATACATTGTTTTTTATTCCCAAGATAAACCTTGTCAATCAAAAATTCCTTTTATTCAACTTACCTATTATATTTTATAAAAAATGAATTCTATACTATACAGGGTATAACAAATTTCATTACATTATTAACATTATTTTTCCTTATTAATAACTTAATAAATCTCATTAATACATTACAAATGAAAAAATCTCATAATGATATTATGATGTATTTATACTTATCTGTGATTACTTGTTTAAAAATCACAAACCAAAGCAAGCAATTTTCCCAAATCCATGTTGTCGAAGAAATACTTGAATGAAAATAGGAGAAAGACATCTTTACGGCTGCATCCCTCCAATTTTTATATCTGTTTTCATTTCAGTTTTATGTGCCTTATTTATCCACCCCCTAGCATACGTCACTTTCAGTATTTTACAATCTAATCATGGAGAACGCACTCGGATAATCCCCTGTTATTTCTCTCGGTGTGTTTCCAGCGACCCTTGGAAGTTTTCCACGAAAAGTGCAAAGGAAAATGTCGGCTTTTTCGCTTCGACTGATGGCCGACTGTACTTCCCGAACATTTGGATAGGAATATAAAATAAACTAACGCTACCCACCCCATACATATTTTTCCTTTTGTTTTCCACACAATCCAGTCTTTCCACGGCGTTATTTCCCGCTTGTCTTTCCAGGAATTCACGAAAATTTTATTTACATTATCGGATTTCTTCATGTGCCATGTATTGATGAGATTCCGAAGTTATTATATCATATGTACAAAATATAAAAAAATAACTTCCAATTTGTGATACCCTAAATTAGGAATCAAAAATCACTAAAAATACAAAAGTACAACATCTTTGATTTATAAGCAGTGATACCACAATAAAGCGTTTAGAGATTTAAATATTTCGTTTTTCTATTTTAAATATTTTAAATAAAATATAGTAGAGACACATTCATAATAATTCATTAGCTTTTAACTACCCCAAGGAGATTATCAGTAAAGAGTACATAAAAGAATATGTCCGCTTTGCGTTCGACTGTTTTGCGCTCTTACCTGAAATCGACCAGTTTGCGCTCTGCGATTTTTATCGGAGGTGGGCCGGGGAAGTAAAAAAAGTTAAAAATGCTGAAAAAAGTAAAATAATACTAAAAACGCTAAATATGCACAAAAAAATCCCAAAAAATGAAAAAAAAATGCAAAAAAAACGAACAAAAAAAAGTGGAAAAAATGCAAAAAAAATACAAACATATTCAATAATATATGAAAAGCAAAAATAAGCTAAAAAATTATAAAAATTCTAAAAAAAGCAAAAAAAGTTTAAAAATGTTAAAAGAAATTGTAAAAAATGTTTACAAAAATGCCAAAAAAAAACTAAAAAAAGTAAAATAATGTTAAACACGCTAAAAATGCAAAAAAACGAACAAAAAAAAATGGAAAAAATGCAAAAAAAATACTAACATACAAAGAAATGCACAATAATACATGAAAAGCAAAAATTGAACTAAAAAATGTTAAAAGTTCCAAAAAAACTGAAAAGTTAAAAAAAAAGTGATAATGGAAATTGTAAAGAAAATTAAAAATGCCAAAAAAAAATCCAAAAAAATGTTTAAAAAATAATGAAAACAAGTAAAACAATGCTAAAAAAATACTAAAAATGAAAAAGAATTCAAAAAATCTAAAAAAGTCAAAAAATGTTAAAAAATGCGATAAGTGCAAAAAATGCCAAAAAATATGCTAAAAGATGACAAAAAGCTCAAAAAAAGTCAAAAAAATGCTGAAAAAATTAAAATTATGCTATAAAACGTTAAAAATGCAAAAAAATCCCAAACAGTAAAAAAATACAAAAAAAAAGCAAAAAAATGAAAAACGCAAAAAAAAATACAAACGTATTCAAAGAAATGCACAATTCTAAAAAAAGCAAAAATAGTTTAAAAAGTGTTAAAAGAAATTGTAAAAAATGTTAAAAATATCTGAAAAAGTATTCGTGGATACTCGTCCGAAAAGTTTTGGGGCGATACAACCGATTTTTTTATTTCTGACAGGTGGTAGCTGGAGAAATAATTTTGACTCTTCTGAATAGAGTTTTTCAAGGGCTTTGAAATGACATATTGCATGTTAAATTACATAAGATATTGCATCTGTCATTTTTTGATAGTGGCACTTACGTTTGACAGATATCGTACAAAAACTAATGGGTTCTTCCCACCGGTAATCCTAACCCATATACCAAATTGGATTAAACGTGTGGCCTCTATTGTGGAAGAATACACACAGACAGACAGACAGTCAGACAGATAGACAAACATACTTCCATCTGGAAATGGTCTTAATCATCTCAGATGACCTCAAAATGGATATTTCCATCTTTATCACTAAAATTTTTTTTAGCTCGTTCACAATACTTTCCCTTCTCGGAGGTGGGTCGGGAAAGTAAAATATTTGCACTCCCTCCGGGGGGAGAGCCACTCCCCTCCAAAAGAATCGCCCTGTATGTTTTTGGTTGACGCACTTACTCGAGCGGGTTTTTGCTTGACGCACTGACGCGAGCGGGTCAATAGTTGTTTAACCCCAATTTTTAAATCCTTAAAGTGCGAATTTTCGAAATTACTTTCTTATCGCTCACCTACACTACCAAAAGAAACTACCCTGAAAATTTCACGTCTCTATCACCTTTGGTTTAGGCTGTGCGTTGATTGTCAGTCAGTCAGTCAGCGACACGACAATTTTATATATGGATAAAACCTTTGGTGTGTTTAAAAAAATTTTTTTAAGGTTTTTAACATTGATAAAAAGTTTTGCTTATTCTAAAACCCCATAAAACAAAACAAAAACCGTATTTTATCCTGTCTGCTTCATGTTGAAGTCAATTTTCTATAAAATGCTATGAACTTAGAATCTAAAAAATGGATTATAAAATAAAACAGGATTTTATGAAAGTCTCGTCTCGTTGGTCTCATGTCGCCCTCGCCAGTTTAATCTTTTGATTGATTAATTATATGTCATGTGGTATAACTTCGAGTTTTTCTATTATTCTTTGAATAATTTTTACCAAATTTGAGAATGGATAATCTTCTGTTTTTGATTTTTTTTATTATAAAAAAAATTAAATGTTTATACTGCTTTTTAGTTAATTTTTTTTGGAAGTTCAGACAGAAGTTCTGATAACATATGAACGAGACCAGAAACGAGACTCTCGGGTCTCGCCGTATGTGGTCTCGGTATCGCCTAAATAATTTTCAAAAAGGTCTCGTCTCCCTCTCGTCTCTGTTTTACGAGACGAGACGAGACGAGACGAGACGAGACGAGAAAAGTATCGTTCTCGTGTGAAGCCCTAAAGATAACTCGACTAAAAAATTTGGACAATGTTTCAACAGTTTTCCAAAAAACACATTTATTAATTTCATAGTTCTCAAAAAATATAAACATGAAAATTGAAACATCTAGTTTTTACTTTTATTTCAAAATTTTTTCATGTTTTTAAAATTAAATCATTCCAGATGATGGGTTTTTAATCGAAACTAGTCGCCTACCTTTTTACAATTTAATACGCCTTTGTGCTTTATTTCTTGCATTCTTATTTTTGTTATACATTTTCTAATAGTGCGAGAGTAAACGACCAAAAAGATGAATGATTATTTTAGGGTGGCCATTGTTAATTTTCAGAAATTTTTCGCGTAGCATACAGCTCGAGCGCATTTTCAAAAATGACAATTAATTTAGCCGACTTCTGTTAAAGTAACCCTGTTCAACTTTTTTTACTTTTCGTATTACCTTCGGGATGCTAAAAATACTGTTTTCAGACATTTTCAATGCCCGGGCCCTTATTACATTCCTATGGGAAGAATGGCTGTTGTCACAGAATAGGCAGGTTCAACATTTTTTTAATTGAAATCGAGAGATTTTGTTACTTAAAAACGATCAAAAAAAATTTGAGCGCAAAATATTAATATTTACGTCAGCTGTAAGCATTTTAAAATCAAGGATCGGCGAGAGGCTGGAAAACGCACTTGTGCGCGAGACTAGACCGTGTGACGACAGTAGTCATGAACGCTTCGGCCCTGGCCCACTGCTGCGCTGTATTCACGATACACACATAAATACCGCATAAAATCCGTAATTTCCTCTTGCTGTGTAAGTGCCGGCTTTATTTTATTATATATAAAGATATAAAGATAAATAATTAAGTTTTTTTACTACTAACATGAGAAATCACCATTATTTACTCCATTCCTATAATGAGAAGTAATATTTCTCGCCCTAAGTAAATAATGATAATAAAAAACCACCAAGGTAAATAATGAAACATTGTCTATATTTTTAATGAATTGTTAATTTGACAACTAAACTCCCAGTCTACTTTTTATATAAAAGTGCTCGGTAAATAATAATTCACTTCTCAACCTAAGTGTATAATATACTATTATTAAATTTCAATTAAATAATTCTTAAGCGCTTGGACTAAATTCTTTCGTCTCATCCGTCTTATCCTGGGTTTATATTGATTACGGGTAGTATACAAAAAGGAAAGAGCGTCAATGACCTAATCTTAAAAATCAGAGATATATGGTTTGCTAGGGATGTTTTCCAATATTCTAAATATATGGTTTCCTTTTATTAGACTCCATTCGTCTTTTCTATGATTTTCTTGAATTTCAAGTAAAATTGTTTATTTTTACGTAACGAAAGAATATTCAGTTAGAAGTTACAATTCAAAACTTTAATAAAACTGTTCCATTTTTTGCAAAAATAAGTTAACCATTATTAAAATAGCATATAGCTTGGTGATGATTTTCTTTCCTGTTTTTTGCCTTCGCCTTCCAATTCTGAACTCCCCCCTCTCATAGGTCTTCTGTCGCTTCAGTAGACCATTTACTTTCCCGACCCACCTCCGAGAAGGGAAAGTATTGTGAACAAGCTTAAAAAAATTTTCGAGATAAAGATGGAAATATTCATTTGGAGGTCATCTGAGATGATTAGGACCATTTGAAAATGGAAGTCTGTCTGTCTGTGTGTATTCTTCTACGACACAGGCCACACATTTAATCCGATTGAGCTGAAATTTGGTAGATGGGTTTGGGTTACCCGTCGAAGGAACCCATTAGTTTTTGTACGACATCTGTTAAACGGAAGTGTCACTATCAAAAAATGACAGATGCAATATCTAACGGAATTTGATATGCATTACACTCAAAATTATATCTCCAGTTTTCACCTGTCAAAAATAAAAAAAATTCAAAATTTGAAACTTAAATATCTGAAAAAGTATTCGTGGATACTCATCGGGAAAGTTTTGGGGCGACACAACCGATTTTTTTTATGCCTTCCTTTTTTCTTTGTTTCTATATGATCTACATGTATTTTGTTTTTTTTTGCTCATTCTGTTATCTGGCATTCTCTGTATATGACCCAGCCATCCTATTCTTTTTGCATTTATTATTTTGCTTATTTCTTGTTATTCCTTATAAATTCTTTATTTCTTAGTTTATTCTTCTTAACCACATTCCTTCCTTTTTTTTCCCTCCTCATAACCTCCTTAGTATTTTTTTCCCATATATTTATTTAACTTTCTTCCTCCTTATTTATTATCCATGTTCCATTTCCATAGAGTGACGTTAGTCTTATAACTATAACTATTTTATAAATATGTCTTTCTAGATACTTTCTTAAAGTTTATTATTTTATTAAGATCTCCTGCTTACTCCCTTGCGCTAACCTTGCTTCTATGTTCTTCCCCTCATCGCCATATTCTTTGATAACTTCACCTAGTTCTTTTTGTTTCTTTCCTTTGTGGCGTTACCATTTTCATAAATTTTGATTTCTCATCATTAACTCGTAGTTTTACTGCCTCTGCTGTCTCTAAGAAAGCTTTGCAGGTACTTTTTTTCTCCCTCTGATGTTGACAACATTACTACATCATTCGCGTATACCAACAGTTCTATTGTTCTTGTTTTTAGTGTGTCTGTTCTGTCTATTCAACTTTTCGTACCTACTAGCCATTTTATTTAATATTAAACAGCAGGATCTTCTTGTTTTAGTCCAATATTTGTCTCAAAACTGTCTAATATTTTCTCACTTTAATCTTGTTTTTTGTACGTTCCAGATTTATTAGTTTTTTTGGTATCTTAAGGTCAGTATTATACAGCTGCTTTCTTTTAACAGTATCATAAGCCTTTTGAAAACCAATATAAATGGTATATAATGGTATATTGAATTCCTATCCCATTTTTTGCGTTTGTTTCATGGTGAAAATATGGTCCATTACTGATCTTCCTGCTCTAAACCCGCATTGGTAATCTCCAAACAATTCTTTCCCATATTCCTTTTCCTTTTTTTAGTCTCTGCCTTTATTTTGTACAGTGTGTCTAGTAATTGCATCCCTCTATAATTCGTACATTCGTCTTTTTCCAATATTGTCATTTCCCACGCTTCTGGTATTATCTCTTGTTTACATATGTTAGTTCTTAGCTAGTAATTTTTATTATTAATGCGTCGCCGCCATATTTGATCAGTTCTGACTTTATTTTCTCTTCTCTTTTGTTTGTTGCTGTATTGTATCTAATATCTCTTCCCTCGTTGGTGGCAGTATTTTTTCGTTGTCTTGCACATTTGGAGCTTCTTTTATCTGCCCTTCCTCATTTTCTCAATTCAATATTTGTTTAAAATATTCTTCCTATATTTATACAATTCCGTTTTCATCTGTTATTATATTTTCTTGCTTGGTTTTCTTTTCTACATATGGTTCTTTTTTTACTTTCCCTTTATTTTGTTTGACTTTTTGATAGAAGTTCTTCATTTCTTTATTCAAAAATCTTCCCAAGATTCGTTTTATTCTGTCTTGCATATTTTTTGTTATTCTTCTTTGCTCTTCGAACAGTATCTTGACTTTGTCTGTACTTGCTTGTAATATTTTCTGTTTGGCTTTTTTATTTCTTCTTTACATTCTGCGTTTGACCATTTGTCTATTTTCATTATTTGTGGTTTTCTGTATAATTATTTTTTGTTGTTACTTTCTATTTAGTTTCCTCTATTTGTTTCCATTCCGAAGTTATAATTAAATTAGTTAATAGTAACATTGTACAAATTTTATACAATGGGGAGTTCAACAAAAATATAAACTCACGTTTTTTATTTATTAACAGTTAGAATTAATCAAATAAAACCCATTGAGTTTAGTTTTCTACCGTAATTTGAGCTAGATTTTTGAATACATTAATTTAAAAATTCAAATTTCTAATTATTTGAATGTGCCGCCATTACGATCGTGACGTCACTTATGTGCAATGAAGTTACCGTCAAGCCATTAAATGCAAATGTGTAGAGAAGAGAATACGATTGATTAACAGCTGTTAAATCTCACTTATACAAACAAAGATGGAGAAAAGCATTATATGATAATTGGATAAAGATGAAAACTTGGATCTATTAACTGTAAATTCGCATTCAAAATCGAGAGAGAAAAATAGATATTAGATTCCGCTGTTCGATAAAGAAAACGACTATTTTAACGAGATCAGGTAATAATTTGCTGTTTGGTACATAAGTGCTGGGCACAAGTGTTCCTGATTAAATAAAAGGTCGCGTCCGCGTCTGCTTACTGCGTATTTCACTGTCACTGTTGTAGTTTGTACTCTGTAGAGCTGGTTGATGTCGATAATTTTCCGTATTTATTTGTATTTATAAAGATACGTAAATAAAGGTAAAAGTAAACACAATTAACAACATATTGACCAAACGACACTTTATAAGCAAATGTCATCTATATTTGAAAGTGTCTATTTTATTTAGAGAAACTGGCCCACGTTAATATTATGCTGCAGCTATTGCACATAAGTGACGTAGATGCACTACAAGTTGCATAGATCAGTAATTTTTAAAAATCAATTTTTTCATGTTAAATTAAAGAAAAAAACAGAAAAAACGATTTTTTCATAAAAAGAAATTCATTTTTTTCTTAAATAATGCAAAAGAAGATAGACTAATATTTAAAGTTGAACTCTCCATTATACTAATACCTACCAGAAATGTATTACTCTTCAGTATCAAACGTAGGTGGTATACCAGGGTATAAATATAAAGTGTAAAGGCAAGTTCTGCTCTACTCAAAGCTAAATTTTTGTATCTATTCGTAAAACATTTCAAGTAATGAGGTAAATGGTCTGTTTAGAATAAATAAATAAAACACGCATAATTGCTTTCTTCTTTGACAACTATAATTTTTCTACATTTTCTTCCTGTTCCCAGTTTTCTAGAGTAGTATAGTACTTTATTTTAAACACTGTCCTAAGTCGTATTTGTAAAATAAATCTGTCTAAGAGGAAATAAAATGTCAACCATCTATTTCGAAATTGTTCATAAAGATAAAATTTTGATTCTGACTTTGTTGAGGGAGCCTATAAAATGAGGCACTAAACTTTAATCAAAAAAATATATATTTGTATACACAAAATTAAATTACCATTCATCGTACACCAATGTTACCTAATATATTAAAAGACACATGAGGGTGTACCACTACGTACTCTATTTAGCTAATTTTAAATCCATAAGGTTACCAATATCTCAAATATGGTCCAGTGTTCAATAAATAAAATAAAACTCAAAGTCATGTGCTACATAAATATAATTAAACAATTTTAGGAAACGGCAACTAGTTTCGGCTTACAAGCCACCTTCAGGCCTAAAAGTTATACAATTCGACACAAGGGAAAGGGGTTTACAATAAATTGAACACTTACCATTAATTAAATTTTAACATTAACAATTATACATTGTCGATTGAAGAGGTGGTGTAATGCTAATGGGTGTTTTTTGTACTAGGGCAGGATTAACATATGGGAAATAAAAACGGGGAGGTACTGGAACATGAAAATTTTATATAGAATTTTTAACAAATCTCAAAAAAGACTTTGATCTTTTCCAATAAGGAAGCCCCACACATGTTTTGAGGGAATCAAGAGGAAATAGTAAGATCCTGAAAAGAAAAGGTTCCGGGTTCAGTAAATTTCTAGTTCTTCAAGCAGTAAAGACTGCTGTAACCTTTGACACAAAAATTGTTAATAGTCCACGCTGGGACTAGTAAGAGAATGCCAACCATGTGCCAAAACACAAAATTAAAGTAAAATAGTTGCGAAAAGCACAGAAATAACTTAAACCAACTCTAGACTAAGCTAAAACATCGCCGCTAAATGATGGAGTGACATATCTGGCATTTGACAGTTTGATGTACAAGGGAAGTTACTTAGGACTAGGAAAGAGGGGGTACTATTAACAGTGTTCTGGAAAAAATCTTAATTAATAGGAATTATGACAATAAAATAATAAAATAATAGAATGAGATTTACAAGTTATATAATTGTACTATAAACTAGATTAATTGAGAGGTGCTAGAGATCAGGTGTAGGTACAGGTGTTGAGAAAAGAAGAAATAATTAACTGGCAGTGTCGTGACAAATGACAAGTGACACATAACATGTCACAGAATGTGTGTTGAAAGGTTCTGAAAACTACGAAAACAACAAAAATATAAATAACAAGTAAGAATAAGGGAAAATTAAAGAAAAGGGGGGAGTCAGGTGAAGCAGAAGAAGTCATAAAGGATTGCAAAGGGGACCGATTATGGGAGTAAAAAATTAAATAGTTCGAACAGGAAACTATGGTTTTCTTTTGATGTAATTATCGTTCTTCAAGTGAGAGTGAATCTCAAACATTTCAAGGATATTTAAGCGGTTACCTTTCTCACAGTCATGTAAAAGTGTTTGCATGTATTGTAAACCCTTCCTCTTGTATCCAATTATAGGCCTGAAGATGGCTTGTAAGCCGAAACTAGTTACCGTTTCCTAAAATTGTTTAATTATATTTATGTGGTACATAACTTCGAGTTTCATTTCATTTATTATTTAATTTTACTTTTTTTTACAAACTAAAAAAATATAAATTTAGGATTAAATATTTACATAAATAATTTTTTTCCGAAAGAAAATATTTAGGTAAAATGTATTTTTGATAGTATGCCAAGGAAACGATATATATACCAGTGCACTATTCTCATAGAAAGCTTCGGAGATCTCTAGAGGATCTAGGAAAAGCCCTAGGCTAGGAAAACTGGCGCATCTCTATTTTCTATTAGAGTTTCCTACAATACCGTACTTAAAAGATTACATTGGCTTTTATGTTTTCCCTTTCCATTGAAATGGTGACCTTCTTAAAATGCATATAATTATTTTGGTCGACTTTTAAGACAGTTAATTCCGTTAAGATTGTGATAACAGAGTCTAAGATTACGCTTTTGTTATTTTTAGTATAAAATAAAAAAAATCGAATTTGACAATATATTTGTAAGAAAATGAGTTAAAATGAGCATCCAAAAATAAGTAGTATTATTTCCAATTATTTTTTTGTGTGACAAGCTGTTTTATCTGAGTCTTTCTCCATTCAATTTCCTGTAACATTTCAATTATCCAAAACGAGTATATCTACGAGAACAAACTGTCTGTGGGATAATGTTATTTCTTGATATTTCAATTATTACGCAAGATTTGCTAATCGAATCATTCGGTTGCCTGGATACACGCGAGTGGTGCTCCTGCTCCCTTCTAGGATATGCCCTTTTAATGTCGCTCGTTTCTATCTTGTTTTAGCCGTCGGGTGCCCTCCTTTCTCTTCGCTCCCCTTTTATTGTTTCCCTTCGGCCTTATATGTATATGGTGTCATTGGCAAAAGGGACAATCATGTCAATTTGTATTATTCTTGTAAGGGGTTCATTAAACATATGCCGGCAAGGAAAATAATCATACGTTCATATTATGCTCTTTTATTAACCAATGAATTTCATTCAACAAAAATCTATTATTATTAAAAATCAATAGAAATATATTTTTTAAATTGGTCACACAAAATATTTATTTAAGATCGATCCCATTCTACATTGAAAATATTATTCGAAATAAAGAATTTACATACATTATTTAATACATTGTTATATGTATGTTGCGGATAAACTTGCCACCAATAATACTATTCTATCCGCTACGAATTTAGGATTATAAAATTTCACAGGTAAATATGCCACCAGAGAAAAAAGCATCTAGATATTACATGATATTTTATTTTTGTACTGTCAATTTATAAAAAAATAAAGATGAAAAATAAAATAGATTCTACAAATACGTATAGTTTGTAATCGTCTGTTACTTTATTGTTGTAACTAATAATGATCACTTTCTGATGATACATAGAGAAATTTATTTGGCTATTCGGTACATTACTGGGCGGATGTAAACTTGCCACCAAATATACCTTACCAGAAAAGGGTACCGGTAAACATGCCACCGAAAAAAAGAGTTCTTTAAAAAATTACAGGTATTTTTGTCACTAACTATTTTATAAATTGCAATATATTTTTAAAATTCAGATAAAAGGTATTCGGATTATGTTCAGCTGGTTTTATTGAACATTGCCGACCACTATCCAAGAAAATGAATATTATAGTTCTTTCCTGTATTTTCATATACCAATATCTGTTATAGGATAAAGGACATTTTTTAAAAAACGGGGCTTACCATTAGTACAACACAAGAAATAAAAAATCTCTTTGTATTTCGTACCATCGCCATCGTTTAACAAAACACAGCCACACAATGAATTGCCGGTTAGAAAATTTTAAATAAAAATAAAAATCAATTATTAATATTATTATTATCAAGTCCAACAAACACAGATTCCAATCCCTCCTCCATGGGTTACTCCCACACCTCAATCAAATTTTCAACTTCTCACTTATAATAAATATGAAACCCATCCCCAGATAATTCTCAATTCATACCAAAATATAATCACTCCGTATCCTGATTACATTCAAATTTTCACAGAAGCATCAATAGCAAATTCTGGAGTGGGATGCGCTTACACCAGAAGAGACATTCAGATTTAAGCTCCCTCAAGAATCAACAATCCTAACAGGAGAACGATACGCAATTTACAGAGCTATCATCTCCATACTAAAACAACACCTCATAATAAATTTATAATTATCACCGATTCACTCCCTTCACTCAATTTCAAAAATTTACAATCATCCAGTTGTCATATTAATCAAAGCACAACTACATCAGCTAAGTAACAAGAAGATTGTTTTCATATAGATATCATCAAATGTGGAAATAAAAAGCAATGAACAAGCCGATAAGGCTGCAAGTGACGCAGTACACCAACCATAAAACCTCTTGAGGTAGATCTAAAACATTTTTTTAAACAAAAATTAATAAACCTATGGAACACCAATTAGAAAGGAAAACAATCCAAATTAATAGAAATTTGGACCATGAAACAACCACTCACCTAACGGTTTCTCCCATAACAAGACTTCGACTCGGACATACCAGATTAACCCATGAGCACGTAATGTACAGGAGAGCCACAACCAAACTATGCAATTTGTGAAGTAAAACTAACAATGAAACACATTTTAGTTGAATGTAATAATAACACTTTTGTAAGACTTTCACACAAAATTCCTCATAATCTATTAGATATACTTGTTAAATTTTTTTATGATTTAGGACTTTTATATCGAATTTGAAAATCAATAGGACGCTGCTCACTCGGTATACCGTATGACGATTGCCTCCCAATATACCTGTAAACGTAACTGGTGGAAAATGTCAAGTCCTGATGGATACTGAAGCTGTGATATCCTATGTAGGAGACCAAATAGCTAAACAATGGGAATCAGTAGGCATACCGAACAGTACCGCCACCACAGGTTCTGCCAGATTGGCGAACGGAGAAACCGTAATTGTCTCGGGCGTATACCATATAGAGATCCAGTTGGAAGACCACAGTTTCGATGCAACTTTCGAGCATCTAAAAGGACTATCTTCAGATTTCACTTATATGTGCAGATGTGTGAGGTTTAGGATAACCTCTGACACGTTCTCATTTCTCCTGTTAAGTATAGCGTCTTTACCTTTGAGAGACTGCTCCTCGAGTTTCCACGGTTAGTTCTTCTACTCTACGTAACAGCTCCGTAAGTGATAATTGGTCTTACAATATCAGTGTACATCCACTGCAGGATTTTTGAGTTACATCCACAGTTTTTTCCACAAAGTTCCTGCATACGATTAAGCCTTTCGTGGCCTTAGTCTTTACTTCGTCTTCGTGTTTATTCCAGATCAGGTTATTGTTGTCTATTGTAAGTCCCAGGTATTTTGCGTCTGGTTTCCAATCAATAACGTGCAAATCTAATTGGATGTTTTCGAGATTGAGGTTTCATTTCCTCGTGAAGGCTGCAAGAGTGGTATTGTTGGGGTTGATGTTTAGTACCTATCTATTGGCATCATTCTTTTATCAGGTTAACTCTCCTTTAAATTATGTCGCAAAGAGTGTTTGGAAACTTGCTTCTGGTCAGAATTTGGAGGAGCCACATATGCGGGGATGCCACTCCATCTTTGGTAGTGCAGATGGAGATGGTGTCTTGCCCTATCTTTGTCTTTTCTATTCTACTGAAAAGCAATTGTAACATCCATTTGGAAGTCGTTCTATCTACCACTCTGTCATCTGGTGCTTTTCTGACAGCTCTATGTGTAGTATTGTCAAAAGCCCCTTCTATGTCTAGAAAGACTTGTACCACAATTTTCTTATTAGTCAGTGCTTTCTGGATAATTTACATAATTTAATAAATACGCGTTGTCCTAAAATTAGTATTTGAAATTGGCTTAGTCCACAGACTATTCCGTATATCTATTCGTTTATTACATAATTCCTTCACTGGAATGTTCGAAAAGTTCTGAGGAATGGGCTACATTCACAGGTCGGGATTTTAACAATAATAAGCATATTCCAAAATAATGCCTTTTTAGTTTTAAAATATTTAAGATCCCGCTCTCCTTAATATCACGTAAAAGCGCGGCAGTGCCATGTTGCTAAGTCAAGTAATTCAAGTTACGTTCATTTAACTTATGTTTTCGGTTTGTAAACATCCAAGTCACATTTGTGTGACATTCTGTGTTAAAATTAAAAATAAGTTAGGTTACGTTATTATACTGTCACGTCTGTTAATGTTATTGTTAGTTCTGACGATAAAGATGTACAAATATTTTCTAGTCAGATAGAAAAAGATAACAATATAATCTCATGTTATAACAGTACCACCGTAATAGACTGAGAATCCTACAACATTGCAGCAGATTAAGCAATCTTATTGTCAGTAGATAGAACGTCCTTTAACTTTAACAGTTCTGTAACTAACGACAATGACGTTTAGATTGTGACAATTGTACAAGAAATCAACTCATTAAATTTTATTCTAAACGTCATCGCCTTTAGTTATTGAATCTTTAAAGTTAAAGGACGTTCTATCTACTGACAGTTAGTGATGTTATGTCACTTACCATTTTGACCACACTTTTTCAAATTTCAATATTTTTAATCTGCTTTATTTGGAACTTAAATAAAGTAATTTTATCACTAAAGTGTTTATTTTAGCGTATATTATAGCCCTAAATTTTATCTCAGTTGATGACTGAAGCCCAATGCCCTTTATCATTTTTAACAAAATTATTTATTTTAATTTTTAACTTACTAATAAATCTGTTCTAATTGTGGAAATAAAACTATTACCATTGTATTGTCGAAAAATAATTTATGATACATTTTTTTATAAAAACCTTCTGTGAGATTTTCTCATTTTTATTTTGTAAGGCCAACCCATCAAACGGTAGATTTTTTTATTTCTAAACCTTTTCTACTTTCATATCAAGAAGTTTTATTCGAGAAAAATTATCCAATAAACGTGAAACGAAATTTTTATATTTCTAGAACGTATCCATATAAGTGATCGACTCCCGTTTAGGGTGTAAATTTAAATCTGGATTTGGAGGTGCAGGCCACGTTCGCTTGGAAAACATTAGTTTCCATTAGGAAACACTCGAATTGTGTCTTGGTTAGTCAATGGAAGCGAAAGATTTATTCCTTGCCGCATAGCTTGTAACAAATGGACCAAATAATCGATACTGATACACCGACAAGGCGAGATTTATTGCTAGAACATTACGTAGGAGAGAGGAATACACAGATGACTTCAAATACCATATGGGCCTTAGATTTTACAATTTACCGAATACTTTTTAAAAAAGAAGATTGTTTTTAAAGTACATTTTTTTATGATAATTCTAGCATTATTCTTAGATATCATTAATAATAATATTGATTTTCAATAAATGAAATGAAACTCCAAGTCATTAACCACACAAATATATTTCTTATAACAGGAGGGGGGAGAAACGGCAACTAGTTTCGGCAAAACAGCCATCTTCAGGTTTAGAAATACATTAACGATAAAGGTAGAAGGGGCTTATAGAAGTGTAACAAAATTAAATTAAATAGTATAATCAATCCATGTGAGTAAATTTAACTAAGTTAGAAGGTGGTAACGGGAAGGGTATGAGAGGATGTAAGATTAATGGGATAAAAATTTTAATTGAAAACGTATGTGTTAAAACGGTTTAAAAAAAGACCTTAGAAAAGTAGGGGCTTATGCAGGAAATAATTTTTGGTGGAATATGTGGATTAACATGAAGGATGCTTGTGGTTCTAGCAACCTTGTTGGCATCAGGATGATATCCATGTTCCTCAAATTGGAAAGTCAACCAAATTTTGGAAAGTAAATCAAAGTCGAAATCAGGGGAAATAAATTTAACAAAATTGTCCACCCTGGGACTCGAGTGGTATAGGTCACCATGTAAAGGTGCCAGAGCACCAAAATGAAGTTAATAAAAATTAATAGGCTGACGCCAAACAACATCACAGCGTGAAATTATCAAGTCAAAATGGCGAAGAATAAAGTGACAGTTGACAAATGGAAAAACGGGAAGAGTGACAGGAGTGGGAGAAAGGCGGGAAAAGATTAACGATAATGTGTCTTAAAACTATTAAAATTATACATTAAATATGACCTGAAGTAAGACAATGTAAAAATTATTAAACAAATACTTGACATTAATACCCGTACAAGAGGTAGTTGTAAAAATAAGAAATAAATTTTAATTTAGAAAATGTTCGAGATTGGGTGCAAGTACCAAAAAAGAATAAAAAATGAAATCGAAACAGAAGAAAGAAGAAGAGTGCTAGTTCTGGGGATAAATGACAGAGTGACATATGACGTATGAACGAAAGAAATTTACTTAGGTTAAGTTGAATTCAACCAAAACAAACACGAATATTACCTAGGAAGGAATTTATTTTTATCTTATAGGAAAGAATTTAGCGATTATATTAAGATAAGGGAATTAATATGGAGTGGATTAGGATTTTAGTTGTGAAAATTAATCGGAAAGGAAAATATTGTTTCTCTTTCGGTCTCAAGTTGTGCATTAATGCGATATGGATAAAATCTTAGATCTAATATTGATTTTAGTTTTACTTTCACTACCTACCATCCAATGAGTAGGGGAAGTATTGCGAAAGCGCTAATAAATTTTTTCGAGATGAATGAAATATCCATTTCAAGGTCCCCTGAGACGATTAAGACCATTTCCAGATGTGTGTGTGCGTCTGTCTGTGTGTTTGTGTGTGTTTCTGTTATTCGTCTAAAGAACCCATTAGTGTTTGTCTGACATCTGTCAAACGGACATGCCATTCTCAAAAGTTGACACAAACTACATGTCACGGAATTTGACTTGCAAATTGCCGACTAAAACCTTTAGGGAAACTCAGAACAGTCAAGATTATTTCTCCAAATGTCACCTGTCAAAAAAAAGGACAATGCACTTTTCTTATGACGGTTGGCTCCCGGGTTGATTTTTTTAATGTTTTGTACACATATTTCTTGGGGTCATATGGATCATTTCTGCTTATTGCACCATGACGCTAAAACTACAGGGTGGTCCAAAAAAATTACTTTCAATACCTATGAATACAAAAATTGTAGAAGATTGACAAAACGGCCAAACATGCCATAAAACCATTAAAAATCGTGAAAAATTGTAGCAAGCTTAATAAAACTAAAAAATAAGATAAAACAAGCAAAAGCACAGCTCAAAACTATTAAAAATCGTGAAAAACTACAGCAGGATTTACAAAATTCTAAAAAATTGAAACAGGCTAAACTTAGCTAGAAACCATTAGAAACGTTGAGAAACCTAAGTTAACTTAAATAATTGCAATAAATGGCAAAATAAATTCTTGGAAATTCTAGAAAATTGACAAAATAGGCTGAACATGGCATACATTTTTTAAAAAAAACTTCAGCAGATTTTATTAAATTGTAAAAAATTGATGAAACAGCATGCCAAACTTACCTAGAAACCATTAGAAATGTTGGGAAACCTAAGCCAGTATAAATAATTGCTAAGTAGCTAAAATTGGCTAAATATGGGTTAAATAGCTAAAAATGACTAAGAAATGATAACGAGTAACAGAAGTCCAAAAAAAAACGGGCTAAAATAGCTTAAAACTATTGCTAAATATGTAAGAAATATACAGGGTGGTTTCGAAGAAACGAGGGTTAGAAGAAATAAGCAATTTTGACAAAACACCCTGTAACTCACTTATGAGGAGGGTTAGACCCATCAAATACTAGTTTTTTGGAATCACCTAAGTGCCCTCTATTTGCAGTTAACGTATGTCGGTTTACCTATGAAACACCCTGTATATATACAAAGTGTATAAAAAAAAACTAGAAAAACAAATAATTATAAAATTGACTCTAGTGTGCATATTTCAAATGTGACGTAGAAGAAAACTCATGCGCAGAACCAAAGACAAAATCGGCTTTAGGGTCTAACTTTGTTATTAATATTCGGGACCCAGCGCCATAAGAAAAGTGCATGGTCCTTTCAAAGTTTAAACCTTAAACATTAAATATCTGAAAATTACTTTATGGATTTGAATCAATTCCGGTAAAAAGCAAGGTAATAATCCACCTCATCGGAGCTCAGTGTAACGATATTTTTCTTAGTTTATTTATTCTAGTAAAAAGTGTTTTATCTCAAACATTTATGGGTTCGTTACCACGAATAGAATTTGAAATATATCAAAATGTAAGATATTAATTTTAAATTATGGGAACCAGTCAAATTAATTTTTTGGTGGATTTAGAAATAATTGACAAAAAAAACTATAATATAATAATAAACTCTGACGAAAAATTAAACTTATAGTTTATTTTCTTACGAATTGTTTGATTATTTATGACATTAACAATAAGAAAAAAAATAAATGCATTTTATCTCAACAAGATTAAAGAAAGAGAGAGCTTCCGGCTTTCCCACAGCTACTCACTCCGTCAGACATGAGAGTTCACACATGGCACATGATCGTTGCTCTATTAATTGGAGACACTCCGAATTTAGCCTGATAACCTCTAGAATGTTTCAAATAAATCCTCAAAATTTGTGCGTGGTCGGAAAACTAGTAAAGTAGAAAAAAATTTTGGCTTGCTCGGAAAATTTCAAGCTTGCTCAGAAAATTTCTATCGTGCTCGGATAACTTCTAGGGTGCTCGGAATATTTCTAGCTCGGAAAAATAGCACAGCAGATAAATAAATACGATTTTTAAGATAATAAAATAAAAAGATAAAGAAATGAAGTCAGACAACTGTTTTACAGGCCTTAGTTTCGAGAGAGAGGTGGGTTATATTAGGTAGAAATGGTAATTGCTGATAACAGGCCAGAAATAAAAGTGAATTTGGATTTTAAAATATACGAGGTGAGATAAAAAATGAATTACAGTGTGGCCCAAGAAAAAGAAACATAACATGGGTGCTACAGACAAACAGACATCTAGACAGATACACAGGCTTCCATCTAGAAATGGTCTTAATCGTTTCAGGGGACCTTAAAATGGATATTTTCGTATTTTGTTAGCTCCTTCGCAGTACTTTCCCTTCTCGGAGCTGGGTCGGTAAAGCAATAAGTTAAAAGAAGGTGAATTATTTTTTGTATTTTTGGAAAGTAGTAAAAAAAATTTGTTATGTCGCGCCAAAACTTTCCCGATGAGTATCCAGAGACGAATTTTTTTTCAGATATTTAATGTTTTGACTGTTCTGAATAGAGATTTTTAAGGGGTTTCAAATGACATATTACAAGTCAAATTACGTGACATATTAATTCTGACATTTTTGACAGTCACACTTCCGTTTGACAGATGTCGGACTAAAACTAACTGTTTCTTCCAGAGATTAACCGAAACACATTTAATCGAAATTGGTTCAAATCCATGAAGTACTTTTTCAGATATGTAATGTTAAAGTATATTTTTGGGATAAATAATTTTGACTGTTCTGTTCTGAACAGAGTTTTTCGACGGCCTTCAAATGACATATTGCAAGACTGTCTGTTAGCCTGATTCAACTCGAGAACGGAGATAGATAGAGACAAACTGACAGCTGCAATCGATTCAGCATCGTTAAAAACCCCAAAAATAATATTAATCTTTGACTTATTTCAATTTTCCGCTACTTATATCATATATACTGTTGTATATAAACTCTAATTTACGGCCGTAACCCAAACTCATATACCAAATTTCAGCTCAATCAGATTAAACGTGTGGCCTCTATTGCGGAAAAATACAGACAGGCAAACACACACACAGACAGTATTTTTAATTTTTTTGGACTTTTTTGTCCTTTTCTGACCTTTTTTGCCTTTTTTGGCGTTTTTTGCTTTTTCCCCTTTATTTTGGCTTGTTTGGATTTTTTTGTTGATTTTTGTTTTACACTTTTTCCATTTTTTGCCTTTATCAGGCCTCTTATTCTTTTTTGCTTTATTTTACGTTTTTTGTTAGGTATATTTTATGCTTTTTGTCTTTTTCTGCATCTTTGCCTCCTTTGCCAATTTTTACAAATTGTGTTAAGATTTTTACTATAATTTTGATTTTTGCCTATTTTCACTGTTTTTTTATTATAGTTTTAATTTTTGCTCAAATGTAGCAATTCTTTATCATTTTTAACAATTTTTTGGAAATAATTCGTTACCTTGTTAGTGTTTTTAATAACTTATTACTATTTTAGTAGCTTTTGTCGGTTTTCATTTTAATTAATTTTTGCGCATTTTTGCAATATTTACTCATTTTTTTTCAGCAATTTACTTCATTTTTATAGCATTTTACTTTCCCATTCAGGAATTTTGTATTTTTTTAATTAAAATAATCCTATTCGCCACAGAAGAGTCGGGAAAGTTCTTGGCCGATTTTTTTTTTTTGGAAAGGGTAAATAAAAAAATCAAATTGATATGGATTATTTTTATTGTGACTAGATGGCTTTGAAAATGTTTGGAACAATTACAAACGATATGCAGAGTATAATCGAATTAAATGTAATATAGACTTTTTTTTTTGTAAATCACTATACATTCTATTTTTATATTATATAAATAATCAATTAACAAATTTTTATTTTTCATACATTCATCTCTTTCTACGACGTAATTACATTGCACTTTGCAGCCTTTGTACAAAAGGAAGAGACCTACAAAAAGGGTCTCCCACAATCTCAATTTTTTCGCATTCATTCAAGAATGGGTATATACACTGTGAAAAAAAACATACTATAAAATACACCAAATAAAAAACAATTTTTTAAATAGTCCAATTCATTTTGAAATGTCTCTTTTGAAAATGTAAAAGGATTTCGCAACTACTTTTTTTCGAAAAACTATTTTTAACATTTACAATACATGTATTTGATCTAATATAATCAATCATTTTAGTAGATATTGAGCGAAAACAATTTGTATAATTGAACAATTAAAATTTTACATTTAAGCACTAATAAAAAATGATTCATAAACATTATAAGGAAAAAATGATTGATTAGTTTATGAGTTGTAATAAATATTAAAATTTAATTTGTAGCAATAAATATATTTTTTATTACTAAAACAATTTATTCAATAAATTACTAATTTAACTCATTACCTTGTGTCAGAAAGTTGGAACCATATGGGAAACTTTCTTATTATTAATTTTAGGAAAAAACTTATTCTTCATAAAAAGTTCCGCATGTTCTAAAATCTAAAATACAATTATCAGATATCAATTTTTTCCAATAGTATACGAGGTTTATCAAAAAATATAAATATAACATCGAAAAATGTTATTTAAAAAAGTTGATCAGAAATAAAAACTAAGTTCAAATATGCAATTACATCCATTTACATTGGAAAAATGTATTCATTTTTGAAATGTATTTCTAGGTACAATAACAATGCAAATTTTACTATAGTTACGTGTAATCTAGGATGCACTGACATTTATTACATGATTAAATTTCAAAATTGTTAGAAAACATTAAGAAACGAGAAGGTTATCATGACTAAATTGTTCATTCAAAATAGAAACAATATTAAAAAAGCACGACTTAGTTTTTAGTTCTGATCAACTTTTTTAAATAACATTTTTCGATGTCAAATTTAAAGGTACTTTTAAGTAAAATCTATATTTTTTGACAAACCTCGTATACTACTCGAAAAAATTGATATCTGATGATTATATTTTAGATTTTAGAATTTGCAGAACTTTTTATGAAGAAAACATTTTTTCCTATAATTAATAATAAAAAAATTTCCCATATGGTTCCAACTTACTGAGACATACTGCAGAAGTTTTTTGGGAAACAGAATGAAACATTTTGACGAATTTTAGCATTAGAGAAAGACTAATTTTTAGTGTATATTTTTTGGTGTATATTATAACATGCGAACAATGCGTTGTAAAAACAATAAAAAAATTTAAAAACAATTTTAAATAAAATCTTTGGAAAATTTAATTTTTTTGGCAAAATAACTTTGGATATTTATATATTTGTACTAGTTCAAGATATTGCAATAATTTTTTTGGTTTAAAATATTTTGCATTATCTTTAATAATAGAACTTATCACTAAAAAGGTAATAAAAAAACAAAATAGTTATTATTCACTTTCGATAATAGGTTTGTTAAGCTAAAAAAAGTTAAAATAAGAATCTAAACTTATATAATTGGATTTTAATTTTGGGTTATCAAATTTTTTATAATAAATTTCGAGAGCTTATTGAAAAACAAATATCGATTATAAAGAATGATTGATGACAATTAGTATTTTGTTTTAATTTTACTTTAATTCACAAATAATTGGTCGTTGTTAAAAGGCATTATAAACAAATATAATTATTTTGAGAAAATTAATACTCATTTTGCATACAAAAACTGTGGAATAGGTCTGTTGACTCATGTCTTATAAGGAAGTGTACTGGGGCCAATATAAATGATTTACCAATAAATAGAAACATATAATTTTGAAATTAATGCTGTATGATTTGTTACATTTAAAAAAAAATGAAACTGAAGATAAAGGGCCGCAAAAAACCAGAACCGTAAACATTTGAGGGTACCCCATTCTTAAAAATAAAACGATTGAGTACTTTTTCTATAAAATAAGCAACTTACACACTCAGTGACGAAACAATTAGGCCTGAAATGACTCGAGATCAGTAATTGAAGCCTCACTGGAGGAAACCTGGGTACCTGACGGTACATTTAGGCCTGATCTGACTGTTGGTCAGTCGGGTGGAGTCAAAAAAAAGAAAAAAAATGACTCATTTCCGGTTGGTCATCGTGGTTACCATCAGCACATAACAACTTGCCACCTCTAGAGTTACTAAGGAACGCTGGAGACCTGACGGTACTTTTGGGTCCGATCTGACTGTTAGTCAGCCGGGTTGATCCAAAAGAGAGAAAAAAATGAGTCTCCGTTCTTAGACCATCTTGGGTACACGAGAACTTGCCCCCGCTGAAGTTATTAAGGTACGTTGGGGCTTGACGGTACTTTTGGACCTGATCTAATACATATTCAGTCGGGTGGTACCACAAGAACCAGAAAAAAATTATTACCCGCCGGTCGGCCAGAGGATCGCTCCAATTGCAAGTTTTTGCTGAGAGTAGATAAGCTATGACAGTTCTGGCGCACTCCTTATGGGAAATCGCCAAGGTCCATTCTGCTAATTTTTGGCTCATTCAAGGTCACTTGTGACGTCATTAGACCCCACTAGACGAGTCTCGGAACATCTTTTAACAGGCCTCGAACAGCTTTTAACAGATCTCGAACAGCTTTTAACAGATTTCGAACAGCTTTTAACATGTATCGAACAACTTTTGATCAGGTTTGGTCCTCTTGCCAGGTTTGATGCGCTGTTCGAGATTTGTTAAAAGCTGTACGAGACCTGTTAAAAGCTGATCGAGACCTGTTAAAAGTTGTTCGGAGACTCGTCTAATGGGGTCTGATGACGTCATGAGTGACCTCGAATGAGCCAAAAATTACCAGAATGTACCTTAGCGATTTCCCATGTTAATTCCCATAAGGAGAGCGCCAGAACTGTCATATCTTATCTAAAGCTGGGCTTATTCAAGATGGCCCACCGGCGGGGAATACTCTGTTTTTGGTTCCTGTTCCACAGATTCCAAACGAAAAGCTAACGTCTCATGCTTAGGAAAAATACTACTCCCCACGCTAATTTTTGGAGAGTGGTTGTTTGATAATGTTTTGGCTAGATGGCGCTTAGCAGCATCAGCCTCATGTCAAAAGGTAGGAAAGCGGATCCAACCATGAGCTCATGTAGAATCATCCAACTGATTCAGGATTAGATCAGTCAAAAAAGTACCGTAACAGCCCCAGCGTTTCTCAATAATTTCCGCGGTGGCAAGTTGTAATTTTTTTCCCACTTTCGGGTCCACCCAACCGACCCACAGTTCCAAAGTACCGTTATGGCCCCAGCGTACCTCCACTTGGTTTTTTCCTGTTCGTTGCTTAAAATTTTTACTTATTTAAATTCCAAAAATGCAGTTTTGGATTGAAAGAAGAAGATATTTATAAGACAGCAATTATTACACTATCTGGTGCATATGAGTTCCTGCGTATGCCAAAAATTTATTAGGCAAGCTACAAAAGGTCTAGATTTTCTAATTTGCATATCTAGACGACATTTTACTAGGAAATAAAAATGAGGACGAATAATATACAGATTTGGAAATTTTGTTTAGTAGATTAGATTCCTTTGGAATAAATGTTAAACCATCTAAAAGCATTTTTGGAGTGGAAAAAATAAAATTTTTGGAACACACTGTATCATCTTTCCTCAGCAAGTAATAGCCGATTATAACTTGCCCAATAATCTGAAACAGCTTCAAAGGTTTATAGGCATGTTGAATTTTTATCATAAATTTGGTACCTAAAAAATGAAATCGGAAAAGAGCACTTTATTGGGTGGCGAAGAAAAGTACAAAGACCGCAAACGATTTTGCTTAAAATTTTGTATGTAATCAGGTAACTCTTTAACTGTATACTGTTTCAGTTTCAGAGATGAAACATTTTTCAGAGCGGGGTAATAATTGGGGATTTGCTGGATGATTTTTTATATGAATTTTGTACGAGAAGTATATTGCATCTGTCAAGTTTCAGCTCAATCTGATTATTTTAGAGAAACTTCAAAAACCCAGAAGGTGTTGACCCAATGGGATCACTATAATCCAAAAAGTCGCAGTGGCCAACGTCTACATGGCCTGTTCCATATGCATCTGCCAAGTTTCAATTCAATCGGACCATTTCAGAGAAAGTTGAAAAACCCAGTGGGTGTAATTGAATAGTCCACTGGGTATAAACCCAGTATAGGGTTACTGTGACCCAAAAACTCGCCCTGGTCCAAGTTTAAGCTCAATCTGATTATTTAAGATAAAGAACGAAAAACTAAGTGGGTGGGCCCAACGGGGTCACTGTGACCCAAAAACTCGCCCGGTACATGTGGTTAAGGTCTATATGGCCTTCTCCCTACACGTCTGCCAAGTTTCAGCTCAATCCGAATATGTCAGAAAAAATGGAAGAGTCTAAATCTTTAACTAAACCGGATACCGTCTTTTGCGGAAATATTAGCTTCAATTAAAATAATTGAACATTGTCAGTCAGAATATAACAAAAGTTTCAATGATACGAGAAATGCACTCATTAATGCGAAACTTTTAACTCAATCGGTAATAGTAGAGAGATTATCAATTACCACTGACCAGTAAAGCAGTTAGTTACAGGAGTACTTGAATAAACAAATATTGGATGGAATGAGAAAATTGTTATCTTTTTTCTCTAAAAAATTGACGAAAACGGAAGCCAAATATTCCATATTTGATCGTGAACTTTTCGCAAGTTATTTTTGTATATGTCATTGGAAACCTACACGGACCATAAAGCTATATTTTGATCTAAAAAAATAAATGTTATTGAATTAAATATTTTTCATAAGCAGGTTTGTTCCCGAAGCGAGTTCCTAACTTGTTATGAACAAACTGAGTTGCGCATTAGTTCCATTATTTTATACTGCGCAACTCAGTATGTTCATAACAAGTTAGGAACTCGCTTTGGGAAAAAGCCTACTAAGTGAAACATTTTCTTCCAATTTTTTTAAACTAATAGTAAAATAGTTAGAGAAGAAAGCAATATATTATAGATGTGATTTTAATTTGTTAATTAATTAAATAAATAAGTGAAATAAATTAAAATCTGATTAAAATGGATTCAGACGTCTACCAAATTTTTATTATCTTGTTCAAGATGATGAAAACAATTTAATAAACAAAAATACTTTGGTATTATTACAAAGATAAGTGATATTATGTAAACTTGATTTTCAGCAAAGATTTGCTCTCTTCCTATTGTATTGTCATTATTGTTAAAAATGGAGTAAGTGTAGCAAATTTTCATAAGCTGGACGTGTTAATCGAAAATTTTCTCTAAATCTCATTGCGGTTAAGTTAGAGATGGTTTGAATGAAATTTTCCACTATTGCTGGATTTCTTCTAGATATTTGCAATCTCTTACAATTTCTTCTTCGCTAGAACTTGATTCCGAAAATAAATAATAGCTTAAATAAACACGCCACAGTCGTTCATATTTGCAAGACAATTCCTATAAGACGTCACAACATCCTGGGTGTAAAACGCACTTTTTAATCTGAACGTAGCCCTGATGTCTAAATGTATTTGTTGGGGAGGGGGGATTCTCCTCGCTTGCCGACTGCCGCGAATAGCATAGCGTGGTTGCCATATTGCTTACTCGAGATATTGCTATGCAAGGTACAAAAATTTAGAATCTGTATAGCAGGCCTAAACCAAAACTGTGTAAAACTCAGCTAATTTGGTAATAGAAGCTGAGATATTTTATAAATAATAATTGTTGGTATATCTTGGCTATAATGTATTGTGAGTGTGACGAGATATAACATTGAGCATTTCAAAACCATCATATTGTTAGGTCAATGTTTTAATACTTCTTGGTACCACTCTTCAATTCCATGAAGCAGTGTCAAGTTGTATTATTTTTTGCTTGTGTTAGCGGAATTACTAAACTTCACTTATTTCTTGTAATTGGTTTATACCCAGCTATATATTTTATTCTCAGAGTAAAAAAACATTCACCAAAATTCAGAGCTAAAGGTCATCAGCATTTGCCACAGCTTTAAAATGTAATTTTACTATCATTACATTTCTCTTTTAAGGGGCTATAATATAAAAATGATCAATCAATGTAATATTTGTTTGTATATGGATATAATGAAATGAAATTACCTATTCCACATAAAAATGATCTGTAGTGCCTTTTAACTAAAGGATAATGTGAATAAAAGCTTTTTGTAGCAGTAAAACCTCATATTATAGAGAATAAATAAACTCGTGAAATCTGTTAGTAAAAAAAATTTCATTGGGTTGTATCATTTATCTAATTTCCCCGCATAAAAGAATAAATAATTCTTAGTTCCTAAAATAAATCTACCATCGCTGTAAATGTGTAAAAATAAATATTACCAAAAAGGCGAAATTACTAATATTTTAATAAAAAATCTGAAAATAAAAGTTATTTTGCAAAGAGAATATGACAGTATAACAGACAAAAATAAATGAGAAAAGATTAAAGAAATCTATTGATAAGAAATTTAATATAAAATAGTCACAGATGTGAGATTCAAGATGATCAACCCTGGCCAATTATTATTATTTGGCAATATAAAAAATAAAAAATAAATATTTTCGAATTGTCAGATGGAAGGAAAATTTAATTTTTTGGATGTTACTGATGCTCGAAGTATTTAATAAGTTAAGAATTATTATATGTTAAAGAAAATAAAATAAAAATAATATTGCTACAAGGTGATAATTTTTGAAACCCAAAGGTACTAAAAAAACAGAGATAGATAAAAATGGAACAGCAAGTACAATATTCTTGAAAGATAGAAAAACAACTAAGAGGTGAAACAGAGAGAGGCAAACATAAAAATAAAGAAACACATGTGAAAGAGCAAACCTGTAGAAAATTGAGGAGTAAGAAAAAAATTGAAATTAAATAAATTATATTTTTTTAATATTTGGTAAAATTTTTATTGTGAGAATCTTTGATATAGTCCAGGGCATTTAGAACAAAATCGAGGGTATAGCGGACATTTTTAGGGACAGCAGATATCGAGATGCGGTTTTCTGCATTGTGTTTAGGAAGGTCCCAGGAAAAAAGTTTATATCGTCTGGTTCAGCCATTTTTTGAACAATATCTTCTGGGCCGGAAAATGCATTTTCCAATTGCATCATTACTTGCACCATTATAGGAACGACTGGAAACTCGGAAAAATCGCTCAGAAATCGTTACTCTGGGGTTTTCGGGGCTGCCGAACTCGATTCTGGCATTAGAATTACCCGGGGTGCACGAGGGTGGCTCTGTGGGGATGCGCGGGGAGTGATTTAGTTGGGTTTGCAGAAATATTTAATCAAACACATGTATCCATGGATAATTTAATAGATCATGGGCTTCGTCTAGCTTTGGCTCTTTACGGGGCACGAGCGATAAACCTGCGATTGAACTCATCCAAAGCTTGGTATGGTTCACAAGGTCAAGACGAGACATTAGATCCATTGGAATGGGGGTGGGAATTGGTGAATGGAGAGCTCAATCCTGTCACCATGACAAAGGAAGCCGGTGCCGAGGAAAATTTAAGAAAAATTTCTTGTTCTTGTGAAACAGACTTTGACACGAGGTGCGGGTGCCGCCGAAGTGGGTTGGAGTGCTCCCTTGCATGCAAGCATTGCGATGGCAATTGCTCAAACCAAAAAGGCACTTCCAACGGGGCCGAGAATAGTGACGAGGAAGATGATGAAGAAGGGGAAGAAGATAAAAAAGGGGAAGAAGAAGAAGAGTTTGAACAAGTATTTAAGTTAAAAATTTAAGTTTATAATGAATAATTCAACATTAATAAAAACTCCTATTTGTTATTTGAATAAAGTATTATTTTCATAATTTTAGATTTTTCACTTTCTAATTTACCATTTACCACAGAGCCACCCCCGAGCGCCCCCGGGGAAGCCTAATGCCAGAATTGAATTCGGCATCCCAGAAAACCTCCCGAGTAACGAGTTTGGAGCGATTTTCATGCACGCTGCCATTTTTCCCCAATTGACCCCCCGCGCACCCCAACAGGTGCACCCCCGGATAATTCTAATGCCAGAATCGAGTTCGGCAGCCCCGAGAACCCCGAGTAACGATTTCCGAACGATTTTTCCGAGTTTCCAGTCGTTCCTATAATGATGCAATTGGAAAATGCATTTTCCGGCCCAGAAGGCATTTTTCAAAAAATGGCTAAACCAGATGACATAGACTTTTTTCCTGGGATCTTCCTGAACACAATGCAGAAAACCGAATCTCGATATCTGCTGTCCCTAAAAATTTCCGCTATTTTTCCTAACTTCCCTGGACTAATAAGCCATCTGGACACTAGGTGATCCATATCAATAAATAATGACAATAGAAAAAATTGGGCAAGATTTTTTCACTAGTAGGATAAAATAAGACTTTATTGATTATTAATTATATATTATTATTCTTTTGACGGCTATTTATATACTCAAAAAAACGTACCGTTAATTCAGCTTTAGAGTTTACTGCTAAATGAGGAATTAGCAGTAAAGTTTGCAAATGACCCAATGCTATTTTGGCAAAATGAGCAGTAAGCTGTCGGCCATCTTGGAAAACGCGTTTTCCTCTCTAGTTCTATTGGTCCGATTTTCTATTTTCCTTTTAGGATTGTTGGGAAAGCCATTACCCATCACAAAAGTTATTTGCAAAAAAACTGGTTTGTTTATTAACAATTACTGGCTTCCCTAATCATTTTATCGAAAAATGCTTCGACTAAAGGTGTTTTCGGTTATAACTTTTTTTGAATATGGTGGGAAATCGTTTTTCCTACAATCCAGCAAAAAAACAAAATAGGACCAATAGGACCAGAGATAGAGAGGAAAACGCGTTTTCCAAGATTTCCTAAATTACACAAGGAAGTTTTGGTGGATTTTGGCGGTTTGCACTTCTTTCATGGTCCTTTAACGATTAAAAAAATAAAATAACTGGTACTGGTAGTTTTGCCATCCGAATGTCTAATTTTACTAGGCTATCAGTATTAATTCGCTAACCAAAGCAAAACATTATTTAAAGTAATATTTTCTGCTAGTATATAGTAACTGCTTAATATTAAATGCTATTTTTATTCACATTATCCATTAACCGATACATTTAAGTAACGAATTTAATTTTTGTAAGCCAATTTTCAATAACTGTAAAAAAATAATAAAAAAAGTCAGATAAAAATCAACAAATTACAAATCTGACTCGAAAATAAATTAAACTCCCTACAAAAATATTTGATAATATTTAATACTGTTTGTTGGGATTGTGTTTATTTAATAATGAACAAATTAACCGCTACCTAATATACAATTCAAAATCATAATTCAAAGATTTGAAATTTTTATTTTTCGCTATTTACATAGACATCAAAATTTCTAGTAATTTCATTTACATATTTACACACCTCGATCAAGAGATTTAAGATTGTTTAAATTTTTTTGAGAAATTTTTTATTAACCCAACCGCTAGAAATAAATTCCGTAGAAGTGAACAACATTTAGGTTTTTTAAAAAAATAGGCACTCGAATGATTCTACTTTTCTATGTAGACTTTTTCACTAAAACTCATATAAAAAAAATATATAAGTTTTGCAAATTTTTTTTAAAAAATATTCACATTAATTAGAAACCCTACAAAATAGGTGGCGTTTTCAAAAATCAAAAAAAAAATCGAACTTATTATCGATGAAAAAATATAAGGCGAATATACGCAGAAATGTAACTAATCAATCACAAAATAAAACCTAAGATAAGGTGACCTCAATTTATTTTTTAGATCCATATATATTCTCAATCATCTTGATCTTCGTGTTTGAGATGGGCCAACAAGGCCAGCTCCTGCTCTCAGCCAGGCCTTTCTCCTACCCCGATTCCACTCCCCGCGTACTGACAAGCCGACAACCCTGCAGAAGACGATCTCACTGGACTAACGCTTGAATATCCCACGAAAGGCGCATGTTGCTTAGCCTTGAGCCTCAACGATGCTATACTAGACGCCGACATCGCCGTGCAAGGCTCTCCCGCACTCCTATGATGGTACATCGAGTAAGGATTGGCTGGAGTTGTATAGGGACATTGCTGTGCTGATACCGCACCAGGTGACGATGTCATTACGGTACCCATAGCACCAGGTAGCATAGCACCGCTCATTGTAGCGCCCGTTACCGATGTTGCGGCATTAAAACAATTAACAGGACTCTGGTGATGGTTGGTGGGTACTACAGGCCAGAACGGTTTGGTTCCTAAAGGACTGGGCACTTTGGTAGCCCAGTTGTTGTAAGTAGAGTAGGGGTAGAAGCTGTCGTCGTTGATCGTGGGCATTAGGCCGTTGAATTGGGTGCCGAAACCGGTTTTAAATTCTGCTGCATTCATTGCATTCATAGCGTTACGTTCGCGTTTCCTCCATTTTGCACGACGGTTTTTGAACCACACCTGAAACAAACAAAAATTGGTTAATTTTATTTTACCACTACAGTAAGTAATAGTAATAATACGTTATTTGTTCTAAACTAAATGTACAGCAAAAATATGGATTATACAGGGTGTTTCATTGCGAAAGTGACATACGTTAACTGCAGATAGGGGACACCTAGGCGATCTTAAAAACCCCATACTTATATGGTCTTACTACTTTAATAACCAAGATACAGGGTGTTTTATCTATTTTGCCAATTTCTTGCATGGTTCATAACTTTCTAACCACACTGTATATTTTAATGAAATATGACGTGCATATTTTGTTTAAAATGCCCAATCGATAAATAAATTTAAAATAAAAGATATCCAGGCCCGTATTAAAAAAAATATTGTATTCCTACCCAAAAACAACACCCTGTATATCAGATTTTTCTAAAATAGATTCTGTATTTGCAAAAATCACGAAAAAATGAATTTAGTGATATTCTTTGCATTTTCAGCAAAATATTTTTTCTTATATTAAGTTTGAATTCTGAAATTGTGAAAAGCCCAAAACTAAAACTATTTTTTTTAATGCGATTTAGTTTTAATGAAGACTTGTTAAACTAAATTGGTAACATTTTAATTTTTTCATTATTTCCGATAAATAATCCACAAAAAAACATTCATCTTTAATTAACGAATAAATAATATTGAATGTAACAAAAATAAATAAATAAATAAATATCTTTAATTAATGAAAAATTGCAAACATTTTAAAAAGCCTAAAAAATATTACACGAGGTGAAAACATATGATGTTTTTAGTACTTCGACTGGAAAAATTCACTCTCAAAATAAACACAAGAACTATACGCAACACGAAATTTATTGACATAACGATTTTTTACGATATTCACGATTTTTTACGGTTTTTTATGACTATTGATTGTTGCGATTTTTTAGGATTCTTTGAGATTTTTTATAATTTTTTAGGTTTTTCACGATTTTTTACGGTTATTTACTGTTTTTTACGATTTGTTACGGTTTTTTTACCGGTTTTTACGATTTTTTACATTTTACGTTTTTTTACTATTTATTACGGGTTTTTTTACGTTTTTTTACGATTTTATACGGTTTTTAAGTTTTTTTACGGTTTTTACGTTTTTTACGATTATTTACGATTTTTTACGATTTCGTATGATTTTTTAAGATATGACCTGTTTCGATACTTCTAAAAATGGCGGAGATATAATTTTTTTGGATATTTCAATCCCCTTCAGTTTCACCCCCGTAGGTCAGATAAAAAAAAGTTTTATACCAATTGTATTTGAAAAATATTAATCCATAATGGTTTTAATTTATTGTTATTAATTTTTAGGTGTTTTTTTATAATTTTTGTTGTTTTTCACTAATTAAAGTTATTTAATTTGCAAATACAGAAACTATTTTAGAAAAATTTGATATGCAGGGTGTTGTTTTTGGGTCGGAATATTTTATAATATTTTTTTAATCCCGACCCGTATTTCTTTTTTTGTAAGTTTATTGATCGATTGGGCTCTTTAAACAAAATGTGCTCGCCAAATATCATGAAAATGTACAGTGTGGTTAGAAAGTTATGAACCATGCAAGAAATTGGCAAAGTAGATAAAACACCCTGTATCTTGGTTATTAAAGTAGTAAGACCCATTAACTATGTGTGTGAAAATTTAAATATTTTGAAAGTTGTTCGAAATTGTTCTAGGTTTGTACCAACTTGTTCCAGAAAATTATTCCTTAAATTTAAATACAAAGGCCGGAAAACTCAAAAAAACCATTTTTAGAGCTATAGCCCCCATTACTTTTATTTAGATTTTTTTTTCTGTTGTACCAGATTGTTCTAGTTGTTCTGAACATTGTTCCAAATTTTCATTTCTTAAAAAAATATATTTCAAGCTCAAAATCAATTAAAACCATTTATAGCTAGCCCCCCATTATTTTTTTTTAAGTTTTTTTTTGTTGTACTAGATTGTTCTAGTTATTCTCAACATTGTTCCAAATTTTCATTTCTTAAAAAAATATTTCAAGAAGCTCAAAATCAATTAAAACCATTTATAGCTAGCCCCCCCAAGTTTTTTTTTGTTGTACTAGATTGTTCTAGTTATTCTCAACATTGTTCCAAATTTTCATTTCTTAAAAAAATATTTCAAGCTTAAAATCAATAAAAACCATTTGGGTCCAGCCCCCCATTATTTTTTTTTTCAAAAAATTTTTTGTTATACTGGATTGTTCTAGTTGTTCCAAATTTTCATGTCTTAAAAATATTATTTAAAGATTTGAAGGGAATATATTTCCTCTAAAAGGTTATACAAAGACAAAATTATTTGCCAATTTAAGAATGAAAACAAAGAAAGCCAAATAAAAAATATTTGTAACATTTTATGCTTTGTTGATAAAATAAGTCGCTTTAGAAAACTAACTAATATCAAACGTTTCAATTTTTTGTTAATAATTAAATAAAAATAATTTTTACCAAGTCTCGCCATTTTTAGATTGTTTCCAATCGCACTTATTCCATGTGATATTTTGACCGAAATACATAAGATAAATTAATACAAAATTTAAAAAATCGTTTTAATAATTATAAAAAAATAAAACTACTATACAAAATTTCAAGTAAAACATAAAACATACTTTTTTATTGCTTAAGTTCTGATTTTATTAAAATATTTTCGCTGGCGCTTTTGCTCTTTTTTGAAAGATCATCGAATTTCATCAATATATTATTTAATAATACAAAAGCTACATAGTGTCCCACTGAAATTATATAAATTGTTTTAATTGATTTTGAGCTTGAAATATATATTTTTAACATATGAAAATTTGGAACAATGTTAAGAATAACTAGAACAATCTAGTACAACAGAAAAAACTTCGAAAAAAAAATAATGGGGGCTGGACCCAAATGGTTTTTATGGATTTTGGACTCGAAATAATTTTTTTAAGACATGAAAATTTGGAACAATGTTCAGAACAACTAGAACAATCTGGTACAACAGAAAAAAAATCGAAATAAAAATAATGGGGGGCTAGCTCTAAAAATGGTTTTTTGAGTTTTCCGGCCTTTGTATTTAAATTTAAGGAATAATTTTCTGGAACAATTTGGTACAAACCTAGAACAATTTGGAACAACTCTCAAAATATTAAAATTCGAAAAATGGGGCTAACTTCACACACACATTAACTATGGGGTTTTTGAGATCGCCTAAGTGTCCCCTATCTGTAGTTAACGTATGTCACTTTCCCAATGAAACACCCTGTATTAAATCAAATGAAGTAAGGAATTAGGCAACTTTAATAGTACATTAAATAATATTTGGGTGTGAAATAAAAACAAAAAAATCTATGTGTTGGTATAATAGAGAATATTAATTACTTTAAAATATTAATAATAATGATGTTAATAAAAGGACACAGTGTATAATATCGATTAGAGATTATCGCACGACCACAAATAGCATGACAAATATCCCAATTTATATTCCGTTAGACACAGTTCATCGCATACCACGCTTGACCGTTCAATCACGGCATCGAACAGGACCAAATGGCAAATAAACGACCATCGACGTCGGTGTCCATGGTCACCCTACGTTCGAAGATTCTTTCTATACAAAAGTAATTGCCTTTTCCCAAATACATATCTATATAAGAGGGGAAAGGTTGATATAAATTAACTTGATTTCAGTTTTATTTAAACCTGTTTAATACATATTGTAATTAAATGTGGTGTCTGAACTTTTAGAAAGCCCCACGTTGTGAAGCCATTTGTAATGATATTCTTAATCTCATATTTTGGTTTGGGTTATAGAAACATTAAAAAACATAATAACAAACATTAGAAATGTTTGTAATTAAAAATTTTGTATTGTCTGTATTAAATTTTCATCTTCAGTATCCTGCACAATTTTCAGCCAGTCTCCTGCGCAACTTTCTCCTCTCTATCACGATGTTTTATTTTACCTCTGCCACTTTCAGCCCCACCTTCAGTTCGGCTTGCTTTCCTGGTATTTTTGCTCTCTTCTATCTCTAATCTTTTTTTTTAGTACTACTTTCCAAAAATACAAAAAATTACTTCACTACTTCACGATCATTTAACTTATTTTTATTTTATGATTATAATAACATATCCTTTTATAAAAAACCTTATGATATATAACTTAATTTTTCTGACCAAAAATATCTTACTTGTTTTTACCTCTCGCCCTTCAGATAAGAGAGGTATAGGAATCATGCTAAAAATTGGGTAGTGAGTTTTCAATAGATAAACACGTTTTGGGGTCCCTAGAATACGATTTTGATATTTTCGCGATGATGTCTGTGTATGTGTTAGTGTGTGTGTGTGTGTGTTAGTGTGTGTGTGTGTGTTTGTTTGGATGGATGTTGTAGTAACGATAACTCAAAAACTACTGAATTGAAAAACTTTAAATTTTGCATACACGATTCTTATACCCTAGATTAGAGCTGATTAGATTTTGGTGTCAATCGGACAACCGGAAGTGACAGTTGCTATGAGTGATGACGCCATTTTTAAACAAAATGGCAATTAGGTTTTACACATATATTTTGTATACACTATAGTTTATTTTCGTATCATTAAAATTTTCAAAACTTTTGCCATTGTTGCCGGATTTACAAAAAAGTAAATTTTTTCCATACTTTTTTGTGCCACCGTGTAAATTTTTGATTCAAAAATGGCGAGAGGTCATGTGCTGGCCACATCAGATTTTTTATTTTTGTTTTCATTTGTTTCTTCCCAAAAAAAAATTTTTACTTGATTATTAATAAAAATTTTAATTACCTTTCTCTCTCTTATCATTTACTTATATGCCTAAAATTTTCTTTTACATTTCCAAAATTATATTAAATCTTCAAAAACAAACTGATTCAGAGTATTTCATTACAATACAGGGTGTTGAAAATTTCAATGTACACTATTGGGATTTCGTTAACCGTTATAGATGCAAAGTTGGTTAACTAGGAAAAAAGTTGCATATTATCAAGACAAATTTACTGGATTTTGAAAAATTTTAATATCTGGTCCGGTTTCCGAGATATGTGCTTATCCAAAATTGACGATTTTCGTTTTATTTAATTATCACCTTTATTTTTAAAGATAAAAGAAAACTGTTTGAATCTTTTTTGTTGAATACCAAATGCCGTTTAAAATAGCGTAGTAATGGGGGAAAATATGGAAAACTAGAGAATATCGGGGATAATACTAGAAAATAGGAAACTGGGAAGAACAGATCCAAACAGGGAAAAATGGGGAAATTTGCTAAAAATAGTGAAAAAGATGAAAAAATACTGAAAAAATTGAATAAACAAGAAAAAATAGGATAAAATACTGAAAAATAGGGAAAATAGATAAAAATAGCAAATAAAAGGGAGGGAAAACCCAGCAACAAAGGGGAAAGAAGAACATAGATCGAAGCAAAAATTTTGGGAACAAACTGAGCATACATATACAGAACACTAATAAGGCCTATAACAAAATATAAGAAGATAAGTGAAAGATAATAAGAGCAATTCTGGGGCCAGTGAAGATGGAAGAGGAGAAATATAAGGACCAGAAGTAGTAACAAAGGCTATGCTACAATGGTAACCAGGAAGAAGAAGAAGACGTGGAAGACCCAGATCGAAATGGTTAGTAGAGGTAGAAGACTTAAACAGGACAGGAGTTGCAAGATGGAAGGAATGGCGGCAAATCAGCGAACAAGTACAATGAGGAATCGAATATGGGGATCGATCCACCCCGTTAAATGGATTTAGAAAGCAAAATTGGAGCAAACTCACAGGAGGTGTTAAGCCACGTAGAAAGTTGATGTAAATTGCATATTTTTGGCAAATTTCTTGTTTTACCCGCTACATACCAGGTGACAACGTATGCTTTAGACAAGGCATGGTTTCTAGAGTTCCAACGGTATGAGATGGCAGTTATGTTGGATTCAAAAATTGGAAAAGTTTTCAATATTTCAAACTCTTTTATCCCTGTATCGGAAACGACTCCAAATTGGAGATTTTAAAAAGAACACCCTGTATATTTTTACTTTTTTGGATTCTAGGGACCATTCTACTTATACGATCACATAGTTTTGAGACAAAAATTGGTACATTTATTTTTTCAGAAGCATTTTTAATTTTGCATGTGGAGTACGTTGAATCCACTTCAACCAATCTGTTGAATATGAGTGATGAGTAAAAAATATTAGCTATGTTCGCGAGTCCCATTCTGAACCAATTCCGAACTAATTCATAACTGACTTGGAGCGCATGCCTAGTTGTGAACTGATTCTGGATTTTATTTTACCGCGAATGATTTTGGAACCAACGAAAACTTCAAATTATCGAATGCCAGATAACAGACGATATTGTCTTTTCTTATTTGTATTTTTAATTTTTATAACCTAAAACCTAACCTAAATATGTATAACTTGCTATCATTTATTAGATTATTTAAACAGAGTGCTGTTTGCTACACTACCCTACACCACCCTACACCACACAACATACAACAAAAACAACAGTTTTATTGTATATCGTATTATTTTTTATTATTATATCTTTATACACAAAAACCAAAAATCACAAAACAAAAACAGATTTAAGATCGTTATTGCGCACGAGCAGCCGAACCGAACTTTCAGTACATTCTGAATCAATAATGAATCAGTTCGATGTGATCCGCGAACTGGAAACTGTTATTAAAAATTCAGAATTTTTTAACAGCGGACGCTGCTTGTTAGACTGCGCATGCGAATAGTCCCAGAACTGATTCGGAATTGCACCCTCGAACAAAGCTATTACTTCATACTTGAAACTCTGGAAATTATGGCTTGTTTAAAGAGTATATTGACACCTGGTATACCATATATAGTATACAGGGTTAACACTTTTTAAATTTCGTAAACCTTAAGAGTTACACAATGGGATATATGAAACTTTATTTAATTTCAAAATTTCTTTAATTAAACCTTTTCAAAATTTGTACAGGGCGTTATTTGGGAGATTAATCAAAGTAAATATAAAGAAAGACGTGTTTTTTATATTTATCAATTCTTCATCTTTTTAATTACAAACCCACTGGATAATCATCTGCTATTGTAATAATGTCAAAATTTGTCCATCCATTACCCATCTGAATCTCTCGTATGGTAACACATAGGCCAACTATAAATTAAAAGGATTTTAAATTTAAGTATTTCATTAAAACATGTTTAACTTTTTTCATTCTAAAATACCCAAATCGATTTCCATGGGAACCTAAACTCAGAATACGTAACAACTCAATCCGTTAAAAAAAATACACAAACCAACATAACTCGGTGAGCAAATTAGAGTTTGATACGCGCGTCGGCACGCGCAAGATAGGCAACCCCCCTTTTACAGTTCTAAGCGTGGTAATCGCGTTAGTTACGCCACACATTCACACGGCTCATCTAATAATTATCTTGCCCCTTGGCCCTTTGCCCTTTGCAAACTCATTACTTAGTCTTAAGGGGATCAAGGAATAGCACGATGTTTTGTAAATAAGAGAGTAAGTTAATTGAGTTGGTCTTTTAAGGTTATTAGGGATGCCATAAAGTTTTGCGTTTTGCAGCAAAAAAGTATTACAAAAATTTTATTATAGTCTGTACTGTACTAATTAGAAATTTTTATATTGTGGTCATTTCCGTTTTTTTATAGGGTACATTTTATATTATTATTATTTTTAATTCGCCTTATTAACCGAACTAGAAATTTTTGAAAAATTTGAACCAGAATGACATACACCATAATATTAGATTTGGCCACCTTATTATCTGTGTATAGATTGTCCAACAACTAAAACGAGACCTTCAGCGTCCCCACTTCTTTAGTTCGGTATAGTAGTTGGACAAAGTTTACAATAATTTGGTCCAATTCTAGTTGCTATGAGTGAGTTGTTGCGCTATTTTTGTTTTTGAAATGTAGTGCGATTTTATTGTATCTTAAAATGTTTTCAAACTAATGTAAGTAAAGTTCAGGGTATGATTATTTATATTTTTATGTTATTGGAAGTAGAACTCGCTCCTTACTATTTTTAGAATCGCTGATATATAGCAAATATTATGTTTACTGATGAGGCTATTGTTGCCCGTGATGAAATATGTAATATACACTAATACACTACACTCACATTTACAGCACTGTTACCGTTTTCAATAAACCATATTCTACCAACATTTCGATAATAAACTACCAAAATCTACTAACTATCTAAATCTAACCTGTGTATTTTATTTCATTTTATTAAAAGAAATCTTTGACTATCTAAATCTAATATGTGTTTAAAAAAAAAAGAATACATAATACTATTTATATTTATTTTATTAAAAGAAGTCTTGACTATCTAAATCTAACCTGTGAATTTAAAAAAAAAGAAAATATAACTTTCCCTTTCTCCTTAAAATTTTTCTCCACTTCGTTACTCATTGTTTTTCACTTTCCCCTATTTTTTCTACTTTTTCCCCAATTTTTGTATTCCACTCTTTAAACTACTTTTTTTCCACTTTTACTCCTACATTCTTTCCTAATTTCTTTGTGACAAACTTTTTTGTTTCACTTTTTCCCCTTAAAATTTTTTTCCACTTTTTTCCCCATTTTTTTTTCACTTTTCCCCTACTTTTTTCCACTTTTTTCCTTACTTTTTAACTAATTTTTTTATATTTCAAACTTTTTTCCACTTTTCCTCGACTCATTTTTTCTCCTATTTTTTTTATTTTATTTTTTCCGCAATTTTTCCACCATCCTTTTTTCCTCTACTTTTTTACCATTTTTTTACACTTTTACCCCTACATTTTTTAGTAATTTTTAGTTTCAATCTTATTTTTCCTCTTTTTCCTAAGTCTTTTTTTCTCCTGTTTTTTCACTAATTTTTGTATGTTTCCAACTTTTTTCCCATTATTCCCCCACCCTCTTTCCCTTACTTTTTTTAATAATTTCTTTGTGTTCCACATTTTCTCCTTAAAACTTTTTCCACTTTCCCTATTTTTTTTCACTTTTCTCCTACTTTTTTCCATGCCCTTTCCTCTACTTTTTTAGACTTTTTCTCACACATTTTTTACCAATTTCTTTGTTTCACTTTTTTCCCTTAAATCTTTTTCCATTTCTTCCCCTATTTTTTCACTTTTCCCCTACTTTTTTATTCTATCCTTTCCCCTACTTTTTTTCCACCTTATCTCATACATTTTTTACTAATTTTTTTGTTCCACTTTTTCTCCTTTAAACTTTTTTCCACTTCTTTCCCTATTTTTTTTTCATTTTTCTAATACATTCCTCCACTTTTTCCTAATTTTTAATTACACCATTTCCCTTATTTTTTTCCACTTTTTCTCCTACATTTTTTTTACTAATTACCTATTTCTTTGTGTCAAAAACTTTTCCACTTTTTCACTAATTTTTTATAATTTAAAATTTGAAACTTTTTCTTTACCAATTTTTCCTCTACTTTTTTTCCAGTTTTCGCCGCACCATTTTTTCCCCCTACTTCTTTATATGTAAATCTTACTTTTTATTTTCAATTTTCTCCCTCTGCCTTTCTATCATTACCAATGGAGTGGTGAGGGGGTAGAAAAAATAATTACTCAAAAAAGTGATTTTTTCGTAAAAAAAGTGGAAATTTGACAAAAACTGACAATAATGAGAAAAAATGGGTAGTTTTGGGAAAACGGGGTTTTTTCATGAAAAAAAGTGCCAAAATTTGAAAGAAAAGAGGGGAAATTTAAGACAAAAAAGTTAGAAAAGAGGGGAAATTTTGGAGGAAAAGGGGAAATTTGAGAAAAAAATAACAAAAATGAAAACATAATGGGTAATTTTGAAAAAAATGGGGTAAGTTTAGAAAAACGGGGTAATTTCAGGAAAAAGTGACAAAACTTGAGAGAAAAGAGAGGAAATTTGAGACAAAAAGTGATAGTATTTGAGAGAAAAGAGGGGAAATTTTGAAGGAAGAGAAAAAATATGACAAAAATGAGAAAATAAGGGGTAACTTTGAGAAAAAAGGGGATAATTTTATATAAAAATGGGGTATTTTCAGAAAAAAGTGACAAAGTGAAAAGAGAAAAAATTTTAGACAAAAAAATTAACAGCGTTGAGAGAAAAGAAGGAAATTTGTTTCGTAAAAAAGTATATATCAGGATTCGAACCTGGAACTTTCATATGTAACGTCTACACTCTACCACTAGACCACATCGTTCACAGTGATGATAATCAAACTTTAAAGTTAACGTATAATAAAAGCCGATTAGAGCGAAACGAATAATGCGCAATAGTTTTAAATTCAAACCAAAGAATCTTCTGAAATCTACTAAAATTGTCAATTCTACTAAACACCCTCATTTTTTTTAAAAATCTACTAATTTAGTAGTAAATCTACTGAAAACGGTAACCCTGATTTGCAGGTTGTTTCTTTTATCATATGCTAACATTGCTATATTCTAAACCATAGGGGATACGAAGGCGATTAAATGGGCAAACAATTTTGGAGAACATTACATTGGTTAAAAAAAATATACAGATACTCTCACCCTTCTGGAGTTATACAAGGAAAACTAAAAATGCGATATTTGGTTTTCTGCGCATAGAATTTTTATTTAAAAAATTATCAAAAAATGGAAAATAAAAGTTTTATTATATCTGACATTTTCTACAAATGTATAGTAACAAATATTCGATACGACGTTTGATATTATTTTTTTTAAATACGGACCTGTCTTTTTAATTTCAGATATTGATAAACCGTTAAAATTCAAATTCAGGGATATATCATACTTGTCATTTTAACTACGTTTTATCTGAAATAACTAACATCATCAATGAAAATATTTTTTAATTACGGTCCTGTCATAGTTTTGTAAATTTTTAAGTACATGTGGCGCACCTCACATAGTGCCGAAAAAAGCCATAGAAATAAATAGGATTCGTATAAACGAATAAATAAACTATAAAGAGACTGATTTTTGGGTGGCTCATCCTGTAGACGAAACTTGACATAACGCCATGCAACACCTGAAAGATGTATAAAAGATTTGGCACAAAGCTCGAGCGAGATCTCGAAAAGCTTCTAAATGCGGGAAATGGCCCTCATTTTCTTCGCCAGACTGAACTTTATCCAGTGGTCACTAGATTTATAGCTTTCCCTAGAATACATTTTCGTATTGTATGACTAAAATATGAAATTTTTCTCAAAAATGAGCTATTCTTTATAATGGAATTGTATATAAAAAATACATCCGTTTTTAGTAGACACACTGTATGAAATTAAATATTGTTTTCAAAAACTCATATAATAGCAAAAAAAATATTTGGGTAGGTAATCCTTATTTATGGTCTTAATATCACCATAATAATAATGATACCAATAATTATTTATGAACTAAAAAATGTTATTAATATATTCAGTAGCTATAAAGCCATTATTCCACAAATATTTACAGTGTCATAATATTTGACTGAAATTATTTTTGTAGGAAGCTAAATTTTTTTAATATTGTCTCTTTATGATTTGTTACAGGAATCAAAGGATATTATGATAAAGAATATTATTTTTTAGATTAAGTGGAATATATTCCTAATAAAGGACGAAAAATTTATCAATAGTTATTATATATAGATATTGTTATATTTTATTTTCACTTTTTAAACCCTCAGTAGAACTATAACTAATTTAAATCCAGAAGGTTATCCATTAACTTAAATGTAGTCTACTGATGAAGTAAAGTCGAATAGCACATCATATTTATTAAAAATGAAATGAAGATGGTTGGCAATTCGTTTCTACAAAATGTCATCATCAGGCCTATATTACAAAGTTCTTAGGGGCGGGAGAAGAAAACAAAACAAAGTACAACTTACCAGAATTAAAATGCTCAATACTCATATTTTAATTCTGGTAAGTTGGACTATGTTTTGTTTTCTCTCGGCCCTAAGAACTTTGTATTATAGGCCTGATGATGACAGTTTGATAAAACTAGTTGCCAACCCTCTTCATTTCATCTTTAATAAATATTATGTGGTACTCGACTTAGAGTTTTGAATATTTCGACTTATTTTCGGTCTGACCATTGTATACCAGAAAAGGCAACAATTAAAAAATAATTTTAATTATACAGGGTACTCCATGAAAGTGATACATTTTTTGTTAATGGAACACCCTGTATTTTTTTACATTTTTAGATTCGTCCTGAGAAGTTGATTTCTAAAGCCTATTATACCCATAATATAAACTTTTTCAAATTTAAATGAATGCTCCAGCCAAGCGCCATTGGATAAAACGTCTTAACTTATTAAGTTCTACTTGGTCGCATAAGAACAAAATGTATACAGGGTAATCAAAGTTTGCGTACTTTTAATTAAATGTTGATTTATTTTCGTTAACTTGTAGGTTTTGCTGCTTCTGCGGTCTTTATGAAAGCTTTGAAGGTACTTTTTAGCTCTTTTTCTGATGTTGACTACATTAATACATCATCCGCGCTTGCAAACACTTGTGTTGTGCTTGTTTTTAGTATCCCTGTTCTATTTATTCCATTGTTCCTATAATCCATTCTAATACAATATTAAATACCGTAGTGGATAGTGGATCTCCTTGTTTTAGTAAAGTGTTTGTCTCAAAATTGTATATTTTCTGGTTCACTTTAATATTCGTTTTTGTAGGTTCGAGCGTCATTGAGGTCATTCATATTCATATTCATATTTTAACAGTGTCATAAGCCTTTTGATCAATAAAATTGGCACATATTGGTATATCGTATGCTTTGTTTCAGAAAATATGGTCCATTACCGATCTTCCTGCTCTAAACTCGCCTTGATAATCTCCATGCAATTTACCTTTTTCTTCTATACTCTTTGCCATTATTTTGTACACTGTGTCCAGTAATTGGATCCCTCTATAATTCATACATTCGCCTTTTTTTATTTTTTTTTATAAATTTTTATTGCCATTTCCCAAGCTTCTGGCATTGTCTTTTTTTCCCATATGTTAGTTATTAGCTGATATATTTTCGTTGTTAATGCGTTCCGCCACCTTTTATCAGTTCTGCCTATATATTTCGTCTTCTCCAAGGGATTTGCCAGTTTGTTGTTACTGTGTTATCTCGAAATATCTCTTCCCTCTTTGGTGGCAGTATTTCTTCGTTATTTTTCACATTTCGAGTTGTAATTTCTTTCATTTGCTTTTCCTTATTTTCTGAATTTAATATTTCTTTAAAATATTCTTCCCATCTTTTGTTTTCATCTGTTATTATATTTCCTCTTTGTCTTTTATATATTGTAATGAAATAATTTTTATGAGTTTTGTTTTAATTTTATAACCAGAGTTTATTGTTAAAAAAGTTTTGATTTTTAAGCATTTATTAATGGTAATTGGTATATAATTTATTCTAAATCAAAAATTGTGGAATATAAAGAAACTTATTTGTATATTTTTTGCACATTGTTATTTTTATTATTATAAAAAAAATTATGGAAATCATATAAAAAAGAATTTAAGTAAAAATGTTAAGGGCAAGACTTAAAATTTTTTTAAATTAATCTAGTAAGTAAATTTTAGAAAAAGTGACAGAAAGAAAAATAATAAACAAACTTTTGTCAATTTAAGACAATTATATATTTTATTTTTGGAAAGTCAGTTTTATATGAATTTACTAAGAAATGAATTATGTAACGTAATAATATGTAGATATGGAAGGCCAACAATAAAATTATACAGTGTGTCCACAGATGGGTATCCTATAGGTGAAAAATTTTTAAATTTTAGTTTTAGGGAAAATGTCATTCTTGATAACAAGTTTTGCTTGTTCTGAAATCTAAAATACAATCATCAGATATAAAATTTTTCCAATAGTATACGAGGTCTATCAAAAAATATGAATTTTACTCAAAAATAAAGTACCTTTAAATTTGACAACATCGAAAAATGATATTTAAAAAAGTTGATCAGAAACAAGTTCAATATGCAATTACATCCATTTACATTGAAAATAGGTTTTGTGCTTGTTTAATATTGTTTCTATTTAGAATGAACATCTATCTCTTGTGATTATAAAAATCATAATAACCTTCTCGTTTCTTAATATTTGCATTATTATTATACATTTCAAAAATGAATACATTTTTTCAATGTAAATGGATGTAAATTACATATCGGAACTCAGTTTTTAGTTCTGATCAACTTTAAAGGTACTTTACATTTATTTATATTTTTTGACAAACCTCGTATACTATTGGAAAAAATTGATATCTGATGATTGTGTTTTAAATTTCAGAACAAGCAAAACTTTTTATCAAGAATGACTTTTTTCGCTAAAACTAAAATTTTAAATTTTTTCACATATAGGATACTCCATCGGTGGAGTAAAAACGTACAAAATGTTATTGAATAAAACGAAAATTGTAAAATAAAATAATAAGCATAGAAGACAACTTCAAAAATTAAGGGCAATTAAGGAAGACGAGATAGAAGAGGAAGTAATTAGGTAGCGGAGAGTAAATAAAGATAAGAGCGTTAGTAAGAATAGCAGATCAAAATAGAGAATTGAAACTATACAGGAGATCGATGAGAAAAATGGAATAGCAGCGCATATACAAAATTAATATTTTATAGTTTGTAATGTTTTTTTTTAATGTTATAGAATCCACCCTAATTGAGATATCGTAAATCATTATAATATATATATATATGGTTCTCTGTTTTACTTTCCTTTTATTTTGTTTGAGTTCTTGATAGATGTTGTTCATTTGTTTATTGACAACCCTTTCTTTGATTCGTATTATCCTGTCTTCTATATCTTGTTTTTTTTGGCTCCATATCCTACTTGTTATTCTTCTTTGCTCTTCGTACTATCTTTTTTCTTCGTCTGTACCTGCTTGAACCATTTTCTGTTTGGCTAAAAAAACACCAACCCTCCTCTCCGTTACAATTCAGAGCACACACTAATTCACAATCATCTCTCGCATCCAGATAGTGAACCAATTCAGTCATACATTCAATAGAGCAAAAAAGTTTCTTAATATAAGTAAAATGGTGAATAATTAACCGCACCCAAAAAGTTTTCTGATTTTTCATAACAAAAAATGTATATAGTTTTTACAGTGAGTGAAGTGATTGAGTACAATTTAAATATTCATGTTTCGGTTTCATAATTTGACTTAATGTGCCGCTTTATGATTTTTGGTGTTCATGTTTCGTACTTGGTAAAAATGGAATAAAAATTACATTCCTATTTCAAATACTACTTTTATTTTAACATTAATATTGGTTTAACTTCTACCTAAGAAGTTTGGTCCTTCGAGAAATCCAAGAATTTATTTTATCACGTTCGGAGTCTAGTATTCTTTCAACAGTTATGAATACTAATATTCATAATTCGTTCAGATTCTTCATATTTTAACATCTTTTTTGGTATCATATTAAATGTGGTCCATTTCTTCAAAATATTTTTTTTAATTTCATCTTCTTCATTCTCACTTGATATGGACCACCCGGTAGATCAGATGTACTATCTACGATTCTCAATCCGGACTGGGTTCGTCTATAATAAATTTACAAAACATATAAAAACAAAATACAATTTGATTAAATTTAAAGTTTCTTATTTCTTCTTCGGTTTCTTCGGTTCTGATTTTTTTGCAGGTTGCTTCCCACTCTTCCTCTGATTATTCTAGTGTCGTAATTAATTCCTTATTTCCTTCGGTCTGTTCTATCGCCTCCATATTCGCTCTCGATCTCTTTTATACCTTCTAGTATATTCTTTATATTTTTCTACATTTAAATAATATGACATGACCTTTGTTGAATAAATTATTTTATTTTCTCTTACAAAATTCTTACCGGTGACAATTCATAAAAAATATTCAACATCAAAATTGACAAACCTCTAAACAACTTTTTTCTTTTATCTTTTTTTTCTCACTTGCTTAATTTAAATTTCAAATTACAAAATAGTTTATTAGCCAGGATTATTCATTTTAGATATGACATCTAACCCCTTTATATCAAATTTTCATATCAGTATACAGGGTGGCCACGAATCAATATACGCCCCCAATATTTTGGTTGTTTTTGAATTTAAAAAATAGGTTTTTGGCACACATCAATTAGACAATAATGGTTTACTTTTAGACTAACAAGAATGAAAATCTCACTTTCGGTCGAATCGGCAACAGTCTGACAACGAATATAAAGCGATTTTCATGATACTTTGCCAAACTGTATTAAGAAATAAAAGCAAATCAAACCATATTAATAAAAACTTTTTTGTCTTTTTTTACTTGAAATTAGGAAATAAATGTTTGTTATTGTCAAAAATGAATGAATATGATACAATAAATTTTTAGTAGCTGTATGATAAATAATGTATTCCATATCTAGATAATTACTTAAATTAAATTAAATAATTTATAAGCGCTCGTACTAAATTCATTTCTCTTAACCCCGTACGTCCTGGGCGATTGTTGTTTACGAGAACTATAACACACTCGTACGAGCACGCACGCATACACGCACACGCACAGGCGCACATGCATAAACATGGTCGAAATAGATTCATAGGACCTCAAAACGGTATAAAAAAAACTCTTGTTTACAATATTTTTATTTCTACATAATTTCGGAAAGTAACAAATATTTAAATGTAAAAGTAATGACTAAAAGTTTTAATAGTATTTTATTTAAAAAATTGTAACACATAATGGTCGAAAATTAATGGGGTTTGAAAAGTATATTTAATAAATTGAATATATTTTATACTATTTAATAATCTCAGGAATTTTTTAAGCTCAGATTAATCATGTCCAAATTTAGAAATTATTTTTTCAGAAAACTCAAAATTAATGCGATATTTTTGAAGCGCTTATCACCATTTACCGAATAATCTTTATTAGTCACAAAATATTATTGTCGTCGTCTCGTTTTATACATCATCAAACCCAGAGAAGCTAAAATAATTTGATATAGAAATGACAAATTCGTGAAAATTTTGTACCTCTACAAATTTGTATGGACTATATTGTAAACCAATTAACAGAGCTCTCTTTAAAAATACCATAGAAAACTAGTAACGAAGTATAAGAACATACAGAAATATACAATTCGCTTCTTTTTGAATTAGTTCGGTGTAAATTATTTCAAGGGTTAGATTAGAGGGAAAGAAAAATTTATTTTAAAATACTATCCATAAGAACAATTTATTTAAATTATATAATTATACAATATTATTATGATTACATTAACATTAAACTCGATTTAAGTTTACTCAAAGAGGAACTTGAATCCTCGCCCAGGACTAAATTTATCCAAAAGAACGTCCCGTTCTTAAAACAAGACGACCGCACTTCATTAAAAACAAATTCCGGCGAAGAGCGCCGGAGCCGTTAACGGAGGCTCCGGGGATCTAGTAGGATTTCCCGGATCTGCTGGAAGCGCTACGACGACCGCCGCCACGACGCGGCCCGCCACCCATTTTCTTCTTCTCTCTTATTTCGTTCTTTTTTTGCTCTCTACTTAATGCCGATATGTTTCGCAATCTCTTTTACAAATCAGCTCAAGACTACTCCAATCATTATTTATAGATATAATAATGTTTCGGATTTCCAATTTATTTATTTATTTATAATTAATAATATACAAAGATTGAAGTGGTATAGTTCTCGTAAACGATAATCGCCCAGGACGTATAGGGTGAAGAGAATGGAATTTAGTACGAGCGCTTATGAATTATATAATTTAATTAAGTAATTATCTAGATATATAATACATTATGCATATTTATTGATCTCAGCATGTGCAGCTATCGACTTCGTCTCGAGCTGCAAACTTCATGAATCGTGCAACAAATATACACTTTTTGCACTAGTTACATAAATAACTATTTCATATTAATTGATACAAACAAATTGTAGAATCGATTTTAAATTTTATTGTTTTTATTAATTACCACATATTTAAGTAATGGATAATATAAATTCTGTAATTAATAAAAGTAACAAAAATATACAAAAAAATAAATATTAATTATAAAACATACAAAAAAATTATAAAAAACGCAAAAAAAAATAATCATAACAAATTTCATTTGGTACACATAAAATAACAAATTTTAAAAAAAAAACAGCAATTACATGAAAAAAAAGATTAATTGTCTTATTTTTATTAAGTAGGGCAAAGGGAAGGTATTCTTATTGACTTTACAATGTTTGTATGTCTGTCTATTTGTTTGTTTGTATGTCTTATCGATAACTCGAGAACCGTTTCAAATGTTAGAACTCTGCTTTCGGCAATCGGTAGCTGGTCATTTTCTCTCACCTATCTACTATTTTCATTGACCTAAGTCAACTACAACCGTCTGTCTGTCCGTCTGTCTGTAGCTGAGTTACTTGCATGCTTTATTATTATTGGGAATTTGGAACCTTCGGTTATCAATAATATTAAGGAATATATCGTCACAACTAACCAAAACTACACCTTTTTGAAAAATCACTTGATATACGTTTCGTTAACTATGTTAGTATCATCAGTAGTTGATGGTAGACTCTAGCATAGTTTATCATCAACTCCTAATGATGCTAGCATAGTTAGCAAAACCATCTATAAGTCATAGATCAAAATGATGATGACACAATGTTATTTTCTCTATTTGATTCCACTCTACGTTTTTTCATAAAAATTTAAAAAAAATATCAATCTTCCCCCATACGGTCAACGATTAATAATCAAATGACATTTATAGGTAGCGCAAAACCATTTACAAACGGTAAACTATGTAGTTATAGGGATTTTATGTTTATCTTTCGATTTAGTATTTCGGCAGCTTCATCCAAATATGTGATTTAGAATTAGAGTGCCGACTGAACTGAGATTTAGCGGTTTCCGCGAGGATCACGACGGATTTTACTTCATTTCATAATTTATTTATACGTTTGCTTTGATGAGATTAAAAGATTTCGTTTTATTTTTAGTTTAACAGATTAACTTTTGTTTATGTAATTTATGTACAGGCTATATCAATTTGGATTGTCTAGATGGGATTAACTATAATAATATTCATTGGTAATAAATGTTTAACACGTCGACTGCTATAGAAATGAAAATTCCAATTATAATCACTAATATGTGCGGAAATACAAAAATCATTTACAAAGTTATACATTTTACAGAAATAATTTTGGAGGAGAAAACACTCTCTTTGGTATGCAGTAGCCATCTAGCGAACATTGGAACAGAGATACGCCATAAGGCCTTAAAGGCGCATTTACATAAAACCAAAAAATTATCTGCCAATACTGGTGGTGAAATTTTATTATATAAAAATTACGAACGATATCATGAAACCCGTATTTTAAACCATCTTGAAAAATAGAAAAGGACTATGGTGAAGTATGTCAAACCGTAGTATTGAAATCGTGCAAAATGACTTAAAATGTCATGAAACGTGGAAAAAAATTGATTTTCCGCGAAAAAAAAAGTCTGTCTGTGTGGATGTGTGGATGTCTGCGCGCACGATAACTCGAGAACGGTACGGCCGATCCGGAAAATTCTTTCGGCTATCAGTTTTTATTCAAAAAAGAAAGGCTCTATCAGAAGATGAGCAATTTCGGGTCCGAGGATTCCGGTCCCGCCTACTAAGTGAAACTTCTATTCGAGATATCTCGATAAGGAAAGCAAATTTGTCGATACTGATTTCTTTTAAGGTGCTGGGTAAGTCAAGACCGGCTCGTTGAAAAAAAAAAAAAAATCGGGCTTTCTTCCATATAAAATTGATGATTGGATCTCGTTTAAATTTCTTATCACTCACTTAAAGTCGGCCTGCTGTATGGCGGTCGCATCCAGTTAAACAAACAATACTGCGTGGACACATAAGCAAAATTTGAAGGTCAAAAAATGTCGGGTCCACTGTGAACAGCTGCGTTTGCAATTTCGAGTGAATTGTCGGTGCTCAAAATAATCTTAAATTGTCCAAAATCTGCTGAAAATTGTCTAAATTAGTAATAAAACGGTCTAAAGTTACTAAAATTGTTCAAAACAATCTAAAATTGTCCAAAATGGTCTAAAATAATAATAGAACGGTCTAAAGTTACCTATAATGGAGCTGACGATTATTCAAACTAAGCTAAAATTGTCCAAAGTCTTCTGCAAACTGTCTAAACCAGTCTGAAGTTAATCTAACAAAAATTGATCAATCGTATTGTTTAAAATAATCTGAAATGGTCTAAAATTTTCTAAATTAATAATAAAACTGTCCAAAGTTACTTAAATTGATTAAAGCATTTTTCAAAATAATCTAAAATGCTCTAAAATTGTCCACAATCTTCTAAAAATTATCTAAGACGGTTTGAAGTTACTTAAATTGATCAGAGATTGTTCAGAATAATCTACAATTGTCGAAAAGTGTGCAAAATGGTCTAAAATAATAACAAAACTGTCTAAAGTTACTCAAACTCAAATTGATCAATTGCATTGTTCAGAATAATGTAAAATGATCTAAAGTTTTCTAAACTGATAATAAAACGGTCTAAAGTTACCTAAATCTATCTGAGAATTATTCAAAATAACCTAAAACGGTCCAAAAACCCAAAACCTGCTAAAAATTGTCTAAATTAATAATAAAATGGGCCGAAGTTAGTAAAATTGTTCAAAACAATCTAAAATGGTCCAAAATGGTCTAAAATAATAATAGAACGGTCTAAAGTTACCTATAATGAAGCTGACGATTATTCAAACTAAGCTAAAATTGTTCAAAATCTTCTGCAAATTGTCTAAATTAGTCTGAAGTTACTCTAACTCAATAATCTGAAATGGTCTAAAATTTTCTAAATTAATAATAAAACGGTCCAAAGTTACTTAAATTGATTAAAGAATTTTTCAAAATAATCTAAAATGCTCTAAAATTTTCCAAAATCTTATAAAAATTGTTTAAAATAATAAACAAAATGTAACGGACTATTATATTTATTATATTATCATTATATTTAATTCTATTGTATTTGATTATTATATTGTAATTATTAATTATTTCTTTTCGATATTTATAAATATATCGTATCATTGTTTTCTTTCGTTCTTTCATACGAGTCTGATTCATTGTGATTCATTGACATTTATATAATAATTAATCATCATTCGTTTTTGGAAAAATAAAACCAGTACGAGTTAGAAAGAACGACCGTGAGGTGTTAATAAATTCGTTTTCGATATTTTGTGGTTTTATTCCGGACAAGCCGTAACAAAACAGTCTAAAGTTACCCAAATTGATCTGAAAATTGTTCAAAACAACCCAAAATGGTCTAAAATTGTCCAAAATCTAAAAATTGACTAAATTAATAATAAAATGGTCTAAAGTGACCTAAAATGAATCAGAAAATTGTTCAAAATAATCAAAAATTTTCCAAAATCTTCTACAAATTGTCTAAAAAGATCTGAAGTTACTTAAATTGATCAGAGATTGTTCAGAATAATCTACAATCGTCGAAAAGTGTCCAAAATGGTCTAAAAATTGTCTAAAATAATAACAAAACTGTCTTAAGTTACTCAAACTCAAATTGATCAATTGCATTGTTCAAAATAACGTAAAATGATCTAAAGTTTTCTAAACTGATAATAAAACGGTCTAAAGTTACCTAAATTGATCTGAGAATTGTTCAAAATAAGCTAAAATGGTCCAAAATTGTCCAAAACCTGCTAAAAATTGTCTAAATTGATCAATTGTATTGTTCAAAATAATCTAAAATTGTTCAAAATCTTCTAAAAATTGTCTAAAATAATAATGAAACGGTCTGAAGTTACTTAAATTGATCAGAGAATTGTACAAAATAATCTACAATGGCCCAAAATGGTCTATAAATTGTCTAAAATAGTAATAAAAAGGTCTAAATTTACCTAAATTGATCTGATAATTGTTCAAAATAATTTAAAATGGTTTAAAGTTGTAAAAAAATAGTCTAAAATAATAATAAAACGGTCTAAAATTACTTAAATTGTCTAAAACTGTCCAAAATGGTCTTAAATTCCGTAAAACGATCTAAAGTTACCTAAATTGATCAGAGAATTTTTCAAAATAATCTAAAATGGTCTAGAATTGTATTTTACCTTCCATTGACCTCATTATTCAAACTCTGAAAATTAAGATAATGAATCTGAGCTTTTTATTAAATTCTCATTGGCAATACTCTATATTACTAATAAAAAAAGATATCCGTGTAGGTATATGAAAAACAAAATTGATTTTGAAAATAAATTATATCAAGCCGCCCATGCTTTACAAAGATATTTAGTTTTTATGCCGTTGAAAAAACATGTTTCAATTCTTGATCTAGCGGTGTGCATTTGGAAGAATTTGTTGTCACCTTTCTCCTCCTTTTTTCACGCCTCTGACATTTGAAGCTCTTTTAATTTTTTTGTAATGCTTGGCGTACTTGGAGTACTTGGCGCATCCCTGCATTGGAACATTTATTTTTAATTGCAACTCTTGTAATACATTCGCTGGGTATATTGGATATATTAGACCTGGCACTACCGCAAAATTATATTAAATATTATAGCTTTTATTTATAATTTAGTACATGTAAAAAACACTACGAATTAATTTTTAATCGATTATTATCCATCTGTGTATTGTTTTTCTTCTTTATTTAACAGTGTATATTTAATATCCAGATAGTATTAAAAAAATTTTGTCGACCTATATTTTTTTGTAAATAATGATTATGATTATATTCCAATAACACTGTTATAGCTAATAATTAGGCATTTATGAAATAAAGCCAAAAATCATATTATTACTCTAATTTTAATTAAAAGCTTTAAACTGTACACACAATTAGTTGGCCGTATTTAGATAAACTTCCTTTTTGACGTCATTTTCGCAAAGCCCTTTCTAAAGCGACCAATCAACGGAGTACCGGACACGTCATAATAACTCATTTAGCATAAACACCATGCAGAAACGCGCGTCACTATATCATACCACATTAATGAGATATGCATCCGAGCGGAGCCGTGATATAGTGGCCCTAATTCCGTAGGGACAACTAGCCAGGTACATGCTCCGCGCGCCCTAATCCCTGCATGATTAACACCATAAATCTGCCACGGATTAACGCGGATCGCCATCGCGGACTGCCACCTATACACTTATATGAACTATTGCCTGTTCTGTATGTACGTTTCCATTTGCTATCTCTTTTGCCACAGTTGAATATTTATTTTCTTTTAATGAGTGTTATCCCTACAAAAGTATCATTTTGGCTTAAACTAAGTGGGATGCTTTAGTAAATATAATTTTTACGGTAGTATGCATTAAAAAACTCTTTTATAATATAAAAACATCCACTTTTATAATATAAAAACATCCACCCTAACCGCTATTCTGTGATTATGAACAATCAAGTTGTGTCCAAATAGAATTTCTTTACAGTTGGTATCACTGTCATAAATGTAGTCTAAGCATGTATATCATTAATTGTAAGTGATTCTTAAGCGACAATTTCTCCCTATATACACTTCTCGCTCCATACGATTTAGATTATACTTAATCTTAAATACTGTCACATATTTGAGAAGTTGCTGCATTAACAATAATTTAGATTAATGATTAATATGTCATTATATTTCGCTACCATCAGTCACCGAGTTGCTGATCGTTTCCTTTTGTATAGATACTTCTACCTCTACTTCTAACTTTTCAAACTCTGTCCTCGAACAAATTTTAACAGGCCTCGAACAGCTTTTGATCCGCTTTGATCAGCTGTTAACATGTCTCCAACAGGTCTCGAACAGATTTTAACCGGTCTGGAACAGCTTTTAACAGGTCTCGAACAGATTTTAACAGGTGTCGAACCGCTTTTAATAAGGTTTGATGCTCTTATCATGTTCGCGACCTGTCAAAAGCTGTTCGAGAACTGTCAAAATATATTTGACACCTGTTCGAGACCTGTTTAAAGTTGATCAAAGTGGATCAAAGGCTGTTCGAGACCTGTTAAAAGCTGTTCGAGATCTGATAAAAGCTGTTCGAGATCTGATAAAAGCTGTTCGAGACCTGTTAAAAGCTGTTCGAGACCTGTTTGAGACGAAGTGGTACAGAACCGGCAGTGTGCTTGAGTGTGACAAAAATTAACAGAAATGACCTTAGCGAATTTTCGCCTGAAAGGCCGTTGCTGTAGAATTCAGGTTTAGAATGCATATTCTTCCTGAGTTCATATGTTAGAATCCAGCACGTGTGCTGTTTTCTGTTTTGGACCCGTCTGTATACGAGACTAACTGGTTTTTCTGGGTTCTGACCTAACTTATTATGTCCCTCTCAGGTATGTTTACTTTATAAGGTTTCACTCTGTCCAATGGTATAGTTAGCACTGGATTTTCTCTTAGTTTTTCTACAATCATGGAATGGTATCCTTTCCCATTCCGTTTATACTCAGTCTGTAGGTTGATGCCAGTACTTTTTTTTCCACTACTAGGTGTAGCGGAGACAGCTCCAACAGAACGTCCACCTCAGTAGTTAGCGTTGATCTAAACGCCCCTCTAATTAGAAAACATGCTACTCTCTCTAAAGCTTACCCAGCTGCCTAGCTGATTTCGCGCAATTCGCTTTGTACCACCATATTACGGAGGCGTAAGTTACGGTGGGTCACACAACCTTTATCCATTGTTTTCATCATCCCTTCCATCATTTCAAACATCTTTACCTGGAACTGCTTCCATTGGTTCATTATTTCTCCGCGTTACTTTTTCCAAAAATTGTTCCATCCATATTTCGTTCTTGTACATCAGCTTGTCATACTTCTTTTTCTTCCTCCAGCTGTTTAATTAAAAATACGTTTTATTTTTCTCACCAGCAATACTATTTCAACCACTATTTCGTATAGCCACTAGTAAATACTAATATTTTTCACTACATGTTTTTAATTCAGCACCTTTTTATATAGAGCCCAACGTTGGAATCAAGCAAAGTTATCGTGCAGATAACGTGTTAGAGATTTTTAAATGTGCCTACCAAAAATTCCTCTTGCTATAATGAAAGCCAGATTTAGAATGCAGTGTGGGCCTTATGGAGCGCAGGTTTGCCACCGATGTCAGGTAGTCGGACATGTTAGAAAACGGAAGGTTGAGCATGCTGAGGCTGGCCAACCTAGCATCGCCGCCGAGCATTCTTCCGTTTAAAATACTGCATACACCGCATTCTAACTCTGGCTTTTACTATAGTATAACACAGCCCCACAAAAAAAAAGTTCATACACAAGAGAGTGACATATGTATTCCCATGTATTTTTCGACGCTGTATCCGATTCCGAGCTCAGAATTAGGCCTACACGTGTGGAATTGGCCCCAGGGGCCGAAAATGGCCTGAAATGCAGTTCCCGGGATAAGGCGACCCTGAATTTTGGAGCTAAAGCCGGATTTGTGCTCGAAAAGTTTATGGCCAACTGAAATTCCGGGTTTGGATCCGGGAAAATGACCCCTTAAGGCGTGAAAATCCTGTTTTGGACGTTGCAGTCGCGACTATGGTATTTTCATGGACTTTCCAATTCTGGAGCTTAGACTGGGTGTGAAAAGTGTTTGGTCAGCTGAAATTCCCAGTTTGGGTCAGGAAAAATGGCCCATTGGGGCTGTAAAATCATATTTCGGACGTACCAATCGCAAGAGTCGGATTTTTATGTACTAATTCCTGTAGCTTAGATTGTGCTTGACAGGTTTATAGCCATGTGAAAATCCCTGTTCGGGTCCCTCAGGTCCAGAATTGAAAAACACGAAAATACCACTGTTGCAATTGGTATATCCGAAATATGAATTTCCGGCCCCAATGGGCTATTTTCCCGGACCCAAACTGGGAATTTCAGTTGTCCAAAAACTTTTTGAGCATACTCCAAGGACCGGGATTGAAAAATACATGAAAATCCCACTTTTGCGAGTGGTATGTCCGAAATATGATTTTCGGGCCCCAATGGGCCATTTTCCCGGACCCAAACTGGGAATTTCAGCTGACCAAACACTTTCACACCCAGGCTCAGCTCCAGAATTGGAAAGTCCATGAAAATACCACAGTCGCGACCGGAACGTCCAAAACAGGATTTTCCCGCCCTAAGTGGTCATTTTCCCGGACCCAAACCCGGAATGTCAGTTGGCCATAAACTTTTCGAGCTCAAATCCGGCTTTAGCTCCAAAATTCAGCGTCGACTTCTCCTTATCCCGGGAACCGCATTTCAGGCCATTTTCAGCACCTGGGGCCAATTCCACACGTGTGTGTCACTCTGTTGTTTATGAACTTTTTTTTGCGGGGCTGTGTAATTGGTATAACCTGATCTGAATGTACAAGCTAGCATTGCCAAGACGAATTTTAAGTCACAAATTTTAAAATTTTAGACCGCTGCTTTTTTTTGTTTTAATTTTTCGTAATACATTTTTTGTTAACTTTTTTTTGTTAAATATAAATCTGAAATCAGAATTTTAAAATTCCAAGGCATACAGGATTTGAGTGAGAAATAATATTTTTTAATATTTGTAAAAACGTCTTTGAAAATCACTTTTATAAGGACACTAATTTTTCAAATTTCAAAATTTTTTGAAATTTGAAAAATAATGCTGAATTGTAAATTTCAAATTTCTTTTAATTCTTGTAATAATAAAACTAAACCGAATATTAAATTGAACCTAACGCCATATAAATGACAATAAAAAATAATATAATTGTGATTTGTTTCAAAATACTGGAAATATAATTAGAGAAATATCCAAAATGCAGAAATATTGTTTTTTAATAAAAAAAAAATCAGAAAATCCCTTTTTTGATCAAAAAAGAATAAAAAATGATAGTTTTAAAATTTCTGAAATAATTGCTGTTAACACTTATAACAAGAAACTACTTTTTTCCAATCACATTAGGAAACAAACTAGTTCCATTTCGCTAATCATTATCATCAAATACAAAGAGACTCAAGTATTATCCTCGAGGTACACCGAACCGGAAGTTTCGATTTCGTTGAAGGGTAAAAGAGCCCTTCGTATTTTGTGTTCGTTGTTCCCCTCGACATAACTTCGCGGAAACGTCGCGGCCAATGGAACGGCTCGTCGATCTTCATTTTCCCGCCGCCGCAATTAGATGGGTCGTTGGCCACGCGGGGGGAATGGAAGGGCGATTACCCCACTTGGGGGGAAGGATAGAGAGGAGAAAAGGGAGGCATTGCCGCCCCCGTTCGTTGCAGATGGAAGAGCGACTTTATGGAAGATGACTTTGAGAATGGTCGACATTTTAGTTAGAAAACGAGGTAGTTTATGATGCGTTTATATGCTAATAAAAAATGTTACAAATAATTTATTATACAGTGTGATATATAATTAAATCGCAAAATTTCATTCATTATAAAAGTTAATACGAAGTCTAAAACATAAATATTAGTATTTAATATTAACTCATAATACATAAAAAGAGAACATATTTTATTCTATTCTAAGAGTAAAGTATACACCTATTTATTACGAGTTAGTCCTTAAATTTACTATAGAACAATTTAATTTTTACAATTCTTGATGTTCAATTTAAGGTTTTTATATTTTTAACCCTTCATAACCAACTTACATGAGGTCGACTATCAAAGAATGTCTATTTGTCTCCTACTCAAGTAGAGACCCAAAGAAATTCCAAGAATCGGCTCCCGCATACAGTACGGATCAGGAACAACAACCAAGCATGTCCTGAAAATACCCGAAGTTCAGTTATGAATGATATTATATTATTTTGAAAATGACATTGTATTTGATTGGTTACGTCCAGTATTTAAAATTTCCAAGATACAGGTCAGCACTCAGCTCAATGTGTCGTAGTGTAAAAACGCATCCTTAAAAACTGGCAATAAAAAAGAATAAATTCGAAAATTATCTGTAGGAGAAACTAAATTGTATCAGGTGATGTAGTAAAACTCGAAATCCTGTACCACGAATGATTTAGGGGCGGCGACTAGTTTTGGCGATACGCCATCATCAGGCCTATAATATATAGTGTTAAGATAGCTGGGATCATTACCACAATTTTTTTAAAAATCTGACCAAATTAAATATAATAGGGGATGAGAAAATGAGTTATTACAGTAAACAAAGACTACATTAAGTAAAAATAAGTGCGCACGGGTACACATACAAAAAAGGGATGAACAAAGGGATTGCGTGATACTAGGAACATTGGTAACTTATAAAATTAAAATATGTTGGAAAAGGAGTAAAACGGGTGAAGAGGATCGATGTCCTAACCCCATAATGTGGCTTAGTGGCCATAGTTTAAAAAAATTGGGGTAAGGAGAGTATGAAGATGATAGGACATCGGAAGGCCATAAGGCACTTGTATCAGATGATCGCGAGTGGCAGTGAAATGTAGGGAAGCAACCCTATAGGTGGCCAACCTAGTACCAAGCCAAATAATATAAGTGGCAGGTAAATTAACAGCAACCACGTTAGTAGGCGCAAATTAGCAAAATTAAATAACAGATTGAATAACTTCATAAAATAGGGTTAACAAACTGCGCATTAATGGTTATTGACAGGTGACAGCTTCATACAAAAGTGTGGGTGATTTGAAAAACAATTTAAATTTAATTTAGATAGAAATAGTAAAATTGAAAACCTGAGGGACGGTGATGTGATAGCAACAAATAAGTAAATTATTAAATGAATATAAATATTGACAGTATTGACAGTATTAATATTGATGGTGGACAGGCCGGACGAAACGACTAGTGAAAGAGAGAAAAAGTAGAAGAGTATGAAGAGAAGAATAGTTAGACAGGAAAAGAAGAATTTGTGGTGACATTAAGGAAAAGTTTAGTGCTAATAAACACAAAAATACAAATTTGGAAGCAGATAAAAATATTAATACTTACATAGAGAAATATCAAGTTAGTCACAATAACTAAATAAATCAAAGAACTAATATATGAACTGAAAAATTAGGAGTAATTTTAAGGAAGAAAGAGACAGATGTATCTGTTTAAGAAATACTCTGAAGGTGTCAGAAAGAAAAATGTAGTTACCTTTAGGTCTGATTTGTTCGTTTAGGCAAGAAACGGAATTATTAAGGAGAAATGAATTAATATCAAAGATTTCTAAAAGGTTAAGTTTTAGGCTTTTACCAATTTCGTGTATTAGTTCGGAATCAGTAATGGAAAGGGAATGGTTCGTAGCAAGGGTATCACGTTATCAGGTTCCACTTTCAAAGCTGTAAAACCGATTTGACTTGTTAGAATATTTAAAATATCGGTTAATAATACTTTTATGTTATTTATACTGTGAGAAATATAATCATTTACATTATTATTATTATTATTATTATAACATTCTTGTGTGCAGGCCCAACGAGAGGGTGTTGAAGGCGATACAAAATATCGGGACCCAGGGCTTATGGAGACCCGACCCCAGCACAGCAGAGTAACTTATTATTTTGTACAAATAAAAATTCACTTTTTCGCTTAAGTAGTACAGCACCTAGCTGTGAATTTAACGTCGGAAGCACATAGTTCGAAAACAGATGAACTGCGGCCATTGTAATACTGACGTAGATTAAAAACTATCAAGGGTAATAAGAACAGTGTGCGACAAGCACATTACACCAGGAGGCAGCACTTAAAGAGGCGTTTTAGGCATTAATTTTGGCCAATTTTAAAAAATCATTAAAAAGACATTCAGAGCTCATTTGGCTATTATATATTCAAAATAGGGCTATTGATGGATTCACTTTGAAATTTAAAGCTCCTTAATTTTTTCTCGGAAACTGAAAGGAATTAAAATTTAAAAAATCCGTTGTATCGCTTCAAAACTTTTCCGACGAGTATCCACGAATACTTTTCCAGATATTTAATGGTAAAATTTCAATTTTTGACTTTTTTTTATTTTTGACAGGTGACAGTTAGAGAAATAATTTTCACTGTTCTGAATAGAGTTTTTTAGGAACTTTCAAATGACATATTGCAAGTCAAATTCCGTGATATACTGCATCTGTCATTTTTTGATAGTGACACTTCCGTTTGACAGATGTCATACAAAAACTAATGGGTTTTTCCGACGGGTAACCCAAACACATAAACTAAATTTCAGCTCAATCGGATTAAACGTGTGGCTTCTATCGTGGAAGAATGCACACAAGTGACCTCAAAATGGAAATTTCCATCTTTATCTCGAAAATTTTTTTTAGCTCTTCACAATACTTTACCTTCTAGGAGGTGGGTCGGGAAAGTAAAAATTCAAAAAAATAATGGGGGCTAGCTATAAATGGTTTTAATTGATTTTGAGCTTGAAATGTTTTTTTAAGACATGAAAATTTGGAATAATAATGTTAAGAATAACTAGAACAATCTAGTACGATAAAAAAAACTTCGAAAAAAAATTAACGAGGGCTGGACCCAAATGGTTTTTATTGATTTTGGCCTTGAAATAATTTTTTAAGACATGAAAATTTTTAACCATGTTCAGAACAACTAGAACAATCTGGTGCAATAAAAAATCGAAAAATAAAATAACAGGGGGCTAGATCTAAAAATGGTTTTTTGAGTTTTTCGGTATTTAAGTTTTAGGAATAATTTTCTGGAACAATTTGGTACAAACCCAGAACAATTTCAAAATATCAAAATTCGAAAAATGGGAGCTAACTTCACACATACGCCTGTGGTATGGGGCCGATTGTAATATCCATTTTGATGATTAAGACCATTTTCAGATGGAAGTCTGTCTGTCTGTGTGTATTCTTCCACGATAGAGGCCACACGTTTAATCCGATTGAACTGAAATTTGGTATATGGATTTGGGTTACCGGTCGGAAGAACCCATTAGTTTTTGTACGACATCTGTCAAACGGAAGTGTCACTATCAAAAAATGACAGATGCAATATCTCACGGAATTTGATATGCAGTATGTCATTTGAGAGACATTGAAAAACTTTATTCAGAACCGTCAAAATTATTTCTCCAACTGTCGCCTATCAAAAACAAAAAAATCGGTTGTGTCGCCCCAAAACTTTAACATTTTTTAAAATTTTTTTGTTTTTTTTTTAGAATTTTAATCATTATTTAGCTCATTTTGCTTTTCATGTGTTTTTGTGCATTTCTTTGAATAAACTTGTAATTTTTTTTCCTTTTTTTTGCTTTTTTTGTATCTCTTTTACTTTTTGGATTTTTTAACCTTTTTAGCATTATTTTAATGTTTTTAGCGTTATTTTAATTCTTTCAGCATTTTTTGACTTTTTTAGTTTTTTTGGCATCTTTTTGCTTTTTTTGCACTTTTAGCATTTCTAACATTTTTTACTTTTTTTGATTTTTTTTTTAGATTTTTTGTCATTTTTTTTTCATTTTTTTTTCCTTTTTAACATTTTTCAGCATTATTTTACTTTTTTTCAGCATTTTTTAAACTTTTTTTTAGATTTTTTTTTGAATTTTTTAACATTCTTTACAATTTCCTTTATCGCTTTTTTTTGCTTTTCAGTTTTTTTAACATTTTTTAGCTCATTTTTTTGCTTTTCATGTATTACTGTGCATTTCTTTATATGTTATTTTTATTTTGCATTTTTTCCATTTTTTTTTTGTTCGTTTTTTTGCATTTTTTTATTTCTTTGTATTTTTTTTTGCAATTTTAGCGTTTTTTTAGCATTATTTTACCTTTTTCCGCAGTTTTTTAGTTTTTTTAGATTTTTTTGACATTTTTTTAAACATTTTTACAATTTCTTTTAACACTGTTTAAACTTTTTTTGCTTTTTGTTTAGAATTTTTATCATTTTTAGCTCATTGTTTGCTTTTCATATATTATTGTGCATTTCCTTGTATATGTTTGTATTTTTTCAATACAATATTCATCATAGAGTTTAAAAAGTAGGGGAAGGAAACAGATATAAGAAGGAATCTTTTATATATTCCAACATCAACGCGGCCGAAGTCGCGGGCAAAAGCTAGTTTCCAATATAATAATTATTATCTCGTTCTTCACAGAAATGATACTGATATTTGTTAATTTTTTAAAATACTGGAGATACTGGAGTCTAAATACTTATATGAAGATGTGTAAACGAAATTTGCTTGGAAACTAGTCAGGAGTACCAACGTAACAGTAGCGTCATACTTTTCCGCCCTATTAAACAACTTGTGAGTTATTGTATTTTTAAAAGAAAATAGAAAATTATATTTGTGCTGCCAATTTTAGATAAATTTTTAGTTTTTTTCCACAAGAATCTTGCCATGCAAGCATCATTGGTTGTAGGAATAAAATTATATGCACTCAAGATAAGACTGTCTAATATATATTTATGTCTTTATAAACTCAACTTAAAGCTCTTGAAAATTTCTTATGCCGCAAACAACAAACACTCACACTGACTTAGACACGAACGCATTGATTGATAGTTTCCTCGGCGAACTTCAATAAATTCCCAATAACAAACAAGACAGTAATTTTTTTGATCGGTCCACAATGTAAGTGCGTGTTTCCTTATCGGTTGACAAGAAAATCAACATCAACACGAAGGGCGAACAACCACCGGTTATCTAGTTAACACATGTTTACAGATGCTCATCTGTGCCCGTCCTCTTTGATTAGCCGCTTCTTATTCTCGACTTACCTAAACAAACACAGGCCACTATCATTTCGAGAAAATTTCATTTTTTATGTCAATATATTTAATTATCTGTTAAATATTGTTGGGGTAGTTAAATTTATAATAAACTCAAATTTTAATTCATTTAAAACAAAAACGACTAATCTAAAATGTTTCCTTATTATGGATGACCCATCTTGAAGATTTTTAGTCTTTCTAATTTTAACACCAAATGTAACATCAACAAAAAGGTACAAACATAAATAAAAAATGAGAAAATTTAAACGTACTTTAGTGGAGAATAAGAATGGTGAAATGGAAAAATTAACAAGCTAACCAACAAATAAGAGCAGTTAACTGTTAAAGCATAGAAATAAATGAAACAAATAATAATGAAAAAATTAGCTACAAAATAAAAAAAGATTTAACGAAATTAGAAGAAAAGTTAAAAATGCATTTAAAAGAAAAAGCGTAACAAAAAGAGACATTGAAATATTAAATGAAAGAATTTGTCAAGATGAAGAAATACTAGATGAAAGAAAAAGAATTTTAAATTTTCAAATTATCAAAAACTCCGGAGAAAATATTATACGTGCAGAAATGTAAATCTGTTAGAAATATTAAATTGCAACGGGTAAACTAGCCTTTTTGATGTGAAATTTGATAAAAATAATAATAGTAAATATCAATACTTATATTGAGACTCTTAAGGGATGGCGTTCACACCTTCATACAGTTTATATTTATTTAGGGGTTGTGAAGGATATGTTTCAAATAAGGGTTATTTTTTCTCATGTTTTCCTCTTTTTTCCCAAGTTTTATTGTTTTTATTTCGATTTTCTCTATTTTCCTATTTCTGCCCATATTTCCATATTTTCCTGTTTTTTTATTGTTTTTTTATGTTTTTTTCTATTTTTTCCCATTTTACCCGTTTTTCCGTATTTTTTTGTTTTTTTCGATTGTTTCTAATAGTTCCACATTTTTTCTCATTCTATTTTATTTCCATTTTTTACTATTATTTTCTGATTTTTTTCCCATTTTCTAAATTTTTTCGATTTATTTCAATCTGCCGAATTCTTTCATTTTGTTTTTTAGTTGTTTTAGATATTTATAATTGTTTTCGGTTTTTGTTTGTTTTTTTTGCGATTCTTTACCACTTTTTGCATTTATTTTTGCGAGTTTTTTGAATTGTTTGCTGATTTTTGCGCATTAGCATTTTCAATTTTTTGTGATTTTTTCCAGATTTTTTCAAAATTTTTTGCCATTTTCTGCGTTTTTTTTGCTATTTTGTTGGGATTTTATTTTGATTTTTTGATTTTTTCACATTTTCTGAATTTTTTCGATTTATTTCAATCTGCTAAATTTTTTCATTTTATTTTTTAATTTTTTTAGATATTTGTAATTGTTTTCGGTTTTTATTTGTTTTTTTGCGATTTTTTACTATTTTTTGCGTTTATCTTGGCGATTTTTTTGCATTTTTTGCTGATATTTTGCGCATTAGCAATTTCAATTTTTTGTGATTTTTTCCAGATTTTTTTAAAACTTTTTTGCTATTTTCTGCTATTTTGTTGGGATTTAATTTTGATTTTTTACGTTTTTTTACCGTTTTTGTTTGAGATTTATTTGTAATTATTTCCGATTTGTTTCAAATTTTTAAAAAAAAATATTTTTTTTAATCTTTCCGATTTTTTTGTGTTTTTTACGATTTTTTTTTGCAATCTTTGCAATATTTTTCGATTTCTTGCGTATTGTTACCGACTTTTTCTTCGTTTGTTGGGATTTTAATTGTTAGCTTTTTTGCGTTTCTTTCATTGTTTTTATTTTCTCGAGTTTTCGTATTTTTCAATTTTGTTTTTCATTTTTCCCCAATATTTTCGGATTTTTTCAACTTTAACCAATGTTTTTTTTTAGATTTTTTTCGATTTTTTTCTCGTTCTTTTTTTAATTTTTTCAAATTTTTATTTCTGTTTTGTTCTAATTTTTTGTTTTATTTTTAATAAATGACTGAAGGGTGATATAGTGAAAGTTTTGACCATTTATTTTTGCGATTTTTTTGCATTTTTTTGCTGATTTTTGCGCATTTGCGTTTTAAATTTTATGTGATTTTTTCCAGATTTTTTTAAAACTTTTTTGCTATTTTCTACGTTTTTTTCTGCTATTTTGTTGCGATTTTATTTTCATTTTTTACGTTTTTTTACCGTTTTTGTTTGAGATTTATTTGTAATTATTTCCGATTTGTTTCAAATTTTTAAAAAAAAATATTTTTTTTAATCTTTCCGATTTTTTTGTGTTTTTTACGATTTGTTTTTGCAATTTTTGCGATATTTTTCGATTTATTGCATTTTGTTACCGACTTTCTTTTCGTTTGTTGCGATTTTAATTTTTAGCTTTTTTGCGTTTCTTTCATTGTTTTGATTTTCTCGTGTTTTCGTATTTTTCAATTTTATTTTTCATTTTTCCGCAACATTCGGATTCTTTCAACTTTGACCTATGTTTTTTTTTTGATTTTTTCCGATTTTTTTCTCGTTCTTTTTTTAATTTTTTCAAATTTTTATTTCTGTTTTGTTCTAATTTCTTGTTTTATTTTTGGATAAATGACCGATGGGTGATATAATGAAAGTTTTGACTGATTAACAAGTCGTACGCGTTTATGCACACACGCTCTAACGCCGACGGGGAGTCGCGCTTATTGCGGCGTCCCGCTACGATACGTGTCGCGGCGCCCAATAACCGGACGCCCGTCGTCAAGGGTGAAATTCCGTCCTGTATGCATTTAGAAAGATTTTATTGAGTCTTTCATTAAAGCAGGGCACCATTCGAATAATTTTGGATCTATTTTTTTCGAATTAAGTATATCTATAATTCGACCTTCATTACATAATCGTCTATAAATAATAATTTCAGAAATAATTTAGAAAACTATTTTACCTAATGAAAACCGCGTCTATTTTCACGAAAAAACATTTTACATCACTTTAACAAAACAAAATTAAAACTAAAGATTTGTAAAAACAGGCCAGTCAGTTCCTGTATATTTAACACCCTAAAATCACATTACATGTCGATTTATCCCTACAAAAGGGAGAAGCAAAATGAACAAACTTAAATCCGTTTAGGCACGTGTGCGTTTGAATATTTGGTTTTAATTAAGCCATATCGGCAATGTCGCCTGATTGATGGTGGTCAAATTAAAACCTTCTTAAATAGCCATCAAATAAACATAAATCAAAATATTTCTATTACTTACCCTAACGCGCGCCTCTGTTAAATTCGTCCACATGGCTATTTCTTCCCTAGTACTCATATCCGGATATCTGTTCCTGGCGAACGTCGCTTCTAGTTCTTGTAATTGTTGACTAGTAAAGTGGGTTCGTTGTCGCCTCTGTCTTTTATTTTTCTTATCGTTTTTACCGTCGTCCGTTTCCGATGAATCTACTCCTACCCCAGATTCTGTCTTTATTGTGTCCGATAACGATCTACTAGCTGAAACAAAAAAAGATTATTAGTAAAAAATTTAATTATTAAATTGGTTAACAGTGCAAAAATTACCCCAGACCAGAGCAAATTGCAGTGCATGAATAGAGCAAACTTGATATTGCACCCAATGCGAATTATCTGCTAACTCTGCTGATTTGAAGGTCGCATGATACGTTACAGTGCAGTGTGGTATGGCACCGTCACTGCTTTGAAGTTTTGGAACTGGACTATAGAGCAAGTTGTGGTTCAGGGATATAGCAATAATTCATATTACGTCACATAGAAATAATTAGAGAATTACCTCAAAAACCTGTGTGCTACAGAAGCTACATACTATTCTCTTTGGAAAGCGACAAAGAAATTAAAAACAGCGCCAGTACCAAATCCTCCTATCCGAATAGCAGATGGCCAGTGGGCAAAAAGTAACAAAGATAAGTGTAGAATAATTAAAATACCTTTAACAAGGCTTTACTGAACAAAATGACAATAATATATCTATAATATATCTAAGATGTCTGAAAACCCTGGTGTATCCACTGATTGGATTTTGTTTCGAACTTTTTGGGAGTACCACCTGTTGCGTTCAATAGAACTTACCAGAATTTTGTAAGATGGCGCTGTTTAGAATTGTTCGTGTCCTAGCTTGGTTTGTCACTTAAGGCAGATTATTTTCTGCCAATGTCAATGCGGATTTTTTTATGTATGTGGTATTATTATTAGTTCATAAGGAATAGTACTAAATAGTGTATAAGTATGGATACTTCTCGACAAATGGGGCCGTACTATATTTTGTGTGGACAGTGTAAAGCTGCAGATTTGAGCATTCGTCTGTATTCAGTACCAGATTATAAATACACCCTGTGTGATCTGTGATTACAGTTTACTATAAGCGATGTATGCGCCATCTAAAATTTTTAATCTGAAACTTTAGTTAATATTAATGCTTCGTCAAAGTTGTTCCTATCAACTTTCTGATCTAAGTTACGTGTCCACTTTTCTAATTTATCTAGTAATAAATTGATTAATAGTATAACAATTGGCAGAGTACATTTTTTTCTGATTCCAAAGTTGTTAAAGGTTTACTGAATCCTGTTAAATAATTGAACACATTTTGAATAAGAGACCACTCAATATTAGTGACTCGAAATGCCTTTAAGGAATTCCTCGATATCTGATCTATTGGTAGCGCTCATATTTGTAAGTACTTGCTTCGAAAGGCTATATAGCAGTGACTGAATTGAATATTAAAACAAAGGGCGGCCAGAGAACAGTTAGTAGATTTAACACGTGATCGGCAAGGCGGAGGAAAAAGCTTGGTAAAGCTTGAAAAAGCTTGGTAAACAAGCCAAGTCTGGACTTATAAAAATCAAGTCAAGCTAAGCTTTTTCTTTTAAAAAAGCTTGATTTTCAAGCCAAGCCAAGCTTTTTGTTTTCAATCCAAGCTACTTTTCTTGGTGAAACACTGATCGAGACCTGATCAAATCCGATCGATAGCGGATCCAGACCTGATCAAAACGGATCGACACCTGATCAAAACCAAATCAAAAGCGGATCGAGACTTGATCAAAAGCGGGTCGAGACTTGATCGAAAATGATCAAAGGTGGAACATCGACGACATGAAGAAAATTAATAAACAATTAAAAAAAGAGACTGAATTATACAGGGGGTACAAGAAATCGTCTTCTACTACCTCTTCTGGTCATTGTCGTCGATCACCTGCCAATAAAGCACTTATTAGGGTAGATTAGGGGTGGATTCGGGGTGGTTAAGCTAGGCTAAAGTCTCATCTCACGGGTAAGGGTACTTCTTCGTCTAGGAGTGCTTCTTTTTAGCTTGTGGTACTACTTCTTAGACTAGGTGAGAGAACTCGATGAATTGGCGCAGAACCGGCATAGTTCTACTACTGATCTACACGAAAATAACGTCGCTCTTGTAGGGGCTCTCTGGGCGTATACTAATAAATTAGTACTTTGGTTTATTTTCAGATTATTTAAGTTTCCAACACAATAAAACATAAATGACCCCAATATTGGGTTCACAAAACATAACTCTCTTTTAACAGTTTTAACCGTAATTAGAGATGGCTATTTGATACTGGAACTGATCCTTTGGAACAGGTTCGGTAACTTGGACTACTGGAACTGATCCCAATCGATGTTTGAAACAACAGATACGAGTTCTAGTCCAGAACCGAACCGAGAACGGAAAAAATATTTCGTGAGATTTCGGTGCGGTGTAGACTGAGGTGAATCCCAGTTCCCACTCCAGTCCGCCAGCGCCAATGAGTTAAGATTCTTAAGAAATCGAATATCGGGTTATATAATCGAGTTGGAGTATTTCTCAACCCTGACAACAGCGAACTGGACTAGAAACTGGAACTGATCCATTGGACTAGGTATTACGCTGGACAGGATTAGTTTGGAACTGATCCATGAAAAATGTTGGATAAGCCATCCCTAACCGTAATAGCTCGGCTTTGTTTTCAAGACTGTCCCATCCCCGCATATTCCGTTCAGCTCGGAATACCAATCCACAAATAATAATAGTACCAACTTAAATTAATAAACCCTACATATAATCATTAATACACTCATATGCATAATGGATTGCAGAACACCCTTTACATATAACTTCGTACAATATTTGTCGTTATGACCATTAAATGTTTAGTTCTTTTTTTTTAATGAAAAATAAAATACTGACTGGTTTGCATTGCTCAGTCCAGCCCTTTTTTAATAAATAAAAAATTGTGACTGGTTAGAATTTGGCTCAGTATAGTCCTTTTTAAAATGACTAAAAATAGTGACTATTTTACAGTTGACGAAGTCTACTCCATTTAAAAACTAGTGACTGGTTTGAATTTTTCGCAGTTTAGTCCTTTTTTTAAATCACTACAAAATAGTGACTGGTTTGCATTTAGCTACAGCTCCTGTACAGACTTTAAGTGTCAATAGTGTTGAAATATTCTTGCTCAGCTCCTTGTCGCGAGCATTTTAACATATGATTCGTGTCTAAACTCGAAAATCTTATCAACTTAGATTTTCCCATTAAAAAAAGTTACAGATCCGTTTGAAATCAAATCCCCTCATAAACTGTATAACTATTTTAAAATTAACGGGAACCTTAACAAAGAGCAATATATAACATCTTACGTTTGTGTAGCTGTTAGTTAAATCCTCGTGCTACGTATGTCTTAGAAATTTCCAACATTAAAAAAGTTACAGATGCTATAAAGTTAATCCCGGAAAGTTGAGGACGAACGGGGGGGCTATTTCGGTCGCGCCTTTAAATAATTAGTCTGACACGGGGGATTACTTCAACGAACTTTAGTAAAAGTTGAAATTAATTGGGAAACGAAAGTGCTAGTTCGCAGAGCGCGTTCTTGTTTTGTTTTAAACCGAAACTTTGATGTGGGTTTACTAATTGCTTTTAAGTGAAAGTTTTGGTCTATGAAATCATGGATAAGATTGTTATCCATAGGTGCCGGATACGAGGGGTAAGAAGGAGCGGACTTAACTATTCCCACTATGCTAATTTGCAACAACAATTTGTTACGGTTATTAAAACACAAATACTAATATTAATATTATACTTACTTGTTGCTAAAAGTTTAGTATTTTGTAATTTAATGTTTCAATTATTATGAATTAGTAAATATTCTTACAATTTTCTATCGCATAATTTTTATTTTATCAATATTTAATATATAATTTCTGTTAAAGTTAAATACGACTTTCGGTATTCGTCTTTATTTTACCCCCCCCCCATATCTACACCATTGCTTAACTATTTCTGATTTACCTAAATTGCCTAAATTTCCCTAGATCAGTTTTATTAATTTCTATCGCTTTTAATAGTTCCTAAAACGAATTGTTTGAATCATTTAATTTATTTTTTGTAATTAGCATTGAGGAACTAAAAATAAATGTAACTGAAAATTTGATTTCATATAAAAAATAATGCCTACTGCGATGATTAATTCATAATAACCAATGCATGAAATTTAATATTTAACACTTTGATGGCCAAGTCACTTACTTCTATTCACACAATAAATATAAAAATTTCCGAAACAGTTTTCATTTTGTTTTAATGCTACCTATATACATTTTTCTTTTAAATTTGAATTTTCTTGATTAATTTGTGTTTTTTACATTTTAAAATCTACAATTCGGGGTAAATGTTTTTATAGTTTAAATATTATTTTAAATCATCTAAAAATTGGGATTTATCAATGTTTGAATGTTTTCAAAATTGATTCATTTCAAATTTTTTTTTTTAATTTGAATATTTTAAATTTTATAATATTCTTTCTTTTTTTAAGTATACGAATGTTTTTAAGTTTTAAATATATTCCTAAAATTTGAGGTTTTTATTTAAAATTTTGATTTTTGTAAGGTTTTTAAATTTGATTTATTTCAGAAGTTGATTTTTTCTTTATCTGAATTTTCCTGTTTAATTTGGATTCTTTAAATTTTAAATTATTCCTTAAATTCGGGGTTTATATTTTAAATCTAAATAAATGTTTTTAAATTTTAAATATTTTTTTTAAATCATCTAAATATTGGTATTTTTCTAATTTGATTTATTTCAGAATTTAATTTGAAATTTCATATTTAATTTGTGGTTTTTAAATTTTAAAATATTCCTAAAATTCTGGGGTTTTATTTAAAATATAGATGATTGGTTTTTGAATTTTAAATATTTTTGAAATCATCTAAAAATTTGATTTTCTTAAGGTTTGAAGATTCATTTTAAAATTTATTTTTTTTTTAGATTTGAATTTATCTATTTAAATTGGGTTTAATAAATTTTAAAATATTCCTAAAATTCGGGGTTGTTATCCAAAATGAAGATAATTTTTTTTAAATAAAAAAAAATTCAATCATCTAAAACTTGGGATTTTTCAAGCTTTGAATATTTTTAAAAAATGATTCATTTTTATATTATTTTTTTTTATTTGTAATCTGGGTTTTATAAATTTTAAAATATTCCTAAAATTCGGGGTTGTTATCCAAAATATAGATAAATGCTTTAAAATTTCAAAGATTTTTTTAAATCGTTCAAAAATTAGGATTTTTCAAAGTTTTATTGCTTTAAAAATTGATTCATTTAAAAAAATATATGTATTTGAATTTTCCTATTTAATTTGCTTTGAAAGTATTAAAAATTGATTCATTAAATTTTAAACTATTCCTTAATCGGGGTTTATATTTTAAATATAAATGAATGTTTCTAAATTTTAAATATTTTTTCAAAATCATCTAAATATTGGTATTTTTCAAATTTTTCGAATTTTTTTAAATTTTTTTATTTATAAATTTTAAAATATTCCTTAAATTCGGGGTTGTTATCCAAAATATAAAAAAATGTTTTTCAATTTTAAAGATTTTTTAAATCATCTAAAAATTGGGATTTTTCAAGGTTTGAAAATTATAAAAATTGATTCATTTGATTTTTTTTAATTTGAAATTTCCCATTGGGTTTTTAAATTTTAAAATATTCCTAAAATTCGATGTTTTCATTTTAAATATAAATGAATGTTTTTAAATTTTAAACTTTTTTTAAATAATCTATAAATTGGTACTTTTTATGGCACTTTTTCAAGTTTTGAATTTTTTCAAAATTGATTCATTTCAAATTTAATTTTTCTATTTAAATTTTTCTATTTAATTTGGGTTTTATAAAATTTAAAATATTCCTAAAATTCGGGGTTGCTATCTAAAATATAAATAAATATTTTTAAATCTTTAAAAGTTGTTTTTAATTATCTAAAAAGTGGCATTTTTCATGATTTGATGGTTTTCAAATTTGATTCATTTTAAAATTTAATTTTTTTTTTAATTTAAATTTTCCCATTAAATTTGGGTTTTTTAAATTTTAAAATATTCAAAAAATTCAATGTTTTCATTTTAAATATAAATGAATGTTTTTAAATTTTAAACAATTTTTTTTAAATCATCTAAAAATTAGGATTCCTCAAGATTTGGATCTTTTCAAATTTGATTTATTTCAGAATTTAACTTTTTTCTTGAAATTTGATATTTAATTTGGGTTTTTAAATTCTAGGTTTTTATTTAAAATACAAATGAATGTTTTTAAATTTTAAAAATCATCTAAAAATTGGGTTTTTCCAAGGTTTAGAGGTTTTAAAATTTGATTCATGTTAAAATTTATTAATTTGTTTGAATTCGAATTTTTCAATTTAATTTGGTTTTTTTAAATTCTGAAATATTCCAAAAATTCGTTGTTTTTATTTAAAACATTGATCAATGCTTTTAAATTTAAATTGTTTTTTTAAACCATATAAAAATTGTGATTTTTCAAGGTTTGGAAGTTTTCAAGGTTTAATTTTTTTTTTAATTTGAATGTTTCTATTTAAATTGGGTTTTTTAAAATTTGAAAATACTTCTAAAATTTGAATTTTTTATCTGAAAAATAGATGAATGTATTTAATTTTTAAATATTTTTAGAAATCATCTAAAAATTTGGATTTTTCAAAATTTGATTTTTCATAGAAAATTTCATTTTTTTTAAAATTTAATTTTCCTGTTTTTATCAATAGATGAATGTTTCAAAAAAAAAATTTAATTATATGAAAATCCGGTTTTTGGATGTTTGTAAATTTGATTTATTTGAAAATTTCATTTTTGTTAAATTTATAGTGTAAAGTTTCATTTTTTCAAAATTTAATTTTCCTGTTTATATCAAAATAGATAAATGTTTCAAAAAAAAAATTTATCATATAAAAATCGGGTTTTTGGATATTTTTAAATTTGATTTATTTAAAAATTTCATTTTTTTTTTAAATCTATAGTGTAGTTTCATTTTTTTAAAATTTAATTTTCCTGTTTATATCAAAATTGATGAATGTTTCAAAAAAAAATTTTATCATAAAAATCGGGTTTTTGGATATTTTTAAATTTGATTTATTTGAAAATTTCATTTTTTTTAAATTTATAGTGTAGTTTCATTTTTTTTAAATTTAATTTACCTGTTTTTATGAAAATAGATTAATGTTACAAAAAAAAATTTATCATATAAAAATCGGGTTTTTAGATGTTTTTAAATTTGATTTATTTAAAAATTTCATTTTTTTTAAATTTATAGTGTAGTTTCATTTTTTTTAAATTTAATTTTCCTGTTTATATCAAAATAGGTGAATGTTTCAAAAAAAAATTTAATCATATAAAAATTTGGTTTTTGAATGTTTTTATATTTGATTCATTTGAAAATTTAATTTTTTTTTTAAATTTAGACTAAAATTTTTCAAATATTGATCTAAAATAAGATTTTGACACTTTTCAAAATTTAAATTAGTTTGAGTACTTACAATTAATGTATTTTCTTCAAAATATTACGAATCTATTTCATATTTCAAATTGTTTTAAATTTGTTAAGTCATCTAATATTTAAAAAAAAATTAAATTCCGATTTTTAAATATGTTTTTTTTTAAGAATTATAGAATCAGGAAACCTAAGAAAATCCAATGTATAGAAATTTTCCTCTTCTAAAATTGGACTTTAATTTAAATTTTAATTTTTTCCAAATATTTCGTTCTTTTATAAAAAAGATTTCTTTTAACATTTACATTTTTTCAAAAATAATTTGTTGTTATGATTAGCATTGAAGCAAATATCAATTATTTCAAAATTATTTGTTGATGTTATAATAACAAAGATTCTTAAAGATATGTTTTACATATAATATTATGCATTATGCAAATTCCATTTTTTAGCGAAACTCCGCCTACTCTTTCGACTAAAAATCTCGAACAATCATGACTGACTGATTCCAAATTCGGCAACGATTGGATCAGAGAAAGGAAATAAATTTTATCGATAGCCACCATTACCTGATAAGCAAAATTATACAAGCCTGAAACGTTAAAATAAAATTCTTTGAACAGAGCACCGCCCCAATCAATCAAACTTTATATGACAGCTTTTTACTACCGACATCTTCACCTGTCATAAGTTACACTCGCCCAATTAATTGATGGGCACGATTTGAAATGGAGCTTTGTTGTGAATTGCATGGGCGGCTTGATATAAATGTTTTGAAAGTGTTTTGATATATCGATAAAAAGCGATAAAATTTTTCAATTGTTTGCCGCTGTGATAAGCCATTCTGTTTGTTGTATTTTTCTCATGGTAATGTAATTAATTTATATATAAATATTTGTATTTCGGTACTCGATAATAAATCAATAAAAAAAATTCTGAAATGCCTTTAAGTCGAGTATAGGGCTTTTTCTTTAATTAAAACTTCTGAATATTTATGTCACTGACATTTATATTGGTTATTTTAATTGCGTCTAATTTATTTATTGTGAACTCTACGGAATAAATATAATTTTACTACACAACCATTGTTTATAGACTTCCTAGTAGGATACTCTTATGGAGACTACGTTGGACAGAGATGGAGGCTGAGTCTAGATGGCAGCACTTGTATTTGGAGGCCAGCTTTCTATTAAGGGACATAATCGCTTGTCGAGGGTTGGATCCGCTGACCTTGAACAATTATTTAAATACCTAGTTTCCCCTTTTTGGTCAGGTCAGATCCGCACTATTTTATATTTTTTTTTGTGTTCAGTTGTGTTGTTTATCAATTTTACAGCATACTTAGGTAATAATATATTTTTGAGATTTTATATACAGGGTTCGGCAAACCTCTGTCGTAGTTCTATAACTCTTATTGTGTAAACTTACAGATTTATTTGAAAGGTATCTATTAATGGTGCTTAAAAGCAATTATTTTAAAAGTATTTTCATGTATACAGGGTGAGCACATTTTTTTAAAAATCACAAGTTTTAAAATTACCAATGTACAAAGACAATAGAGTGTAGATTTTTTTAAACTCAGTTTTAAATTTTTATTTCGTACAGGGTGGTCTAAAATACATTTGTATAAGTATTCATCAATGGCTACTGAATTTTTTGCCCTTTAACTATGCTATTTACTCCCGGTATACATGAAAATAATTTTAAAATATTTGCTTTTAACCACCATTAATACCTTTCAAATAAATCTGTAAGTTTTACACAATGAGAGTTGTAGAACAACGAAAAAAATATAAGTATAGTGCAAATCTTTATTTTTGAGACGCCCTGTATAAATCGAAACAAATTTAAATTGTACTCATAGACCCTGCATATACCTACATAAAAAACTTTTTATAAAGTTTTTCATATATATGTTGAGCTACCCTGTATATATTTAATATAAGAAAATACATTAAATGATAAAAACGCAATAAATGTTTTAATTAAGATAAAAGAAAATTTAGAATTCAAAGTTCCAAAATTTATGTTTTGAATTTAAAAATTTAATTTTATATGTTATGCTTTTAATTTTTACTTTCCGATTTCACGTGATTAAACTTTTGCCATTGTTGCCAGATCTATCAAAAAGTTATTGTTTTCATATTTTTTAAATTGCCAAAATTATCCATTTTAATGAAAAATTACAGATTATCAAAGTTGTAGAACATAAAATTATTAACTTGGCTAAATTTTAATATTAAAAATATTACAATGAAATTTGTAATAAAAAATTTTAAAATTGTTATTTTTTTTTCAAATTTTTGTTTCAAAAATTATGGAATTTTTAAAAAAATTGCTCAAAAAAAATTTAAATTTTATTTTTATATTTTCATAATTTCGTTTTATTAAAAAGTATAAAACAAATAAAAAAGTAAATACAGTACCCGAAAGGGATCAAAAGTACTATATGTGTGAATTATTTCATGATTATAAAATAATATTTTTAGATGTTATAGCCAAAAATGTAAAAAGTTGAAAAAGTTCAAAAACTATGAATTTTTAATGAAAAAATTGATTTTTTTTTAACTAACTTTATTAATTCATCTTGATCCAGAAACCTAAAAAAAGGCCTGGTTCTTATTTTGAATAAAATATTAATTATTTATTGATTTTAAAGTTATTAAAAAATATGTTTGAAATTTTTTTAATGGTAAATACTAAAATTAAAAAATTAAAAAAAATACCATTAATTTTAAATTTTTAGCCAAAAATATGCATTTGTATGAAAAATTAGAATAGGTAAAAATTGTAGAACATAAAATTTCCTACAAATTTTGTATTTTCTTTTTTTTTATAATTCCGCATAGTTTCATCGCTAGAGGACGTGAAAAAAAATATATATATATACGCCTATTTTTTAGAGAACATTGAAAATATCATTTTAATAAATAAATACGCTGAATTAAAAATGTTCTTTTATCAGAAGAATAATTGATTAAGCCATGACTTTACTAGGAGAGATCGGAAAGTTGGGAGGGATTACCCCCTCTTTATTAATTTCAATCTTATGTTTTTAATAATTAAAATAGGTACTGGATTTAATTTTAAAATTATCCAATTTTTTTGTATTTTTTAGAACTTTCAGAAAGATAATTAAATTTATCAAATGTTTACTGAGCTTAGTTTATTAGTTTCTTTATGAATATTTCTTTTTTAATTTGGAAAAGAAATTCAGAAATGTTTATACAAAATATTGTTTCGTTTATGTACAACATAAAAACGTTTTTTATTTTATCTTTTATTTTTAATGTATTTTACTAATAGGTGGTTTAAACTTATCATTTTATAAAATCTTTGTATCCTCGATTGTAATAAAATACCTTCTGATTTAATATATTGGTTTTGTTTTCACCTATTCACGTTACTACTGAAAATTGTACAAGCAAAATAACTGCCAAAATGAAGGAAGAAACTCTCCTAACCGAAGAAACATAATTTATTAAGTGAAACGTATATAAACCCGATCTGTTATATCATTTTTTTCGTCTGATTTTCAACTAATCAGAACGTCGAATTTAATTAAAGGTACCTTGTATAATTTTGATACTTACATAGTAACTCCACTAATATTAATAAATTATTTCTGTTGTTCAAATTTTTATTAGTTGGACAAAATAAGTCCGTTGTCTGTGTATAACCTCTTTATTTTAATAGAACTTATATTGGTTATACAATACTGCTGCAAATATAAAAACTGATTTTTTTATTTTATAAATAAAGGTTTCTTCCCACAGTCGAAATGTTAAATATTTAATATTATGTGATTGCAAGACAAGTCGAAAAAGTGAATTATTAATTTTACTTAGGCTGTTTATTATTTTTTATTAATATAAATGTAAGAATCGACCCCTAAATACGTTTCTGGTACTTTATATTGCCATACTCATTAGTTAGAATTTCCTCCTCCCAGAGGGCGTATCTGTACAGGTTAAAATAGTGTCAAGTTAACAAAATTTATGATAGATGTCGCTCGCAATTTTCTCCAACAATAATTACATGTAGGGTAACTTACTAGGAAGTCTATATACAATGACACAACTGATAAACTTGGTATCAATTTTTGTCAAATTTATATTTTTTTAAAACAATATCTAATTGTTTAAATGCCATTTTTTTTATAAAAAAAACCTAAATATATAGAGATTCTACGAATAAATTAATAATAAAAATTTTTCTATATATAAAAATGTATTTTTTAAATAAAACAAGTATCTCTTCCTGTCGCTGCTCTGTTTAAATCAAATCACCATAAGGGTCCTGGTTATCGTTGCGTAAATGCATTCGTTTGAAATGGAAAAAAATAAGTAAACGAGACGATAGCGGTAGCAGCATGCAATTTTCCATCTACATTTCTGGATGAAAAGAAAGAAAAATAATAATTGTTAAATCTTCCAATCGGTTTTTGAAGCACTTCCCGAGGCTTAGCGGCAGAATTTTTAATCAGTTTCTCAAACATGAACCGTTTTCCAGACGACATGCACGTTTTTCTCCTCGTATTATTTCTTTTTTTATGCTTTTCGGTTTCCGATTTTGTTCAAACAGAGAAATATGATTTCAGAATGTTTTATCCATTGATAAGCATGTACCGCACAAATTCCTGTTTTGTAATCTGTATGTCTGTCTGTCAGTAGTGTAATGAAGAGATATGCTTGTGGTCCTATTTTAATATCTATTACCGTTTATAAGATATGTTTTTTCAATTTTTTTTACTTTGACCGCCATTTTCTAAGTAACGGTTCGTTCGACATCAAAACTACAAACACTTTATTGACATACTTTTTCGTAATAAATAAGAATCTGGAGTCAGATTTTAAATATCTTGATGTTACACAAACACACATACAGAATTATGGATTCCAATACTTAACTTCTACGGAGTTTGTGAAAATATGTTTTCTACGATTGTAAATTATTCACATGTTTATTATCTCTTATATTTTTAAAGAATAAAAAACGAAGATGTGTACTTCAAAATATGCATTAAAAAAAGAATTTAAGAAAATTTTTTTTGTATATTTCTAAATGTCAGGCGCATTCGGCCATCTTCGACAACTAAAATTAATAAGATAAGAATTTAGTAAAAACGCGAACAAAAAAAAAACATTTTTTTAACATTTAAGTCAGACTTAGAAGTGCGAAAAAATTGTAACATCAAATTTTAAACATTAATAAAGGTCTTATAAGGCACATAAAAGAACAATTTGGATAACTTTTATTCCATATATCGGACCATGATTGAGGATAATAAGAAAAATAAGGTTTTGAAAAAATTAAAATTGAAAATTTTTCGAAGGTTGTACTATGCGGCATAAAATGAAAGTGAGGTTAATTTATATAAAGATCGGAAAAAAAATTAAGTAAAGTTTAAAAAATTTAGAAGAAGAGAGAAAAAAAGAAGAATATAACAAATGGATATTCAACATGAAGGTGTTAGTTTTTGAGAAAAAGATGAAGAGTTGAAAATAAGCTAAACTATATGGAGTTGTACTTAAGATTAATTATATTTTTGTCTAAATGCAAGATTAGGTGATCGAGAATATATTTGCTCAAACACAAAACTTTTCGTGAAGTATTTTAATGAACATGAATTAAGGAAAAATAGAAAAATTAGGAACAATAAGGAAAAATAGGGAAAAATGGGGATGGTATGGAAACAATAGAGAAAAACAGTGAAAAAAAGCGAAAAATAGATAAATTTGGTAAAGGGATTGAAAAATAGGGAAAATAGAGAAAAATGGAGATAAATTGAGCAAAATAGGAAAATTTGAAAAAGTGGGAAATTTGGGAAAAATATGGGAAAATAGTTTAAAAATGAAAATAGATTAAAAATGAAGAAAGTAGGACGAAATAGGGAAAAATAACTACAAGGAAAAATAAGCAAAAAATAAAGAAAATAGGTAAACTAATGGAAAACCGAAAAAAAGAAATATATAGAGAAAATTAGTGAAAAATAGGGGAAAAGATGAAGAAATAGTGCAAAATTGTTAAAAATAGAGAAATTTGCAAATAATAGTGAAAATTAGGGAAAAAAGAAAAAATAAGCAAAAATTGGGCAAAATTGAATAAAAAATAGCGCAATATTGAGGAAAATAAGAAAAAATGTAATAATGAAATAATATAAAATAATAGGGATAAATATGGAAAAACAGGAAACAATAGTGAAAACCAGGAGAATATGAAGAAATAGAAAAAATCGGTTGTGTCGCCCCAAAACTTTCCCGACGAATATCAACGAACACTTTTTCAGATATTTAATGTTAAAGTTTCAACTTTTGACATTTTTTTATTTTTGACAGGTGACAGTTGAAGAAATAATTTTGACTGTTCTGAATAGAGTTTTTCAAGGGCTTTCAAACGACATATTTCATGTCCAATTCCGTGATATATTGCATCTGTCATTTTTTGATAGTAATACTTCCGTTTGACAGATCTCGTACAAAAACTGATGGGTTCTTTCGACAGATAACCCAAACCCATATACCAAATTTCAGATCAATCGGATTAATACTTCTTCAGATATTTAATGCAGAAGTTTCAAATTTTGACATTTTTTTATTTTTGACAGGTGACAGTTGGAGAAATAATTTTGACTGTTAGGAATAGAGTTTTTCTAGGGCTTTCAAATGACATATTGCATGTCCAATTCCGTGACATATTGCATCTGTCATTTTTTGATAGTGGTACTTCCGTTTAACAGATGTCGTACAAAAACTAATGGGTTCTTCCGACGGGTAACCCAAATACATAAGCCAAATTTCAGCTCAATCGGATTAAACGTGTGGCCTCTATCGTGGAAGAGTACACACTGAAGAGTACACACACACACACAGACCGACAGACAGACTTCCATCTGGAAATGATCTTAATCGTCTCAGGGGACCCGAAAATGGATATTTTATCTCGATTTTTTTTTAGCTCATTCACAATACTTTCCCTTCTGGGAGGTCGGTTGGGAAACTAAAATTAATAGCTCAATTCAAGTTAATTAAAATTTAAAAAAAAAAGCAAAAAAATTTGGAAAAAATTGAGAGACAAATTAAAAAATATTAGAAAAAAATGAAAAATAACATTGTAAAATATGGAAAAAATGAATAAATCAAAAAACCGAAAAAAAAACGCTAAAAGGCGCTAAATATCGCAAAAGAACAACGAAAAAAAAAACGAAAAAAATCGGAAGAAATCGAAAAATATTACAAAAAATCTCAAAACAATCGCAAGAAAACATCAACAAAATCACAAAAAAATGACAAAAAAATTAAAAGAAAAAAAATTAAAAAAATCAGTAAAAATCTGAAAAAATAATAAATAAAACAAAAACCGTTGAAAAAGAAAAAAATTGAGAGAGAAATTAGAAAATATTGGGATAAAATCAAAAAAATAATTGTAAAATACGGAAAAAACGCAAGAAATCGAAAAATATCAAAAAAAAATAACAAAACAATCAAAAAAATCCACAAAATCACAAAAAAATTGCAGATTATTATAAAAAAATCGAAGGAATAAAAAAAATAAGAAAAAATTAGAAGAAAAAAAAATAGAAAAAAAAACAGACCAATGCAAAAATAATGAGGAAAAATTAGAAAAAATCGAAAAAAATCAGAAAAATGAGAAAAAGCGAGAGAAGTCGAAAAACATCGCAAAAACCAAAAACCGGAAACAACTGTAACCATAAAAAATGAAAAAATTAAAAAAAATTGAAATTAATTGCAAAAACTCACAAAGAAATCCCAAAAAAATTGCCAATAATTGAAAAAAATCACAAGAATAAGAAAAAACGAGAAAAAAATTAAAAAACAAAAGAAAAAAATAAAAACAGAAAAACAGAACAATGATGCAAAATTAGAAAAAATCGAAAAAACCACAAAAAAAAAACCAGAAAAAAACAAAAAATCATAAAAATGAGAAACAACTAGAATAAATAAAAATCCTCGCTATAAAATAATTACAAATGATATATAAAAAAAATCTAAATAAGAAAAAATTCATAGTTTAGAAAAAGACAGAGAGTAAGAGAAATAGAGGGAAGGAAAAATACAGAGTGTTCTAATTAAAATAATATGGTGCCGATCTTTTCATTGAGGCAATCTGTATAAATCAAAATAATTTAAAATTGTACCTGTAGTAATAGTAGATTACATACCGAGGCGGGAAAAATGCATCATTACTGTCGAGGGCTAATATAGATCACCGAGGCGCTCGCGCCGAGGTGATCTATTGCCCGAGACAGGAATGATGATTTCCGTCATGGTTTGTATACTCTTATACACCATTTTTTACGTACTTTTAACAAAAAAATAATATACCAAGTAAATAAACTAAAATAGTACAGGTATAATTGGTCTGAAAATAGCCCATAAAGTGTTTTAAACGTTGATTACCTATTTACCCTTTTTTTACAAAGATCTTTAATTGTAACTAGTATTATACATTTTTGAAATCATATTTCTATAATCTTTCAAATGAAGTCTCACTTTAACCCTGTTGCCATTTAAAAAAAATGAGGGGTTTGCTGTCACCTGAAGAGGGTTCATCCAACTACCGAAACTTTTACACCATTAGATTCTTATATAAGTATAAAAATTGACATGTTAGAGCGATTTTTTATTCTTTAAAATAAACGAATTGACAGCAGAGGGAGGGTAATACTTAATCCTCTCACTGTATAAAATGAAATGTGTTTTTTTGGTCTACATATTTATCTTTATTAGAAAATAATATTGTTTATATTTTTAGTACAAATTGTATGTTCTGAGATTTCTTTTGTTAAATAAATGAAGATTATTAAGAATTTTATTGATTTTCCCTTAACTTTCGATGTTTTGTTAAGATTTTGTATCTTTTTGCAACATTTGAGTATTACCATTTTTTTATTAACAAATTTTTTCGTTCTTCCCTTTCCAAATTTGTAAATAGTCACACTATAATTTTCACTTGTTTTACCTTAATAAAATAGGTACAAGAATAATCAAAGGAGCAATGATTTTTTCTTATAAAGCAAGATAAATAAATCATATTTTAGTATCAAAAAAATTCCTATAGTACCTAAACTGTATTTAAATTATAAATTATGAACTTACAAAATTTTTATTTTTGAAATGTTAATAGAATATCATTTTTTTTATATAAAATTTCTATTTCCTCAAAATTTATTTGAATCAAATATTATACTAATTTTTTTTTATAAATTATTACTTTTTTCACAAGATAAGTTCGTTTTTGAAATTCCAATAGTTTTCATATTTATAAATGATATTTTATTTCCAAAAAAAAATCTCACAGTAATTAATTATACTTCAGTTATAATTTTTTTATGAATTTATGATATTTTTGAAAAGTGCTGAGTTTTTCTTATGATTTGAATTCTGGCATTTTTTTTTTGTAGAACCGTTTGTTATTGAAAAGAATATCAGAAAATAATGTACAATATATTTCTAAAGTGTTAAAATAAAACTATTTGTTACGCCAATGGAACTATTGATTCATTAAAAACAAACTATAGATAATAAAGTGAGAAAATTAATTCGTACCTTGACAGATAATTAAATTTAGTCACTATAAACATCAAAAGCGGAATAAAATTCATACAGAAAACTAGCAAGTATATTTGTAACTCTATTTACGAATATCAAATTTATTTCTCTAGCATCTGTCTCCACCAATAAATTAAATCGTAAGCAGCATCAAAAGCAGTAAAACGGTATCAAAAATAATCTTTGTTTATCTTATGTTTATAAAAAGGTTTTAAGAGATTTGCGGTCGGATGAAGTTGGTTCAATTTCATATTAATAAACACACAAAAAATCGTGACAATGTTTCAAGAGGAAAAACATTTTGTAAGTCTGAGATTAGCAATCAAACGGATGGGATGTTGTTCGAGTCAAATTTGACGTTTATTAATGTTATTACTTTCATTTTTCACATTATTTTGATTATCCATACCATTTTTTATATTTCTATTTCGGTGGAAATTTATTTATATACCATAGAAAGACGGTTAAATGGGGAAAGTTTTAAAGAATTTTATTATCATTTCATTGACGTTTTCAATTTTTGAAAACAATATCAAATACTATAGTGTTGTGTATTCCTAATTTAAAGAATGGCAATTACTTTAACAAATTGTTTCATTAATTTTTTTAAGCACACATGACATGTAGCAATGCAACCTGCAACGCCATGCAAGACGCAATTTGTCTTGATCAAAGGCATGCGCAGTTAAAACCCAGCTGATTGACTTTTGCAACAGCTTGCAATTGTAACTTTATCGGTTTGGTGCGATTTCTATTGACTGAAAGTTGCAATTCTAGGGAGAAATGTAGTTAGTTTTGGTTTACCAACTTATCAAATGTCACTTCACTTGTCATTCAGGATTGTCATTTTTGTTTTAATTGTTTTTTCATATTTTTTGAGATTAGAAAATTGCTATTGAACCGCCGTATCGGTCCTTTAAAATAATTTATGAAGCCGGCGGCGGTAGCGGTTCAATAGCAACCGCTTTTTGGGGGGAGTTGGAAGTCATGTTGCAATGGCGAGGCGAGAGACTTGCATAATGTCAAACAATATGAAAGATTCAACATCGGCAATACTTTGACCTTGCAAGAAATTGCTGCAATTTCTTGCAGGTTGCATTGCTCCATGTCATGCGAGCTTTAGGGCCATTTTACAGTTCGCAATGGCAATTATAATTGCAGCAATTTTTATTGCGCGACTGCGCATTGATATTCTTTCGATAAGCTGTTGCAATACTTATTTCAATTGCAGAAAATGAGTCGGGACCTATTTTTTATTTCTGCAGGTCTTATTGCAGAAGCAATTCTAGTGGATTTCTTAGTTATATTTGTGTTACCAACGGTAATAAAAGTCACTACACCCAAAATATTTTTGACTTTTTATGATTTGACATTTGATATAATTTTTTTAGTTATATTTGTGTTTATAGTATTTTTGTGTAGGTACATTAAGTGGTAATAGAAAAAGGACTGAAAACTAGTGAAAACCATATGAGTTTGCAGAAATTAGTGATATTTAAATTTCCTTTCCTTTTTCTTTCAAACCATAGCTTCACCCACCATCTTCTTTCTCGTCTCAGAGATTTTAGTTTCAGACAACAACATATTATAATACACAAACACGCTATTTTCTTTTTTCTAATTAAATTTTTCCTGTTAGACATTTTCGATCATTTAATGACATAACGCAAAGTTGATTTTGACATTTAAAAAGAAAAATAAGCAGACTTTCACTTTTTTTGTTAAGTTGGCAAACTTGTTTAGTGAAATCAATTTCAACTGACAGTGCAATGATTTGCTAACTCTAAAGCCACCCTCAATTTTTATTGTGGCAATATGAATTGTTGCAATTATAATTGCAGCAATAAAAATTGAGAACTGTAAAAGGTACCTTAATGATCTATTCATTAATTATATGATTAAAAAATGGTTTTTTAAATATATAGTTTTTTAAGAAATAACAATATGTGAATGAATGATATTAAAATTTTGGGAATCACTAAAATAAAGAAAGAAAAAGGCATGAGCCCTATTTATAGATGATAGGTACTTGATGTATTGGTATACCAGAAAAATTAGAGGTCGTTGTAAAAGAAAATTATGTTAATACAATTTCCGAGCGATTTTTCCGAGTTTCCAGTCGGTCCTATAATGGTGCAAGTAGTGATGCAATTGGAAAATGCATTTTCCGGCCCAGAAGGCATTTTTCCAAAAACGGATTAACCAGACCATGTAGCCTCGTTTTCTGTGACCTTCCTGAACCTCCAAATTCATTTAATTTTCTCTATCTGCCCTGCCCTATTATAAGCTAAAATTTAACAAATTAGATAAAAATATCCCAAAAATTTAAAGACATTAGAAATAGTAAAATATTTCTAGAAATATTAACCAAGGATGTAAATAATTTTTTTACTGTGTTAAAAAAGGCACTTTACACACTAGTTGCATACAGTATTTTTTCTACTACCATAATTTTTATGTACAAAAATAGGTTTCGCATGCAAGAGGTTAACAAGCTATTTTCCAAAACCAGTTGATTTCTGGCACATATAGAACCTGGCAACCAAATAAGAAACATAAGAATATTGCAAATAATGTGTTTCACATGTAAAAAAGATATTTTGAAAATTTTATTTTACTTTACCCACTAGTGAAAAAAAGTAAAACTTTACGCACTCCTTAGCGTGCGTAAAGTAAGTACTTTACGCACGGTAGTAGACAAAATGCGTTTTTGCTTTGAATTTCAAATTTTTATATAAATAAATGTATTGTTGCTTTGTTTTTCAATTTTCTTTGTGAAAATGCACTTTTGCATTGAATTTCAAATTTTTATGTGAAAAATTTTTTTGTTTTGTTTTTCGGTTTCCTGCGGGGAAAAATGCATTGTTGCTTTGATTTATAAATTTCTGTGGGAAAAAATGCAGCTTCCGTTTTATTTCAAATTTGTGTGTGAAAAATGCATTTTTGCTGTTTTTTTTCAATTATTTGTAGGGAAAAATACTCTTATTTTTTCTTCAAAACATTTTTACTGTTTTTCTGTGAAATGGGCTATAGCAACTCAACTATTTACCGAAAAATTACTCATTCTAAATTTTAATTTGTGAAATTTAACTGTGAAAAATGCATTCTTGCTTCTTTTTTTAAAATTTAACTGTGGAAAAATGCATTACCGCTTTTTTTTTCAAATTCAAGTGTGGAAAAATGCATTCTTGCTCCTTTTAATTCAAATTGAAATGTTCAAAAATGTAATCATGATTTTTTTCCAATTCATGTGATTATTTCTATAGTCCTTTTTAGAGTTTTCTTCTAACTTTCGTGAAGAAATGTATTTATTTTTGTAAAAAAATGCACTTTATATATGTTTTTTTTCATACTTTCGTTTTTATTGGAAGAATCATTTTTCTCTGATTTTCTGCAGGAAAAATACTTTTCGGCGTTTATTTTTTTGATTTTGTGGAGTTTTCCTGGGGGAGGTGGTAATTTTTTCCTGGGGGGGGAGGTAATCAAACATTTAAACAAATATATATTTGTCCGTTTCTACATTTCATATATTTTATTCCTTCTTTTCGTGTTTTTTTAATATCCTGGGGCGGGTAATTACCCCCTTTACCCTTCCCGTATCCACGCCCTAGATATTAACTAGAAATTTTGCAAAAAATAATGAAGAAAATTGCGTTGAAGACAAATATAAAGTGTAAAATTATATATTGGAGAAGACAAACAAGACATTGCATATGGTAAAAAATAACAAAATAGAAGTAGACAAAGGACAAAAGACCTAGAACAAAGAATTAAAATTAAAGTGAATAATATGACAACAAACAAAAAAGAATGAGTACGAGACATACAAATAAAAATGGACTAAGAAGTAAAAATAGCAGTAAGAAAGCAAAGGAGATTTTGAAAAAAAGATGGCTCAAAACTTCAATGGAAATCAACGTTGAAACAACTAAAATTGTGAATATAAAAGACAAAATGAAAAAGTAATAACAAGAGAATAAAATAATAAGAAGATAAAGATAATACTTCGAAAAAATAACACAATTATAAGATAATAATATAGATAAGAAGCAAAAAGGGAGGATATAGAAATGTAGCCTTTAAAACTAATTTCAACACCTGTTCTTTTCTAGTCAACACTAAAGATGTCATCCCTTATCTTCATATAACTGGCATGATTGTAACAATGTTTATATCGGTCAATCAGGTAGAAGACTCGAAACTAGAATCAAAGAACACATTAAGTACATTGATAAATATAGAAACTCTGATATTACCAACACTCCCTAGTACTAACATTGTAAGATTAAGTATATCTAAAAAAGTTTTTAAAGTTTAAATTGAATTTAGCAAAGTTGAAATAACCAATAAATTTAAAAAAAAGGTTAAGAAACTTAGAAAACTGGTACTGATCAAACCACATTAACCCAATGGAAATTGGGTACAGACCACGGTGAGAAAGAAGAAGAAAATAAGAGTTACTGTGACAGGTAGCTGTTGACAGTAGCTACTAAAAGAAGAATAGATAAGGTTATGTTAAACTTAAAGAACAAAAACATAACAAATAGAAAATTATAGCAAAACTGATGAAATTTTTTTTTAACAATTGAATTAAAATTGAAAAGCAAACTAAGAAGGAGGAAATAGGGGAAAGATACTAGTTTGATAGGGAACAACGGATTATTTACCATTCTTCTACCCCTAATTTTCTCTTACACCTTCCTCATTCCCTTCTTAGTAGCGGTACCCTTAAGTTTAGCAATATGCTAATTTAAGGTTTAATCATAACATTTTATTAGTTTGGTAAGTCATTATTCTCATCTTTGTAATTTTTTCCCTATCGTATTTGTATCTATTATAGGCCTGAAGATGGCTTGTTAGCCGAAATTATATAGTTGCCTGCCAATTGTGTAATTAAATTTATTGTGGACATGATTTCGAGTTGTTTTTATTTATGATTAATTATGTCTTAGTCTGTTTTTCTCATACGTTCGGTATTCCTATCAAATATCTACAAAAAAGGAATTGACGATTCGGTGAATTGATCAATCAATAAATTGATTTTCTGTGAATAGATTTCGATGAACTCTCTTTACATAAATTCGTTTTCGATGAATTGATTTTCGATGAACCTATTTTTCTATGCTAGAGATGAATAATAATATCTATTTGGTATGTTTTTCATAATAAATAAAATATATTGAAAAATATTTTTAAATTAAATTATTTACCTTTTCGTTCTCGTGTCCTTGTTCTAACTGCTGCGGGAAAAGGTAACTGGGGGTGGTCCATTGTCGATCCTGATATGCCGTTGTGGGCGTCTCGAAAATCTCCGGTTTCAGCCCAAACTGTAAAAAATATTAAAAAGTTGCTCGATATTCTAAAAAAAATTTTTGGAATAGTACATTAAAACAAAAGTTACAAAAAGCAACTTATTCCGGACGAGTACTTAAGTAGCCTTCTATAATGAGTATTGTATACTTCAGCTTTCACTTAATTGTTTATTAATATTTTTATTACAAAAATAGTTTAAAATTTTCATTAGGGAAATTTTGGTACAATAGTTAGTTCTGTAATATAGGAAGTTTGAAGTACTATTATCCATATCTATGATGGGTATGAATCTAATTTTTAATGCAATGCAAGCGTGCGGAAAGTTGTACTTTTCCGCACTAGTGCGGAAACTTTCCGCACGCTTGTAGAAAAAATACTTTTTGCTAAACATTTTTTTTCAATTCTAGGCGCTTGTAGAAAAAATACTTTTTGCTAAAATTTTTTTTTAATTCTAGGCGCTTGTAGAAAAAATACTTTTTGCTAAAACTTTTTTTTAATTCTAGGCTCTTGTAGAAAAAATATTGTTCCTAACACTTGCGTAAAGTATCTTTTCCCCACTTAATTGCAATTGCAATCCGCAATTGCGTGCGGAAAAGTATAACTTTCCGCACTTGTTAGGAAAATAACTATATAATAAACGTACTTGTTAAAATTAATATTAGAATAATGAAATAGTCATATATTCTTTTTTAACGCAGTAAAGGTACCAATTCATTAAATAATTCCAAATTTTTTTTTTAAGAATTGCACGAAGAATACCTTTAGCAGCATAGTAGTAGATAGTGCCTCCCTTCAGATCAATTTCTATAGAAAAGTTACTAGATTTTTCCCCAGATTGACCTTGAGACCCACCCAAGCGAACCTGAAGAACATCATCTGTAGACATCTGTGGTGATCTCTAGACCTCTGTAGACGTCTGAAGTGCGTCTACAGAGGTCTACAGATCACCATAGACGTCTACAGATGATGTGCTTCAGACGTACTTCAGGCTCGCTTGGGTGGGTCTCAAGGTCAATCTGGGGGAAAATTTAGTAACTTTTTTCTAGGGAGATTGATCTGAAGGGGGACACTATCTACTCAGCATTTTGCTTTGTTCCATAATGTTGAATTTTAAAAATAGACTATTAGAGTTTTCAATGAGAAAATGGTTTTGTCCATCCGCTCGTCCGTCCGTCTGTTAGCATGATTCAACTCGACAACGGTGACAGATATATAGAGACAAACGGAGAACGGCAATCGATTGAGCATCGTTAAAACTCTAAAAACGATATTAATTTTTGACCTATTTTTACTTTCCCGCTAAGTTCGTAATTTTAAATTTTCAAAAACTTGAAATTACAGCAAAAATATTGCCGTTTTTCACTCGTTTAATGTGTCTATAAAAGGTGACATTTTGTTCTAATAGTGTTAAAAGTAAATTGGAATTGACGAAGTCAATATTTATTTTGTTCCAAATATTTTGGTTGGTTGTAACGATAGAACCTCTACTCAGTGGTGGCGTGGGTTTTGCGAACTTGCGATTTGCGAACCGTGGGATTTGCGAACACATACCTAATATATCCTCGGTCAGTTAATGGTGAACGTGGGGTTTGCGAACACTGCAGGTACTTTTTTTATTTGTTAAGTTAAATTTGTGTCGGCTTTAATTTTGTATTTTAATAAAATGTTAAAGATTTATTAGAGGTAGAAAGTGTTAATAAAATTATAAAAATAATTTAGTAAATATTATATTTCAGCCATATTTTCACACAGAACATTTACATAATTACCGAGATATTTACATTTTAGAAAAATCCTGCGCACTCATAATTTTTTAATATTTTAGCAATCCTGTCTTTTATCCTCAAATTGCATTATTATTTAATATTTTATGCGTCAATTTAACAAAAATTACTTTTAATACAAAATTCCTTATACTTTACATTTGTAGGTATTACGCTATTTATTTATTATTAGGTAAGCATTTCCGGGATAAAACGATTTACTTTTGCTGACATTATAATTACATGTCATTATGAGATTGGTATTATTTCGGGTGAGCCATTATCCTATTTATGAGTTAGTAAATCCGAAAATATTGATTATTAATAATATTTATCTTTTGGACTTTTAACATTTTTAAATAATAATTTAATAATATATTATATTAGAATTATTTGATGTCTATGAAACTCTCTATCTTTTTTTTTTGATTGGGTTCCTTCAATCAAAAAAATAATAAACATTACAAAAAAAAAATTTAAAAAAAAATATAATTTCGGCCCCTTAAAAAATTCTTTCTTCGGTTCTTCCTTTTTACTCTTCTATATCCTGTCTAATTTTTCTTCTTAAATTATTTCAACACAATTTTTTTCCTTCTTTTTTAATCTTTGGCATCTTCTTCATCCAAAACTCCCCTGATACCATTCTATCTATATTCTTTCCATAATCCTGTTTAGCTCTGCATATTTTCGAAAAATGTCTTCTTTATACTTATTAATTTATGATAAAATACTTATTTTGATAAATTAAACTATAAATGTATTATTTTTTTGTTTTTTATTCTATCTCTTCTAAAAACCATTCCATATACTTTTTTTAAAATATAAGATAATGACAATCCTTAAATAAATTGTTTGATAACTCCTGTTTTTGTTTATTATATTTTTTTTCCAACCTTTTGTTTTTTTCTAACTTGATTTCAAATTTAATGATTTTTAATATACGACGATAACATTTGAAAAACCAATAAAAATGTGGAGGTAAATTATTACAGATGTAACACTATGGTTGTTAAACTTCATTCAGTTTAATTTACAAAAAAAAAATTTTTTTTCAAATGTTATCGTCGTAATGTATTCAACAATTTGTCAATTTCATACAATTTTATAAGTATCCAGTTTTATTGTGCTTGAGTAGCAACTAACTTGCCTGATGATGGCAATCGTTTGGCCGAAACATGTGGCCGCCCCTTGTTAGTTTTTATAACCTTAATAAAATTATTGTGGTATTAATTGGACTTTTATTATTCGTTGAATAATTTTACCACATTTGATTATGGATAATCTTCTGTTTCTGTTTTTTTTACTAAATTATTATTAAATTTTGAACAATTGTTAGAACGTTAATTAAGTTTCAGACAAATTAATTTTATAATAATTATGGCATCAAAATCTTATGACCTGTATCAATATTTTTGAAAATGGCGGAGATATAAATTCTTGGAAATTTCAACCCACTAAAGTTACACCCCCGTGGGTCTGATAAAAAGCTTCAGACAAATTAATTTTATAATAATCAGACCATTAAAAAGACTCATGACCTTTTTTAATACTTTCAAAAATTACGGAGATCTGATTTTTTTGAGATTTCATTCCCCTCCAATTCTCACCTCCTTAGAGATAGAATGCCCATTTGAATTTTTGTACGAAATTTGGTTTCGATTGGACAAAAATTGCGACCTATAGTCTACACATATACATATATCGGGTGTAAATGGGTCATGGGCCACCCCTGTAACTTTTAAACGGGTAAATAGATTTATACAAAATTTGGGTAGATTATAAAAGATGTATTTTTGGATTTTTTTACATAAATATCCAACATGGCCGATATCCAGTTTGACCGAAAATCACATGAAAATTCAAATCGAACATCCGGTACATTTCTACATATTTGGATTCTATGACTTCAAACACGTACATATCGACTGTCAAATGTCACTTAAGACGCCATTTTTCTTTTATTTTTGAATTTTTTTATAAATTCTAGGTGATCAGGATTTGGTCTATATTACATATAATTAATCTAGAATCAGACAAACATTCTGAATTTTGTCAATTATTTATTTTTGATACTTTTATTAAACATTTAATTCAGCAAATCTAGTTTTTTAACCAAAAATTCAATTTTTTTAAATGAAGCGTATATAGATGGTCCACCGGGTATTAAAAATTGTTCATTTAATTACCATTAAAATGATGTACCTACATAACAATTCTTGTTTTCTCTCAAATAAAGGAGAAATGTTTTTTTTTTGAATTTCGATATAAAATTCTGCTGAAGACATCCCTGTTAAAAAAAAATTAAGGATATTAACATCATATTTAAGATATAAATAATTATTAACAAACAGTAAATAATTAACAAAATTTAGAACTGTTATATAGATACGTTTAGTTGGATTATAATGAATTTAGACCAAAAGAGTTGAATTCAAAAATAGAACAAAAAATGGTGTTTCAACTGACATTTGACAATCGACTTGTACGTATTTGAAGTCTAGAATCCAAATATGTAGAAATAGACCGGGTGTTCTATTTGAATTTCCAATTTTCATTAAAACCGGATGTCGGCCATATTGGATTTTTATTTAAATAAATCCAAAAATACATCTATTATAATCGCCCAAAATTTGGTATAAATATATTAACCCCTTTAAAAGTTACAGGAATGGCCCTTGACTCATTTACATCCGGTATAGGTATATACCGATAATTTGTTTACTGATTCTTATTCTCCATGTCATAAACGGCGTAGCGCCCCCATTCCCGGGTCTGCGTCCCGTCATTGAATCGATTACAATCCATATATGGAAATCTACCTAAAAAGCTTACGACGATCTCGTAAAATGGTGTTGGAGAAAAGAAAGTTGAAAACTGTACTACCGAAAATTGTCTCGTATATTCGCTTAGAATTAGAATAAACAAGGTAGCTGTTTTCATTTGTTTTTTATTTGCGGGACTAAAAAATGTTAGTCCCTTGGGATTCAAAATTTTAGTCCTAAGGGAATAATATAGTGGCATATGCGGGACTAAAGTACTACTTTCACTCCCCGCGGTGTAAAAAAATAATTACATGCAATATTTTTTTGGTATTTTGATTAAAGTTCTTAGGGATCTGTATATAATTAAAGTTGTTAAAAGCAGGCAACTAGTTTCGGTTAAATCAGCATCATCAGGCATTTAAATAACCATCTTTCAAGGGTTAAATTTAACTTTTCATGTTTTTAGTTTTCTTGTACTACAAATATTTTTTAAACCTTTTTTTACGATGTTTTAAATTTATTTTATCATCACATTGATTTTTTACCATTTGCTTTTTATTAAAAATATTTTGTAGCCTTAATAACAGTAAGTCTATTCCTAATGTTTTTTACCTAAAATTTGTTGAGCGCATGTAATTTACAAGCCTGATGATGGTTATTTAATCGAAACTAGTTAAATTTAATTACAAATTGTGGTAGACGACTTTGTGTTTTATTTCAATTGTTAAAAATTCTGGACCACATTTGACACATGTATAAGCTGTTGGATTTATCTGTATTTATTTTTTTTAAATTTTCTAATATTCATTCCTGCGTACACAAGGGCCGTGAACGTGATTTTTCTTAAAAAAACATGAAATAAAAAAACGGCGTGACAGAAGGTATTCTTGCCCCGTTTTTCAAACACATGTTAAGTTTAAAAACGTTTAGGAGAAATGACAAGGCAGTTAGCAGCAATTAATGTGGGAGGAGACAAGTCGACGTTGAATTATTGCCATCACTAATTTCCGAAGTTGAATAAACATTCCGTGGCTTTCGGGATAATAGTAGAAGTCAGTAGCAATAAACTAAGCGACTAAAAATAATCATGCCGACGCAAAAATATAGAAAACAGTTTAAATGGAGGTATTTTTAGTAAAAAAAAAAATTATATTTATAATTTTTATCAAATATTTTTTTGTACTTGCTGTAATCTGATTAACATGAATTTCTTATTTTAAATGTTTACTTTGTTTCTAATTAAATTATTATTATTTGACTATGCTAAATTTCATCGTTATCATTATAAATATAATTTAATATTAACCAGAAAAAATATTTAGCTATTTTTTAATTCGTGTGCAAAATGTATACCAATAATTCTTTTTATAAAATTAATTATTAAAAAAATACTTTCATATATATCAAGGCTGAAATTATCCTAGTCTACTCTAAAATCACGTATATAAACTTAATTAAAGTTAAAGCGAATTAAAATATGGAATATTTATTCGATTTGGAATGATGTCTAGAAAAATAAGCGAAAGTTTCAAATCCGCACATTGTAAAAATTATAAACAAATAAAGATTTAGAAAAAAGTCTATGGGCCAGTTTGCAGAGACCATTAGACAAAGAAATCATTGTAGTTCAGAGTTGGCTGATAAATTTATATTCCAGTTTGTTTCAAAAACTGAAAGTCGACGATTTGAAAAAAAATGTACATAGAAATTATGCCAAACCTGGAAATGGTACTAGGGTTTGTTTAACTATCCTCTGCCGTTACGTCATACATTGCCCAACTTAATCTCTCAATCATGAAATGGATGAGACGGAACTATGACGTCATTAACGCTTTTCTTAACTAATGTCGACGTAAATCTTATTTATTATTTTTGACAGTTCAATTAATTTTTCATTATCAAAATGCCTTCCCGGTATAATGAGAAAGACCAAAGTTTAATTTTGAAGTCGATTAATTACTTTTCAAGAGAAAGAGACGCTGAAATACGGCTTTTACCGTTAAATGCAGTCTACAACGTTTGGGTTCACCCCAAAAATATAATCGTATAATACATTTTTTTCCATTTATTCACGATTCGATCATCCTTAATTTTTTTAATTTAGTTAAAAATCATGTTTAGGGACGTTAAACACCTCCAAGCTAGAAATTTGAAACAAATCACTTAATAAACGGCGATTTCAAGATAAAAATTAGTAAATTATGTAAAAAAGTACGCAACGCATAAAGCAAATTGCAATATTTGGCATTGCCAATTTATTCATACAAACACACCTTAACATGCATCAGTGAAAACAAATCCTTACATATGTCATCAGTTATATTTTAATTTTGAGGTTAAATGTAAAATAATATTCATATAATAAATATATGACAACCTTAAAACATCAGAATAAAGCCATATTCGGGCTGTCTCTTTGGTTTAAAAACATGTTCAACAATTTTTAGAACCAGTTTTAAAATTACGTCATAGATTTTGGAAGCGCTCAAATATATGATTTTAAAACTGTGATGTCACTAGCAGTTGACAGTTCAGTTTGTCAATGTTTGTCAGATTCATGCCTGAAGTAAATTATTGTAAATAACAAAAAAGAGGTGCTTGTCGTCATTTGTGTTTTTAAATAAGTTATGGTTAAATGATTTACAGAAATGGATCGATTAATCGAAATATTCAACGAAGATGTCGAATCACAGCAGATTATTGTACACAATTGGTTTTTGAGTCAAGAAGATGATTGTGTAGCTACTATTTTTGTCAACGCAGACTGTTAAATCGTCTAGCTGAGCCCGAATCATTTTTGTATTTTTTTCGTATAACTATATAAATAAATGAATATTATTAATTATTATTACTTTTTCTTGCGTCTTTCGCACTTAAGCCCGTCGTCTGCCTTCTCTGTTTGACATTGATGACATTTCTACCTACTTGAACCGTTCTCGATAGGACGTTTCAAAAACAAATGCAGCTGGTTTAAAACTAATTCAACGTGACGTCATTGTTTGGTCACTCGAATGGGAATGGTTTAAACTGTTTGAAATATGTTTAAACCAGTCGACCGCCCGAATATGGCTTTTATCACCGATTATGTCGTAACGGTAGGGGATGGTTAAACAAACAATACTAGGGTTTGTTTAACCATCGTCTATCGTTACGTCATACATTGTCCAACTTGATCTCTCAATCATGAAATGGATGAGACGGAATTATGACGTCATAAACGCTTTTCTTAACTAATGTCGACTAAATATTATTTATTACTTTTGACAGCTCAATTAATTTTTCATTATCAAAATGCCTTCCCGATATAATGAGAAAGAGCAAAGTTTAATTTTGAAGTTGATTAATTACTTTTCAAGAGAAAGGGATGCTGAAATACCTTTTTTAAGGTCGATTAATAAACTTTGAAGTTGCCGTTTGACGTTGGCGCTACCGTTTGACTTTATTGTTTTCTTGTCATTTATAAACTACAAAACGTTCGCCATACACCTGCGCAATTGTCTAAGTGAGACATTGCCCAATAAAAAAAGAGAAGAACAAGAACATTCATGTTAGCATTAAATCACGTGCTCTAGTATGCTCATTTGTTTGGCTGAAAGTCGAACAGCAAACGTAAAAAGATAAAAGTTAGGCAACTCTATACGGAATGGTAAACGGCAACGGATGTGACAAAATGAGTCTATAAATGATTCCTTGACATTACATCAATTGACATCAAACGGCAACTGCAACTTCAAAATTTATAAATTGGCCTTTACCGTTAAATGCAGTCTACAAAATTTGGGTTCACCCCAAAAATATAATCGTATAATACATTTTTAATATATATTATATATATTTCGCCATTTAATCACACTCAGGACGTTAAAAAAAATGACTATATTATGTAAATAGGTACGCAACGCAAAAGCAAAATACAATTTTTGGCATTATCTTAATATGCGTAATTGAAAACAATCCTTAACATATGTCATTGATTATATTTTAATTTTGAGGTTTCATTTTATAAAGCCAAGCATAGGTAAAATAACCAAACATTACTTAATTTATTTTTCTCTTCTTTTTTTTATTCAATTCAGTCGTTTGCTGTAAAATTTCAAATGACCAGTATGATAAGCATTCTTTAATTGATGCGCTCACCAAAATCCCCAGACAATCCGAAATTTTTATTATTTTTAATATAATGTATGTTGTTAACAATCACAATAGATCTGAAAATGTCGCGCTCGAGGAGGTATTGGTGAGTGCGTCTTTATTGATGCCAAAGCTGCCAACCAGGACACTAAGTTGGCCAAAAGACTTGAAAACTGCAACAATTCCACTTCTAGATGTACTTTGTGAAATAACATTAAAAGTTATTAAGAATACATTTTATCAAAATCAAAGGAAGTCAAATGCATTTTATTATGCTTCTCTACAAGTACTACTTTACAAAGCACATCACTTAGTAACGTTAATTTCATGCATTAAAAATTGGTTACGAGGGTCAATTTTTTTTGTTAAAAATATGGTCCAATCAAGGGGTCATTGAACGAATCAAACCATTTTTTTTCAAATATCTTGTAACGCCCTTAGTCCAGGTTTCGGATTACCTCGGGCGCTACCTTCCATTTATAGTGTGAAGTTCACTAGCACCGGGCAGCGTCATTGGAGAAAAAATATTCCAGGAGTCATTATGGCATCGACAAAATATCACTATCGGCCAGAGGGCAAGCTTTACTTGCCCTAATGGGTTCAGCATATGGGTATTAAAGTAAAAACAAAAATAACATTTATTAAATAATTAACTTTTATTTATAACAAATGAATGGAAAAAGGTGTGTAACAAGGTCCTTCACGACGTGTTGGACTGTAAAGGCACGACAGGTATTGTATATTATACATTGGTGAAACCTAAATTATAATTTGCGTCTATCATATGACAAGAGGAATTTAAAACTTATTTACTGGAGATGCGCTATCTCTATTATAAAAAATTTAAGACAAGAGCTGACTGTTAGAACATCTTTCCTTAGAACCGAATTCAATATTAAGTCATTAGAAATTAGACGTAGATTTGAAATGTTGATGATCCTATATAAAATTCTCAATAATTTAATAAATTCTCCGAAACTCCTGCCGTTAATACCCTTTCATATTACAGCTAAACACACTCGAGCATATGTTACGTTTAGCGAATAATATTTTGTCTGTTCAGGATTTAGATTGGTTTAATACCCCATGCAAGAAATTCAAAAAAAATGTTACTGAATATTTCGATATTATTCAAGTCTAATAGTTAATAAATATAGTTAACAAAACTGGATATTCCGGCTCCATACTCCGATCACTGATACATTGTTATGATTAACAAATTCGAAAAGTTCTCATTTTGGGGAGAACCAATAATAAATATAAATTTTAAATCCTTTCCACCTCCTTTTCTTTAGACCCCTCCGACAAATGCACTTTCATATCTCGTAACACTCTTCCTTCTCTAAACCAGCTTCGTCTATTTATTTCCTCAACCTTTATACTATCTTCATTCTTCAAATTTCTTCTTAAATTCCTTCCTCCGACACTACTCCATTTTAAATCATCTCCAACATACCAATCAGCTTTGTCTCTTTTCGAAAAAAGAAAATTCTCTTAATTTTTTTTTTTTATTTTTAAACTTTTTTTTCTCATTCCAATATTAACAATAGCTTTTCATTAATAAAACTTCGTTTTTTACATTTTTTTTTATAATTAACAACTTTCAATCAATTCTATAAATTCTTGTGACATTCTTTTTCTTGAAAATTTCTGACATTCTGTTTATTATTATTTTTTTTCATCTGTCTTTCACAAATAATAATTTTTCTAACTTAATTAATAAATAAAATTTCAAATCTTGCCCTTTACCTAATTGCTTAAATTTTCTTTTAATATCGTTTCCCAAAGTTTTTTTTTATTTTCATACTAATAATAATAATAATGATGTGCCAAAAATAAGAATAAGATTCTTTATATATTCCACAATTGTTGATTTAGAATATCTTATATACCAATTACTATCAATAAATTCTTTATTAACAATAAACTGTTTATAAAATTCAAAACTGATAAAATTATTTATGTTATAAAACATTTTAACAATTAACTTATAAAAAAAAAATATACAGAATATTTCATTACAATATTATAATAATATTTTGTGTATACAAAATAATATTTTATTAATAATCTATAGGTAACTTTGTTTTTAACCCTTTTTAGTTAGATAATTATCTATTTAAATTATACTTGTAATTAGGTCCAAAGACCTGTTAAGATGTACAAATAAATAAATAAAAAAATATTAGAATGGAAATTCCCAAATTTTATAACATCGGAAACAATCCTATTTTTGAATCAAACTTTTTCCAGAATTTCCCATATTTGCGCCACTAGAGGGCGTGCAAAAAATGTACATGTAGATTTTCCGTAGTTTTTGCAAATTTTGAGTACGAACAATTCACTTTATTGCAAAATTTTCTAAAATAAAGTTGTAGAGCACCAAATTTTATATGTAACTTTTTTTCAAATTCCTCATAGTTTCGCCCATTTTGCTTTTTTTTCATTTTGAAGACAAACAATGCGCTTTAGTGCAAAATGTTCTAATACAAAGTTGTAGAGCATAAAATTCCCTACAACTTTTGTATCAAACTTTTTCCAGCATTCCCAATAGCTTTCACCCATGATTTTATTAGATCAGAATTGTAGCAGTGTGCTATATAATGTGCGCATGCGCTCGCTTATGTCATTATCAACATTGAAATATCAATTCGGTAGATGTATTCATTATCGGCTTGCTATTTTAAGTATTCCATACATTAATGTCTAATGTAATGCTTAGTATTTTGTAAATAAAATAATCCTATTCTCTACAGCCGAGCCGGGAAAGTTCTGGGGTGATTTTTACAATATTTTACTTATTACATAAGATAACTTTATTCTAGATTTTCAGGAAACACAAAAAATTTCCTATCAAAAACATACCATCCTTTTTTGCAAAAGGTGGATTTTTAATCGTTTTCCCATAAAACTAACTTTAATGGGATTCTTGTCAATTTAAGGATGTTCCAGAAATTTTACGGTTAATTACATACCACCCCTTATAAATCTTTTAACAAATTCGCAGATTACCATATGCTGTCGTAAAGGATCAAAAGATACAACATGTTTACAATAAACCTCAAGTCATCCGTAAAGGAAATTTGATACTGAAGAGGTTCATGATTTTCTGGACTATATTTATTGACCAATCAATAAATTTCGAATCGGATATATGTCGAAAATATCGTGTTTCAAATTTGTCAAACAACTGCGAGTATTCGTTTCAGGCGGTGACCAATTTATTAAAATGACATATTAAATTATGGCATTTGTAAAAATAAGAATTTGATAATGGAATATTTTGAGAATTTTAAATAAAAACCGTTATGCACATATTTGTCATGACGACTGTTAGTATTTCTTAATCTTATCATTTTAAATGGAATTAACATATTTATTTTAGCAATAAATTATATTGAATACAATAAACATATGCTATTGTCTTAAATTTTGATAAAACAAATAATTAAATTTCACGTATTTTTAAAAAATGCTAACAAAGTAACATTTAAACAAAGAAGTTTTTGTTTTAGATGTTTTTAAATAAAAAACCGACATTTTAGAATTATGACACCATTTACATAATTATATAAAAAAACTCCATATAATTATCAAATAATTTTTAGTGAAATACCATCCAATTGTTTTTATTATTTACGAATTGCCGTTTCGAAACTAATCAAACATGTCATCATCGGTGCAGTCAAATATTGATATATTAAATTTTTGTTTTTGTTTTTTATGTATAATCTACAATTTTAATGTTTACCTGTCTCGATAATAATTGTTTACTTAGAATATTCATACCCTTATTGTGAAACTTTATAATAATATTTGTTTCATATCGTAAAAGGGAATTTTTGTTTGGTGTATTAAAAGTTCGCTTACAGGTCTAGTGCTCTTTGATAGTATTGAAGAATATAGTCACCACTAACCAAATCTTCTGATGATACTAACATAGTTAGTGAAACGTATGTAGAGTGATAAAAGGTTATAGTTTTGGTTAGTGGTTGAAAACCCAAGGTTCGCAATTCCCAATTATTTGATAGTAACTTAATATCTCCATTTAATACAGCCGATGGTTCTGTATTCGCTGAAAGGTTCCCGCAATATTTAAACTTATTATATATTTTAGTCCATTTTTTAAATTGTTTTGGTTTGTTACCACTCAAAAATATAGCCAGCAATTTTTTTCAAATTTTGAACCGTATATTATATATGGATAACACGTATGTTTCGAGTAAAATATTCATATCCTGAGCTTTATATTAAAGATTGGGCATTATGTTATATTCCCCTCCAATAATTCTTTTTATAAAATTAATTATTAAAAAAATACTTTCATATATATCAAGGCTGAAATTATCCTAGTCTACTCTAAAATCACGTATATAAACTTAATTAAAGTTAAAGCGAATTAAAATATGGAATATTTATTCGATTTGGAATGATGTCTAGAAAAATAAGCGAAAGTTTCAAATCCGCACATTGTAAAAATTATAAACAAATAAAGATTTAGAAAAAAGTCTATGGGCCAGTTTGCAGAGACCATTAGACAAAGAAATCATTGTAGTTCAGAGTTGGCTGATAAATTTATATTCCAGTTTGTTTCAAAAACTGAAAGTCGACGATTTGAAAAAAAATGTACATAGAAATTATGCCAAACCTGGAAATGGTACTAGGGTTTGTTTAACTATCCTCTGCCGTTACGTCATACATTGCCCAACTTAATCTCTCAATCATGAAATGGATGAGACGGAACTATGACGTCATTAACGCTTTTCTTAACTAATGTCGACGTAAATCTTATTTATTATTTTTGACAGTTCAATTAATTTTTCATTATCAAAATGCCTTCCCGGTATAATGAGAAAGACCAAAGTTTAATTTTGAAGTCGATTAATTACTTTTCAAGAGAAAGAGACGCTGAAATACGGCTTTTACCGTTAAATGCAGTCTACAACGTTTGGGTTCACCCCAAAAATATAATCGTATAATACATTTTTTTCCATTTATTCACGATTCGATCATCCTTAATTTTTTTAATTTAGTTAAAAATCATGTTTAGGGACGTTAAACACCTCCAAGCTAGAAATTTGAAACAAATCACTTAATAAACGGCGATTTCAAGATAAAAATTAGTAAATTATGTAAAAAAGTACGCAACGCATAAAGCAAATTGCAATATTTGGCATTGCCAATTTATTCATACAAACACACCTTAACATGCATCAGTGAAAACAAATCCTTACATATGTCATCAGTTATATTTTAATTTTGAGGTTAAATGTAAAATAATATTCATATAATAAATATATGACAACCTTAAAACATCAGAATAAAGCCATATTCGGGCTGTCTCTTTGGTTTAAAAACATGTTCAACAATTTTTAGAACCAGTTTTAAAATTACGTCATAGATTTTGGAAGCGCTCAAATATATGATTTTAAAACTGTGATGTCACTAGCAGTTGACAGTTCAGTTTGTCAATGTTTGTCAGATTCATGCCTGAAGTAAATTATTGTAAATAACAAAAAAGAGGTGCTTGTCGTCATTTGTGTTTTTAAATAAGTTATGGTTAAATGATTTACAGAAATGGATCGATTAATCGAAATATTCAACGAAGATGTCGAATCACAGCAGATTATTGTACACAATTGGTTTTTGAGTCAAGAAGATGATTGTGTAGCTACTATTTTTGTCAACGCAGACTGTTAAATCGTCTAGCTGAGCCCGAATCATTTTTGTATTTTTTTCGTATAACTATATAAATAAATGAATATTATTAATTATTATTACTTTTTCTTGCGTCTTTCGCACTTAAGCCCGTCGTCTGCCTTCTCTGTTTGACATTGATGACATTTCTACCTACTTGAACCGTTCTCGATAGGACGTTTCAAAAACAAATGCAGCTGGTTTAAAACTAATTCAACGTGACGTCATTGTTTGGTCACTCGAATGGGAATGGTTTAAACTGTTTGAAATATGTTTAAACCAGTCGACCGCCCGAATATGGCTTTTATCACCGATTATGTCGTAACGGTAGGGGATGGTTAAACAAACAATACTAGGGTTTGTTTAACCATCGTCTATCGTTACGTCATACATTGTCCAACTTGATCTCTCAATCATGAAATGGATGAGACGGAATTATGACGTCATAAACGCTTTTCTTAACTAATGTCGACTAAATATTATTTATTACTTTTGACAGCTCAATTAATTTTTCATTATCAAAATGCCTTCCCGATATAATGAGAAAGAGCAAAGTTTAATTTTGAAGTTGATTAATTACTTTTCAAGAGAAAGGGATGCTGAAATACCTTTTTTAAGGTCGATTAATAAACTTTGAAGTTGCCGTTTGACGTTGGCGCTACCGTTTGACTTTATTGTTTTCTTGTCATTTATAAACTACAAAACGTTCGCCATACACCTGCGCAATTGTCTAAGTGAGACATTGCCCAATAAAAAAAGAGAAGAACAAGAACATTCATGTTAGCATTAAATCACGTGCTCTAGTATGCTCATTTGTTTGGCTGAAAGTCGAACAGCAAACGTAAAAAGATAAAAGTTAGGCAACTCTATACGGAATGGTAAACGGCAACGGATGTGACAAAATGAGTCTATAAATGATTCCTTGACATTACATCAATTGACATCAAACGGCAACTGCAACTTCAAAATTTATAAATTGGCCTTTACCGTTAAATGCAGTCTACAAAATTTGGGTTCACCCCAAAAATATAATCGTATAATACATTTTTAATATATATTATATATATTTCGCCATTTAATCACACTCAGGACGTTAAAAAAAATGACTATATTATGTAAATAGGTACGCAACGCAAAAGCAAAATACAATTTTTGGCATTATCTTAATATGCGTAATTGAAAACAATCCTTAACATATGTCATTGATTATATTTTAATTTTGAGGTTTCATTTTATAAAGCCAAGCATAGGTAAAATAACCAAACATTACTTAATTTATTTTTCTCTTCTTTTTTTTATTCAATTCAGTCGTTTGCTGTAAAATTTCAAATGACCAGTATGATAAGCATTCTTTAATTGATGCGCTCACCAAAATCCCCAGACAATCCGAAATTTTTATTATTTTTAATATAATGTATGTTGTTAACAATCACAATAGATCTGAAAATGTCGCGCTCGAGGAGGTATTGGTGAGTGCGTCTTTATTGATGCCAAAGCTGCCAACCAGGACACTAAGTTGGCCAAAAGACTTGAAAACTGCAACAATTCCACTTCTAGATGTACTTTGTGAAATAACATTAAAAGTTATTAAGAATACATTTTATCAAAATCAAAGGAAGTCAAATGCATTTTATTATGCTTCTCTACAAGTACTACTTTACAAAGCACATCACTTAGTAACGTTAATTTCATGCATTAAAAATTGGTTACGAGGGTCAATTTTTTTTGTTAAAAATATGGTCCAATCAAGGGGTCATTGAACGAATCAAACCATTTTTTTTCAAATATCTTGTAACGCCCTTAGTCCAGGTTTCGGATTACCTCGGGCGCTACCTTCCATTTATAGTGTGAAGTTCACTAGCACCGGGCAGCGTCATTGGAGAAAAAATATTCCAGGAGTCATTATGGCATCGACAAAATATCACTATCGGCCAGAGGGCAAGCTTTACTTGCCCTAATGGGTTCAGCATATGGGTATTAAAGTAAAAACAAAAATAACATTTATTAAATAATTAACTTTTATTTATAACAAATGAATGGAAAAAGGTGTGTAACAAGGTCCTTCACGACGTGTTGGACTGTAAAGGCACGACAGGTATTGTATATTATACATTGGTGAAACCTAAATTATAATTTGCGTCTATCATATGACAAGAGGAATTTAAAACTTATTTACTGGAGATGCGCTATCTCTATTATAAAAAATTTAAGACAAGAGCTGACTGTTAGAACATCTTTCCTTAGAACCGAATTCAATATTAAGTCATTAGAAATTAGACGTAGATTTGAAATGTTGATGATCCTATATAAAATTCTCAATAATTTAATAAATTCTCCGAAACTCCTGCCGTTAATACCCTTTCATATTACAGCTAAACACACTCGAGCATATGTTACGTTTAGCGAATAATATTTTGTCTGTTCAGGATTTAGATTGGTTTAATACCCCATGCAAGAAATTCAAAAAAAATGTTACTGAATATTTCGATATTATTCAAGTCTAATAGTTAATAAATATAGTTAACAAAACTGGATATTCCGGCTCCATACTCCGATCACTGATACATTGTTATGATTAACAAATTCGAAAAGTTCTCATTTTGGGGAGAACCAATAATAAATATAAATTTTAAATCCTTTCCACCTCCTTTTCTTTAGACCCCTCCGACAAATGCACTTTCATATCTCGTAACACTCTTCCTTCTCTAAACCAGCTTCGTCTATTTATTTCCTCAACCTTTATACTATCTTCATTCTTCAAATTTCTTCTTAAATTCCTTCCTCCGACACTACTCCATTTTAAATCATCTCCAACATACCAATCAGCTTTGTCTCTTTTCGAAAAAAGAAAATTCTCTTAATTTTTTTTTTTTATTTTTAAACTTTTTTTTCTCATTCCAATATTAACAATAGCTTTTCATTAATAAAACTTCGTTTTTTACATTTTTTTTTATAATTAACAACTTTCAATCAATTCTATAAATTCTTGTGACATTCTTTTTCTTAAAAATTTCTGACATTCTGTTTATTATTATTTCTTTTCATCAGTCTTTCACAAATAATAATTTTTCTTACTTAATTAATAAACAAAATTTCAAATCTTGCCCTTTACCTAATTACTTAAATTTTCTTTTAATATCGTTTCCCAAAGTTTTTTTTTTATTTTCATACTAATAATAATAATGATGTGCCAAAAATAAGAATAAGATTCTTTATATATTCCACAATTGTTGATTTAGAATATCTTATATACCAATTACTATCAATAAATTCTTTATTAACAATAAACTGTTTATAAAATTCAAAAGTGATAAAATTATTTATGTTATAAAACATTTTAACAATTACCTTATAAAAAAAAAATATACAGAATATTTCATTACAATATTATAATAATATTTTGTGTATACATAATAATATTTTATTAATAATCTATAGGTAACTTTGTTTTTAACCCTTTTTAGTTAGATAATAATCTATTTAAATTATACTTGTAATTAGGTCCAAAGACCTGTTAAGATGTACAAATAAATAAATAAAAAAATATTAGAATGGAAATTCCCAAATTTTATAACATCGGAAACAATCCTATTTTTGAATCAAACTTTTTCCAGAATTTCCCATATTTGCGCCACTAGAGGGCGTGCAAAAAATGTACATCTAGATTTTCCGTAGTTTTTCCAAATTTTGAGTACGAACAATTCCCTTTATTGCAAAATTTTCTAATATAAAGTTGTAGAGCACCAAATTTTTTCAAATTCCTCATAGTTTCGCCCTTAGAAGGCGAAAAATATACACATTTAGGCATTTTGCTTTTTTTTCATTTTGAAGACAAACAATGCGCTTTAGTGCAAAATGTTCTAATACAAAGTTGTAGAGCATAAAATTCCCTACAACTTTTGTATCAAACTTTTTCCAACATTCCCAATAGTTTTCACCCATGATTTTATTAGATCAGAATTGTAGCAGTGTGCTATATAATGTGCGCATGCGCTCGCTTATGTCATTATCAACATTGAAATATCAATTCGGTAGATGTATTCATTATCGGCTTGCTATTTTAAGTATTCCATACATTAATGTCTAATGTAATGCTTAGTATTTTGTAAATAAAATAATCCTATTCTCTACAGCCGAGCCGGGAAAGTTCTGGGGTGATTTTTACAATATTTTACTTATTACATAAGATAACTTTATTCTAGATTTTCAGGAAACACAAAAAATTTCCTATCAAAAACATACCATCCTTTTTTGCAAAAGGTGGATTTTTAATCGTTTTCCCATAAAACTAACTTTAATGGGATTCTTGTCAATTTAAGGATGTTCCAGAAATTTTACGGTTAATTACATACCACCCCTTATAAATCTTTTAACAAATTCGCAGATTACCATATGCTGTCGTAAAGGATCAAAAGATACAACATGTTTACAATAAACCTCAAGTCATCCGTAAAGGAAATTTGATACTGAAGAGGTTCATGATTTTCTGGACTATATTTATTGACCAATCAATAAATTTCGAATCGGATATATGTCGAAAATATCGTGTTTCAAATTTGTCAAACAACTGCGAGTATTCGTTTCAGGCGGTGACCAATTTATTAAAATGACATATTAAATTATGGCATTTGTAAAAATAAGAATTTGATAATGGAATATTTTGAGAATTTTAAATAAAAACCGTTATGCACATATTTGTCATGACGACTGTTAGTATTTCTTAATCTTATCATTTTAAATGGAATTAACATATTTATTTTAGCAATAAATTATATTGAATACAATAAACATATGCTATTGTCTTAAATTTTGATAAAACAAATAATTAAATTTCACGTATTTTTAAAAAATGCTAACAAAGTAACATTTAAACAAAGAAGTTTTTGTTTTAGATGTTTTTAAATAAAAAACCGACATTTTAGAATTATGACACCATTTACATAATTATATAAAAAAACTCCATATAATTATCAAATAATTTTTAGTGAAATACCATCCAATTGTTTTTATTATTTACGAATTGCCGTTTCGAAACTAATCAAACATGTCATCATCGGTGCAGTCAAATATTGATATATTAAATTTTTGTTTTTGTTTTTTATGTATAATCTACAATTTTAATGTTTACCTGTCTCGATAATAATTGTTTACTTAGAATATTCATACCCTTATTGTGAAACTTTATAATAATATTTGTTTCATATCGTAAAAGGGAATTTTTGTTTGGTGTATTAAAAGTTCGCTTACAGGTCTAGTGCTCTTTGATAGTATTGAAGAATATAGTCACCACTAACCAAATCTTCTGATGATACTAACATAGTTAGTGAAACGTATGTAGAGTGATAAAAGGTTATAGTTTTGGTTAGTGGTTGAAAACCCAAGGTTCGCAATTCCCAATTATTTGATAGTAACTTAATATCTCCATTTAATACAGCCGATGGTTCTGTATTCGCTGAAAGGTTCCCGCAATATTTAAACTTATTATATATTTTAGTCCATTTTTTAAATTGTTTTGGTTTGTTACCACTCAAAAATATAGCCAGCAATTTTTTTCAAATTTTGAACCGTATATTATATATGGATAACACGTATGTTTCGAGTAAAATATTCATATCCTGAGCTTTATATTAAAGATTGGGCATTATGTTATAGAAACATTTTTGCTAGTTATATCCGTGTTGATCCCCATATTACTTTAGGAAATGTCTAGTGTGTAATCGTAGTATGAGAGGAGGCAGAAAGTAAAAAATATGACCTCTAGAGCAGTATATTTAGTATATTTACAAATAGTTAAATAGTTAAATATATTTTCATATTACTATAATTATAATTATTACGCCTATGGATTGTACTTCTCCTAGTTGAAATCATGCCAACCAATAACCGTCAATAAAATAGATGGAGCATGCTGGTGCTGGTCTATTTCTGTGAATCACCGCAGTATGGTTTGAGCTTAGACCATACAATTTCTAAACGCATATCATAAGTTTACACAATAACTCTAGTTAATTATTATATCTCTACAAAATGGATAAAAGTGGACTTTCTTTACGTCGTGTTATATTAAAATTTGATAAAAAATTGTTTATAATTTGTCAAAAATGAGACAAGTTAACAAGTGGACTAAACGGTGTAAACAAGTAGGATGAGCAGGTAATGAACGGAAAGATATTGTTTTTGAAATACTAGGACATATATCGAGTGACTTAGTTTTTTACCATATGACAAATGAGTATCATCATAGTTATACTTGAATTGGGAATTTGGAATCTTTGGTTTTTAATAATGTTGAAGAATATCGTCACAACTAACCAAAACTACACTTTTTAAAACACTCTACGTACGTTTCGCTAACTACGTTAGAAATCATCAGGATTCGATGATAAACATCATAGTTATAGACTGAAAAAGTGAAAAGATGAGTGAAAAAAAGGAAGGATGCTGAAACTGAAAACTTAGGAGTTGAAATCGAAGTAGGTGAGCAGTTTTTTATGTCTAATAATAATAATAATAATAATAGATACACTAGGTCTAAAATAGGAAAACGTGGCAATAAAAGAATTCGAATTTGTGAAAAAGAGAGAGCTCAAAAATTTCTACAGATTACCAGTTTTGTAAATGATGAGGTATTCACTAGAAAAGTATGCAAGGTTGACAGATCAAAATCTTCTTCAAGTTCAAAGTGACAAATTTGCTTATAACTACCTATTCAAAATATGCTATGTATGATTACTTATTCTTCTTCTTTTCTTCCCACCTGGATCTAGCAGAGTTTATCAAACTCTACGGTGCCTGTGTCCTGCACTCAATCCGTCTTTTGTTTTTTATTTTATTAAGTTTAATTTCGGCTGTCAATTTTCAAAAATGTCATTTGTCATTAAGTAAATTCTATTTCCGTCTGATGGTTACAATTTTGCGGCGCATTTCACTCTTAAATTTTTAATTTTCTACCTGCATCCGTAGGAATCCGTTTTGATATTAACATTCATTTTTCACCAATTATGTGGCTCACGGTTGGTGTAATTTACTAATTTTTTAAATTTTTTATAAGGTTTTATTAATTTACTTCGTTCAAATTTTTTCTATATCACACATGTTCCTATTTTAATTTTGATGTAATTTAAATTATTTCTTTCACAATTGTGATTAGTGATCACTATCTACAAAGTTTTTAACTAATATCAACGTTTCTTTCCTACATGTAATTTTATTGTTTATTAGTCTGACGATGGCCCTATGAGACCGAAACATGTCGCCGTTTATCTAAAAATTGTATTAAGAATATATTTTGTGGTACGACTGTGCGTATTATTCAGATGAACTTATTTATGTTTTTAAATTTTTTTCAGGTTTGTCGAATACAGAAATTGAAAAGTGTTGGATATGCAGAAAAGTGTTTCTCTAGAAAAGTTTCCACCCACAACTTCAAACATCCGATATCATATAGAAAAGTTACCACCCACAACTTCAAACATCCGATTTCATATTCTACGAGCTTTTTGTATTGTATATAATCAAAATCACTGTTTGGAGAGTACACCAAGATCCCCTTCAATTTGGCTATAAGAATAAAACAGTTACTTGGTGCCAAAGCCTGTAACAAATATTTTTTCTCCAACCGAAGATCTTGTACCTAGCTGTAATTGTTTAAAATGTTCGCGAGAGAACAGATGTAGTTGTAGTTATCCTGTTGCTCATTTTTGTAACTGTCACATATTAAACCAGTGCAATATTCCCTTCAATATGTGAAATTGTTATATTTTAAAAATTCAACAATATATTTGAATATTTTTACCTCTAATTTTTTGTTGTATGCTGATATTTAGACCGCCCTGTATAATCTACACAATATAAATATTATACAGATATGTTCTGAGAGTAAAGGAGCAGCAAGACTTCCTCACCATTCCCCATGTTAAATCCCATAAGAAATCGCAGCGTCCTCTGGTGAAGCTCGCAGACCTGACGCATCTGAGGGACCTGAAGAACGTTTGCGTAGTACTTTAGGTCTGTCAGACCTTTCTGCTCTGGCAGCGCCCTCTGGCGAAGCTGTCAGACCTAACGTATATGAGGGACCTGAAGTAACGTATGACCTTGATTTGGCTAATTTTTGCTATTTTTAACCTTAGCGATTTCTTATGGGATTTAACATGGGGAATGGCGAGGAAGTCTTGATGCTCCGTTACTTCTGAGCTTTACTGAACAATAACAAAATGGATAAAAACACATATTCTAAGTAGATAAAAAATAACTTTTCCTACGACCACCTATGAAAACTACAAATAGCACAACAGTTTTGATATTTGGAAAGTGTCTCATATCAACATAGACGCATACCAGTCGTGTGTTATAATAGCGCGCTGCGTGTTATAACGCACACTTGAATGAATTATTAAAAACAGGACGAAATATGCTACTTATGTACATACATAATAAATTTTACTTACCATTTTAAAACTGATCTAATAGTTGCTTGTTATTTTCCTACGACCACCTAATAACTAAAATGTTTTGAAATATTATTTTAAGGTTATGTAAGAGTCCATATGAATTATAAAACAACTTCAATGTAAACGAATGTATGCAACACATAAGACAGACGTTTTTGTATTGTGTGTTGCATACATCTTCTAACCCGATTTTTAAATTTATTAATAGTTTGTAATTCTAAATTAATTTTAGATTTAAAATTGCAAATTTTTCAAGTTATTAAAGTAAAAAATGTATAAAAATTATTTAAAATATTTTTTTAATTGGCTTGATGCTAAGGTTATTTTTTTATAAAAGTGAAATATAATAAAGTAGGCTTATGTCAAAATTTTAAAGAAATTACTGTTTCTATGTTTTGTGAATTCTGAACAGAATAATTAGGTACTTTTATAAAAGATATTTTTAAAGTTTAAATTATTCTACTTTATAGCAAATAAACAAAAAATTTAAATTTCGATTTCTTACATAAAAAATGGAAGCTGATAGTGATAGCGAATGTGAATGTACATCACCAGAAATAATCGTGTCATATGAGAAAACCAAATAGACTATTCTTAAAATATTGTTGGTCGTAGGAAAAATAGTATACAAAACTCATTGGAAAGTGGATTTCATGCACTCGTTACGTTCCGCACTCGCACTACGCGGCTCCGTGCTGAACTACCACTCGTGCGAAATATGCCACTTTCCTCACTCGTTATGTAATATACTATTACGTCGAATACTCTAATAATATATGTATAATCTAATTATATCACAACCCTGTATAAAAACTAAACGGGCCATTTTTGGGCCTGGTAAGCAAATGATGTTAAATATGTACATTTTGGACAACATAACGCCACAAAAATATCTCATGGACCTCTCAAAAATACAGGATGTTACCTAGAGTATATACTAATTGGTGAACTTATCATTGTGTCTCAGAAACTACACTATGTCTGTGGCTCCATTTGCTTGGCCAAGTGATTCTATAGAGGGATTACAAATTTTGATAGTTATTTTTTTTGAGAACTTCATTAAATTCGCTAAATTTGAATTTTCTGTTTTTTTGTAATCAAATAAACTATTTATCTACTTGTCAGTATCCTTTCAGAGCGACATAATGAACAAGTGGCGCTCAGGCATTTTTTTGTTATTATTAATATATTAAATTTATTCTGACATATTTATTCACACTGAGCCATCACTGAAGTTCATTACCATCACTTAGTGACCTGAGTATCATGTGTTAAAAGTTGGTTACAGTGTTTATTACATCTGTATACTACCTTATAATGAAACTTAGATAAATGCATTAATTTGCTATGGTCACTTGAATTTGGGCCGCCTGTTTTAGCTCATTGCACTAGCTCCTATTTTATGTTCTATCCCAGTTAGATAGAAAGTTTTTGTACAAAAAAAATATAATAACAATTCCTTGAAGTATAATTCATAGGCTTACTGGAAGTTTTAAATCATGAATTTAGAAGTACATATTGAAACTCCTGTAGACATAGGTCCATAATACAACTTTAGGGCTGTAGCAGAAAATATTAAATAAAGTAGTAGAAAATAAAATAAAGATTTAAAAATAAATTACTGAAAAACATTATCAATGGACATTGATATAAATCATCTACATAGAAGCCTCCAAAATGAAGTTATTATTTATGAAATCCTAAAGTTGCAAGAAAATATGGACCATAACAAAAGACATCCATGAACCATAAAAAAAATTCCTTGAAATTATATTACCTCTACTAAACAGCTTTTTTTGTCCGGGACCGTTCTTTGCGACCGGATTCACTGCTCCCTGTACAAGTTTATACAGGTTCTTTAATGGCTGTTTGTAGTAGTCTTGGGGATCCATTTTTGGTTTTTCATGTATTCTTTGCCTTCTGTGATCCAGCGCCTCACAGTTACATAGTATGTGGAGTGCATTCTCGGTCCCTTTACTGCATTGTCTGCATTTAAGGTCGCCGTTATATAGCCCCATTTTTTTAGATGCTCTCTGGTGGGAAGGTGTCCCGTGAGGAGCCCTGTGGTAATTCGTAGTTGATTCCTACTCATTGAAAGCAGTTCTTCAGTTACGTTCTTTGACGGTTCTTTTATAAACTTCTTCCCGTGTAGAAGTCCGGGTACATTGTCCAGTACAATTTGTGTTTTCGCTTGATCCAGTCTTTTATTTGGTTCCTAAACGTACGTTTTGGTAATCCCATCGCTGGTTCTGGACCAATTAATGGGGTGGACGACCCGCTTCTTGCGAGCTGTTCAGCCTTTTCGTTTCCAGCTATACCTTTGTGACCTGTGAACCCACGATAAAGTTACTTTATTGTGGGTCGCCAGTTCCCTAAGTTCTTCGCCACATTCTCATACCAGTCTAGATGTCACCTTTGGGCTCCTTATGGCCTTAAGGGCTGCTTGACTGTCTGAGTAGATTATGATTCTTTTCCCATCGTGGGCTCTCATATTACTATTTCTCGCACATTCGAGTATTGCATAGACCTCTGCCTGGAATACAGAGGTATATTTTCCTAGAGAGAAACTCTCTTGGTACTTGTTCTGTTCGCAGTATATACCAGTTCCAGTTCCCACTTCGGTTTTTGACCCGTCTGTGTACCAGGTAATTTTACAGTTGTGTGTGCGAGTAGTAAATGTGATTAATATGCTTAATGGTGCCCTGTTACCGTTTCAATTTAAACTTACTCCTCAATTCCTACTGAAACAAAATGAGTCAAAACTATATCAAAATCATCTCATATCAATAATTTTTGGTGATAATTTGATTAGATTTTACCGGAACTGATTTTTTTTTGGACTAGGAAACTCGAAACAAATTTTTACCTGATCACCAAACTTTTTCTTTATGCATTCATAAAAAATGGTTAATATTTTAATTACAAGTTTCTGCGGCTCAAAATTTGTTCAGCTTTACACAATGTTGTTTGTCATTTAACAATTTCTACTTGTAATAAAAATTAAATTTTATCTACCACTTACCTCATAGTGATCTACCTCCCGTTCTGTCTCAATTATTACTGAGAACACATTGTTAGGGGTTTGTTAATTTTTAAGTCTGAAGATGGCCTTCGAGCTACCGAAACTATAGTTGTATTTAATTGTTACATAACTTAGTGTTTTATTTTACGATTATTTATTTTTTATTGATAAATTAGTAAAAAACTTTTTTAATAAATACTAATAATGGAAAAGTAATACAGGAAAATATAGTTTTTTCTCCTTTTCAAAATTTAATCAGTTAAATATTTTTTGTTTAAATTTAAGTAAATCGTTTCCAATTTCGAAGACGACCGGGGCATTCCTTAAAAATGTGGAAATATCCCAACAAAATTAAATTTACATTTTTCTTTTTTTCCATACACGTTAACTTCCGAGACATGACAAGAAATTTGCCAGTCGCTAATTCCTCTTAGATCGAGCTTACAAGTCTAATACTAAGGATTAGAAAGGATCATTAAAATTATGCTTGGGAATTATGGTATAAAACTTGATAGCGCATCGAAGATTATCCTGGATCAGCATGTTTTCAGAAAAGTACTTTTAATTTATTTTTCTTGCCTCTTTATTTATTTTCTGCGCTTTTCGCAACATTCAACTTTAATAATCATATTTGTAGATTAGAAGATAGTTTATTTTTTAAATTCCCATAATCCCTTAGGTATTAAATTGGATTTTTTGAGATTATTGATTTAAAGATGTTGACTGATATTAAATTGTAATTAAAGAGTTTTGTTTTAAGATTATATTTGCTACTGTTTTATTTAAATACCAAGATTTATCAGTGAGAAGTTAAATAATTATTTTGGCTGTTAACCCTCTAAGAATTACAATAAGTTGAATTATTTATTTTTACATTATTTAAATTTTTTATTTATCAATAAATCTAGCAACGGTGTCAAAGATTTTAAAATTGTTAATCATACAAATAGAAAACATATAGTTAAGGTAAATTTTTATAGCTGTTCAGTTACCAGCATAAAATTTTTTTTCTCAAAATAAACTAAAAATACAGAAAATGGTTTTTTCGAAATAGAATAAATTTTTTTATTCAAAAGAGTGATTCGAAATTAAGGTTGAGGGTGGCCATCTGAATACGAAACTATTAAAAAGTTATTAAATTTGGCAAAAATAACCAAAGTTTCGAAAAGTTTAAACGTATTAAAATATAATATAATAAATAGAAAATATTTGTGTTCAATTATATGAGTTATGACCTAATAACCTAATTTTTTGTATCATTCTTGTTTCTTACACTATGTATTATAGGCCTGATGATGGCTTAATGCCGAAACTAGTCGCCGTCCCCCTTTTTGTAATTTGAAGCCTCTTCACCCCCTCAATTCATCAAAGAGATGTTAATAAATCTGTGGTGCAGGATTTTGAGTTTTACTACCTCCTGTTAATATGATATTGTTTGTTTAAATTACCTATTTCTCTCTGTGTAGCAAACTTACATTTCCTGATTTCCGATTAATACAAAGATCGTCTCCTAATAACAATAAATACGTGTGCAAAATTTCATCTAAATCGGTTATACCCTTTTAATGCTAAAAAAGGTACAAAATGGATACAGGGATCTCAAAACTAAACAATTATATTCTGAATATCTAAAAAAATCATAACTATAATACATTTCTTTCTAAACAATTTCATTGTACTCATAAAGTAAAACCGTAACTTTAAAAACCAGTACGAAATAAAATAAATATGCCTTCAAGGGGTCCAAAAAAATTAATCGATTTTTTTGTAAACGTTAAACCCACAAAGCAAAACATTGGCTCATCGTCGTATTATAAATGACTATTGGGACCCTCTATTTGTATTGAGAGTCATTAATTTTGCTTTCTATACTTACAGAGATGGTCTAATAGTGTGGTCAACCCCTTTCCCTAAAAATAAGTCACATCTGTCGATACAATTCGAGTTAATCTCTCTTTCGAAACTGAAATTGCTCTCAAGCAAAAACCATTTAGACTTGACACTTCGTTGATAGAGTTGGGGTAAAGTTATAAAAACAGATTTGAGGTATAACATTGTTTCTCATTTCCATAATTTTATGGATCACCCAGTATGTTCCAAATAATAATTATACAGTATGGTATAAATAAAATCCAAAGGAAAGTCCAATTTTATTTTATCATTTGTATTGGTAGAATAATTATCTATTGAACCATAATATTAAATAGTCTACGATGAGTCTGTGGTCAGGATAGGGAATTCAACGTGTTAGAGAGAGAACGTATCTATCTCAGTTATTATTGCTCCAAATTTAAATCTATATATAGTCTGCTCTGGTCTTCAGCTCCGTCTCATCTAGTCTTCAGCTCTATCAGATATGTTTGCTATCGAACCAGACGGAGCTGAAGTACCTGAAGACCAATTTGGACCAATAATAATAGAGATAGTTACATTCTCTCTCTAACACGTTGAATTCCCTATCCTGACCACAGAACAATTAAAATATACATGGTGGACAATAGTTTATTTTGAATAATAACATTATTATTATAATAATTGTTTGTTTTATTAACAATACAATGAAATATACAAGTTATATTCTTGTCAAACTGTAGGTGTTGTTTCTGAAGTTATTTGGAAAATTTCCAAACTCTTATTCTTTCAATTCCTCTAAATTTTCTGGTCTATTCTCATAAAGTTTATTTTTTTAACCATAAGTCAATTCTGTTAGGAAATAATCTAGTTATGGTCGATACTCGACAATCTTCTAGCAATGGTATAAACCTAGTGCTTTCCTCAAAAAAGTATGTTCCTATAATTCAAAATTACCTGCAATTCCAGCCCAAACATTGACTTTTTGGGGGTATTGGGTGTGATAGTCTTGCATCCAATGGGGATTTTCCGTTGGCCAATATTGACATGCCTGACGGTCTACATGACCATTCAGTTGATATGTCGCTTCGTCTGAAAAAATATTTTTTTCGTCTGAAAAAATAATTTTCTCTATTTAGGTATTGCATAATACCAAAATCGTCCTCTAACAGTTATTTGCAGAGGCGTCGCGATGGGGGGTGATTTACATAAAAATGCCGACTAGTTTAAAAATTTGCAGACGTTTTTAATAATAGTTATATAATTTGTTTGGGGAGGTTAGAGAATATGAAATTGTACTGTGCGCAGATAGAAAGGGTATTGTATAATGAAACAGGACATGACATGAATGCGCTTTAATTATTTTTGTTGAGTAATTAAAGGATCACGCACTTTTCTTATGGAAACGGGAGCACCGTCAAATTGTCTGAATTTATAATATGTTGCACTTTTTGATGTCCTGATTAAATGTCTCCATGGGCCCAATTCCATTCTATGACTAGTTTTCGATATACAGGGCGTTGAAGTTCAAGATCCCAATTTTGTTTAAAATGCGTACCAAAAAGTCCCTTTTGAATATTTTTGAAAGTTGTTGGCTGATATATGGAGCCAAAATACATACTTAATGATCAAAATAAAAATATTGATAGTTACAGGGTGATTCAAGCTTTTTTTTGATACAATATGTATTTTTACATTAAAAATATAGGGTAAAATAACATTAAAAAAAATCTCCGTCAAAGTTTCAGAATATTTGATACAGACACATAGGAGCCTCAGAGCGACCATCCCGCTGTTTCAAATCAAACCAACCAACCAACCAAGGGGAATGTTATAAATTATTTATTTCCACACACTGCTCAATATTATGGTTCTATTTTGTATTTAAAAGTAGACCAAAAAAAGTCATACTTACAGGGTGATCCTACTTGTTCCGATACCTCAGGAATGCCTAATAGACAAATGTCTATGTATTTTATATATAGAGTTTGGTTAGAGGAGACAGAGTCTGCAAGGTCACCAGTGTTGTCAAATGTAGCACAATTATGCCAGAAGTGACACTTTCCGCTCTGGAGTAGCACTAATAAAAAATTGGCAAAATGAGCACTATTTAGATCTATGACGTTTCGTTTTAATATTGAATATATTTCTTGATCCGGGTAAGGCCAGGAAATGATTTATTCTTCAAATGGATTCTACTATCTTATAATGTCCCAAACCATGCCTTTTTTAGCGACCAAGTTCCTCCATAAATATACTGAGAGGTAACCAAAGCCGGGCGTGTTAATATTAATCTAACACGCGAGTGATCCCGTTGGTCCTTTTGTTAGCAAAAATATAACGACGCGAGTTCTCACGTTTGTAATTTTTTTATGTTTTTTGTTAAAATACCATGTAGTTTTTAACAGTGTTTGTTTTACCATCTCTATTGTAAGTTCTGTGACTTGACATTTAAGCGGAAGTGAGAACCATTTTTGTTTTCGCCTTAAAAGAAAAGGAGATGCGATTGAGCAGGAACACCAGATACTCATAGCCCCTCGGGCAGCATACGTCGCTCAATGTAATTTTTGTCTCAACCGAACTCTTGTTTCAATGTGTGTTTTATACAACTATTGTATTAGTAATTAAAGTATGTTTTATTGTTTCTTTGTCAAGTAAACAGTGTTAAAAGTTATCAGTGTTTTCCTTTTTTATCACGGATGAATTGTGGTTACCATTACCACACAAAATCAGTCCACTTTAATTTGATACTTTCTCATGATTCTTGGTGTCATCGAAGGAAATATTAATACTAAAAGAATCATTTTCTCGGCTTATTTTTCATTTTTATTTTAATTTGTAGATAATACAGCAAATAGCAAATATATTTATTACTCATTGTGGTTGTCATTTCAAACTAATAAATTAACAGATATAAAATAGACCCAAAAGATCGCATGCGATGGCTAATTTATAAGCCAAATGTTCCTAGTAAGAAAATTCGCAGTCAGAATATTATATCAAAGCTTCCTGGAGTAAAAGGTTCTGCCTTAATTGCAAAGGAAATTACACATCTACTGAATTTGTAGATCTGTAAAGTGCAACCATCATCAAATATTTGGACTCACAGTTCAATTTATTTGTAATCCGATCAACTTAACAGTCATTTCTGTATCTAATATATAGGTAAATATGAACGATTAGTCTAATATTTCAATTTATCTTCATACTTTAAACACTTTTTGTAAAGGAGTATCTAATGGCCTTGTATTATGAAAATCCAATTAATAAACTATATCGAAACGTAAGATATTTTTTTTATTATAGAATAAGTAAGTGGTAATATGTACCTAGTTCCTATTATTTCACATCTGTTGTGGATTTGTGGATCTAGTCATCTTACAAGTAGGATCACCCTGTAAGTATGACTTTTTTAGCCTACCTTTAAATACAAAAATAGTACCATAATATTGAGCAGTATGTGGAAATAAATAATTTAATCCCCTTGGTTGAATAGGTTATTTGGTTTGATTCGAAACAATGGGATGGTCGCTCTGAGGCTCCTATGTGTCTGTATCTCCACCATCTAAGTGCTTCACATTCGAAGATCACGTAAGATGCTGAGTCGTCCGCCTCGTTACAGAATCTACAAACAGGTTCTTCTTCGTAATTATTTTTTGTTACTGTAAAAATTGATATTTTTTAGAGTAAACGTTTAATATTTCGAAAAGTAGCCATAGGATATAATTTTACCATTAGAAATTTTGAAAGAGAACATCGAGATGTATCCTATATCAAATATTCGGAAACTTTGACGGAGATTTTTTTAATGCTATTTTACGCTATATTTTTAATTGTATCCAAAAAAAGGTCTGTGACAGCTTGAATCACCCTGTAACTATAAATATTTTTTATTTTGATCATTAAGTATGTATTTAGGCTCCATATATCAGCCAAAAACTTTCAAAAAATATTCAAAAGGGATTTTTTGGTGCGCAATTTAAAAAAATTGGGATCTTGAACTTCAACGCCCTATATATCGAAAACTAGCCATATGATGGAATTGGGTCCATGGAGACTTTTGATCAGGACATCAAATACTGCAACATATTAAAAATTCAGACAATTTGACGGTGCTCCCGTTTCCATAAGAAAAGTGCGCGGTCCTTTGTATTGGACATTTAAGAAACATGGTACCCAAAAAGCATTATCATAACAAACATAAAATATGAAGCATGAAACTGAGTCAAATGTTCACTCTGCGGTGATTTAAAAGAGGCCATGGATGTTCATTTTATCTACTTTATCTTTTTTGATAAAAATAGAATAATCAAATTTAACCGATCATCTCCAACAGTTATGCGCAAATTGTTGGCTACTATTTTCAATTTACTAATTGCTTTAAGCTGATGCTGAAGTGATTTTTTTTATTTAGAAGGTAACATAATTTAAGAAAGAAAATGAAGTACGTACTTTCAAGTGTGTAATGATAAAAGAGAGTAGAAAAATATGTATATTTTTTTTTCTCGCATAAATTTTAAGTCGAGCGCTTTGGGCAACAAAGTGCCATCATCAGGACAATTGTTAAAAAATTTTAAAGTTAAGGGTAATAAAATAGCAAAAAAATAACATGGTACATACAAAAATAAGAAAAAACCGACTTGAGAGTAAAAAAGTGGGAGTTAATGATAATGTTTGTTATATTTTGATTTGAATATAAATGATTCAAAAACAAAGATGGATCAAAATTAAAGTTATGGACGGCCAAGGCCTTATGGTTGTCTTCAAGAGAGACAGCATTGAGTGTGTGTGAAATTAGCCCCTCATTTTTCGAATTTTGATATTTGGAAGTTGTTCCAAATTGTTCTAGGTTTGTACCAAATTGTTCCAAAAAATTATTCCTTAAACCTTATCCCTGAAACCTTAAGACCGCAAACCTCAAAAAACCGTTTTTAGATGTAGGCCCCCATTATTTTTTTTCAATTTATCTTGTTTCACCAGATTGTTCTAGTTGTTCTGAACATTGCTCCAAAATTTCATGTCTTAAAAAAATTATTTCAAGCCCAAAATCCATAAAAACCATTTGTGTCCAGCCCCCCATTTCTTTTTCGAAGTTTTTTTTGTTGTACTAGATTGTTCTAGTTATTCGTAGCATTGTTACAAATTTTCATGTCTTAAAAAAATATTTCAAGCAAAAAATCAATTAAAATCATTTAGAGCTAGCTCCGCATTTTTTTTTCGACATTTTTTTATTGTACCAGATTGTTCTTTATGTCCTGAACAGTGTTCCAATTTTTTGTTGACTAATTTTTGTAATATATTTTAAATTTTGACCTCTAATTTAAAATATTGACTCTAAAAAGTTATACAAAAACAAAATTATTTATTGCCAATTTAAGAATGAAAACAAAGCTATAAATAGTTTTAATTGATTTTGAGCTAGGAATAATTTTTTAAGGCATAAAACCACGATGACGGAAGTTTAAACTCTCTCATAGTTAACCCCACCCCCAAAAATACAAAAAACAACCCCCTACCGACAAAACCTGCGTCACCCCCTATTTTCGAGGATGCTGAACACGACGTGATCCTGGATCTCTACCCCGAAGCAAACTAACCCCTCAAACAGCCAAAAGCTCCCCCTATAATGATATCTTGTTGCGGGAATAAAGTCTGTATCTCAATTGTAACGCTTTCTGCTAGGTAATTTTCATAATGCCGGTATTTTACCCGGTAACTAAAAAATGCATTTTCAAATGGCATTTTATACTTATGTAAACGATATTACAAATTTAATGTAATTAAATAATAAAAAATAGAAAAAAATAGAAAAAACTGGAAAATGATAGGGCAAATAGTGTAAAAGAGGGATAATAAAAAAAAGAAAAGTATTTTCCTTGGAAAAATGTGAAAATGTGAAAAAATAGGGTAAAATAGGGAAAATGTTTTTCATGGCGATAATTGGGAAAAATAAAGAAAATGGAAAAAATTGGAAAAAATTGGTAAAAATAGGAAAAAAGACGAAAAAATTGGAAAAACAAGAAAATAATAGGAGAAATAAATTAAATAAAGAAAAATAGAGAAAAATGGGGTAAAAGGGGAGAAAATAGGAAAAATAGGTATAAATATAGGAAAAAATTGAAAAATCGGGAAAACAAAGAAAATAGGGAAAATAGAGAAAAATAGAGAAAAAAAACTAAAGAAAAATAATAGTAGGAAAAATTTATAGGGCAAAAAACCAGACATGAAAAAAAAGTGGGGCAAATAACAAAAGTGGAAGGAAAATTAGAATAAAATACAAATCCGGGAAATAAGTCAAAAAAAGTTTGGAATAAAAGAGGGTAAAAACTAAAATAGGAAAAACCAAATTGGAAAGAGAGTTTTAAAAGACAAAAATAAGAAGAAACAAAAGGAAAAAAGGGGAAAAGTTGCGGCATAAAACAAAAGTGGGGGAAAAGTGGGACAGTAAAAAACGGTTAAAAATAGGAAAAAAGTGAAGCAAAAACAAATGGGGGAAGAGAGGGTGGAAAAGTAGAAAAAAGCGGGGAAAACAATTATGAAGTGCACCGGATAAGAGAAATGTGTTAGGCCATTTGAGGGGGCAGTTTTCTTCGGGGAGAAGATCCAACATCACCATCGTGTTTAGCATCCTTGAAAACGGGGGTGAAGTAGGTTATAAGATGGCGCATTCGCGTTTCACCCCTTTATGTGGTTGTTTTTGCCGTTTATAAAGTAGAGTCAACTCGAAAAAAAGTTTAAACCACCACTATCGTGTTCAGCATCATCCAAAACGATGGGGGTTGACGAAGGTTTTGTCAGTATGAGACGGCGTATCCGCACTAACCCCATTCGGGGGCTTTTTTTGCTTATTTAGGAGGCATGGTTAACTCTGAAAGAGTTTAAATCGCCACTATCGGGTTTAGCATACTGGGGGTGACGCAGGTTTTGTCGATATGAGAGGACGTATCCGAGTTTTACTCCTTTCGGGGACGGTTTTTTGCCTTTTTGTGGTATTCGGTTAACTCGGAAAGAGTTTGAACTACCGCGTGTTTGACATCCTTGAAAAATGGAGGAAGGGGTAATTAGTTCCGTTAGGCTCTGAAATATTTACATACTTTTCTAGGTTTTCTCGACCCACGCTCTTTTGTTCAGGCAGAACATTTTTGTAATAATAACAAATTATTTTGTTTACTTTTTATAGTGAATTGAAAAAATCAGGATTTTTTTACATAAATAAGAAAAATATTCACAAATTTTAAAATTTCAGACACCCATAAATTGTTTGTCTTAAAATAAGTAAGTTTTCGTAATACGTCTTTCATTTTTTAAATTTTTAGACCCCTTTAACGTTTTTGCCTTAATAGGCACCAACTTTTCATAATACGATTTTTTGTTAACTTTTTATACTGAGAATCCAAATTTTAAATCAGAATTTTAAAATTCCCTGGGAAACAGACAGATTAGGTTTATTTACAAAAGTCAGTAACAAACTTTTTTAAAATTCGTAAAAATTAAAATTGACTTGTTATCGGATTATTCATAAAAATTATCAGTTAACGAAATAATGAATAAATTAAGTTTTTCCAAACATTTGCATTTTAACGTTTTTTAGATGCGAAAATAAACAAGTGATTTGTAGCTTTTTTCTCTGGTCCCTATAACCATTCCAGATTATAAACTCCTATTTTTGTACTATTAAAAAGAATATAAAATCGTATATAAAATTTCCTATACGAACACATTCAATAATGTCACGTTTTTTAAGACGACGTCGCGCCGCGGCACACCTGACGTTATTCTCATCAAACCGGCGATAAGGGGCGTCGCGACGTAACTGGAGGGGTTGATTGCTTGCAGGTTCATGGTATTGACAATGGCGTGCACAAACTAAATATTATATTATTAATTAACAAAATTTGATCAAATATAAGTGTGGTAATTTTTAATTTGAAATAAGAAAAAATTTATATTATTTTAACAAAGTCTAGTACCACAAATTATTTTAATAGGATTAATTTTAAGGAAACTGGCAACTAGTTTCGGCACAAATATGCCATCATTAGGCCAACTAAAATTACGTAGGTTATTAAATTGAATTTATACAATGAGTATTAAAAAATATGGTTACATGGAAGTTGGAAGTTTAGGTGTGATACTAGAAAAGCTTAAGTGAACTACGAAACCAGAAAAAAAGTGAATGGAATTTAATTAATACCTTAAGAGCGCCATTTGCTTCTTAAGAATCTTCTTATAGATTAATGAATAAGAGTTCCAAGAAAATAATTATTTAAATGAAATAAATCTTTAAGAAAAATTATTGAATTCAACCCTAGGTGAGATTTTTAGCTTTACTGACGCGGATTTTAAAAGTTTTGGTATTTTTGTAATCTAGAAAAAGAAAAGTCTAAATACTAAGGCCCGCACATGGGTCGACTGGTTTGTGATTGTAATTACAAACTGGTTTTACAGTAGTCCCATAACACAACCAGTTTGCAACCTACCCACACACAAGCACATTGAACATAGTTCTTATCCATCTTCTCACAACTATGATGTCAAGCAGTAGTTTAGATGACGAAGATATTATTGACTATTATCAGTATCGCAGAAGAAGACTATTAGATTATTCTTGGATTGAAATTGGAATTGGGTTGAATTTGCTATTTCAAACAGTGAAAACTCGGGTTCGAGCATATTGATTTCAGAATCAATAAATTCTTGTAATTCAGGCATATGAAGATGAGCAGGAACATTTTTAGAGCCTATTTTTTTACCAGTTGTATAAGTTAGCTTGCAATCTTGCTTTTTTGTGAGATTATTTTGAAATTCACATATGTTATAGAGGTCGATATTCTGAGTAAAAAATACCATTGCCTCAACTTTCTATCATCAACCGTTTAGATAATACAGGGTGTTGAATGTGAACTTTTTGATATTGGACTCAAATCGGTGTACGCCTCTCCTATAGTGCCCAATTAAAGAAGACCATGCTTTTTTGCAATTATAAATATCCAAATGTATCCTCTTTAATATCGGGTACTTATTTTTTTAAAACTATCATTTGCTTGTATACAGAGTGCTAAAATATATTTTGCCTAACTTAAAAAAAATCCATTTCTATTAAAAATGAAATTCCAAAAAACGTGGCGTCAATTTTTTTTTAATTTTTTTATGAATTGTATAAAAGACCGTCTTTTTTCAGATTGTGTTGAAAAAAATATCTTTTCTTGATACAGGGTGGTCAACTTAGGGAAAAGTATTTTGTCACATATCTATTTTAGTTCTTCCAAAAAGACTAAAGTTTTCAATTTTACTCATATGCAAAATAACCAATACATTGCCAACATACAGAGTGTTTTTTATTCGGCATTAAAAATAATATTTGTTTAATTGTTCAGCTCATTATTCAACCCTTCTAAAATTGGGGTGCACCCCCTTATTTATGTATTTACGGAATATTTTTGTTACTATTACAATATTACAATAAAATACACGTATTCTTCAAACTTATTTTGAACATAGAACTTTTTATTTTAGATTCGTTTGTTTTCTATACCTTTACCTATCAACATTTAAATATCCAAAATTAAATGAAACAAGAATCAAGTGCAGCCGGAGCTAACACTGCCCCCAGACCGGTTTCGAAGATCTACCACTAATAGTAAAAAAAAATGAAAAGTGTTTATTATTATTAACAAAAAACAACTCGAAACATTGTTCAATCTCAGCCATCATAAGACAGGTCTTCGTTCAAAAGAGGTATCAAAAGTATACACGTAAACTAAGAAAAATCCAAATAAAATATTATTCGTAAATATACAAGTATCTAGATTAAACATCCAAAACAACTTATTTATACAACTTCGATGTTGATCTGAGGTGGCCGATCATTTGCGTACGAAATAAAGTTCAACAATTTATTTTCAGGAAAATGGATATCTTGCTAGTGTCGAGCATAACCAAAGAACCATAAGATACCGGCTACGTGACCACACGATCCCAATATTCTTGCACCTCATTTGGAAGTACAATTACTATTGTACTCATTTGGAAGTACAATAGTATCCAAATATAGGATATTCATTATTTATTTGTATTTCATTGTTGTGTGATATATAGCACAGGTATTTAGCAGCATTCCTAAAACGCTAAAATAAACGTACTCTCATAAAACCCGGTTCGTTTAAAAATAAGTCTAGTTGAAGTTCTTCGTCCTCTTCTCTTTGTAATTTGTCCTGGATATATCCAGGTGATAAACTGAACTTATAAATTCCGACTGTAATGTCTTTTAAGTTTTCTATGGTTAGACGTCAAAAATTCAATACCTTTTAACTATTTATCCTCTTTACGATTAAGGTGCTCAGCTTCAAGCCGAGCTTGAACAACGTTAACCTCTTGAGCTTTTGAAGCAATCGTCTGGCTTCTTGTTCATTCGCTCCACCCATTTCGATGGGTTCAGGGTATTTGTTTATAATAGCTCCAGCGATCAACAAGAAACTTTTAAGATGGTAAATGTGAGCACTCTCAATTTTCTTGTCAAAAAATTAAAAAATTGTTTTCAGATGGCCGTTGTGGGATTCAATAATCCACCTGGTCTTTGTAACCAATCGTGATTTCTTGGCCTTCTCGGTTATTAATTGCGTTTGGCCACGAGGTAAATTAGCAGGCATTTTACAATTAATTCCAATCTCAGTTAAAAATATTCCGTAAATACATAAATACAGGGGTGCACCCTAATTTTAGCAGTGTTGAAAATATGAGCTGAACAATTAAACAAATGTTATTATTTTTAATGCCAAATAAAAAACACTCTGTATATTGGCAATGTATTTGTTATTTTGTTTATTAGTAAAATTGAAAACTTTTGTCATTTTGGAAGAACTAAAATAGATATGTGACAAAATACTTTTCTCTAAGTTGACCACCCTGTATCAAGAAAAGATATTTTTTTCTACACAATGTGAAAAAAAGGTCTTTTATACAATTCAAAAAAAAATTAAAAAAAATTGACCACACGTTCTTTGGAATTTCATTTTTAATAGGACTGGATTTTAGCACTCTGTATACAAGAAAATGATAGGAGAGGCGTACACCGATTTGAGTCCAATATCAAAAAGTTCACATTCAACACCCTGTATTATATAAACGGTTGATGATAGGAAGTTGAGGCATTGGTATTTTTTGCTCAGGATATCGACCTCTATAACATATGTGAATTTTAAAATAATGTCACAATAAGCCATTTCTCATAAGATTAGTGCGGGGTCCTTTATTACTCCGCACATTATTCTTCGTTACAGTTGCCGAGGACTGAACCGGTCCTGTGTTTTTTGGTGGTATACGTGTTTTACGTTCTGATGATGATGATGGTGGTGGTAATAATGTTTTGGTCACTTATTTTACATGTTCACTATCAAAAGCGTGCAACACAACTACCCTGCGATCTAGAAAAAGAGTAGCTCGTAACCAGTTGTATAGACTGGTTTCAAATCAGTTTAGTTTCAAACGAACCGTGTTGTCTCCCACTCCTATACATAATCAAGGTCACAAGCCAGTTGCATTCCCGATTTTCGGGTATTTTCCTGCTTGGTGTGTATTTCAATTTTGAATTTTGCGGGTAAAATTCGGGTATTTCCTTCCATCTTCATCTCATGTCAATTATTCACCATTTTGACGTTTTGTGGGAGTGAGGCCACTACCACTAAACCTAAAAATTACCGCTACAGCTACCGTATTTCTCAAAAAATACATAAAAATAGTAATTTGGTTTGCATTAAACACACTGAGTAACACTTCCACATAATTCACGTCAGATGTCAAAGTCAAATATAGTAAAATAGACAATATCCCTGACAGCTGAGGCCTCAAAAAATAAAAAAGAAGAAGAGTTTTATTTATTCTTCATTTAAGATTTAAGTTCTTGTTTGTGTTGGTAATCTGTTGTATACATTAATACACTGAAGAATCACCCAATTTTTAATTTCACACAGAGACGCAGGGGAGAAAACCTCTGACAAAGACTTCAAATTGTAAGTTAGTAAAATGAGGGTATTTTGGAATTCCACGCTAGTAAAATCGGGTATTTTGGGTCAAAGTTGCAGGTATTTTGTTGATTTGTCATTGGCAACACTGATACTCAACCGTGTGCGGACGGCCTAAGAGTACGATTTATTGAACTGACGCTGGATAGTGGTACAATAATGGATAAAAATTCTAAGTACTGAAATTCTCTTGAACAAGGAAAGGTCTACAAATGTATGCGAGTGGTCAATGAGAGTGAATAACTTTTTATTCTGAATATTAATGCAGTGGGTCCTCGGAAATGTGATCCGCAATCTAGGTTAGGTCTCATTTGAATCTAGTAACAACAGAATAAAAATTTTTATATTTTCAACTTTTTTAACAACAAATCAATGCTTTATTCTTTAACATTTAAAATCTGTATTAAAAAAATATTTAGCACGAGTCGCTACTGACATATATCTGGTTGTTAGCTTTCGTAAGTAAGGATAGACAGAGGGTTGATTCTTGCCGTCAGGACCACAACACGTCCACTGAGCCCTTAATCTCGGCTTCCTTTAGGATTTTAGGAAGTCATTTATCAGTCACATATTAGACCGCCAGGTGGCACTCCCATAAACTAACACTTTGGAACGGATTCGCGGGATTAACAGCCAAGATTATAAAGTGTTATCTACTTTACCTTTTGCTCATGGGAAACGTCCCATTTAGCTGAAATTTTATGAGGATGTAAGATGGAGTTTTTATTTTTGTAATGGGATTTTAATAAAAAATAGTAAAATTTATATCAGATTTTTCTTAAGGGGGTATTACACCTTCAGGCCTGATTTTCGATACTATTTCCAAGAATTTATTCTAAGGGAACTAAAAAGATATTCAGAAAACAATTTTTTATTCAATTTATAGTTTAAGAATCCAGTTTAAGATTAAAACGTTTTCCACAGGCGTGACTGAGTATCCGAGTAGTAAGATCCGATTTTGTGGAATGAAATTGTCCATCCACTTCACCTGGCACAAAAAAATACACAATTTGTTTAATTATTATCACGTTAGTTATAGCCGGACCGGCGGGTTATTTTAAATTTCGAAATTTCTGCAAAAATTGATAATTGTTGTTTATGGCCTGTTGGAATAGTAGTCAACTATTTAATTAATATGCAGAACCATTGTCCCGTACAACAATCACCTAGAAATAAGGTGATTCGAAAAATTCTGTCAATTTTGTACCCACCGCTGTTGCCAAGGCATTTGTTATACAAATCGATTTATTATCTATAAATGTCACTAACTTACTGTCAATGTCAATTTACTACCATTTTGTATATGGTTCTCTTTAACATACCGGCATTATTAATTAGTTATATTGTACACGTACTGATGAGACTTGTTGAAAACCTGAATGGTTGGCCACCAAATAGACTAAATTGCTGTTGGTGTACACCTTTCCTCATATCGTTAACTATTACTATTTTAGAAACCCTTCGGGGTTATCTACCTAAGGGGCATATACCCCACCATGGTATAATTCCCTATCTGCTTATTCTTTGTACTCGATGTGGTCAGCTCATCCCCGCTTGGGGCTTTACTAGGAAATTCTGTCCCTTCAACTCTGCCCCTTGGGGACCACAACAACTGACATCAAGATTACTGGGGCAGCTGGCTGCTTTTCACAAGTTCCTAATTTCCGTGGCCCATAGGATCAATTTCCTTCGTTTTACCTGCCTCTTACCAAAAATTTTCATACATTTTATTAGTTCTCGGATACCGTGTCCGAATTCAAATTTTAAATTTTAATTTTACTACCACCCTTTTTTCCTGTACCACATTCTTCCCCCTATTTTTATTCCCTATGTTCACCCTTACGTGCACTCAAACAGCATTTATATCTATGGGGCATTACTTTAGTTATTTAGTAATTTTAAAATAAGTATGGATTCAATAGTTTTAATAATTTATTATTAAAATGTTAATAATAACCACTTTTAAGTGTCTAAGTTCTTAAAAACTTCACTTTAAGTTCAAAATTTAAGTAGTTAAATTGTCTGCGCCAAAATTTTAAGCACACTTTTTAATTTAGTTTTTTACGCTCTTTTCAAATATGCAAATAGATTTTGAAAATTTCAATATACAGGGTGTTGTTTCAAGGTCACAATTGCTTTCTATTTTTTTGTTAATCCGGACCAGGATTTTTCTTGTGATTAGTAACTGGCTCATTTAGTTTCTGAATAAGTAACATGTGTACCAAATATCAAAGAAATCTACGGGGTGATTCGACAGTTATGGCCCCAGGAAGAAATTAGCAAAATCGATAAAACACCCTGTATCTCGGTTACAAAGGTCGCCAGAGCCAATAAATGTGGTATATCCAGAACCGCCTCGGTGACCTCTATTCGCGTTTTAAGTATTTTCGTTTCCCAATGAAACACCCTGTATAAAAAAATAAACAAAGAATTTATAAATCATATTAATCAAAATATAAAAAAAAATTTGAAAGAAGTAAGGGCAAGGATAGGATAGAGAAACGTTGTGCTGAAGATAGAAGAGAAAAATCGAACTATAGGGATTTACAAAATTAATTTTTATTATTGGTTTGTAATGTTTATTATTTTTATCCTCTAGAACCCAACCCAAATTTGATATTTTATAAATATCAGTGCCTATTAAGAATTACTCACCACAATCTCGATTAGATAAATACTTTATCTAAAGAAACATTTAAAGATCTACAAAACGCAATTTTTTTTAATATAAATTATTTACTAATTTAACTCTCAAAACATCCTATGAACAAAATTCATAAAAAATAAATTTCATAACACGCAGCAATAATTGATAAAACGAGATTATCAAGCTTGTTTTATAACATCACTACAATAAAACTATTATTTAAGCAAGGATATTTGTGTAAGTAGACGTTAGTCGTTTACAATGTTTATTGAAAAGAACAAATAGAGAAAAACCTTGTTTCTCCAAAAAATTCTATTTGTTCAGATCCGTTTTTCTGAGACAAACATAAAGCAACAATGCATCCTCGTGTACAAACACTCATTGTCGACATATATTTATTTCTACAATTAAATATGTAATTAACGACTTACGTAACGCTTTACTGTTGTTTGTCTTAGCGCAGACGTTTTGTACACTCAAATTAGTGACTATTTAAAAACACAAAAATCGAAAATTTATAATAAACAATCGTAGCTTATTATATATTTATTTTCTTAATTATTGCTATAAGCTTTGGATTAGACAATGATTAACTAGTGATTGTTTTGACTTAACAATTAATCTACTTTACATACACAATTTAACGCAGGAAAAAGCAAAGGATTTATTTATGATATCTATAGAATGTATGTATAAATAATCTTTATCAAGATCCAATAATATATATACAGGATGGCGAAAATTTCATTGCAATGTATTGTATAATCTCGGAAACGGTAAGATATACGAATGGAATAAAATTTTCTCAATTTTAAAGCTAATTGACTGGTATTTTGCATCCAAAGATATCAGGCACGGTTTTCATAATAATTGATAAAACCCAAAATAGCACATTTTCTGTTTTTGCTCTAGTGCTTTTATTTCGAACAGTAGAAAAAAGTACATGAAACTTTTTTTGTTACGAACCGTCTGATAATAGTAGATTTTGAATCTTTCGTTTAGTTTCCTCCCAGCTAACCTCAATTTTTTTTTAAATACGGACCTGTACTTTTTATATGATTTTTTGCAGCATTTCATCTCCTGAATTCATCGTTATTTGTAATTATTTAAATATATTATTAACTATTTACTATAAAAGATTTTAAATACGGTCCTGTAGATTGTCTGCAGATAATAATACAAAGGAAGATAAAGGAAACAAATTATTTTATTTCATAATAAATTTGTTAACTTTTCAAAATGGTTACCACCATGAGTTATCCATAACTAAATCTTTCTAGTGGGGATTTAAGCAATTAAATCTATCAAGTATTCCGAAAAAACATAGGGGAAAAACGCAGGGAAATGGGAAAAAATTTGAAACAAAGAAAATAGTAAAGAAGTAGAGAAAAAATGAGGAGGGAAGTTGAAGGGGAGGATCGCGGAGAAATTTTTCCACGTTGGTTATTTCCCTTATTTTATTATTCTTTTTTTTAGCAATCAAATCATTCAAGCTTCTCTTTAATTGTCTTTATCCCCCACTCGTTCTTCCCCTACTTTTTTTCTGGTTTCATAATGATTCATACTTTTTTCCACTTTTTTCTCAGGATTACAGGTTTTGAGAGTGATAAGGAACAGTAAAAAAGTAGGGGTAAAAAAGGCGGAGAAGAAAAAATGCTGGAAAAAAGAGAAATAAGGAAATTAGTAAGAAAGTAGGACCGAAAGGGGAGGGAAAATAGTTAAACCAAAAAAATTAGAAAAAAATGTAGAGAAAAAAAAAGATGGATGTGAAAAAAATTTGACGTGGAAACTACATGACCTATCGCCACATTGAATTATTTTTAAATTACAAATTAGCATGTTAATACAAATAAGTATGAAAAAAAATTACTTTTTAGTAAATTTGTCGACAATGGCAAAAGTTTCTCCTAACATCAGGAGTAATTAAATCAATCAAGCTCACGAAATCCGTGGATCTAATTTTTATATGACTTCTCTTTTAACTGTATATTCCCCACTTATTTCTCCCTTAAAAAACGTTTATTTTAAAATTCTTTTTATTCTTTTAAGAAGTGCAAACGAGCTTGATTCCAACGATACGAAAATAAAACTATAGTGTAAATTATATGTATAAATGTTTATAGCCATGTTGGGGAAAAAAGGAAAAGAGGGAAAGTGGAATAAAGTAGGAAATTAGGGCAAAGGTTAGGGAAAAAAGGAATTATGGGAAAATAGAAGAAAAAAAAATTATTTTAAAAAATAACAAAGAAAACAGTAAAAAAGTAGGGAAAAAGGGAGTGGAAAACTGGAGGAAAAAAGGAATCAATAAAAAAAGGGCGAGAGAGAGATGGAAAGTGGAAAAAAATTGAATCAAAGAAATTGGTAAAAAGTTGTGAAAAGCTGAAAAAAGTAGAAAAGTAAGTTTGATATATAAAGAAAACAGTAAACAAATACGGAAAAAAAGGGGGAATGTGATAAAAAATTAAATTTTAAACAAAGAAAGTGATAAAAAAGTAGAACAAAAAAAGGGGGAGTAATGAGAGAAAGTGGAAAGAAGTTTGAACCAAAGTAATTAGTAACAATGTAATGGGAAAAAGAGGGGAGGAATTAAAATAAAGTAGTAGGAAAAAAAGGAGTAAAGTATTTTTTGTAACCCTCCTTTTTCTCAGGCAGGATATTTATTGTGGGGCCACCTCAAAACATAATTTAATATACAGGAGTTCTTCAAAATATTGAGAATTAGAACTGATTTCGCCGAGATTAATGCAGGTCCCGTTACTTTCCCAACGGCCACAATGACCAATAGAATTGAGTTATGAATTTGGAACAGTTTTTGCTAATTAATTTATTTATTATGAAATAAAATAATTTGTTTCCTTTTACATTATTTTGGGATCGTATTTAAAAGCTTTTATACTAAATAGTTAATAATTCGTTCAAATAATTAAAAATGAATATGGTGTAATACATGAATGAATGAAAATCTTTAAAAAAATCACATAAAAAGTGCAGGTCCGTAAAGAAGAGGGTGGCTGGGCTGAAATTAAACTCCAGATCAAAAATCTAATATTATCAGACGTAGGGTAATACGTAATACGTAAAAAGTTTCATTCACCTTTTTTCTATTGTTCAAAATAAAAGCACTGTAGCAAGAAATAAAAAATGAGCAATTTTGGATTTTTATTAATTATTACGAAAACTATCCCTGATATCTTTGGGTGCAAAATACCAGTCAATTAGCCTTTTAAATTGAGAAACTTTTGTTCCATTTAACCGACTTCGTACATCTTACGGTTTCCGAGATTATAAAATGCATTGCAATGAAATTTTCGCCATCCTGTATAGGAAATAAAACTTCAGGCCATGTACACCATAATTAATAAAAATATGGCACTTCAGGTATACAATAAATACACTCGTTCAATAAATACAAATTATTCAAATGTTGAACTTACTATATATAAACTACTTGATATATTTTTATTATATATATATATATGTGGTATATGACTTGAAGTTTTATTTCATGAATATTTTATCACATTTAAGATATGGGTAGTCTTTTGTACGTATATTTTTATATTTAGAAAGCCTGCTATTTACCATCTCTAAACAACTAATATTTGTTCTCTAAAACTGTTGGAGTTATAAACTTTCAAGTAAAATTCTGCATTCGAAATATTTCTATGAAATTATGACATGTTTTCAAATGTAAATTAAGGATTATCTGACATTGTAAGTATCAAACATAAATTGATAAAAATGAGCGAAATTTTTTTATTTAATAGAAAAAATTCAAAATCAAACCAGAGATTTAGTTTTAGCAAGAACTAAAACACACTTCGGTTCTTCTAAGAGTTTTAGAGAATATTATGGTAAATTTTTAGAAATGGAAAAGATGCTTTCTAAATATTCAAACATATACTAATTTTTAATTCTGACTTTTTTAGTAACATTTTTCGATATTGTCAAATTTAAAGGTACTTTACTCTTAAGTATTTTTTGACACACCTCGTATACCACTGAAAAGATTTGATATTTGAGGACTGTATTCTAGGTTTTAGATAATGCAGAACTTTTAATGAAGAATAACTTTTTATCCTAAAATTAATAATAAAAAAGTTTTCCATATGATTCCAACTTAGGGGGACATACTGTATAAGGTACTAGCTGAGTACCCGTGCTTTGCTACGGAGTCTCTTTAATATTAGTACCTGTACGATGTTTACTTGATTTTTTTATTTTTCCCATTTTTTCCTGTTTTTCATTTTTTTTATATTTTTCTTTTATTTTTCATTATTTTTTTCTAAGTTCCTCCTTATTCTTCCCTATTTTTTTCAATTTGTCCCCATTTTCCCCTATTTTTCCTATTTTACCCTGTTTTACTCTATAAGTTTCCTATTTTTTCACAATTTTGACATATTTGATCCCATTTTTTCTTATGTGTTCCCACATTTTTCCGTATGTTTTCTATTTTTCCTATTACTTATTTTGCGCTATTTTCCTATTTTTCATAATTTTTCCCTATTTGTCTCTACTTGACCCTACTTTTCCTTATTTTTTTCCATTTTGCCTTATTTTTCCCTATTTTAAAATAATTTCGCCACTTTTTTTAATTTTTCTTCATTTCCCACCATGTTTATCTGTTTTTTCAAATTTTTTCCTATTTTTTTATTTTTTCTATTTTTCTATTTTACAATTTCCGTTCTTTATCCTATTTTTCTTATTTTTTCCATTCATTTTCCTATCTTTTCCAATTTTACCCTTATTTATCTATTCCATTTTCCCCATTTTTCCTGGTTTCGCCATATTTTTGCGTATTTTTCCCCTAATTAATCTTCTTTTCAATATTTTTCCCTATTTTGTCATACTTTTTACTGTCTTCCTCATTTTGCATCATTTTTTCTTTTTTCTCCATTTTGCTATATTTTTTCATATTTTTCCCTATTTTGCCCAATTTTTTCCCACATTTGCCTATTTCCCCTATTTTGTCTTATTTCTTCATATTTTTCGCTCTTTTTTTTTTAATTTTTTTTCCATTTTCTCTGTTTTGTCAGTTTTTTGATATTTTGTTGTAATTTTCCTACTTTTCACTATTTTTCCATATTTTATCCTACTTTCCTGTTTTACCCATTTTTGCCTGGTTATCTTCGTTTTGGCCTATTTTTTCCCTATTTTATCCCAATTTTCCAACTTTTCTCTATTTCCTCCTATCTTTATCTACTTTTTCCTGTTTTCCCTGTTTTCATGCCCAAAGAGGCAACTCACGTGGGCGCAGTGAACTAATTTTACTGACAATCCGGAGATAATTAAAATTTAGTATGTATATATACTAATCGACTTCTTTTTTAGACAAAAAACCCACAAAAAGACCGTTGTCCAACGAAAAAAACAGAACAAAAAACAAAACGGACATAGTGCACAAGCAACACCCGTAGAGCTGATATGTCTGACTTACATTTACCCAGAGTTATTATCAAAATTATACTAATATCATATTTCAATAATTCAAATAAAAATATAATTTAAATTATTTCAGTGTGTCTTGACCACGTCAATGCAAATATCCCAGACGAATCTAACCAATATTCCACAATATTTTCTTTCTCTATTTTCTCTCAATGATCTTGTTCCAGTTGTAAGCGACAAAAAATATTTGATCAAATTTACGGATTCTAAGATGCTAGACTTTCAAATGTACTTGTAACAAGTCACACCATATCCTTTCTAACCAATTAAATTGAGTCACCGCGTAATAATATATAACGGTCCACTTACTACATAAAATTTTTGAGCTAAACACAGAGTTACTAGGAATGTGCGATTCTTTTCTAAAGATCGATCTTCTAAATCGATTCAGATCGTTTGATATTTAATCGAGGCACTTTACAGGTTGCTTTATTTTTATTAATTCAAGACAATTTCCTGTTCCTGTCTTAAATATACTATAGTGAAAGCCAGATTTATAATGCAGTATGCGCCTTATGGAGCGCAGGGTTGCCGCCGATGTCAGGTAGTCGGATACGTTAGAAAACGGAAGGTTGAGCACGTCAGGACTGACGGATCTGGCTTTTACTATATAGATGTCGCCATGTCGTAGTAAGATAAGAATATAATTTGGGAACATCCGATCTTTGTTGAGCGATTTTGTAATAAAAGAATCGATACACCGATTAATCGCTCACGAAAAGATCGATTTAAAAGATCGAGAATCGCAGGTAAAATATTGATTTAAAAGATCGAAAATTGTAGGTAAAAGATCGATTTTGTGAATAATCGATTTAGATTGAACATCCCTAAGAGTTACAGAAAAGTATATTAGCTCATCTCGAATGGGTAGGTTCTCTGCTTAGAGAGATAAAATGCTGGCGACGAAAGTCGGTGATGCTAAAATTAGTTTTTCTAATAAATCAAATAGACCTACAATAATAATTTTCTAAGGTCAACATTGCAAAATGAGTAAGTAATGTGACAGCTACTAATTTCTTAAACTGAAGTGAAATCTTTGATATATACTGGTTTGTCCTTTAAGGATTTCCTATAGTGCTTGCGCTAGATCTATAAAAAAAGTGCTCAAGACGGTCTTTGCTTTGTTTTTAGTTGTATCATAGCTAAAAAAAACCTTATTTGAAACTCCGGCAGTAAATACATTGTTGTCTGGAAACTGGAGATTAATTATTTGATTTAAATGCATAAATGGATTAAAATTAAAATTAAAATAATTTTTACTCAATAAAGTTACCGGAAAAAAATTATAAATTGAAATACAATATTTATAGAAATGAGCTAGTTACCCATATTATTTTTTCATTATTTTCTTTAATGGTATTCAATAGATTTCAGTCAACTAGATAAGCTGTTAAAATTTGAGCTTCATAAGTAGACCCAATAGTTAGATATTCAATATTAAACATTGGGTTTCTCTAAAAAGCTTTCGCCGACTCGTGACGTCATTCTGCATATACGAGTTTGCTACAGCAGTCTATTATAATCCTTATTAAAGTGGTGGTTATTTCCAATTTAAAATTATTATTATTTTCGTTAATATTTCGACTATTGTTCTTTTGTTCGCAATGTTTTCAGTGAAAACTGGTCTTATCAAAGCAGATTATGGTGTTTAACTATTTTAATAAAAAATAGTTATTTGTTGAACTAGGCAGAGAAGTAACAGATTTACTGCCGCGGCTAGCATTTCATTACCGAGGCAAAGCCGAGGCAATTAAACTAGCCAAGGCAGTAAATCTGTTACTTCTCTGCCGTGTGAAACATATAATTTTTTCTCAGATTGTTTGTACAGTGTGATTAAGAAAATCAAATTAAAATGAAAACTTTTTTATAACGGATACAACTCACAATTTTTAATATTTTTTCTAATCGTACGTTATAGGTAATAATTAAATCATATTTTCTAATTATTATGGTCGATTAGACCTTAAATTGTATACACAAAAATAAGACACCACTGCTACATTCAACTTGCTTCAATTTTCTTTATCAATTGATTGTCCATTAGATAGGGGTTTTATGTACCTTTTATGAACTGTTTAGTTGAAAATCGCCATTTTTTATCCGTTTATCTTAAGATTAAGTTGTTTGGAGAAGAGATTAATCTGTGTTTAGAGATATAAAATTATTTTTTTAATGCCTAGGCATTAGGCATTAAAAATCATTTTTACTCCGTCAGGGGTATTGAGTGTTACTTCTATGATCGATAAATGTCACTAAAACTGACGTTTAAAAGGAATAAAATTGCTTAGGTAAGTAAAAAATAATATTACTTTTATGGGAATCGTAAATATATAGTACTTGCCTAGAATTAGAAGTTTTCTCTCACTCATTTTAAACCAGCAAGAAGATATGAAATATATAATTTAATAATAACACGCGCCTTTTATACAGAAACAACAAGCACCTCACGTTTACCTCGACCGTCGCCCGATAAGCATATGCAAACTGACGTCACGCAAAACTCCGCCCCAAAAAAATTGGAAATTGCCTTAAAAAATGTTCTGCTTTCAATTTCTAAAAATGTTGAACGGGCCCATTAGAGAAAACTATCAAGAGCTTACGAAATACCTGTAGATAAGCAAATATATTTATGGTGTGCAATTACTGACCAAGACATGTGATAGATATCACTCTTGTTATAATAAATACCTAAATAAATCAGTAAAAAGATGTATATTTCCCAATTAACGACGACTACCCCATAAGATAGAATGTAGATAAAATTTTGTAGATATTATTCATAATGAACTTCACTGGATGTAATGAAAACTTATATAATTAATTATGTCAATAATCATTATTTTAACAGAACTCACATACCTGTGGCTTTCTCGGCCTAAAATCAAGGGTATATAATGCGTCATGATATGTAGAGAAGATTCTGATTTTACCTGTTTTGATATTCCTTTTTTTGTCAAAAAAAAATTGATTTGACTGTTGGAGCAATTCTATTTTGCTTGTCTGTCTATCTGTCTGTCTGTATGTACCTTTTTTTTTAATTTTGTAATTTTTATTTTAGAATCGTATTCTACATACCCAAGTTAGTAGTAGAAAGTATTTAAAACATTTTAAAATTTGTTAATTTTTTTTTATTTGTATAACATTTAAAGTTTTGATTTTAGATATTGATTCAGTAACACAAAAAGTTTGTGCCTATTAAGACAAAAAAGTTAAAGGGGCCTGAAGTATTAAAATGAGTGAATTAAAAATGCGCCTTAGCAATGCTAGCTTGCGCATTTTTAACTGATTGTAAATGTATTCACACTTTTATGCAGGTCTTAAAAAATCATATATGAAATTAAGGTAGCTGCCAAAAATTAAATAAAAACCACCACTTCAATCAAATTAATTCTTAATTTCAAGCTAAACGTCCCAATAAAATTCATATCGAATGAAAACCACCCTCGATTACCCGCATAAAAATAAAATTAAAAAAAAACGCCTGAGAATGGAAACAAGTGTCGGCATTTCGGTTATGATATCGCAGCGCCCCCGCGGTAGATTAGCGAATTATTTCAACTCAGTGAAGCCATTATAAAAGGTCCTCCCCAATCCGCCACATCATTCGTCATCGCTTTTTAGATAACGACTGGAGGCGAACATTTGATTGATCGTCATGCCACACATAAAAGAGCCGTCAGGGGTATTGAGTGTTTTGTGTGTGGCACGTCGAATGTGGCACGCATGAATTAGCCGACAAAAAGGGCTCGTCAATACGACACCGTATTAGAAATTAATATGGTTTGTTAAAATTCGCAGAGGGGTGAAAATTATTGTCTCTCTGTTGGGTAATCAACTTCAATTGTGACACATTCGCACTTGTTTGTGCATGTCATTTTGTTGATTCGTCTTAGGAAGATCTACTTGTTCGCCTATTAAAAATTTATAATAAAATGATTACCCAATTGTGTTTTTTATTTTCTTGACCTCAAGACAAGACAAAGATCAGTTTATCTTCAAAGTTATATTGTATTACGTATGGTGTAAGTAACGGAAAAGTTAAAGTAAAAAACTCCTTCATTACTTCAAATTTGTTAAAAAAAATTAATTTGAAATTTTTGGTGTGTACCAGGACGTCCAACCTATACCCAATATATGTTACTAATTAGTGTCACCACCCTCTTAAGACTGAAATTATTGGCAATACTGGGTTCACATGATACAGGATGGCCCAATAAGTACACAGGGATGAAACAAGATTCTTAATTACCATCGTACAATATTTATACAGACGGGTGGCAAATATGTTACGATCCGCTGGGATACAACGCGATTTTTGAATCTAAAAACCAAAACTGCTTAGTACATTTGTTACATAAAGAGGGAGGTTGGGAAAACATTGAGACTAAAACCTTCAGTCGTGCATTGGGTACATATTGCTCACTAGTATGGTGGCCCAAAATAAACTAAAGGCAGGCAACTTTTAACCCGAACAATGAAAAGTACACCCTCAGCGACCATGGAATAATTCTTGACCTCCCACCTAATTGACCTAGGAGGCTAGAATTGGGACATATCGCCTTCAGCTAAATAAAGCTGGAACCCACTTCTAAATGAACATGCGGCAATCACCAGTATAATCACAAACCCCATACTAACTATGGGAAGTGATTAGATGATGCCGATCAGATCCCTTGATAAACCCTTAAATATCGAGATCGATTAGAAAGGGAAATCTGGGAAAATACCCAAATAAGAAATACTTTAGTATACAGATGGTTCCCAACTGAAATATTGACGGGCGCTGGAATATAGGGCAAATCTCCCAGACGTGACTTTAGCCATTCTTAGGGAGTACACACCACATTATTTTAAGCCGAGATATTCGCCAGTCGACCTCTGTCTAAGACAAAGTTCCTTGAGGGGGTACACAAGTAAAAACATGCTTATCTGTTCTGACAGCCAAGCCTTGATTAAAACACTTAACAGCTGTCAAGTAAAATTCAAACTTACCTGGGAATGTTTAGAAACCCTCAAAAACCAATAAGTTCCACTAATAAGGTAACCCTTTGGTGGGTACCAGTACACAACGATATTGAGGGTAACGAAAAATCAGACGCCCTTGCATGAGAAGGATCTGCAAACAGATACACCGGCCCCGAACCGGTAAATTGGTATAACCAAAACTTCGGTAAGAACTACAATTAACCAACTGGCACACAAATCAGGCTAAAAACTATTTATAACTGGCCTGAGAAAACACCTTCATACAATGGGATCTTTCTTCCACGGGGATCCTATATGCAGATTGTGCGATGAGGAGGATAAAACAGCCACCCACGTAATATTCGAATGTGAAGCTCTGCGCTGGTGGAGTTATAGACAGATATGGCCAGAAGACCCTTTCTCCCTCTCACCAGATGTGACATGGTGAAGAGGCTCTTGAACCTTAACAGTCACAGCAAATATTATATGTGATGATGAGTCGCGTAATGTTAGAAAGAAACGTATAAGAATTACTAAGGAGAAGCGTGTTCTTTATTAAAAAGGCTACTGACACTTTCAGAACAAAATAAGAGAGAATGGGATACAATTTCAAAGAAATATAATGATCCGTCTAAAACAAAATTGGAACCTTACTTGGGAGGGCTTAAAAGTAATATAAACTATACCAGCAATTATGAATTGCGTGGTATTTTGGAAAAAAATTCAAATTATGAGACTATCTTAAGATAAGTTTATTTTATACAAATAATTTTTGACCAAAATTCTTCAATTTTTGAGGATGTCATGAAATTGTAGCAAAAAATCTTGAAATTTTGACCATAATCTTATAATTTTGACTAAAATTCTTGAAATTTTGACCAAAATCTTAAAATTTTGACCAAAATCTTGAATTTTTGACCTAAATTCTTAAATTTTTTATCAAAACCCTTGAAATTTTGTCCAAAATTCTTGAATCTTTGACCAAGTCATGAAATTTTGAAAAAAAACTTGAAATTTTGACTTAAATTCTTGAGTTTTCGACCAAGTCTTAAAATTTTAGCCAAATCTTGAAATTTTGACCATAATTCTAAAATTTTGAATAAAATTCTTAAAATGACCAAAAAATTGAAATATCTAAATTCTTAAAATTTTGACCATAATTCTTAAAATTTTGACCAATTCTTAAAATTTTGGCCAAAATCCTGAAATTGTGACCAAAATTTACGAAATTTTGACAATAATAATAAAATTTTTGATCCAAAATCTTGAAATTTTGATAGTAATACTAAAATTTTTACTACAATTTTTGACTACAATTTTTGAAATTTTGACCATAATCTTGAAATTTTGACCAAAATCTTGAAATTTAAACCTAAATTCTTAAAATTTTGACCAGAATTATTGAAATTTTGTCCAAGCCTTAAAATTTTGACCAAAACTCTTGAAATTTTGAGCAATATTCTTGAATTTTTGACCAACAGTCTTAAAATTTGACCACAATTCTTGAATTTTTGACAAAATCTTTAAATTTTGACCATAATCCTAAAATCTTCACTAATATTCTTGAAATTTTGACCAAAATCTTGAAATTTTGACCAAAATCTTGAAATTTTGACCCAAATTCATGAAATTTTGATCCAAAATCTTGAAATTTTGATAGCAATACTAAAATTTTTGACTATAATTTTTGAAATTTTGCCCATAATCTTGAAATTTTGACCAAAATCTTGAAATTTTGACCAAGCCTTAAAATTTTGACCAAAAGTCTTGAAATTTTGAGCAATATTCTTGAATTTTTGACCAACAGTCTTAAAATTTTGATCACAATTCTTGAATTTTTGACAAAATCTTGAAATTTTGACCATAATCCTAAAATTCTTGAAATTTTTGTCAAAATTCTTGAATTTTTGATCAAGCCTTGAAATTTTAGCCAACATCTTGAAATTTTGACCATAATCCTAAAATTTAGTATAAAATGCTTGAAATTTTAATCAAAATCTTGAAATTTTGACAATAATACTAAAATCTTGACTAAACTTCTTGAAATTTTGACCAAAATCTTGAAATTTTGACCAAAATTCATGAAGTTTTGATCCAAAATCTTAAAATTTTGATAATAATACTAAAATTTTGACTACAATTTTTGAAATTTTGACCATAATCTTGAAATTTTGACCAAAATCTTGAAATTTTGACCTAAATTCTTAAAATTTTGACCAAAATTATTGAAATTTTGACCAAGCCTTAAAATTTTGACCAAAACTCTTGAAATTTTGACCACAATTCTTGAATTTTTGACAAAATCTTGATATTTTGACCATAATCCTAAAATTCTCGAAATTTTGATCAAAATTCTTGAATTTTTGATCAAGTCTTGAATTATTAGCCAAAATCTTGAAATTTTTACTTTAATCCTAAAATGTTGTCTAAAAGGATTGAAATTTTGACCAAAATCTTGAAATTTGACCTAAATTCTTAAAATTTTGACCAAAATTATTGAACTTTTGACCAATCCTTAAAATTTTGACCAAAAAATTCTTGAAATTTTGACCAACATTCTTAAAATTTTGACCAAAATTCTTGAATTTTTGACAAATTCTTGAAATTTTAGCTAAAATCTTGAAATTTCGACCATAATCCTAAAATTCTTGAAATTTTGAGTAGGAGTGGTTCTGAAGGGGATCAAAAAATAAGTTTGAAACTACGATAAAAATTCAACTCCCTTTAGTTTAAAATTGATCTGTTTTGCCATTTTTTCAAAATTTGAACAAAACTCGAAATATTTGGGGGTGAAAATTTTAGTTGGGATACCCTGTATAATAGTTTATGATGGAGTAGATTGTTGAATTTTAAGTCACAGACTAACAGATGAACAAGACAATACAATAAGCCGATGGCTGAAGTGTTGGGGCACTCACCCCGGCATGTTCATTTGCAACTAAACCAACCAACCACATGAAAAGTAACCGTTTAACTTTTGGGAACATCACATGGGAGTCACTTAGTATTTATCTCTATGCCGGTAGCTCACAAAAATAAAAAATTATTATTATCGAAGTCCCAGTTGCTGGGTTCATTCAGTTTTCCGAAGCTCTGTGAGGACTCCCTTGGCCAAGGTGCCAAGATAAAAGAAAACTTTTTTGGTCCTTCCAGACTACCTTTTGTTTCTATATTGTTGCCATTGTTCTACTTTAATTCATTACTGACTGCCTATTTTGGTTTAAAATATAAATAATTATTAACACAACATCCCTATACGTAATTTTAGGTACTGTCAATTTCAAATGAAAATTTGCTCGCCTTGTATAATAAAAATAAACACGTCGGCTGTAACTTCTTTATATAGATATAGAGATGTATTTTATCGTTGATATTGATTAGGCTTATCGCTACAGCTGTTTGCTTTTTTAACAAACTATCAACAAACTTTACGATATTTCAAATTTTAGACCATTACATTTTTATTGGGACGTAATCTATAATATTTGTCTGCGATTAAACAAAATAACCGGAATATTTTGGTTGATGAAATATCAAAATAGCCTTTTTTATCAAATATTATTTTCCTGGACCAATAACAATTTTTTTAAAATGTTCTTGTTGCAAAGATTTATGATTTCTAATTGCCGAATTGCCGATAAAGGTTATCAATTATGGGATTATTTTATAACATAATAAATTTTATGATAGAACTTAACGACTAGGATTTTTATTTTATGATGTGCCATAATCATCTATCATTAGGAAATGTGTCTTTTTAACAAATTTAATATCATTGTTTTAAAGGTCACGATTTTTAATTATTTTCGACAAAGGGGAAATACCAGAACCGATAACCGACGCCAAATTTTTTTTTATTTGTTTTTTTTTTTCGGTAATACAGAATGTTGCAAGTTAATCTTTAGAACGTGCAAAAATATTATTTTTTAATTTTTGATCAGCATAGACCAGGATATAATAAAATTTTTGGCATTCAGTGCACTTAATTTTAAATTTTAAACATTTATATGACGTCTTAAGGTAGATTTAAAGAAATATGCGAAAGATGGTGCCAGTCGTCCAGCTAACTTTGAATTATCTATTTACGTGAAGATGGCGATGCAATCAAAGTTATTTATTCAATTATATTTTTACTTTTTAATACAAAATGTCTTATAATTATTGTGTCACAATGTTCAAGAATAGAAGGGGAAACTGTCCAAAAATGACATACCCTAAACCCTAAGGATAAATATTTATATCTTGCAAGTTTCGGTGACCCTCGAAATAAAAATTTAAGCAGTATACATGAATATATTTATTTATCAACTGCAACTAATGGTATACATCAATTATCCTTGTGTTATTGCATGTTTAACAAAGAGCAAACTATATCATTCTATCGGAGGTAACTGGGAAAAGATGATATACTTATATGTAATTTTATCTACCAATAATGTGTACATTATACTAAGAAACAACATAAAATAAAGTCAAAATTATAAATGGAATAAGCATTATACATAAATTAGTGTGGTTTATAAATTTCACAAATAAATGTTTTGGCGCATGTGGATAACCCATAGTGAACAAATCAAACAGCGCAACGAGGCTTTTCTTCATCATAATTTTAAGTATCTTTTTTTATGTATGTGATCCGTTAGCTGACCTACTTGTTTTTTAGCCTCAACTGTTTTTTTTCAGCTTCCTTTGCCTTAAATTTGTCTATAAAAGAACTCTCTGTGAAAATCTGACTTCCAGTATGTTGTCTCTTTCTTCGTTGTCTGGTGGAAGTGGTAGGTAATGGTGAGATATCTGAAGGCTTAATTCGTACATTTAGCCAAAATCTTGAAATTTTGACCACCATTCTTAAAATTTTGACCAAAACCTTGAAATTTCTACATTATTAAAATTTTGACCATAATACTTGAAATTTTGACCAAGTCTTAAAATGTTGACCAACATCTTGAATTTTGACTAAAATTCATGAAATTTTAATCAAAATTCTTGAATTTTTGAACAAGTCTTGACATTTTAGCCAAAATCTTGAAATTTTGACCAAAATTCATGAAATTTTGACCAAAATTCATGAAATTTTGACCAAAATTCTTGAATTTTTGATCCAGTCTTGAAATCTTGAAATTTGACAATAATACTAAAATTTTGACTATAATTCTTGAAATGTTGAAAATCTGAACCCCAGCATGTTGCCTCTTTCTTCGTTGTCTGGTGGAAGTGGTAGGTAATGGTGAGATATCTGAAGGCTTAATTCGTACATTTAGCCAAAATCTTGAAATTTTGACCACCATTCTTAAAATTTTGACCAAAACCTTGAAATTTCTACATTATTAAAATTTTGACCATAATACTTGAAATTTTGACCAAGTCTTAAAATGTTGACCAACATCTTGAATTTTGACTAAAATTCATGAAATTTTAATCAAAATTCTTGAATTTTTGAACAAGTCTTGACATTTTAGCCAAAATCTTGAAATTTTGACCAAAATTCATGAAATTTTGACCAAAATTCATGAAATTTTGACCAAAATTCTTGAATTTTTGATCCAGTCTTGAAATCTTGAAATTTGACAATAATACTAAAATTTTGACTATAATTCTTGAAATGTTGAAAATCTGAGCCCCAGCATGTTGCCTCTTTCTTCGTTGTCTGGTGGAAGTGGTTGGTAATGGTGAGATATCTGAAGGCTTAATTCGTACATTTATATTAACAGAAGAAAATATGGTCTTATATTGAATAAGAGTTTGCTGATGGTGGTGTGTTTACTGGTAGTGGCATGTTCGGAGGTCTAACTGCTGCTTTATTAAGTTCTTGATGGTTTTCCAATGGCAGGTTAGTAGTTTCAGCAGGACAAAAAAGACGATAAAGAAAAATATTCGAATTGTACGGATTTATACCAGAATTTTATAAGCACTGGCTATATTCTGTATTCTAACTGCTTGCCCATAAGCTACTTCAAATATTTCTGCTTGGAATTGTATTACTACCCGTCCTGGGTGGTTTTTAAGCCACATTGTAACTTCTTGGTTATAATAAATTTTCAGCCGACCAAAAAACATATCTAAAGGCTGTATGCGGTATGTACAGTGAGGAGGAAAAGAAAGCAATATTATTCCCTTTTCCTTTGCTAATGTTAATACATTCAAACTTTTATATGGTATGTAATCATCGAGTAGAAGTAGCACCTTGTTATCTGGAGAAGGATTTGCATACTCAATAAAGTGATTTAACCACTGTAAAAGACCTATCGGTTTATCCATCCAGAATCACTTATTAAACCTTTGGTACCCGATGGAGCACCATCAATTAATTCATTCTTCCAGTGCTTTCTAGCAAAAATTAAAGATGGTGGTATGAAACTTCCAACAGAACCTATACAGCAAACAACGGTAACATGTTGACCGCGCTCTGCGGTGGTACAACTTGCTTCTTCCATTTTTGTGCAAATACTTTTTGAGGCCTCTGAACAGTTGAGATCCCCGATTCATCAATATTCCAAATTCTGGTTAACGGTATATCGTACTTTTTTACAGGTTCATCGAAAATTTAAAAAAACTTGTGGTTTATTAAAAGCTTGTGCCCGTCAAATCAATGTTGTCTCCGGTTCTCTTAAAGAAATTTGATGGTGTCGCTGTCTGTATCCCCTTAACCATTCCCAACCAGCCATTTTATTATCAATATTGAAACGGAGCTAACTGATAAGCTAATATCCTTAGCTCATTACACGTAACAACAAAGAGCCTTGCTTCTAAGAGTAAAATGTGTTCCACGAGCTCGTTTTCCATATCTAGCGTAAATGTTACTTGGAACGGTCCTAATCCCTTTTGAACACCGGTAATTTGTTTATTTTTATTTTGTGCTCTATGCCGTAGTGTTGTGTCTGTGGTACCCCAAATATTTTTGAAGCTTTAAGCCACCTCATTTCTTTATTTTCAACTGCGTCAATAGCTCTTTTTATACTTTCAGATGGCCATAATTGCCTGTTAGACTTTCTTATATATCTACCAACCTAGATTCGAATTTGGAAAATTTTTAAAATATTTTTATCTGCAGAAAACAGTTTAAATATCATTAGATTATTCAGTCATTTCTTTTTTTTAATTTTGCTTGTTTTCAAGTTTTCCAGACCGGAAAAAACTAAGAAAGTCTGGAAAAAATTTCAAAATAAGGAAAATCTTGTAAAATGTGACTAAACTTTAAAAATAATCTAACAATATATAACCACTATTGTGTTTATTGTAGGTAAAAATATTGTATTAAATTGTTCGAAACTTAAAAAATTTGGAAAACTTTTATAGTGTGGAAAAACTTTCAAAATTTACAACAATTTAAAAAATCTGGAAAATTTGGATAAATCTGATTTATGGGTTTTCCAAATTTTTTAAATTTTTAAGTTGTTTTCCGATTTTGCATCAATTTTTTTAGATTTTGTAAGATTTCTTCGTTTTATCTAGTTTTTAATATTTTGGAAGATATTATGTTTTATCCAATTTTTTACAGTTTTTGAAAGTTTATACATATTTTGCCAGTTTTTCCATACGGAGATTTTTCAGATTTTAAAATTTTGGTAGATATTGTGATTTATTGAATTTTTATTTTTTAACATTTTTTTCGATTATACATACCAGTTTTTCAAAATAGGGAAATTATCAAAATTTTAAAGCTTTTCCATCCACAAGATTTTCCAGTTTTGAAAGTTTTTCTGATTTTGAAAGTTTGCACATATTTTACCAGTTTTTCCATATGGAGATTTTTCAGATTTGTCTGATTTTGCAAATATTTGCAGATTTTGAAAGTTTTTCCAGGTTTTAAAAGTTTTTCTGATTTTGAAAGTTTTTACAGATTTTGTTAGTTTTTTCGACTGTACAAGCTTTTAGAATTTGGAAATTAACAATATTTTGAAAGTTTATACAATTTTTAAAGTTTTTCCATTTGGAGATTTTTCAAATTTTAAAATTTTTTTCTGACTTTCCAAATATTTGCAGATTTTGAAAATTTTTCTCTGAGTTTGAAAGTTTTTACAGATTTTGCCAGTTTTTTCGATTGTACAAGCTTTTATAATTTTTAAATTAACAATATTTTGAAAGTTTATACAATTTTTAAAGTTTTTCCATACGGACATTTTTAAGATTTAAATTTTTTTTCTGATTTTGCAAGTATTTGCAGATTTTGAAAGTTTTTGCAGATTTTGCAAGGTTTTCCGGATTTCGCAATTTTTTCCAAATTTATGATGGTCTTTTATTATTTTATATATTTTGCAAGTTTTTATTTTTCGATTTATCAAGTTTTTCAAGATTTTGGTATACAGTTTTACATGATCGTGTATATTTCCAGATTTGCCAGTGTGAAAAACTTTTATAAATCTGGAAAAACATTCAAAATCTACTACAATTTAAAAAATCTGGCAAATTTGGCTAAATCTGATTTTGTGAGTTTTCCAAATTTTTTAAATTTTTCAGTTTTTTCCGATTTGGCAAGATTTTATTTGTTTTAACAGGTTGTTAAGATTTTGGAACATTTTGTGATTTTACAAGTATATTAGAATTCTGAAAATTTCACAAATTTTTATTCCAAAAGGGTATTTTTTTATTTTAAAAATTTTCCATGGAATTCCAGATTTTCCTGGTTTTTTTCTGTTTTTTTCAGATTTAGCAACAAGATTCTGTTAATTATACCTGATTGTGTATAAATCCGGATTTGTCAGTTTCTTCAATCGTAAAAGTTTATTAGAATTCTGAAAATTTTACATTCCAAAGAGAAGTTTTTCTGATTTTACAAATTTTGCGGCATTCCAGATTTTGTTGGTTTATTTGTGTATTTTTCAGATTTTATTAATTTTTCCAGATTTATTGAAAGCATATTTTCGGTTTTGGACAAGTTTTCCAGATTTCGGAAAATTTTTAGTTTATCCGATTTTGCGTATTTTTCAATTTTTTTATTTTTTGCAGACTGCTCAGGTTTTTGTACACGTTTTTCAATCATCAAAATTTTGAAAGTTTATCCAAATTTTAACAGTTTGTCCATACGAAAATTTTTCTGATTTATCAATTTTTCGCAGATTTTCCGGATTTTGCTATTTTTTTTTCTTGATTTTGCATATATTTCTGTTTTTATGATTTTGTATATTGTAAAAGTCTTAGAATTGGTTTTGCAAATTTTGCAAGGCTTTTCAGATTTTGCTGTTTTCTTGTGCGTATTTTTCAGATTTTATTCATTTTTCCAGATTTTGCAAGTGTTTTTCGGTTTTGGACTAGTTTTTCAGATGGAAAACTATAAGCTTATTAAAACGTGTTTTTTTTTTAAGAAGGAAATAGAACAAATTTTATTGACTCAAAAATAACCGAGGTAACAAAATATTGATATCTAAAAATACACCAATATTATAATTTTATATTGTTATTTTTGTTTATGCTCACTCTTTTGAACGCATATATTGAACTCGCTTGCGGCTCGTTTCGTATCTTGCTTTATACTCATGTATTAAAAGCTACATTACATGATCGTTTCATAGTATTAAAAGGACATTATCTTGGATTATGCTTTGTGATTGGCAGCAACAGGTATAATTATTATTTAATATATTTTTCATTTAATCGTTTTTATATAGCATTATGATAAAATTCTAATCTGTGACATGTGTTCTTCATTGGTATAAATGATTTTATCTATTTTTCATCAATAAAAGAAATTATAAACTGGTTAGTAATGAGGTTTATTACTATATAATGAAATTTCATAGGAAAGTCATGTTTTTTATTGTTATTTCCAAATAATAATAATAATTTCCATAGAGTCTTTACTCTAAATTATCAACATAGCTTTAAAAAATTACCTAAAAGTACCGTATCACCTAGATTCTGGAGAATTGTGTCCCAAGAAACTATTGATAAACTAAATTCCCTAATGCGTGTCTCGGATTTTACAGAAATTTATCTTGAAACAAACATTGATAATGCTTTTGACTCTTTTCTAAATATTTTTACCTTCTATATAGACAAATGCTGTCCACTAAAACAACTAAATCGTAAATCCCGAAACACTCCTCATTGGATTACACATGATATTAAAATAGCCAGTCAAAATTTAAAAAATGTTTATAGATTAAGCAGATTGAGCAATGATATTAACACTATAGATAACTACAGAGAAGCCAAACGCAACTACAATAAAATGCTTTCTGATGCCAAGTTTAATTTTAATAAAAAGTTAATAAGTGAATCTAATAATAAACAAAAAACTATATGGAATTTAGTTAATCAAGATCTTGGTAGAAATAAAACATACAGAAAAATAGAGTTAGTTGACAAGAATAAAATACATACTGCCCCCAATGACATCGCAAATATGTTTGGAAAATATTTTGCTAGTATCACGGAAGAAACTTTAGCTACACATTTCGGTTCCTTCAGATCAAAAAGTTGTACTGTAGCCAATATAGAAAATAAAACCTTCTTTTTTCTCCAGTCATGCCAGACGAAGTTTTGTCTGTTATTACTGGTCTCAAAAATAACAGCGGTACGGGCACTGACAATATTTCAACGAATATTCTGAAATCGGTCGCACCCTATATTTCTGATCATTTAGCCCATTTAATTAACCTATCTATAACTTCAGGTAAATTTCCTCTAATTTTAAAAGCAGCTACAATCATACCAATTCACAAAAAAAATGATCCAAAAGACATAATGAATTACCGTCCGATTTCTATCTTGAGTGTATTTTCTAAAGTAATTGAAAAAGTAGTATATAATAGAATGTATGATTTTTTAAATACATTTTGCATACTTACTAGCTGTCAACACGGTTTTAGAAAAAGTAGATCAACTCAAACCGCTGCATGCAGCTTAATTGAATACATTTATACACATTTAGACAAAGGTAAACACGTTTCAGGACTTTTCTTTGACTTGTCCCGAGCTTTTGATTCTATAAACCTAAACTTTATTCAAAGCAAACTCTATAACCTGGGATTCAGAGGAGTCTTCTTGGAATGGATACACGATTACCTCAGCTACAGACAAATGTATGTAAAAGTGGACAACTGTTATTCCACCAAGCAATCTTTAAATATTGGGGTTCCCCAAGGGTCAACACTCGGACCTTTACTTTTTTTATTATATGTAAATGATATGCCCGAATATCTAAACTCTGAATTGTTAGCACTCTTCGCAGATGATACTTCGTTGGCAGTAACAGCTTCAACCTACGAGGACTTAGTCTCATCAACCAAATCAATCATTGAATCTTTTAACAATTGGTGCAACATTAATAGTCTAATTTCCAATACTTCTAAAATGGAATGCATTTACTTTACTAATCATAATAACTTGAATATCCTAAACTTTGATATCAACGGTACTAATGTAGTTTCAACCACATGTACTAAATTTCTAGGGGTTTATGTAGACCATCATCTAAGATGGACCGATCATATCGATTCATTAATCAAAAAACTTAATAAGTCGAGATTTGCAATTTCACGGATTAAATCATCGATGGCGATAGATTCTAGATTAATGGTTTACTATAGTCTTGTCTACAGCCACATGTCTTACAATTGTATTCTTTGTGGCAATTCAGTAAATAGTATCAGAATATTCACATGCCACAAACGTATAATACGTACCATGTTTAATCTCCCTCCAAGAGAATCTTGCAGACAATATTTTATTTATTATAATATATTAACATTCCCTTGTATATATCTGCTTAAATGCCTCCCATATGCCAAGGAAAATATATGTAAAGTAAAAATGAATGGACAATACCATAATTATCCTACTAGAAAAGGTAATCTTTTAAGTATACCCGCTCACAAAACGACTAAATTTGAAAGCAGTCCAACTTTTCAAGGCATTAAACTTTATAACCATTTACCGGAAAGTATTCGAAACTTGTCAACTACACTCTTTAAAACCAGGGTAAAAGCACTCTTGTTATCTAGATGCTACTATGAGGTGGAGGATTTTTTAAACGATACAGACTTAGGCTAGGTGACTATTGCAATATTATTATATAAAATATGTGCAAATTGTTAGTTTATTTTGTATACATGTGCTATTTGTTTGTTTGTCTTTTTATCATTGTATTATTAATATCTTAATTGTATTATTTAAAATTTTTATTTTTTATCTTTTTTCTCTCCAATGTGACTTATCCCATACATTCTTGTAATGTCAAAAAGGATCAATAAATTATTATTATTATTATTATTATTATTATTATTATTATTATTATTATTTTTTTTTTTTTTTTTTTTTTTTTTTTTTTTTTTTTTTTTTTTTTAAGAGCTTCAACTGCAGTGGTCATTAGCTCTTTTAGCTGCTTGATTAAATTTTCAGAAAAAGGTTAGTAGCTTTCAAGTATGATAGAATTTTATTGGTATTGTATTCGTTATTTAATATCATTCTCTCAATTCCAGGTGCGATATTTAGGGAGCGCCTTTCGTAAGCATATTTTGGACAGGTTAGAAGATGTGGAATGGTTAGCCTTTCTCTGCATACATCACATCGCGGACGTCTTGTACCAGAAAGAAGATTCAGGTGAGTAAGATTTGAGTGACCTATTGTAATTCTACAAAGAACAACTTGTTCCCGTCTGGTTAGTTTCTTCGGGTAGTGCCATTTTTGTATTGATGGTTTAATAAATCTTAACTGGCCGTTGAACTGTTCCCACTCTCTTTGCCATGCTGTATATATTCTATTTTTAACTGCCCGCTTTTGGTCTCTAAGAGGAACTGGAATTCCTTCATCTGTTGCACTCTTAGTCGCATTTTTAGCTGCTGAGTCAGCTAATTCGTTGCCAGTGATATTTGCATGGCCCGGTATCCACATTATGGTTACCTTTTTGCCTAGTTTGTCCAAATGTGTTACAAGTTCCAATATTTTTACTGCCCACTCAATAGATGAGTGGCGATCGGCCAGGGAAATAGTGGCACTTAAAGAGTCTGTGCAAATTAGGCATTGCTTGTGTGCATTTAACATAAAAAATATGGTAGCTTGCCAGATTGCGTAAAGCTCCGCAGTAAAAATGCTACATTCGGAACTCAAAGTCCAACAGTGAGGTTCATTATTCACCACTATCGCAGCCCCTACACCCTCGTTAGTTTTGGATCCATCCGTGTAGATTACTAAATGTTGGTCATATTTACACATCTGCTCTTGAAATAGTGATCGGTATATAGTTATTGCTGTTTGGTCTTTCTTCCATTTACTAAGCCACGTATTAATGACTGGCGTTTTTCGCAACCAAGGCGCTACGTGCTGCTGGTTGATGATAATATTAGGGCCTGATGGTAGTTCGTATTTTCCTGAAGTTTCTATGAAACGTATATATGATGGTCTAGATATAGTGGGGCGCGCAGAGTAAGTATTTATTTCGGAGAACAGGTGTCTATTTAAATTTTGGGGAAGCGCTTTCACTTTTGTCCCATATGTCATAGTACTAATCTCTCTTCTGAATTTGAGTGGCATGGTTGATGATTCCGCCAGAATTGATTCAACTGGGCTTGTCCTAAAAGCTCCTGTCGCAAGACGTACTGCTGCATTCTGGATTCGATCAAGGTGCTTTAGATGTGAGGGTCTAGCAGATCCATAGACGATACTACCATATTCAATTTTCGTTTGGATAAGAGTTTGGTATATTTTTAGTAGGATCTCTCTATCCGAGCCCCAATTTATATTTGACATGCATTTTAAGACATTCAACACTTTCTTGCATTTAATTGCCAAATGTTCGATATGATTACGCCAATATAGTTTTTTGTCAAAAATTAAACCTAATACTTTTGTGTGATCTGTATTAATAAGTTCTTGATTTTTAAGGTACAATCTGGGTTCTGGATGAGGCGACCTTAATCTACAAAAGTGTATAATGTGGGATTTTGAGACAGAGAAGTTAAAGCCTCGTGAGTCAGCGATCTCCACTAGTCTATTGATCTCTTCTTGAAGCAAAACCTCATTACGTCCGTAGATGGTGAAATCGTCGAAATATAAAACGCCTTTAATAGTATTTGGAACATCAACTATAAAGCAGTTAGCCGCAATTGAGAAGAGAGTAACACTTAAGATGGAGCCCTGAGGTATTCCATTTTCCAGTAGTCTTTGAGAAGATTGCCAATTTCCAATTCGGACAGAAAATTGCCTATCAAGAAGGAAATTAGTTATGATGGTAGGTAGTTGACCCCGAAAACCCCACATATGTAACTGTCTCAAAATTCCATACTTCCATGTCATGTCATATGCCTTTTGTAGGTCAAGTATGACTGCGGTAAGGTGTTCTCGGTCATAGAAAGCATTTTGTATTTCAGATTCTAGTGCAACTAATGCATCAGTCGTTGCGTAATTACGGCGACATCCAACTTGATAGCTTGAGAGGAGTGAGTTGGTTTCCAAAGTCCAGGTAAGCCTTAAATTTACCATTTTTTCAAATATTTTACCTAAACATGAGGTTAGGGAAATGGGTCTATAGTTTTTTGGACATTCTATATTCAAACTACCTTTTGGGATGGGAACTATTATAGCAGTTTTCCAAGTACTTGGGAAGATTCCTGAATTCCAAATATTATTATAATATTTTAAAAGATTTTCCTTGGCTGTTTTTGGGAGGTGACGAATCATTCCATACAATATGTTGTCTTGTCCCGCAGCACTTTCTTTACATGAACTTAAGGCCTTTTCTAGTTCATCAATACCAAAAGGAATATTGTAGTCAAAGTGTCTTTCTGTGTTAAAATTCAGGTTAACGTTTTCTTCTGATCGTTTAATTTCTTGGAAGTTGTCGTCGTAATTTCTAGAACTACTAACTGATTCAAAGTAATCAGCAAATGCTTCGCATATATCATTAGGGTCCGTTTTTAAATGATCATTGATTTTTATTGCTCGCGGTATTAAGAAAGTGTTTCTCCCCGCTATCGTTTTGACTTTTTTCCATATGTCTGATACGCTAGTATCCGTTGTGATAGAAGATACATATTCCTCCCACGAGTTTTTCTTAGCCTCTCTAATCATTCTGCGGGCACATGCTCTCGTTTTCTTAACTTGTATTAAGTTCTCGTTAGTAGGAACTCTATGGAAAATTCTTAGGGCTTTTTTCCGAGCTGAAATTGCTTCACGGATATCTTCGCTCCACCACGGAACCTGCCTAGATGACCTCTTAGCCTTACACTTAGGTATAGTTTGTTGTGCGGCGTTTAGAATTGCTTTAGTTATTATCTCAGTAGCCTCGTCACTTCCCTGCAAGAGTTCAGTGTTTGGGATGGAGACAATATTAGAGTAATTTTCCCAATTCGCTTTCTTTATGTTCCATCTTTCTGTGAAAAAGGCCTCCTGACGCGGAGAATCAGTTGTAATGAGAATGGGGAAATGGTCACTGCCATGTAGATCGTCTATTACTTCCCAGGAGAGCCGTGGAGTTAACTGTGGGGAACAGAGAGTCAGGTCTATAGCTGAGAAAGTATTTGTGCTTGCATTGAAGTGAGTGGGTCTGCCATCGTTAAGCATACATATATTGCTTGCTTCGAGTAGGGATTCAATACGTCTACCTCTTGCGTCTCTTGTTTCTGACCCCCACAAGGGGGAATGTGCGTTAAAGTCCCCTATAATGAGATACGGCTGTGGTAATTGATCAAGTATGTTAGAGATATCTTGTACATTCCAGAAACGGTCTGGAAGGTATAAGTTGCATACCGATAGTTTTACCGGTGCTTCAATTTGAATTGCGACTGCTTGATGACGTGAATTTAATTGTATTTCTTTTGCAGGGAAGGAGTCTTTAATAAATAGAGCTACACCACCTCTTGCCCTCAGATCTGGTTGGACATCCTTACGGAAACATTGAAAACCTCGGAGTGTGAAGGTTTCTGCAGGTTTTAAATGCGTTTCTTGGATACCAAGAATAAGTGGGTCATGTTTCCTTTTAATTAATTGTAATTCCTCAAGATGTAGGCTTATTCCATTGCAATTCCATTGGATTATTTGGTTATGTTCAGCCATTGAAAGGTTGTTTGGAGTTTATAAATTTATGTAGAAATATATAAAGGAATTCTGAGTTATAGATATAAGAATACTGTAAGGCTGTAAAATAAATAATTCTGTAAAAATAGAATATATAGGTGTACATATAATAAGTAAAATATTTAAGATGTAAATATGTAAATAAATTATGTTGTAAATTATGACGATTGTAGTTTCTTATCTTGAGTTGAAATGTCTATATCCAAATTTTTGGATATATCGGGGTTACTTGTTTTGCGTGGCTTCCCTTTGGGCCACCCTTTTTTGGTGCGTTTTGTTCTTTCGCTTTGTGAGGGACTGGTTGCCTCACTTGTAACTGATTCAACTTCAGAGCCAGAACTATGAGCTGAACGAGTTCGCTTAGGTCTTGTTTGCTTGGGTGGGGATTGTGGGAAGGGGGGGTATAAAAAGGTTGGTTGAGGAAAGGTTGGTGGATAAAGGGACTTTGTAAGCTCTTGATGTATCGTGTTAGTTATTAGCCTTTCTAATTGAGGGACTAATGCAGTGATAATATCTTCTATTTTTGGTGCAGTAGAGCTTGCTGCGGAAGCATACGATATATTCTTTACTGGTGTGCTAATGACTACTTTCTTTTTTGCCTCTGCATATGTTATTTTTTCCGTAGTTTTAATTTTCATTATGGCCGATTCTGTTTTATATTGTGGGCAGTCTTTTCTATAAGCAGGGTGGGTGCCTGAGCAGTTAACGCAGGTAATTGGATCTACACATGGTGTAGGTTCGTGTGGTGGTAATCCACAAGAACAAGCTTTCTCGTTTGTACATCTAGAAGATACATGGCCAAACTTCTGGCAGTTAAAACATCGAGTAGGTGGAGGAATGTAAGGTCTAACTTTAAGATTATAGAATGCAATTCTAACTTCTGACGGCAGATCGGGTGTGTTGAACGTTAACACATGATTAGGACTATCAACGAGATTATTGTCTACTTTTCTTTTAAGTCTTCTTACTTCTATGACACCGGAACGTTTCAAATTTTCTAGAATTTCTTCTATCTGACAGTTTAATAAATCGCGACAAAATACGACACCTTTAGAAATATTTAGGGTAGCATGGGGTACTACGACAACTTCAAGCTCCATAAACTTTTTAACTTTTAATAGCCTATTAGACTGACTGTTTGTCCTTGTATGAACCAATAACCCATCTTTTATTTTCCTTGTTGAATTTACTTCTCCAATTAAACTATATAACTCTTTTGATATTACGAACGGACTAATTTTTTCAAAATTCTCCACAGTATCGTCATTTGCGGTACTATTTCTTTTAACAACCAGGAACCGGGGTTGGGCCGTCTCCTGGGTTGCCAGTGGGTTGACTTTCCCACCACTTTGTGCTTTTTGGTGCTTAGATGAAGAGGGCAAAGACTCAGCACCGGAGTTTTCACCCTGTTGATTTTTATTTTTAGTTTGGCTCATATAAAGTCCCACGAGTAGGGAAGAAAATATGTCGACTACAGCAGTGCTCCCTTACTGTAGCAAGGCTATTTACAAATGGGTTTCGCCAGGTTTCCATAGGGAATCGTTCGCGACCCGCTCCGTGTGGCCATTCAGCTCTCGGCACGATTTCTGACACCTTAGCTTCCGTTTGTCCTTTTAGTCGCCTTTTACGACAGGCAGGACTTACCTTGGGGCTATTCTGACCCGACCCCACACGGGTGATTATTATTATTATTATTATTATTATTATTATTATTATTATTATTATTATTATTATTATTATTATTATTATTATTATTATTATTATTATTATTATTATTATTATTATTATTATTATTATTATTATTATTATTATTATTATTATTATTATTATTATTATTATTATTATTATTATTATTATTATTATTATTATTATTATTAACTTTTGCTTCATTATCTGTCAGGTAGGTATAGATTTATTTCGATTATAGGCGACATAAATTATAACTTAAATGAAAATTTCGATCATATACACGACATCCGCAATATTCTTACAATGTACGGATTAAAGCATTTTATTCACAGCCCCACCAGAATCACTCCCACCCTTAGCTCCTGTTTGGACAATATCCTATCAAATTTATCTGATGAAGTTACTCATGCTGGTGTATTTGATCCGGATATTGCTGACCATGCTGGTGTGTATATGTTTATTGACTATAATATTAAGTTTTGCGATTCTTCATACATCGAAAAAAGATTAGTTAACAAACAAAGTCTGAGCATTTTTTCAAACAAATTAAGTGATATTACTTGGCCTGAACAGGACCTTGTAAGCTTACACTGCGAGGAGGTTTCAGCACACATCCTAAATACGCTGAACTCAGTGGTGGACATCAGTTTTCCTCTAACTAAATGTCGTTTAGGTCGTAGAAAGACTGAGTGGTTTGGTAAAACATTAAGAAACCAACGTAAACAAGTTTTTAAACTAAAAGATAAATTCAAAGAAACAAATTCGTTCGATGATTGGGTTATCTACCGAAATGCGCGTAAAAGTTATAAATCTGCTATTAGACTGGAAAAACGTAATGCCTATTCTATCCGCATAGCTACAGCTGATAACAAAAATAAAACTGTTTGGAGCTTAGTAAATAATGAAATCAAAAGGAAATCTTATTCTACTAAAAAAACGGATATCAGTTCACAATCTTTCAATTCCTACTTTGCGTCTGTAGCGGATAATATAATTAGATCAATAGATATTGCTTCAACTACAGGTGTCTTAATGTCTAATAGTCGTAGACAGGTGAATTCGTTCTTCATGGCCCCTATCATTGAGCCAGATATAAAAGAAGCTATACTTCATCTAAAAAATTCAACTTGTTTAGACTATTATGGTATGAGTGCACCTATGTTAAAATCAACGCTTTGTTTCCTTCTCGAGCCTCTGAACCTTTTATTTAACAAATGTTTAAATGAGGGGTGCTGGCCAAATAATCTAAAAATAAGCAAAATTCTACCGATTCACAAGAAAGGCGATATTAATGACTCGAACAACTTTAGACCAATCGCTATTGTTCCAATTATAGGGAAAATTCTAGAAATCATTTTAAAAGGAAAACTAATCTCTTACCTAGATAAAAACAAGATTATTTCGCCTCACCAATTTGGCTTCCAAAAACACAAATCCACCACTGCAGCTTTGTTAAAGGTAATAAATGGCGTGGTTGATGGCCTTGATGAGGGCATAGAAGTTACTGCAACGCTCTGTGACCTCACTAAGGCTTTTGACTGCGTTAACATTAATTTGTTAATGGAAAAACTAGAATTTTACGGGTTTCGGGGCAAAGAGTTGAGTTTGCTTGCATCCTATTTGAGAAATAGAAAGCAGTATGTCAGTTACAATGGTGTAGAATCTGAACTTGTACCGGTCACAAGAGGAGTTCCGCAAGGATCCGTACTGGGCCCGGTATTGTTCTTGATCTATATCAATGACTTACCCAGTGTCATTAATAACGATCTCCCTGTTATATTTGCTGATGATACTACAATATTATCTAAAAAGTATAAAAATTCTACAAATGATGATCTGGCAGTAGTTAAAAACTGGTTCTCAACTAACGAATTAAAATTAAATGAATCTAAGACGCAAACTATCACATTCAGTTCAAATAAAACCGCCAAATCAGAAACAGTGACATTACTAGGTATGTCCCTAGACACTGCTTTAAATTGGTCTCCACAAATAGACAGTGTCTGTGCTAAAATCTCTTCGCAGATATTCGCATTAAGGCAATTAAAACCATTACTCGATTCATTCGTTTTGAAATCAGTTTACTTCTCTATAGTTCACAGCCATCTTCTATATGGCATTTTGATCTGGGGTAGAGCCTCAAGGGCTTATAAAGTTTTTTACTTGCAAAAAGATGCTGTCCGTGCATTGGATGGAGCGGAGCCTGATGCGCCATGTCGGCCGCTTTTTAAAAAGTATAAAATTCTCCCATTACCTTGTGTGTATGTCCTAGAAAATCTAGTGGAAATCCATAAATCACGTAATGCGCATGTTGCTCATCTGGACATTCATAAGCATAACACACGTAATGCTGAGAATCTTGTACCTTTACTGTCACGCATTAACATTACTAAAAATAATAGGCTTGACTTGAATCTATACAACAAATTTTTAAAGTTTCACTTTCAAGTAAATTTGTCTAATATGACAGTTGTAAGATTCAGGAAATTTTCTAAAGAATTCTTATTGAATCAATGTTTTTATACCATATCTGAGTTCAGTAACTACTGTAATTGATATTATAATGTTTATATATTTTTATTTTTTCTTTCTATTGTGTATTTTATTGTAATCCTATTTTACTTTGTATGTTTTATATTTCTTGCTGATTTTATAATGTAGAATATTTTTAAACCTGCGTTTCTTTGTAATACTTATGTCACCATGTACTTATATTGTATAAAAAATGACAATAAACAGCTACTACTATTATTATTATTATTATTATTATTATTATTATTATTATTATTATTATTATTATTATTATTATTATTATTATTATTATTATTATTATTATTATTATTATTATTATTATTATTATTATTATTATTATTATTATTATTATTATTATTATTATTATTATTATTATTATTATTATTATTATTATTATTATTATTATTATTATTATTATTATTATTATTATTATTATTATTATTATTATTATTATTATTATTATTATTATTATTATTATTATTATTATTATTATTATTATTATTATTATTATTATTATTATTATTATTATTATTATTATTATTATTATTATTATTATTATAATATCATAAATTGCGATTAAACAAATCAATAAAAATGACTAATATTGGGCATTTTTTCTTTACTTGTATAAAATATTCACTTGACTGTAACTAATAATCGAGTGTCACAAAATTATCAATTTTATACTTTCTTCTCTTTCATGCTTAAAGTTAGTACCTAATTTCACAAATTATTCGCAATACCTAAAATTTTACGAATGCGTGAAATACAATGCATTTCTTATGGGCCATAAATGAAAAAATGAAAAATATATGAAAGTTCTGTTCATACAACTTGATCTCAACATTCAACAACTAAAAATTTCTAAAATATAATACATAAAAAAATATAAATAAAAAAAAGCTTGCATGGATTATCATCAACTAGATTACTCAAATTGGTTTAGTACCACTTTGGCTGTTCCTATTTCGGCCGTTAAATAAAAAAGTTGCATTTCGGCTGGTCACCCTTTTTGGCATATTTAAAATAAGCTTAGAGTTGCATTTTGGCCGGTCAACCTTTTTCGCATATTTAAATTAAAATTACTTAAATAATATCGGTCGTTTGTTTATTTATTGTATTAGCTTAACATACAATCAGTTAAAAGAAAACAAATTTAATAATTTAAGAAAAACAATATAATAATACAATAAAAAAACACTAGGTAATACACATTATACATATAACGCTGACCGGATGAATCTTCGCTTATGAACCAGTTAGAGAAAGAATTTCCAAGTTCTACTGCAAACCGAATATTACATCAAGAAGTAAAATTTCTTTCGAATTTGATAGATACTAATTTACTAGGACATAAATCTCATGATCCTTTATTACAGGTCACTTTGCTGCCGCCCTTAGACAATTTGTTTATAAATCCAAATCTTTATCCGCATATTCCCGAATGTGGTCAAATGAATTCAAATGATGAAGTAGTAAAACTCCAAATCCAGTACCACATTTAATATAATTATTTTTATAAAGAAGCTTCTTAGTTACATTGAATGAAAAAAAGGGGGGTTACTAGTTTCGGCAATCAGACTTATAATACACAGTATTAAGAAAGGGTGGAGTTTGTACAATAAAAGAACTTACCAGATTAATTACAAATGAGACAAATAATAATTTACAATTAAAATTCTTCGTTAAACTGTTATTCTTAGTTTCATTTGTAATTAATTTGTAAAGTTCTTTTATATATCATATGTTACCCGTATATTATATCATTTTTAAATGATTAAACCCCGAGTATAAGCTTTACTGTAAATAATATATGGAATAGTTGACATTATTAAAGTAATGCCACTCTGTTTTTGATGGTATTTTAATAACATTCAATAATAACCACACAACTTTTATTTAAAACATTTTTTTTTGTATATGCGAGAATAAGGATGATACAGGGTGCGGGTTATTCATAGTGAATAACCCTGTACATTGACCAGATGAAATGCAGTGTACTAGTTTTACCTGAAATGCATGAAACGGGCGAGCGGCCGAAATGGGACAAAAAGAGGTAATTTTTTCAAGACTTCCGAAGTGGAAACGGCCAAAGTGGGAAAACACCACTCAAATTATAATTTACAGGGTCATTCATCTATGGAATGAAACCATGTTTATAAACTCATTAATAATTGCATCTGTGCTAAAATTGACTGTTAGTTGTTGTTCTACGAACGGGATCATTAAATGCTCCAATCATGCCTGTACCGTCCTGGATCTAAGCTCACTTTTTAACTATGCTTAGTTTTGAAAAACTACGTTCACTAGTACAACTGGTACAATATTATTTATTACTACACTAAGGTCTTTAAAACTCTCCCAGCCAATGAAGCTGCCCAAACACAGTTTTGGAGGAGAAGTCAGAGCCTCCATCTCTTCAAAAGTTTACAACTCCGCCTTCAGCTCTGCCGAATCAGTACTTTGACACTTATTAGGACATAAACTCAAGCTTCCCTGTAGCAGGGATTAGACTTTTTGCCTCTTGGCTGAATCTGAAGTTTAGGTCTATCCAAAGCACAACAAAAAATAAAGAGCTTGATGCGATGCTGACTCACACAGTCTTTTTTTGATAAGGTTCCGGTAGGCCTATATAGCTCTGCAGTTGTGTTAAGACTGATGCTGATGCTGTTTTTCTTATTGTACATTTAAATAGCATACTCAGTTACACATCTTTTCATTACAAAACTTTCGATACCGGTCTGTTGATGAAGTTAGCTATAGATGCACTTGAAATTGTAGTATTGCTTTGAGATGAAATCATTGACGGTTACTATCTACTGATGGCCGCGTTAAGGTCTTACCTTATAGTCATTTATAATTCTCATACAAAATATTTATATATCCTACATGCTGCATTACATCCACGTGTATAATCTATTTGAGCAAATATCCTTGTACTTGTATACTGATAATGTAGGTAGACCTCCGAAACCGGTCCTATATAAAGTTACTGTGTTACTTTGAAATTAGGCCATATTTTTTATATTTTATGGTGCATCGATTACTAAGATCATTAGTACCAAGGTTTGAAAGATAATTCCACAATTTAAATCGTTGTTAAGTTCATATCTTTTTATAGATGTCAGTGGATTTCAGAAAATTCATGAGGTTGTTGGAAGTGTAATAAGACTAAAGTCATATTTAAAAATTTCATAAATAGAAAATAAGGACAAAAGAAACTAGATACAAATATAATTTTGTTAGCATAAAATAACCAACCACCGGGTATAAATTATTTTCATATCAACAGTATACAAAAAAAATAGTTTGCATGCAACTCTATAATCTAGATCAAGGAGAAATAACTACGGTATAAACACATTTCTGCAACCTTAAAGGTGTCTGAATTAATAACAATATTGATCCAGTTTTGGCACTGTCACGTAACGTAATGCAAATCAACAAAAAAAAATGTTAAATCAGCAATAGGAAGAAAAAATACGGCGCATCCTTTTTTTGACACGAAAAAAATTCTTCAGTCGGTATTTTGTGCTCCATTGGTCAAGAACCAAAAAAAAGAAAGATTCTGCCCATTGTATCAGAGCGTGACAGTTTTTTTTTGAAAAAAAAAACCAAAAATTTTCGGTTAGATTCTGCCGAAGCAGAATTTATTTAAATTAAAAGTTCAATTTTCAATCCTCACCGCCAAGGGACTACGGACGAGATTGTCGCGTGGTAAGTCGACTAACTTATCCATTTGTTTTACTAACATTTTACTAGACAGAAATTGTAGTTTTTTTGTATATATAATAAAAGGGAAAGGTCTCTAGTTTCTTTACCGTAAATTTGTGTAATAAGAAATATTATTTATGGGTTAAATTATACTGCTGAGTTTAAGCCAGATATATATTGAGACTTAAGTCTTTTAGGTGTCCTTGTTTTTATAGTTTAGTATAGGTGTCAAAATTCGAATGTTAAATCATTTTTTTTTATTTTTGATCAGTCATAGTCAAATTCTTTAATCTCATTTTTTGTAAGATTGTTCAATTTTTTCTTTCTAATATTTTATTTTTTTTTAAATAAATCATGCTTAAAATTTCGGAAACAGAAAGAGGGAACGTAAGTGCTCAGAAGCCAGCTAAAAGAATTAATAATATTTTTGAATAACTAACTGATATTCACGTTATAAAAGAAAATCTTCCTCATCTCCTAATCCTGTCTGTGAGGTGGAGACTGACCAACACCGCGAGAGCACGAATTACCCTTTCGTCTGAAAAGTGGTCATTAGGTCCCCAGAGAGTTCAGCAAGGGAACACATTTTTCCAGAGCCTTGGCTAACACTCAAGGCTGAAACCTTTTTCTCTCCCAGGGGAGTGATGACAGTAGCGCTGCAATTACAGGGTTGTTATAGGTAAAGTCAGAAAATTTACTTAACAAATAATTTTACAACCTGTAGGTTATTATTACAGTTTCACAACGAAAATAAATAAAATAAATTGTTCACGACGACAAAAAATAATCTCAAAACTTGTGGTTGAATGGATGGTTTTGTTATCCATCTGATTCCATTCTTGTGACCATATTCTAATAATTTCAGCTGTGTATTTCCTTTTTATGATGAGACGATTACTATTATACTACATCTTTAATAATTGTCTATACTGTAACCAATATTATGACCCAAAATATGACGATTTAAAATAAAACATTAATATAAAATAGTCGTATTTTTAAGTATATTTTTTATTCTTCTGAAATCACTAATGAATCATTTGTAAAATAAGCTAGAAACGTTTTAAAAATTACTGTCAAAACGCCGTGCAATTAAATACATATATGTTAAATCGTACTTTCGAAAAATAACTTTTTAAAAAAAACTATTTTTTATTGGTTACAATATAGAGCTCATAAGCATATGAATTACAAATAATAACTGACTAACTTGTTTACAAATTGCCCTTTTATATTAAAAGGATTCGCTGATTCAGCCCCCACAGAAACGACTTATTATTTCTTATCATATGTAGGCGTTTCTGCGAATGCTATTACATATCAGCAGTTTTTAGAAGAAGTTGATAACGTATTTGCGTTTAATTATTTAATGACCTTGAAAACGTATATAACAACTTCCCCCTTAATGAAAAAGTTGATATTATATTATATCAACTTTTTTCTAATTTAAAGTTGAGCGTAGTTCAATATCTTCTTCAGAGGATTCGTCCCGGTGGACACCAGGTCGTCTTCTGGGTAGAATACTGCGGAATACGTCTTTCATTTTCGTGGATGGGTTCCTTGGAGGTACCGGGGGTGGACCTCCTGATGACATAATACTGATCCGGGTCTGTTTTCTTTTTCTACACTTGCAACACAGGTAAAGTAGGACAAGTGTAATAATAAGGGTGATTGTAAAATAGGTGAACCATGAAACATGTTTCTTCACGTAGGGTTCGTTGATCATTTTATCAAGTTCTTCAGAGTATTGGGTTAATTTATGCTGGGCGATGTTGAGATCATCTACATCTAATTTGTTTATTTTAAGTGGCTTCAATTTTGGTAGTCTTTGTTTTTCCGGGAGGTGTTGGCAACAATCATATGGTATCAGGATTTCTTGGCTTTTGTACGTCAAGTTTTTTAATTGATTGGTTGAATGTTTAGCATGGATTCTTGTGCTTCCAACAAAACCATTGCATTCAGGTTGTAGTTGGAGTAATGAATTTTGGTTAATTATCTTCGTTTCTGCCTCCATTCCGGAACATTTAATTGTTATTGGTAATTGATCGGTTAATGAAATTAGCCAATGATTTGCGGTTAGCTCTAATATGTTGTAACCACGTGCGAAGATTACTGATGATTTACAGTTTTTTGGTACTTCTACTAGCTGTCGAAGTAGTTGTGCTTCACAAATGGCATTTGTGTCGATTGGATAGGGTAGTACATCAGAACAGATTTTCGTATGCGATTGTAAGTTCTTACAATGGTCCAGGTTATTGAAGGCTACATAAAGTATTGAATCGTCGTCTCTCGCGATAAATCGCTTTGAAGTTATTAATAAATGGTGAAGCCCTGTTCGATTATCTAATATTGGAATTGGAATAAGTTGAAAGATTTGATAAGTTTCGGGTTCGACAAGAGGTATTTTCAGGACGAATACTAATTTTGCATCCGTTTGATAGGCTGATAATTCAATAATATCAAGGTATTGGGAAATGGCCGATAGGTAAATAGGTAGTGGTAGATTATTTTTTGTTAAAGATTGAGATATTTCTTGAAGAGAGGCTACTAGATCTCTGGGAGCAATAATTGAAGTGTGAATTATTTTTAATCTTGCAAAAGTAATTGAATTTAAAATGTCATCAATAGTTGATTCTAAAAATACGTAACTTTCCATAAGCGTTTCGCAAATATTAATTATTTCTAATTGTGATTCGTAAAAGGAGAGGTCGTTACTAATGTCATATAGTGCTGTTTCGATTGCTTGGAGATCGTCATTAAAGGTCATTTCGTCAATTTGTAATTTTTGTATAGTTGTGTTAAAACTTTTTATGACAGAAGTTGTTACTGAAATTTGGTTTTTCATTAAGTTTTCCAATTCGTATTCGTCTTTTGTAACTTTTTCGATACATTCATTGAAATATTCTCCATCTGATGCGTCTAAATTTCCTGTAAGGGCTTTCCAAATGGAACCGACTCCGTTAATTAATCCTCGTTTATATCTATGAGATAACGAAGTATCAGCAAATATTTCTCGGTATTTTGAATTTAATGAATCAGATATTTGAGTTAACAAACTTACATGAGTTTGTACTTGACTTTTAAAACTTAACATTCGCGAGTTATTTACGTTAATCATTGATTCTATAGATTCTAAAATTTTGTCATTTTTCTCTAGAGCAATTTTAATAGCATTAATATCTTTATAGATTAGTAGTGTCCATTTGTTATTGGAAATCTTCATGGTTGATTCTTGATGATAGAAGACTCCCAGGGTATTATTGATGGGTTCGATTTTAAATTGACAATATGCCGCTGTGACCAGCAGTAAAGACCTATAATGAAAATTAATTCTCATAATAAGGTTTTAAATTATCAAAGTTTATTTTAGTTTTTTGTTTTGTTTGTGGATTTAAAAGAGTCGCGGAATTTTGGAAAATTTCTAAAATTTCAAAAGGTCCGTTAAATTTATTGCCTAATTTGTTCGTTATCTGTGATTCTTTCACGTAAACTTTATCTCCGACTTTAAATTCGGCTTGTTTTTGAGGAACATTTTTATCGAATCGGGTTTTAGCACTTAATTTAGATTTTTCAATATTAGCTCGTGCTAATTTATAATAGTATGATATTTTGTTATTAAGGTCGCGAACATATTTGGTGATTAATTCTTTTTGGTTGTATAATATTTCTGGAGGTCTACTGGAAGAGTGTCCGAACAATAGTTCGTAGGGTGTAAACCCATGTGTTTTATTCTTAGTGACATTGTGACAGATGGTTGCATATGGTAGGATTGTTAAAGGGTGTTCATTAGGGTTTTCGAGCTGGTGAGCTCTTATCATTTCCATAAGAGTGGCATGAAACCTTTCTAATGAACCGTTAGACTGAGGATGGTTAACACTTGAAAAAGTTAACTTAATATCGTAAAGAGTACATAAATCTTTTATTATGGCATTGTTAAATTCCCTACCGGAATCGCAATGAATTCTTAATGGGGTTCCGTAATGTTGAAAATAAACTAGTAGTGCGTTAGCTATTGTTTTTGCGGTTTTATCTTCTAGAGGGTATGCTTGGGTAAATTTAGTGAGTTCGTCTCTGATAGTCAATGCATAATATTTGGTTGGAATTTCTAATATGTCGATATTTATTCTTTCAAAGGGTGTTCTTGGAGTTTCAGTTATTACTAGTGGATTACTCAAGTTTTTTCTACAAATTTTTGTCTTTTGGCATGTTTCACAATTTTTTATAAATTCTTCGACTTGTCGAGTCAGTCCGTCCCAGTTGTATTTTTCTTTTATTCGTCTAATTGTTTCATTAATTCCTCGGTGAAGGTTTGCTTTTCCCGAGTGGTTATGGTCAATTATAATGGGTATTTCGTCGGGGCTGGGATTTTTAATGATATTTTGGCAGATTTTTATTTTTATATCATTTTCGGAAAAAATAAATGAAAATATTTCTAAAATTGGTAATTCTAAATTATTTTCAATTACGAATGTTTTTGTTAGGTCTAGGTCATTTTTATTTTGGTAAATTACGGCGAACAAGTGTTCGACAACCATTTCAGGATCATAGGGTAGGACTATTATATAATATCTACGGTCTTTAACTGTCTTACTACTTAATATATTAATTTTGTCGTATCGGAAGTCTGCTTCTTCCTCAAATATGTCTTCTATTATTTCGTGATGTAATTTTGTCATTTTGTTTTGCCAAAAAAAGGTTACAATATTTTTATTTAGTTTATCTAGAATTTGAGAATTTGAAAATTGAATTTTTGAATAATCAATAACTGATTTTGTTTTATATGAATTTATGAAAATTTCAAATTCTTGTATAATTTCCTCTAGAATTTCATTCGGTACTGGTTCCATAGGGGAAGTACAGATACTAGGCGAATCTACGTCTTTGCTGGTGCTTGGTTTATTTTCGTCATTATTGTTATGAAGGATTTTAGTTTGAATTTTTGAACATTCTTGAAAATGGTTTATTTTGATTCGAGAAAGGGCGTCAGCATTTTTATTTATTTTCCCGGGTTTATATATAACCTCATAGTCATATTCTTCTAATTTCAATCGCCAACGAGCCAGTCTGCTCCCTGGATCTTTGATTGAAAATAGCCAAGTTAAGGGTCTGTGATCGGTAATTAGTTTAAACTTTCTTCCAAATAGATAAGGGCGAAAATGTTTCACAGCCCAAACAATTGCGAGGAGTTCTCTTTCAATTGTAGAATATTTAGTTTCGGCTGCGCATAAAGAGCGAGACGCGTATGCGATAGGAAGGTCCTTTCCAATAGGTCCTTGTGACAATACAGCGCCAATCGAGAAGGCACTTGCATCGGTCGTTAGGAGGAACGTTTCCTCAAAATTTGGGTAAATTAAAATTGGTGATGTTATTAATGCCTGTTTTAAAGTTTCGAATGCATTTATACAGTCATCGTCAAAGTCAAATGTTGTGTCTTTCTGGAGTAATCTGTTAAGAGGTTTAGAGATTTTAGCAAAGTTATGTATGAATCTTCGATAGTAACCCGCGAGTCCTAGAAATGATTTGATTTCTTTCGTATTAGTTGGCTGTGGAAAGTTTTTTACGCATTCCACTTTAGAAGGGTTCGGTTTCACACCATCTTCGGTGATAATGTGACCGAGGTAAGCTACTTCTTTGCGAAGGAACTCACATTTGTCTGGTTGGATTTTTAAGTTTGCTTGTCGTAGTCTTTTAAAAACTTCAGTAAGTCTATTAATATGTTCGTGAATGGTCGGGGAGTATACAATAATGTCATCCATGTAAACGAGGCATCTCTCGTTTTGGATTCCTAATAAAATATGGTCCATCACGCGTTGAAACGTTGATGGAGCGTTTTTTAAGCCGAAGGGCATACGAACGAATTCGTAGTGTCCATTTTCGACTGAAAAAGCCGTTTTCTCTATGTCTTTAGGGTCTATCTCGATCTGATGGAACCCTGAAGCTAAGTCAAGTGTCGTAAAGTATTGGCACTTACCTAACTGGTCTAATAAGTCTGAAATTATTGGAAGAGGGTATTTATCGTCTATGGTCACTTCATTTAGTTTCCTGTAGTCAATAACAACCCTATATTTTTGTTTATTACTAGCGTCGGGCTTCTTTGGCACCACCCACACACTTGAACTCCAAGGTGAGGTAGAGGGGCGGATTATTCCCTGGTCGAGCATATTTGAAATTTGGTTTTTTACTTCTTCTTTATGAACTTGGGGGTATCTGTATGATTTTGTATATATGGGTTTAGTATGGTTAGTTATTATGGGGTGTTTAATTTCACTAGTAAACGTAAGGTTATCACCTTCAAGGTAGAATATGTCAGAAAATTCTAAGCATAATTTTGTAATTTGTTCATATTCTTCTTCGTTAAGGTGATCAAGTCGTAGTTCGTTTTTTATTCTGTTAGTTCTACTTGACGATGTAGTTTCGTTTGTGTAACTTAGTTCACTTAGACTGTTTATTTGATGAGTTTCTAATGGTTCTAGTATTATTTTGTCAAAATTTATCGTTTTTTGAATAGCATTTGCATTAAGAACTGACGTAAGAAATTCGCCGTTTTCATTCGTTTTTATTATCGCGTTTGGTATTCTAACATTTTCGATTACTTGACTTGTTAATATGGCTTCTGAATTAATTAGGTTACTTTGGAATTTGCAGATTTTTTCTGTACGTGGTTCTATCGAAATTTTATTTTCAATTTTTTTTGTGTTATTATGAGCTTTTAGATCAGATACTTTAAAGAGTGGAATTGTTTTAAAGTCCGTAATCAATTGTTTATTTTTGTAATCAATAATACAGTGGTAATGATCGAAAAAATCAGAGCCTAGTAATCCATCAAATTCTATATCCAAATTATGGATGTAAACTTTAAGAGGATTATTTTGCGCGAATGGGACTAACGCGGATTCATTTATTAAAATTTTCTGATCAGTTATTCCTTGAATTATTAAATTTTCAGGTGATCGTTTTTGATAATTTTCGCAGGTTTTCGGTTTAAAGATAGATAAGCCTGCACCTGTATCTATTAAAATTTTAAATTTATTTGAAGCGTCTTTTATATAAAATAAGTTTTTTGAACTTATTGTGAATGTAGGTTTTACAAAAACAGTTGTTCTGGGCAATTGATATTTGGATTGTAATTGTCCAGTTTCAAGGTTTTCATCCCGGATTCTAATTCGTGGGTTGAGTGACTCTCCTGCGTAGTCGGGATAGGAGGGGCACCGTGTAACAGGTCGTACTGAAAATCCTGTGTGTTAATGTTTTGATTTTCAATTTGAATGTCATTTTTATATTGTTCATCGATCGCGTAATTTTGTCTGTTAGCAGTATAACAGCCATCAAAAGAATTTTCATAATAATTAGTTTGCGTATCCTCAGAATAAAAATTATTTTGAAAATTTGTTTCATATGGACCACTAGCAGTATAGTAGTCTTCTTCTGCGTAAGAAGTAGATTGGTTTTGCTCTATGTTATTATACAAATATTGACTTTCATCATCATCCGGATAATATTGATTTTCGGTTTTCTCTAGATGTAAATGGTGAGTTCTTTGAGTTGAAAATGTATTTGGGTTTGGTTGAATTGCCGAAGGTCGTTGATTATTATAGTTAGGGTTAGGTCTTATTATTGAGGGGCGGTTTTGCTGAAACTGACTTTGCATGTTTGAGTTAGATTGATTCGAACGTTCAAAATTCGGATTTTGAAATCTTTGGTTTTGTGATGGTTGATTTTGTACAGGTCTTTGGTTATTATATTGAAAAGATGGATTTTGGAAATTTCTTTGTTGATTATTTTGAGAATTAAACTGTTTTTGTCTGCATTCATTTATTACATGACCTATGCGCCCACAGTAAGAGCATTTTTTCTCTTGCTGGTTCGTTATAGGTTTTCGTTGTATAATAGGTTGGTTAATTGGTTTATTGAATTTTTGTATTTCAAAATAATTTAATTGCAATTCTCTTTTTACTCTCGCTATTGCAGTTAACATGTCTGGTGGGTCGCTTGCGCGTATTATTTGTCCCAATTTGGGTTCAAGTCCGGTTAAAAGGGTATTGAGTGTCATTGTTTCAACGAGTCTAGATTGTGCGTCCTTTTGATCCGGATTTAATGGTTGTTTAGAAATGGATGCGTGCATTTTTGCATTATGTGTTTGTAGTCGTGACACAAACGTTAGAGGGGATTCGTTTGATATTTGTCTGATTCTTTGTAAGTCTTGTATTAATGCAGTTAGGTCCCTAGAATCTCCGAAATGCGTATCTAATAAATGTTTGATCTCTGGCCACGATTGTGGGTTTCTAGAATTTACTAGTTCAGCAGCCCTACCGCGTAGTTTATTTTTTATATGCAAAACAAGAAATATTCGCTGATCGTTAACGGCCATCCTGTAGGCAGTACTACAGGATTGTAAAAATGTCGTAAGAAAAATTGGGTTCCCGTCATATTCGGGTACTATGGAGAATATTTCACTAAGTTTGTATGGTTCTAATTCCGGCAGTACTTCGCCACCTTCGTTTTCATTTGGATTATTGTCGTTAGGCATTATAGAATTGTTTAGTCAATATTAGATATTCGAACAGTGTTTTCAAAATAACGAATAATAAAAATTAAAAATAAAACAGTTAATGAGAGAAAAGAGTCAGATTCAAACTTACAGTATTTGTAGCATTGGATCTTTCTACGTTGTCTGCCAGGGATTTCACTATGTGTTCCTTCCACAGATTCCCGTCGATGGTTCTTTTTCTATGGTAAAGGATGTCTCCACCAGCACTAGTTAGGGTTGACCGTGTTCTAGCACTGTGCACAGAATCCTACTGACTGCGCCAATTTGTTAAATCGTACTTTCGAAAAATAACTTTTTAAAAAAAACTATTTTTTATTGGTTACAATATAGAGCTCATAAGCATATGAATTACAAATAATAACTGACTAACTTGTTTACAAATTGCCCTTTTATATTAAAAGGATTCGCTGATTCAGCCCCCACAGAAACGACTTATTATTTCTTATCATATGTAGGCGTTTCTGCGAATGCTATTACATATCAGCAGTTTTTAGAAGAAGTTGATAACGTATTTGCGTTTAATTATTTAATGACCTTGAAAACGTATATAACATATATATAAAAAATCCACTTTAAAAAGGTAAAACAGGAATACATTAAGTACGTGAAGAGAATTGACAAATTCAATATTTCAATCAAAATTAAAATTTAAGCAGTGTCGTACAAAATAGGGAGAGTTAGGTGATCCCGTATTACTGTAAAAGTGAGTCGTTAACGAATTTTTTTTTGCAATTATGTTTTTTTGATCAATTCAACTGCCTCGCAGTAAAAAATATATACGATGTTATGGAAATCATTTTTATTTTGCACCTTATGTAAATTAAAATACTTTTTTGCAGATCCTAACCTGTATTTACGTCATTCAAATTCCTAGAACATCCAATATTATTTCCCAATAATCGTTGTCTTATTTCTAAACTTCTTCCTGTCGCTTTCATGCGAGACGAAAAATATTGCCTTAACATTTTGCACCATACCTGCATGTTGACTCATAACGACTATTAAAAAATATCACGCCACACTTTGTCAGCCAATCAAATCAAGTCAATTTATCTTCAGACATCGATCGCCTGAGTTTTATGAGTTGGGTGAAAAAGCTACCCCACCAATTTATTTAACGTTAACGATTTTTTTTCCAATTATGTGTTTTTTGAGCAATTCAACTGCCTAGCAATAAAAAATATTTACGAAGTTATGGAAAATAATCATTTTTATATTTTTATTTTGCACTTGGTGTAAATTAAAATACTTTACTGCAGATCCTAACCTGTATATTCACGTCATTCATCATCCAATATTATTTCACAATAATTGCTGTCTTATTTCTAAACTCCTTGTTGCTCTCATGCGAGTCGAAAAATATTGCCTTAACATTTTGCACCGCATCTGCAAGTTGACTTACAACGACCGTTAAAATATATCACGCCACAATTTTGTCAGCCAATCAAATCAAGTCAACTTATCTTCAGACATCGATCGCCTGAGTTTTAAGGTTTGGGTGAAAAAGCTACCCCACCAATTTATTTATAGTTAACGAATTTTTTTCCAATTATTTGTTGTTTTATCAATTCAACTGCCTGACAGTAAAAAATATATACGAAGTTATGGAAAATAATCATTTTTCATAACTGTGCATAAATTTTACACCCATTCACCGAGAGTTTTATCTAAATCATATTAAAAATTCGATTTTAAATTCCAATCATCATTTGTAACCAAGAAAATAAATTAAAATACTTTTCTGCAGATCCTAACCTAACCAATCAAATTCCTAGACCATCCAACATTATTTGGCAATAATCGCTGTCTTAAATAATGCCTTAACATTCTGTACCACATCTACAAGTTGACTCACAACGACTGTTAGAAAATATCACGGCACAATTTTGTCAGCCAATCAAATCAATTCAATTTATCTTCAGACATTGGTTGTCTGAATTTTATGGGTTGGATGAAAAAGCTATCTACCAATTTAACTTTTAGATTGAGCAGTCGCATCAGCAATATATATTACTATGTTTTGCTGCTATGTTATTTTTAAATAAGTAAATTTTCTAAGATTATAAAAATATTAATGTAAGTAACAATGACAAGCAATCCACAGATGTATTGAACTTAGGATATCCTAATATGCAGATCGTTTCTACTGTCACCCTTAAATTCGCAAAACACTTTACATAACATATTAAGAAGATTTCATCTAACTGAGTAATTAATTATTATATCACATTCTGACCCACATATTTTAAAATAATTTTCAGAAGTTAATTAGCAAGTAGGTTAGTATTTTAAATTTTGAATTTTAAGTTTGAATTTTGAATTTAAAGTCCTGGATTTTGAGTCTTAAATTTTATATTTCGAGTTCTGAATTTTGAATATGAAGTATGGAACTGTGAGTTTTCAATTTGGAGTTTGAGGTTTATCAAAAAAAAAATTATCTTCTTGTGGGGGTTACAAAAATGAATGATAATTATCAGTGCATTATTAAAGTGAAAATTCGTGCGTTATAACGTGGATAAGCCCAGTGCCGGCTTTAAAAGCTAAATTGTGTTCGGTTTACTAATTTGTATTAAATGTAATTTTAAATGTTTTATTCTTATTTAATACAATAAATAAGCTAGTGAAAAGCTTCCTAGAAATAGCATTTTTTATAATTTAATGTACAACAAAGTTTAGGTCGTTCTTTAATAAAAACGGCATGGTCCTTCGAAACCTAATAGTAGTATCGTTTCCTATCAAATACATAGTTTCTGACAGCCTAACCTATCAGAAATTACAAACTAAAGAGGTATCAGATAAGTTTTGTTACTATTAGATGATTCATGTTGCTATTAGAAAAATTTTGATGACATCACTAATGTGACATTATTTAACTTCTTAAATTTGACATTTGATGACATCACTACTGTGATATTATTTAACTACTTAAATTTGACATTTGAACTAAAATAACACATCCGAGGATTCTGCCAAAGACAATAAATTTATCTTCCATACTTTATCATGTCATTGATATTTTTGACACTACCTTTGTACATAAAAATATTAACAATTTTTTCAAAGAAAAAAATATATTTCCTACATAAAAACGACTCACCACGTTTCAACTTCTCGAGCGGCTCGTGATGTAGCGACGGAGTGTGCGGCACGATGCCCGGATGGTGCGGCGACTCGTGTGACGTAACGTGATGACCAAGTACCGACGAGGAACTTCCGCTCATGATACCGGATATGGCGGAACTAACAGACACGGTGGTGTCGTGGAGGGGATGATGGCCGTGTATATCTGAATTAGCGGACGAAGTCGTCACGCCTGTCACTAAGTCTTGCAGGCATAACGATGGGTCTTGCATGGATTCCAAGCGTTCCATGACGTGGTACCAAATGTTTGACGGAATCGTGTAAGATGAACTTTAGTTTTTGAGGAGGACTGACATTGTTGTTGCGAACTGGAACAAAAATATAATTAGTTATTAAGCTAGAATGGTAAATAGTATCTACACATATAATAGTATCTAAAGATTTTTAAGAGAATGTTAAGTTTCTGCAGGTCGAGTTTTTTTTTTATTAATTTTTCAATTTTTTACAACCATTATAGAAGTCAAAATAAAGATTTTTCATCAAAAAAGTCGGAATTTTTTTATTTTAAAATAGGTTAAAAATAAAAAACCTGAACTACCGCGTCATTTATATAAATTGCAAAATTTCAAAAGGATCGATGCAGTATATTTTGAGCTACAGAGGACACCTAAGTGTTAAAAAAACGCATTTAAACTTGTCAAAGATTTTTACACCACAAAACGATTGGTCTTTTTTATATACTTATACAGTCAACAACAGTATAAAACAATATAAAAGTTCACTACCAACTACTCGGTAAAATGAAAAATTTTAAACTAAAACTGGTATCTGTCAGGTAGCTGTATATGCCGCAGCGGGAAACCGGACCGGAGAGGCGGAGACTCACAGCTCAATATTTCTGTTGTTTGTACTCCTACATTAATTAAAAAAATTCAAAAAATTAAAAATTAAAATGAAATATACCTTACCCTTTAATCTAAATTTGAAAAAAAATATAGGGTTGCTATAATTATTAAAATAATTTCAAAATATAAAATTTAAGGCCGCTTACAATTTTCTTAAATAACTTATTTTAATATTTTTTACAATTAAAGTTACATCATACTTTGACATAAATAAAATGCAATTTTATTAATTATGCATTAATTATTTTTTTATTTATGTAGTAACCAAAAATCCTAGAGATATATGGATTAATTAATAATAAATATAAATTTAATACTTTAATAATTTTTCTAAAAATAAGTAAAAAAAATAACTACATTTTTGATATGGCCAAATGTATTTAGAATTATGTTACTTCAATAAATAAAGGTTCATTTCGATATTTAAATACAACATTCTTATCGAATCGTACGATTTTAAGGAATTTTATCAGATTTTTGATGACATACTTGATGAAGAAATAGAATGTATCTCTTTATAAATAATTTTGTTTTAAGTTGTATTTCTAAAAATATTATCAGATACTTTATTAAAAAAATATAATACCGCATTTATTTGCTAGTTGCTCATTATAGAGTAGGAAATAAATTACTAAAAGTAGATATGGAACAGATGAACAGACTGATATTGATCACAAAAAAATGAAACAAAAGAAAATACATATAAGTATTTCGTAGTTATATTTCAAACTTTTTTATTTTTCCGGTATTTTGAAATTTAGAGGGTGGCAATTAAACCTATTGTATACTAGATTTTAGTGACACTAATATTATTAGTACTGATATGACATAAAATGATGTAAAAATATCAAACATAATAAAATGAAATTTTATTATAAAGGGGTATTTAAAAATGAATAATTTGACATAAATTTGACAGAAAAAAATCGTTAAAGAATATAGTCAAATTTTTAATGAAAACAACATAATCTCGAAAAAACAATTTGGATTCAGAGAAGATATATCCGCCAATGATGCTATTTCAAAATTAACAGATCTAGGTGTCGTTTTTCCTACTAACATTACATTACTATTGAGTACAAACAATAAGAAAATATTTGATATTTTGATAAAATTTATTTAGGATTCCAAAATTAATATACAAACTTAAATAAAATATTCTGTGGTAAATTAATTTAATCCAATGCCAATTTCTCATTCTCTCACACCCACACAATGATGCCATTGGAAAACGTATAGATAATGTTACAGAAAACATCAATCCAGCATTGTGCGTATTCCTGGACCTTGACAAGGCCTTTGACACTGTGAGTCACACATAGATACTTAATGCTTTGGAATATTCAGGAATAAAAGGCGCACCTAATGAACTAAATGAGTAAAAGTTTGCAGATGATACTATGCTGTCTTATACAGGGTGTTTCATAGGTAAACCGACATACGTTAACTGCAAAGAGAGGGCACTTAGGTGATTCCAAAAAACTAATATTTGATGGGTCTAACCCTCCTCATAAGTGAGTTACAGGGTGTTTTATCAAAATTTCTTATTTCTTCTAACCCTCGTTTCTTCAGAACCACCCTGTATATTTATTTCATATTTAGCCAGCTTGTTGAGTCTATTAGTACATTAAAGTGGCATTGTAAATAAAATAAAAATCCAGGTCCGGCTTCAAAAAAAAATAGTTAAAAAAAAAGTTAAGTATGAATTCATGTTTTTTGATACTGCACCTTTCATTTTGCTAATAAAACTTTTAACTCAAACTAAAAAATTGTTCATTTTCGTCGAATTCCTGTGATTTTGCTTAATATAGGAAATTGGTTTTAATAACGGTGCTCCTAGTTTTGAAGAGAAATAAATAATATTTTTGAATGTAACGTTTATGGTTTTACTTTTATAAACTTATTCTATTTTTCGGAGGCAAATACATACAGTAAGTAAAGTGCACACCATATGGAAAAAAATATTTATTTTTTTTCATTAAATTATTATTATGGCTTAACAGTTTATAATTATAATTCTTTACAATTATTAATAATTATTTGAAATGTAATAAACTTAAAACTGCAGAAATGTTGCTGTCATAAAATATTTATAATAAAACAAACTGTCAAATGTTCAGTATCAAAAAATATGAATTAAGTTGTTTTCCAAAATACCGTACCAGACTTAAAACGCCACACAAAAAAAATATAAAAATCTAAGTAGGTAAGTACCTAAGGTAATTTGGGGGAAGACGCCTAACTGGGTAAGATGCCTATGCTGGCTAATTTGAACCATAGTCAATAGATGGCTCTAGTAGGATGATAATTCAGTTTTGAAATGAAAATGGCTGTCGTGCATGTGCTCCAGGGCGAATTTGACGTTTTTTTTTGAAATTATACGGTAAGAAAGGTTTTTCTCATCGTTTATAACTGCATGCGGTATTTGGTATAATATTGGACGGTTATTGAATATTAGGATTTTGGGCAGTATTTAGGTAATAAACGACAAACTACTGCATCCTCCAATGAGTGATTCGAATAAGTTGGCGGTAATTTCGAATTTTTATTCGGTTTGGCATCTTACCCAACATGTTGGGGTAACTTGCCTCAAAAATTAGGGGTAGTATGTCGTACAAAAACTAAAGAATTTATATTGGTTTTATTTAATGATTTGATGGTTTTAACAGTTTGTTTAGAAGGCATGTTGGTATTTTATGTAAGTAACTAGTTGTTTCTTTTACAGAACTGTGTAACATGCCTCGTAACTACACTCGCAAAACAAATAGGGGCCAATGGTCCCAAGAAGACCTTCAACATGCTGCAGAACTTCTGTAAGAGGGAAGATATAGTGCTAATTATATATCGAAAGAGTTCAATATTCCCTTAAGAACACTCTTCAAAGAGTGAAGGCTGGCAACCTGCAAAAATACAGTTTAGGACTGTCAGCTTCGCTTGGCGCAGAAAATGAGGCAAAACTTGTTGGCTACATTCAGAAAATTGAAAAAGCAGGATATGCACTTCAGTGTAAAGATATTCGACACTTAGCACATACATTTGTTGAAAAAAATGCAATAAAACACAGATTCAACAGAGAAAATGAGCTAGTGGGTACGACTGGTTTTCTTCATTTAAGAAAAGAAATCCGGAATTAAGAATGCGTACTCCCCAAGGTCGATCAGCAGCGAGATCGTTGGGCATGTGCCACGAGGAGGTTGATCCTTATTTTGAGTTATTATTAGAGACTTTGACAGAACATAATTTTTTGGGTCAGCCTCGAAGGATATTCAACATGAACGAGACTAGGTTGCAACTGAATCCAAAACCAGGAAAAGTGGTCGCCACGAGGGGAGCAAATGATGTTCACACGGTGACAAGTGCTGAAAAGGGAGAGACTATAAGTGTGATAAGTTGTTGTAATGCCGAAGGAAATTATCTTCCCCCCGTACCTAATTTTTAAGGGAAAAAACAAGAAACTGGAATTTGAAGATGGAATGCCACCAGGATCTGTCGTGGTTATGTCCCAAGAGTCGACTTATGTTAAAACAAAAATATTTCTTTCATGGATTAGAGACCATTTTATACCTAAAAATGAGCATGGGCCGGTCCTTCTTATTCTAGACGGTCATGCCTCACATTGTAATGATGTCACTGTTCTAGATTATGTTGCAGAGAATGATATTGTTATATTGTGTTTACCAAGTCACACAACTCACCGGCTCCAGCCACTCGATAGATCGTTCTTCAATTCCCTAAAAGCTTACTGGAATACGGCCTGCACTAACTAGTTAAGAAATCATCCAGGGCAAAAAATAACTAGGTATCAATTTGGAGCGCTTCGCAACGAAGCTTGGACGCTATCTGCAACGAATTAGAATGCAGTTTCTGGATTTAGAGCATGTGGACTATGTCCTTAAAATCCTGACCAAGTTCCCGATTATGCATTTACTGTAGCAAATCTGCAAGCCGAAAATGAAGCAGAAAGACAAGCTGAAGCGCAGGAGGAAGCACGAGAACCTGTGAGAGATGATGAACATTCAGAAGACGAAAATGCACATGGAGAAGAAGCTAACTCGCCGCAATTATTTGAAGACCTTCAACCAATTCCTGTTATATCGGCCTCTAAAAGAAAGAATCCGAGGAAACAGCACGCTGAAATAATAACGTCTCCCGAGGTTCGGCAAATGAAACGGCAGAAGTTAGAAGACAAGCTTGAGAAAGAAAGGGAAAAACTAGAACGAAAAAAGGAGAGAGAGAAGAAATCCAGTCTTAAGAGAAAAAAATTCCCGAGAAATATCCCGAAGAGGAAGATGTAGAGGAAGAAGAAGCTGGACCAGAGGAAGCTGGACCATCATGCTCAACTGTTAAGTCTCCTGAAGACAGGAAAACCAAACGTCAGAAAGCCCTGCTCAATAAAAAATGTAAACAACCCCAGAAGAAAATCAGAACAGTGGAAAGCAGCAGTGATACTGACATGTCCGATTCTGTTTTAGGTCATACCTCTGATGAGTGTAGCGATAACGACGATGAATATTGCTGTGTATGTGGAGGTTTTTATTTTGATACAAAAGGCCCTAAAGTTGATTGGATTCATTGCGTTCGGTGCAAAAAATGGCTGCATGAAATATGTACAACTAAAGAAGATTGTTGTGACGATTGTACATAAGGATATCATTGGCCATATTACCCCACCGCATTTTGGCATCTTACCCGGACTGTCGAGTAAGATGGCATTTTGTTACAGGAAACGAAAATATTATTTTCATTACATTTTTTTAGAACATAAGTTGATTTTTGTTTTGCATATTATTGTTTAATGTTTTGACAATATAAAGTTAATTTTGTAGATTTTTATTCCTGTTAGTTATTTTTTTACATTGAGCCAAAAAAATGTGTGGGGTCTTCCCCCCAATTACCTTACATATTTTTTTGTTATTATTTATTTAATTTTCCCTTTGTTTTAGTCGTAAATATTAATAAGTATGTAGGCATTAAGTAGTGCTAAGCAATAATAATAATTTAATGAAAAAATAAATAAATATTTTTTTCCATGTGGTGCGGATTTTACTTACTGTATGTATTTGCCTTCGAAAAATAAAAATACGTTTATATTATTACTATTATTTAAAATCACAAATGTTATATCCAAAAATATTACTTGTTTTTCTTCAAAACTAGGAGCCAAAACTAAAACCAATTTCCCATATTAAGCAAAATCGCACGAATTAACATAACATTTTTTATGAAGTTCTCTTTCAGTTTTAATTGATATTTTAAAATTTTAGCAAAATACACTGAAAACAATATTTTATTTTCAAAAAATAAAAGATCTGTCAAATTGACATTTGGCTAGTGGATTGCTTATATTTTGATCTGTAGAAACCAAATTTATCCAAATATACAGAGTGTACCATTTAAAAAACAAAATTGTTGTCCATTTTCGGCGAAACCGGAAGTCGGCCATATTGAATATATATGTCAGAAAATCAGAAATACCTATACTATACTTAGTTAAACTTTCATGAAAATCGGCTAATAAATAAAAAAGTTTAAAGGGGTGATTCTGTGTTACCCGGTATAGCTCACAGTTAAATAATATTTGAAACACCCTGTACACATATAAAAAACAATTTTTGTCGGACACAATATATTTTACATCAAATCTGTTACAACTGTATTGCTAAACCTACATAATTGAGGCGATTTAGAAAAAATAAGACAACCGGGTCCGTATGTAATTTTTCAAACTTTTCATAGCGCAGTTTTTCTTTGACTACTGACCTGTAAAGCAAATAATTTTTTCAAGAAAATCTGGCATTTTTTTTAAAAGTTATTAGGAATTTATAAAAACAGAGGTTTAATGGTTTCGAATATTATAGTCATTTTAAAAATAAAGTAGCTCCACTGACTTTTTGATAAACGCTCTATATATGATTATTATATTTTTTTAGACCAATCTTTTGACTAAATTCTCCCATAAAAAAATTCATGATAATAAAGAATAAAACAACTCGAAGTCATACCACAAATTATTTAATAATAACGAAACGTCTAACAGGGAAAAAGCGACATGTTTCGGTCTACATGACCATCATCAGGCCTATAAAAAAATTGACAGTGTGAAGAGACATTAACAAAATTAAAATGTAATATAATAACTTACAAATTTACAAATTGAATCCAAAGCGTTGAAAAAGGTTACAAATGATTGTCAAAGTTACATTGTGGAAAATTATTTTAAAAAAATTTAAAAACATAAACTAAATTAAATTAAATTCAAAGGAAAATTTAAATAACTCCATAAAGATTAACTTAGATAAGATCGCATTTTAAAAATCGGTGGTGCAAACGGCCCTAAGACAACTACTATATGGTTTTAAGTTCCTAAAATCTATTTTAGATTTATCACACTTAAAAATCCTATATTATTCTTTAGTTTATAAAATAAATTTAAACTAGTTAAATTCAATTAATATGTTAAAAAGCATATTAAAAAAATACATACACTAGGTAGAACTCAAACTCATTATTTAATGGAAATCAATAACTAACGTGCCTTCATTTTCTTTTTTCCAGTAAACTATACTTTTTCCTTCTCTGTAAATATTATAGAAGTAGTCGTATCTTATCATCACAAAAAAATATCTAATTTATTGCTCATGCACAACACTATACTTTTGGTTTCAATGAACTATTTATTTATTTGCTCACGTTGTTTATGTAGACGCCTTTACACGATGTTGAAATGTAAAATATGTATGCTGTTGACGAAATAAATTGTTATTATTATTATTATTATAATTAAATGTTTAATTAGTAATTTTAGATCAATTAATAATTAAATTATTGACAATCACAATAAATTACCGAAGTGAAATAACGCGGCAACAAGATAATAATAATAAAGGAAGGGACGGCCATTATTATTATTTGTTATTTAATTATTATTTGCTATGGTATTTCAACGTATATAAGAATCGCAATATTTCCTGCAAATAAAATTATCTGTTAATTTATTAGTAAAGGAAGTCTTAAAAAGCATAAAAAAACCATGAAACAATATCTATTTAAATTTTTCTTTTCTTCATACCTCCAATTATCCAAAGGAATAAAAAAAATCCGGGGATTCCCGCCCACAAATCACCCGCAACTAAAATCACTCAGCGCGAATCTCGAGATCGCTTAAAAAGCCGGTAAGTAAATCCAGGTGCGACGTGAAACAAAGACCAAAAGTCGCTTAAGTCCACGAAAAAAGCTGCGGAGCTTAAAAACAGCTTTGGCCAGGTTTAGATCGGATCAGGAGCGTCGCGGCGACGGACGCCGACGGCAGCGTCGGTTTGAGAGAGAGCTTTACGGATACTAAGCTTGAACGGTTTGTTTCGTCGCCCCTTCGACGAGGGGCGAGGGGATCTTGCGCTCCAGCTGCTTTTTGGGAATGGAGACCAATAACATAAAAGTTATGGAAATATAAACTAATTAAGCTTGCTGATTATTCTACAAATAAATAATTTTTTTAACAAACTTTAGCTTAAAAAAGTCTCTTGGGTTGTGTTAAAATTTAACTGAAATTTTCTACAAATTGATAATTTTTTTTAACAAACTTTAGCTTAAAAAAGTCTCTTGGGTGGTATTAAAATTTAACTGAAATTTTCTACAAATAAATATTTTTTTTAACAAACTTTAGCTTAAAAAAGTCTCTTGGGTGGTGTTCAAATTTAACTGAAATTTTCTACAAATAAATAATTTTTTTTAACAAACTTTAGCTTAAAAAAGTCTCTTGGGTGGTGTTCAAATTTAACTGAAATTTTCTACAAATGAATAATTTTTTTTAACAAACTTTAGCTTAAAAAAGTCTCTTGGGTGGTGTTCAAATTTAACTGAAATTTTCTACAAATAAATAATTTTTTAACAAACTTAAGCTTAAAAAAGCCTCTTGGGTGGTGTTCAAATTTAACTGAAATTTTCTACAAATAAATAATTTTTTTTAACAAACTTTAGATTAAAAAAGTCTCTTGGGTGGTGTTTAAATTTAACTGAAATTTTCTACAAATAAATAATTTTTTTTAACAAACTTTAGTTTAAAAAAGTCTCATGGGTGGTGTTCAAATTGAACTGAAATTTTCTACAAATAAATAACTTTTTTTAACAAACTTTAGATTAAAAAAGTCTCTTGGGTGGTGTTCAAATTTAACTGAAATTTTCTACAAATAAATAATTTTTTTTAACAAACTTTAGCTTAAAAAAGTCTCATGGGTGGTGTTCAAATTGAACTGAAATTTTCTACAAATAAATAACTTTTTTTAACAAACTTTAGTTTAAAAAAGCCTCTTGGGTGGTGTTCAAATTTAACTGAAATTTTCTACAAATAAATAATTTTTTTTAACAAACTTTAGTTTAAAAAAGCCTCTTGGGTGGTGTTCAAATTTAACTAAAATTTTCTACAAATAAATATTTTTTTTAACAAACTTTAGCTTAAAAAAGTCTCTTGGGTGGTGTTCAAATTTAACTGAAATTGTCTACAAATAAATAATTTTTTTTAACAAACTTTAGCTTAAAAACCCTCTTGGGTGGTGTTCAAATTTAACTGAAATTTTCTACAAATAAATAATTTTTTTTAACAAACTTTAGCTTAAAAAAGCCTCTTGGGTGGTGTTCAAATTTAACTGAAATTTTCTACAAATAAATAATTTTTTTTAACAAACTTTAGCTTAAAAACCCTCTTGGGTGGTGTTCAAATTTAACTGAAATTTTCTACAAATAAATAATTTTTTTAACAAACTTTAGCTTAAAAAAGCCTCTTGGGTGGTGTTCAAATTTAACTGAAATTGTCTACAAATAAATAATTTTTTTTAACAAACTTTAGCTTAAAAACCCTCTTGGGTGGTGTTCAAATTTAACTGAAATTTTCTACAAATAAATAATTTTTTTTAACAAACTTTAGATTAAAAAAGTCTCTTGGGTGGTGTTTAAATTTAACTGAAATTTTCTACAAATAAATAATTTTTTTTAACAAACTTTAGCTTAAAAACCCTCTTGGGTGGTGTTCAAATTTAACTGAAATTTTCTACAAATAAATAATTTTTTTTAACAAACTTTAGCTTAAAAAAGCCTCTTGGGTGGTGTTCAAATTTAACTGAAATTTTCTACAAATAAATAATTTTTTTAACAAACTTTAGCTTAAAAAAGCCTCTTGGGTGGTGTTCAAATTTAACTAAAATTGTCTACAAATAAATAATTTTTTTTAACAAACTTTAGCTTAAAAACCCTCTTGGGTGGTGTTCAAATTTAACTGAAATTTTCTACAAATAAATAATTTTTTTTAACAAACTTTAGATTAAAAAAGTCTCTTGGGTGGTGTTTAAATTTAACTGAAATTTTCTACAAATAAATAATTTTTTTTAACAAACTTTAGCTTAAAAACCCTCTTGGGTGGTGTTCAAATTTAACTGAAATTTTCTACAAATAAATAATTTTTTTTACAAACTTTAGCTTAAAAAAGTCTCTTGGGTGGTGTTCAAATTTAACTGAAATTTTCTACAAATAAATAATTTTTTTAACAAACTTTAGCTTAAAAAAGCCTCTTGGGTGGTGTTCAAATTTAACTGAAATTTTCTACAAATAAATAATTTTTTTTAACAAACTTTAGTTTACAAAAGCCTCTTGGGTGGTGTTTAAATTTAACTGAAATTTTCTTCAAATAAATAATTTTTTTAACAAACTTTAGCCTAAAAAAGTCTCTTGAGTAGTGTTCAAATTTAACTGAAATTTTCTACAAATAAATATTTTTTTTTACAAACTTTAGCTTAAAAAAGCCTCTTGGGTGGTGTTCAAATTTAACTGAAATTTTCTACAAATAAATAATTTTTTTAATAAACTTTAGCCTAAAAAAGTCTCTTGAGTAGTGTTCAAATTTAACTGAAATTTTCTACAAATAAATATTTTTTTTTACAAACTTTAGCTTAAAAAAGCCTCTTGGGTGGTGTTCAAATTTAACTGAAATTTTCTACAAATAAATAATTTTTTTAATAAACTTTAGCCTAAAAAAGTCTCTTGAGTAGTGTTCAAATTTAACTGAAATTTTCTACAAATAAATATTTTTTTTTACAAACTTTAGCTTAAAAAAGCCTCTTGGGTGGTGTTCAAATTTAACTGAAATTTTCTACAAATAAATAATTTTTTTTACAAACTTTAGCTTAAAAAAGTCTCTTGGGTGGTGTTCAAATTTAACTGAAATTTTCTACAAATAAATAATTTTTTTAACAAACTTTAGCTTAAAAAAGCCTCTTGGGTGGTGTTCAAATTTAACTGAAATTTTCTACAAATAAATAATTTTTTTTACAAACTTTAGCTTAAAAAAGTCTCTTGGGTGGTGTTCAAATTTAACTGAAATTTTCTACAAATAAATAATTTTTTTAACAAACTTTAGCTTAAAAAAGCCTCTTGGGTGGTGTTCAAATTTAACTGAAATTTTCTACAAATAAATAATTTTTTTTAACAAACTTTAGTTTACAAAAGCCTCTTGGGTGGTGTTTAAATTTAACTGAAATTTTCTTCAAATAAATAATTTTTTTAACAAACTTTAGCTTAAAAAAGCCTCTTGGGTGGTGTTCAAATTTAACTGAAATTTTCTACAAATAAATAATTTTTTTAATAAACTTTAGCCTAAAAAAGTCTCTTGAGTAGTGTTCAAATTTAACTGAAATTTTCTACAAATAAATATTTTTTTTTACAAACTTTAGCTTAAAAAAGCCTCTTGGGTGGTGTTCAAATTTAACTGAAATTTTCTACAAATAAATAATTTTTTTAATAAACTTTAGCCTAAAAAAGTCTCTTGAGTAGTGTTCAAATTTAACTGAAATTTTCTACAAATAAATATTTTTTTTTACAAACTTTAGCTTAAAAAAGCCTCTTGGGTGGTGTTCAAATTTAACTGAAATTTTCTACAAATAAATAATTTTTTTAATAAACTTTAGCCTAAAAAAGTCTCTTGAGTAGTGTTCAAATTTAACTGAAATTTTCTACAAATAAATATTTTTTTTTACAAACTTTAGCTTAAAAAAGCCTCTTGGGTGGTGTTCAAATTTAACTGAAATTTTCTACAAATAAATAATTTTTTTTAACAAACTTTAGTTTAAAAAAGCCTCTTGGGTGGTGTTCAAATTTAACTGAAATTTTCTACAAATAAATAATTTTTTTAATAAACTTTAGCCTAAAAAAGTCTCTTGAGTAGTGTTCAAATTTAACTGAAATTTTCTACAAATAAATAATTTTTTTTACAAACTTTAGCTTAAAAAAGCCTCTTGGGTGGTGTTCAAATTTAACTGAAATTTTCTACAAATAAATAATTTTTTTTACAAACTTTAGCTTAAAAAAGTCTCTTGGGTGGTGTTCAAATTTAACTGAAATTTTCTACAAATAAATAATTTTTTTAACAAACTTTAGCTTAAAAAAGCCTCTTGGGTGGTGTTCAAATTTAACTGAAATTTTCTACAAATAAATAATTTTTTTTAACAAACTTTAGTTTACAAAAGCCTCTTGGGTGGTGTTTAAATTTAACTGAAATTTTCTTCAAATAAATAATTTTTTTAACAAACTTTAGCTTAAAAAAGCCTCTTGGGTGGTGTTCAAATTTAACTGAAATTTTCTACAAATAAATAATTTTTTTAATAAACTTTAGCCTAAAAAAGTCTCTTTAGTAGTGTTCAAATTTAACTGAAATTTTCTACAAATAAATATTTTTTTTTACAAACTTTAGCTTAAAAAAGCCTCTTGGGTGGTGTTCAAATTTAACTGAAATTTTCTACAAATAAATAATTTTTTTAATAAACTTTAGCCTAAAAAAGTCTCTTGAGTAGTGTTCAAATTTAACTGAAATTTTCTACAAATAAATATTTTTTTTTACAAACTTTAGCTTAAAAAAGCCTCTTGGGTGGTGTTCAAATTTAACTGAAATTTTCTACAAATAAATAATTTTTTTAATAAACTTTAGCCTAAAAAAGTCTCTTGAGTAGTGTTCAAATTTAACTGAAATTTTCTACAAATAAATATTTTTTTTTACAAACTTTAGCTTAAAAAAGCCTCTTGGGTGGTGTTCAAATTTAACTGAAATTTTCTACAAATAAATAATTTTTTTTAACAAACTTTAGTTTAAAAAAGCCTCTTGGGTGGTGTTCAAATTTAACTGAAATTTTCTACAAATAAATAATTTTTTTAATAAACTTTAGCCTAAAAAAGTCTCTTGAGTAGTGTTCAAATTTAACTGAAATTTTCTACAAATAAATAATTTTTTTTACAAACTTTAGCTTAAAAAAGCCTCTTGGGTGGTGTTCAAATTTAACTGAAATTTTCTACAAATAAATAATTTTTTTTAACAAACTTTAGTTTACAAAAGCCTCTTGGGTGGTGTTTAAATTTAACTGAAATTTTCTTCAAATAAATAATTTTTTTAACAAACTTTAGCCTAAAAAAGTCTCTTGGGTGGTGTTCAAATTTAACTGAAATTTTCTACAAATAAATAATTTTTTTAACAAACTTTAGCTTAAAAAAGCCTCTTGGGTGGTGTTCAAATTTAACTGAAATTTTCTACAAATAAATAATTTTTTTTAACAAACTTTAGTTTACAAAAGCCTCTTGGGTGGTGTTTAAATTTAACTGAAATTTTCTTCAAATAAATAATTTTTTTAACAAACTTTAGCCTAAAAAAGTCTCTTGGGTGGTGTTCAAATTTAACTGAAATTTTCTACAAATAAATAATTTTTTTTAACAAACTTTAGCTTAAAAATGTCTCTTGGGTGGTGTTCAAATTTAACTGAAATTTTCGTTAATTTTTTATATTTACGATTTGAGTAGTCTTTTACCAAACATGAAGTTGTAAAAAGAATAAAAATAAATTTAATCTTGAGGCGAAAAATACGAATAATTCATTTCTTATAGATCTTTTACATAATCTCAAAATCCTTTAATGCTTTGGTACAAAAACATATTTTTTAGCATTATTATAAAATAAAAAAAATAGGTAAGTAATAAAACTCTCGAATACCACATAAAATATATTGAAGCAAATTTGAAAAATTTGGCAACTAGTTTCGGCAGACTGCCATCATCAGGTCAATCAAAGATGAGTAACGTCAAAAATTCACCTTTCATTGGCCTGATGATGGCAGTCTGCCGAAACTAGTTGCCAACCAATTCAATTCATCTTTAATAAATTTTATATGGTAATCGACTTAGAGTTTTATTACCTACTTACCAGTAGACCACATTTGAGATAATGGATAATCTCTTGGATTAAAAAAAATATATATAGTTGCTTGAGTTACCATAGAGATAAATAATACAATATAAAGTTTTTCCTGTCTAAAATTAAGAAAACACCAAGACAATTATTTTTCGTTAATATTTAACTATAACAACTTCACCGTATACAATCATTAATTCTCTGTAATAATCTCTAGATCTCATTACTTTAATATTATAAACCGTCAAAAGAGCGAGTTAAGTCCAAAGAGTGTTAAGCTAAGTCTGGGGAGCTTTGCTTTTAGTCCGGACAGATCGACCTGGATTTCTGTACTTCGGAGAGCTTTTCTATTCGACGTATAACCCGCAGATTTTCAGATTTTACATCGGCGATCGTTGTTTTAGTGGAAAACGACCGGCATTACTGCGTTCATTGTTTTAAATTGAGCGTTTTTATTGAGCGTATTAGTGTAATCTTTATTTCTGGTCTATTGGTATATCGATTCTATTATTTTTGATAGTGTATAAAGAGAACTGATAATTGGTATTTAAATATGCGTTAATAAAAAAATTTAGATTTGTATTATTATTTTTGAGTTCAGATTAGCATATACAGGGTGATTCATTAAGGGTGACGACTGGTTGTTTGTACTAGAATTTATGGAAAATATTCTTATAACAAAATCACGTTTATCTCGATCGTCGCCCAACAAACATATGCAAAGTGACGTCACGCGAAGCTCTGTCACGTTTTCGGGCGGTCCAACTTTGGTAATTTATTCAAAGGCTAAAACGTCCGAATAAAAATCAAAAAAATTGGAAATTGCATTAAAAATGTACTGCTTTCGATTTCTAAAATTAAAAAAAAAATATTGAACGGACAGAATTCCATAATTCACTATTTAACTTATTCAAATAATATCAGAAAAAAATAATTTTTATAAAAAACAATAAATGGTTAGAAATAAAAAACCAGTCGAAATATCGGTTGCTCGATTCAAAGTAAACCTCGACTATCACGATTTCATCCGGAGTCAGCATACCGGACTTTCAATACAAATATGCTACCGGTGGACCACCCTATATAATAACCTTTAATTTTTCATGTCATACTGGTTCATTATTTGTCAATTACTAACTACTAAAGGTGTACTTTATGCCCTTACGGGTATAAAACTTTATGGCAAGGGGGGAAAAACAAAAAACAGTTTTTGTTTAACTTATTAAATAAGCGTTAATAATTAATTTACAAATTATGAAACAAAAATCTATAATATATAGCGGCAAAGTCCTGACTGATTGACTGACTGACTGACTGACTGACACAACAAAATACTTATCCCAGAGACTTGAAATTTTGGATAGGAAATAGGAAATAATATAGAAAACTAAGGAAAAAAAAATAGGGACAAATATAGAAAAAAGGAAAAATATGAAAAAAAAAGAATAGAAAAATTTGGGGAAATAGTGAAAAATATGGCAAAATTGGGAAAAATAGTGCAGAATAGGGAAATTTAGGAAAAATAGGGAAAAAATGAGGAAACCAGTGACAAATAGCGAAACAGTAGGGAAAAATGAAGAAGAATAACGAAAATAGTAAAAAATTGGGAAAATATAGAAAAAAGAGAAATTTAGGGAAAAATATGAACAAACCGGGCAAAATAGTTAAAAATATGGAAAAAATAGTGAACAATTGGGAATAATTAGAAAAAATTGAGCAAAATAAGGAAATTTATGAGAAATATTGAAAAATTAGGAATATTAGGACAAAATAGGGAAATTTGAGAAAAAATATGAAAATATGAAAATATGAAATTAGAGGATAAATACGGAAACATATGGGAAGATGGTGAAAAATAGGGACATATTATGGAAAATGACAAAGATAAAAAGGAAATAATAGAAAATAATAGGGATAAAAATAATAATAAAAAACAGGAAAAATATGAAGATATGAAATAAATATAGAAAAATAACTAAAATTGGGGAAACATAATTACAAAGCATAAAATAATGAAAAATAGAACAAATAAGAAAATATGCGAAAAATTGTGAAAAAATAGGAACAAATCGGGAATAATAGGAAAACATAAAAAGATAGATAAAATAATAAAATCAGAAAAATAGGAAAATATATGATAAAATAGTAATAAGGAAAAATAATAAAAATAGGAAAAAACAGATGATAATAGGACCAAATAGGGAAAAACAGGAAAAGTAAAGAAAAAGGCAAAATCAGAAGAAATATCAAAAATAGAAATAAAAAATGAAAAACAGGAAAAATTTGAATAAATGGCAAAAATGGGGGAAAAATAAGTACAAACAGGATCAACTAGAAAAAAATAAGGAAAATGGGATGAATAGTGAATAACAGGAAAAAATAGAAAGAGATAGAAAAATATGAAAAGAAAAGTTCAAAATTGTAAAAAATAGGAAAAATATGGCAAAATAGGAAAATTTGGAAAAAATCTGGAAGAATATTGAAATTTGGGCAAAAGAAGAAAAATATGGAAAAATAAGGAAATTAGAGAATAAATAGGCAAACGTGTGGGAAATATAGGGGAAATAGGGAAAATGGAAAAATAGAACAAAATAGACATTAATAGCGACAGATAGGGAAAACCAGAAAAAGATAATGAAAAACAGGAAAAATAGGAAAAAAACAGGAAAAATAGAAAGAAATATGAAAAAAGAAGCAAATCCCGGTCATCCAGGTACTAAAAAGACTCCGTAGCAAAGCACGGGTGTTCAGCCAAACAATTTTTTCGAATAACCTTTTAATCGAAAATAATCAAAATGTTATAGCGGACTTCACAATAAAAAAAAATCGACTGTGTCACCCCAGGACTTTCCCGGCTCGACCGTAGAGAATATGTTATTTATTATTATTATTTTAATTACAAAATACCAAGCATTACATTGATTTATGGAACACATTAAAAATAGCGAGCTGATGGTGAATTAATATTTCAATGTTGGTAATGACATAAGCTGCGCATGCGCACGTTATATATCATACTGCTACAATTAGGATCTCCTAAAATCATGTGTGAAAACTATTGGGAATTCGGGATTTCATACAATAGTTGTAGGGAACTTTAAATGTGTATTTTTCTCGCCATCTAGCGGCGAAACTATGAGGAATTCGATAAAAGTTAAACATAAAAGTTAAAGAAAATTTGATGCTTTACAACTTTGCCCAAGAAAATTTTGCACTAAATACATTGTTTGTCCTCAAAATCAAGAAAAACTAGAGAAAACATACATGCACATTTTTACGCGCCCTCTAGTGGCGCAACTATTGGAGATTTTAGATGATTACACATAAACACACGTGGAAGATTGCACATAGACACACATATACACAGACAGACCATTGTAAATGGTCTCAATCTTCTTGGGGGACCTCAAAATGGATATTTCCATCGATATCTCGATTTTTTTTTGCTCGTTCACCTTACTTTCCCTTTGATGGGACCGGGAAAGTAAAATTACCTGGAAAATATGCGTGCCAATCCTCCCTATTTGCGACAAAAAAAATCAATTATATTAATAATACCCTAAGCTCAAGGTCACATATATTGGATAGTTTAGGACTCGCGGCTAGACTCTAGTGGAGACGGGATGAATCAATCTCAAAAGTATTGTCTTCCTCTAATATACAGATTTGGCCAAAACTTTGCGGAACATAGGGTATTTTATGCAACAGACAAGGGGCCCAGTAAACGATATGTGAGGAATAAGAACAAAATATTTTGGAATACACCTTTTTAAAAACTTTCGTAATTTATCATAGCGTATAGAATCTACGTCGGTGTTTGGGGAAATACATGGACGGTCTGAGCACAGGTCTGATCAGCGTTGCTACATCTAGTAATTTCTACTTTTTTGGTAGATTTCACCTTTTTCCGATAATATTATTAAGCAGATTTTCCTTGTAGATTTATTGTAAAAAATATTTTAATCAAGCATTTACTTTAATTTCTATGTTACTAGACGTATAACTAATTTGGAATTTTCATTGATTAGATTGCATCGACTGCTCTTTTGTCGGTAATTCCCCCTTAGGCCTTATGGCGTTGTATTTCCCCGCCAACTGGTGGTAGAATTTAATCTGTAAAACTTTTTATAAAAATGTAAAACATAAAGATGGTCTAAGAAATATATTCAATAACAAACTCATTGCAGGCGAAAAATGTCATAGAAGGAAATAGTGCCAGTCTATTCTTCAATAGTGCGTGCTTTAGTATCACTCCAGAGCTAAAACTGTCACGTTTGGCACAATTGTGCTACATTTTACAACACTGCATCAAAAATTTGTCTACGTCATTTATCACGTGATGTAAACGGTACAGCTATACCAAAAGATTTATTTCTAGAAAAAGCCGTTGAAACTGACGTTCATCTCTTTCTATATACTATTATCATAGAGAGCGACGAGTGCCATTGTATCCGAATATGGAATAGTTCATTACAAATTAAAAACTGTTATAACCCCATTAGTTTCTAGATTGTTGAGCAGAATAGTTGTCTCCCAGCGAGAGCATTTCACTTTAGAATGCGAGTCAAGACCACACCCTAATATTGATAACATTCTGAGATTTCAAATTAGTAACAAGTGTTAATAATGTTTATTTAAATTTAATGAAGTTCTACACAGTGTGTTATTAAAAAAAATGTAAATGCAATTTAGATTTTCCCATTAATAAATGGGTGACAAAATAACCCTTAAAAATAAATTAAATCGATTCTTTTGTGTTAAATAATGTGTCTGATGTGCTAATCAGACACTGCTCCTTCGAACTGAAGGTGGTTGATGCCAAAACGTCGACAAACTAGTAGAACAAATTTCAAATGGTTATGAGTTCTTAATTTATATTTATTCAAACAAGAACGTTTAAATTTATTTATTAAATAACTAAATATCTACTGGTACAGAAGATGACCCTTCCAATTTATAAAAAAAAAATATATCCAAATAAATTACCTTGTGTAATGTAGCCCTTTTTAAACGGGTCTTAAAAATAATAATGATTAATACAAAAAAATAATTACGAGGTCCTCTAAGGGTGCCAAATGTCAAAATACTTCGAAAATCAGAGTTCAACTCTTATGACAGTAATTGATAAGAAAAATCTAAAATTTCCTTGCAAAAAGTAAAATTAAAGGTTTGTTCCTACAACAGTCAGCAAACTGGTTTCCAACGGTTGTCAAACTTGACGATGATGCGCATGTGCACTTATTACTAATAACCAACCGATTGTAAAATGCTCTTGGAACAGCAAACTGACATCGACAGTTGACAAGTGATTGACATCTACGACACGTACATATCAGAATTGAAAAAAGAAGAAAAGGAGGGTATCCCAAAGACAAATTTGTTTGATGTCGAGCAATCCAGAGAAATATATAGGTGTGTTGTAGAGCATTTAATTTTCCATATAGACCACACTGTCTTTTATAATAATTGCTTTCAGCAAACCATTCTGAAATTTCACGTCCCATTTCTTTGAATGGGCGGAAATGTTCCATAAATTCAACTTCGTTGAAAAGTGGAATACTCGAAAAAAAATTTATTTTTTGGTTTTTCCCTTCAACTAAAAGTTCAAAATCGCTGTCTGGTTCAGATGTCAAATCAGTTATTTCACTATCTGATTCAGTAAATAAAAATTCTGGAGAATCCGAATCACTCACGTTAATATTTAAAATATTAACTTTAAAATGCACAAATAACACACGAAACACAGAAATATCAGGGAGGTCAAACAACAAATAACGAAATAACATTAAACATAACCTCTAAGCAAATTCTCGTGATTGGTTTCGCTATTGCGCACGCTGCTGACGGTCAATCAGAGAAGAATCAGCAAACCGCTCTGACAGTTATCTGACGAATAAGAATTTTTGTTGGAACAGCCAATTTGGAATTTGCAATCAGTTGGTAACATTTGCTGGAACACTTTTTGTCCACTGCGCAGAATCATGACGGGTTTCTTACTCTGTAGGAACAAATCTTAAATTATTCTATAAACTATCACAAAAAAATCAGCTGTAAGAACTACGTTGCCTGCCAAAAATATAGAGGTGGGAACTTATTTATTCTTAATGTAGCGCATTTATATCCTTTACTACTTTAATTATTGCATTCTCTGATTCTATATTCACAGATTATGGATATTCCTGTTTTTAATGTCCTCAAAAATATTTTCCATCAGTTTTTACTCTTTCTTTAAACCAGTTTCGTAATATCTAGTTGTAATATGTATAATTACTATATATTTTATATTTCGACCTTTTTCTAAGATCCTTTAAAAGAAAAAAATTTTAACATGAACAAAAAATTAATTTGAGAGATTCCGATATAATTTTTATGTATATAAAAACGAGCGATTTGTAATATCATTTAAAGATTGTTATAATATTATTGGACGTGTACCTATATACATAATAAAAGTATAATAATAAATTATTCGTTATCTAGGAGTCACATGTGATATAAAGTTTTCGCCTACAATTACCTTTTATAGTGTTTATCGACAAGTACTTGCGCGTTCGATAATATAACCACAATTTTTATAGTTCATCAATTAATTTCCTTCAAAAATAATACGTTTCTGAAACAATTTTTTTATCAGTAGTAGATAAGCTAATTATATTATAAAATTATTTTTTTCAACCAACGTTAAAAATATAATTTTGTTCAAGTGGAAAATTGAATAAAATTAAAATTAAAAAATGCGTAATTAAATAGTTTGTTTTAAATGTGCTTTTGCATAATATTTTCTTTTTTAATGAAATATTATGATATTCTTGGTCATAGGGATTATGAAAATATTACTAATTATTTGAAGGTATATAAGTGAACATGTATCTAGCTACTTATTTTTTAATATTTTACAACCTAATTTTAATTTTTGTAATCTCATTTTTATAACAATATAGGCAAACATAACCAATCGCCATTGTTAAGTAAAAATGTATTATTTGTTTATTGACATTTTTAACATTATTCATAACAAAAATTGGTAGGTATAAGTAGTGAACATATTCTATTGCATTCTATTCTATTCTAAAACATTAAAAAATATTTTTAAAAAAGAAGGAACCTTTAAATATTATTAAATAACTCCAACGGATTTATTTAAAATTAAAGACAAATTTTAAGTAAAGAGTTAGCGCGTATATATACCGGACCATCCACAATGGCCGTATTTAAAACAGAAAAAAGTACATTTAATTTTTAAAGTTAATTAACATGATAACAGGCTAAAAACTAAAACGAAGACAAGATATCAGACAGAGGCAAGACTCATTCTTATAAGTAAGAGTAAGTAAGAGATATTAAATTAATAAAAAGAAGTGAAAGAACCAAAATAATAGAATGTGATCAAAATAAACAAAATAGTACCTATCAGAATTCAATAAAATTAAAATTGTAACTTTAAAAATAAATAATTATCTGAATGGTGTAATTGTTCATTTAAACAATGTAAAATTAGAGTCTGATAAGGCTAATTGTTTAATGATATTATAATTTCTTGAGTGAAACCGAATTCGCAGATAAAGGAATAGACGATATGGAATAACGAATTAAAATATGCTATTTTATTAGTTGTAATAGGTTTCCGCTAAATTTCAAATTCAAATGATTATTACAAAAGTTTTTATAAACTAAAAAATCCAAAACGGGGAGTTTCGACTGAGATTCAAATTCAATAGTGAATTTTACTCTATAAGATGAATCGAATTAATATAGTCTAAAAAAGCATTTCTACAGAGTCTTGAAAAAGTAAAATACAGTCATCAATGTATCTATACTAGAATATAATTTTATCTTTAAAATTTGGGTGAGAAAAAAAAGATTTTTCAAAATTATTCATAAAAATTTCTGCTAGCAGGGGTGATAAATTAGAGCCCATATAGCTAGTCCAATGTATTAAAATTTATTATTAAGTTTAAAAAAAATTTAATCTATAAGACAATAATACCTTAATAAAGAATATAGATCTAAAACAATGTGATTGTATATTGTTAGAAAAAAATAAATTTCTAACTTCGCTACCATCAATAGTAAACTTATGAAGTGAACAAGTTGTTTTTTAAATATTAAAAATGCCGCCCCAAAATATGTGCCGCCCGGTGCGTTTTACACTACTCACCGCCTCCACCCCCAGGTACGCCACTGCCCCGGGCCCTAATTTTCTCTTCCTGTCCCTGCCTATAATGTGTAAAATGTTCCTCATTTATTTCTTGGTTGTAATACAGCCTATTTGATCAATACTATAACATTACCACAATTTTAACTGATGCTTCAAATTTTAAGTGTGACACCATAGGAAAAAATCTAATGGGGTTAAGTCATGTTTTAGTTAGGTTGGATTGTGTCTCCGTCGGCCAATCCACTTCTCGAAAAAATAGTGTGTATATTCAAAACAAACGTACACTAGGTTAGGTCAGTAATTTATTAGGTACATAGTAATACAGCCCATAAAGTATAAACTATATTTTTAAATTTTAAATTATTCGCGCCAGTAATACAGTATGAAGCGTTAATTAGTTAAGTTGATACAGTGTACTTATGATGAGAACAAGTCAAATGCCTCTAAATTCTGGATAAAATTTTTGTTTTGTCGTGGTAAAATTCTAATCTGGTAAGTGCGTAATCTAATGTACAGCTCAACTAGTTATTATTGAATCCAAACGTTGTTAATCAGTTTCACAATAATATAAAATGTCAAGAAAATCTCAGTGTGGGGTAAAGTGAAGTTTTTCACAGAGGGTAAAGTAATCCTAGATTCATTTTATTCCCGCTATTATTTTATTAGGTTGGTTCAAGGCGCTGTCAAAAATTCAAACATTTTAGACAACTTGGTGCCATCAAGAGATGTATCGCCTCTTCATGAACCTTTTACACCATCAAATACAAAACGTTTCGATAGCTATCGAACTCCATAATTGTACAATAAGCTCAGACAATTTTAGCCAACCAGAATATCTCCAAGAGATATAATGCCTATCCCTAAAATAGCCCCTAAAACTGTATATGAGAAAGGAAAGAAAAAAGGATCTACAATGGTGATAACAACTTTCCCGTACCTTGCTGACCTGAAGGCAGAAAAAGAACAGCAGAAGACAAAAATAGTAAAAAATGGAAAAAAAAATTGCGATAAAAAATCTTGTGACTCTGAAGACCATGATACTGATGACGCCCACTTATGCCAGTACTAAGGAAATCTTATAAGTGATGAAGATGTTGAAAATTTGCAAACAAACTAGTTTACTGCACAGCCAACGAAAAATGTGTTTGCCGTAGATTTTACATTAGTTCAACTAAGCAAAAAAAAATTGCTGCTCAAGTTAAAGATCTATTAAAAAATGGGTATGAAGTAAAATTTATGAGGCACTACGGAGGAAACTGGAACATCTTTGTTTTTCCCGACGTAACTGATATCTCAGTGATAACTGCATCTCAAATCATGAGAACCGACAATGATATCCCCAAGAAAGAGTTCAGAAGGAAACAAAGAAAATTATGTGGAACAAAGTCCCGCCGGACGAATGTTGGTTATAGAATCTGACACGAATAAAAATGAAACATATAGTAGGAAACAATGAACGAGAATGGAGTTGATGTTACCAATGTTAGTCTGCCAAGTTGTTTCATAAGTTCTGTTGTAAATGCTTTGGAAAATGAGGACCTCCCTGTTTTTGATATATCTGACCCATTCAAGAATTTTGATATTATCAGCTCAAGTATGAACCACACATGTCAAGAAAATATTGTCGTTTCTGAGGCCCCCTCCACACATCATGGAAAAGATGTTATTGTTATTAATGACAATATTGCTGAATTTGTAAAAGATACCGAAAATTCAGACGGAAATACTAAACAGAATGAAAAACTATAGATACCATCTGAGTCACTTGCAAACAAAAATGAACAAGGACCACTAGTACACGGAAAAAAATGACTCAGAACGACGGTCCTTTAAAACTGTATCATATACCGGGTATATAAAATTCCAATATTCTCTATATAATGTTTCATTGAAACAGAACCCCTGTCAGATACTGATAAAGAAATAAATCTTAGTAGAGTTTGTTTAACCATCCTTTGCCGTTGCGTCATACATTATCCATCTCGATCTTTCCAGCATGAAATGGATGAGACGGAATTATGACGTCATTGACGTATTTCTTAACTAATTCAGATTATTTATTACTTTTGACAGTGAAGTTGTCATATTTTGATTTGTTGAGTATTTTTGATTATTTTCGCCTTTTTCAATTAAAATACCTTCCCGGTATAATGAGAAAGAGCAAACTTTAATTTTGAAGTTGATTAATTACTTTTCAAGAGGAAGATATGCTGGAAAAGCGCTTTTACCGTTAAATACAACGTAAGTATATAGCTGTATTATGCAAAATGTAAGCATTTATTGATCTGATTTTATTAAATTTTATAGCATGTTGCTGATGCTCTAGACATATCTATTAGAACCATTCAAAAACAGCTACTAGTGGAATAGAAACAGATAAAGACTACAAAATCAAAGTTCATGCTGGACATATTTCATGGAAGCACTATTTCAGGCACACAAATCAATTAATCAATAATGACTGGGAAAAAGAAAAATTCATTGATGCATCTCATTTTCTTCCTGTTATCATAGATCTGAATGAATCGGACTCCCAGAGTGATGATGAAGATGATTTTGTCAGTGATGAAGCTTAGATTTTGCATTTTATTTCATTACATGCTATTTTAGTTTACGTTTCTTATCCGTTTTTTCGTTCCTTTTTCCTATTTGTATTGGGAGTTTTTTCAGAAATAAATTTATTTATTGCCTGTTTTCTCCAATACATGTGTTTTTATTTTCATTTTTTAGGAATACTTACGAAAGTATTTCTCACAATGACACAGACAATAATTACTATACAATTTTTTAAAATATGAATATAGTTAGAAACTAGAAATTGAAACAAATCAGTTAAAAAAAGGAAGTTTCAAGTTAAAAAAAATTACTAAATTATGTAAAAATGTACGCAACCCATATAGCGAAATACAATTTTTGGCATTACCAATTTATTAATACAAACACACCTTAACATAGGTCATGAAAAGAATCCTTAAGATATGTCATTAGTTATATTTTAATTTTGAGGTTATGTGTAAAATGACATTCAAATAATATACGACAAACGTAAAACAGCAGAATACGTCACCGATTATGACGTAACGGCAAAGTATGGTTAAACAAACTCTAGAAATCGTTGCCTAAAGGCAGAGTTTTGGCATATCAACTTAAAAATACATTGTATACGCATTATATGCTCAGTCCTACAGGAAATTTCGCATACTCCTCATATTCTCGTCAGATGAACGGAAGATTCACAGCAATTTAAGGTTATCTTCTGGTGTTCTAAAACAGACTCCTTTCTGAATTTTCTTGTGCCGAACGCGCACGGTGATGTACGAATCAAATACGAGTCGGGTCAACGCCTCATTTCCACAATTGGAATCATTTGTTAATTGGTAGTGTTCGGAGAGTGATATGTTATGAACATTACGTTATATTCCCGAAGCGTTGAAAATGGAAAAGTTTTTGAGACATTGAATTTAGACGAAGAATACATTTAACGTGACTTGGGTAAGTACAGCACAATATAATATTATCCCAGTTCAATTCCTCTTTGTCGCATAATCTGAACTAAATTTCTTTACAAAATTTGTAATATAGGAAGTATTTGCTAACATTAAATTTTAATTTTCAAATATTTGTTTAATAAAATAAATAACTTCCTGTACAAAATATTCTGTGAAGAAATTCTGGCCAAAAAATTAACAATATTGATAAAAGTGAAGTAGAAACTTGTTGTAAATTCAATATAATTCAAAGGGGTATCAAATTAACATTTTTCCCAACAGAAGGGAGTAAGAAAAATAGGGAGTTACTTTTTCCCAAAGTGAGTAATTTTAGAATGTTATCAAATATGTTTTATTTTTTGTAGGATTTCGAAGATTATTTGAAAAAATTAATTGATGGAAGCTGCAAAATCAAATAGACATTTTGAAAATCTGCAAATGTACGAGGTGTTCAATTTATATATCGAGGTTGATGCCAGTGTCAAGTAGACTTGATAACACTGCACTCTCAAAAACTAGGAAGGAAGATCACATCGTACATAATCAATTTTTCCATCAGTTCTCCAAATAGATCTAATGTACCTACCCTTTAAATAGAAACAATACTGATACTATGTATATATTATACTTTCTTCTTTAAGTTACTTATTTGTTATAAAAAAAATAGAAGAAACACCTGTTTAATAAAATATTAGGAAGGTTCAGCATTCTTTTACAGATATGTTTATGTTACTGAAAAAACTATTATGTTTGTTTTATTTTTTTTGTTTCATTTCGTGAACAATAATGGAGATTAAGGATTATTTCAAAGAGTTTATCGTTCAATAAATATTTTTAAAGATCAAATTCTTTTTTGTTACATTCATCTACTATATTTATGTACTTACCTATGTTTCTATATATAGGGTGAGTCGGGAGGAACTGACCAAACTCTATGAGTACATTCTACAGATGAAAATAATTTAAAAAACTTATGATTAAAATGTTACATTCGTTTTTTTAATTATTTTTATGTGTAGAATATACTTATTAGATTTTGGTCCGTTCCCCAAGAATCTACTCTGTATTTATAAGAGCAGATCAATTTCGGCCAGATAAACGAGATCACTAGCCTCATATGACAAGATTGCTAGCTTTATATAACAAGATTACTAGTTTCATATGACGAGACTACGAGCTTTATACGACGAGGTTACTAGAATAATATGACGAGTTTATATAAGCTTTATATGACAAGATTTTTATTTTCACTTGCCCAGGTTACTAAATTAGTAGAACGGGGTTTTTAGCTTAATATGCCAAGAGTATCTGATCCTCTAGCCTGGTTGTTTGGGAATATATGAAAGTAGTTTAATTCTAGGATACCAAAGCATATTTGGAACAGGTGACTCCGTCGGATTGTTTTAGAAGTGCGTTCTTCTGTCACGCCGGGTATATGAAATTCAGATAATAAGTATATGAATTTCGTATACTAAGTATCGAATTTGTTTTCCGTGTATAGATACCATCTGAGTCACTTGCAAACAAAAATGAATAGAAATAACATGGGAAGAGCTCCAATTGTAATTTCCAGCGATAAATGGAGGGAGTACTATATAGAAGAAAAGATGAAGAAAAACAACAAAATAATATGGAAATTCAAAGGAAGAAAGAGGAGAGAAAACAATTCAAAGAAGAACGACTACAAAAAAAAGATTGTCAAAAGAAAATAGAGAAAATGTCCGAAAAAATCCTGCAGAAACTTCAGCAAAAATTAAGAAGATTCCCTGCGTACTGCGTATGCGAAGAAAATTTATATAGTGACACTGAAGAAGACAAGACGAGAATAAGAATATTGGCTGCGACTTTTGCGACTATTGGTATCATAAAAATGTACAATATACTAAACAGTGTTGCAGCTGCAAATGATTATAAATGTAATTTATGTTGATTTTCAAACAGATAACTAGGAACAACATTAATTACTTAGGTAATAAAGATTAATTTTAAGTAAAATCAATCTGATTGGTAGTTCACAAAAATGGTCGAGAACTTTGCGGGGTGGTCAAGAACCAGATATATTGTAGTTTTTCCTTTTTTATTTTATTAAGATTCCAATAGTTGAATGCAGAAAAACACAAATCATTTTAAACTTGCCACGAAATTGGTAAACACCAGATTCAATAAAATTTGATAAACTTTTGTGTAAATTAATCATTGAAATTTTCGTTAACTGATCGAGAACCAGACCAACTACCCCATACATTTTCTCCACGGTCCAAAGATGAGAAAGTATGTCACAAAATGCTTCAAATTTATACCAATGTGCGGTCTGTAAGCAACACTATATGTTTAGAAAATTGTCTGCAATTTATGCCACATAACTGAAATGTATATGAGTTATAAAACAGCATTGTGGACCGACTTTTATAAAGTAGAGGTTTTTTCTTTCTACTTTTCATTACTAATTTGTATTACCGTTTTGTAATTTTTTTTATATAAAATTTTCTTAGCCAACGTTTTTATGTGATATAATAATAACAATATGTAAATATAATTGTTCTTATATTTTTTGTGACTTAGAACTTAATTTGGGGGTCTTATTTGACACCAAAATACCATTTATGTTACTGAAAACCATGATAATTAATTAATTTTTAATATGGGAATTAAATTTGAAAAAATATGCATTTAAACAAGAAAATAATGAAGAAAAAGGATTTTTGACAGGTTAATTGGCTCATAAAGAAATAAATAGTTTCCTATTTACTAAAGCTATAGATGTTATTAATATAGGTAAATTAATGTTCTATTTAAAGTATTCTTTATTAAAGCATTTAATAATAATAATAATAATAATAATTTTATTGAAAGCAAGCAAAAAAATATATATACAAAAAATAAAAAATGTTTTTAAATTTAATGTCTTAGTAGGTAACTTGGTTAAATTTAAAAATGTGTACTGAAAATGTACAAAGTCCAACCCCATAAAACTTAAGTTGTGCATGGGGTTATCTTTGTTCATTCTGAGAATAACCTAACCTAAAATGAATCCTAATTACAGTAATTAGCGACACTAACAACATCAAATTCTACTAAATTGCATTCTTGACCATAATTAATAAGTTTATGTATTGCTTTTCGATTTTCATTCAATAGAAATTTTTTAAACACGTTTTTTATGAAGTTTAATGAGTTAATAGTTTTTAAATATATCTTGTACATTTCAGGCAAATAGTTGTATAGTTTAGTAGCAAGGTAGAAATGACATCTTTGACTAAAGGATTTATTTGATCTGATTGTTTGCATATTCAAGTTACTTTTTGTTCTTGTATTATAGTTATGTTCAATACTACGTAATATGTGTTTATTTTTATAAATATATAGACCATGACATTATACACATAAATTAACCTTACATCTAAAAGGTTTGCTTCCTTAAATAATAAATCAGATGAATACAAAGTAGGTTTTTTATACATAATTTTCAAGAATTTCTTTTGTAACACATCGAGTTTTCTTAAATGACTATAATATGCTCCTCCCCAATCCAAGATGCCATATTGAATTCTAGATTCTACAAGAGAGTAATAAATGGTTCTGAGGTAAGTTCTGTCAAGGATATTAGAGAGATATTTAAATTTAAATAGTAAACTCCGTAAGATATTTGTAACGTTATCAATATGTTTATCCCATTTTAAGTTTGCATCTATTGTTACCCCTAAGTATTTTATCTTAGTCGTTGCTTTAACTTCTGTTATTACATTATTTGTTTTTATTTTCAGTACATTATAATTAGGAATATTTTGCCGGTATATTGAAAATGGAATAAAAAACGTTTTATCGAAATTAATCGTAATTGCCATATGGTTAAAGTAATCTTTAATAATACTCATATCTTTTTCAGCTTTGGACTTTTTAGGTCTTCCCAAGTTTTCTCATGATAAAGGATAACAGTATCATCAGCAAAACTCACGATTTGACCAGCTGTTTTTATGGTGAATAAGTTATTTATGTACATTATGAAAAGCAGAGGTCCTAAAATAGTTCCTTGTGGAACACCTGTTTTAATTTCCATTTCCTCACTTAATTGATTATTTATTGTCACTATTTAAATTTTCTTCGCATACGCAGTACAGGGAATCTTCTTAATTTTTGCTGAAGTTTCTGCAGGATTTTTTCGGACATTTTCTCTATTTTCTTTTGACAATCTTTTTTTGTAGTCGTTCTTCTTTGAATTGTTTTCTCTCCTCTCTCTTTCTCTTCAATAAATAGCTACGCATTAAATTAAGTGGTGATCCTCGTATTCCCAGATCCTCCAGGACATTGAGTAACTGAGAATGGTTAACAGTATCAAATGCCCTGGCAAGATCTAGGAATACAGCGAGAGCCTTTGTATCATTGTCTAAAAGCTTATATATTTCAGTAGTCAAAGAACTTATAGCGTCCGTTGTTGATATTCCTTGTCTAAAACCAAATTGTTTGGAAGAAATTAGGTTATTTATTTATTTATTTATTTATTTATTTATTTAATATCCTAACAGGTTTACAACCTAATTACAAGGATATCTATAATATATAAGATATAAGAAATAATTTTGTTATAAGTATATGGTATGGTAGAGTTATTTGTCTATTTGCTTATTATAATAAATAATGAATGGGTAATAATCAAGTTATATCAAACACAATAAAATACATTATATTGTAAATTCAAGGAGAACAGAGTTATACACTAAAATTTATTAAATATAAAATAACACTTTTCTTGAAATAATTTAAGGTAAGTGACCAATCGATGGCACTAACAGTATTAATGTTATTTGCAAGTTTTAGCATGGCTTCTAATGGAGAACAGACAGAAGATCTAATATTTCCAAATAATAATGGAAAACGTGTATTTCTAGATGGTACTTTGTATGGTATTATTTGTAACAAGTTATTAGATGTAAATATGCTATTAATTATTTTATATAGGAAAATCATTCTGATTAATTTGCGTCTACTAATTAAAGACATAACTTCAAATTCCTCACGTAATCGAGAAGTTCTTATTGTTATATAATCTGGCCAATGGTGATATTTTTTAAAATACAAATATCGTAAGTATTTGTTCTGTATCTTTTCTATAGCTTCTAAGTATACTTGTGGTTGATCAGCCCAAAGCACAGCTGCAAACTCGAGTTTTGGTCTTACCAGAGTATTATACAGAATTTTGATAGTCCTTGTTTTAAGAAAATATTTGGTTTGCCTAAAAATAAATCCTAAAGAACGGTTTGCACGCGTTACCGAATTTTGTATATGTGAAGCAAAGGAAAACGAGTCGTTATACGTAACACCTAAATCTTTGACCTCAGTATACCTCCTTAAAACCATATGATTCATTAAATAATCGAAAACTATTACCTGCATTTTCCGAGAAATAGACATGATATAACATTTGCTTACATTAAAATTTAATTTATTTGCTACGCTCCACTTCCAGATGTTGATTAAATCCTTTTGAAGTAGTATGCAATCACGAATTGTTTGTATCTTTCTAAATATTAATAAATCATCTGAGAATAGGAGACATTCCGAATAAGAAATATAATCAGGGAGATCATTGATGAACAAAATAAAGAGTAACGGACCTAAATTTGAACCTTGTGGAACACCTGAATTCGCGTGAAATTTTCCCGAAGTATTTCCATTATGCTTCACGACAAAAAGTCTATTTTCCAGATAACTTTTAAACAGATTTAATAAACTGATTGAAAATCCAAATGTATGTAATTTTTTTAATAATACGTCATGGTTAACTTTATCAAAAGCTTTTTTGAAATCAGTATATATTACATCCAATTGTTCCTATTTTCAAAAACGTCACTTACTGATTCCGCGAATAATAATAAATTATTATTTATTGACCGACCTGACATAAACCCGTGTTGTTGATCCACTACATTATTTTTTACATGATTAAAAATATAGGAGTACATAATCTGCTCAAAAAGTTTTGACGGGGCACACATGATTGCCACACCTCTATAATTTTCAATATCACTTTTATTACCCGTATTGGAGTGTAAGTTGCAAGTTTCCATTTTTTTGGGAATCTTGAACTTTTTAGAATCATATTAAAAATATGTAGTAAAGGCAATTTCAACCAATCTTTACAACCCTTCAAGAGGTAAGGGGGTAGGCCGTCAACTCCAGCAGATTTTTTTGGCTTCAGTTTTCGCATTGCTATTTCATAATCGCTTTCAGTTATTTTGATAATATTTAAAACATTGGCATTATTAAAATTATCAAGTAAGTTTAAGTTATAATTAGATTTATCAGACGAGTGCACTGATGCAAAATATTCAGCAAATTTGTTAACGATTTCACCGTCGGCTATTTCCACTCCTTTCCATTTAAATTTATCAATTCTACTATCATTGCTACTATTTTTATTGACATAAGTCCAAAACTTATTTATATTTTCACCTATACTTTCCTCCGTTTCGATTAAATACTTTTTATACTCCAAATTTATTACATATTTAACTTTCTTTCTGGTTTCTATATATTTATGGGTGTAGAACTCTGATAAAGATTTTAATTTTCTATAGCTATTTTTCTCCCTTAATAGATTTTTAATTTCATGTGTAAACCATATAGGATATTTATTAAAATTTGCATATGTTTTATATTTAGGGACAGTTGCATCAAGTACGCTATAAATTTTACCATAGAAAATTTCAAGTGCATGATCCACATTAGAATTTTGCATAACGTCTTCCCATTTAATGTCTCTCATCATTTGACTTAATAAGTCGAAATTTGCTTTCTTAAAATTGTATTTACTGGTAATATTTTTTGAGACTTGACAACCGATTTATTTATAGGATATGCACACCTCTAGAGATGGGTGATACCGATCCTCAGCCACTAAAGGGAACTGTTCCTTAGCGACTTTGCAATTACTTAAATTTTCGATGGAAGCTATTACTAAATCCAATATTTTCCCTTGGAAATTCTTTATATTATTATATAGAGTAAAATTATTGAAGCTTAAAAAGCTATTTAAGATATTCGATTTGTAATTGACATTATTAAGAACGCTGCAATCCATACCCCTTATTTCTGGTATATTGAAATCTCCCAAAATATATGTGTTCATATTATTCTTAACATGCCTTTGTAAGAAATCAAAACAATTGTTGTAGTCATTCATGTTAGAATTTGGTGGAATGTATACCCCCATTATATTAACCTTAAATGTATTATTAATTTTTAGTTCAACAATTAAAATATCAAATAATGACTTATGTTGTATAATTGATAAGATTTTGTGTTTTTTTTTGTACTGCCATGAGAACACCGCCTCCCCTAGACTTACCAGTAAGTTCGCGATCCCTATCCACTCTTATTAAATTACACATATTTAGATCAATCAGTTCTCCATCCGTAACTCCACCATGAAGCCATGTTTCAACCGCAACAATTACGTCATAATTGCTCTGTAGACTATTTGTGTAGAACTCTATCATCTTTGAATTAAGCCCTCTACAATTTTGAAAATTTAAATAAATTTCTGTCATTACCTTAAATGATAATAATTTTCTTAAACTATTAATTATTTAAACAACAACAAATACCTAACAATATTTAATCTAGATGCTTGATACTTGAGCCAAGAAGAAAGAGTCCCTGAGTTACTTAATAAACCAGTTTGTAAAGATACCTATAGTAGCAGATACCTTTAAACTTTAAACATAAATAATTACATTGTAAAAAAAAATATAAAATAAGAGAGTAATAATCTTTTAAAGAAGATAAATAATCAATTAATATTACAAAAGCAACTCCAAAATATATTTGCACCTCTATAAAAATTTTAGTTAAAATCTGAAATATTTATATTTATTTGCGAAGGATGTTAATTGAATATGTAGAGATTTTTCAAATATTTTAGTTAAACAAGTAATTAAAGATATTGGTCTATAGCTTGTTAGATTTCTTTTGTCTCCTTTTTTATATACTGGTATTACAATGGATATCTTAAAATGATGCGGACATACGCCTTTTTCAAATATTTTGTTTATTAGAAAAGTAATAGGAGAAACAATCGCATTCGACACATTTTTTAATGTTTCTGCGTTTATGTTGTCAATTCCGGGTGCTTTGTTTGGCTTTAAGGAATCAATAATTGATTTTATTTCATTTTCAGTTACAGGATACAGATAAAAAGACATATTAGCTATACTTCGTCGTGGACTTTGAGACCTTGGTTTAATTATATTTTTAGAATATTGTTCACCTACGTTTGTGAAAAAACTATTAAATAATTGAGCAATTTGTCAGAAATTATTTCTTGTTTTTCATCATATACCTCTTCAATTTTGTTCTTTTTGATCTAGTTCTTTAATGGTTTTCCATAGTGATTTAGTAGTATTTTTATTTTTTTCAATTTGTTCTTGGTAGTATTTATTTTTTTTATTGATCGATTTTACTAATGCTTGAGTTATCCATTTTTTTCTTTTGAACTCTACCCTTTTAATTTTTAGTTTCTTTCGTATTTTGTAAAACCCCCTCTGATAGTGTTTTGATAATTTAATCAGTTATTATGTCAACATCATCAATTTCATATATGTATGACCAATTTTTATTTTGTAAATCAATTTTTAATTTTTCAAAATCAATTTTTTTAATGAATTTATTAGTCGCTTGGAGAGTATCCAGTTGATTTTTGAAACAACAGAAAGTGGCTTTGTGATCTGTTACATTTAAATCTATAACGGCAGTTATTTTCTACAGGAGTATTTGTTTTTATTAGTATATGTTCAATACAACTTTTAGAATTTCCGTGTATACGTGTGTTTTTGTTTATTGCAGAAATAAAGCCATATTCCGCCGATTTATTTCTTTTATGTTTAGTGGTCCCAATATCCACGAAGCACAGATGGGTTAAATAGTAGAATATTAAATGATATTTTTTTAGGTTAGAACAATCTTCTTTTTAATTTTTCTTAACATGATATAATAATATATAAAACGACTTACCTTTTATCCCAAAAACGATTATACGAAAAAAAAAATCACAAGTGTTTATCACAGTCCTTATCCGCGCACAATTTTTTCTCCACACAAACAATCTTACAAATCAGTCCTTGATCCGCGGTTTCCCACAAAATCCTTACTAAGTATTAAAAAGTCTTAAACCCGCTTAACGTCCGTACACACACAGAGGATATCGGTTTGATGCCTGTAAAGTCTCTCTAATCTGGGCCACTTCCCAACTATAAGTCGTCTACTCTATATATCATCATAGGAGCCTTAGAGAACGAGTGTGGCGCGCGAACGATTTCATACTATCGTCCCGTCTCTCTTCAACTATTTACATTTCCCATTTACTATCTTTGTTGAACTCGGGGCACGCCCCTCGTAGTAAATTAACGAGCATGCGTGCGTTTGTCATGTTTGGGTGTTGGCTATCTCCGTCTGGTGTAAGTGAAGGGTTATTTTGCGTTTCAGGAGGTTTTATTGATGGAGGGCGTGTACTTGGAAGGCGCTAAGTCAAGAGAATCACGATACAGGATAGTTCATCTCTTGTATATTGATACAGGATTTTGGGGTTATTTATAGGAAATGCCTTGATTCTTAATTTCCGAGTCTTTTTTTTCCAATAAATATGAGGTTTTAATTGGTAAAAATTATTATAACGAAATAATAGATGCTGGAAATTTATTTTACAAAAATGAATTTTTTAAAAATAAATTTTACCCAAAAAATAAATAAACTATAAATTACAAAATGATTTTAAACAGAGAAAAAAGAATATTTAAATTAACCAAATTTTATTTCAGTCAAATAAATATTTTATTTGGATAAAAGAAAAATGTTTTGTTGAATGAAAAAAATGTTTTGTTGGATGAGAAAAATGCTTTATTGATTGAAAGAAATGTTTTATTGATTGAAAAAATTGTTTTCTTGAATGAAAGAATTTCCCGCAACAAAAATCACAAAAAAATGACAAAAAATCGCAATTATCACAAAAAAATAAAACAAAATGAGAAAAAATTATAGAACAAAAAAAAACAATAGAAAAACAGAACAATGAGGAAAAATGACGAAAGATTTGAAAAAATTAAAAAAAAAATCATTAAAATGAAAGAATTAAAAGAATCGAAAAAAAAATGAGAAAAAATCGGAAAAAATAATTTAAAAAAAAAACATGATGTATGATTTATTAGGAGTCTCATTTGCCTGCTTATCGTCTAAAAAGCAGTTTTTTGTGGTTAAACGCAATTATTAGTGGTTAAATTGTAGTTTTTACTGGTTAAAAAGTAGCTTTTACTGGTTAAAAAGTAGTTTTAGCAGTTTTTTGTGGTGAAAAAGTAGATTTTAGTGCTTAAAAAGTAGTTGTTACAGTTAAAAAGCAGTTTTCAGTGACTAAAATGTAGTTTTTATCTCCCAAAAAGCAGTTTTTGTGGTTAAAAAGCAGTTTTTAGTTGTTAAAAATCAGTTTTCAGTGGCTACAATACAGTTTTTATAGGCTAAAAATCAGTTTTTTGTGGTTAAAACGCAATTATTAGTGGTTAAATTGTAGTTTTTTCTGGTTAAAAAGTAGTTTTATCAGTTTTTTGAGGTGAAAAAGCAGATTTTAGTGCTTAAAAAGTAGTTTTACAGTCAAAAAGCAGTTTTCAGTGACTAAAATTTAGTTTTTATCGCCCAAAAAGCAGATTTTGTGGTTAAAAAGCAGTTTTTAGTTAAAAAGCAGTTTTCAGTGGCTACAATACAGTTTTTATAGGCTAAACAGCAGTTTTTTGTGGTAAAAAAATAGTTTTTAGTGGTTACAAATTTTTCACTGGTTGAAACGTTTTAACTGGTTGAAAAGTTTTAACTGATTATAAACACTCCAATATACACTTTTGGCTTTACGCACCAGTGTGTAAAGTATTTCATTTTACGCACTGGTGTGTAAAGTTGAACTTTACGTACGTGTATATGTGAAAAGTTAGTAATTTACACACATTAGTAGAATTTTTTTTTTACGTTTTATTTGAAGTTTTGTATAAGTCTTGCATCAAGTTTTTTGACAATTTGAAAAATTGATACAATAAAAAAATTAGTTGTGATCATAATAATTGTTTTTTTACTTAATCTTTACTCTAATATATTTCTTAGGATTAAAACTCTATTTCAATATTCAAAATATTGGAATAATCTAGTATACTAAAAAATTGAAAAAAGTAATAAAGGAATAGAGTCTATAGTTTTTTTCTACAATCGTGCAAAAAGTTACGATTTTTTGCACTATCTACTGTACCAAAAGTTTAACTTTTTGCAAGAGTTCAAAAAGTACGCAAAAAAATCTAAAACCACAGGAAATAAAGTTTGTCCGTTAGTTACCATAATTTGAAACAATGCTAAGAATAACTGGAATAATCCAGTACAACAAATTTTCGAAAAAAAAATAATATGGAGCTAACTCTAAAAAAATTTAATTAAGTTGAGCTTGAATTACTTTTTTCAAGACATGAAAATTTGGAACAATGCTAGGAATAATTATATAGAACAATCTAGTAAAACAAAAATAACTTGGAAAAAATAATGAGGGGCTGGACACAAATAGTTTTTATTAATTTTGAGCTTTAAATAATTTTTTTTAAGACATGAAAATTTGAAACAATGTTCAGAACAACTAGAACAATCTGGTACAATAAAAATCGAAAAAAAATAATGGGGGGTTAGCTCTAAAAATGGTTTTCGGCCTTTTTATTTAAGTTTAAGGAATAATTTTCTGGAACAATTTGGTACAAACCTAGAACAATTTGGAACAACTTTTCAAAATGTCAAAATTCGAAAAACGGGGGGTTAACTTCACACACACACATTTGTTACGTGATATGATTGTATATTATGTAGCAAGGGACCAAAATGCTACTTTTAATCCCGAGAGTGAAGATTAACGCCCGAGCAGAACGAGGGCAACCATCACTCGAGGATAAATACACGTGGTGTACATACGCTAGTTTTTGCACTTAGAACTAAAACTTTGAAATTCATACGATAATTATGTGAAAAGAAACACTCAATATTTCATAACGTTAACTTAATCGATGACTTAATGGTTATGAAAAGTTATTGAAAAATAAAAGATTAAAAAAGCTAACCTGGGTCCTCTTGTTTACAAGGCAAGCATTCCATTGGTTTTCTTATTCGGGGGACTAAAATATTTGAATCCCAAGGGAGTAAAAATGGCACTTTAGTCCCTAAAATGAGGGAGTAAAATGCTGGTTTCAGTCATTGGGGTGCAAAATAGTTATTTTTGTATCAAGGCAGTAAAGTTGTATTTTTTATCACGAATGTGGAAATTATTTGCCGAGGCGACGATTTTCCGAAGAAGGAGTCCCCCAAGGCTCAGTTTTAGTACCCGTACTGTAGGTCATAAACACGCACGACATTCCTCACTCACCCTCACCTTACCAAGACATTGAGCTCTACGTTGACGACTACGAAATCTCCACAACAGCACCAACCACTAGAACTCTGAACACTAAAACCCAGCAACTTTTAAAACACTCTTCTCAATGGTGTAGCAACTCTAAACCCTCAAAAAACCTAACTTTTTATTTTCAGATATAAGCACACCCTAAAAGCTAACCAATCCCTCAATGACATTATCCTTAGGTTCTGGGGAGAGAGACTCGTTCCCTTGGAAAAGGTCACCGAGTACTTCATGCGCACTCTTAACCAAAGTATCTCTCATCGTAACTCTAAGTGGTCGAATTGGAAGACCCTCAAACGTTGCTACATACATATTAAAACCTATATTCGTCCAGTAATGGACCACAGACTAAACATCTCCTTCCTTCCTTCTCTTTTCCCGCACGCCGTCACAACAAGCGAGAGGATGATCCTCAGGAAATATCCCAGCCTCACCTGGCACTTCTCATCAAACGAAATCTACAACCATACTAGCATGCCAAAAATAATATCCAGGTTTAAAATCTTCAGGGAAGATACGTCAGGAGAAGATTGGACAGCTTCAATATCTAAGCCGAAGAAACTCTTGACAGATGTACTGAACAAAAGAGCAATACCAAGAAGACGCAATAAAAAACTTCCTCAGTCGAATTTCATGTTTATAAAACAAGTGAAAGACCTTATGGACGATCTCCTAGATCTCCTCGAAGATGAACCTCTAGGCATCAGATGAGCTGGTCCCTATACTGACGTCCTTGGACTCCATTCTCTCGGAGCTTGCCCTTCGAGAGGCTTGTAAGTATCTACAAACAAATAACATACAAATAATATACATATCAAATATCTTTCCTTTTTAGACCAACATCATCCAAAGAATCTCTGAAAAGGACTAATTTTACTCACACAGAATACAGAATACAAGGAATAGAACAATAGGAGAAATTGCTGAGAAAGTTTTAGCAGGTATGCCCCTGACTCTGCTTGTATAGCGATCAAGGGAGAGTCCTGATGCACTTCCTCACGCTTATAACCTAGCGCGAGCTTCCACAACTCAGGACAATAGTTGTAATAGAAAAAAAGCTCTATCACAATTATTTGCTACGTGAATGCTACGCAGGTAGATGTGTTCCGTCAATGATAATCTATAAACGTAAGCGCATTTCCAATAAATTGAAAATTGCTGCAAGACCAGAAGCTATCACGACCATATCTGATACAGAATAAGCGTACGTTTGTCTGAAGTGATTGAAACACCTCATTAGCAAAGTTAAATGCTCTGGCCATACAACTCATTCCCAAAAATTGGAATTTCCTGGACACTCCGCACTTATCGTCTACACTCATTAGAACAATTTTTTTTTAAACCCATGGAAAGCTATTTTATACAAGTAATATACAGAAATAGATGAGGATTAACCCAGGAAGTACAGTATCGCAATACATATCTTGAACGAAAAGTATTCTTGTTCTGTATTCATACTAACCATCAGTAATGGATTAAAGCTACCGGAGTATATCCAGTTGATAGAGGCGTCTTTAGTGATGTCGATTTTGTTCTGCGGGTTATAAAGATACTTCTGATAATCAGAATGTGATGACACCAGAAACAGTTGATAGTGAGTGGAAACTAGTGACCCCAGAGGTGGTACCTGATGACATGAATATAGTAATTACACTAGAAACAGACAATTCTGATAGGCATGGAGCTACATCAAAAAGAATAAACAATGTAGATGTGTACACTACAAAAAGAGTTCTGTAAATTTACAGAATATAACGTTGGCAATTTTGTGACCAACGTTAAATTATGTAATTTTCATAATTACTATGTAAATTTACTTAAAATATCATGTAAATTTACATTATTTATTGTGTGAACATCGTGTAAAGAAGCTGAATAAATTGTGGAAATATACCAAATATATTATGGAAGTTTAAATATTTTAATATGTATAATAATTATTTAACATTGTAAAAAATACATGTTATAATATACCAAATGGGGGAAAATAATGTTTCTAAAATAAAACAAAAAATTCATACGTTGCTAATTTTAATTTTAACAAAATGTTTGGCAAAACAAGCAAACAATAACTTACATACAAAATACACCGTGTCCCATAATGCCTTTGGAAAAATTTTAATGTGGCCCCTACTGGAGAAGAGTACATACTTTAAATTCATGCAAAAATAAATAGTCTTGCAGACTTTAACATCATCCAGAAGAGACTCATATTCTTCTTCGTCTAGTAGTATGGACGATCAATAAAAACATTATGTTTCCATCATTAAATTCTGAAACAAGAGGACATATTATATTTATCAGTTATAGTTCAGACCGGTTAGTTTAAAAAACATTATAAAACATTCATTATGTTTACCAAGGTGACCAATTTCTGTGTAAATATTGGTGTAAATCTTACTTTCTCCCTGTTAATCAGTGAAAATTGCAAATGCTGCAAATAAACATAATAAAATATAGTAGGTACTTACCTCAATACACAAATTATGTACAACATAAAATGAACAGGACTATAATCTTATATAATCACACTATTTTTTAAAGCGCTGGTACAAACTAAGAAAATAAGAGATTGCATCATTTTTCAGGTTAAGGTTAAGACAGAAGTGATGTCTCTGCGCAGCCGCATTTTTTTATATTATATATTGTGTAAAATTCACAACACTTATTCTGATTACTTACAGAGCAATATATGGGATTTTTTTCCATTATAATACATGTAATTATTAAAATACATGTCGAATTAAGTAATTGACACATAACAGTAACATATGTTACATTACAAAATATATTATGTGAGACTTTTATTTCGATGTAAAATTCCAACGTACCTGTAATTTTCCCAAAAAGTGTTTGTAAGTTTACCATAGTATTTACATTATCAGATGTGTGTTTACATAATAAGTTGAGAATTTTTACAGACTTTTTTTTCAGTGTATGCAAGAGATTCTTTCTCTTCCAGATGAAGCTAAAAAACGTAAACTGTATCAGCCTGCTGCAGTTATTTTGTGCAGTACTTCATACAAAAATAAGTTGGAAGCTCAACAAGAAGAACGTCAGCAAAAAGATCAAGCATTAAAAACAATGTGATATTTTGAAGAATTTTCAACAATTGCTATTTATATGAAAAACAAACCAGGTAATATCAAAAAAATCACATCAAAAGAATCACAAGTACGAATTACAAAAATGCGTAAAGGTACCGCTGTAATAAAAGATGTTGAAATATAGAGGTGAACCCATATATTTTGTTTCATTTACGAAGAAACCCTGATTGAAAGTATGTTGCGCTGTCTATGTTGGGTTTATCAAATTTGTTCTAGAACGAGTGCTACCCATCAAAAGAATCACAAGAACGAATGACAAACTATTTCATAAAGGTATACCGCTGTAATAAAAAATGTTGAAATAGAAGTGAACCCATCAGATATTGTTTCATTTATGAAGAAACCCTGATTGAAAAAATGTTGCGTTGTCTAAAATGAAGCAGTTGGGTCCATCAAATTTGTTCTAGAACAAATGCTATCAAAAGAATCACGCAAAAACGAATGACAAACTATTGCATAATGGTCTAAAAGCTGGCTACATAAAAATACAAGGTATAAGGTACATGCAATATTTATAGCTAGAGTTTTCATTAGCTCTCAGGAACATTGAGTGGTCAATCTGCCAACGCGCTTAGGAAGATTAAAGCAGGGGCGGGCGATCAAAAATGATATATTTAATAACAAAAAAAATGATAAACGTCACGGATAAATTGTATGTCAATATCAAGTATTTGTTATTACAAAAGGCGGAAAAATATTGGCAGACGATTTCGTGAAAGTGAAAAGGTCGGCAGACTGCAACAATGTGGCCTTAATATATGTGACTTAAAAGGATAAACTTCATGATTCAAAATTATTGGTCGACTGATCAAACTTAAAAATGAAAATTTCCCAACTTCAAAAAAATATCACAGTAAAAAATTTATAATCGTTATATCACAATGGTTACATATATAGGAAGAGCAGTGATAAAAAGTGGTGAATAATGATTATTCACTCTGCTATCAGTGCATAATAAATACCATTTTAAGTTAGGAAATTCTTCAAAAATGGCTTCATTATAAAAGTCGTAAAAGTATTTTAATTTTTTGTTTTTTGAATAATACAGCTATTATAACACTAAAAGTAGTGCTGTAATAGGGGATAACGCGCATATTATACCACCACTTTTCACAGTTGGTAGTATAATTCTCTGAATGACTGCATCAAGTATAAATGTCAAATTATTGTTACCAACTACTACAAAATTAAGGAACTATATTACTATTAAAATTATGGTATATTTTAAATATACAGAGTGATTCATTGTTAAATGGACATCCCATATGGGTGTTGCGTTCTTTATACCGGAGATACAAGGTGTTTTATCCATTTTGCCCATTTATTTCGTTGCTCATAACGTCTAAACCACCCTGTAGATTTTTTGACATTTGGCACAAGCATGACCTGATGCATATCTTGTTGAATGTACGGCTGTGTTAAAATGTAACGAAATCCAGGTCAGGCTTGGCAAAAAAATTCACTTGTATAATTTACGCGGGATTGATGACGTTATACCAGAAGCTTTGCCTACGTCACATACTTGGATACACGATAAGGAGTATCTACTCAATCATTAAAATCATTCGATGTGTCATTGTTAATCGAATTGTTAAATGATGAATAGGTTATTTGCAATAATTATTAATTATACCTAATAAAGTTTAGATATCAGAAAATTGATAGATAATAGTTTAAAGGTCCGAAATCAGAGATGGAGCGATATTCATCTGAAAAAACTATAATAACAGATAAGGATATTATATTCAATTTTAATCGATTTTTCTAATGTCCGAAATTGTCATATGTACCAACATAAGTTAAATCACCGAATAAACTCCCCTGATCAGTAAATACGTCACAAAAATGATCATTTTTTTAAAAAGGGAAGTTTATTTGTGGTGGATTTTGTTTTGTAACCTAAATAATATGATTAAGATTAAGTGTTGGTGTATTAAAAATCCCAAAATCTTACTTACTAAAATCATCTGTTGTTCTACCCTCAAAACAACACCCTGTATATGTGAGTTTTTCAAATTCGTTTCCATATTCGGAAAGAGCACAAAAAACTGAATTTTGTGATGTATTTTATTTTCCCGAACCACCTCCGAGAAGGGAAAGTACCTTGTGAACGAGCAAAAACAATTTTCGAGATAAAGATGGAAATATCCACATTGCGAGGTCAACTGAGGTGATTAAGACCATTTCCAGATGGAAGTCTGTCTGTTCCTTGAAAAACTCTATTCAGAACAGTCAAAATTATTTCTCCAACTGTCACCTGTCAAAAATAAAAAAATGTCAAAATTTGAAACTTTAACATTAAATATCTAAAAAATTATTTCTTATTTTTATATTTTCTGATTTTTTTTTGATTTTTTTCAGATTTTTGCTATTTTTTAATTATTTTTTTCTGCTTTTTTTCATTTTTTTTATGATTTTTTTTCAATTTATTTTCTGAATTTTTCAAAAATTTTTATGAGTTTTTTTTCTGATTATTTTGATTTTTAATTTTTATTTTATTGTTTTTCTTTTTACTTTTTCTTATATATTATTTTTTGTGATTTTTCCTGATTCTCTTGTCGGATTTTTCTGTTCTTTCTTATTCTTTACAGATTTTCGTCATATTTATATAACCTGTCAAATTAAGGATTCTAATAATCCTGGAAAAGATATTTTTCTGATTTTTTCTGGTTTTTCTGATTTTTTTAATTACTTTTCTGATTTTAAGATTTTTTAAAACTTTAATTTTTTTCTGTTTTTTTTCGATTTTTTTAAAAATTCATTCTTCATTTTTTTCATATATTATTTTGTTTTTTTTTTCTATTTTTTTATTTGTTTTCAAATTTTTTCTTATGCCTCCGTTTTTTTTGCAATTATTTGCGGTTTTCTTGAAATTATTTTTGGGATTTTGCAATTTTTCAGAGATTTTTTGCGATTTTTTAAGACTTTTTACGATTTATTTCAAATCTTTTGAATTTTTTCTTTTCCTGTTATTATTACTTTCCCGACCCACCTACTACAAGGGAAAGTATTGTGAACGAGCTAAAAAAAAATTTCGAGATAAAAACGGAAATATCCATTTTCGGGTGCCCTAAGACGATTAAGACCATTTCCAGATGGAAGTCTGTCTGTCGGTCTGTGTGTGTGTATTCTTCCACGATAGAGGCCACACGTTTAATCCGATTGAGCTGAAATTTGGTATAGGGGTTTGGGTTACCCCTCAGAAGAACCCATTAGTTTTTGTACGACATCTGTCAAACGGAAGTATCACTATCAAAAAATGACAGATCAAATATATCACGGAATTGGACATGCAATATGTCATTTGAAAGCACTTAAAAAACTCTATTCAGAACAGTTAAAATTATTTCTCCAACTGTCACTTGTCAAAATTAAAAAAATGTCAAAATTTGAAATTTTAGCATTAAATATCTTAAAAAGTATTAATCCGATTGGACTGGAATTTGGTACAGGGTTTTGGGTTAACCGTTGGAAGAAATCATTAGTTTTTGTATAACATGTGTCAAACGGAAATCTCACTATCAAAAAACGACAGATGCAACATGTCACGGAATTCGACTTGCAATATGTCATTTGAAAGCCCATAAAAAACTCTATACAGGACAGTCAAAATTATTTCTCCAACTGTCACCTGTCAAAAATAAAAAAATGTCAAAATTTGAAACTTTAACATTAAATATCTGAAAAAGAATTCGTGGATTTCTTTCCAATTTTGTCAAATTTTTTTTTTCAATTTGTTTTTGAGGTTTTTTAAGTTTTTTGATATCTTTGAGTTTTTTTGAGATTTTTGAGATTTTTAGAGGTTTTTTGAGATCTTTTGAGATTCTTTGGGACTTTTTAGATTTTTTAAAAAATTATAGTTTTTTTTGAGAATGTTTTGAAGTGTTTTAAGATTTTTTGGTTTTTCAGATTTTTTAATATTTTTTAAGATTTTTTGAAATTTTTTTGAAATTCATTCGAGTTTTTTAAGACTCTTTGAATCTTTTGAGATTTTTTAGAGATTTTATGAGATTTTTAAAGAGTTTTTGAGATTTGTTGAGTTTGTGTTTTTAGGTTTTTTGAAATTTATTTATATTTTTTGATTTTTTGAGGTTTTTTAAGATTTTTCAGATTTTTTTGTTGAAATTTTTTAAGGTTTTTTGAGCTTTTAAGATTTTTTGACTTCTTTGAATTCTTAGAGATTTTTTGATCAAATTTTTGAGTTTCTGAGACATTTAGATACTATTTTAAATTTTTTGAAATTTGACGTTTTAAATTTTTTGAGATTCTTTGTGAATTTTCAGATTTTTAAAGAATTTTTGGAGATTTTTGAGATGTTTTTGAACCGTCTAAAAATTTTTTTAGATTTTTTTTTAAAATATTTTGAAGATTTTTGAAATTTTTTGTGGTTTTGAGGTATTTTACCCATTTTGAGTTTTTTTTTATTTTTAAGATTTTTGAATTTTTTTGCGATTTGAGATTTTTTGAGTTTTTACTTTCCCGATCCACCTCTGAGAAGGCAAAGTATTGTGAACGAACTAAAAAAAAATTCGAGATAAAGATGGAAATATCCATTTTGAGTTGCCCTCAAAATGTTTAAGACCATTTCCAGATGAAAGTCTGTTTGTCTGTCTGTCTGTGTGTATTCTTACACGATAGAGGCTACAGGTTTATAATCCAATTGAGCTGAAATTTGGTATATGGGTTTGAGTTACCCGTCGGAAGAACTCATTAATTTTTGTACGATCTGTCAAGCGGAAGCGTCACTATCAAAAAATGATAGATGCAATGTCACGAAATGTCACGAAATTGGACTTGTCGGGAAAGTTTTGGGGCGACACAACCGATTTTTTTTTATGGTTACAATTGTTTCCGTTTTTTGGTTGTTTTTTGCGATTTTTGCTATTTTTGTGACATATTTCGATATCTTTCGTTTTTTTTTTTTTTTTGTTTTTTTTTGCGATTTTTTTTGGTTTTATTACATTTTTTTTTGAATTTTTTCCGAATTTCACAATTTTATTTTTCATTTTTTTATTAATATTTTCCGATTTTCTCATTTTGTTCCAATGTTTTCTATTTTTTCTTATTTTTTATGATTTTTTTTTGGTTTTTTCTGATTTTTCTGATTTTTATTTTTCCCACTAGCATCATTCGAGAAGGGAAAGTATTGTGAACGAGCCAAAAAAATTTCGACAAAAAGATGGAAATATTCCATGAGACGATTAAGACCATTTCCAGGTGGAAGTCTGCCTGTCTATCTGCCTGTGTGTCTGTCTATATGTATCTGTCGATGTGTCTGTCTGTGTGTATTTAATTGACATTAAAATTTAAATAGTAAATTCATATAGCCAAAAATAAAAAATACATCACAGAATTCAGGTTTTTGTGCTCTTTCCACATATGGAAACAAATTTTAAAAACTCACATGTACAGGGTGTTGTTTTGAGGGTGGGACAATTTGTGAATTTTTTGCCAAGCCTGATCTGGATTTCCTTAGATTTTAATACAGCCGTACATACAACAAGATATGCTGTTCATATGTGCCAAATGTCAAAAAAATCTACAGGGTGGTTCAAATGTTATGAGAAAGGAAATAAATGGGCAGGATGTAACACCCTGTATCTCGGTTATAAAGAGGACAATACCCATTGTATGGGGGTTTTTTAGAATCACATCGGTGACCCCCATCCACAGTTAACGTATGTCCGTTTCCCAATGAATCACCCTGTATAATAGAAATAGGCGAAAATTTACAAAAAAACATAAAGAACTCGTTTCATAAATATATAATATAATTTCGAACTCATACAATAAACATCGTCTTACGAAACTCGTTCTTTAATATTTTATCATAAAATGTAATAAAATACTTGCTACCTACCTATAAAATTAAAAACTAAAACTATATCAACATAGACTCCTTTTCAAGTATCCGTCATTCTATCTTTTTCCGGCTCAATATTTCAATTTCCGAAGTTGCATTCGATACCGAATTTAAATTTTAAAACAAACCCTAAAAGGCCAAAAAAAAAAGGAACAAAACGAGGTGGACCCCGAGTGCATTCTTATCAAAGTCAAGCTGTCAATCAAAGGGAACGAAACGAGTTTTAGTCCCCGCCCATCCAAATAACTGTGTATCAACCACTAAGCGGGTAAAGGAGGGGCCCGCCAACCAATATGGCGGCACACGACGCTACATAGTCGATTCTATATACAATTCAGCGATCTAAACCGTGTGAATGTAGTTGTGATTTTGAGGTTAGGATTGGATAAAATATATATTGAAAATTGGTCTTTTTTATGTAATAAGTAGATTTGAGGTATGTATTTTTAATAAAAAATGATTTTTATTTAATGTTAAAAGCATTTTACTTGTTAGATTACAGTAAACAGTTATATAGATAACACCAAAACAATTTTTTTTTTTTTTTAGAAAAACGTAAATATTTTATTTGGATAGGTCAAACATACGTGTTTTAACAAAATTGTTTATTTAAATATCCAAGTGATTTAGTAATTTAGTTTCAATTAGAAAATATTTTTTTACCTCAGTTTAATTTAACGCTGTGACTACAGGCACGCTAACGTGCCGCGATATATTAAATTAGAGGCACAGGAATTGAGTCATTATACGTTATATCGCTTAAATAATAAGTTAACTAATTTTAATGGAACGTGAAAATTAAAGTACTTAAAACTTAATAAAATATTTATTTTATTAAAAGAAGTCTTAACAATATAAATCTAGCCTGTCTATTTAAAAAAAAATTTAATAAAATATTTATTGTATTAAAAGAAGTCTTTACTATCTAAATCTATCCTGTGTATTTAAAAAAAATAATATCAAACCGGCAACCTCGAACAGTCCATTGACTAACCATTAGTGGCATTAATTTTATCAAAAGTAGTCTTGACTATCTAAATCTAGCCTGTGTTTAAAAAAAAAGGTAATGTGGGATTCGATCCCCGGGCCCACTACACCATTAGCGGGCACTAACCAGAGCTCATGATTAAATATGTTTATTATTTAAGCGAAATATATATAATAACGCAATTCACGTGCCTCTAATTTAATATATCGCGACACGTTAACGTTCCTGCAGTCACAGTGTTAATTTAATAGAAATACAGGGTGGCGCAAGTTTAATTAAACAGTAGGTATTATGCTTTCGTAAACCGTTATAGATAAATGGAAAAATGGTGCATATTTTTTAGACGAATTTAATAGTTTTCTCAAAATTAAAATATCAGGACCGGTTTCAGATATCAAATAAAAATCAAAATTGACAATTTTTGTATTATTTAATTAAGATCTTAATTTTCAAAGATTGAAAAATACTTTATAAAACATTTTTATTCAATGCCAAATATAAAGCGTATTCGCTTTTGAAAACAACGTTTCACCTTTAAAGGGCCACCCCATCCTTAACTATTTTTTTTTAATACGGACCTGTACTTTTTATTAAGCAATTTTTTTCTATATCTAATACTATACTTATATAGAACACAATTTTTTTATTACGTTTCCAGAATGAAATACCTACTTTAAGAAATTTTTTCAAGTACGGTCCTGTTCATTTTTATGCTGATAATATGAATAAAAAAATTGTAAAATATCTTGAATCGAATAATTGAGCAATTCTTACAGAATTACATATCGATTCTTCTCAAATACAATCGATTTTATTAGGTTAATATCGATTCTTCTCATGTATAATCGATTTGGCTGAATTTGAATCGTTCCTTTTATTCGATTTTATAAAATTTTAGTAATTTTATCCGATTTTAATCGACTTTTGATTACTCGTTTATATGGAATTTTATTCGATCTTACAAATATAAACGATTATTTATAGTTTTTGATCGATTTTTCTAAATTAAAATCGATTATTCTCAAATTCAATCGATTTTTTTAATAGCTTTTTTTACAATCGATTTTTTTACTCGATTAATGCTAATTTTAATCGCATATATGAAATTTTATTCGATTTTTCAAATATAATCGCTTTTTTGTGATTATTTATCGATTTCATTAACTTGAAGTTGATTTTTTTAATCGTTACAAATGAATTATCTCGAATATTTGGAATTTTATTCGATTTCACATATATCGATTCAAATACAATCGATGTTTTGATCAATTTTTTAATCGATTTTCACTCGAATAATACAAATTTTACTTGTTTATATAGTTTTATTTGATTTTAAAAATGTAGTCGATTGTTTGTGATTCGACAAAAAATCGGAAAAAATCGGAAAAAATCGAAAAAAATCGGAAAAAATCGGAAAAAATCGGAAAAAATCGGAAAAAATCGGAAAAACTCGGAAAAAAACAAAAAAGTAAAAATAAGATAAAATCGAGTAAAAACAAAAAAAGGAAAAAATCGGCAATTTCTGAAAAATTGGAAAAATGAAAAAAAAAGAAATTGAAATATTAAAATAATTCACAATGAGTATTATGACTAATTATTTAATAAATTTTAATTTCTGTTATCAATCAATAATTAAATTTAATGAAATTTTAATTCAGATATTTAATAGAAAATAAGTATGTATTTATATGAGTTCAAAGTGTGCTAAATTTTAAATTAGTTTTATTAAAAAAAATTTATAAATACCTATTTACACTAAAAAATGGGACAGGACTGTACTTAGAAAATTTCCCAAAGTGCAGTTCATTGTCGAAACTTGATAAAAAAATTAAGTGTTTTATATCATTGGATAAATAAAAAATGGGAATTTAAAACATAAAATTAAAAGTACAGGTCTGTATTTAAAACAAAATAGTTAAGGCTGGCCTTCAAAGAATATGTTAAACGGTATTTGACCTCGAATAAATATTATTTTGAGAAGAATTAATTAAAAAATTACTTTACTATAATAATAATAATACTCTAATATCTCTATTTATTTTATTTTATTTTTTCTGTTCACAAATATTGTTATTTTATGAAAAGTATGGAAAAAGTAGGGTAAAACAAAATAGAAAAAAAACGAAGACAAAAAACAAAGAGGGATTAAAACAAAAAAATGGAACAAAAAACAAAAAAAGGGAAATGTGGAGGCACAAAAAGGGAAGAAAAGTGTGGGACAAAAAATTTTAAAAATAGTAAATGTTAGTAAAAAATTGGGTAAATAGTAAAAAAAGTTGAATAAAAACCAAAAAAAGGGAGAAAAGTTTGGCAAAAAATAGGGGAAAATAAATAAAGCAATAACAAGTGTATATGAAAATAAATGGGACGAAAAACAGGTATGACAAGAAAAGGAGGGAGAGGAGAATAATAATAAGTGTAAAAAATGAGGGAAATAAATGGGGCAAAAAATAAGTTTGAGAAGAAAGGGCAGAAAAATAAATACCTAAGTCAGAAAACTAATGTAAGATAAGAAAGGAACAAAAATGAGCATAGAAAACAAGTGTGAAAAAGAATGGGGGAAAAATTTAGTAAAAAAACAAACGTAATAAAACAAAAAAGGGCAAAAAAATTCAAGTGTGGAAAAAATGGGGGAAATGTGAAACAAAAATCAAGGGGGTGAAAAAAAGGGGGAAATAGCTGGGCCAAAAAATAAGTGTAAGAAAAAATAGGAAGAAAAAGTGAAACAAAAAACATATAGGGAAAAAATAAAGCAAAAAACAAGAGTGGGAAACATAAATTATAAAAAAAGAACCTCGCTTTTCTCTCATTTACCTCCCTCACCAAAATTGTAAAAATTCTTGCCCCCCAAACAAAAAATGAGAGAGAAAATAAAGCAAATAACAAGAGTGGGAAAAATTGGGGAAATGAGGCAAAAAAAGTGCAAAAAATGGGAAACAAAAATCACAAAAATGAGTAAGAAAAAAAGTGGAGAAACAAATAATTACTACCCCACTCCCCCAAATAAAAAATCCTAAAAATCTTAATCAGTTAAAATAATAAAAATTCTTAAAGTACAATTCATTGTCGAAACATATAACAAAAAAATTAAGTGCATCTACATGGTTGGATTGAGAAAAAATGGGGATTTAAAGGATGAAATAGTAAGTACAGGTCCGTATTTAAAAGAAATAGTTGAGGGTGGCCCTTCAAAGACGAAACGTTGTTTAAATGAATTGAATACGCTATCTTAAGCGGTATTTGACCTTGAATAAAAAGATTTTTTATAAGAAAAATTAATCAATTGCTTGAGAAGAAGGGGCACAAAAAAAAAACAAAAAAAAAAGCTGTAAAACAAAAAAAAATGAAGCAAAAAATAACAAAAAGGGAAATGTGGAGCAAAAAAGGGGGTTAAAAAACAAAAAAGAGGGTACAAAAAAGTAGGTACAAAAAAGGTTGACAAAAAGCGAAAAAAAGAGAAAAATGGGATAAAAACAAGGGAATCAAACCAAATAAATGTTGAAGAGTTGGGCAAAAAACAAGTATGAGAAAAAGAACGGAAAAATAAATGAGACAGAAAACAAATATTTAAAAGGGAAAAAATATAACTGGAGCAAAAAACAAGTATGGGTAAACAAATGGGGAAAAAGTGGGGTAAATAACACATGTGTAATAAAATGGAGGGAAAATGAAGCAAAAAATTCCTAGGGCAAAAAACAAGTGTAAAAAATAGAGAGAAAAAAGTGGACCAAACACCTCCGACAAAAACAAAAATAAGAAGAGAAAAATGGGATAAAAAAGTGGATTAAACCAAAAAAAGGGGGAAGAGTTGGGCAAAAAACAAGTGTGAGAAAAAGAACGGAAAAATAAATGAAACAGAAAACAAATATTAAAAGAAGGGAAAACATATAAATGGAGCAAAAAAAGTGTGAGTAAACAAGAGGTAAATGTGGGGTAAATAAAAGTGAAAAGTGTGAAAAAATGGAGGAAAATGAAGAAAAAAAAACAAGTGTAAAAAAATAGAGTGGACCAAAAACCAGTTACTAAAAAACTCACAACTCGCTTCCTTCGGTTTCTCCGGATCCTCTTGTCCCCTAAAAAAAATGGGATAAAAATGAAGGAGATAAAAGTGGGAAAAAGGATGGAAATGGGGCAAAAAAGAAAAAGGGCGTAAAAGTGGGGTAAAAAACACAAGTGGGAAAAATGCAGCTGTACATATTCAAAATTCTGATTGTAGATTTGGATTCAGCATAAAAAAAAAACAATAAATTGTAAGGCAAAAAATTTGGATATAGGTTAGCTTTAAAATTATATGCCTCCTCTATAAATATATTTTGTTAAATAAAAATCACTTAACTAATACCGATTTGATTTCTCCTTTTTTTATATATATAAACTCATTCAAATCCAAAACAGACAGTATAGTTAAACACACATGGGACATTCTCTTTACAAACAGCCGATTAAAAATTTACTGCACCCTCCAATTGATAGATGCCCCAATGATGAAGACTAATTGCATCATCAGGTGCAAGCAGACCGAAACGTTTAGACGTCAATTCATCTTTGCAGCCCCGCGGGGCGTCCGATCGACGGCCCTAATTGATCGTTTGCTAGTGTTGACGTACTCAGTGGGGGTTTTTTTCAAAGCATTTTTTAGAAATTTATTATCCAAAAATAAAGAATAGTTGATTGAGTGAACATCTAAAAAAAATAACAAGTAGAAAATATTACAATGGTATATATAGAAGCAAATTGGTTCCTAATACAAAATCTTCTTTTTTAATTAACTTTGTAGAAAATAAATAGGGTTTTTCTTAATTTTCTTTTGAGGAGTTTCTTCGATGTAAGTTATTTTTCAAACTCTTATGCCCATTTTTACACATCCAAGTGGAGTTACTATATCAAGTGTTATATCAAATGCAAGGTCATTGTTTGCAAATTTCAAAACCATTTTTTTATAATCTTATTATTTTTTAATAATTTTATGTGACCTACTTTTTGGATTAATGGCGAAGTTTTCAGATCGAAGTAATTAATTCATACCGATAGATATTTATCTATATTTTACAGGAAAAATAAAATTAAGTATCCAAATTTAATTTTTGTGAAAATAAATATTCACTTTAAAATCCATAGACATTGATTTGACATAAATAATTTCTCTCCTTGTTCTAATTAAATTACTTGGAGAAAAATAATAAAAAATATTTTTGCACTCCCTTTTGTCCTTTTTGACTTTTTTGTTGCTTTTAACCTTTTTTGTTGCTTTTTTACCCCTTTTTTAAATTCTTTGCCATTTGGTTTTTATTTTCATATTATTTTGCTTTTTTTTACTATTTTGACGTTTTTTGCCCTTTTAGCCCTATTTGGACTTTTTTGGACATTTTTAATTTTGTTTTTACCGTATTTTCCGTTCTTTGACCCTTTTGCCCTTTTTAAATTTTTTTTGATTTGCTCTTTAACCTTTTTTGCCTTTTTTTGTTGCTTTTTTACCCCTTTTTTTTGCTTTATTAAAACTTTTTTTTGCCTTTTTTACCATTTTTGCTTTTTTTTGCCTCTCTTTATTTTGGCTTTATTTTAGTTTTATTTTGTTTTTTGGTTTTTTTTTGCCTTTTTACGCCTTTCCACCCGGTTTTAAATTTTTTTTGACTTTTTTGTCCTTTTTGCCTTTTTTTTTGCTTTTTCTACCTTTTTTTGTCGCTTTTTTACCCCTTTTTTGCCTATTTTTGAATTTTTTTGCCATTTGGCTTTTATTTTCATATTATTTTGCTTTTTTTTACTATTTTGACGTTTTTTGCCCTTTTACCCCTATTTTGACTTTTTTGGACACTTTTAATTTTGTTTTTACCCTTTTTTCCGTTCTTTGACCTTTTTGGCCTTTTTAAAACTTATTTTGATTAACGTTTTAAACTTTTTGCCTTTTTGTTGCTTTTTACCCTTTTTTTTTTGCCTTTTTTTTTGTCTTTTTTGTCTTTTTCCTTGTTGCTTTTGTATGTTTTTTTTCTTTTTTTGGCGAATTTTCCCTTTACTTTGTCTTATTTGGCCTTTTTTTGACATTTTGCTGATTTTTTCCCTTTTCTCTTTTTTGTTGCCATTTTTGCCTTTATTTTTCCTCTATTTTGCCTTTTTTTTATATTTTTTTTAACTTTTTTGGCGTATTTTGTTTTTAGTTTTTGAGCTTTTTTGACCTTTTTTTTGCTTTTATTTGCTTTTATTTTGCCTTTTTGTTATTGCTTTTTATCTTTTTTGTTGCTTTTTTATCTATTTTTGCCACTTTTTTGCTTTTTTAATACTTCTCTTGCTTTTTTTTTACTTTTTTTAACTTTTTTGGCGTATTTTGCATTTTTTCTCTTTACTTTGTCTTATTTGACATTTTTTTGACTTTTTGTTATTTTTCCCCTTTTTTGTTTGTCCAGTTTTTTTGCATTTATTCCTTTTCTTTTGTCCAGTTTTTTTTGCATTTATTCCTTTTTTTTTCGTTTTTTTATTATAGTTTTAATTTATGCTGAAATTTAGCAATTCCTTGTCATTTTTAACAATTTTTTGCCATAATTCATTATCTTGTTTGTATTTATAATAACAAGGTGCCATTTTAAGTAATTTTTGTCGTTTTTCATTTTAATTAATTTTTGTGTATTTTTGCAATGTTTACCCATTTTTTTCTAGCAATTTATTTCATTTTTACAACATTTTACTTTTCCATTAAGAAATTTTGTATTTTGTAATTAAAATAATCTCATTCTTCACACCTGAGCCGGGAAAGTTCTGAGATGATACAGCCGATTTTTTGGTTGACGCACTTATATACTCGAGCGGGTCAATAGTTGTTTAATCCCAATTTTGAACCCCTTAAAATGCGAATTTTCAAAATTCCTTTCCTAGTGCTCCCCTACACTACTAAAGGAAACTACCCTGAAAATTTCACGTCTGTATCACCTCTGGTTTAGGCTGTGCGTTGATTGTCAGTCAGTCAGCGACACGACAATTTTATATATATAGATTAAAATTTTATTTCTTAGAGACTTTCCTAAATTAAAGTAATAAAACCTTATATCATGTTTTGCATAAAATTTCAAAAATTTATTTATTTTTATCAGGGCGTTGTTGCCAAGTCAAAAATATTTTGGTTAAGAAGAAATATGTGGCCATGTGAAGTACAAAATATCAAATAGTGTATTAAAAAATGGACCATTGCACTAGCACATGAAAAATGAGATGAATTTATCGAAATTGATAAAAATTAATTATAGGCATCGGGTATATAGACTCTTTTAAGGATTATATTTAAATTTTTTTGCGAAATAAAATCTTTTATTTTTTTTCTATACCTCTAAATTTTCATGCAAAAAAATTGAATTTTTAAAAATAAGAAATTATAAAAATATTGTTATAAATGACATGTTCTGATTTAAATCAAATACAACTATAAAAATTAGTTTAAAACCCCCGAAAATATAGCCAGCGTCAAAAATACAAAAAAAAACTCATCGCAAAAACTTTCATTTGATGCGGAATTTTCGAAACGTCACTAAAAAATATGTTCAATTTATTTAATCCTCTTTTAATTGTCATATCAACAATCCATCATGTCCGTTGACAATGTCTGAATGGGATTTTAAAATCGCAAAATATACAGATCGTTTTTAATGGACGCATAAATTTAAATTTCTATGCGGTAAAGGGGGATGAGGATGAGGATCGCGTTTTATAGCAGATGGCTAGGAATATTTTAAAACACTGGTTAGTTTTTTAATTAGCGAAATTAATTTAAGACTTACTAAAGAGGTTTTTTTCACGTTTTTTTAAAGTATTTACATATTATTTTTTTTATTTCATCCTGAAGAGTAAATATACTTACCCTGTACTCATTTGAGGACGGTAAATGGAACATTACTGTATCAGATACCGTAATGTGTTGCCTATAGTTACTTTGCTTTGATTTTTATATTGAATATTTGACAGTGATAAGCTAGAGCAATCATACGTAACTATGGAAAGCAATGGATCAAATTGCGAAGTATTTTTTTTATTTTAATGAACAGGAGTTCGTATCCAAAACTTGGGATATGATAGAGGGACTAAAATTAATAACGGTACTTTATATAAAATTTGTCCCTTACGCCATTCGTTAACGAATTATAGGGTTCCAAAATTAAAAATTAAAAATGGTTTTTTATTTATAATTATTAAAATATTTATTTAAAATAAATTAAAAATTAACCATTTATAAATACCATAAATGCGCACTTAATAGCGTTATATACAAATCTGCAGTACCCTTGTGAAGTCAGGTACGGACTAAGTTTAATTGTTAATGAGGCACATTTTTTTTATCTATCATTTTTTCCACTTCTAAATATGATAAATTTCACAAACATCTTTAATAGAAAAACTTCCTCTTGTGACAACTCGATAAAATTAACGGTTTAAGAGATATGTGCAATTTTATGTGGCACTGTACATCAATTGCGCGTTCACCATTTTTTTAAAAATACTTACGATTAAAGGAAACATCTCGTATTATTATTAAATTATTAATAAATCAGGACAGTCTACATTTGGAATTATAATACGAGATGTTTCCTTTAATCGTGAGTATTTTTAAAAAAATGGTGAATGCGCAATTTATGTGCAGTGCCACATAAAATTGCACATATCTCTTAAACCGTTAATTTTATCGAGTTGTCAAAAGAGGACATTTTTCTTTTAAAGATGTTTGTGGAATTTAGCTGTCATATTTAGAAGTGAAAAAAATGGTATATAAAAAAAATGTGCCTCATTAACCATTGAACTTAGTCCGTACCTGACTTCACAAGGGTAGTGCAGATTTGTTTATAACTCTATTAAGTGCGCATTTATGTTGTTTATAAATGGTTAATTTTTGATTTATTTCAAATAAGTAGTTTAATAATTATAAATAAAAAACCATTTTTAATTTTTAATTTTGGAACCATATAATTCGTTAACGAAGGGCGTAAGGGACAAATTTTATATGAAGTACTATCATTAATTTTAGCCCCTCTATCATCTCCCAAGTTTTGGGTACGAACTCCTGGGACACCCTGTATAAGGACATGAAGAAATAAAATACCGTACGATAGACGCCTGTTATTACAGTATTCGTTTATATTCCGGACTCGGCTCCTGCACGTCGCCTCGTCCGTAAAACAACTCGTACTGTAATAAGTCACCTACCGGACCTGTAACTACAAAGTATTATTACAAATGAGGTAGGTGACACTATAAACTTATGGGTGGTTCAAGAAAGAGGCAGGGCCGGATTGCGCCGATGGTAATTCCTTTGATATAAGGAATGGTTCAAAAAAAAAGTATAGGCGTATTGCGCTAACAATTACTTATTCGGCTTCACCCTATTCCCTTGGTTATACAGGGTGATTCATTGGGAAATGCGCATACTGTAAGGGCGATAAGGCACACCGAAGTGTTTTAAAATAACCTATATTTAATGGACCTACCTTTCTTTATAACCTGGATATAGAGTGATTTAATTATTTTGTCCCTTTTTTTAATTAATCATAACTTAAGAACCACCCTATATATTTTTATAATATTTGTATTTTTTGTGATTTTTTTGCAAAAATTTTGCCATTTTTTGTGTTTTTGTTTTTTCAATTTTTCCCAATGTTTCTTGATTTTTTCTTTCAATTTTCTTTCTTTCTTTAAGATTTTTTCGTTGTTTCAGTATATTTGAATTTTTTCCGATTATTTTTTGTTTCCCAATTTTTTTTGAATTTTTTGCAATTTATGCAATTTTTGATGTTTTGTAAGATTTTTTGTGATTTTTTGCAATTTTTTTGCCATTTTTTGTGTTTTTGATTCATCAATTTTTCCCAATGATTTTTTCTTTCTATTTTTTTTTCTGATATTTCATTTTTTCGGTTTTTTTGTGGTTTTTTTGCAATTTTTTGCGATTTTTTCGTTATTTCTGTATTATTTTAATTTTTTCCGATTGTTTTTTGTTTCGCAATTATTTTCTGTCCAAAAGACTTGTTTCCAAAAAAAAAATGTTTGGTAAAAGAAACTTGTTCCAAAAATACTTGTACCAAAAAAAACCCTAAAAGTTCACATAAAGTGAATATAAGACAAAAATCTTATAAATTACCAGATTTCATGGTCTCTGTTAAAAAAAAAGAATATAAAACAAGAATAGTATTAATATGAAATAAGTACATGAATTTTTATATCAAAATATGAAATATAAAAATAATCAAAGTGAATTAAATTTTAAGACAATCTGTAAAAACAAATTAAAAATAGATTCTCTTTTTGTAATCGAGACTGAAAGAGCACCACAAACATCAGATCATTTATATTATTATAAAACATAAGATATGAAATTTTAAGTAAATATAACAAAAACATATGCCAGCATAAAAAAAAGAATTAAAAATAACAGTATTACCTCATAGTTCGAGGGGAAGGAAAGAAATTTTCAATAAGCGACACAGACGGTATAGAAGTCAATTGTTTTGACTGAACAGGGAAAAAGAGAGAATTGTTAAGATGGAAAAGACATTTTATATTAATACCAAGAAGAGAGGGAGATCTTGAGAAGTGATATCAAGCGAGACTGAAATTAAAATATACTGAGCAGAGGAATAATAAAAATACAGGGTGGCACAGGAAAAAAACGTAACATACGTAACGATTATAGCGTTACGTGGCGGGTTATGAAGCACCCCAAAAAAAGAAGACGCTACGAAGAAACGGATATGCGAATTTTAAATAAAGAAACTATACCATAGGGAAAACATAGCTTAAGTTGGCTTTATTTGGTTCAAGTTTAAAAAAAAACGCAAACAAGTTTTTTACTCCGATTTGTCCGGCGCCGACTTGTCCAGCGCCGACAACTACAAAATGTGGCTGGGCCGGGCGTTTTCAGTGACCGAGTCGACTACACAAAAACCACTTTTTTGTCGTTAATGTCAACTTCAAAAGTGACCTGTGGAAACGAGGCCTTAGAGTTTATCTAAATTCAAAACCGTTATATTTCCGATTTCGTCTTTTTTAACAATAATAAATATATACCAATTTTAATGAATTTATTTAGTGATACAATAAGGTAATTAAAAAAAAATTATCTCATTTTTTATTATGAATAATTCGTACAATCCACAAAATTAGTTTAAACCCCCAAAATTATTGAAATATATCTATAAATGAGCGATACATATAGAATCGTTGTAACGTTCATTAAAAATCGATGAATTGTAAATAATCTGAATTGCATTAATTTTTTGCGGATATTAAAAATCAGTGAAGTCGGTCCTCGAAATTGATTTTAAATAGGAGGATTATTGCCAGTAATGGGATTCGAAAGCTGAGCTTTGCGAGCCGTGGCTTTTTAATCTCTTTTGTATTCAGTTAATCAGATCTGGATTGCGATGTTAAATCGAAACTGTCTATAAATTCATTAAAATTTTATGTTACGTATGATTTTCTGTTATTCCCGATCACTTCCAGGGCTCTGCTTTGTCATCGATGGATTTTGTTTGTTTCCTATTATTAACGAATTATCTATTAAATGATTTGATCATAAAAAATCAATTGTAGCTAAAATTCGCTAATATATAGATTTTTCAAAACAAAAATCATTTTTACCAAAAATAAACAAAAGAATCGTATTAAAAATTGATTTTTTTCAAAGTTTTTGTAAATATTATTGCGGTTCATTTTTTTCACAACACCCTAGATAATAAAACATATAATTGTGCAAGTGTTCCTCATGTAGAAAAAGGGGTGGATGGTCTTTATCTCTTGAGCAGTCTACTCTACCGCCCTAAACACATGTTATCGTGAATATCGCCCTTTCGAAGCAAATCTAGCGTGAAATATGAATACGCACAAATGGATTTTATATCTTTTCATAACATTGTGTCAAAATATGGGTTAATAAATAACTATGTACGGACTCATCTACTGAGGGGTTTATATAGATTGAAGGGTTGAAGATAGTGGATATGTCTTGTTGGATAAAGTGTAGATTTTTTTGACTTTTCAATTTATTTCATTTCTTGTGTTAAAAAAAAAATATTTTTTTTGAATCCTATATTGTAAGCAATTAAACAATATTGTTTTTCAACTAGTAGCTAACATGTAAATATAGTTAAAAAATAGTGCCCTATTAAGGAAATTATTAACTTTAGACACAGTCGCAGATTTCTTATGGTTTTGAATAAACAGTCTAAAATGTACGCCTATGTTTCGGTCAAAGATTGGTAAGTGATATTAGTTCAACAAAATAAGTAAAAATATTTGTGTTGCAATGACCGCATGGTCGACTTGAAGTAATTTTAGTTCTTTTCGGGGATATAAAAGCTGATCTGTTATATTATTTTTCAAATAACAATTTTACACGGAAAAAAAATCCGATACTTAGTATACGAAATTCATATACTTATTAGCTGAATGTCATATACCCGGCGTGACAGAAGAATGCACTTCTAAAACAATCCGACGGAGTCACCTGTTCCAAATATGCTTTGGTATCCTAGAACTAAACTACTTTCATATATTCCCAAACAACCAGGCTAGAGGATCAGATACTCTTGGCAAATTAAGCTAAAAACCCCGTTCTACTAATTTAGTAACCTGGGCATGTGAAAATAAAAATCTTGTCATATAAAGCTTATAATCTCGTCATATTATTCTAGTAGCCTCGTCGTATAAAGCTCGCAGTCTCGTCATATGAAACTAGTAATCTTGTTATATAAAGCTAGCAATCTTGTCATATGAGGCTAGTGATCTCGTTTATCTGGCCGAAATTGATCTGCTCTTATAAATACAGAGTGATTATGGGGGAACGGACCAAAATCTAATAAGTATATTCTACACATAAAAATAATTAAAAAAAAGAATTTAACATTGTAATCATAAGTTTTTTAAATTATTTTCATGTGTATAGAATGTACTCATAGAGTTTGGTCAATTCCTCCCGATTCACCCTGTATATAGAAACATATATAGGTAAGTACATAAATATAGCAGATGAATGTAACAAAAAAGAATTTGATCTTTAAAAATATTTATTGAACGATAAATTCTTTGAAATAATCCATTATTGTTGATGAAATTAAATCAAAAATAAAACAAAAATAAAACAAACATAATACTTTTTTCAGTAACATAAACATATCTGTAAAAGAATGCTGAACCTACCTAATATTTTATTAAACAGGCGTTTCTTTTTTTTAACAAATAAAGAACTTAAAAAGAAAGTATATATAGATAGTATCAGTATTGTTATTGTCATTAAAGGGTAGATACATTAGATCTATTCGGAGAACTGATGGAAAAATTGATTATTTACGATGTGATCTTCCTTCCTAGTTTTTGAGAGTGCAGCGTTATCAAGTCTACTTGACACTGGCATCAACCTCGATATATAAATTGAACACCTCGTACATTTGCAGATTTTCAAAATGTCTATTTGATTTTGCAGCTTCCATCAATTGATTTTTTCAAATAATCTTCGAAATCCTACAAAAAATAAAACATATTTGTTAACATTCTGAAATTACTCACTTTGGGAAAAAGTAACTCCCTATTTTTCTCCCTTAACTCCCTTCTGTTCGGAAAAATGTTAATTTTTTGGCCAGAATTTCTTCACAGAATATTTTGTAAAGGAAGTTATTACAAATTTTGTAAAGAAATTTAGTTCAGATTATGCGACAACGAGGAATTGAACTGGGATAATATTATATTGTGCTGTACTTACCCAAAAAACCCGTTAAACGTATTCTTCGTCTAAATTCAATGTCTCAAAAACTTTTCCATTTTCAACGCTTTAGGGAATATAACGTAATGTTCATAACATATCACTCTCCGAACACTACCAATTAACAAATGATTCCAATTGTGGAAATGAGGCGTTGACCCGACTCGTATTTGATTCGTACATCACCGTGCGCGTTCGGCACAAGAAAATTCAGAAAGGAGTCTGTTTTAGAACACCAGAAGATAACCTTAAATTGCTGTGAATCTTCCATTCATCTGACGAGAATATAATGAGTATGCGAAATTTCCTGTAGGACTGAGCATATAATGCGTATACAATGTATTTTTAAGTTGATATGCCAAAACTCTGCCTTTAGACAACGATTTCTAGTAAGATTTATTTCTTTATCAGTATCTGACAGGGGTTCTGTTTCAATGAAACATTATATAGAGAATATTGGAATTTTATATACCCAGTATATGATACAGTTTTAAAGGATCGTCGTTCTGAGTCATTTTTTTCCGTGTAGGATAGCACCGACAGGCCGATCAGGTCATTATTAAGTATGACGAAACAATATTGTATATTGACTTTACAATGTTCGTTCATCTGTTTGTCTGTCCGTCTGTCTGTCACGGCGATAACTCGAGAACGGTTTCGAATTTTGGAACAACTGCATGTTTTCATCGGTCACATTATCTTGCTATCTACTATTTTCAGTGTTTTCGTATAACAGGATATAACAGGAATATATGTCTGAAGAGGATACGAGTAAGAAGATTGGGATAGTTAAAATTATTGAGTTGTGGGTGCGTTGATCTGTGTCCATATTGAGAAACGCTTTGCCTTTTATATTTGTCCAGTACACACACTTTGCGTCAGTTTTAAGATTATTAAATATTTTTTTGAAGTCATTTACTAGTTGCAAACAAAATAAAGTGTCCACATCTTGTGATATGTCAATTGCTTCTTAATAATTTTTTTTTAAATTTCTGTTATCTCAGCATCCTTATTAGTTTTGTTCTTTTTTAGACCATTTTTTTCGTGGGAGTTAAACCTCCTCGGCCGTTGTTCCGTTGACTTTATCTGATAAATCTTCCTCATCATCTTTGTCATCTAGGGTCGAAGTTGTCAAGTTTTGCTGTGTCAGTGACTCGAAAAATTAAAATTGCAGAAAACAACAAATAATAATAATAATAATCTTTATTAATCCATTAAGACATTCAAGAATGTATTGGACAGGTCAGTCATCGGAGAAGAATTAAAAACATTACAATAAAAAATTTCAATAAATTCCTACTTTTTAAAACAAGCACGAAACAAAATAAAAACAATTAAAATCACAGATATAATAAAAATAGTAAAAAAATTTTAAAAAATAGTCAAAATCTTTTAAAAAAAATTGCAAACATTAGAAACAGTTTAAAATTTCAATAATTATAATAAAAATAATATTACTATAATAAAAAATTGTATTTTATCTAAGGACTTGAGATAATCAGGTAAATGGTTATAAAGTTTTATATATACCCTGATAAGTGGGAGAAGATTCATATTTCGATATTTTATGAATTGGAATACTAAAAATGTTCGTTTGCCTTGTCATATATGTATGATAATCTGATAGTTTACTTAAATTTTGTTCATTATTTTTAAAGTTTGATAGTGAGTTGTATATATAAATACAAGGGACCGTCATGATTTTATTATCCAAAAAGATAGGTTTGCATGTATCATGTGGTTTCAAACTGTAGATTAGACGAATGATTCTTTTTTGGGAGATAAAAACTTTTTTCCAGTTAGATGCGTTACCCCATAGAACTATGTTATATCTTAAGTTGCTGTACACTAGACTGTAGTATACGTTCATCACTGCGTATAAAGGCATCATATTTTTTATTTTGCTGATAGCAAAATATGATTTATTCAGTTTCTTGCAAACTGAATCTATGTGGTAGTTCCACTTTAAATTATTGTCCAGATTAACACCCAGAAATTTTATGCAGCTTTTTGATTTCAACTGTTTGCCCTGATAATTTAAAGTTAAATCGCGATTATTTGAGTTACTAAAACATATAAATTCTGTTTTATCCAAATTGATCATTAATGCATTAGCATTACACCAATTGGTGAATGCTTCAATCACACTAATACAGGTTTGAATTAATTGCTCCAAGCTATGTGCTGAGACCGCTAAGGACGTGTCATCCGCAAATATAATATTAACATATTCGCATCAATAAATTGCGGTAGGTCATTAATGAATAACAAAAATATTAGAGGTCCCAGCACACAACCCTGTGGGACACCAAAATTCATCGGATAGATGTTTGAATTACAGTCACTTACCTTGACAAACATTGATCTATTACTAATAAAACTGAAAACCCAGTTCAGATAGATACCTCTGAAACCGAGATTGTATAACTTTTTCTGAATAAATTCAAACTTAAGAGAATCAAAGGCTCTCGAAAGGTCAAAAAATAATCCGGCAACATGGAGACCAACATCAAGACTTTTGTAAATGTAATCCGTGAAGTTACATGCGGCTGTTTGTGTTGATCTGCCGGTTCTAAAACCATGCTGGCAATTTGTAATAATTTTAAATTTAGTTAAGTAATTTAACATTCTATTATAAGCAAGACCTTTGAGAATACACTTAATATCGAAATAGGCCGATAATTTGCTATATTATCAGTGGCATTTTTTTAACTTAACATTAATAAAAAACAAACAAGATTCTCTGATTTTTTCAACACAATATCTTAGTTCGCCGAACTTGTTCCAATTATTCACAAATAAGCAATAATGCAATGTGAAAATACCTTAAAGTAATACAAATGCACCAAGAAAAAATTTTTATTTTAGAAAAACAAGAACACTCATGAACTTATTCTTGTATTAGATAATCACGGGTAAATCCCCTCTGTTCCACGCTTAGTTTTTCCCCGGATGCTGATTCTTTTTTTCCATCGGCCTCTTATTCACCGGTTGGATGTTGTACTTTTCGGGAGTTAGCCTAGGCTGTCGAATATCGCTTGTCTTCTATGGTACAAAGCCTCGCATTTTGACATTATGTATCTGGTCGTTTTTGTCCCTTTTCCGCATTGTCTTTAGCCAAGGACGTAGATATGGGGTAAAGGGAGTAATTACCCACCCCAGGATACCAAAAAATAGAACAAAAAGAAGAAATAAGATATATGAAATGTAGAAACGGACAAACATGTTTGACTAAAAGTTTGATTATTCAGTACCAAACCAGACAAAATAATTAATTTGTACTACCATTTACAAATAAAAAAGTTGGTCAAAGAAGCTTTGAATACCTATTTAGGACCAAAAACATTTAACTCCGTCCCGGAAACTGTAAAAGAAGCTCCAACACTGACTTCCTTTAAACGTAGATTAAAAGTATTCATGGACTCTACACCCAAAAAAGAAATACCTCAATTCATAGAAATGTAAACTTAAACGTATTTAAGGTTGAACTAAAAAAAAACAAGCAAATCATCATTATAAACCTAATAAAAAAAAATACAGGAAAAAATGTCATAAGTATCGGTATTATACGACAATAAACCATAAAAAACGAAAACAAATGAAATCAAATGAAAATAAACGAAATCAAATGAGAATAAACGAAAACAAATGAAAATAACACAGGGACATGGATCATCCCTATAAATTTTTTAATTATGGTTATCAAAATGACCGACTTCCGGTTTCGCCGGAGATGGGTCCAAATTTTTATTTTTAAATGAATCATAAAATACATACCATCCAATTGTCAAATGTCACTTTGACAGGAAATTAGGCCTAATTTATAACAATTTTACCAAAATAGCAACACAATTTTCCACTAAACTCATTTTTTTTTAAATGACACCCCCTTGGATCACCTGGACTTTTTTGAAGCCCATTTTGAGAATAAATTGATATAATATGCACCCACTTTCTGCTATACGTAAATTTTTAAATAAAAAAAGAACTTAAAATTCAAATTTTTGTTATTCTCTTTTCTCAGTGTATGTAGCTTGATTGACCTGCAATTATTTGAATATCAAATGAAACTGTTTTATTTAAAAGATTCTCAATAAAGCACCTGATACCTTTAATAAATCATTATTTTAAATTATTCTCCTATCACTATTTTTTTTCACTGTTAACATATTTTTTTTAAATCTAATTTCCTGTCAAAATGACATTTGACCATTGCATGATATGTATTTTGAACCGTCGAATCCGAATTTATCAAAATATACAGTTGTTGCATTTAAAAATAAAAATTTGGACCCATTTCCGACGAAACCGGAAGTCGATCACTTTGTTTGTATACGTCAAAAAATCTGAAATTACATCTAATATATTCATTTACGAGGAAAAGTTTCCGGTTATTAATTCGTGGGGGATTCGGTAAGAAAATTTCACACCTAAAAAATTTAAAAGTAATTAATTATTTATTTGACATTAAGATTAGAAGGAAAGACTAGTTTTGGTCTAGTTAGTCATGAGTGTTTGTTGGTATGTTAAAAGTTAGGCAGTAATTGTTTAATTTTGATTTGCACAAAAAGTAAACAAAAAGTCTTATATGAATCAAGCCCATTACAAGTGTCATTATTTTGACATAAAAATGTCCACTTATTAATTTCGTCTAGGGTACCCTGGAGGATGAAAATTTCCGGAAATTTTTTGGGTTACCATGGTAACCATACAAAAAAATAGACTCTGATTGGCTTAAAAATGGCGGTGTGAAATTTTCACCTAAATAGTAGTTAAAATGCTTTTGAAGATCCCCTTTAACGTATCGCATTCTTTTTATCTTTATCCAGTTTATCGTATTTCCATCTGTGTCATTTGTTCGGTTAACAATAATTTTTTCAGCCGGCTTCTTGGGGTCTTTAAATTTAAACTCTTTTATGTAATACGGATTTCTTTCAACAACTCTCTTACCACTTTTGTATTTTCCTCTTGAACGGACCTTCTGAAAATATTTTGCCAATCATTTTGAGGTTCAATGCTGTTATGCATTGAATCTGCCTCCTTATACAAGTGACCATTCTCTAAGTATTTTTGATCTATTATCTGTAGTTGATATTTCTAATAACACTGTTTGATTTTTAAGGACCAATTATTATAAAATAATAATATTTTTTTAAATTTTTTTAAGATATAACCTTAAAAAAAATCTTACCTTATTCTAATTCAGTCCTCTTTAACGCAATGTCCAAAATTTTCTTGCTTCGTGAACTCATTTTCAATAACACTTTCAAACACTCCAATATAAACAAAAACACATGAAAAACAGCACCAAAAACAGCTTAAAAAAATCTGATGTGGCCAGCACATGACCTCTCGCCATTTTTGAATCAAAAATTTTACACGGTGGCACAAAAAAGTATGGAAAAAATTTACTTTTTTGTAAATCTGGCAACAATGGCAAAAGTTTTGAAATTTTTAATGATACGAAAATAAACTATAGTGTATACAAAATATATGTGTAAAACCTAATTGCCATTTTGTTTAGTAATCTCATCATCACTCATAGCAACTGTCACTTCCGGTTTTCCGATTGACACCAAAATCTAATCAGCTCTAATCTAGGATACAAGAATCGTGTATGCAAAATTTCAAGTTTTTTAATTCAGTAGTTTTTGAGTTATCGTTACTACTAGCACGTGTAACTAATACGGTTATAAACAGATTATAAGGACACGTAGTATATTTGTTATCTAAGGAGTTCATTCATGAACAGGAAAAATCAACTAAATGCATATAGTTGGCATTGGTAGAGGGAATTTCGAACCAGATCAATTTTTCCTTCAATCAAAAACGGTTAGGTTACTTTAGACGTTTTGTCGCCTTTAAGGAATAATGTATAAGGCAAAAATAAACTATGTGATTATAAGTGATTATGCCAGATCATAATGGGAAAGGATTTGATACTAACTAAACACAATTCATTTTTCCTGAATTGTTTGGCGTTGCTTAGTACATAAAATCGGTTTTGCAACTAGATATGTTCCACATGCCTTATCGTATCAATTTATTTATTTTACCAGTACATAGAGCTTGAAATCCTTATTACAGTTGCCATAACTCGGTTTTTGATAAAATGTGCAGTTAGTCGTTTTTTACAGTATTCCCACGATATCTAGAATACATTTGAAATACCAATAACCCATTGAGGTTAAAGCAGTAAATTAAAAAAAATTAATAAAATAAAGAAATTTTATGTACCGTTCCTAAATTTGTTTACGATAATCTAATACTAATTGACGTTAATCTTATTTCAGATTTATCAGTACAAACTCTAAATTTGCTAAAATATACGAATATACCACCCCGAATAAATCATTATCTAATCAAACCAATAAAATATTTCTATTTATACAGGATTATTTTTAAATCCAATATACGCTTTGTTAAATGATGAATCCGTGTTTCAATAATACTCTTTTAATGCCTCAAAATACAAAATCGAAAAATTCTTCCAATACACGTTTTTTTAATCGAGATTTAAATATACCATTAAGTTAGATCATATCCCACCATATGGGAACAAATAAATTTGCTAATTGCGTAATAAAGATAGTGATCAATTTGACTGGGATGGTGAGAAACCAGGGGTGGATCGATCTCTACCCCAAATTTATTAGAGATAATGTATACAGTACCTACGATTGTTAAATATTTATCATTAAGAAATTTTCTTTAAAGGGAAGGGAAAGTGTGATTCATTTAAATAATTTTCATCCTATTTCATTCATTAGCATATTAAAGATATAACACCAATTTTACCATTAAATTCTAAAATTTAAATATTAGCTAATTTTCCCCTATTCCGGACATTATTCTACGCTCGATAACACAGAAGGTACACTTGGAGAATTTATACTCAAAGCGAAACTTGTTATTTCTCATCTTAGTGTTGCCAAATGTGTATATTTAAAAAATATCGAAATAATAAACCGTCTGGATGACCTTTTTATGTCTAATTCCGGTCAAGTTTAACATGATCTATATCAACATCAGTGGCGTAGACCTGATTTAATATACTGTAATGAAATACTCTGTATGAATTTTTAAATTTTATGAATATAAGTTGTTATTTAATTCCAAAAGGTTATCCATTATCTTAAATGTGGTCTACTGATGAAGTAATAATAAAACTAGTCGAGTACCATAAATTTTATTACAGTTGGAAAAGAGGGGGGTGGGGTTGCATCAGGCCTAGAATACAAAGTTCATAGGGCTTGGAGGAGAAAACAAAGTTCAACTTAGCAAAAATTAAATTATAATGTATTGAAATTGTAATTGTGAGATTATTATATTTATTAAAAAGGAAGAAACATGATTTATTAATAAGTGTGCTCACACTGGTGGAAAAAGGAGGGAATTTAAAGGGAGGAAATTTGTGGTACAGGAAAAAGGTTGAACTTTGTTTTCTCCCCCAACCCCTAAGAACTGGGTCTATGACAAATCGCCGAATGGACAAATCGCCGAAAGGCTGGTCAAAACGCCGAAAGTAGTCTTTGGACAAATCGCCGAAAGTGGTCAAAATGCCGAATGGACAAATCGCCGAACGTAGACAAATTGCTGAAAGGCTAGTTAAAAAGTCCGAAAATAAGTCTTTTGTGGAAATACTTTTACTTAGTATTTTATGAAATGTAGATGACATAAATAGATATTTAGAGATTGAAGATATGGTTTAGCATCCAGTAACTGAGAGTTGTTAGTAGTTACAGGGTGATTCTTTTAGAGGGCTAATTAGAGGTTTCAGCAGAAGCAGGCGGAATTAAAATCTGAAAATTTTAGATATAGGGTTTTCAGAGAATATTTAGATATTTCCTACATAAAATATATTTTTGTAGTTCGTGAAATAGCCCCACTCGCTTCGCTCGTGATTGAAAAAAATTTATTTTTATGGGAAAAACATATGAAAAAATAATAATAAACGTATGCCATTAATCTTTATAAAAAAACGTCACAGTAATTTGCAGAAATTTGTTAATAAAAAAATAATAAAAAAAGGAGTCATAAAACAGTAAAAAAAACTATTGCTAAATTTGCGAAGGAATTTAAAAATAAAAAAAGGTTTCAAGGCTTTGTAAGATTGTTTTTTTGTGAAATAATGAACGAAGCTGATTGATATTACAGTTTAAATCAAGTGCGTAGATAACTGTTTTCCTAGGGAGGGGGAATTTTTTTCTTTTCGTGCTTTTTTCGGTATCGTGGGGTGGGTAATTACCCCCTTAACACCCTATATCTACGACGCCCTTGCGTCTAAACGAGCTTGATGGAATTCAAATTGGTTGCGGGTGATCCTCCAGAAGCAGATTATCCGGGAAGTTATTTCTCTTTTTGTCCAAGATGTAGAAAAATGCATTGTTGTTTTGTTTTTTAATTTTTTGTATAAAAAAATGCACTCTTGATGTGTATTTCAAATTCTTGTGTAAAAAATATGCATTGTTGGTTTGTTTGTTTAATTTCCTGTGTGGGGAAAAATGCATTCTTACTTTGTTTTTCAATTTTTTGTATGGAAAAATGCATTTTTCTTTTGAATTTCAAATGTGTAAAAAAATTCACTATTGTTTTGTTTTTTTAACTTCCTGTGTGGAAAAATACATTTTTGCTATGTATTTCAAATTCTTGTGTAAAAAGTTTGCAGTGTTGCTTTGTTTTTTTAATTTCCTATAGGGAATAGTAGATTCTGTAACAAGGTTAGAATGAAAAATTCGACACGAGTGGAAAATTCCGAACGCGAGCGAAAGCGAGTGTGAGGAACCACGAGTGTCGAATTTTTTCATTCTGACCGAGTAACAGACTATATTTTCTCCACGATCAAAAAGTATAAATCAAAATTAAATTAAATCTGAACACAAGTTATTTGTTGACATATTTGTATTACATTGTATTAATATTTATAGTGCTGTGGTACACTTACCGATATTAAAATCTGGTGCATTGGTGTTTTTTCATAATTTGCAATTTCAGATATTATTAAATTCTATATCTACTTCACTTGATTTTTCACTCATTATTTTGTTTAAATTAAAACTTGTTTGAAAATAATTATTACCGTCGCCATTTTATATCTGACACTGACACTTTTGAAATCCAGGGCAATCGATATTGTTTAATTCGATTACAGAAAATCCATTTTTTACCTTGATAAAGAATGAAAATACATGCAAAATGCATAAGAGGCAAGTATTATAGAATAAATATTCAGACTCTAGAGGGTAAATGTTTACATTCTATTATTAAAAATGATTTCAGAATTCATACATTCAGTAATGATCGTGGAGAAAAATTTATTCTTGCTTTGAATTTCAAATTTTTATATAAATAAATGCATTGTTGCTTTGTTTTTCGATTTTCTTTGTAGAAAAACGCACTTTTGATTTGAGTTTCAAATTTTTATGTCACAAAAATGTTTTTTGTTTTGTTTTTTAGTTTCCTATGGGAAAAAATGCATTGTTGATTTGTTTTATAAATTTCTGTGGGAAAAAGAAAAAGTGCCTTGTTGATTCCGTTTTTTTTGTGTGTGGAAAATGCATTTTTGCTGTTTTTTCCAATTTTTGCAGGGAAAATGCATTCTTGTTTTTCCTCAAATTCATATTTCAAAACTGCATTTTTGCTATTTTTTTGTGAAATGAACTACAGCAACTCAACAATTTACTGAAAAATTAGTAGTTCTAAATTTTAATCTGAAATTTAACTGTAAAAAATGCATTCTTGCTTCTTTTTTCAAATTTGATTGTGGAAAAATGTATTCTTGCTCCTTTTTCCAAATTAACAGTGAAAATATGCATTCTTGATTCTTTTTATTCAAATTGAACTCATGCTATTTAGAGTTTTCTCCTAACTTTCGTGAAAAATTTATTTATTTGTATAAAAATTTGTCCTTTATGTATTTATTCTATAATTTCGGTTCCTTCAGAAAAATTTTAGGAAAAACTTTCGCATTTTCGCTTTTATTTCTTTGATTTTCTGGAGATTTCCGTGAATTTTTCTTCACTTTTTCCGGATTTGTTTCAACAGTGATTCTATAATATTGTACTAGACTTTCATTTTGCGAGAGTGATTTTCTCCTAACCCTCGCGATGATACCCTCTTGTGAAACACGCTGTATAAAAGAGTGTCGTAATTTTTTTCCCGGGAAACGGCGTAATTTTTTCCTGGGGAGGGGAGTAATAAAACTTTTAAAAAAATATGTTTGATCGTTTCTACTTTTCATATATTTTATTTCTTCTTTTCGTGCTATTTTTGGTATCCTTACAAGTATTTTTTCAAAATAATATTTTTGTACATTCTAGGAGAGTCTAAAAAATAATATGTACATATATTTGAATAACATCCTGTATATATTTACTACATATCAAATGGAAATTGAACGAAGATCAAACACTCACTCCGTTCATAGGTTTACAAGAGATGATTAAAAAGTCGAAAGTTCAGCTTCGACAAACCAAATTTGTTAGCCAACAAAAGATAATTGGTTTACAGGGGCATTTGATAAAAGATAAGGTAGGATTATGTGTTTGTAAGGGTGATGCGCGGCTTCGTCCTTTATCCTCTCTCTCTCTCTGCTAGATATATTAGCTATAAATTGCATCGGACGTACCGACTAACATTATCATCAAGCCCAAATGGTTTTAACATTGTAATGCTCGTGTTTTCTTATTATTTCATCATGCTTTCAGTTTAATAATTCAGGGAAATTGGATTGGAAATGATGAAGGGTAATATACTTTACGTTTAGTTTTATTTCTTCCACAAGATATTTTTTATCACATAACAAAGGCTTTGTAATTGTTATATTACACCAAACTCTCCGTTTAAAAAATTATTAAAAAGTTTTAATAACAATTTTTTTACTAAAATGAATAAAGATATTATAAATTTCAGAAATGGCATAACAAAGGTGTCGGGATATTTGAGATATAGGACAATTGTCTAACACTATATAAGTTATGACATAATCTTTATTTAAAATATATGGTCCCCCATTTGTTTGTTTTATTGTAACTTATTATATTAAAAAACAAAACATGTTAAAAATCATCTACAGATGCTATAGCACGTTTGTAATAAAACTGTAAATGATAATAATGATACACCCTGTATCAATATAAAGTTTTGATGATTTATCTTAATTGTGAGTGGGTTCTGTTCTAAACGAAAATTCATAAAATTAAAAAAAAAACTATAAGTAATTAATAAATTTTAGTACCCTGTTAATTTCCTCTTCTTATTCTTCTTCTTCTTTAAAACTTTGTTGTCGCTAATTTTGACATCTACCTCTTCTAACTATTTCTTAATTTTTTTTATATTCTTAATTGTTGCTGCTCTTCTTTATAACTATTTGTACTATTATATCTCTCCATTATACAGGGTGAGTCATGAGGAACTGTACATACTCCTACCTCGTATTGACTCCCCTATGGGGAATATCAAATTACTATTAAAAGGTGTCTGCACCCATTGTTTAATAATATACAGGCGGAGTTATGAACTTTGACTGAAATTTTTTTTGCTCATAACTTTTGAACGGTAAGTTCGATTTGTCTTATATTTAGGTAAAAGGTTACACTGCTACCAAATAATTAAATGATTTATTCACGCTACAAAAAAATCAGGTCCGATCTTGAAAAATTAGTTCGATTTTTTCATATAAAAAATTTCACCCTGAATACTGTAATAAGTATTTTACAAAATACACAAATAGACAACAAAAATGCCGTATTTATTTTTCCCCACACGATTACTCAATTTCTACTAAAAACATCAAATTTGACAATAAATTAAATGTTTAGCAAAATTAATCATAAATTTAAAAAAATATATATAAATTTAATTTTTGTACAATTTAATTTTTAATTACTAGTACCATCAAAACTTTTTAATAATATAACCGATTTTTGTTAATTTCCAGAATCGGCTTTCAAAAGGTTTTAAACAATACTAAAACATCGGCATTTATAATATTTCTTTAGTGATTCATTGGTATTGTCATTTTATCGAATTCTCGGAATTTTCTTTTACTTTGTTTTTTCAAAATAAAAAAACTATAGTAATAATCTTTTCTATTTTGGAGTTAATGAAAAATAAAGTTAAAATTTGAAATAACCTACAAACTTACATTTTGTTTTTAAATTTGAGAAATTGCAAAAAGGAGCCAAACATAAATGAAACTAAAACAAAAAATAGCAAAATTCTGAGAATTTGATAAAATGACAATACTGATAAATCACTAAAGAAAAATTATACAGGGCGATGTTTTAGTCAAAACGGCTTGTACTTTTTGAAAGCCGATTCTGGAAATTAACTAAAATGGTTGTGTTATTAAAAATGTAGCACGAGTTGTGGTTGCACTAGTAATTAAAAATTAAATTTTTGCCAGAAAAGTTATATTTTCTAAATGGTCATTTTGCTAAACTTTTAATTTAGGGTAAAATTTGATATTTTTATTAGAAATTGAGTAATCGGGAGGGGAAAAAATAAATACGTCATTTTTGTTGTCTATTTGTGTACTTTGTAAAATACTTATTACAGTTTTCAAAAACTATATACAGGGTAAAATTTTATATATGAACAAAACGAACTAATATTTTAAGACCAGACATGATTTTTTCTAGCATGAATAAATCAGTTAAGTAGATGGTAGTGGTGTAACGTTTTACCAAAATATGAGACAAATCGAACTTACTGTTCAATAGTTATGACCAAAAGAAATTTCAGTCAAAATTCACAACTCCCCCTGTATATTATTAAACAATGGGTGCAGGCACCTTTTAACATTTATTTGATATTCCCAATAGGGGTCTCAATAAGAGGTAGGAGTAAGTACAGTTCCTCATGACTCAGCCTGTATATTCCCCAAACCATATTTCTTGCTCTTGGTCTAATGGCTTGATGAAGGTTGACTTAATGCAGAAACCTAGCTGTTAGTGGCCAAAATTTTTATTAGACATATCTCTTTTTTCGTTTATCGAATCAATGAAGCTCTCGGCGACAGTTGTCTATTTCTAGCCTAGAGTCGCTTGACAGTAGTGATTCGTGCTCCAGAATCGGCCAACATGGAAGCCGAAGAGCAACGAAACTATGCCCTATATACTGCTCTGGATTTTTCAATTGTAGATATGAAACTATTTACCGAATTAATTTATTCCAATAGATTCAGTACTGCATGCTACTTGTCTGCACTGCAGAAAAAACGCCTGTGCGGAGTGTGTGCATGGTTCCGTTATATACAAAACTGTAAAATGTAGATTATTGTAGATTATAGAGGAATTGTTTTGTCATCGGACTTTTCCAGACTTCGACCTATAAGATCTATTATGTATATCCAACATATATAGGCGATATATAAACACCTCTTCTAGGTACTTTAGCCATGTCGAACTATAATTTGCATTCACATTGCAGAGTCGACATTTCCTGCTGTCCACTTTGCAAATTTTGTATAAATGATACATTAACGGGCAGTGACCAGTCAGGAACCCTGTTATTATCCTAAGTTGACATTTTAGAAGATTTAGGAGCAATTTTACGTATTTTGGTGAAAATTGTATTAATCCCTTCGTCTGGAACTGGTTTAAAATAGGACACACTTAGTTCCCTTTCCAAGTTATGAGTATCCTTTCCAACGTGACTTTTACTTAACTCACAGAATGGTTCTGGATCAATGAGAGGAATCGTTGCTCCTTTTTTAGCAATATCGATGTTACCAATCTCATTTTCCTGAATACTATGTTCCACTGTTTTGTCTGCTGCATTGCAAAGTCTACATTTCCTGTTGTTCACTTTCCCCATTTTGTATAAATGAAACATTGGACAGTGACCAGGAAAGAAGAACCTTGTTATTATCCTAAGTTTATATTTTTGAAGATTTAGGAGTAATTTGACGTATTTCGGCGAAGGTTGTGTAACCTCTTCGCCTGCTTTTGGCCTGGAACTTGTTTAAAGTAGGACACACTTAGTTCCAGTTATAAGTATCTTTTACTTAATTCACAGAATGTCAGCTATCCCATTTCTCTGAATGCCCTTATGCACTGGTACCCATCTCAAAGTAATTTTGTTATGTTTATCCAAAGTTTTTGGAATTCGAGACCAATTCAGACTTACAGGACATTGATCCTAGAGCTTTTAACATGATTATTGGATTTCACCTGTAAAATAGTTTTTGTAATTACTGGTCAGATTCTTCAACAGCGGTATCGTGGATTAAACGAGAAGATCATTGGAATCTTTTTATATGGAATCGAGGTGAAGAAATCATGTTTTTGTAAACCTCAATAATGGGATAACGTCCCTAGCATCATGAATCCAGCAGATCTTCCGTTAAGAGGTAGTTCACCTAAAATATTAGCTGATGGAAGATGGTGGGAGGGTCCTAAGTGGCTGTATGATTCGATTCCACAATGACCGAATCAAAATTCGGCCAAATTTGATTACGATGAAGAACAAATAAACAAAGAGAAACGAAAAACTGTTAGTGACGAAATAATGTAACTGGTACTACAGGTATTTTTCGAAGCTCAGCAAAATTGTTAGTCTTGTTGGTTGGATCCAGCATTTTATAATGATTATCATGAAGCGAGTTGATAAGCATAATGGGAATTTTGTCTGCTGAAGAACTGGAAGATGCAAGAGAATCAGTCATTCGTTTGATACAACAAGAAAGTTTTGATTCAATAGAATATTCCAAATTATTATCGTTTTATCCGTTTTACGATAAGAATGATATGATATCAAGAATGGTTATGTTGGTGTTTAGTCATTAATCCGAATTCTAAGAGAAAATTATTGGGTCCTGAAATGTAGACGGGCAGTGAGATGTGTAGTGAGACAATGCATTACTTGCATGAGATACAGAGGTAAGGAACTCGAGACCCCTGTCATAGGTTTGTTTACCAGAAATTAGAGTCCGTGACACAGCAGTTTTTGAAGTCATTGGTATAGATTTGGCGGGTTCATTATACTTAAAAAGCAACGAGAAAGTTTGGATAGTTCTTTACACGTGTGCTGTGTACAGAGCAGGTCACCTCTTCTCTGTCAAATAACAGACACTAAGGAAATTTATCGCTCATAAGGGAAGACCTTCATAATAATATACACAGATTGTGGTATGAACTTGGATCAGAAAATGCCTTTCGTAATTTAGACTAGAGAGAAGTAGCCAAAGATTGTTCCACCATATATGAAATCAATATGCGATTCAACCCTCCAACAGCAGCACGGTGGGGTGGTTATATATTGGTGGTCTTATAAGGCTAATAAAAGATGTACTGTGCAAGATTCTTGGAAAAACCTGTCTTAACTTTGAAGAACTACAGACAGTGCTCTGTGATTGTGAAGCAGTATTAAATGCTCGATCATTAACTTACATGTCTGCAGATCCAAATGACTATATTGTTCTTACACCGGCGATGTTTCTGCAAGATTTTGAAGAAGTTGGAATGGCAGACATTGATTTAGTTTAAGCCAAAAATTTGACGAAACACTACAGAATTACAGATATTTAAGTCAGAATATTTGGGCCAACTGACATTGTTGTCGAAACAATACAAGGACGTGATGGAAAAATGAGAGTTGCAAGGCTAAAGACTGCATTTGGTGAACTATTGACACCAGTACAACGATTGTTAATATTCAAGATAGGTAAAAAAGGTATTGAAAATGGTAACAAAGAAGTGTTTTCGAAATAATGACGAAATCTATCATCTGACAGTAAAGACGAGATATGGAAGAAGGATTAAAATTCCGCCAAGATACCAAGATTAGTTGTGTCACGTGTTCTAACCCTTTTGATGACACAAGGTGGGAGTATGTTGGATATCACCCTGTAAAATAGTTGTCATTAGTAAATATTATATAGTTACACAGTTAAAAAAAGTAAAGCTATAATTTCAGTCGTTTCAGTCGATACAGATTTTAGTTCTATTGAAGCCATTTTTTAGGGACTCTTGAGCACAAAAGTATTTCCGAGGGCCGTTGAGAGCCTAGTATTTGAATCTGTTACCCATATCCCAACTCATTCTTCAGTTTTTGACCCATCAGTGTAAAACTTAAGGACATTTTGGTATCAAAAACAGAGAAAGTAAATTTTTGATACTATATGCAATTAAACTATTACTATACATGTTTCATCCTTCCTATGAGGTGGTACTTTGTCGGAATGCATATTTTCTAAAACCTACTCTGTATACCTCAAGTGTTTGTATGTAACTATAAAAATGATAGATAGTCACGACATCTATCGTAGGTTGATGGGTACCAACCGGGAAGCCGCTAAATAGGATAAAATCCTCTGTAAAAGCGACCAACCAAGTACAACTTGGTGTCGGTATATAGAACCCATTTTAATACCTTAAAGGGGAACGGGCACCAAGCAATGAAATAAAAAATACAAGGAGTAAGTTTTTGAAACTTTGCACTTCGACCATAGCGTGGTGCCCGCTCCCCCCTAAGGCATTATGATGGGTTCCATCTACCGACTCCAAGTTGTACTTGGTATTTTTTGCAATTTCCTTATTGGTATAGTAGTCATCCTTTTCACATCATACCGATATACCGGTAGCTACCAGCCAGTTCAATAAAATCACTCTGTTTTTTGAAAAATTATTTATCTGCGCAATTTTTTTTATTGTGTAAAACGAAGTTTTGTTTTGTTATAGGTCCGCCTATGGCCAAAGGGCCTATTTAGGGGTGTTTTTCCTGCCCGCACCCTTCCTTGATGATTAATTACGAGCCGATGAATATGCATGAGAGCAGCAGAGCGCGTTATCTGAATACTAAATGCTCGAAACGCGACGACATTGCTACGCCGTTTTCATACGATTAGAAGTGAAAATGTGGGCCAGGAAGGGTAAGGGGAAGAGGGTGAAGGGGTGACAGGAATCGGGGGGTGGAAAATGTATAGGCGCAGTAAAGGATTTTCATATAAACAAAAAATATTTTGGTATAAAGACTAGAAAATTTATGGAGCTGTCAAAAAATATTTAAATTACTAATTTAAAAAATTTTAATGTTGATTTGTTAAGAAAAGTTTACATAATCTCTTGTTAGATTGAAAAATTAGTGCGCGCAAGAAAGTTGTTGAAGCGTTTGTAAAGATTAAGCTACAAACATATTGCAAATTATAATATTTTTTAAAAATTCAGAAATAATCATCATTTTTTTCGAGTGTTGGTTGGTCATTTGGTCAATTTTGTTAACGGTTTTCCGTAATCCTCGATCACTTGGTCAGACTTTTTAAAATTTGTTGGGCCTTTTTGGTGCAGTAGTTATCAACTACAATTTCAGTGATTTTTTATTTTTTTTTTCTTCATATAAATAACCTCGGTTTGATTTATACAGTAAAGAATTTTTTTTTTCTCTGTCAGCACCCTCTGGCGTAGCTGTCAAACCTGACACATCTGAGTGACCTGAAGAGTGACGTCATAGCGCTCTCTCTTTCTGACACGCTGAATTTCCTATGCCTTTCTCTCTAACACGTTGAATTCCCTATACCGATGGTCGGACTCTCGAGATTGGGTACAGGCCTAGATAATTAGTGGGAAAGAAGAAAGAGAGGAATGAATATTCTGTTAAGTAGAAGTTTTTGATGATTATATAAATAACAAGTGAAAAACGGCAATATTTTTGGAGTAATTTTTTCGAGTTTTCGCAAAATTACTGTCACGAAAACAAATTTCTATATATCTTATATAATTTGGTACCGGCGAGAAAGTAAAAAAATAATGTCACTTTAGGGATGCTGAGTCTATTGCCGTTCTCTGTTTGTCGCTATCTATTACCGTTTCAGAGTTGAATCTTGTCACAGACAGACGGACGGACAGACAGAGCCGTTGTATAAAAGTTCGTTTTACAAAATCTCTAAAAAGCCATCTGAAATTTAAAGATTTGTTGATTTCTCTTAAGCATTCGATGCCGTATGTCATAACTAACTTTTAAATAAAATTAAGTTGTAATGCATATAATACGTAAAAAAACAAGATATAAAAGAATTAATATGGGGAAATAAAATTAGACAGCTGGAAGAGGAAGAAGAAGTGATAGAAATACAGGAACAAAACGTAGATGAGAAAATATTTGAAAAAACAAGTAATAGAGAAATAAAAAAACAGAAAAAAGTAGAACCAACAGAACCAACAAGGAAATATTGTTAATGAAAATAATGATGACAATGGATAACAATAGAAAAAAAAATAAAAAAATTTGAGAAGAAAAATGGACAGTAGCCAGAAAGAAACTCTACATATGGGAAAAATTTGTAGGAAATGAGAAAAGAAATAAAACAAGAGATTAACAGAATGAAACAGAGATAACATAGAAAATAGAGCAATTGAAATATAGAGATTAAAGAAAGAAGAAATTAGAATGGAAATGATGTGAAAGAGTGAAAAAATGGCAAAATGAAAAAATTAAAAAGGATTTAAAGAAGAAATCGAGAAAATAAAATTTAGAGTATAAAATGAAGGAGAAAGAATAACAATTTTAGAAGATGAATGGACAAAGACAATTACAGCAATAAGTGTAAGAAGGAAGAAATATATCAAAGAATCAGAAGTAAGATAATCATAGAAAAACAGAGAAAAGACGATAGTACGTATAGTATATGGAAAAAATCGACTGTGTCAGCCAAGAACTTTCCTGGCTCGGCTGTAGAGAATAGGATTATTTTAATTACAAAATACTAAGCAGTATATTGTGGTCCTTCTACTATACCAATTTAAACCAAAAGCTAATGGTCGTATTCGAGGCACACACTATAGCCCTTCATCCCAAATTTTAGCTTGATTGGTCAAACGGTTCTGCAGTTATGGTGGAAGATTATACACAGACACAGAGATACACAGACACACAGACACACAGACATCCAGACACACAGACACACAGACACACAGGCACACAGGCACACAGACACACAGACACACAGGCACACAGACACAGACACACAGACAGACCTTACTATGGAAATGGTTTCAATCTCCTTGGGGGACCTCAAAATAGATATTTCCATCGATATCTCGATTTTTTTGCTCGCTTACTATACTTTCTCGTTGATGGACCGAGAAAGTAAACGCAATAAAATAAAAAAAAAGAAAACTAGATAAAAAAAATAATTTGTAATGTCCTTCCTGAAATCGTCTTGCAGTGCTAGTCATCCTATATTAATTACTAATACTTAAATATTAAAATTAAAATTTTACTACCCAGATCTTTTTTCTTCTTCTTCTTATTCCTAGATCGTCCTATCTTCCTTTCGTGCTGTAAAATCTTGCTGTGATACTTCCCTTGCTTCAGTCCTCAGGATCTCTGTTAATGTCCTCTTCTTTTCTTATACTCACACCCTTCTCTTGTTCCAGTTGTCGCCTGTAGTTTCTTGTTGTAATCAGAAAAACTGAAAACCATCTTGTGTCGCCAATATGCTTAAAATATATATCTTACATATGTTTTGCCTAACTAAACAGATTTTGTTCGTTGTTTAGATGAGTCGATTGTATTTACCACCCATAAAAATGGTAACTGTTACAAGATATATTTTACTGGATGTTATCCACTTTGTTACAAATATTTTTTCTGCAACAATGAAAAATCGAAAGCACACTAACGCAACAACAACAAACGTTTTTTGACAAGAAATAAAAATCGTTCCGAAAGTAAAAAAACTTCGACTTTCGATATCATTCAATATTTAATAATAAATTGGTTTTTTAATCAAAAACAAGTACTTAAATTGGTATCGTCGGCACATAAAATTTCATCAGTAGATTTTAAAATGTATGTCATATAATTCACTACCTACGTTTTACATATCATCTAGAAATAAACCACTGCATTACAAAATTTTTCCAAATAAGTCACGTAAAAGCACAGCACACATGCTCGGTCAAAACTCCCTCGAACTCCTCTACTCCTGAAAGTCTCAGGTAGCTTCCGGGTCGCCGGCGGACCTCCTAAACAAATCCACCTTAATCCCGTCCGGCAATTTGCTTCAACCCCGGCTTTGTCCGGCAAGGCTTAACCGCTGAGTTTTATTATCTTAGTGGGCTTGGTGCCGGACACAACACACACACTCACAACTTTCCTTTCCTACCGTATATACACGTTCGTCCTCTGCGGGCTACTAAACCTGTCGACTAACTTTATTACTGGAATTTACCGAAATATTCTTATAGACTTTACTTGAGATTCATACCAAAGCCAATGCCAATTTTAGAAATTCATACCGCTCAGACATTCAGAAACGAAAACTTTTTAATCGTTAATAATAGGTTTGAATTTTATTTTGTAATACTAAAATTACGTAAATAGTAAATTGTAAATTAATCTCAACTTTAACACTGATTTTTATGTTATTTTTTATTAATTTTGACTTATTGTTCATCTATTATTTAAAAATTGCCATCGATACTTAAATAATTTATCGTAACGTTCATTCATGATATCGAGCACAGCATGTCAGGTGAAAAAAAGGTAAAGGAATTTAAAAATACAATAAAAGTAAAAATAATTAACGTATAAAATATTTCAAAATTGGTTAAAATATTTTTTTTAACATTTCAAACACTTTGCGAAATAAAACGAAAAGTAGCACCAATTTTTTTTGTTGTCTAAATTTTCTCGCTTCAGCAAAATAGACCCCCGGAGGCCATCGTACCGGGAAATTTATATATATATTCAAATCGCGATACGAGGTTATTTGAAGTATAGAGATGGGAAATCACAAAATAAAAATAACGGTTAAGACTGACCAGGAAAATATAACACACAAGTGGTTTAGGAGATATTGCCAATTTATTTTTATATTTTTATAAAACTTATCCTAATTTGTGAAGACAGGAATCATTTTAAAAACGAAATACGTGTGAACACAGCAAAATAACTTTGACGTGGGTTCCAGAACACTGGAATCGAGAGCAACGAAAAAGCTGTTGAACTAGCCAGAAAAGGTTCATATGTGGGTTCAAACCTGCACTCGATATCACAAAATCTGCCATTCAAGGATGCATACGGGACTGGGTCAAATGAAAACAAAGAGACATATAGAGTAAAGCCTCTCATATACCACGGGAAACCATTCATTAAGGAACCGCCGAAACAGAATGCTGAAGAACTTCTTAAAATGATTAGGAACCAAGGTCACTAGTCACAATCTAATGAGACGACACCTGCATAAAATGGGGATGTAGACAAGGACGTAGATACATTTTTTTTTTCGGGCCTAATAATAATAATATACAGGGTGTTTCATATGTAAAGGTATATACGCTAATTGTAGATAAAGGACACTTAGACGAATCCAAATAACCTATATATGATAGGTCTAGCTCGCTACATTACTAAGTTACAGGGTGTTTTGTCAATATTGCTCATTTCTTTCACCCTCCGTATATTTGGAACCATCCCGTATATTTTTCTGATATTTTGCAAGATTGTTCTACTCTATTAGGACATAGTGACCAAATTTAAAATCCAGGTTCGGCTTCAAAAAAAGTTATCAAAATAATTTTTCTCTAGAACAACACCCTGCATATCGAAATTTTAAAAATTGGATTGCATATTCGAAAAGAGCGGAAAAAGTTGAGTGGGAATAAATATTTCTTGAGAATGCACTTTTCATTCTACTATAAAAAATTTAAAAGCAAACTTAAGATTTATTATTTTTCGTGGAATTCGTGCATAGTTGTGTTCTTCATTAGGAATTGTTTTTTAGTGATAATGCTCAGAGTTTTCAACAAAATTCTTTTATGGTATTAAAGAATAGTATATTGTTTAACGAGCAAGGAATGATAGTTATTTCCCACGAGTATGAAGTTTGCAGCATGAGCCGCAGGCGAATGCTGCAAATCATACGAGTGGGAAATTAGCATTCCATGCGAGTTAAACACTATACTTTTTCTACGGCTGTAATAGATAATAGCGAAATGATTTAACAAATAACATGAATTTCAAATTTAACGTCATTCAAAATTTCTATTTAGGTACAATTAAAATATCAATTACACTTAGTATAAATGAGAAGTTTTGAAAAATGATTTGCAGGACTTTTCATATTTTTCCTTAGATAATTCTGGAATTAAACTTAAACATGCCTGATTTCCGGCAGCAGCTATTTCTGGAGGAGTAAGTTCTAATTCACTTTCGCTGCTCATCGTAGGATTTTAAACGTTTCACAGCTATATAAATATACGAAAATAGAACTGTCATTACTTGAAATTGACATTCCATGAAAGACCTGATTTATTGAAATAATTACACAATGAATTATTGTGTTATCAGATACGGAAATGAAATTGGAGACATACAATGTACCTCATTGATCTATCAAGAACAGTTAAGAAAGAGCAGGTTTGTATTATAGCCGTAGAAAAAATTGCTTTTGCTGCCCTTCGAATATCCACCGCAAAAAAGGATTTGATTAATCTTTGCAATACTGGAGTTATCCCAGAAGAATACCATGGTTGGTATAGGCAGATGTAATATGGGCACCAGGCTATCTCACCATTTAATCCGATAACTATTTTGGGCACTAGTAGTATTTCTACCTGCTAAATTGCTTATGAATTTTGGGCACCACTAAGGTTAATAGCAATTTATACAAGCTACAAATTGTACACCTTTTATTAAATATTTTTACAAACTTTGTACATAAAAAAATTAACTTATACCTACAAACTAATTTTATGGAAAGTAACACAATAAAACATATTAATTTTTAAATATCACACATTTGTATTTACAGATGAATAATACGACACACACTTCACAAAATGCAATCGAGTAATTTTACGCCAAGACAGTTGTTCACACAATTATGTGAGTAACTTTCGTTTTGTCGAATTATCTTTAATTTTATTAGGTATATTAACACTTTGCATTTTAACATACGTATCCATCTGGAATTCCATAAGTATTTCAATAAAAATGTAAATAGATGGATGAGTAGCATAAAATGAAGCGTTAAAAATGAAGCGAAATGATTCGCATGCATTTGTTGTATGAATATTTAATGCACTTGGTTTTTCTGCGAATAAATCGAATTCAAAAGAATCGCCCACCTCGTATGGATTTAAATATGTCAACCCAAAGCAATGTTTCAACCATCTACCAACTTCTGAATCTTTATTTTTAAATTCGTTTGTAAGTCCTAAATTCTAAATTTTTCGATACCAGGATTGATGTAGATGGAAACAGCATCCATCAATTTTGATTGACGACCATGTAATATTTACTGCAGTGTGGATCCCCTTTTCAAAATCTAAACACACTTCAGATGGTTGAAAACGAAGAAAGTATTTTTCCATAATTTTTTCGGTCAAAATTTTAAATAGTTTTACATATGTTTCACGGCGTTTATCTGGCAAAAGACCAACGGGATGTAATGCCCGTTTTTCGGTCCGTGAATAGTAAATATAGTTGCAAAAAATAGTTAACACAATATGAAAATGTGCCGTCCATATAAATGTGATTCATCTCACACATATTTCTAATAACACAATTTTTATAAAAATTAATTTTAAAAGGTACAATAAACTTAATTCCTAGACCTTTGGTGCTAATGCCCATAATTTATACGAGATTATCGAACTCTCGTAGAGTAGATGGGCCAGTTTGGTACCCATATTACGCCCGCCGCCTTATTCAAATTATTTCATAAATTTTATAAAATGAACAGAAAATATTTAATAACTGTATAGAGTATTTTTTTAATAACTTTGTATATTAGTTGTACAGGGTGCTATTTTTAAGAAACTTCTTTATTTAGCTATTTAAAGTATTTATGATTCATAAAAATTTATTTTATAAATTTTAAATTTTCTAACACAAATTATTTTCTTTATAAGGCCAAATTATACTGAATGTCTGTTTTCAATCTGTATATTAACCATTTGCGATCCGTCAATTTCAACAAATCTAAACGTATAAAGATTGTCTGAAACGGAGCTTCGTCCAAACCTAGGGAAAACACAGACATACTTATTCCATAAAAGCGAAAATTCAGTAGGCTATATAGAAACTAACGTTAAATTACAAGAAATATATGGTTCCATTTTTAAATAAATATAGAACTAATATAAATAAAACATAAACTATAATAAGCTCTTCCTAATCTTATATTATTATATGTATAAAATTTTTGATATCCAGGAAAAATAAGAGACAGCATCTCTCACATTTCTCGATATAAACCTTTTGTAATTCCTCTTGTTGCGGTGATTGGACACTCCCAATTGTATTTTCATTTATATACAAGATCACGTGCTTTCGAAATAAAGGACACGTGACTTTGGGCGACGTTTCGTCGCCCTTTTATTTGTTCTAGACGTAACGCCGTTCATTGAATTAACAGGATCATATACTTGTCCCTTGCAATATTGCTCTAATCGATCATTTAGCCCAGTAATTCTTTTAAATCCGATTAAATTTCGAACCCAATTTATCTAAGCTGATTATCATATTTTGAAGGCTTGTGAAAGGTGTCATAATTAAAGGGAATTGTTCTACAAGCCAAAATATGAAGAAAAAAATTTATTCCGAAAACCTTATTTACGGAAATATGATGTTGAGAAAAACTTTTTGATGTTGTGAAGTTGAGGAAAGGACAAAAATCCCAGTCAGTTTTTGTAGTGAATATTTTGAAGTATTCAAAAGTGAAGTTTTTGAGGTTCCCTTACAAACCATAAAAGAAAGGCAACTATCTCGTTAATGGTGAGCAATTTCATATATAACAGTAGGTCTATTTATTGTAACGAAGTTACTTAATTACCGTTATTCTCTTACTTATAATTTGATAATTATAATATACTGGGAAGTAGGTTACAATTATCTTAAAATTATAGTAAAGGCAACCTTTCTTTGAGTATAAGGTAAAGCGAGATCAGTTGAACCTTCATCCGAAAGAAGGAGGCAGTCGTGTACGGTGTCTTCATTTGCAACAAACAGTAACTTGTCCAAGTTTTCTTATTAACGCCATCTTGAGTTTTTACTCGCAAGGCAAAGAATAGGACACCATCCCAGTCAACTGATTGTCTTCTAGCAGTCATGGGTAGAGGTGTGGTGTGATTTCACTACTGGTGAATATATCACTGTTGTTTAATCGGAACTGGAGCAGAGAGTTTTTTGCGGGAGAAAATGGCAGTGATTTTACTTTCCCGACCCACCTCCGAGAAGGGAAAGTATTGGGAACGAGCTAAAAAAAATTTTAGAGATAAAGATGGAAATATTTATTTTGAGATCACCTGAGATGATCAAGACCATTTCCAGATGGAAGTCTGTATAGCTGTCTATCTGTCTGTCTGTCTATATGTCTGTCTATGTGTATTATTCCACGATAGAGGCCACACGTTTAATCCCATTGAGATGAAAAAAATTGGAATATGGGTTTGGGTTACCCTACGGAAGAACCCATTAGTTTTTGTACGCCATCTGTCAAACGGAAGTGTCAATATCACAAAATGACAGATGCAAAATGTCACGGAATTTGACTAGCAATATGTCATTTGAAAGCCCTTGAAAAACTATTTATAACAGTCAAAATTATTTCTCCAACTGTCACGTGTCAAAAATAAAAAAATGTCAAAATTTGAAACTTTAACATTAAATATCTGAAAAAGTATTCGTGGATAGTCGTCAGGAAAGTTTTGGGGGGACACAATTGATTTTTTGGAACTGGTTAGTTTATTATCACTGGACAGTGATTTTTTGGATCGGACTACTATATATAAGCTTTTTTATTTTTCAATTCATTTTGATTTTGCTGGTGCAATTCAATTTCTTACATTTTTATATTCACTTATAATTACTCAAGAGCTTTTTTTACCCATAGCCCATACTAGAACCAAAAGGAACAATAGGAAAAGGAACACTTTATTTGGAACAGAAACTAATACGATCAAAGTTGTCACTGCTCCGAAATGGAACTGCATGTGATTTGTCACTGTTCTTTTTGCAGAGCAGTCAGAGTGAGCTAAAGGTCCTTTAAAATGCTGTCACGTCACACCTCTATCATAGGTAACACTGTGTTGAATGCATATATGTAATACTCCTATATCGCCAACGTCCTATCTTTGCCGGTAGAAACAAAGCGTTCCGACAGAAGGAGATGCAAGATCGGAATCGGGTGCTAACGCGCATGCGTCATATACATTTTGAGTATATAGCTGCAACGTGAATTGCATTGGCGTCGTGTCTCGTGGGGAAAAATAACGTAAAGAAATAGGAAAGTTAAGCAAGCGTAGGCGATTTTTATTTTTGAAAATTATTCTACAAATGATAAATGCATATATCATAACTTTCTTTATTTATACGTTTTTATTACAATACATCTTCGGCTAAATATATAAAAATAACAATAAAAAAATTTCCGTACAGCTGTGACGCCTATGACTTATCCGAGACTGCGTGAGAGAGAAACGATCGTCTACACTCTACTATCGGCTACACACTTCTCTCTCAAGCTGGCGATATAGGAGTATTACATATATGGTTGAATGGCACTTTTGTGTTGACACCTTTAGGTGTATCGCCAGTGTTGAAACAGCGTACATGACACAGTGGCACGTAGTAATGCACGAGTCGGAGGGCGGCGGGAATCGAGGGTCCGCAAGCGGTGTTGGAGAGTATCAATACTTGTACTTTTATCAGTATCAGCGTCACTGTATTGACAGCGCAAACTGTGTCTTTGGAACCGTGCTGACACCTCAATAATACGAACCGGATACTTGACCCAAACCCAATATTGCTGTGTTCGCAAATGACTCAGTGATCTATATCACAGCGTATCATGACACAATTGTGTTGATACAGTGTGTTGATACATCAAAAGTGTCATAGTTGTTGTATCGACAAAAAAAAAATTGAGGGTGTTACCCATGACTATCTTCTAGAGGTGAAGAACTATCGATATCACTGTAAGTCGATAACTATCGTTAGTCTGGACTATTGAAAATTATCGATAGTTTTGAGCGCTATTGATTAGTTTCGATAGTTCTAGATTTTAATTTTCAAAACAAGAAATAAACAAATATCGATTTCATTTCTTTGGTCCTAATACCCCAATATCATCTAATATGTATAAAAACAAAAAATTTATAATAAAATGACTGGATCAGGAGTACACACAACTAATAAACTTGGAAAGGAGAGTACTAATATATGCAAAAGTAAAGACAATTTATTAAAATATAAAATAAGTATAAATCGAAAGGTCGCCAAAATACGCATGTGCCGCTTATGAAGTTTGACATTGACAATGTCACTAAATCAGGCCCTTCCGATTGATGTTTGCCATTTTTTTAGCGACGACCAGGTCACGTGGGAGACAATCATTTGTGAAGACACTATACAGGGTGATTAATTGGTAAAGGTAAATACGTTAAATGTGGATAGGAGTCACCTAGCTGACTCTAAAAACCTCTATATTATGGTTCTTATAAGCCCTTTGTATCCGAAATTTTGTTTTTTGTGCACTGTGTCAATCTAGATAGGAATTAAACAAAACTATCTACAGGGTGCTGTATGAAGGATTGGCAAATAAGTATATATTTCGTAAAGCCGAACCTGCATTATCATTTTTAACTGCACCGATATATCTCACTAAAAAGCAAGAATCCGTATATGAAATAAAAAATTACTATACAGGGTGGTTCCCTACTTATGAATAAAAAACGCAATAAATTCCATTTCTTTACTGCAAAATTCTAAAAAAACTAAATATGAAATTAAAATTCTCATAGTAAAGTCTGCCCAAAAAATACAACCACACGTTTAAATTCAGTTTTTTTGCGCTCTTTTCAAATATGGCGATAAAATTTAAAAAATAAACTATATAGGGAGTCATTTGGAGGATGTAAGAATTGTGAATTTTTCGTAAAGTCGGACCTGAATAATGAGTATTTTTGATACATCGTTATATCCCACGGGATATAAGGAACATGTATACCAATTATAAAAAAAATCTATAGAGTGCTTCGTAAGTTATGAGTAAGAAAAGAAATGTTCAAAATTCATAAAACGCCCTGTATCTCGGATACAAATGGCGTAAGAACCATAACATGGAGGTTTTTCAGAGTCAGCTAGGTGACCCCTATCTACAGTTAACGTATTTACCTTTACCAATGAATCACTCTTTATAATGTTCTCAAAGCATAATATAAATTTTGAAACAGACTTATGGCGCTCCACACGTCTTTAGGTCGTGTAACGGTTATTTTTTCTTTATGTTATCTAATTTTGCTGCTTCTCACCTCTGTACTCCAATAACTTCGTTATCGCGATTTCGATGAGCAAGTTCTTGGTATACAGTGATTCGACGATACAGGGTGTTTCATAGGTAAAGGTACATACGCTAACTGTGGATAAAGGACACTTAGACGAATCCAAAAAACCTATATACGATTGGTCTAGCTCGCTTCATTACAAAGTTACAGGGTGTTTTGTCAATATTTCTCATTTTTTCACCCTCCGTATATTTGGAACCATCACGTATATTTTTCTGATATTTAGCAAGATTGTTCTACTCTATTAGGACAATCAACAAACATAGTGACCAAATTTTAAATCCAGGTCTGGCTAGATTCCCAGATACAGTACCTCGCATTCTTAGTTGGCCACCCTGTACTATGAAAAATGCGGTGTAATGTTATTTTAAAAATTGTTTGTTTTAACTTTTTACCAAACATTTTCTGACAACGAATATTAGGACTCTTCTTTTAATTTTAATTTGTAATGCGTTTCAAAAACTATTCAAATTCTTTTAGATTTCACTAATTAACTCACCAATAAAAGGTTAGTCTAAGTCTATTTTGGAATCAAAAAACAAATACAGTAAGTTTTTGAAACTGTGCACTCTGCCCATTACCATACATTTTTCATCCTTTCGGAATCTTCAGTGGCACTTTGTCGGAACGCATAATTTCAAAAACTCACTCTGTCTGAATACCCCAAGTATTTCTATGTATTCTAAAAATAACGCCATCTGCTGGCAACCAAGTTGTACTTGGATAGACCCGTTTACAGGATTGTATTCTGATAAACGGCCTGCCCGGTTGGTACCCATCAACCATACGATAGATGGTCTATTTTGGAACTTCATTTTTTATTTTGAAGATTGCTTATTCTATTGAGAATCGCCAATTTTTTAATATTTAGTCAACGTTTTATTAAGCAAAAACCTAAAAAGCAATTTTCTTTGATACCATAAAAGAATTTTGTTGAAAACTCTGAGCATTATCACAAAAAAAAATCCTAATGAAGAACACGACTATGCACGAATTACACGAAAATTAATAAATCTTAAGTTTGCTTTTAAATTTTTTATAGTAGAATGAAATGTGCAGTCTCAAAAAATATTTATTCCCACTCAACATTTTCCGCTCTTTTCGAATATGCAATCCAAATTTTAAAATTTCGATATACAGGGTGTTGTTCTAGAGAAAAATTATTTTGATAACTTTTTTTGAAGCCGGACCTGGATTTTAAATTTGGTCACTATGTCTGTTGATTGTCCTAATAGAGTAGAACAATCTTGCAAAATATCAGAAAAATATACGGGATGGTTCCAAGTATACGGCGGGTGAAAGAAATGAGTAATATTGACAAAACACCCTGTAACTTAGTAATGAAGCGAGCTAGACCTATCATATATAGGTTTTTTGGATTCCTCTAAGTGTCCTTTATCTACAATTAGCGTATGTACCTTTACCTATGAAACACCCTGTATATATTTTATTTTGAAGTAAAATTAAATATTTACTGTCTATAGATAGAACAGTCATTAACGTTAAAGATTCAGTTATTACAGAATTATAACATTTTAAAGTTGCTGTTTGAGTTAATAATTTTGTTCTGTCCTGACGTCATCTATCCTAATTAGAATACGAGACGGGATAATTGTAAACAAAGCGACGTACCGCTCTTCTTTATTCACGTTATTTCTCTTTATTAGTCCAAGAGCCAGAGCAAACAAAGTAGGTTCATAATGCCATCTTCTACAGAAGAGATTTTATTGTTGGAACATGTTCATAGAGGTGTCCCCTGAAAATAAATTTAAGTTGGCGCAGTGAAATAACGTGCTACATTTTTTAAATCAATAAATGTTTGATTCCAATTTTATTTTAAAATAATAATTGAGTTCTTTTATACTCATTTACATCTTTTCCTTCTCTTTATTAATATTGTTATTATTATTATAATAATTATTTTCATTATTATTATTATTATGCGTTTTAAGAGTTATTAAATGTTTTCCGTACACTACGAGCCACATATTCATTGATCACTTACGTGCATTACATGATTTTTTTTGGAAATTGTATGCTCCACTTTAAATCGCATCTTTTTTTAACTCAAAAAAATTTAAATAAAAGTTGTAGAGAAATGTTATATCTACATAAAATTCCCTCTACTATTTTTCTCGTACTATGCACGGTTCACAAGACTTTGCAAAACGTGTATTTCAAGATGGCGGCTGACTTGAATTTACTTTCAAGAGACACCTCTGAACATGTTCCAACAATAAAATCCCTTCTGTAGAACATTGCAGAAAAAAGTATCTAGCTCTTGGACTATATTTTGTTGTGTGACAGTTAATAAATTACGATGACAGAGATAAAATAAAATTAAAGTCAAACATGCGTCAATCGTGTCGTGGAATAGAATAAAGAGTTTGCTTTATAGTACCGCGCTTTGGCTATGCGGATATGTGACGTCACACGCATCACGATCTGCGCTAAAAATCAACGTCTTTAATATTATATTTCTCGGTTATTTATTGACCGATTTCAAAAATTTTTTTACCGATTTATTGGTTTTTTGCCCATATTTTAGTTATATGTGGAAACATTATATTATCACAACCATGAAACTTCTCCATTGTAATAATCTAAACGTTATTGTCATTCCTTACAAACTTTAAAATGTTTTCTTTCTTTAAAACGGAAACGCTTGTCGGAAACTCATTTTAGTAGATGTTCAAAATGTCCACCATTTTGTTCAGTACATAACCGAACTCTGTTTAATATGTTCTGAGTACCTTATCTGATTATTAATGGTTTAGCTCCGATTTCCTCACAAGCATCATTAATTCTATTAAGAAGTTTTTCTCTGCTATTGATCTCAGAGGCGTTTACTGTGGCCTTCAGATATGCTCAAGTGTGATAATCCACTGGGTTAAAATCTGGCGACAGAGGAGGCCAGGCATGGGGTCTACCATTTTAATCAGTACATTAACGAACTCTTTCCATTTATTCTGAGTAGCTTATCTGATTATTAATGGGTTAGCTCTGATTTCCTCACAAGCTTCATTAATTCAATCAAGAAGTTCTTCTCCTTTATTAATCTCAGAGGCGTATACTGCGGCCTTCAGATATCCCCAAATGTGATAATCCACTAGGTTTAAATCTAGCGACCGAGGAGGCAAGCCATGGGTTCCACCATTTTGTTTAGTACATTAACGAACTCTTTTCAGTATGTTCTGAGTAGCTTATCTGATTATTATAATGGGTTAGCTCTGATTTCCTCACAAGCATCATTAAGTATATCAAGAAGTTTTTCTCTGCTATTGATCTCAGAGGCGTATACTGTGGCCTTCAGATATCCCCAAATGTGATAATCCACTGGGTTAAAATCTGGCGACCGAGGAGGCCAGACGTATGGGGTCCACATCTGCCTATCCACATATTTGGGAAATTCTCATTTAGAAAATTTCATTACATATTTTTCAAAAATCAAAATAGTCCTCCCTAGTTAATGTACGGGGAAAGACGGTCCAATTTTTTAAATTCTGATATTCATACAGGGTGTTGTTTCGAGATTTATCAAATTTTACAATTTTTTCTTAAGACAGACCTGGAACGATTGGACTTTTAATGGAATACAAATATGTAATAAATCTACATGGTGATTCTAAAGTTATAGCTCAGGAAAATGACAATAATGCATTTAATGAATTTTGACTTTAAAAATTTTAGTAGTAGAATGAAATGTGCACTGCAAAAAATATATCAGTGTAACTTAAGTTTTTCGGTACTTCTTAAATATCCGGTCCAATTTTAAAAAATATGATATATAGGGTGTTGTTTTTGAAATTATCAAATTCTACAAATTTCCCTTAAGATTTTAATTTAGGTTTTCACAGTAAACGAGTGAACTTTTAATGGTATACACCTATATCAAATATGAAATAAATATACAGTATGGTTCCGAAGAAACGAAAGGTTAGACCCATCAAATATGGGTTTTTTAGAATCACTTCTATTTGCGGATAACGTATGTCGGTGTCCATATGAAACACCCTGTATGATTGTCTTGTTTGGTAATTTCAGTTTCCAATCAATTTTATAAATACAAACCAACATTGACGTCAATTATCTTAATTCTAAACATAACAAGCTTTTACCGGATTATAGCATATCAACATCCATATATGACTAGAACTTTGTAAATATTTAATAAATATTCAAATTTCTGTTCATTGAAACCAATATAAACGTAATGTATTATTGAACATGCGAAAAAATCACTTTTGTCGAAATATTTACATTTCGCATTGAAATTCACCCCATTCGGTTTCCGTTTAAACGGCAATAATAGCAATGTTTGGATCGAAACGATATCGATAGGGAGCGAAAAACTTTTATTTTACAATCATTTATCTTAACGTCGCAACAATGGGCTGTCACAAAAGGGATGGCATCGGACACCTCGACCCAATACACGCCCCTGGTGCAGACAGTTAGGGATGCTGAGTTCTAATGATTAAAATTTTTTATCAATTTTATAAATATTATTACATATGGGTTCTATCCAACAATATTTTTGTACAATTTGTTTTAATTTGTAACGTTTTTAATTTTATAATTTTTAAACTTGCTACATGAATGTCAGGACCGTAAAAATGTAAAAATGGTTAAATCAAATAATTGTTAAATAATTGTTAATAAAGTCAACGTTTTGCTTCCTTATTTTTCCATATTTAAATAAAGATTTTTTATATTGTCTCTAAATTCTCATTTTACCTCCCATGGAGTTTATAATGATCCAATAAGTCTATATAGCCATATATTTCTAAAACACCCAGTAGAATCGATAATATTTTGAAAATTTCTGTTTATTCATGGTACAACTTTCAACAACTTTTAAAAATTTCATCCCCGAGACCAGAAATATGGGAGTATTTGGAGTATTGGTAGACAAAAAGAAAAGATTTACGAGCTGAAATTTTTTGGAATTTTTCTTGTGTTAAGACGGATTCCGCTAATTTCATTGCGGATACGCAAATAAGTTGACATTTCTTCAACTTGTTGCGGATTCCACTAGATTCATGAACTCTAATATTTTAGTTGGGTTCATTTATAATAATATCAAAATTTCTGTTAAAAATCAGCTCTAGATTTTGCGTCTAGTGAAAATCCTTCTTGAGGAACAATAATATTCGCTAAATTTTAATGGCCGGTTCTTTTTCTGAAAGGGTCTAAGAGTTATGAAAATAATTTGTCAATTTACCGATGTTACCGGAAAATGGAAACTTAGAAAACATAAGATAGTTAAAGTTTGTCTAATATTCGATGTTCCTACGATGTGGCAAATATCACGAAAGAAAAAAACCAAAAAAAATTATGGCAAAGAAAGTGGGGAAAAGTTTTGTAAAACAAAAGAGAGAGACAAAAAAAAAGGGCTAAAAAAAGAAACAGTGGGGAAAGAAATAAAAATAAAATTGGATCAAGAAATAAAAATAAAACTGGGACAAGAAATATAAATAAAACTAGGAAAAAAACAGGTGGAAAGTGGGGAAAAAAATGTTGGGCAAAAAAAGTGGGAAAAGGGGTAACCCAAAAGTAAGTGGGGGAAAAAAAGTGGGACAAGAAATAAAAATAAAACTGTTGCAAGAAATAAAAATAAAACTTGGGCAAGAAATAAGAATAAAAGTGGGTCAAAAAACAACCAAAAGAAAGTGAGGAAAAAATATCGCAAAAAAATAAAAAAGTGGGGCAAAAAATAAAACTGGAGCAGGAAATAAAAATAAAACTGGGGCAAGAAATAAAAATAAAAAAATAAATCTGGGACAAGCAATAAAAATAAAATTGTGTCAAAAAACAGTTGAAAAATGGGACAAAAAAAATGTTGGGCAAAAAAAATAGGGCAACCCAAAAAAAAAGTGGGGAAAAATGTCGCAAAAAAATAAAAAAGTGGGGCAAGGAATAAAAATAAAACTGAGGCAAGAAATTAAAATAAAAGTGGGTCAAAAACAGTTGGAAAAGTGTGGCAAAAAAATGTTGAGAAAAAATGGGGCAACCCGAAAGAAAGTGATGAAAGAATATCGCAAAAAAAAGGACAACAAATAAAAATAAAAACTGGAACAAGAAATAAAAATAAAACTGCGTCAAAAACAGTTGAAAAATGACACAAAAAATATTGGACAAAAAAAGTGAGAAAAAATGGGGCAACCCGAAAGAAAGTGATGAAAAAATATCGCAAAAAAAAGGACAACAAATAAAAATAAAAACTGGAACAAGAAATAAAAATAAAACTGCGTCAAAAACAGTTGAAAAATGACACAAAAAATGTTGGACAAAAAAAGTGAGAAAAAATGAGGCAACCCGAAAGAAAGTGATGAAAAAATATCGCAAAAAAAAAGGACAACAAATAAAAATAAAAACTGGAACAAGAAATAAAAATAAAACTGCGTCAAAAACAGTTGAAAAATGACACAAAAAATGTTGGACAAAAAAAGTAGGAAAAATGGAGCAATCCAAAAGAAAGTGGGGAAAAAATGTCGCCAAAAAATAAAAAAGTGGGGAAAGAAATGAAAATAAAACTGAAGCAAGAAATAAAAAAAAAACTGGGGCAAGAAAAAAATTAAACTGTGTCAAAAAACAGTTGGAAAAGTGTGGCAACAAATGTTGTGCAAAAAAAGTGGGAAAATGGGGCAACACAAAAGAAGGTGGGAAAAAAATGTCGCAAAAGAATAAAAAAGTGGACAAAAAATAAAAATAAAACTTGGTCAAAAAAAACAGTTAGAAAAAGGGGCAAAAAAAAGTGGGAAAAAGGGGCAACCCTAAAAAGAGTGGGGAAAAATATCGCGTAGCAAAAAAAATAAAACAGTGGGGCAAGAAATAAAAATAAAACTACAGCAAGAAATTAAAATAAAACTGGATTAAAAAAAACAGTAACAAAAAAAGGGGCAAAAAAACTGTTGGGCAAAAAAACTGTTGGTAAAAAAATGTTGGGCAAAAAGTGGGGAAAAATCTCGCATCGCAAAAAAAATAAAATAGTGGGACAAGCAATAAAAATAAAACTGGAGCAAGAAATAAAAATAAAACTGGGACAAGAAATATAAATAAAACTTGGTCAAAAAAATAGTTAGAAAAATGGAGCAAAAAATGTTGGGCAAAAAAAAGTGGAAAAAAAGGGACAAGCCTAAAGAGAGTGGGGAAAAATATCGCGTCGCAAAAAAAAAAAATAAAACAGTGAGGCAAGAAATAAAAATAAAACAAGAGCAAGAAATAAAAATAAAACGGGGTCCAAAAAACAGTTGGAAAAGTTGAAAAAGTTGGTAAAAAATATTGGGCAAAAAAAGTGGGAAAAAGTGGGGCAACCCAAAAAAGGTGAGGGAAAAATGCCGCAAAAAAAGAAAAAAAAGTGGGATAAAAACAAAAAAAAAATTGTGCGAGAAAATAAAAAATGGTGTAAACCAATCAAAATGAGGAAATGTGGGGCAAAAAAAAGTATGGAGGGGAAAAATGAAGCAAAGTAATAAAAAACGGGGACAGAAATAAAAATAAAACTGGAGTAAGAAAAAAGTGGGAAAAGGCAAAAAAATGTTTGGCAAGAAAAAAAAATCAAACTGGATCAAAATAAAAGTGGGAAAACTGGACAAAAATGGGGGAAAAAACAATAAAATTTGAGGCAAGACAAAAAAAACAGAAAAAAGTGGGGGAGAACAGAAAAATGGGAAAATTGGGGCAAATAAAGTATAAAAAATGAGGGGGTAATCCCACCCAACTTTCCGAACACTCCTGGTAAAGTAATTGTTTAATCGATTATTTTAGTTTTTCTGCATTAAAATACATTAATTATATTACCTATCGAATGGTATAAATCCCATTTTAATATCTTTAATATTTTTAAAGTTATTCAATTTCTTTTAAACTTATATTAAATTAAAAAAAAAAATTAGGAATTCTACAATTTTTTGAATAAAATTTTGAAAAAAATCACAATTATAGAGTTTTTTACTACAAATTTAAGGGTAATTTTTTTTAAATTTTTAATATTAATTTTAACCTTAAAACAATTAAAACCTATTTGTGAATAATTTTAAATTCAATAAATAATTAATATCTCATTAAATTTTATTCAAAATGGGAAACAGACCTTTTTTTTAAGTTTTTTGGATCAAAATGCATTAATAAATTTAGTTTAAAAACTAAAAAAAAATCAAATTTTTTTTCAAAAATTCATGGGTAAATCCATTGAATTGTTTTAACTTTTTTCATTTTTTGCTATAACTTTTACAAATACTATGTTAAAATTATGAAATAATTTACACACATAGTACTTTTGGATCCTTTTCGGATATGCTATTTAATTTTTTCATTTATTTTATACTTATTGACAAAACGAAATTACAAAAAAATTTAAAAAAATTCTTAATTTTGGCTGTAATAATTACAATTCTAAATTTTAAGAAACTAAAATACATTTAAAATTTAGAGTTTTATATTATCTTTCGAATGGTGAAAATCACATTTCAATAACTTTAATATTTTTGAAGTTATTCAATTTAGTTTAAAATCGTAATATAATCTTAAATTTCTTAGCCAATTTTTTAAAAATTCCAAAATTTTTGTAATAAAATTTTGAAAAAAATTGCAATTATAAAATTAATTATTACAAATTTAAAGATATTTTTTTTAAGTTTTTAATATAAAAATTTAACTGAAAAATAATAATTTAATAAAGATAAAAATTAAAATAAAAACTAGCGGCGAAACTATGCGCAACTTGAAAAAATAGTTAAGACAAAATTTATAGAAAATTTTATGTTCTACAATTTTGATCCCATGTAATTTTTCATAAAAATCCATAATTTTGTCTTAAAATCTAAAAAAGTCACAAAAATGTCTATATAAATTTTTTTCACGCCCTCTAGCGGCGAAACTATGAGGAATTCAAAAAACCGGTAATGACAAAATGTGTAGAAAATTTTATGTTCTACAACTTTCGTATCTTGTAATTTTTCATAAAAATGCATTATTTTGGTTATTTAAGAAAAATATGAAAAAAAATTACTTTTTCATAAATCTGGCAACAATGGCAAAAGTTTTTGAAAATTTTAAACATTCGAAATTAAACTATAACGTATAAAAAATATATGTGTAAAACTCTATTGTCATCTTGTTAAGTAATGACGTCATCACTTATAGCAACTGTCACTTCCGGTTGTCCGATTAACTCCAAAATCTATACAGGTCGTCTCCTTGTTACCCTAAATATGTATATAAAATTTCATCTAAATCGGTTCAGCCGTTTAGACGCTATCGTGTTCACACACACACACACACACAGACACACACACAGACACACAGACACACACACAGACAGACATCATGCTAAAAATGGTATAAATGGATTCAGGTGACCTCAAAACGTAAAGATTCGTTAAAATCTTGGTATGGTCAAAATATCATGATCACAATACTTTCCTTCTATACAACTCTGTTGTTCGGAAAGTAAAAAGGGAGGCAAAAAAATGAGGCACTGAATAAAAAAGTGGAACAAGAAATAAAAATAATACTGGAGCAAGAAATAAAAATAAAACAGTTGGATAAGTGGGGCAAAAAGAAAAGTTGTAAAAAAGGAGGAAATGGGGCAAAATAGAACAGTTGTAAAAATGAGGCAGGGGGCAATTGGGTCTAAAAATACAAGTGGGAACAACGAGGGGAAATTGGAGCAAAAAACAAGAGTGAGATTTTTAAGGAGGTTTTTGTCAAAACGAATACTTCGACATTCTAACAATTTCGATAAAACAGATGCATTATCAATGAAATAAAAAAAATTATCGAAATTCTGGTGACGCTCAATCGTTTCGATTTCATTAAAATATATTAAGGCATACTTTGGCATTACCTCACAATTTTGAAAAAAAAGATAATACAACATTTGAAGAGTTCAAATCTGATTTCTGCTGAATCAATTTTTATTAATAAAGAAATTATCATTTTCTGAGCTCCCATATTCTGAAAATATAAAAAAATCCTTTCCGGACGTCTGTTAGTTTTCTCCATAGAAGAATCCCTTTGAATTTAACCACGATCGGGATCGGGCTTGCCCTCCCGGTACTCGTACAAATTAGATGTTTTGCATAAGAAAACTTTTTTCCAGTTTAAATTTTTAGAACTTTTTCCACTTACCACCGTTTGAGCGTCATTAGAATTTTGATATTTTTTTTTTGTTTAATTGATAATGCATCTTTGTTATCAAAATTGTTAGGTAATATCGAAATATGCCTATTATATTCGTTTTGATGAAATTAAAATGAATTTACAAAAGATCTACGACAGGATCGTAATTAAAAATTAGTGTCACTGATGGTGTTAGTTATTTCAATTAAATTGTCGTTAAAGTGTGATATATCATTGAATTTGAATTTTAACGGTTTATTAATTTTAATAAAAAAGACAATTCCGTATTAAAAAAAATAACTTGATAGTGACACAAAACGTTGTATCGAAGATTTATTAATACTCTTTTGTAGCAAATTTGGTATACAATAAAACTTTCCTTTTCCATTTTTTTATATTTATTTTAATAAAATTTCTATGCGTCAAAAACATAAAATAGTATAACTCGAGATTGGCGATAGTCCCTGTAATTTTTTTTTGGCCAACGTAATGTTTTCCATTTAATCGTCTTCGTATATTTTATTGTTTAGAATAATGTTAGCAAATGATAAAAGAAAAAAGATGTATATTATTTAAAACTGTTATTTACCATGATATTTTTAAAATATTGTAAATAATTTTATAGGAAAGAAAATAAAAAAGTTACAGGTTCCACCGAGATTTGAACTCGGATCGCTGGATTCAAAGTCCAGAGTGCTAACCATTACACCATGGAACCTTGTTACAAGTTAAACATAATAATCGTATATAAACGTAGAGCAGTATATTTGTTGTAGTTATGCAACACCTTTAACACTTATAAGTAAAATTAATATGCAAAATATTTATTTTAATTTGCTCGGAAAAAATTATTATTTATCAATTAATAAAGGTCACATAATTAATAAATTTATTACAGATTATAATATATTCACTTTATCGGTCGGTTTATATTTTCGAGAAACTTTTAAAACGTTTTTTTAAATTATTCCATAGGTGTGCAGTGGGGTTTTGTACCTCTTTTAGAAACAAATAAATATTTTTAAATTCTTAATTGAATATTACTTTAAAATTGTATAACTTTATAATACGTTTAACTTGGATGTTAGAAAATCCCCAACCGGGAACATCCCCAAGCAGCAAAAATGAGGTAAGGGAAAATAGGGGAATGGTGCGCGAGGGGCAATGGTACGCACTGGCGTCATTCGTATTTCTATCACCTATCTCTTTCTACTGTAATACCTTGAACGCAATTCCTGTAATTCACAGAGACAGTAGACAGTTGCTTAGTTATCAAGCGAATGTTAAGAGAGTGATACATGTTTATAGAAAAACCGGCAAAAATTTATAAAATTTGTCTAGTGAAAAATTAGGCAGTAACTCCACATTTTTTATTTGATTGTATCAACCAGATAATCACCTAAAACCCTAAAGTTTTGCGTTTAATTTTGTGTATATTATCTGTTATTTCATTAAGTAGATTTTGTTCTGAAAAGTTCTTTATTAATAAAACCGAAGGGGGAAATGGTACGCATCAATGCGCACGATTGCCCCATATATACCCATGTGAAATAATTATTTTTATATTTTTATTAACAGATGCCGCGAAATTATATAAGAAAAACAGAAATTGTTTCATACTGCTCTCAAGACATAGAAAATGCATTACGAGCTATAGAAAATGGAAAAAAAATAGAGAGGCAGGGCGAGAATATAATATACCCGAATCTACCTTAAGAAAACGAATAAAAAATAAATCCAAAATCCACCCCGTTTGGGTCGCAAGCCATTATTTTCAAAGGAAATTGAAAGACTACGTTCTTTTACTGGCAAAACTATTCTGCGGTTTGACACCCAAATGTCTTAGAAGGTTAGCATTTCGATATACGGAACAGCATAACATATCGCATAATTTCAATAAGGACACGAATTTATCCGGAAAAGACTGGCTTTATGGTTTTTGAAAACAATTCCCTCAGATAACATTAAGACAACCGGAAGGAACAAGTTTAAACAGAATTTCATTATTTAATAATGACGAAATTGTCATATTTTATGGTAACCATAAGAAGCTAGTAGAAAAGTATAAATTTGCATGGAATACAATCTATAATATGGACGAGACCGGCATCACGATGGTGCAAAAAAAATGTCCAAAGGTGTATGAAGCTAAGGGGGCTAAAAGAGTAGGGGCTGCAAATAAAAAAAAACGGACGGACTAACTCTGATATTTTTTTCGAATGGTTATCACATTTTGAAAATATTACCAAACCAACTACAACCGATTTCGTCTTATTAATTATGGACAATCACAACAGCCATATTTCTATTGCAGCATATAATTATTGTAAGCAAAGGAATATCCATATGGTTTCACTTCCACCCCACACCTCCGATTATATGCAACCTCTAGATCTAACATTTTTTGGTCCTTTGAAAACTACTGTTCATTAAAAAATAACGGAGCATGATGTAGCTGAGTTACTAGCTAAGGCTTTCATGAAAGTTGCAACCACGAAAAAAGCAGCTTCAGGATTTCGAACATGCGGAATATTTCCACTAGATCCGGATAAATTGTGAAAATGACTTTGCTCCTGCAAATCAAGTAAGAGAGTACAGTTGAGAAAGTTCCTTCAACAACTGAAACTAGTAGAGCAGGTAAGTCCAATACGGCACCACCATCAATAGAACATAATAAACCGTCCACATCTAACTCTTTCTTGGATATGGCTTCAATTCCAAAACAAAAAATTCATAAGCAGATAAAAAGAAAACCCAGACAAAAACAGCACTCCGCAATTTTGACAAGTACACCAATCTTGGAGAAATTGGAAGAAGCTGAAGCAAAGCGAAAATTAAGAGAAGAAAAACTAAAGAAAAGAGAAAATGAAAAAAATGTTAAGTCTACAGATCTTAGATGTTTTAGTAACGATTCACCTGAGAGAAAAACAATCAAAGGGAAACAGAAACTGAAATGAGAACTTACACCTGATTCATCAGATTCTGACGATGACGATATAGTTTCAAATGTCTGCGATGATGATGAATTAGATAATAATGACTTTACCTTTTCACCAGCAACTCTAGAAAAACCTACAAGACCTAACGAATTGTGTGGAATTTGTGGAGAATTTGGAAAGAGTCGAGAGTTATGGTATCGATGTGTTTTGTGTTCAACATGGAACCACGCCGACTGCACAGGCGCAGAAAATCCAAAGGACTATAAATGTGACTTTTGTTTATAGCAATCATGTTACTTATTGCAACAATAGTATAATAAAAATTTTTTAATGAAGAATTTTTTCAACAATTTTTTGACTGCGTATTATTTCCCGATCAAGGCGCATCATTACCCCGTGTTTACACTTTATTCAAAATTGTAATTTTGTTTTTGAATTTTTTTTTCAAAATTGATATTAACTATAACAAGCTCCCGACAGTAAAAAATCTTGTTTAAGTACGCACTATTCCCCCACTTTCCCTTACCTATCAATTGCGGATATTTCACCCATTCCGGTAGCTTCCAAAGTCAGTAAAGATACAAAAAGACAATCTAAACAGTATTCGGAAGTATTAACAAGTACGCCTATGAAAGGGATTTTGATAGAAAGACCCAAGCAGCAGAGAGTCGTCGAATCGACGTGCATAATAGGTGACGATTGGTTGTTGTCAAGAAGCGACTAATATGACGTCACTTTGACGTGTCTTGAAAACTTGTTTAAATAGACTTCTGTATACAAACCACATTTAAAAAACTACTCATTATTGACTATAAAAAAATCATGTCTACCTCAGAATAAAATACCAAAGTCAATTAACTGATTCAAGGAACCAGATATCTGGTGAAATGGATATGTAAAAACACCTCGAGAATTTTACACACCGGGAAAATTTTGAGGCGACATTGCCGATTTTTTTTATCAATTTTTGTTGATTTTTTCATTATTCGTTTGCTAAACCGAAACGACTTAAAATCGAACAAATTTGCTTCGATGTCCCATAGTTCGGAAACACCTTGTATCAGACGGTTTTTTATTCGACTAAAAAGTTACAGAGCCTCGAATACTTATCTGAATCACCCGGTATAACCCATAATGCAGTGAAGGTGTTAAATTAAGAAAAAATGCTCAAATCCAAATATTTAAAATTTATAACAACCGATAAAATTTAAAAAGTTAAAAGAGGCATGAATTTAGTAAAAAAACTCTTTTAGGAATATTTGAGAGTTCTGTCTTACGGGAAATTTACACTGCAACTTAACCCTTCGAAACTTGTTAATCATTATACGTAATCATAACACGTTGCATTACGTAATCCTGACGTACATGCACGTTTACCAAGGCCTAAGGTTGTATATGTTATTTGCTAAGTCCTCTACGATATACATGTGTCAATAAATAGTGAAGTGCAGTGCTAAGGCACGAGTCGTGCTCGGCTCACTTAGATCGGGATTACGTGGAAATCCTGCAAATCCCCCTTATGCATCTCCGGATCAAGCCATTCTCTTGCTTGCTCATCAACCTAGTCTAGGCATATTGATATATTGGGCTATCACATGTCGTTTTTAATAAAAACTTTTAAGGAAAAGATAAGTTTTATGAATTAAAGTCAGCGGCAGCGCTAAAGGCAATTTTTCGTTTCTACAGTAGCACGTATTTCAGAAGGAGGCGAAGACAATGAAAAAAATGACAATAAATTTTCTTTACTCGCTGCTCCTTATCCGACGTCTATGTATACTATATTTATTATGTATATTCAGATAAATAATAATTTTAAAATTTTAAATAATTATAATATATTACCAAAAAAAAAAACTAGGAAATGATAATAATAAATGTATAATTTATAATAGCTCAGTTACACAAATTTTCTGAGAAATTGGCATTCATTTTTCTTTTTATATAGTGCAAAAATTTAGGTTCAAAACCAACTTTTAGGATGTTTGTAATTTTCTGAAAATCTGTAACAATTTTTCTTTTTCATACAACGTTTGAAATTTAATAAAAAAAAATTACCAATAATTTTTCTTTTTTAAATGGTGCAAAAATTTTATTACAGAAATTAAAGTTCAAAACCAACGTTTAAAGAGTCTAAAATTTTCTGCAAAATTGGTAAACATTTTTCTCTTTCACATGGTGCAAAATTTCAGTACAGAAATTAAGATTCAAGACCATTTTTTTACATGTTTGAAATTTTCTAAAAAAATTTGCAATACTTTTTCTTGTTCATATGACGCATAAATTTCGTTACAAAAATTAAGGTCCAAGACCAACTTATAAAGATTCTGAAATTTTTTGAAAAATTTGCCATAATTTTTTCTTTCATATGATGCGAAAATTTCATTACAGAAATTTGGATTTAAGACCAAATTTTAAAAACTTTGAAATTTTCTGAAATACTGTCAATAACTTTCATATGGTGCAAAAATAGTACAGAAAATTATGTCATAGAGCAACTTTTAAAAGTATCAAATTTTCTGAGAAACTACTTTAAAATAATTTTTCTTTTTCATATGGTGAAAAAACGTATTAGAGAAATTAAAGTTCAAGACCATTTTTTTAAATGTTTGAAATTTTCTAAAAAATTAGCACTAATTTTTCTTTTTCAAGAGGTGCAAAAATTGCATTACAAAAATTAAGGTTCAAGACCAGCTCTTAAAATGTTTGAAATTTTCTGAATAATTGATAATAATTTTTCTCTTTCATATGGTGCAAAAATTGTATTAAGTGTATGTCATAGACCAACTTTTAACAAGTATCAAATTTTCTAAGACACTGGCAATCATTTTTCTTTTTCATATGGGGCAAACATTTTATTGCAGAAATTTAGGTTCAAGACCAACTTTTAATAAGTACCAAATTTTCTGAGAAACTGGCATTCATTTTTCTCTTCCATTACAGAAATTAAAGTTCAAGATCAACTTATAGAAAGTTTGAAATTTTTTGAAATACTGCCAATAATTTTTAACTTTCTCGGGGTGCAAAAATTTTAATACAGAAATGTACCTTATATACCAACTTTACAGTAATTTAGGTTCGAGGCCAACATTTAAAAAGTTTGAAATTTTCTAAAAAATTAGTAATAATATTTCTTTTAAATATGGTGCAAAAATTTGATTACAAAAATTAAGTTTCAAAACCAACATTTCGAAATTTTGAAATTTTTTGAAAAATTGGCAGTAATTTTAATTGGTGGCATAGCGTGCAGTGAATGTGTAGATAAGTGGATTTTGTGAGGTACACTTTGCCCGCAATTTAAAAAATTGAAATACAAGAAAATTTACGAGTGACAGCGCTCAAGCTTTAATATGCCAAAATAAAATAAAAAATATAAGAATAAAGTAAGAAGCCGAAACTGTAACGCAAAGATTTCATTTTTGTGCAAAAAGGTAAACCAAAGCCATTTTTCTAAATAACCGATTTTATTAAAAAAAATCCAATGCATTTCTGAAACAAAGCATCATCTGAATAAACGGTATAATGTGACTCAGAATTAGAATAAGAATTGCATGATCAAAATATATGCTGCTAAATGTAGAAGGAAGATATTAATGTCAGGTAATAAAGCACAAAGTCAGGTACCACAAATTTTGTGGTACCTGACTTTGTGCTTTATTACCTGAAACATTGGACCACATTTATTTGAGATATGGATAACCTTTGGGATTTAGATATTAATATGTATAATAATGGTTTACTGTTAATGCGACAGAATATTATGCATTCTTTTTCCTTGCACAGAGCTATGTCGTAATGTACTATAGAAATAACAGAAGCGTTTTTACCTACATTCTGTACTGCTATACAGCGCCGCTGTCATGAGTCGTGGGTTGTATAATAGTATAGTATGTAAATACGCTTCCCGGCGTACCGTTCATGATAGCAGGCAACTTATCATACGCAGCTGGTGAATTTGTCGCTTCTTTATTCGTGTTTTCCAGGAAAAAAATAAAAATGAGTTGTTGTCTTAAAGGTCACTATAATCACACACTAAATATTGACATAGAAAAAACTATGTCACTTCGCATATCAGCTTTTAAAACCTATTATTCTCAGCAAAAGAAAATATGTTTAAAACAAATTATCAACTCGTATATTTGTATGTGTCCTGTTTATTTAAAAAGTGCCACTATAGAGATTTCAGTAATTAGATATTTTCTGATCATGCTTTTGCAATTGAAAGACAAAGAAAGAGAGAACATTTCCGCCAGATATTCTAGAAAACAACAGAGAAGTTACTCCGCCAAGAGACATGATACTGAACAACCACCAAGACAAAATAAAATCGCCTCGAAAGCAGGGAAAGACGCAAAAACTTATTAGCCTTCTCATAGTGGTACCAGGATCTAGGTAGGTAGGAACGTTAGTTTAGCGTTTGCTCGCCCCTCCACTGCGACCAGCATAGGCCTATTGTGGCTCATCCCTATGGGCTATAATTCACCATACAATTCACACCTTCTCACGAAGTCTATGGTTGATTTAGGTGAAGCTTCCTAGAAGTCGGTAGGCTCCAGCTGTACAAAACCAAAAGTACGAAGCCTATTCATTTCCAGCGCAGGGCAGGAGCGTAAAATATGCTCCAGGATCTAATAGAAGAAGAAAATCTAGACAAGGCTCTAGTCATACAAAGATGCGGTGAAAGAAAGTCTGAGTGAACAAGAGAGGAAAAAAATCCAATAAAAAGGTTCTAAAAGCCATCAAAACAAAGGCAACTTCGCAAAAAAACAAAAAAAAATAATTATTTTAGCGATGATGAGTCATTAGATTCAGGAAGTGAGCTAGTGGACGACGATTCGAATATGTACATAGACCATGAGGACACAGAATGCATGTTTTGCAATGGTTTATACTCTGGAAATGTACAAGGTGAACACTAGATTCGTTGCATGAAGTGATTTAAGTGGAGCAATGAAGATTGGACTAACTCGGAAAAGAAGAATAAGTATTTGTGTGACTTTTATTTGGACATTTAGTTCAGTTACCCGATTTCGAAAATTTGTCCCTAATTTCGAACACTATCCGAAATAGGAAACCTCTCTTATAGTTACATACTTTATACCCCAAGCTTCCTATTATTTTTATTTATTTATTTATTTAACATTCAATATTATTGATTGATTGTCCCTTGTCTTGTCACTTTTCATTGTCAAAGCAGATTTCATTAGTCATTATTGTCACTTTCATCTTCTTTTCGCTTTTGCCTTCTTCTTTCACCCTTAATTTCGACATTTTCCTATTCCCTTTACTGTTCAGTTCATTGCTTACTTTTGTACCTGATCTCATTATTTTTAAATTATTTTATTCATGTTTTGTTATTTATACTGTTATTTAGATATTACTAAAACTTATTTACTTAATACCCTTCAGGTTTTACAATTTATACTTGTAACATGTGTTCATGGGTCAACTGTCACTTGCCAGATCTTCAATAATTTCGTTACTCCATTTTGTACTGTGTACGCAGCATATGGTGAACGGTTTCGATTTTATCAGTTTAAAATTAAACGTCGTGCTGTCGAGCCTCTTGCAGGCGGTGATTTTTCTCAGGCTTTTCTTCTACCTGTATTTGGTTGGTATGCCACCCTTGTGGTTGCTTACCACAATACAGACTTTTTTACTACCGGCCCCTTTTCGGGCTCTTCAATTAATTTCCTTTATCGGCCAACTTCTTGGTGATCACAATCCAAATTTAAATTTCAATCAGCTGAAATGTTTAACCAAAGGTTCATTTCGCACTAAATTTAACTCTTTGTTTTATCCCATATTGGAGAACTCTTTTTATATTACAGGTTGTTCAACAGCGGACATAATGTCGTCTACGTACTTCACTAAGTTTTATTTTAACTAATCACCGTACCATATTTTATTTAATTCGTTTATTAATTTTCTTACAAACATTACAATTTTGCGTTATGTTTACATATCATTAAATTATAATTTAATCTAATTTAACACATATCATACCCCTCCTTTGCCCATGAATACATTGGTAAGTTTAAATTTGATTGTTTCTTGATGTTTACTGACGAAAGTCATTTCAGGCCTGATGATGGCGAAATTTCGCCGAAACTAGTCGCCTTCTCAAATCTTAATTTTATATCAATAAATTACTTGTGGTACTTTGACGTTGAGTTTTATTACCGCATAAAAATGTGCTTGCAAAAATTTTAAAACAGAGATTTAGGTCCAAGATCAACTCTGTTTTATAAAAATGATTCAAATTTTGTGTGACACACTGTATATTTTTGATGCGCTCATAGTGTATTTAAAAAAATGACTAGTTTTTCAGTGGCACATCACAAATCAAAGTTTTTCATCAAAAAAATGGGCGTAAAAGTGGGATATTCCGTTTTATTTACATTACAACGGCGTGCCCCCTGCTCGCATTATATCCTCGATGAAGTATACATAACTGCAAGTTCAAATACAATATATTACGAGCCGATGTGAATTGTATGAGGTAGAAAGTGCGAACCACACAAAGGGACTCCATTGTAATGGAAATTGTGGCTCCGGCTCTCCGCCGCCCGGTCAGAATTTATACGGCACAGGATATAGCGGCAGGATCTTCGCATTGTCCTGTTACGCCCTGGATTACCAATGTTTATAACTTCTGTTCCATTGTTCCTTTCTGTTACCGTATAGTGTTCGTTCTTTGTTGTATTCCCATTCAAATTAATGACTGGTTAATAGTGTAAACAACGAAATACTCTTCCGAAATATAGTTGTGTACCACATAAGCTTTTAATCTACTAAATTATATTATTATATTTAAATCGCTTATCAAATATTTAACACTTTCGTAGAACATCATTTTTAATCAGTTACAAAGCCCAATAATTTCCATATTTATGATTATTAAAATAAAAATTCTTATAGCTAAACATATTTTTTTATACTTTTGACAAGAAACAACTAAAGTGACAACAAAAATAGTTAATTCATCTGAATCTTTTTTGGTTACGCCATTGATTAAAAAAATAATCTTACCACACCACAATAATGTAGTATATACAAGTTTTATAAGACGTTCTATATTGTCGTACGAATTGTTTTAAAGCACGAGGACAACATAAGGACCTCTTTTTGGTTACGCCACTGGCAGGCAATAAAATAAATAAAATAAATTTGTGATTAAAATGTGTAAATGTTATTACTTACGTCTTTTCCAGCATTAGAAGAAGGGGCCTTCCGTATATACGTTCTAGTTAAAAATGGTCTACTAGAGATGAGACAATTCCTCGAGAACGGCTTTAAGCACTTTTATAATTAGATCAAGATACATTTATTGATTATAATAGTTCTGAAATTAGGTTTAAACACTAACTTAAAAAAATACATAAAAATAAAACTAAATATGCACAGATGTCAATTATTTCATAATTTTCATTCGGAAGATTTGACAGCTTCGAACAGGGTAGGAAACTTTGAAAACAAAAGTTTCCCTGGTTTAACATTTTTCAACGCGACACTTTTTAAGATTTTATGGTTGTTTTATTGGCTGCGCTATTATTTCTGAGTATGACGTCATTTCATTCTTAACGTAAAAAACAACAATATTAAATTATTAACCTAGAAAACACTGAACGAAAATTAAAATTTTACTTATTACAGGTATGCAAAACCATAGATATTATATTATATCTAGCATTTCAAAACATTTAAAAAGATATGTGGTTTGCACCAATCAGAAATTAACTTATAATTAACTAATCACTAGTTAATGTTAACTAATAATTAAATCTGAAATGCTTTGCACCGAAAAGCACAATTTGTTGGTTACGTAATTAAAGATTAGCATTTAAATATATATGTTGGTAGTCGTGAAATTTAGGGTCTTTGTGAAAATTGCGTTGCATGCAGTGTTTTTTCATACTTTTTTCTCTGTCAGATATTTTATGAATTTGTTTGGGTCATTTTATGTTGATTCTGTGGATAGCTTTTAATAGTCTTTTATAATTTGCGTGCTGTTGTTAAGTTTTATTCCTTCAAACTGAATATGCATAAAAGTGGTGGAGTAAACTGGAAAATAAAAGACGAGGCATGGAAAAATGTAGAACAAGAATTTAATTCTTCATCGTCCACATTAAGATCAGTGGATGTTCTCAAAAGATTCTATAATAATCAAAAAAAAAAGAAACCAAAAAAAAGGCCGCCTTACACAGAGCAGAAAAAAAGCAAACTGGTGGCGGAAAACCAATGGTTGTAATGAAAGATGATCCTGTTTTTGATCTGACTCTGTTGCGTTTTTCTTATATTTTCATTTATTGGTACTCTAATCTATAAAGGCTTCAGACTTGCTACAGCTTCTGATACTCTTATAGCAATTCTTGAGATAGTGGCTAAGTGCATACCGGCAAAATCTGCCACTGAATCCAGATGTCCACCTGTAGAATATAGACGAAGAGTAGTCAATATTTGATTCAATCGAGAAACACAATTATTCTTGAAAATAAGCCAATAATGTTGCAAGTTCTTTATTTTGTATATCTACAAATTTAATCTTAAACTTACAAATTATTTGGAAAAGCCAGCCTATCTCCTATTCTAATTAGAAGTTCCTGAACTGTTTCTTTCGAAAGCCGAAACCTTTTTCGAAATGTAGAATTATCGATTTGATTAAAATAATTGACTCTTTCATAGATTTGCCTAGGAAAGCCATGTTCTATTAATTCCAATATATCTAGTTCTAACTCATCGTCATATATTTCCATATTGTTAATAAAATTTATCATTTATTTTGCCGGCGCATTCATTTTATTAATTAACTTTTGAAGTTGGCAACTTTAATAAATAGGTTAGAAAACCACTAATCCTCACTTCTTCATAGGATTAACTTTAATTATTAGTTATCACTTTAATTAATACTTAATATTTCCGTGCAAAGTTAATTTGTGAATAACTGATAATTAACTTTAACTACCACACCGGTGCAAACCACCAATAAAGAAACAATATTAATAATGTATAAAATATGTAACGTTACACGTTATACATTTTTCTGCAATGTTACATAAAGTTACTGCAAAGATAGTTATGTAATAATGTTATGTAGATACCAGACCACCATGTTTTATGGTATGTTCACTGAATTATCGATTATAATTGATTGATTAAATCAAAGTTCTAAGATGATCGTAGCTTTTAATTGTTAACCAGTGGTTGACTGGCTTGTTAGGTCGTTGTCACTTGCACAGAAGAATGGCGAATTCTGTGTCACGTCAGAGTTTCAATGGGGGATTTCCCTCAAAGTTTCAAACCTAGATTAGGAAAGATTATTTTTGGTCAAAATCTATTTCATTATTTTCGCAATGATAAAATATGTTTACGAAATTTGACTGAGCTTTCCAGTATGTATCATTAGCGAAGTATAATGATTTTAATAAACTCTACTTCTGATTGGTTGAAATTAATGTTGGTATCAAGACTAGAGATGACAATTGACATATTCCGTTGTCAAATGTCATTAGCCATAGAGAGTGCTTTACGTAAATCGTCTTGGTTAACCAGAAGGCTAACTCTGTGTCAAATGGAATTCCACTATCGCCTGCAAACCATACCATTCGTACTCCGTAAGCCATTTCAAGGCGTCTTTCTATGGTTTTATCTCTACGAAACCAGCTAATGCGATCGTTTCATATCAACACCTCCTGACATGTTGTTTATAGAGAGAGAAAATGTCGCTCTACATTTAATCGCATAGGATTAAGAGAGAAGATGAATATTTTTTCTAGTGTGATCCAGAAGACAAATGACATGTCAATCATGACATTTGTTGAATCGTATCGAGTCAAGTCTCAGAGTAAATATATATATAGAGAGGGCATTCTATCCTTTTTTATTAAGCCAACATCTATTTAACTTTTGTTGACATCGTCCTCTAGAGATTCCATAAGCGTACTTTCAAGCAGGATAATTTAAAATCATACATTAAATAGTTTACAGTTTGTGAATTGATTTGTATTATTTTTTAGTGTTATAGGTTGTACTAAATATTTTTGTAAACATTTTGAACTATTTTAAGTGATTTTCTTGAGAGGTTGTTAACCATGAGAAAGAAATGTGAAAAATGTGGTGCTTTTCTCAATATATTTATCAGTATTACAGAAAATACAACTTTATCGAAATTATATAACTTCTCACGACATATTTAATTCAAATGTGATATATTAATAACATGTAAAATACCCAATTTTAATTTTCTATTTTTTTGCTAAAATAAATAAAAAGTTATAATTCTTCGCGTCGCCACTGTCTAATACATCGCGTCAATTTTTATTGTTGATTTCGTCCTCAGATTTTTCTGCGCGTCTCACGTCCCTCGCCCACAAACTTTGCCGAGAGAGAGGGCTAGATGTTGGCTTAAATTTTGTAAATGAGATTAGATATACAGGGCATATCTAGTAGTTCCTTTATCTGAGAGTCAAGTGTATTGTTACTTGTCACTGTCACTGCACTGTCACAAAACGCGTTATTACTGAGAGTGACAACACAAAAGAACAAAAAAAGAGCTAATGTTTTTATTAAGACAATATTTTACCGAATTAATCCGAATGGAAAGCAACAGTGACACAGAGTGCGAACTTAGCGAGATGTGGTAAACATTTGTAGAAATCTATTATTGATAGCGACCCGTCGCTAACGACAGTACACAGAGTTAGCCTGCTGGTTACTTTAAATGCGTTCCGTATACACACGAATCCTGAAAAATGAATATTTACGAAACACGGTTACTGAAAATTTATGACATTTGACAAAACCAGAACAACCGTTGATTTTTGTTGGTCGTTCTGGTTTTTATTGACAATATAGATGTCAATGCTGTCAAAAGTGAAATATAAAGAAAAATAACAACACCAGAAAAATTTATTTATCTCTGTAATTATCGTTATCCGAGATTTTGTTTTGCGAAAAGCCGAAGTGAAAAATAATCATGGATTCGCCGAGAAATATGCCCCTCTACTGTCTCCTCTGACATTTGACTTTGACATGTTACCATGGGTGTTCCGTAATAAACTTTACCACACTAACCGACGCTGAAAAAGAACGGTTGACACCGGTTGATATAGGCGATTTACGGAAAACACTCAGAGTAAGTATTAACCATAGTGGCAACCTCAGATTGTGGGTAGAACTAAACTGAATTTGGCGGTTAATTTGAATTTTTTATAATGAAATTCTCATATTTTGTTTATTTCGATACCTAAACTGTCATTTTTAGATCACATTTTAGTTGTTAACAGTAAAATGCTAATAAGGTAAATAAATATAATTAGTAATACTTATATATTATAAAACATTTTTATTTGAATACATTTAAGTTTACAAATTTTAACGTAATATAATGATGATATCCAACTCTTCAGCTTTTAAAATTAAACTGAATGTATACCTCATTTGACAGTAAAATTACTTCAATAACAACAGTAACAAAAAACAAGGATAATGGAGAATGACATTTGACAATAAAATATGTCAATTATCACCTCGAGTCTTGATACCAACATTAATTTCAACCAATCAGAAGCGCAGTTTATTAAAATCTCAGTAAAATTTTGTAAACATATTTTATCATTGCAAAAATAATAAAGTAGATTTTGACTAAAAATAATACTTTCCCATTGGTAGATCTTTTTCTGCGTTGGCAACTTGGAGGGAATTCCCCCATTGCCGCGTGGTCAGGTACCATAACATAACCTAAAACTCAAGACTCAACCGGCCACAGCGACAGGCAACGCAACATCCACCCAACATAAGTAGAAGCTGTAAAAGTAAATTATTTGCGGCGTGGCTCTTTTTCTTTTGTGTTATAATTAAGAATGAAATACAAAAACGTGAAATCGCTGATGGAAAATGATTTCAGGTAAGTATAATTGTAATTCTTAGTCATTATGCTAGTTGAGAAGTACTTACAAAAATAAATACCTTTACATTTAAAAACCCTGAGAGGAACCAAAAATACGATTCCTGTTATGGCTATCCTGTAGAGAATTTTCTTTTTCCAAAAAAGCTTTGACCCTGGCCTATTAGTGTTTTGGGTTTTACAAATATGCTTAATGGTTATTTTAATGTCGCAAATAAATTACTTAATAAATGACTTGAAGTCATAGTTAAAATTTTGTGGTCATATTTATAATGAAAATTGATAAATTTTTATTTTTTTTTCCTTATCGCCACTACCTGCAAGTCTTTTTTTACTCCGTTTTTTTGCGAGGAAGTACAAAAGTGTCCTCCGAATATGATGCAGAGGCACGTGCCACACTTCCTCGACCGAAACAAAAAACAAATCAGAGAATATAATCCCCTTCTGCAGATCGACACGTTTCCATTAGCATAAACATTTTTAAAAAATATATCCCGTTTAAATAAAGCAAACAAGTCTACCGTGCGTTACTATTTGTACAAGAGTCCGTGTGAAATATTTTAAAATTTTAAAATTAGATGTTCGTTGTCAAGAGCCCTTTTTCCTTTTTCAAACAGAGGATAGAAACCATGTGCCTTTTGACGAATTGTAATAATTGAAATCGTCGAACCCTTTGTTGTTTTATCTTCAAGAGGATCTCTGCCGATGAGGGAATTGGAAAATTATTTTTTAAGCACGAGCTCAATGAACTTTTTTTAATTCGTTCATATTTTATCAAATGGTAATTCTATACGTCTGTTGAATTTATCGATACAATTTTTCCTCGTTTTGTTAAATTGTGTTAGACAAGAGAAAGAAGATCAAAGGGGCAAATTAAAAATCAAAGTGTCTGTTCCACTAATCAGCCGCATATTTTATTCAGCCGCATATTTTATTTAACAATTTGTTGACAAATCACAAATTCATAATTTTTTATTTCTATGCTCATAAGTGCTGAATTTTGAAATCCCCCATCATACCTCTCGAGCACTTTCTATTTCGTTGGAATATGAAGCAAAACTTTTGTTTTATAAGTTATGTTTTAAGTTTTTTATTTGTAATGCAAACTAAATTAATTCTGAAAGATTCAGAAAAAAATATTCGGTACAAATTATTATTAAGTGTAGAAGATGCCAAGAGAGCACAAGCTGGTAATTTAAAATTACAAATCGCTACATCATCACCATCACAGAGATCGGCAGAATTAAAGTCTGGCTCCGAAGTATCTACATGTTCTTGAAAAAATTTTCTTTTGGCCTTTTCAAAGTTAACATACTGTGTCTTTACTTTTTTCCATTGCCCTTGAATTTATTTCTTTTCTTCGTATTGTTTTTAGCAACCTTTTTGTTTTCTTTCTCTACTAGACTGCCTTTAATGGGTATTGATGTAAGAATGAAGCAATGTTGCTTCTCTTGTCTTAAAAGAAACACTTTTGGTTAGCATAGGAAGATCTCGAACACTAGGAGTTGCTGGCATGTTGGGTTGATATATTGTTGTCAATGCAAGGTCCATTAGTTCAGCTTGAAGAATATCAGCAGGAATAAAATCTTCAGCGCTAAAGTTGCTAGAGGTTAAAGGGAAAATTCCAGCCGTTTTGAACGCGGATACCTCTAAGCTAATAGAATCGGCAGTAGAATAATCCTTGGAAAAGAGAGATGCGACATCATATGGTGTTATTTTTTCTAATAGATGGGATTTCATAAAACAAGCACATTATTTTTTATAAGCAAGATTTGAGAGGTGTAAAAAAGTAAGGACCAGAGGTTGTATTATGTGTGAAGTGTGTGAGTGTATTGATAGCATTATAATATGGTTCCTCTTACAATGTTCATTTGCTGGAAGAGAAATGTGGCTAAAATTAATAGAATTTGTTCAAATTCAGAAGTTTAACATGCAATGTAAAATGCTGAAGCTGGTCAATAAAAAGATCTTCATTAATCCAACTGTGGTAAGAATATTTATACAAAGCTCCTGTCGGAGCATCTTTCTCCAAGAGCAGGGTCATCCTTTTGCGAGGAAAAATAAACATTGGAGGCGTGAAGCTACCAGAAAAACTCATTGCACACAATGCCATGATGTTCGTGCTCCTATCCCAATTTGTTATGGAACCGAATCTTTTCTAACCCTTTGGTGCCACTATTTTTCCTGGGTCTTGGACCGTCGTGATACCCGTTTCATCGCAGTTATAAATTTTTTTGGTTGAAAAATGGTACTTTTCCATTAGTTCTCCTAATAACATATAGAAGATATCGACCTTCCTTTTATTAAAAATTTTGTTTCTAGGTAGAAATCCTTCCTGCCATTTTATTGATAATATTAAATTTATGTTTAATGGAATGAATTTCTGCATACTGGTACACGATTTTTCTTATTTGCTCTGCAGTGCATTAGTAGAAAATATTTTCCATATATTTTATTACATGCGCCAATTCATTTTCTACAGCGTGTGTAAATACAGTGTTGCTGCCAAGCTTGTGATTACAATAATTTTGATTTTGTAACCTAATTTGTAGCGTTTAAAATTGAAATTCCATTACCTTCGCTGTTGCTTGAATTAATTTTCCCTCCTGCACAAGCTGTACGGCCCTTTTAAGCATGTCTAAACTTCACGCAGCCTTTACAGTCCGACCATCATTGCCTTAAGTTGACATTTTGTAAAAAGATAAAAACAATTTATTTTATATATAGAGGTTATTATATCAGTAAAAGCAGTTTCCTTAGAGTTCTATCAATGTCTTAAAATAGTTTTATTAGAAAAAAAGTGCAATGTGATACTCGCCGCTTATCTTAAATACGTGTAAATTTGTATAGAGGAAAGTATTTTGCACATTACTGTTCCTAATAACCGTTCCGTTTCTTCATGGTATTGGTGACCATCATTGTCTGCTGACCACCATTTCCTGGTTCTCCCCTACACACAATCAATCTTTTCGGAGTACCTCAAACTGTATATTTTTATCGATGTCGATTTTTTCTGCTCCTTCACTATACTTTCCTTTCGATGGAATCAGAAAATTGAAAATATCAAAGCTCAAATTAACCATATATAAGATCTATACTGACCTACGGTTGTTATTCCAGGGAAATAAGGTAAAAAAAGGCCATCTGTTGGCTCTATGTATATTGTCAAAACCTCTTCAGACTCAAGGTCACTGAAGTCTTCGATGTTTTGCAACTCTGTTGACGGGTTTAGGCATGCCTGTCCGTGACACTGACCACAAACTTTGGAGCATGGCAGCCCGACTTTTCTACATCCGCACTGCGCACCACATCCCTTTTTACAATTACAGAATATCGTATTTAACAATTCGTCTAAAGAATAAAGAAATGTTTTTTGTTTGCATTTCATTACAAAAGTGGTGTGAAAATAATTGTTTTTAGCATAGAGAAATAATAAGCAGAGTGAAAGTTCCAATACAAATAACTATCAACACGTTCCGTGACCAAATTAGACACTCGTTGCGCATTGCGCATGGTGGCCATGAGCTAAACTACGAACGTTATTGCTTCGAGCCAATAGCGGGCCATGACTAATGTCAAATGTCAAATTAACTTTTGAAATTAGAATTTTTGTAGATTTAAAATATTCTAGTATTGCTGTTAATTATTATTCTATCAATAAAAACTAAATTCTTATACGTATTGACAATAGGCGAATTGTTTATGTAATAAATAAACTCCAAGTAAGGATCATCATCTTTTGTATACATGAATTTTACTAAAAATGTTACTTCTTTTTACAGAAATTTTTCTTGACGTTAAAAATATGGATTCCATGAAATTAAAGCCGGGAAGAATAAAAATGAAATGTTGTGCCCCCTTTTGTAAGAACGTCTTTTATTCCCATTTGATGAAAAAGGAGTTTGAAAACATTCAATTTTTTGTATTTCCTCTTAATTTGGAACGACGCAAATGATGGTTTGAAATTTTAAATTTGAACATTACAAGCAAACGTGTATATTTATGTGTCGAACATTTCCAAAATTCGGATTTTTGTGATCGCACCAAAAAAAGACTTACTAACCCTTTATTTTGCCAAAATACTCAAATTTTAACAAAAAATTAATATTTTAAGTAATATTTTAATAAATCCGGTAATAATGAAACAGGTCCGTCTCACATGGAATGTACTATACCTACTCCTACTCCTTTAAAGAAATCAACGAAAAAAGGGATTTAACGTCAAATGAATGCGAGAACAGTTGATTTAACTCCAAGGGAAAGAAAAATGTATACGTATGTGAGAAACCAAACCAATAAAATTTCAAAGTTAAAAAATATTTTAAAATCATCTCGACATCAAATTAAAACATTTTTTCAAAATTCAAACACACTTGATTTTGAATATTTTAATGTTAAATGTGATCCAAGATCCAAATGGTATAAAGTTTTTAAATAGCACCATTAAAAATTACAAACAGAATAATTGTTCTTGGACTATAGATGACAAAGTAATGTCATTAGTTTTATTTTATATGTAATTGTTTATGTATAAGTATATGTAGCATAATAGTAATTGTGTTTGCAAATTTGGTAATATAATATAAATAATGTATTTATATGTTTCTTTTCATTTATTATAAAATCCACACTGCAATTACAAATTTACCGCCTAGATTTATATAAACCACGCACAGGCCGAACAATCTAAATTTTTGCAGAGAACTTCGTTTTGATGTTTTTATGAAGCGCCAAAAAATCTCGTATGCCTACCCTTGTGGGTCTTGAAATATCGTAGGTCAAAGGTCATGAAAATCTGTTTTTCGCCATAATCTCGCTTCCAGTGCATCTGACGTAGTAAGAACCCATAACAAAACTTCCGTAAAATAGTATTATGTACAAAAGTATTCATTTACATTTCTTTCGTAGGACCAACCGTTTTCGCGATCTAGCGTGACAAAGATGTATAGATGTATTTTTCCCAATCTGTTAGTCTGGGAAATAAAACTTTCATTATTAAAATTGTTAAAAATTTGTTTTTCTTCGATTGACATTAAACGTCAGTTTTAGTGACATTTATCGATCATAGAAGTAACACTTTTACTGCCTAGGCAGTAAAAATGATTTTTAATGCCTAGGCATTAAAAAAACAATTTTATATCTCTAAACACAGATTAATCTCTTCTCCAAACAACTTAATCTTAAGATAAACGGATAAAAAGTGGCAATTTTCAACTAAACAATTCAGAAAAGGTACATAACAATCCAGACTTTGATAAAGAAAATTGAAGCAAATTGAATGTAAAAGTGGTGTCTTATTTTTCGGTAGATATTATTATGTATACAATTTAAGGTCTAATCGACAATAATAATTAGAAAATACTATTTAATTATTACCTATAACATACGATTAGAAAAAATATTAAACTAACAGATTGGGAAAAATACATCTATACATCTTTGTCACGCTAGATCGCGAAAACGGTTGGTCCTACGAAAGAAATGTAAATGAATACTTTTGTACATAATACTATTTTACGGAAGTTTTGTTATGGGTTCTTACTACGTCAGATGCACTGGAAGCGAGATTATCGCGAAAAACAGATTTTCATGACCTTTGACCTACGATATTTCAAGACCCACAAGGGTAGGCATACGAGATTTTTTGGCGCTTCATAAAAACATCAAAACGAAGTTCTCTGCAAAAATTTAGATTGTTCGGCCTCATTCCGCATAGGAAGTCTTGGTTCCCTGGATTATGTAGAAAATTACAGAGAGGCAAAAAATTAAAAAACAATCAATAGAAATAGAGTTCCTGAGGGGAATAAAGGGCATAACAAAAAAAGAGACAGAATAAGTAATGTAAGAAAGTAGAAAAACCACAGCTGAGATGGTTTGAACATTTAGGGAGAATGGAGTAAAGTAGTCAAAAAAAAACATATGTGGAAGATAAAAACAAGCCAGAAGAGAACCCAGAGGCAAACCAATAAAAATACAGACGAACGTGGTAGCACAATGATTAACAACGAAGAATAAAAATTGGAGACAGGGTAAAAGTTAACATAAACAAGAAGAAGTGAGCAATTTAATGATAAGTTTAAAGGCGTTAAGATTCTCAACGAAATAATATTTCAGTATTCTCCAGCAAAAAAATAAAAATTTTTTTAACGTATTCAAATTTAGCGTTAAAAAACAATATGGTAATGGATTAAAATTGAAACATATTACCATCTATTAGTATTAGCGAAAAAATAATATTTTTGTAAAACATTACTCTAAATTTAAAAAATCCAAGACAAAACAAATAAAATGACTTGTTCTTACATAATTACATCCAATAAAGTCACCCTCTCTATCCCTAAGGAACCAGTTGCAAAATTCTCCTCCCTTGAGGGACCGGTTGCTATCATATCTGATGTCCTTTTTAATAACAGATGTTCCTTATTACCGACCGCGGCCCTTTATGTTTCGTAATGTGGCGGGAAATTGTATGGCCTTGTTTGGCCATTTATTATATTATCTGTTAGGTTTTTCTTTGAAAGGGCCAGTGATTTATGAAATGATATGGCTCTAAAGAACGTCAATAAATATATTTATTTAGACCGGATGAGCAAATATTATTATTTTCGTTGAGTGTGTGAAATAGTTATTTACATTAGAGATGCTGTGAAAGGGAATGCAAAATATAACAAGTATGATTTTATTTTTAAATACTAAGGATAAAAATTAAGAAAATTTGACTAAAAAAAATAAAGAATAATAAAGTAACGGATTTTACTTATATTCATTTTGAAATTTACTTGCCTGTATATAATTTTTTATTTTAATTAATTTTATATTTGATTGTATCCTCATTTTCAGTCATTAATTATGATTTTTTTATCAATGAAAATATATATGTATACAAGCTGAGCCCTTTAGGCCCATAGCTTTAGTAGTTTTTTCGATTCTATTCTGTTTTTAGCTTTGTGTTTCCAATCTTGGATTTGTTTATCATTTATGTCCTCTTCCACTGCTTCTCTCCATCTTCTTTTTGTTCTGTCCCTTTTTCTTTTTCTTCTCTATTGTCTTCCATTGTTTGCAGATGTCTAACCTTCTTGCTTTTACAAAGTTACTTAGGGAAGCTTCATTAAATAGTTGGTATATCTCCGCGTTTGCTCTTCTCTCTCATCCTAATTGTGTTTTTAGACCACCAAACATTATTTTTAAGATTTTTCTTTCACACGTTTCCAATCGTTGTTTACTTTGATTTGTCATTACCTACGTCTCACGTGCATAACTCAGAGTATTCCTTATCATGGACTTATAATTCAGTGGTGTATTGGTAAAACAAGTGAAAAACGGCAATATTTTTGCCGTAATCTACAGTTTTCGAAAATTTAAAGTTCCGAAAATAAATTTCTAAATAGCTATATACCTTATTTAATAATAGGGCAAAGATTACAATCATTTTTGGGGTTTTTAACGATGCGGAATCGATTGCCGTTATCCGTTTGTCTCTATCTCTCACCGTTCTCAAGTTGAATCAGGCCAACAGACGGACGAACGAACAAACGGACGGACAAAACCGTTTTATAACTCTAATAAAAAGTACCGGAACGTATGGTTATACCTGGAGGAGCGGGGGGGGGGGAATCTGCTTGTCTTAAAAAATGTACTACAAAAATATTAGTTTTTTCTTATTCGCCAATTTAAAATACAATTTTCATTTGAAATTAAATAAAAAAATTTACGGTCGTGGATCCCGTCAGGAACGAAGTTCCTTACGTTACTTTTTCACTTTTTAAAATTTTAAAATGAGAAAAATATCGGAAAAACCGAAAGAAAATCGACGAAAGAAATCAAAAGAAATCGAAAGAAATTGGACGAAATCGAGAGAAATCGACAAAAATTGAAAAAAACAGAAAAAGAAAAAATGGGAAAAACCTAAAACACTTTGAAAAGATCAAAAAACAACAGAAAAAATGAGAAAAAAAATGAAAAACCGAAAAATCGAAAAAAAAAAATCAGAGGAATAAGAAAAAGAGAGAAAAAATTAGAAAACAAAAGAGAGAATTAGAAAAACAAAACAATAAGGAAAGATTAGAAAAAAAACAGAAAAAACGTAGTAGTCAGAAAAATGAGAAAAAATTAGAAAAATCGAAAAAATCAGAAAAATTGAGAAAAAACAGAAAAATCAGAAAAATCGGAAATAAAGAAAAAAACAGATGGCATTCAAAGAAAAATCAGAATAAATTGTAAAAAAAATGAAAAATAAAATTGTAAAAGACGGAGGAATCAAATACAGAAGAAAAATCCAGAGAAAATAAAATCATTAGCCTGTCTTTTGACATCTCCTGCTATATAGGCAATTTCCATTTAATGCAAAACAAGTGTTTAATCTCAAACTTAAAGTACGCCTATGGGTTGTTACGGTATCCCATCCCATTGACTGGTAATTTAAGAGACCCTCAAAAAGATCTATTCAAGTAACATATTTAGTATTAGTTGTATTATCTGTTAGACCGTATGAGAACCTGTTTGTAACATTGGCCTACCAGACATCAGCATATGGTCCTTCAAGCCGGATTTTTATCGATCACGATTGATCGAACCGATATATTTGAGATTATTAGTATTTTTTGGAGTAAATGTTGTGACTGATAGATAGGCGTCATTTATTCGTTATAGAATTGTGTGCAGCGGTACCTCCAGCCACAGAAGCGAAAAAATTTGACAATTTTTTAAGGAACCAAGAGAAGAAGGCATAATTTGTAAATCTTTTCCATTTTATTCTCCAAACTTTACTTTTATCCTTATTATATATTTTCGTTGAGTTTGCTTTTTTGTTTGTTTGTTTGTAACGGTTGTAGCGCTTTGTGTGGTTGATGAAAAAATTTAAAAACTTGAAAAGTGTGTTCGATATGGTGTCTAGATGTGTAGGAAACCAATTTTGAATACAAGATGGCGGGACGAGATTCATGTTTATAGACTGATTTTATTCAAAATTCATATGTGGGGGTTTTTGGGGTTGGAGATTTTGAATTGTTTGTCAAAATTAAAAAAATCAAGATGGCGACTCCAATATGGCGGACAATATTTATCATTATTTACCGATTCTATTCCAAATTGGTATGTGGATGTTTTTGGGGTCGGAGAATATGATTTTTTTGTCAAAATTTTTGGAAAGATTATTGAACAATATGAACAAACTTTTAAGTACAATTTAACGTTTTACCGTGTTCGACGACACACTTTCTTGAATACTTTGAATTATTGAGTTAATATTTGAACTAAAACGATTTTAGTCCATTTTTTTTCACCTTTTTGAAAAACTTCACTTTCATTATTCTGGTAATGATTTGAATTTGTTAAATCCAATCGCGCTCGAGTGAAAACACTGCGACACTTAATGTTTTCAGATACAGTTTATTTTGATTGGTGTGTGTTGAAAAAAATATAAAGATTGTCATAGGTTGATGTATTATAGTGTAGAAAAGCTAGCGGTATTCGCGATTTATCGTGACCGGTATGAGCTACTAAATCGTTTCTTTGGCAGCTAATTCGAGTGTATTTTTTTCGATTTCGCTAACTTTGTTCAAATTTTTCCGCTACCTTTTATACATGGTGTCCCGGGACTAATGGGAAAAAAGTCGGGAGGGTATCTCTGGAGCTAAAATAATGTTAGTACTTTTTTAATACGGGCCCTCGTTTTCGAATTATGGGCCTCCAAAATTCGTACTGTTTATTCGATCTTTATAAAATTTTCTGTACGGTTATAATGGCAGATTTCACTTTTATTGAGTATGCAGATATGCATTTAATGTACGGATTGGCTTCTCGAAACTGTTTAGAGGCCAGAAGGCTGTATGCTGAAAATTTTCCAAACAGAGCATTGCCAGAAAGACGAATGTTTGAGCGTGTCGATCTCAGGTTAAGAGAGACAGGTAAGAGTAGGTAAATTAATTTATTTTGCATGTTATACAAAATCAAATTTATAACTTTAGGAAGTTTTTTGGTAAAAAGAGGTGGCGAAAGTCCAGTACGAGATGTACGTATTGTGGCAGTTGATGAAGCCTTTAAATGCAGTTGATAATGATCCATCAACGAGTGTACGAAAACTGTCAAAAGAACATAACGCCTCAAAATCAGTTGTTCATCGCATTTTACAGGATCAACTATTGTATCCTTTCCACGTACCAAAAATATACACAGTATGACAGCAGCCGATTATCCCTCACGACTTGAGTATGTTCAGTGGTTCCTGCAACAACAACAAGTAGACAATACATTCATTAGTAATGTTATTTTCACGGACGAATCCGGTTTCACCAGAGATGGAGTCATTAATTCTCATAATTTTCACTTATGGGATGATGAGAATTCACATGGCATTATCCAAACAAAGAACCAACATAGATTTATAGTAAATGTTTGGGCAGGAATAGTGGGAAATCATTTAATAGGGCCATACTTTGACAATACTCTGGCTGGGCAGAAGAAATATTTGAATTTTTTCCAAAATGAGTTTTGGAAACTGTTTGATGATGTGCCAATAGAAACTCGTAGGAATTTATGGTTGATGCATGATGGTGCCCCTCCTCATTTCAATTTAGTTGTACGGCAATATATAAAATACAAGGTTTCCTAATAGATGGATTGGTCGGGGAGGCCCGTTTCGATGGCCACCGCGGTCACCAGACGTCAATCCTATGGATTCCCTTTTGTGGGATTATCTTAAAGATTTAGTGTATGCAACACCTGTGCAAACAAGACAAGATGTAATAGACAGAATTGTTTTTCCACCACAAATGGTAAAGGAGAAAGTGAAAAATCACAAATTATGAAAATAATACTTTATTCAAATAACAGATAGGAGTTTTTTTTAATCTGGAATTATTCATTATAAACTTCAATTTTTAACTAAAATACTAAAAGAATATTCAATTCCGTTAAAAAACAAATCCTTGAACACGTGATCTAGCAAAGATGAGTTACAAGAGTGCTAGACACAACTCAAACACCAAATGGTCAAAAAAATGGTCCAAAATCCAAAAAAAATTATCACTTTAGCACTGTATTCACGTATACTGAAAAACCCAAGTGGTCCAATAAGAGAGCCAGACACGGCTCAAACACCAAAAAAGGTCCTAAATCAAAAAAAAAAACTTTATTATTCTAGCACTATGTTTACGTGCAACAGAAAATCAACCTAACCTAACCTTTCAAAACGAAGTTATACTTTCTTCTGGCTACCTCTCTACTGTAGTAGTCCACAGGTGATTTCGTTTTGATTCGGAAAAAATACCCTACAGATATAGAATTTTTCTTTTAAATATTTAATTAACTTGGTTGTTAAATTTAAATTAAAAATTTTTCATTTATAATTCTTGTATTTATTTTTTTTTGCTCAAGAAGGAAAGGTTTATAATTTTTGTCATTTTTTATAACAAAATGTCTGGCGCCCACTACCCACTACTATATTCATTCATTTTTTTTTATAAAACTTTCACTCAGCTTCCAGCCTATAAATTCACCCCAAAAATAAGGCTAAATTAAAAAAATCTCATGCTTTTAGTTCATTTCTTTTTATAAACTATTACGTTACAGTACTCTTCTGCAGATTTGGTATATGGTCAATCTTTGCGGTTACCTGGAGCATTTTTTACCAATCTGAATGAAAATGTAGATTCTTCGGCATTTTTTGTCGCGTTACAAGAAAATTTTAGTAAATTTCGAGCAGTTCAAATCGAAAGACACGGAAATAAGAGCACTTTTGTTTCTCCGGATTTAGAGAAAGCAGACTTTGTATTCGTTAAAGTCACAGGTTTAAAACCGGCTTTAACGGCCCAATATGAAGGTCCTTTCAAAATAATTAAAAAGACAGAAAAACGGACTTTTCTAACAGTGTAAATAATTTTTAATATTAATTATTTCTAGTAGTTTAGCTCCCGACTGGTTGAGAAGAAAAGACTTAAATATAAAATATCTTGCTGTTAAATATAGAAATGTGATTGAATGTATATCCTTACAAAAAGAAAAAAAACTATAATCTTCACATGTAGTGAAATGCAACAACGAAAAAAGCAGGCACTGCAGCGGCTATTGGGATAGATTAATTATTACATTAAATCTAATACGTTCTTATTTGAAGCTTCAATTTTTTCATCTTTAATTTGAAGCAAGTAAACACAGGTTCGTAATTAGCCTATATGACTAAGTGCAAAATCACATAGTCAAAATCTTCAGGAAAGGGTAAGTATTAAAAAAAACCGTGTAGAAAATTTCATGTATAATTTCAATTACCAGACCTACATATATTCATATATAAAATCCTTATCCTACTGTTTATTACAGTATTAAAAAATATCAATACAGAAGTACATGTTTTCCTAAAAAAATAAATAATAAAGCGTGATTTTATAACAAATTTAAAATAGCCTAATGAAACCAAACCATTTCAATATTGTTGTCGCAAATTTTTAAAATTTTAATCTTAAATAATATTTCTATTCCCATGTCTAAAAAAAAATTGACAATTATTTTTAATTAGGTAATTTAATAAAAATTTTATTATCTACATCTATATTTGCTCAGATATCATTTGATTTGAATAATTGAAAAATTATTTTCCTATTATAAATAAATAAAAATCAAAAATTATTATTTTGTATTATCCATAAATAATAAAACGCTTAGTTAAATTTTTTAAACCATAATGGTTCCTTTTTTATATAATTTAAACAAATTACCTAAAAACGCAAGAATGAGCCATTGATAATTTTAATATAAGTCCATTGAGAGTACCCGTTTCTTTTAATTATTTAAATAAACTTTTCCTAGTTATAAAATTTAAAAGTAATATTTTTTGTATCAAAAACTAGTGAACATTATCTAGACCTGCTTTTCATTAAAACTATTTCCACCGTAGCTACTAAATGGTCAAATCAAGACATTTTTTATATTTTGAGAGGTATCTATCATTGCTACATAATTTTTGTAAAGCTATATATAGCGAATTTATAGATTCTAATATTTTATAGGTCAGGTGATTTATTTCTGTGAAAATAATAATTTTCAAGGAAAAAATAATGGTCAACTATCAAATTTGAATTTTGGATACAAAAAAAAAACAACTTTTCACTAATTCCCAGTCCCAAAAAAGCACTAAAATTTCAATGATTTGGCAAAAAGCGCGGCCGTCGCTTGTGTCTTATCCCCGTTAAACCGTCTTAATTCGAATATCACTTGTTCCCTACCAAATCCCATAGAAACTAAATTACTAACATCAGCATCTGTAAATGTATCAGAAGGTAAAATATTTAAATTAGTGTTGTTTGACTGCCTGTCTGGATTGCCCTGACTAGTTGAAGGTCCTGTAGCTAAAAAGAAAATTAAAAAAAAATTAAATGTAGTTGAAAAAATTTAATAAAAAAATTGACTGACTGAACCATGGTTTTTATTTTAGTTAACAAATCAAATTAGGGATTAAGTGGAAAATAGGATACATTTAGGTATTTAATAATTTGAATTTTTTCGACTTTTTTTATAGTGTACGCAGTGGGGACTGTGGGAACATGACTGGGTGTCTCGATTTCTCTTTTGGCGGTCTGGAAATATACAAAAATTTAAAAACGGGATTAAAATAAACAATATTCTACATCTACGTGGTAAAAATCAGCAAGAAAAAATATTTTTTTTAACAGTCAAAAATATTAACTTCCAGTACGAACACATTCTTTTTTTTGCTGTACTAAAGCCAATTGTCTTGTTTTATGTGAAACTTTATGCCAACTCCCCAATTTTAAGAAAAACAGTTAATTTTGGACAATTAAAATTTTTTTGTCACATTTAATACTTGGGTTCTATGGATCCTCATGGAAATTCTATACCCACCAGTTTTCTTTTGAAATTATTTTTAGTTTTTAGGAATAACTTTATGATATTGTTTAATGCTCCTAATAAATTATTTTATTTGGCTACAAGGTAAAATATTGTTAATAGAAGTGATCTTACATTTTAAATCAGTCCATTCTAGTTTTTCAAATAAAATGTATATTTATCTTAATAAATAATTTTATTTGGCACCAAATACTGATAGATATGTAGAATATTGTAAATAAGGAAATAAATTGTAAAAAAAATATCTTTGTACTATTACCAAATGAAATTCTAGTAAACCATGGAATTTTAAATAAGGAACTGGAATAAGTAGTCATTTTCCTTTTTTTGACTTACCTAAAATAATAAATACTTCTATACTTCAAGAGCTGAAATTTAAATCTCACTAAATCTACCATTACTATTTATATTTTAATGAAATTTTGTAGATAAAAGAAATATACTGAAAAAGTTTCAGTCTCATTCATGTTATGTTGATTATAAATATTTTTAAAGTTTATATACGGGTGTCCACTTAAAATTTCCCCTAAACTGTCTATAACTCCTAAACCGTTCTGGATATAAATATGCGATTTTCACTGAATTGTTTTATTTTTGTACAAGTTTTGTTGGAATGGATTTTATTTATTTTTATTGATTTCGATGACGTCACAACAAATATGGTTCTAATTAATTAAAAAATTACTCAGTCATTTTCTAACCGATTTTGAAAATCTTACATCGCTGAATAGTTCAGTTCTTTCAAACTACAAAAAATATACTGGGTGTTCCATTAAAAAAAGTCTACAAAAAAATTGTCAAAAATCCGACATTTTTGTTGTGTCAGCGATAGAAAAATTTCAATTTAGTACAAACAAAACTAGTTCTAAAATAAAACATTTCAAAACCGCATATTTCTATCCTGAACCGTTTTAAAGTTATAGGCAGTTAAAATAGGGGAAAATATAAGTGGACCCGGTATTTTAATGTTCATGTATGAAAATACGTTATTATTATTTTTTTATTTAAATTCGAATGTGAAAAAATGCACTCTTGCTTCCTTTTTTTCTAATTCAAGTGTGAAAAAATGCATTCTTGCTTATTTTTATTCAAATACAAGTGTGGAAAAATTCATTCAAGATTAATCAGTGTTTAGTATAGTGGACTGATTAGCAACTTTTAATTATTTTTAATTTCATGGACGAAAATGTGTTAGAATGGCCGAATATGTAGAACATAAACGAAGCTGATGAGTGAAAATTTCATATTTATTTAGTGTTGTTTTTCTAATTACAATCATTATAAAAATTTCCTGATTTAATTCAATAAAGAACTTAACAAAAGTACATGTTGGCCTGTTTTACCTACATAGGTAAAAAAAACCAAACGTACATTTTAAAAATTTCGACTTCCAAGAATTCGTTTAAGGTTACGGCATTTCATGAGTTACTTATGTATATATTCAGCTTCCAGTTGATTAGGCAACTATACCAGGGTGAATTTTTTATCGACGTGGAAACAAAGGTTTTCGTATTCTATGTATTATTCTACAGCCAGAGCTGGGCAGAGTACCGCACTAAAGTACTCATAAATACTTCACAATGAGTAGCTTTAAAAAGTAATCATAGGTATTCGAGTACGAGTACGTATATGAGAAGTATATTAGAGAGGACTCGTGAAAATGAGTAACGAGTACGAGTATTTCAACTAATTCTAATTAGAGCCTCCAAGAAAGATGAAATTATAGTAATTAAGTAGGTAAGTCAGCAATAGACAAAAAAGGGAGTATCACTTACTGTCTATCAATTAGCACTTACCTACCATTAATATATATGCCAAATTTTGTCTTTCATTTTAATTTTAAAGTGAAGTAATAGATATAAAGGATACTTGTTTCATATTTATATAACAAGTAGGCGCATTCCAGGACAAGTCATAGGCGAATCCTGGAATCATGCAAGTACGGCAAAATCACTTTTGGATCATGTTATTTATAATATTTTTTCGAAAGCACAACAAAATTTATATAGTGCCTGGGGGAGAATGCTACTCCTTCCGGGGGGTGTAAATTTTAAAATTCAAACTAATTTTAAGCAAAAAAGTTTTTTTGTCAACTCGAGTTTTTCGTGATTTGAAATGTCGAAAAAACATGTTTTTTTTTTAGTTTTTCGCGAATAAGTAAAAACCTTGTTTTATGAAAAAAATTATTCGTATCAAAAATGAAGCTTATGAAAAAACAAAGAAATCATTATTATTTTAGACATAATAGAAAGCGAATTATGGCTCCTTGACGACAGCGATTTTTTGTTTGTCATAAAACTTTTAACGTTAAATAACGGAAACCGAGCAATTTTTCCGGGAAAACTCATACAACATTTTTTAAAGTACTCAAACAACCCTTTAAACTTGATGATGGTAAAAGTCTCTAGCACAAAAATTGAGAGAGTTATGATGAAAATAAGATGGGTTCCTCGGATTTATGAAGAAATACCCATGAATAATTCACTTTATATATGCCCCACTAATAAAAAAATGTTCAAAACTTGGTCAAAAATAAAAAAACTCCTTAAAATTGTTAGAAACTGTCAAAAATTGGTAAAAAAATTAAAAACCCGTTAAACATTTTTAGATGTGACCAAGACTTGAAGAAGACGTTCAAAATTTTTAAAAATTGGTAAAAATAAAATGACCGTAAAATTTTTTTAGATCCGACCAGAAATTGAAGAAAAGCATTCAAGTTTTGTTAAAATTTTTTAAAAACTGTACAAAAATTGATCAAAAATTAAAAAAACGTTAAAAATTTTTAGTTTTTAGAAATCATTAAAAATTGAAGAAAAAGTTTAAAATTTTTAGAAATTGTTAAAAATCGAAGAAAATGTTTAAAATTTATTAAAGATTGTTAAAGACTATCAAAATTTGGTTAAAAATAAAAAAAACCGTTAAAAATTGTTAGAAACTATGTCAAAAATAAAAAAACCGTTAAAAATTGTTAGAAACTATGTCAAAAATTTGTAAAAAAAAACCGTTAAAAATTGTTAGATACGGCCAAAAAATAAATAAAGACGTTAAAAAAATGTGTTAAAAATTGTTAGAAACTGTCAAAAATTGGTAAAAAAATTAAAAACCCGTTAAACATTTTTAGATGCGACCAAGACTTGAAGAAGACGTCAAAAATTTGATAAAAATTGTTAGAAATTGGTCAAAAATAAAAAAACCCGTTAAAAATTGTTAGAAACTGTCGAAAATTGGTAAAAAATAAAATAACTGTTAAATTTTTTTAGATACGACCAGAAATTGAAGAAAAACGTTCAAATTTTGTTAAAAATTGTTAGGAACTGTCAAAAATTGATCAAGAATAAAAAAACGTTTAATTTTTTTATAAATCTTTAAATATTGAAGAAAAAGTTTAAAATTTAATAAAAATTGTTAAAAACTGTTAAAATTTGGTCAAAAATAAAAAAACCGTTAACATTTGTTAGAAACTGTAAAAAATTAGTAAAAAAAACGTTAATAATTGTTAGATACGGCCTAAAATTAAATAAAAACGTTAAAAAATTGTTAGAAACTGTCAAAAATTGGTAAAAAAAAATTAAAAAAACGTTAAAAATCTAAGATGCGACCACAAATTGAAGAAAAACTTTCAAAATTTGTTAAAAATTGTTATTAAACTGTCAAAAATTGAAAAAAAAAACGGTTTTTTTTCTTTTATAAACCAGGGTCAAAGTTTGTTAAAAATTGTTAGAAACTGTCAAAAATTGTAAAAAAACGGTTTTCATAAACCAGGACCAATAATTTTTAAAACAAAAAAAATTCTTAGCAGTATGTGGATGGTCGGAAACTTTAGGGTAAATTATAAGTAAATTTAGAAAAAGTTAAAAAATTTAAAATTTGTAAACCAACTTTTTTGACTGAAAATTACGCTTTTTTTAAAATTTAAATTCGTATAAAATCTAAAACCAATTTTTGTTTGAAAAAATTATAGCTTATATAATACACAAAAAAGAACGTTTTCGTAAAAAAAATTATTTTTGCGGGAGATAATAATTAAAAACGAAAAAAAAAACGATTTTTAGCGTTTCTTGATAATTTTTAGATTATGTCGAAAAACGACTACTAAAAAATTATCTACAACTTTTTCGATACGATGCATATTTGATCTACAAATCGTAAAAAACTAATTTCCAACCCTCCACCCCCTTGCCGGAGCTAAGACTTGTATGTCAGCTGTAGGAATCAGAAGTACTGAGTACTCTAAAATTCAAAGTACTCGAAATTATCGAGTACCTAATACCATCAAAATAAAAGTAATCATGAGTACCTGCTACTGAGTACTCTAAGTACTCAGTACAATTTACTCAAGTACTGCCGAGCTTTATCTACAGCATAACTTGAAAATCGATTCGGAATTACTGAATTCTCATCTCCTAAACAAGCTACCTATTATGGAAGCGAAACGTTTAGTACCAATTTCGAAATTGAAAACGAAATTTTAAATCTGACTTTCGCCATGGAAGCCTACATTCTCAAGTACTTTTCATATAAAAAATATTTAGGGTACTTATTTAGAAATAAGGAAACGAGTACAAAGTATCAGTACTACAGTGAAAAATACCTAATTCAAAAAATTAGTGAGTTATAAAGTAGAATTTTACTTCAAATGTGACCTTATTGCACTTTTTTGGAGCAAAAAGAAACCAAATCTAGTAATATTACTATTGCTTGAAAAACTCCATATACTCCATATTATATTTAAAAATAAAATATACCTTGACTATTTTTTAGAGCAGTCTGTAAGTCTTTATCTTCTAGTTCTCTCCTAGATCTGGACAGGACGTCTTCCTCGGAGGCAGTAAGTCTTGCGCAATCGGGCAACTCATTTTCAGGTAGGAATCGAGTTTCAGTACCGGTAGTACCGATTTTCAGTACGTTTTCTTTGAGATCAATGCAGCATTGGTGCCTCTTGAGCATGTCTAACCCAAGTAGCATGTCCATTGGTTGTTCTTCAAGCACAGAAAAACTAGTTGTGAGAAAGACGTTTTCTATTTGTATTTGTACCATGTGAATACGTCCAATGATTTTTTGAATTCCTACACCTTTCGCTATACCAGCCCATCGCGTATCTACCAAGCGCATTAGGTTACATCTTTCTGCGCAGCGGCTGGACATTATGGTCGTCTGGGCACCTGAAAAGTTAAAAAAAAATGGATTAATTATTTAGAAAAGGCAATGTTTGGACTTAAATATCTCAAAAATGGTTAGATTTGTCGAATAAGTTTCCAAGAATAAAATCTGCTTAAAAATGCATTTTCTACAAGAAAAAAAGTTTTTGATCGCAGCGCCATCTACATTTTGACATATTAAAAATCAATTTATATCCTAAACTGAAGCTCTCTCAGTGATCTGCAAACAGATTTTTTACAGAATTAAAATATCTCTATTAATGTCCAAAATATCCAGTCTGGGAATTTTATTGTTACACCTTGTATATTTCCTATTTTTGCCGGTTTCTTCCTATTTTCCTCTATTTTTACTATTTTTTGCCTATATTTTCTATTTATTTTCTATTTTTAAATATTTTTTTCTATTTTTGCCTATATTTTCCTATTTTTTTCTCTATTTTTCTGTTTTTTCCTATTTTTCTCTATTTTTACTATTTCTTCCTATATTTTCTATTTTTCCCATTTTTCCTGTTTTCCTCAATTTTTTCGTATTTATTCCTGTTCGTCCTATTTTTCTTTGTTAATTAATTAATTAATATTTTTTCTACTTTTTCCTATTTTTTACTTTTTCTGTTTTTACTATTTTGTTTTGTGTTTTTCCGATCTTTTTTACTGTTTTGAACTATTTTTTCTATATTTTATTTTTTTTCTATTTTTCCCTTAATTTCCCTGTTTTTTTTTATTTTTACATATTTTTTCATTTTTTTCTATTTCTCCCTATATTTTTAACGTTTCTTATTTTTTTATTTGTTCCCATTTTCCTATTTCCCCTGTTTATTATATTTTTCTTACTCTTTCTGCTATATTTTTTTTCTCTATTTTTCGCCATTTCAACTATTTTTCCACATTTTAACTATTTTCCCCTTAATTTACCTATTTTTTTTCCTTTTTTTGCATATTTTTTCCATTTTTCTCTTTTTTTCAATATATTTTTAACGTTTTCTTATTTTTTATTTGTTCCCATTTTCCTATTTTCCCCTGTTTTTCCTATTTTTCTTACTTTTTCTGATTTAGTTTTTTTCCTATTTTCCCCATTTTAACTATTTTCCACATTTTAACTATATTTCCCTTAATTTACCTATTTTTCCCTGTCTCTCGCTATTTTTGCTTATTTTTTCCCATTTTTCTCGTATTTCGCCCTATATTTTTAACGTTTTATTATTTTTTATTTGTTCCCATTTTCGTATTTTTCCCTATTTTTTCCTATTAAAAAAATATATTTCCCTGTTTTTGCAATTTTTTTAACTTTTTCTGTTTAAATTTTTTTATTGCTTTTCCCTGTCTTTGCCTATTTTTTTACTGTTTTCTACAATTTTTTCTGTTTTTCCCCATTTTAATTATTTTTCTCCATTTTAACTATTTTTCCCTTAATTTTCCTATTTTTCCTGTTTTTTTCTTATTTTTTCCATTTTGCCCTTTTTCTCTATTTCTCCCTATATTTTTAACGTTTTCTTATTTTTTATTTGTTCCCATTTTCCTATTTTTTCCTAATATTTCCTATTTTTTTTCTCATTTCCCTGTTTTCTTACTTTTCTGTTTAAATTTTTTTATTGTTTTTCCTGTTTTCACTGTATTTTCCAAATTTTTTCTATTTTCAAAATTTCTTCCATTTTTTACATATCCAAAAAGTTTTTACTTCAAAAATAAAATTTCAATAAAGAAAAGTAAAAACTTATTTAGAAAAATAAATAAATAATGAATGTTATATTATATTTAATTTATGTTGAATTTATTTTTAATACATATTATATATTAATTTTAGTTTTCTGTACTCCTCCTGTAAATAAACTTTAACTATGCAAAATCTCACACTCCTCCGTTCGCGCATTACGCTTAAAAAGTTGACCGAACTTTTTTATTAGCATATTAATAATTTAAAAAAATAAAGCAAGTTGGTTATTAAAACTATCTTCAGAATAGAAAACGAGTAACAAAATCAAACAGGGACACATTTAGTGAATTATTAAATGAAAATGGGATAAGACAAGATAGTAAATAATAGGGATAACTGATTTAATGTTGCATTAAAATTTATATTAATATTGATAAGAAACGATATTATGATGAATTTAAAACTAACTTTAAAATATGAATAGAGGAAGTTTTGATCCAGGTTATCGACGAAATTAAATATTTAGATATAATTATTGATAAGAATTTGAAGGAACAATCAATTTATATTGAAATTACAATTTTAAAAACACAAACTTGTTATCTTGGATTGCTTCATTCTTATCGCTATGGTCAAAAATTAGTTGAAAACAACTTCTTATTTTTTCCTTTAACTGTTTTGTATATTAAATTAGGATAATTGTTTAAAGACAATGATCAATCTAGATCTAATGCTGCTATAAATATGTTACCAAAAAAAGATAATTTGATATCCTCTTCATAAAATACACTCAGAATGTCTGATAACTGATAACAAATCATTAATGAACAAAAAAGATCGCAAGTTGAGGCACCTCAAAAACTGGCATGAAACTTTCCAGAAGTATTGTCATTATATTTTACAATAAAAAAATCTATTTTGTAGATGTTTCAATAATTCTACGAAACTGACAAGAAACTTTTCTGAAGTATTGTCATTATATATTAAAAATAAAAAATCTATTTTGTAGATGTTTCAATAATTCTATGAAACCATATTTTTAGGAAATTTTTGTAAAAGTATGTCATGATATACTTGGTCAAAGGCTTTAGGAAAATCATTGAATGCAATATTCATTTCCACTTTATTTACAAATGTATCATAAATGTAACTAAATTATTATTAATGAATTTATTTGATTCAAGTTAATATATAAAAATCACTTGTTTAAATAAAATTAGTTTTGTCAAAAACAAACTAGTCTGAAACATTTTATATTCATTTAATGACCATAAAATTAAACAAAATTGTCTGTAATAACCCCCCCCCCCCCCCCCCCGATGAGTATTTTACGCTAGAGAAATATTTGACAAAATGTAAAAAAGTCAATAAATATTTATTGCTTTCGAGTGAATTGTTATTGTTGATTGGCAATTTCTATGTTAAAAATCAATTTTTTTTTGTAGGAAAGTATTTTAAGAAAATTGTATTGCAAAATTGATTGTTAAATAAAGTTTGCACATTTTGCATAAATAGCTATAAAAAATTTAAGAAATATATAAATAAAACTTTAAAACAAACTTACCTGAATCAATAAATGCCTTAACAGGATATCCATTAACTTTACAATTTATGTAAAGCATAACGACAGTTCCGAAAGATTCGGGATTATACTCCATAGCTGCCTCCATATTAGCCTCGATATTTTTCTGCCTAATTTCTTCAGCTATAAGCCGTTGAGCTTCCGTATCAAATGGATCCGCGTTTACCATCCTCAATCTCTGTTCTTCCCGTTCCTGGCGTGCTCTTACTTGCTCTTGTAGAACCTTGGCAAAAGTATCTAAAAATGGAAAAAGAAAATTTAGATTAGCCGTGACAGAAGATTTTGACTATACAGAGTCGACGAAATTTAAATGAGCAGAGCTTGTGACATTGTGGTTTGGTACTTTGTCATAGGAGAAATAAAATGAAAACAGAATCATATTTTATCGTACTTGCTTTATTTTATAGTCAATTTTCTATAATTGCACTAAGTTTAACAATAATCTAGAGTCGGCCCGTTTAGATAAGAACACATTGTCACGATGCCCACTGACAAAATTCGAAATTGTTGACATTAATAAATGATCTACTTTTTAATACAGGTTTTAATTTTATTCTAAAACGTACACGCCACTGGTTGCTGGTCTAGTTCTTGGCAGGAAGGGAGGCGTAAAGTGTGACGTAATGGGTTCTTCTCTAAACGAACCGACTCTAGTACCGATTATGTCATTATCTGAGCAATAATATTACAAATTGTCATTCTGTTGGAATTTCGAAATAGAGGAAATATGTTTTGAAGTTGGTGAAGGTCACGTCGAATAGTTGTTTTTTTATTTAATGTTAGTTTTTCTTCATTTTATTTTATAATAATTTTTGTTATCTAAATCAAATAGACGTTAAGGCAGATTCACATTAGTCGATTTTATTGAATATGCCATTGAAAAGAGAATGGAAAATTTGTTCACATGATTCAAGAACATTGAATATTCAGTCTAGAATGTGTCTGTTTTCAAAATGGCTGGCAAGCAGAAAATTGTGCATGCTGGCCTTCATATTATCAGCGAACGCAATCAAAAACAGGAAAAAAAACCTCGTCGTTGGTGAGTCAGACCATGGATCTTAAAACGTAGATATGAAGGTGCTTTAGTAAAGCTGTTAGTAAAATTGGTAACAGGTGACTTGGATGCCTATAAAAACCAGTTAAGATTGACCGAACAGAAATTTGAAAAACTTCTACAGAAAGTGTCATCCTTTATACAGATAAAAAACTACTGTATTGAGGGACACTCTTCCAACAAGTCTAAAACTACAAGTAATTTTAAGATTCTTTCCCATCTCTGCGTGCACAATATAGTCTACCCAACAATAACAAAACTAACCTCAAAACACACACAATGGTGTTTCAAGCACTTTTCAGTTAAATTGAATAGGTCCCGTTAATCTATCAAAAGTAGAAATGCCTTTCACTTTTATTGAAACGGAAAATTATTGAACAATATGGTTGAATGGATGTTCACATTAGATTGTTTCACTTCAATGGCATAGATTCAATGATATTCATCTATATAATCAGTGTTGTTATGGAGGAACTTTTAACTCTGCTGAAGTTAGTCACAAAATAGTGCTAAATGGTACCTCTCGATTCGACCACAGTTGATGGTTTCATCGCTAGAAGAGGCGTGGTTTATGACCCCATAAAGTAGCAGATTCTACATATTTGACTGTAGTGAGTTGCATTCTTTGTTCGCATTTATTTTTTAATAATTCTGAATTTTTTTAAAGAACAAATCATTTTCTGAGCACACTCGGATCAAGAAATATATTCTATAAAAAGACAAGAAATGCCTAATAAAAAAACATTGAATATATGGGAAAAGATTTATGAAGTCAGCAGTTGACATCACATCTCCAGATAAAGCAACATCAGGTGTGAAATTAGATGCATCTTTGCTTTACCTGATTGCAGAATTCAACATAAAATTACAATTCTCTCTACCTGAAATTACTCAAAACTGGCAGGGCTATCAGTCTATCAGTCACTTTTCCTTTTTTCCAATAGCCTATTACCACCATAATTTTTTTAGTTTTTATATCAGTGGCTTTATTGATAATTGAGAAATAGTTCTCTTTGATGTTAACAATGGCACCTTCCATGAAATAGGGAGACTCCCAAGACCCCACAATTAATTTGGTGCCTTTTGCGTCTTGAGACTTAGATATTTGGTAATTTCTGAATCAGTGATATATTGAACTGTTGTTAATGTATCTAGTAACAACATAATTAAACTATATTCACAAATATAACAACACAGTCTCAATTCAGTTTCTTTTATTAAAATGTTTTCTTATGTGTTGATCAATCAATCCAGAAAAAACTCATTGCAGGCGGGTATTCTCGTAAAACGTTACGTTTTGGACGCGCTAAGCGAAACGAATGGCAAACAGAGAGCTCACCGAGACGCTAACCGACCTGCGACTTTTCGTATTCTTCTAGACGAACGCGTCGCCGTGCGATACGACTGAATCGAATCCGCTTAGCACATTGTGGCATCACTGCATTTTGCATTGTCCCCCACATAATATTTGACTAATTTGACGTTTCTTTTGTTGGCACTGTCATTTTTATTTGTTTGTTGTTCTCAGTGTTTTGTTGTTGTTTTTAATTTAAACACCGGCACAAAAAAAAACCTTATTAGAGTACCTTGATGGACACCAAGAGTTGGTTAAAAACAAACAAACTAACCAATTTGTAAGTGCGAAACTATGGCCCAATGCAATTCTGGGGCACCGAAATCCTAGAAGAAATGGAGAAAGGTATGTGAAATATATGCAAGAGGACCCCAGAAATGATTTTTGAACTTTTGATATCTAATTTTTTCTACCTTAAGTCTATTGCTAATGGCATCCACACTTTATTTCTTAGATGGAGAAAAGATGTAATATATCCTCTAGATTTCTACATCTTGTTTTCGAAGCCTATAAAGTTTTATAAAATTGTGGTCCGAAAATTCAAAAGGTACGTCTGGCAAAAATCGCCGCCTTTCCACCTCATCTAAAATAATCCCTCTTATAAAGGAAAGATCCATATGGAGCCATAGTCAGAAATAACTTTGTAAATATATAACTACAGATATGAAAATCGCAGGAAAAAAAACAAAAATGACAGAAAATAACTCAATTCGCCCAAAACTAAAAAATTACTTTAATAATGACACCGGCTCTCAACAAGCTGTCAAAGTTGTCAAAATTCGAATGTCGAAGGGCAAAACAGCTACCAACTGGTAGGTCGCCGCGTACCTTTCGTGTTCAGACTACGCCTAACGTTTAACAAACGTGAATACCATTTTTGCACGTTTGACCACGTGATATTCGAATTTTACGCCATCACACGGTCAGCGAGCACGGAACGCTGACCGTTTTTAGTTACCAGAATACCGGACCAGGCCAAAAACGTCATAGAACAAAATAGTGCTCGTTTTTGTCCATTTTTCAATAATGCATGCTCTGTTGCCACTCCAAAGCTGTAAGTACCATTTTTAGTACAATTGTGCTACATTTGACAACACTGTATATAATCGACTAACAAGAACCCGCCTTAACATGTCTGAACTTGCAAAGAAGCTTCTTGTGCTCATCTTGGATAGGAACGTTACATACAACCCACGTTCAAAAGCCTTAGAAAAAAATTTTTATTCAACAAATTTTGAAAAGTAAAAATAATTTTAAAAGTAAATAAAAAATAAAAAAATGTGGCCACACGGATATAATTAAAATTTTTTTTTATATTGTGACAGTCAACGTGTTTGTATGGTATTATTATTAGGAACAAACTTACTTATATTTCCACTAAGAAGAGCGTCGGCCAATCTGGGATTGTTCTGCTTTAAGAGAGCCAATTGGTCAGGATTTGCAAGAAACATTTCTCTTATTAGAACAGGATCATCTTCCACGCCCCTATTCCTTGCAGTGTTAGTCGGAATTTGTATATTACTGAAATCTAAACTAGCTAAAATTAAAATATACTTAAATTTAAATACATTTACTCCCACTTTCATTACATATATTTACTGTTAATAAAGCAAACCCTATTAAAAAAAGTATAATTCTATTTTGCTTAGTTTATAGGAAACCTATTAATTAAATATTTTCGTTTTATGTTTTATTTAATTTGTTGATTTTAATTAGATAAATTCAGAAGTTAGATTTTTTGGTAATATGGATTTATTAACTTTCGATAGCAAAGCAGAAAGTTAATAATATCGCAATCCCGTCCTTCTGTGTGTGTATGTGTGCGTGTCTGTCAACACAATATCTTCCAATCAATCAATCAATCATTTATTCATGCCAGTAATGCAGTAGCAATTTACATACGTCAAATATAATTATGTAAAGATACAAAACATTCAGATTATGTGCTAAAATACAAGTTAAAATCAAAGGACAAGTACGCATTAAAACTATAAAAGATATATTCCATGTGTAGAGGTTTTGGGTAGACAACCAATAATGCTTTTCTGTGGTTGCCTACTTTAAGGTGCTAAGGCACCGGATCATTTTATTTGGGTTGGTGACACTGAGATGTTGGTAGGAATGAAAAAGAGTAAGAGGGATGGGGATTTCTCAAGCGGGAATATTTGATTATTATGCTTTTAGCTGTTGAGAGATGGAGTAAGTTTAGGGGTTGTAATTTTATGTTTGTTATGTGAGTTTATTCTGTGAAATGTAAAGAAATACGATCATCTTCGTTTTATTTGATACGACGCCCGGAGGCCCCAACACATGAGACATTTTTTTTGAAGCTAATAAAGGTAATACCTTAAGAATCCGTCAAAGCCAGTCGTTTTGCAAGGGTTTTGAAATAACTTTTTTTCTGAGAACGGTATAAGGTACTACTTAGTCTAAAATAAAAACGGACATGAAGGAAAATGCCAAGCCTATCGTAATGCAATTTTAAACTTTGGTTCCTACTTTTTAAAAAATCGATTAGAACTTTGGGGCATATTTATCATTTTTTTTAGTGTTTCTTAAAAAAATGTACAGTGCAAACTACAAAACTGACAAAAAATTTATTTCAATAGGGCTTTAGTCTGGTCCTTAATCATTCATTTGACGTTAAGTTTAAAATAATTAGTTAGTTTTTAACCAAAATTTTAAGCATTCTTTCGTACCATTCGTAACTGTAAAATAGGTTGCCTACTTCTTCTACAGATATTTAATAAATTTTGCAAATGCCGAGAATTCATCATAACAGAAAGTAACTTAGACATATTGTTATTATTAGGGTGTAGTTTTAATTTCGACAAAGACATGTTTAGGGAGTTTTGATCTGTTTTGTAGATTTTAGATCAGGGCTAATCATTTTTAAAACAAAAAAAAATCTTAACAGTAACTGAATGGTCGGAAAATTTAGTGTAAGTTATAAGTAAATTAAGAAAAATTAAGACGACTCAGTAAAAGTTATGGAAGGGGGTGGGGGTTGGTAAATATGCGGTTTGAGGGTTGGATATTGGTTTTTTGCAGATTTGTGATTCAAATACGCGTACTAAATGTTTAGTCTAAAATATTAAAAAATCTAAAACATTTGTATTGCTCATTTTTCACAAAAACTTCAAAATTATCGAGAAAAACGTTAAAAACTGTTTTTTTTTTCGATTTTAATTTTTATCTTCAGCAAAAATAATTTTTTTTTTATTATGAAACTTAAGTGAAAATGTTCTTTTTTGTGATTTAAATAAGTTGTAATTTTTTCAAAGTAAAATATTTTTCGATTTTATACGAATTTAAATAAAAAAGCCTACAAATTTAAAAAAAATAACTTATCAGGTGCAAATTTTCTTCCTTGAAAATCGACTTTGGATGATATAAAAAATATATTGTTAATTTTCATGTAATCCTATTGTTTTTCTTTTTGCGATATGACTTCCAGTTTTGACGGAAAGGAAAAAATCAATAGAAACATTTAATGAAAGTTATTTTATTTAGCCACTTCGTAATATCTTCAATACCCAGTTGGACAGCCATTTTAAGTAGTTTCTGTCCAGGACTTTTCACGAAATATTACAACTGTTGTACGTTTTACTAGTGACAAGAGTTTATATTGTTACATAAAAAAAAATCACCCTGTATAGGGAATTTTATAAATTAATTTTGTTTTTAGTTGAAAGTTAATTTATTTAAATATTATTATTAGTTAAATGTTATGTTTATTAAATGGGATAGAAGAGTTGATATGTGAATAAAGAAAATGAATCGAAGGTATTATATGTAGTTAAATTGGCAATAAATTTAAAAAGTGAAAGAATCTTAAAATTTATTAAAATAATGAAAAATGCTATAGTAAAATTGAAATTTTGGAGTTGTCATACATGAAATCTAAGTAGTCAAAGTCAGATAGTAAACAGAAAATATAGGGTTAATAAAACTAAACTATGGCTGCGATATTAAAAAAAAAATTCTAGTAAGAAAATCTAAAAGGCAACAAAAATAATAAACAGTCGTGAGATTTGATTAGAAATTGATTATTAATAAAAATTGGGATTTTATAAAAAAAGGTATGAACATATAATTTTGAATTGTAAATATTAAGAAATGTATTGAAATGTATAGATTGTATAATGTTCAAGAGATATTAAAAGAAAATATAAAAATTTACAAGGTGAGACTGTATTAGTTGTTTAAATAAAAAAATATACCAGAAGGTGAGATAAGTAGATAACGAATAACAAGAGAGGCGACAGGACAGACTAAGGGTACATAAGGAATCAAGTAAATTGAATATTCAGAAGAAAAGGAAACAATAAGGAACCAGGGGTGAAACAGAGGAGAGGTGATAAAAGCAGAGATTTAAAACATACATCAAATACCGGAAGAACAGAAGAATTATTATACATAAATTTTTAAGTTTTTTATATTTTTTTTTGTAATGTTTATTATTTTTTTTGACTAGAACCCAACCAGAAATCTGAGAAATTGTTAATATCATAACAATATATATGTCACAAATAATACTGGGCCAAGTGCAGTGCCTTGAGGCACACCACATCATTAACTTTAACGCATTGTTCCCGATTTGTGAGATAACTCTTGAAAACATCCAAAACTACGCCAAGAATACCATAACGTTCTAGAATGCTTAGGAGATTTTCAAGAAATGTTCATTAAAGCTTTTAGAGTTAAGTTTGCTTGTTGTTGGTGTGTTATTATTATTATTATTATTATTATTCCTGTTATTATTTATTATGGTCCACATTTGTTTGACAGAATTGTTAGAAGAGCGAATCAAGTTTTCATTTGCAGTAATCTTAGCCTCACGGACTTTGTCTTTATACTTTTTTGTATTGCTTGTAGATGACTGCTGTTAAAATCATTGTATTGCTTCTGTATGTCCCCAAGTAATCTTGACTAAAGATACCGGGTGGTAGATACAAAGCTGGTTAAATTGGAAAAATATGCATATTTTTAAGACGAATTGAATGGTTTATTCAAAATTAAAATATCAGGACCGGTTTCCGAGATACTTGGAGAAAACCGAAATCGACGATTTTCGTTTTAATTAACATATTAATATTTAAATATAACATATCCAATTATTTAATACAACATTTTGCCTTTGAAGGACTTTAACTATATTCTCACACTACTTCAATTGCTGCTATCGAAAGTTTTCTCTCAGATTTTACATCTTCTAATCAAAATTGACAAAAATACAGTTCATTATTTAAGAAGTTTAAGTTACAATTTAAAAATATTGTAACTCAAGCTATAATGTATTAAGTGTCTAAATAAACTTACCTGAATTATCTAAACTCATCTGTGAAGAGCTCTGCATGTGTTGGAGGATAACAGCATCTCCATCTCTTATCCCATGGTCTTTGAGCGATTTCTTGTTGTCCATTAAAGGTCTTCCATTAAAAGCGATTACGATTTCGTTTGCTTTGAATCCAGACTCGATTTCGCAAAACGCTTTAAAATTTTCTAATTCCAAATCTTCGGATACGTCCAATACGAATATGAAATCCGTCAAAGTTGTTACTGTTACCTTCATTTCTTTTTTTTTCTTGATTTTTTTACCACGAAGTAGATGTCTTGAATGTTGAGTTATATATTTACCTATAAATTTGGTGAATTGGTTTTAATGTCTATGTTTCCATTTTCTGCAATGAAATTTCAGTTGAAATGTGGATATGCTAAATGACAGACAATTAAAAAATTGCTTTGTTCATATCACTGAATAATCTTGCAATGACTTGCAGATCATTTATATATTGTTAAAAATAGAGTATTTACAAAATTATTTTCCAAACAGGTATTTGAAAGAATGTTTTTGTTGTGTGTCTTAAAATAAATGAAATAAATCTTTTCCAAATGGTAAGGTAAGGTTATTAACCCCACAGAACACAACCTTACCCACAGAATTGTATTGTTGATTGCATACCAACTAGGTGACAGATTGTTAAACGGGGTATTCAGTAAAATATTTTAATTTTTTGTTATACATTTTTGTCTTATTTTTTTAAATAATGTGAAACATTTCACAATTAATGCACTATTTTTGTATTTATCACAAATTTCGGAACCAGCTATTGAAGCTGAGTTCGGCTTGAAGAATTTGGAGCGTTTGGAGTTCAGAGTTCAGAGTAGAGTATAAACAGTGTTGTCAGATCTAAAATGGCCAAGACGATTGATTTCCCACATAGAAAAAGGTAGTTTTGGGTTTGAAAACGGTAGGTTTGGTTTTAAAAACGGTAGCTATCATATGACGTCATAATTTTGTTATCTTGCGCTACTGTTTAGCCGTTGTTTTAGCCATCGGATCATCATTAGGTAAACACGTACAGAAAGATAATTTTGACCAATTTATCTTTATAATGGTAAGGTAAATTGCTTAAAATTATCTCAGCCTGTGTTGACCTATACAAAGTTTTATCGATTGTCCGTTGATATAACGTATTTTTTTATTTTACTTTTGATATTAGACAGTTCTAGGAACTCTGTTCTGTTTTTAATTATGCAATTTTGCGGTAGAATTAATAGTCTCTGCGGTAGAACGGTAGATAGAATGTGAAAACGGTAGATCTACCGTAAAAACGGTAGACATGGCATCACTGAGTATGAGTATTTGGAGTAAACTTTGTCCAACTATATACTAAACCGACCGCTTGGTTAAAAATTAGAGAAGTGGGGAACGACAGAACAAAGGGAAAATTAGAGGTGTTGTTTTAGTTGTTGGACAATCTATATCGTCTCATCTAAACACGATGTTGAAGTGCACCATTCCATGTATAAACCGAATTTTTGTCAGTACCCGAACGAATAGATCAAGAGCGGGGTAAAACGAGTGAAAAGAGTTACTCACCTTGAACATCGCTAAAAAATGGCTTACTGTCACTTTTGTCAGCTGACAGATGTCTGCAATTAAACAGAAAATACGAAAAAACTGTAATTTAAGAATATATTTTAGCTTTTTACGTTATTTTAAAACAATTTATATTTTTTTCACTTAAAAATGACTTCTGCCCTTTACCTAGAACATTATCTGGATAGTAAGTATTTTTTTACAATGTAAGATATTTATTATAATAAAACTTTGCAGGCTTGGAACATTTACCAGTAGAATTACAACGCAATTTCACTCTAATGAGAGATTTAGATTCTAGGGCACAAGGTTTAATGAAAAATATCGATTCTCTTGCGGACGAATATCTAAGAAACCGAAAAACACTGACTTCTGATCAAAAAAAAGATCAGTTAGATAAAATTCAAAGTTTATTCAACAAAGCAAAGGTAAACGAAATTACTTATTCAATTGTATTTATATCATATCTAAAGACATTTTACTATTATTATAATTGTGTTAGATGTTACATGGAATCATTAGTCAATGGTGAAATTGTTAATTTTTTTCCAACTATTTAAATTTTAACGATACCTTAATTACTCTATGAATATGATTTTCTAACTGGTATGATTTTTATATTATAACTAGTGACAATATGAACCTGTTATTTGAATATTTAAACCTTTTTAAACAACCAACATGTATCTGCAACATCTACCCTGTATTTCATTAGTTGTAAAGGCATTTAGAAATGTAATATAGCAGCAAAATTTTATAAGCACTCTGATATAGAGATATGTGCAGTAAGTATTCCGAAACTTGAAAATTGTCATTTATCATCCTCCTGATGGTAATTTATATTATTACTTAAGTTCAATCAACAAAAGCTTAAAAATAATACTCTTAGGTAATTTTAACATAGATTTTGCTAGAAGTACTTCATAATCTAGACTTCTGACAGTGATTTGTAAAAAATAACAGCCACTTGTATTTGCTACATTTTCAGAAAATTCTGAGTTACATTCTATCATTGCCTATTCAAGCATATACCGTGTACGGTTTGACATTATCTAGGTATCTAAAAGTAAAATACACTAACGTTAATTCAAAATAATAGATCCATAAGACTATAAAATTTAAAACAAGTGCAATGCAAAATTAATTCAGTTAAGGAGACTATTTACATTAATGGCTTGTCTTTGAAAAGTTCTATCAACTTAGCAAGACAACTTCGAAAAATTACAACGGTATCTTATTAGTAATTTGCCTCTTTTTGCCGCTAATTAGTTGTAGAAAAAGAAATTTTGCCGCTCTTTTTTTTATTAACGCTAAATTAATATCAAGTTATCAAGACAACTGCGTGAAAGTGACGATATTAAAAAACTAAAAGCTGGAGAATTTTTCCGCATTTTTATGCTCTCGGGTGATAAAACTATGCAGACTTCGACAAAAATGTAGACACAATATTTATGAAATTTTATGTTCTCCAACTTTGATCCTCTTGCAATTTTGAAATTTTTCATAAAAATGAATAATTTAAACTCAAATTCTAAAAAAAATAAAGTTAAAAAGGGGGTCGGCAAAAAGAGGGGGTTGGGGTTCGGGGGGTAAAGTACTGGATCGTCTCATATGTGAGTCATAATCTAACGAGCCATCAACGAACTTGAGCCGTTGCCGAGTTCTCAACATGACAGATGGACGGGCAAAGTAAGGACAATAGCGCTTTTTCTTTATAAATAAAGAGTAAAATGCGCTAAAAAGTGGAAAGTTCTCCAGCTTCTATTTTTTTGATATCGTTATAATTTACGTAGTTGTTTTGCTAACTTGATATTAAGTTACCGAGATGTTTAATTTTTAATAAAAAAAGAGCGGTAAAAATATTATTTTCTTCACTAATTAGCGGCAAAAAGCGGCAAACTCTCCAGCTTTTAGTTTTTTGATATCGTCTCACGCAGTTGTCTTGCTAACTAATATCAAGTTAGCGAGATGTTTAATTTTTAATAAAAAAAAGAGAACGGCAAAAAAAAGAGCGGCAAATTCTCCAGCTTTTAGTTTTTTGATATCGTCATTATTTACGCAGTCGTCGTGCTTTCTTGACATCAGGTTAGCAAGATGTTTAATTTTTAATAAAAAAAGAGCGGCCAAATTTTTTTTTTACAGCTAATTAACGGCAATAAGCGGCAAATTCTACATCTTCTAGTTTTTTGATATCGTCATTATTTACGCAGTCGTCATGCTTTCTTGATATCAGGTTAGCAAGATATTTAATTTTTAACAAAAAAAAAGAGCGGCAAATTTTTTTCCACAGCTAATTAACGGCAAAAAAGCGGCAAATTCTCCATCTTTCAGTTTTTTAATAACGTCATTATTTACGCAGTTGTGGTGCTAACTTGATATCAGGTTACCAAGATGTTTAATTTTTAATAAAAAAAAGAGTGGCCAAATTTTTTTTGCACAACTGATTAGCGGCATATTACTGATAAGATACAGTTGTAATTTTCCGAAGTTGCCTCGCTAAGTTGATTTACATGTTTTAACTAGAATAGCGGCACAACTCAAAATATGTCGTTTTTCTCAGAAAAAATTAATACCCACTCCACGTTTGTTAGAGCTCAACTAAAGATGGGTTTCTTTTCCTCATATAAATAGTAAAAAGTGGAATAGAAGAAAGATGACACTATCGCCCTCACTCGGCCAATATTGCAAATTAAGTTGGGTCGTTATTCTTGGATATAGTATACATAACTCAAAATCACGGTTTTTCTAATTGTGTCAGTTTTCTTCCGGAACGACGATATAATTATTATTATACGCTTAAAGAAAAACATATTTTAAGTTCAATAAAAATCTATGAGAGTCTGCGCTTCTGTCAGTTCTAAATTTTATCTCAATATGAGCTGTTGAAAATACAGAATATAATTGCAGATTCATCTTTAATTTGAGAAAGTATGACCATGTTTCTGTTTCTTTTGGTCAATTCAATAAAAAAAAATTGGTAGTTTATTTCAATTGAACCTTTTTGTTTTTCTGAACCAGTTGTTAAATCAAGAAGTCAATTTATCTGAAAAATACTTTTTTGGAAGAACATCCACAATTTGAACATTAGACATAATACTTTTATGATATTTGTACTATATTTAAGAGTTCTGTTTCATACTGCAGTGAAACTTCATAATTATTTTTATTTCATCAATTATACTCCTTTTCGTTAATATCTGACAGTAATGGAATGTTAGGAATGTATAACAGAGTTGCCACATTATCCAATATTTGGAAGAATTCCTTTCATCAAACAAAATTATGCAAATCGAATCTATAAAATACATAATTATTGGTTAATATTATAATATATCATATTTAAGATAATTTGTCTCATAATAATAATTTACGATACTTAAATTTTAGGGACCTCATTTAAATGTTTTTTATAAAGACTTCTACATGAAACTGTTATATATACCTAATTTACTTCACATCGACAACACTGTTATGTCGTTCATCAGATTGTTAAGGCGTTGCCATGTGTTTTAAAATTTATTTTCTCTCTCATTTTTTGTCATGCAATAAAAAGAGAATATCTGATATGAACTTCGTATGGAAAAGGCAACGTCGCTTATATGTTAAACGATCAGTGCTTAGTTAGGGAGTGGCTTTAAGATCATGTGCGGTACGTATTGGCGGGAACGGGAATACATGGTAAATTATTTTATTTATTGTTTTTCTTTGCGGACCTCTGTAAAAGTGAATTAGCAGCATTCTAGCTGTAACAACACTTCTGCTAAAAGACATCATTATTCTAAAGCGGAATTTAACTCAATTTGAGAAAATTTTTCAGGTTATTCAGTGGATCAGGCTGGAAAATTTTGTGGTAAATTAACGAAAGCTTCAGAACGCACAATTTACTGACCTAACTTTAATTTTAAAAAAAATGCATTAAATTAAAATGTTGTATCTATGTAAAGCGATAAAATTGCCCGCCACTGGAAAAATTTCTTCTTTCCCCTTAACCACCGAAAATCTCTACTACTTTGGATCAATGACAGATGTCAACATTCCATTCACATTCCTTAAGACATTCCATTACTGTCAGTTATTAAGGAAAAGGAGTATAGAACACCTCACTAAGCAGTATTATAAGATTAAAAAAAGTAAAGAATAGCTTCCTGGGGCATATATTGATATTAAATTGTAATTTTCAGGAATATGGTGATGATAAAGTACAGTTAGCAATACAAACCTATGAACTAGTTGATAAACATATTCGTAGATTAGACAATGATCTTACTAGATTCGAATCTGAAATTCAAGACAAAGCACTCAATTCCAGAAATCAAGAAGAACCCAGTGTAGGAAAAAGTAAACTATCCTTTAATAAATTAAACAAATATCATATTTAATTAAAAATTTTTAGGAGGTAGAAAGAAAATTAAAGACTGTAAAACTGAAAAGAAAAAACGTCTTGGTAATTCTAGCGAAGAAGATTCTAGTGGAACTGTTAAGGGAAGTAAAAAGAAGAAGCAGAAGGGTATTGGAACTGGTAATACCACAGGGAATAATACAGGCAGTGGGGCCAAAGCTGCCGCAGGTGAGGGTTCGTATCATCTCATGCTTTACCATTTTCAAACAGTTCATTTCATTATTTAAAAGTTGTAGGTACTTTTTTTAACCCACCATTAACAAATTCATTTTCATAAATAGGCTTTTCATAAAATTAATCTTTTAAAAAATAATTATTGTGATGGGGCTATCTATCGGCGTCAAGTTGTACTTGACCAGTTGCTTTTATGGAAGGATTTTATCCTAATAAGTGGCTGTGCCAGTTGGTACCCATCAACTTACTATAGATGTCGTGACTATCATTTTTGAAATAATTATTGATTATTACGACTTGTAATACCAGATATCATGCCCTAACATTGGTATCTTAAAAACTGCAATTGATGTAAAGAAAGTTAAATAGGAATTATTATTAATATATAAATATTCGTTAATTAAAGTTCAACTTAAGTTAAAAATAAAAACTACCACAACATGGATTGAGAATCAAGATCTTGCTCTAGAATTATAATTTGGAAATATTTAAATTTAAAATTAATTTTGACCAAAATTCAATTCTTTATAAATCATATAATTCAATTCCCTACTCGGTTAAGAATATTGAAATTGAAAATTTATTTAAAAAACATTAAAAAAATAATTTATCTTAAAAAAATTACTTGTTAACGTAGCAGAGAAATAAAGTTGTTATTTCTTGTGTTTTACTCTGGTATGTATTTATTGATGGATTGGGTTTAACGAAACACCCTATATATAAGGGGAAATGGGAATCAATAGGGAATAATAGAAAAAAATGGGAAAATTACAAAAAAATAGGAAAAAGTTGGCAAAACGGGGAAAAACAGGTAAATTAGAAAAAATGGGGAAACATAGGGAAAATAGAAAAAATGGAGAAGATAAAAAAAATGTAGAAAATAGGAAAAAATAGGGCAAAATACGCAAAAATAGGGAATATAAGGAATAAATGGGGAAAAATAAGGAAAAAGTAGAAAGTTATAGGAAAAAAAAATAGCGAACTATAAGGAAATATGGGGAAAAAGTCAAAAATAGGAAAAAATGGAGAAAAATGGTAAAATTAGAGTAAAATTGGGAATCATATGGGAAAATACTGAAAACAGGGAAATTAAGAAAGACATAAAAATTGCGGAAATATGTAAAAATTGTGAAATTAGGTAATAAGGAAAAACGAGGAAAACAGGAAAAAACAATGAAAAAGAGGAATAAATACAAAGAAATACTAAAAAATAGGAAAAATAGAAAAATAGGAAAAAATACCGAAATATAGATAAAAATGTGGAAAACAGGAAAATACAGAGGAATACATACAAAGAAATAGGAAAAATAAAAGGAAAAACTAGGGAGAAATAGGGACAAACATGGAAAAATAGAGAAATTAGAGAAAACAGAATAAGAATATGGAAAATAAGGGGAAAACAGGAAAAGGGAAAAGTAGTTAAAAATACGAAAAAATATGGTAAAGGGGAAACATTGTGAAAAACAGAAAAAAATTAAAAAAAGATAGATCAAACAGGGAAATAAGAGATAATTGGAGAAAAAATAGTAAAACAGAAAAAATAGATAATAATGAAAAACAGGAAAATAGGAAGAAATAGGGAAATTAGAGAAAAATAGGGACAAATATAAAAAAATACTGAAAATCAGGAAAAAATAAGAAAAAGTAGTGAAAAACGGGGAAATGGGAAAAAGGAAAGATACGAAAAAATATGGAAAAAGATTAAAAATTGTGAAAAACAGGAAAAAAATTAAAAAAGATAGATCAAACAGGGAAATAAGAGATAATTGGAGAAAAAATAGTAAAACAGAAAAAATAGATAATTATGAAAAACGGGAAAATAGGAAGAAATAGGGAAATTAGAGAAAAATAGGGACAAATATAAAAAAATATTGAAAAACAGGAAAAAGTAGTAAAAAATAGGGGGAAATGGGAAGGAGAAAGATACGAAAAAATATGGAAAAAGGTTAAAAATTGTGAAAAACAGGAAAAAATTTAAAAAAGATAGATAAAAAAGAGATAATTGGAGAAAAAATAGTAAAACAGAAAAAATAGATAATAATGAAAAACAGGAAAATAGGAAGAAATAGGGAAATTAGAGAAAAATAGGGACGAATATAAAAAAATTCTGAAAATCAGGAAAAAATAAGAAAAAGTAGTGAAAAACAGAGGGAAATTTGAACAAGGAAAGATGCGAAAAAATATGGAAAAAGGTTAAAAATTGTGAAAACCAGGAAAAAATTTAAAAAGATGGATCAAACAGGGAAATAAGAGATAATTGGAGAAAAAATAGTAAAACAGAAAAAAATAGATAATAATGAAAAACAGGAAAATAGGAAAAATAGGGAAATTTGAGAGAAATAGGGAAAAATAGGGGGAAACAGGAAATAATAGCGATAAATAAGAAGAAATGGTGAAAAATAGGCAAAAATAAAGAATAATATGGAAAAATAGAAAAAAACGGGAAAAAATAGGCAAATAATCCGTAGCAAAGCACAGGTATTCAGATAGTCAAAATATGAACCAACATATTCGCCATATTATTAAATTTAGAAAGACAATTGCTTTCAAAATTATTTAAAATCGCAAGATATAAAAAATAATAAATAAAAAAAATGAGGGGGTAATCCCACCCAACTTTCCGAACACTCCTAGTAAAGTAATTGTTTAATCGATTATTTTAGTTTTTCTGCATTAAAATACATTAATTATATTACCTATTGAATGGTATAAATCCCATTTTAATATCTTTAATATTTTTAAAGTTATTCAATTTCTTTTAAACTTATATTAAATTACAAAAAAAAAATTAGGAATTCTACAATTTTTTGAATAAAATTTTGAAAAAAATCACAATTATAGAGTTTTTTACTACAAATTTAAGGGTAATTTTTTTAAAATTTTTAATATTAATTTTAACCTTAAAACAATTAAAACCTATTTGTGAATAATTTTAAAATCAATAAATAATTAATATCTCATTCAATTTTATTCAAAATGGGAAACAGACCTTTTTTTTAGGTTTTTTGGATCAAAATGCATTAATAAATTTAGTTTAAAAAACTAAAAAAAAATCAAATTTTTTTTCAAAAATTCATGGGTAAATCCATTGAATTTTTTTAACTTTTTTCATTTTTTGCTATAACTTTTACAAATACTATGTTAAAATTATGAAATAATTTACACACATAGTACTTTTGGATCCTTTTCGGATATGCTATTTAATTTTTTCATTTATTTTATACTTATTGACAAAACGAAATTACAAAAAAATTTAAAAAAATTCTTAATTTTGGCTGTAATAATTACAATTCTAAATTTTAAGAAACTAAAATACATTTAAAATTTAGAGTTTTATATTATCTTTCGAATGGTGAAAATCACATTTCAATAACTTTAATATTTTTGAAGTTATTCAATTTAGTTTAAAATCGTAATATAATCTTAAATTTCTTAGCCAATTTTTTAAAAATTCCAAAATTTTTGTAATAAAATTTTGAAAAAAATTACAATTATAAAATTAATTATTACAAATTTAAAGATATTTTTTTTAAGTTTTTAATATAAAAATTTTAACTGAAAAATAATAATTTAATAAAGATAAAAATTAAAATAAAAACTAGCGGCGAAACTATGCGCAACTTGAAAAAATAGTTAAGACAAAATTTATAGAAAATTTTATGTTCTACAATTTTGATCCCATGTAATTTTTCATAAAAATCCATAATTTTGTCTTAAAATCTAAAAAAGTCACAAAAATGTCAATATAAATTTTTTTCACGCCCTCTAGCGGCGAAACTATGAGGAATTCAAAAAACCGGTAATGACAAAATGTGTAGAAAATTTTATGTTCTACAACTTTCGTATTTTGTAATTTTTCATAAAAATGCATTATTTTGGTTATTTAAGAAAAATATGAAAAAAAATTACTTTTTCATAAATCTGGCAACAATGGCAAAAGTTTTTGAAAATTTTAAACATTCGAAATTAAACTATAACGTATAAAAAATATATGTGTAAAACTTAATTGTCATCTTGTTAAGTAATGACGTCATCACTTATAGCAACTGTCACTTCCGGTTGTCCGATTAACTCCAAAATCTATACAGGTCGTCTCCTTGTTACCCTAAATATGTATATAAAATTTCATCTAAATCGGTTCAGCCGTTTAGACGCTATCGTGTTCACACACACACAGACACACACACACACACAGACAGACATCATGCTAAAAATGGTATAAATGGATTCAGGTGACCTCAAAACGTAAAGATTCGTTAAAATCTGGGTATGGTCAAAATATCATGATCGCAATACTTTCCTTCTATACAACTCTGTTGTTCGGAAAGTAAAAATGCAAATATTCCGTTTTTTCGAAGTATCTGCAAAGTAATTTATAAGTGTGCAACTTGTTTCTAATTTAACCTTCTTTCCAAGACATAATATTTAATTCACTTTGTAAATGCTAAAAGTTGGTAAATATTGTTTTTTTTTATAGTTGCTGAAGCTGTGGCGGCAGTGCTTCCTGGTTTAGCTGGAATAGCACATCCAAGTGATGTTTTAGACATGCCTGTAGATCCTAATGAGCCAACTTATTGCCTTTGTCATCAAGTATCATATGGTGAAATGATTGGTTGTGACAATCCTGATGTAAGGACATAATCATACTTTTATAATATTTTTAATTATAATAATATTGTTTTTTTAGTGCCCAATTGAATGGTTTCACTTTGCTTGTGTGGGTTTGACAACAAAACCAAAAGGAAAATGGTATTGTCCGAAATGTACGCAGGATCGAAAGAAAAAATGACTGTAGAACTTAAGATAATCGCCATTCCAAATTATTATTAATAATTGCTTTATATTTATTTTTACTTTCTCGCTACGTATGCTATATAGTATTGTAATCGGGTTAAAAACGGATCTCGATTTTTACGTTTTCAGGTCCCATGAGTACAAAAAAAACCATTACAAGTAAATTTATTAAAAACAAATGGCCACTATTGTTTATAATAAATTTAAACAATGTAAATAATATACTATACATAAATAGCGGGAAAGTGTTATGTTGGCCACAACCCATTTTTTTATGTTGATCTGTTGATCTCAAAAGATATTTATATTTTTTTTAAATTAAATTTTTTTTAATGATGAATTGTTATTTGTATTATTAAATCGTAAAAAAAATCGTTTTGTTCTTCCTGTTTGAGAGAAAAAAAATGCAGAACCGCTAAAAATTATAACAAAAGATCACCTAATAACCACACCATAATCTTATCTAAAAATATTAATACAGTTTTGTTCGTTTTTTGTCTACGCGATAGCAAGAATGGCTCGAGGGATTTTCATGAAATTTGGCCATAAATTCCTCTTGGGCTTTTAAGAAAAATTAGATATTGCATATGTCTTGGAAAATTCTGTACCCCGAGAAATGGGGTGGGGGCGCAAATGGGCTTGGTAACCAGTCATCCCAAATATACAGTTTTGTTCGTTTTTTAGACTTCTAAACCCTAAAGGAGAAGTTTTATAATACGGCTCTGTCTCTCCGCAGGGACGCGCCGTCCATATGGGCAAGGTCGCGCTAATGCCTTAAAGGCGCATTTACATAAAACCAAAAAATTATCTACCAATACCGGCTGTGAAATTTTATAAAAAAGTTAGGAACGATATCATGAAACCCGTATTGTAAACCATCTTGGTCATGATATTTTTGTTTATTATTTATAAATTTTATTTTTACTTGGATTCGGATTTCAGTTTTTGGAATTTTTCTTTCATGTGAGCATACCGAATATATTCCTTCGTATCTAGTCGAACAAATAATATTGCGTGGATATATAAGCAAAATATGAAGGTCAAAAAATGTCTGGTCCACTCTGAACAGCTGCGTTTTTATTTTCAAGTGAATTGTCTGTTCTCAAAATAATCTTAAATTGTCCAAAATCTTCTAAAAATTGTCTAAAACAGTCTGAAGTTAAACAAACTGAAATTGATCAATTGTATTGTTCAAAATAATCTGAAATGGTATAAAATTTTCTAAATTAATAATAAAACGGTATAAAGTTACTTAAATAGATTAAAGAGTTTTTCAAAATAATCTAAAATGCTCTAAAATTGTCCAAAATTTTATAAAAATTGTCTAAATTAATAATAAAACGGTCTAAAATTACCTAATCAGAAAATTATTCAAAATAATCTAAAAATGTACAAAATCTTCTAAAAATTGTCTTAAACGGTTTGAATTTACTTAAATTAATCAGAGAATTGTTCAGAATAATCTACAATGGCCTAAACTTGTCCAAAATGGTCTAAAATAATAACAAAACTGTTACTATAAACTCAAATTGATCAACTGTATTATTCAAAATAATGTAAAATGATCTAAAGTTTAATAAAACGGTATAAAGTTACCTAAATTGATCTGAGAATTGTTCAAAATATGCTTAAATGGTCTAAAATTGTTCAAAACCTTCTAAAAATTGTCTAAATTAATAAAATGGTCTGAAGTTACTAAAACTCAAAATGATGAATTGTATTGTTCAAAATAATCTAAAATGGTCCAAAATCTTCTAAAAATTGTCTAAAATAATAATAAAACGGTCTAAATTAAGTTACCTAAATTGATCTGAGAATTGTTCTAAATAATCTAAAATTTCCCAAAATCTTCTTAAAATTGCCTAAATTAACAATAAAACGGTCTGAACAATAAATGGTCTAAAATTGTCCAAAATCTGCTCAAAATTGTCTAAAATAATACTAAAATGGCCTAAAGTTACCTAAATTGATCAAAGAACAGTTCAAAATAATCTAAAATGGTCTAAAAGCTGCCCAAAAAGGGTTTAAAATTCTCCAAAAACGACAATTCACTCGCGAATTTTAGCGAGTGGCTTGCTTGCATTATAATGTATTTTTCTAAATTGTCTAAAATAATAATAAAATAAAATTAATAATAATAAAAATGTTTATTCACATAAGAAATACAATATAATACAATGCAATGCAATGAGAAAAAAAATAGTGTAAATAAACACGAGATACCCATAAAACCTAAAGGTTGTACATGGGCATTTAGAATTCATTTTATACACTAAATCAGCATTATATGTATAAGTGTGCATCCCTATAGAATTTAATGGAATTATTATTTTTCTATACTTATCTATACTTATTTATTATTAACCTAATTGCAACTGCCTATAAGAGAATGTAAAATGTTTCTATCAGTACTTTTAATGAGTGATTTTAATCTAGACTTGAAGAGATTGTAGGAATTTATAGTCCTTATATAGATCTTATACATATCAGGCAAAAAGTTATAGATTTTATTGGCTAGATAGCCTAGTCTTCTCTGGCCTAATGATTTCTTTGCAATGGGAATTCTAGTATTTCCTGCTTGTTTATTACGAGTTTCATAAATATGTTCTATTTCGCAGATTAAATATCTATTTTTATAAAGATAATTTACAACATTATAAAAGTATAGTTGTCGACTATCAAAAATGTGTGTTTCTTGGAATAATTTATTTGAAGGGTAAGTTGCATCTTTAAAATACATTATTTTAATTATTTTCTTTTGGATAATCTCAATTTTTTTTAGGTGAATTGGCAAAACTGATCCCCAGACTAATATGGCATATGATAAACGCGACTCCACGAATGCGTGATATAGAATTTTAAGGTGAGTTATATCTAAACAGTTTCTCATATATTTTAGTTTATGTAAAACTGGCCTCAAATTATTGACAATTTGGTTCATATGTTTGTCCCATTTCAAGTGTGAATCAATTTGTATTCCTAGATATTTAACTTTATGTTTGAGCAAAATTTTTATCTCATCTTTATGATTTTTTACAGTAATTTCATTAAATTCAGGGAGACTTGTTTTATAACTAGCGAACGGGATGGCTAATGTTTTATCCATATTGACTGTTAATTTGTAATGAGAAAACCAATCAAACACATGTGTTAGATCTTTTTCACAAAGTTCTTTTACAGCATTCCAAGTATTCCCTGAGTATATAAATTGTCTAAAATTGTCCAGCAAATGATAATCAAACGGTCTAAAGTTACCTAAATTGATCAATGAATTGTTCAAAATAATCTAAAATTATACAAAATGGTCTAGAATTGTCCAAAAATGGATTAAAATAATAGTAAAACGGTCTAAAGTTACCTAAATTGATCAGAAAATTGTTCAATATGGTCTAAAATTGTCCAAAATAGTCTCAAATTGTCCAAAAACGATTTGAAGTTACCTAAATTGATCAGAGAATTGTTCAAAATAATCTAAAATGGCCTAAAATTGTTCAAAAAGGGTTTAAAATTCTCCAAAAATGACAATTCACTCACGAATTTAAGCGAGTGGCTTGCTTGCATTAGTGTTGTGTTTTTCTAAATTGTTTTCTTGTTGTTATTATTTAATCAAGATGGTGTTGTGGAGACCACTGATGTTTCTGATAATGAAACGGAAAATGTTGAATAAATATTGTATTTTACCTTCCATTGGCCCCATTATTATAAACCCAAATTCAGATTCAAGTTCTGAAAATTCAGATAATGAATCTTAACGTTTTATTAAATTCTCATTGGCATTACTCTATATTACTAATAAAAAAAATATCCGTAGGTATATGAAAAATTAAATTAATTTTGAAAATAAATTATATCACGCCGACCATGCTTTACAAAGAAGTCGACAACGGTCGGTAGATATTTAGTTTTTATATGCCGTTGGAATTGACTTCGTATAGACTATAAGTCCTGATTTACTAATATAGTGATTGTGAAAAATAATTAAAAAAGTGATTAAATGAATTCAGATTTATACGGGGTGTTTCCAAATGACGCTTACAACGTTTGCCTGTAGATAAAATTACACAAAATGATATCAGGAATGACTTCCAACACATTTACTTTTTGAAATACATTGATTTGAAATTTAGCAGGTTTGTTTTAATATTTAATGTTTTAATGAAAAAACATGTTTCAATTCTTGATCCAGCGGTGTGAATTTGGAAGAATATGTCACCTTTGTCCTCCTATTTTTTATGCCCCTGTCATTTGAAGCTATTTTATTTTTTTTTGTGTTGCTCAATGATTTTCACGTAAAATTTGAACTGTGTGAGATTGGGTGGTAATTTTGACGCAATACATATATAAAGGCGCCTATCATCATTTCAGACGCCTGCCCCGAAGAGTACTTTGGCGCGTCCCTGTCTCTCCGCATTTATAACTCAAAAACGAAAAGAGATAGAGACAAATAGATTTTTATGACTTTTATGACTTCCGGTTTGAAAACCTAACCTAACCAGAACCGGAAGTGTACGGGTTTCAAAAATAGCATTCTGACGTGAAATTTAACGCTGAATGGATATTTGAAAACGGATTTGAGATATCTTTTATGGTTCATGAGATAATGCGTGTTTAGACTGTTTAGAAGTCGTCACGTGCCTACTCGGGCGCTTCTGTTTTGTAAAGAACGGCTTGAGGAATTTTCTTGAAATTTGGCTATAGACTCCCCCTTGGGTTTCTAATAAAAATGAGATATCGTACATGTCTGGGAAAATTCTGTACCGAGATATAAAGGTAAGGACGTGAATGCGCTCGGTACCCCATACAATATATATACCTACTGTTTTCGTGTTTTTGTTTGTTTATTTGTCTACGCGGCCTCAAAAACGGTTCGAGGGATTTTTTTAAAATTTGATCCATAAACCCCTAGAAAAATTGTGTACCTTGAGATATAAGGTGGGGACCGTGATGCGCTCGGTATCCACAGAATAAGTATACAGATTTGGCCAAAACTTTGCGGGACATAGGGAATTTCATACAACAGACAAGAAGCACAGTAAACGATATGCAAGGAATATAAGAACAAAATATTTTGGTATACGCCTTTTTAAATACATTCGTAATTTTTCGTAGCGCATCGGATCTACGTCGGCGTTTGGGGAAATACACGGACAGTCTGAGACCTGAGAGTTTATCGCTCTCATCAACACGTTACTACCCTCAGAGTGGTGGAATAGAGTGGAGTCAATGTTTCGTCTTATTTATTCCCATTGAATCGTTGCATAAATACATTCTTCTCCCTCTCATTACAAATTCCATATGTTCCTTAAAAATATTTCCAGACCTGTATACAGGAAATATTTCAAAACAATCTCAATTATAAAAGGCAAGAGTAGTTACTTATTATTATAAATTCTATACACACGACCATTTAACCGTGCAATTTATTTCGATACTGAAGAATTTCTGGACACTATGTTATAAATAAAAAAAATGTTTAAATGTCTCATTTGATTTTTTAGTGAAAAAAATGGGGAAAATAGGAACAAATAAGGAAAATGGAGAAAAATAGGGAAACAAGGGAAAATAGGAAAAACATTTTGAAAAACTAGTAAAAGGAATAATCAGTGCGCGATTTTTCAGCGGAAGAAAGTCCGATTCGAAAAAATCGTAATTTTTCCAATAATTTTTTTCTTTAAATTTTTCAATTTTTTTTCAACGAGCCCCATGCCATATGGATATCAATCGAGGCGTCTTGACTTGCACAACACCTTAAAAGAATTCAGTATCGACAAATTTGCTTTTCTAGATGGAACCAAGATCCTCGTACCCAAAATAGCTCATCTTCTGATAGAGCCTTCCTTTTTTGAATAAAAACCGATGGCCGAAAGAATTTTGCGGATCGGCCGTACCATTCTCGATTTATCGTGCGCACAGACATCCACACAGACAGACTTTTTTTTCGCGGAAAATCAATTTTCTCCATGTTTCATGACATTTTAAGTCATTTGGAGCAAAAAAAAATTTTGAGATTTTTGCACGATTTCACTAAAAGTGAAATATGGGTGAGCCGTAGCAATAGGGGGAAAAATAGAGAATAGTAGGGGCAAATAGGAAAAATAAGGAATAATTGTAAGAAAATATAGCAAGAAAAGATAGTGAAGAATAGGGACAATTAGGGAAAAATGAGAAACTTGTCGTTTCCGTCATCAGACACGGTACCCCCCACCTTACCACGAAAGACGAATTAAAGCAGTGACAAATAAATACGGCGTTTGGTCTGAAGACATACAAATTTATTGAAACGCCGAATTAAGGCGTCAGTGGGTTCACAGGCGCTATAGTAAAAGCCATCAGATTTAGAATACAGTGTAGGCAGCATAGCCCAATGCATTTTAAACGGAACAATGATCGGCGGCAATGCCAGCTTGGCGCTGCAACTAAACAGATGATACGGTCCTGGCGTGCTCAACCTGCCGTTTTCTAACGTGTCCGACTACCTGACATTGGCGGCAACCCTGCGCTCTACACTGCGGCTCACACTGCATTATAAATCTGACATTTACTATAGAAAAGTGTCTTATTAATAAGAGGAGCTAAAGGTTGCTAAAATGCAGTTGCTAGCGGATAGATATGAGAGTGGGATTTAGAGATTTTTCATATAGGTGAACGTATATATACGGCAGTGGGAACAGGGGAATTTTTGCTCCTGTCGTATATATCCGACGTTGGTATAGAAAAGGTTAAAATTCACCACCATTGGAAACCGCTACATATGCAGTTGTGCATTTTCTTGCTCTCCTCAAAAAAGCCCCAAGATTTTTCAAAAAGGATTTGAAAAAATCTACTAAATCGATTTTAAGTAAAAGAGACGCCCAAACGGTGGTGCACCGTTTCGGGACTTCGGCCCATTGAGCGAACATTTTTTATGCTGTGCGATTCTGGCCAAACTACAAAAATACTGTTACGTTTTTTTTCTATGCCATCCTGTATTTTCATATTATTCCTCTGCTCAGTATATCTTAATTTCAGACTCGTTTGATATATCCCTTCTTAATTTCCTCGCGTAGTATCCCTTCTCAAGATCTCCTTCTCCTCCAAAATAATTGACTTTTATATCGCTTGTGTCGCTTATTGAAGTTTTCTTTTCTTCCCCTCGTTACATAGGGTTTTTTTTCTAGGACTGAACGTCCTTTTTGGAACGAGCAAGTTTTTTTCTCCTTTGGGAAGAAACGTTTTTTATTTGGAACAAGTACTTTTTTCTTTTGGAACAAGTTTTTCTTTGAAACGTGACACGTTTGCCGAATCCAGGAAATTTTAGAAGAAAGTCGAAGACAAGCCCAAAACCAAGCTAAGTCACATTTTCCAAAGAAATAAAAGAAAAAGTCTCTGAAGTATTATTAGCTAAATTTCTTTCTTCAATAAAACAAATATAACGTTTAATTTGAGTTTAACTTCATCAAACCCACAAAAAATAAAGAAAGGACGGATTTTGAAATATACCATAGTTTTTTTTGTCAATTGTTTCTAAATACATCAAAAAATCAATTAGACTTTCGTCCACATTTTTTTACTGAATATTTTATTTTTCGATGTATTTCAAATTCTATTGATGAAACGAACCCATAACAAAAAGAATTGAACTTAAATCACAATTATTACTAAATCACTTTTATCAACGAATAAAAAATTAACGTTTCAATACATGTAGAGGAATATTATACATTGGAAAAAAGTTTTCCCATGCAAACCACTTTAATTTGTATGGCAGGTACCGGAAGGGCCGTTCCGATCCTGCTCAAATTCAATAGGGTTCTTCCTTGGACAAAACTAATTAGGTAAACTGAAAACCAGAACTCGATTGGAGCTTTCGTTCAAAACTTACACTGCGTTTACATCCTGACAGAGAAACATCCGGACAGGATTTTTTGCATTTTCGGATTCTGGAGTTCGGAAACTTCGAGAGAAATGATAAAAAATGAGGGGGTAAGAAATTTTTTTCGCCATCACGAAACTAATACTGATGCTTTTGGGCCTCAGTAATTTCCCAAAAAATTGTTTTAATTCTAACTTAGAATTAATTAGTTTTTGGTGGCCATCTACAAATGTTAACGACAAAATAAATAAATAAAACTACAAAAAATTCATTGTTGGATTATTAGTCACGTAAACTGTGTTGCCTAATAACACATTTCATTAGACAGGATTGTATTGTTCAAATTCAAGACTCAAAATAAAATTCTCGGTTTAATAAATAAAAGGGCTTGCGCCCTGGAACTTACGTCGGTATCGATTTTTAATCTTTCAATTTCAAGATTTGCGCAATAACAATTCGGTTTTCGTAGTCATCAAACATGAAAACTAAATTGTTTAAATATTTATGATTTACCGATATTTATGATAACCAAATGAACCTTTTAAAAATATATTATTTCAAAAATTATGTGTTAATTCCTAAGTAATCAGTGAAATGTGAAAATTAATCAAAAACAAGATGATTTTTTCGAAAAATCTGAAGTACCTACAATGCCTCCGTTGGTCCTACACCGTCCCAATATTATGTTACATCGCCTTTTTCTTCATGATCTGGATGCTTGCAGTGCCTCTCAAGCAAAACATTAAAGTTGTAAAGGAATTGAAAGTTGATTCAGAAGATTCATTCGAAATCAGAATAAAAAACAGTAATTTTAATACTGATAAAAAGGGGCAAGAAGATTTTGATCAAAAGAATGAATATTTGGTTAATACAAACGATGAGGAATATTTGAATAAAGATAGCACTAGAATTTTGATGGAAGTATTCGAAATGTAAGTCTTAAGCGCTAAAATATCTTAAAGATGTACCAGATTATATTGACAAATAAAATTTTGAGAACAAAAAATAGATATAATCTTTAGGGTGATTAATGTATATGTTAAAGTTTGATATATTTTATATTAGAAAATATTAAAAAAAGTTATTTATAAAAATCGTAAAATTCACATTTTATAATTATGTTTATATTTACAGACGCTCTCTGTGTATATTATTTTAAATTTATATTAATTAATCTTATCGTTCTCAAGTTATAGTAAATTTCAGACACAAATAACAAAATTTCGTGTATCTCCTTCTATAAATAATTTCAGGGCTGATAAAAATAAGAACAAAAAATTAGATTCAATGGAACTAGCTCAATGGATCAGACATAAAATTGTAGATCATATAACCTCAGCTATTGGTAGTAACTTGGAACTTTTTAACCTTATTGATATTAATCCAAAAAATGGAGTTATAACCTGGAAAGAATACCACACGTATTTTTTAAAAAAACGAGGATTTAGCGACAAATATGTCGGCGATCACGACGAAAAAAGGCATAAGGGATTGCAGAGATCACTCAAAGGTAATATTTGAAACAATCTATTACTCATATATAATTACTCAATAAATAGAACTGAAAATCATGTACCACAATAATATAATTAAGTAGCAACTAGTTTCGGCTAACAAGCCATCTTCAGACCTAAAAGGAGATACATATAGGTAGATAGAATATAATAGTTTCATTTATTGTTTAACACTTGATCACATTTGAGATATGGACAACCTGTTGGATTCATATATTTTATTAAGATACTGTTTATATCCCTTGAATATTTATCAAGTCAATACTAACATGATTAAATGTTACAGTGTTGAAATATTTATTTCATAAAATAATATATTTCTTTTATATTTAAAAAAGAGTTTGATAAATAGATTTTGAATGCACCTCTTTATACAAAATGTTAAGCGATTATAAATTCTGATGGACTTAATTTGAATGCCTTTGACAATTTTAATGCAGAAGATACAAAGTAGAAATAAATCAAATCGTTACAAAAATATATATTCTTAGTAGGATTCCGAAAATTCAGGGGGTTAATGGTCAATTTAATCTGAAAAGTTCAAATAAAGGTATAATAGGTCTTAAAGTTTCTGATTACGAAAGTCTTTAAAACTGTCTAAAAATTGAATGTTTATTAATATTTTAGCAACTCGTTAATATATTTTTTTTATTTTGTACACGGCGTATACTAGTTGAAGGAGCTGATATTACCATAAATTAATATATAAGTCCGTTGAAAATCTATAACTTTTTTAATAATAAAAACGAAATTTATAACTATTATTTAACGATTCAGTAAATAAAAAAAAATATTCGAAAAGGTTATCCATTATCTCCAATGAAGTAATAAAACTCCAAGTCGAATACCACCAATTTTATTAATATTGAAGAAGGTTGGCAACTAGTTTCGATAAACTGCCAGAAGCTTAGATCACAGAGTACTTAGGGGGAGAAAAAATAATATAACTTACCAGAAAATTATTTTATATTATTGATATTACTTATTGAAAGCGAAAATATAAAATTGTTTAAAATGAAGGGGTTTTACATGGTTGGTTAGACGAAGTGTGTGCGCGCACTACATACTTATCCAAATTGGGAAAGAAACCATTGGAGGAAAGTGCCGCCAACAAGAATAATATCTTATCTGTTTATAATTATTTAAATTTAAATCCAAAGGTTTTGTATTATCTAAGTTTTTAATGTAATTTATTTATCCACGCCCTTCAGGCTCCCTCATTTTTTACACTAAATTTTATAAATTTATATTTTTATTTTCGCAACTTGGTACTGTCAAATTCAACCACCATTTTGTATATGTGATTTTAGTTATGATCAACCACTGTATAGTGCATAACAAACTTTAATGTTGGAATTTTTATATTACTTATTACGTGGTTGACCACCTAAAGGGCTTATACCCTTTTCTGTTATGTTCAGCCAGTTTATGTTAATTTTCAAACTTAATGTGGATTTGATATTATTGTTGATTTCGGTACCTTCCTCCAATGGTTCCTTTCCCAATTTGGATAAGTATTTAATCAATTTATCTACTTTTATCTATGTACAGGGTGCCCAGGAACTCTTCTGCCAAACGGAAACTGCAGTTACTAGATGTGATTTTAAGTCGATTTGGCACAAATTACCTTAATCCGAAAATGCTTCCTAAGGGAGCTACAGCCCTTTGAAAAAGACGTCCTTATATGAGTTTTCTTCAAATTATTCAAAAATGCCGTTACTTAAAAAATTCAAACTTGGTATAATCAATAAACAGTTATAAACCCGTTGGTCGCTATTAAATAATTTTATTTAGATCCATCACAAGCGTGTCATTCGGGGGGGACCAACAGGTATTTTTATTAAAAAAAAATTGTTTTTAAGTTTTTTATGTATCCGACACCGAATTCAAGATAATTTTCATAAAAAATGTTCTCTTCTTTCAAATCGATATCATGAACCGTTTTCGTTGATTTTTCAAAGCCAACTTGATATTACAGATACAATTTTATAATCCAACATGATTTTATGTGAGAAACACAAAAAGTTTAAATTTATTTTTCTCGAAAACGGTTCCTGATATCGATTTGAAAGAAGAGAACATTTTTTATGAAAATTATCTTGAATTTTTCAAATTCGGTGTCGGATACATAAAAAACTTAAAAATAATTTTTTTTTAATGAAAATACCTGTTGGTCCCCCCCGACTGACACGCTTGTGATGGATCTAAATAAAATTATTTAATTGCGACCGACGGGTTTGTAACTGTTTATTGAGTATACCAAGTTTGAATTTTTTAAGTAACGGCATTTTTGAATAATTTGAAGAAAACTCATATAAGAACGTCTCCTTCAAAGGGCTTTAGCTCCCTTAGGAAGCATTTTCGGATTAAGGTAATTTGAGCTAATCGACTTAAAATCACCTCTAGTAACTGCAGTTTCCGTTTGGCAGAAGAGTTCCTGGGCACCCTGTATATATTCGCTTTCAATAAGCAATATCAATAATTTTCTGGTAAGTTGTATTATGTTTCCTCCCCCTCGGCCCTAAGAACTCTGTATTCTAGGCCTGATAATGATGGCAGTTTGCCGAAACTAGTTGCCAACCTTTTTCTAATATTAATAAAATTTGTGGTACTCAACTTGAGTTTTATTACTTCATCAGTAGACCATATTTGAGATAATGGATAACCGGGTACATATCGTTTCGTCCAGTAATCCCCTCATCAACTAAAAGTAGTAATGGTTGTTTACCTGATGAATTATCGGTTCGTCCGAACGGATCAATTTTAAATTTATCTTTAGGTCCAAATTTATATGTTTTTCAGGAACTTAACTTTATAAACAAAAAATCCCGAATTCTAAAACTCAAAAACGAGCAAATTATTTAATAGAAAAAAATAATCGATTAGTTTTTAATTTAGTTTCTTATATTTATATCTAATTTTGTTTTTGTGTTTTATTTAATATAATTTAAAATTTATTTAAAAAAAATAGTAAATTAGTATTTTCTGTAATATTAATAAAATTTAAAAAAAATCCGAATCATAATTGTTAATTACGCTTCTTTGGTTATCATATATTGAAGAAGTGAAATAAAACATTAATTAATTAAAACCATTATATAATATTCATTTAAAAATATTCTAATACTTATGGAAAACGTAATCTACCTGAGAGACGGCCGGACCAAACGTTTGTGTGAAGTTAGCCACACTTTTCCAGCCACGGTTTCTGACGTGTAGACTGTCGACTGCTGGAAGGCTTGTTTTTACAGGAGAGGCTATAAAGACGACACTAAACCTTAATTTGCGCAGGCGTCTAATTTTACTCGTCCCGCTCAAATCCTTAAATTTCTAACCTATTTCGTTTTGAAAGCGGGAAACACCTAAATTTTATTTTATCTGTATGTTACACTGTTTATTTTAGTAAAATGTCGGTAATTTGTAAAATATGTGCAAAAATATTCTCAACGAGTACTTCTTTGAATAGACATTTGAGAAATATTCATAATTCTGAAGGAACAATTATATCCTTTGCATTTGATGTTTACAATAACAAATGCTTAGAAGGATGTAATTGTTCTTTTAAAACGACAGAAAATCTTAGAAAACATTTAGAAATAACCCATAAGTATGAATTCTAAACAGAGAGGTTGGAATTTGAAAGTATTGAAGGTATGTTATAATATATGCAATTTTTAACATTTTGTTTTGTAAAAATTTCTTGAAATGTTATTTTTAGATTTCAACATTTGGCTCAAAACACTGTGCGGTAAAGAAAGTGTTCAATATAAAAAATCAAAAACTGCTCGTAAAACTGTTGATCATGAAATAATCTACTATTATTGCAATCGAAGTGGTAAATATTTTCTTAATGTGTCTAATCATTAGTATTAAGCAAAACTGACTAATAATGTTTTATAAATTTTAGGTATGTATCAATATAAAGAGAGTCGTCAGCGAAAGCTAAAAGTCAAGGATCAAACAAGTTAAACAGAGCCTGTACTAGTGCAATTATTCTTACTAACAACTTTCAAAAAATATTCATTATGTAACTTATTTTAAAACTCATTATACACATAATTCAGACCTTCAACACCTAAGGTTGTCAAAAGACACTCGTACTGAAATTGCCGAAAAATTAGCTAGTGGTATCTCAGTTTCTAGGTAGGTATTTGTGATTATGCAAAATATTTATTTGACTAATATTCATTATTTTCCAGGGTCTTGGAAAACAATAGAAATGCTATAAATCCTAATTTTTTAAAAAAAACTGATTTAATAACCAAAAAGGATATTGTAAATATAAAAGCATCCTTCAATATCAATATCAGTGAAGGAGTGCGGGATAGGGAGGATGCTGTTAGTGTGGATCTTTGGGTAGAAGAGTGTGCTAGAATAGAAAATAGCATACTTTTATACAAAAGACAAGGAGAAGAACATTCATTTTTGGAGTCAAATGATATTTGTTTAATCTTCATGAATGTTTCGCAAGAGCATATGCTTAATAGGTTTGGTCATAATGTGCTTTGCATCGATAGTACACATGGGTTAAATAATTATGATTTTGAACTAACAACATTGTTGATCATAGATGATTTTGGGGAAGGGTTTCCTGTAGCATTTATGTTTTCTAATAGGAAAGATACATTTATTAATAAAGTTTTTTTTAATGAAATCAAAAAGAGAACGGGAATACTTTCTCCACAAACATTTATGAGCGACATAACAACTGTGTTTTATACTGCTTGGATAGATGTTATGGGACATGTTCAAAATCAATTATTTTGTACCTGGCATGTTGACAGGGTATGGCAGAGTAACTTAAGTAAAATACCTAATATTGAAAAGCGTCAAAATATTTATCAAACATTAAAATATTTACAATACAACTTGGATGAAAATTGTTTTCTAAATGAATTTAATAAAACTATTGAGTTGCTAAATGATGATGTTGATACAAAAATATTTAGTGAATATTTAAAAAAAAACTATTCCAGTAATATGAAACAATGGGCATACTGTTATAGAAAAAATTGTGGTATCAACACTAACATGTTTCTAGAATCTATGCACAAAGTTGTGAAATATTTTTATTTAAATGCAAAGAAGTTAAAAAGATTAGACAAAGCTATTTATGCCTTAATGACTTACTTGAGAGATAAAACAGTAGACCGAATTATAAAAACTGTCAAAGGTAAAAATACATACCATATTAGTGAAATTTCTAAGAGACACTCGGTTGCTGTAAGTAGTTCTTTAGAGGTTGAAATAAATGACCAAAACACATGGACAGTTAAAGGAAATGATGGGTTTTATTTAGTTTCAAAAGTAAGTCAGTCTACAAATAATATATGCTGCTACTTAAAATGTGATGAATGCCAAATATGTGTGCATGCATATAAATGCTCTTGTGTAGATTATTTTATAAAGTCTACTATTTGCCAACACATTCATTACCTTTTGTTGGGTAAGACACATGCCAATAAAAATAATATTTGCGTTCTTGATAGTGCTTCCCCCCATCATTCCCAAAAATCATTAAATAGTGCTACAAGTGAAACTGAAATTCATTTGAAAACGATTTTGAATAAGAATATGGTTAATGAAATTGAAGATAAAAATGAATATTTAAAAAAGCAATTAAAGGAAACTCTTTCAAAATTTATTTTAGATTTAGATGAAAAGTCTGATAAGATAAATGAAAATGTTTTACACCATTCTGTCAAGACACTAAACAACCTACATAGTTTTGTTTTCTCCAATAATATGTCATCTATTAGAAACTTCACAGAAGTGGAAGGACATTTGGAGCCTGCCCATAAAAAATTAAAAAAGCATAAGTCACATTTTATTCGACAAAAAAAAAATTGGCAAAAGAAAAGGCAAATATAATAAACCTAATTCATTAGAAGAAAAAAAATATTAAAAATACACTTCTAGGCAAACCATTCATTTCATTAGATTCACAAAGTGAACATTATTATTGATATTTTAATATTTAAACAGAAAAATTTTGAATGTTTACCACATTAAACAAATATATTTACTCCTTAATTGGTTAGGTACTTGATTGTTTATAATTATTACTTAATTTTATTTAGCAGTATGACTCCTTCGCGTCTAACCCAAAAAACAAAAAAACGCCGAAAGGCACCAAAAAAATTTAAAAAAAAATAAAGCCGCAAGGCACCAAAAAAATTAAAAAAAAAACAAAGCCGCAAAGGCACCAAAAAAATTAAAAAAAAAAAACAAAGCCGCAAGGCATCAAAAAAATTTAAAAACAAATGCCGAAAGGCACCAAAAAAAATTTTAATTGTTCTTTATGTTCTAGATTCAAAGAAATAGATGGAAGTAGAAGATAGGTAAAATTTGATTGAATAACATACGATGACAATATCACAGAAGACATTATCATTATATGTGACTTACTGACGGACCTCTGCCTTCTGTATGTTCCGGATCGGCTCAGAGTAGAGCTGATTTGGAATTTCACAAGGTATAAGGACATAACACACACATGCGATCACACACAATAGACTATAAGAGAGCAAAGTGCTTAACATAGCTACTCTATCCAATACCGTATATACGATATCCAATGAATAGGCAAATAGGTAATTGACGACTGACGACCTATCGGAAGTGATAGGGGGTAGGAGGAATGTGCTCTCCGGTTTTTATCTCTAAAAAACAGAGGTAGAAGCTTGAAGGCACGGGCTCAGTTAAAATGTGTGTGTGTGAAGGTTCCTATTTATAAATTATACTTTGTATTATATATTTTGTTTTTAGTGTATGTATATATATATATAGTAGCATAGAGTATTGGGAAGCAGCAAAAAAAAAGAACAAAGTGTACTCTTTCAAGGCTTTATTACCAAGCTTTCGAGCGTGGTTACGCTCATCATCAGGGTAGCTGTAAGTGATGAGTGACAAATATAGTTCAATTAATGAGATTTTTTTAAAAAACATACCCTTATTGAGATTGTCGTTCACAAGTTTTACAGATTAAAAAAGTTAAAATACAGATAAAAATCATGATCACATTGTAAAACATTTTTTAAAATTGTAAATAAGTTAGTTAGTTAGTTCTGATCTACTCAGCAAATAATTCCTAATCTATATATATATATATATATATGTTTTTGTAACAAGTGGAGATCCGAATAAAATTAGGGCAACCCGAGATCCACCATTAGATAAAATCTTTCCGAAGTATATTTTGAATAAAAACTAATTTTAGTCTATTCTTGGTCCATAATTCAAGAGAGGGGAAAAATTTTATCAATTTAATTTTTAATGATAAAATTTAAATAAAACGAGATCCTCATTAAAAATTCAAACAAGTTGAGATCCGAAATTGTATATATGATATCTATGATATCTTTAGCTAAGACGAGATCCTGCAATATATGTAAATCCCCTCGCATAGTTTGCTTTGTTTTTATAATGTCACGTGTGTATGATAGTGACTTTATTTGTTTAGATTAGATAAATATTTGTAAAATGTTATCACGTTCAAAAATTTAGTAAGTTTGGCTATAGAAGAAAAATCTACAACTTATAACTTATTGTTATAAATATACTTTTAATGATTAAAATACAAAAAAAATTCACAGAGAAAAATCTATAACTTATAACTTATTATAAATAGAGTTTTAGTGATTAAAATACAAAAAAATATACAGAAAAATCTACAACTTATAACTTGTTATAAGTAGATTTTTAATGATTAAAATACAAAAAAATTACACAGAAAAATCTACAACTTATATCTTGTTATAAATAATTTTTTTAAATTTTTAAAAAATATTACACAGGTTAAAACACATGATGTTTTTAGTGTTTCGGCCCGAGAACTTCACTTTAACATTAAACACAAGAACTATACGCAACATGAAATATATAGAGATAATGCTATGTTGACATTTTGTTCTTTTAAACAGACATAATCAGAATGACATTTTTGATGGTTTTCATAGGTGACTTGAAATCTTTTTCTAAACCGGGGTTGTGTTGAAACTACACAAAATAGTTTTGCTTTTTTTAATATTCCAAGAATGGGAGTAACATAAATAATGAATGTACAGATTCCAAAAACAATAGGATTCCTAGCTATCCTAGACACAAGAACACAATTGAAAGAATTTTTGAAATCGGACTACTGGTTCTTGAGTTATCACCTCCACATGCATTCATCCAGATCGACAGACATGAACAATTTTTTCACTTAATCGTGTTGTAGGTGGCTTAAAACGTCAAGTAAAGTCATTTTAAGCAAAATAACATTTCTAATTTTTTTTTATATGAATTTAATACTTCCGACCGCATGGTGGACTAGGTCGGGCCGAAATAAATATACTAGTGACCTTATTTGAAATAATCAAATCTTAAAATTTAATAGCAATATACAGGTTTGTGAATTCTGAATTTGGAATCTTTGATTTAGTAGATATTTAAGTAATTTTACATTATCTACACTAAATTTATGATTATGTTGAAAAGCATGTTCAGAAACAGATTTCTCTGTTCTACCATATTTAAAATGAGGCATGTGCTCTTTAAACCTAGTTTATATAGATCTTCTACTTTGTCTGTCCAACATACTTTTTGTCACAATCAGAACAATTGATTTCATAGATACCATTTTTTTTTCAAATGACTTGTTTTATCTTTTGGGTCGTTTAATATATTTTTCAAAACATTGTTTCATTTAAAATCTACTCTCAACCCTGATGGGTTATATGTGTTATATGGAGATTCCACACGAATTGAACAGTATATTTTTTTCTACAACCCACGAAAGGAAAAATTAAAAAATATAAAAAAAATAAAAAAAAGATTACAGACACAGAGTTTAAACCGAGGACCTTTGTATCTCAAACCGAGAACGTTCGCATACTCTGCTATCACGGGCAGGTTATATTCATATTTAACTTTTGATTTTTGAGGTAATATTATTATTATTATTGCATCTTTACGGCTAAATGAATATCTGGTGAAGTACCATTTATTAAGTCATCACTGGAATTATTTATTTTTACAAATATTTTTCTGTATTAGATTGAAAAATTCCGCCAGTTGTTTTGACTCAGGGAAAACGAAAACATCGAGAAAAATGATAAAAAGTGGGGGTAAGAAATTTTTTTCGCCATCACGAAACTAATATCATGGATTTTGAGCTTCCGTAATATGTGGTGGATTACTGAATGTAGGATTACTGAATGTAAACTCTGATTGATAGATTTCCACATCTACGTTCTGTAGAGTGTGCGTAGAATCGATAATATCCATGTGGGTGTAGAAAAACGAACGTTTCGGTTTTTCTCTAGTTTTGGAGAAAAAAGTGGTGTATGGCGATTAATTAACTTATCTACCAAATGTCTCTCATAACCATTAATAGCAACTTTGGTCAGGTTGGTACTGAGGCCCAAAAGCCTCAGTATTAGTTTCGTGATGGCGAAAAAAATTCCTTACCCCACTTTTTATCACTTTTCTCGACTTTTCCGAGTTCCCTGGGTCCGAAAAAAACCTTTCCGGACGTCTGGATGTCTGTCCGTCAGTCTGGATGTAAACATGTAACTTTTTTGAATGAAAGCTCCGATCGAGTTTCGTTTTTCACTTTACCAAGTTAGTTTTGTCCAAGGACGAACTCTGTTGAATTTGAGCAGGATCGGACTGGGCCTTCCGGTACCCACCATGCAAATTAAAGTTTTTTGGATAAAATTGATATTTACTACTTAGGATTTGAGAATTATGAAAACAATTTTTAACAAACATTCATTCAGGCAATATCAGATTTTAAATTTTAAATCATCGTTATGATTTATTACCTTTTTGGTAGGTTGCAAATTATAGTAGAATACCTTCCAGGAATTGTCAAGGGTAGGCGGCATACAGGGTTGGAACTAGGTGAACGTGATTCTAACAATTTCACAAACACAAAAATAGATTTTTACATGATTACAATATGAAATAAAGTAATTAATAAAAAAACATGAAAATAGATTTTTCCTTTGTTTGTTGCAAAATCAAATGAAATAATTAATAAAATAAAATACGAAAATATATTTTTAATTTTTGTACTTAACGTTACAACATGAAATAAATAAAAAACATGAAAATAGATTTTTAATTTTGTACTTAGAAAATAAAATAACTAATAATTTGATTTTGGAGTAGTACACGAATATCTTACTTTACCGGTCCTATCAAAGGGAAAGCCTAGTGAACGAGCAAAAAAAAATTCCAGACGTGATTCTAATAATTTTACAGATTTTTTAGATTTTTAATTTCTTTTTGTTGTAAAATCAAATAAATTAAAACACGAAAATAAATTTTTAATTTTTGTACTTACGTTACAACAAGAAATAAAGTAATAAAAAAGATAAAAATGATTGTTACAAAATTTGGGTTTTGCCTTCTACCATAATTTGATAAGATCCTTAAATAATTTTATTAATAACAAACTACCCTAATTATTTTCTTCAAATGCTTGTCCCACCATAAATATTTTTTAATAATCTTGAAAAAAAAATTAAAATTAAAAACATCATGATTTTTATAAAGCCTGCTAAAAGTTTCAGCCACCTTTAATTACATTATGAATGTGTCGAGTTTCGACATTTTAAATAAATAAAATAAATCCAGGTCGTTAAGAATGGTCAGTTCTACCCTGTTAACGCTTGCCGTTTCAATTGTGCAATGCATTACAAGAGTACATCTTTAAAAATAAGGCCATTTAAATGTAAGACTAAATTAAGTACTACATAAGGATTACAGTCGTTCACTCAAATTCGAACATCTGTCGATAACTAGGACTGTTTCCGCTGTAATAAAATTTGGGTATTTCATTTCTACTATGATTTGCAATGCACAATAATGTTATATTCATTTTGACAAAATTAAAACAAATTTACAAAAGAACTACGACAGCACCGTAATTAAAAATTATTACCACTGATGCTGTTAGTTATTTCAGATAAAACTCCGTAAAAAGGACAAGTGTGATATATCACTGAATTATGAAAGACAGGTATTTAAAAAAAAGAACTTGATGATGGCCATTAAGACACGAAACGTCGTATCAAAGATTTATTAGTGCACTTTTGTAGAAAATTTTAGATATAATAAAACTTTCCTTAACCATTTTTTCATATTTTTTTAAATACAAATTCTAAGCGCAAAAAACCAAATATCGAATTTTTAGTTTTCTCTGTATAACTCTAGAAGGGCGACAGTCCCTGTAGATTTTTTCGATCCATCTAATGTTATCCAAAATATTTAACATTTTATCCGTTTAATGATCTTCGTATCTGTTACGGTTTAGAATATAGCAATGTTAGCACATGATAAAAGAAATGGCCTGCATAGGGACCAAAGTGCCACTTTAACGCACTTAGGCCTAAATTACTAAATTATTTAGTAATCTTTAAACGTCAGTGTTTCGCAACGGTAGAATGCTCGCCTTGTAAGCAAGCTGACCTAGGTTTAAATTGCCGACAGTTTTTTTTAATTTTTCTTTTTTTTTCAGTCCAAAAGTATGTAATATAAGACTAGTTCCTTGGTAAAATGCCATTTTACCAAAAATAAGTGTTATAAGATAATTATTAAAAAATATTTAATAATAACTTTAATTTTATATTCCTTAAGAGGCCCACACACCAAGTGACTTTTGTGGATTCCGGTTAGAAAATTACCCAAGGAAAATGTGCTTGTATTCTAATAGATTAAGTGTAAAAATTGCTTTTTTAGAATTTTCCGGTTAATGTTAAGTAATCCTACCCTCTAGTCCATTTTTTTCTGCGCAGAACAGGGTAGAGCGCCATAAAACATAATTATTTGTTTTTGGACGAGAACTCGCCTAATATAGTAACTAAAAATATGCGGTTTCTTTATAATATTTGAAATATTTTTTAAAAGTTTTAGTATGTTAAGATCTTGAGGTTCTGATTAAATGTCTCCATGGGCCCTACTCAATCCTAGGACTAATTTTCGAGATACTGATGGTCAAAGTTCAATAATTGAGTATTTAGGTAATTTTGTTTTAATTTCAATTTCTTCAATTTTTAAGAAAATTAATCAGCTTATCTTGAATTTATGGGAAAATTCAGTCAAAAAAATCGGCTGTATCACCCCAGAACTTTCCCGGCTCGACCGTAGAGAATATGTTATTTATTATTATTATTTTCATTACAAAATACTAAGCATAACAATAATTTATGGAACACATTAAAAACAGCGAGCTGATGGTGAATACGTCTACCCTACAACAGTTGTAGGGAATTTTATGCTTTACAACTTTGCACTGAAACATTTTGCACTAAAGAGCATAATTTACCTCCAATTTTAAAAAAATGGAATATTATAAATGTGTATTTTTCTCGCCATCTTGCGGCGAAACTATGAGGAATTCAATAAAAAGTTAAACATAAAATTTAAAGAAAATTTGATGCTTTACAACTTTGAACCAGAAAATTTTGCACTAGAATGCATTGTTTGTCCTCAAAATCAAGAAAAACTAGAGAAAACCTACATGCACATTTTTTACGCGCCCTCTAGTGGCGCAACTATTGGAAATTCTAGAAAAAGTTTCAGACAAGAGTTGTAGGGAATTTTATGCTATAAAACTTTGTACTACAACATTTTGCACTAAAATGTATAGTTTGTCCTTAAAATTTAAAAAAAGTAAAAAATTGTTACATGTGCAATTAATCAATCAATTTGATGCTTTACAACTTTGAACAAGAAAATTTTGCACTAAATGCATTGTTTGTCCTCAAAATCAAGAAAAACTAGAGAAAAACTACATGTACATTTTTTACGCGCCCTCTAGTGGCGCAATTATTGGAAATCCTGGAAAAAGCTTAAGACAAAACTTGTAGGGAAATTGTGTATTATTTGTCCTCAAAATCAACAAAACTAGAAAAAAAATACATGCACATTTTTTACGCGCCCTCTAGTGGCGCAACTATTGGAAATTCTGAAAAAAGTTTTAAAGAAAAGTTATAGGGAATTTTATACTCTAAAACTTTGTACTACAACATTTTGCACTAAAGTGTATTCTTTGTCCTTAAAATTTAAAAAAGGTAAAAAATTGTTACATGTATATTTAATCAATGTCGGTCTTGAGGACCTTCTACTGTATCAATTTAAACCAAAATCTAATGGTCGTATTCTAGGCACACACCGACCCTCCAAACCAAATTTCAGCTTGATTGGTCAAACGGTTCGGCAGTTATCGGGGAATATTACACACAGACACACGAACACACAGACAGACCATGCGCTGGAAATGGTTTCAATCTTCTTGGGGGATATCTCGATTTTTTTTTGCTCGTTCACCTTACTTTCCCTTTGATGGGTCCGGGAAAGTAAAATATGATAATTATATACAGGGTTTACCAAAAAGTCAGTGGAGCTACTTAATTTTTAAAATGACTATAATATTGAAAACCATTAAACCTCAGTTTTGAAAAATTCCTAATAATTTTAAAACAAACTGCCAGATTTTCTTGAAAAAATTATATACATTACAAGTCAGTAGTCAGAGAAAAACTACAATATGTGAAGTTTGAAAAATTACATACGGACTCGAATGTAGGGCTTTCAAATCTGATTGTTTCCAAAATCGCCTCAATTATGCTGCTTTTGCAATACAGTTGTCATTAAACATTTTTATTTATTAGTCGATTTTTATGAAAGTTTAATTGAGTATAGTACTAGTAATTTCTGATTTCCTAACATATATATTCAATTTTGATTTTTAAATGGAACACCCTGTATACTTCGATACATTTGGATACTACGGATCAAAATACATGCAATCCACTAGCCAAATATCAATTTGACAGAACATTCATTTTTTTAAAATAAAATATTTGTCTCAGTGTTTGCTAAAATTTTACAATATCAATTAAAGCTGAAAGATAACTTCATAAAAAATGTTATTTCCATTAAAAACCACTTTTTGTCCGATTTATTATAATTTTATTAGAACAGCAACCGTTTTTAACCAAACTCATTTTTTTTAATGTAACCCCTTGAAGCCCATTTCAATACGAATAAAATGATATGCTTACTCTTATGCATTTTAGCAAAGTACACTGAGAAAAAATATTTTTCTCAAAAAATGAGATGTCTGTCAAATTGCCATTTGGCCAGTGGATTGCATGTATTTTGATCTGTAAAATCGAAATTTAACAAAATTCTACTTAAAAATCAAAATTGTTGTCCATTTCCGGCAAAACCGGAAGTCGGCCCTCTTGAATATATACGTCAGAAAATCAGAAATTACTATTACTATATTCAGTTAAACTTTCATAAAAATCGGTTAATAAATAAAAATTTTAATGGGTTGATCCACATATCCCTGTTTCAATAGCTCGCAGTTACCTAAAATTTGAAACACCCTGTAGACATATAAAAACAATGTTTCTCGGACACCATATTTTACATCAATTTATGAAAGTAAATGCATTACTATTTTAGCAGAAAATCTGTTACAACTGTATTGCTAAAGCAACACATTTGAGGCGATTTTGAAAAAAATCAGATTTGAAAGCCCTACATTCGGGTCTGTATGTAATTTTTCATACTCTACATAGTGCAATTTTTCTTTGACTACTGACCTGTAAAGTATATAATTTTTTCAAGGAAATCTGGCAGTTTGTTTTAAAGTTATTAGAAATTTAACAAAACTGAGGTTTAATGGTTTTCAATATTATAGTCATTTTAAAAATAAAGTAGCTCCACTGACTTTTTGGTAAACTGTGTATGTATAATTGTCATATTTTTTAAAAGACCAATCATTTGACTAAATTTTACCATAAACAAGTTTAAGATAAGCTGATTAGTTTTCTTAAAAATTGAAGAAATTGAAATTAAAACAAAATTACCTAAATATTCAGTTATTGAACTTTGACCATCAATATTTGAAAACTGGTTATAGGATTGAGTTGGGCCCATAGAGACATTTAATCAAAACGTCAAGATCTACAAGATACTAAAATTTTTAAAAAATTGGCCGAAAGCAATTTTCCATAAGAGAAGTGAGGGGTGCTTTAGCTATAGAAAAAAGTTGACAGTCGTATCACTTTTACTAAAAATAATTTAAAAGAATTTCCACAGACGTGCCCTAAATAATTAACTACAGAATCTATTGGTAAAAACCGCAGCTTTCTATCTTTAATATTAATTAACTAAGCGCCCGCCCAAAAACGATTTCAGACAAGATAACATATGGTATTGGCGCTATTTGAACTTGAAATATATTATTTATAATCATTTTACAAAACATTTAAACAAACATCACTTTTATCAAAGTTATGTCATTGCCATTCCTAAATATAGAGGATCTCAGGTTGTATGTAAAACGTGAATCACATATACGTTCATATTGCAGCGCCCTCATTAGGAGAAATCACTGATGCCTGAACTATTAGTGTATAAAAATTGATAAAAATGGAAAAATTGAGATCCGACCTAAAATTCAAATACGGACTGCCCCCACCCTTATTTATGAAATAAACATGAAATACACATAGAAACAAGGCGAGATCCGATTTGGATCTCGTCTTGTAAAAATGGATCTCCACTTGTATACTAAATATCACCAAATGATCTCATCTTGTATCGAAAATATATCTATATATATATATATATATATATATATATATATATATTTCTACTTCGGGTTACAAAATGTGCCAATAAAAGTTTTTTTTAATTCAAAATTGCTTTTTTATTTTCCTATTGGATAGTCTGTAAAGTAAGGATACGTTTAAATTTTGAATAAAGACGCGCTTATTATAATTTGACGTTACAGACGCATGCGCAACTGAAGGTTCAGTGTCGTCTTTATAGCCTCTCCTTGTTTTTACTCACAGTGTTGCCAAATTTATAAACATCATATAAATTCAACAATTTCGGCTTGAAAATGTAGAATGCATCTTTTAAACTCTATGGATTTATCCCTAAAGGTAACCATAGATTTAATTTCAACCTTGTCCATTAACAAATGACAATTATCTATTAGAGAGTCGGAACACAAAAAACAACAACTTTTGGGAAGCCGATTAAAAGAGTGAAAAATATTAACATTAATTCTGATACTTTAAAAAGACAAGAAGCAGTAGCTCTGCCACGAAATTAAAAATTCCAAATATTATATAGAATAGGTTAAAATTCTTTGGACGGTCGGTAATCACACATATAAAAATAAAATAACTTCTCGGGCAATAAAAATCCAAGAAATAGTTGCGCTGCCACAAAAATAAAAATACCATTGGAAAGAGGGGATCAAATACTATATAGAACGGGTAATGAAATTCTTTGGACGATCGGTAATAAGAGAAATAAAAAATAAAATAACTTCTCGGGCAATAAAAATCCAAGAAATAGTTGCGCTGCCACAAAAATAAAAATACCATTGGAAAGAGGGGATCAAATACTATATAGAACGGGTAATGAAATTCTTTGGACGATCGGTAATAAGAGAAATAAAAAATAAAATAACTTCTCGGGCAATAAAAATCCAAGAAATAGTTGCGCTGCCACAAAAATAAAAATACCATTGGAAAGAGGGGATCAAATACTATATAGAACGGGTAATGAAATTCTTTGGACGATCGGTAATAAGAGAAATAAAAAATAAAATAACTTCTCGGGCAATAAAAATCCAAGAAATAGTTGCGCTGCCACAAAAATAAAAATACCATTGGAAAGAGGGGATCAAATACTATATAGAACGGGTAATGAAATTCTTTGGACGATCGGTAATAAGAGAAATAAAAAATAAAATAACTTCTCGGGCAATAAAAATCCAAGAAATAGTTGCGCTGCCACAAAAATAAAAATACCATTGGAAAGAGGGGATCAAATACTATATAGAACGGGTAATGAAATTCTTTGGACGATCGGTAATGAGAGAAATAAAAAATAAAATAACTTCTCGGGCAATAAAAATCCAAGAAATAGTTGCGCTGCCACAAAAATAAAAATACCATTGGAAAGAGGGGATCAAATACTATATAGAACGGGCAATGAAATTCTTTGGACGATCGGTAATAAGAGAAATAAAAAATAAAATAACTTCTCGGGCAATAAAAATCCAAGAAATAGTTGCGCTGCCACAAAAATAAAAATACCATTGGAAAGGGGGGATCAAATACTATATAGAACGGGTAATGAAATTCTTTGGACGATCGGTAATAAGAGAAATACAAAATAAAATAACTTCTCGGGCAATAAAAATCAAAGAAATAGTTGCGCTGCCAGAAAAATAAAAATACCATTGGAAAGAGGGGATCAAATACTATATAGAACGGATAATGAAATTCTTTGGACGATCGGTAATTAGAGAAATAAAAAATAAAATAACTTCTCGGGAAATAAAAATCCAAGAAATAGTTGCGCTGCCACAAAAATAAAAATACCATTGGAAAGAGGGGATCAAATACTATATAGAACAGGTATTTTTATTTTTGTGGCAGCGCTACTATTTCTTGGATTTTTATTGACAAGAAGTTATTTTATTTTTTATATGTCTGATTACCGACCGTCCAAAGAATTTTAACCTATTCTATATAATATTTGGAATTTTTAATTTCGTGGCAGAGCTACTGCTTCCTGTCTTTTTAAAGTATCAGAATTAATGATAATATTTTTTACTCCTTTAATCGGCTTCCCCAAAAGTTTTTGTTTTCTGTGTTCCGACTCTCTCATAGATAATTGTCATTCATTTGTTAATTGACGAGGTTGAAATTAAATCCAGGTATAAATTCATAGAGTTTAAAAGATTCTACATTTTCAAACCGAAATTATTGAATTTATATGATTTTGATAAATTTGGCAACACTGTGAGTAAAAACAAGCCATCCAGCAGTCGACAGTCTACACGTCAGAAACCGTGGCTGGAAAAGTGTGGCTAACTTCACACAAACGGACCAAACGATATATTTTCAATATTTCAAATGTTGCTCATCGGACGAAACGATATACCTTAATTACCTATTAAGCGGATTATGGACGAAACGACAATCGCCCGGATAACCTTTTGGAATTATTTTTTTATTTACTGAATTGTTATAAATAATAGTTATTACTTCAAATAAAGAAAAAATGAAAAGTAATGCAGGAAAATCTAATAATTAATCGTAACTATACAATACGTAAGTTAACTAACATTTAGACAGTTTTTATGTTATATTTTATATTTCGAGGTCTTATAGGGACCAAAGAACAATTTTTTTTTAAATCGACGTAAAAACAATTTTTTTAAAGCTTTTTCCTACATATATTCTGGTTCTTTTATAACAGATATGTAATAATATTTGTATTTATATAAATAAGCAATTTTCTGTAAACTGGCTTTTCTCGAAAATACTGCGCATGGTGTCAATCTATCAAGAGCATCTTTTTTTACATAGTTTAAGTAAAAATTCTTAAGCTATCAATTTTAAGGAAAAACTGAAGAGAATTTTCGTTTTCTTAGACGATATATCATGATATTACCTTAAAATATAAACTTCTTCTCAAAAGATAAAAAAATATTAACGCGTCGCTAAAATATTAATAAACGTTCAATTTTTTGGCGCCATTTTATGAAACTTTAGGACCTACCTTTATTTTAATTTTTCGGCTTAAAACTGACCATGGAATCACATCCTGAATTTCCAAAATATAAATCATAAATACACAGAGTGAGTTAGTTATTAAAAAATAAATCATGAAAATTTGTTGCAGTAGTTTTTTTGTATTTTTTTCGTAAAAAACAAGTGCGAAAATGTCTTCTGGTGCCCGGAAATCGAACCCGAACCTTCTAGATGAAAATCAAGTATCCTAGCCACTAGACCATACCTAATCATATAGATATCAAGATTGGGAATTTAGAACCTTCCGTTTTCAACAATGGGATAAACTCGTAAAATTTACTCAGAGTTTTTATTAAAATCATACTAATATTTTAATTAAAGTTCAAATCATATTTTCAATAACTAAAATAAAAATTAATGTAATTTAAATCATCCCAAGGATTACGTAATATTTTCTATCTCTATGTTAAGCCCTTTTCTCTTTCTCTCTTGTATGCTGCAACAAATATTATATCGAAAATTGTGCATATTACGAAGCGTAACCACAAACGTCCTCATAAATATGTCACACCATTTTTTGTTAGCCAATCAAATTGAGTTAACATATCTTCAGACATCCAACTGTTTTTCTAGAAGTAGAAAAAGTCCGCGCATCTGCACACGATTCAGTGCCGTCAGGTTTAGTTTGTTTCCTGTTAATACCCAAGTTAGTAGTACTTTGTTGGTTCGCAGATTCCAGTCTCACAGCCATTGATATTTGGAACGATATAACCGTTTTGAAGTTGTATTTTGCCGTCTGACTGATAATCTGGGACTGGTAGTATTGTGTTTTTACTAATTTTTGGATATTCACGTAGAAAGGTATCTTTTCTACGCATTTCGGGTGTAAGCAAATTGAACAATACCGGCAGCCATTGTATATATGTGGATTTAATATTTTAAGTGTATTGTTTAGTTATTTGTCGACAAAATTGGAATGGCAGTTGTGTTTTCAGTATATATCAACAAGCCACCAATATCCAAAAAAGGTTCAGCATCTACTAAAAAATCCGCTGTTATCGCTTCACCAGTGGTCACTAAAGGCTCGATGACACGGAGCAATTTTACAAGCTGCTAGTTGGCGAGTTTAGAAGCGGGCGAGTGAAATAGTCTGATAGTTATGATGACACACAAAACGTTCCACTCGCTCAGTAGCCAACTAGCTAGCGAGTGTTCCGTCGACATTTTTAGGTACTGAAACCAGGAATCACTGATTTATTCGCAGGTAGTTCACTAGCAACTATGATCACACACGCCAGCGAGTAGCGAGTAAAGTAGCCCGCCTTTCAACTTTACTCGCAGATAGTTTACAATCTGCTGGTTGGCTAGTTACCATGATGACACTGAGCGAATTTACTAGCAGCTAGTGAATTCGCCAACTAGCAGCTTGTAAACTCGCTCCGTGTCAAATATGTAGGCGGCTCTTTGTTCGGCATTTCTGTTGATTCTTCTATATACTCATACTTGGGGTGTTTGTTGTGATTTGTAAGTAGTATTTCGCATTTGTACGTTTATTCGTATATTAGCTATTTTATTCTTAACGGAACATTCTCTGTATATTTTTACTTTTTTTAATTTTTCCCGAGTACGCGGTTTCAATGTGCTCATACTTCAAAATTACATTTTTTTAGTTTTAAATGATTGCTTGAAACGAATCGGATAAAAATTTTGCAGAATACGGTCACCCTATATTTTTCCAAATATCAGTTATTTTAATCTGTATATTAAATAATAAAAATTAATATTCCCTATTACAATGTGAAATAAATCTCTATTTTACAAACTGTTATATAGTAATGGAGCACATAATCTCGAAGGGAAATTTTACGGTGTCCGGTAAATTCACCGCAATCAATTCACCGCCATCAGTTCATCGCCGTCAGTTCATCGCCTCAGCAATTCATCGAAATTAATTCACCGCCTAATCAATTCACCGCTGAAAAATTTAAACACACAAACAAAATTTGGCAAATTTTTTTTAAAATAAAATACAGGGTGTTTCGGGAGGAAAGGAAAATATTTCGATGAGTGATTCTTGGGTTTGTGATATACAGGTATTGAAGTTTAACACAAAAATTGGTTTTTTATTAAAACGAAGTGAAATACAAAAAATGTCAATAGACGACAAAGTTGTATTTTTAGCTGCTTCATCAAAAAAATTCCTGTCGGTAGGGTCGACAGGGGAGGTAGATTTCTATTGTCTAAATTTGAGCATCCTTCCCCACTCCACGATATGGTCAGATCGAAAAAAGTTTCAAACAAATAAATTTTATAATAATTAGGACATGAAAAAAGTCTAATGACCTGTTTCAATATTTTTAAAAATAGCGGAGATATAAATTTTTTGAAATTTCAACCCCCTCCAGTTCCATCCCCTTTGGTCCGATTAAAAAAAGTTTCAGACAAATTAATTTTATAATAATTAGAACATAAAAAAAGTTTTATGAACTGTTTCAATATTTTTGAAAATAGCGGAGATATAATTTTTTTGAAATTTCAACCTCCTTCAGTTCCATCCCCGTGGGTCGGATGAAAAAAGTTTCAGGCAAATTAATTTTATAATAATTAGAACACAAAAAACGTCTTGTGACTTGTTTCAATATTTTTGAAAATGGCGGAGATATAAATTTTTTGAAATTTCAACCCCCTCCAGGTCCATCCCCTTAGGTCCGATTAAAAAAAGTTTCAGACAAATTAATTTTATAATAATTGGAACACTAAAAAAAATTCTATGAACTGTTTTAATATTTTTGAAAATAGCGAAGATATAAATTTTTTGAAATTTCAACCCCCTTCAGTTCCATCCTCGTGGGTTGGATAAAAAAAGTTTCAGACAAATTAGTTTTATAATAATCAGAGCATAAAAAAAGTCTAATCGTCTTTTTTAATATTTTCAAAAATGGCGGAGATCTGATTTTTTTGAGATTTCAACCCCCTGCAATTCTCACCCCCTTAGAGGTAGAATGCCCATTTGCAATACGCAACGAATTACTGTCCCAAAGAATTTTTGTACCAAATTTGGTGTCGATTGGACCAAAATTGCGACCTCTATCGTGCCGGAACGGAATGTCTACACATACATACATTCATATATATAGGTATATACCGATAAATTTTTTTTTTACTGATTCTTATTCAGAAGGTCATAATCGGCGTAGCGCCCCTATTCCTGGTGCTGGGTCCCGTCATTGAATCGATTACAATAGGTAGATTCCATATATGGAAATCTACCTAAAAAAAAGAGTCCGTGTCCTATAATTCTATTGTCAGCAGTATTCCTGGAACTGCCTCCTGGTACGCCATTGTTTTATTTAATTTTTTTCGGATTAAGGATTTTTAATTACAACTTTTTCATCTCTTGACATTTTTTCGGTTTTCTACTACTTTTTATTTAGGTATATGATCTTTTTTCTAATACGGATTATATGTACATCGTAGACATTTGTTGTAAGGATTATTGGTTTTCCCAATTAGGGTAAAATATACAAACTTTGGAAATTTTCAAATAAAGATCAATTCCAACCACCACTTCTTCATTTGTTGTTCAATTGTGAAGTTGTCAAGTTGTCTAAGCATTCTTTATAATTCTCAAGTTTTTAAGATCAATACTGTAGAACGCTCTTAAGTGAATCGTTAGTATCAAAATGGCTCTTCAGTTTCTTACAACCGAAAAAGGTAAAAGAAAATTGTGCGAAGTTGGTAACTGCTTCTTTAAGGATAAGACTGTTGACGATAAAACACACTGAAGATGTGAAAAATATCAGAAAACGAAGTGTCCAGCCCGCGTGACTACAGTAGAAGATCAAATAGTGAGACGCTGGAAAGAACACAATCATACTGGTGATGCAGGTAACGTTGAAGCTGCCAAGATTATGGATGTGGTTCGAAATGATGCGAAAAACACAAGAAATACGCCGCATTTTATATTATCGAGTGCTTCTGTGGGATGTAGCCAAGCTGCTGCTGCAAAACTACCAAACGTGAGTAATCTCAAACGATCCGTGAGAAATATAAGACAAAGAAAAGATGACGGTCCTGCTATTCCGGGGCATCGTAGTCAAATTGTATTCCCCGAAGACTACAAAATTTCCCTAAATGGAGAACCATTTTTGTTATTTGACTCTGGATACGGCGATGAGAACAGAATTTTAATTTTTTCTACTAGGCGGAATCTTCAACTTTTGGCACGAAGTAAGAATTGGTACGCAGATGGTACTTTTAAAACAGTTCCACACTTCTTTTATCAAATATTTACCCTTCATGGATTTAAAAACAACCTATACGCTTTGTTACCAAATAAACGCGAAGAAACTTATGCTATTTTCTTTAGAAAAATAAAGGAATTGGAACCATCTGTGTCACCTACTACTATAACAACAGACTTCGAAAAGGTGATAATAAACGCCGTTAACGCAGAATTTCCACGGATTAGGCATCAAGGTTGGTTGCTTCTTCCATTTTTGCCAGAGTATTTTCCGAAATATTCAAAGCAATGGTTTAAAACAAAGGTATGAAACGGAAGCAGATTTCGCTTTAAATCTTCGTTTGTTATCTGCCTTGCCATTTGTTCCAATCGACTCCGTTGTTGACGTTTTCGAAGAAATGATTGACAATAATATATTTCCACCCGAAGCACAAGGCGTCGTCGATTATTTCGAAGACACGTGGATAGGACGCCCGCTCAGACGTCAGCAACGAAGACCACCACAATTTCATCATGATGTGTGGAATTGTTACCAAGCAGTTTTGCAAGGATTGCCTAAAACAAATAATTCTGTCGAAGGATGGAATATGGCATTTGAGCAACAAGTATCTGCAAATCATCCAAATATTTGGAAATTCATCAAGGCCATTAAAAGAGAACAAAGTTTAAACGAACTACGCATAGAGCAGTGTTTAAGTGGAGAAGAACCTCCAAGGCCTAAGAAAAAATACCGTGACAGTGCTAGACGTTTACAAAGAGTAGCAGGTACATACAATCCAGATATGAATATTCTCGACTACTTACATGGAATAGCACATACACCACGTTCTAAATATAGATTAATTTGATAAAATGTATAAGAATGAAAAAATGTATAAAAATAAAAAAAAATGTATAAAAATTTTGTTTGAATCTGATGTCTCTTTCATCTTTAAAGATTTAAAACAAAAATAAAAAAAATTCGGCGGTGAATTGATTAGGCGGTGAGTTAATGGCGGTGAATTGATGAGGCGGTGAATTGATAGCGATGAACTGACGGCGATGAACTGACGGCGATGAATTGATGGTGGTGAATTTTCCTAAAAGCAAATTTTACATCTTTACAGTTATTAACATTCATATACTACTAAGCACAATTTAAATAAGCGCGTAATACACACTCCTGAAATATAAACACTCCTGAAATCTAATAATTATTTTCTAGAAAAAATAATGAAAGATAAAGCTTCTTGGATGGAAGCAGCCAGATCTAATCCAGATTCTTTGACACTGGACGAATTTTTGGCATTCACCCATCCAGAATCAAGCGTTACTAACCAATTGGTTTTAGTAGATGAACTTTTTGACAAATTTGATAGAGACGGTGATGAACTTTTGACCGAAAGCGAATTCGCTATTTTACAAACAGAAGGTAATATTTTTTAAATTTAATTTGTTTATTTATGTATAACAAAATACTCTTTTTAGGTAACGGAGATGAGACGCTGATTGTTAGACAAGACGAAAATGAACGTCGGGCTGAATTTCGAAAAACGATCGATTTAAACGGTGATGGCAAAGCTGATAGAAGAGAATTATTACACTACGTGGCACCACAAAGCCCTAGGCATAGCGAACATGAAGCCGAAGCACTTTTAGCTTTAGCAGACAACGATCACGATGGTACATTGTCTTTAGACGAAATGTTAGCACATCCGGATTTGTTTTTAAAATCCAAAATGGTCGATACTGCCAGAAGTTTCCACGATGAATTTTGATACTAGGAATTGAGTTTTTTATTTTTGTACAAATATTTTATTAACCAATAAACATCCAGTTAATTCGTTACATAAAATATAAATTTTCAAATATTTTTTTACCTAATCACATTGACTATAACCAGAGATTTAGGGGCGTGAAGAGTCATACCCAGGGTCAGAAAATAATTTTCTGACACAAGATCAAATCTAGAAGTAACGAAATACGAACTTTCCCTAATAGCATAAAAGGTCTGATTGACGTTTTTTATGGTCCATTTAACGTCAGAACGTCCGAGAACCAAAATAAACGTTTGTGCAAGAACGTTTTTAAAAGTAACATAAAGAAACGTCCAAAATACGTTGACAAAACGTCCGAAATCGTAAATAAAAAAAACGTTGTCTAAGCTACACTACTCAGACGTTTTTAAAACGTCCATGTCAAAAGGTATTTATAAAGTCACAATAGGGACACTTTTAAAACGTTTTATTTGAGCAGTAAAAACGTTTTGTTTAGGTCCTCAAAAGCATTTTTTGAGAAAAAGGTAGAAAGTTAGGTTTTTTAAACCACTTTAAAAAACGTCCAATAGAAAACGTTTTTGTAAGTTGTTTTCATAACCACTGTAAAAAACGTCCAACAGACGTTGTTTTTAGGTCTGAAAAAGTATGTTTTATTTCAGTCATTTTTAAAACCACGAGTATAAAGGTTCAGAAAACGTTTTTTTAGGCCATAAACAGCATATTTTGGGAAAAAGTCAGAACGTTACGTTTTTTAAACGTTTTTGTAAGTTGTTTTTATAACCACTGTAAAAAACGTCCAATAGACGTTGTTTTTATGTCTGCAAAAGTATGTTTTGAGGAAGAATCATAAAACGAACGTTTTTTAAACATTTTATTTCAGTCGTTTTTAAAACCATCAGTATAAACGTTCAGAAAACGTTTTGTTTAGGACTTCAAAAGCATGTTTTAAGAAAAAGTCAGAAAGTTACGTTTTTAAAACCTTTTTGTAAGTTGTTTTTATAATCACTGTAAAAAACGTCCAAAAGACGATGTTTTTAGGTCTGCAAAAGTATGTTTTGAGAAAGAATCATAAAACGGACGTTTTTAAACGTTTTATTTCAGTCGGTTTTAAAACCACCAATAAAAACGTTCTTTGGGTCCCTAAAAGTATGTTTCCAAAAAAAGTCATAAAAGAGACGTTTAAACGTTTTTGTGAGTCGTTTTTATAACTAGTGTAAAAACGTTTAAAAGACACGTTTTGTTTAGTTTTTTTGCACTATATAAAAACGTCTTATAAACGTTCTTAGGTACTTTAAAAGACGTCCAGTGGACGTTTTAAGAGACGTCCAAAAAAACGTCCTTTGTCGAACCATTTATTTAGTGAAACGTCTTTAAACGTCCTTTTTCGGCGTCTGTATGACGTTAGAAGCTGTCACATTTGCACTATAGAAAAACGTCTTATAAACGTTCTCGGGTACTTTAACGAACGTTTTTAAAACGACCCGATAGTCGGTCGTGTACATTTTTAAGATGTTTTTTAAACGTCTTTGTGCTATTATGGTCACTTTTCAGTAATGCGTTACTAAATGTAACGCGTTACTGAAAACGTAATGTAGTAATTTCGTTACTTTTTAAAGTTGGCCAAATGCGTCACTTTGTAAAAGTAACACGAAATCTTTACTCTGTTACAGTGACGCGTTACTGTAAAAGTAATGCGTTATTAAAAAGTAATACGTTATTTTAAGACTAAAGCGTTTCTTTTTTGATGCTGCTGTTAGTGCTGTTTAATGTGAAATCATTTGTTTTTATTATTTTTTCGTACCTCGTGGATTTCGCGCCACTGTGTTTTGAATACAATTTCAAAAAAATCAAACTCAATTTACTGTTTATTACCTCTATAAATTATTACTATAAATTTATAAGAAGCAATGGTTTACATTTAGTATCTCATTTATGGTAAAAATTAAATGTTATACAATTTTTTACAAAATTTATAATTTGACATACTAGTTATTTTTAGTCTTTTTGTAAAAGAAGGTCCAAATAACGGATTATAATCATTTTTCTTAAAATGTGTAGGACACATGGTGGCTCCTTTTTTGGGACTCCACTCACAAGGTTAGTTACAGAAACTAATCCACTGTCTCTTAAGTTTCGCATCGGATGGAAAAGAATGAAAACTTATTTCTTGTAAGCAAAGTTTGCTTTCATTTTCACAGCCTCTAATATAACACTTCTATCCTACTTTTCAATGCTGGAAGTAACGTTTCGGTGGCCTGATGATGGCAGTGATGTCGAAACTAGTTGTCGTTACCTTCTTATCATTTTAACAACTGTTGAAATATATGTTGTGTGGTAATTGATTTGGAATTTTATTACCTCATCATTCGACCCCATTTGGAATTAAAAAGTATTAAGTTTTTCTGTTGAATATTTGAAAATCGGAAATTTATTAAATTAAAGTATAAATAAAAATATAACCGTTATTTTTCTTTTCTTGTTCTATTAAATCTAAATTGAAATTAGTATTAAAGCAGTATGTTAAAATCTCTAAAGCTAGAATACTAGTATTAAAATTTCTCATTATCCATTTTTTTATTTAGCTTTTATTGTACAGTATGATCCTCTAGAAACGCAGTGGCTAACTAAAAAGCTATAAAAACAACAAAAAAAAACATAAAATCGTTTTTATTAATTTAGTTAAAAATATAAATTTATTAAAACTATATAAGTACAAAAATATTTACATAAATAATTATTCTACATATAAAAAAATCATGATGGAGCTGATATTTTTCTAATCTTATTATTAATTTGTTCGTTAAAACTATTCTGTTGGATTACATTATGTTCTTGATTTATGTTAACAATGAAAATTTCTTTAACAGAATTGTTTTTCAATTCAGTAACCTTAATACATTGTTGGATGTTGGCTGGCAACAAATACAAAAAATTTTTAATAGGAGGTGAAATGTAAATTTCTTCCACAGGCTCAAAGCGTGAAAGTGAGGTAAGGAATGATACTATAAGTCCTATTACTATAGTTACTACGCATCCTATACCTGAATACCATATATAGGATACTCGATATAATACAAAAACGGTTTCCCTGAAAAAAATATTAAATATATAAAAAAATATTGTTTAAATTATTTTTTTAAACTTACTTATTTGTTAATTCTTCAAATGGATCTTCTTTAGACATTATTATACAAGAACAATTTCTAATACTTGTAGGTTTCATTTTTTCTTCAAAATTACCACTAACAATGGCAATTTGCTGTCCAACGCACATAAAAGTGATTAAACAGAATGCAACTAGACTTCCAACTAAAGCCCCCTAAAAAATAAAAAAAAAGTTACCTTCATTAACAAAAAGTTATAGAAATCATCTCTGACGAGCAGTAATAAAAAGTGCTTACAAAAATTACGAGCACTAAGCGCTTTGTACACTCTTTACAGTAAAGTGCTCACGAACACTAAGTATTCTAAAAAGTGCACTTTTAATTTACGAATTCTAAGCTCTAAGCACTTTTTGAAAATTTAAATGTGAAAGTGACTGTTGAACTATTCATAAAAGTGGAAACTAAAAATTGATCAAAAAACGAATTTTCTGAGTCGCAGCTCAAAAAAAATTAAATGAGGCACAAATTCAATTGTATTTAACTGCTACCAACATCAAAAAATTACATTTAATTTTGAACTTTTTGAATAAAAAAACAAAACAAAGTTTAACGTTCATTAAAAAACTAGCCTTAACTGTTTCGTTTTCTAATATGGGCTCGTGATTTAAATTATATTTAATAAAACTATATAAGACGTTTTATAAAAATACTAAATATTTTTTACTAATATTTAATTACCAGTGTGAGTTCAAAAACGTTCACAAAACAGCTTAGTGCTTGGTGCACGCTAAACTTTTCGAGTGCTCGCGATCCTTTTCAAGTGCTCGAGACCACTTTTGGCGAGCACTAACCACTAGGCCTTTTGGTAAACTGTTTTAAGCACTAAACACTGATTTTAAAAAGTGCTTGTAAGCACTGTGCGCCCAAGAACAAGCGTGCCTACCACTAAACACAGTTTTAGGGACAGCTCTGCTTTAGATGTTTTACCATCTTTCTAGACCATTACTAAATTGATTGTTAGCTATAATTTTTGCTTTAACATTTAATATTTTCTAACTATTTTCACTATATGGAGTACCAGTGAACCTTCAACGGGTACCAGTGAACCTTCAACGGCGTTAGTGAACTCACGCACTTGGTCTGTCCATTTAAGCTGCTCGATTAAAGGATACAGAGTCGTATTAAGGGGACAATAGCACCTCCGTACCTTTTACATCAGCTTCTCTCTTGCAAAAGTTCGGAGAGAGATAGATCAAGACTCTTCGCTAAGTACACGTAGAAATATCCGGGTGGAAAAATATTACTGTGGGGGCAGTTAAAATCAGGTAAGTGAGAGGTACATTCCGAAAATCTAATAAAATGGTTCTATTAATAGATCCATATAAATAAGAAATTTTGAAAAATATTTTTTCCACAACGGTTTGATATTAAGAAACAAAATTTTTACAGCATATTTATTGTGACATTATCTAGGTCAGGTCATATTTATTTGCAAAATCCCAATTTTATGAGGTCTCCGATTTTTTTTCTCTTTAACAAAAAGTACTTCTAAGAAAAAAAAATCGGAAGCCCTCAATAACTTCCTCCAATATATACATTTAAAATTTCAGCCTATTTTACAAAAGCATTTTCGATTTCAAATTTAACTAAGGTGCTATTATACCCTTAATTAATGCAACTTAAATGTTCCAATAAAAAATAATTTAAATATTCAAGTATCATTCTAGACTATAAACTTATATGGAAGCAACATGTTGAGTAATTAATTTACTTTATTTGTTTGCATTATTCACATTTCAGTAAATCGAGGCATGAAGCCACGTCGTTATCTCCCATAAAAAAAACTAGTATCTGATACCAATGATCTAAAATCGTTAATACAGAGTGAAGCAAGAAAATATAATACTATATTTTATTAAATACATTACACATAGTATATTAAAAACAGATGCCAAAAGGGTATTACCATATTAACATTTGTAACAAGATTATAGGTTAATATTCAATATAAATTTTCTTTATCAATTTCTCATCCAAAACTTTAAAACCACCATCATTAAAATAACTTCTCTGCGGATTAAGCTATCTTAGGTGCACGGTACTTATACTAATATCTTGTGGTAAATATTTAAAAAAAAATGGAAAACTGAGGAATTACCTTTGAATTTGCCCATGGAAACAGCATTCCTAACACGAATAGGCCAAATGTGACTCCACCAACCATGCCGTTAAAACTAATTGCAACTTGCATAACACTTCCTGAGTTAGCGATCACAAAAACCTGGAATTAAAAAAATAATAATAACTTTACATAATTAATGTTTCTAAAAAATTCAAACTCTGAACTGAGCAATTTGTATCAATGACACTTTCGGGGTGTTAAAATCAATTTTAGCAGTGGTAATATGAAAAAGTTTACGAGTGACCCTTAGTGGATCGAACTTGCAAATGAAATAACAAAATAAAAATTGTAAGATAATTACTAACAATATTTAACGTAAATGTAAAAAAGACAAAAATTTTTTTAGAATTTGCACACTTGCCTTAATGTTGGTAATGATTAAATGTTAATTTTAATAAAAATATATTTAAATTTTCATTAATGTCATTTTCTTAAAGAAAATGCTAGCGGATTTTTAAATAATAATTTAATTGTAATAAATAAAAATCAATCGAAAAAATAAAAAAATCGGAAAAATGAGAAAAGAATCGAAAAAAAATCGAAAATAATCGAAAAATGGGAAAAAAATTAGAAGAATCAAACAAAAAAAATCAGAAAAAATATGAAAAACAAAGAAAAAATATTGAAAAAAACTGAATGAAAAATTAGAAAATATTATAAAAAGAAAAATAAAATTGTAAAGTGCGAAAAAATCAAAAAAATTGTAAATAAAACCCAAAACAAAACCGAAATTTCTCAAAAAAATCGGAAAAAACATAAAAAAAACCCGAAAGCAATTTTACCCATAAAAGAATTAAAACAAAAATTAAAAAAATCAAGTAATTGAAATGAATCGAAAAAAATTAGAGGAATAAGAAAAAAAATCGGTTGTGTCGCCCCAAAACTTTCCCGACAAGTATCCACGAATAATTTTTCAGATATTTAATGTTAAAGTTTCAACTTTTGACATTTTTTTATTTTTGACAGGTAAGAGTTTGAGAAATAATTTTGACTGTTCTGTATAGAGTTTTTCAAGGGGTTTCAAATGACATATTGCAAGTCGAATTCCGTGACATATTGCGTCTGTCGTATTTTGATAATGACACTTCCGTTTGACACATGTCATACAAAAACTAATGAGTTCTTCCGACAGGTAATGTAAACCTCTGTACCAAATTTTAGCCCAATCGGATTAATACTTTTTCAGATATTTAATGATAAAGTTTCAAATTTTGACATTTTTTTATTTTTGACAGGGGACAGTTGAAGAAATAATTTTGACTGGTCTGAATCGAGTTTTTTAAGGGCTTTCAAATGACATATTGCATGTCCAATTCCCTGACATATTGCGTCTGTCGTTTTTTGATAGTGAGACTTTCGTTTGACAGATGTCATACAAGAACTAATGGGTTCTTCCGCCGGATAACCCAAACCCATATACCAAATTTGAGCTCATTCGCATTAATACTTTTTCAGATATTTAATGCTGAAATTTAAAATTTTGACATTTTTTTATTTTTGACAGGTGACAGGTGGAGAAATAATTTTAACTGTTCTGAATAGAATTTTTCAAGGGCTTTCAAATGACATATTGTATGTCCAATTCCGTGACATATTGCATCTGTCATTTTTTGATAGTGCTACTTTCGTTCGACAGATGTCGTACAAAAACTAATGGGTTCTTTTGACGAGTAACCCGAACCTCTGTACCAAATTTCAGCTTAATCGGATTAAACGTGTGGCCTCTATCGTGGAAGAATACACACACACAGACAGACCGACAGACAGACTTCCATCTGAAAATGGTCTTAATCGTCTCAGATGACCCGAAAATGGATATTTCCGTTTTTATCTCGAAATTTTTTTTTAGCTCGTTCACAATACTTTCCCTTCTAGGAGGTGGGTCGGGAAAGTAAAATAGAATAAATCAAAAAACAAAAGAAAGAAATTGAAAAAAAAAACAGAACAATCAGAAAGAAATGAGGAAAAATTAGAAAAAATCAAAAAAGGATCAGACAAAAAAAACAATAAATGCAAAACACGCTAGAAAACCAAAAAAAAATGAAAAAGGTCGTAAAAACCGGCAAAAAATCTGAAAAATGGAAAAATTCTCCAAAAAACAAAAAAAAAACGGAAACAATTGTAACCATAAAAAAAAGTAAATCAGAGGAATAAGAAAAAACGAGAAAAATTTAAAAAAATTAGAAAAATCAAAAAAATCTGAAAAATAAATAAGAAAATAAAATCTCAAAAAATGAGAAAACGCGAGAAAAAAAAAAGTCAAAACAATTAAAAAAAAAACTGGAAAAGAGAAAAAATCGGAAAAACCGAAAAATCGAAAAAAAGAAATAATGAGAAAAACCAGAAAACAAAAGAAAGTATAAAATGGAAAAAAACTGAACAATGGTAAAAAATGCGGAAAAATTATAAAATATGGAAAAAAATAAGAAATACAAAAAAGCAGAAAATGAGAAAAAATGAGAAAAATCAGAAAAAAACCAAACACATTTAAAAAAAAAACCGAAAAAAACGAAAAAACGATAGAAAACTCAAATTAATTTTTAAACCAGTAATATTTTATAATAAACCCTGTGTGAAGTTAAGACTTCAGCAGTTGGAAATACCTCCCACCAGCTTTATTTTTCGACCCAACGATGTTTCGAAGCAGCAATATTTCGGTCCAACGATATTTCGACCCAGTAACCTTTCGAACGGTCAATAAATGTCTCGAACGAGCGACTTTCTGTTCAACAATATTTCGATCCAACAACTTTCAAACGGGCGATTTTTGAACTTTTCGCTGCTGCAATATACTAATGATTCAAAATTCGATTCGGCAACGTGTTCCCAAAATTATCATATAGCACAACAAAATCTTTCAACGAATAATACAACATCATACCACAATAATTTTATAAAAATATATAAAAAAAATTTTTAACATAGGGCGGCTACATGTTTCGGCCAAACGATGGCCATCATCGGGCGATTAAATTATTTCTCAGTACAATAAACTGGATAGTTTTTTTGAAAAGGCCAATAAAAAATTTATTTTTATAAAATTATTAAAAGAAAAATTAATGGAGTATCCCAACTCCATACTGTTGTAATATTATGGTTGGGATACTCCATTAATTTTTCTCTTAATAATTTTATAATAATAAATTTGTTATTGGTCTTTTCAAAAAAAAAATTCCGTTACAAATGTGTATTTAACAAAAGTTAACAATTTTCCAGTTTCATACCATTTTATAAGTATACAGTTTATTGTACTAAGAAATAATTTAATCGCCTAATGATGGCCATCGTTTGGCCGAAATATGTTGCCACCCTTTGTTAAAAATTTTTCTATATTTCTTCATAAAATTATTGTGGTATGACTTTGAGTTTTATTATTCGTTGAATAATTTTTTCCATATTTGACTATGGATAATCTTCTGTTTTTGAAACAAAGTATTTGTTTAAATTTTATTTCTAAAACTAAGTTTCATGTGTTACTATAAAAATATAATTCAATTGCATATTTTCCACGTCACTACATTCCTTTCAAAAAATCCAAATTAATTCGCGGACACACAGTGTTATTAACTATTATCTCTTTTACCCTCACAGCGGTATCAAATATTGTATCTAAAATTATTCATATTACGAAGCGCAACCCACATAAGGCCAGACAGTCAGCGGTTTTTATAGAACTGACGGTTAGAGTCATAACGCTAACGCACCTAAAAGTGCAGTCCATCAATAAATCTCAAACAGGTACTCAAAATAAATAAATGCAAGCGTGCTGAATGTACCAATAATAAATAAATTTTCTAAGAAAAAATAAAGCACAATGTCAGGTACCACAACAATTTAATTTGAATTAAGAAAGGCAACTAGTTTTGGTCACAGACCATCATCAGATAATTATTTATTACTATTCGAGGGTAATATTAACCACCAAAGGTGAGACCTATTAAGGGTAGTGAAAATAATTATAAAATGAAAAATTGGTACTTGAAAAAATTAAAAATTTTATTTAAAACTATATTAGAAATATATTTATATGGAAAGCCTTTTTTCTGCTAATAATCACAAGCTTTTAGCCTTCTTTACATTGTTTTCTAATTAAACATATTTATTATGTCCAACCAATAATAAAACTCCAAGTCATACCACAATAATTTTTCAAAATTGTAAATGATTAACAAGGGGCGGCAACATGTTTCAGCCAAACGATGGCAATCATCAGGCAAAATAAAAGTCTCTCAAGTAGAACCGTAACTTTAATGTATCATCATTTGTCATACCATCTTGTAACAAATTAGTATTTATTGTACTTGAGAGAATTCTATTTTGCCTGATGATGGCGATTGTTTGGCCGAAACATGTTGCCGCCCCTTGTTAAACATTTACAATTTTGATAAATTATTGTAGTATGACTTGGGAGTTTTATTATTCGTTGAATAATTTTTACCACACTTGAGTATGGATAATCTTCTGTTTTTTTTTTACATTTCTTATTTAGTAATATTTTTAATTTTTTCAAGTACCACTTTTTCATTTTATAATTATTTTTAACTACTCTTAATGGGTCTCATCTTTGGTGTTTAATATTTCCGTCGAATAGTAATAAATAATGGCCTGATGATCGTCAGTGACCGAAACTAGTTGCCTTTCTTAATTCAAATTAAGTTGTTGTGGTACCTGACTTTGTGCTTTTTTATTTCTTGTAAAATTGGACCACATTTGAGATATAGATAACCTTTTGGATTTTAATTTTCTAATGTTTATATGCAGTGCAGTAATATAAATTAAATCCCTCTAGTGCCAGAAAAAAAAATCGGTATCGTTTCTAGTGCCAGAAAAAAAAATAAAATCGGTATCGTTGTTTAGTCATGTATATACTTTTGATCAAATTATGTAACCTTTTCTAAATGTTTTTTAATACAAATAAACGGGAATATAAAAGCTCTTCAGAATTAGAAATTATCTCTTTATTTAAAAACTAGTTTAGCAGTTCCTCCATAAAAATACTGCTTGGTCCTTCAATTATTTTCAAGTCCACTTTGAGATTAACAAACTATAATTATTAGCTGTTAATCCGCCAAGAAATTATTTTTATCAAAGGTAGACTCGCATGCTTTTTCAAATCTTATTTTATACCTGTTAAATTGACAACAAGGACTTATTATCCTTTTTACAGTAACGCAAATTTACTCACTTTAGTATTAAAATAAACATAAATATTGGTAATTAACTTTTATTTAAAAAAATTAACAATCGTATTTTTTTATAATTTTATGTGACCTATTTTTAGACTTATGGTGAAATTTTAAGCTCGAAGTAATTTAAATAAATTAAAAAATTCAGTTAGTAGTTAGTTAATGTTTTAATAAAAACTGCAAAATCAAAAAAAAAAGTTACCGTGCTTGTCTCAACTCCTGAAGAAGCTGCGGATAATGGAAACGAAACGTCAAGTATTGATATCAAAATTTATCGGCCAATTTATATAATAAAAAAACCGTGTGAATCAGAAATGTTTATTAGTAAATTCTTATGGTAAAAAAATATAATGATATTTTTTGATTGCATTTATTGTCGATTTTTTTTAATAGAACACCCTCTATATCTCTACTCAAATGAAAGATAATCCTTGAAAATCAAATAATTTAATCATTTTTTAATTAAACTACAACTAATTATACGTTTTCGGTAAGAAGAAGAATTAACCTTTCAGATAGTATCAACATATACAAGGTGTTCTTTTAAAAAAATTGATGATGTTTCCATTTAATAAAGTTATGTTTTTAAATACCCTAAATATTTTTTTCCAATTTTTTCTTAATAATGATATTTTCTACTATTTTTTTTATTTTTCTTAATTTTCATGATATTTTCTAGTTTTTTTGATTTATTTCATTTAGTACGCTCATTAAAACTAAGCACACAGTGTATGTTAAGGGATGACACGACGTACAATTGAAAAATGCTGGAATTTTTTTTTACTTTTTTTGCCTAAGTCGGGAGGAGTGAAAACTACCCCTTAATCGCTTTAAAATCCGATTAATGTGTAGACATTGAGTGGAGATAAATAATTTATACTTTTCTATTTCTTATTAAATTACTTGGAGACAAATAATAAAAAATATTTGCACCCCCTCATGGGGGAGAGCCACTCCTAGATGTAGACAAAATCGGAAAATCAAAAAAAAATTGAATCATATCTAAGAACACTCTCGATCAAGTCACCTTTCAAACAAAAACTAAATCATCCGTTTAGTAGCTACGATGCCACAGACAGATATACATGTTAAACTTATAACCCTTCTGTTTGCTTCTGGGGTAAAAAATACAAAAACATACCGAAACACGTTTTAGATTATTTCTTTTCGAGATATTCAATAATTGTTGCTGACTTTTGACCCCAATTTTGAACCCCTTAAAGTACGATTTTTCAAAATTCCTTTCTTGATGCTCCCCTACATTACCAAAGGAAGCTACCATGAAAATTTCACGTCCCTGTCACCTCTGGTTTAGGCTGTGAAATGATGGTCAACAAAAATTCACACAAAATGTCTGTATCTATTAAAGAGAACTGAAACACTGTCAAAAAAAGTGTGCGGTTTTCAGAAAAAATAAAATAGAAATTATGGTAATTATTGAGTTTTTCTGTATTATACTTTTTATGAAATTTTGATATCCAAATGTATAGTAATGAAGGTTTCTTTAAGAATAATACATAATTAATGAAAGTAAAATATACTCACTAGAACAAAACTTAATGCTCCATAAATAACAGATAAAATTTTAGCAATGAATGCTCCCCTATTGTCTGGAATAGTCTTTTTAAATGCAGCTTCGATGAAATCTTCAATAGTTACAGCCGCTAAACTATTCAAAGCCGAAGCGACTGTTCTAAAAAATAAAAAATAAATATGTAATATTCCAATGCACCAAAGAAAAATTGCGAATACTATAAAGTATAGATCAGAAGTGAGAAGGTGACTAAAAAAAAAGATGAAGGAAATCTAAAAACAGACGAGAGATAAGTATTAACTATATTAGGAGTAGTAAAAATCAGAGAGAAAATGAGTTCATAGAAATAAGAGAATAAATAAATCAATAAATTAAGAAACATTTAAAAGGAAAAACCATAGTTAACAAAATAAACCACAAAAAGAATAGATTTGGACATATATGCAGAGTAAGTAAAGAGCCAATAAAAACAATAAATTGGGAAGAAGACAAAGCAGAACTAGATGAAAATGGTGGAAAAAATAAATAGCAGCAGGAATCAAGAACACAGAAAGCCAGTGCTATTTGAGATATGGGGCCCTTTATTACATTACTCACTCGGAAATTTTTTTTTGGGAGACCCCAAGAAAGTGGAAGTCCTAAACCATGGCTTGTGTAGATTATACGTAAATCCTCCACTGCAGAAAACAAGGATTAATCCACTCCGAAAATATGGATCTAGAAATCATATAAAAAGTATTTAAAAGGATTTTACTTCAAAATTGAAGGTGAGTTCATTGTTATACAAATTATTAAACTTTTAACATATAGAACAAAATCAGAACGATAATAGGATATGAGACAGATGGATAAACTGGTACGTTTGGAAATGGTTGTTTGATCGTCCCGATCTCTTCCGTATAGCCTCTTAAGTTGGAATTAAGAGAATTATTTTTTATTTATGTATAAAATTTACCCTAAACTAGCAGCGAATATTCCAGCAACGAAAAATCCTGTTAGTCCTTTCAGATTCCCCATTTCATTGATAATATAAAACGGTAGTATTTCATCTGATCCTGATATTTGTTTGCTTTGTAAAGGATCGCAATTTTTATAATGAGCCACCATTATCATTCCAGTAAAAAAATTTATTGAATAAATTACAACCAGTCCAATCGCTGATGTCCATATTGCTCTAAAATTTAAATTTACCCAGATTTTCGACGAAATATTCAATGATTTATTGCATACTTACACTCTGACTTGGCTAATACTTTCTACTGCAAGATATTTTTGAATTGAAGCTTGATTTGAACAAAACATCGTCATCCAATAGAATGTACCCCCGACAACCACTGACCAAAAGCTGTGGCGCACTGTCATATCTGGATTCAAACTAAAATAATAAAAAAAAACTGATTTTCTTGCCCTAATAACTTTATTTCTTTTAATAAAATTATCTTAATACTTACTTAAATATTTCTAGTCGTTCAGTTTGATAATTTTGAGACCATATTTCTCCTGTTCCTCCCACAGCAACGTATCCTATTCCTGCTATTAATATTAGAGATGCTATAAGTACAGCCGACTGGAACGTATCTGCTATAATTACCGCTTTCATTCCACCCTAAAAGTAATTAATTAGTGACTTTTTATTCTTTGGGGATTTGTTATAAGGTAAAGTCGCCCAAGAGTGCGCGCAATCTTACGATTTTTAATTCTACTAAGTATATAAGTGACCGCAGTTATTTTTATTGTTTACAGAAAGTTGACAAAATACTAATAAAACAGTTAAGAAATACAAAGAAAGGAAGCAAAAATCCCAAAGTGCGTAATAGTGATCAATCCAAGAATATGTACAGGCAGCGTGTACAGTTTCTTTGAATTTTGGCATATTAAAAATATCTAACTTTTTTAGAATTGGGCCCTTATAAACGAACTAGTGATCGACAACTGAATTTTTCTCAAAAGTTGTTTGATGAAATTTAAGTAAAAATTGGTACGGGCCAGTCAAAAAGGTCGGTTGCTTATTGTTCCTTGTAGTGGAGTGGAATAGGTCTTCCCGTTTCCTCCTTTTTTATGGAAAAAACCAGGATAATTCGGAAAAATCTAAAACTATCGAAAAATTGGATAAAACCGAAAAAGAACGGGAAAATCCTAAAAACGCAGAATAAACTAATTTTATAAATCCTAACCCAAGCCACAACACTGACAATTCAGTCGAAAATGCAATCGCAGGTATTCACAGTGGATTCGACATTTTTTGATCAACTTTAAGAAAACTCTTACGTTTTTTTCCTTGGGCCACACTATAATTCATTTACTTCTATTTCTGGTCTGTTATCAGCAGAAACCTAATATATTCCACCCCTCTCGAAAATAGGGTCTATAAAACGTTTATTTTTACACAATCTAAACTTTATAGGGATTTACGACAACATTAACGAATTTTAGGTTTTCACTGCAACATCAACAAATTTAAATTTTCAACATCAACAAAATTGTGCGTTTTTTTCGGCACCCCAACTGCTGTTTTGCACGCCACTTGCTGTTTTCATGACACATAGTGCATCTCATCTGTGGTTACAGCTGGGACTTCGATTGCTTCACGGAAGCAGCTGTATGAATCCTGCTGCTCGACGATGATCTCTTCAAATGGGAAGCTGAGCTAACCCACAGAAAATAAACAAGAAAAACGTTGAAAATTAGGAAATGTTCCTACATCTTTAGATCGTTTTAAGCCAGTTTTCGATTCTCAAAAAGAACTTGAATTAATTAAGAAGATTAAAGATCTTGATGAATTTTTTTATAGTCTGACAATAAAACAATTATGATATAAGATATAAGAATGTAAAATCAAGTACCCATTTAATAAAACTACAAAATTAGTTCGTAAAAAGTGGATAGCTACATTTTGCCAAAGATATAATTTATCTATTAGGCAACAAGAAAAAGTAAGCATGTCTGGAACTATTGGTTTTAACGTGTATCCAGTATTTTTGAGAACCTTCAAAAACTCATTTAAATTCACTTTTTACTGGTAAGACTATTAGAAACAGAAATTTTAACTATTCCAAACAAATTACCAAAGGTTCTAAGCACAAAAAGTAAAAAAAGGGTTTGGTAAAGTTGTATCAGGAGAAAGAGGAACACTAATAACTGCGGTATTAAGTTTCTTATTACTCAAATTTATGCTTCATGCCAAAAATGTTATTTTGAGCCACCCGACACTGAAATGATTCAATGTAAAAAGTGTTAGAAATGGCATCACTTCTTATAAAGGGTATATTGAGTTTTTGTCTGACTTATATTCAAGTAAAAAATGAGTGCGCACACTTGGGTTACACACGCACTCTTAAGCCGCGTACACAGAACAAAACATCGTTTGGCAACATCGTCGCGCAACAGTTTTTTTTACTCATCGATGTCCGATGTTAGCAAATTATTGTGTAAGAAAACACCGTGGTGTAATTTAAATGCAAAACATTCTGCCGTTATATCTGTTTTTTTGTCAAACTAAATGAAACAAAAATAAATGCGGCGTGCTCTTGTTAAGCGCTTTTGTACAGTACGTATCATTTCTTTGAATTTACGCTGAAAAACCGACAACTGACGGGACGCTGTAATGTTGCGATGTTGCAGCGTTACGCGAACATGTTACGATACGATGATTTCTTCTATGTCTGTAAGCGGCTTTTTAGAGTGAATGAAGTCCAAGAGTGCGCGTTAAAACAATTTTAGATTTTGATTTATTTAAAATTTTTGGTAAAGCATTTATATTTGTTTTTAATGTTTTCCATGTGAGGAGAATATGACAATCTATAAATTGCGGTGTTATATCCTTGTAAAAGTGCGTACTTTTGGCCAACCTTACTGTACTCAGCTTCGTCTCAGGAAGCAAATTAGTCCCTTTATATATAATATAGTCTTTTTTGAATAATATAGTATTGTAATACTTGAAATACTAACCTGGGAAGCGTAAAATATGCAAACAATATAAACTGCTGTTACTGCCCAATAAACGTTTATGTTTGTTACTGAAAAGAAAATCTCTAATAAATGAAATAAACTAACATACAAGAAAAAAATAATACAGAAAAGTATTACAAAATTTCGAAATTATTCGCTAAAACTTAGAGATGGGCATTGTTGATTACATTTTTTTTTAAACGTTTTCGGAAACGTAATTTATTATCGAATATGAAATAATACATAATAATAAATATTATACTAAATGCTTTTAGAATCGATGACAATTTTTAATTAAAAGGACCCTGTTCAAGGGTTATGGAAAAGTGATATATGTTGGAATTGCTTGAATTTTTGATATTGTTCAGAGGAAGTCTTCAAGGTTACCATTGAGCTAAATTCCAATAACCAATAATTTCGGAGATATTGACCATTTGCACCAATAACTAAATTTATATTTTTTTTTAATTTAAAATTGTAGTTTATTATTTTTTTAGTCCATAGAACTCACCCCAAAGGTGAGATTTTATTTTATGAGTAAATCATTACAAATGTCGCTGGCCAACGTGGGGCTTTCCAAAATTTAGTGAAAATTGCTGATTAACGTTGGATTTGTTTTAATTGCAACAACGTGGTGCAGGGGTCATACGTTGGAAGGATTAAAAAATCGGTTGTGTCGCCCCAAAACTTTCCCGACGAGTATCCACGAATACTTTATCAGATATTTAATATTAAAGTTTCAACTTTTGACATTTTTTTAATTTTTGACAGGTGACAGTTGGAGAAATAATTTTGACTGTTCTGAATAGAGTTTTTCAAGGGCTTTCAATGTTACATTCGAGTTGAAACTCCACGGAGCGAACAGAGTAGGAGTAGTGCAGGGTTCGAGTTATTATAGAGATAATCGATTTACACATGTCACTGAGGAAAATGACATTATAACATAACCTCAATATACGGTATTTATTTAATTTATTTAGTTTTCTTTATTAGGTTTTGATTATCAGATCACAACCTTTCATCTGGTGTTATTCTTACTTCGATTGGATCACAGTTTGCTCGTAAGAGTTATGATTTTTTTTAAATACCTAACTAATTTAATTATACCTAACCTTCCTGTACTATAGTTTTTATTTTCAAAAACCACCTTCAGTTATGTTACTTTTATTCACCCCTTTATTCCTTTTCGTACCTATGCGCTCACACGCATTTTTGTAATTTTTGGCGCCAACCAATACTAAGCACTCGTTCCTAATTTCCTTTTTAAATAACAATTTTCGCTGGCACTGAGTATTACAGGCCTGATGAAGGCAGTTCTGCCGAAACTAGTTGCCGTTTCTCCATTTATGCCCGTTTAACAACATTTGTTTTTATTAAATTTGTTGTATTTGATTTTGGATTTTATTACTCAATTCCTTTTAAGGCTAAGATTTTGACAATCATAGAAAGCTCCAGTTACCCTATCCGAAGGTCGAGAGTGAAAAGAGATTGCTCTTATTGTTTACCCTAGTCCAACTCGAATGCTACTGCGGCTTACACCGATCTTCAAATCGAACACGAAAACACAAATGGAGTTAACTCGGAGTGAAAGGAGCATCATCTCGAATGCACCATACATGACCATGTCCAATTCCGTGACATATTGCATCTGTCATTTTTTGATAGTGATACTTACGTTTGACAGATCTCGTACAAAAACTAATGGGTTCTTCCGACGGGTAACCCAAACCCCTATACCAAATTTCAGCTCAATCGGATTAAACGTGTGGCCTCTATCGTGGAAGAATACACACACACACATACACACACAGACCGACAGATAGACTTCCATCTGGAAATGGTCTTAATCGTCTCAGGGGACCCGAAAATGGATATTTCTGTTTTTATCCCGAATTTGTTTTTAGCTCGTTCACAATACTTTCCCTTCTAGGAGGTGGGTCGGGAAAGTAAAAATCGGGTAAGATTCTTTTAATTTTCCACATTTGTTGATTATTGTAATCTAACTGAAAGAATCAAGAATGAATGACTGAACTGAACTCAGTGAGTGAGTGCGTGAGTAAACTTTCAACAATATATATGCATACTCAACAACAAATAGTTACTGACTATGGCCAACTAACGGCGTTACCTTGCTATATCACGTTATAAAATAATAACAACACGTCTAATCTGTATAATGTTTAAATTACAACTAGTTTAATGAACTATAATATACTATTATTTAAGGTTATTCTGTGTTGCCCAAAAGACATCACATACGTATAAATGCGGCTATTGTACTAACGTACTGTCGGCGCTAGTATTAATGGAATACAGATTTTATAAAAACGTAGCAACCAACTGACGTAGTTTTGTTAAAAAGCTTTGAATTTCCCTACAAGGAATACACATAGCGTAAGTCGATCAGTATCGTCAATATGTACAGTAGTTTGTATTTAGGGGAATATAAATATCATCTTTCTCGAAGACATCTACCCTTTTCTTTGATAATGTATATCAATCAAACGTCTGTTGTTGACATTCCGTCAGATAGCAATGTTGCACATATCAATATCATTGGCACCATCAAGAGGTTACATTTGATTTGGACAAAAAGAAGCGGGGCAAATGAACTATTAAAATTTCATAGTGTAGTAAATGGTAAAATAAATTCATACAACAGCAAAAAATATTGCCACATTCCCCATATTCGTCCATCGAAGTTGCTGACATAGTTGGCGGCCGTGGACTTGGAGGAATTGTTTCCAAACACATTAATCTATTGGTAATCATCGCTGTCTTCAACTGGTAGGTCAAGTTCTTCGTATGACCTATACAGTTAAACGGCGTCGTCAAAGTTATGATTGGTAGACTTTTCATCTTCATCGCTGTCAAATGAACCGTCCTCGAGTTCGTCATAGGACACATACAATCTATCGACGTCGTTGTAGTCTTGGTGGTCAACTGATCCATCCAGTTCTTCATAGGACCCATACAGTGCTTCAAAGTATCCATTCTCCTCTTCTTCATTTCCTTCAACGAGTCTGTCCCGCTCCATTTCATTTTTATAGAATTGTAAGCGGTACATCGCTATATCTTGAAATGCCTCAACTTATGTGCACATTCCTTAAAATTTCGTAACTTTTGTTTAATTATAATATTATGGACAATAGATAAATGCCCACGATACTCGACTGCTCACTTCACTGTGATGACTGCTACCACCTTAAATTCTCCCGAAGAGAAAATCAGGGGTTTTACTAGGTTCGTTAAAAAGGTAAAGTGAAAACAGTTCCTATTCTTTTCTATTGTTCATTATAATGCTGCAGTTGTATATTTTATATGTGCAATAGGGTTAAATTTGATACAAAATAAATTGTTTTATTAGATACAAAAGATCCGCAGATTGATACCTTCTAGAAGACTCACAGTTGTATTAAAAATAAGTAAGAATAATCAAGATAATGATGAATGTCAGATTGTTTACGTTTATTTTATTTTTATGTAGTCAAATGTAAAAAGGCTTATCTGGTTTTTGACGATCTTTCGGGAAGTCAGCGGCGTGCGTTTGGCTCTCGGCGAGAGGCTACCGATCTCTGGTGCTCCGGAGTCCGAATAGGTAGGGTGGGCCGGCGTTTCAGGCGAGTCCCGTTCAGACGATGGCCCAGAGATGGATGGAGCTCCAAATTAAGCGTAGAGTCAAACGCCAGGAGAAGTAACCGAGACAGATATCGGAGTAATCGATTACGAAAAAGGTAAGAATGAAGGCCTAAAAGAGAGTATGAAAATTAAGGAAGAGGTAAATGGGATTTGATTGATGAAGAAAAGTTTATTTCAGATTTTAAGGCTTACCTTGGGCGGTGGGTGGCCTCAACGTGGCTTCAAAAGAAGCAGAAAATTTTGGAGAACTATTCAGGAAGAAAAATACATCCACAAAGTGTAGTCCGGTACTGTTCCAGACCTTCTTAAATTTTCCTGGGTAGTAAAATCCTGATTAAATCCGCTATTAAGCGAGCACATCCACGTGTGTCGAATTCACCAAGAAAAAACGGTTTCTCAGGCCAGTTTTTTAGGCGGTAAAACTTAGTGCTAAAATTATTTATCAGATTGGCACTATGTGAAATCCGATTAATATCGATTAATAGATATAACTGAGAGCAAAGGAAGAACAATCGATTTTTGAAGGGTGACACTTTTCATCAAGAAAAGAAAGTATAAGAGAGGTTATATTTACCTTATTCTCGGAAAATTAAATTGTATTTGATTTATATTTGAATTTTAGACAGATAACAACAATTAAAAATATGATGGGCACGGAGGAGAAGGGTAGCGACTCACCGACGCCTCCGAATAAAAGCTTTCCCGGGGTTTACTAAACGAATGATAAAAAGTCAATATATTCTATATAATTAAATAAAGTTTACTTTGGTCTATGTTTAAATGCTAAAATTATTTGGTGACGATTTTAACCCGTAACATGACCCCATAACCTTTTTCAATCTTGACCAGAACGTCACTAGTAACACACCTCATTATCACTAACCTTGACCTTAATCCATGATAAAATCGCCTTGACGTCACTGGTTACATTCCGTTATCACTAACACCGGAAACGCCCACAATCCCGTATCACCGGATGGAGTAGGATTGGTATAGAATAACTGCGGGCATACATTAATATAAGCCACAAAAACTTGTGTTGAGTTTAATAGATGTTTAAAGATAGAAAATAAATATAACGTGTAAAAAAACACAAGTTTTAAAGTGATCCAAAAAGTTAATAAGCTGTTATTGTAATAAATTTGGCTATAATTGTAGCCAATTTTATCGTTTAAAATGGTCTCGAAAAAAAAAACTGCGATACTTTACCCAACATCAAGGGAATATTTATTTTACAGTATTATTAGCCAATATATCCGGGAAGACTTCATTCAAGCAATTACCACCACTTTTCCATATCATTTGAGCAGGGTCCCATAAATACCTGACGAACAATAATTAAAAATGAATAAATAATAATAATAATATTCGAGCGCTGTTGCTAAATTTCATTACATTACGTCACATTACGTATTAAGCGTGATTACAGACACTATTCTGTTATTATTGACAATTTTTTATTTGCACTTACCTTTACTAAGTGCTAATGCAGGTGCATACACAGCAACGCTGGTATATAAAACCATTTGCAGGATGTATAAACCACTGGCTAAATATCTAATTTTTGGTGTAAATCTTAACGACAGGTACTCATACGAACTAGTGAGTCGCAACTTTAGGAAAACTGGTAGAAAAAACGTCGATGTCAAAGGTACTACTAGTAGAAAAGATATACAGATCATCCAAAATTGAGAACCATGAGTGTACATTTCGGCAGGGTTCCCAAGGAGTTCTATAGCAGTAATGAAACTAAAACCAAAAAACAAGTAATTTTTGTATTTTTGTTTTTATACTTATTATCTGGTAGAGAAATGAAAAATTAGATCGCTTATTATACAGACGGGAACAATTATTTTATTCAGTAAATTAAACAATTTTATGATGACGAATTTGCTTCAGAGGTTAATACTAATAAATAATAATAATCCATTTAGAAAAATTCAAGATCATATCAAATCCAAAATACCAATGTTCTTTTTCTTAGCTCAAAATATACGAAAAAACAAATTTAAACATCTAAAATTGGACGATTATAATTTTACACATTTTCAGACTTTTTATCTACCATGTATACACAGAGAGAAATACGTGCTCAAATTAAGCAAAAAATAAGCATTTTCGGGCTTGTTTTTGAGCCAAGCACGGCTAATCTTCATTTAAAAAATTTTTAAGCACGCCTGCTAAAAAATGTTAACTGAAGTAAGTACATTCTTATTTAATGCTTAAAATAAAAATCTTGCAGTTCAATTTAAGTATTCAAATTCTTATTTCAAGATTTTGGACGATTTTAATACAAGAATATAATGCTTAATGTGAGTTTATTAATTCTTATATTGTATCATTGACAAGAATGATAAGTGATTGATTTAAGTTTGGACATTCTTGTTTTTAGGTTGGCTGTCTTTTATAAGCACGATCATACTTGAACCTAGCATGTAATATTCTGTATTTAAGTATGCAGTGTGCTTAATGATAGTATACTATTTCTCATTCTTGGAATTAATTCATTCTTAATTCAAGTATGTGAATTCTGTATTTAAGCATGAAGCATGTTTTAATTTGGGGTGCTCAAATAAAGTACGTTTATTCTTGTTTCAAGTATTCATAATATTTAATAATTCGCTACGAATAAATAAATAAATAAATAAATAAATAAATTTATTGCAGAAACTATGTAGTATACATTCGAGGTTATCAAGTACAATTTAAAAAGGCAAAAGATGTATATATAAAAAAAATGAAAGAGTAAAATTACGTACAATACATATAATATTAAAATTTATGACTAAAAAATTCCGAATATTCATAAAAAGTTTCTTCAATTAGAATATTTTTACAGAGGTTTTAAATCTTTTAATTGAAAGATTTTTATAATGTGGTGGTAGACAGTTATACATTTTAATTGCTATGTGACAAAAAGGCTGTTGTGTTCTTTTTAATCGATGGTAACGAATAGTTATAGCGTCTTTATATCTCGTATCATATTCGTGGAAATCTGCGTTTGTAAGCAAATCATTTTCTTTAATAAAATTTAGACATTGATATATGAACATAGAGGGTAAGGTCAACATTCCCATCTTTTTAAAAATAGGTCGACATTGTTCTCTATTGTTTACACCATTTATAATTCTCAAAACTTTTTTTTGGATTTTAAAAATTCGTGCAGACTCCGAGGTACCTCCCCATAAAATCAAACCATAATTTAGCAGGCTATAAAAATTACTGTAGTAAAATAACAAAGCTGTATCTGTTGTTGTTAACTGAGTTAATTTTCTTATTTGAAAAACTACTTTATTTAGATTCTTTGCTAAATGATCTATGTGAAAATGCCAACTTAAATTTTGATCTATATAAATTCCTAACAGTTTAGCGTATTCATTTGAAGAGGTATTGCATAAGAAAGTTATATTTTCTGTTTTATGTTCATTTAATTTTAATGTATTTGCTTGAAACCATGTATTAGCTTCCCTTACAGATTCTTCGCGTCTAGAGTTTAAAGTTTCTAGATCTTGGGCAAAATTGATTATTGTAGTGTCATCTGCATATAAAGCTAAGATTTCTGCATAAACATTCGCTGGTAAATCGTTTATAAAAATCAGGAAAAAAATTGGACCCACTATGGAACCTTGAGGCACTCCCATATTTAAAGAAATAGTTTGAGAAGAATCCCCTGAAGGTAACATAACCATCTGAGACCTGTCTTTTAGGTAGGATTTAAAAAATAATAAATTATCTCCACGAATGCCGTAATATTCTAATTTTTCTAGAAGATACTCATGATTCACACAATCGAAAGCCTTTGATAGGTCCAGTAATGTGACCGATGGTATCTTTTTATCATCCAAAGCTTCTATAACTTTTTCCAGTACTGAAAGTATCGCTTTTATTGTATTTCTATTTGGTAAGTAACCAAACTGATCTTTTGAGAAAAAGCAATGTTTTTCGAAATATGATATAATTCGTTCTTTCACTAATGATTCGAAAATTTTTGAAAATATTGGAAGGATTGATATGGGGCGGAAATCGTTAGGTTCGGCAGATCCTTTCTTTTTAGCTAAAGGAATAACTTTTGCAAATTTCAGTTCTTCCGGAAATATATTTTGTTCAAAACATTTATTAATGATATAAGTTAGAATTCGTAGTATAGAATTAGAAACATATTTCAAAACCTTCGTATTCATACCGTATATCCCTGCTACTCGAATTTTTCAAATTCTGAATCACTCTGTAAACCTCATGTTCATCAGTAGGATTCATATAGAAAGACTCCCTAGGCGAGATAAAACTTTTTTTCAAAAATTCCATATAATCTAAATTGTTCTGACTGACTGAAGCCGTTATGTTTCTTGTGCTATCAACAAAATACCTGTTTAATATTTGTGCAGATATATTTATATCTTGATTTTTGTTGCTTTTGAACTGCGAATTAATAAGTTGCCAAGTTGCTTTACTTTTATTTGGAGCTTGTTCTATAAAGTGTTTGTTTCATAAACTTTTTGCTTTAGTAATTTCCTTTCTATAATCTTTTTTTAACATTTTTAAGAGCATAAGAGCATCTTCGGAACCTGTACATTTCAAGATTACAGATACTGCTTCAATTTTGTTTCTTAAGTCTTTTAAAGTATCATTGAACCAATTAATTTTAGTCACGTTTCTCTGTTTAACGCTTTTTTCTGGAAAATATAAATTAAAGAGTTTATTAAAAATACAGAAAAACTCTGAGAATAACTCATTAGCATTGTGAAGACATAATACATTAACGGAAATATTCAAACTTTTTAATTTCGAACATATTCTTTTAATTCCAGACAACACACTAATTTTCATATTTTAATATTTTGTTTTTACAGAATGGGATTATGGGAATATTCATTATCGTTATAATATTCATTATTGTCCCTTCCAGAATTTATTAAAATATATAAATTATTGTGTTATCTGGAATTAAAAGAATATGTTCGAATTAAAAAGTTTGTTTCCATAGTGAAGGAATAAATAAATTCAGCAAGGTATTGTAAGGTAGGACTTATAAAAAAAAATGTAATCGAGAAATAAAAAAATCTTTTATTAAACAAAAAAAAATAAACAAAACAATAATTTTCTAAACTGTCAGAAAAACCTATTTTTATATCACAATAGGTAGGATACATACATGCATACATACATACAGTATGTCCTTAAAGAGTGGAATACATTCATAATTTCCTAAACTAAACATAGTGCGTCCATAAAGTAACGCATAAATTCATTATTAGCTAAATGAACGATTAAATTAGAAATTCCCGAAATAGGTCGATTTTTGATTTCAATTTACTATTTTTTCAGATCATAATCTAATATACAGGGTGAACCACCTTCGTGTAATGACGTCATCACCATTTATTTTAAATAGAACCCCCCCTTTTTTTCAATTTCCGGATTGCCCTTGCTGAGCTGATTCCAAAAATGTATAATATGTTGCTTCAAATTGGTACAGGGTGGGCAAAAATGCAAAAATTTACTATCAAAAACATCCTGCATTATTCTTAATAATTGTATCTAACAGCTTTTATTAGTGATCCAACCCGTTATTGGTCTGATGAAAATCCAGACTGGATGCAAGAGTACCATACGCAAAGACCACAAAAAACCAACTTATGGGCCGGTATTGTGAGAAATACAATTATTGGTCCATATTTTCTTGATGAAAACTTAACAGGAGCATTATAATATCTGGATTTCCTACAAAATACATTAATTCCTGATCTGATCCAGCTTTTCCCTGATATTCAAATACCCACTAATGTAGACCGCAGAATCTGGTTTCAACAGGATGGCGCACCGCCACATTTCGCCTGTGCGCGATTTTTTAAACACAACTTTTCCACAAAGGTGGATAGGAAGAAGGGGACCAGTGGAATAGCCTGCTAGATCACCTGATCTGAGCCCATTAGACTTATTTTTATGGGGTTATTTAAAATCTATAGTCTACTTCAATAGACCTGGAAATATCCCTCAACTACAAGACCGAATTAGACAAGAAATACAGAACATCACACCCGCTATGCTACAGAATGTTAGAGGTGAAAGTAATGCCCGGTTCAGTCATTGTATAATGGTCAATGGAGAATAATTTGTAAATTTTCGTTTGTTTGTTTTTGGTAGTGTATCACATTAATTGCATAACTACGTAATTCCATTTAATTTGTTTATTACATTCAGTAACGTATAACTTTCCATAAACAATTTTCATAATTTTTTTTTGCATTTGTGCCCACCCTGTACTAATTTGAAGCAACATATTATACATTTTTGGAATCAGCTCAGCAAGGGCAATCCGGAAATTGAAAAAAAGGGGGGTTCCATTTAAAAAAAATGGTGATGACGTCATTACACGAAGGTGGTTCACCCTGTATATTAGATTATGATCTGAAAAAATAGTAAATTGAAATTAAAAATCGACCTGTTTCGGGAATTTCTAATTTAATCGTTCGTTTAGCTAATAATGAATTTATGCGTTACTTTATTGACGCACTGTATTCAAAAAACCTGAAACACGTCGATTTTTATTTTTAAATCACATACGGGGACGAAATAGGTATCCTAAAATTTTATTAGTTTAACAATTGAAATGGAATAACATGATTAAAAAAATGTATCAAATATTATTATTTTCCTAGGCTTACTTTTATTTCTGTTTGAAATCTTTCCAGTATCCCGTTTGTTAATTTGTCAACTTGGGATAGAGATACTTTGATGCATTTATTATATAACGTTTTGGTCTACAATTAGATCCACTAGTTCTTTTCTGATACATTCAGTGAAAATTAAATCCCTACTGTAATTTTCTGATATTTTTCTTCCTTTTACCTCTCGCCCTTCAGATAAGAGAGGTATAGGAATCATGCTAAAAATTGGGTAGTGAGTTTTCAATGGATAAACACGTTTTAGGGTCCCTAGAATACGATTTTAATATTTTCGCGATGATGTCTGTGTGTGTGTGTGTGTTAGTGTGTGTGTGTGTGTGTGTGTGTGTGTGTGTGTGTGTGTGTGTGTGTGTGTGTGTGTGTGTGTGTGTGTGTGTGTGTGTGTGTGTGTTAGTGTGTGTGTGTGTGTGTTTGGATGGATGTTGTAGTAACGATAACTCAAAAACTACCGAATAAAAAAAATTGAAATTTTGCATACAGAATTCTGATACCCTAGATTAGATCTGATTAGATTTTGGTGCCAATCGGGCAACCGGAAGTGGCAGTTGCTATGGGTGATGACGTCATTATTATACAAAAGGGCAATAAAGTTTTACACATATATTTTGTATGCCCTATAGTTTATTTTCATCTCATTGAAATTTTCGAAACTTTTGCATTTGTTGCCAGATTTACAAAAAAATAATTTTTTTTCATACTTTTTTGTGTCAACCTGTAAATTTTTGATTCAAAAATGGCGAGAGGTCATGTGCTGGCCATATCAGATTTTTTCTGTGGTTTTTAAAATATCCTCCAGAGGCTGTAACTAAAACAAAATCGAAATTTTATAAATGTGCAAATCAAATGATGTGTGTGTGTGTGTGTGTGTGTGTGTGTGTGTGTGTGTGTGTTTTGGGGGAGAGGGGCAAGAGTAACAGTATATTTGAAAAAATAAATGTAAAATTGTAATACATCAAAAAATTAATACCACAAATATGTTCTCAGTATCGCACAATTTAGTGGTGCTGCTGCTGGTACTGCTATAATTAGATAAAGCAGAGTCAACTCTTTCCGTTTCGACCTATAAATTAAAATTTGTTTAAAAAATCTCTATAATAAACATTACTAACTTACCGTCTATGACTGGGAATTGGAATCCCCAATTTAACAATAAACTACAGATTTCATTGTCCTCATAATGATTTTGGTTTTAGTAAAATTCATTTTTAAAAGTAATACTATACTATATCACTATCTGTTTTTACACTAACTTAAAACATAAAAACACTACAAAATACACCAACCAGCACTGGAAAGTGGAGTAGAGATAAATGAATCATCCTTGTTCTTTCTTAATGTTTCTAGTCCTGGAGTCAGAATATGTAAGAGGGGGTTAAAAAGTGGGATAGTACTAGCTTAAAATCAAGAATTTCCATTCTCAATTTAAACACGTAATGCCTCAATTTAAGAATGCCGCATGCTTATTTCAAGTATGGAGCATACTAAAATAAGAAGTTTCATTCTAAATTTAAGCATGTTATTTCTCAGTTCGAGAATGTCGCATGCTTAGTTTGAGAAGGGGCGTACTTGACAAATTCTTAAGAGAAAGACGTTTATCCATACTTAATATAAGAAGTTTCGTTCTCAATTTAAAAATATTAGTACTCAGTTCAAGAACGTTACATGCTTAATTTTAGTATGGGTATTATCAAAATATTCCTAAAAGATAGACGGTTATCCATACTTAAAATAAGAAGATTCATTCTCAATTTAAGAATGTTAATTCTTAGTTGAAGTACGGTAAGACATGCTCAATTCTTCATTTTAAATTCATAAACGTTTATTGCTTAAATCAGTGACCGTGACCAACGTGCTTAAAATTTAGATTTACCGTACTTAATTTAACATGTTAATATTTTAGAGTTAAGCACCCTTCATGTTTAATTTAAGAATGCGTGTTACAAAAATTCTTATTTTTCAAATTAAGAATGTTTGTGCTTATTTATAGGTTTTTATCCAAAAATTGAGCATGACAATGTTAATTTAAGAATGCCAGGATTCGAATAAAGAATATTGTGTCGTGCTTCATTTTAAATGCACATTTTTGACTACATTCTCAGACAAATTTCTCTGTGTGTATACTAAAGGAATTTATTTATTATGAATGATCTTTTGGATTTAATTTATTAATATTTGAAAAATATTCGATTTTTATTTCTTACCTAGCGGCCAGCGACATAGACATCGGAAAAGTCCCCATTGTGCTTCCTCCCAAAAGAAAATCTTCGCTATTTTTACTTTTATTAAAACATCCATAAAACACTCCTATACCACACGAAATTACCAACATTGTAGCCAATACTAGGTAATCTTCCCAGGAAAATATATTTTTTTGGATTTTTTCTTGACATAATTCTACAAAAAAATACCTTATATTTAAGTTCGCTATTTCACAAAAATATTATAATTTTTTTTGGGAAGATAAACAAGTGCAACAGGGTCACAACCTAACCTAACCAAAACCTGACTTAATCCTATAAAATTCATAGTATATCAGTAAAAACCAGCAACCATTAACGTTCAAAGAATTGTCTCAGAATGTCCTCAAAAACAAACGAAAATAAATGAAAATAAATGAAAACAAATGAAAATAAACGAAAACAAATGAAAACAAACGAAAACAAATGAAAACAAACGAAAACAAATGAAAACAAATGAAAACAAACGATTTGAAACAAAATGGGATGTAGTAGAGCCAAGAAATAAATGGGGAACATTTTACACAACTTTAACATTAATAGTATTTTGTGCAACAAGTGTGGATATGATGGCCATATCGCACGGGGACGTAGTTTGAGTACAACGTCGTAGGCGGACTGCTCAATGGTCCGAATGCGATATGGACAATCCACACAAGTTGAACAGTACATTTTTTCTACAACCCACTAAAGGAAAAACTAAAAAATATTATAAAAAAAATTACAGTCACTGGGTTTGAACCGACCTTCGTATCCGAGAGTGAGAGCGTTAGCACTGTGCTATCACGAGCTGTCACGGCTTTATCATAAAATCATATAAAACGATTAGGCACCTTCTATTTTTAAGTAGGTCATATTCATATATAGTTTTTGATTTTTGGGGTAATAACCAGTGGCGGCTCGTGAACTTTTTAAGAGAGGAGGCTGGACATAAAACGTTTTTGTAAAAATATACTCCATTCAGCCAATTAATTTAACCTTTGCGCAGCGACCGTACCAGCTACTTCAGTGACAAAATTAATTGTTGCCCAACGTGGAGGTATACAGGGTGTGTCACGTAGACGGCCCATTAGCCATATATGGAAAAGTAATGGTAATTCAAATTTGAAAGTTTATTTACAGAGGTTTGTAAATACGCTTTATCTAATGAAAATATTTTTAACTTTCGGTTTATACAGGGTGTTCCGAAAGTAACGATCAACTTTGTTATTTAAAATGGAACGCCCTGTAGTTTTTTACATTTTTAGATTTTTCGTGGGAAGCTGATTTCAAAAACCTATTACACTTATATTATAAAACGAATGGTTTTGAAGTTATAGACAATTGAAAATCGCATTTTTTCAACTTTAAACTTTAAACGACATAAAATCCGATAATACGGCTTACATATCCCTATCCTAACTTTTTGAGTTCTACCTTTTGACATAAGAAGAAAATGTATACAGAATGATCGAAATTTTGATCACCCTGTATGAATTTTTTTCTTATGTCACAAAATAGAACTCAAAAAGTTAAGACAGGAATATGTAAGCCGTTTTAACCGATTTAATGTCGTTTGACCGGAGCAATTACTTAAAGTTGAAAAAATGCGATTTTCAATTGTCTATAACTTCAAAACCATTCGTTTTATAATATAAGTGTTAAGGTTTTTGAAATCAGCTTTTCATGACGAATCTAAAAATGTAAAAAATGACAGGGTGTTCTATTTAAAATAACAAAGTTGATCGTTACTTTCGAAACACCCTGTATAAACCGAAAGATGAAAATATTTTCATTAGATAGAGCGTATTGACAAACCTGTGTAAATAAATTTTCAAATTTGAAATAACTTTACTTTTCCATATATGGCTAATGGGCCGTCTACGTGACACACCCTGTAGAGTTTCTCTTGCCAATTTTTTTTTTTTTTTTCACGAAGCTTACCATCGTATTTAGTAGTATTTACAAAACAAATCTACCAAGAAATCAATCAATTTAAATTTCGCGGTTGTCTTTAACTGTATTGTTACGATTTTCTATTTCGCGTGTACGAGCAGAATCATTAACATTAACAATATTTTATTTACCGGTTAATTTAAACTTAATACTCGATGTAATATGTTCCTGCGATTTTTCATGTCTGTCTAGCTAGACCACGAGCTAAATTTTTCAAATCATTATAACCCAAGCGCCCCCAACATGAAGAATTATCAGTTGTAAATAATAAACAATACCAGCAATATAATTTATTGTGTACCTCAGATCCTCTGTTAACCATAAATATTTTTTATAATTGTCAGTATTAAATGATCGATTTTGATACTTACCTGACATCACTAATCCTGTTAAACCCGGTAAAGGCCGTTTATTTTTAAAAACACTTTTTTGTCATATGTTAATCCACTAAATGGATTTTTTAAAAAGTCAGAAACTAAATCACAGGCACTCATTATAAATTTTAATAATTTACCGAACAGACAAATTATTTCGCGTGGCGTCACTTAACAATTATTCCCGCTAATCATAAAACAAAACAAACACCCTCGCAATCCGCATGTGTGGTATTCCCCTGAAATGAAGAAGACTAGCCTACTAAGACTGTTGCTATTTCAGCTATTTTTTACGTTATTTAGCAATTGGACTGGTCGAAAAACGGCAACTATGTTGAGCAACACGTGTTTAGGATTTAAGGTATATGTATCATTTTCCACCGGAGTGAAGGCTAGCCTACTAAGACTGTTGCCATTTCAGCTATTTTTTACGGTATTTAGCAATTGGACTTTTCGAAAAACGGCAACTGTGTTGAGCAACACGTGTTTAGGGTTTGAGAGATGTACAGATTCGATTGAGTCTAGCCTCAGGTCCCCGTTGTCAGATTTAAAAATAATTACTGAGAACAGGGAATTAATTGTGAAATTTTAAAAAATATTAGAGAAACACTAAATAAAATGAATGATTAACAAAATATTTCTGGTGCTGTTTGTTGAATAAATTAATAAATTGGTGAGGAGGCTGAGCCTCCTAAGCCTCCTTCGAGGAGCCGCCACTGGTAATAACATTATTATTATTACATCTTTGCTTGCGGCTAAGTGAATATCTGGTGAAGTACCATGTATTAATAAGTCATCACTGGAATTACTTATTTTTACAAATATGTTTCAGTTTTAGTATAAAAAATTCTGACAGTTGTTTTGACAGGTTATTTAAAGTTAAAAAAATATTTGAATTCTGATTGGTGGATTTCATATCTCACGCGTAGATTCGACAATATCCATGTGGATGCAGAAAAAATCGTTTTTTTTTTGAAAATATTAGCAGTTTCTCAAATTTATTTTAATTGGATTTAGTATTAAAATACAAAAATTTTTCTTTTTATTTAGAAAATTTATTATTTAATTTTCTACTCACCTTTCGATTCGCCATTTTCTAATTGAGATAGATGATTGTGAGCACAAGAAAAACCAATAAAAACTAGTAAAGTTATCAGTCTTAAATTCCACTTAACTACTTCTGACATGTTACAAGTGCGAAATCAAATATTTAATTATTTGAATAGCTACAAACAGAAAATAAATAATAAAAAACAAATAAAATAAAACTATAAACATACTCGTGAGTTCAATGTTAAATTCAAATTAATCTATTTTATCTATAAAAATATCGAATTTGAATGACATAGGTAGTTGAATATACAGGGTCATTTGTTTAAGGTATTGCTATTTTATTAAATTAATGCCCAATTAAAAGAATTGATTGTAGAATTCGATATTTGTACAGCTTTATGTAGAACGACAAAAATAATAATTTGCAAGCAAAAAAAATATTTAGCCATTTAAAATACAAGTAAACTTTTCGACCTACGGATTTAAAATTAGGGCTTCACATGAGACGAGATAAGGAGAGAATTTCAAAAATCTCGTCTCGGTCTCGTTAGTTGAGAAAAAAATAAGTCTCGTTTCAATCTCGGTCTCATCTCGTAACCATTTGTTTCGTCTCGTCAAGTCAAATCTCGTATCGCTAGAACTTATTTCTAAGAGTGTATAAAAAGAGGTAATTATTAATTCTATTGTAATTTATAAATGCGAGAAAAATAAACTAACAAGCAGTATAAACATTTATTTTTTTTTATCATAAAAGAAAAGTCTGCATAGGTTACGATAAATTTACGAAATCTAAAATCTGATAACCATCTGTGAAATATTTGTTTTATATAAAATGACAATCAAAATGTGTTTCGAATTTTTTAGGACCTCCAAACCAGTTTGAGGGTAATAAAATTTTATGATCCATTTAAGTCTTAGTTACCTAAAGAGTATCTAGAAACTACATTTGTTATTGAAGGTATGTGTGCAGAATAAAACATTTTAATTAAAATTTTTAATTCTATTGAAAATAGGAGTAATTACATCAACACTAACAGAAGCGTCTAGATCCCAACTGCAACTCGAGTGCCCACCGCTGTTGCCATAATTTTGTACGTTAACTTGAAAGTTTGATTATATATTATTGTGATACGAAGTGGTCCAGTGCTAGAGTGTATGCTTTACACATAAAACTTCCTGGTTCGAATCCCAAGGAAAAAAAAAATTTATATATATTTTTTTTAATACACAGGTTAGATTTAGATATTCAAGACTTCTTTTAATAAAATAAATACTAGGCGCTAGTAACATTAACATGCTTTCCAGTTCTTAGTCTCCCATATAAAAAATAATTTAAAAAAAATAATATTTTTAAACGAATTAACATTTATCAGTAACGAAATATAAAATGTATATTTGCGAAAATATTGTGACGTGTATGGATGAAAAAAAGTTGTAATCTAGCAATAACGAGATTTGACGAGACAGGACGAGACAAACGGTTACAAAACGAGACCGAGACTGAAACGAGACTTATGATTATCTCAACTAACGAGACCGAGACGAGATTTTTGAAATTCTCAAACCGTTCTAAAAAAAACTATATTCAGGTATACATACACGAAAGTTGTCGAGTAAACATGAAATTTGAATACTAACTTGGTTGTGTAAATATGTAACTGAATATATACCCAATTAAACTTAATTTATAATTTTTTTAATTTAACGGAAAACTATAATTTGTCAGTAGATAAAACGTTCATTAACGCTAACAATTCGTAAATAATAGTATATTATTTAACGATCGGTAATGAAGGTAATAACTCACGCCGATGAAATTTGCAGCACGAGCCGTAGGGGAGTGCTGTAATTCATCAAATCATAATAATATACCAAAGGTTTTTTGCAATATACTGATCAATCACTGACAAATAACAAAACCAGATTTGAACAATCTGGAAGCGCCCTCTAAGACTTAATAATAAAATTTCACTAGGATTAGCTGAAATTGTAATTTTTGATAGCAGGAAAACGCAAAAAACAATGATAAGGAGCATCTGTTAGGACTGTCTTCAGTCATCCACCCAACTGTAATTTGCTATAGTCAGTAATTCCATCGCAGGTGAAGGATCTACGATTTTTAAGAATTTTTTAAGGATCTTTAAGGATTTTTAAGGATTTTTAAGGATTTTTAAGGGTTTTTAAGGATTTTTAAGGATATTTAAGGATTTTTAAGGATTTTTTAGGATTTCTAAGGATTTTTAAGGATTTTTAAGGATTTTTAAGGATTTTTAAGGATTTTTAAGGATTTTTAAGGATTTTTAAGGATTTTTAAGGATTTTTAAGGATTTTTAAGGATTTTTAAGGATTTTTAAGGATTTTTAAGGATTTTTAAGGATTTTTAAGGATTTTTAAGGATTTTTAAGGATTTTTAAGGATTTTTAAGGATTTTTAAGGATTTTTAAGGATTTTTAAGGATTTTTAAGGATTTTTAAGGATTTTTAAGGATTTTTAAGGATTTTTAAGGATTTTTAAGGATTTTTAAGGATTTTTAAGGATTTTTAAGGATTTTTAAGGATTTTTAAGGATTTTTAAGGATTTTTAAGGATTTTTAAGGATTTTTAAGGATTTTTAAGGATTTTTAAGGATTTTTAAGGATTTTTAAGGATTTTTAAGGATTTTTAAGGATTTTTAAGGATTTTTAAGGATTTTTAAGGATTTTTAAGGATTTTTGGGATTTTCAAGGACTATTAGGAGTTTTAGGGATTTTTAATATTAAGAATATTAAACTATTTTTAGGGATTTTAATGTTTTAAAAGGATAATTTTAGGACCTTTAAGAATTGCTTGTGATTTTGGAGTAATTTTAAACCTTTAAGTATTTTTAAGGGATTTTAGGGATTTTTAAGAAATTTTTAAGAACTATTTTAAAGTATAGTTAAGAATTTTTAAGTTTTTGTTAAGATTTTTAAGGAGTTTTAAATTTTTTTAAGATTTTTTAGATATTTTTAAAGATTTTTAAGCGTTTTAACGATTTGAAAGGGTTTTTATAGATTTTTGAGATTTTTAAGGACCGTCAAGGACTTTTAAGGGTTTTTTTTAGGGATTTTAAGGATTATTTTAGTACCTTGAAGAATTGCTTAAGATTTTTAAGTAATTTTAAGTATAAATATTTTTAAGGGTGTTTAGGGATTTTTAAGGGATTTTTAGGGACGTTTTAAGAATTTTTATTGGCTTTTTTAGAGGATTTCTAATGCTTTTTAAGGACTTCTAAAAGGATTTTTAAGGATTTTTAGGGATTTTTAAGAAGTTTAAACTATTTTTAGGGATTTTAATGTTTTTTTAAGGATTATTTAAATAATTTTAAGTCTTTAAGTATTTTTAAGAGTTTTTATTGATTTTTATGGATTTTAAAGGATTTTAAAGAATTTTTAAGGTTTTCTTAAGATTTTTAAAGAGTTTTAAAAGTTTTTAAGAATTTTAAGGGATTTTTGGGAATTCTAAGGATTTTCAAAGACTTTCAAGGATTTTCGGGGATTTTTAAAAATTCTAAACAATTTTCAGAAATTTTAATGTTTTTTAAGGATTGTTTTAGGACCTTTAAGAATTGCTTAAGATTTTTAAGTAATTTTAAATCTTTAAGAATTTTTAAGGGTTTTTGGGGATTTTTAAGAAATTTTTAAGGATTTTTTAGTGATTTTAATGTATTTTTAAGAATTTTTAAGATTTTCTTTAGATTTTTAAAGAATTAAAAATTTTTTGAAGACTTTTAACGGATTTTTAATTATTTTTAAGGATAGTTAAGATTTTTATGGATTTTTAACTATTTTTAAGGATTTTTATGGATTCTTAAGGATATAATTTATATATTTTTTGTTTCTTCTTTAACGTACTATATTTATCTCCATGTGCATGTACCTACTATAACAGCTTCCAATACAGTTAGCAACGTTGTGATAAGGTATTTTCGCGATGAATACTCAGTATGATTCATGCTTCACTATTTCGATCGTTTAAAGAGACGAATTATCTCACAGCAACTTCTGCTGAGACAACGAAACCTAAGCTGGCTAGACAACATTGTTATCTCGGGACACCTACTTCTCTCAACAAAGGATAATAATCATTTTTCTTTTTTAGTCATTTGTTAGAACTCATTTAGTAAACATATACTTACGTGTAATCATAGAAATTAGAAAAATAAATCTGTTTAAAAACAAAGTTACAACTTTCAAGCTTGTAATTCACGTCTTTATTTCAAGACTGATGATGAATACATTGTCCGCTATCTATCTGTATTATTATTTCATTATGTAGATTTCCAATTATTTTACCTTATACATTTTTTCCACTATTTGTAATAAAAATATAGATAGACAGTTAAAATAATTATTATCAATTTCTCAAGCAAAAATTCATCATTAAAAACTTGAATAAATTACAGTAAAAATCAAAAAATTAAACACATCCCAGACAGCACATAATATCTTAAAGACATCTTTTTTATGTCTGGGCCTAAGATATAAAAAAGGCGTCTCATAGATATCTTTTAAAGGATATCCTTTAGGCGTCTGATTACAGTTGTCTTTAAGATGTTGTTACGTTTTTTTGTGCCACCCTGTATTTTCATTAATCCTCTGCTCCGTATATTTTATAGTTTCATATTCGCTTGATGTTGCCTTTCTTATTTCCTCGCGTCATGTCCCTCTCTTCTCTTGGCATTCTTATAAAATGCCTACCCATGCTAATAACCCCCCTTTTACTCTTTATCTATTGAGTACAAGTAGTAGGCTTTGTACATCTTTATATCGCCAGTGTTTTCTGCTGAAGATTTCTTTCTTGTCTCCCCTTTATTTATAGAGGTTCTCATTTGGTGGTTTATATTGCTGGTTCCACTTCAATCAATTGTTATTACCTGGACAGTGGTCAAGTGTTTTTTTTTTGTTTTCTGGATAAGCTGAGAACAGGACAACTCACAAGAGGACAGCTGACAAAAGAGCTTTCGTACGAAACCAACACCCTCTACTCTAAAGAAGCTAAGTTTTTTATTTGAAAAAAAAAAGAAAATCTCTGATATTATCGTAAATTATAAATAAACAAATATAACGTTTCATTTGAGTTTAATTTCCTTAATCCTAAAAAAAAAGAAAGGACGGATTTTGAAATATATCATAGTTTTTTTTTCAATTGTTTCTAATCACATCAAAAAAATCAACTGACTGGCGTCCAAAAATTTTTTTCATTTAATATTTTACTATATTCGTGGAACGAACCCATAATATAATTTGAGCTTAATCACATGAATTATTTTTAACAACTTAAAGTATCGTTTCAATGTCTTTTAAATGTCTGAAAAATACAAGATTTTTCTGATTCATATAAGAAATAGGTTACCTATGCCATGTTCGTAAATTCTGTGCCGTTCGTACAACACTTTTAGATCGTCAATCAATTTGACATCAATTATTGATTTTCTTGTTAACATGGGTCTCATGCAGATTTGTTGTACTTTTAACAGCTATTAGCTTTTTGCAACTAATCTTAATTTTAATCTGTTGTTATTGACGAAGGCTCTGATGATGGCTTTATTTGTCGAAAGCGCTTAGCCGAATTTTTAATAAATTTTTTTTTAAATACACAGGCTAGATTTAGATAGTCAATACTTCTTTTAATAAAATAAATATAAATAGCTTAAGTCCTGGATTGACCGCCTCGTATCTTTGTTTGCTGTTCGCCATATTGTTAATTGTTTCGTGTATATGCTTTTGTTGTTGTGAGTGTATTTGTTAAAAAAATGTTATTCATCGTTAGGACATTTATAGTAGTTATAGGACATTTATAGTAGTTATAGACTTATAGAATATTTATAGTAGTTATTTAGTGAATAGTGAATAGTTTTTTTGTATGAAACTACGATGAAAATTGTGGTTGAAAAAAGGAGCAGTACCTACTTTGAAACACATTTAATGTATTATGTATGAAATAAATCTTGTAAATTACACATTTTAAATTAATTAATATTAATGTATTATATATTAAATAAATATGTTGTATGTTTTTAACACTTATTTCATTTAATTTTACCTCACTATACGAAAATTCAAAATTTCGCGCTTCTTTTTAAAAAAAATTCACACTGCGCAGCCTCATTAACCCCCTGCGCGATGTTCAATTTTGGCACGCTGTATTTTACTGCTTTAGTATCTCCTTTATAACTATGTCTTATCTCTATGATCTGACAGGAATACCTTGTAACCAGTGTTGCCAGGTGGGAAATTTTTTGAGTACCACAAAATTGATGAAAATGTACTAAATTTTGCCTCAGTGTACCATTTTTTAATATTTTGTCGTGACGTCACAGAGAGCCTTTTTGATGTCGAACGATGGCCTTTTTGATGTCGAACGGTGGCCTTTGTGGTCACTTTATTCTTAACTAAGAGACGAAGCATTACCTATTTTTATTTATCAAGAATTGTATTTAATTTTATTATTTTCTTTGAAAATGGAATATATTTCTCTCGACATGACTGATGACTGCGATCATCAACCCTTAGCTAACTCATGAGTCGCCGAACAACCACGAACCCCTGGAGCATACATCCAGTCGCAACCTCCCCAAAGAAGACTATTCCGAAGAAGCTGCCCAAGGTGCGTCGAATAGAAACAAACGTCAAATAACTTAAGAGAGACAGAGAATTTTCAGTTCATTCAGTTTCAAGATCAATCACTAAAGGCCATGGAGAATCTGCTGCGAGTTGCATAAACACTCCCAACGGTAATAACTCAACTTTTGTTTTAAGAAGTATTTATTATTATAAAATCAAACAACGTGATGTGGACTGTACGAGTTACAACATTGGTCCTTCGAGCCGGATATAAACCAACCACCTATATTAAAAGTATAGCCTCTACGGCGCCACTGGCACTTGGTCAGTGCTCATATGATTTTATAATAATAAATACTTCTTAAAACAAAAGTTGATTTATTACCGTTGGTAGTGTTTACGCAACTCGCAACAGAATCTAACGGGAGAGTGACGTTTCTAGTACAAATTTTTTGAAGCATGCTTCTCTTTCTTTTCACAGTCGCCTGCAATGGATATTTTGATTTCTTGTTGGAAAAAATCGACAAAAAAGTTGATATCTTTCGTTGTGCCCAGAAACCAATTTAGGTACCACATTTATCAAAGGAGTACCACTGTACTTTTTGACGATCAAGAGTACCACATGTACCACTTTGGCAACACTGCTTGTAACGTCTAATAAAATATTAACCATGCCGTCGTGCTCGATTTAAAGACCTTTATCTACTCCTATTAAATTATATATTAATTATTTAACTGCTTCTGAACAATTAATAGTTTCCATATACAAACAGTGTAAGTTATAATAACTCACTAGTGGGTTATCATACCATAGTATCCATAAGCAAACAGCGTGAGTTTTAATAACTCACTACTATAATTCGGTATGTAAATAATAGCGTGCAGTAAATTATTAAAAATTTTTAATCCGATAAATACGTTCCATTAGCGTAAAAAAGTTAGAAAGATTTTATAACTGGGAAGGAATGTATAATTAAAAAAATTTAAAATTACTAAATTAGCAACAGTATTAAGTAATTTTATTAAACACTATTTACGAACCGAGTACCAAGGTGGTTCTGTACAAGCCGAGAATAGTCCATTTTTGTTATTGAGGGGACTAATGTCATTTGATATTTTGTAAACAAAGTTCTTTCTCTGTACTTGCACCCTAGTATTTATTGTTATAGTCGTAGATAAAGTATAGTATTCAACTTACGGTAATGGTCATAACTCACTTGATGACACAGCACTCGTCTGCGGCTCTTACTGCAAGCTTCACCTGCGTGAGTTATGATTTACATTATCACTAGTTAAATAATATACTATTTTAGTATTTAGTATTTGTCATTTTTTGTAATCGAAATGATATTTTAAACTTTAGACAGAATTGTGGTGTTTTACTATGACCCCATGTATAAAACACTATAAAATTTTAATGAAATGTCAAACTAATTTAAGTAATAAAAATTTATTTAAAAGTTATAGGAAGGGAAAATTTCAAAACAAAATTGAATTATTGAAAAAATAATGATTTTAAGGCAAAATTTTAATTTCCTTTAAAGTATTTACTTATCATAAATTCAATATTTTTAAGGATAAAACAGCATTTTTATGACAGTCGGAATTCAATATATTATAAAACTCCAAATTTTTTGTTTTTATCAAAAAAATAAAACCAACAAAAAAATAAAATTTTGTAAAAATAAAATTTTAAAATTTAAAATAATCCGGAAATTTGTAAGGGGTTGAATATTGAAAATAAATTAAAATATTGTATAAATAAAAAATGAATAAAGTTAATTTTTTTAAAATAATCCGGAAATTTGTAAGGGTTCAATATTGAAAATAAATTAAAATATTGAATAAATTAAAAATGAATAAATTTGTTAATTTTTTATAAAATAATCCGGAAATTTGTAAGGGTTGAATATTAAAAATAAATTAAAATATTGAATAAATAAAAAATGAATAAATGTGTTAATTTTTTAAAAAATAATCCGGAAATTTGTAATGGTTGAATATTGAAAATAAACTAAAATATTGAATAAATAAAAAAAGAATAAATTTGTTAATTTTTTATAAAATAATCCGGAAATTTGTAATGGTTGAATATTAAAAATAAATTAAAATATTGAATAAATAAAAAATGAATAAATGTGTTAATTTTTTAAAAAATAATCCGGAAATTTGTAATGGTTGAATATTGAAAATAAACTAAAATATTGAATAAATAAAAAAAGAATAAATTTGTTAATTTTTTATAAAATAATCCGGAAATTTGTAAGGGTTGAATATTAAAAATAAATTAAAATATTGAATAAATACAAAATTAATAAATTTGTTAATTTTTTATAAAATAATCCTGAAATTTGTAAGGGTTGAATATTAAAAATAAATTAAAATATTGAATAAATAAAAAATGAATAAATTTGTTAATTTTTTATAAAATAATCCGGAAATTTGTAAGGGTTAAATAATGAAAATAAATTGAAATATTGAATAAATAAAAATCAATAAATTTGTTAATTTTTTATAAAATAATCCGGAAATTTGTAAGGATTGAATATTGAAAATAAATTAAAATATTGAGTAAATACAAAATTAATAAATTTGTTAATTTTTTATAAAATAATCCTGAAATTTGTAAGGGTTGAATATTAAAAATAAATTAAAATATTGAATAAATACAAAATTAATAAATTTGTTAATTTTTTATAAAATAATCCTGAAATTTGTAAGGGTTGAATATTAAAAATAAATTAAAATATTGAATAAATAAAAAATGAATAAATTTGTTAATTTTTTATAAAATAATCCGGAAATTTGTAAGGGTTAAATAATGAAAATAAATTGAAATATTGAATAAATAAAAATCAATAAATTTGTTAATTTTTTATAAAATAATCCGGAAATTTGTAAGGATTGAATATTGAAAATAAATTAAAATATTGAGTAAATACAAAATTAATAAATTTGTTAATTTTTTATAAAATAATTCGGAAATTTGTAAGGATTGAATATTGAAAATAAATTAAAATATTGAGTAAATACAAAATTAATAAATTTGTTAATTTTTTATAAAATAATTCGGAAATTTGTAAGGGTTAAATAATGAAAATAAATTGAAATATTGAATAAATAAAAATCAATAAATTTGTTAATTTTTTAAAAAATAATCCGGAAATTTGTAAGGATTGAATATTGAAAATAAACTAAAATTATGAATAAATAAAAAATGAATAAATTTGTTAATTTTTTATAAAATAATCCGGAAATTTGTAAGGGTTGAATATTGAAAATAAACTAAAATATTGAATAAATAAAAAATGAATAAATTTGTTAATTTTTTATAAAATAATCCGGAAATTTGTAAGGATTGAATATTGAAAATAAATTAAAATATTGAGTAAATACAAAATTAATAAATTTGTTAATTTTTTATAAAATAATTCGGAAATTTGTAAGGGTTAAATAATGAAAATAAATTGAAATATTGAATAAATAAAAATCAATAAATTTGTTAATTTTTTAAAAAATAATCCGGAAATTTGTAAGGATTGAATATTGAAAATAAACTAAAATTATGAATAAATAAAAAATGAATAAATTTGTTAATTTTTTATAAAATAATCCGGAAATTTGTAAGGGTTGAATATTGAAAATAAACTAAAATATTGAATAAATAAAAAATGAATAAATTTGTTAATTTTTTATAAAATAATCCGGAAATTTGTAAGGGTTGAATATTGAAAATAAACTAAAATATTGAATAAATAAAAAATGAATAAATTTGTTAATTTTTTATAGAATAATCCGGAAATTTGTAAGGGTTGAATATTGAAAATAAACTAAAATATTGAATAAATAAAAAATGAATAAATTTGTTAATTTTTTATAAAATAATCCGGAAATTTGTAATGGATGAATATTGAAAATAAACTAAAATTATGAATAAATAAAAAATGAATAAATTTGTTAATTTTTTATAAAATAATCCGGAAATTTGTAAGGGTTGAATATTGAAAATAAACTAAAATATTGAATAAATAAAAAATGAATAAATTTGTTAATTTTTTATAGAATAATCCGGAAATTTGTAAGGGTTGAATATTGAAAATAAACTAAAATTATGAATAAATAAAAAATGAATAAATTTGTTAATTTTTTATAAAATAATCCGGAAATTTGTAAGGGTTGAATATTGAAAATAAACTAAAATATTGAATAAATAAAAAATGAATAAATTTGTTAATTTTTTATAAAATAATCCGGAAATTTGTAAGGGTTGAATATTGAAAATAAACTAAAATATTGAATAAATAAAAAATGAATAAATTTGTTAATTTTTTATAAAATAATCCGGAAATTTGTAATGGATGAATATTGAAAATAAACTAAAATTATGAATAAATAAAAAATGAATAAATTTGTTAATTTTTTATAAAATAATCCGGAAATTTGTAAGGGTTGAATATTGAAAATAAACTAAAATATTGAATAAATAAAAAATGAATAAATTTGTTAATTTTTTATAAAATAATCCGGAAATTTGTAAGGGTTGAATATTGAAAATAAACTAAAATATTGAATAAATAAAAAATGAATAAATTTGTTAATTTTTTATAGAATAATCCGGAAATTTGTAAGGGTTGAATATTGAAAATAAACTAAAATATTGAATAAATAAAAAATGAATAAATTTGTTAATTTTTTATAAAATAATCCGGAAATTTGTAATGGATGAATATTGAAAATAAACTAAAATTATGAATAAATAAAAAATGAATAAATTTGTTAATTTTTTATAAAATAATCCGGAAATTTGTAATGGATGAATATTGAAAATAAACTAAAATATTGAATAAATAAAAAATGAATAAATTTGTTAATTTTTTATAAAATTAAATAAAAAAAAAACTTACCTTATAAATAAAACATACTTCAAAAACACAACCGTTTTTATAAAAAAACTTTCTAAACATACCCTTTTAATAAAAAAATAACAAATTTGTCCTAAACTGTATTTGTATAAGTTGTCTATTGGACCGGTTCCTATATTTCATTGAACGCTTTGCGATTTCTTGGGACAATCTGATCTGGTATAAACAAAGCTCAAAAACAACTGCAATACAATATACAGAAGCATGCACCAATTAAATAACTCTTAATTGTAGAAAAATTTTAATTAATAAAATAGAAATGGAATAAGAAATACCATGGCCATCCAAAAAGTTGCTGAATCAAACTTCATCATGCTAATTTTGTTATAACTTTATCTATTTAAAAAAAATGTCAGTGGCGTAATTAACAATTTCAAATTTTAGTTTATTAAATTTTCTTATAAATATTAAATAAATTATTCCCATCAATATAAATATTTATATTAATTGTCACTAAGCACTATGAAATAAAATAAAACTTAACAATTTAAAAAATGGGTTGTGGCCAACATTTGATTTTCCCGCTATTTATCTGTATTAAAAATTAGGAAAATTATAGGGCAAAATAGGGAAATTTGAGAAAAAATATGGAAATCAGATAATAAATATGAAAACATATGGGAAAATGGTGAAAAATAGGGAAATATTTTGGAAAATAAGAAAAAATGGAAAAATGGAAATAATAGAAAATAATAGGGATAAAAACAATAATGAAAAATAGGAAAAATATGAAATATAATGGAAAATAGGAAAAAAATACAAAGAAATAGGAAAAATGGCTTAAATGACGAAAAATAATGAAAAATAGAGAAAATAAGAAAATTTTCGAAAAATAGGGAAAAATAGTGAAATAGGAACAAAACATGAAAAAATAGTAACAAATTGGTAATAATAGGGAACATTATAAAAAGATACATAAAATAGGAAAATTAGAGATAAATATAGAAAAGTATTGAAATATATGGGAAAATAGTTAAAAATAGGGGATAATAAGGAAAAATAATAATAATAGGGACAAATACGGAAAAACAGACAAATGTGAAGAAAAACAAGAAAAATTACAAGAAATATAAAAAATAGGGCCATTAGAGAAATGGAAAATGAAAAACAGGAAAGACATGAATAAATATCAAAAATAGGGGAAAATATTGAAAAATAAGTACAAATATAATCAACTAGAAAAAATGAGGAAAATAGGACAAATAGTGGATAACAGGAAAAGCAGGAACAGATAGGAAAAATGGAAAAAATGGTGAAAAATAGAGAAAATAGGTGAAACATATGAGAAAAAGAAGTAAAAGTTGTAAGAAATCGTAAAAAATAGGGCAAAATAGGAAAATTTGGGAAAATAGGGAAGAATAGGAAAATTTGTGAAAAATAAGAAAAAATGTGGAAAATAAGGAATTTAAAAAATAAGGAAATTAGAGAATAAATAGGCAAGCATATGGGAAATATAGGGATAATAGAGCAAAATAGACAATAATATATAGAATAGGGAAACCTGGAAAAAATAATAAAAAACAGGAAAAATAGGAAGAAATACGAAAAAACAAGCAAATCTAGGTCGTCCATGTACTAAAGAGAATCCAAGGCAAAGCACGGGTATTCAGCTAGTTTTTTATATATTTTTTAGTAGTAACTTTCATAGTAGATTGACATTACATATACAGGGTGGCGAAAATTTCATTGCAATGTATTGTAATCTCGGAAACCGTAAGAGATAAGTCGGTTAAATGGAACAAAAGTTTGTCAATTTGAAAGCTAATTGACTGGTGCTTTATACTCAAATCTATCAGGAACGGCTTTCATAATAATTGATAAAAATCAAAATTGCACATTTTTTAAACCAGTGCTTTTGTGTTGAACAATATAAAAAACTGTATTTAACTTTTTTATATGAGAACAAGTCACCCGCCGTCTGATGATATTAAATTTTGAATCTGGCCATTCCCAATTTTTTTTTCAAATACGGACCTGAACTTTTAATGTGATTTTTTTATAGTATTTCATCTCCTGAATTCATCCACTTAATTGAAATTTTAATTATTTGAATGATTTATTAACTATTTGGTATAAAGGCTTTTTAATACGGTCCTGTACATTATCTATTGTTTAAAATAAAAGCACTGGGGCAAAAAATAAAAAATGAGCAAATTTGGTTTTTTTCAATTATGAAAATCGCCCCTGATATCTTTTCCATTTAACCGACTTTGTATCTTACAATTTTCGAGATCACAATACATTGCAATGAAATTTTCGCCACCCTGTATAGGTGAGCTTTCTTTGTCGTTACTCGGATTGAAGTAATTGTGCAGCAACAGTTCAAGCCCCGTCCTTATGGGAAATAACATGAGAAAATCGCTCTTATCAGATTAGAGGTAACGCCGGCTAGCGGTTGGGATAACATCGACTTTGAGGTTTAATTAATTTAATAAATAACATAGTACACTCCTACTTAACGCCATAAGGGCACTAGCATATATCTCCGTTAGTATTGGTCTAAATTAAACGCAGAAAATGACACTATATTAAAATTGTGACGTAGAATAAATACACAAAGAAAAATCATGCGCAAAAGACGCCAAAAAGGTACTAACGTCTATTTTCGTTACTATTTGTCTAAATGGAATGCCAAAAATGGCGCTGTATTAGAATATGTGACGTAGGGGTCACTTTCAGAAACTGAAGTCAGAATTTAATTTACATTTTATGTGTTTCACTGTGATATTAAATTCTTGTGGTACCTGACTTTGTGCTTCATTTCCTAAAAATTTGGATCACATTTAAGATATGGATAACCTTTGGGATTTATAATCATAAGTGTTTTTATTTATACTGCAAATTGCAAATTTTAAACTATAGTAATATCAGTATCTGTTCTATCTGTCCAATACTTTATTTTTAATGTTTTTTAAATCCTCCTTTCTGATTCACCTTTTTTCATTGGTAAAAAAATTTTATTTCCTATTTTTGTCGATAACTGTTGCATTAAAAATCTTCCATAGATTTAAAAATATCCGGTTGAAACTAATTAAATCGGTTTTCAACCAGATATAACCAAAATCCAAATAATTTACTCAATTAGTTCGTCGAACAACATAGAAATTTCTTTTTAAATTGAGATCAATTGATAAATGTCAATGTTAGAAAATTCCAAGAAAAAAGGGCTTGTTATTAACAAAATACTTACCCGTTAATAAAATAGTATATTATTTGCTACGTAATAAAAAATCAAAATATGGCACATGTAAATCCTAGATCTTTCTCATAATTTTAATTTTACTTTTAAGAGATTTTTTTTTCACTCATTGCATTTGCATTCAAATAAGTTGTAAATATTTTTTAAACCTAATATTTTACTTTTACCTTTATTTCTATTTTTTTGCAACATACTTATATTTATATCTTACCAACGTTTCCAGTGCTAATTACGAGATAAAGCCAGTTTTAATTGGACTTAGTAAAGCTCAAAAAACGAAAAAAGGAAGGGTAACGCATCGATATATATATCAATAAAAATTCAGTTAAGTACTATTCGGGCACAATTATGTATGTATTAATTTCTATTTTCTCTTATCTGAAACGTTTTGGTAAGTAAATTTATAAAATGTAATTATACCAATATAATATTAAAATAAAATAAAAATAATTCAATAAATCTCGTTATAGTGATTACAAAAAAATAACGTGGTGAGGATTTACACCGCGTTCTAGAAAATCACTTTTCTACAATTATTTAATAATTATAATGATCAAATGAAAATAGTTAATTAGAATACAAGTGCATGAAATAATGTTTTTGATACTATTTTATTACAAAAGATAAATTTTAGTGCAAGGGCGTAGATAACTTCTTTCCGAAAAAATTATAAATACTGTTCTAATAATATAAAACAAAATATAAAACTAGTAAGTACATTATTGCAGAAATAAACAATAGATTAATCGAAGAGAGTCAAAATGAAGTAATTTGTGGGATTGTGGAGAGGGGACTAATTACCACCTTTATCCCTCTATCTACGCCCTTGTTTTAGTATAGTTATTATGGCAACAGGAGCAATTCCTCATCTTAATAAAAAAACAATATATTATTTAAACAAATTCACTCTATAGTTAATATAAATATTAATATATAATCATTAAAAATTTAAAAAAATACATTAACAATAACTAAAATATTTATGAGAAGAGCGCGTCTGTGCTATATTTTTCAAATTTGACTAGAGAAAAAAGTTGATAGTTGTATTACTTTTACCAAAATTATTTAAAAACAAAGTGCCATAGACGCGCTCTAAAGAAATAACTACAGAATCGATTGGTGAAAACCGCAGCTTCCTATCTTTAATATTAACGGAGCGCAGGCAAGATAACATATGGTATTGGCGCTTCTTAGGACGGTTGCTCGCCGAAAAATAAATGCTTACAGTCGAACTCATCTCATTTGTTGAAGCTTGTTAGTAACTTTGTCAACTTGGCCATCTTTACCAACTCGGTAAAATTAATTAATTTCCAAGATATATGATTCGGAAAACGTTGGCAGTATAATTTAAGAAATGAATAATTTACTATATGAAAATTACAAACTGACGCATGTCATAATCTTCTTAATTGTAAGGAGAAAAAGAAAATTAAGTCATTTAGCTATAAGTTAATGTCAGAAAAATTGTACGTGCACAAAAACACGTACATCGTAACAAAAAATAAAAAAAATGTAGGAAAAACAGTGCGGGATATGGTATTAAAGATAAGAAAATAAGAAGACACAGCACCATTTCGAGTTTCTATACTGCAATTCTCAGGTATCAAAAAATTTTGGCAAAACATTGTTTTACAATATTTTTTTTTGGTTAAAAATATTATCTGAATATTGAATTTTAATATTGGCTTAAAGTCGAAGTGTTAAGATTTTATAAAATTGGCCCAAATATTGATTGAAAATTACTCCAAATATTGAAGTTCAATATGGGGAGATATTGAACTTCAATATTAATTTTCTATATTGTCAACTGTTAATTTACCACATCAATATTAAACTGATATTGATGTTTTATAGTCAATTGGTCTTACATATTGGCTTAATATACCGTACAAATAAATAGAATATTCATCGATCACAATTGAAACACCAATGAAAGAAGTCTGGTAAAAAATCAGAAATATCAAGGGGAAAGACTTTCGAGAAGTATCCCCAATACTAGTCGTGAATGGTCGAGAAATCACGGGAGGACATGATATTGCAGAACAAACAAAAGTTCAAGAAGAAAATAACCCAATCGATTTCAAAACTAACAGAAAATATTCATACAATAATCCTTTCACAATGGCTGAATTCAAACATGCCCTGTCTTCAGTGAATAATTCAGCTCCGGGAAATGATCAAATACCATATGACCTCATAAAGCAGCTACCTGAAGATACAAAATTTACCATATTGCAATTATTCAACAGAATATGGAAAGAAAGTTCCTACCTACCCAAACCAATGGAAAGAAGCAGTGATAATAGCAATACCTAAACCTGGAAAAGATCTTGAGAACCCAGCCAACTATCGTCCGATTTCGCTAACATGCTGTATCGGCAAACTCTTCGAAAAAATGGTTGGTTTGAGATTGATGTGGACCTTGGAGAACAAAAAACTACTTTCGGATTCTCAAATGGGCTTCAGAAAAAATAGATCGACAATAGATCAGTTGGTTCAAATCGAAAATACCATACAAAAGAGTTTTGCAAAGAGGAATCATACTGTAGCAGTACTTTTCGACATTGAAAAGGCATTCGATACAACCTGGAGATTTGGAATACTGAAAACATTTGATAAATGGGGATTCAAAGGAGATCTGCCTCTTTTTATCAACAATTTCCTGATTGACAGAAAATTTAGAGTTCGCTATGGTCAACTACACCTATCTCAAGAACACGACTTGGAAAACGGAGTCCCTCAAGGCTCCACCACCCTGAGTGTAACATTATTTGCAATAGCAGTCAATGGATTAGTGGAAGTTATACAACCAGAAGTTGGGAGAAGTCTTTATGTAGATGACTTGGCTATTTATTACTCAGCACGCGATATGAATGATATAGAAAACACTCTCCAGGAAGCCATCAATAGAATCGTACACTATGCAGATCAACATAGTTTCAGAATATCTTCAACTAAAACCCATTGCATCCATTTTTGTCGACTGAGAACACTACACAATGAACCAAACCTTTCTCTCTATGGCAACAACTTAGAAGTAAGAGAATCCACCAAATTCCTAGGATTGATTTTAGATAAAAAGCTCAATTGGAGAGCACATATAAAATACCTAGTGGTTGACTGCAAGAAAAGACTAAATATCATAAAGTCGATTGCCAATCTGAACTGGGGAAGTGATAATAGGATACTCACCAATCTATATAAGTCTATAGTACTATCGAAACTGGATTATGGTGCAATAGTGTATGCATCAGCGAGAATATCTTATTTAAAACTATTAGAACCAATACAAGCCTCCGGACTAAGACTTGCGCTTGGCGCCTTCAGAACGAGCCCTTACTTAGCATTATGCTGTGATGCAGGTGTCCCACCTCTAGATTTCAGAAGGAAACAATTGATAGCCAACTACGCTATAAAGCTTTGGTCCACACCTGATCACCCGAATCACCACCATATATTTTCAGAAGAAAATCATGGAATATATGAAAACCGGCCGACCATAACAAGACCCGTTACAATTAGAATTGGTGAACTGATGTCTGAGCTGGAAAAGGAACCTCCAGAAACATACAATCTGGGAGCATATGAAGTTGCACCATGGGAAATGAAGCCCCCAGTTATACACTTCGACTGTCTGAAATATAAAAAAGATGAGGCCCCTATACAACTCATTTATGAAGAAATACGTTCCATTTTAGACAGATACCCTAATGCAGTTACAATTTATACAGATGGGTCGAAAACTAATAAAGGTGTAATCAGTGCCATCTGTATTGATGAAGAAAATCATCATTGGACACTGAACCCCTCCTCCAGTATCTACACCGCTGAAATGTACGCCATTTGGCAATCTCTGAAATATGTAGATACAAATAAACTAGATTTAACAGTAATCTGCTCAGACTCACTCAGTTCATTACAATCAATTTCAGACACATTCAATTCAGACCCTCTCGTTGAACATATTTTATCTACACTTCATTGGCTACTATGTAACAATCAAACAGTGATTTTCATTTGCATACCAAGTCATATAGGAATAATCGGAAACGAGAGAGCTGATGAAGCGGCAAGAGAAGCCGCAAACTCAGATCATACTGACAATATACCAATGCGACAAGATGACATCAAAGTACACATAAAACACAAGATACTCACGCTCTGGCAAGAAAAGTGGTCTCATCAGAAAACACATTTGACGAGGATCAAACACACAATGATACCTGAGCAACGTACCAGAATTCTGAAAAGAAGAGATCAAGTAGTCATAACAAGATTAAGGATTGGGCTCACTCACATGACATCATCATATCTATTACTTGGTCAGCATCAACCTTCATGCGATCACTGTAGAGTCCCATTAACAGTGGAACACTTGGTACTGGAATGTCCAGTACATGAGAGAGATCGTCAATCAGAACAAATACCAAATAGTTTTCATGTATGCCTCAACAACCCATCCTATATTGATCGAATCTTGCGATACCAGAAAAAAATCAATCATTACTCAAAAATATGATGAACGTCCATACCTACCTGCGGCTAATAACGAAGCCGCAAAAAAAAAAAAAAAAAAAAAAAAAAAAAAAAAAAAAAAAAAAAAAAAAAATAGAATATTCATTATGCACATCTTAATATTGAAAATTACTACTACAAAATATGTCATTACCATATTTAATAAATGTTGGTCCAATATTGTCTTTCGTATTAATTACCTTGCCAATGATTTATTTCTTCACAATATTTTACGATTATAAAGAAATACTGAACTTTAATAACAATTACAAAGTCATGTAAGCAGAGAGGTCAAATCGTATAATTTTATAATATCAATATTTAATTCAATATGTTATAAATGCTGATATAATATCAATATTTAATTCAATATGTTATAAATGCTGAATATCAGTATTTGACCAATATTCGTTAATTATTCAGGTATTATATTTTTGTAGAATATCATTAGTACATCGAAAATATTTTTCCAATAACAAATTTATATACCTTTAATATGTTCAAAAAACATTTTACTTATATTGGTTTCAGATGGAAAGTATTTGCAATATATTAAAATTTTGAGCCAATATTTTGCCAATGCCTGACCAATATTCATTGATATATACTTTATATACCTAATTCAAAACAAAAACCGTTACATTTCGTCGATGATTTGATGATTTGCAATAAGAAAAAACATCCCTATCGGACGTTATGCTTAGAAACTATATCCGTAAAATCATTGTATAAAGGGTAATTACTCTTTATACAATGGTAAAACCCCCAATTAGTGACATTCGTACATTAAAGAGATTTTTGCGTGCCCTATTTGGTGGTAACACTGCCGTCTTATTATTTCTTTTACGATGACGTCCAATGATTTTTGTTTTGAATAGACTATATATAGATATAACAAAGACTAAAAAAATTCTAAAAACTGAATAAATTAAAAAAAATAAATTTAAAAATATTACACTAAAAATAATTATAAAATTTCCAAGAAATAAAGAAATTCAGGTCTAGAATAAACAGAATCCTAAAATATTTAAAAAATATATGAATTAATTGAAAAATTTCAAATTTTACTTCAAAAATCATACACGTAACAAAAGAATATAGAACATAAATAAAAATAAAAAAACACAAAATTAAAAAATTCAATTATAATAAAAAATTAAAAAGTTTTAAAAATTACATCCAGAATTAATAAAAAAAATCAATTTTTATTGGATATTTAACACGTTTAGCGCTACAATTAAAAATTTGAATATTGAGAATTACTTTATTTATTTTTTTTTATATTTTATTGAAAACCTAACTAGTGGGAAAATATTTTAATGTTTTTTTTTATTTAACACGTCCAGTCCCATAATTTTTTATTTGCAAACATTATTTTACGAATAATTGTGAATTATTTCTTGGCAATAAACGTGTTAAAAAATATATAAAAAAAATTTTAATGCATTCAATTTTAATTTGTAAATACTTTTTATAAATTATTGAGACATTTTTCTCGGCACTAAATATGTTAAAAATTAAAAAATAAATTTATTTGGATTTTTTAATTTAACACGATCAGTTCCAGATTTTTCAATTTGCAAAAACATTTGATTACATAATATGTGCCATAATTTTTAATTTGCAAACATTTTTTTACGAATAATTGTGAATTAGTTCTTGGTAATAAACGTCTTAAAAATTATATAAGAAAAATTTTTTATTTAACACATTCAGTGCCACAATTTCAATCTGCAAATATTTTTTTATAAATAATTGTGGCATTTTCCTCGGCACCAAAAATGTGTGTGAAGATTTGCTTATTATCTGTTTCATTCTTACAAGGCGCAAATTTGGAATAATGCTATCCAGAGGAGAACGATTCGCCTTATTAGGGGTCCCAGAACTGACTAAGAATATTGAAAGTTGCGTTCAAGGAGCACCCGTCCCATCCAACTTTGTAGTCCCCTTACCAGCCCATTTAAGAACTTCATTATCTGGAAAGTGTCATCACACTGGAATGACCTACCTGATACCGTGTTTCCCAGGAAGTACAATCTTCAGAGATTCAAATCCAACATGAATCGCCATTTTGGTGCACATACCACTCTTGAAGCAATTTAAAGGACTTCATATTGTGTGATATTTTTATTCATACAACGTGAAGGAATTGCTTCATTATTTTGTATAAGGTCTTGCTCTTTTATGCATGTCCAATATAATCGTTATATAGTGGATTTAAAACCGAGAGTCACGCGTCAAAATACTGACACGCTCTAACCTCGTATGATTAAATTAAAATCAATTATTTGTTATTATTCTTAATTTTCGTAATTTTTGTATTGTCAATTAACCAATTTTGAATGACTCAATTAAATTATTAAATATGCTTTTTGATTTAGGGATCTGAATTATACCACAGGTTTCATTTGATATTTATTTTCCTGTAGTCACCAAAAAATATGTATCTAGCTGGCGCTCTCTTTTTTTAAATTAATATCCTGTTAAAATATAAAATAACGACGAATAAAAACTTCATTTCAATTGTTTTTATAAACGACACATGGTCTAAGTTTTAAATAAAACTAGGCAAAGAACATTGTACAAATTATATAAGTCATACAGAAAAAATAATATTCCCAGATATGGGAAAAAAGAAGAATAACGACGAACTAGAAAGTGACTTTTATCATAAAAGGCGTTTTTTTTGTTCAATTTTTTTTTGACAATTTTCAATTGGGTTTTTACTTTTACTTTGACATTCACGAAAATCACAAAGTGAATTAATTTTTCTAAAGTCTAACATGACTTTTAAAAAAAAATTCTAGTCGAATGTGAATTTACTGTAAATTAATTAAAGCCGATCCAGTATCACATTCCTCTAAAGGACATAACTGTGAGCGCTCATGGCTCACGTTGTGATCACGTTGTTTACATTTGGCCTCTTGAATAAAAATATACTGCACTGGAAGTTATTAGCAACAAACTTTTTAGAACCTTTGAAATACTTCTATGCGTTTATTATCTGATTTACAAATTTTATATTTTTAAGCCTTCATGTTAAATTAAATCTTATATAATCGGATACTATTTATTTAACTTTGATAAAAATGATCCTTAAAAAGTGGTTAGTAAAGAAGAGACGTAAATAATCTTAATCAATTCTTTGAAAGGAATCCTTTACAGATTCTGGAATAAACTGGTGAGAAATTAAAAATATAATTACTAGCTTAAGTTCCCAAGATAATCAACGTTTATTCCAACTACGACATTTTAGTCAAGATCAAGTTAATTTACGAATAAATTATTTTGTTTTAACTAACTTGTTTATAGGATGCATTAAACATATATTAGTTTAGCATATTTCTTATGTAAGTCAAAATTCACCAACTTATTAAGCCAAGTTGAGGTGAAAAAATGCATGTAATACACCATAATTAGAATACAGAAAATTGTTATCTTCTCTATCAATGCATTTTCTATATAAAGAAAACCGTCTCATTTTTTCCAAAAGTATGAGAACAAAATATTATACTTTACATTTTACCCACATTTTTGTTACTTAGCCCTACTGATAATTCAAATTTTATAAAATATCATATAACGACCATTCTACTTATTTATCTATTCTTAAACTGAACTTTTTTCTGTTTTGTTTTATTTTTTCCAGCTTCTCATTTTTCTCTGGTTAATTATCTCCTCTCAATTAAAAACTACCTATTCTGCTTCTTTATTTTTACTTTGTATGTTTCTTCTCTTCCAAATGATATCTTGTCAATTTTTTTAATATTCTCTTGAAACTTCTTTGTTTTATTCATTTCTTTTACTTATTTCATTTTTATTTATAATATTTATATCCTTTCTTATCTTTCCTTTGTGTCTTCTTATCTTTCTTTTGTGTATCTTCTTTGTTTACATACACTTATACTAACTTCTTTAATTCTACATTTTACATTTCTTTCTTTTGACTATTTTTTGTCGAATATTCCATTTTTCTTTATTGTTATGTTTTTATCTTTAAAAGTTTATTTTGCTTTCTTGACTTATTTACATTATTTTACAAGTGTAACAAGCATTTAAACACCAAGTAAACCGCTGTGAATAAAGTGTATAGTTTACTCGTGACGTTTTACTTGGTAAACCGAGGGTATACTTACAAATAAAATATTAAATAAAAAATTTATACGCCAGTCTAATTGATTTTTTGATGTATTTAGAAGCAATTTACAAAAAAAACTATGATTAATTTCAAAATCCGCCCTTTCTATCTTTTTGTGGGTTTAAGGAAATTAAACTCAAATTAATATTTGTTTTATTTAATACGAAAAAAAATTAAACTTTCAGAGACTTTTCTTTTTTTTTGGAAATCAAACTTGGCGTGTCTTCGAGTTTCTAGGATCAGTAGAAACGTTGGCCCCAAAGAAGAAAAAGAAAACTTGCTCGTTCCAAAAACTTGTTCAGTAAAAATGTTGTTCCAAAAAGGACTTGTTCCAGAAAAGAAACATTTGATTCAAAAACAAATTACTCCAAAAAAAACTTGTAGTCAAAATGAAATCTTGCTCCGAAAATACTTGTACCAAAAAAACTTGTAGTCCAAAGAAAACTTGCTCCGAAAATACTTGTACCAAAAAACTTGTAGTCCAAAGAACATCTATATAACGAGGGGAAGAAAGGACATTTTTAACTTGCGACATAGTCGATATCGAAGTAATTGTTTTGACTGAAGAGGCAAAGAGAGAGAATTGTTAACATGGGAAAGACTTTTATAGTAATACCTAGACGAGAGGGAGATCTTGAGAAGGGATATCAAGCGAGCTGAAATTAAATATACCGAGCAGAGGAATAATAAAAATACAGGGTGGCACAGAAAAAAAAACGTAACATGATACAATAATTGAAACAAAGAGCACAACAACACAAAGAAATGGAGCCTGATACACCAGAAGGCAATGTTATAGTTATAGAAGAAGGGGATGATGTATAAATTGTATCCAACTTCCTTTACTCATTTTCCTAATTTTTTGTAAAAAAATTTTTTTTTATTTTTTACAAAAACAGGAAAATGATATTGGAGTAAATAGGATAAAATTTATTTCAACAACAAAAATACGTATTTACATAGATGCTCAGTTTAATAATGTTTACTAAAGATTATTACTAATTTTTGCGTGTCATTTAAAATATCACAAGTCGAGGATGACCCTAGTGGCTGAAAAATAATCCCATACATTTTCTTGACCTTCGATGTCTGTGAACTAAATATGAAGTCAATCGGGTGACTAGAACGAAAGATATCGTGTTCGGCAGACAGACGGCATGACGATATTATTAACTTTCTGCTTCCCTATCGAATCGAAAGTTAATAAGAGTTGACTGGTATTGGCGAATTTACCCTATAGTTACATGCTAAAATCCCAGGTTTGGTAATGTGTAAAAATAATAAGATTTTAAATAAAAATAAAAAATTTATTTATACTAAAATATACATGGAAGACGAGAAATACTATTGTCTTATTTTTAAATCGTCTACAACCAAAAACTATCACAACTACATATTTGAGCTCCAAACAAAAATATTTTCCTATTTTAAGTACTTAATTACAAGTAAATACAAATGGCTGCTTGTAGATCCATTAAGATTAAAGAGTATCAGTGCTCTTTAACTTATTTAAAACTATATAAAGTACAATAAGAAGGTACAATAAGGAGGCGCAGATCCAATAAAGAATTTGGCAAATGAATGATCACTAATAGCACAAAAGGTACGAGATTGGCGTTAGCTACAGCTTTGAGAATTTTACTTACTATACCTTTTAGTTGCAAGCTCATTCAGGAAACTCAAGTTGATTAAATCTTACTGATCAAATCAAATCATACAAATCTCTCAATAGAATGTGAAACTATTTCAACTTTTAATTACGAGGATATAAATATGCTAATTTGCAGCAAGTAATTAAGGTTATATCAATAATCTGTTATTTAAATGACTATCTTATTTGATCTTATTTTTACAAAAAATTCTGTACCAAAAAAAATCGAGTATTATTTCTCAAATAATAAACAGCAAATATCTTTTTGTCGTTGCGCTCGGATAACGTCCCATTTGCTCCCCTTCTCTAGTAACGCCACTGATTTCGTGGTAAAATAAATAAAAATATATTATTTATATACCCAAAAATCTTTGATTATTAACATTATTTTCGTTATAACAAAACGCTTGAGCAGATACATATGCTTTGCAAATCCTTTTAAAAAGTTTGTATGTTCACTAATTACTTTTTAGAAATAATACAGACTTAATGCATACAAGAAATAGTACATTGTTTATCTAGTAGTAAAAGCGATACACTACTTATTCGCCGGAAAAAACTTTTCCGGGCTCTTGTCGGTCCGGGAAAGTTCATTGTTTAGCAACGGGCCCAAATACTAGAATAGCCTATTTTGGGGTCTGAATTTGCTCCGAGAAAGTAGGTATTCTTGAGTGATTTCAGAAAAATATATTTTAGGTACTGTGTAACATGACAAAAATCGGTGTCTCATTGTGCACGACTTATGGTATACAGTGAGACATTTTTCACATTTTTTTAAAATAATATTTTCACTACTTCAAATTTTTTTAAACTGAACTAATACAATTTTAGATGCAAAAGATGCTTATTAAATTGTATTGGTACCTGGTTTTCTTTTTTTGTTCATAAAATTAATTAAAAAAAAATTTAAGATAATTTTGTCCCACTGTGGACTACTCTCTCCTATGGTCGTGTATTATTTATAATTTAGTCAACGCCATTGGTCGCTTGAAGAGCGCGTTCAATAGTCATAAATGCGCGGCTTTACCTCATCCTAGTTGGCGCTTGCTGAATTTGCTTATTTATTCGGTTACCATGAATATTATAATGTAATAAAATTCAACATCAAGTACCACACAAATTATATTAAAACAACGTAGTTAAGACGACGAAAAGAGGGGAACGGCAACTAGTTTCGGCATAACTGCCATGATCAGGCCAAAAATGATTAAAAATAAGAGCAAGTGCTTAGTACATGGTTGGTGGCAAAAAATACTTAAAAAAGCGTGTGCGCGCACTGGTACAAGAAGGTAAAATAGTTTAACTTGAGGGACTAGGAGAAACATGGGTGGTGCTATCGCCCCTCTGTTTTCTGTGGTACCCATATGTTGTTGGGACCTCTAGAATTACCTATAAACCTGTGTTACCTATGTTGAAATCTCTATAATTATCTTTATCACCATTTTTCTCCTAGTCCCTTAAGTTAAACTATTTTATTTTCTTGTATCAGTTCGCACACATGCTTTTTTAAGTATTTGTTGCCACCAACCATGTACCAAGCACTTATTGCTTTTATTTTTATTAATTTTTGATCTAATGATGGCAGTTATGTCGAAACTAGTTGCCGTTTCCCCCTTTTGTCTTCTTAACTACATTGTTTTTAATATAATTTGTGTGGTACTTGATTGTGAATTTTATTACCTAGGTACCTCATCTTTCGACCACATTTGAGACAACGGATAACCTGTTGGAATTAATATAATATTAAATATAATACAGTGCTGCATGTCTTTTAAGTTATTACTTTATTAAACTAAACATTATCCAATATTTTAATAAGTTTTGTTTCCGTCAAATAAGTTTTGCACCCCCTTAGGTGCTCATTTATGTACTCGAGTTTATACATTATTAACGAAATTCAAAACCCCAATAATTGTTAGTAAGAAATTGAAATTTTATTAAAAAGAAAATAAATTAATAAGAAACTAATACTGATATTTTAATTGTACACCTCACATCTCAGTGGCGTAGAAATATTTACACGGCAGTGTTTTAACTCACATACGAGCGATATGTGTAAAAAAATAAATTCGTGGATTTCTCATAAAATTATGATATTTTAATATTATTCAGGAAGTCCGTCGAGCTATCTGAGAATATGGAACTGTCTTTTGAACACTTAGAAAATCACTCCCCAATTGGACGTAGTTATGCAAAATGGAACCAACCCACAAATTTCTGAAAACAGGTTTATTATACCAAACGGTACATAAATATCATACTTAAATTTTGCAAAAAGGAACCAACCATCTGGTCGTGCAATTTATATAATAATAATGCAAAGAACCAAACCACAATAAAAAAATTAAAGAAACAAATATACAAAAAGGATCCAGGCGTTTTGGTTCCTTTTTGTAAATACTAATACCGCCTGTTATTGTATACATTCCAGTCGTGTACCGATCTCTGAAGTGCTAACATAACGTTTAAGATCGTACTGCGTTATTGTTATTCCCCACATTTTCTTGGAACAGCAGAAATAGTAGAAAAAAATATTACAAATAAGAAGAAATGTGTCGGAGAAGAGGTAGGTTGGCTGAGAACTAGAAAAATTGTGTTAAAAAAAGAAAGAGCATTTTCTTTATTTATGCGAAAAGAGTTTACAGGTCAAACCGAGGTGGAACTTGGCATTACCAAAACGATTCCCAAAGCCGCATATCATTGTTGTTCTCTCAAAGCCGTAAGGGGTCGTCGTCCTTCTTACTGTTTTTCCAAATGCTCTTTAAATATGTTATCGCCTCAGGGAAAACCCCAGCGAAGCTAGCTGACCTCAAGTCAATATGGAATTTGCTTCCAAACGACTGTATTCCTTTCTACTCAACACTTTACTTTAATGATAGTGTAGAAGATGACATGGAAGGTTTCGGAGGAGAGCCTGATTTTCAGAAAGATGAAGACTAGTTTACTAATATTTTATAGTTATTTGCATTGTTTATCGTTATTTGTGTTTAAATAAAAAAGCAACATTCCACAAGTCCTCTTTTATTAAAGAAAAAGTATGATTAGTGTCACTTTACGATTTTACTTTCGAGTAAATACTAAAATGCAAAAAGGAACAAAGACATATTTTACACAAAAAAATCATCTTACTAAAAAAAAATTAAAACTTGCATTACCAAGTAAATTCTGCAATATGTAACTTATTATACGAATAAATAAAATTTATTAAATTTAATAACTCAATTTAATAGCGTTGTATATCTTTAAACAGATGTTTCTCACTAAAAGCAGATTGTGGGTTGGTTCCATTTTGTATAACTACGTCCAATTCTGGTTTGATAATGTTTATTATTGACCTTATTATTATTTACCACACTAATAATAATAATTTACCATAGTAGTAGAAATAAAATTAATTTAATTGATTTATTTCAAATTCCCACATACTTTAGATTTATGACGCATTGGAGAGCAGATTACGCTTCCACACTTAAATTAACCGAATCTGAAGTGCCCCTCCTTAATATACTTTCTTATCACTATAGTGACCAAAACACTTTTTTAATTAAATTTATACCCATTCCAACATAAATTTTTAAAACAAATTAAAAGTGTAGAAAACAATTCATTAGAAATTATATAAATATTGAAGATAATAAATAATAGCAACTATAAGAGCACCAAATTTAATTTCCTTAATTTTATTTAAAAATTCTTAGGATTTGTGTTCAGTTTTTAAGTGCTCAGACGAAGTAGCAGGAACTATAGTTGTGAGATAAAGAGATTCGCCATATTTTTTTCGAAGTTTGTTTGCCAGTGGAGGAATAAACAAATTCGGATCATATATTCGTTGTTGTTTTTTTAAAGATTTATTTACTACGTAGCTGATGATAATTCCAATAATCATCGTGGCTAGAAGACCAAAGACTCCGTTATAAAGGTAAGAAACTCGATGTATCCACAGATATGACCTGAAAAAAAAATTGTTTAATAAATTTCTGACTTTTACTGAAAAAGTTCACAATTCACAGTGGTTCAGATTTAAAGATTTTAAACAAAACTAAAATTATTCGAATTTATAAGTTTAGGGACATTAATCTTAAAAACAAAATATTTTTTACATTTGAATGGATCATTTCAGAAAGCACACAAGTTTTAGGAAATTGAAAAAACTGACAAATAGTAAGTACTATTTTTTTTAATTGTGTATCCTCACTTGCTGCTCAGCATTATTATAAACAATGTTATTCAACGTGTTACCGAAATTTCGTTGAAAAGCAACAAGCTACTTGTTTTTTCAACATGTTATTTGTTAAAGATCAAAGAATGTTGGCAACGTTTTAGCAACATGTTGCAACTGCGTTCACATTGGCATTTTGTATTCGTTTATGCGTATTTAGTTCTTTCTTTTGTTTAGACCAGTGACCGGTGCACGATTCAATTAATTGAATTATTTAGAGAAAATAACTTAATATGGGATTGTCATTTTTGCTTACTATTTATCCTTCTGCATACTAAAATGACGCAAGCTGGCAACATCCTTTTTGGTCATATTGGAACCTACTAAATGTTACTTGTTGCCTGCAATCTTAATCATAAATGAGGATAGCCTAAAAGTTGTCAACAAGTTTAGTAAACATGTTGCAGCAACATATTTTCGTAACATGTTACCAAGTGAGGACACGCAACACAGTTAAATTATATTCTGCTCCAGGGAGTGTGAAATTTCATATTTAAAAAAAAATGTGTAAAAATGATAGATAGTCACGACATCTATCGTAGCTTGATGGGTTCCAACCGGGCAAGCCACTACGTAGGATAAAATCCTATAAAATCTACTAATCAAGTACAACTTGATGCCGGTAGGTAGTGGAATCCATCCACCATCATAATACCTTAGGGGGGAGCGGGCACCTCGCAATCAAATCAAAAACAGATAGATGTCGTGACTATATATCATTTTACAGTACATAGAAATACTTGGGGTATACAGAGTAGGTTTTTGAAAGTATACAGGATGAAACATGTATGGTAATGGTCGGAGTTTATAGTTTCAAAAACTTACTCTCTCTGTTTTTGGTTTTTAATAATGTATCTATTCACGAAACAATCACTTTGTATTTTACTTTCATTTTTTTTTTGTTATTCCATCGCGGATATTAAATGTGCACGTCAAACCGACCACTGGTCCCTTTGGACTAGTACGCATTGAACGGTCATACCACGTGTTTTATATGATCATCTTGTGGTGGAGAAGTTATCCCGTGCAGAAATTTCACCACGATTAGTCAGGAACTATAAGAACGACCGACAGGAGATAAAAACTGGAATTTGAGGTAAGTCGAGCATATAAGTACGTAATAGTTATACAGTGTCCATTTAATCTCACCAGAAATCGAGCGTATAACAGTATCTAAGGATTTTTGTTAGAAAATGTTGAATATGGTGTTTCTGAAAAAATCAAATAGAAACTGTTGACTTATATTGTTTGAAAAGAAAATTATTAGTAAAATAAATACCAAAACAACATATTTTTTGACATTTATTGTACAATTTTTATTCAAGGTCGGCAGTCCTTCCTAGAAAATATCTTCTTATTTTGGAATATAAAGCATAGTCCATATCAGGCAGCAAAGTGTTGGCAATAATGATTTTCATGTTGCCAATAGATACAGTTGCTTCTGTATTAATTTGTCTTCTGTAATATTGTCAGTAATAGCATTAAATGTCGTTTCTTTGTTACAGGTAAGATTTTTGTAAATAGTGAACAAACATGTAAATAATAAACATAAATTAATTGTTACAGTTACAGAGAAACCAAGTCATTGTTTTAATTTGTATCACTTAATTCTCCTAATTATAAAACATATAAAACGACATTACTAGAAAAGAAAATGGAAAAGTTACAATTCAAATTCTCTATATTGGGATCGAACCATGTAAAGTCGAAAATAACCTGTATAACCTCAATCGAAACTCCCGATGGACGTATTTTCGATGTCCCAGATAAATTTAAACCAGTGAGCAAACATACATACATACATTGCAAATTCTAACACATACGGAAAAATAAAAAATTCGATCAAGAAAAAACATATCAGACACGAAATCTATGAATAACAGTAGATGATGAAATAAGAAAAACATATCTTGGGTGATAATATACAGTTTGGAGACCCATGTTTTGAGGAAATTAACCAACATAAAACGACTGATAGTGGAAATGAGGTACCAAAAACAAAAAAATTTAGGCAAAATTGCTAAAAATTTTCATAAAACACCAAATGCCACTCAATGGATTGATGAATTTGAGAAAGAATGTGAAAAATTTGAGATTTTGGAAGATAGAAAGAAAATAGAAACAATGAAACACCTTCATGAGAAACAGTACAGCAGCATGTTGGATAAACTTACAGCAAATTCAAATTGGCAAATTTGGAAAAAAAAACTTACGGTAAAAAAGGCTGGTCATAAATCAGATATGCTTTCAATTTCAAATTTCAGACTGGTTCTCTAATCGAATATGCCACAAAAAAGAGAGGCTATTATTGGAAGTCGATAGAAAAATGGACAATGATACAATGATAAACCTGATTGTGTTAGGCTTGTCAGAAAATATAATGAACAAGCTTGACAAAGAATCATTGAAATCTACTTTAGAGTGAGATCAATAAATATGAATATTTGGTAAACGAAAAAAATGAAAAAGTAAGCTTGGATTATAAAGGAAAAGCTGAAAACAAATTAAACAACAGAAAATTCTTGCTGGTTCAAAACAGGAGAAAATAAAGAAGATAGGAATGATCAAATTAGACTTATTGTTAATAACTCAGAATTGGATTGAAAACAACAAAACAGTCGAAAATAATAATAAGTCATACAATTACAAACAGATTATAAATTATATATGAATCAATAAAAAAATTATTTCAATTGGTATTGCATTAAATGATTTTTGTTTATATTTTTGAAGATATAATCCGAAATTTTATATTACTCAGTTATTTTAATTTTAACCTCCTAAAAACTACCTGTAATATTAGTGATTTTTTTTCACTATTATTTCTCTAAACGACACTTTATTTTGAAGAAATTTAAAGTTTTGGCTAAAAAAATATTAAACCTGACCCATTGTGCAACTGTTTAAAGTTTATTGCATATTAGCAGGACATTATAGATTAATAAAGCTTCGTCTATCCCACTATGAAGTTAATTTTTTGGACAAAAATCGACTTACTTTTCTGGTTGAATAGAAGTTACATTAGATATAGTAGAAGTGACATTAACTACAATATTAAATCGATCACAACCATCTATACTTCTTGGTAGAGGAACAGGAGGTTTGCTTCCAAGAGCCATATACGCAGCAAGTCCAACACCGCAAAATAAACCAGTTACAGATCCCTGTAATCAAGTATTTTATCCTATTTAGTGCTGTTTACTTTATTGTAAATTAAATACTTACTATTTCATTGGCTTCGGTGGTAAACATGCCTAAAGTAAACAGTCCTAGTAGTGGTCCACCAACTACACCAAATATAGTTAAAGAAGCTTGTAGAAGACCTCCTAAATATTGAGCCAAAAATGCAACAGCCAAACAAATCCCGCCAAACATTAAAGATACGATTTTTAATTGTATAGCGGAATTTTCTGATAGTTTCTTTTTTGTTACCATGAAATATAATGGCTGAAATTATAATATATAATTAGAAAAACAAAACTTTTTTGCTAAAAACTCAATAAACTATGAAATTTTGTCAACATGTAAGGTGAATAATTAAATAATATTATTAAAAAAATATAGTAAATAATAATTTGAAGAGGAATTTTGGTAAAGAATTCACAGTTGCGCCGGTGTTTCCCAGGCGCTACCACGTAAATCTAGTATTTTTTAAGCTACAAAGAGATAAAATGAAGATAGTTTTGTCAACACATTTTTTATCTCCAAATATTCCACAAGAAAAAATGAAAATAAGTGACATGCAAGAAAAAAAAACAGGATGAAACAGCTTCTCGAATAAAAATACCACAATGGATCACATCCTTTTGATGCATATCTTTAAAAAAATGTAAACACTTGTGCAGCTTAAAGATTTACATTTTTCTTACCTTGTAGTAATCTTCGATTGTTATAGCTGCTAAACTATTAAGAGCTGCAGATATTGTAGATAATGAAGCGCTAAAAATTCCTGCTACAAATAATCCTGATAAACCCGGAATTTTTCCCATAGTATCGATAACGTAATAAGGCATCAACTAAAAGATGATAATATTAATTCTAGCTGATTTTACAATAAGTATAATGTACCTGATCTGCAGCATTAATTTGTTTTGCTGTAACAGGATCGCAATCGTAATATCTGGAAAAAATGGACAATCCAGCTAATGATGTAGATAAACTAAGTAAGGTTAGTATAGGCCAATTCCACCACATGGCTAGTTGCGCCCTTTTTAAGTCTTTTACAGTCAAATATCTTTGAACTTGCGTTTGGTTCACACCATATAAAGATAAAAACGTTATTCCTCCGCCGATGATCAGAGAAAACCAACTGTGTCTCACCGTTGGATCTGGATCAAAACTAAAAAAAAAAACTATTAAAAACTGAAAGAGGTTAAAAAGAAAATATGTTTTTTTTAGGAACACCTCAACTTTGACTGGTTATTGAATCTACATTTTGTTCATCTTCTAAGTTTTTTCTATACCGAAAAATTTATTTAAGTAGTTCAAAATCGGGATATTTATTTTTCTAGGTATACCTCAAATTTAATTTTTCGTCGAGTGAAAATAAATCAAAAACACAGTTTTCTTTTAGGTGATGAATACGATGTTTTTGTATATACACATTTTAGTTTACTCGAAAAATCACTTTAAGCGCAGACAAATAAAAGAGAACCCAAAACGAAACGAAACCCAAACCAAAGTGAAACTTTGGCGGTGGGAAGACATACAGTGAGTGAGTGCAAATTTCACTTCTATACTGTGCTTATGATTATTTGTATTTAAAATATTTGTTGCCTCGTAATGTGAAAAAGTAACGAAATATATTATTGCTTAAAAAGAAATAATATACCTTTAGAAACCATATAATCCAAGACCTCGTGAATTCTTCAAGTAACGGTCTTCCTGTAAGTGATGAGTAGCATACTAGGTATAAAAAAATTAACGGGCGATTTCGGCGAGCGCAAGTACCTGACAGGTGAATCGATAGGTGTGCAGTACCTATATATAAGTTAAAATAAAATTTGTTCTATAATGTTGAAGTTTATATATGTTTGAGTAAGCGATTTAGAAAAAGAGGGTATAATGACAGGCGGTTCTGGCTCGATAAGCACTTGACAGGCGAGACGAGAAATGCTATCCGAGGGCGAGAGAGAGACGTAACGTGAAATCCATAGTGCAAAGATTTTAAAAGAGAAATTTATTTCAAACAAAAAATTATTATAAAATTTTTCAAAAAAATCAAAAATAATTTTTATCAAATTTTTAGAACTTTAAAATCTAGGCCACTTTACATATTTATCAACACCGCACACGTTTAGTATTTACATTCTGCGATATAAATTAACAACAAAAAAAGTTTTACTTACATTTATCACATAAAATAACTAAACTAATTTTATACTTATTGCGCTCGTACAGACACAATCACGATTAATTCTATCACTTTTTTTCTTTCGTACTGTTTGGCCAAATAAGTTGAACCGCAATATGCGCAGTTACTTTACGGAGAGGGGATCCTCGAACTTGAAATTTGAACAATAATCTTTGATCAGAATAAAACGCAACGCACGGTCGTACCACAAATTTATATTAGCTAGTAAACGTATATGTCAAACGGCGACATGTTTTGTCCTCATATGGCCATCATCACACCTATAAACAAAATTTGGATTGTAACGGAGAAAAAAGTTATTATAACTAACTACTTACAGGTTTTCTCCGTTACAATGCAAATTTTGTTTATAGGTCTGATGATCTGATGATGGCCATATGAGGCAGAAACATGTCGCCGTTTACTAATATAAATTTGTGGTACGACCTTGCGTTTTATTCTGATGAATACCTACCACATTTGAGAATGGATAATTTGGTTTACCTAATAATCTTTGAGGCAAATTGACGAAACTTCATGCATTTGGCTGTCGTGGTTCTGGAGGTCGTTCATCTCGGCGCTTTACTATTACCGCGAGTTTCACCATAAATCATCAATATGTCGTGATATTCGCGAATTAAAAAGTAAGCCATTGTGGTTATAAATTTTATAGTCAAGTTTTATCCGTATCGGGCATAATGTGAATAATGATTAATTTCTTATCAATTACTAGGAATCTAAAAATACTATATATTATTATTAAATATATCTCATAAGCGTACATATATGTATTATACATGTGGATTATTTTTTTTCTGATGAACATCTACTTCACGAGAAAAATCATCTTATTTAAATTCATGCCAAATGATATTACGGCTAGACTACTCTAAAAAGTGACCAATGAGAAATGAAACATTGAAGACGAGTGAGAGGACGTTTCTCCGCTGGTATATATTTTTTAAATAAAAATTATTTAATCTTAAATTCAAAATAATAGTTTTTATTCCATAAAAATTCAAGACAGTTATATAAAAATTTTAAACAACGAATAATAAAACTCCAAGTAATACCACAATATTTATCAAAGTTGTAAAAGATTAACAAGGGGCGGCAACATGTTTCGACCAAACGATGACTATCATCAGGCAAAATAGAAGTCTCTCAAGTACAACAAATGGTATGAAAATGAAAATTAATGAAGTACATTAGGATGATAAAAACGTTGAAAACCCAATGAAATTTGAGAAAAAGTAATAAAAGAATATATAAAGTTTTACAACAACGCTACAAACTGCATACTGGAGATGGTTTATAAAAATACATCAAAGTACATTCTACGATGCACTATTAATAAAAATTACGATTTAAATTAAGTGCGTAATAAATTGTGCTACACCATGCGGCTAACGGCTGAAGGGAAAGATTGACAAAATTTTGTTGACATTGGTTGACATTGGTTTTTGACCGTTTTTATCACCGTAATGTACTTCATTAATTTTCATTTTCATACCATTTTCAGCATTTGATAAATATTGTGGCATGACTTGGAGTTTTATTATTCGTTGATAATTTTTACCACATTTGAGTGTGGATAATTTTCTGTTTTTTTTTTTAATTTTGAAGTCAAACAAGTTTGTTTTTTTATTTCTTAGTTTCTAGGTATCTAGAAACACGTCGCCAACTTCTTCACATCTTCAAATTTCCACCAATCAGTTGCTATTTTAGCGTAACGTAACTTAAATATCCACTAGGCGGAAAAGCTACAACTGATTTTAAAATTTGCCAAAAATATCTGCTAAGATTATTTCCACTGCTAGCGAAAAAATCTGCCATTTCTAGGGAATTCTAAGACTTCAGTAAGTGATGTTGGGAGTACTTTATAACCTCAATTCAAAAAAATAACAAAAAGAAAGAGTTCATTGAATTTTTTTTTTACAAAATAACAATTATGCAAGAGGAAGAGATAAGAAAAATAAAAAAATAAATCGTGTATGAATAACTATTAGAACGCCAAACTTTGCTGTCCCTTTTTTCTTCTCCTATATAGGACAAATAAATTCAAGATGATCGATTTTCTCCAATGATTATATTGATAAGGTAATTATAATAATTACTGTTACAGTTCTCAGGTTATGAATCTAATGGAATCTGTAAAAAATTGAACCAAACTCAACTTATTTGTGTATCCGCAACAAAATTGGCGGCAAACTGATTCGAAATCACATCACCCAATATAATAGATTTTCCGCCTAGTGGAAACCTATCATGACAATGAAAATGAAAATGTAAACTGACATATCTAAATTAAATTGACGTTTCTCGACAGATTATGTATTTTTCGATAGAATCTATTCATATCTCTTTATTGCCGTTGTTCGGAGAGAAACAGACAATGAAAGACCTAGCAAAGTGACGTCACACCAATCATATATCTGTTCAAAAGCGTCTAATCGAGCGACCGAATATTTGAATTTAAATTTCCGTTCATTAAATCATCCACCCTACTAAAGCATTAAAAATACTTGTTTGAAGTTATTTGTTATATATTCTATCATCTTCTCAACATTATAATGTTGTTTATGAACACTGTCTAATGCCCTCTTAAAGTGCACGTATCCTTGTGTATTATTATAATTTATATTAATAATTAAGTAAATAGTATGCAGGATGGAGACCGAACACGTTTATGTAATTTGAAACCAAGAAACCGATGAAAAAATTGTAAAATTTACAGACTACTTTGGATAAAATCAAATTAATATAAAATATAAGAAAAGAACATAAAATAAAATTCATTGACATTTCTTTGCCATGATTTTTATCTCCACGTAATGTCATTGAATTTACGTTAAGTACATCTCTCACACGCGCTCCCATAGCATTTCTCCTCTCGACTGTCAACTGTCAAGGGCTTATGCTAGCCAGAACCGCTGTACCCACTTTTTCTAAATCGCTTACTCAAACATATTTATAAATTTCAACTTTACAGAACAAAGTTTATATTAACTCATATAAGTATAGCACACATTTCGATTCACCTGTACCATTAGTAGTTTTTTTTTTAATTTTATTTGCACAAAAATATAAATGCTGATGACGTGCAGGGTTGATGCCTGCCCTGCCAAGTGGTGGTTAACTTAGTTTGCTATGACTTATCACGAAAAAAAAATTCTAGCCTTACAGGAAGACCGTTGCCAGAAATTATATACAAAATCGTTAATTTAACTAAAGATTATAGCTTACTTCAAAAGAGTTGTTCTATTTCTTTCTTCCGCAATCCTCCAAATTTCCGCCAAACTGCCTTTATCAATCCAAGCATATATAATCACGCTAAAAACAGCCGCAAACATAAGTAAAGATTGAAATACATCCGTTATTAGTACAGCCTTCATTCCTCCTATTGTAGAATAAAATGTACAAACTATACCTAAAAAATAAGAATTTTTCACTTACAAAATTATTGTTTGTTTGTTATTTAAACTTACCTACTGATAAAATTGCAGTAACTTTAGTTATACCCATGAGTGCTTCAAGTACTAGTGCTGGCGCATAAAGTACTATACCCATGTATAGAGTCATTTGAAGAGTATATGAGAATGAAGCCGCTAGTCTTGCGGTTTTTCCGAATCTCAGTTCTAAGTACTAAAACAGTTTACCATTTAAAATGTTGTCAATATTTTTAGTGATTTATTACATGTAATTAATGAATCAGCATTGAATTGGACATTTGAAAATAAATCAAAAAATTGTGAAAAAATATGTTATTTATTCATAATTTTCGTACATAATTTAAAGTTTCCAACGTAAAATTAATTTGTGACCCGTTTGGGTATATCGACCGAAATACATGAGTAATATAACACAATAAGTCTTAAGGCTGCAGTGTTGAGGATTAAATCCTTAGCCAAAGCATCGATTAAATCAATATAGTGCAAAACATCAAAAGTTAAAAATTAAACATGAAATTCGAATTTATTTTAAAGATCAATTTTACCTAAGTTAACTTTAAACTATGTATAGTGATATAAAAATAAAGTTTATTGAACATGATTCCTCAATGTTGTGCAAAAATACACAAAAATGGGAAATTCCCCACAAATCAGTATCACTTTTGATTATTTTCTTTGCTACGCAACTACACTCCTATGAAAGATTATGGAAATTTATAAATTAAAATGAATTTGTATTTTCGAATATTTTAAGAATACATTTATTTTTCAATGCTATCAATATTTCGCAATAAAACGTAACTAGAAAATAGTCTATTTCGAAATTTTCTTCCTCATGAAGAATTAATTAAAGGTTTTGTCATTAAAAAAGGGAAAAAAAGAAAGTATTAATTAAATAATTTTGTTCGTTTTCTTTTACTGTTGTATTAATTTTTTATTTGTTTTGTCACTTCTTTCATTCTGTACTTGTATATTTCAATTTTTTGATGTCGTTTATAAGTTACTTAGGCCAGTCAGAATTTTTGGTATGTTGCTAGGACCCAATACCAGTACATTTTCAGAATTATTTTGATTTTGTGATTATATCTCCTAAACAATAAGTTACATCGAAATGGTCACTCTAAGCTTTTTTGAAGCAGATTAAATTTTCTATAATATGAGACCAGAACCAGCTCTGTAGAAAGTGTAGAAAATGTATTACTTTCTCGTTGGACTGGCGACATGGTGTTCATACTCAACATCTGCGAGGAGCTGGAGATTTTCTGGGATGTTGCGTGTACCAGCACCTCGATATGAGGGCAACACAAATCGCACGAGACAAAAATGATGTGTAAAAATGCATCCAGTACCTTGATAATATCCACCCTCCACTTCGTCTATCTGATAAATTATTATCAATCAGTAGTGTAATCGTTGGCGGACCGAGATTAATTGCCACAGGCCTCGAGAATTAGGGTTAGAAGGTACCAATCAAATCACTGGTAACTCGTTAGGAAAGGTTTCCTTTAAGCGGAAGGACAATATGCGAAGCTTGACAACAATGAGCTCTTCCATCAACGTAAGAAACAAACGTGTGTATGTGATCATTTTCCTGCGTATGTGCATACTTAAGCAATCGGACAAGCAGAACCTTTCAACTACGAGAGGTATGGACCATGGAATTATTCACAATTTTTACTCAGCTTTTACTCCTCTACCCCAAAAACATCTTGATAGGAGTCAATATTGTAGTAGATGTTGGATACTCATCCCTACACAAGGTAACTTGACGTCAATAGCTCAGTTATGCGATTGTCGCGGGGTATATCAATTAATATTTAATCATTTTGGATAAAATATAGCTGTTGTCTTCGATGGGTATCCAAAAAGTACCTCTTTTGAATCAGTGTTAATCGTTGAAGAGGAAGTGGATCTCCTGGTTCTTCTTAATGGCTTGGTATCCACTAGGAAGAATTCTTTTTTCCAGAAAAGTTGGAGAGGTGATTGTGGTCCAATGCAATATTCCTCAACGTCATTCAACCGTGGAGAGTTGGTATTCTCCCCCGTATTTGATATGTACTCTCATATTGTGATACCACCTCTGCACTTTTCTTTTACACGAAAAATAAATTATGGAGTGCTCTTCAGAAATATTCAGAACTGATAACCATCGTAGAACAATTTCTCCAACTAAGTGCGACCCACAAGACCATAGCAGATGCAGGAGCAAAGTGCCTGGCAGCTCTGGACAGAGGAGACTATAGTTAAAAATCCGGTACAAAATTTTTGTGAAAACGGCCGACTCTGTTGAGGTTGACTTGACTCGATTGCCGACAAAAAAAATAATGCCTACCGAACTTACCATCATGTTAAAAAAATTGTTGGGAGTTGTAAAGATGCCACTCAATGAGCTGCACAACATCTGAACACGAGCTCATACCTATTACCATGGTAGGCGAGGTGGAATCCCAAATCTTCTCAAATTTCTTTTCTGCCAGTGTAAAAAAAAGGGTGTAACGGAGGCTGCTGCACATGTCTGAAAGCAGGACTCTGATGCTCCTCCATGTGCAAATTTTGTTCTGGCATTTCCTGCCAAAACGTCACCTTTATCCAAATCGCCGAGGGAGGGTATAAATTGGCATATTTTTTTCATTAAAGCTACCCTCAAAGCTTCATAAGAACTGGTGCAATTTGTGAGAAATGCGCTTTTCCCATTTTTTTTAGGATCATTTGACAACTATTAGGACTGTATACATCATTCTGCGTTTAAATTAAAGCTAATTAAATTTACTAAAACTTATCTCGATACGACTTTCATGGTAGTATAAATATTTCCCAGATATTTGAACCTGAAGTTGCCGAAAACTTAAAAATTCACTTTTTTTAATTGCCAATTCTCAAAGTACTGTATCTTGAATACTATATGACGTACAGAGCTGGTTCTGGTCCCATAATATAGAAAATTTAATCTGCTTTAAAAAAGCATAGGGTTTCGTATAGTTTATAATAAAATAAAAAAAAAGCAAAAAAAAGGAAAACTTCTCGGATTTTCTTTTTTACTGGGGTCCAAAATATCCATTCTGTATCACGTTTCAGAGCATCGAGATGCAAAAAATCCTACCTAGGGAAGAACCCTATTGAATTTGCGAAGTATCGGATCGACCCTTCCGGTACCCACCATACAAACTAAAGTGTTGTGCATATTAAATCTTTTTTCAGTTCAAATTTTTAGAATGTCACAACATGTATAATGTTACATTTCATTGAATTAAGAAGTTTGGCCAGGATCGCACAAGCCATTCATAATTCACAGCGTCAAAATGTGAGCGGCGCCGGCTGGTAAGCAGGCAAATGAGACTTCTAAAAAATCATATATCTTATAATTTTCCAGTTTTGAAACCGGAAGTCGCAGGAACTTGAAGCTCGCTTGGGCACACATTCAAGGTTTGCTGAGTCCATTGCCGTTGTCCGTTTGTCTCTATCTGTTGTGGTTCCTGAGTTATAGCGCGGACAGACAGACGGACAGAGCCATATCATAAGACTTTTTTTAGAAGTCTAAAAGTGCAACAAAGAATTTTTGGAGCTGTGAATGAACTTTTGGCGACCTACATCAATTAACACCAAAAGACACCAAGTACCTCAATATGATTCGCAACCTAAGGTGATATTATTCTTTAACTTAACTGTAAAATAATCTTTTTATAGTTATTACAACAAAATTTAGATGTTTACACAATAATTGATTATATTTTTTTCGCATTTCTTTTAGTATTCTTTTCTATTGTTAAGTACCGCTAATATGTTCCTAATATCTAATTTTGAGCGAGATGTCCAATCAATCAAAAACTGAAGCGATACATTTAGAAAATAAACGTTACTTACTTCATAGGCGCTAGTAGCTTGTAATTTGAAAAATACTGGCAGATAGAGGTAAGCAGCTACCGGGGTAAAAATTCCATAGGAAATGTTTATAATAATAAATTGAAATCCATAAGTATAATTCTCACTGGATACTCCTAGTAAAGTGATTGCCGACATGAAAGAGGCCATCAATGAAAAGGCTACAGGTGCTATGGACATGTTTTTGTCTGCTAACAGATATTCCTAAAAAAATATTTAATTCTGAGTAAAACTTTTTGTTTTCTCTTTTTATGCAAAATATCGCAATCCAAATTTAACACAAAATGCATTTTTTGTCTGGTTTTAAATGAAATGAATTCAAAAAAGGTTTTATTTGTATAAATTTAAATATATTTATGTATATAAATAACTGTCTACTGAGTAAAATTGCAAATATGCTAAATTCTGTGATTCATTTGACTACACCTGATATATTTTTTTATTACAAATTAGTTAGTTATTTTAAAACAATAAGTCCATTTATAAAAAATGGGAAAATTCTATATTCAGTGGTTTCCACTGGACAAAAAAATTTAATTACTTATTTCAAACGATTTATATTTTTATAAAAAAAAAATTTTTACTTACTTTTGCTGTTTTTTGTTTACCTCCTGTAAATCTGTAATATATTCCAATAGCTGATGAGGTTAATAGAACTATAGCAATAACGACATAGTCCCAAATTCCGAAGAGTTGTTGCATCTTTATAGATAATATGGACTGTAAAAAAATACTTAAATTATATATTTTTCTCTGTTTCTGTCACGAATTAAAATATATTTTGATAATAATTGATTTTTTTAAATAATATCGGGGTATATTAATTAAAAAATGTTTTATTCATAATGATAATAATTTCGTGATAGCTGGCATACTTAATTCAGAGTGTATGTATCAATTGCAACAGTATAATTTCTCAAATAAAGTACCTTAAGGATGGTACCTCGACAATTGCGCCCCAACAAATGTGCCCCGACAAATGCGCCCCGACAACTGCGCCCGCGACAAATGCGCTCCCCGACATATGCACCCCAACAATAAAATAGAAACAATTAAAAACGATTTGTATAAAAATAATTGTTTATTTCCCAACCATTTTATTATTATTTCATTGTAATATATCTAATTGTCTTACTGTCAGTAGATAGAACGTTCATTAACTTTAAAGGTTCTGTAAGTAATGACAATGACGTTTAGATTGTGACAATTGTACAAGAAATGAACTTGTAAATTTTTATTCTAAACGTCATTGAATGAACGTTCTATCTACTGACAATTAATAATACAAATTTATATAGAAACGTTAAAATTTTATATAAGAAATACATTTTCACATCATTGGTTGTGAATACTCATATGGTACAGCATTCTGAATCGCCTTTTCGAGTCACATAAGACACTAATGGGATGTAAGTTATCTTGCAATTTCAACATTTTTTGACAAATACGTTTATCTCGCAGTAATATGAATATTAGCGGAAAACCACTTTTGTCTATTAATCCGTGTATCGTAAATACTTGATAAAATATTTCGGGTGAAACTTTGAACGTTCCATCTACAAACCAATGACAATGTTGTCGGAGAATTCGAAGATTTTCTTCTGTATCAAACATAAGTATACGGTTTTTCATTTATCGTAGTTGTTCTCAATGCCTCTGAAATGACAATATGTGCAACAATCCTTGGATTTGAATATGGATATACACTTTGTCGTATACGTTCAACGTTTCTTATTAATTGATCAATTCTCAACAAACTAGTACTTAAATATAATTATAACTAACGGTCGACAAAAACTGTATTATAATTCTAAATTAAACGACAATCCAGGTAAACAATTTTATTTTCAACAATTTTATTTTCATTTGATTTTAATAATTTTATATTTTATTGTTGAGACACATATGTCGGGAGCGCATTTGTCGGGGGGGCGCATTTTTCGTAGGCGCGTTTGTCGGGGCGGATTTGTCGGTGCGCATTTGACTGGTACTATGCATGTTCCCTTGTTATTTTTAATTAATGTGCTAATTCACGCAATGATACTCAGATAGTTGATGTTGACAATTTAGAAAATGATATCTGTTTAAATCACGTTCTGAGTGAATATTCTTCAAATTAAAAAAAAAATATGCTTTGCACGATTCTTTTTGGGGAATATTTGCTATAGACCTACTAATTCTGTTTTGGGCTAAGAATACTTTCGCCGAATCTGTACTATTTCCCCAACGTAGTATACTACCAACCAATTCAAAATATAGAGGTAACATTTGACTGATTTCTAACACCGTTCACAAGTTTATAAAAGTAAATTTGAGTGAATTAACCTTAGAAATAAGTTAAGTGCAATGACTCTTCCAACAATACTCATCTATATATACTCCTAGAAATGTGACGTCTTCATACGTGCTAAGTAAATTAGTGCCATTAATAATAATTTGAAAATCATCCAGAATTTTTTTTATCGTGAAATATAATTAATTCCGTTTTATTAACGTTAAAAAATCAGTGTAGACCATTAAAAAAGTTGGAAACTGTTTCACTTACTTCGGACGTTTTTGTAGTTAAATCATCTTTACTTAGATACAATTATGGAGACTTTATGAGCATATGCTACATAATACTCATTCTTTCAAACAGATTCTAGATTGTTCACATAAAGCAAGAATAACACAGGTCCGAGTACCGATCCCTGCTGGATACCCGTACATATATTAAAACTATCAGAAACATACCGCTCAAATATATCTGATAATTTCGTTATAAAAACTAAGCATAACAGTAAATGTAGACTTATTTGATTGGAAATCGTTTTCCATTTGTGAAATTATATTGTTTTTGTTTACAGTGTGAAGGCCACTTGCACCAGGCAGCGTCAGTGGAGATTTAATACTTGATATAGTAAATTTTATCGGGATTTTTCCAAAATTTCATTAGTTCTTGAAAATAATGCTGTTTGTCTCAGAGTTACGGTCATATTTATCGAAAAAACGAGAACAAGTGTATCTAGTTTCGAATTGGTGGTATACCTAGTGTTGGTCGTTTGAATTTCTTAGTTGCCTTCCATAGTGGTGTAATAAAATTAAAGTCATATTTAAAAATTTCATAAAAAGAAAATAAGGAAAAAAGAAACTAGATACAAATATAATTTTTTAAGTGTAAAACAACCAATATAAATTATTTTCATACCATCATTATACTAAAAAAAATATATATATTTTTTGCATGAAACTCTATAATTTAGGCCAAGGAAAAATAACTATGCTATAAACACATTTTTTTGCAACCATAAAGGTGTCGAAATTAATAACAATGCAAATCAACAAAAAAAATGCTGAATCAACAAAGGTCCGTTTTTTTGACACGAGGAAAATTCTGTAGTCGGTAATTCGTTCTAAGTTCGTCAAGAACCAAAAAAAAAGGAAAATTCGCATCGGCGCGTGGCAGTTCTTTTTTTTTTTTTAAAAGACAATAAATTAAAATTTCGTGGCTCTAAAGAAATAGTCAACTTTGTATGTTAAGTTCCTTCTGAACAGTCAGTATACTTGTTTTTATATAGTTTAATAGGTGTCAAAATTTGAATGTCAATCATTTTTTATTTTTGATCAGTCATAGTCAAATTCTTTAATCTAATTTTTTTCCCTTCTAAAATTTTATTTTTTTTTTAATAAATCACGCTTAAAATTTTATTAGCGTATTTTAATTTCTTTTAAAACAACCAAATATGTATTAATTCAGAAGGACAAAAGACTTTTGGAACAATTAAAATATTTGCAACGATTCTATTAAGCGTTCAAATTTAATTATGTAATCCACGTTTTGCCTTTGGAAATGTGATTTTATTTTTGGTTCAGTTCATTTTTTTGATCTTTGGATTGGTGGAAATTTATTTGAATTCTGGAAATGTTTTCCATATAAAAGGAGATAATTTTCGACTTTTGTTTTAGTATATACGTTTTGAGTTATACTATGATTTATTGTTAACTTACTAGTGCTATGGCGACTATGGTAAGTCAGAATCTAAAGGTAGAACCATATCAGTTAATTCAGTGTTAGAAAACATTTTACCAAACAGTAAAATCGCACTTCAAAAACACTTTACAATTACCACAATACCACTTGAATGTCAACTGATTGATGTAAATTTATAACCGATTCTTCAAAAAAAACTCAAACGCACAAACACAAATTCCTAGATAAGAAATTCACTTTATTCAAATCAAACTTAATACAGTGACGTACTTCAAGGATTTTTCAAAACATTATTATTTGTTTAATAAGGCGAATTAAAAAAAATCATAAGCTTGTTGCATCTCCAAATTTTGCACAGTTTAAATATTTGTACACATTTCGAGAATTCTAAACAACTTACAATCCAAATAGATTTAAATATTATGAACCGTAGTCGAAATTTTAAAATTTGACAATTACGGTTAATTTTATTAGTTTTGATCAGTCAGATGTGTCGTGCAGTCTTTATGTCTGTAGGCGCTCGGTCCATATAGCGATATTCGACGCCAAAAAGTTTTTGTTTACAAAAACCTATGAACGCTGAAGGACGATCGATCCTTTTATATTTAGGTATAAAAAATATATCTTTCTTGGTGATTCGTGTAGTGCTTAACGGCATTAGATTATATCGTTATTTCTCGGTTATTAAATGGTCCATAATATTTAAAATTCTGTTAGAAAAACAGTGTTACTACGATGCACTATCAAAAAATTTTTAAATTAGAATTTTAAAGAAAAGAAATACGCAGTTATTAACTTTTAAAATTTTAATTAAAAAAAAAATTGATAGTGCATCGTAGGATGCACTTTGATGTGTATCCTAATTTAACCTCCAGAATGGAGACGTAACACTGTTCGTTAGCTTCTCTAATGTTTTTAATGTAATTGTATTTTTTTTTTAAATTTTTATTGGTTTTTCAAAATGTCTACGTAATATATTATATTTAACCATTTCAACTTCATACCATTTATAATCATCCAGTTTCATAATTATTGTGTTGTGAAATTACCAATTTGTAAGTAATCATATTTAAGCGTAATTTTTATTATAATTCTAACTAGTGTCAATTTATATTATAGGCCTGAGGATGGCCAACGATTGGCCGAAACATGTCGCCGCCCCGTGTTAAAATTTATTACCTTCATTAAATTATTGTGGTATATGACCTAGTCGTTCATTATTCGTTGAATTGTAGTTTTGACCAACTAAGAAATGTTATGAACCCTAATACCCTATTCATTCCCATCTGATATGTTTTCAAATTAAATCGATAACCTTAATAAAATTAATTGGACCATGGCTTTCAATAATATGTCTATATATGTAAACTTAAGGTTAAATCCGAAATTTTAACTATATATGATGTGTTTTTCCAATTTAATTCATCGATGTAATTAGCTGTTATGTAATATGTACCTAACAATAAATATTTTTTTATACTATTTTTTCAGATAGGTAACTTAAATTAGGGTATTAAATCTGATTCTATACTAAATAAATAAGATAAGATAAACATAAGTACTTAATCAATTGGTAAGTTTAAAATATTTCAAGTATAGGAATGCACAGTGCATAGTATAAACAAACTAATTAAGGACTTGTAAATAAATCATTGATATAAACTGATCATAAATATACATACATGTTATTAATATCATTGATGGTAATAATAAATATATTTGTAGACAAATTATTCTTACCAATATTTTTCGTTTCAATTTTTCAAAAATTTTGCCAAAAAAGTAATATTTATGAATGCAGTGTGGTATTTATAATATACTCTTTTTCTAAAAATATGTCTGCAATAACTTTTTACTTATCTGAAATTTAATAGGAATATCACAAATTAAACAAACCAAATAAATATAATTAGTTTACCACCTGCAATAATTTTATTTCATTGTAATTGTATTGTAATTTTATAGTTAAGATAATTAACTAAAACAATGAACTTTTTTTTTATTTAAATCACTTAAACCACAATTAATTAATATAACATTGTCTAAAACAGATACAAAATTAACCCATAAAAAGTTTTCATTATAAATCTTTTATAAGCGAAAAATACTGAAAATGGCTCTTTTTCAACGAAACGTCATTAGAATTAAATTTAGTAATCAAAGTTGGATAAAGATGTTGAAGAGGTAAAAAAAAATTGAAGTTGTGGGTGGCCATAAAATTTTAATAAAACTACGTTATACTGAGCATAATTTACAAAAAAAAATCCTCTTCCAATTTTTATAATTCCAGACAAAAACTATGAAAAAAATTGAATCTTGGTAAATCTAGAAAAAAGTTTTGAAAATTTTAATCATACGAAAATAAACTATAATTGATATCAAATATATGTGTAAAAATGTATTGCAATCTTGTTTAGTGATGACGTCATAACTCATATGTTCAATATTAACATCAAAATATATAGAGGTCGTCTCCTAGTGACCATAAATAAGTATACAAAATTTCATCTATTTAAATCGGTTAAGCTGTTTAGACGCTATTGCCACAGCTAAGCATTTAGTTTAAATCTTGAATATTACGTCTCATTAATTGGTTATTGGTTATTCTTTACATACTTTCGTCGAGAAATTTAAATCTTGCTAAAACAAGTAAACGGGCGATGGAACCGCCATATGAGCTTTTTATAACGATCCGATAAGCGTACGATCTACGATTGCATTTGTTTCAACTAGTTCTCCTTACTTTCGGTATTTTAGTATCGCCGATTTTAGTTTAAATCTAAACTATTGTGCACACACTAGCAAGTGACTTTTAAATCAGTAAAATTGTTTGACAAGTTTAGTAAGGATTTTTGAAAAATGATTTTCGTTCATTTCGAAAATGCACTATTTTCGCGTACATTCCTTTTATCTTTAAATGACAGTATATTTAATATAATTACTTTTTACCCCGTGATCGTTAGGATACAATAGGGTTATCAATAGTCGAGATCCCTAATTTGGTTCAAATGTGCGTGTAGTTGAAATATAGTGAAAAATATTATGTATGACTAGTTTTAGACTTCTATAAGTCTTATATGATACGACTCTGTACGCCTGTCTGTCCGTCCGCGCTATAACTCAGGAACCACAACAGATAGAGACAAACGGACAACGGCAATGGGCTCAGCATACCTTGAAAAGGTGCCCAATCGAATTTCAAGTTTCTGCTACTTCCGGTTTCAAAACTGGAGAATTATAAGATGTGCGATTTTTTAGAAGTCTCATTTGCCTGCTTATCAGCGGGCGCCGCTCACATACATAAACGCCACTCGAAAACACTCCAATATAGTGTGACATCCAAACAAAAGCGTTATTGCCGCTTCTTCTGACGTCAGAAGTACTTTGATTGGTAATTCCTTAGTTGCCAATTTCATTATTTTTCGGAACAGTTTCATTCTATCAATAAAACAGAACTTGTGTTAGTATATGGATTATATTGAAATGAAGACTTGATGGCTGTTCTCGATTTAGTTATTCTTAAGTAATATCTATGTATACCGAGTACTATGTCATTATTTTTTCGATCTGCTCACACTGTAAATAAATATTATGAATAACGTTGTAAAAAATTATTCTGGCGAAAACCTTAAGAGCACGTATTATAATGTTTCTTTGGAAATGTATTTTGGAAAACTACATAAATTTTTTTTTTTTAATCTAACCACTTTTCTCATCATTCTGAAGGCTGTTGTATTTTTTCCAGAAATTAGGGATCTCGCCTATTCAGTACAAAACAGGGTTCCTCGTTAGTATTTCAAATCTGAAGCACTCAAAAAAAAGTATAAGTTTAAGTCATCTTTTCGTCAAAGATTCCATAGTACGCTCATTTTTATCAATTTACTCCCACCTGCAATATCCAGAAAACTAGGTACTAATCATGTTTGATAGCTCATTTAAAAGATTTCGATAAATGAAGAAAATTTTATTCCGTTAAAAATTTTACCAGTAATTGTATTAGATTTTTTTAAAAATTCCACCATAAATAATAAATATTTGAATTAGCCACCCGATTTTTCATATATTTTGTGTGAAAAATTAAAATTTTATTCATCAATGTTAGTATTTTAATTTATTGAGTCGAATTGAATTTTCTTTAAAAACGTCGAGAAGCTTTGCAATCCAAATTCATTGTGGTATACCTAGACACTTGTTTCTAAAAATACAGAAAAGACGAAAATGAACTAAAGCCTCTATAGCACCACAGAACACCAAAGCGTAAGTCGCCTTCCCACCCAAACTGTATCTGAAAGCGCTTCTACTAAGATGCGACTTTCTAGGTGTTGAAAGTATTTCAACAAGTAAGTCCGTCCCTGCATTGTTGTGGGTTTGTTGCTTCTCCACTATCCTGTAACGGCCAAGAAAAAATAGGTATTTACCATCGCGTTAGTCCTTTTTTCAAACTTTAAAAACATTCCATATCCTTCCTATAAACATGTGTTATATGTTTTGTTGTACGATTGTTATCCCGATAGCAGTTTTGAATGAACAGTCTTAAGTGTACGCCTATGTTTCGGACAAAGATTGGTACGGTATTAGTTTAACAAAATAATGAATATATTTCTGTTGCGATTTCGAAAATATAACTTTTCTTGCAAAAATTTAATTTTATAATACAACCATTTTAGTTAATTTCCAGAATCGGCTTTCAAAAAGTACAAGCTGTTTTGAATAATACTACAACATCGCCCTGTATATAATTTTTCTTCCGTGATTTATCGGGATTGTCATTTTATCAAATTCTCAGAATTTCGTTTCGAAAGAAAAAAATACAGTTTGATCTTTTTAAAATTAAAGAAACGAAAATAGAACATTAAAAATGAACGAATTTATTTACATTTTTAAGAAAATTTAATAATACACAAGAATAGATAATTACATAAAAGAACTTGAGGCACAAAAAAACTAAAACGACATTAATCACTACAGAAATATTATATATATAGGCCGATGTTTTAGTATTATTTTTTTTAATGTTTGCGAGAAAAAATATGTTTTCGAAATCTATACAGGGTGTTATTGAAATACACGTACATATTAAAACTGGGTATTGCGCAGATCCCCACTGAATGTAGAAAAATATTATTTTTTAAAAATACCCCTTATTAAGGGAGTTATTAATTTTTGAAAATTAATTCTAAAACAAACGTACTTCACTGATATGTTGAGGATGACCTATATAAATTAGGTTTATTTACCTATTTTAAACATCAACAGTAATTAATATGCAAGTTTTTGTCAGATGATAAGAAAACTAGTCTTGTAAGAAATAACCATGTTGCCAAGATTTTCGAATTAATTTCTATTTCCGAAGACTGGTTTTTACTACCCTCGTTATCAAAAAACTAGAATATTTGATAAATGATTGTTTTTAAACTATACATTTTTGAAACTATAGATTATTAAAATTTTAGTTGATTTACGAATCTGGCTAACACGAGCGCGTCATTTCCAAGTTGGTAAAAAGTGTTGTTACGATTACTTTTAAATATTTTTTTACGATGCCACTATTTACGAATATTGAACTAACCGATATAGTGCTGGTTTATGGGGCAGCTGGAGAAAATTCTCGGCAAGCACAAATCCTGTATCGCGAACGGTTTCCAAATCGGAGAATTCCGGACTGTCGTACGTTTATTTCAACTGTTCAGCATCTAAGAGACCATGGAAAATTTGAGAGTGTCAATGCAGATCGAGGGAGAACAAGAACACAAAGAACATTGGCGGCCGAAGAAGAAATATTCTAAGCTGTTGAAAACCGGCCTCAGACTTGTAGAAGACTAGGTCTTGAAATTGGAGTGTCCTCATTTTTTGTGTGGCGGACACTTAAAGAACAAGGTTTACATCCTTATCACATCCAAAAAGTCCAGGCCTTATATCCAGGTGATGAAGAAAAGAGAGTGGAGTTTTGTGAATGGACGATTCAAAAATGTGTTGATATTCCTGATTTTCTAAAAATATTATTGTATACTGACGAGGCTTCATTCACTCGTGATGGCGTGTTCAATATGCACAATACGCATATTTGGAGTGATGAAAATCCTCACGCCATTAGGGAAACTGGGCATCAAAGAAAATTTTCAATAAATGTTTGGGCTGGCATAATAGATCAGTATTTAATCGGGCCTTATGTTCTCCCGAACAGATTAAATGGGCCAGGATATCTCCACTTTTTAGAAGATATTTTGCCAGTACTCCTAGAAGAGATACCGTTACAATTAAGGCAACGGATGTGGTACCTACTAGATGGCGCTCCTCCTCTCACTTTGATTTAAACGTACGGCAGTTTTTGAACATTAGATTTCCTCAAAAGTGGATAGGCAGAAATGGACCTATTAAGTGGCCTCCGAGATCTCCGGACTTAAATCCATGCGATTTCTTTTTGTGGGGTCACATGAAACAACTGGTTTATAATGAACCTATTAATAGTGTTGAACAATTAACCAATAAAGTTAATGCGGTAGCCCAGGAACTACGACAAAATCCAAGACTAATTTCTAATGTTCAAAGTTCTTTGGAAAGACGATTGCAAGTGTGTGTAAATAATAATGGACGGCATTTACTGTAATAAACTTTATTTTGAATTAATTGGTTTTGCTACGGCAACAGTGCAATTTCTATGGGTAAGTTCAATTTCGATTTATTTTACTTCTTTAAATATGGAAACTAGTAGGTCGGAAAAGGGGACTCTTCCCCAATATTTAAATTTTAGAATTTGAAGTTAAAATTGGTGCCAATCGTTTTTGGTCATTACATACTATTCCCCATTTTAATATGTACGTGTATTTCAATAACACCCTGTATAGTTCATTTTGCTCAACTTTTAATTTATTGTCAAATTTGATGTTTTTGTTACAAATTGAGTAATCGTGTGGGGAAAAAAATAAATACGCCATTTTTGTTGTCTGTTTATGTACTTTGTAAAATACTTATTACAGTTTTCAAAAACCATATACAAGGTGAAATTTTTTATATGAAAAAAACGAACTAATTTTTTAAGACCGGACCTGATTTTTTTCTAGCGTGAATAAATCAGTTAATTAGGTGGTTAGTGTAACGTTTTACCAAAATATGAGACAAATCGAACTTACAGTTCAAAAGTTATGAGCAAAAAAAATTCAGTCAAAATTCACAACTCCCCCTGTATATTATTAAATAATGGGAGCAGACACCTTTTAATAGTCATTTGATATTCCCCATAGGGGCATCAATACGAGGTAGGAGTATATACAGTTCCTCATGACTCACCCTGTATAATTAATGACCGTACTCATAAACTATTGTTAAATGTGCTAAGGGCAGGCAGTTTATTACAATCAACCTTTATTATGAGTTCCAAATATCTCTTTCTATTACTATATCTCCAGGTAAATTTTCGACATCATATATTCATGTTTAGCGGCCTCGAAAACCCCCAGATCACAATTTTTGTACAAAACTATAAAAATCATAACAAAAATCCTGTAGCGGGTACCAGTACCTTGATCACCAAGTACCTCCAGATAATTTTTGGCATCGTATTGATGTTCAGCGAACCCAAAAACTCGCGGGTAAACCAATTTGGTTTCATTTTGTTAATTATTACTAATATATGGAATTTTGCACCCAAAAATGCATTTTTTCGATGCACTTCAACTGCATACACGATTGAAGTGATTAAAATATGTCATAAATTTTCGTGGTTGCCGTTTAGAAAATTTCCCAAGGAAACTATGCTTGTATATAAATTGGGTGTAAAAATTGGTTTTTTTTTTGTATTTTCTACTTAATGTTAAGTAATACTAACCTCTGGTATTTTTTTTCTGCTCACAACAGAGTAGAGCACCACAAAAACTTATAATGATTCATTTTTTAACGAGATCTCGCCTAATATATCAACTAAAAATATGCTGTTTTTTATGATATTTAAAATATTTATTAAAAAAGCGCGTCTGTGCATTTTTTTTTTAATTTATCTGGAGAAAGAAGTTGATGGTCGTATCACTTTTACTAAAAATAATTTAAAAAGTGCCACAAACGAGCTCTTAAGAAATAAATATAGAATCGATTGCTGAAAACCGCAGCTTCCTATCTTTAATATTAACAGAGAGCTCGTCAAAAACATTTGAGGCAAGATAACATATTGGCGCCTCTTAAAATCGATCTTACTGCCGAAATTTCGAGAACGAAATGTTTTATTTCCTCGACTAGAAGACAATAAACTTTATCTTGAGGCAACACGTTTAGATTGTGACAATTTTGACTTCATTTGCCTACTGACTCATTAGCGTGAGTGAAAGTTCTATCTACTGGCTGCATATTTTTTTTTTATTTTCACTTCTTGAATCTCAGATATTTATTTAAATTTAAATGAAACACCCTGTATATAAAATACTATTATTGACAAAAAACCGAATCCATCCCTGAACTCTAGTGTGTAGTGGTGATAGTGACAGTGACCATGACCAGCGTATTAGAAATTAAATTGGGTCGATCAATATACACTGTTGACAGATTATTTATTTTTCCTAATAAAACAAGTAAACTGTTTTTCTTTTAAAATACGTAAATTCAAGATTTGAATTTAAAAGTAGGTAAGGTACCTTAATTATTTACCCTATATTTTTTTACAAAATGTATGAAATAATTAAGTCCAAGGTAAGGGTCATTTAAATTAAAAATTAAAATTAGTTTTTTACCGTTAATAAAACTTGTGTATCAGTACCTCGAACTTTGTTTATATAGATTTTTAGATAAAATTAAAAGAATTTAAATAAATTAGAGGTTTTTTTTAAACATATAGAAGTAGTAGCACACATTTTTTTAGTTTTCAGTTTTTGCTAAATGGGCAAATTTTGAGTAAATTTATTTAAAAAAATCGATTAGGTACCTAAAATTTTTTTAATTGAGCCAGAAAATAAATAAGCTTATATTTTAACAAAAAAAAAGAAAAAAGAATCTGGCTTCAGATTTAGATCTAGACATTTTGGTGTCTTAAAAAATGGTTTTTAACCGGTGTTTATTTTCGGGTAAAATACGCAACTAAAAGTTTGTCCAAAAATAAACCGACACCTTCACCGTCCCCACTTATCTAGTTTTCCATATATTTGTTCGTTCCCCACTTTTATAATTTTTAATGTAGCGGTCGGCTTAATAGTTGAACAAACTCTACTTATACGTTTTAATTTGTTTTTCATAAAAGTAGAAAAAAACACCGTCTTATTTAGTAAATACCCTTACCAAGTTGTTTCTTTCTCAGCTAGTAAATTTCACAATTTTTCAGGAATTTCTTTTTAATAATTTGGCAATCCCGCATAACATTTATCCATTGAGGTTAGAAATTCGCGGAACGATTTTAATTTTTATTTATTCTAAATAAAAAAATACATAAACCTCACCTGTTAGAATATGAAACTATTATTGGTAGAAATAATCCAAAAATGATATTAGTTTGACTAGAACACAGCCGTAATATTTATAATGTGATTTTTACACATTCGTTTATATGCATATACAGTTAGCCATTGCGCAGCTCCAATGCTATAAAAGTAGAAGAAATGGTCAAACACGTGTATAAGCCGTCAGCCATGTGCAATGGCTCCAATTCAAATATCGAGACCTCTCTATTTGAAGTTCGATCGGTTACTAAATAAAAGGATACGGACCGATAGAACGTTAGCAAATTATCTGATTGTTAACAAAAAATAAGAGATAATTTTAATACCACTCGTGTTTTTATCGTTAATATTGGACTTTGTTCCTTTGAAATAATTGGCAAATCCCTTTGGTGTTGACACATTTTATAACAAATTTAATGATAAGTTTCACACCGTATTATTATTTGGTCTTGTTAGATGTGTTTGTGTCATATTATTTCATTTTTGCAATATTTTAGGACTACTGTACTTTTGCTTGTTATTTGCGTCTAAATAGTAATTAACAGTTATTCTATCGGAGCACGCAAATTATATTGTAATTTGACGAGATGAATTTGTACCGGGATATATTATAAGGTTTTTGTTTATTTTGTTATTTATTATTATTATTCAAATTGAAAGTACTCGGCTGACTAATATAGTAGATCGAAAACCGCATTAGACCGGCCCTCTCCCAACAGACCGAATTCCAGTAAACCGAATGCACCGAACTGTTAAATCAATATTTTGGTTGTTGGGTCTGTTGGGAAAATTCAGCGCAACAAGCATTCGGTCTATTGGTTTTTGGTCTACAGAAAAAAGGTCAATTACTCCATGCTCTTTTATGTTAGCTTTGTCTACAAGAAACGAGTCTTAGAGAGCCAGCGTCTACGTTGCCAACTGTATTGGAAACTGTTATAGTACGAGCACTTAAATTATTATAGTACATTGGAGAACAATATAGTACACTAAAAAAGAAACAAGAAATATGTAACACCAAAAATAACAAATACTAATTATCTCAATTAGTTATCTGAGTTTAATCAACTCTTTCTGGATTATAAATTATACTTCATCTGCTCTTGTTAGATAATAAATCCTTAACTATCCTTAAAAACCCTTAAAAATCGTTAGAAATCTTTAAAAACCCCTTAAAATTCTTTAAAAACCCCTTAAAATTCCTAAAAATACCCTTAAATCCTTAAAAATCTCTAAAAAGACTTAAAACTACTTAAAAATCTTAAGCATTTCTTAAAGATCCTAAAATAATCCTTAAAAAAACATTTTAAATCCCTAAAAGTCCAAGTCATTAAAAATCCCTTAAAACTCTTAAAATCCTTACAAATTATTAAAAATCCCTTAAAATTCTGAAAAAAATTTAAAAATAATTAAAAACAGTAAGAAAATCTTAGAAATTATTAAAAATACTTTTAAATCCTTAAAAGATCCTTACAAAATCTTTAAAAAATCCTGAAAAAATTCTTAAAAATTCCTAAAAACCTTTAAAAATACCTAAAATTACCTAAAAATCTTAAGCAATTCTTAAAGATCCTAAAATCCTTAAAAAAACATTAAAATCCCTAAAAATAGTTTGAAATTTTTACAAATTCCCAAACATCCTTAAAAGTCCTTGAAAATCGTTAAAAGACCTTAAAAATCCTTAAAAAATATTAAAAATTTTAAAAAATTCCCTAATCTGAAAAAATTTTAAAAACCCTTAAATCCAAAGAAAATCTTGGAAATTCTTAAAAATCTTTAAAATATCCTGAAAAAATTCTTAAAAATCTGTAAAAACCCTTAAAATTACTTAAAAATCTTAAGCAATTCTTAAAGATCTTAAAATAATCGTTAAAAAACATTGTAATCCCTAAAAATAGTTTAATTTATTAAAAATCTCTAAAAGTGTGTTTGAAAATCCTTAAAAATCCCAAAAATGCTTAAAAAATCATTAAAAATCCTTTAAAATCCTTAAAAATCATTAAAATTCTTAAGAAAATCATAGAAATTCTTAAAAATACTTTAAAATCCTTAAAATATCCTGAAAAAATCCTTAAAATTACTTAAAAATCTTAAGCAATTCTTAAAGTTCCTAAAAGAATCCTTAAAAAACATTAAAAATCCCTAAAAATAGTTTAAAAGGTTTAAAAATCCGTATCAGTCCTTGAAAATTCATAAAAATCATTAAAAATCCTTAAGAATTCATAAAAATCGTAGATACTTCCAGCCTATACTCGAGAGAGTGCTCGTGCACGACTACTCATCGGTAGGAGTGCTCTGTCACTTACCGTTCACATAAACATAACCACACTCTGTATCACTGAAGACAATGTGCGCAAGTCCATTCTCTTAAAATCTAGCAATTCTCTTGGTTTTACCCAGTAGAGCACTCGCATAGGAGTACGAGCATTCCCTTACCATGCGCAGTAGAGCTAAATTGTGAGAGAGAACTACACGACCACTCACACAAGTTAGCGAATAGGGGTCCAGTTGGGTAGACAACTGAAGACTGTCCTAACAGATGTTTTTGAAATTTGTCAGTGATTGATCATGGTATATTGTTATGATTTGTGAAAATATAAAATTATAGTACAAAGTTCCTACTATATTTACTTTGAAATTTTATAGTACATGAAGTTGTTATAATCGTACAAAATATTCATTATAAAATGATGGCGTTAAACAAAGTGCAAAACACTATGATGGGTTAGGGTCGAAAATGCTTCTAGATTTCAAATGAAATGTAAAGAAACCCTTTCTAAGAACATTAATTTTTATACAATTAACTAGAAGTCCACATAGGTCGGAAGACCACGTGGTATAATGCAACTAAAGCCATTACATGATCATCCCAAATACAAAGACTTAATGATACTGATTGATTTTATACCACCAGAATACCACGATTTTTATAACTGCTGTGGTACCATCTACAGCTCCCGACAATGCAGAGGAAGATGAAACATAATGAGTATTGTTAGTGTCAGACTACGAAGATGATGCATTATTATAGATTAACTTTTCTTGTATTGTATTCGTTATTAATGTGTACCTAGTTATTTGATTGTGTGGTATTATAAACAGTTTCTAGTAGCACTTGTAAAATTTTTACCATTTCGATTATCCTATCTAAAACGTATATGTGAGGAAATGGTTTTCCTAAAAATTACCCAATAATGCTACGTGTACTTAATTTTATTGACAGTAAATAACAGAAAAAACTACGTGTTGTAACATGTTTGTTAATTATTTTCAGATATGTAATAATTTTGTATTCATCATTATTTATACTTCATTATTCATAACAGAAATTTAGTCACATATACCACTTTTTCACTGTCCCCCTAATTATAATAATATTACATGAACCCTTAACTTCCTCGTTAATTTATTGCTTGTTAAAAATAATTTAAAGGTTGGAAAAGTTGCACCAGTTTTTCAGAATCCTAGTTGTTTTTAATAAAAACTACTACAACTGCGATTCATTCCTTATATTAAAAAATTGTGAAACAAACTGTAAAATATTAAATTTTACATTAAATGGCAATTTCTATATGGCAATTTCTATTTGGTAATTATTTACAATTATGCTCAATATTCCATTTTTTTTCATATATTGGGGACCATTTTTTTGTGTATAAAGTATTTTAAAGCTCGCGCAAATTCCGTCTTTAATTTCACTCTAACACAAAATTCAATTTATTTTTTAATGATACCTAAATATCTTGAAAAATTAATAAACCTATGTGCTTTGACTTAAAGAATCTGGTCATATAAGTAGTAGATCAGCTAAGTGCAAAAAAGAACAATGTACCTCCGCGGGTGTCGTAGGGACGGGCATTAAGGTCAAACTTCGTTATTATTGGTTGGAATTAAATGCGGAAAAAAGCGGTTATTTGAAATATGACGCAGTATATATACTTAAAGAAAAATCATGTCAGGCACCAAAAACAAAAGGGCATTAGTGTCCAACTTCGTTATTATTGATTCAAATTGATGCGAAAAACGGTATTGTATTATAAATAAATTACTTTATTCGAATACTTTTTTTTTCGAAATTATTTTTTCGAATAGGATTTTTTTAGAAATATTTTTTTTCGATTTTTTTTTTCCAAAAATTAATTTGTTGAATTTGTTTTATCGCTGTATTATTTTTCGAAATTTTTTTCCAAAATGGTTTCTTTCTTTGTTGACAATTTTTAAATTTTCAATTCATTTTTTTATTGTTATTTTCCTTTAGGTTGCAGCAGTAATGTTAAAATAATAAAATGGAAATAATTTTTTATTCAAATAAATAAAAAAAATATATATATATATATATATATAAAATCATTAAATAACTAGAGCAATGTTTCTCTCCGTCCATGTCTTCTTCAAGTTTTTTTACAATATGTTTTATATTCAAATTTGATTTTCTCCACCTCTTTTTTGGTAATTCGCCTCTTAGCTCTTGAATCAATTTTTGTTCGGTAATGCTTTGTTCTCGTTGCAAAGCTTTAATAAAAGACCAGACTCTTGGATTGTTGCAGTTGATTTGACTTTTAAATGAATTATGCATGATTCACAATAATTGTTAGTAATTGGCAAGTCTTTTAAAATTTGGTCGTAAAAATTCCAAAATTTATGATCGAATTTTGGTCCCTTGAAATGTTCTATGTTTCTAACTCTAATCCAAGTGAATTCAAAATATTTGCAGAAATTATCTAATTTCCGAGGAAGCAGCAATCGTTCTCTTATAAAATCATATGTCTTTATAACAAATTGTGATGGTATGAATGCTAACGCTGCCAATAGCTTTACCCTAAATACAAATACTGTATTTGTGTCGTAATATTTCTTGACTCCTAATTTTTGTATTTTTCCATACAAACATTTTTTGAAATAGAAATAGCATCCATGAGAAACAGTAGGGAAAACTTGTTTCGTAGTATTGAACAGTGCAATTTCAAAATCGGTGGTAATCAACTTGAAATCTGTTTTTTGGAAAAAAAAATTCTTAACTTTTCGAATAAAAATAAATAGCTTTTTTGAGTTCGGTCCGGAAGTAGAACATAAACTAAAGGAACGACAGTTCGGGTCCCAACCATCAAATGAATAACATATAAATGCTCGAAAATAGACGGAACGCATTTAAACGTATCAAAAATTCGCTTCGCCGAGGATACGTATATTGGCTGCAGTGGAAAAAATTAAAACCGTTCGTTAATATTGCCAGAATCGAACAATAAAAAGCTGGCTTCATTACCTGTAACTCTAAAAGATTCTGGCAAAATTAGTTCCCTTAAACTCGGTAATTTTGCTCTTGCTATATCTGAAGTAGTCATAGTTGAATCAGAAATTATATAATACTATAATTCGCATAATTACATTAAAAAAAAATCACAAACGAAAAAGCTCGAAAAACATTTCCAGCAAATTTTAAATATAAAACATAATTAAATAAAAAATTATTGCCATTTAATGAATTTAACATTACTGCTTTAACCTTATGGATAATAACAAAAAGAATTTAGTGAAATATTAAAAATTTTCTACCAAGAAAATTTTTTTTGTAAAAATAGTTTGGAAAAATATTCAGCAATAGAAGATATTCGAAAAACAAACCTTTCGAAAAAAATTATTCGAAAAAGTAAGTTTTCGAAATAAAGATTATTGAAAAAAGATTTATTCGAAAAAAAAATAATTCGAAAAAAAATATTCGAAAAAAATGGGTGGACCCACAAAACTCATATGCAGAACAGAAGACATTAGGGATCAACTCCGTTACTATTGGTCCAAATTGAACGCGAAAAAGGGCATTGTATTATAAATGAGACGAAGAATACACACGTAAACTAAAATCATATGCAGAACAAAAGACAAAAGGGAATTAGGGTCCAACTTCGTTATCAATGGTGGGATTTAAACGTGGAAAACGGTACTAATTCCAACTAATAATAAAGAAGTTTTACCTTAATGCCCTGCTAATAACGGAGATATCCACCTTCATACTTTCCCCGTCTCCACGACATCCGCAGAGGTCCCTTGTTCTAGTTTGCACTTAGATTATCTACTATAAATGATTTATAGAAAATACTGTTTTTAACTTTGATCATTCGCCAGCCCGATTACCTAGGAACAGGTTGTAGCATAAAAAAAATCAAAATTAATTACTCTTTATTTAAATTAATTTACAATAAAAAAATATAAAAGTTCGTGCACTTACTGATCCATTTCAGTAACTCCAAACACCCCTTGAAGCAACCTAGCACTCAGATTAACCGGATAGTGTTGCTTACCCGCCATATAAACGTACGGCAATCGCATTATCCAATAAGCAGACTGGGTTAATTTTGTGGGACCATCCGCAGTACTAACAAAAATTGGTGCGGTCGTCGCTGGTTGTACCTAACAATTAAATTTTTTTTGTTTATATTTTGTAAAAGCCCGACTAATGGAGACAAAGATGGAAATATGAGTTAATAAACAAAAATTTCATCAGAATTTTTTTTTCTGACGGATTGTAAAAGAGGGTTACTAGAACTAAGTACTGAAAAATTGGTAAGACTGTGGATAAAACATTAAATATATTAGTAGAATATTATTTTGCGTAGATTCACATGTAATTAAAGAGACAAATAATCATTAAACTTGTAGGTTGCGTGTTATGAAAATTGTGCATTACCGCCAATGGCCGTTAACTCTTTATATATTTTAGGTTAAACGATATACATAATTTGTATATACTCCTTAATATCCTCTAGTTGACTTTCAATTCTACAGAAAAAGTTAATAAACCTGTACAATAAAATAGATAAAAATCAGAAATAGAAAAGACACAACTTAACTTATTTCAGTATTCAAAACAAAGTATTTAAAAAAAGTTGTTTCTACCTCAGCTCCATAAGTGTATTTAATTAGTATGTTCACTTACTTTTGGATCAAGTGTACAATAAACAGGAGCCTTGGGTGTCACGACATGGAGCCTCATCAACTGTGCCAACTTTCCAGCTCTACAAGCGCAAGGATAATAAAGCGGCATATCATTTTCGGCTATTTTATGCCCAGTATCCTTGACAATACTACCCGGCATGGCTTTCAACATTCTATCAGGACCACACAGCATAAATCTATGTCCAGAAGAACATTCATACTCCACCCCTATGAATACTTTTACAGTAAATTGCGGTAAACTTCCCGTAGAACGACCTCTTCTACCTCTCGTCGTGTATTTACTCACGTGAGGCCAATTTTGTTTTGACTTAGAGTAAACCGTCACGTCCCAGGGCAAAAGGTAGTTTGTCGAACTCAAAAATCCTGGATGATGAGACTCTGACAGTCCTAAAAATAAAGAAACATCCACAAAAATAAAAAACAAATCAAGACTGAAACTAGAGAAAAATAAACAAGAAAATGATAAAAGTAACTAATTATATTTTTCTAAACAAACCTAAGTTGTGACTATATAAAGATGATGCTCCTAAACAAACAAGAGACCAAGAAGAATAAAGTGGTAACAACCCAGGAGAAGAACTTAAAGTCAGCATTCCTGGTAAATAATTATCTTTTTCACTATCTTGTGAAGATTTTCCAGTTTTAGCTGAAGATGATGGTTCATCCAGTTCATTTAATTCTTTTAAAACTTGATATTCTGGAAATGTTATTCTTTCTAGTTTAGAACACTGACATTCTTTGGAAATTTGTTGGTAAAATATATAGTTTGCTTGTTTCATACTGTATGGATCTTCTCTTGCACCGACTTTTCTTCCACAGTCACAAATTGCTAGAAAAACAATTAAAAATAAGTTATATATTCATTTATATGTTAATATTACCTTTGAAAATAAACCCGCTAAGATGTTCTTGATCATTTGAATGTTTAGGAAGCTTACAAGGATTCCCCGTCAAGGAAGCAATTTCACATTGCTGTCTACCGTTTTCCCAATGTGCTTGGCAATCCATTTCCAACTGAGCAGTGTATTGCTCAAAAGCCGGACCGCGAGCTTGAGCTCTAAACAGAGCTAAAGCTATTGCTAATCTTGCTTCATGTTCTGCTTTTGCATAATTCGGAGGCAGACTTTCCTGGTATGTAGCTAGAGCCAGAGGTAGAACTTTTAAACACCGCTGTTCAGAAAAACGGGTCTCTGTACACAGTAAATTTATCAATTTTTTCTTAGACATTAGATTATAAAGAACTTTTGTTGCTTCTATCCATTGTTTTAAAATTGGAAGCTCAAAGTGTGATGATTGGGAGTGTTGGTGCCTTCCCGAACTCACTGTGTCGTCAAATCCTTTAGTCCTGGCTTGCTGAATATGAACATGTAAGAATTTTTTGAAATTTTTTCCACTGCTTGGTTGACTGGAATAAGGAACTTCGATTTGCATGGCCCCTCCAGGTTGACAATCCATCAGAAGACCCCTTACCAGGTGTCCCAATTTATCAGTCTGTCTGGATTTTTCTTCAATATATACAAATTCATCATTTAATGGTATAGCAAACAGTGAACACCTTTAAAGAATAATAATTAGATATAAAATAGTTATAAAATAAATACATACCCAGATGTACTAATAATTCGTGTTTTCTTTAGTATGTAATAAATTTTATCTTCTAAATTATGCTCCAATTTTTTTACATTATTTATGTTGGTAGGGCATTTTTCAAAATAAAATATCAGTCTAGGAGTACAAAAACGACCCGTGGAAGCCCATTCTTCACTTATATCTAGAGGTTTTAAAACTTCAGTTACTTTGTCATAAATTTTCTGGCTAAAAATATATAAATATTTTATAAAAGTAGCTTAAAGAGAAATGTGTATGTGTATTTAGCTTCAAGTGGTCGTACAAGAAATATATCAAACTGTTAATAATACAAAAATTATGAGTTAATTTATTTCCAATTAAAAGTTCCGGGAGTAATAAATTTTTTATTGGAAATTTCTTCTTCCTCAAGAACCTTTTTTTTATTTCTTAAATAGCAGCACATCGACGTCTCCAAATAGAATTGGGCGAAGATCATCCGTCCATTTGGAAAAGTTCAAAAAGGTCGTGATGTCTACTTGGAACAACTAATGGCCAGGCAACTTCCTCCTCCAAAATTAAAAAAATTTCGGGACGCCGACGACAGAATTTTAAGAATTCTTACTGATTTTTCTGACAGAACAAATAGAAAGATGGCAAAAAAATGAAAACGTTATTTTACAAAAGAAGTGAAAGATTATTAATAATAATTAAAAAAAAACAATACTTAGATTGATTTAAAACTAAATTATTTTGCATTTACCATTCAAGAAAAAATAAAAATTATAATTTTCCCGGCGGCAAAACCGCCGTGGCGAAACGGCCGCTAGCGAAACGGCTGGTGGCGAACCGGTCGTGGCGAAATGGCCGTGGCGAATCGGCTGCGGCGAAACGTCGTAGAAGCGTTAAATGATTTGATTTAAAGTTTAGTTAATGGCAAAAAATATAGAAAGAAGAACATACAATAACAATTTGAATTGAGAATTTGAAACCTTTGGTTTTCACCAAAGTTGAAGAATTTCGTTACCACTAACCAAAACTACCTTTTTTAACAGTCTAGTGTTAAAAAGTGTAGTTTTGGTTAGTGGTGCTGATATTCTTCAACATACAATAACAATAGCAGTAGTTTCTGCTTCTTGAATTTAGAGACAAATAAGTGTATACATACTAACTAATATTGTTTATATTTAATATTTTACACAACAATATATTATAAATTAGAATCAAACAGATATGTATTAGTGACATAAGTTTATACTGGGGTATGTAGAAAATTCACCACATTCTACCCATGTATATTTTTGTACAAAATCTTGCAAAATATTTTGGGTATGCCACAACCCTGAATATATTTATTCTCCGTTAACTCTCTTCTATCCACTTTGTCTAGCTTAGAGTAAAAGTTTAGTATTTGCTGATGATACTTTAGTTATCTTTATAGGTTTTTACATTTAAGACATTGATGATGTGTCTATCAATGGTGTAGTGCTTATGGTAAGAGATAAACACTACATGAGTTGTCAGACAGAGAATGTCGCTTTAGTTATATTGACAAGTTGTCATTTGGTTTTTTTGGTTATATTGACATGTTGTCATATTGGATTTATTAGGTTATAAAAATCTGTCAATCATTTCATTTATCAATCTTTTCACCTTTCAAATTCAGATTGAGAATTGACGTTTTAAGTGTATGTAAATAGCATGATTATAACCTTGTCTCAGTTACCGTGGGAGACCGTTGATATTCTTTTTCAGAAATAATCTAGAACACCAAGAAAAAAAAAGAACAATAGAAGAAGAAACAAAATATTATGATTATCAACAACTTTGTATATATACACACAATACGATAACATGTTATTTTAAAAATACTTTTGTATAAAAATCTTTACAAAGAAAGAAGTTTTTAATTCATGAGTTTCCTACGTAATAAGCAACATCGTAACACAAAATAAGTAACTGTGCTACGATAAATGGTTACCGAAAAAAATGAATTCCAACCAAATATGATTTATAATTTTTAATTTAACAAAAAATATGCAGGAATTTCCTTACGTCAAATTAAATCAATAGTCCTTTCCAGTATTGGAAAATATTTTTGGGTGTACTTGTTGACTCAAATACGACCTGGGATGTACATGTAAACATTTTAGCGTTTAGAATGGCATCAGATTTGAATTAAAATTGTATTGTTTTGGATTTGTCAAATCAACTTTATATGGCATACCATTTAGTGGACGAGCCGGTCAATCCAGGACGTCAGACGACTTCACAGCACGACTTCACGACTGTAGCGCTCCAAGTGACAAAAATATTAAACAATAATTTATATGTATTTTATTAGAAGTTTTGATATTTATTTTATTAGAGGTTTTGACTGACCAAAGCTAGCTTGTGGAATTAAAAAAAATATTTATTTTATTATAAGAAGTCTTAAAAATCCAACCTATGTTTAAAAAAAATAAAAAAAGTTAGAAGGAGATGTGGGATTCGATCCCCGGACCCATTGCACCACTAGCGGCCACTATGCCACGCAGCTACTATAGCTTTGTTTAAATATGTTCAAACTTATTATTTAAGCGAATCACGTTTCATAATAAAAATAAATATAAATTAGTGTTTCGCCTCGTATTTTAATTATTAATATTACAGAACTAAAGTATACACATTCACTAAATCTCATAAAGAAAATGAATTAAGTCACATCTGTCAAAATTATTGTTTAATGTTTTGTCACTTGGAACGCTAGTCGTGAAGTCGTGTGTCGGGTGACGTCCTAGAGATTGACCGCCTCATTTTAGAGGTACCCTAAGAGAACAAAAGGTCCGATTGACGGTTTTTTATGGTTCATTTAACGTCACAACGTCCGAGGAACAAAATAAAACGTTTTTTAAACGTTTCTGCAAGAACTTTTTTAAAATGGACATAAAGAAACGTCCAAATGTAGAAAAAACGTCTGAATATAAATTAAAAATAAAACGTATTGTACGATAAAAAACGACTACTAAACCTTTTTTGAACGTCCATGTCAGAATGTTTTTTATAAAGTCACAATAGTAGCAGCAAAAACGTTAAAAAAGTATGGTTTCAGAAAAAGTCAAAAGTTACATTCTTTAAACGTATTTGTAAGTCGTTTTTATAATCACTTTAAAAAAAATGTTCAGAAAGCGTTGTTTTTGGGTCCAAAAAAGCATAATTTGAGAAAGAAAGTTTAAACGTTTTATTTGAGTCGTTTTTAAAACCACCGTTAAAAACTTTATAAAAACGTTTATTTTAGGTCCTTAAAAGTATGTTTTCAGAAAAAGTTACAAAGTTTCGTTTTTTAAACGTTTTTATAACCCGTTCAAATGATGTTGTGTTTTTGGGTCTCCAAAGGTATAAGTGGACATTCTAAAATATGTCTAAAATACGTCTTTTGTCGAACCATTTATTTAGTCCGTTTTGAAACGTATTTAAAACGTTTTTTTTTCGATGACTATATGACGTTAGAAGTTGTGACATTTGCACTAAAGAAAAACGTCTTATAAACGTTCTCGGGTGCTTTAACGAACATTTTTAAAACGTCCTGGGCCTCGATTCTCGACTTTATTCCTATAGGAATCCCGAAATATTACATACAAAAAGTAAGGCAATAAGTCGAAATTTCCTATAGGAATAAAGTCGAGAATTAAGGCCCTGACGGTCGTTCGTGTATGTTATCAAGACGTTTTTTAAACGTCTCTGTGATATTAGGGTTCTATCACAAATACAAATAAAAATTCTATACTACAAAAGCGAATATTAAAATCCATTCTTAGACTTGATTATTTTATCTAGAACCTGTTTTGTGAGTCATGAGTTATTAATAGAAGGTTCATTATATTATTTTAATATATAAAAAAAACAAGAACATTTATTTTACGCAGATTGAGATATATATTCCTGTCATATGAATAGGTTAATATGTATTATCCGAGAATTCCACGTCACTCAGGTATTTTCTTTCAAAGCTTTATTATAATATACCAGCTCAAATAATAGGCTTTGAAAATTTACAAAAGTTTAGTCATCAACTACTAACAGAAACATGTATTTTACATACAGTTTTAATTGTTGGAAATAATATTTGTAATTTTAATTATACACGTAATTTTAAAAATAATAAGCATGATACTTGGCATATATAAAACTTTTTGATGTTGCTATGACCATGTTGTTTTTGATCCTTAAAAATTAAGGTGTTAATTAAATAAAACGAAAATCGTCAATTTCAGTTTCCCCAAATATCTCGGAAACCGGTCTTGATATTTTAATTTTGAGAAAACCATTCAATTCGTCTTAAAATCCATTTTCCATTTAACCAATTTTGTATCTATAACGGTTTACGAAATCTGTGTTCAATTAAATTTGCACCACCCTGTATCTCTATAGAAATGATCCTTGGGGCTCAAAATCAGTCCCATAAAAATTGGCGTGACCTGATGTGTACCAAAATATAAAGTCAATCCGATATCTAGAACGGAAGACACGTACACACAGGCAGACGGGATTGCGAAATTATTTAGACAATATCATAACAAATATATCTGCTGACTTATTCAAAACTTTTGTACCTGAAACTTGTATGTAGAAAATACACCACAAAAGGTAGCGAATTAACATTTTAATATTTAGATACATAAAACAACGTTTTATGATTTTCATGAAAAATATATACCAAAATGTTATTAAAAGATTAGTTGCAAATTAAATCAAAAATATATACTACAACAACTGAAACTAAAAGGTATTTTAATAACATTACAATAGCTTAAAATATTGGAAATAACATTCATTAGAGCCGTTATAAAGGATCACAAATTTAAGGAAAAGAATTTAAAAGAAATTTAAAAGAGTTTAAAAAGGTAATTAATTTATTAGATTTACAAGTATTAAAAAAGATTTAACAAAGGAGAATGGTTTAGGTCAAACCGGTTGTTTAATAGTAAATCGGATTTTTTAAGTTTATTAATGATTCCAAGTAATTTAGACGAGTGCCTTTAATTTGAATATGTAAAAGTTCAAAATGTTGTTCCCGTTTGACCTATATATCTTTTTGGATAAGTTCCACAACTTAACGAATACACTCCTGATTGAAAATTTTTATTTGTTTTGTCTTTATTATTTTTAATGAACCTGTCTAATGTATTAGTCATTTTGTAAGCTATATTTACATCTAAATTTTGAAAAAATGAAGCTAAATTTTCAGTTGGAAAACCAATATACGTAAAGGATTTAAAATAGGGCTTGTTAGTTTTAAGTAATGGGTAAATTGAATGAATAGCTTGCTTATATAATTTCTTATTTAAAATATTATCTATAATTGTGGGGGGTTATATCCATTGTTGACCAACATCTGTTTAATTAAATTTAGTTCTTTATTAAAATCCTCCTCACACATAGGTACGTTAATTAATCTATGGACCATACTATTATAAGCAGCTAATTTTTGTCCAGGAAATTAATAGAATTGTCTATTTCTGTTTGTTTAGTAAAATTAATATTAGGATGAATTGTATCAATAAACTGAAGGAAAGAATTAATCTGTCTCTTCTTAGAAATAATATGTTCTAAAAAATCTATAAAAATCTCTGCCAAAAGAGGACTTAGAGGATTACCCATAATTAAACCTTTATTACAAGAGTAATTTTTTTTAAATTGAAAATAATTTTGATTAAAGCAAGATTTGTATTTGAATCAATGAGTAGTTTCTCTACCAAAGAGATTGTATACATTTTAATACCTTCAAAATCGGAGTTTTTATAATGAAAGAATTATTCATAATAAATTATTACCTTAATGAGTCTACAGCTTTAAAATACTGAATGTAATTTGTATCAAGCGTACAACCAGGATGAGACAGCACAACAATATGACTAATATGAAATATTAGCAACAAGTATCGAGCAAATGTGCTCTTTATATCATCGTATACTGCTAAAAAATCATCACAGTTTCTGTCGCCTTCACATTTGCTTCTAATTTCAGTATAATTTTGTATTAACGAGTCTGTATCTAAAGAACTACACATGTGCAAATATATTATTTGATTTTCTTCATCATAAGAGCCTTCTATTACACACTGCAAATAAAGAAATTGAATCGAATGAACTTGTTAATATTTAATTGTACCTCTTGATCTTCTTTATTCTCTCGAGGAGGTATAACCCGGCCAATCGATTTAATTTTCAATCCAGATGAATTGTATGTCGACTTCCCAATTATCGATATGACAACAATTTTATCGCAGGAGATTCCAGAAACATCACTAAAAATTTATAAACTTAGTTTTATACCGATAATTTGTTTTTAATTCTTACAATAGCTGATCCAAATTTGGTAATGTAAAAGTATTTCGCATTTTGCAGAAAATATTTTTAAATGTTTTTCATTTATTTTGACATTAATACTGAACTGAAACAGGTACAAATCTGCTTCTTTTTTGTGTTTATTTGACAATGACTGGTTATGGATGAAAGCACTTGAATAAATTGCTCTTATTATATTTATATTTAATTGTAATAAATTTAATTATTTTATTAGTTTTAAGTAATATCTTCAAAAAAAATTATTAAATATAAAATTGTTATACCTAGTAGCGTTGTCTTTATTCAGACAACGCTATTAGTGACCGGATTACCCAAGTGGTGAAGTGAACTATCTCAAAAATTGTTTTATAACCTCAAAAAAGAAACTTATTTTTATATATTTTGAAATAACTATTAAGTTTACAAATTTAAATTACTAATGGCTGGGGAAGTAGTAGTTGATGCTTTACCTTATATTGATCAAGGTTATGATGAACCAGGCGTTCGGGAAGCAGTATGTATTTTTTTAATATTCTACCAATCTTTTTTTCTACCTATTTATTAATTTACAGGCTTTTGCAATGGTGGAAGAAGAGTGCAGAAGATATCGTCCAACTAAAAATTACCTAGAACACCTTCCTCCTCTCAATATATCATCTTTTGAAACATCAATAATGCATAATGAATTTGAAAGGTTACAAAATCGTCTACCAATGGAAACCCTTTCAATGAAACGTTACGAGCTGCCTCCACCTCCAAGCGGTAAATTAAACGAAGTTGGTGCTTGGAACGAATGCGTAGATAACTCCCAAGCCCAGTTAGAACACCAAGCTGTTAGGATACTAAATTTACAACTTATGTTAGAATATTGCTGCCCTGCTTGGCAGAGGTACCTACAGAGTTTGAGCGATTTGGAGAAAATAGCGTCTAAAAAATTGGCAGGATTAAGACAACAACTACAAGAAGTAAATTGGCAGAGGAAATCTTTGCAAACTAAAGGAGGCGATCACTTAAAAGCATTAGAAACAAAATGGGTAGCATTAGTATCTCACAACTATGAAATTGAACAAGCTTGTTGTATGGCTGAGGATTATATTGCTCAAGTTAAACAGAATCCCAATATTCTTAAATATAGAGAACCTCAAGAAATTACCAGCCAATAATTTTTGACATATAACAATTTGGATGGTACCAGTAAAACCATGAATTAATTGATAAGTATTTTATGAAGACTTTCACCGTTTATTACGAATTATTTAAGATCATTACATTTTTACAACGCGAGTTTATAAAAAAAATTTTTAGTATATATTGTATTTTTTTTCACCTCGATGTATTCATCTTACTAAAGAGAATTACTAACATAATTTTATATCAAATATCATAAATAGGAGTTCCATCTGTATTCCATGTATTTTTCACTTTTTCAAACACAAACGTAGTGTACAAAGCTGAAAAAAGTTAAAAGAAAATGGTTAATAAAGTGTTTTAAATATAAGTAAAAGAATATATATTTATATGAAGTCCCTTACATGAAGCCTCCCATTCAGATTTAGATAATGTTCCTATCCTAATATTTCCCCCATGTTCTAGTTTTATAAACTCCTTGGCATGAGAATAATCATCTGAATCTGTACCAACTAATGTAGAATGATCTTGAGGTGGATATGCTTCTAAACTTCTCATATTATTCAACAAATGTCTGCCTTCTCCTTTCATCCTTTGGAAAAAATCATAAAACTTTTCAGCCTTTACTAATTTTAATCCAAACTTCTTTGCTAACTTAACAAACATTGGAAAGTGAACCAAAAATTCTGGACAATTTACAACTCCATCTAACTGAAAATTATATTTACCACCAAATAAAGGAGGTTTATTGATATCAAAATCAATAGAAACTTGAAAAACGTTATTTCCGTATGTGTTGCTATTATTTCTTTTGGCTCTTGCTACAAGATCATAAGCATCAGGTAACGTACCAATGAAATATCCACCTGGTTGTAGACATTCTGCAGCATTACGAAACATGCATTCTGCTTGTGGTAAACTCTCAAAACTATAGTGAAAAGCAAATTGGCAGCTCACTAGATCTAGTTTCATTGATGGATCTGAATATTTTTCACGTAATCTCATTTTTGTACAATCTCCTGGTATGTATTCTATAGAATAAATTGGTGGTCCTCTCTCTCTTGTAGAACGATTTTTCATATCATCGTATCTAGCTTTACACTGATCGAGAGACACTGAAGCTATATCACTACAAATTAGATGAGTAATACCACCTTTTCTCCACTTTAGCAAGTCCCCTCCTTTCCCACAACACATATCGTGCACACGTATAGGAGCATTGTGTTGTTTCTTATTAGCTTTTATCTTCATTAAATATTCATTAATTAACATACTCTTAATCCAATTATGAAAGTTTCTTAAATACACAATTCGTGACTTTAACCTTTCATCTAAGCCTTTTTCTTCTAACTGATTATAATGATTCGCTACTACATCTGCATAACCTTTAGCCGATTTTACTTGAATAACTTCTTCATGCATTATTTTTTGGGGTTTATCGTCTAGTAAAGGAAGCTTGTTCTGATCTGTGTCGGTAAAATTTTTATAAAATTCCGGCTCTTTAGATAAAACTTCATTTTCGGGCTCAGGAATAAATTGTTCGGGATAATTTCTAGAATCTGCATCAGCAGCTGCTATTACTAAAGCTTGCTCCAAATCATTAATTTCAGTCATTATTTATTAGGTATTTTTAACGACTTAGTTTTGTTTTCTGTAAATAAACCTACAGATAATTAAAAACTTAAATCAAAAACCAAGGTTATGTTAACAGTTTTGATAAAGACAGTTATATCCAATGTTGCCGTACTGATATTTTTTTTGTGATGTTTATGTATTTATCATTTTTTTACTAGCATCTAGGGAGAAGCAGTTACAAAAATCTTGACCAATCAAAAACGGATGGGGTTAAAATGCGATAGAGGGAAGGTTTAAAAATTGGTCAAAAAAATTTACTGAGCAATACAAACATGGAAATCTTACTATATATATGGACTTGTCTCTGTAATGCCAATTGACTGGAACGAAAGTGATGCCAAATACGCATGATCAGGTTAATCAATACATATAAATTGAATATTATTATTTTAATAATCAAATTCCAATCAAAATCAAAACCATACCATCTCTGGCGAATACTGGCGCAACTTCCCTTTAAATCTGTCAATAAGAATGTCTAGCATTGTTGCAATATTCACGAAATTGAATTCGATTTCGAATGCATTTCGCAGTTGAAAAGAAGAATATTTTTTTACTGAACTACTTTCTATGAACGAGAGAAAATAAATTACGAATTTCAACAAAAACAAGACACAAATAAATAAAAGACAAGTTAGTCGGAGACTACGATTAATGTGGCAACGATGCCAATTATCTGTCAAGCCCTCTAACAGGATAGTTTTGAACGTATGTAACGGTGCTTACCAGAGATATGGTAGGGTAGATGTAGCATTAGAGAGAGAGAAGTTGTATCCAACATAAACCCAAATGTTTAGACTAGGACTCATTACGAACCTCTGAAAGCGGTGTTGACAGATTTAATTTATATAATATAATCGCATTTTATTATTTTCTTAAGTACATATCAACGAACTGTTATAAAAATGCATTGTCACTGAACATAAATTTAAACATGAACCAACGACTCATACATTTTTCTGAGTCATAATCAAAACAAAAGGTGATTTTCGAGTCGAGATGTTGAGAACATCGGCTTTACATTGAATACTCAGAAGTCTATCTCTTTCATGCTCTCTCTAATCTTTCCTATCTCTATTGTACTCACAAATGGATTGTCACGGAGATTAAAAAAATGTTTGCACCCTTACGTTGTTTTAAAAAATTCGCACCAGAGGGCGTATCGCTTCTTACATTCAACAATATGATTATTGGATGTAGGCTTATCCGGTCCTGCTCGTTTAGCTTAAATAAAAAATGAACGAATTGTTTCAAAATCATTTTGTAAAAATAAACAGGCGAGACACGTCGAACAACAGAATTTATCGGAACTGGAAGAAAAATGTTCGTTTGCTGTATATTTATACTTTATAGTTAAGAAGCACTTATCAAGATGTTAAAGAAAATAATTAGATATATGATTATAAACCTTTTTTGCGAGGTAAGCGATTATAAATCAACGCCGGTCCTAGACCATTTTCGAGGAGTTGTGAGTTACCAATCATTTTTCGTCTTTATATATTCTACAGAATATGTAGGGTGTACCGAAGAAATCACAAACCATTGGTAACACTGCTTGTCACTTGTCAGTGAAGGTCATGTCATAACTGTCATAAATCATAAAAAATGCATATGGCTTCTTCTGACAAGTGTTATTTGTGTAATATGTCAGATGTTTATGTAAAACGAAGTTTAAGCTGCGTAAACTCAATTATTATTTAATTTCCTTATCGTATTTACATTCGCGTATTTCAGTGTTTTTTTAGAGTGCTTAAATTTCTTCGCAATTAGTTCAAAGGTGTGTTCGCGTAGCTCACCTGAGTGGAATGTAATTTTTTTTATTGTTTACAAACGGGTCTTTATAAAATGTTACGTACAGAAATTAGAATCTCTTTAAAGTAATACGTCTAATTCTGATGTTTGCGATTTAAATTGATCCCAGTTTTTATAAAAACGGACATTCTGTTTTGACACCTTTTGCGGGTGAAAGGCCATCGAACTACCTACCTACCTTCAGATATGGCCTTTAATGAGGTATGTTTAATTTGTTATATTTCCTACTTGCGTGTCAGTTACTTTTAATAATCTCTATTTACTCTGCCTAACAGACTTCCTATTTTTACTTACTATTACATATTTATGTTTTTTTAATCTTGCATATATAATTGTGTCCCACTTAACTGTATTTATGAATTATATTCATTTTTCACCTTTGGAATAGTGCTGAACTATCTTGAAATTGTTGGTCAAATTTATAAATATGAATTACATTACATTTTTATACTTACATCTGTTTTTTTATTTACATTGTACATTGATGGCTTGAAAGAAAATAATTATTTTTTATCCAACTTGGATAAATTAGTAATTATTACTTAACAAAGTCCACTATAAAATGAAATAATAATTAACAAAAATATAGTTTTATTAAAACATTACTTATCTTGCTTTTCGAATGTATGTCCAAGAAGCAGGTACAGGATCTATTTCCTACAGATATTTCATTTTCTACATTTTATCAATTTCTTGTACTTACATTTTTAACTTATATAACTTTCAATTTATTAAATTACAACCAGCTTTAAATTAAGATTGTAAATTTATTGTATCAATTAAATGTAAACAGTGATGTATTGAATTTATTTCGATTAATTCACTATAAATTAATAGTAATGAAAAGTAACTTTATTGGTTATTAAATACAGGGTGTATCATTGATGGATGCTTCCCTATTTGAGATAGGCAAAAATTTCTTAAATAAAAGTTGTAAAGAGCAATGAAATCTATATTCTAAAAATAACTACCAATAAATCTGTGACTTTAATGAAACACCCTATATTTTTTATATTTTTAAATTCGTTGTGAAAAGCTGATTTGAAACACGTTTAATGTAAACTAATTGGTTTTAAAGTTAAAGACAATTGAAAATTGAATTTTTTAAATTTTAAGTGATTGCTCTGGCCAAACGACATAAAATGGAATAAAACGGGTTACAAGAGGACATTATAGGTCATAGGTAAAGATAAAAAATACAAATATTAATGTTGCAGGTACTGTTTTAATGTTTTTAACACCCAAGAAGTAAATATTGTGTTTTAGAGTTTATCAACAAAAAAACAACAGGCTATGACAAATTTATTGAAAAAAAAAACTTATATAGTAAACCCACTTAATAGGGGATAACTTAGGAAATTATGTATTTGTCCAGGCCATTATACATTTCTGGGACTCTGAGATTGTTTGTTATACAGAGGGTTTCACTTTTTGAAAATTCTCATATATTGTCAAATATCATTTATTTGTCCATTATTAAAAATGTGTTTAACAAAGCACATAATAAGCTTAATAATTAGAAATTACTTAGAATTAAAGTTTTTATTTGAATATTATTTATTTCGGTATCATCAAAATTACAGTATATTATAATTTAGGTAGTTGAAAAAAATTTAGGTGAAAATCTTTACAAAACAAATTTATAAAAATGTAGAACATTACTAGATCAAATTTTTATATATATTTTTATTATTTTAAGAATTATAGTCACAAAAACCGACAATATTATTAAAATTTTAAAAAGAACATTTTGTTGCGGAGCTTAATTATGTAATTTTGCATTTTTTCCAGTTTTTTCTGTTAGCGTTTAACAAATCAAGTCACGCTAAGTTAAATACCAAATATGTATATTAAAATTATGCTCAATTTAATCTAAAATAATTTCATCACTTGGATAAATATAATTTTTTGTCTTTGTTTGCCTTAATTCATTTATTTTTAGAATTAAGCAAAAAATGGTACAAAGTTAATAATAATTTATTTATTTACGGGCAAGCCTATTAAGGTATAAATTACAATTTATATAATAAGTATAAAACTTCTAAAATATTGTGAATTTTTTACAAGGATCAATGAGGCTTAAACATTATAAGGAAAATGTTCCTACCATCCTTTTCTAAGATTTAACTTTGCCCCTTCAACCGGGATCCAGGTATTTCCTGAACTCTACTAATTTTCTGGGAGATTTGCTTAAATCATCCCCCATGTTACTTAATTTTTAGTTGTAGGCAATTTTGATCCCCTAATTTTTTTATTTTTGGCTTTTTCATCTACCAATTTTATATTTAGACTTAATTTATCTATTCATACCATTACAATGGTTTTCTCCTTGTGACAATTTTCTTTCCCCTCATAATTTTAATAATGGCTTGATGATGGTTATTTAACTGAAACTTTATTTCTATTGTTTATTATGATATACAGGGTGTCCCAAAGTTGTTTTGTCGGACGACTGCGCAGTTATGGCAGAAGATAGAATTGTCAAAAATGTCACCAAGTAGAACTCAAAAAGTTAAAATAGGGACATGTAAGCCGTTCTATCCGATTTTAAGTCATTTTGCTGAAGCAATAACTACTTAATGTTGAAAAAAGTATATAACTTCAAAACTAATTAGTTTATATTATAAGTGTAATAGGTTTTTGAAATAAGCTTCTCAGGACGAATCAAAAAATATTTACATTTAAAAAAAATATAAGATAATATAGCCATACATTTCTGGAACACCTTATATAAACAATAATATTTTCAGATTATGTGTTCGTTTATGGCACAACTTTCACCAAATTTTCAAAATTCTGTCTTCTACCATAACAGCGTAGTCATCAGACACCAGAACTTTATCAGTGAATCTCTTTTATATTTTTTCCAATTTTTTGCAATTAGGAGCACAAAGTATTTATATTAAGTAAGAATGTATATATGTTACTTTTTTAATAATAAAAAGTATGTATACTTGTATCACTTTAACAGATAGACTTAAAAAACATCAAATCACATACATATTATTACTAATAATACTTTTATTTTAACATGAATAACTTTTAAACATTTTTAATAAAATCAAAAACAGAGAAAGTTTTTGAAACTATACACTCCAACCATTATCATACATGTTTCATCCTTATAGGAATCATCAGTGGTACGTTGTCAGAATGCATAGTTTCAAAAACCTACTCTGTATTTCTATGTACTATAAAAATGATAGATAGTCACGACATCTATAAATAAAATATTAAAAATGAAAAATTATAATTAATATGTATATTCAAAAATAAAAATACAATATGGAAAATAAAACATTAAATATATAGCATGTCAAATTTACTATGATTCAAAAACTCTTTAAAATAACTTGACATGTTGCTAAAATTTGTAAAATAATGTATTTGTCTATAAAAATTAATGGAAAGTCATATAACGTAATGAAAAGTTTTTTTCGTTAATTAAAAACAAACTGTTAAATTATGTATCATGAACGTGACTCTAACTCAAATGTGAACGTAGGCTCAGAATGAAAATTTCCTTTTCCGGGGTTGGACGGTATCAATACTTGACGTTTCGTTACCATTGTATACATAAAATAATATACAAGCGTTGGCAGAAATTATCATTCCGGTCTCGTGCAATAAATCACTTCGGTTCAAGCTCCTCGGTGATCTAAATTTTCCCTCGACAGTAATGATGATTTTCCCGACTCAATATCTATACTATGTATATATTATAATGAAATACTTTTTATGAGTTTTGTATGAATTTTATAAACATAGTTTATCGTTAAAAAAGTTTTGAGTTCAAAGAATTTATTGATAATAATTGTATATAAGATGTTTTAAATCAACAATTGTGAAATATGAAGTCTTTGGAAATGATATTAAAAGAATTTTAAGTAATAATGTAAAGGGCAAGATTTAAAATTTTTATTAATCTACATAGTAAAAAAAAATTAATTTGGGAAAAAATCGTATGAGAAATGAAAAATTATAAACAAGTCAATTTTTGTGTAATTTTATGGAGTGTCAGATAAATAATTATAGGAGAAAACTTGTATTGAAAGATCATTATATGTGGAAATGAAAATGTAAAATTATATACCAATAACAAAAACAATATATTTAGTTTCAATAATATAAAAAAAATAATTTAGCAAGGAAAGATACATTGAAATAAGTTATGGGAGAGTAGAGAATAAACTAAAGCAGTACATACAATAAAAAGTAATGAATCAAAGAAGGTAAAAAGATTTTTAGAGGAAGAATTGATAATTATTTTCAAAGTCATAAAAAAGCAGTGAAGTAAAGATAACAAGGCATTTAAAAATTAAAAATTTCAATCAATCAAATTATAACAATATATGCTCTACAGGCGTTGTAGACCCAGGGCAGTTATTTCCTCTATTTTTCTCTATTCTTATCATCTTTCCAATTTCGTATTTTCAGTTTTTTTTATATCAGACATTACATTTTCGAACCATCTTTTTCTCGGCCGCTCTTTTCATTTTTTTGCCAAATTTGTGTAATCTATGTTATCTTTGATTCTCCATATAACATGTATATTTCTTCATTTGTTTTCCTTCTCAATCCTTCAGGTGTTTTTCCGCCGAAGATTGCTCTCGTTCCCAGCGCTCCAGATTTTCTTCCTGTTTTAGGATCCTGGTTTCACTTTCGTAAGTGGGTTTTATAATGGTATTATATATTCTTATCTTCATCTTTATTGAATAGTATTTTGATTTCATCAGTGACTGGAGCATTCCAATTTTTCTGTTGCCTTTCGTAATTCTTGACTTTATTTCTTGTTCTTCGTGGGCATTGCTAGATATTAGTACTCCCAAATAAATAAATTAATTTACCCTTTGGTAACTGTAGTCCTTTTCGCTTGTCGTTTTTACTATCAGATTTTCAGCGGTACTTGCAGTTTCTCCAAGGACCATATATTTTGTTTTTTCTTCATTCATTTGCAGTCCTAGAATTTTTGCTTGTTCTGCGAGATTTTTTGTTATTTTCATTAGATCATTCTTTGTTTTTGCCAATACTGTCAAGTCATCTGCATACGCAATGCACTAGTGCTAAGTTGAATAAAACAGTTGATAGAGGATCCCCTTGCCTTACACCGTTGCCGACCATGAAGACTTGATTTGTACCCGTTATTTTGTTTCCTGTGTTCCTGATACTCCTAGCCATTTGCTAGCTTCGAAAAGTTGATATCTGCTAACTGTATCATACGCCTGCTTAAAATCTATAAGGGGTGTATTTTCAACCAGGTGGACTAGGCGCGTACCTTGAGCGGTAAAATATGGGGGGCTGCAAAATTTAGGAAACAGGAAACTAAATACGTATGGAAAATGAAAATTTTTAAAACTTGTGTTCCATTACTGTTGCATTACATTCCTAGTAAACGTCGCAGTCAACTTTATTCCATATAAATTGGTTTTAATTGTCAAGTGTAAAGTGCAACTTGTTTTCTATGTTTACTTTAAGCTGTTTAAAATAACTATTTTAAGTAATTTGATTTTAAACCGTTAGATAGTTTGTGTTGAAAAAATCAAATAAAACCGATTTTTGAATGTGTAAGTGCCTGTAAAAGTCAAGATACAGCTCAAATATAGCACTGTATCGAGTTTAAAGATGAGGGCGGCCGAATTTTACTGCCTGGGGGCGGCAGAAGTCTAAATCCGTCACTGAGCATGTAATTTTGTTTTGTGCTCATAACAGGTCATTTGACTTTTTTTAAAGTAAAAACCTGGTTCGTTACCGCCCTGCTGCTCCTACATCCTGCTTGGTACTCCCCTAGTATAATCTCAGCATACTTATTTAATTGAGCTCTTCATTAGTCTTGACAGGATTTTATACACCATACCTAATAACGCAATACCCCTTTTAGTTCTATCTTCTTTTTTATGCAGAGGACTTATGAGACCTATATTACACTCTCCTGGTATTTTTTCTGAGTTCCATATACTCTTTATTAGCTCTTATATTTCACTTAACAGTTTTGCACCTCCTCCTTTGATCATTTCTGCTGTTATTTCATTTTCTCCTGGGGCTTTGTTGTTTTTCAGATACTTTACAACTTCTTCTACAATAATGTATAATATTAAATATATTTAAACCATCATTAAAAAATATAAGTAACGGGTATTTGAAGAAAAAATAATTTTAAACCAGTTAAAATATATTTTTTTACGAATTGATCAACATTTAAGCTTGGGGTTAAAATTATTCTAAAGTCCTGATCTGATTGTTTCATAACATTAGCCTTATCCTATTGTTTATAGTTTTAATCTCACTGATAAACAAGATAATTAAAGCTCATCTGATAAATGTATATCTAATCATCAAAGGAATTGAACAAAAACCTAGTAGGTGGCTACTTAAGGAGTTTAGTTAGTTTAGTATTTTTATATTTTTGAGTGGTTTCACGTTTTATTTTTTACAAACTATAAAATTAATATTGAACATTATTTTGTGAAGTTCTTAAGGTGATACAAGAAAATTCATGTTTTTATAATTAAATGTTGCCATAAGGTAACTTAAAATAATTGGAAAATCTATTTTAAATAGATTTTTTTATTTTTCAAGTCAAAGTATTCTTCATAACTCATATCTTTATATCTCATTGCATTGAAATTTATTCAAATCGATGCATTTTTTAAAATTGTTGTATTGTATCTAAAACACAAAAGTTATTCGATGTTCAACAAAGCGAAAAGAACACATAGTTATATAACATCAAATCCGGCAGTGCCTCCAAAAGAGTATTTTACAAGTAATGGTAAATTGATACCTAGACCATTTTCATGGTCTTCTTTTAAAGGACCGGAAGAGTTACCTTTGGGAAGCATCAGAAATACAGTCCACAGAATTTCTACTAAAGTAAGTTTACATTATCTTCATAATTTTTAATTTAAACTCAACTATTTTTGCCTTTAAGTTGGGGAAATTATTTAATTTTGAGCCAAATAATCTTTATGTCATTATTAACGAAATACCCTGTTTCATGAAATATTATTGATGTTCTATTGTTCAATTTTACAGTTATATAGACTCGAATCATTCGAAAAAAAGTAAATAAGATTTACGTTAGGTACCTATTTTGTCATGACTCATTACCATAGAAACCGCAAACGCAAAGTACAGTTCTTTACAAAATAATTTTCTATATATTTTTGTTAATTAAAGAGAAATTTATTTATTCCAAACCTGCTTGTAATATATCCACCTTATTAAAATATAAATATAGATATGAGTAATTATTTAGATAACATTTTACGAAATTATTTATAGGTAATTACTATTATCATGGGCGCCAGAAACAAATTGGTATTTTATGGTGTGGCAAAAGTGAAATTTTTAAATATTTCAACTTGTACGATTTACCGTTTTCGACATATAAAATATAATAAATAAGGCTATATATATTTCTACAATTGGTGAATGAGAAAAAGAAAGTAAATGTTTCAAATATTGTTGAATGAAAATACAAGGGTTTACTCATTTGAAGATTTAGTGTGATGTAAAAAAATGGAATTTTTAGTTTTTTGAAACCTTAAATAATCACGAAGAATAAACCATTCTATGACGTTCAACTAACAATTTTCATTGGCAAAATTCAACGTACTTTAACGAACCCAAGAAATATTTATCAGAGTTATTGAAATTTTTATCCAATAATCTGCTAAGCTGGGTTGTATATGAATGATATCCCAAAGGAAAGGAAGTTTTGAAAATTCTTTATTACGTCACATTTGTTGTAAGCCCCAGGAAGAAGTTTATGAAAATATTAACAACACGTGTTTCACTATTTTTCAAAAATCTAGTGACGGAGAGTGAAAAGAGTGAGGTGCTTTTTTAGTAACCTTTTTTCCTATATCTCATACAGCGAACATGTTACAGACTTGAAAATTTATATTTAAGCTTTAATCTTTAAAAATAAACAAACACATGTTTCACTATTTTTCGAAATTTTTCATACAGCGCACATGCTAAAGAATTGAAAATTGGTATTTAAGCTAATTTTTAAATATGAAGAAAGACGGATTTTAACACTTTACGAAAATCTAATTGAGTGGGCCAAAAACGTGGTTTATATGAAGCTACCTATATTTCATAAACCGAATATATTACAGACTTGAAAATTGGTATTTAGACTATTAATTAAAAATAAACAAACACGTGTTTCGCCATTTTTCGAAATTCCAGTGACGGAGATTGAAAAGGATGAAATGATTTTTTAGGAACTTTTTCCTGTATCTCATACAGAGAACATGTTACAGAGACTTGAAAATTGGTATTTAGACTATTCTTAAAAGCACGTTTTTAAGCATTGCATTTAGCCATCAGTATTCTAAAAAAATCTTTATATATACTGAGAGTTCTAGGGTGTATGTAAATGTTTTAGAATGTTTATCGATAATTTGGGATACTTGTCAATATCCTAGGACATTTGTAAATATTTAACGATGTTTATCAATGTTGTGATACATTTGACAAAATTTGATACTGCTCTGGAACATTTGTTACTATTTTGAAACATTTAAAACTCTTCGGGAATGTTTGATAACGTTTTAGGATTTTGATAATATTCTGGAACATTTGATGATATTCTAGAACATTTTAAAATATTCTGGAACATTTGTTGACATTCGGGATCATTTTAAAATGTTCAGGAGTGTCTGATAATATTTTAGAATATTTTGATAATATTCTGGAACATTTGATAATATTATAGAACATTTTAAACTGTTAAGGAGTGTATGACAACGTTCTTGAATATTTTGATAATGTTCTGGAACATTTGATAATATTCTAGAGCATTTTGTAATATTTTCTAACATTTGTTAACATACGGCAACATTTTAAAATGTTCAGGAGTGCCAGATAACGTAACGTTCTAGAATATTTTGATAATGTTCTGGAACGTTTGATAATATTCCAGATCATTTTAAACTGTTTAGGAGTGCCTGATAATGTTCCGGAGAGTTTGATAATATTCTAGAACATTTTAAACTGGTTAGGAGTGTCCGGTACTGTTCTGAATATTTTAATAATGTTCTGAAACGTTTGATAATATTCTGGAATATTTTAAACTGCTAAGGAGTGTCTAATAAAGTTCTAGAATATTTTGATAATGTTCTGGAATATTTGATAATATTCTAGAACATTTTATAATATTCTGGAACATTTGTAACACACGACAATATTTTAAAATGTTCATAAGTGCCTGATAATGTTCTAGAACAAGTGAAAGATTCTTTCAAAAAGGAGAATTTTGCGATAAATTGTTTGGAAGAATATGGCAAGTCAAAAGAAGACGACAGAGCAATTGAAATTATGGAAAATACCATGAAACGAGTTTCATGGAAAAACGAAAATTTTACATTAGCGTATAGTAGAACTGTTGCAATAAATCGTCTTAAAGGGATTGAGAGAAAAATGGACAATACTGAAGACTTTGCAGCAGATTAATACAGGAATATCTGAGAACAGATTACGTTCGGAAGCCGAATATAACGGAAACAGAAAACAGAGATTTATCTCATTTTGGTGTGGTTAATCCTACTAAACCAGGCAAGCTTAGATTAGTGTTTGACGCTACAGCCAAGCCGAATAGAATCATCGTAAACAATCAACTTCTGTAACAAAATTTAACATCAATTTTATGGAGTTCAGACTTTTAAAAAAATTTAACATCAGTATTATGGAAATTTCGACAGAAGGAAATATCATTCTGCTCTGATATTCGTGACGTCTTCTCTCAGGTTTTGATTCGAGAAATTTCTCAGGTCAACGCTTCTTTTGGTGAGGTATGGACAGATCAAAAAACCGGATGTGTATGAGATGAAAGCTATGACGTTTGGGAACATCCTCACCTTCAATGTCAAAATTTGTTAAAACTAAAAATACCGTAGAGCACTTATCCTGAATTGTCCAGGGCATCCATTGAAAAACATGTTAACGACTATCTGGATAGCACAGAGACAAATAAGGGAGCTATTCATCTCATTTCAGAAGTTATAGAGATTCATAGAAAAGCTGGATTCAAAATCTGCAGCTAGATAAGCAATTCTCAAGAAGTTATTAACAATATTCCTGAATAACTCGGAAAAATTTAAATTTCTTTCTTCACCAACCTGCGGAAATATTGTTCGAACTATGATGGACGGAATTTGTCAAAAGTCTAAAAACGTAAATTCGCAGAAGAAGGGAGTGATTCAACTCATTTCAGAAGTTAAAGATTCATAGAAAACCTGGATTCAACTCGGTAAGCAATTCTCAAGAAGTTATGAATAATGGACTGAATTTGACAAAAGTCTATAAAAACGTAAATTCCCAGTTTATTTCGACTTTGAATTACAGAAAATAATCCCACAGTAATACAAATAAGTCCGAACAAATGAGGCACACCCGAAAAAAGAGACGAAACGTTTAAGACATTTTTAAATCACAATAAATGGATTTATTAATTTTCCTACGTTAACTCATGTGGATCTGTTGATTATTTTTTCACTAACCATCAATCTTAATCATGACTTGTTTGGCTTATGTATCAATCTCATTTCGGATATTTTCCATATACTGGGTATTTCTTTTAATGTAATATCTCCTGTAATCGAATTTTAACGGATATCATCCATGGGAAAGATGATTTTGATGGGAAAAGATGATTTTGATGGCCTAATAATGAAATATCTTGTGCAGTTTGTTTTAGACTTATTTTATTCTTCTTTATCAAACAAAAAAAATATTTGTTTAGTACCTTTTGCGGCTACTAAAATTAAGATTTTGAAATTCTGTTTTCACGACTCCCTTCAAGATACAGTGATGATAAAATTTTGTCAAAAATAAGGTACTTATAGTTAAGTATTCGCTCTGTGCGAGAAGGCGGAGCATTTTGACAGACGATTCTATTATCCCGAATATTTGTCGACGGACGCTGTAGATTTGTTCAAATTATTACGAAAATCGTTTTTAAATGATAGGATTGGGTCACAAAGTGAGAAACGACGAAAACAATCTAACCTTTTCCAAAACGTTAACAACAACACGGAAAACTCGCCGAAGTCCAGCCGAAATATGATATCTCGTGGAATGTCACAATAATAGTTTAAATAGTCCCAAAACAAAATTTTATCGTTTTCCTCAAAGTTCGTTTAAATGTGAACAAAGAAAAAGGTATTTAACTGTGTCGGCTTTTACTTGATGAAAATCCATTATATATTTAGATAAATAAAAGAACGTTTTATGATTTTCACAAAAATATATAAACAACTTCATCAGATTAATGTTGTTTTACAACGAAACATATCACTATAAAATAACTTTGTTATATATTTTTGTGAAAATCATAAAACGTTGTAAAAAGGGAAAGACGCATGCATTAATATTTTTGGTGAGAGGCATCTTATTTAATTCTTTCGAGTATATTTTTTTAGCATCGACGGTTATATATGAGAAGTCCTTTATATTAGACAAATTGTTAGTAGATAGAACGTTCATTAACTTTAACGGTTCTGTAATGACAATGACGTTTAGATTGTGACAATTGTACAAGAAATCAACTTGTAAAGTTTTATTCTAAACGTCACTGCCTTTACTTACTGAATCTTTAAAGGTAATGGACGTTCTATCTACTGACAGTTAGTCGCACAATACTCGCCTTTATATTATGATACGTTACGGTGCAGTTTTGAATGGCGCCGCCGTCTCTGCTTTTACATGTAAATTACTATCTATTATTTCGGACCACGGCTATAGGAACCAAATAATCGTTCTCGAATTTGCATCAGGCATTTTATCGGCAATGCAAAAATCAATCATCTTCACAGTTTTATATCCTGACGAAACTAAAACAACTTTTTATGTACTAGAATATTTATCTTAAAAAAACGCATTACGTATTATGTACATTAAATAATAATAAACATAAAAATATGAATTTCAAAACGAAATATATTTACCTTTAATAAAACTTTGTAATCTTCTTTTGACTGCGACGTTATTCGCGCGTATTTCGCAGTTATTAATTTTTACTTCATTTAGAATTTTCTCCTCCATCGTGCATATGTGTCGGATTTCCACTTTTTCACCGTTCTTTAGCGTATTTTATATTCATCTTTTAAATGTCAAAATACCTGTATTTGATTTTGATTGTTCGGGATAACATTTTACATTTCAACCTACAAATGTCGCACCGAGCAAATACTGTAATATGGATTGGTTTGGTCAGTTATTTTAGCATTGGAAAATTGAAAAAAAAAATTGCTAAAGTTTTACGTTGCTTGAAGGAATAATTCAAAGTGCTAAGCTTATCTTAAGGTTAATTAAAGTAATATTTATGTCATTAAAAGATAAATTATTTAAGATATCATAATCTTCCATGTAAAAAACCTGCAAAACGATTAATTATATCTGGGCCATTATCTCATTTAAAACATTTCATGCCGAATATTATCAGGCTTATGTTTACCATTAATAAATGATCAAAGTGACCTAGGAACATAAATATCATAGCATTTTTCATATAGATGTTTACACATAGATCTTAATCTAGAAAATTTCATACAAGTGCGAACCTAAATATTGACTTAATTGTTTTGGAAAAAATGACAAATCTTAATTAAACCAGTATACAGGACGAATTATAAATCAGTATACAGGATGAATTATTAAATAATTTCTTTTCTTTTTCAGAAGGTCGACCCGGAATTGATTTTCACCAAACAAGAGCGCATCGGAAAAGGTTCTTTCGGTGAAGTTTTTAAAGGGATCGACAATCGAACGACGCAAGTTGTCGCTATAAAGATAATTGACTTGGAAGAAGCCGAAGATGAAATCGAAGATATACAACAAGAGATTATGGTGTTATCGCAGTGCGATAGTCCCTTCGTCACCAAATACTACGGATCTTACTTAAAGGTATTTTTTTGAATGCATCACTTATTAACATTTTGTATATCGTCAATTTGAGAAAAATTCGAAAGGCCAAAGTTATTTAGAAGAAGAGGATAATCCTTAGTGACAAATAGAATCCGATAAATTATGTTAAAAATAGATTGAAGAGGTAAAGAAACCACATATTAATATAGATTGAAACTTATCCTGTTTTATTCAAATTTTATCAATGAATCAAAATAAAATAAATTTGTAACGTTTTTGTCATTGGCGCAACAAGTTGGGAAAAAAAGATAAGTGTTAAAGATAGAGGTGTAATATTTACATTATCGAGATACATATATGTCCCAAGTTGCATGAAAAAATATTTTTAATTAATTACGGTAATTATAGACTAATTTTTTTTTCAATATTAAGTATTTTTTATTTTATAAGCAAAATCTCTGTTGGAAGTCAAATTTTGATATATTAAGTTTTATCTGTTATAAATACCTAATTAATGTTTCAAGTATTACTTTGGAATTGCAAAAACAAAAATCAATGGGTTTCTTAAAAAAAAAACTGATAATTATTTAAGAAAAACAATAGTGAGTCACAATTTATCAGCATAAGATCTATATCAGTAAATGAATTAAATATTTTTCTGGTATCATTCATTCAAAATTTTCAATAAGTGACGCTTTAATCTTATTTTTTATTAGAAAATATACCGATTTAGACATTACTCTTATCGTTCTTTATTAGGCAATTAACCTGACAGTTATCTTTTAATTTTCAATGTGATCATAATATGATAATTTTGATCACCCTATATATGTTTTTATCCGTTTTAACAGATTTTAAGTGAAAAAAATTTTCAAAGCAATTTTTCTTTGAAATAGGTTTTTGATATCGTCTTTAATCTACAAAGGTACAAAATTATATAGAACTTAATGTAGATTAATCATATTACATTTTAATAAGAATTTCGTTGCTTGGCAATTTATCTAAAGAAAATTACGAGTTTATAGAAAACATCAATGAAATTGGAAATAGAAAATACATTGTGTAGTACAAGTCTATGAGCCATACATCATTATAAAATATATATATATAGTTTTACAAATTAAAAAATGAAAATATCTAAGAGACAAATAATAACTTGGGACCATCAAAGTGATGTTTTTTTCTTATGTTCATCTTCTTCAGAAAGTTTCTGGAAATTACTGCTGATGCTGCTACTTCTTTTTTCTGGTGTTATGGTCTTGTTCAATAATGAAAGTTGAAAAATATTGTTGATTACGGATTATATAACAAAGACATTCTTAGATATATAATGCAGGAACATTTAATAAGTACAAGGATTTAAAAATACAGTGTGGCTGTACGTACCACCTCAAAAAATAATTCCATAGGTTAGCAGTGAATAGAATTGACCAGAATAAGCTGTTAGAATTGTATATTGTTTCACAACTTTCTTCAATTCTTTTAAGGAATAACAATTACTACTGAGTTTGCCACATAGTTGCTATACATGACCTATCGAATTCATGTGCTCATCAATAGTAACTCCTAAAAATTTTGTGGTTGAGGAAAATTCATTTATGTCACCATTCAGGTCAATATATTCAGCCGAAAGTAGGCACCCCAATTGCCGGAACGCTTTGATTTTTTCGGAGTTCTGGACTCGTCTCGAAGAGTTCTCCAGTGAGTGCGAAATTTTGAAAAAACAAATTTTGGGGTGCTAACTTTCTCGCCGCATTCTTTTGTAAGAAAAAAAGTTCTAGGGTTCTAGAGTTCTCGGTAGGTTTTAATTACAACAAAGTTTTGGGGTGCTAACTTCACGCACCACTACTAGGAAAAATAGTTCAAGCTTGATGAATATCTTAGAAATGAATGGTTCTAGAGTTATCAATGATTTTTGCGAAGAGTTCTGCGAATTTTTGCAAATTAGAAAACAAATTTTTTTGTGATAATTTCATGGCGCACTTCTTTCGTATAAGAGAGGAGTTACGGGTCACCTACTCTGTTTAAAATAAAGAAGTTTAGAGTTTTATAAAATTTTTGCAAAAATAATGTAAATTATAAAAATCAGATACTCCCGAGATGTGCTGCTCAGTTGTGGTAATTTTTCGCGAATATATTTGATTTTATATTTATTTATCAGTTTTAGTCACTTATGGGTAGTTTTAAGCATAACACCCCTGACTTCTGACACGGAAAATTACCGAAAATTATGAAAATGGTTATTTTCAAGGGGTGCCGAAGTTCCGTTGGTTTTCGCTATTTTTTCGCCAGAATATTCAATTTTTTGTTTACTGGGTAGTTTTAGTCACTGAAATCGGTTCTAAATACCAAAGTTCCTAACATTTCTGTAACATGCTGTCCGAAATTTCATATGTTGACTCATTTGATTTCATTTGTAGCATTTTTAAATATTGCAGTCACTTTGGGGTGGTTTTCGAAACCGGCGACAAAGAGTTCTAGATCGGAAATGTGTTTTAAGTGATTAAATCCGATCAGATCTAGGAAGCAGTGTAACATTTTTTGCAACATCTCATATTTCAGTGTATCTGTTTAATTTTGGCTATTTTCTTACTCCTTAGAGACTTCGGGGTGGTATTCGTAACGGCACCCCGAGTTGTGAGTTGAAAAGGAATTTTCAGCGCTAAAATCAAAGGGTAGGCCGGAAATGAGTTTTTAATGCTACAATACTGAGAGTTCTGTGTTGTACAATACGGAGAAGTGCAATATTAATCCGCGGCAAAACTCAGTTCTGCTTTACTTAAAACCACCCATAAATGATTAAAACTATCCAGTAAATTATAAATTGAATAACCGGACGAAAAATTAGCAAAACAAACGGAACTTCGTAGCACCCCTTGAAAATATCCATTTTTCATCATTTTCAGTATTTTTTCGTGTCAGAACTTCGGGGTGCTATAATTAAAACCACCCATAAGTGACTAAAACTGATAAATAAATATGAAATCAAATATATTCTCGAAAAATTAGCAACCATGCAAACATAACTGCGCCGCACATCTCGGGAGTATCTGATTTTTATAATTTTCATTATTTTATATAATTTATATTATTTTACCGGCTCAGAAGTCAATGCTGTACTTTGTAGATCTTTTTTCAAATTTTTTATAAAAATTTACACCTCTTTATTTTGTACAGAGTAGGTGACCCGTGACTCATCTCGTACACAAATATGTGAGTGGCGCCCGCTGGTAAGCAGGCAAATGAGACTTCTAAAAAATCATACATCTTATAATTCTCCAGTTTTGAAGTCGCAGAAACTTGAAACTCACTTGGGGCACAAAGTATGCTGAGTCCATTGCCGTTTTCCTGAGTTATAGCGTGGGGGGACAGACAGACTGGCAGAGCCGTATCAAAAGTATAAAATTGTTTTATAGGCATTTTTACCAAGAAGCTATTGAATAAACGATTTTTTTTATAATGGCGTACATAAACGACGTGTATAGTAAATAAATTATCTGTAAAATTTTTTTCATGATGTACTTATGCAATAAAAACATCTCGAAATTCGACGTACTATTTGAAACGCTACTAGACCGAAAGTCAGCGGTGTTTTTTCATATCTTCATGAGAATTTTCAATCTTCATATATGAAAATTTGTTTCAGGGTACAAAACTATGGATAATAATGGAATATTTGGGCGGTGGTTCCGCTTTAGATCTGATGAAGGCTGGAAATTTCGAGGAGATGCACATCGCGATTATTTTACGAGAAGTCCTGAAAGGATTGGATTATTTACATAGCGAGCGCAAATTACATCGCGATATCAAAGCGGCTAACGTTTTATTGAGTGAAATGGGTGATGTCAAACTTGCCGATTTTGGTAAGTAACTGTCAAACATATATAATATGGTAAACTCCATTTGCTATAATTTACATGAAACATTAGTGGACTGTTTGATTTCTGAATACGCAATTTTCAAGTGAAACCTGGACTAACGGATACCATCTGTCACAATTTATAAATTGAAAACTCCCTAACCTCTTGACAGTGTTTTCAGTTAATTCTCCTTTACTACTTCTGACCATTAATTTTTATCCTTATTTTTATTTCCAATTATGTTTTCTAATTTCATTTAAGACTATTTCTACTAGGTCCATCTATATCTAAATCTCTTTTTGTATTTATTTTTTTTTCGATATGTTGAATATTACCTATCCAGCTTTATCTTACTTTTTCCTTTGATATACTGGATCTATTAAATATTGTTTTTAGTTCCGAATTCATTTTTATTGTTCACATATCGTTTTCATGTACATATCCTTATATTTTTTTCTCATTGTTTTTCTTTTCTATATATCCAATATCATTAGATTCTGATTTTTTTAAAAGCTTATATCTTCCAAGCGGTTCTAGATAATGAGATGCTGTTTTCACAGCCACTTTTATAGCGGGTAAACCAGAAGGCCATTTATGTAAATATGTCACAACAATACTTAAAGTAATTTTAAATCAAACTTCTCATTATCTGGAACAATTTTTAAGATATAAGCATTTAAAACCAGTCAGAATATAATGAGATAAATAAATTTATTGTTATAACTATAGTGAAAGCCAGATTTAGAATGCACTATGGCCCTTATATGGAGCGCAGGTTGCCGCCGATGTCAGGTAGTCTGAAGCCAAGCTGGCATCGCCGCCGAGCATTCTTCCCTTTAAAATGTATTGGGCTATGCTGCCTACACTGCATTCTAATCAGGCTTTTACTATAGATAAAAATCTATCCATTATTATTATTATTTTTTAGGTGTTGCCGGTCAGCTGACCAACACCACAAGTAAAAGGAACACATTCGTGGGCACCCCGTTCTGGATGGCTCCCGAAGTCATCAAACAATCGGCCTACGATTCGAAAGCGGATATTTGGAGTTTGGGTATCACAGCAATCGAACTCGCCAAAGGGGAGCCCCCTAATTCCGAACTTCACCCTATGAGAGTTCTATTTTTGATTCCCAAAAATAACCCCCCTCAACTGACTGGTAGTTACAGCAAACAATTCAAGGATTTCGTCGAGGCTTGTTTGAATAAGGACCCCGAAAATGTAAGTTAATAATTTTTAACGTTCATTGGCTTTTAACAGGGACAAGAAATAAGTATTGTATGTTGAAAATTGTAGAAATACTTTTGCACACACAATAGAATAATTCTTAAATTATTGAAAAAAAAAACATTTCATAATCTAAAAATTGTTTTTGCACATAGAAGTTGTGGTACACTGATATACTTTATTTAAAGTTAGAAATTTTGAAATATTTTTTCGATTAACTGTGAAACAAATTTATATTTTACATCCAGATACTGGGTATTATTAAACACTAGAGAAGATGATGAAATGTAGGTAAAAAGCGTGCAGATGACTAAAATGTGACAATACTAAACGATCTTCGAGCGTAAAGATACAATAGACGATAAAAATGAGTTATTCCGAACGTACCGAGTAACAATTGTTTTTGCTCTGTTTTTTGTTTCTTACCACATTGGCTAAAATAAGATAAGGTTCATCATTCTCATAAAAATTAATGGCACATTAATAACTTATACTTATCAATGTGTCTCAAAACATTTTTTCTGTTTTTTCTTAAAAATAAAAATGAAAATTGCTAAATAAAAAAGTAAATTAATCTGCTACTTTTATATAATGTATAGAAATATTGAAGAGAACATACAATACTTTTAAATAAAATGCTACTGAATGTAATTAAAATAGTTTACGCTCTTATGCACCATTCAATAGTGATAATGCAAAATTTACAATTTTTTTTGGAACGTAACGGAACAGCATTTTTTTATAAAGTAGAAAAATACATTGTAAAAATGTGCTCCTTGTATCAGTGTGTCCCAGCATTGAAAAAAATGTTAAAATCATGGGAAAAAGAATATTTTAATAATTTATTAAAAAAAATGTTTTTGAATTTTTTTAGAGACCAACAGCCAAGGAATTATTAAAATATCCGTTTATTAGAAAAGCTAAAAAGAATTCCTACTTAATAGATCTAATAGATAGATACAAGAAATGGCGATGTACCAGAAACGAGGAATCCGAAACTGAATCTGAAAATTCCGATTCGTACGTATTTTACTTTTTTTCTTTTATGAATATATTTCAGATTTTTTTTTCTGTTTCGTTTTTTACTTCAAAAGCGAACTTTTTTGATATAATTTTCTTTCATTTAAGACTTAAAAATGCTTTATTTGTATACAAATCAAAATTTGGGGAAAAAATCCAAAATTTGAAACAAAATAAAAGAATTGATGAAAATCACAATCAAGACACTATTAATACACGATCGCATACAAATATTAAAATATTTAGATTTTTTTTTCAATGTTTTTTTAAATAAATGCTACCATAGCAAAATTTTTTGAAAAACATTCAAAATATCTTTTTAGCCTTTTAAAAAACTGGAAATATTTGTTGGTACCGTTTAACTTCAAATTTTGGCATGTTAGATCAGGTAATAAAATTCAAAGTCAAAGTACCACAAATAATTTATTAAAGTTGAAAGGGCGACTTGTTTCGGCGAAATTTCGCCATCATCAGGCCTAAAACGACTAAAGTAAATAAACTTGAAGTAGTATGACAACAAATTTTTATAAACTTACCAAAGTATTCAGGGGGGATTTTTTAAAATGAAAATAAATTGAATTAACTGGTTATAAATGGCACAATATGCATTATTAAATGAATAAACGATATATTAATAAGTGGTAAAAATTGTTTGATTTTTTAATTAAAAAAAGGAAACGAAAGTGACATCTTAGATCAAGTTAACTCAACTGGGAATGTAAAGTTTTAGGAACCTTCAAATGTAACCTTTCTTTTGTTAAGTTTTCTCCACAAACTTCGGTTCATAATTATCTTTTTCTACACATTGTTCAAATTTTCAATGCAAGATGTTAAAACAGTCAAAAATATGAATAGAAGGAGCCAAAGATGAAATTCTTTTTTTATCGTCTGTTTTTTTTTTTGAAATATTGCTAATAATTTCGTTTGTCTCTCGAACATTGAGGTGGAAAGAAATTATTTGGCAGATTAATGAATTCACTTGTTAAAAACTACTGACTATGGGACCTAAAAAGTAGAAAAGTTAAATTCCGCTAGTTTTACCACTACTTGGTTGGTTTTTTCAAAAATACAAGTATTAGATTGTCACTTTTAAATAATAAAAACTGGCAATATCTAACTTTTTGATAAACAAAACAAAACCTACTTACAAGCTGTTACACATGTAGCCAATTTTATTTTACCATTCACGATACAGATAAAAGAAAATATATTTAAAGTGGTTACATGAACATAGTTCATTTTTGGTGGTAACCGAAATAATACATTGTATAGAAAACGGTTAAAATAAATAAAATTTGTGTTTATGCTTAATTTACTAGAAGAGTTTGGAAAATTATTCGATAAATAATTATTTATAAGATTATTTATGTGATCTAATCAATTATAGATGTTATACTTATGTTTAAGTTTAATCTTAATTTTAGGGAAGAACCAAAACAAGATGGCGATATCGACGATCCTTGGATAATGACAGTTAAAGGAAACATTAAATTACCGCTGGACGAAATACCATCACCCAATCACAAAACTGGTAATAAAGTCCAAAACGGTTCAGGACCAATGCTGAGTAAATCACCACCAATTGATTCCAATCTAAATCATTACAGGCCAGAAAAATCCGCAATAGTAAGTACTAAGTTATTATCATTATTATCATCAATAATTAAATTGCTTTTTTCAGTCATCCAAATCCTCAAGTGTGCAATCTTCACTTGACAATAGAGATAATAGAAAAGAAAAAGACAGGGATAGAGAAAAAGAGAGCGAAAGAGAACGAGAACGCGATAGAACTGACGTAAAGGAAAAAGAAAAGCGAATATCACGCGAACTTAGTCCTTTAGATCATCGAGGAGATGATAAGAAAGCGAATAGAAAGTCAATTTCTCGAGAACACTCAAATTACCCCGGGAAAATCGACAGTCGATCGCCGGTACTGGGAGGTTTCATTTATCCACTTATATCAGAAGTAAGTAAATCTTTATAAACCGCTATTTCTGTATTTTAAATTAACGTCAATTCCATTATAGATCTAAAGCCTGGCTGATGAATTTGAACTATGATTTCTGCAACTATCCAATTTTCTTTAGATATTGCTATAAAAATGATTGTTTTTTAGTTGCAAAGGAAACATCAGTACAATAGGAGGTCGGCGGAGGCGTCTCACAAATCGAGCGACGCTATCGAAGAATTAGAAAACGCGTTTGAAATCGCCGAAAAAACGAGTCCAGGTATAAGTGAGATGTTTATATGCGAATTGGTGCAAAAACTCGTGCCATCGATTTCTGAACAGAGGCTTAAGGGGGTTTTGGATAAAGTTGTAAGGTAAGAACTCGATTTAAACACGATTAGAGCAATTATTTGTTACATAATGAGGATTCATAGCCAAACATCGTACATTATTTATGGGAAAAAACTAGAATTAGCTAACTCGATTTTTTTGATAAATTATTCATGAAACTAATATTAATGTCTAATAACATTTTCTTATTCAACTTAAAATAAATTCAGATAAATGTACATTTATAATCATAGTTGAAATTAAAAAATATCCATTTAACCACTTTTTGATCTGTAGGAAATCTTAAAAGAACTTATTGATTTAAATTAGAAAAAAAATACATATTATATGTTTACAAAAAAAAAAACGCAAAATTTTGAAGATGTATTTAATGCAGAAAAATATTATAAGAAAGAATTTGAGGCATTGAATAAAAAGGTAACTTATTTAACAGCACGAGTTTTAGAAGAAAATACTGCGACACATGAATTAAATAGCAGAATTACCATCGTTAAAAAATTGAGTGGAATGAAGCGAATAAAACCCGGGTTTACTGAAAACTTAACAGTCAGAGCTCCAATTAATTTCAGTGGTATTTTAATCAGTTTCTTAATTTACTTGTGTGTATAAATTAATAGTTCTGCTAGTTCAATAAAAAAAATGAGTAAAAATACAAGTATTACCTAACAGTGTTGTTGCCCTGGACGATACTCCTTTGGAAGCATTAGTAGATAAATAAATTCCACAAACTTCTACTAATATTGAAGGTGAGATAGATAAATCAACAAAAATGGAAAAAATCAACGGTATAGTAATTAAAATTTCAGATATCGAAGAACTTCTTAACAAAAGTAAAAAAGTATTAAAACAATCAGTAATAAATTGGATATTTGAACCAAAAATAAAGAATTAATAATTTCAGTTTAATAGGAATTAAAAAGATGCCAAATGAAAATCTACTAGACAAGATTTTAAATTAATTAATTAAATTTTGGATTTAGGCAGAATATTGGTACTAAAGACGCTATATTTTATGTCACTAAAAATATAACAAATGGAATAAATAATAATGAAAAACTCCTTGGTACTTTCTTAGATTTGGCCAAAGCTTGCGACACTGTAAGTCATAGAATACTGATATTGAAATTTGAAAGATATGGAGTTACAGGCCCTACTTTAGAGTTATTGAAAAGTTTTTAAGTAATAGGTCTCAAAAAGTTAAAGTAAATGGAGCTTATTGTGATTTATTAAAAGTCAATACAGGTGTTCCGCAAGGAACTATATTGAGACCACTCTTGTTGTGTATATTAACAGATAACACCATATCTTCCTATGCTGATGATATGGTGATATGTTCAATCGTATCATGGGAAAAAATTTACAGAAAAAAAATTAATCACTATTTAAGTTTGTACATAAATGGCTTAGTATGAATGAGTTATCTCTAAATATACAAAAAAATTGTTTTCATGACGTTTGATTCGAATAAGTTTTTTTCCCAAAATTAATAATAAAAAAGTTTTCCATACGGTTCCAATTTACTGCTGTATACGTAAAACGTCGTAGAAAATGTAATGTGTGATACACCACTGAATTTGTCTTTAAATTCTCTATCAATCTGCTTGTTTAATTTCTATTGTGGTACTTTTTTTTGGTTCACTGATAATGCAACTTTTTTATCCAAATTGTTAGGTAATTTTATATATGTTTTGATGAAATTAAAAGGAATTTACAAAAAAACTACCACAGGACCGTAATTCAAAATTATTGTCACTATTGATCTTAGTTATTTCAGATAAAATGTCATTAAAATGACAAGTGTGATATGACACTGAATTTGAATTTTAACGGTTTATCAATTTTTATAATAAAAGAGACAGGTCCATATTAAAGAAAAATTATTTAATTGTGACCGTTAAGACACTAGCAAATTTGAGATACAATAAAACTTTCCTTTTCCTTTTTTTGATATTTTTTTAAATAAAAATTATAGTAGTAAAAAATCAAAAGAGCATTTTTAGTTTTTCCTGTATAACTTGAGAAGGGCGAAAGTCCCTGTAGATTTTTTTAGACCAATGTAATACTCTTTAAAATAGTTAACTTTTTTCCCATTTAACCGCCTCTGTATCTCTTATGGTTTTTGATATAGCTATGTTATTCCTTCCAATTTTAGACATCTTGTATACTCGTCTGGCAGATTCTTGCAACCGCTGGAATATTCTGGCTACTTACATATACTTTTTAAACAATTGAAAGGACATACCGTCAAAATTTTAGTCTTGTGGGAGCAGGTTATGACTATCCCGATGACAACTTTGCCATCGTCTGGCACATACTTGCAACCCTCAAAATAGGTTGTCAATTTTTTTTTACACTTAAACATATGTAAATTACAACATATTAAAATTGTAGCCTTGTTGGAGCAGATTACAAAAAATTTTTTTTACATTTTCAAAAATTTAAGAAATAATGACGCAACTGCAAGATCTCTGCCAGAACGGTATTTTCTTAATTGACTGATAATAAAACATCATTTAAAATTTTTTTGGCTTTGTGGGAAACGGGTTAGTCGGATGGTTCGCTAGCTCTTCTACTAAAATGCTTTAAGCCCTATCCATAAACCTTGTATTCAGTACTTACTACATCTTTTACAACCCCTAATAACTATAATAACACACACAAACTATAACTACTGCTAATTCTCATACTTTTTTTTATAATATACCTACATAACATTACAATATGTCTTCATTTGTAAAATAAGACGTTGCTTTTTTTCTTTAAAAGGAACTAATAGTACTGCAAATTACAGTTTCAGTTTATTACCACATGTTGTAACCATATCCTTATCCTTTTTTATCTGTAGCTTTACCTTTGGCTTGGAAGTGCAAATCAGTCTTTTATGTCCTTTAAAGTGTATCAAAACTGGTATAGTTGAAGTAATCCCTATAGTAAAAATTATCTAAGGGTCTATACTCTTTAGTTTTGGTACAAGAGCTAACTAACACAGAAAAATCCCCATAGAATGAGTATTTATTTTGCACTCAATAAACATTCCAGCTACGGAACTAAACAACTGACCATTTTATGACTTACAAACTGATAAAAACAAGACGAACATATGCTGATCGAACAGCCCAGTCTAAGTAGATGCATAATTAGGGTGAGTTTAAATATTATTAAATATATTTCTGTACTAAATAACGTATCCACACTTTAATCTACCTATTTTACTGGACCAATGATTCTAGCCAATATAAAGAAATAAGACTTCTAAGAAAAGCAGATTACTTTAAGATGCACAATATTTATTTCTACTATATTTAACTTTTTAGGCGGACGTAATTCTAAATTATAGTTTACATTAAAAAACTTTCTATAAATGCACTCCTTTGTAGCAATTTTACCCTGGTTTAAATACATTCTGTATAGTACCTATTAGTATAATTAGGGCATTAACTTAAATTCTAAACCTATAATTTAAAAGTTTTTTTTTTAATGAGTATAATTATGCACTTTCATAACTAACAAAAACTTTCGTCTATAATTATATAATTTAGCTATAGTCAGGAATAGTTTATATTTATATCTAAAGACATATCTGCTTCTAATTTTTGATCGACGCTAATAGGTGGAATTTCATGATATTCACCTATAAGAATTACAAAAAAAACGAGTTATAGTTCTAGTTTTATACCATTGTTATTAGATTAATATTTACATTTTTTTAATAATTATAATGCTCATGTAAAATAGTTTTGTATCAAAACGTATTTTAAAGTGCTGATATACATTAGTGGTCGCTATGTTGTAAAGAGCAATTTATTGTAGTAATGTACAAAATAAATTTCTAATAGTATTTTTTTTTCTAGGGATACCTTGTAAGAAGCTCTTCTCTTCTGAGAATTTGTTAGTTTTTGGTTAAAAAGTTATTTTCTTGTTATTCCAAGTTGTTACATGACAATATCTTGTATCTATTTGAGCTTATTACTGGTTAAATTTTAAGCGAAAACATTCATAATTAGATTTAATAGTTGTTCTTTATTAACACAGACGTTCTCCAACTTTCCAAAAGACAATTCTACACTAATTGTATTTTAATCATCTATTGAACTAAAATTAGATTAGTTCCAACAGCGCAGCAAATGTATATGAATCCTTTTGAATTAAATATAGAAATACTTTCGAGTCAATCTTAGAAAAGACCAGATACGTCCAGTATCTAGTCTAGCATTTTATTGTTATTGTTGTAAAAAAATCTAGAATCCACTTTGTCTCTCTTGATTTTTTTATATCTTTTTAGAGAGAAGTCTAGAAATGTCAAAAGATGCCAGAAAATTCGAGAGTGACAGAATTTTGGATTTGTAGCATTTTGTCATTTCTAGACTTCTCTTTAAGTCTTAGAGAATCCAGAATCTCTTTTATTACTTTAATGGCATCTTCTTGATATTTCTAGGCCTTAGAAAGGTCTAGAAGATGCTAAAAAGTCAAGATAAACCGAGAATGTTGCAGATTTTTAACATTAACAAATGGATTTATATTGAACAGGATTTTTATATCTAATTCTACAGGAATATTAAAGATTTCTAGATTAACTATTGGCGATACTTATGTGTGGTGGAATTAATCTAATAATTATTTTTATTATAGGAGCACTTGAAGTTTTTTAGAAATAACAACATTAAAGTTAGAATTGTCGTCGAATTTCCATTAATGACTTTTTAGTTAATGTTTTTTCCTGATGGAATAAAAAAATGTTATGCCATGTCCTGTTCGGATACATTGTATATATGTATATCTAGATTGAACTATATTCTATTATTAAGATAATATTTTTTCTTGCAATGTATTTTTTTAGATGTGTAAATATATATCAATAAATAGTTAAACTGTTATTTTATATTTTTTTAGGTAAATTTAATTAGACGAAAATTATAACAAACATTTATTAAAAATTTCCGATATTTACATGAATTAAAAAATAAATTAATTAACTATATTTACTTAACTAATTCTTCTTCTTTTTCTTATCTTTATCTGGTACCAAGCCCATAGATTTTGCATAATCCAAAATCAATTTCTCCTGTATTTCGGGCAAACTTGGAGAATATCTGCTGTACTCCATCGTAAACTCTCCTTTACCTTGAGTACTGGATCTGAGTTCTCCGGCGTAACCAAACATTTCGTTTAGTGGTACTTCCGCATGTACCGTAAACCAACCTTCCGTTCCTTCTGTAGCAGTAACTATCCCGCTTCTTTTATTCAATTGTGCCATTACGGCACCTTGAAATTCATCCGGAGCTGTCACTTCCACCGCCATTATGGGCTCTAAGATTTGCCAAGCACCGGTTTCAAACACTAAAAACAAATATTTTTTGATTAAAACTTGTCAATAAGAATAAGTAATCTATATTAAATCGCAAAATATCACTAAAATTTTCAAGTGTGTACTCTTTCTTGGCATATTTAAAGCTAATATACTTCATATAATTTATTACTATGAATTTCTTCTTAACTTGATTCTCCTACATTTGCTGTGAAAAGAAATAATTAGGTATAAGAAAATATACTAAAAATTTCGCTTAGATATTCATATCTGTCATAGCCATCAAATTTACAAATGTTACACAACAAATTCCCTAATTATACGGGTGTCCCAAATTTGTGTGTTTTGCAAGTTTTTTTTGTTAAAGTAACGATGTCACACATAAGTATTCTTATAATAAAATGTTAATTTAGTTACTCAATGTTCAATTTTTTAAGGGTCTTCCACCTGATAAATGGTTTATTTTCACTGTAGCTCCAACCACTGAAAAATAGATATATAATATGTCATATCAGGTGAATTACAATTAAAAAAGGAAGCAAAAAACGTCAAAATATATTTAAAAAAATATAAGGTTGCATGATATTTCCTTAGTGCGCCACTGAACTCTTAAATATTATATCTATCAAAAATTTTTATAACGTTTTTTATTTTTTGACTAAATAAGGAGTTATAGAACCTTGTAGTTGTCGACAGTTTTCAATAATAGCCCTGTATCTTCCAAATGCAGGGAGCTATTAAAAAATTAATTAGACCATCGTTACTTTAACAAAAAAAAACAAGCCATAACTGCTTTTTTCTACCTCTTCTGGTTTACAAGATATGCTGCAATACTCCAATTTGGTACACCCTGTACAAAACAAAACGGCATAGATAAAGTCATTTAATATTTTTTCGTTTCATATTCCGAAAAGTTATCCAAAAATTATAAAAATCTGTTACAAGGGTTTAAAATTACCAGGAAAAGTGCTGTTACCTGACAACCTGCGATTGGTTAATTAGAATTTTTATATCTGGATTGGAGGATCTTTAGAAAAATATTAAAAAAGCCAAAGAAAAAAAATACTTAGTACAAGTGTGTACGTGTCGCCCGACTTGAACCATGTCTGGCCAGTGTTGTTCCTGGATCGTTTTTTTTTGTGCGTTAATTGACGGTGAAATAGTGCACATTTTTTGTAATAGATTTTTAGTAGTACCTACTAGGTTTGTTCCAGTACGGTGTTTCGAACTGTATGAGTATGCGCGTTTTAACCTCGATTAATTTTCATGTATTTGTAAATATTCTGTTTTTTCGAAACAACAGGGGAAATTGTTGGAATGTAAACAAACCGATATAGATATATTTAACATTCTAAATATCAGTCATACGTGGGTCTTAGTGATGGCCGACTTTTCACACATTCTCACATTAGGCGAGTTCGGTTTGGTTACTCTTTTCACTCGTATTACCCCGCCCTCGATCTATTCGTTCGGGTACCGACAAAAATTCGGTATTCGGTCTAGCGCTACCTCTAACATTCTAACTATAAGAAACTGTTTTGGGAGTGATAGAGATTGACCGAACCATTCTTTCAACTCTTTCTCTCGAATTAGCACAATTCTCACCGCTGGGCATGTCCATGAGTCTATGTCAATGTTCTAAGAATACAAGTCACAATTGACAACAATGACAACTGTCAACTGTTAATACTGACATTCGACACTATTTGAGAGATTTTGAAGACACTTCTCAATATTAAATGACATTCAATTACTTTGATTATACAATCAATTTCAATAGCGCATTTCAATGAAAATGTCACTTTTTGGAGAAAATAAGGAAAGTGGTTCTGCAGTGCGCACTTAGTTAAAAAAAGGGCGACAAATTGCACAACCCGAAACAAGTCAGTACGGGTCACAGGAAATCGATCCAACAACAGTAGTGTGGACGTGTCGAAGCATGTTGCTCAACTTTTCAACGAACAAACACTTTCTTTTATTATATCGTGAACATAGTTTATTGTGGGACCCATACTGAAAAAGCTGAGATGGAAACCTCCTTGGGCGACGACGATGATTTTATTGACTTTCAGCAAATGCAATGATGGAAGTTATTCATTTCATTTTTGACCTTGATTTTTTTTAAATTCTTCTATTATACGCTTAAAATGTCCCTATGAGACATAATACGCCATCAAATTCCTTCAGGAATGACCGGAATTAAGATTAAATTTAAAGGGATTTCCATATATGACTAATCGTGTGGTAATAAGTAGAAAAAAATTTACAGCGGGTTTCATTGGGAAATGGGCATACATTAAGGGTAGATATGCCACGGAGATAATTCTATATATTTCTTTAATTACTCATAACTAACGAACCAGCCCGTATTTTTTTTAAATCGATTGACGGTTTCTTTGTCGATTGCTTATATCGAATAGTGTTATCCAGGTCCGACTTAGTCAAAATATGACAAATTTGTACCTTGAAACAACCAGATTTTGAAAAAAAAATATCCAAGAACAGAAAAAATTTAGTAGTAATGATTATTTTTTATTTTCCCCTAAAAGTTAAATCTAATATTTTGTTAATTTCAGGTTTTAAATATCAAAAAAAAGCTGAGTATCAGTTTGCAGCATAAAGTCTTCTACCACTAAAGGCATTATCTAGAATGATTGCAAAAAAATTTTTGTGGTTTATAACTCCATATTTTATAGCTCCATCAAGCTGGCAGTGAAAGGTTAGCGGAATCAAAAAAAAAATACACTCGAATTAGTTGCTGATACCGATCACGAGAAATCGCGAATACCGCTAGCTTTATATAAAGGTAGCGGAAAAATTTGAACAAAGTTAGCGAAATCGAAAAAAAAATACATGTGAATTAGTTGCTAATTAGTTACCAAAGAAACGATTTAATTGCTCATACCGGTCACGAGAAATCGCGAATACCGCTAGCTTTATATAAAGGTAACGGAAAAATTTAAACAAAGTTAGCGAAATCGAAAAAAAAATACACTCGAATTAGTTGCTAATTTATTGCTAATTAGTTATCAAAGAAACGATTTAATTGCTCATACCTATCACGAGAAACCGCGAATACGCTAGTTTTTTTTATAAATGTGAGTAGGAATTTATTGCTAATTTGGTGCTCAAATAATAAGCAAAAAACTGGCCGATTTTCAATTGCAATTTTGTTGCTGACTAAGTGGATCATCTTATGTATCAATATCTCGATCAGCAACAAATTCTATTCACATGCTGAACACTAAAAAAGCGGGGTGTTATGATGGCATTAGCAAAAAAATCTATTTATTATATAAAGCTAGCAGTATTCGCAACTGCTCGTGACCGGTATAAGCAACTAAATCGTTTCTTTGGTAACTAATTAGCAATTAATTAGCAACTAATTCCAGTGTCTTTTTTTTTCGATTTCGCTAACTTTGTTCAAATTTTTCCGCTACGCTGGTGGTATTCGCGATTTCTCGTGACCGCTACTAAATCGTTTCTTTGGCAACTTATTCGAGTGTATTTTTTTCGATTTCGCTAAATTTGTTCAAATTTTTCCGCTACCTTTATATAAAGCTAGCGGTATTCGCGATTTCTCGTGACCGGTATGTGCAATTAAATCGTTTCTTTGGTAACTACTTAGCAACTAATTCCAGTGTTTTTTTTTCGATTTCGCAAACTTTGTTCAATTTTTTCCGCTACCTTTATATAAAGCTAGCGGTATTCGCGATTTCTCGTGATCGGTATGAGCAACTAAATCGTTTCTTTGGCAACTAATTCCAGTGTATTTTTTTTTGATTCCGCTAACCTTTCACTGCCAACTTGATGGAGCTATATTTTATAGTGTTTGAATGAACCTTCTGTTCTGTTTTGATAACACTAAGATTTGATGTTGGAATTGTTTCATAGGTGACTATCACTAATTAATATTATCGTTTTAACAAAAACCCATCAAAAACCAGATTGCGTGTCATAATCGATACAAATTTAAGATACAAGAGATCTAATCAAAAATACAAGTTCTATTATTTAGAGATACAGACCACAATAAGTCCATTATTTTTTAAATTAATTTCGTCTTTCTTTCCACTTTGTGCACCTAAATATAGTCAGGGGAAAATCAGTATCGATCATGAGATATTGTAATTTAAAAAAATTCGGGCACAACACTGCACGGACGCAGTGTAAACGATAAAACCCCGAGGCGCCGTTATTTTAAAATATCGAATATAACAAATTGCATATATATGAAGATAGAAAAAACACTACAACTTTTTTATTATTGTTTGAAAACACTTTTCTTATGAAATAATATGTGTGGTACTAGATTTTTATCTTTATTATCTCAAATAATGTGTTTTATCGATTTCCATTAGAATGTTTAAAAACGGATCACCTACCCTCTTTTTGTACCAAAATTATAAGCCCTTTAGTCTTTGCCTCGGGGTAAAACAAATAAGAACACAGAGGGAAGAAAAAATATATATCAATGTCTTATGTTAGATTCTTAACAGAAAAACTGCTCTCCAGTAAAATTGTGACTACTAAAGATCTTAATTTCGAAAATATTTAAAAACAAAATAATCTAATATAAAAATTGGTATTGTTCTTACTTTGTCTAATAGCTCCTTGTGCAGCCAAGTAAAAAGAATGCTCACTGGAATCTACGATATGATGGGCTCCATCTATTAACCTAAATTTTAGTCCAGACAATTTTTGACCAGCTAATAATCCTTTTTGTGCCATTGATAGAAATCCTCTTTTGACTCCAGGTACAAATTGTTTTGGTATATTAGTACCAACAGTTTCATCGATAAATTCTAATACTGTGTTTTTATTTGGGGGTAAAGGTTCTAATATCCCAGTAATTCTGGCGTATTGTCCTTGACCACCGGATTGCTTTTTATGGAGATAGTCAAATTCACAAGGCATTACTAGAGTTTCTCTAAAGGCGACTTTTGGTTTCCCTAATGTCACCTAAAATCAGTATTTTTCATGTGTTATCATTATATATTATCCTGATAATACTTACAGGGCAGTTATATTCCCTTTCCATTCTTTGAGAGTAAATTTCCAAGTGTAATTCGCCCATACCAGATACGATTGTCTCTTTACTGTCTTCATCAAAGAAAAAATGAAACGTAGGGTCCTCTTTAGTAAACCTAGCAATAGCTTTTGAAAAATTATCCCGGTCTTTAGAATTAGTAGGACTAATTGCCATAGAAACGACAGGATCAGGTACAAATATCGATTCAAGTGATAAATCCAGCTGGGGATCTGTCACAAAAGTATCTCCACTTGCACAATCTACCCCAAACAGTGCAAAAATATCACCAGCATATATTTCATTTACATCCTCCATATTACTGGAATGCAATCTGATCAAACGAGCAATTCTTACTTTCTTTTGAGTACGAACATTATAAATACTATCTCCTAAAACAGAAATTGCTTATTATTAAAAATTAGAAAATATCTTTGATATACCTTTTTTTAGCATTCCTTGGTAACATCTCATATAAGTTAATTGACCAAATTTACCAGCTTCTAGTTTAAATGCTAGTGAAATAAAAGATTTATTTCCGTTTCTAGATGGATCTAAATTCACTTTTTGTGGCTCTTCGCCTACTTTTTCTTTTAGTGCATAATTGTTCACCTGTCCAGGATTAGGCAAATAATCTATCACAGCATCCAACAATGGTTGCACTCCTTTATTTTTCAAAGCAGTTCCGACAAAAACTGGAGTAAACGCCCTTTTAAGACAAGATCTACGGATAGCTGCTTTAATATCTTTTTCACTGAATGGTTTCTCTTCTAAATACATTTCTCCAAAAGCTTCATCACAGTTAGATAAATGTTCAATGAGTTCATGTCTTTTTTCATCACTTTCTATCCTCATATCTTTAGGAATTTCATCATATCGGATTTGTTCTCCGAATGAGCCATCAAAATAAATTGATTTTTGAGTGATTAAATCAATAACTCCTTTGCAATTTGATTCAAGACCTATGGGAAGCTGGACAAAAGCTGCATGGTGACCCATTTTGGATCTCATTTGTGAAAGAACTCTAGTTGGATTTGCTCCTAATCTATCTAGTTTATTTATAAAAGCTAAACAAGGTACATTGTACCTTCTCATCTGACGGTTAACAGTTAAAGACTGACTTTGGACACCTCCAACTGCACATAAAACTAAAATAGAATATTATGAAACATTTTATCACGAATAAGAGTTGAATTATTACCTAAAACTGCTCCATCTAAAACTCTTAAAGCTCTTTCTACTTCTACAGTAAAATCGACGTGTCCTGGGGTATCAATTATATTAATATTATGATCTTTCCATATAGTATATGTCGCAGCCGATTGAATTGTAATTCCTCTTTGTCTTTCCAACTCCATGGAATCCATAGTAGCGCCAACATTATCTTTACCTCTAACTTCGTGCATTGTATCTATTCGACCCGTATAGTAAAGAATGCGTTCAGTTAATGTCGTTTTACCGGAATCGATGTGAGCAGAAATTCCAATATTTCTGATTTTATCCAAGTCTTTGTGTTCGGCATATTTTAAAAAATTCGACATGCATTTGAAATTAGTCTGAAATAAAGTTAGGTTAGAAATTTAAAATTAGAAAATAAATAACTTGCCTTAAGTATATTTGCAATATTTTTACATGCGTTTCTTTGATGTATTCGAATCATTTTTAAATATTTAATTTAAAAAAAAATCTAAAACTTTTATTGGAATCCGGCCCTTTCTTCTTTTTTAAAACATGTCACTGGTCACTGTCACTCAGTTTTGTCATTGTAGCCAACCTGAAAATTCTAAAATCGGTAGAGATGCATTCATTAAAAGGTACGTTCGATATAGTAAATCTACATGCTCAAACTTCTTGAAATTCGTTCGTATTTGCCTTTGCCCATTTAATATTAGACATGCCTTGTTTACATTTTTGTACACAATGTTTTGAAGTCGATACATCTTGTCTCTTTCTCATGACATTTCTAATGGTGCGGGGTATCCGATGTGTGCGGGGAAGTGTTTACAAACATCAATAGATGTGGAGTACGCCCATGGAACTTACCACAAGTATCGTTTACAATTTACAATTTAAATAACTCAATAATACTTTGGAAAATGGCTCGGCCATTTACTAATATTTCGACCCAGCGATGTTTCGATGCGGCGATGATTCGATGCAGTAATATTTCGGTCCAACGATATTTCGGCCCAGTAACCTTTCGAACGGACAATGTTTCGATGCAGCAATATTTCGGTCCAACAATATTTCGATCCAACAACTTTCGAAGGGGCAATTTTCGTTCCAACAACTTTCGAACGGGCGATTTTCGATCCAGCAACTATTCGGCCCAGTAACTTTTCGATGATACAATATTTCGATGATGCAAAATTCGATCCAGCAACGCGTTCCCCAAACTTACATATCACAAACATGTTGTGCTTAGATATCGACTTCAAGAGAAGGATGGAAAATTGATGTATAATAGTAAATGGTCTAAGCTATTTGCACTAATTATTACTCTGAAAGATAGATTCTGCCTTGAATGTTTGCATTTGCATTTACAGTGAAAAGTGAACTTATCCATTCGCTCCAGCTTTTAAGATGGAGCAAACTGAAATGACAACTCACAGACCCTTATTTCAAATTGTTTTTTCTACTACCGTGCGTAAAGTACTTACTTTACGCACGCTAAGGAGTGCGTAAAGTTTAACTTTTTTTCACTAGTGCTTAAAGTAAAATAAAATTTTTAAAATAACTTTTTTACATGTGCAACACATTTTTTTGCAATATCCTTATGTTTCATATCTTGCCAAGGTTGTATGTGCCAGAAATCAACTGGTTAACTTCAAGATTTTGGAAAATATCTTGTTAACCTCTTGCATGCGAAATCTATTTTTGTACATAAAAATTATGGTAGTAGAAAAAATATTGTATGCAACTAGTGTGTAAAGTGCCTTTTTCACTCATGTGATTGTCGCACTCGGCTTTGGCTCGTGCGACAACATTCACATTCGTGAAAAAAGTATCACTTTACACACTTGTTACATAAATAACTATTTTGTTTGCGATAGATGTTAATCAATTTTTGTCGTTGGATTATATTGTTTTATTAAAAAAAAACAAATCTGTAAAAAAATGGCTGATGAAAATAATTTAACTGTTGTTGTCATTATTAACGACAACGAAAAAATTTATGAAATTAGAGATTAAACTATTAAACAAATAAAGTACCTATACGTTTTCCAGGGTTTTACTATTAAATGTAAATTAATATGATTCAAATACATAATGAATTTTTTTTATAAAATACGTATCAATAGATAGTTGACAACTTATTTTATTACGAATTAAATCTTAAACGACTTCTACTTCTAGAAAAAACAAACATCATCAGATTCATTAGGCATCAAAAATATTTTAAAATTAATATTTGTTAAGTTTCCAACATTGATATTTACATTTGTCAAACGTCAAATTTCATTTGTCAGTTGATGACTGATATTTATTTTTGTGCGAAGAAAATTATTTAGAGTGTTTTTTGGGTATTTTTTAAATGTAAAATTTAGAATAATGTCCTATATTCATCGCGATTTAAGTGCACAAAAGTATACGCAACAACAATTAGATCATTTTAAGGCTGAGTGCATTGAAGATATAGATTCAAAAAGAAGTTTTGAAAAAATTCTCAGTTTAAATGATTTAATTACGGTTTTAATAAAACGTGATTGTTCATCAAAAGTAGATTATATTTTAAAGATATTAAGTACAGAAAGAAATGAAATTCAGAGATCTCAAGTTGTTAAACCATTGGAAATTACTAGAAATACTCAACCAGGTATATTTTAAATATTTACTACAAGGTATTATTTTATTTATTTTTTTAAATTTCAGTGTTAAAAGAAATTCCTCAATGTCCAATCCAACAAATTGATGACATAATTTCGGAAGAAATTGGTCAGAAATGGAAATACCTAGCTAGAGCTTTAAACATTATAGAAGGCAAAATTGACGAATTTGCTGTTCGCTATCCTAGATTGGAAGAAATCGTAAGAGAAATCTTACAATACCACCGTAGAAAAAGTCACGAAAATTATTGGAAAATGGAACTTTTTAATGCTTTGGATAAAGTCCGACGCAGGGATTTACGTATAAAAGTGCAAGACATACTATGTCGGCATAATATGCTTTAATTAATAATATATAGGCTTGTACCTGAAGCGAGTTTCTAACTTGTTATGAACATACTGGGTTGCACAGTATAAAAATAATGGTTCAGGGGTCTGCGCAGTACAAAATAATAGAAAATTAGGAACTCGCTTCGAGAACAAACCTTATTATTTACCGTGGTTAAGAGACTATATTATAGCTAAGCCAGCCAGATTAAATCTTGATGCAATGCTATTAGTCTCAAACATTTTTTCCACTACTAGCAACACAAATTTTATTTTTTTATTGTTTTAGTAATAATAATTCATAAAAGCTAGCATTTCGAGTGAAGGTACATCAAACTCAACTTGTGATATTTGTGCAGATTTCTTATTTAAAACAGCTAATGCGTCTTATAAATAATAGTAATTGGGTAGAAGATATGAAGTCTTAATCTTTTTATTAATTTGTAGAACCTGACAGTTTTATTTTATTGACATTAGTATGGGTATCTCAGTACATCACTTTACAAATCCCATTCTATGAAAATTGGTTAATAATGGTCTGTGATATAGTTTTATTATAGGATGTGACTAGTGCACGGTCACTTATTAATTTTTCATTCGGGAACAGTCTGACCGCTCAGTAATTTTTCGTTTTCCTTAGATGCAATTTAACTTGAAACTTGTACTTTTATTAGTGCTTCGCACCGGAGAGAAAATTCTACTCTGGTTATTTTTTCACCCGTTTCAGAAAAACCGGGTAATAACCGGATATTTTAAAATACCCGACCACGAGATACGAGATTGTGCTGCCACTTATTGGCATGTATTTATAGTATTTATCGAAATCTAATTTTTTTCAGTTTATAAAAAATCATTCATTTCAGATAAAATAAAAAAATAAAAGGGATTCGGACAAATCGCCGAATGGACAAAACGCCGAAAGGCTGGTCAAAACGCCGAAAATAGTCTTTGGACAAATCGCCGACCATGGACAAATTGCCGAATGGACAAATCGCCGAATGGACAATTCGTTGAATGGACAAATCGCCGAAAGGCTGGTCAAAAAGCCGAAAATAAGAATGTTTTGTAGAAATAATTTTACATAGTATTTTATGAAATGTAGGCGACATAAATGATATATTTAAATATTGAATCCAGGAACTGAGAATTACTAGTCTATAGATTGTGTAGTATATTAAAAATTTATTTATCCACTTCAGTTGTTAATTATTGTGAGTTAAAGAGGTCGCTTTCTAAATTGTCTTGGAAAAATTTAAATTTTTTATTTTGAAATTTTTTTGCACAAATTTATTTAATTTTTTTTATTGGTACACTATTTTACTTATTTAAACTACGCCCCAGAATATTTAAATCCAACATGACAACATCAACTAACCGAGAAACGTGAAGTCTCAATGTCAACTTTCTAATTTCTGCGTTTTGATCAACCTTTCGGCGTTTTGATCAACCTTTCGGCGATTTGTCCATTCGGCAATTTGTCCATTTGACGATTTGTCCATTCGGCAATTTGTCCATTCGGCGATTTGTCCATTCGGCAATTTGTCCATGATAGGCGATTTACCCAAATAAGAAGTTCGGCGTTTTGATCAAGTTGAATATTTTGATCGGAGTATTTTAATCAAAATTGTGACTTTGGCTTCAACGCCACTAACTCGATCTATGCAGCGATTTTGTCCATTCGGCGTTTTTACCACTTTCGGCGATTTGTCCAAAAACTAGTTTCGGCATTTTGACCAGACTTTCGGCGATTTGTCCATTCGGCGTTCTGTCCATTTGGCGATTTGTCATAGACCCAAATAAAAATCCAATAAAACACATACAAATACAAAAAACCGTTAACAAAAAAAAAATACAAATCAACAACTAAAAATTAGTTTTTAGTGACACGACTTGAAGGAATAATGTCAATTTGAGTAATTTTCTGTCTTTATCCATAACGCAATTCCCGACAAAGAGAGTTTAAAATTATCATGTATTTATCTATTTTTTTTGTTAAAACTACTAAAAAATAGTTTTGCCAGAAAATAATCGGTTTAAATCTAAAAAACCGGATATATCCAGTTGTTGTGCTGGCCGGTAATTCTCCGGTTTTTAGTTAACTGGAGCAAAGCAGTAATTTTTATCTTAATTGTATTTTGTTAATTTAACGCGATTTTATATTTATAGGAAATAAATGAACCTCAATTAAAAAAAATACACTATGTGAATACATATTAAAATTTAAACAGAAACTAGAAATGAACTATTTAACATTTGCTAAAACAAATTGCACATTTCAATATCTTTGGAGGATTTCCAGAAATAGTAATACTTGTATGTGAATTCATTTTAAACAAAAATCGCAGCAAACTGTAGGTTGATTTGTAATAATGATGTTGTAACATAGTTTACATGTCCTTTTTGTAATATTTCTAATACTTGCTTTATAACTTTTAAATACTTACTTCCCATGGATTTTTTGAAAAAAAAAATTTCACAATATTTTCAAGCAGTTTCACATATCAATTTGATTTATTGAAAATTAGTGACTATTTTCTAAAATGAAAATGTCAGCGGCCAAAGTAGAACACAATGCTCAAGAAAGTATGTGTTTTTCCACCTATCAATAACAAGTTCTCAGTGAAATAAATTTTCCATACAATAATTTCTTATGGCAAAAATATGTTTGCAAGGCATTCCCATAGTGAAAAGTAACAAGTACAACATTCAATGGTTGTATTATACTCAGAATTTTTCTATTACAATATAACATTGTAAAGTTTCAATAAATGAAAACAGACATTGGCAAAAGAAAATTGTGTTTCCAATTTTTTAAATGCATAGGTGGATAAAAAGTAGTTTTTCATTTATTAAGAAAATGAGCTGTTCTTGTATTTTTCTCCTTTTCTAATGAGTTGATTGTTGTGAACATATGTCATCAATAAATTGTTCCAAAGTACTGTTTTTGACAAATATCTTTGAATTTTGCATTTATTCCTTTTAACTTATTGTTAGTTTTATTCATAAAATTGTTGACTTTGCTGCCAAGAAAAGGACACCACTCTTCTTTTATATCTAGACAATTCTGAGAAAAATATGTACTTAAATATGCTTTCAGGAAAATCACTTTTAATTTTTTCGAAACTATCCGAGGGGTGTGCAACCTTGAATAATTTTTGTACACCTACTGCAGAAATGTAAAAAAACAGTTCTGTAGGTACTGCATGGCATCCTGCATTGTTCTTCATAAGTACTGCATAGTTCTGCACAAGTGCTGCATGGTTCTACACATGGTCCTGCACAAGTACTGCATAAGTACTGCATGGTCTTGCACAGGTACCTACTGCATAAATATTTCTTAATGCTATTCAAGACTAACCGTTTATGAGTTTTTAAAAATATATGGTTTAGGTTAAAATAAAATATAAAAGAGAATACAACTTTTTATTTTAAGAATATCTATTTTTATTTTTCAAAAACATTAATACATTTTCCAAAAATATATCTCATTCTTCCTTATACTAGTGAAATATCTGGTGTTGGTAATTTCCCAAGAATGTTTAAAACATGTATAACTGAAACATCGTTATCTTCAGTTCTAAATTTTGTTTTATTTTCATCCAATACCCTCAATGACATCACCTCTATTTCTTCTTGAAGATATTTGGATTGCACAACACAAATTTTTCCACCAAAAGATAATCCCCAATTTTTATATCGTTAAATTGTATTGTTTTCACTTCGCAAAAATCTTCAGTCATAATTTCACCTTCCTCATCTCCACTTCCAATCCACTGTTCATCATTTGAAGCCGTGCGATTTATTTACCTATTTCCTACAAATAAGATGCTTACCATAAAATAAGGTGAAAATGAATTTTTCCCTCCAATTTTCTTGGTAGATAATAACCTTGATTTTATTTTCATTGTTCGAAGTGCTCGTGAATCTCTATCAGTTGAAAAATCTTCAATTTGAATTCCTATTTTATTGGCTTCCTTTTTAATATAACCCCATCTTTTCGAAACGTCTTCACATGTAAATTTATTATTGCTTCCGAAAATACTTAAATCACATCCATTAGCATCTTCCACCAAGGAGTGGGCAACAATTACGTTTGCATTTATTGAAAGCAATTTTTATGTCGCTGAACGTATTAACAAGAAATTGGTCAGGAATTGGCATTCCAGTTTTATAGCAAATTTTTGAATTAAATCCAGTCATTTTGTTATGATTATGGAAACTATATCTGGATTTGACAATTCTGTTTGTACTTTATTGATTACTTCATAAAAGTCGATTATTTTTGGTTGATTACCATCAAAGTGAAGAAAGATCGTTCTTTGCGAGCTGACCGAGAATACTGTTCAGTTTTCCATTTCGGAGAAAGTCAAAACTAGGTTTTCAGCAGAGAAGTTTGTTGCCTCTTCCACTCCTCTGCTTCTAGGATAAAATAACTTTTCAGCTGTGGTATTTACGAAAGTTTCGATTAATTCATTAGATAATTGACTATATTAACGTCTTGTAATATGTTGTTAGAAAAATTAACATTATTTTCAGAAGTTCCCTCGGAGGTACCTGCAAAAGGATCGGATAAAGTATTATTAAGTAATATGTAACTTTTGTACTGGTTTGACTTAAATTATAGTCCTGCATAAGTACTGCATACGTACTGCACAGGTACTGTAGAGTCTTGCACAGTTACTACAGAGTCCTTCATAGGTACTACAAAGTCCTGCATACGTATTGCATATGTCTTGCAGAACATTTGTACACCTACTGCAGAAGGTTGCACAGCCCTCGAAACTATCATCAAATTCGTTTTCGGAATTCGGACATTTGATGTAATTTTAAATTTGTCACAAGTGAATTCTCGTTGAAAAATTTTCAAGGCATGAAAAATACAAATATGTAATTGTGCATCTGGAAAAACCTTGCTCAAAACCTTTCCTGAATTAATATTGCTATAGCCACAATACCGCTTTCACCATTTCTATCCACATTTAAAATAATATAAAGGGTGCTTAATTTATAGGTTTATATAAGATATCGATGGTCAGATTTCAAAACCACGTAAGTCTAATTTTTTTACAAAATTACTTTTCAACATAAGTATATATAAGTACCTATGTCTACAAATTGTCTACCTTATATAAAAAACCTCGTATTCCTACTATTAACTATACATTGAGAAATATTTTATTCTTTTTTTTATTTTTATTGAAATTAATTCCTCCGTAAGTCCTTTTAACTAAAGAAAAATGAAAATTAATTAACGGTAGTGTATGGAATAACCGTTATTAGTATAATTTCAGTGCATATTAATCCTAAAACTAATGAAATATCCATAATTATTTAAAGTCGTTTTTACCCTGTAAAATTAGTATAACTAGACTTACACGCGGTTCTGAAATCGGACCGTCGATATCATATAGTACAAAAAGTTAATCCTTTATCGTGACCGTCTAAACCTACAAAATCAAAGAAAAATGCTTAAGTTAATAAACAAAAATAGAAAAACGTGACCTACAGACCAAAGTTTGATTGTATTTTGTTGCATACAATTTGAATATTGTTTATTCCTTCAATTCCTAGTTGTTGCAAATTTCTTAGATCTTTTAATTTATCTAGTCTGTTCTCTAAATCGACCCGTAGCATATGTTTGTCGACTTTCATTTGCAGAAACTTCTTTGCATCATCTTTAATATCAATAGGAAGTTACTACGGCCCGCCCACACTTCACCTCCACCTTTAAAAAAATAAAAATTGTAATAGATTTACTTAGTATCAACTTTGACACAGGAAACATGATTACATAGTTTTCCTTATACCTTTTCCACGACTTTTATATTGTCTCATGAACACATGCCCAATGTACAGAATAAAACTTTAGTTAAGGATTTAAAGTTGTACTTATTTCAATTTGCATTCAGTTTTTAACTTTTCTTGAAATTCTGTTAAATCTGCAAATTTCATACCAACATTAATTCCTAACTTAACTTCTAAATTTTCTGCCATATTTTTAGCGGAAAGTAGACTTGCAATAAACGTACATTTATCGAACGAAAAACTATTAGACAGTGTAGTAACAAATCTCTGCTGCACGGTCGGACTGTTCCCGAATGAAAAATTAATAAGCGGCACTATAGTCACATCCTTTTTTATAATTCCTTATAATAAACATTCTACTCAAAGGCAATTATTTCTTTGTGGGCATTAATTGAGGTGCACCCACATTTTAACATGATACTCGTTCACTAAACGGAGTAATAACTGATGCAATTGGAAATTCTTGAGTTACTTGATTGACAACATGGTAGGGTGCTATTGTAAACATTACTTTGTTTTGGAATCTCTACAGAATCTCGATATTGAGGCTGGCAGAATCCAAGAGTTAAAAGATTAGCTTTATACTGTCTATAATGATAATTCAGTACATTTCCAAATTAAGCTATATAGTTACTACTTTTAGTGAATTTCTTTTTTCACAACGTTAAAATGATGTAAATAGACCTAGATTTGTTTGCTTTGATTTAATTCAGTCTTGAATTTTATTCAAGTGAGTGCAAGTTTATGTGTTTGCAGTATCGTCTGCGTACGTGACCACTATTTTGTTTAATCATAAAGTATACATTAGGGAGATGAGATTTGCATAATTCATAATGTTTGAAATTATATTTAGGTCACACATTTTGTTGGAAGACCTATGAGATATTTACATACATATCCCAATTTATTAACTTTTGGACGTCTTCTTCTTTCCCATGTTTATTACGAAATCCAAACTGGTGTGGAATGTTTCTTATATTTAATCTTTTCATGTATATTTTATAAAAATCCTCGGTAGTTTTGGCAATAAACTTAGGTCTGTATAATTAAATTTCTGACCTTTTTTCACATTTAGGATTTTTAGTTTCTTGGGACGTATTGCAATAAATATTTATATTATTAGTTTACCAGCAGTAAAATCAAATCCCGGTGCTTATTTGATAATAATTTGTGTCATGATTGTTTTAATTATTTAATTTTTTTTAGTTTATGATTGGGTAGATCCATTGGAAATGAAACTTCCAAATAATTTTTAATTTAGTTTTCTTCCTTGATAGTTCTTTCTAAGGATTTACAAATACTTCACCTCTTTTTTGTCCTTGCTATGTTTTGGTGCTCTGAGAATTTCTGGTTACTTTTCATTTAATTCATTTACTGCTTGTTTAATTTTATTTGTTGATTGTTGTCATTTCTTTCTTACTTTTTTTTAATTTCACTTCTTTTTTTAATTAAAATAATATCTGTGGTTGCAAACCGGTCCATTGAAATATATTTTTTTTAAAGTCTATAGCTAATTCTATATCCATTGCAGGTATGAGTAACAATTTTATCTTGTTTTTGCTTTGTGATTTGTTATTAAATTATCACAATTACACGAGAGTGCACTGATGATTAGGCAAGATTCTGCTTTACATTTCATATTTCTTAGTGTCTAGCTTTTAGGTATACCAAAATCTAATTCCGATATTTTGTTCCTCTATGTAGTCCACAATGTTTGATCATTTGTACTTTAGATTTTTGTAAGTAGTAGTAGTAGTTATTCTGGCACTTCAGGTTCAGAGGTGCCCTCGTAAATAATTCAGAACCGTAACGCTAATTGACACGATAACTTTATTATTGTCGTATGGGGTTATATAGAACGCAAAAGCAAAATGTTGTCGTGACTCTAATCAAACTACATCCAAGCCTAAAAGTACTGCTTTGAAAATAAAAAATACAATTTTTTTTCAAAAACCAGTGCCGGAACGACGTTCCGGCACGAGTGCACCCCTGTTCAGGTTGTATTTTTGAAATTAGTCTTTTGCCACTATGAATGTATGGTATTAAAGAGTTCAATAAAATCTTTTCAATTGTGTTTAATAACTCAAATTATAACTGCACTTCTCCCTCCCATTAACATTGTCATCTGGGTGTTTGGTGGTAAATATTTTATATATTACATATTTTTGTAGGAGTACATATGTTAGTTTGACTTAGACAGAGTTGAAGATAATATCGTTATCACTGACCAAAATTACATTTTTTTAACACTCTGCGTACGTTTCGCTAACTATGTTAGCATCATCAAACTGTAAACTATTTACTTATATTTCATTATTTTTTTTCAAGTTTCATGTCTATACATCACAAGGGAAACAAAATTTTACTACCCCTGTTTAATTTTGTGAATATTTAGTACTTCATGTTCTTTTTTCATGTCTATATATCACAAGGGAAACAAAATTTTACTACCCCTGTTTAATTTTGTGAATATTTAGTACTTCCATATTCTTTTTTCCTCAGTGCTTCATTATTTATGCTGCGAGCGTAGCGAAGCTAGGGCAGATAATAGCTAAGGCTGCTAAAGCATTTTCTACATGTGTGACACACTGTTTTTCTCTTACCAAAAAAACGAAAATATAACACAAATATTTTACAGATTGGTTGCCTTGATTTGAGATTTTTATTTACACTGAGTTTTAATGAAAATTTATGTGAAACCATAGAAGATAAACTAAAACAGAAGTGAAGGTTCCTGATATAGCGATGGTCAAAATTTGAGTGACAGTTGAAGTTTCTACCGCTTAATACACTGGGAAAAATGTTCAAAATTCGTCTTAGACTTACGAATTTTGAACATTTTTCCGGTGTATTAAGCGGCAGAAACATCAACTGTTAAATTCCCACTAGGCGGAAAATATGCATGCGGATTTTCTGTCAATTCTATTGGTCGATTTCGAATTAATTTTCGAAATCGATCAATAGAATTGGTTAGAGAAAATCCTCCTGCAGATTTTCCGCCTAGTGGGAATTCGTCTTAACTCAAATTTTGATCATCGCTACATCAAAAGGGCCGACAGGAACCTTCGCGTCCGTATTAGTTTATCTTTTGTGGTGAAACGTCAAAGTACACGAGTGACAGTAAAGGTGTCTGGATATAGTGAAAAACTACAAAATCGGCCATATTTTTAGGGTTGATAGTATTCCTTTTCACATAAGGTAGGCGAAAAAATGCATTTCCGCGCTTTAATATCCTGAAACGCTTTCATTTCTGATCTAGAACTGTGATGTTGTTTTCTTTTCAAGTATTTTATAATGACCTGAATTTGTCTTTTTTTTTTAGTTGTAACTATATATATCTCTTATTTATATTTTTGTCTTAGGGAGTACTGGAATCAGGCTGGTTTATTAAGTAATTTTGAGTTTTAATTTTCAGATTTGTAGGTTGTGATTCAGCAAAATATGAATCCATTTCCTGAGCTGATTCTGGAATTTTTTGTTTGTTGTTTCTATCATGCTGTAATACATTGGCTGTAATGAGACTGAAGAAAGGCATGTTTTATTTGCTGTTGACTGATGTGTCTTTAAATGAAACGCTTGTGTATTTATATACAGGGTGTTTCGTGAGTGACTGGCCAAACTTTACCGAATGGTAGAGGAGCATAAAGTGGTTTCATATCGACTATTATTGTGTTCCCAAATATCTTTCGTTTACTATATACAGGGTAATAAACATATAAAAATTTCACCTTTCACCTACAATAAAAACGTAAATAAATCAAGCACTCAGTGTTGTTGGGACATTTTTAGTAATTCTATTTTTAATTCCTGAATTTTACGATTAACCGTTTTTAAATCAAGTATGCACCTGCTTTAAGACCCTATAAATATTCATAAAAGTTTTTAATTTTCAGAAATAAATTTCAAGCCAAGGTGTGCTGAGTATTTTAGCTAATCCCTCTATGCAGGTCCGGACGTGAATATTATTTAAAAATAGTTAATCGTAAAATTGAGGAATTAAAACTGTGCTAAAAACCTTAAGAGCTTGATTTGCTTAAGTTATTATTATAGTTTATAAATCCATATCGAAAATTTTTCCTATATAGGGTGAAGTTTTATATTTATTAAAAAAATTTTTTTTTGGCGACATTAAAATAAATTTTGTTCTTTGCGGTACAAAATTTGGTAGATTAGAGAAACCATTGCAAAAATATTGACAATTAAAATTTTTGAAAATAATCGTAAATACCCTGTATATATTAAACAAGATATTTAATTTGGTAAAGTTTGGCCAGTCACTCGCGATTCACCCTGTATACAAATTTTTCAGTCGCTTTTATTTGGAAATTATATTGCAATGAAGTTTTATATGGTATACAAAGTCCTTTTTATAGTCTTCGCGCACTTTGGTCCTTTGGGAGACAAGTTTTATTAGTTTTGTAATTTGGAGTACAGACAGACATATCTTTACTCTGCGAAAACCTGACTTGTTAGTTATTAGTGGAAAAAACATATATTGTATATAAATAGTTTATTATATTTTAAGCAAATAAAGATTTGTAATTTTGTGATAATTCAATAAAACAAATTAGTTGATATTGTGATAATGTATTTAAAAAATTTTCTCTAAATGAATATAAATACACAAAAGCATAAAAAAAGCATTCAGTTATAAATTATGTAAACAAATCAAATATAACATAAAAAAATCAACATTCGTACAAGCCCACTGATAATTCAAATAAAAAAAACCAAATAAATATTCCAAAAATTATTGTAATAATCGAAATAAAAAACAACTCAACTAAAAATTATTAATGAGTACTATAAAAAAGATACAATTTCAAAATAAACTATGAATGTTAACATTAATTAATTATAATTTGATAACACAATTTCAAAAACTTGATGTGCGACATATCATAATTCATTTCAAAACAAGTTTTTAGAATTTAATAGAAAATAGGAAATTTGTAAGGCACTAACAGCATAAGAGCATTTTAAAATTAACCTGGGAAAGCTTAAAATAAATTTATCAACACAAATTTGATAACGGTTTCATTTTTAAGCTCCTAAAACTTTTTCTTTAGTGTTACTTGCCTATCTTCTATTCAGTATTTTTGCACCAAATGAGCATTTTTTACAATCTTCTAAGAATGTTTAATTAAATATGAAATCATTTACACAAAAACGTAATAAGTTTTTTTTTTAATTAGAATATAGATAATTAGTCAGCAGAATGGTTTTTTTCCTGTTAGTCCACCAAAAAAATGTATACACAAATGGATAATATACATAAAAAAAAACTAAATTATTTCGATTTATAAAGTGAAATGTCGCACGCAACCAAGTTTTCTACTTGCGATATCACCTTCATATATTAATTATACAGTATACGAATATTTGGAAACTGATCCGGTTTTCTCAATGGTATCTTTGTGTAATTGGTAACCCAGCGTCACTCTTGGAGGTATGTGCAACCTCTCTTTTAATTTTTTTCCAATTTCTAATACCGCACTGCCATTTTGGGCATCCGCCGTCCAGACCGCTAAAAATAATAAAAATAATTTAATGGCCACCTAAAATAATAATAATAATAAATACATTTATAAAGTCATATTTTACTGTCATTTTCATTTAATTTTTTATATAAATGCAGGTAAAATTAAAAACAAAAGTAATTACCGTTAAGTAAATATGTCTAGTCTTACCTATTTTATCCCCCTTTTGCCTAATATTAACGACTGCCCCACAGACTTCATCTGAGTTCTCAAAAGCTTCACCGATAAGGCATAGTATCTAAAAAAAAATAATAGAACATTATTTTATTAAACTTTATGTGGACCAACTTACAATATCCAACCAATAGCGATCTAAATCATTATTTCTCTGTTTCTTATCTAAGCTGAGCAACCATCTGCCTCCCCTCTTATTAGCTTTGTCCTCCCACATGGGCAAGATTCCTTTTTTAAAGAGCGAATAATCAGTTCCCTGTCTCAGTTCACTTGAGGGCTTGATATGATTATACAGGCTAAATAAATAAAAAAAAAAACCTTAGAAATTCTCAATTACTAAATCATATAAACAAGTCATCAAAGTGGAGTTGGATCCAAGTACAAAGATAAGGATTAGAAAATATTTGGATATTAAAGATATTAGTATGGAGTGTATTATAACTTTTCAAACACTATTTGCTAAATAGTAAACAAATGGTTATAATAAAAAATATCGTAAGTGAACCAGAAATCGATCAAATGGGAGTGTCCCAAGGAACGGCTCTTAATCCAATTTTATTTATTAATAGCATGTTAAAATCCCAAATAAATGGTTCAATAATTTCGTATGAAGATGATACCGTCATTGTATTTGAGGAAAATAGCTGGTAAGCGGTTAAAGAAAGTCAAAATACTAAAAAAACTAGCTTAATTCTCATAAACTCTCTATATGTATATAATACCTCTTTTCTAGTATTTTCGTTAATTAATGTAAATAGGCCTTCTTCAACATAAAAATAAATGAAAAATGTATAATTAAAATGAACAATAAAACAAAATACCTCGGTATAATAATTAACCAAAATTTAAAATGGAATGATCACATTCAGTCATTAACCCTTTAACTGCGGCTGTCGTATATAAATGATTCGTAAGAACTCATCGTAAATAAACAATTTTGTATATATTGTTATTTCCCTGCAAATTTTTACATGTTTTACAAATTTAACAAATTTTTACAAATTTCTAAATTTTTGAAATTTCCGAATAATTTTTTAACGTTTCTTCAAATTTTTGAAATTTTCAAAAAAAAATTGCAAAATTTCGAATTTTTCCAATAATTTTTTAATCTTTTTAACTCATTTTTGTTTTTAAATTTTTGAAAATTATTACAATCTAGTTCAATAATCAATGTTTTATTAAAATTGACTCAAAATTAACTAATGCCAAAATGTTATAATATATTATTGTCTCTGGAGCGTTCAGCGCAGCAAAATTTTACCCGCAGTTAAAGGGTTAACAACCAAAGTTAGATTTATTTTTAAATTTTATGAGTTAAGGAAACTTATGACTAAGACTTTACTAATTACCCTTTACAATTCCTTGCTTGAATCTATTCTCCGATATGGTATAATAATTTGGAGTGGGTGTAAATCAAAGCGTATACGAGTTTTTTACTATTTTCTTGGCATTTTATATTTAATAAATATTTAATGTCTATATTTTTTTAACGTGTATATTAAAACTATGTAGTTGATATAAATTTTTTCTAAGCTTAGAGAAGCTTGTTAGCGACGACCTATATGAAATCGTAACTAAGCGAAAACTGGCTATGGTATCTTCGAGAGAAATGATCTCCATTGAATTCTGAACGACTTAATTTTTCTGCGCCCTGTATGTCTGGTTGTCGTCCGCAAAGCTTAAACATCCTATAACTTTCGAATGCTTCAATGTATCGACGTGAAATTTTCACCATTTTTTAAGAAAATAATATTTAATAGAAAATAAGCGGAATCGGAAAATGCATACACAGAGTTTTCCGGGTTTTTCTCACTTTTTCTAGTTTCACATGAAACAAGCTGTGGAGGTCGTAATTTAATTTTTGAGGAAACTGCTTCAAAGGACCCCGCAATAACCTTATGGAAATTGGGTTTCTGTCAAATTGTCTGAATTTTTGATATGTTGTAGATTTTGTCATCCTGAACAAAAGTCCCCATGGACACAAAGTGCCAAAATGAATATTTTGGCAGCTACGGAGCTGCCAAAGCTCTCCTGATCCGTTGCAAAACTATTCATTTTCAATACTATTGATGTCAAAAGCATGCTGTCAATACACTGTCAACGAAGAACAGAAAAGTAAATATCCTCTTTTCACATTGAGATTTTGGGTTCTTGCGGTCGCTGAATTCAATTCTCATGCCGGATTAAAAAAATTGCGCACGATAACTCGAGAACGGTACGGCCGATCCGGAAAATTCTTTCAGCCATCAGTTTTTATTCAAAAAAGAAAGGCTCTATCAGAAGAAAAGCAATTTTGGGTTCGAGGATCCCGGTCCCGCCTACTAAGGAAAGCAAATTTGTCGATACTGATTTCAATTAAGGTGTTGTCTAAGTCAAGACGCGTTAATTGATATCCATATCGCAACCGGCTCGTTGAAAAAAAAAAAAAAAAAAAAAAAAAAAAAAAAAATTGGACTTTTTTCTGCTGACGGAAACGGGCCGTAGTCTTGAAAAATCGCAAAGAGATTATTCCTTTTATAGGTAAACCATCCTAGCTTGGCGGTTGAGGACTAGATGTGCACTAGCAAAATATACCGAAACTGTAAGACCCTCAATAGATCTTAAACTTTCGTAGTGTTCAGATCGAAATATTTGCAGTGGCGTAGGTATTTCTGTCGGAAGAGCTGAATATTATCTGTATCTTTTTCTGCAATAGTTCCACCTTTCTCTTTCGTCTGCGCATTTCAAACGCCAAGCTAGGATGGTTTACCTATACTTGTTTCTTATTTGTTTTCTGAAATCCAATTTATGTATATATTCTAATGAAATCATTTAGTATGATTTATAAAAGGTAATGTATTATTGTTATTATTATAAATAAGTGTTGTATTTAAAAAATTATATTCGAAAGGTTTTTATAGTTGAATATAATGAGGCAATTTCAAGTAATTGGGTATATAAGTAAAAATTTTGGTACAATCAACAATTAAGAAAGGTTTAAGGAAGGTCTTATGAAATTTTAATAGAAATAAAATTTGTTTTATATTTGGAAAAGTAATAAAATTTACAATTTAATTATGAAAATAAAAAAATCATTCAATATAAAAGAATTTGGACAATAGATTTAAATCAAATAATGATTTTTTTTTGGTTTGATAAAAAAGACTCAAAATCAATTACAGACGAAACAAATTACAAAAGTCATAATTTTTATAATTTTTGCCAAGATTTAAGGAATTATTGAATGGATAATAGAAAAGAACCTAATATAGAAAAATATAAAATATGAGAAACAAAGTATAAATAGAGTTTATTTAAAAATTCTAAAAAAAATTTTTTGGTATTGAAAAAAGATTTTTGGAGAAGTTGTAATGAGATGTAAAATGTATTAATGGTTAAGAAGAACAACAACAATTCAAAATAAAAGATTCAGAAGAAGTAGAGAAGAGGTAGTATGCAAAATTGTTGACAAAGAAGAAGAGAAGAGGATTTTTACAGGCCACTAAAATTAAATTACATTTAGCTTTCTTTTTGTAAAATTAAGATCAGAACTTATAAAACTTTTCATTTTTGGAGTTAATTTATTAATCTCGTTCATGTATGAGTAGCATTAAATTTGAAATATCTCAAAAATGGAATAATGCTCTACAGAGATAAACTAAGAGTATCTTTTCTTTGATCACCTACTGTTTCTACGCCAATGGATTATACTAATTTGTAGAAATAAAGTGGTACTAATTCTTATTATTGAACATCTAATATGTACCTAGTTTCAAGTTAATGTTTCTACTGTAAGTAGATATTTAAAAAAATATGTATTTTTCACTTTCACTTTATCACCCTGTAGAATGGAAACGGGGGGGGGGGGGGGGGTTACAGAAAAATGTTATTTGAATTTTGAATAATTCGTCAAGATATATAGTCCCTAATTTACGGTACTTTATTCTGAAACACCCTGTATATTAGAAATAAGAAAATAGAAAAAAAACATCAAGTTTTATTCAATAAATGTCATATACTATCCGAAGAAATTGATCCAAGTGTGCTTCACAATATTTTAGGGGAAGCGCGGAAAAAGATCAAGGTGCAAGTAATAATTAATATTTTCCTACGATCACTATCCAAAGTAGGCTTTTGCACACTCAAATCTAACCGCAAAGTTGATGTTTTCCGTGATCTGTAATAATTTGACATTATTGTCGCTCTAGCGCGTACTTTTCCGCTCGCCTGTTTTTATTTACAATAAACTAAAGAAAGGTAGTAAATAATAGGTATATTAAAACAAAATGTAGAGCAGTCTGAATATTTTAGTTGAAATATTAATATTTAAAGATATTTCGAACGAAATTAAACTTTATTTTATAAAATTTATCTAGTATAAATATAACAGTCAGAAGGTACACCTAGATACACCTAGGTACACCGATATGCAATAGTGATTGCATATTTAAGTGCCTACTTACTATTTTGTGCAAATAGTAGACTATGAAATTAATGAAACGTCAATATTGCATTTTTAGTTTATGAAAAAGCTATTTGAAAAATGGAGAGTGAGAGTGAATGTGAATTTTCAAGTACACCTCCAGATGTAGCAGATTTTGCTAAAAATATTTCTCTGAATCTTCTGCCGACTAAATCCAGAGATAAATATGAAAAACAATACAATATTTTTTTATGTTTTTTTTTTTAAATTATTTGTCTAAAAATAATGTGATCGTAGAAAAAATCTTGTGTGCAATTCGAGCAGAAAGTGCTTTGCGCTTTCGGCAGATTGCCCGCGCTCCGCTACGCGTCGCGCGGACAACTCTCTGCCTCAAGCGGCAAAGTATCACTTTCCGCTCTTAATACACAAATAGCTATTTTCAAACAACCCTAACTCCACCTCCTTATGAACCAATGAACCAATTTTTTTTGGAGACACAAGAGCATAAAAAAGGAAAACCGCTATTCGATTTCTTCAGTCCATACCACATATTCAAATAATGAATCTTGTTTCTTGAATATAAAATGTGTATTTAAGTGAAGCTTGCTTCAAACGTATTTTACAAAAGTCATTTTAACCATAGGTCCAAAAGGTTATTAGTTATTTCGAATGAGGTCAAATAATGAGGTATTAAAACTCAAAATCTAGTATCAGACAAATTATAGTTAAAAAATTTCGTTGTTAAGTATATGAGGAGGAAATGGCAACTAGTTTCGGCATAACTGCCATCATCAGGCTTATAAAACATGGTGCCAGAAAGAATAATTTTACAAAGGTGTGAACTTACCAAAATAATTAAAAAAAAATATTGGATATACTCTATACAGGGTGTTTCATAGGTAAAGGTACATACGCTAACTGTGGATAAAGGACACTTAGACGAATCCAAAAAACCTATATACGATTGGTCTAGCTCGCTTCATTACAAAGTTACAGGGTGTTTTGTCAATATTACTCATTTCTTTCACCCGCCATATATTTGGAACCATCCCGTATATTTTTCTGATATTTAGCAAGATTGTTCTACTCTATTAGGACAATCGACAGACATAGTGACCAAATTTTAAATCCAGGTCTGGCTTCAAAAAAAGATATCAAAATAATTTTTCTCTAGAACAACACCCTGTATATCGAAAATTTTAAAAATTGGATTGCATATTCGAAAAGAGCGGAAAAAGTTGAGTGGGAATACCTATTTCTTGAGACTGCACATTTCATTTTACTATTAAAATTTTAAAAGCAAACTTAGATTTATTAATTTTCGTGGAATTCGTACATAGTTTGTGTTATTCATTAGAAATTGTTTTTTAGTGATAACCCTCAGTTTTCAATATAATTCTTTTATGGTATCAAAGTAAATTTCTTTTTAGGTTTTTACTTAATAAAATATTGTTTAAATAATACAAGTGCAAAATAATCTTTATTTTCTGATGACAAATATAGGACAAATTTATGATTCACAAAAGCAATCCGTAAGACAGTAGTCTAAATTTTCAAGAAAAAAAAACAAAAAATGTTTAAGTTTGAAGAAATTTATTAATATCAAGTTTCTGACCAAAATATGTCCTTTTGAAATTGGTTTCTAATCCAAGGGAAGCTTTTTTTAGGCAGAAAGTGGTAAAATCTTAATTTTGCATAAAACGAAAACAGTAAAGCGGTTTTTTTTAATTGAAATTGAAAATCAATAAAAGAAAATACCTAAACAATTAATGGGGTCATGTAATTAATAAAATTTATTATTCAATTAAAAAATACCTAAAGAAGATGTTCAAAATGTGAACCATTTTCTTGAATGCATAGTCTTGCTCTTCAAATAATATTTAGAACTGAGTTTCTAATCATGGCTGGCAAAACTCTAATTATTATAACATTTGTAGTCCAAGAATAGCTCTTTTCAACCAGCCCAAGTTGGTTAAAATCGGCTCAGCCGTTTTGAAGATCCATCCCCACCAGTTTATGTTTAGAGATACAGCAAAAATTGCCAAACAAAAAAGATTCAGATTATCCTCGACTTTAAAGTTCAAGTATTTTTTTGTTAGGTTAATATAGCGGATTTCACAGAAACATAACTTTTTTAGAATGCGGTGTAATGTTATTTTAAAAATTGTTTGTTTTAACTTTTTACCAAACATTTTCTGGCAGCGAATATTAGGACTCTTCTTTTAATTTTAATTTGTAATGCGTTTCAAAAACTATTCAAATTCTTTTAGATTTCACTAATTAACTCACCAATAAAAGGTTAGTCTAAGTCTATTTTGGAATCAAAAAACCAATACAGTAAGTTTTTGAAACTGTGCACTCTGACCATTACCATACATGTTTCATCCTTATAGGAATCTTCAGTGGCACTCGGAATGCATAATTTCAAAAACTCACTCTGTCTGAATACCCCAAGTATTTCTATGTATTCTAAAAATAACGCCATCTGCTGGCAACCAAGTTGTACTTGGATAGACCCGTTTACAGGATTGTATTCTGATAAACGGCCTGCCCGGTTGGTACCCATCAACCATACGATAGATGGTCTATTTGGAACTTCATTTTTTATTTTGAAGATTGCTTATTCTATTGAGAATCGCCAATTTTTTAATATTTAGTCAACGTTTTATTAAGCAAAAACCTAAAAAGCAATAAAATCTTAAGTTTGCTTTTAAATTTTTTATAGTAGAATGAAATGTGCAGTCTCAAAAAATATTTATTCCCATTCAACATTTTCCGCTCTTTTCGAATATGCAATCCAAATTTTAAAATTTCGATATACAGGGTGTTGTTCTAGAGAAAAATTATTTTGATAACTTTTTTTGAAGCCGGACCTGGATTTTAAATTTGGTCACTATGTATGTTGATTGTCCTAATAGAGTAGAACAATCTTGCAAAATATCAGAAAAATATACGGGATGGTTCCAAATATACGGCGGGTGAAAGAAATGAGTAATATTGACAAAACACCCTGTAACTTAGTAATGAAGCGAGCTAGACCAATCGTATATAGGTTTTTTGGATTCGTCTAAGTGTCCTTTATCCACAGTTAGCGTATGTACCTTTACCTATGAAACACCCTGTATATACAAATATTTGTTTGTATACAAAAATGAGAAACTAAGAGATTGGGTTACATTTAAAGAATGCATTGGCTGAACTAGGAACTGCTGATATAAGAATAAATAAAGAACCTAAATATTAGTGATGATCACTATCGAACTCTTTACAAAATTGCCATCTATTGTCTAATATTGTCACGAAAAAGTATTATTGTGATTTGAAAATCCACATTTCTTATGCTTATACTTGGTATTAAAACAAATATTTAAAAATATAAGCAGTTTAATGACACATCATAATTACAAAAATGTTGATATCTCTGGGCTTTCTGCTGATAAAAAAAATTATTGAATGGTTTTTAAGTTTTATAATATTAATATTAAATTTAATAATTGTCTTAAGAAATTTTGATGATATTTATTGTATTATTTAACAATCTTTTTTATTGTTATTTGTAAATGTATTTCTATTTTTAATTTTTATCGTGATTTAAGAGTTGTTGTTTTAAATGTTGAATCACCACTGGAAATGGAGTTTATAATTTAAAAGATGGATCTTCCTACTCCAATTATTTTAAAAATAAATTTTATTAATGTTGGGTTTAATTTATTTGATTTTTATTAACGATCCTTTTTTATTTACCCTACTTGCTCTGTTCATTTAAAATGTCCCCACCTATATTTATATTAAGCAAAATTATTTTCAATTTTATTTAATTTTTTAATAATATTGTGATCGAATTATATTATTGGGTAATATTTTCCCTTATCCTATCAAATATTTAATTTAATAACTAAAACTAAACAATACGTGCAAGTGCAAACTACGAAAATTCATTCACCCATTCCATGTCTTATTTTTATTCGTCGTCAGATTCGTTTACATTTATCGACTATCATTTAGAAAAGTAATAGTTAGTTACATTCGTTTATTTGTTACTAAATTTAGTAATTTGTAGAACAAGCTATCTAATAATTCGAATAGTTGACAACTATCCAATATTTCGATAGTTATTATTCGTTAGTGCCCATCACTAGTAAATATCTATACCCAAATTTTACTCAGTCATAAGATGCTCTTTGTACAGAAAGCAATATACTCTCTACTTAAATTATAAAGTATACAGTTGTTTTATTTGTGTGAATGCCATTTTTTAACTCTAATATAAAATAACGAAGTATTAAATACTACATGATACATGGTTGGTACAAAAACATTATGAACGTGCGCAGGCACTGGTACAAATAGGTAATATATGGTACAATAGGCAATATATTTAAATTAAAATTGGTGGAGAGAAAACACGGGTGGTACTAGGAAGATGTCTGATACATTATAAGAAATTTGGAAGTGATAAAAAACGTTTGCATTTAACAGCTACTGATCGAGGTCCCAAAATCATATGAAGACTCCAGAGACAGGATGGGTGATCGAAAAAGATCGATCCCAAACAGAAAAGTGTGAGAAGAATACAGTACCAAATCACAACCTACATGCAATAAAATTGTGTACAATATCAGGGTACACCATTAGCAGGCAATTTAAACGTGGTCAACCACGTAGCAGATCCAGTATGAGTATTAATACCATTAAGATAATTACAAGTTTTACCATGTTTGAACCTGACTATTACTACCTCGAATAATATACTAAAGTATAAAATTAAAAATGTAGCCAAATCAAATATATCAGTTAAAACAGATCTAAATACTGATACTAAACTCAACAATTATAAAAACTTTTATAATGCTTGAAATGAGCATACAAATAATGAAAATCTGACATTCAACATTTCTTAAAAGTCAAGCTACTCACCTCCAAAAATCTTCCACCGTTTGAAAGGAGGAAATTTCTTTTTGGTTTTTTTCCCACGGCTGGGTCCTGTCGTTTTCGAAATACCATAAGGTCCAAGTGTTTTGTAATGGATGTTTAATTGAAAAGTCCATGGGGATTTCTAATTCGTTGTCGTTTTTCTCGATCTGAAGTAAAGTCATTTGTTAAATCAACTTAAGTATCTAATGGTCTCACAGCTAACTATGCAGAATTTTTCAAATAGGATTTTTTTGTACAGTTTGAAAGACAATATGGCAGTTCTCTTGTTGAAAAAATTGTGTTGTTACCTTAGTAACCATTTTAAAAATAATTTAACAGTTTACTTTTTTCAACATATTTACATGCTATTTAATTTACCTCATTTTCCAAAGAATTCGTAGACATTTTCAAAGCCGAATCAGAAACCCAGCATCCAGCCTGCAAAAGGGAGTTTGAAGTTTACAGGTTAGGAGGGTCAGGTCAGAATTCCCAGTGCCAAGTAGTACCAACTTCTACATAACAAATTTTCCTGCAATGGAAATTTGAATTAATATTATTCCAATGAATAAACCGTTCTCAATTTTTATTTACCAGAATTTATAAGCATATTTTTAATTATTCATGCGATAATTTTTGCTTATTAAAAAGAAATGTCAGTGACATCAGAGAGCTGGATTACAGGACAGTCAGTGTTCACCTAGTAACGGAATAGTTGCTTGGCCTCAAATTATGGTCGCTCAATGTGAATACAGTACAAGTCAATTCTATACAAAAGTAGAATGTTCGAGAAGAAGAAAATTGACATATATTTATTTTTTAATTTCATATTATGATTTTTTCACCTAGAACTCTCGAAAGAAGATGATTTCAAAGGTAAGAATCAAATGTTATATTTATTCTTCAAATTCTATGATTTGGTTTGTTTTATGCGTCATAAATATTTGTATTTAAAATTTAATCAAGCGCCGGGCTAATTTTGGTTAACGCAAGCGCACACGGAATAAATTTTACGATTTATTCACCGTTTGGACCACTTTCGGGCTTACTTGAGAATGATCTGTTTGCGGTTGGCGGTGCGCTGTTAAAATCGAGTTGACAAATAAAAATTTCAGTGAGTTTCTAATCCGACCGAAAAAGTGTGCCGCCGGTTATCAACAGAAAGTGAAAACAACGAGAAACAAAATGAAGGAGTACACTCAAGTTACGATGCCCAATTACTCATATATGTTTAATTTCGAATCGGATTTCATTCATCAAAAGACCCGCACGTGGATGCAGGATAATTGGACGTCAGGTTTCTATTATGTAGGAATTTATATGGTGCTTATTTTCGGAGGACAATATTTAATGCAGAACCGACCCAGATTCGAGTTACGAGGAGTTTTGGTTTTCTGGAACACTCTTCTAGCTACTTTTAGTATAATGGGTGCTTGTAGGACAGTACCGGAGTTCTTTCACACTTTAACTCACCAAGGATTATACCATTCTGTATGTGTTCCTTCTTTTATTGAACAGGATAAAGTGTCAGGATTCTGGACTTGGATGTTTGTACTTAGTAAGCTTCCTGAATTAGGAGATACTATTTTTATAGTGCTACGAAAACAGCCTTTGATTTTCCTCCATTGGTACCATCATATAACTGTTCTTCTATATTCTTGGTTTAGCTATACAGAATACACTGCCAGTGCTAGATGGTTTATAGTTATGAATTATTGTGTCCATTCTGTGATGTACTCTTACTATGCTTTGCGAGCTATGAGATACAGTCCTCCTAGGCAAATAGCTATGGTTATTACTTCACTTCAGTTACTTCAAATGATTATAGGCTGTGCAGTGAATCTATGGGCGAGGCAGTTGCTCCAGAATCAGCAAGAGTGTCACATAACACCATTTAATATTAAATTGTCAATTACCATGTATTTCAGTTATTTTGTATTGTTTGCCAGATTTTTCTATAAGGCCTACATGTCTGCAGGGAGAAAATCAAAGGCCAGAAGTGCACCAGTTACCGCTGATTATCCTTTGCTTAAGTCAAAAGTACAGTAAACATTCAAAAAATAAATTTTCGTATACTTATGCCTGCCTACATTCCAAAAAAAAAGTAATATTGTAGTGCAAAATTGAAAGGTATTTTTATTTTTGGGTAATTATTTATTATTTAGACACTATTACTTATTGAGTATAAAAATTGTCCATTTAAATAGTCATGAAGAGATAGGTGATTGGTAGTAAAATCTTACTTATTTCTCCAAGGGAAGTAGTGTAAATAAATAAATATTTTAAATAAATAGATTTCCAAGCTTACCTTTTGATAGGATTTAATTTATTAATCAAAAACCAAATAGTATTGAATCTCCCTAAGTTTTGAGACTTCAGCCACATTATAAAGGAGCTTGGTAATAATTTAAATAAATCTAGTTTATGCCAGTGCTTTTTAATGATAATATTAGATAAAAATTTGCCTCAATGGAAAACAATGTGTACTTAAAATGTTCAAAAAATTAAACCAAAAAATTTTAATATATTTATTTTTACTACATTCAGTATAAGGCAAAAAGTTTTTATAATTGATTGCAATAAGACCAAAATAACATTTTTTTAGAATACATGTATAACAGTGGAATATTATTTAAATACATTTTTCATTGTTTCGAGGTGTATTGTTTGAAAGTATTAATTTAACTTGTTACTTATCTCTATAAGATTAAAATTCATATTTTCCGGACATTTGAATAAATTGTCTGAAAATTTAATTTGATCTTTTTGTTTAAATATAACTTAGTATTGCCTTCTTTATTAGGTATTGTTTATTTGATAAACCTAGTCATTAGTATTACTGTTTTTATTTAATTTTTGTTAAAATTGTTGCATATCTTTGAAAAATATACATTTTTATAATGTACCTACTTAATAGGGAAGATATTTCTTCTATAACATAAGAATATCACTTAATATTTTGTCTTAAGGTTAAAAAAATTGTTATTAGAATTATATAAAATATTATTGTTTTTATAATTACATCACAAGCAACTTTAAAGTAATGTAATTGTTACTTTATTGTCACACAATATGTATTTATAAATTAATTTGTTGTAATTTTTGTTTATTGAATTTTGATAAACAAATAAAATTATACTTATTTCATAACCATCAATATACAGGGTATTTTCTTGAAAAATAATCCTCTTAAATTTTTAATTTATTTCATATATATATTTTCTCAATTTATAGGACTTTACACTAAATTATTAATTATTAAAAAGTTTTTGGTACATTTTAACAATTATGGTGATACTTTTTTTTCCAAGAAATGCAACTAATCTTGTTGCTTAGATGATTATGAATTTTCTACCTAGAACTTATTTTCATATACACAATGTTTTACTTAAAAAAATTAAAGATCAGAGGCTAAAAAAACTATACTTATATGAAAATTTGTTTTTTTTTAACGTACAATGTTTATAATTGTGTCAAGTTTATTGCAATTAAATTTTTACATAATTATTTTTTATCTTTTGTCAGTGGTAATCGACAAAATTATAAATATTTTAGTTATTGTTTAAACATTGCTTATTAAATACTTTTATAAACTATTTTATACAAATAACAGGTTATTTGAAAACTTGAATTGGAAATAAACTTTTTTTTAAATTATATTTTGTATCTTTATTTTAAATACTCAACTTACTTTTGTCTACATTTTTTTGAAAATTATATCCAAAGTAACTGCATAGAATAGAGGTCCAATTATTTTTTTTACTTCCATAATTTTGTTCCTCATTGTATAAAAATAAACGTTAATAAAAAAAATTGTTTGTATTAAAACCAAATTATTGCATGAGTTATGATAGTATAGATTAGATTAAAATTTATTTAAAATTTCGACGTTTTGTCAGTTCAAAGTTAAAGTTTTCTACTATTGAACTTTGTTGATCACACCATAAAAAAAGAGGAAATATCGTGTCTTAGTACATAAGACAGATTAAAATCTTAAACAGATGTTAAATCGGGTGATTTAAAATTAATTTTCAATTTTTTGATATATTACTTCTAATTTGACCGGAAATAAGCCCAAAATACTTGCATTTTTTAAATGTGATTTCTCAATTTTTACATTTTTGGAATGCCCGTTAAATTCTATAAATATGTATCATGACTTGAAAAATATATACATGACTTCAAAAATAAAAATAAATTTTAAGAGTATACTTAAAAATTTATCCATACAGCAAAATAATGAGATGTAGATATCTCAAAATTTTTCATAGTAACCATCATGGGTCACCAAAACCCATTGAATAAATGCCAAACTCTACTACAGTCTCGAAATTTAATAGTTTTTCGAAAATCATCCAATAACTTTTATTTTTTCTGTGAATGTTTTTGTTTATGTGGTACACTGTGTTTTTAAAAAAAAGTGTGACAACTCTTGTAATCGAAAATGTATATATTTTAGTTTTATACATTTGGCCAGAGATCTCTTTAAAATCGCACAATAAATGACTACAAAATATTCGCAAATGAAGCAATTCTTGCATTTCTAATCATTCACACTCAGATTATGGTGATTACGCCAGTAATCTGCTACTTTAGGGTATATCGTAGGTGTAATAGGCTTCCATATATTTACATATTGGCAATATGAAAAAAATATTACAGAACCGTAGGGATTTCACACTTTCAAGAAAAAAATAATATTCACAAAAAGTACACTTTTGCTAGTTCTGGGCCACCAAATTCTAATTCTCGACCTGCTAGTGTACCGATTCTCGGCCACCTACCCAACATGTCGTCCTTTGATGCCTTTTTTCGGCCATGGTTCTTATCAATAAGGTCGATATTACCAATTTTTCGAATGAACAGCTCACATAACATATTTTTGAGTTTAATAAAAACACAAAAACAAAAATGTAGAATAAACGCCAATAAAAACTTCAAAAATAAAATACTTTTTCTTAAAACAAAAAAGATACATCTAAATAAAAAAGTACGAAGTTGGGACTTGCGATCAGGAACAACTTTTGCATATATTTTGGCAGCTTCAGAATAATAAATACTCCCATCGTTTATTATTAGAAGGACAAACAATTGAAATTATTTGAACTATTTTACCAACGATTATTTTAATTTTTATTGCAATCCCATCACTACGATTAATCTATATTTTAGACGACATTAATAATCCAATAATTACGATTAAAGTTATCGGCCATCAATGATACTGATCATATGAATATTCAGACTTCAAAAATATTGAATTTGATTCATACATAATCCCCACTAATGACAGGGAGAGAAAAATCTTTCTCCCTTATTCTGAAGCTACCAAAATATATGCAAAAATTGTACCTGGTCGCAAGTCCCAACTTCGTACTTCTTTTATTTAGATGTTTCTTTTTTGTTTTAAGGAAAAGTATTATATTTTTGACGTTTTCAATGATGTTTTGCCACTTTAAAGTGGTACATCGTAGGTGGTACCACCTTATACAGCTGTCTCATCCAATATTTTTCTCTCCCTTACCCTCTACATCACTGACCAGAACATGGTCGCACATGGAACATTTTTGCTGTGGCTTCCCATGTTTTGGTTTGGATTTGAATTTTGATTTCCTTTCATCAATTTTCTTCCTCCTAACCACTTTCATTTCCTGCAACTTCGTTTCTCTTTCTGCCTTCAAAGTTGCTGTGATCTTGCATCTATTTTCTATTTATTTGGTATTTTTCGATTTCTCTTCCTCTTTAAGTAAGATACTGACGCCGTTTCCCGGACGAGATAGCCATTGGGAATTTTTCCCCTTCTCCCAGTATGGGATTAGGTCCAATTTTCCATTTTTTTCTTTACGAGTCTTCCGTGAAGCCTGTATTGAATGGTTGATCTTGAAACTCCGTTTAGTCGACACTCTACTCGAATACCCATACTGTGATCCCTTATATCTTTGAGGGTCTTTATCAAGACACCTTTATCATACCTAAACATGTGCCTTTTTTATCCAGATCTCATCAATTAATTTTCCTTTTTCGCTATTTTATTGAATTGTGCCATCGGAAAGCAATCTAGTACCTATCGAGCCATCAATTCTTTTCACAGCAAAATTTATTGAAATTCAATAAAACGAGGGTAACCGATTATGATTCCTGCGGTCTGATAGACTGGCCGACTACAGGCGTTTTCAAAGCTAGTTGTCGACCGCAAATATTCTATATCAAAAGGTGCTGGCCGACAATTGGAACACACTATACCATTTCTCGGCCATATAACAGCAATTATTATATTTATTGTGTAACGGTAAATGTTCATAGCATTGGGCCTTGTCATTAAAGGACCACGAATAATCAGCTCAATGATCAGTTTTCGGCCACCATGGCCGACAAATGGAAAATAGTTATTTTGAGATTCCAATACACCGGCCACCCCTCAATTTAAAGAAAAAATCATTTATTTACAGTTTCCTCGCAATAAAATTGTAGCTCAACACATATAGATACACCTACATGTGTGTTTTAGACTTCTAAACCCTAACGTTTAGGGAGAAGTCTTATAATATAGCTCTGTCTGTCTGTCTGTCCGCATTTATAACTAAAACGAAAAGAGAGAGACAAACGGACAACGGTAATAAACTCAGCATACCTTGAATAGCTCCCAACTAGATTTTCAGATTTTTATGACTTCTGGTTTCAAAACCGGAAGTGATACTACCGGTTTCAAAAATAGCATTCCGACATGAAATTTAAAGCTGAATCGATATTGAGATAATGCGTCACGTGCATTCTAACGCGTAGGCGCTTCTGACTTGTTTCCTGTAGATCTAGAGAAAACTGACTGGAACCATCATCTCCCAAATTTATAGGGAAAGAATAATAGTAATGACATAACAGGAAAATCTAAAGGAATATGGGCGGGAAAAGTATGGGATAACTTTTGGCATAATTTTCGAATATGTTCAGTTAGTATTCTTCCTTCTTGTTATTTCATGAAAATGGCCGGCAAACTGGCGCAATCACCCTACTATAAATAGAAGAATTATTGAATATTTCCAATACTTCAAATAAATAATCCTCTTAAAGGTTCCCTATAAGATTAGGTGTCGGGCACATACGGCCCCGATACATTCGCGGCCCTCCCTTAATTTTTCGAATATAAAAAAAGTACAAAATGGTTGGTTGATCATTATCTTTAAAGTTGCAGCAATTTTAAGATTATTTTATAGAACAATGGATGGAAAATTTAGTCTCAGATATTTACATGTGTTACATTTTTGGCCAAAAGCACCAAATGAACAATTCCATGGAAGGCTGGAATCATATATCAAACATAGTCATAAATAACCTCCAATCACAAATTAAACAATTAATTAAGTGCCCAAAAGGCGAGTCCGTATATTCGGATTCACTTAATCCGTTGTCTGTATAAAGACATATTGTAATTTTTTTCATTTTTTCCCATTTTCTTGATTTTTTTTTGCAATTTTCTGCGACTCGTAGTTTTTTTTAGACTGAGATTTTTTTGCACTTTTTTACGACGTTTTTCGGTTTTTTTTGGCGATTTGTAGCAGTTTTTTTTGTCTTTTTTTCTCTTAATGTTTTTCTCCTTTATCTGTTTTTTTTTTCATTACACCCGTTTTTCCTATTTTTGCCTATATTTTCCTATTTCTTCCATATTTTTCCCCATGTTTCCCTATTTTTCCCCAATTTGTGTCTATTTTGCCCAATTTTTTACTATGATACCTTGTTTTTCCCTGTTTTCTTACTATTTTTCCCAATTTTTCCTTATTTTGCCCTATTTTTTCTATTTTTTTCTGGTTTTCTCTCTTTCTTAATTGTCCATATTCAGACAACGACTTATCTTATGGCGATTGGGTCTCGGTCTGATATTTTAAAATTTGGTACAATTATTTCTTGAATTATATGGATCATTTTTGCTCATTGCACCATGACTCTAAAAATACAGGGTGACTCAAAAAACTGACTTTCAATACATTAACTGTGATTTACTCTCCTAATTAAATTAGTAATTTTCTATTCATAAATACTTATTTTAAAATGTGAAATCTATAGTCAAAGATACGTTTAAATTGAATTTCCTGGAAAATAAACATCCACGTTGCCTTAAAGGTAGTAACGTAAAGATATCTTCTGGCATTGAAGGATGATATGGAAATTCTGAATGTTTTGCCTAAACAATTTCTTACGTGTTAGTGTAAATGAAAACAAGTGTAAAATAGCTAAAGTTTATCGATCAAGATTTGGTTTTCCAGATCTGGACATAAATCAGCAAGCTATGCAAAAAACGCATTAATAATGTAGTGGCTAATATTGATAATGATGCAGCGATCCTTCTGGAAACCCTATTTTAGGACAACAAAATGTATACAGGGTAATCAAAGTTTGCGTACTTTTGATAACCTTGTATACATTTTTCTCATATGCTACCATGTAGTATTTAAAAAGTTATGATAGGGGTATGTAAACCGATTTTTCTGATTTTAAGACATTTGCCTAGAATAATCACTTAACCCTTTAGTTCCCAACGGTACTTCTAAGTACCACTAAAATAATAACTGCAGATTTATCCTTGATAATGTCCTGACGGATTAGGATACAAGTGGCTCCGGATTATGAATCAAATAATGATTTATTAGATACTGTACACGTAACACCAAAACATGATTGTGCAATTAGTAATACTATTTATGGTTCGGAATAGTTTTATTCCCACGATCCTTAACAATAGCAATCCTGCTCAGCATTATATGAAAACAGAGCGAAAGTGCTGCATCGATCATTAATTTAGTGGAAACAGAAATACAAATGAAGTGTGAAAAAAAATAGCTAACTTCGAAAACGGAGAGAAAATTGTCTTATTCCGATGTTCTTGTTCTACATTCTATAAAAAAATAGAGACAAACATAATACAAACATACAGAAAAAAAGCGCTGCGTCGAAAAAACAATTTAGAGGAAACATCAGAAGTAGAAAAGGAGTGTAACGCAAAAAGCATCATACAATGAAGAGAAAATGGAAGAGGGCAGCTGAAGAAGAACTAATGCCTGAGTGTAAGATTCCCTATGGTCCTGCTAAGACGAAATTAATTGGTTATCAGACAGCTACAGAAGTTTTTCAGTATCTGGGAACTAAATGGTTTTAGATGAAAAAAGGCGATTTTCAATTGTCTATAATTTCAAAACCAGTAAGTTTAAAAGTACAGGTGTAGTAGGTTTTTTAAATCAGCTTCTCAGAACGAATCTACAAATGTCAAAAATTGAAGTAATCTGTATGATTAAAATTACTTCTAGATTTGTTGTCTTATTTGATATAAATCTCGCTGAGAAAACAGATTAAAAAAAATGTTTGCCTAAAAATGAATACAGTTAGAATAAAGTACCACAACAAATTATTTGGAAAGCATTTAAATAAAATTGATTAAAATAAAATAAGCATAAGAATAGCGACTTCTTTTTTAAGATAACCTGTATGTTTATTTTCACGCAAATGCAATTTTAACTCATCGTTTACTATATTTCATAATTAAAATAATAAGTATTTATGAACAGAAAATTACTAATTTAATTAAGAGACAAAATTACAGTCAATGTAAAGTAAATCAACAAGGTTATCCATATCCACCGATAAAGAAATAAAAATTTAAAGTCTAATACCAAAAATATTTAATGAAAAGTTGGATTTGGCAACTAGTTTCGGTCTGATGATGGTATTAGTATGCCGAAACTAGTTGCCAATTCCAACTTTTCATTAAATATTTGAATTTTTATTTATTCGTATTGAAAGTAATTTTTTTGGACCACCATGTAATTTTAGAGTCATGTTGCAATGATCCATATGACTTAAGATATATGTGTATACCAAATTTTAAAAAAAGAGACGTAAATTCGATTAGATGAGCGCATAAAAAAATAAACGAGTATGCGGAAACGAATGAGCTTCGATAATGTTTAAAAACTCTTGACTTTTTATAAAAGCTGGAGTAAACACTTATATTTGAAAAAATGTAATGATTAATATTACAAGCAAAATATTCCAATAAACGAAAAAAAAAATACAAGACAACAAAAAACATGACGATATCCATCGGATAAATCCGTGAAATACGCCAAAACCAAAAAAATCGTATAGTTTTTCATTATTCGACATCCGTTTCAAATATGCATTATAAGTAGGCATTAGCAGGTATCACTTAAATATCACTATTTAAAAAATTAAGAGCAATTGCCCCGGTGAGTCACGTAAAAATACCGAAAAAGGTGCGCTGCGATATATTTTAATATAAAATTCACAATTTTTAAAATGGGTCTTTGATTTTTTTTATACTAAAAGTGTGTTTTAAGTACTATCTGACAACATTAAAATATGAACAAATAATCTCAACATGCTCCAGAAAAAAAAAATTATTTGGGTTAAAAATGATGATTTCGAGATTCTTAATTTAAACGCTAGGCACTTATTGTTCAATGAATTTAAAATTTTCTTTTATTATTTTTTAAATAATACGTACTTCTATAATTTGTATTACAAACATTTAGCAAAAATTTGTTTAAAATTAGGGTTCTCCCATTTTTCTATTTATTTTTAATTCTTGATATATATTGGAAACTAATTAAAAAAATTAAATTTTTTTCAGTAGAAATTCATGTGATACCAATTATCTACAAACTGCTTGAACTGTTTTTTATTAGACTAATAGTAAACTCACAATGCTTAAAACGCCGGCCATGGTCACATGCAATTTTTTTTTCTCGATCACTTTGGGTATAAAAAAATTCAGAAACCTATTTTGAAAATTGTAAATTTTATATTAAAAATACGTTTTTCGGTATTTCTTTTTTCAAAATTTCTTATTTATATGGATCCAGCTGCTCCTGCTTCCTAGCAGTAACTTTACTCCGTACACTCGGGAGAAGGACAAAATTTTTACAGCATATTTATTGTGATATTATCTAGGTCAGGTCATATTTATTTGTCAAAATTTCAATTTATTGAGGTCGACGAATTTTTTTCTCTTTAACAAAAAGTACTTTTAAGAAAAAAAAAATCGGAAGCAATCGATAACTTCCTTCAATATATACATTTAAAATTTCAGCTATTTTACAAAAGGATTTTCGATTTCAAATTTTACTGAGGTGCTATTATACCCTTAAGAGAGGGCCGCAAATGTGCCGGGACCGCAAATATATGGAGTTGCATCTGCCCATGATTCCGAGATTAACCGTCCTGGTTTCTACTGAGCTATCTACATTTTTTGGACTGAGATTAAAACTGGTAGACGGGTCTGTACTGGGATATGCGAAAAAAAAAATACTTTCCATTTTGAAACCCAATAAGTTTCAAATTACAATGATTCTAGCGCTTAGATTTTTTTTTAGTTTATAAACCTACCTAAATATAACTTCCTTTTTAATCGATGCTTATTGCGCAAGATTTAAGAAATTGGTTTAATGAATGCATATAGGGTAAATGAGGAAATTCGAATCAACGCAAGAATGTGTGCTGCGTTGTCGCACATTCCATACGATTGACGGATGTATATAATAGAAAAGTATTCATGAATATCTTATACAGAGATTCAACGACTATTTTATTGATAAATCGTTGTGCAAGAGATGGATACAGGGAAAGACAAAACTACAAACTTATTAGAAGGCTGTTTTGTCTTAACCGTCTAAATAACAAAATATCAAAGATTTTAACTTATTAAACGGAAACTCGTACTATTATGCCAGTATAAAGAAACAACAACAATTTTACATGACGTCATTCGCGGATAAACTGATTTTAATCGATGCTTAATTAATAAATTTGGCATATATTCATGATTTGTATTCGTTTATATTGATTGTTATTAAAAATACTTTTTATTATTAAGATCTTTATTACCCTTCTCTGATCTTAAGGGCGGAGCACAACTGTCGTTCAGTTGTGAAATGTCGCAGTGTTGCCACCCTCTAAGATAACAATACAAATTAAAACAAAAGTACAGCAAACAGTTATGAATATATAACAATTCATTTTATGAAACTACAACATCATCTTGCGGACATTGTCCATAATTAAGAGCTTATTTTGTGACAATGTATGCCATAAAAAATTAATTTTGAACTCCATAATTTTTAAAAAACATGAATCTGTAACTCGTACGTTTGTATAAGAATTAAGTGCTTTAGATACAACCTAAAAATAGCAGTGTTTTCTAAAAACTGATAAATAAAATATGCTTAATTGTGTGGAACTAATTAAACATCTATAATGTGCTGCACCTAAAAAATTTTCCCGGTCCCATCGAAGGGAAAGTATTGCGAACGAGCAAAAAAAAATCGAGGTCCCTTGAGAAGATTTAGATCATTTTCAGAGTGAGGTCTGTCTGTGTGTAATCTTCCACGATAGCTGCCGAACCGTTTGACCAATCAGGCTGAAATTTGGTATGAAGAGACCATTATTTTTTGGTTTAAATTGGTGCAGTGGAAGGTCCTTAAATACGATATTGATTCTTCTTTTTTATGCATACCTTTTTAAATATTAAAGATGTGGACCTGAATGGTGGTATGCGGATCCGCCCTAAAACCCATTCAAGAATTTTATATTTTCTAACTAAAATAATCATATTCGCTACAGTCGACCCGGGAAAGTTCTGGGGTGACACAGCCGATTTTTTATCTGTATATTTATTCATTTTAATTATTCCATCATTTAACTTTATTTCATTTTTAAACTTTTCTAACTTTTCCCTATGTTTTGTTCAGTATTTTCCATAATTTTTTCTTCTACTTCTTTTATATTTTGTTCCACTCGCCCATCTATTCCTGTAATAGTATTTAACCATCGATTTTTCAAAGTTTTCATTTCCGTATTATCCTGTTCCCCTAATTTTACATTCTTCATTTCTTCTTCTGCTTTTTATAAATTATACTCCTTTGAATTTTTTTAGATAGAAAAAAGTTTATTAAACTTATTTATTAAAGGACAAATACCGATTAATATAGCGTATCCAATTTTTTAAAACAACGTTTCGTCATTGAAGTGTCACCGTCAACTATTTTATTTATTACGGACCTGTACGTTTTATTTAATTTTTGAAATCTCCATTTTATTCTCTATCCAACCATGTATCACACTTAATATTTGTATTAGGTTTTGACAATGAACTGTACTTTAGGAATTTTGCTAAGTACGGTCCTGTTCCATTTTCACTGAAATATTAATATTATGTTTGAATGGAATTAATTAAAAATTGAGTATACTTTAAGCTTATCCCTGAGTATATTTCTATTAAATTAAATAACTACAATCAGAAAAAATAATTGAGGGTAGCCCTTTTTTCTGATTGTAGTTATTTAAGAAAATTTAATTTAACTGAAATTAAGTATACTTTGCTCAAAGTATACTCAATTGTTAATTAATTCCATTCAAACATAATATTAATATTTCAGTGAAAATGGAACAGGACCGTACTTGGCAAAATTCCTAAACTACAGTTCATTGTCAAAACCTAATAAAAATATTAAGTGTGATACATGGTTGGATAAAGAAAAAAATAGAGATTTCAAAAATTAAATAAAGCATACGTATTAAAAAAATAGTTGAGGGTGGCACTTCAAATACGATATTTAAGCGATATTTGGCTTCCAATAAATAAGTTTTATAAACTTTTTTTTTATCTTTAAAAATTAAAGTTTCAATTTGGGGTTTTTCCCAAATATCTCGGAAACCGGACCTGATATTATAATTTTGAAAAAACCAATAAATTCGTCTTGAAACTACACATAGTTATTTTTCCACATTTAATCAACTTGTGTCTATAACGGTTTACGAAATCCCAATAGTGTTCAATTAAATTTGCGCCACCCTGTATAATAATTATAATCAAACTTTTTTTTAAATAAAAATCAGAATTACAAATATATATTTACAGATATTAAAATGGCTGAAGAACTTAAGTCGATGGCCTTTGAATGTAACAGTTATTTATGTACCAAGGGTATAAATAGATCTTTATGCCCTAAGGGCGACGATCTTACAAATTCGAGGGCTTCTAGCCCGAGGGTTTGTAAGTCACCCGAGGGCATAATCATCTGTTTATACCCGCGGTGCATACAAACTTTTATGTCATACAAGTTCGTTATTGCATCCACAATATAACTATAAAAAAACTATTTTTTGTCTCTATGTAGTAAAACAAATAAATATAATTTATTTTAACAGCTTTTTTAAAATAAAAAAATCCTACTAAGGTACAGTGAAGTTCAAATTAGGTGGGAAATGTATGGTTGAAACTGAAGAATACGATTGAATATTAAAAACCATAAAATTATTGTCGTAAACTATTGTTAAAATACCAGGAACGGACTTTATTTGGCTGTATTTAAAATGATTTTTCCGTTTATTTTCACTCTTTTAGTATCCAAAGTATGTTATTATATTATTAGATATATGATTACAACTTAATGTTTAAAATATCCCTAATTTGCTTTTTTGAATGTATAGTTACTTATTTAACCTACGTTGGTGTAATCCTTTATTGAAATGGAAATTATACCAGTTTACCTGTTAATTACTTATTAATAGTACGGAAATTTTATTCTGGGAAAAATATTATTAACAGAAAAAATTATAAGTTTATTTCTGTAATACAAATAAATGTTTACAATTTTTATATTTATTTTATAAATTTCGGAAATTTTATAGAAATTGATTAATAATCAATTCGATAAAGAGCCAAAACAAACTAAACCTATGACGACCATACAAATTAATTACTAATCAGATGATGCCAAAAATATTATACTAAACGATAATAATAGATTCCGTACAGCAATTTTAAACATATTGAAATTTATATTCAAAAATTACAAATTGGTTGGTTCAAGAAAACCATTTTCAGTTACAATTTTATATGTTATTCATGTGTATCATAAATAGTATTTGTTTATATTTTCAAAACGTGCTACACTATTCATTTACAATTGTTTTAGATGATTTCAAGGAATTTTGCTTTGTAATATATTTTCCCATTAAACTTGAAGTTCACTATTTATACCACCGTGCATGAACCACATCTAGTCACTAAACATTAAAATTTTGTTTGCCTCCACTTCAAAAGTTATATAAGCTAAACTTTAAAAGGTGAAAACTACCCCTTGTATTAAAAAATTGAAAAATAATAGGTTTGAGCATTTTATAGGCTGCAATTATGTTTAATTTGTCAAATATTTATTTTTTTTATTGTTGAATTCGATATGTTATTTTACAATGTTACTACCCTTAAAAACTATCCTATAAGGAAATTAACAAAATATTTTTTATCAGCTTTGAAACCTTTTGATTGTGGTATTTATATAGAAGAAATCTATAATATAAGCGGCAAAGTCTTGACTGATTCTCTGACTGACTGATTGACTGACATAGAATCAATGCACAGCAAAATCTTCTGAACCCAGAGACTTGAAATTTTAAGTATGTTCTGTTCATCATATAGACACCCACTATAAGAAAGAATTTTTGTAAAATTTTGAAAAACAAACGAAAACAAATGAAATAAACGAAACCAAACGAAAATAAATGAAAATAAACGAAAACAAACGAAAATAAACGAAAATAAATGAAAACAAACAAAAAACAAATGAAAATAAAGTAAAACTAATGAAAACAAACGAAAACAAATGAAAATAAACGAAAACAAATGAAAATAAACGAAAACAAACGAAAACAAATGAAAACAAATGAAAACAAACGAAAACAAGCGAAAACAAACACAAACAAATGAAAATAAATGAAAATAAACGAAAATAAACGAAAACAAACGAAATCAAATGAAAGTAAATTAAAACAAATGAAAATAAACGAAAATATATGAAAATAAATGAAAACAAATGAAAATAAACGAAAACAAACGAAAACAAATGAAACCAAACGAAAACAAATGAAAACAAATAAAAATAAACGAAAACAAACGAAATCAAATGAAAGTAAATTAAAACAAATGAAAATAAACGAAAATAAATTAAAATAAATGAAAACAAATGAAAATAAACGAAAACAAACGAAAACAAATGAAAATAAATGAAAACAAATGAAAACAAATGAAAACAAATGAAAACAAATGAAAACAAATGAAAACAAATGAAAACAAATGAAAACAAATGAAAACAAATGAAAACAAATGAAAACAAATGAAAACAAATGAAAACAAATGAAAACAAATGAAAACAAATGAAAACAAATGAAAACAAATGAAAACAAATGAAAACAAATGAAAACAAATGAAAACAAATGAAAACAAATGAAAACAAATGAAAACAAATGAAAACAAATGAAAACAAATGAAAACAAATGAAAATTAACGAAAACAAACGAAATCGAATGAAAGTAAATTAAAACAAATGAAAATAAACGAAAATAAATATAAACTAATAAAAACAAACGAAAACAAATTAAAACAAACGAAAACGAATGAAAAAAAACGAAAATAAATGAGATCAAACGAAAACAAATGAAAATAAAGTAAAACTAATGAAAAGAAACGAAAACAAATGAAAATAAATGAAAACAAATGAAAATAAACGAAAACAAACGAAAACAAATGAAAAAAAATAAAAACAAATGAAAATAAACGAAAACAAACAAAAATGGAATAATGAATAAAAACTGTGGAAAAATTGGGAAAAATGGAGAAAAAGAGCGAAAAACAGTAGATTATCCATAACTCAAATGTGATAATTTAATAGTAAAATTTGCGAAAAATATATAATGATAGGGACAAATACGACAAGTAGGGAAAAACTTAAAAAAATAATGAAAACTAGGATAAATTGGGGAAAATGGGAAAAATAAAGAAATTATAGAAAATAAGGATAATTCATCACTGTGAACGATGTGGTCTAGTGGTAGAGTGTAGACATTACATATGAAAGTTCCAGGTTCGAATCCTGATTTATATTTTTTTTTACGAAATGTTGTTAATTTTTTTGTCTGAAATTTTTCCTCTTTTCACTTGTCACTTTTTTCTGACTCCCTTTTTTTATAAAATTATCCCCTTTTTTCTCAAAGTTACCCCTTATTTTCTTATTTTTGTCATATTTTTCCTCTTCCTTCAAAATTTCCCCTCATCTCTCAAATACTGTCACTTTTTGTCTCAAATTTCCCCTCTTTTCTCTCAATTTTTGTCACTTTTTCCTGAAAGTACTCCGTTTTTTCTAAAATTACACCATTTTTTTCAATATTACCCCTTATGTTTTCATTTTTGTTATTTTTTCTTAAATTTTCCCTCCATGTCCAAAATTTCCCCTCTTTTCTTTCAAATGTTGGCACTTTTTTTATGAAATTACCACGTTTTCCCCCTTTTTATCTAAAACTACCCATTTTTTCTCAATATTGTCAATTTCTGTCAAATTTACACTTTTTTTACGAAAAAATCATTTTTTTGAGTAATTATTTTTTTCTTTCCCCCTTATTTTCCCCCCTTACCACTCCATTGGTAATGATAGAAAGGGAGAGGGAGAAAATTGGAAATAAAAAGTTGGGACAAAGATTTACATATAAAATATTGGGGAAAAAGTTTGAAACTAAAAAAGTAGAGGGAAAAAAGGCTGCGGCGAAAAGTGGAAAAAACAGTAGAGGAAAAATTGGTAAAGAAAAAGTTTCAAATTTTCAATTATAAAAAAATAGTGAAAAAGTAGAAAGAAGTTTTTGACACAAAGAAATAGGAAATTAGTAAAGAAATGTAGGAGAAAAAGTGGAAAAAAATAAGGGAAAGGGTGGAATTAAAAATTAGGGAAAAGTGGAAGAAAGTAGGACAAAAAGGAAAAAAAATAGGGAAAGAAGTGGAAAAAAGTTTAAAGGATAAAAAGTGGAACAAAAAAAAATAAGTAAAAAATGTATGAGAAAAAGTGGAGAAAAGTAGGGGAAAGGATAAAATAAAAAAGTAGGGTATAGGATAGAATAAAAAAGTAGGGGAAAAGTGAAAACAATAGCGGAAGAAATGGAAAAGTTTTAAGGGAAAAAAGTGGAACAAAGAAATTAGTAAAAAATGTGTGAAAAAAAGTCTAAAAAAGTAGAGGAAAGGGTGGAATAAAAAAACATGAAAAAAAGGAGGGGAAAAGTGAAAAAAAATAGGGAATGTGGAAAAAGTTTTAAGGAGAAAAAGTGGAACACAAACAAATTATTAAAAAAGTAGGGGAAAGAATGTGGGTAAATAATGGGAAAAAAGTTGGAAACATACAAAAATTAGTAAAAAAACAGGAGAAAAAAAATGAGTTATAAAAAAGAGGAAAAAAAGTTTGAAACTCAAAATTACTAAAAAATGTAGTGGTAAAAGTGTAAAAAATGTCTAAAACCAAAAAATGGGAGGAAAAAAAATGGAAAAAATGTGAAATATAAAAAAATGGTAAAAAAGTAGAGGAAAAAAGGATGGTGGAAAAATTGCGAAAAAAAATTGAAATAGAAAAATAGGAGAAAAATGAGTCGGGGAAAAAGTGGAAAAAAGTAGTTTAAGGAGTGGAATAAAAAAAGGGGAAAGTGAAAAACAACAGGGAACGAAGTGGAGAAAAATTTTAAGGGGAAAGGGAAAGTTATATTTTCTTTTTTTTAATACGCAAGTTAGATTTAGATAGTCAAGACTTCTTTTAATAAAATAAATAAAAATAGTTTTATATTTTCTTTTTTTTTAAACACAGGTTAGATTTAAATAGTTAAAGACTTCTTTTTATAAAATAAATTAAAATAAACAGGTTAGATTTAGATAGTTAGTAGATTTTGGTAGTTTATTATCGAAATGTTGGTAGAATACGGTTTATTGAAAACTGTGACACTGGAGGACATCGTCATCGTACCAAACAACGTACAGCACTTGTAGTGGTACGATGTCCTCGCATCCTCCTTAATCTTCTTCTTTCGTCATGGTCTTCCAGGACTCGCTTAGTCTCGTCCTTAAATGTTCCTACTTGTCCCTTAAAACGTCACTTTCGGATTTTGTTACGTAAATAACTATTTTTGCCATTTTTGTAGTAAATTACCATAATTAAAAAAAAATGTTTAAATTAGGTATCTAATTCAAATCGAGACCTTGGTATATACTATATTTATTAAACAAATTAATGTATCTATGAGAAGGGAAATGGTATATATCGCTTATTTATTAAAAAAAACCCGCACTCCGTAAATGAGTATCTGTTTTAATTAATTACTGGGAATACAAATTGTTTTTTTCGTGTACTCCAATTAAAGTCAAGTTGCTTAAGTACTGATTAGTAATTTACCGATAATATAGTCTATTTCACCGATTATGCCTTATACCTGGACCTGCAATAATATGCGACACATTTTCATTGTTTTATCGTTCTCATATATATTTTAATGATATTTACAATATCTCAAATTTTGGGTTCTAGTCAAAAAAAAATAAACATTACAAAAATTATCACAAAAAAAATAAATTTTAAGTCTTATCCACTGCCTCTTCTTTAAACTCCTCCGGCAAATTCACCTTCAAATTTTGTATGACACTTCCTTCTTCAAAATAGCTTCTTTTATTTTTTACTCAACCATTATATCTTCTTTCTTCAAATTTTCTCCCAGATTGCTTCCTTTGATAGTATTCTATTTTAAATTATCTCCACAACACCAAAAAAAAATCTTTAAACGTTTGAAATTCTTCTTTATTTTTAAATTCTTTTAAAATTTAACAATAGTTCGGTTTTTATTGGCAAATCATTCCTTTCCTTTCTATAATTTTTTTATTAACAAATTTTTTAATTGTGTCATTTTTACTTAAAAATTCATGACATTTTTTTCTGTTTATTATTTTTCTTGCCTTTCAGATTTTTTTACCACTAGATTTTTTTTTAATATCGCAGCCTTAGTTTAATTTTATTAACCCTATATTCCCTGTTTACTTTGGCTACTTAAATTTTATGTATGATAACTCCAAAATTTCAATTTTTATTATAACATCTTTTATTATTTTAACAAATTTTAAGATTCTTTTTTTTTAAATTTATTGCCAATTTATCTATAATCCCTTCGTTTCCTTTTCTTTACTTACATATCAACTCTTCTATCCCATTTAATAAACATAACATTTAACTATTAATAATCTTCTAATAGATTAAATTTCAACTCAAAAATTTTTTTTTAATTTATAAAATTTCCTGTACAGGGTAAAATTTTTTTTTATAACAATATACGCATTTCCTTCATGTGCTATTATAGTTCTCGTAAACAATATAAGACCAGGGAGAAGCGACGTGAAGGGGAATAAATTTAGTCCGAGAGCTTAAGAATTAATTTAATAAAAAATAAATTTTTACTAAACCTTGTTTCGAAATGAGGAATAGTAATAAATCATTTCAAACTCCGAAAATAATCCCCTTCCATAGGCGGAGGGCATTAAATTATTTTTAAATAACAATAAATCAAAAGAAAATCTGCATTGCATACAAATTCTAAATATTAGATATTTTGAAAATTAAATCGGATAATAAGGAGATTAAAATAGGGGATTATTTGGAAATGAGAAAGAGAGAGAGCAAATTGCATAAACAACAAGAGGAATCACTATACTTAGTTTGCCCCCCTACCATTGTGAGCTTAATCCGATTGAAATGATATGGAGCCAAGTAAAGGGTTTCGTGGCAAGGAAGAACACTAGATTTAAGTTGTCAGATGTCAAAGTTTATTTAGAAGAAGCTATAACGCAAGTCACCTCAGACTCATGGCGAAAATGTAGTGAGCACGTGAAAAAGGAAGAAGAAAAAATGTGCTAAGATAGAGCCAATTATTATTACTCCCAATGATCTTGATGATAATGATACGGATTTTTCGGATTTGTAGATGCTTGTATAATACATTTTTTTATTTATTCATGTAATTTTTTTTCTTCATATTATTATTATTACTATTATGTATATTGTATCGCTCACTTAATATTTATTTCGTAGGCTGTTTATTTATTTATTCACCTGCTATTATAGTTATAACTTTTGGGCCGATCTGTTAGTGTTGGATATTATAAATTTTTTTATTACTATTCCTCATTTTCAAACAAGATATAGATAAGTATTAAATTATTTACTACTAAGACTCAAGCTCACATCGAAGTATGTGGCGTCGCCGGCTCTTTTATCCTAATGATTTTTTATGTAGTAAATAGCTTTTTGTAATTAATTTTGTGACCAACAGCCTCCATGCTTTGTTATATAGAGTGGTACAATTTATTGATAAATGTCACACACGAAAGATGGAACTCCTATAAGCTATTTCAGTCGTTACATATTTAACCCCTGGCTCACTGACTATCAGAAGTTGGCTAATTAAAATATCAAAATAATTATTCTGATTTATCTTTGAGAAGACAATTGTCGTTTATGATAAGAGACGCAAAAATGCACAGACGCCGAATTCTTGGATGTCGGGACGAAGAGCGTCGCGACGTCGTGCGTTGCAACTTCTGCTGATGATGATGGTAGTAAAATTTGTGAAAATAATCTCCTGTAGTTTTGTTCATAAAATTAGATTGGGTTTTTAAGAAATAAAACAGAACTGTTTGTCGAAATTATGAGCGGGGGCGTCTCGACGCTGAATACTGAATCGGTGACGGTAGACGGTATTGTTAGTTGGAATTTGTAATGGTCTTTTCAGGAGCTTTTTTATTGTATTATAACTATTATCCTGAGTTGTGGAGGCGGGAATCTTTTAAAGACACGTCACCGCTTGGTTCTATGCCTGAGGTAGTGTTGGACTCTCCCCTGATCAGGGGCATACCAACTAAACCATCCTCGGTAATTTGTCCTTTTTGTTTGGTGTTTCCTTGTACCCTGCTGTAGGAGATTGGATCTCCTTTTCAGGGATACAGTGGGTAATGTTGATCTGAACAATGTTATTTTAACTTATTTGAGTAGATATGTGAATTGTTGATACTTACGAGCCTCCCGGGATGGGAGGCTCAGAGCGATGCGGAGATGTGTGGAGCGTCAGTGGTGGTCGGTGAGCTCATCGGATGCTAAGAGGGCTTCCTCCAATAGATCTAGGAGCTCGTCCGGGAGATCTATGTATTCTGTTGCTTCACTAAGGATCCTGAGGTTGGGTTGTGTAAATTTTCGCTTAGGTTTCCTGCGGATTGTTCTTCTGTTCCTGTCAACTGTCCATTTCATCTTTAGACTTTCTTTGGCGTGGGTGTTGGAATCGTCCAGTCTTCTCCTGACATATCCACTTCGTAACTTCTTGAGCCTGTAAATAATTGTTAGTATATTTGGTTAGAAGGGAAGTGAAAGGGAAGACGTTTTCTGAGGATCCTCCTCTCAGTTGCCGTAATGGCGCGCAGGAGACGAGGAGGGAGTGTGGAGAAGTTTAGAGCTCTGTAATCCAATATGGGGCGGATGTAGGTTTTCTAGGTGTGTAGCAATGTCCTAGGGTTACACCTGCCAAATCGTCCACCAAGGGCGCTGAGGAGAGCGGTCCGTCTCCTGACTCTGTCAAGAGTCTTTTGGGCTTCGGTCTCCCAATTGAGAGTACGCGTGAACATACTCCCAAGTAGGTAAGTAACCTCATCCGTAGGGACGAGCCTATTACTCCAGAGCCTAAGTTTGATGTGTCTGGGGTCTTAGCTGGATTTTAGTGAGAGGAAGGGATGTTTGAATAGGATTAGTTGGATTTTTGGGGATTCAGGGTGACCTTCCAATTGCTACACCAGTAAGCTAATCGATTTAGGAGTTGTTGGGTTTTGGTATTAAGAGCTCTGGTAGAAGGAGCGGAGGCTGAGACTTGTGTATCGTCAGCGTATAGTTGAACATATTGGCTGGGGAAGGAGGAGCAGCGATGGCATATGTAAAGATGACGTAGAGGACAGGAGCGAGGACGGAACCTTGAGGTACTCTGGCTGAGGGAGTGAAAGAATCGGATAGGGAGTGTCCCATTTTTACGCGGATGGTTCTGTTTTGGAGGTAGGAATGTATGAGTTTAATGAACGGGATAGGGAGATTGATGTTGGAAAGCTTGCGAATAAGTCCGGCATGCCAGACTTGATCGAAAGCCTTCTGAACATCAAACAGGACTGCCGGATGCACAGTGACCAATGTTGAGGGATTTAGCTACAAAGGCGTGGAGTCTCACTAGTGCATCTTGGGTGGAGTGATCAGACCTAAGTCCGTGTTGGAATTGGAGGATCAGTCCCCTTTCATCCAGAACATGCCAGATACGCTCTTTGAGTAGTGTTTCAAAAAGCTTACCTAGAACATTCGTCAAGGATATAGGTTTGTAGGAATTTGGGGATGTTGGGTCTTTTTGGGGCTTGGGGATTACGACGGTGTTTGCAGATTTTCAGCACGTAGGGAAATGGGAGCGCTGAAGGCAGGTATTCATTAGGATGGTGAGGATGGGGAAGAATAATGGCAGGTAGGTTTTTTAGGGCTTGTCTTTTTATTAGGTCAAGACCGGTAGAGGAGTTTTTCCCCTGAAGACATGCCGAGGCGATATTCTCAGGAGTGAAGGGATTTAGGATTGGGTGCAGGTTGGGGAGGGGGGGGGGGGGTTGGAGTTTGTAGGATTATTTCTTTAAGAAGTTCCGTGTCTTCATGGAATAGGGGGAGGAAGTTTGGATTTTGGGGATTTATTAGGGTGTTTTATAGGTGGTCTTTGAAGACAGAGGCTTTTTGGGCTGGGGAATGAAGGATTTGTCCATCGAATAGGAGGTGGGAGTGGAATTTTGCTTTTTGGCCAGTAAGTACCGCCAGTTTGTTCCAGAACTTAGATCCGTCCCTATGATCAAGGTCAGAAGTGACCTCAATCCACCTATCTTGACAATAAGTGTTAATCTGAAGCCTTATGAGGGCATTTAGCCGGTTCCACTCGGTCTTAAGGACTCGACTCACGGTAAAGCTGGAGTTTGCGCCGGATGTTTGATAGGATGTAGGGAGGAAGAGGTTTTTGGGAGGTGGTTATGGTGATTTGGGGAACATCAACATCATATTGATTATATTGAGTTTGAATAAACATTTTGGGTAATAATATTTTGTGTTATCATATTTCTTTTTCAGCATAATTATTTAGATCCATAATTTTTTATGAGTAAAATGAATTAGTGTTTGTGTTGGTTATGTTTTTGTATAAACACAGACAGATGCAGAGTCTGAGAAAATGAAATTGGGATAAAACCAAATAAACTATAATTAAAAATAATGCATTTTAATGATCTCTCTATAAAATTGCTGGAAAAATTAATGATGTGATTTACCGGGGGGTTGGTTAGTCACAATTTGATATTTTCTATAGAATAAACATATAATTTTTGATTAGTGTTGCTTTACTAGACTATGGGATAATATTTTTGTATAGTTATGCTTTTGTATAAACACAGACAGATGAAGTGTGTGAGAAAATGAAATTGGGATAAAACGAAACAAGCTATAATTAAAAATAATGCGTTTTTACGAGCTCTCTACAAAATTACTGGAAAACGAAATACCGATTGTTGGTTAGTCACAATTTGATATTTTCTATGGAATAAACGTATAGTTTTTGATTAGTATTGTTTTAATATGGGAAAATATTTTTGTATTTCAGAGAGTTTCTTTTTTTTGCATTTTTTTGTAGTTCATTGCTAATTTATATGTACTTATTTTTAATTATATATAGGCAGGTATCAATTTTAGACCTTGGTAGTTTTAATTGAAACATAAAAAAACGATGTTTAATTTCGAAACAACTACAACGTAATGTAATAATAATTTAAACACAAAATTTAACAAACAATTATAACAAATGTTTAACATAACGACTATCCTCTTAAACACAAAGTATAATAATAGTTTTTTCAACGAAGGTTTTACATATTAGAGGTGACTCTCTTAATAGTTATTTATATTAACGAAATTATGTATATATTTATACCCAAGAACTTCTTAAAATGTACAATTAATAAAACATCTAACTATATGCCCAATTTCAAGTTATCAAAGGAGAAGACTGTTGAAACTAAAACTTTCATTCGTCATTTAATTATTTTTCTATAATAAACCGAAGAACCCCGCACAGAATGTTAAGAAATTGGTCCTCACTGTCAAACTTAAAAAATAATGAACAAAATTTAAGTAAGCTATCATACATATATTACAAGGCAAATGAACATTCTTAGTATTTCAAAACATCGAAATATCAATCTTCTCCCACCTATCAGGGTATATAACAATGTTATTTTTTAATAAAAAAATAAAACGCCAAGTCAGTACTACAAAATTTTTTATTCTTTCAGACTTTAAGTCTTTTCGGGCTTCAAAGCCATTACCGGCATGTACTTAACAGTTGCTACTGCCGTTTAAGTTCAATTTTTTAATCTTAGTGTTTAGTTTTATATATTTTCCTCATGTACCACTATTAATTAATTTTTTGACGTAACAACCGAGCAGTTGTTTGATAAATTGTTATACTTCTATTGGTAAGTTTTTAATTTTGTTAACTTTCGACCATTGAATGTTAAAATTATTTTAGGCCTGATGATGGCTTTTTAGCCGAAACTAGTCGCCTTCTTCATCTTCTCGTTTAACTTTTATAATACATGTTGTGGTACTGACTTGGCGTTTTATTTTTCGATTAAAATACTTGGACCACATTTGAGACATAGATAACCTCTTCGATTTAATGTTATTTTTATTATAGTTATTGAAATTTTAAACTGTTTCTACTTTTTGTTTGCAATTTTAATTGTTTTTATTTTGTTTTTGTACTTGTTTTAAAAAGAAGGTATTTATTTTAATTTTCAAATTTTTCTCTCATGACTGACCAATACATGCTTGTATGTCTAAATGGACTAATAAAGATTATTTATTTATTTGTTTGGTTATGTTAAAAACTGTTCAAATTGCAATAAAATCGCATTGCATTTTTATAGGATTCAATTTTTTTTGTTTATGAATATTTTATTTTTTGTTATAATATAGGAGTATATGATATAGATAAAGAATATTCCTTTAATGCTTATTTTTTTTAATACATTTCAAATTTTTATAAATATTTTTAAATAAATTATACATACTATCATAATATAAGGATTTGTATATAAGTATAGATTAAATCTAGTCGAATTTTAGTAAGAGACTAGCTAATAAAAACAATTTTGAACAAAATTTATTGAAATAATTGTATTAACTGAAAACAAAAGAAAAATTAAAAAAAAAAAATAGGAAAAAAACAAGAAAAATAGGAAAAAATAGGTATGAACATAACTTTTTTACACCGCGGGGAGTGAAACTAGTACTTTAGTCCCGCATTTGTGGTTAGTCCCGCAAATATAAAACAATTGAAACCAGCTATCTTGTTTATTCTAATTTAATTCAGAACTGTCAAATACTTTCACAAATGACTGTAGGAAACAATTTTTGGCAGTACAGTCTTTAATTTTCTTTTCTCAAACACCATCGGGAACCCCAATTTTTTTATAACTTTTTTAAGAGCCGGTATTTTATAAAAAAAATTAATAATTTAATATCAAACATGATCACCTAATCAGAAGTAGGAAACTTAAAAATAATAGAATTAATTGTTTTATCAAATTTTTCAAAAATTACCCTTTTTTCTCATTTTTACTACTTGCTCGATTTAAATTTTCTCTCTTCCTCAAAAACTTCCCCTCGTTTCTCTAAAATTTTGTCACTTTTTGGTCTCAAACTTTTCTCTCAAATTTTGTCACTTTTTTACTTAAATTACTCCATTCTCTCTCTTTTTTGATTTAAATTTTCCCTCCAAAATTTCCTCTCGTTTTTCCTAGGTTTTTTCCCTTTATTGACTCAAATTTTGTCACTTTTGTCCTGAAATTTTCTCTCTCGAACATTACCACTTTTTTTTTTATAAAATTTCCTCTTTTTTCTTATTTTTGTCGAATTTCCCTTCTTTTCTCTTAAAAATTCTTACTTTTTTGCAGAAATACACGGTTTTTAAAAAACTACCTATTTTTTCTAAAATTACCCCTTTTTTCTCATTTTTGTCACTTTTTGGCCTTATATTTTCCCTCTTCCTATATAATTTCCCTTTGTTTCTCTCAACTTTTGTCACTTTTTTGCCTCAAATTTCCCTAATTGTTTCCCTAAAATTACTTTTTTTCTCTCAATAAAAGTACCCCTTTTGTTTCTTGTTTGTCGAATTTCCCTTCTTTTCTCTCAAATGTTGTTACTTTTTTGACTAAATTACACCTTTTATAAAAAATTACCCTTTTTTCTCATTTTGTTCACATTTTTGCTTTAAATTTTCCCTCTTCCTCCAAAATTTCCTCTTGTTTCTCTCAACTTTTTAAATACTTAATCTGAAATTTCCTCTTTTTTCCTAAAATTACCTCTTTCCCTCATTAAAAATACCCCTTTTTTAAATTAAACATTTCTTTTTCATTTTTGTCAAATTTCCCTTCTTTTGTCTCAAATTTTATCACTTTTTTCTGAAATTACCCCTTTTTTAGATTACCTCTTTTTACTTATTTTTGTCTCAATTTTCCTCTCTTTTTTCAAAACTTCCCCTCGTTTCTCTCCAATTTTGTGTTCCCCTCAAGAGTGTACTTTATATATCAAATTATAAGTTTTTTAAATTGCGCAAAAACATATTTTAACCGACTAAAATTCTTTAAAAGAAGTTTTAGAACAAAATTATATTTAAAAAAAATTGTATTTAAATAATTATTTGAATTTTAAGGGGCCTTGGGACCGTGGTGTAAAAAATCATATATATACCATAGGACTAAAGTGTCTTTTAATCCCTTGGTATATAATATACTCTTATGAATTACGGGAATTATGGGAATACTATTCTAGCATATACCGCACAAGCTGTTGTTTTGAAATCTGTCTGTCTGTCTGTCTGTCAGTGAAGTGGGCATTTCTGGTGAATAGACAAAGTTGTCACACTTTATTCAAATAGTTTTTCGTCCTAAACACATAGACATTTATAGATTTCAATACAAACTCGAAAAAATTTGTGAAAGGATTATTTTTGATGAAAACATCCGGTATATAAATGGCTTTGAAATAAACAATTTTATCTGTTAATCAAGCGTCGATAAAGAAAAATTACATCAAATTGATATATAAACACGTATAAATTAGCAGTTACAGAACTTTTAAGTTTCACAGTCTTAATTGCCATGTTATTATGAAAATAACGATCTGCACAATTTTTTTATGTACGTAAGGTTGTTGTTTTACATTTTTTTTAACCTTACATAAAGTATTGTCTGTTATTCTAAAAGCTATCGTATGCTCTGAAAAGAAATATATTGTAACAAAAATTCAAGAAAAACATTCATACTCATTCGTTTTCATATACAAGGTGGACCAAAATTGTCGAGCAATACTTGTAGGGGTGATAGAATACCTAAAAATAAGTTATGTTTGTCTAATGAACCTAGAAAGGGCTTAACGATAATTGGTTTTTCATGAATATCTTTAGAGAGGGGTACCATACAATATTTAAATTTTAGGTAGTACCTAAGGATACTAAGATACGCTATTTATGTATTTTGTCTTGATTCTTCGAATTCATTAAGGGTAGTTTTCAAGGGGTGAGTTACCCTTTTTTCGGCGGGTGTAATTTCGACCAATAATCCCTTCAATTACCTGGCCAAAGAAAGGGGTCAACTAATGGCACAGACATTTTCGACCGGTGACAAAAATTGCAAGGGATAATGTTTTAAGTTTAAATTAAACTTTATTTAAATTAAATAAATAAAATATGAAAAAGCGTTATTTCTACATCGGATTCAAATGTATTGGCCCCTAACTTTAACATTAAATAAGGGAAAAACGGTAAAGCCAAACATTTTGAAAAAAATATATGTTAAGTATTGATACTTTCTTTAATGGTTCCCAAAAAATAACATATTAGATTTTTGTACTTTCTGAAATATAAAAATATATATGGAAAAATGTACCTAATATTGACGTTATTTTTTTAAACTGCTACTTTAAACTGTGTTAACAATGTAAATTCGCTAAAATAGTTCTTGATATAAATAATATTCACAGATTGAAACCTTTTATTCCTAAATATATGAAAAAACAATTTTATTTTTGTGTTATTTTTTTAGAAAAAAATGGTTTTCGAAAAATATAACTCCAAACGTTGTGATTTTTTAATATTAGGTTCATTTCTTAACCAAACATATCAATCCTGACAATATTATCGTTTTTTCTTGTCAAACGAATATTGCTGCATTGTGTAAAATGAATGTTATATACATGGATGGCACATTTTCTTTTTGTACGAAGTATTTCTACCAATTATTTACCATTCATGGTTTGGAAAACGGACATTATATTCCCCTTTTGTACTGTTTGTTACCAAATAAGACTGCTAATACGTACACTAAACTTTTACTGCTGCTTAAATCTAAGATTTTAGAGGATTTTAATATAGTTTTTGAACCAATGGAGGCATTCGTAGATTTTGAAATTGCGATTCATATTGCAATAAGAAGCGTTATGCCTAAAACAAAAATAAATGGTTGTCGATTTCACTTACATCGAGCGTGATTCAAAAAAATTCAGTCTTTAGGATTAACTCAAATATACAAAGACAAAAACTCTGAAGAAAGTAAATGGCTAACCCATACTTTTGGATTGACTTATTTAAAATCAGCTGAAGTTGAAGATTGTTTTATATTCGACTTGATGTCATACAAGCCGAATAATGAATTATTGGATAAATACGCAGACTATTTATTAGAATATTATATAGCACCTGATTCCCATTTTTCGCCAAATATATGGGCTGATGAAAACCCAACCATAAAACGCACGACAAATGCTTGCGAATCTTTCCATTCAAAATTCAATTCCTCATTTTATTCCAGTCATCCATCAATATTTATATTTATTGAAAAATTAAAGGAATTCCAGATCGATGCATATTTAAAAATTAAAGGTTTGAATATTCCAGCAAAAATTAAAGATAAGCAAGTAAGAAATAAATTAAAATTTATTGAAAACATGGTTAATATGCTTCGATCTGGAAATATTTCTAGAATGAATTTTGTCAAATCTGTATCACATAGTTCTTAGAAAATTCAGATGATTAATAAAAATTTATAAACATTCACGTATTCAGAAGTATAAGGTCCTGTATTGAAGTTTATGTATATATATAACATATGTTTTTCTTGCACAAATTTTATGCTTAAGTAATAAAAATGTATACACTTATAAAAGTCTTTTATTAACTTCACGTTGATGTATAGTATTTCTATTTTAAATTGAATATCTTTACAAAAAAATAAGTAACAAAAACTACTAAACGGATCCCACTTTCATAGTAGTAGTGAAAATTTTCAATTGTGAATAGAAAAACTACCTGTACCTTTCGGTCGAAAATACATAATAGATAGGAATTTACATGTCCCCTTTTGTACCTGAACTTTTTCCAGACGAAATTACATCCGCCCCCTTTTTTAAGCATGTTTTTTTGTTATCAACTGTTTTGGAAAATACATATTAAAATAATATTTTCGGAAGTTTTTGTTGGAAAAAGCTACTCTAGATGTATCGTCCAAATATTAGTCGTTTTCGTGTAATTTGAGTTCAATAATGGGCGTGCTTGACTTGTGAACATGCTAGGGACAAATATCGACCTGTGGTAACAAACAGTAAAATTACAATTTAACTTTTTTTATTGTCAATTAAATGAGTTACATGAAAAATATTTTAAGTCTTCCTTGCAAAGCCGATATACTATTAATATGTATTTTTTATTTTGTATCTAAGGAAACCGTAATTATTTTATTACTGGTGTTACAGTCTCGAAAAATGAACACGCATATCTTTGATCTCAAATTACACGAAAACGATTGATTTTTGGATGATACATCAGGAGTACCTTTATTCAAAATAAAACTTCCGAAAACATTATTTTATTATGCATTTTCCAAAATAGTTGATAACAAAAAAAGTATTTCTAAAAATGGGTAACTCACCCCTTGAAAACTACCCTTAGTGAATTCGAAGGATCAAGACAAAACACTTAAATAGCGTATCTTAGTACCCTTAGGTCCAACCTAAAATTTTAATATTGTATGATACCTCTCTCGAAAGATATTCATCAAAAACCAATAATGGTTAAGCCCATTCTAGGGGTTGTCGCACCCTTAATTTTAGAACAAATTTTCACCATCACCGGAAAATGGACGAAGAGATCTAGATATCGGATATAATTCTTATATTTTAAAAGATTCTCATATTTTAAAAGAATTTAATATTTCTAAAAAAATTAATCATCAGAGTGTGGTGAGTATATTTCATATAAACTTACAATGCGTCTCTAATAAAGTGGAGATGATAAATGCTTTTCTTGTCGATCACAATTTTGATGTTGTCTGTTTCTCTGAACTTTGGCAGAGTGAAACATGTCTTAATCTAATAAATATTGACGGCTACAAACTAGCTAACTCTTTTTGTAGAACAAATATGATTCACGGTGGTGTAGCAATTTACATAAAGAATAATACCAAAGATTGTCTGAAATATATTATTATTGATTTGAAGGAATACATCAGCGAACAAAATGCAGAATTTTCTGCAATACATTTACCATCCATAAAAATCACAATTTTAACTGTCTATAGATCTGGAAAAGGAAATTCGGATGTTTTTCTGATGAATTTTGAACTTGTAGTCAATAAATTAGTGGAACATTACGATAATTTAATTATATTAGGCTATTTTAATATTAATTTTAAATTTCCATCAGAAATGCTTAGTAATTTTGAATGTTTGCTGAATTCTTTTGGCTTATCACTTGTAATAAAAGAGGACACTAGAGTTACAGCTTCATCATCAAACTTTATAGATAACATCATAACTAACTTTTCCGAAGATTTGTTTACTTCTGGTGTTTTTGAACCCTGTTTTTCTGACCACCGTGCCCAATACATCAATATTAATTTCAATGTTGGTCAAAAGGAAAAGAATACATCTCAGACGTGTTACAGTAGTTTTATTACAGCCACCGGAATAAAGATGTTTCAACAATCTCTGTGTGACATTAACTGGAGTTTCTTTTGTGATAAAAGTAACGATGTAACATTTTTGTCAACTTTTCTCATAAATACTTACCAAAATCTAAGTTCAAAATGCTTTCCATTGAAAAAATGTAAGCGAAATTTTCAAAACTCACCTGTACATTGGTTTAACAGCGACCTAAAATGTTTAAGAAATGACCTTTCCACCATTAACTTAATAACTGATGTTACAAAAGATCCAATCGTCTTTAAAACTTATAAAAAACTAAAAAGCGAGTATAATGATAAATTAAGAACTGCAAAAAAAATTGCTTACGACGGATACATTACTCGAGCAGATAATAAAGCCAAGGCATGCTGGCAAATAATCAATTTTGAACGTAATTATTCTAAAAAAAATATAGTAACTCCTGATTTCACACCCAATGAGGTGAATAATTTCTTTAGCAATATCGCAGACAATATCATAAGATCTATTCCTACTATTTCAAATAGTGAATTTCTACGTTTTAAAAACTTTCCTATGCCCTGTTGCTCATTTTTCTTTCACCCTGTTCTAGAATCTGAAGTTCTTCACGCAATAAATTCTTTAAAAAATTCTAAATGTACCGATACACACGAGTTAAATAGTAAAATTTTAAAAGAAACTTCTAATATTATAATTAAACCTTTTACTAAACTGGTTAATTTAATTCTATCCACTGGCATATTTCCTGAAGTTTTGAAATACTCCAAAGTATTACCCCTTTTCAAAAAAGGTGATGTTTCGGTAATGGACAATTATGGTCCAATAAGTATTGTTTCAATTTTTGGGAAAGTGATTGAAAAGATTATTAAAAATCAACTGTACAATTATTTTGATATAAACAATTTCTTCAGTGACTCCCAATATGGTTTTAGACGTTCTCGTTCTACCACACAAGCTGTGTTCAATGTGGTGAGCGATGTAGTTGAGGAACTTGAACAGGGAAATCTCACAGCTGTAATGCTTTGTGACCTGTCAAAAGCTTTTGACTGTGTCTCACATGACATTCTAATAGAAAAACTAAGCTTCTATGGAGTATGGAGGCCCTCTTTTATTTGTTATTTATGTCAATGATCTAAGCCGTTTTATGCTACCTTATAAATCAGTCTTATTTGCTGACGATACAACATTCATTTTAACAGACAAAAATAAGACAAACTTAAGTTCTTCAGTCAATGAGGTTGCTGATAGAGCAAATACGTGGTTCTTATCTAATAAATTAAAACTTAACAATGACAAAACTCAAAATATGCAGGTATCTGCCAATAATCAAATTATCTCAAACTGTGAAACAAAAAACGTGAAATTACTTGGTATTATGTTGGATAACAAGCTGAATTGGTCTGCCCACATTAATCAGACAAAGAAAAAACTTTCAAGTTCTCTATTTATTCTTCGCCAATTGAAGAAAATTACTAGTTTTAATACCCTTAAAACAACGTATTTTTCTCTTTTTCACTCCCACGTCAGTTATGGTGTATCACTTTGATGAAACTCTTCTCAAGCTATTCAAATTTTTCGGATGCAAAAAAAAGCAATTTGAGTACTAGCAAACACTGGTTTTCGGGAATATTGCCAACAAAACTTCATAAAATTTAAAATTATGCCAGTACCTACTTTATTTTTACATTATACACTTGTTGAAATTTATAAGAGACAGTCAACTTTGCTGAAACAATCCGATATCCATAACTACAATACACGTAATGCCGATTGTATTAGAAATAATCGTTTTAGGTTATGTCTGTCCGAATCTAATTCGTTAAATTATAATTTATTCAATATCTTACCACAAGATGTTAAAAATTTGAGTACTAATGCTTTCAAAAAAACTTTAAAGAAATATCTACTGAGACATTGTTTTTACTCTGTTAATGAATATGTAGCTCATTTTCGGTCTATGAAGAATCTCACCATTCACTCTGTATGACAATATTAATATTCCATAATTTTAATTTAATAACTTATTTTATTTTAATTTATTTCGATGTTTTGCCAAATTTATGTGTAAATTTATTTAGTGTTTATGTTTCATGTTAATTATTTTAAAATTGTTTTAAGAAAAAATATGACTTGCTACAAACATATTATGTATGTAAGGTAGTTAAATAAAATTCTATTCTCCACGACCATTATTGAATGTATGCATTCCAATATCATTTTTAATAATAGAATGTAAAGATTCACACTCTAGAGTCTGAATATTTATTCTAAAACACTTGCTTCTTATGTATTTTACATGTATTTTCATTCTTTATCAAGGTAAAGAATGGATTTTCTGTAATCGAAATAAACGATATGGGATTGCCATGGATTTCAAAAGTGTCACTGACAGATATAAAAAATGGCGACGGTAATAATTATTTTCAAACAAGTTTTAATTTAAACAAAATAATGAGTGAAAAATCAAGAGAAGTAGATATAGAATTTAATAATTCTAAAATTGCAAATTATGAAAAAACATTAATGCACCAGATTTTAATTTCGGTAAGTGTACCATAACACTATAAATATTAATACAATGTAATACAAATATGTCAACAAATAACTTGTGTTCAGATTGAATTTAATTTTGATTTATACTTTTTGATCGTGGAGAAAATATAGTCTGTTACTCGGTTAGAATGAAAAAATTCGACACTCGTGGTTCCTCACACTCGCTGACGCTCGCGTTCGGAATTTTCCACTCGTGTCGAATTTTTCATTCTAATCTTGTTACAGAATCTACTATTCTATTCTATTCTATTCTATTCTTAATAAGCGGTTTTCGACATAGGTTCATTAGACAAACATTACTTATTATTAGATTTTCTATATCACCCTTAGAAGTATTGCTGGAAAATTTTGGTCCACCTTGTATATCTAATAAATATTGGCAGTAGATAAAACTAATAAATATGTAACTCCACACTGGCGTTTAGAATAAAATTTACAATTCGATAGCTTTTAACAATCGTTACAATCTAAATGCCATTCGATTACTTACTGATTAGAGTAAGCGAGATAGCTGATTTATGGGTCACAAGGAACATGTAAACAAAAAACGGCGCTCTGGGGGGTGGTCTAAGTTATTTGGGGGTAATTAAAGTTGGTGAAAAATGTTTTTTTTGCGTTTTTTTGAGAGTTCCAGCAAAACTTGATCTCGTATCAAAAAACATAATAAAGTCGGCAAAAAAGATTCAAACTGTAAATGGTAATGAAGAAGGCCAAAATGATATTCAAACTGTAAATTTAGCTAAAAATGGTAATGTAGAAGGCCGAAAAAATATTCAAACTGTAGATCTAGCTGAAAAATGGTCATATAGAAGGCCAAAAAAATATTTAAATTGTAAATCTAGCCGAAAAATGGTAATAAAGAAGGCCAAAAAGATATTTAAACTGCAAATCTAGATGAAAAATGATAATTTAAAAGGCCAAAACAATATTTAAACTGTCAATCTAGCTGAAAATTAGTAATATTCAAAATGTAAATATAGTTGAAAAATTTAATTAAAGAAGGCCAAAAAAAATCTTATAAATCTAGCTGAATAATGGTAATATTGAAGGCCAAAAAAATATTCAAACTGTAAATCTATCTGAAAATGGTGATATAGAAGGAAAAAAATATTTAAACTTTATATCTAGGTGAAAATTGTAATATTAATACAGAAGGCCAAAAAAATGTTTAAATTGTAAATCCAGCGCGACGAAAAATTGGTTCAATTTTAAATCTAGTTGGACAAAATAATGGTAAAAATTATAAAACATTAAGAACAAAGTTGTAGCTTATGAAAAAACCTGCAACTTTTGTATAAGTCAAGTTTGACCACAACCTCAATTTTTCCGAAGAAAATGAGGAAGTCCAAAGTATTTTTTTTTCGTTTTTACCTCTCTCCCTTCAGATAAGAGAGGTATAGTAATCATGATAAAAATTGGGTAGTGATAAACACGTTTTAAGGTCCCTAGAATACGATTAGGATATTTTCGCGATGATGTCTGTGTGTGTGTTAGGATAGATGTTGTAGTAACAGTAGGTAACTCAAAACCTACTGAATTAAAAAAAATTGATATTTTGCATACAAGATTATGATAACCTAGATTAGATCTGATTAGATTTGTGTGTCAATTGGACAACCGGAAGTGGTAGTTGCTATGAGTGATGACGTCATTACTAAACAAAATGGCAATAAAGTATTACACTTATATTTTGTATACACTATAGTTTATTTTCGTATCATTAAAATTTTCAAAAATTTTGCCATTGTTGCTAGATTTACAAAAAAGTCAATTTTCTTCATACATTTTTGTGTTAATGTGTAAATTTTTGATTAAAAAATGGCGACGTCATGTACTGGCCACATCAGATTTTTGTGTTTATTTTTGCGATTTTTTTGGAATCTTTTGAATTTTTTTCTCTATTTATGCAGTTTTTTTCAATTTTTTTTTTCGATTTTTTACGCTTTTTTACTGTTTTTCTGAATTTTTTTAATTACTTCCGGTTTATTGTGATTTTTGCATTTTTTTGCCACTTTTTTGAAACTTTTTACGATATTTTTCGATTTCTTGTTTTTTAGCGACTTTTTTTCGGTTTTTTGCGGTTTTTAAAGGTTTTTTTGAGTTTTTTTTTCGGTTTTTTCAAATTTTTTGATTTTCTCGTTTTTGTTTTCATATTTAAAATTTTTGTTTTTCATTTTTTTTAAAATATTTTTCTATTTTTTTTTTTATCTTTTTTTTCGATTTTTCCTCGTTTTTTTTTCATTTTTCATTTTTTTCTAATTTGTTCTTATTTTTTGTTTTTTTTTCAATTTTTTGCGCATTTTCATTTGCAATTTTTAATTTTTTTTTTTTTCGAATTTTTTATGCTTTTTTACTGTTTTTGTTTGATTTTTTTTAATTTTTTCCGGTTTCTTGCGATTTTTGCATTTTTTTGCAATTTTTTGCGATATTTTTCGATTTCTTGTTTTTTAGCGACTTTTTTTTCGGTTTTTTGCGGTTTTTAAAGGTTTTTTTTTTCAGTTTTTTGAAATTTTTTGATTTTCTCGATTTTTTTTCGTATTTTAAATTTTTGTTTTTCATTTTTTTTTTAAATATTTTCTATTTTTTTCACCTTTTTATAATGTTATATTTTTTTTTCGATTTTTTTCCTCGTTTTTTTTTTCATTTTTCAATTTTTTTCTGATTTGTTCTTATTTTTTGTGTTTTTTTTTTCAATTTTTTGCTCATTGGAATTTGCAATTTTTGATGATTTTTTTTCCGATTTTTTGGAATTTTTTGAATTTTTTAGCCATTTCCGCAGTTTTTTTGGTTTTTGCGATTTTTTACGCTTTTTTACTGGTTTGTTTGATATTTTTTTCCGGTTTCTTGCGGTTTTTGGCAATGTTTTGCCACTTTTTTGCAATTTTTTTACGATATTTTTCGATTGCTTTTGGTTTTTTAACGACTTTTTTTTTCGTTTTTTTTGCGATTTTTAACGGTTTTTTTACTTTTTTGCGTTTTCTTTTCGATTTTTTACAATATTTTGATTTTCTAGTTTTTTTTCATATTTTAAAATTTTGGTTTTCATTCTTTTTTCAATATTTTCTGATTTATTCACCTTTTTCGATGTTTTCCTTTTCTTTCGATTTATTCCGATTTTTTCTCGTTCTTTTTTATTTTTCAAATTTTTTTTGCTCTCATTTTTTGTTTTTTTCGATTTTTTTCTAATTTTTCCTCATTTTTTTCTCATTGTTTTGTTTTTTTTTTCAATTTCTTTTGTTTTCTGATTTGTTCTCATTTTTTTCTTTTCAGACTGATTTTTTTCGATTTATTTAAATTCTTTCGAATTTTTTAATTTTAATTTTAATTTCCTTCTTCTGTATCATGTTTCCTTAGAATACAAATTTTCGTCATATATCTGAAACGATTCATCAAGAGTCTCTTTAGCTGCTACTTCACTTTCCTGATTTATGACTTAGCTGCTAGTTTTCAGTGCAATTGTCCTCCCTAAAATAAATTTTACAAATTAAATAAAATATTCCATAAAAATAATTTATTAGAAAATTCTCCAAAATTTTGTAATTAAAATGAAAAATTTATGATATTTAATAAAATTCCATATAAATAAAATATTCCATAAAAATAATTTACTAATAAAATTTCCACAATTTTTTAATAAAAACAGAAAATTAAAGTAAAATAGGTTGAAAAGATTTAAATCTATTTACTAATTAATTTTTAAATGATAATTTTCCAACATCAAATTTCCAATAGATAATTAAATGTGACAATTTAATTTAATTAATTTTATAATTCAGTATTTTATTTTTCAATATTTTGTTTTTCCATATTTTGCATGTAGATATTTTGTAATTCAGTACTTTGATTGCTGATATTTTGTTTTTCAATATTTCGATTTTCGATATTTTGTTTTTTGATATTTCTTAAATCGAAATTTTGTTTTTCGATATTTTATAATTGTATAGTTTGCTTTTCGATCTTTTCTCGGGCCCGATCAGATGCATTTTTGTGCCATACCGCTGCTACAATCTTCTTAGATCCTCTAGGACGACTTGTGCAATTTTTTGAGACTCGTTTACTTCAATTCACTAAGGCTGTTTTTATAACCAGCCTGTTGGTAGATTTTCCATTCATTCTACTACATTTTTTGGTCCTTCGAACCGGATGTTGTATAAGTTTTCGAGATCATTAATATAATCTTTGGACTTTAAATAGTTTTTACTTGTAAATAGGATATAAGTTTGGGAATCATCTGAATAGTGGCGTATTTGACAGTGTTAAAATAGATCCTTGTGAAACACCATCCGATACTATTTGTTGCGAACGTTTAAGAAAGTAGCTACTTAAAAAATTAGTTGCACTAGGTGAAAAGAAAGTTTTGTAATTAATAATGAATGGTCCAAAGTATAAAAAGCTTTCTACTATCAGTTACTTTAAATATGTGGAAGCTAATGCAGTAGTAGTGCTGTAATTAGCTCTAAAACCTGAATCTGTATGATGTTATACTGAAGTTTTTTAAATTCCAAAAATAGAATAAGATATTAAACTGTATTAATCATTATCACAATTTGAAATGTTTTGAAACTAATTATCTGCCACGAAAACTTCAATTTGTTAAGTTCTACTTTTATTTATCATTGAATACGATAAATATATCGTTAAAAATATTTGTCGGACTTGCCCATTATGAACGTTTTCACCAATATCACTGTAAAAAATTATTTACGATTCAAGATAACATAAGGTACGTGGTGGGTATTTTGAACAACATAAAAAATTATTTACAATTTAAAATAACATTAAGGTATGTGTTGGGTATTTCGAAAAATTAATTTAAAATGTACTTTTTATTTTTCTGATTATAGGTACTTGCAGTGATTACAATAATTAAAATTTTTATGTTCAATTATGATTATTAAATATCTAATAAAATGTAAATTAATTGTTATATTTCAGGAAAATAAATAAATTTTAGATAATATGCCAAATTATACTTTTAGATGCAAACTGATATTTTTTTAATATTTACATAACTACCTTTTAATGACAACAATTGTTCATTAATTTTAGATACAAAGCAATAATTTTTTAGTGGAACTTATTTTTTTAAAAAATCGTTAATAAGGGAAGGATATATAGTTTTAATAGACCAATCATATTTTAGAAAAAAAATATTTACAAAACAGGAACATATTATTTTCTGAGCCTCTGTATAATATATTTTTATGTATATCTTAAACAATAAGTTTTATTTATTCTTTTCAGCTTAGGGTAGAGTAAGTTAGCTTAGGTTAAAGTAATTCGGAAAAAAATTTAAAAAAAGGAGGCAAAAAGTGAAAAAAAATGAGAAAAAATGTTGGAGAAAAACAAAAAAAAAGGTGGGACAAAAAGTCTATATATTGTTATGATTAACTAATTTGAAAAATTTTCATTTTTGTTGTGGGTTCTATAAAAATTTAAAAAAACAATAAACATTACAAAAATTATCAAAAAAAAATATAAATTTATGTTTCATCGGTATATTCCTCTTCTTTATGCTTTTGCTTTTAAATATGGATACAAATCTTTTTAACTTCTAATTTTCTTTACACCAAATAACCAATTCTTACTTTTTTCTAGTTATTTCTTTCTATACTCTAATTTCGCTTAATGATAACTTTAAATTTCTTCTTTATATGTATAATTTTTATTTTATTTCTTACAGCATTCAAAATATTTTTTTTATATATATAAACTTATCATTACATTCCAACGGTTTATCTGACGTCTGTTTATTATTTTTTTTCAACTGTTTTTTTTTTTTAATTTTTCTTACTTGATTAATCATAAAAAAATTTCAAATCTCGCCCATTACTATTACTTATTTTTTTTTAAATCATTTAAAAAAAATATTTTTTTATTTTCATAATAATAATAATGATGTGACAAAAAATAAAAAAAAAGATTCTTTATATTTCATAATTGTTGATTTATAACATATTATATACCAATTACTATCAATAATTTCTTTAAACTTAAGAATAAACTATGTTTATAAAATTTAAACAACACTCATAATAGTTATTTATGTACCAAGGGTATAAATAGATCTTTATGCCCTGAGGGCGATGATCTTACAAACTCGAAGGCCTCTGGCTCGAGGATTTGTAAGTCGCCCGAGGGCATAATCATTTGTTTATACCCGCGGTGCATACATACTTTTATGCCATACAAGTTCGTTATTGCATCCACAATAGAAATATAAAAAAAACTATTTTTGTCTTTATGCCCGCGCGGGCCATAAATTATATTTTATGCACCCGCAGGCCATAAAGTTCAATTAGCGGGTCATAAAATATACTTTATGCCCGCGCGGGTCAAAAAGTTCACTTTATGCATGCATGGGCATAAAATAAACCTATTATTTAGTTGGTAACTAAGCAATAAAAACACAATAATGAACTAGTATGATATTAAAAGTATTTCATTACAATATATATTTCTTTCACACCCTCTAGCGGCAAAACTATGCGTAATTCGAAAAAAAAGAACAAAATTTGTAGGAAATTTTATGTTCTACAATTTTGATTTCTCGTAATTTTTCATAAAAAGCTATAATTTTGGCTCAAAATCTAAAAAAGAGAGGAAGTAATCCCACCCAACTTTCCGAACACTCCTGGTAAAATAATTGTTTAATCAATTATTTTTCTGAATTTTTTTAATAACAATAATCACGCTTCTATATATATATTTCTTTCACGCCCTCTAGCGGCGATACTATGCGGAATTTGAAAAAAAATAGGGACAGAATTTGTAGGAAATTTTATGTTCTACAATTTTGATTTCTTGTAATTTTTCATAAAAATCTATAATTTTGACTCAAAATCTAAAAATAAGGCGCCCTCTAGCAACTAAATTATGTGGAATTCGAAAGAATCGTGACAGCAAAATGTGTAGAAAATTTTGTGGTCTTATCTTGTAATTTTTTATAAAAATGTATAATTTTAGCAATTAAAAAAAAATACGAAAAAAATTAATTTTTTGATAAATCTGGCAACAATGGCAAACGTTTTGAAAATTTGAATTATACGAAATTAAACTATGATGCCTACAAAATATACGTGTAAAAATTTATTTCCATCTCATTTAGTAATTACGTCATCACTTATTGTAACTGTCACTTCCGGTTGTCCTATTAACACCAAAATCTTTAAAGGTCGTCTCCTTGCTATGGTGAAATTTCATACAAATCGGATCAGACTTTATCGTGTTTACACAGACAGACATCATGCTAAAAATTGTATAAATGGATTCAGTTGACCTCAAAACGTAAAAATTCGTTAAAATCTGGGTAAGGCCAAAAAATCATTATCGCAATACTTTTCTTCTATACCGTTTGGTTGGGTTCGGAAAGTAAAACTAGTTCGGTTAGCAGCTAAATGCATTCCTGTCTCGAGACAAATGTATTGAGTTGGTCGGACATATGCATCGTGCTAATTGCCCAGGTGAGCGTAACTGTAAGTGACGGTGACAGTTTTAGATTCAGAGTAAATACTTATATATAAGGTTTGTTGCAACAAGAAATCTATGACTAATCCGAAATTAATTTCTGATTGATTTGCTGCGCCTGCGTGACTACTACACTGTTTGTGTATAGTTTTCTGACTGAGTCTTGTTAAAACGCATTTCTGACTGTCCATGACACACGGGTTGTCAAAAGTTCATAAAAATATTTACTAAAAAGTCTGGTTTTCAAGATAGAGTGGCCTATTTGCACCATTTTACGAATAAGCTTGGAAAAGTTAAGTTTACTTAAAAAATTAAAACCAAGCTTTACTTTTATTCGGGTTGCACCATTTCAGACTTTATAAAGTGATAAATAAAACTGACAACAACGCATTTTAAGTCAAGGTTCTAGAATGTTTCGTTTTTTGGATTGGGCTTACTGAAATTTTGTCAAAAATTAACATAACCCTAGTTTGCCCTAGTTCAAATTCATTCATATATCTCGGTAAAAAATGACATTGGACCAACCTTCAGTGGGGCTTTTAGATTCGCTTTGGTGCCCCCTATCTACCTGTAAACATTTTATGTTGGAACACCCTGTATATATGTATTACTTGTATCTTTTTTACAAATGTCCAATTTATACTCTCTTGTCATAAAATGTGCCAGATTTACTGCCATGTGCACAGACTTCCCTTAACTCTAAGTTGTACCTTAAATGTCTTAAGTGACAGTTGTTCTTTTGCACCAACTTGAAAGTGTCCCTTAAAGTATCTAAAGTTACACTTAAACTAAGCCGCAGATTCTCTTCGGCTTATGAATTTAAGGTACGAAATCTAACCTCAAAATTACATTATTTGTTTCTTATGTACTTCTCCACGTGTGTTTTTAATACCTAATTTTGTAAACAAAGTTGTACAAAATGGATTTAAATGTGAAAGTGAATTATTTAGAAATATTTGAAATATTAAATGTTGGGTTTTTCCATATTCATTTTATATTATAAATTCACAATAAACACAGAATGACAAAATACAAATATAATAAAAAGTGACACAAATGACAGTCATGACGGATAGAAAGCTAAATTTCTGTCAAAAAAGCATCAAGCCAGTGGCTTTGAAACAATAATCTCAACCTTTGTTATGCCTAACATTTATTAATATGGTGCAGTTAAATTAAGTTTTAAGGATAGCTTAAAGTAAAGTACAACTTAAATAAGTGTGTGTTTTATGGAGAGTCTGCGCACATGGCAGTAAATGTCATAAGTGACTGTTGTTCTTTTGCACCAATTTGAAAGTGTCCCTTAAAGTATCTAAAGTTACACTTAAACTAAGCCGCAGATTCTCATCGGCTTATGAATTTAAGGTACGAAATCTAACCTCAAAATTACATTATTTGTTTCTTATGCACTTCTCGACATGTGCTTTTAATACCTAATTTTGTAAACAAAGCTGTGTATTTATAGTACAAAATGAATTTAAATGTGAAAGAGAATGAAGAAATATTTGAAATATTATGTCGGGTTTCTCCATATTCATTTTATATTCTAAAGACGGATTCCCACTTGGCGGAAAATCTGCAGGCGGATTTTCTTTATCCAATTGTATTGGTCAATTTCTAAAATTAATTCGATATCGGCCAATAGAATTGCATCCAGAAAATCCGCCTGCAGATTTTCCACCCGGTGGGAATCCGTCTTAACTTCCCAATAAACACGGAATGACAATGATTACAAATATAATAAAAAATGACACTAATTATGACAGTCATGACGGATAGAAAGCTAAATTTCTTTCAAGCCAGTGGCTTAGAAACAATAATTTTATTAAAATGGTGCAGTTAAATTCAGTTTTAAGGATAACTTAAAGTAAAGTACAACTTACATAAGTGTGTGTTTTATGGAGAGTCTGTCCACATGGCAGTTAGAAAACTTAAATATTTTTAATTTGTTCCATATAAAAAAATAACAGATGTAGAAGCCAAACATTGTATTTGAATAGTTTTAAGCATATACTAAATAAATAATTGTTTAATTTGCTTTCTTTCTTTTTTTACGTTATGCACCATTCACATTTTTTATGTTATTGCTGTAAACAGGATTTTAGAAGCAATAAAAAATATTATTTATTTCATTCCATTATTAAATACGTACATTTAATATAAATTTACAAGCATTTGCCATGTTTTAATGTTGGTATTTATCAGTATTACAGAAAATACAACTTTATCAAAATTATAGGAAAAAGTTGAGCACTTATGAAATACGCCGATTTTCGCAAAAATTTTCAAAACTCATCTGTGGTCGATTGCACCAATCAAATTTTAAGTTTACTTAAAGTAAAACAGCTTAAATCAAAAATTCGATTGCACCAGCATCAACTGCAGATCTAAACTTGGCTTTACCTAAGCCCAGAGATATCTCGGCTTTGTTGATTTTTTTACTGAACATAACCTCAATTTTTTATGTAATTTATGTTTTTACACAGAAATTACTTCTTCGAGTTTCTTGAGATGGAAGGATCTGGAAATTCTAGAATATGGGATTTCTAGGCGGCATAATACAAGAAAAAATTATTATCAGGAACTGGATAATAAAACTTTTTTCCAGAGGTTTCGCCTTACAAAGCCAACAGTGTTAAGCCTTGTAGAAACCCTAGAGGAAGAGCTGGAATATTCCTAATCTCTATAGGTTTAATCTTGGCAGTTGGAATTAAATTAAAGTTCTATATTTTTCCAACTTTTAATTTTTTCCGCTACCGATGGTTCATCAGTCCGTTTATTTTCTAACTTTTTTATTATAACGAAAAACTAAATATCGAAAAACCTGTTACTAAAACTGAAAACAAACTAAAGTCTAGAACTAGTGCAAACTAGGAATATGTTAATTTTTGACAAAATTTCAGGGTGTCCAATTCAAAAAAATGAAAAATTCAAGAATCTTGACTTAAAATGCGTTGATGCCAGTTTTATTTATCACTTTATAAAGCCTGAAATGGTGCAACCCGAATAAAAGTAAAGCTTGGTTTTAATTTTAAGTAGTAAACTTAACTAGTCTAAGCTTATTGATAAAATGGTGCAATCAGGCCCTAGAGCATGTAAATATCACTTTACCAAGAAAAATAATATTTTTGGAACCTAACAAACTAAAACCTATCCAGATCTAATCTAAATCTATACAATTAAGATTAATTAATTAATGTATTTCTTTTTAATATGTCCAACAAGGATTAAGTGTGTACGATAATTTGTCTAAAGACAGCCAATCTAACACATTTATTACATCTTTTTATGTTCTTTTTTCACTAACTCGCTTAATGAACCTATTTTTTCTCAATTTTATTCATAAATTACTCCTTTTTTTCAATTTTATTCAAAAATGACCTACGCTTCCCGACCAACTGACACAGATCAAAGAATATTATTTCGTTCTCATTAATATCAATATCGCTGAATAATGAAAATCAGTCACTATATTTTGTATCACACTATTTTTATATTTTGAAGAAAAAAATTATAAAAAAAATATTGTCCAATATAAACCAGTCAATATAAACCAAAAAAACTCTGATTTAAGATATTTTACACAATTTGGCAACATCATGTAAGTCATTGTGATGTATCCAAACAAAACTAACCTTAAAAATAATATATTTATAAAAATGGAAAAAAGGTCTTTAATAGTGGTTGCGGCAAAAATTTTTTTTGGAAAGTGATATTTACACTAATGGTGTTATTCCGTTTCTCTAAACATGTATGTTTCGTAACGACATATGTTTGTAAACATCAGAAGTTATTCCCTTTAAAAGTTAACGCATGCGCCGTAGAACAGCGATGAACGACGGATGTTTTAAAACATCATTGGTGCTAAAATGGTATTCCCTTTCATAAATTTTATGTTATCGAACATATACGATGTTATAAATCGTATGTTTCTTAAAGACTTTTCAAGGAGTGCTGTTGGCTCAACATTTGAGGTTAAAATCATTGTCTTGCGGTTAATATTCCATTATTTACAGTAGTTTTTAATGGTGCATTGAACTTCCAATATGGATAATAATGTAAATAACCAATTAATTTTGGGAGAATTGGAGAGAAGGTAAGTATAGAATTTTATAATTGTATACGTTATATTTGGATGTACCAATCATGTTATTGCAGAGAAATGAACAGAAATTTATATAGAAGAGTGAGAGATGAGAGCGATCCTTTTAACATTCCTGCCGAATTATTTCGAAAATTGTATAGATTGGATGTGGATGGTGCGAGATATGTTTTTGGATGCATTGAAAATCATATTAATCTACGCCACGAAAAAAGCCATGCTATTCCATCCGTAGTAAAAGTATGTACTAATTAATTACAAAAATAAAACAAGAACAAAATTCGTAACACAGAAATTGAATTATTGTGGTACAGATTTTATTTTTGTAATTGTTATTTAAGTGGCCACATTTGTTTCATGGACCTTGTTTTAATTATTTTATAGGTAAGAAATTATAATTTATTTATTTTCATATTATTTCAGTTTCTAACGGCCCTACACTTTCTTGCTCATGGGAGTTATCAAAAATCAGTGGGCAAAGACTCTCACATTGGTTTATCCCAAACATCTGTTAGTCGGTGTCTGCACAATGTAATTGGAGCAATCATAGAAAATTTGCATGAGAAAATTACTTTTCCAATTACTGACGTAGCAAAACTAAATGTCAAAGCCAGGTAATTCACTTTGGTCGAAAATTTTATTTAACGAATTAATACAATTTACTCTAGATTTTTTGAAAAGTTTAATATGCCTGGAGTCATCGGGTGCATAGATTGCACCCACATTGCAATTTTTCCTCCTCCTGCTGGAGAATATGGCCCAAGAAACATTTTTTTTAACCGAAAAGGTTTCTACAGCCTGAATTGCCAAATTGTAAGTTCATATTTAGTTAAAATGAGGCTCTTAAAAAGATCTCTTATTTCAATAGATTTGTGATGCAGATTTGAAGATCATAGGTATAAACTCGAGTTACCCAGGATCTGTGCATGATTCTGCAATCTGGCAAATGTCAACGGTGAGGGCCCATTTGCAAGATAATTTTCAGAATGGAGATAGACATTCATGGCTTTTGGGTAAATTATATAGTTAGCTATTTTTGCTTGGCTTTGAAATGATTTGTTTTTCCTCAGGCGACTCTGGCTACCCTCTTCAACCTTTTCTTTTAACCCCAATACCTGGAGCTAATCTAAATACACCTGAGGGAAGGTACACTCATCATCATTGCCACGTACGGAATTCAGTCGAAAGATGCATTGGGCTTCTAAAGGCATACTTTCGATGTCTGAGGACAGACAGGGTATTACATTATGATCCAGTGTTTGCAGGTCAAATTATATTAGCCTGTGCCATACTTCACAATATTTTGAGAGAAAGAAATTTACATCCTAATGAAAATGAATTTGTGGAAAATCCATTGGATGTTATTATTGGTAAGCATTTAAAAATGGAAATATTTTTTTATAAATTTATGTTTGTTTTAGATAACAATCAAGTTGAATTCGACAATAACTTATTTTTTCATGGGAATCAAATTAGGAATAATTTAATTCAACACCTTTTTGCCTAAACAAATTCCTTTTAATGAGATATGCTGATATTATATGTCTACTAATAAAAATGTTCAGAGGCAACAAATCTTTTATTTTGAAATAAATTACAAAAAATATTCAATTTAATGCCAAGAAAACACAACTTAAAACAAACCATTTATTTTATATAAAGTATTAATAAATCTACCTCTATTGCAAAACAAAATAAAGAACACATTAAAAAATACATAAGAACTAAAAATATACTAAAATAAAATAAAAATCACAACCAAAACAAAATAAAGAACTTAAAATAAGTAAAACAAAAATCAAAACAAATAAAGAACTTCTAAAAAACAATGTAAATATAAGAAAATTCTTAACCAAAACTAAATAAAGAATTCCTAAAAAAATTTTTAAATGTAGATATAAATATCACTAATTGATATCCACTTGTTCCACTGCTTCTCTACCATATTTTAAAAGTAACTTTTTTTTTTTAAGTGCCACAATATCCTTAAGACTATCATTAATTGAATTTAATACGTTTTGTTGATTAGTCACAGTCACCCGGTTTCCCAATGGTCTTTTTCTTTTCGCCAATGTAGATGGTGCACGGGGAGGATTATTAGTACTAGCACTTGTAGTGGCTAGTGGAGTAATCGTTTCCTCCAACCCAAGCTCTGGCACAGGCAAACCCTGCACGACTCCTTTGCCTGTTAAACTTAGAAGTCTTTGTTCAATGTCGTTGAGTGATTTAACAGGGTCCCCCATATTTCCCGTTTCACGCTGAGAAGCTAAAATCGTTCTTGCCCTCTTCCTCACATGTGCTTTCCAGTCGGAAAATGTCTGAAAAAAACGCTCCTATTAAACAATTTTAATAACTATTAACCTTTATTCAAAGCGTTTCACATGCATCAACGAATCAGATTCGATTGCAACAAATTTTTACTCGAAAGTTAAGTGCATATACATACCCTTTTCCACTCCGACACATTTTTTAGTGCTCCACCTGCGCCGTTTAATTTTAACGATAAATTCGTCCACGAATTTTTTATAATATCATGGTTTTCCACGGAAAATTTATTTTCCCGGAAAGCTTCATTCTCCTCTAACTCATCCAAGTATATTAGGTATTGTTTAGGCGTCGTTCGAGAAGACCTCTTTTTTAAATTTTCCATCGTTAGCAAAAAGTAAAAATTCGCAAATCTAAAATTCAACTTTGATGCCTTTACAAAAACACCGATGATTTTGAGGTTAATATTTACAATATTCGTGTATTAAGCGTTCTAAAAATATATATTGCTGTTGAGATTCCTTCAAGGTCACTTCTCTGAACATACTCGAATCGGAATAGCAGTTACTGCAATGTATGTTTGATTTACCGTTAAGAAACATCATGTTTATCGAACAGCATGTTCGTAAACAACGAGAATGGGAATAAACGCCTATGTATGGTCTATTTAAAAACCAGGAGGAGCGATTTGAATTTAAGTTGGCAATTCTGTAGGCTTCTCATTGGTCAGTTTGCAGTCAGTTTCACACAGCAAATTTTAGCATTATCATCAGCTGATAATTGACATTGACAGTTTTGACATTTTATAATTTATTATTATTTTTAGTTCTATTATTGCTTTTGTCCTCTTGTTATTTCATCAGTTTTAGTTAGTTTTCCACTCTATTTCGTTAAAAAAAATAGTTCTTTTCAGAACTCAGTAAGCAATTTCTGCGATTATGGATCCTACTGGTAGCAGTCACTTGCGTTGTCCACCAAAACAACGAAAACAGCTAAGTTTAGGCGATTTAAGTTAGTCAGAAAAACAGTGCATACTAAATATGTACAAACAAGTATTAGATGATAAACCAAAAACCAAAATTGTTGATGTTAAATCCAAAATTTTTAAGGTCGCCGGTGCATTAGCGCTTAACATTTTTCTTACAGGGGTTGCAAAGTCAACAACTTACCGAGTAATAAAAGAATACCGCAGTAGTGGAACAATTTCTAGTCCAAAAAATATTGGGGGAATACCAGGACTTCTAAAAACATTTGATGAGGGGTCTAAAAATGCTGTTCGGAGAATAGTACATGATTTTTTTTTTAAAAATAAGTTACCTATATTGAACAAAATTTTGCAAGCTTTGAAGAAACCTTTAGATTTGCCATAAATATCTCGGTCATCTTTATACAGGGTGTTATTGAAATACACGTACATATTAAAACTGGGTATTGCGCAGATCCCCACTGAATGTAGAAAAATATTATTTTTTAAAAATACCCCTTATTAAGGGAGTTATTAATTTTTGAAAATTAATTCTAAAACAAACGTACTTCACTGATATGTTGAGGATGACCTATATAAATTAGGTTTATTTACCTATTTTAAACATCAACAGTAATTAATATGCAAGTTTTTGTCAGATGATAAGAAAACTAGTCTTGTAAGAAATAACCCTGTTGCCAAGATTTTCGAATTAATTTCTATTTCCGAAGACTGGTTTTTACTACCCTCGTTATCAAAAAACTAGAATATTTGATAAATGATTGTTTTTAAACTATACATTTTTGAAACTATAGATTATTAAAATTTTAGTTGATTTACGAATCTGGCTAACACGAGCGCGTCATTTCCAAGTTGGTAAAAAGTGTTGTTACGATTACTTTTAAATATTTTTTTACGATGCCACTATTTACGAATATTGAACTAACCGATATAGTGCTGGTTTATGGGGCAGCTGGAGAAAATTCTTGGCAAGCACAAATCCTGTATCTCGAACGGTTTCCAAATCGGAGAATTCCGGACTGTCGTACGTTAATTTCAACTGTTCAGCATCTAAGAGACCATGGAAAATTTGAGAGTGTCAATGCAGATCGAGGGAGAACAAGAACACAAAGAACATTGGCGGCCGAAGAAGAAATATTGGAAGCTGTTGAAAACCGGCCTCAATTAAGTTGTAGAAGACTAGGTCTTGAAATTGGAGTGTCCTCATTTGTTGTGTGGCGGACACTTAAAGAACAAGGTTTACATCCTTATCACATCCAAAAAGTCCAGGCCTTATATCCAGGTGATGAAGAAAAGAGAGTGGAGTTTTGTGAATGGATGATTCAAAAATGTGTTGATATTCCTGATTTTCTAAAAATATTATTGTATACTGACGAGGCTTCATTCACTCGTGATGGCGTGTTCAATATGCACAATACGCATATTTGGAGTGATGAAAATCCTCACGCCATTAGGGAAACTGGGCATCAAAGAAAATTTTCAATAAATGTTTGGGCTGGCATAATAGATCAGTATTTAATCGGGCCTTATGTTCTCCCGAACAGATTAAATGGGCCAGGATATCTCCACTTTTTAGAAGATATTTTGCCAGTACTCCTAGAAGAGATACCGTTACAATTAAGGCAACGGATGTGGTACCTACTAGATGGCGCTCCTCCTCACTTTGATTTAAACGTACGGCAGTTTTTGAACATTAGATTTCCTCAAAAGTGGATAGGCAGAATTGGACCTACTAAGTGGCCTCCGAGATCTCCGGACTTAAATCCATGCGATTTCTTTTTGTGGGGTCACATGAAACAACTGGTTTATAATGAACCTATTAATAGTGTTGAACAATTAACCAATAAAGTTAATGCGGTAGCCGAGGAACTACGACAAAATCCAAGACTAATTTCTAATGTTCAAAGTTCTTTGGAAAGACGATTGCAAGTGTGTGTAAATAATAATGGACGGCATTTTGAACAATTACTGTAATAAACTTTATTTTGAATTAATTGGTTTTGCTACGGCAACAGTGCAATTTCTATGGGTAAGTTCAATTTCGATTTATTTTACTTCTTTAAATATGGAAACTAGTAGGTCGGAAAAGGGGACTCTTCCCCAATATTTAAATTTTAGAATTTGAAGTTAAAATTGGTGCCAATCGTTTTTGGTCATTACATACTATTCCCCATTTTAATATGTACGTGTATTTCAATAACCCCCTGTATAGTTTCTTGAAACACATTAACTTCAAGTAAGTTTGTAACTTTGAAGAGTTAATGTACCTGTTGTTTATTTATTATATATATTTTTTAGATATTTGAAAAGAAATCGTCAAAGTATATTAATAGAATGTGATGATATATGTAGATGGAGGTTGACATATTTAAGATTCATAAAAATATACAAATGAAAACAGGCCAATCATTTACTTAGATAAAACTTGGACTAATGAAGGACATAGCAAGGGAAAAACATGGGTCTACCAAAGTGTAAGCAGTAGACGTCATGCATTTACTGAAGGTTTATCCACGGGCCTGAAAAACCCTACTGGAAAAGGAAGACGTCTTATTATTTTACATGCTTGTTCCGAAGCAGGCTTTGTAGAAAATGTATTATTGGTTTTTGAAAGCAAAAAGACAGGAGATTACCATGAAGAGATGAATTCCGAAGTATTTGAGAATTGGTTTTCTACTTTTTTGACAGTTACTTAATGATGCTATGATTGTGATGGATAATGCATCATATCATAGAAGAAAAGTTGAAAAAATCCCTACCTCGTCATCAAGAAAAGCTGAAATGCAGAAGTGGTTACAAACTAAAAATATTGCCTTCGATATAAATATGAAGCGGTGTGAACTTTTGCACCTTATTCGTCAACATGAAGGTAAACATAATTTGTATGTTGTCGATGAAATGGCAAAAGAAGCCAATAAAATTGTGTTACGGTTTCCACCATTCCACTGTGAATTAAATGTCTACACTTGATGGATTAATGGATGACATGATAGAGCCATTAATAATATCTGTGAACACTGGAAGCTTGGATGAATCTGAATCTTCTGATGTGGATTAATATAAATATAAATATTTTGTTGTATTTGCATATGTTGTAATTTTAATTTTGTTTCTTATATACATAAAGGAAGTTTTATTAAAATTGTAATTAAAGTTAATTCGTGTTTATTTATCCAGTTAAAAATAAGATTAATTACCATATTTTACATAATAACTTCTTTCATTTAAATTAAAAAACAAATCCATTTATTCCTATATTAATTTGAACTATTTATTAAGAAATAAGATAAATCACTTCTTTTGCAAAATATAACCCGTAATGTATCTAAAAGATTTTTAATTTTTTTTCCAATTAAAATAAAATATTTCCAAAATTTAATAAGTTAATATCCTTTAAAAGCCATGATCACAGTAATTGTTATTTATTTCCTAGATTGTGAACACGACTATTTCTGATTTCTGAACACGCCCTTTATAATATAAAATCTGGTAACTTTTAGTGGTGTAAGTAAGGTTTATTGAATTACTCCTCCTGGTTATTAAATAACATATAGATGATTTATACAAATTTTTATGAAAATCGGAGAGTTTCGTAAATGCTCAACATTAACCAAATTATATTACCACTCACGACATATTTAATTAAAATGTGATATATTAATAAAATGTAAATACCCTATTTTAATTTTCTATTTTTTTCTATAATAAGTAAAAAGTTATTATTCTTCGCGACGCCACTGTCTAATACCGTTTGTTTACATCACGTCAATTTTTTTTGTTTTTTTCGTTCTCGAGATTTTTCTGCGCGTCTTGCGTCCCTCGCCTACAAACTTTGCCGGGAGTGAGAGCTAGATGTTAAATGACATTAGATATACAGGGCATATCTAGTAGTTCCTTTATCTGAAGTTTTAAACGCTGTAGTAATAATCCTAATTTAGTTTGTGACTATGTGTTTTTTTTAATATTTTACGTATTATCCTAATAACGTTTTTGTCCGAATCGTTGTAGTGATTTTAAAAGACATACAGTCGGAATGGTAACGCGGTTGATATGTAAAAAATTTCGTTGTGGATTTGCTGAACAATTTGTGGACTTTAAAAATATAATTAGTGGACTAATGTATGCTGAATTGGGTATCCTGAAGAAAAACGTAATTTATTGCTGTCAAAGGTAAAAGGTAGGTGAGCATGTTTTTTAAATTTTATATTATTACAAGTTAAAACTTGTTTTAACATAAATCAGAATCTAGTCGGAACTAATCGTATTTCTACGAAGTAATTCGAGATTTATACTGAAATTATTTTATTGGTACTGAATAGTTTGTCATTTTGGTAATTTTCCATTGGAACTAAGCTGTAATATAAAAAAGCTTTGCAATAGGTCATGCGCATATGAAGTAGACAAATCTGAATACCAGAAAAAAACCAATTTAATTTAATAGTACAGGGAATACAAACAATAAAATTATTTCATTATTATACTTTATACGTATGCATAATATCATCCTGTATATTTTTGATATCAATTTTTTAATTTAATTTAGTTTATTGGATTTAGAAACGCTTATCAAAAATGAAATTGAATGAGATGTTATTTAATTATTTATTTTAAAACTATTCAAAAAAAGATTTTGTTTTTTAAGGTTAATATTGGTACGAAAAATTAAAAAAATACCATTAAATTTGAAGTAAAAAACTGACCAAACTTTCTTCTCCACCAAAATTCTTTTAAAATTAATTTTTTTTATGAATTTCCAACCTCTTATCTTTTAAGACTGATTTTTAAATATTATTTTTAACTTTTTTCAAAAAATCCTTCCATCAAAAATCTAACAACCGCAACCAAAAAACATTTTTTTTTGTCTTTTGCGTATTATTTTGTTAACAAGAAAAATTCCAGATCTGAAATTTTTTTATGGTCAAAATTTTAACAAAAATTTTTTTTAATGTAAATATTTCTCTCAAGTAAATGAATATGTTTATTTTTGGTTCTTAAAAGAGTGAATCATTTATAATAATAATAATAGTAAAACAAAAAAATTGATTCTGAAAAGGTAACAGAACATACCAATTTAAATGGCTTCACAACGTGGGGCTTTCTAAGATTGAAGGCACCACATATCAATTTATATATATAATATATTTTTTTCACCTCTTCTAGAGGTGAAACTATGCGGGATTTGAAAAAACAGTAATGACAAAATGTGTAGAAAATTTTATGTGTGGTATCCTGTGGTTTTTCATAAAAATGCATAATTTTGGCAATTTAAAAAAAATTAAAAACTTTTTGATAAAAGTAGCAACAATGGCAAAAGTTTTTTAAAATGTTAATATAGGGAAAAAATCAATCGAGGATGCAATATTAGCACTGACTACAAAAATTGTAGAGTCATGAAATAAAACAACAATAGTATATTGTTTATCTAGTAGTAAAAGCGATACATTCCCGGACGACAATGTAAATTGTAGGCCGAGGCGTTAAGCCGAGGCCAACAAACATTTGAGTCTGGGAATGTGCTTTTACTACGAGGTAAACATACTATTTTTTCTGAAATCGCAATTATAATTATCATAAATTAAGGATTTTTTATAAATGCATAATAATTTGTGATTACCATCTTACTGTCTATGTAATCATTTCCTTGACAACCACTGTTCGATAATTGTTATGACAAAAGTCAGAGATTCACTGCTTATACGCCGGCAAAAACTTCTCTTGTCGGTCCGGGAAAGTTCATTGCTTAGCAACGGGCTAAAATACTAGAATAGCCAATTTTGGGGTCTGAATTTGCTCCGAGAAAGTAGGTATTATTGAGTGATTTCAGAAAAAGAAAATTGAATACGTTGTTCCGCATGGTTCGGCATTTGGACCGACACTTTTTAATATTTATGTAAATGAAACGTTCAAAAACAAAACGGGTGTGTTGTTTTCTCTGCACCTTCGCCATCTTATAAAAAACAGGTGGTACAAGTTTTATATTAAATCTACCTAGATTATATGATTTTTTAATAATTCTTTATGGATTTTCTTAAGATTTAATGATTTTTTACAACTGTTTTGCGAATTTATCAAGGAGTAATCAAGGATTTGTAAGAGATTTTTCAATGATGTTTCAAAAAATTTTTTTAATGTTTTTTAAACAATGATATTTCATGTATTTTTCAAGTGTTTTTTAAAAGGTTTTCAAGTACTTTCAAGAGCATATTTTAAGAATTATAAAACTATGTTTTAAAAATTTTGTTGTGAATCATTTTTCAAATATCTTTCAAGTATATTTTACGGATGTTTCTAGGAATTTTCAGAGGTTTAAAAAGATTTTTTATGAATTTTTCAAGTCAGTTTCAATGATTTTTGAGGAATTTCTTAAGATTCTTTAAGGATGTTTTATGTTATGGAATTTTTAATTATTTTTTGAAGGATTTCAGGATTTTGTGAGAATTCAAGGATTTCTTTGAATTTTTTTTCAAAAATGTTATAATCCTCAAACAATCTTGGATCTTTTTGTTGAAAAATTTTTGAAGTATTTTTTACGGATATTTTAGTGAACTTTCAAGGATTTACAATGATTTTTTATGAAGTTTTCAAGAAAGTTTTATTGATTTCTCAATGCTTTTTGAGGACTTTCTTGAGATTTTTTTAAGTTTCTTTTCTCCAAGTCGTTTAAGGATTTAATAAAAAATAAAACAACTCGAAGTCATACCACAAATAATTTAATAGTGACGAAGCATATTTTATGATAGGGGGCGTGTCTTATCCCTTTTGACCACGTTTCTCGGTCTCTACCAGGGTAGCTATAAAAGTTGGTGGAATTGTGTCGACTGGATTTATCACAATAGTTACATTTTTACGATAGTTTTGGCTTTAATATAAATAAGTAAATTAAATAAATAAAATATTTATTTATAAAAATAAATTTATACAATAAATTAATTATGAATGATAATTTTTACAAGATTTTGAGCCATAATTAATTACTTGTTTGGCTATAACTTCTACAAATATTATTTTAAAATTAGGAAATAATTCAAACACATAGTAGTTTTTACTCTTTCGGATCCTCTATTAGGGTACACATCGTTTGGTCCGGTAAACCCCTAATAAAATAAAGGTAGTAATGATTGTTTACCTAATGAATAATTGGGTCGTCCGGAGGGCTCGATATTACATTTATCTTTGGGTCAAAATGTGTTTTTCAGAAAATAGGATTATTTTATTTAAAATTGTATTACGTACGTACTTTCTGTTTTGAAAATTATCAATGCGAGACATATATACAAATTCAGAATATTTGTAAACAAAAAATCTCGAATTCTAAAACCCAAAATGGGCAAATTATTTAATAAAAAATTAGGCAATTAGATAATAATGAAATACATTTATTGCACTATGTAAAATTGAGTTCCGAATATAATAGTTTTATGTAGTTACTTATAATAATGTTATCTAATTTTGTATTTGTGTCTCATTTAAAATATTTTTAAAGTTATTAAAAATATTTAGTGAATTAGTATTTTCTTTAATATTGATGAAATTTTAAAAAATTCCGTTTAATAATTGTTAATTCTTTTTCTTTGGTTATCTCCAGTTCATCAAGCAGGTATTAAGTCTTATAATATTTTCACTATTATTGTCCATAATTACAAAAAGCAAAAATTAATCAGTTAATTTTTATGAAATTTTTTTGGCAGTTCTAACAACTAATCAAATTTTGTCATTTTGTGTCATATGAAACAATTTCACCGAATCATGTCAACATTACACTGAGAATTTCATAAATTTATTTTCAACCAATTAGAAGGCTCCTTTTTGTTTACGTTGCTTATAGCAACGGGAGACTATCGCGATAATTTTATTAGTTCCTATTAACTTAATGGAATTAATAAGTGATAATTTTTCTGTGAAAAATGAAGCGCCTTATATTTATTTGCAAAAGTCACTCAGAATAAACATTTTGTTGCTAACTTATAATTTTTATTGATACGAACCAATTTGCTTTACATATCGAACACCGGGGCTAAAAGAAGACACAAAAAACGTATTATCAATTTCTCCTCATTTGTACAATTAATGTCCGTCACATTTTAGTAACAAAAAAGTGTTACATAACGTGAAAGTAAAATTTTCTTGTGAAAATTCATATTTCTGCATAGTAACAAATAATGGGATCATAAAATCTTCAGTTATACATATAATGGTATTATAGGTATTTCCGTTTTTGTTTATAAACAATTAAAATGTGAAAGGAATTTAAAAATGAAACATAAGCTTCGAATAGAAATTGGGGTCTGTTTAAAATGCACGAAGCGAATTAGGGGGTAGTTTGAATTTATTTTAAAATGCATTTTTATGAAAAATTACTTGTTATCAAAGTTGTAGAACATAAAATTTCCTACAAATTTTGTTTTTACTTTTTCGAATTTCGCCGCTAGTTTTTATTTTAATTTTTAAATAGTTAAAAAACTCAAAGATAAGGGTAATTATTGATAAAAAATTTGATTTTTTTAATTTTTTTTAAACTAACTTTATTAATGTACCTAAAAACTAAAATAATTGATTAAATAATTACTCTACTAGGAGTGTTCGGAAAGTTGGGTGGGATCACCCCCTCTTTATTATTTTTAATCTGATTTTTATTGTCTGCGGTTGATGTGAACGCATCTTCTAGTCCGTGCAGGTATGAAAAAAAAGTTACCGCATCTCCCACTGACCGCATCTCGGAATGGCCTCATCTCACACGACCACTAATTTTTTTTGTAATTAAATCCGTTGATTTAATAAATATTTTTACACTTACTTTTTTTATCCAGCAAATCCTATTTCGTTTTGATAATCGCTTTGACGATGTGAATAAACGAGTTTTTAGTCTTTTACGGGGCATTTTTAAATATCCTAATTGATATTAATAATAGTCCCTTCACTTCACGAGAACAATAATTAATAGTTGAAGAATCGAAATAATCAGAACACTAAAATCACCACACTTATCTCTAAGAAAGATCAAACTAATAACAAAATGTGTCAAAAATAGTCTAACTTAAACTTTTATCCCCAAAGTAAGTACCGACAAAATATCACACCCCCACCACCACTGATTTTTGCTGACAAAGTTCTTTGCATTCAAAACATACCGATTGTTGGTAATTAAACCGTCAAATGATGCCGATATGCCAATGTTGGGTAGCTAGAATATATCTTATTATTTTTTACTACTTATTAACCGTGCGATGTGTAAAAGTACCAATACATTTGTAAATTAAATCTCAATTTTAACTTACTAAATAAATTAATTAAATACTTATTATATGTTGTTAAACTCCTGTAAAATTTTAAAAATGATGAGTAAAATTAGTTTTATTGTAATTTTCATGTTGAAAATTGTAGTTCATAAAAACAAAAATTGTCATCCAAATAATAAAATTATTTTGATTAATTAAAAGAAAAATATTGTCCGAAAAATTATAAACTCTATAATTAAGTTTAAATTTATTTCATACTGTTTACCCTCGTAAAACTCTGCTAACAAGAGAATTTATTTTATTTCAATTTACAAGCTGTGTTCCCTAAATTCTAACGGTGGCGCCACTTCCTTGGAGCAAAATCTTCAGTTGCAAGGGTTTCGCTTTACTCGTCCTATACGTTTGTTTTTTATTTTTAATGAATGAAAAAAATATAGGTGTATTGGAGAAGATCTAATCTGTGCTCCTCTGCAGCTACTTTTTGAATATTTTACTTCGTTTTTTGTAAAAAAAATTTAGAAAAATGTCTAAAATGAACAATTTTTGGATTTTTTTTGAAAAAAAATGAAGCCAAATTTTCAAAATGTAGCTGCAGAGGAGCACAGATTAGATCTTCTCCAATACAAATATATTTTTTTCTTTTACTAAAAATAAAAAACAAACGCGTAGGACGAGTAAAGCGAAACCCTTGCACATACTATTTTGTCGCAAGGTAAATCCTCCTCTTAACACAAACTAATTAATTACGGGAAAACTAGATATCAGAAACAGGCAATAAAAGTTAGTTGTTCTTTTTTTCTCAGGTCCTTTACTGTGTAGTCCACTTATAAATGTCAATTGTCATTCATGGTTTTTCACTTTTTAGTCAGCCATTAATGCATGATACTTATTACGCGGCATTAGTTAATTTGTTAATTTACTTCTAATTTTAAGTGCACCAGGGATGCACTTCGATTGTATCTTACTCAAATGGGTTTTAAATAACTCATAAAATTTCCTACAAATTTTATCTGTTTTCGAATTCCGCCGCTAGTATCCATTTTAATTTATAAATACTTTTTATCTTCTTAAATTAATTTCTTTTTAGATAAATTTTGATATTAAAAATAAAAAAAAATACTGTTAAATTTGTAATAGAAAACTAATAATTGTTAAAAAAATTATAATTTTTAAAAAAAAAGTATCAAATTTTTTTTAAATTTTATTACGATTTTAAACTAAATTGAATAACTTTTAAAATATTAAAGTTATTAAACTGGGATTTTCATCATTAAGAAGATAGTATAAACTCTAAATTTACAATGTATTTTAGTTTCTTCGAATTTAGAATTGTAATTATTATAGCTAAAATAAAGATTTTTTTAAAATTTTTTGTAATTTAATTTTATCAAAAAGTATAAAACAAATGAAAGAAGTAAATAGTATATCCGAAAGGAATCCAAAAGTACTAATTTGTGTAAATTATTTCAAAATTTTAAAATAATATTTATAAAAGTTATAGATATGTAAAAAGTTAAAATAATTCATGAATTTTTGAAAAAATTTGTTTTTTTTTTAGTTTTATAAACTAACTTTATTAATATATTTTGATCCAGAAAACTTAAAAAAGGTCTGTTTCCAATTTTGAATACAATTGAATGAAATATTAAATATTTATTGATTTTGAAATTATTTTTTAAGGTTAATAATAATAAGAATACAAATAAAAAAAATACCATTAAATTTGTAGTAAAAAACTATAATTGTGATTTTTTATATTTTATTATTCAAAAAATTGTAGAATTCGTAAAAAATATCGAAATTTTTTTTTAAATTTATACTATTCAAAAGGTAATATAAAATTCTAAATTTAGAATATATTTTAGTTTCTTCGAATTTAAAATTGTAATTATTATAACCAAAATAAAGAAATTTATTGAAATTTTTTGTACTTTGGTTTTATCGAAAATGGGAAAACAAATGAAAAAGTAAATAGTACATCAAGGGATCAAACAGTACATTAGGTGTGAAATATTTCATAATTTTAAAATACTACTTGTAGAAGTTATCCAAAATTATAAAAAGTTTGTGACCAAAAATTAAATTCTTTTAAACAAACTTTATTAATGTATTTTGATGCAAAAAAACTAAAATAATTGATTAAACAATTACTTTACTAGGGGTGTTCGGAAAATTGGGTGGGATTACCCCCTCATTTTTAAAATTGTTTGAGGATTTTGTTACGAATGTCAAACGATGTGTATTTGATCAAGTATTTAAAGAAAGGAGTTACCAATCATTTTTAAAGTATTTTTCAAGAATATTTTAAAAAGTTTGCAAGTGCTTTGTAAGGTTTTTTTATCAGTAATGTGTCAACGATTTTTATAAACGCTTTATAAAGAATTTTAAAGATTTATTCAAAGATATTGGGTACGTTCAGCCGACGTCAATAACGTGTTACTTTTGGAAAGTAATGAATAAATCGTTACATTTGTAAAGAAGTAACGGAGACCATTACTTTTCTAGTTTCTTTTTTAGTAACGCCTCAGCTCTGACAAAAATTATATAATACGGTTCCTGATACAATTAATGCCCGTATTTATAGTCGGTACTCAAGACGCTGCCGATGCTTGAGGTCGAGTCTGCCATGGCTCAAGCATACGCAGACTCGACCTTAAGCATCGTTACGGACTTGAGCACCGACTATAAATACGGGCATTAATCACTCACGAATTTACAAACCTTCAAAAGGCAGTTAAGACAATTCATCATTGAATCCGAAATTTCAACAGTTAATAAATATTTTGACAACAGTTGACAAAAAAAAACAGTATTTTTATTATTATAATAATGTATCTCTACAATCAGTTATCAGGATACGTATCTAAATGTATTATTGTTATTGTTCATGCACTATTAGTGTATTATTGAACCGGAACAAGTATCAATATTTTACCTCTATTTACTCTTTCTCTTCTTTATAATTTTATTATTATATTATTTTACTAACCATGTTTATTAGTTACAAGACCTAATCTCGCCTAATATGTAACTTATATAATTATGCGTAAGGGATGTTATTATTATTAATTAAGTAATTTGTT